>CM071596.1:196620500-201620500 GCA_036435485.1 Saposhnikovia divaricata | reverse complement strand
CCTTGCGATGCCATTTATGATGTTATATCGCATTGGCCAGTCAAGCATGTGGCTTTGTTTTTTATCTAATCAAAAAGGTCATTAAAGTTGATCCAGTGGTGTGAGAAACAAGGTGAAGAATATGGTAGTAGTCAGAGAGTATATGATTTGAAGAAGAAGACAACATTATAAAAGAGGATAAGTATACCAAAGATGAATGAGTCCAGGCTTTTATTGGGCATGTATTCGTACACCAACATTCTCTCTCCTTTCTGCACAGAGCATCCAAGAAGCTTCACAAGGTTTCGGTGCTGAAGTTGAGCAATGCATGAAACTTCATTTTTAAACTCTTTCAACCCTTGCCTCGACTGTTTTGAAAGCCTCTTTACAGCTATTTCTATTCCCTCATCGAGCATACCCTAAAATACAGCATGTGACAGTGTCATATTCTGCAATGGCATAAAATGATATATGTTCTGTTCTGAATCAGTCTAACCAAGAAGCAAGACCATGGACAATGGGTGACGCATCAACAAACCTTTGTAATATTGCTTTCAGAGGAAAGAACTTGTGTTTTCAACTTATACACATTATATTTTGCTTCAAACGTGTAAAGCCGTACATTTAAGTTGTCCAGACTTTTAACGTTGATCAAGTAGAGCCATGAATTACCTTATAGACAGGCCCAAAGCCACCTTCTCCAAGCATATAGTTCTTTGAAAATCCATTGGTTGCAGTAGCTAAGGTTGAGAAGTCAAACAGTGGCAACTCCAAATCCTCATTACCGTTCCAATTTCCCCCATAAGTTTCAAGGTATGGGCTTGTTACCTCTGCAATTTCCACTTGCACACTAATACAGTAAAAGAAAAAGCATAATTGAAGATTGTAAAAGAAAACATTGAGCTGTTATATACCTTCTGTGTGCTTCTTCTTTTTCTTCTTCTTTCTGATTACCCACAGGCATACACACGTCATTGTTACAGTCAATAGAATAGGTATACATATGAACCTTACCTTTGATCTCCCATTTTTAGCTTCATATTAAGCCAGAAAGTAAAATCAGTTCACTAGCTACCATATCAAATATGTAATAAGTAGACTTGAATCGAGTAGTAAGTGAAGACAAATTAGTTTACCTGATCCAGATGCAGCCATTCTTATGTAAAGATCTTGACCGTTTTCTTTCTGATCTCTAGTATCAATAAGCTCATCAAACCATAACAAGCATCCGCTTCCACGGCCTCTAATATCTGTATTTGCATAAGCTGTACACGAACAATTCTTCAAGCACACACTCCTACATTCATCAAGGCTCATATTAGTATCATACCAAGAATGCTGAGTATCTGGTAATTTCAACCCCGAATGTTTCACAAATCCCTCTCCATTCACACAACTCAAGTGTACTTTCCTTGCACATCCACTAGACCAATCTGCAGCATCCCATTCTTTTTCATCTTTTGGCTGAAACCCATCAAAGCACGTACATGCAGGAGAATTGTTAATATTACAGCTCCCATAAACTCCACATCTCCCGTAACGATCACAATTATCTATTGGAGCAGAAAGATAAAGCTGCCAAATTTGAGATTTTTCAATCCATACCCATTGTTGTGTATAACCAAATGGATTTAACGTCCTCCTCGTAAGAACTGAACTGTTAACACCATCGTAACGAAAGTACACCTCTTTATCATTAGAAACAAAGTCGTACGTATAAATTGGGTTTGGGTTCAAGTTAGGCGTGCCAGAAAACCGAATACCATTCCAAGACCCACCTCGTGAATCTATGACAGAACCTTTCCTCACCATTAGCTGTGGAAATCCATTAGGATTAATATGATTTGTATATTCACCAGGAGATGGGTCATCATCACTCTTCCAGGAACTAAGATATCTTTCAAGCCCAGTTTCCAAATTCCACCCGAGCTTAGCACCCGGTAATTGAGTATTTCCAGGTATATCAAAACTTTGCCACAAGTAATTAACAGGGTCACTGTCGGTTTCAGTTCTAATAACAAGATTTCCTGAATCCAACAGCTGCACCACAGGATTTTTCACAGATGTGGAGGAGTTGGATGACCAAACTACATGATCAGAAGCATCAAGAATAACAAGACTCCCGTTGCTAATAAGTTGCAACAGACCAGATGTAGTACTAAGAGGAGTTTCTCTATTGGCAATCCACACAATTGTCTTTTCAGGTATTTCATTGTACCATATTCCCACGTATCGATTTGTAGAACTTCCAACACTAACGAAACCAAACTCGAAATGACCACCAGATGAAACAATGGTGCTTCCATCTCTAAGTGTTTGGTTGGCTTCCAAAATGTCTCCAGCTGCTGCTACTTGAGAGTTTACCAAAATAAAGAATAAAAAAATACAGAATAACAAAGGAATCAAAACAGTTGTAGGACTGCAGCCTTCCATTAACTTTGTTATATTATGTGAGTTGCTCAAGGAGAAATGAAGAGCAAGCTGTATTTTTAGAAACAACTTGAGGATTTTAAATGTAGCTTTCCCAGGAGTCTTCCCTGTCCTTAAGGTTATGTTTGTGAATTCCAACAAAACCACACACCTATCCATCAGCATTTGGAATATCAACATGACTTCTATCGTTTGAAAATTCCAAGTCCTTCCTGCTTTAATGACTTCTATCTACATGCTTACTATATCTTAAGGTTGACTATCTAATGTGGAAGCAGAGATAAAATAAACTTTTAAACTACTGACAATTTAAACTTTTTGCTTATTTATGCATAGCATAAATTTTTACTTTTTAATTTTAATGCACTAACACACACATTATGTTTTTGACAGGGTTCGAAATAATTAGTAAGAAAAGAAGGTGATACCAGTAGACCTAGAGGTCACAGGTAATGTACATTGCTTAAATCTTGTGCAAGATTATTACAGTAATAGTAAAACAATTTTTTTTTTTTTGTTGAAAGAAATGGTCAAGCAATATATATTAAATTTGTTTATTAATAATTACTAGCCGATAACCCGTGCGAAGCACGGTTCGTAATCAATTATCTTAAATTTCTAATTTTTAATTTTTTTAAATAAAACTATTTATCATATAATTTTAATAAATAATTTAATGACATTTACTTATTTTGATACTAATATTTCAAAAAAAAAAAACTCATGTTTCTGTTGATCATAATTTAATTATCAATAATATTTATAGGGTGTGGATCACCAAACACTAGAAGAGAATGAAGAATCATTATTAGCCGTTGGATTACTTCTAAATTAACTGTCTAGATTCAGTTCATTTTTAAATAATTTTTGTAAGGATATTGTTGAAAATAAAAGCAACACTATTAGTTCAATTAATTGAAATAAGGAAATTTAATTAATGACTCATTTATTAAAATCTTTAATTTTTATTAATATTTTTTATCTCACATAACTTTTGACTGATTTTTTCAATTTTTTCAATCTTCTTTCTTCAAAAATTTTAATTTAATTTATTAAACTTATTTTACTTAAAATTAATCCTCGAAATAATAGGGCTCTACTACAGAACCTATTTTATTTCGTAGTAAAAATACAATATTTTGCTACTGAATTTCAAAGTTGTGCACAGCTTAAAAGTTTTACAACTAAACTTGCTTTTTTTACAAAATTCTACTACTAAACTTACTTTTTTAACAATATTCTGCTACTGAACATTATTATCTCATATTATTTTTATACTATAATTTTAATGTTCTACAACTGAACTTAAACATTATGCATCCGAATTTTGAAGTCATGCACATGAATTCTAAAGTTGTGCAAGTGAACTTACTTGTATTTGAATATTCTGTTACTGAACATTTAATCTCATACATTGTATTTAGACTATAACTTGAGTATTTTCACAAAATTTGATGAAAATATTGGAAAATTTTTATACATTGTATTTAGACTATAACTTGAGTATTTTCACAAAATTTGATGAAAATATTGGAAAATTTTTATGATGTTAATGGAGGATTTTGTGATTGATGTTGATGTATGATTATGATTGTCAATCAAATATGAATTCTCTCTAAATTATATAACTTATGTTTTTGGACAACTTTGCCCCTGATCTATATAAAATAAAATCTTGAAGACCCAAGTTATATAAATACTATATTCTCGACTTTTATTTGGATTGTTAGTTAATAGACACCTAGTATATCACTTCACTATTAAATTAAATTAATATTTAATATTATTATTTTTATTAATTAAATTAATTAATATTTAGTTGCATACCGCGATATACATGACATACCATTAAGAGGGGGTTTCTGTTTTTAATAAAGGTATAGATTTTATGATGTTAATGGAAGATTTTGTGATTAATGTTGGTGTATGATTATAATTTCCAATCAAATATGAATTGTCTTTAATTTATATATCTTGTGTTTTTGGATAACTTTGCCCTGATCTATATCAAATAAGTTCTTGAAGCCCCAAGTTGTATATAATACTATATTCTCGACTATTAATTCGATTGTTAGTTAATAGACTCCTAGTATGTAATTTTATTATTAAATTAAATTAATATTTAATATTATTATTTCATTATTTAAATTTATAAAATTTCATTCTTTTAATATAAGAGTAGCTATATTATTAATTGTATTTATTATTAATTGTTATTAAACTATTGTAGATATTTTTTAAATATTAATAATTGGAGCACTAAATTCTATATAATACTATATTTTCAACTTTTATTTCAAGTTTTAGTTAAAAGACTCCTAGTTAAATTATTTAATATTTAGTGGCATATCACGATATACATGGCATACCATTAAGAAGGGATTTCTGCTTTTAATGAAGGGTACTAGATTATAACCTGTGCAAAACACGGACTTTCATATATTATTATTGTGAATTAATATATTAATTATTTGATTTAATATAAAATTTTAATTTATTTTAATAAATTTTATTATTAATTTTAAATTTACAAATGTTCTATACTTAATTTCATAACATAAATAAATATCATTCATTTAATCTTATTTTTAAATTTATTGTTAAATATCTTAAGAACTCAATAGATATTTGTTTTAAAATTATTTAGTATAACCTAAAATCGTAGGAAGAAATGTGTGTGGGCGATGATTCTAATCGGATATAACTGAAACATTATTAATTATATAAAATATGTGGTTTTTTATTTTTAATAAATTATATATAACTAAACTGAATTTGGAATTCTTAACATGTTTTTTAATTCTTTAAAAATATGTGTTTGTGCCTTATTTGTTAATAATATCTTAAGAATTCAATAGATATTTTTTAAAAATTATTTAGTATAACCAAAAATCGTAGAAGAAAGAATCGTAGGAGTAAGTGTGTGCGGGCGATGATTCTAATCGAGATATAACTGAAAACGTTAATAATTCTATAAAATATGTGGTTTTTTATTTTTAATAAATTATATATAATTAAAATGAATTTGGAATTTTTAACACGTTTTTTAATTTTTTTAAAAAAATTGTGCCTTGTTAGTTAATAATATCTTAAGAATTCAATACATATTTTTAAAAATTATTTAGTATAACCTAAAATCGTAGAAGAAAGAATCGTAGGAAGAAGTGTGTGTGGTCGATAATTTTAATCGGGATATAACTAAAACGTTTATAATTCTATAAAACATTTTTCTATTTTTAATAAATTATATAAAATTTAACTAAATTTGGAATTTTCAACACATTTTTTAATTTTCTTTAAAATATATTTTTGTGCCTTATTGGTAAATTTTGTTGTTTAAAATAATTTAATTAATATTTTTAATATAATTTTTTTAACTTGTTATTTTTAGGAAGGTGTTAACGATTTTTTTGGAAGGCGTTAACCAACCAACCAACTAACCAGATATACCTTGTTTTGCTTTTAATAGTATAGTATAGATAGATATATAATTTAATTGAATTTGAAATTTTTAACACGTTTTTTAATTTTCTTTAAGATATATTTATGTGCCTTACTGGTAAATTTTGTTGTTAAAATAAATTAATTAATATTTTTAATACAATTTTTTTAACTTGTTATTTTTCGAAAGGTGTTAACAATTTTTTTGGAAGGCGTTAACCAACCAACCAACAACTAACCAGATATACCTTGTTTTGCTTATTATGTATAGTATAGATAGATTAAATTCAATAATATGCTCTTAGATAATCACTCACATGTTAGCTAAAATGGTTAGCTAAAATAATATAAAGTAATGGTTAGGTTAAATTTGCTGAACCTGTAAGAGATTGTGCTCCAATGGTGTTAGTTATAACTAGCTTATAACCCGTGCAACGCACGACTCTTTTTCTAATATTTCTATTATATTATTTTTTTTGTTATTTATTTGTTATTAGTTTACATATCAAATTTGTTATGAAATTGATATATATATATATATATATATATATATATATATAGTTGCACTCCATAACAAACACCTTATATAACAAACAATAAAGAACACCTCATATCTAATCTAATATAAGAGTTCCGTCATGGCACCCAATACAAAAAGTTGTTATTTTTTTACCCTCTATCCATTCACCAAAAAAAAATAAAAAATTAAAAAAATTTATTGTTCATGATGACGTCACTGATGACATCAGCATGACGTCATCATGAACAATAAATTTTTTTAAAAATTTTTTGCTGGATGGATAGAGGGTAAAAAAATAACAACTTTTTGTATTGGGTACCCCTTGCGGGGCCATTGGATCTATTAGATCTAAGTTGTTCTTTATTGTTTGTTATATAAGGGTGTTCTGTATGGAGCAATGGCCTATATATATATATATATATATATATATATATATATATATATATATATATATATATATAGGCCTTTGCTCCATACAGAACACTCTTATATAACAAACAATAAAGAACACTATAAAATCAATTATTCCAATAGATCCATTGGCCCCGCCAGGGGCACCCAATACAAAAAGTTCTTATTTTTTTATCTTCTATCCATCCAGCAAAAAAAAATTTAAAAAAAAAAATTTGAAAAAAATCACTATTCATGATGACATCACTGCTGATGTCATCATGAACAGTGATTTTTCCCCAAAAAAAATATTTTAAATTTTTTTTTGCAAAATGGATAGAAGATAAAAAAATAAGAACTTTTTGTATTGCGTGTCATGACGGAACTCTTATATTGAATTAAATATGAGGTGTTCTTTATTGTTCTTTATATAAGGTGTTCTTCATGGAGTGCAACTCTCTCTCTCTCTCTCTATATATATATATATATATATATATATATATATATATATAAGATTTTACACGTTCAATTTATTATGTGTTTTATCTTGAATTCTTAAAACTTGATTTGTATGATTTTACAGTCTATGTGATATTAGAAAAATAATATTTAATTTAGCGATGATTTAACAATTTTCTCCAATTAAAACTACCAAGGAACAAAAGAGAGATGAAATTGGCGATTTTTTATATTGCAAATTCTATTCTATTTAGGAAATCTACCTATATTTTGTTTTGATTATCAAAATAACCTTCTTATTATTTGAATTTAGTTGTACTAACAACCACATACAGTTTTAATAATAAGTGTAGGAGGGATTTTGTCCAAAACTTTGCAGTTGGTAGTCTGGTCCTCAATACGATAAAATAAATAAGAACTGTTAGATCTTAAAATAAATAGATAAAAACCGTTGGATCTAGCATAAAAAATATTTATTATTTTAACATGTAAACTAAAAAGTATATTTATATTGAAATACGAAAAAGTGCTTGTCAATGATTTAAATCATATGTAATTAGGTTTTCTATATTGAATAGGATTATTAATGTAGGTATTCAACACTAAATAGGATTAATGTAAAAATTCATAATTATATTTTCTCTTGAGATTCTAAGTGTTTTCATTTGGGTAATAATTGTTAAAACATCACTAAATTAAAGATAATTTTATGAGTTTCGCATGGACTGTAAAATCATCCAAATCTGATTTCTGTATCTCGAGATAGAGCATAAAAAGTAAATATGAACCTTTTTTAATATTAATAATTAAATAAATAAAATTCATTTTTAATACAATCTTTTATATCCTTTTCAGATTATAACTTCATTTTAAAATTCAATTCTAATACAACTGTTAGGTCCGATAAGATTGTAGAAAGGGGGTTGAATACAATCTATATCACTTTCTCGAAATTTGTTCTTTAAATAAAATTTATTTTAAACAAATTTGTGCGGAATAATATAACACAAATTTCAAGTTGAATATAACGATATATTAACTTGATGGGTGTTACAAAATCAGTCCAAATGATTATCAAGCAATTAAAAACTAATTAGAAAATTCAACATGAACTTTGATAATTTAGTTAATAAAAATCAAGATATCAATTTGTGAACTAGGAAACTTAATTCGCTAGTAGTACAAGAATCACAAGTAAACAAGTTCCAATGGATAGAATATTACAACTGAGATGAACTTGAATTTACAGAATTTAATTTGTAAGTGTTCTTGAGCTTGAGAGAGAGATATAGGTTGCTGTGTGTATTTTCTTGTTATGTTCGACTGATTTCTGTCCTTCTGCATTCTGCTGCCTTTTATAACACAGCCATAGTCATATTGCTTTGTTTCAACTGATATAACAATCAGTTAACAATAATATGACATTCGGTATGACTATCAAATGAAAGTAATATGACTGTCTCTTTAAATATAACTTTCGGTATGACTATCCCCTTGAATGAAATATGACTATCCAGTTTGAATATAACATTCGGTATAACTGTCCAATCCAATATAACATTCAGTATGACTATCTCCTGGAATGAAATATGACTATCCAGTTTGAACTGAATATGACTGTCATACTTTGAACTGAATATGACTATCGGTATAACTATCATTTGATAGTTATATTATCATATTTTTCAGCTTATAATTAATCAAATGATTTATAAAAATCATTTAAATAACTATTTCTTTTTCATATTAATTCTGATTTAATTAATCTAATAATTACTTTAACAAATATATTAATTCTGATAGAATTAATTTATTTATTAAATTAATTATTTGATTTAATCAATTAAAGTAGAATTAATATAAATCCTTTAATAGTCAATACTTCACTGTGAACCACGTAATTATAATAAGGAACATACACTGGATCAATGTTGACGCTCGATGTACTGTCTGGTTCATGAACGACTAACTCCAATCTCTGTTCTTCATCTTGACTTTAAAACTGTGGTCTTTTTCTATTCTTCACTTTCATCAATCATTCGGTACTGTAATTGTTTCTTATCACTTATAGAAATCTCTGTCCCTTAAATGAATCCATGTGTTTCAATGCTACCTTGAGGCTTGATCAGATATCTGAATCTTCTTCCAGTGTAAAACATCAAAACTATAGATTGACTTGTTGATTTTTCTTCTGACAGCTATCATCTTTTGAGATTCCTGTTACAGTTAATATTATTTACTTATTACAATCTAGTTTAATTGGATTAGGATCCTCGAACTACAAATAGGCTGAGTCATATGCCTTTCAATCTCCCCTTATTTGTTTGTTAGACAATAACAAGCAAATACCTAGAGGATTCTTCAACTAATCCCAATTAAACAAGTAAAAGAAAAAACTTTAAATGCTAAGTAAATAACGGAAAAGTTCTGGTTCATATTTAACATTATCCATTTTCAAACAGAAAAGATAAATACAAGATAGATGATCCTCTAGACTGATCATATAAGACAATTATCCTATCTTGTTCTATCAAAGCTCTAATGATATAACTTGTAGAGCTAATCTTCATTTACCACCTTCTTCCTCGTTGATTTCTCCTTCTTCTTGTTCATCCATATCGGGTAGATTCTTGATCAATTCAGAGTCAACAAGTAACTCTCTTCTGGATGGCACATCTGTAGGATAAACTAGTGGTATTCCAAGTTTCTTTCTAAACTCACCTTGATACTGCTTATACTTCTTCATGTTGGTCTGAGCATAGGATCGTATATGATCTGCAGCTTCAATTTTTTCTTGAGATGCAAAACCATGATTTCGAAGAGCATATTCAACATACACCAAATGTCTGGCAAGATGTGTATATAATTCCTTTGTCTGAAGATTAACAGTGTGAATAACTTCTCCCTTAAGAATTTTAACTTGTGGAGGGTTATCTATTACTTCAGGACCAGCTCTTTCAGCAAATTCTTGAAATTTTTCATGAAGTAGTATACCTAGCTCAGAAGATGTTCTGACTTTTGGTCTCAGCACCCAAAGCTCTGATAGAGATCTATCATAGAAGAACTGAAGAGATACTTTATGAGATCCAAGCTTATGACATTCAACAAAGATTAGTAGCTCACCATTCTTCGGATCAGATGCAGTAGTTATTCTCACAATTTCTGTCTTCAAAGCTTTTAAGTACATGTCATGTACAGGGTTCTTCTTTTTAAAGCTTTCAAAAATAGCAATCACCCGACGATCATCATAGTCAGAAGTTCGTGGTGAGTCTATTACCTTTTGAGCACATTCCCATTTATCACCACTTTTTTACTTGATGTACATCTTCCTTGCTTCCAGCTTTTGAGCATGTTGCTTTTGAAGTGCTTCCTGTTCAGCCTTTTGAAGCCTTTCATTATGAGCTATCTGTTCTAGTGTCTTCTTGAGTCATTCTTCTCTCAAAAACAGATTAGAATCATTCTATTCAAGTTCTTGATTGGCTTCAAAATTCATTCTTTGTGTTTCAACAGAATCAGGAATTGCTGGCTCTTCATCATCCCAAAAACTGAGATCCGGTTCATCAAATTCTTCACCAACATCAGGAAACTGCAAGTCAGCAAACAGATCAAGGTTATCAGGTTCACCTGTATAGTAATAACCTTCTACAGCATCATCATCATCCTGTTCTGCTGCTTGAGTTATCTTCTTCTTCCCCTCACTCCTATCTTCAACTTTTTCTTTACTCACATTTCCTGCCCCTCTAGATTTCTCCCCCTTAGTTGAGGAATCCTCTACAGCTTTATGGCTTGTACCAGCTCCAGGGCCACTTCCATCACTACTTCCAAAGAATTTCTTCTCTTCTGCTGTAAGTGAGTGAGTTCTGCTAATGATATTATATAAGTGTCTCAACCCCTTTGCTTGATGATCATTTTGGCTTTCAATTTGACTGAGACGATTTTCAGTGGATAAGTGATTCTCATTTATGTTATTCTGAAGATCTTCAATCTGATTCGACATAGTAGTTATAATGAGATCTTGAGCCACTATGACATCTCCAGAGTCTACAACTGCTTGTTGTTGAGAGAGTTTGAGTGCATTAATCTTGTTGTTGAAGATAGTTCTCATGTTATCCATGTCAAACCTTAAGTTTTTATTATCTTTTTCAGCTTGAGCAAGACTTTCTTTCATTTGATCAAGTTGTGCCATGAGAGATAGAGTGTTTGTGTCATTGTGTGCTCTCACCTCAATCGCTCTATGAGTATCACTCACCTCACGTGCTAGTGTTTCACTCAAATTTGAGGTAATCCTCACATCACTCCTCTCATATTCCTGAGCTGCATCCATTGTACCTGCACCAGAAATCACCCTAGCCTCCTCTTGGAAGGTCAGTGGTGGTGCAATGGGAGTTCGCAAATCCCGATCAACCTGTGAGGGTTCTTCTGCCGTAATAATGGCAGGCACTGTAACTTGCTCTCCTTGCATGACAATGTTTTCAGCTTCATTTAAAAAAATGACTTCCCCCATTGTGAGTAATAGGGGTGTGCTTGAAGAAATGAAGGGGTTTACAGTTGCCTCAGATATAGTTTTACTTCTCTTTTGAAAAGGCAAATATGTTGTTTCACTCAAGATATCACTACTAGGGTTAGATCTTTTGACTGACAATTTCTTTCTGCGATAGTGTTTGGAGAATTTAGGATTGGTGTCTGGTGCATTGACCTGAGTTGAGGGTTGTGGTTCTACAGCCCCTTGGTCACTTCTCACAATTAATTGACTATCAGAAAGATATTGAGATTGCAAAGTAGTTGAGTCAAATACCTGATCATTAACATTTGCAGCATCTTCACCCTGAGTGGGTTGATCCACTAGAAGTTGAGGTTCAGGAGCAGTTAAGGGTTCAGGATCAGGTTGAGGTTCTGATTCTGGTTGATGTTCAGGAGCTTGTTCTGCTTCATGTTCTGGAGCTTGTTCAATTGCAAGTATCCCAGCAACTGGTTGAGGCATAACATTTGGAAAATTTATGAATGTAGACATATATGGTGTTATGACCACTGGAACATGCAACAGAGCTTTAGAAGTATCCAACCTAGTGTAGAACTTCTTGTTTGGTTTACCAGACCATTGAACTCGATCATTTGGAAAAGGAGCAGGTTGATCCTTAGGCATAAGATGATTAAAAATTAATGTCAAAAATCGAGGATAATGACACTTAACCATTTTACCTTTTCCAAAGTTCTTTCTAGCCTTCTTCACACGATTTAACAATATAGGCCATATCAAGCTGCCAAAGTTGATCCTTCTGTTATGAGCAATTGAGAAACCAATTGACTGTAACATACCTGTGATGACGGTATTGTTACTTTTGGTAGAATTGGCAAAAACCTTTGCTATGATCTCGAATAAAATGTTCCATTCTTGAACAAGGTTGCTTTTGAGTGGACGTTTAAGATCCAGTTGACCTTGATAGTTCAGATGTGTAAAGAATTGAGTCAACTCATCAGTTAATGGCGATTCAGCAAATTGTTCAGTAGGAAGTTTCAGAACAGCATTGAAGACAGATTCATCCACTGTATATGTCTTATCATTAAAGTTGAAAGAAAATGATCTTCCATCTGAGACAGCTATAGTACACATTAGTTTAAGTGGACCAAATTTCATGGGAATATTTGCAGTTATAGCATGGCTACAGACATTTTGTTCGTTCAGAAAATTTATCCAGGGCTCGAACCGATCCACGGAGCAATCCTCGGGATTAAAATATCCAATAAAATTGTGATTAACAATCTCAAAATTATTATAAGCACCAGCCATTCCAAATCAGGTATTAAAATTAAGGAATCTGCAAAATTCAACAAATAACCTAATTAATTCATAAAATTCGAATTAATGAATAATTAAAAATTCGAAAAACTGAATTCTTCACCAAAAATTCTGAAAATTTGAGGCAATGATCTTGATATCAGTACAAACACACGTATATTTTTAGTTTTTGAAAAATCACAACCATTCCTCTTGAATTTTAGATCGAAAATTCGAAAATTTTAAACCCAAAATTATCAAAACTCAACTAAATCTCACATTTAAACCGTAGTTTTGAAGAGAATAGACTGGGTAATCGAATGTTGTTCTTAGAATCGTGATTACAGAGGGATTAGAGACAAAAATCGAGCAGCAGTTCGGTAGTTATACGTGTATATAATGTGTATGTATCGACAAGAGCTTGGGTGACTTAACACGCCAATTTTTTTAACAAACAAACTGATATAACTCATGAATATAACTATTTGCTTAAGTATAAATCAAGTGTGATATGACTATCGGGTGATAGTCATACCGATAGTTATATTACGTGTAAACGTAATATACCTATCCTATTTAGACAGTTATATAACAACTAAACATTAATATAACTATCGAAAAACACAGGATATAACAATCGGTAGAATTGTTTTATCAATAGTTATATTTCGAGTAAAATACTAATATAACTATACAAAAACTACAGTTATATACAAAGAAAGTTGTAACATGACTATCTAAATAATTAGTTATATCTAGAGTTATATTAACAATAAAACTAATTAATAAAACAAAAAGAACTCGAATATAACAATTAGATGGATTGTTATACCGATTGTTATATCTAACAAAACAATTAATATAACTATTCTATCATTAGAATATTAACAGGATATTAACAGAATATTTACAATTCTAACAAATTCTAATAATAAAGCAACTTAATTATTAAATAATAAACTATAAATAACACACTACTTTACACTAACATTAGCAGACATAATAAAAATTATTAAAACGATCACAGGTAGTCCTTTTTACGAAATCAAACATTAATAACAAAAGGACAAACACTACAAATAAAATAAAATAAAATAACATACTAAATATTTACATAATTATTTCTGGTGAATTAATAAATCTATAAATTTTCTAATAAAATAATTTCCATATAGAAAATTATTCAAAAAGAAACTATAATTTATTAAACATCAAAAATACTTAAACTGAATTTAAGATAATAACATTTTCAAGAAAAATAGATTTCTTATAAATTACAGCTTGTAAAATTCGAGAAAAATATTATTAAAGAAAATGAATTACTCTAAAATTACAAGAAGTAATTAGAAATATATAGAGAAGATAATAACAATGATTTAAGAAGAAACAAGCAAAAGTATAAGTTGATAAAATAATTATACAAGTGATTTTAATAACAATTATTAACACATCAATCACTTGTAAATTATTAAAGATCAAAACTCAGATATTAACTAGTTTAATTACTAGGACTATTTAACATACCGAATTCACCAACAAGTCTGGTAAATGTGGATTCGTCAAGAGACTTAGTAAAAATATCTGCTGTTTGTTCTTCCGTAGGTACAAAAAGTAACTCCACGGTACCATTCATGACATGCTCTCAAATAAAATGATACATGATGTCAATATGCTTTGTCCTTGTGTGCTGCACAGGATTGTTAGAGATTGCTATGGCACTTGTATTGTCACATAAAATAGGAATTTTATCAAGTACAAAGCCATAGTCTCTCAGCTGATTCCTGATCCACAAAATCTGTGCGCAACAGCTTCCAGCAACTATATATTCAGCTTCAGCTGTTGAGTTGAAAACTATTTGTTGTTTCTTGCTGTACCAGGAAACCAGTCTACCACCTAGGAATCGACAACTCCTAGAGGTGCTTTTTCTATCCACAACACTTCCTGCATAATCTGAATCTGTATATCCAACAAGATTAAAACCAGAATCTTTAGGGTACCAGATGCCTAAATTAGGCGTACCCTTAAGATATCTCAGGATTCGTTTAACAGCAATGAGATGAACATCTCTAGGATCCGATTGGAACCTTGCACACAAGCACGTAGCATGCATAATATCAGGTCTGCTTGCAGTAAGGTAAAGTAATGAGCTAATCATACCTCTGTAGCTTGTGATATCTACCTTGGCTGAATTTTCACATGCTCCAAATTTGACCGCTGTGGATGATGGTGTTCTTGCTGAAGATGAGTCCTCCATTTGATATTTATTGAGAAGCTCTTTGACATACTTGGATTGACAGATAAATATTCCATCTGTCCTTTGACTTACTTGCAATCCAAGAAAGAACTTCAGCTCACCCATCATGCTCATTTCAAACTTACCCTGCATTAACTTAGCAAATTTCTTGCAAAGAAGATCATTAGTAGACCTGAATATTATATCGTCCACATAGATTTGGACTAATATTGTATCATTCTTATGTTTCTTTGTGAAGAGAGTTTTGTCTATGACACCTCTAGTAAATTCATTTTCAAATAAAAATTCAGAGAGAGTGTCATACCATTTCCTTGGTGCTTGCTTAAGACCATAAATAGCCTTGAAGAGAAAGTAGACATAACCCAATAGATCTGGATCTTCAAAACCAGGTGGTTGTTCTACATATACCTCTTCATCCAGCTTACCATTCAGAAAGGCACTCTTGACATCCATTTGATAAACATGAAAGTTAGAAAAGGCTGCGAATGCCAAGAATATCCTAATGGTCTCAAGTCTAGCCACTGGAGCATAGGTCTCATCATAGCCAATGCCTTCAGATTGTGAATAACCTTTTGCTACCAACCTTGCTTTATTTCTTGTTATTGTGCCATCTTCATCAAGTTTGTTTCTGAATACCCACCTAGTACCAACCACTGTTCTATTTGTAGGTCTGGGTACCAGCTTCCATACTTCTTGTTTAAATTGATTGAGTTCATCTTGCATAGCAATGTCCCAATCAGGATCTGAAAGAGCTTCTTCAGTTTTCTTAGGTTCCATTTCAGATAGAAACCCTGAATAATTGCACTGATTTTGCAAAGCTCTTCTAGTCTTTACACCAACATCTGGATCACCAACGATTAGCTCAAAAGGATGAGCTCTATTCCAAACAGTCTGTCTGGGAAGATTTAGTCTTGATGATTCACCTTGTTCTTCATTGTGATGTTGAGTATGACTAGTAGATCCTTCATTAACTCCCCCTGAGTTGTTGCCATGATGATTATATGAGTGTTCAGAAGTATGAGTGGTGTTTTCAATATTGTCATTATTTTCACCACCATTATTCTGATTAGTCTCATCATTGACATTGTTGTCATTAGCATCAGCAAAAACATCAGGTGGACTATCATCATCTGAATCTAGATCTGTCATATCTTCAAAAGATAGCTTTTCAGATGAATCTTCAGTTTGGATACTAGGGAGTTTAGTGTCATCAAATGTAACATTGACACTTTCCATCATCTTCTGATGTTCAATCAAATACACCTTATAAGCTCTTCTTTCATAACCAATAAAAATTGCTTCATGTGCTTTGGCTTCAAATTTTCCACCTTGATCGTCTCCTTCTTTAAGTACAAAGCATTTTGCTCCAAATACATGAAAGTATTTGAGTGTTGGTTTCTTTTCATTCATGGCTTCATAGGGTGTTTTCATCAAGTCTTTATTGATAAGAGTTTGATTCTGAGTATAGCAAGCAGTGTTGACAGCTTCAGCCCAAAAATACAATGGAAGCCTTGATTCACTTAACATAGTACGTGCAGCTTCAATCAAGGTTCTATTCTTTCTTTCAACTACCCCATTTTGCTGAGGAGTTCTTGGAGCTGAGTATTGTCTGGTTATACCTTTTTCAGTACAAAAGTCATTCAGAACTGCATTCTTGAATTCAGTTCCATTGTCTGACCTTATAGCCCTCACTGGATACTTGGAATCCAACTCAATTAACTTGATGTGATCAATCACCAGTTGTGGAGTCTCATCTTTAGAATTCATGAACAAGACCCATGTGTACTTTGAAAAATCATCAACAATCACAAGAGCATATCTTTTCTTTGACATAGACATCACATTCACTGGACCAAATAGATCCATGTGAAGTAACTGTAACGGATCAGTTATTGAAGATATATCAGTGCTTCTGTGAGTTGCCATTTTTAGTTTGCCTTTTTGACAGGCATCACATAGTCCTTCTTGTGTGAATTCCATAGGGGGTAAACCTCTCACCATTTCCCTCTTAACCAAATAATTCATTGTTTTGAAATTTAGATGAGAAAGTTTCTTGTGCCATAGCCAGCTTTCATCTGTGGATGCTTTAGAATAGAAGCAATTAATTTCTTTAGTGCTTCTAGTGTTCATGTTGGTTACATACAAGTTTCCTTTTCTGACTCCCGTCAGAGATGGTTGCTCACTTCTTTTATGTGAAATCAGACAATTCTTTTTGTTAAAGTAGACTTCAAATCCCTTGTCACAGAATTGACTGATGCTGAGCAAATTATGCTCAAGTCCTTTTACAAAGGACACTTCTTTAATGATAACATTTCCAGCTTCAAGTCTGCCATATCCATCAGTTTTACCTTTGCTGTTATCTCCAAAGGTAACTACTGGGCCGGCCTTCTCCACCACATTTGTCAGCAGGGTTCTGTCTCCAGTCATATGCCTTGAACATCCACTGTCCAAGATCCAGGTTACTCGTTCAACCTGTTCAATACCCTGCAATGACAAATGGATTAAACCTTCTTCGGGACCCAAATTTGATTGGGTCCTGCAGATTTAAAGTATTGACCTTTATCAGGCAAAACAACATTTTTAATTTTAACCTCTTTAGTCAATAAACATTTAACCTTATGAACAGATTTGAAAATCTTTTGTTTTATCTTGGGTATCCATGTTTCTTTAGCAGCAATAACACTTGTGTCATTGACTGGACATTTGACCTGGTAAACATTCTTGGTAACCCTTTGTTTAGTCTTAGGTACAATGTCTCTCTCCTAACTTGAGGAGGAAAAGCAGTCTTTGATCGAACATTATTGTTCCTGTTCATATGCTGTCGAGGAGCAGTCTGTTTATCACATGCATAACTGTTGGGACAATCAGATCTTGGCACTGCGATTTTTGATACACTAAATTAACGAGTACGAATAGAAAAGTCACCTTGTTAACGGTTGATTCCACGCTCTTCTATTGTATTCCCAAATTCCCTTGAGCGAAGTGTGGCCTTCGTCTTCTCAAGTTAACCTCTCTTCTTGCTCCTGGGTGGCTACAAAATTTTTTCGACCAGCCCCCAGCAAGAAGAGAATAGGAATATATATATAGGCTACAATAGGGATCATGGATAATTAGGTTGGGCCTTCTAATTACCTCTTGAGCCTAGCCCAATGTAATTAAATATTAATTCAATCCACTAAAGAATTAATATTTGCACTACCTTTCCTAATACCGTAATTTAATTAATTAATTCGGTTCCAATATTATTTGCTTATTAAATTCCCCATGTTTAAAATATCGCATGTCCATTAATTAAATAAATTACTGATAATTCATTTAATTAATATCTTTTATCCTTGATCATCCACTCAACCTTTATTTAATTATGCCGGAATAAATCCACCTGCAGGGTTTCACATAATTAAATCTTTTTGAGCTTTCAAGGGGACATCATTAACCCGAATATTATCAGGACATGGATTCCTTCAATAAATAATATCCCACCATATATATTATTTCATCACCCAAAATATAATGAAATAAATCAAAAGAATTATTTCATATATAAATCAAAGCATGTAAATAATATATACGTGTCAATTATTATTTCCGGATTAAGAACCTAAGCATTAATAATACCATAGAATCTTAGTTTTCCTTCTTAATCAGTATAAGGGAACAATTCTAAATTTGATCCTGTTCAATATACACATAGTATACTAGTATTATTTATTAGTCAATATAAACTAATCTAAATAATACTACAGCCATTCCAGTGGATTGTCTAACTCCACATGTGCTGTGAACCTTATTATATTATATAAACCGTATTTAATAATCTAATATTCTGTATCCTATTTGATACTAGATTATTCACAATATATAATATTTAGACAACATGTAAACATTTAAATGATTCTCAATTAAACAGGCCAGAAATAAATGTAAATACTTCAAATAAATATTTTCAGTATACACCAACAATCTCCCACTTATACTCAAAATATTCTATGAGTATATCAGTGTTTATTTAATCCACTATTACACAGAAAACTATGTGTCCATCCATCTGACTCCTATCGCTTCCACATGCCTGTCAAAAACCTTGGCTGGCAGGCTCTTTGTGAAAGGATCTACCCGGTTGTCTTCTGATGATATGTGAGCCACAACTATATCTCCTCGCTTTACGATTCCTCGTATGAGATGATACTTACGTTAAATATGTTTAGCTGCTTTGTGATCTCGCGGTTCCTTCGAATTTGCCACAGCACCAGTGTTATCACAATACACTGTCAAGCTCCTAGGCAAATTAGGTACCACATCCAAGTCCAAAAGGAAGTTCCTGAACCATACAGCCTCCTTTGCAGCCTCAGAGGCCGCCACGTACTCGGCTTCCATGGTAGAGTCTGCAATGCATTTCTGCTTTACACTCCTCCATATAACAGCTCCACCTCCCAAAGTAAAAACATATCCCGAGGTAGATTTCCTCTTATCCCTATCTGATTGGAAATCTGAATCAGTATATCCCAAAGGAAATAGATCTGAGGCCTTGTAAATTAACATATACTCCTTAGTCCTTCTCAGGTACTTGAGTATAGTTTTTACTGCACTCCAATGTTCCTGACCTGGGTTCGACTGATATCTACTAACCATGCCTACAGCAAAGCAGATGTCAGGCCTCGTACATAACATAGCATACATTAAGCTTCCACATGCCGAAGCATAAGGAACTGCTTTCATGCTCTCTATATTCTTAGGTGTCGAAGGACACTGCTCCTTGGATAGAGCCACTCCATGCTTAAAAGGTAGAAAACCTTTCTTAGAGTTCTACATGTTAAAACGAGCTAATACTTCATCAATGTAGGGCTCTTGAGATAAAGCCAACATCCTTTTCTTGCGATCCCTTATTACTTTGATCCCAAGGATGTATGCCGCTTCACCTAAGTCCTTCATTTCAAATTGTTTGAACAACCATGCCTTTATTGATGACAACATCTTAACATTGTTTCCAATGAGTAAAATGTCATCTACATACAGTACTAGAAAAACCACTGCATTACCCTCACTTCTCTTATACACACATGATTCGCTTGGACTTTGATCAAATCCATATGACTGGACTGCCTGATCAAAACGAATATTCCAGTCCCTAGAAGCTTGTTTTAGTCCATAAATAGACCTCTTAAGCTTACATACAAGATGCTCTTGGCCTTCCTTAATGAATCCTTTTGGTTGTTGCATATAGATGGTTTCCTCAAGACTTCCATTAAGGAAAGCTGTCTTGACATCCATTTGCCAAATCTCATAATCGAGATGAGCTGCTATAGATAAAAGAATCCGGATCGACTTAAGCATAACAACCGGCAAAAAAGTTTCCTCATAATCGATCCCTTCTTTCTGAGTATACCCTTTCGCAACAAGTCGTGCTTTCCAGGCTTTCACCTTTTTGTCAGATCCTCTTTTCTTCTTGTAGATCCACATACATCCAATGGGTTTTACACCTTTGGGTGGTTCCACGAGCTCCCAAACTTGATTAGAATACATCGATTCCATCTCAGATTCCATTGCCTTTTGCCAAAGATCTGCATCTTTATCTAGAATTGCTTGTTCGTATGTCCTGGGATCCTCATCATGTTCACCAGAGACCAAGTCCGAGGACTCTCCCAAAAACATGAATCTATCAGGTTGTTGAACAACCCTCCCACTACGACGAAGCACCGGTGTGGTATTAGTGACATGTTGTGCATTTTCTTGTGGTTGATCTACTTGTACTATTGGCACTTGGGGATTATCTGTCCCTCCCACTAGTTCCTCTAAAACGATACTACTCATGGGTTTGTGTTTCATTATATAGTCTTCTTCTAAGAATCTAGCATTGGTACTAACAATGATATCTCGATCCCTAGGACTATAAAATGAATAACCTTTCGTTCCCATGGGATAGCCTACAAACAGCCTTACTTCTGTACGAGATTCTAACTTGGTCGCGTTCTTGTTCAGCACATGTGCTGGACAACCCCAAATCCGAATATGTCTTAGACTTGGTTTGCTACCAGTCCACAATTCTATTGGAGTCTTGGGAACCGACTTAGAAGGTACCAAGTTCAGAAGGTAAGCCGCTGTTTCTATAGCATATCCCCAAAACGACTTGGGTAAATCTGAATAACTCATCATCGATCTAACACTCTCTAAAAGAGTCCGATTCCTTCTGCTGAGGTGTGCCAGGTGCAGACAACTGGGATGCAATCCATTTTCTGATAAATATTCCCTAAATTCTCCAAGCAAGTATTCGCCACCACGATCTGATCGTAGTGACTTGATACATTTTCCAAGATGTCGCTTCTCCGCACTTGTTTTGTACTCCTTGAATTTTTCAAAGCACTCAGACTTACGGCGCAACAAATAAATGTACCCATATCTAGAATAATCGTCAATGAAAGTGACAAAATACTCATAACCTCCTCTTGCTTGGATACTCATAGGTCCACATAAATCAGTATGAACCAATTCTAACACTTCTTTAGCTCTATTCCCCTTTGCTTTAAAAGGCCTATTAGTCATCTTACCTTCCAAGCAGGATTCGCAAACTGGAAATGGCTCCACTGCCAACGAGCCTAATGGCCCATCTACTACCAGTCTTTGAATCCTCCTCAAGTTAATATGACCTAATCTTAAGTGCCAAAGATATGTTTGGTTCAATTCAGAAGGTTTCTTTCTTTTATTTGAGCTAGAAAGAATGTTATTAGTTTCCTTATGTTGCAGCATTGGTTGAATAGGATTAATAATATATAAATTGTCTTGCAATGTACCAGAACATATAACTCGTTTGTTCATCATAATAGAAACATTACGATCCAAACAAACATTATAACCATCCATGGCAAGTTTAGAAACCGAAATTAAATTCCTTCTAAACGAAGGTACATAAAGACAATTGTTCAAAACCAAAATCCTATCATCGCCAAAAGACAATGTAATTATTCCAACTGCAACTACTGCTACTTTCGTAGCATCTCCCATGAACACATATATCTCGCCATCTCTAAGCAATCTGGATTGCTGGAACCCCTGCATAGAGTTACAAACATGGTCAGTGGCTCCTGTATCTACACACCAAGTGCTCGTAGATATAGCCGCTATATATGTTTCTGTAACTAGAGAAAGAGACATACCAGTATTGTTTGTCTTCTTAGGAAGAGGACAATCCTGTTTCCAGTGACCTGACTGCTTGCACCTGAAGCACTTGCCCTTAGGCTTTTTCACACCACCTTGAACTCCCACTGCATTAGCAACCTTTCCAGCTTTCTGTGTCTGAGTCTTTTTCTTCTTCTTACCTTTCGGCTTAGATGAAGAAGCTTTCTCGGCCACATTCACTTGAACATTCTGCTTAAAGAGTCCTTCAGCTGCCTGAAGTTCTGTCAGAAGTTCCGCGAGACTATACATCCTTTTGTTCATGGTGTAATTCAAGCGGAACTGCTCAAAACTTTTGGGCAAGCTCATAAGGATGATATCGATCTGGGTTTCCCCATCAATATCAGCACCAAGGATCTCCTTCTCATTCAGATGAGACATCATTCTGAGAACATGATCCCTTACAGGTGTTCCTTCAACCATCTGAGTGTTCATTAAAGCCTTCATTGCTACTTGCCTAGCAGCCCTATTCTGTTCTCCAAAAAGTTCCTTGAGATTAAAGAGCATATCTGAAGCAGTGGGCATAGCCTGATGCTGATGCTGCAAAACACCTGACATTGCTGCCAGAATGTAACATCGCGACATCTCATCAGCCTTAATCCACCGCTTATAATACTCCTTCTCACTTTCAGGAGCATCTTCAGCAGGCTGGTCTGGCTTGGGTTCATAAGTACAAAATTTGTACTCCTCAGCAGTCAACACTATGTCCAAATTACGTTTCCATTCAATATAGTTCGGTCCAGTAAGTTTGTTATCCTTAAGTATGGTGAATAGTGGATTAAAGCCCATAATGATCTAATCCTGAGAATCATACATGTAACACATAATCAGATAGTTGCATAAATCTTAAATTCTACTGGTTTCCTCTAACAATTAATTAAAATTAATGCACTAATATTTAAACACCATAAGTATCTGGTACGCCACGATGGATGACATATATACCACTTAAATTCGTTTAAATATTACTTCGATCCTATTACTAAATAATACGCCACGTTAGGGTGGACTATATATTATTTTTCATAGCTAAGTGTATACCATTATTAAATCTTAAATTAATAAAAAGACTGGATACCACCATTAAATATTTCAAATCAATAATCGATAATAGGATAATTCCCAGATCGGGGGGAGCATTGTCAAGAGGCATCACTTAAGACCCCTTTCTAGACAGAATCATCCTTTCTCTCAATACTGAAAATCTATATTCAATCAGTGGTACCCTTCTAATTAATTGAATTCTATGAAACTTGGTACGCCACGGTGGGTGGCATGTATACCTTTCAATATTCGTAATTAATTTAGGAAGTTTGTTCTAGTAATATCCATAACACTACCTGACACCATAAATCATACGCCACGATGGGTGGCATGTATATAATTTATATTCGTCTCGGTGTTAAATTACATACAAACAATAATGGAGACCATGGGATTTAATTCCTAATTAATTCCCTCACCCACTTAGAATTTTTTATCTAAAATTGAGGAATTTTATCTAGATGCATCGCCCTATGTTATTTTTCCGAGGTCTACATGTTATAAAAATAACAATACAAAGAACACATAACATGGCAGCATGCATCATAAAATTAAAGCAATAAATAAAATTAATGTCCATGTCGTCCTAATTATGTTAAACATGCAATTAAAAATTACACACATAATTAACAACACACATAATTAATTAATTAAAGCAATAATAAAAAATCAGTGGAAACAATTAAAATAAAATTTTCCACTATTATGGCCCCTTGAAAAAAAAATTCCAGCCCTTTATTCTGCTGAAAAAATATTTTTCTGCCAAAAACCTTGCTGTTGCGCATTCACGGACTGCGTTACTGCCCTGGAACTGCTGTCACGCATGTGCGTCATGCGTTACAGCCTGTTACAGACCTGTCACGCCTGTGCGTCATGCGTTACTGCCTGTTACAGACCTGTAACGCAGTCTGCACATGCGTTACAGGCTTCAGATCCGAATTTCTCACGCGCGCCGCCTGCTCTGTTCCACCAGATCTGTTTCTTGCTTTTGGTCGTGCTTTTCTTGGACAGCAACAGCAAGCAGTCCCATCAGTTACACAGCAGAACAAATTCTTTTCTCCGTTTCGATTTCCGATCGTACGTAATTGTTACAAAATATCCGGATCTTAACAAAATCCATCAAACAATTACAAAAAAATAGATCTAATACAAAACTAATTTTGTAAATCTATTCTAACACGATCAACCCTCGTGTTTTACAACCACGATAAACCACGTGGAAACCAAACAAAATAACCACGATTAAACCACGTGGGATCCAAACACATAATTAAAATTACATGGCCATAATAGTGGATACTAAACAACCTGCAAAAGATTATTATCCAAGCACACCACTATACATACATGCATATATAATTACGACATGGACATCGTATCAAAATTCGCAGAACCAATGAACCAGGCTCTTGATACCAATTGTTGGGACAATCAGATCATGGCACTGCGATTTTTGATACACTTAATTAACGAGTACGAATAGAAAAGTCACCTTGTTAACGGTTGATTCCACGCTCTTCTATTGTATTCCCAAATTCCCTTGAGCGAAGTGTGGCCTTCGTCTTCTCAAGTTAACCTCTCTTCTTGCTCCTGGGTGGCTACAAAATTTTTTCGACCAGTCCCCAGCAAGAAGAGAATAGGAATATATATATAGGCTACAATAGGGATCATGGATAATTAGGTTGGGCCTTCTAATTACATCTTGAGCCTAGCCAAATGTAATTAAATATTAATTCAATCCACTAAAGAATTAATATTTGCACTACCTTTCCTAATACCGTAATTTAATTAATTAATTCGGTTCCAATATTATTTGCTTATTAAATTCCCCATGTTTAAAATATCGCATGTCCGTTAATTAAATAAATTACTGATAATTCATTTAATTAATATCTTTTATCCTTGATCATCCACTCAACCTTTATTTAATTATGCCGGAATAAATCCACCTACAGGGTATCACATAATTAAATCTTTTTGAGCTTTCAAGGGGACATCATTAACCCGAATATTATCAGGACATGGATTCCTTCAATAAATAATATCCCACCATATATATTATTTCATCACCCAAAATATAATGAAATAAATCAAAAGAATTATTTCATATATAAATCAAAGCATGTAAATAATATATACGTGTCAATTATTATTTCCGGATTAAGAACCTAAGCATTAATAATAACATAGAATCTTAGTTTTCCTTCTTAATCAGTATAAGGGAACAATTCTAAATTTGATCCTGTTCAATATACACAAAGTATACTAGTATTATTTATTAGTCAATATAAACTAATCTAAATAATACTACAGCCATTCCAGTGGATTGTCTAACTCCACATGTGCTGTGAACCTTATTATATTATATAAACCGTATTTAATAATCTAATATTCTGTATCCCATTTGATACTAGATTATTCACAATATATAATATTTAGACAACATGTAAACATTTAAATGATTCTCAATTAAACAGGCCAGAAATAAATGTAAATACTTCAAATAAATATTTTCAGTATACACCAACAATAACTACCATTAAAATAAGCACGCATACTGTTAAAAGCACAAGACATACAATTGATAACACCACATGCTTTATGATTAGAATCAATGATAGGCATGGTACTCATGTTAGACATGTTATTTTTCTGCTTCAACTTATTACCACCTAATCCAGTTTTAGAAGAACTAGCTGTTTCAACAACCTTGACTGCCACTTTAGGTACATCTTTCTTGGATGAAACATTCTTTGGATTAGTGTCCTCAACAGACTTAGCCTTAACAAAGACTGTGACATCTTTCTTGGATGAAACATTCTTTAGATTAATGTCCTCAACAGATTTAGCCTTAACAAAAACTGTGACATCTTTCTTGGATGAAACATTCTTTGGATTAGCGTTCTTAACAGATTTATCCTTAACAAAGACTGTGCCATTTGCACTATCCTCATTTCTCATTTTTTCCTAGATAACCATAGAAAGAATATCTGGTGGTCCAGCATCAGATTGTTTATATTGAGGTTCTTTAACATTTTTGAGCACATGTGGTATTCCCCTTTCTTTAGCACTAACAGGGTTAGGGGAATTTATGCCCAATGATCCAACAGCTTCATTGTAACCATACCGTATACCTGTTGTTCGTTCTACAACTTGATTGTTAAAAAACTCTTTGGAAACTTTAACAGAATTATAACAAGCCCTGACCTGTGTTTCAAGTTCAGTAATTCTAGCCATTTGTTTGCCTACAACTTCTAGAATAGCTTTCTCCTTTTTATTAAGCATTGTTATTTCATCTCTTTGTTGATCTTGATTAATATGCACCTTTTTCAATTCTGACACTTCATTGCCAAGTTTAGTGCTTAGCAAATCTAGTCTATTATATCTAGTTTGTGCATTATCTAAGGAATTATATAGACTACGAATCAATTCAGTGTCAGTAACAATTACCGGTTTGTTACGATGATCAGATGCTTCATCATTTGCCACCAACGCAAGATTTCCATATTCTTCATCTTCGCTGTCTATGTCATCCCAACTCTTACCAGCCGCAACATAGGCTTTTCCAGGTTTCTTCTTCTCAGCAGCAAAATCTCTTCTTTGAGTTTGCTTGGGTTTCTGACATTCAGTGGCAAAGTGCCCCAATTCATTACAGTTGAAGCAACGAATCTTGCTTCTGTCAACAGATCCAGTTTTGTATCCTCCCCTATTACTAGAGGAAGAAGAGCCTCCTCTCTGGAATCTGTTATTTGACTTGAACCTGTACTTTGGATTTCTTCTGAATCTAAAGTTGCCAAATTGCCTTACCATCAATGCCAGGGATTCATCTTCGAGTTGATCTAGCTCTTCCAATGAGTAAAAGTCTCCACCATCCTGAGTAGGTGGTGTTTGACCAAGCTCTACTTCAGTCTTTTCCTTGTCTGAGCTGTAAGGTAGATGTTAGGTCCAAATGTGTTGTAGAGGGGGGGGTGAATACAACTTTTCGAATATGAGAAGCAATAAATACGATGCAATAAATGAACACACAGATTCAAGGAATATATGTCTTATATATAACTTGAAATGGTTGTTACAACATTCATTACAAAGTATAACAGAAGTTCAGAGAGAAGTGAATGATACTAAGCTCTGTGAATGCACTCTCTCTCTTTTTCTCTTGTGTTTTTCTCAAGAATTGCTCACTAACTAAAAACATTACACAAGTACTTCTATTTATACTACATGTAATCTATGTCCTGTAGTCTTCAAAGACTAAGATATACGTGGCCCAATGATGTCCACATAAATCTTGCCTTATCTTGAAAGCTTGGAAATCTGCCAATCAGAAGATGCCATGTGTCATGTTGAAGCTGCACTCTAAGTAGAACTTCTACTTGAGAATTTCTACTTAGCCATATCGAATTTCTAAGTAGAACTTCTACTTAGAAACTTCTACTTGGTCATCTAGAATATTTAGTACTTAGAAAATATTCTGGCCTTCAACTTGAAACTTCAATGCACATCTTGAACTTGTGATATCTTCATGTCTTCTTTATTCTTCACCAAGCTCTTGAACATGGATCTTTATTACTGACATAAACTTGCTATCAATGTCCTGACACTTGATGCAACGGTCTGGTTCATAAGTGACTAGTCTTGATAGTGTTTTTGCTTCTTGAATAAATTACCATATCCAATTAGTAATGTGGCTTTCCAATATTTGCTTTCCTTCTTGTTCACTTGAAATCAATTAGTCTTATTGATACTGATAGTTATGATCTTGATTCTTGGCTTTTCAAATCACTGAGGCATGAACAACTTTGACTTGAACTTCTCTCAATGATTTCTTCTTGGCTCGATCATAGTTAACATGTTGAATTGTATCAATTACCTTGTCTTCATTTAGTGTTGATTTCTTGTGACTTCTTGTTCTTGATTGTCTTCTGGTTAAGTATCTTTTCCTTTAGTTTGAGTTACATTAGTTATAGTGTTACAAGTTTACACACTCTGCCTTTCAGTAGAACAACCTTAGCTTCCACTTCCTTAGTTGCCTCAACTACAAGAGTTGTAGATGAACTTGGCACTCTTCCTTTACCAGAGACCTCCCTCTGCTGTACTTGTTCCAGTTCATAGGTTTTCAGAACACCAAACAATCTTTCAAGAGCAATCTTATTCAAATCTCTTGATTCTCTGATGGCAGTTATCCTATGTTCAAGATGAGTGGGCATCGTCAACAAAAACTTCATATTAATCTCCTTTTGTGTATATTGCTTGCCACGAACTTGCAAGTTGTTGATTATTTTGTTATACCTTTCAAACACTTCCTGAATGCCTTCATTAGGGCCAGCTCTAAAGTGTTCATACTCAGAGGTTAAAATCTGAAGTCTGTTTTCCCTGACTTCATCAGTTCCTTCATTGATAGTCTCAATAGTTTCCCACATGTGTTTTGCAGTTTTACAATTCATCACATGACTGTACATCACAGCATCCAGGGAATCTATTAGAATAAGTCTCAAATTCTTATCTAGTCCTGCGTCCTCTTTTTCATCAGGAGTAAAAGAAGCAGCAGGTTTTGGAAAAGATGATGCAGGTGTTACAACAATTCCTCCAACAATAGATTCAGATACATATTCTTTTGGAATTATAGGTCCGTTCTGTAGATCACCAAAATATTTAGAATTTTCGACATCAAGAAACAATTCCATTTTATTTTTCCACATTGCATAATTGTCCTTGTTAAACATGGGAATCTTAACAATGCTTTTTGACGACATGATGAATTTTTAAGTGAGTTAAAAATTCGAGATAGATTTTTGACAGAATAAAATTAGGATCTTGATTTGTGTATCAATCAATAGGCTCTGATACCAATTGTTAGGTTCGATAAGATTGTAGAAGGGGGGGTTGAATACAATCTATATCATTTTCTCGAAATTTGTTCTTTAAATAAAATTTATTTTAAACAAATTTGTGCGGAATAATATAACACAAATTTCAAGTTGAATATAACGATATATTAACTTGATGGGTGTTACACAATCAGTCCAAATGATTATCAAGCAATTAATAACTAATTAGAAAATTCAACATGAACTTTGCTAATTTAGTTAATAAAAATCAAGATATCAATTTGTGAACTAGGAAACTTAATTCGCTAGTAGTACAAGAATCACAAGTAAACAAGTTCCAATGGATAGAATATTACAACTGAGATGAACTTGAATTTACAGGATTTAATTTGTAAGTGTTCTTGAGCTTGAGAGAGAGATATATAGGCTGTTGTGTGTATTTTCTTGTTATGTTCGACTGATTTCTGTCCTTCTGCATTCTGCTGCCTTTTATAACACAACCATAGTCATATTGCTTTGTTTCAACTGATATAACAATCAGTTAACAATAATATGACATTCGGTATGACTATCAAATGAAAGTAATATGACTGTCTCTTTAAATATAACTTTCGGTATGACTATCCCCTTGAATGAAATATGACTATCCAGTTTGAATATAACATTCGGTATAACTGTCCAATCCAATATAACATTCGGTATGACTGTCTCCTTGAATGAAATATGACTATCCAGTTTGAACAGAATATGACTGTCATACTTTGACTAAATATGACTATCGGTATAACTATCAATTAATAGTTATATTATCATATTTTTCAGCTTATAATTAATCAAATGATTTATAAAAATCATTTAAATAACTATTTCTTTTTCATATTAATTCTGATTTAATTAATCTAATAATTACTTTAACAAATATATTAATTCTGATAGAATTAATTTATTTATTAAATTAATTATTTGATTTAATCAATTAAAGTAGAATTAATATAAATCCTTTAATAGTCAATACTTCACTGTGAACCACGTAATTATAATAAGGAACATACACAGGATCGATGTTGATGCTCGATGTACTGTCTGGTTCATGAACGACTAACTCCAATCTCAGTTCTTCATCTTGACTTTAAAACTGTGGTCTTTTTCTATTCTTCACTCTCATCAATCATTCGGTACTGAAATTGTTTCTTATCACTTATAGAAATCTCTGTCCCTTAAATGAATCCATGTGTTTCAATGCTACCTTGAGGTTTGATCAGATATCTGAATCTTCTTCTAGTGTAAAACATCAAAACTATAGATTGACTTGTTGATTTTTCTTCTGACAGCTATCATCTTTTGAGATTCCTGTGACAGTTGATATTATTTATTTATTACAATCTAGTTTAATTGGATTAGGATCCTCGAACTACAAATAGGCTGAGTCATATGCCTTTCAACAACCTTTTTAATTATATCCTTTTTAGATTATAATTTTCTTTTTAATATGATATAACCTTGATCGTCTACTTTAAAAAATATTATATTCGACGGTCGAGATTATTTTGGCGGTAAGTGACCAAACCAAAATTATGGATAAGATCCACTTACGCTTATTATATATAAGGATATAATGGTTAGGTATAATTCAAAAATAGTATTTTATTATTATTTTGAACGGCTATATCCTATTAACTGAACTAGTTCACCCTTATCCTTACTTTAGTTCACCCTTATCCTTATTTTAGTTTACCCTTATCCTTACTTTGATTTCTTCCACAAATTTTGTTGTAGAATCCAACAAATTTTGCCAGTTTTTCGTTGATTGTACACCATCGATTACTTATTATTTCTGCTCGTACCAGTATTAGGCCTAATTCTGCACTATTATTTTAGAATTCTGCTCCCTTTAAATCAAATTCTGGACAATTATTTTATTAGTATTTTCAAATAATAATAATAAAGATAAATAGTGTTATTATTTTAAAGATAAAATAATAATAATAAAATAGTATACACCCCAATGAAATAAAGAACAAACTATGATGAAATAAAACAATAAAATGACGAAACATATCTCTGCACCACAAAGATAAAAGAGGTTTTTTGATAAATATATATTTAAAAGTAATTTTTTGCAATTTTACTTTTTTTTTTAAAAATAATTTGCAAATTTACGTTCTAATTTGCAATTATACTTTTTTCTTTTTAAAAATTGTTGGAGAAGACGATGCAGTCGGGATCGAAGGTGAAGGGTTGGCGTCGAGGTCGATGAGGTGGAGTTTCACACGATGGGGAGATCAGAGATTACGGAGTTTTCCCTTTCTTTCACCGGAATCCTTCGAAACTCGCCGAAATTCTTTAAAGTTCTCACTCCCTGGCTTGCAGCCCCGATCTCCAACAAATCGGAGAAGACGACCAAAAACACAATTTCAATTTTCAATTGACGACCACAAACACAATTGATAGCGGTGCCGGAAACGGTGGTGATGTCGGAAACGATGACGAATTTAATGGGAGAGATGTGGGAAGGGAAGGAGAAAAGAGGGGTTAGGGATTGAGGAATGAAATGTGAAGAAAGAATCAAAGAAGAAAGAAAAAAGACACAGTAAAAGAAGATAAATAAAACAAGTCCGTATATTTGCAATTAATAATGAAAGATGGTAAAGCTGCAAATGAAACTATTAAATCACGTATTCTTGGTAATTTCTCAAGATAAAATAGCAGTAAGAATGGAGCAGCGGGAAAGAAACAAACGGGAGATGATGTGGAGGTATTTAGATGATAGGGTGAGGTTCAACAAATAAAGAAGATATGTTTCCGTTATCTATAATTATGCCTGACAGTTATCTGCCCTTGGAGTGCTCTTTTTTTTAAAGGATTTCTATAACTTGTACTGTTCAAATGTCAGGTAAATATTATTGCTAACAGGTGAGGAGCGTTGCTAACAGGTGAGGAGCGTTGGAGATGCTCTAAGTCAGTTGTAAAATCTCCAAATCCGGTTCTGCTTGACTTGAAATTTCAAAGTCTTCAACCACTAAACTCTCTACTTTGATTTACAAAACTTAGCAATAATGACATTTTCATCTTATCGTGGAAGTTTAAAAACACGAGCAGCTATGATAATTTGCCAGAGTCCGAACAGGAGACTCGTCAAGAATTTTAGGAGATTAATATAAGTAAGTTTATAAAAAAATTAATACATAATTGCTAAATTCAGGAAACTTTTACTATTTTACATTTTGGGATCCTGTGTGAAAATAATTATGAACGATGCATAGATCATATTAACATTCAATCAATTTATTTAAACAATGTCTACTTCATAGTAAAGCTATTATATTACAATCTTTTTCTTTCTTTTTGACTTTAAAAGCTGTAATCATATTTTCAGTTTTGAAATAGATAAGAACGAGAAATGATACATTTATCTAGGAGTTATAGCTGTGACACTGCAATAGTTGGATGAACACGATGAAGAGTCTCCTTCATGTAGTTTCCTCTCGATGAAAAATCCAGGCTGTTTAGGTTGAGGCAGGGGAATTTCACTGGTTAGCATCAGTACCACAGTTGCCATGGTTGGCCTATCTGCTGGATATTGTTGCACGCATAACAACCCTATTTGAATAGCTCGAAACACTTCAGACTCATGTCCCTGGCTTGACTTTACAATAACTTCATCTAGTAGGTCCAACACATTGCCATCTGTATAGGTTCTCCATGCCTAAACATTTTGGTGACGATTTTTAATCAGTTAAGCATAACATAGTGACATTTTGAAAACTTTATAATATAATGGCCTAGAAACTTACATGTCCAAGAAGGTTAAGATTGTGATCCAGATGAGTAAAATTTTTGTTTCTCTTTCCACTGACTGTCTCTAATAGCAGTACCCCAAAACTATAGACATCAGATTTCACCGAGAATATGCCATCTGTTGCATACTCAGGGGACATGTAACCACTGCAAGACCATTTCATGCATCAGATTTTGCTAATGGAAGTATTATTTGTGAGAATGGTAGATGTTCTTACTATGTTCCAACTACTCTAGTTGTATTGGCTCCAGTTTCGGTCTCTCCACAGATCCTTGCTGTGCCAAAATCTGAAATTTTTGGGTTCATCTCAAGATCGAGCAAAATATTGCTGGCTTTGAGATCCCTATGAATGATCCGCAGTCTAGAATCCTGGTGAAGATACAGAAGTCCCCTTGCGATGCCATTTATGATGTTATACCGCACAGGCCAGGGAAGCATGTCGCTTTGATTTTTATCTAATCAAAAGTCATTAAAGTTTATTCAGTGGTGTGAGAAACAAGGTGAAGAATATGCTATTAGTCGGGGAGTATATGATCTGGATAAAGGAATGCGACATTATTACAGAGGATTTATATACCAAAGATAAACGAGTCCAGGCTTTTATTGGGCATGTATTCATACACCAACATTCTTTCTCCTTCCTGCACAGAGCAGCCAAGAAGCTTCACAAGGTTCCGGTGTTGAAGTTGAGCAATGCATGAAACTTCATTTTTAAACTCTTGCAACCCTTGCCTCGAATCCTTTGAAAGTCTCTTAACAGCTATTTCTTTTCCCTCGTCAAGTATACCCTAAAATACGTAAATGTGACTGTCAAATTCTGCAGTGGGATCAAATGACAAATATTCTGTTGTGATACACTCTAATCAAGAACAAGACCGACGACCATGACTCCATGAGTGACTCACCAACAAAATTTTATCATTTTACTTTCAGGGGAAATGAATATACAATTACAATGTTGACTTATGCGTTCAATTCAATACAAATTATTTTTTTGTTTTAAGTGCGTAAACATTGATTCTATCTCTTGAGGTTTGTAAATGAAAGTTGTCTAGACTTTTGACCTTGATCAAGTGCAGCCAGGACAATTACCTTATAAACAGGTCCAAATCCACCTTCTCCAAGCATAGACGATTGTGAGAAGCCATTGGTTGCAGTAGCTAAGGTTCTGAAGTCAAACAATGGCAACTCTAAATCCTCATCACCATTCTCATTGCACCCAAAAGTTTCAAAATACCCCCTTGTTATCCCTGAAATTTCCGCGTGCAAACAAATGTAGTAAAGGAATACCATAAAATGGAAAATTATGAAAGAAAACATTGATTTATTAACATACCGTCTGTGTGCTTCTTCTTCTTCTTCCTGATTACCCACTGGCATACACACATCATTGTTACAGTCAACAGAATAGGAATACTTATGAACCATACTTCTGACCTCCCTTTTTTAGCTTCATATTAAGCCAAAAAGTAATATCAATTCACTAGTTACCATAAAATAGCATAAATTAAATGTGTAATATGTAGTACTGAACCCAGTAGTCAATGAAGACAAATTTAGTTTACCTAATTCAGATGCAGCCATTCTTATGTAAAGATCTTGACCATTTTCCTTCTGATCTCTAATATCAATGAACTCATTAAACCATAACAAGCATCCGCTTCCACGGCCTCTAATATCTATATTTGCATAAGCTGTACACGAGCAATTCTTCAAGCACACTCTCTTACACTCATCAAGGCTCATATTTTTATCAAACCAAGAATGTTGGGTATCTGGTAAGTTCAACCCTGAATATTTCACAAATCCCTCTCCTTTCACACAACTCAATTGTACTTTCCTTGCGCATCCACTAGACCAATCTGCAACATCCCATTCTTTTTTATCATTTGGCTGAAATCCTTTGAAGCACCCACATCTTGGAGAATTAAAGTTGTTACAGACTCCATTAGCTCCACATAACCCATAACGATAACAATCATCTGTGGAAATAGAAAGATAAAGCTGCCAACTTTGAGAACTTTCACTCCATACCCATCTTTCTATACGACCTTCTGGATTCAATGTCCTCCTCGTTACAACTGAACTACTAAAACTTTTGTAATGATAATATATCTCTTTTTCATTAAAAACAAAATCGTATATATAGATTTGGTTGGGAATCTGGTTAGGTGTTGCAGAAAACCGAACACCATTCCAGAACCCACCACGGTAGGCAATAGCAGAACCTTTCATCAGCATTGGCTGTGGAAAACCATTGCGATTAATACGATCTGTAAATTCACCTGGAGATGGATCATCATCACTTATCCAAGAACTGAGGTATCTTTCAAGCCCGGTTTCCAAATTCCATCCGAGCTTAGCTCCTGGTAATAGAGTATTGCCAAGTATATCAAAACTTTGCCACAGGTAATTATCAGGATCACTGTCTTTTTCATCTTTAATAACAAGATTCCCAGAATCAAGCAGCTGCACCGAAGGATTTCTCACAGATTTCGAGGAGTTGGATGACCAAACTACATGATCAGAAGCATTAAGAATAACAAGATTCCCGTTGCTACTAAGTTTTAAGAGACCAGATGTAGTATTAAGAGGAGTTTCTCTATTGGCAATCCACAAAATTGTCTTTTGTGGTATCTTCTTGTACCATATACCAACGTATCGATTTGTGGACCTTCCGGGACTAATGAAACCAAACTCAAAATGGCCACCAGCTGAAACAATGGTACTTCCATCTTTAAGGCTTTGATTGGCTTGCATAATGTCTCCAGCTACTACTGAGTTTAATGATATGGAGAATAAGAAAATGCAGAATAACAAAGTAATCATAATAGTTTCCGAACTGCAGCCTTGCATTAACTTTATTGTAGTATGTGAGTTGCTCAGGAAGGAATGAAGAACAAGCTGTAGTTCTAAAAACAACTTCAGGATTTAAGTGGTAGCTTTCATAGGAGTCCCCCCCCCATACTAGTACCGCACACCTTTCCATCAGCATTGAAATATCAGCATGAGTTCTGTCTTACGAAATTTCCAAGTCTGTCTTGTATTAATGACTTTTTTCAAAAAAAAAATTAACTCTGTAATGTACATCACTTGTCAAAAAAAAAAAAAAAAATTCTATGATGTACATCAGAGATAAAGGGAAATTTTCACTACTAATGAAAATTTAGAACATTTTCTTAATCATGACAACTTATTATCTGAAATGATCTCGTGAACACTAATCATTAATTACGCGCAATAATACCAAAAATAACAAATTTGATTATCACTTAACTCAATTCATTCCAACAACATGTCCGTTTGGGTTACCAGCATAATAAATACGTCACACTATTAGCATTAAGCACACACCTCGGGACATCTCCGATTACGATTCTGCTGGACTTGAAATATCAAAGTCATCCACTATGTACAACGTATAGTTTTAAAAAAATTAAACTTCTATTTAATTTTAGAAAATAAAATATTTTATTTTGGTCATGAAGTTCAATGTTAAAAAAAAATCCTAAATTTTTTCTTTTTGTTTTGAAGGAGGTGAAAACAAGGTAATTTAGAACATCTTAATTCTTAAGTGGAAAACAAAAAAAACACAGAACATAATTAAATTAAATTAAATGGGGCTGGCTAACCTGTGCCCCAAGGCAAGGGCACAGGATAAAATGTATTTAGTGCTGTAGTTGATTGCTTTTCAATGCCTCCTTGTCAATTCATCTCAGTTTACCTAGATAAATGATCACTTTTACTAATTATTTTTTTAGGATTGTACTTATTTAAAGATTTTACGTATATGAAAATTTGATATTTTTTCCTTCTATCAATGGATAATTTATTTACTTTTACTTTTTTATTATTAGACATAATACAATGATATGAAATGCACTATAATACAAACCTGAAATTTTTGTAGATAAATATATATTGTGAGCATCTTTAGAAAAAAAATATCAAAAAAAGAGTATCTTTAGAAAAAATTTATAACTTTTCTATGTTTTATTTTTCTAAATAAATAATACAATAGAATATAGTAATGTACTAATGTCCTTCCATATTCATTATTGTGTGAACTACTATACTGGATTTATTGAATTAAAATTTCCTATTTCATTTTATCTTTTTTAATCACTGTAAATTTTTAATTTTATAATACATGAATTTTTTATAATTTACTGCTTAAGTTCATTTAATTTAGAAAAATGTTATAATAGAAATCATGGAAAACCATTTCAAAGAGCATGGTTAACTTTCTTACAAAAAAATTGATTGATATGGAATTCAAAAGTCAATTGTCATTTAAAACAGCAACTAGCATCATAGCCCGTGCAAGGCACGAGCCACGTTCTAATTCATATAATATTTTTTAAAAATTTATGATAAAATTCATTTATCCTTTTATCAGTTTATTTTACCTTTCACGTACAACGGTCTACCGATTCAGTAGTTATAATCGTTCTAAATTCAAATTATTAGCACACTCTAAATTTCGAGAATCATATTTATAGTGGTACTTTTTTAATGCGAGAAGAATAACCGACAAAAGTGGTATATTAGAGTTAATCGCCAGCTATCAAATATTAACACAGTAATAATGTTTTTCAATAGAAATCCTTAAAGAATCACCACGACAATAATTTTTTAACTACTTTCAATCTTAGCCACAACATATTTTAAATATCTATTTTCTCTTCTACCCAAATGTCTACCTCATATCTCTTCCAATTTATTAGTGATCAGGTAGCCTACCTCACATCTCCTCCAATTTATTACTGATCAGGTATCTTCTCACTTCGTCCTCTTTCCGACCATTATCCTTTCACCTCGCTATATCTCTCAAAGTCGTTCCTGATAGTATTTTGTCCTAAACCCAATCATGTGTGATGAGTTAGGAAATACTTTCATGTAATCTTATTTGATTTTATTTATATTAATAAAAGACTTGTTGTTTTTATTACGGGCTTTATCTATTTAAAGTGTTTAAATAAGAAGTTCCATAGTTTAGAGTAAAGCTTCTAGAATTATAATGAATTATAATAATGAGATCTAGAAGATGATAACACTAAACTTAAATAGTTCCCGATCGTAGGATAACTAATTGGGAGTTAGTCAATCCGTAAAGATCGGTACATACTATGCTTGCTTCCTCGGAAGGATGTATGTTCTCATAGACATTCGTGTAGTGACACTATAGCTAGTATGTAGGTTCTTATTGGAGAATAAGTTCACTGAACGTGACTTGATCAAATGGACGACTAATGGAGTTTACTCACGTGTTAATAGTTGTTCATAAGTTGATGGTGGTACAAGTGTCCTTAGACTTGAGACCGTTAAAGTAATCTTATATACAATGAACTATGTTTTGGTTTAGTTCTAAGTCCTCAAGGGACAATCATTAGTTCTATTCCGGGTATAGGAATTTGTATATGAAGATAGTTAACGATCGATAAAGAATCTACCCCTTTCAGTAAAAGAAAGTGAATATCCTATGATGTTCTTACTATGTTAGTTCTGGAATCTCTGGCCAGAGTAATTGAAGTTAGAAAGAGTTTCTAATTCAAATGAACTAGACATAATGTATAAGAAATTATATGATTAAATTAAATAGGCTTGACACGCGATCCATGCCTTGTATTTAATCGGGATATTGTCGGGTAGAAGGAATTGATTGTACGGTAACCATTTGCTGAATAGGTTTTATATATTCTAAGCAATGAATTCATATTATCCGGATAGTCGCGATATATTGAAAAGTATCACTCACGATGTAGAATAAATATTAATTACTTATGTAATTGTATTTAACGAATTAATTAGTAATTCGTATAAGTAATAATAAATAGTTTATTATTATTTATTTCTACTACCGGCTTAATATTGAACCTAAAGGGTCACACCATAAAAAGGTTAAATATTTATAGATGATGAGAATAATTAATAATGGCTATGAATTATTTATTTATTGAATAAATAATTAATTAGCAATTATTTATAATTTATTAAATGAGATTTAATAGATTATAAATAAATTAAGAAAAGTTCTTAATAATTATTAATTACAAAATTTAGTTTGAGAAATTAAATTTTATGAGAGAATTATTTTCAGAATGGGATTAATAATTAAAAAGGTTTTAATTATTAAATGATTATTTAATTAGATAAAGTAAAGACTTTATTTCTTTAAATATCAATCATTCCAAGAGTTGGAAGATAGAACAAAACACTTAACAAAAACATCCCAGGGGTTTGAGAGGATTATTTGAGAGCTTTTGAAGTTCATCAAAATCATTCCAAATCATTTTAATTATTTTCTCAACTGTTCTTCATCTACTATATGATATTTGATCTTGGTGGATACCATTAGAGCACTCCACACTTGAGGGGTGATTGCTGGAAATCAAAGATACATTCATAACAATCCCAGGAAAGCTATCAAGGTATTTTTCTTGTGTTCATACAATTTTTTAAATCTATATACATGGTTAATTAGGTTTTTATGCAAGTAAATGTGATTTACGCTTCCGCTACGGCCATAAATTCCTTCAATGGTATCAGAGCATAGGTTGCATGTATATAGATCCCAGAAAAAATTTCGAAATTTTTCAAGCTTGTATGAATTAGTTATGAATTTTTGAAGTTCTAGAAGGCTATAATCAAATTAATTACGAATTAATTAATAAATTATTTTTTAAAATAATTTTGATCACTGATATATTTTCTACAAGTGTTGTAGAAGTCCCAGAAAAAGTTTCATAATTTTCCCATGTATAGATTATTTATTATTGATTTTTAAAGAGTTTAGAAATTAATAAATAATAAATCTGTTTTATAAATATATATATTTTTATAAAATATCTAGATGGGTTATTAAAGTTGGGGGCCCAAAAGGTTGTTAAAGTGGGCTAGTGGGCTGGTTTATTAAAGGACTGGCCGACTGATTTTAAATAAAATTCTCTGTCGACTGAAAAACAAAAATCAGTACGCGTGACTGAGATCCGCGCGTGGGCGTCACGCGCTGGCGGCTCACGCGCCGCGCGTGCAGCTCACGCGCCGGGTCGGGTCATGGGTCGGGTCGGATGCTGACGTCAGCATGACGTCATCGATGTGTGACGCGTCTGTTGAATGCGTTACGCAAGTGATATGTTATTTTTGGCTTGTAACGCATTCTGGTAATGAATTACAGGGTCTGTAGATGACAGCAATGGCCCTGATTCGTATTTTGATTTTTTCCGTTGATCCGTAACTCCGTTTGAGGCGTATAATATATCGTTGGATTCGTTTTTTCGAGACGGATCTAATGGAGTGGTCAAATAAATTTTAAAAATTAATTTTAAAATGGTTATAGCTTCCGGAAGTGTTTTAAAGCCCGTTTTAATTCTGTTAAAATACTTTAAAATACTAATATTGTTTCATATAGATGTTTAACAATGTTTAACATGATATAACATGTTTGCCTATATATATGTGTGCATAGAAATGCCATGAGATAATATATATAGTTTTATATATCGTATATAAAATGCATGTTTGACTTTAGGTTTTAACGAAAACGTTTCGCAACCTAAATAATATAAAATCCCTCGTTATTTAATATCAAGTAATAAAATGGCCAATGTCACAACGGGCTTGTGTCGGTCATACCCTTCCAACATGGTAGAAAGTAATTCTTAGTTTTGAGCTTTGTCGTTTCGTGCTACAGCCGAGGGCTTCGTTTTCAAAAATAGGAATTACTTGTCTATTACATGAGATGCGTATAATTAATTAGAATCCAATTGTCGTTACGTGCTACAGCCGTGGGCTATTGAGATCTTATTAATTTAACGAGATGTTGGGTCTCACTTGACTTAGAATATTGAATTTAGACATGCTACAGCCGTGATTCAATGATTCAAGAGGCTAAATGGAATTAGGGAATAACATGAGATGTAATTGATAAAGAGTTATCTGCCTATGGAACATTACATAGCGTTTCGTGCTATAGCCGAGGTTATATAATGGAAAGTAGGATCCCTATTCTCACAGGCATTGAGAATGCTTTAGTTATACATTTGAGGGTTGTATAATTTTAATAAAACTGTGGGAGCCACCTATGAATAAAGACTCGATTCATAAGGTGTTATAATAAAATTGGATATGTACTAATGTTGTTATGTATTCACAAATTTCAGATTTATAGATCATGTCTTCTACTCTATCAATCCGTAGCATACTTGATGCGAACAAATTGACTAGTCCCAATTATGCTGATTGGCTTCGAAACCTGAGAATCATTCTCAGGGCTGAGAAGAAGGATTATGTGCTTGACTCGCCTTTACCTGTACCTCCTTCTGATGATGCACTTTTCTAAGAACGAGAAGTGTATAATGACTGGTTAGATGCTGCTAATGTTGCTCAATGTGTCATGCTAGCATCCATGACACCTGAGTTACAGAAGCAACATGAGAAAATGGATGCTCCTACCATTCTGATACATCTACAGGAGCTTTATGATGTACAAGGGAGAACCGCTCGATATGATATATCGAAAGAGCTATTCCAATGTAGAATGGCTGAAGGGTCGTCTATGAATGACCATGTGCTTAAGATGATCAATCTGATTGAGCATCTAGGGCAGTTAGGTTTTGTCATGGATGGGGAGTTAAGCCAAGATTTAGTCTTGCACTCACTCCCGGATTCGTTCTCGCAGTTCGTTATGAACTTTCACATGAACAAGCTGGATGTCAGCTTAGCTGAGCTCCACAACATGCTGAAAACTGCTGAGGCGAATTTTCCCTCCAAAAGGGGTTCTGTTCTTATGATCGGTGCCAGTACCTCTACTAAGAGGAAGAGGAACTAGAAGCCGAAGAATAAGAAAAAGGGTGAGAATAAGCCTGTTCCACCAAAGGCTGACCCGAAAAGCAAAGCAGTTTGCTTCCACTGTAACAAGGTGGGACATTGGAAGAGGAACTGTAAGGTTTACCTTGCAGATTTAAAGAATAAGAAGGGCAATGAGATTACCGCTTCTGATTCAGGTATGTTCATGATTGAACTAAATATGTCTTTAAGTCAGATTTCTACTTGGGTATTGGATACTGCTTGTGGGTCTCATATTTGCAATTCATTGTAGGGACTAAAGCAAAGTAGATCTCTGGGGGAAGATGAAGTGATTCTATTGATGGGCAATGGAGCAAGAGTTGCTGCTGCATCTGTAGGATCATTTCCTTTGCATATGCCTACGGGCAAAACTATTGTGTTGAATAAATGTTATTATGTACCATCAATTGTGAGAAATATTGTTTCTATTCCTGTACTTGATTTGGATGGTTTTACATTTATTGTTGAGAATAATAAATGTTTAATTAAGAAAAACAATATTACTTATGGATACGGTACATTACATAATGGTTTGTATATATGTGACTTAGAACATAATTTGTTTCAAATTGAACAACCTAATAATAAAAGAAAAAGAGATAATAAAAATCCAACTTATTTATGGCACTGCAGACTAGGTCATATTAGTGATAACAGACTTCGCACATTACATAAGGATAAGTTACTAGAACATTTTGATTTTGAATCATATCCTATATGCGAGTCTTGTCTCATGGGTAAAATGACTAAATCTCCATTTACTGGACATGGAGAGAGAGCTGCGGTGTTGTTAGACTTGGTACACACAGATGTATGTGGACCAATGTCAACAAGTTCTAGAGGAGGATTTTCATACTTCATTACTTTTACGGATGATCGATCCAGGTTAGGATATGTATATCTTATGAAATACAAATCCGAAGCTTTTGAAAAGTTCAAGGAATATAGAAATGAAGTAGAAAAACAAACCGCACGGAGTATAAAAGTTCTTCGATCAGATCGAGGAGGTGAGTACTTAAGCGGAGAGTTTTTAGGTTATTTAAAGAAAATGGTATAGTTTCTCAATGGACCCCTCCCTATACTCCACAATTAAATGGAGTATCTGAGAGAAGGAATCGTACTCTATTAGATATGGTGAGGTCCATGATGAGCTTTACTGATCTTCCAGTATCACTATGGGGTTATGCTTTAGAGACGTCAGCGTATTTACTGAACAAGGTGCCTTCTAAATCGGTTCTCACAACCCCACATGAGATGTGGAGTAGGAAGAAACCAGGTCTTAAACATGTTAAGGTTTGGGGGTGTCCAGCTTATGTCAAGAAAGTTGAACATGATAAGTTGGAACCTAGATCCGTGAAATGCAGTTTTGTGGGATATCCTAAAGACGGTCATGGATATTATTTCTATGATCCTTCTGATCAAAGGATATTTGTTTCTAGACACGCACACTTCTTAGAGGAACAGTTCCTCCTTGATAGAAATAGTGGAAGAAATATTGAACTTGATGAAGTTCAAGAACCACAAAATGCAACGATTAGAGAAGAAGTACCTGTTCAGAAAGAACAACCTTCTGTAGAACAACCTTTACGTAAGTCAGAGAGAGTGTCCCGCCCAATCGAAAGATATTACGGGCTTGTCATTGAAAATGATAATGATTTGTCATTTGTTGATGATGAGGACCCTATGACTTATGAAGAGGCTGTGAGTTGTAATGACTCAGAGAAATGGCAGGATGCCATGAAATCCGAAATGGACTCGATGTATATAAACCAAGTGTGGACTTTGGTTGAGGCACCTGAAGGAGTTAAACCCATTGGGTGCAAATGGATATACAAACGAAAGTTAGGAGCAGATGGCCAGGTGGAGACCTATAAGGCCAGTCTTGTGGCAAAAGGATTCAAACAAAGACAAGGGATTGACTTTGATGAAACCTTTTCGCCTGTAGTCTTGCTCAAATCCATTAGGATTTTGCTTGCGATTGCAGCCTACTATGATTACGAGATCTGGCAAATGGACGTAAAGACGGCCTTCCTCAATGGGAAACTTGAAGAGGAAGTGTATATGACACAGCCAGAGGGTTTTGTTTCCAGTGGAAACGAAAATCTAATATGTAGACTGCTGCGAACCATATATGGTTTGAAGCAAGCTTCTCGAAGATGGAACATCCATTTTGATGAGACAATCAAAGAGTTTGATTTTATAAAAAACTTAGATGAACCATGTATTTACAAGAAGGTTAGTGGGAGCGCGGTAACATTTCTTATATTGTATGTGGATGACATACTTATAATAGGAAATGATATACCGATGTTACAATCAGTCAAGGTCTGGCTATCAAAGAACTTCACTATGAAGGACTTGGGAGAGGCATCCTATATTTTAGGGATGAAGATCTATAGAGATAGATCTAATCGAACGATTGGCATATCCCAAGGTACATACATCGATAAAGTGCTAAAACGGTTTAGCATGGAGAACTCGAAAAGAGGTCTCATTCCTATTAGTCATGGGATTACTCTTTCCGAGAAGATGTCTCCAAAGACATATGAGGAAAGGGTGCGCATGAGTAAGATTCCTTATGCCTCGGCAATAGGATCCATCATGTATGCGATGTTATGTACTAGAGCTGATGTTGCTCATTCACTTAGTGTGACGAGCAGATATCAGTCTAACCCAGGTGAAGAACACTGGAAAGCAGTGAAGAACATATTGAAGTACTTGAGAAGGACTAAAGATGTTTTTCTTGTTTTTGGTGGATCTGAATTGAAAATTGAGGGTTATACTGACTCTAGTTTTCAATCAGAAGGCGATGGTAGCAGATCCCAATCAGGGTATGTATTTACTCTAAATGGGGGAGCGATTAGTTGGAAGAGTTCCAAACAGCCTACAACGGCTGACTCCACAGCGGAAGCAGAATATATAGCTGCATGTGAAGCTACAAAGGAAGCTGTCTGGATGAGGAAATTTGTTTCTGATTTGGGAGTAGTTCCTAGCATTGAGGATTCCATAGTGTTGTATTGTGATAACAACGCTGCGATAGCTCAAGCTAAGGAACCAAGATCCCATAAGAATTCCAAACACGTGTTGCGACGCTTTCATCTGATTCGAGAGATCATAGAAAGAGGGGATGTCAACATCGTAAGAATTGACACACATAACAACATAGCGGACCCATTTACTAAGGCATTGTCTCAGGCTCACTTTGATCGACATAGAGATAAGATGGGTATAAGATACCAGAGTGATTGGCTTTAGTACAAGTGGGAGTTTGATAGTATTTTGTCCTAAACCCAATCATGTGTGATGAGTTAGGAAATACTTTCATGTAATCTTATTTGATTTTATTTATATTAATAAAAGACTTGCTGTTTTTATTACGGGCTTTATCTATTTAAAGTGTTTAAATAAGAAGTTCCATAGTTTAGAGTAAAGCCTCTAGAATTATAATGAGATTATAATAATGAGATCTAGAAGATGATAACACTAAACTTAAATAGTTCTCGATCGTAGGATAACTAATTGGGAGTTAGTCAATCCGTAAAGATCGGTACATACTATGCTTGCTTCCTCAGAAGGATGTCTGTTCTCATAGACATTCGTGTGGTGACACTATAGCTAGTATGTAAGTGCTTATTGGAGAATAAGTTCACTGAACGTGACTTGATCAAATGGACGACTAATGGAGTTTACTCACGTGTTAATAGTTGTTCATAAGTTGATGGTGGTACAAGTGTCCTTAGACTTGAGACCGTTAAAGTAATCTTATATACAATGAACTATGTTTTGGTTTAGTTCTAAGTCCTCAAGGGACAATCATTAGTTCTATTCCGGGTATAGGAATTTGTATATGAAGATAGTTAACGATCGATAAAGAATCTACCCCTTTCAGTAAAAGAAAGTGAATATCCTATGATGTTCTTACTATGTTAGTTCTGGAATCTCTGGCCAGAGTAATTGAAGTTAGAAAGAGTTTCTAATTCAAATGAACTAGACATAATGTATAAGAAATTATATGATTAAATTAAATAGGCTTGACACGCGATCCATGCCTTGTATTTAATCGGGATATTGTCGGGTAGAAGGAATTGATTTTACGGTAACCATTTGCTGAATAGGTTTTATATATTCTAAGCAATGAATTCATATTATCCGGATAGTCGCGATATATTGAAAAGTATCACTCACGATGTAGAATAAATATTAATTACTTATGTAATTGTATTTAACGAATTAATTAGTAATTCGTATAAGTAATAATAAATAGTTTATTATTATTTATTTCCACTACCGGCTTAATATTGAACCTAAAGGGTCACACCATAAAAAGGTTAAATATTTATAGATGATGAGAATAATTAATAATGGCTATGAATTATTTATTTATTGAATAAATAATTAATTAGCAATTATTTATAATTTATTAAATGAGATTTAATAGATTATAAATAAATTAAGAAAAGTTCTTAATAATTATTAATTACAAAATTTAGTTTGAGAAATTAAATTTTATGAGAGAATTATTTTCAGAATGGGATTAATAATTAAAAAGGTTTTAATTAATAAATGATTATTTAATTAGATAAAGTAAAGACTTTATTTCTTTAAATATCAATCATTCCAAGAGTTGGAAGATAGAACAAAACACTTAACAAAAACATCCCTAGGGTTTGAGATGATTATTTGAGAGCTTTTGAAGTTCATCAAAATCATTCCAAATCATTTTAATTATTTTCTCAATTGTTCTTCATCTACTATATGATATTTGATCTTGGTGGATACCATTAGAGCAATCCACACTTGAGGGGTGATTGCTGGAAATCAAAGATACATTCATAACAATCCCAGGAAAGCTATCAAGGTATTTTTCTTGTGTTCATACAATTTTTTAAATCTATATACATGATTAATTAGGTTTTTATGCAAGTAAATGTGATTTACGCTTCCGCTATGGCCATAAATTCCTTCAGTTCCTTCCTTCAACCACATAATATATATGCACATTCATTTTGCCACACCACCTCTCTTTCGTCTTTAACAACCTAAAATTTGTTCATCCTTCTTCTGTTCGATCATCTCTCATTCATTTTTACAACCTCTCATCGACCTCCATTTTCATATTTATATATAATTATTATTTGTTGTGGTCATTGTTATTGAAATCGGCTGATTTCTGAAAAATCGTCGATAAATCGGCCAAAAATCGATCAATATTTTGGAACCGATTCGGCCGATTTTGCAAAAATTGCCGATAAATCGCCGATTTTTTAACCGAATCACCCGATAAATCGTAAATCGATACCTCAACCGAATAGTTCCGATTTCTGAAATCTGCAACACTGGTTGTGGTTATGAGTTGAATAGGTATTATGATAATAAAATAGTTAATTATCATATCTCTCACACATTAACATGTATACGTTTTTCGAATGTTATTGTGATAACACTATATCTTTTGAATTTTAATTAAACTCGTTTAACATTTGTCAACAAATTAGATTAACATATTATTTTCAACTATTTAGTTGTATTACCGTTTGTTCTTTAGTTGATAAAAAAAATTGATGTACATATTTTTTTTATTGGTATTTAGTTGAGTATATTTCGTATTTAGATGTCCAAATTTAACGCTAAATGAATTCAAGTTGTTTGGGAATGGGCACCAGGTCAATTCAAGGTCAAGGAGTGCTATACCCATCCCTATCCACGAATTCGAACAAAATCGTTGAACCTGTTCCGACTCTCGAAAGAGAATAATTTCGTTCCCGATTCCTATCCTGAAAGGAAAATAGGTATCCCCGTGAGAAATCGTGAATTTTAATTTTTTTAATTAAAATTTTGAACCTAATCGTTGAACCCATATCGATCCCAAAATGGGGATTATTTTCCTCCCAGATTCCTATCCCGAACGGGGAACAAGGATCCCCACGAAAAATTAGGGATTCTTATTTTTTAATTAAAATTTATATATCCCCTAACATATTGGATAATAATATTAATTTGATAAATCATGATAAATTTATTATTTTGTTATAAATAGTTATTTGAATTAATCTGTGACGCCCCCAGATCCGGGGTCGGAGATCTAGGCGCTCACGGTCCATTTTTCATTAATAACATACCTGTTCTTGCACATAATATAAATAAAATAGCCATCGACCCCACAATAACTCACACCGCACACACAGGTTAGAGCCTCAGAAACGTCACAACATTGATTAAGCAGTAATAAAAGTATCAGAGTTATTACAGACCGAATTAAATAGTATTTATGCTACCAGCAACACTTCGATATGAAGCGGAGTTGGCGGCTTGAAAGTTTGTTACGATACACTGCCTTACACAGGTCATACTGATAAATAAAACGAACTAACAAAAGCTGCCAACCAATCCGGCGAATGGGGCCTACCGGTGGAATCTCAACTGCTGGCTCGGGTCTAGTCACCTGCTTTCGAGCAGTCTGTCTGGGTCTTGCCATTTCGCTTAGCTATTGTGTTTGTAAATTTGAAAACAAGCAAGAGTGAGCAACTATAGCTCGGCAAGAAATATATGTATAAGGTAAGCAATATAACATTTCATATGATTGGCAGTTATTAAACTAGTTTGTATCAATCAGATATAAAATCACTTGTCATTGTTGATAAATTCCGAAGGTGCAACACTATGTGCCCTTGTTTTCAAAATAAACTTGCAGTTCTAGATACTGCATTGAGTCAACATCTTTCTCATCAAAATCGAACACTATCAGCAACTTGGCACAAAAGCCTAAGAAGCAGTGTCAAAGCATTTTTCCAAAATGGAGGAATGGGACTTAAAGAAAACACAAAACCTGACAAGGATTGACGATGATCAGTCGCCACATCCAAGTCCAATAATCCGCGGGTCTTCTCTACCGATAGAAGGATAGAAACTACATCCGTAACTATCCCCGGGTGAAAACTACATCCGTAATCACCCTCGATGAAAACTACATCCGTAATCATCCTTCGGCAACACCTGGGCCGGAATAATAATTGATGGACCGCCTGGCTCACGGCCGCTTACACATCCTGAGAATCGTTCGTCAACGGTTCCCACACCTGCCAGAGTCCCTTTTTCTTTTTCTTTTGAAAACTTGATTTTGATTGAAAACAGAGTAATTGAGGTTCGACATCAGTCGACCGATGATTCTTGAAATCATACAAGAAGCAGAACGTGACCGGGGGTTTTCAAAAATGTTTTGAGTTCGAAAGAGTTCGAGTTTGAAAGTATTAAATGTATCTTGGATTGACTTCATCTTTAAAATAATGAACGATAATTAATAAATAATATTTTAAGATTTGATATTAATAATTAACAAAATAATTATTCGATAAAATAAACTTTTAATCCAAGATAGGGTTTCGAGTATTTACGAAGATATAACAATAATTACTTGAGTATACGATACTCCCCGAATGACCCTTCGGGTTTTCGCAATCTAGATACGATATAATAATATACCGCTCCCCGGTCAATAGTATATACGGACCGCTACGACCTCTATTGCTAGAGTCGTTGTCCGAGGAAAACATTTCAATCTAAGTTCAAGGGGTACAAACATATATGTACTTATACAATCTCAATTGCATCAATACTTCGATAAACATAGCATTTGATATAGTTGAAAACTACAAACACAACAGTGAAAGTCCTTGTATATGTATAAGTTTTGAAAAGTAAACTTGCCTTGGTTTGGTTGGGGTGGTCGAGCGTGCGGAGTCGAACGATCTATACATAAGCAATAACCGCTCGTTAGTACCTTATCAATATCTCTTTAATTACGGGGTTTTAGGGGGGGTACGAAATTAACTTAATGACCTCGTCTAACGACACTCTAGCCCCACTATAGGTTCATGTCATCGCTCGATTACGTTCGTCACTTATTCCACTTAATTTAGTTACCACATTCGAATCATAACCATTACCCCTAGAATTATGCTCCACTAACAACTTTTTCCCTTGCGCGAAATTTACTCTAGCATTTTTATAAATTTCAAAAATTCATATTTTAATCCAATTCTTTTTGGGTGGTCTTCAACACTGCATTCCCTAACTTCTCAAATTTTCCATGATCTCACATATATTTTTAGGGGTTTAAACAAGGTTCACAAGGGGGTCACTTAGTGCAGTCCGGAATCCAGAAACAAAATTTACTTCTCCGGCCATAACTTAAAATCTATACATCACCTAGTTATGAACCTTACATTTCCAGAAACTACATTCAATTATATTTCCAACAATATATGGTAGGACATCAGGGGACAAAATTTGGGGGGTTCAAAACCGTGTTACAAGACAGGTCAATGTTCCTGGAAAAACTCAGCAAGCATGAATCACTTAGATCAACCAATTTTCTCAATTCCACAACACAACCAACACTTAATTCACTTAGTTCATGCTTTATATCACTCATTGAGATACATATACTATCCACAATCATAAAAATCACAATCACAACATCAAAACTCAAGATCCATGTCATCCATTACTTATACAACCAAGATTAACACATATATACATGGATCTACTACCAAACACTATAAACATTACATGACCAAAAGGGTTTGTGATTTTTATACCTTCTTGAGCACCTAGGAGTCTTGGATAAGCCTTACAAAACTCAATAACACCTTGAATGGTCTCCTACAACCCTTACAATCCAAGATCTAAAGAAAAACCAACCATGGTTACTATTCACAATATCTATTATAATTAATATCTTGAAATTGGATGGATGAAATGGCTTGAAACTCTTAACATACCTTGCTTAGATGATGTAGAGGGCCTAGTAATTATATCTTGATTTATGAGTGGTGGGAAATGGGGGAGGAAGAATTTTCTTCTTCCTTTTTCTATGTTGGCCGAGAGCTTTTTCTTCCAAGGGGGGGGAAGAGCTTTTGGTTTTTGATTTTTTGTGTTTGTTGGTTGAATAATTGATGTTAAAAGGTGTTAGGTGATACATAATGTGTATGTATAGGCAAGGTATTAGCAAGGTATGGCTCCTTGTACTTCTTGTCTCCCCTTTTTGAAAAGCAAAGTAACTAGTTACTTTTCCTCTTCCATTTTGTCAATTAGTTTGCTTATTCGTAACCACTTGGTTGCATGGGACTTGCACGCAATACTACTCCTTGTATCATTATTCTTCCACCAATGCTTGTCATTTAATCTTTAATTCGTATCGAATCTTAATTAATCTCTCGTAATAATATTTTGTCGCGTAGAGATTTCCCCTATAATTCCTTAAGTACTTAATTGTGTAAATCCCTCGAATATCCATAATTCCTCGTCATAATCCTTAATAAATCTTTTAATACCCTAACCATTCTCAAATCCCAAGTTTTATAAATGTTACTAACAATAAGACTCTTGCCTTCACAATCTTCTCTTTTATCTTACATAATGAATGCAACAACACAGTTTCTCAGACAATCAATTCTATAAATCAACAGGGATGACTAGAAAGGTTCCATATTGACAATGTCACAAGATATTAAATAAAAGGAAGTATTACCAAAAATTAGGGTTCTTACAGCCTCCCCTCCTTAAAAGGATTCCATCCCGGAATCAGGTTGAAAACAGTTGGGGGTGTTTTTCACGCATCGCGCTCTCTAGTTCCCATGTTGATTCTTCGACATTCTGATTCCTCCACAAGACTCTCACTAGTTTGACAACCTTGTTCCTCAGCACCTGTTCTTTTCTATCCATGATTTCTACGGGTTGCTCTACATACGTTAAGTCTGGTTGCAAATCCACTTGATCATGTTCTATCACATGTCGGAAGTCGGTATGGTAGGGTCGTAGCATGGACACATGGAACACATTATGTACTTGCTGTAAGCTCGGGGGTAAAGCCAATTCATAGGCCAACTTTCCAACTCGTTTCAAGATCTCAAAAGGTCCAATAAATCTTGGGCTTAGTTTCCCTTTCTTACCAAATCTCATTAATCCTTTCCACGGTGATACCTTCAACATCACAAACTCTCCTACCTCATATTCTTTGTCCTTGCGGTTCTGGTCCGCATACTTCTTCTGTCTGTCTTGGGCCGCTATCAGCCGTCCTCTTATGAGCTCGATAGTTTCTCTTGTCTGTTGGACCAGTTCAGGTCCTAAAATCTTCCGCTCTCCAACTTCTTCCCAACGCAAGGGAGACCGACATCTTCGTCCGTATAAAGCTTCATATGGGGGCATGCCTATACTCGCATGGTAACTGTTGTTGTAGGAAAATTCGATCAACGGCAAGTGGTCATCCCAACTTCCCTTAAAATCAATGGCACATACCCTCAACATGTCCTCGATGGTCTGGATGGTTCTCTCACTCTGTCCGTCTGTTTGGGGATGGTATGCAGTACTCATGTTTAACTTGGTCCCCACACAATCCTGAAAACTTCTCCAGAACCTGGAGTTGAATCTTGGGTCTCTATCTGATACAATGCTCACAAGAACCCCATGCCTTACCACGATCTTCTTTAAGTAAATATCTGCCAGCTTGTCGACAGTGTATCTCTCGTTGATTGGAAGAAAATGTGCTGACTTAGTCAATCTATCGATAATTACCCAAATGGCATCATGATTAGTCTTGGTCCTTGGTAATCCGACCACAAAGTCCATCGCAATTTGCTCCCACTTCCACTCGGGTATCTCCAAGGGTTGCAACAATCCACTGGGCCTCTGGTGTTCGGCCTTTACTCTTTGACATGTCAAGCATTTACTTACCCACTCTGCCACGTCCTTCTTCATATTTGGCCACCAATAGTATTCTCTCAGATCTCTATACATCTTAGTGCCTCCAGGGTGAATTGAGTACCTCGAACTATGAGCCTCTTGCAAAATCTCGTCCTTTAATTCCTGAACATTCGGGATCCATATCCTAGATGCGTACCTCATAATTCCATTCCCGTCCTTCTCACACTTAATTTCCTCGCCAGTCAAAATTTTCTCCATCGAATTCTTTTCTTCTTCTATCTTCTTTTTCTGGCATAACTTAATCTTTTCCAATAGCGGTGGTTGGACTTTTATTTCCATTAGACTCTCTTGTCCAATTCCTGGTAACCTCACCTCAATCTCCAGTTTCTCGAGGTCCTTGATCAACTCGTCCACTGACGTTATCATCTTGAGTTTCTCCTTTCGGCTAAGTGCATCGGCCACTACGTTGGCCTTCCCTGGGTGATAGTGAATCTCACAATCATAATCCTTGATTAGCTCTAACCATCTCCTCTGCCACATGTTTAACTTTTTTGGAGTGAATATGTACTTTAATCTCTTGTGATCCGTGTAGATTTCACACTTTTCTCCGTAAAGATAATGTCTCAAAATCTTCAAAGCAAAAACTATCGTTGCTAATTCCAAATCATGGGTGGGGTATCTCAACTCGTACTCCTTAAGTTGTCTGGATGCATACGCGATCACTTTACCGTGCTGCATAAGCACACACCCTAAACCTTTGTGGGATGCGTCGCTATAAATCACAAAATCTCCCTTATCATCAAGTAGGGCTAGTACTGGTGCTGTCACCAACCTCTTCTTCAACTCTTGGAAGCTCTCTTCGCATTTTTCAGTCCACACAAACTTCTCGGTCTTGCGAGTTAGTCGGGTCAAAGGGGATGCTATCTTTGCAAAGTCTTGGACAAATCTCCTATAGTAGCCAGCCAACCCTATAAAACTTCTCACCTCTGTCGGAGTGGTTGGTCTCTCCTAATTTGATACAGCCTCTATTTTGGCTGGGTCCACTAGAATGCCTTGTTCGCTAATCACATGCCCTAAAAACTGAACTTCCTTCAACCAAAATTCACACTTCGAGAACTTAGCGTACAACTTTTCTTCTCTCAATGCTCCCAATACAATCCTCAAGTGCTCTGCATGTTCCTCCTTCGTCTTGGAATAAATCAAGATGTCATCGATGAAGACTATAACACACTTGTCCAAGTACTTCTTGAAGACTCGATTCATTAAATCCATGAAAGCTGCAGGGTTCGTTAACCCAAATGACATCACTAGGAACTCATAGTGTCCGTACCGGGTTCGAAAGGCCGTCTTTGGTATATCTTCTGGCTTAATCTTTAACTGGTGATACCCGGTTCTCAAATCAATTTTGGAAAAATAAACTGCGTCCTTTAATTGATCAAACAGGTCATCTATCCTGGGCAAGGGATACTTATTCTTTATAGTCACCTTGTTCAACTCCCTGTAGTCTATACATAATCTCATACTACCATCCTTCTTTTTCACGAATAACACCGGGGCTCCCCACGGTGACACACTAGGTCTTATCATCCTTTTATCCAACAACTCTTGTAACTGAGTGGCTATCTCTTTCATCTCCACTGGGGCTAGCCGATATGGGGCTTTCAAAATTGGGGCCGTGCCCGGAACTAATTCTATAGCGAACTCGATGTCTCTATCAGGTGGTAGTCCTGGAAGATCATCCGGAAATACGTCCGCGAACTCATTAACGACAGGGATTTCCTGTAGGTTTGGTGCCTCTTTCTTGGTATCCTTCACATAGGCTAAATAGGCTTCGCATCCTTTACGTAACAGCTTCTTAGCTTGAATCATAGTCAGGAACTTTTGGTTTTGCCGTTTCCCACTAAACACTACTTCTTCGTCCCCTGGCAGTTTCAAACTTACTTTCTTCTTCACACAATCAATCTGGGCTCCGTGGGTTGTTAACCAATCCATTCCTACTATTACGTCAAACTCTCCTAGTTTAAAAGGTATTAAGTCTACCCGAAAGTGTCCCCCTTCTATTTCTAGGTCACATCCTGGACATACTTGGCTAACGGGAATAATTTCATGATTAGCTATCTCTATTTGCAATCTGTCTTTCAATGGTTCAGTCTTAAGGCCTAACTGACATACAAAATCTAGAGATATGAAAGACTTGGTAGCTCCCGAATCAAATAAAACATTTGCCTTAACTGAGTTGAGTAGTAGGGTACCTGCAATCACATCTGTGTTCCTCACGGCATCCTGCATCGTCATGTTAAAAGTTCTTGCAGTAGGGGCCTTGTTAGAAGCAGTTCCACTCAATCTTGATGCAGCTGGCCCAGAGGACATACATTCCCTCATTCGGTGCCCTGGTTTCCCAAACTTGAAGCAATTACCTCCGGCACTGGTGTTGTTACTAGTTCCTCGACAGGCGTTAGCATAATGTCCTGTCAGCCCACACTTGAAGCACTTCACATCTTGCAGGTTACACGCGCCCGCATGTTTCCTTCCACATTTATTACATTCTGGGGGTTGGGCTCGGGATGGGGTAGAGTAAGACGATCCCTGTGGTCGGCCGCTCTGGCCCACACTCCAACTTTCAGCTCTCTTGGTTCCAAAGTTCCCGCTGGGTTGGGACATCGTTCCTCGCTTAAATTTGCTCGGAAAGCTCCCTCCCGCAGAGTTTCCCTTTCGACTATCAAACTTCCTCCTCTTTCCTTCCCTCTCATTCTGCATCTGTTCACTCCCAGCCAACAATTGATGCTTTCTGTACCAGGGTGGCATAGTCTGTCAGCTCAAGAACCGCCACACGATTCTGAATCCATTGTTTTAGCCCTAATTGAAATCTTCGGGCCCTCTTTGCCTCAGAGTTCACATTTCCGGCACAAACCTCGACAGCTCGGTCAATTTGGCCTCAAACTCGGCCACCGTCATGTTACCTTGCTTCAGTTCCAAAAACTTCAGCTCCATTTGTGTCTCCATGAACCTAGAAAAGTACTTCTCCAAGAACAGCTCGCTAAACCTCTCCCAGGTCACCACACCTCCTCCTTCCAAATTCTTCTTAGCTTCCCACCAATAGTTCGCCTCACCCTTCAGAAGGTAAGTGGCGAAAACAGTCTTCTGCTCCTCAGCGACACCTAGTATCTCGAAAGATTTTTCCATTTCCTTCAGCCAGGCCCTTGCCTCGACCGGGTCGGCAGTTCCTTTAAATTCTGGGGGTTTCAGGGATTTGAAGTTCCGGAAAGCATTTGCATTAGCATTTTGGGGTGGTTGCTGAACTGGGGGACGGTCCAAGTTCTGCCTAAGTAACTCCATGAACTGTTCCATAGGGCCTCCCCTAGGATGTTCTGCCTCTCGGGTGTCATCACCAGCTTCTTCTTCTTCATACTCAGAGTCATCAAACAAGTTATGATCGTTGCCCTCACTCTCACTCAGGTTGACATTCTCCCCTTCACGGTTCTTGTGGCCTCTGGTTCCATGGTGGCTACCCTGGCCCTCAGAACTGATCGGGTGAGCTCGAGTGTTCATTCTTCTGGGTGGCATGATTCTGATAATAAAACAAGAAATGGGTTAGGGTTTTCCAATTACTTGATAGCGTTTGCACGGGTCAGGAACGTATCGTTCCTTCTCATAAGGGTGGAAGTTGCAAAAGTTTTAATAACCCGATTCGGGAGATAAAACGTCAAAACATTTTTGGGAAAAATCTCTATGGGATGCGAAAACATTTGCAAGAGTTTTCAAAATTTCGAAACCTCAAAATATATATATATATATATATATATATATATTTTATTTTTTTTATTTTTGAAAAAATTTATTTTAAAAAAATTGTAGGAACATTTTTGGAAAAATGTAGAGAACAATTTGAAATCGCATATCGTAAATTTGAAACAGCATGGTTGTATTTGTGGCTTGTAGCAATTGTATAATCACAGTTGTATATCAAAACAGTAGAGCATGGCATCGGAAAGTAAAGCAGTTGAGACAATATCAAGGAAACTGAAACTAAATAAGTACGGTACAAGGGTTGTCACAAAGTTTGGATGTTAGAGCCAAATACATAGTTCCGATGTCAAAGTCTAGCAAAAGTGGAACAAATACAAGTACATCATCCGAATAGTCAGGCTACACAAAAGTAGGGCTACATCCATACATACTACCCGAAGTCACATCTACATATCTGTAGGTCAGTCTACTCATCCACTGGTCAGAAAGGATACCACTGCACAAGTCAACTGTCCCGCAAAATCGACACACTAATGTCATCTGAACCTAGGGGACTGAGCTATCAATAACATATCACGGGGCCGCACCGCAGCGGAGCAAGGTCCTCACTCGGGCAAATGCACGACGCACAACACGCCTAGCATCCCTAGCCTGGATCACTCCGCCCCCACGGATCCCTAACCCAAGAATCCTCTCGCGACTCCTCCTCTCAATCCTATGGAGTCGAGCCCAAGTCCTCCTAGCAACAGCGGTCCTCATCTCAGCCTGGATCCTCAAGCGCGCCTCGCGCTCCTCCACTAGTGCCCGCCTCGCAGATAGTAAGTCTCGGGTCAGGAACTGTACCACGTAAGCGTGCTCAGTACCCGACACTGGGGGTAGGTCCATCGGTGGAGGTGGTATGACAGGAACAGGAGCAGGTGCAGCAGCAGTAGCAGGAGCAGGAGCAGTAGCAGGGGTAGGGTCAAGCTCCTCCTCGCCAGAAGTGTCATCCTCGGAGTCACCGTCCGATGAAACAGGGCTAGATGTCTATGGAGAAGGTGGGGGTGACACAACACGACCCTCACCGGATCTCACACTCTCCTCATCAGTAGCTACAGGAGATGGGGTAACAGGCTCAGGCTCAGGCTCAAAGGGCTCCTCAACGGGATCCTCATCATCAGTATCTCCTATCAACGTAATCCAGGGGCCAAGCTCGGAGTCAGCACCCATATCCTCCTCAGGATCCTCGGTATCTCGCATCAGTGCCTCATCATGCTCTCTCTCGAAAGCCTCAGGGTCTGGTATCTCCTCCATCTACACAAGGGAAATAAGGTGGGTCACTAACCAAAAAAGAAGGGTTTAGGAGTAGTTCCCTCACGGGCCTTAAAGTCAGGGCTATATCCGATAACCCGACTACAAACTCGATGAGAGTTCTAAGTATTATTAAGGTTGTTATTAGGGTTATTATTATTGTTATTATTATTAGGGTTGCTTTCTTAAATTACTATCGTTTCTGAGAACTGTAACCTCGCTCTGATACCATTTCTGTGACGCCCCCAGATCCGGGGTCGGAGATCTAGGCGCTTACGGTCCATTTTCCATTAATAACATACCTGTTCTTGCACATAATATAAATAAAACAGCCATCGACCCCACAATAACTCACACCGCACACACACACACACAGGTTAGAGCCTTAGAAACGTCACAACATTGATTAAGCAGTAATAAAAGTATCAGAGTTATTACAGACCGAATTAAATAGTATTTATGCTACCAGCAACACTTCGATATGAAGAGGAGTTGGCGGCTTGAAAGTTTGTTACGATACACTGCCTCGCACAGGTCATACAGTACTGATAAATAAAACGAACTAACAAAAGCTGCCAACCAATCCGGCGAATGGGGCCTACCGGTGGAATCTCAACTGCTGGCTCGGGTCTAGTCACCTACTTTCGAGCAGTCTGTCTGGGTCTTGCCATTTCGCTTAGCTGTTGTGTTTGTAAATTTGAAAACAAGCAAGAGTGAGCAACTATAGCTCAGCAAGAAATATATGTATAAGGTAAGCAATATAACATTTCATATGATTGGCAGTTATTAAACTTGTTTGTATCAATCAGATATAAAATCACTTGTCATTGTTGATAAATTCCGAAGGTGCAACACTATGTGCCCTTGTTTTCAAAATAAACTTGCAGTTCTAGATACTGCATTGAGTCAACATCTTTCTCATCAAAATCGAACACTATCAGCAACTTGGCACAAAAGCCTAAGAAGCAGTGTCAAAGCATTTTTCCAAAATGGAGGAATGGGACTTAAAGAAAACACAAAACCTGACAAGGATTGACGATGATCAGTCGCCACATCCAAGTCCAATAATCCGCGGGTCTTCTCTACCGGTAGAAGGATAGAAACTACATCCGTAACTATCCCCGGGTGAAAACTACATCCGTAATCACCCTCGATGAAAACTACATCCGTAATCATCCTTCGGCAACACCTGGGCCGGAATAATAATTGATGGACCGCCTGGCTCACGGCCGCTTACACATCCTGAGAATCGTTCGTCAACGGTTCCCACACCTGCCAGAGCCCCTTTTTCTTTTTCTTTTGAAAACTTGATTTTGATTGAAAACAGAGTAATTGAGGTTCGACATCAGTCGACCGATGATTCTTGAAATCATACAAGAAGCAGAACCTGACCGGGGGTTTTCGAAAATGTTTTGAGTTCGAAAGAGTTCGAGTTTGAAAGTATTAAATGTATCTTGGATTGACTTCGTCTTTAAAATAATGAACGATAATTAATAAAGAATATTTTAAGATTTGATATTAATAATTAATAAAATAATTATTCGATAAAATAAACTTTTAATCCAAGATAGGGTTTCGAGTATTTACGAAGATATAACAATAATTACTTGAGTATATGATACTCCCCGAATGACCCTTCGGGTTTTCGCAATCTAGATACGATATAATAATATACCGCTCCCCGGTCAATAGTATATACGGACCGCTACGACCTCTATTGCTAGAGTCGTTGTCCGAGGAAAACATTTCAATCTAAGTTCAAGGGGTACAAACATATATGTACTTATACAATCTCAATTGCATCAATACTTCGATAAACATAGCATTTGATATAGTTGAAAACTACAAACACAACAGTGAAAGTCCTTGTATATGTATAAGTTTTGAAAAGTAAACTTGCCTTGGTTTGGTTGGGGTGGTCGAGCGTGCGGAGTCGAACGATCTATACATAAGCAATAACCGCTCGTTAGTACCTTATCAATATCTCTTTAATTACGGGGTTTTAGGGGGGGTACGAAATTAACTTAATGACCTTGTCTTACGACACTCTAGCCCCACTATAGGTTCATGTCATCGCTCGATTACGCTCGTCACTTATTCCAATTAATTTAGTTACCACATTCGAATCATAACCATTACCCCTAGAATTATGCTCCACTAACAACTTTTTCCCTTGCGCGAAATTTACTCTAGCATTTTTATAAATTTCAAAAATTCATATTTTAATCCAATTCTTTTTGGGTGGTCTTCAACACTGCATTCCCTAACTTCTCAAATTTTCCATGATCTCACATATATTTTTAGGGGTTTAAACAAGGTTCACAAGGGGGTCACTTAGTGCAGTCCGGAATCCAGAAACAGAATTTACTTCTCCGGCCATAACTTAAAATCTATACATCACCTAGTTATGAACCTTACATTTCCAGAAACTACATTCAATTATCTTTCCAACAATATATGGTAGGACATCAGGGGACAAAATTTGGGGGTTCAAAACCGTGTTACAAGACAGGTCAATGTTCCTGGAAAAACTCAGCAAGCATGAATCACTTAGATCAACCAATTTTCTCAATTCCACAACACAACCAACACTTAATTCACTTAGTTCATGCTTTATATCACTCATGGAGATACATATACTATCCACAATCATAAAAATCACAATCACAACATCAAAACTCAAGATCCATGTCATCCATTACTTATACAACCAAGATTAACACATATATACATGGATCTACTACCAAACACTATAAACATTACATGACCAAAAGCGTTTGTGATTTTTATACCTTCTTGAGCACCTAGGAGTCTTGGATAAGCCTTACAAAACTCAATAACACCTTGAATGGTCTCCTACAACCCTTACAATCCAAGATCTAAAAGAAAAACCAACCATGGTTACTATTCACAATATCTATTATAATTAATATCTTGAAATTGGATGGATGAAATGGCTTGAAACTCTTAACATACCTTGCTTAGATGATGTAGAGGGCCTAGTAATTATATCTTGATTTATGAGTGGTGGGAAATGGGGGAGGAAGAATTTTCTTCTTCCTTTTTCTATGTTGGCCGAGAGCTTTTTCTTCCAAGGGTGGGAAGAGCTTTTGGTTTTTGATTTTTTGTGTTTGTTGGTTGAATAATTGATGTTAAAAGGTGTTGGGTGATACATAATGTGTATGTATAGGCAAGGTACTAGCAAGGTATGGCTCCTTGTACTTCGTGTCTCCCCTTTTTGAAAAGCAAAGTAACTAGTTACTATTCCTCTTCCATTTTGTCAACTAGTTTGCTTATTCCTAACCACTTGGTTGCATGGGACTTGCATGCAATACTACTTCTTGTCACAAGATATTAAATAAAAGGAAGTATTACCAAAAATTAGGGTTCTTACATAATTTTTTATAATAAAAGATGAAAAATATTATTAAAATTAAAATTTATTTATGAAATATTAAATTTATAAAAATTTTGAATCTTTGAATTACATGTATTTTTTAATAGTCTATTAAATATATATTTAAAAATTTATTTTTCTTAAATATGATAATCGGCTGGGGAACGGGAATTAGGGATCGGAACAGGATGCCTTAATCCCTGAGCTCGTTCCCATCCCCCAAATTTTTATTTTATAACATTCCATGTTTCCCGTCCCAAACCCGAAAAATTTCCCAAATCTTCAAACGGGAAAGGGATTAGATCAGGGTCGGGCTGATCATGAAAAATGGTCATTTATAAATATTGCCATTCATGTGCCATTTGAATTCGTATCGTTTATCACTACAAGAAACAGGCCTATCAGCGACCAATATTATCAGCGACCGCAATTTCCGTCGCAGATAATCAGTATCAGCGACCGCCATCAGCGACCGGAAGAAATTCCGTCGCTAATGTGTCATAGCGACTGCAGTCGGTCGCTAATCGGTCGCCAAAATAAATCCCGCCCAAAAAAATGGCACGAAAAAATGGCGCGATGTTTTTTATCAACCAATTTTCATCAGCGACCACTATCAGCGACCGCCATCAGCGACCCATATCAGCGACCGCTATCAGCGACCCCCATCAGCGACCACTATCAGCGACCGAGGGCAAATTCGTCGCTAAAGCGTCCATCAGCTACCGCGTCGGTCGCTGATAGCGGTCGCTGATACCCACAATAAAAATTAAAATTGATTAGTTCTCCAACTAAATTAATTTTTTATTTTTTCAAAATTTGGGGATATCATTACATTATATATATCTTGACATACGTATGGTTGGAACTTCAAAAAATATTTTTTTAAAAATAGATACAATAATATGTGACAAAGCACCAGTTACGACCATAATTGAGATTAGTAGTGATATACTAAGATCTCCAACCAAATTAATTTGTTATTTTTTGAAAATTTGGGGATATCATTACATTATATATATCATGACATACGTATGGTTGGAACATCAAAAAATATTTTTTAAAAATAGATACAATAATATGTGACAAAGCACCAGTTACGAGTATAATTGAGATTAGTAGTGATATACTAAGATCTCCAACCAAATTAATTTTTTATTTTTTGAAAATTTGCGGATATCATTACATTATATATATCTTGATATACGTATGGTTGGAATGTCAAAAAATATTTTTTTAAAAATAGATACAATAATATGTGACAAAGCACCAGTTACGAGTATAATTGAGATTAGTAGTGATATACTAAGATCTCCAACCAAATTAATTTTTTATTTTTTGAAAATTTGGGGATATCATTACATTATATATATCTTGACATACGTAGAGTTGGAACGTCAAAAAATATTTTTTTTAAAAATAGATAAAATAATATGGGACAAAGCACCAGTTACGAGTATAATTGAGATTAGTAGTGATATACTAAGATCTCCAACCAAATTAATTTTTTATTTTTTAAAAATTAGGGGATATCATTACATTATATATATCTTGACATACGTATGGTTGGAACGTCAAAAAATATTTTTTAAAAAATAGATAAAATAATATGGTTAAAAAAGCCCGTAAGTTAAAAAATCAAACGGTTATCTAAACTTCAGCGAAAATTGACCAAATTTAGAGGGAACTTTTTTTTTTAATATTTCAAAGTTCTGGAAAAAAATTCATAATTTTTAGAGCATTTTTTATTCTATGGGTATTTATTTAATATATTAAGTTGTTTCTTTTTTATTGGTGAAATGAAAAAATAAAAACAATATGTTAATGACATGTGGCAAGATGCTATTGGTTGAATACTTATCACAAGGATTGCCAACTCTTGGCAATTTATAGCCTTTGATTAAAATTAAAGAAGCAACATCCAACGCTCCACATTTAACAACATAAAAAAATAATACACTAAAAGTCAAAAAACACACACTAACCTACCCACCCCATTATTTTATCTAACCAACAGTCCCCCCCCCCCCTAAATCACTCTCTCTCTCTCTCGGATATCACTATACACACACCCATATATATACATTTAATCTTCAAAAAATCACATCTCTCAATTTACTTATTGAAAATCAATGATTTTTATATGTATGTGTTCTACAAATCAAGAGCTTTCCAGTGATATATATATCTTCAAGTTTCGAACTAATTTTTATTTGGGCTGTTTTTTTATTTTAATTCGGTTCTTGATTTAGAGGTTGATTTTGGTGATTCCGAGCACATGAGGTTAAAAGTCGGGTTCCGTTACTGCATGTAGATTATTTTCAGATTTTTCTGAGAATTTTTTTGTTCGCCGGATATTTCTTGAGGTGACCGGAATCTGAGTTTTATTATGTATTTCGGAATTTTGTTTTAACCAGTGTATAGATCATAGGTTGTAGATGCTTATGTATTAATTTTGTTTTTTTTGTAAATATTTGAGATCGTCGGAAATAATTATAGTTGGCCGGAATCGAGCCTTTAATATATTTGTTCGAAATTTTGGTTTGGTTTATGCATAGTCGAGATGTTATGGAGTGTATATATTTTTTCGGAATTTTCTGTTGAGTTTTGGATTTCGTCGGATTTTGAATCCGGTACCGGAATCTGGGAATTATCAGGCCTGTTCTTCCTGGTCGGTGCAGCAGCAGAAGCTGCTTTTTTTAAAAATAATAATAATAATTTTACATCAGCGACCGCTATTAGCGACCGAATGCAGTAGTTGATAAACTGACGCATAAAATAACACTTTATGCGTCAGCTGAATCTAAAACAGACGCATAAAGTATTACCGACCACGTTCGGTCGCGGATAGCGGTCGCTAAGCATTAGCTACCGCATCGGTCCCTGATAGGGGTCGCCACACATTAGCTACCGACTCCGGTCGCTGATAGCGGTCGCTGAAACCCCGATCGCCAAAAGTGGTCGCAGAAGAGCTTTTTAGCGACCAGTTCTTATGCGACCGCTATCAGCGACTGGAATCGGTCGCTGATAGCCATCAGCGACCGGATACGGTTGCTGATAGTCGGTCGCTGATGGACGTTTTTCTTGTAGTGTATATTTAAATTTTTATATTAAATACACGTACATTCAGTCGGTTATTCATTCAGTTAAAAATAGCTTACATGTTCTTATCATTTTAATTAATTTTATCCTGAATAAATTTGAAAATAAATATTAAAGGGAAGGTAGCAAGTGGATTGCTTGTGTATGCAATCAATGATTTATTCCTGCGTAGTGGTAATACATGGACATAAAATATTATGATTATTAAGGGAATGTAGCAAGGGGATTGTTTGTGTATGCAATTAATGATTTAATGAAGTGTATCATAAGTGTTCTAGTGTAGTGGTAATAATGTGGACAAAAGAAATTTGGGACATGGAGGTCATGGGTTCAAATCCATTGAAATTAATATTTTTAACATTAACATGACTGCAGGGGTATTCTAGTAAATTACTAAATGGGTGAAAATGCCATGTTGACCTATAATCTATACTTCTATATAATAAGCAAACAGGGGTATAATTTGGTTGTTTGGTTCAACCATCTAAAAGAATAGTGACCGTTATATATTTAGTAAATAGATGATAGTGGTCGGATCTAATAATAAGGAATATTCTATATTTAAATCCATCTTATGAAGATCCAAGGTTCGAATCTTATCAATAACAAATTTACAATAAGATTTTATATTATTAATTCTAAACAATACATATCATTTATTAAATAACTATTACTATTATTAATAATTTTATTAATTAATATTACATAGTTAAATTATATCCATAATAAATCATTATACTCTATTTTGTTTAATCATCTATACTATTATATTAAAGCCGAAACATTGAAAGTTTTGGTTTTCGGTTTGGTTATCCTATTTATTTTGGTTTTCGGTTTGGTTAATTTAATTTTTAATTAATTTTAAATATAAAATAAATCAATTTTAATCCGTTATTGGCTATAGTCCTAAAGACACAATAGTATTTTATATTTACACCATTACTAATACAGCTAAACTTAAAACCTCCGTTGCCTTCACGAACACTGTGCACAGAACTCTATTCTTCTAAACCTAATTTCCACCATCTTCATCAATTCAATACACGGTTTGATAGAATGGGTTAAAAGTTGGGTCTGATCCATAACAATATTAATCTACAAACAATCCATCCAACTCCAATTCGCAGCCCATCCAAGCCCTGTAATCAAAACTATCACATTTAACAAAATAATTTAATTATATCCTTTATATCCTTGTTATATCTATATATCTATTTGATACTATTATATTAAAGCCGAAACATTGAAAGTTTTGGTTTTCGGTTTGATTATCCTAATTATTAAAATAAATAATTAAATTATAAAAACAACTCAAAAAGCTAATTACTAATGTTAACGTAATTATATTCCGATTAAAATTCCTTCATCCACATTGAGCTTCTACTTGGACTCTTTTTTCTGCTCCAACAACTCAATTACCCATTTTTTATAAAGATTTTACTTCTAATTAAAACACTTTACCATTTAATTTAAAAATAATATTACAATAATTAATATATATCCAAAATATCACACCGTATCTTTCCGTAATTATTTTTAGTAGTAATTTTTGTAATTAAAACACGTTACTTTTTAATTTAAAATTAATCTTGCGATCACTAATATACACCCAAAAATATCTCACTATATATTCAAATCATTATTTTTAGTAATAAATAAGAATCGTTAGATCTAATAATAAGATATATTATATGATTAAATTAATTTACAAAAAATTTAAAGTTCCAACCCGTCAACGAAATTTTTAATTTAGAATTTTACAAAATAAATTTTAAACCATGCATATCATTATATAAATTTATATTAAATTAAAATTAAAAAATTATTAAAAATAAGAATTATATAAAAACATAATTATAATGTTAAATAAATTTTATAACCTATCAAAAGAAATCCGTAGTATAATTTTAAAAATATTTAAAAGTAAGTGGACGGATGGATGGATATGGGGAAACAGCACAGCGGTAAAAAAAGAGTAAATGATAATATAATAAATGATTCTTATCATGTGCACTAACAATAATTAAAGATTACCAGGCATCAAAAATCCCAGTTGGAAGGTTCCATCAGATGAAATTCTGAGGTCAAGTGCATTACAAATTTGTAACTAAAGGTGCGAGGCAAAGAATGACAACAAAAGATTCAGGTGAATTCCTTGTCCAAGCACTTAAATAATTTTTCGAACTCCTTGCCCGTGGCAAAAGTTGTTTACAATTACTTCTACTGTGCGTTAAGATGTTTAAACTCATGTCTCAGTCTGAGCCTACGATTTCTTTAGATTACTCAGTTAACGTTAAGATATAGAATGTAAAAGCCAGATAAGCTCCAATTTATGTACATTAGATATACAATCATCAAAAAGTTAAACAACAAAAATTCTCAGTATACATGAAATTGGTTAGGACTTGGAATTCAAACGAAGAATAGAAGCAGCACCCTAGATAAGTTTAATGACAAATTTCCTCCTACAATCTTTAGAGCCGTTAATCAAGCTTTTAAGCATTATGTTTTATCGACCTTCTAACAGTGTGCTGGTGGTGGCTTCAGCTGAATAATTCGGACGTGTACTGGAGAAATATTCACTTTCAGCTATAGTTCTTTCTGTGAAAAAACCAGGTTGTGTAGGCATTGGCAATTCCCCTTCACTACCAAGCATAAGAACCACTGATGACATGTTTGGTCTATCATCAGGAGATTGTTGCACACACAAAAGAGCAATATGAATTGATCGTAGTACTTCTTGTATATAGCATGAGTCCTGGATTATTTCTCCTTCGATTAATTCAATAGACCTGCCATCTTGATGTAATCTCCATGCCTGAACAGTGTTGTGGATTCAAATTTGTCAAACAAATTTTTAAGAAAAACACCGAAAGCACAGTCAGAGTCAACGAATGTAAACATGGAATAACTTACATGCCCAAGTAGATTATGACGGTGGTCTCTATGAATGAATCCTCTGTTTCTTCTGCCACTGACAATTTCCAATACTAAAACACCGAAGCTAAAGACATCTGATTTCACAGAAAAAAGTCCATCTACTGCATACTCTGGGGGCATGTAGCCACTGCAACATGATGTCGTCCAGGCATCATAAAATTAGCACCAATGAGTCAATCACTTAAAAAAAATCAAAAGTTATTTATTTTATATCTCTTACTATGTACCGACGACTCTGTTTGTGTTTGCCTCATTCTCATTTTCTATAAAACTTCTCGCCAGGCCAAAATCTGAAATTTTAGGGTTCATGTCTTTGTCAAGCAATATATTGCCTGCTTTGAGATCTCTGTGGATAATTCTTAGTCGGGAATCTTGATGAAGATAGAGAAGGCCACGAGCAATTCCATCAATAATACGGAAACGTTGAGGCCAGTCAAGCAACATGCTTTGTTTTTCATCTGTCAAGAGTAAGATTTGATGTTAGGGGATTATATGTAGGATGTACTGTTGTTGCATTATTTCAGGCAAGGGAGATAAAATTATATAGAGCCAAACCAAATATGTGCCAGTCCAAGCTTTTGTTAGGCATGTATTCATATATTAACATCTTTTCTTCCCCTTGAACACAATATCCTAGCAGCCTTACAAGATTTCGATGTTGAAGTTTGGCAATACATTTTACTTCATTCATAAACTCATTGATTCCTTGCTTGGAAGTTTCTGAAAGGCACTTCACGGCTATTTCTTGTCCGTCTTGCAACACTCCCTGTGAATCATAGTGTTGAAAATGCATAAGTTGTTTCTATTGAACGTCCACAAGAAATTTATACTCTATTAGATTACTTATATTCAGATTAAGCTTCTAGTCAGGAGCGACCATTACAATATTCTCATTTGTCCAATCAACACTATGTTCTCAGGAGTCAGGACAAGTGTGATGACATTAATTTTCTTGTCCATGTATGAAAGTCTATAATAACAGGAAATAAATGAGAAGCATGTTCATGTTAAAAACACATTACATGAATAAGTGATTAGTGCAGTTCAGAAAACAACTTGAAAGGTACCTTAAAAACTGGCCCGAATCCACCTTGTCCGAGCTTGTTACTGATCGCAAAGTGGTTTGTCGCCTCAGCTAGGGTGGATAAGCGAAAAAATGGTAGATCTAGGTCTTCTTTGTGGCTCTCCGAATTGAATTCTATTATGGAACTGCTTTCAAGACTCCCTAAGACACCAAATTTATCAGGGGATTCACGTAGATGACATGGATATGCATATATCTATACAACTTGACCACAAAACTAGTTGATTTTTTTACCTTCTGGTCTCGTCAACAATGTGTTCTTTCTCTTCTTCCACAAACAAAATGCCAAAATTAGAAACACTAAAAACGATGCCACCAACACCGCTATGATAATCAGTAGTTTACTTCCATGTTTCCCTTTAGATTCATCTATTCAAATTTCAGTAGAAGCAACCATAAGAAGCCTAAAGGAATTTCCGAGATCATAGCAAAGCAAAAGAATCTATATTCTGAAATTGTATATAGCCCTTTAGAGTACTACATTTCTTGTTCATTATGTTTAAAAGGCGACATATTTTTCGACAAATTGTTACCTGAATCAGAGAAGGCTACCCTTACATATAAATCTTGACCACCTCCAGAGAGTAACCTAATATCAATCAAATCCCCATACCATTGCAAACACCCTCTTCCATCACCTGTTATGTCCAGAATTGTATAAGCCATACAAGAGCAGTTCTTCAAACACACTGTTTCACATTCCTGAAGATTCATGCTATCATTATACAAGGACGAATCTGTATCTGGTACTTTAACGCGCAAATACTTTCTAAACCCATCACCCTTTTTGCAATTCAGTGATTTTCCCCTAACACATCCACCAGACCAATCTGCTTTCGCCCAATCATCTCCATTTCTAGGCACAAATTTATCCAAACACCCGCATATAGGACCACTATCAATGTTACAGATACCATAAGCACCACAACGTTTAAACGTATCACAATTATCAGTTGGTAGTTTCAAGAAAAGCTCCCATTTTTGGTTCCGATCAACCCATGTCCAACGCTGCCCTTCCCCGTTTTGACTCAACACAAACCTTGAAAAAACCAATCTGTTAAGCAACTGAAACGTGTAATAAACCTCCTCTTTCGTATAAATCAAACTATGGTTATAAATTCCATTGTTGCTTATCTTTGGCCTTCCACTAAACCGAGCACCATTCCAGGGCCCTGTTTGATAAGTCTCAACCTTACCATTCCTCAACACAAGATGCGGATATCCAGCAGGATCCAAGTGATAATTATAATCTCCCGGTGCCGGATCATCATTACTCTTCCAAGACCTAAGAAACCTCTCAAAACCAGTTCTAAAATCAATCCCAAGTTTCATTTCAGGCAAATGTGTATCAGTAGGATAATCGAAACTCTGCCACAAATACTTATCAGGGTCATTATCATTTTTCTCCCTGACAACTAAATTCCCATTATCGAATAGCTGCAATATAGGATCACCACCTGACCTTTTGCTATCAGAAGACCATACGATCAAACCATTTGCACTCTTATGAAGATTAAGTGTTCCTGAGCTAGTCATCTTTAAAACACTATTAGTATCGTTGACTCCAACCTCTCTGTTAGCAACCCAAACAACAGTTTTTACAGAAACTGTCTTGTACCAAATACCCAAATATCGATTCTTGGATTCACCTGGTTTGAAAAAACCCAACTCAAATATTCCGCCGGATGAAACAATAGTGTCACCATCTTTCAAATCTTGAGTTGTAGTCATGGTGTCAAGTGCACAACATATTGTAGCTAGATATGACATGAACAGAATAGTTAAGAACCTCTTCATGTCTATCCAGATCAGTTGGGTGTGTATAGATTTTATGTTTTTATATGTTAGATGATAGAGTAGTAGAGAAGTTGAGTACGGAAGTAAGTTAGAGCTTTATGTCAAAGGTACGAAGAAAGGTTGAAAAGTGTAAATTTACTGTGTGAAATAAATAATTAGGAAGGACAAAAGTTCTGAACGGTTTGTAAGTAAAACAATGTTTTCGTCCCGTTGAAAACTGGATCCTCGTGTTGATCATGTGGGCTTTTTAGAGTAAGAAGTCTATGATTGACCAATTTAATGAAAATGATCGCGTGCATTCTGACGGAGTGACGGCTGTTTTAATTTGTTAAAATAAGGTACAGAAAGGCATCCGCAAAATTGAAAATCCTGTCAGACCTCGTATCAAGATTTCAAGAATTCAAATTTAATATTATTAAAAATATTATTCTCACGTGGAGGCATAACTACAAACCACACCGTCTTATAAATTGGGCTCTTAATTATTTTACTTCTAATATGCAAATTGATATTTTCATATTTATTAGTGTTTAAAATTCTAGAAAATTAGAAAAATCGATTGAAACGATATTAGAGCGTCACCTAAACTCCCGCTATCCTCCTTTATATATATATTGATTTAAACAAATTTTATTAAATAATTATATTTTCCAACACCTTTACAAGAGAATTATTTCATTAAAATAAAGCATTAAAATTGATTGGCACAAAAGATGTAGATATACACGTATGTATGACACAAAAGATGTAGATATACCCGTATATACATAACTAATGCAATTTCCTAAGAAATAGACGTGATATTTGAAGAGACATTAGAGGAGGTTTTGATTTTAGATGTGTGTAACTGAAGTTGAAGTCTGAATATGTCAAAGTTTGGTGTAATTTTGCTGATAATTAAATGGACATATATAACATATGTATATGGATTTTTCTGATTTGGGAGTCCTAATAATTTTGGGACCTGTGCTGTTGGGCTCCTTGCACACCCTCCTAAACGGGCATGCTACAAACCATAATATATTAATATTTCATATACATTTTCGTAAATGTATTTTTATAAGCGACTTAACTAATGTTTTCGTGATATTTATTATAGGTTGATAGAAAGAAATGTATTTTAATAAATCTAAAATTTTGATTACCTTTTATGAATAAAATCAAATTTTGTATTATTTTTGCTAATTTCTCCTACCACATTCTAGAAACAAATTACTCATAAGCAGTGTTGTAAAACTCGGCTGTTCAGCCGAGAAATCGGTCGAGAAATCGTAGAAATGCTAGCTGCCGAACTGATTCAGGATTTAGGTGAATCGTTGTATTACACGATTTAGATGGAATCGGGTCAAAACTCGGGTCAATGGAGGCAAAATCGGGTCAGTGGGTCAAGAGAGTTGAGATATAAATTTCACGAATATTCTTGTTTGGTGATGGGTGGAATTGTTTCCGGCCTACTCAGCGGCGATGCTGCTGTCGCCGCTGCCGAATATCCGTCTTCATCGAAGCCATCTCGAGTCCTTGAATTTCACTCTTCTCAATGTTGGAGGCTCCACTTCAACTCTGCTAAACAATCTCCCAAACTGGTCCTCTACTAATCATATTACTATCTTTTAATAGATCTGATTATTGTTGAAGTGGAATTAAATTTATGTACATTCAATTGTAATTATACAATCCCTTATATACAGATGGTGATTGATTTCTCCGCTAAATGGTGTGGACCTTGCAAGATGATGGAGCCTGCACTTCAAAATAACAACACTATTAAAAAATAAGTATGTAATATGATACATTCTCTTGCTATCAAATGGTCCGGGCACCTTTGTCACCATTTGTCCAATTTGTCTTATGTTTCCTTATTTTTAGCAAACATTTTCTCATTTTGTAATAAGCCTAGAGGGCATTTCAGTCTTTAACTGTAGAAGCATCTTTTCTGTTATTGAGGTGGCACTACATGTGGTGTTATAAGGCCGGTATGAGAACAATGATTGGCAACTTTCAGATCTATAATATTTTGAGTCTTTGTCTCTTGCTCTCTACCTCTTTTCTGTCTTTCTTCATTTAGCTGTATAAACCTTAAAAGGTATTATGGTATCAGAGCTGCTAATGGAGTTTTGAGAGAGTGTGTCTTTTGTGGCTCTTGTTTTGTGTGTCTTTATTCTTGAAAGCTCAAGGTGTGTCCTTGAATGTTCATGTGTGTCTCTTGAACTGTGTTCTTGTGTTGTTCAACGTTTCTCTGTATGTCCTAGTGTTCTTTCGTTGTGTGTTTTCTTTCCTGTATGGTGTCATGACGTCTGGGAGTAAATTCTCTTTTCAAGATATGCAGAATCCATTGTTTCTGCATCCCTCTGACAATCCATTGTCAATCAGTGTCACAAAACTCGAAGGAGCAGGTGATTATCGTTCTTGGAAACGATCTATGGAGATTCAGCTGTCGTCGAAACGAAAGCTTGGCTTTGTTACTGGCACAGACATTCGAAGCACCACTGATGATGTTGAAGCTGTGCAGTGGGATACATGTAATAGCATGGTAACTTCTTGGATCCACAACAATATCTCTGATTCAATTAAAAAATCTGTTCTTTTTATTACTTCTGCATCTGAGATGGAAACAGTTAGAAATACGTTTTCAATTAACAAATGGATCTAGGAAGTATAAGATCTGCAAAGATATATACGATATAAAACAAAATGGGCGCTCTATTGTTGAGTATTTCACAACTCTCAGTAGCTTGTGGGAGGAGTTAGATTCTATGACCTTGTTGCCCACTGTTACCACTGTTGCTACTGATGTGTCCACTCTGTTAAAAGCTATTCACACTCATAAAGCTGAGGCAAAGTTGTTTCAATTTCTTAATGGTTTGGATGATGTGTATGGTCCACAACGTAGTCAAATGTTAATGTCAATTCCTTTGCCTAGTGTTGAGATGGCATGTGCTGCCATTCAACAGGAAGAGTCACAGAGGGACGTGCTGAAACCCTCTTACTCGTTTGAAAATGAAGTGTCTGCTATGTTAAGTAAAAGCTCGGTGAGTAGTGACAGACCAATTCATTGTTCTGTTTGTGGAGGAAGAGGTCATTCAAATGACAAGTGTTGGAATGTTATTGGTTACCCTAAGTGGCATTACAAATATAAACCTGGACAACCTGGAAAATCTGCTGCTGTGAGTCCAGTAAAATGGTCGAATTCTCGATCGAAACTACCACTCATTCTGTGGCACATGTTTCAGCTGGTGCATCTAACTCTGAAAACTCTCAGTCACCAATGGTTTTCTCACCACAACAGCTCCAGCAACTGCTGCAGCTTATTCCACAACAGGTGTTGTCTCAGGATTGTAATGAAGAAACTCTCGATAGTCCATTCTCAGGAATGATAACCTGCAATGCTGCTTGTGTGAATCCTGGAATGTGGACTGTGGATACAGGTGCAACTGATCACATGACTGCAGATTTTAGTGTCTTGCAGAATGTGAAAGATATTAAGTCGAATATGACAGTAAATTTGCCCACTGGTGATACTGCAACTGTTACTCATCTTGGAGATGTGACTTTGAGTAGTGGTTTGAAGTCGTTAAATGTGCTGTATGTTCCAGTGTTCTCTCACAATTTGTTGTCCATCCATAGATTGTCTCGAGACAATAATTGTTATGCAGTCTTCTCACCTACTGAATGCACAATTGTTGACACACAAAGTCATGTTGTAAAGGGAAAAGGAATGGTGTCTAACGGACTTTATCACTTGTCAACTTCAGCTAGTGTTCCTAGTGCTGGCCTACGTTCGTTTGCTGTCTTGAAATCTGCTCTGGTGGATGAGTACACTCTTTGGCACAACAGGTTGGGTCACGCCTCTACATATAAGTTGAAATATATAGATTGTGTGAAACACTGTGTCAGTGTCACAGACAAGGTCTGTGTCACATGCCCAATGGCAAAATTCATGAAATTGCCTTTTCAAATGAGTGAATCACGAGCAGCAAAACCTTTTGAACTCATTCATACAGACATATGGGGACCTTATAGAGTGTGCACTAGACGTAAATTCAAGTACTTCCTCACGATTGTAGATGATTTTTCGAGGATGACTTGGATCTATTTACTTGAGCACAAATCTGAGTACTTGAAGTCTTTGGAGCTGTTTCACTGTTTTGCTCAGAAACAGTTTGGGTCTGTCATTCAAAAAGTGAGGTCTGATAATGCTCGTGAATTCGATGATGCTGCATGCAGAAAATTTTTTCAACACCAAGGCATTGTGCATCAAACTTAGGGGAACGCCTTGTGTCTTTGTAGGGTATCCTCCAACTCAGAAAGGATATCGACTACTAGATCTCAGAACTATGCAAATGTTTGTGTCCAGAGATGTCACTTTCAATGAAACTGTTTTTCCATTGAATGTGACAACTCCTAAACCTTATATGTTGCCCTTGCCAACTGTCCTCCCTGTTAGTCCAGTCAACTCTTACATTGATGATGATTTCTTTACTGAACCCTCATTGTCAACTCAAACCAATCCACCTTTACACCAAGCTGTAGACTCTGTCCCTCACAGTGCACCCCCTAATGAAACTATTGTACCCCCACCTGTCTCTAATGTCAATCCTATGAGTTCTGATGCTTGTGATCAACAACCAACTCCACCTAGACGTTCCTCTAGACAGCACAAACCTCCATCCTGGATAGAGCCCTATGTTACCAAACCTTTTCCAAACCCATCAGCCAGGCTTATCACTGTAACAAACCAACCTGCACCAGCTATGTTCAACTGTTTTTTGGCTGCCTTGACTACTCACAAAGAACCCACTTCTTTTAAAAATGCTGTCCAAGATGCACACTGGGTCGATGCCATGAACCTTGAATTGAGTGCTCTTGAAGACAATGAGACATGGGATATAGTTTCATTGCCTCCTGGTAAGAAGGCAATAGCCTGCAAATGGATATTCAAAGTCAAGTACACTCCACAAGGCACTGTTGAACGTTACAAAGCAAGGTTGGTTATTTTGGGATGTCGACAAATATATGGAGTTGATTATGAGCACACTTTTGCTCCTGTTGCCAAGATGACAACAGTACGAGCATTGCTAGCAGTGGCAGCTTTACAAGACTGGCATGTGATGCAAATGGACGTGACTAACGCTTTTTTGCACGGAGAACTATCTGAGACAGTGTACATGAAGCTTCCCTTGGGATACTCTCAGTTTGGCAGTCGAATAGTACTAAATCAGGGGGAGTCATCTGTTGTCAAGACTAATTTGGCCTGCAAATTGAAGAAGTCAATCTATGGCCTGTGTCAGGCTCCTCGAAACTGGTTTGAAAAGCTTTCTAGTAATCTTCTGAACCTCAATTTTGTTCAATCTCTGTCTGACTATAGTTTGTTTACTCTCACCACCTCTACTTCGATTACTTTGGTGTTAGTATATGTCGATGATTTGTTGTTAGCAGGCAACAGTCTTTCAGAGATTAACAAATTGAAACACCTATTGTCAAGCACTTTCAAGATGAAGGATCTAGGAGAGGTTCGATATTTTCTGGGTCTTGAAATTAGTAGGTCCCCGGCTGGATTTTTTATTTCTCAAAAAAAATATGCCTTAGACATGATCGATGAGTTTGGCCTCTCTTCTGTCTCACCACTCAAACTCCCAATGGACATACATTTACGTCTAAAGGCTGACACTGGTGACTTTCTTAATGATCCACACTCTTATCAACGCTTGCTTGGCAAGATGATCTATCTAACGATAACATGCCCTGATATATGCTTCTCATTGCATATTCTTACTCAGTTTATGCAACATCCTACAACTGCTCATCTTGAAGCAGCTATGAGACTTCTACGTTATGTCAAAGCCAATGCAGGATAGGGTATATTACCGGCCTCTACATCCGCAGCATCCCTAACAGGCTACTGTGATAGTGACTGGGCAACATGTCCAATGTCAAGACGATCCACCACTGGCTATTGTATGCTTCTTGGTTCATCCCCTATTTCCTGGAAAACGAAGAAGCAATCAGTGGTAGCTCGATCTACTGCTGAGGCAGAGTATCGTTCGATGGCAGTTGCAACCTGTGAAATCACTTGGCTAACTGCCTTGCTCAAAGATATGGGGCTACAGAATATTCTACCAACTGTTCTTCACTGTGATAATCAAGCTGCACTTGCCATGACGGCTAATCCTGTACTGCACGAACGTACCAAACATGTGGAGGTCGATTGCCACTTCATTCGTGATAAAGTAAACTCTGGTACAATCATTCCCAAGCACATCTCCACACACTCACAAGTTGCTTATGTCTTCACCAAGGCACTCTCTACAAAGCAACACTACTATCTTCTCAGCAAGCTTGGGATTGCAGCAGAGCTCCCCTCCCAGCTTGAGGGGGAGTAATATGATACATTCTCTTGCTGTCAAATGGTCCAGGCACCTTTGTCACCATTTGTCCCATTTGTCTTATGTTTCCTTATTTTTAGCAAACGTTTTCTCATTTTGTAATAAGCCTAGAGGGCATTTCAGTCTTTAACTGTAGAAGCATCTTTTCTGTTATTGAGGTGGCACTACATGTGGTGTTATAAGGCCGGTATGAGAACAATGATTGGCAGCTTTCAGATCTATAATATTTTGAGCCTTTGTCTCTTGCTCTCTACCTCTTTTTTGTCTTTCTTCATTTAGCTGTATAAACCTTAAAAGGTATTAGTATGTTACTGTGTGGACCTTGTAATGTTACTTTTGCTATATGTACGGTTGTAGGTATGCTAGGAAATTTGATCCATTAAATGGATTCCTATTTTCTCATTTTGATTTTCATTTACATTTTGATGTATATATAATTATATTTATTAATTATTAATATTAAATTACTCCCGATTTATCTTCTGATTAATCCTTTCAATTAATCTCCGATTCAGCGATTAATCCTTGATCATGTAACCGATCTTGTCTTATTACCGAATTCTTACAACACTACTCATAAGTATCAAATACTCGTATCAGGGTGTCCAGCTTATAGCCGGGCCAGGAGGACATAAAAGAGTAGTTTAGCTGTAGAGCATACAAAAAGTCCATCACATGGATATGTGCTGCCTTATTTGTTTCTTTTCACATATTTTTTTTATAGAAACATAATTGAATCCTCGAATGTGATATTGTTGAAATTGAAAAATTTTATGATTTCAGAGAGATTATCACATAAAAGGTTTCAACTTTTTCAATTTTAAAATACTTAAAATTTATTTTACATGCAAAAATATATATAATGTATGTAATTTCTTAGGATTCGAGAATATGTTCTAAAAATATGTACATTAGCACTTTAACGTCAAAAATTAGTTAGAGCATCTCCAACCACTCTCAAACTGTTAGCTATAACTGACATGGCATGAGAGTTTTGCTACTGAGATAGAAAAGTGACTCCTCCAACGCACATCTGTAACTAAAAATTATTATACATAACCTCACCTCCTTCTCCATATTTATCAAACCCTTACAGATCTGTAAGACCCTCCATGTCATCTCCCTCCTTTTCCCATCTCTCCTCCCGCCAAATCTTCCACCCTAAATTATATTTTCCTCTATTTCCTCCCAATTCTATATATCTTTCTTACTACCATTTTGATAATAACATATTGCTTTTCAAATATAGCCAACGGTTATGCCTAACGCCATTGGAGCAAAACGTCTTTCTGGTTATCTATAATTTAGCCAACCAATATTTTACTATATTTTAGCCAACCACTTTACATAATGTGGTTGGAGATGCTCTTACAAATTTAGTTACACTATTTATTTCTATGAACATTTTACATAATACGAAGATCACAACAACTAATTAAAAATAATAAAGATGATAATGAATGGTTTAAAAGTTTCTAAATAAGAAAACTTCTACTAAAATATTGCCATAAATAATTTTCATACAAATAAAATATATAAAAATATGTTTTTTTATCAAAAATATCACATAATGCAAAAATTGGAATTGATATTTAATACTGTGATTTTTTTAAAAAAAATGTTAAAAATCACTATAAATAGGTTATTAAGTTTTAATATTGATCCCAATTTGAGACCAAAACTTTTAATCAATTTAAAAAGTAAATGATTTTAGAGAGTATTAATTTGGTTCTAGCAGTGTTCCAGATTTCGGAAATCGGAACTATTCGGTTGAGGAAACCGATTTATAATTTATCGGGTGATTAGGTTGAAAAATTGACGATTTTTGCAAAATCGGCCGAATCGGTTTCCAAATTTTGACCGATTTTTGGCCAATTTATCGACGATTTTTCAGAAATCGGCCTATTTCAATAGCAATGGGTTCTAGTATAGTGTACTATCTTGAAAGCTTTCCACGACAATTATTCGGCACTTTATTTTTTTTGGTAACCAACTATTCTGCAATTTCATTTGATTGTTTACAGCCTGCATCCCAGGGAAGGACTCACTCTGATCTAAACTCGAAAGAAAAGAATCTACGAAATAATTTCGTCCACACTGATAATTCCAACATCAAACACTAGCCCCAAACTCTCAAATCTCTTGCTTTGGTAATTGGTAATCAATGTTCAATACGAGTTTCACACAGTGGGTAATCAACAAGAATCCACACACCTGTTTTCCAGGCATAATTTAACGAATATCTCTAGAGCAACTTTAACGCCGGTTGTTTACAAAATTGTTTGCTGACTGTACTGGGTTTTGTTATAAATAATTAAATACTCTTTTATTATACTTATTTTTTTACATCATTTCACAAATACAACATTTCAAATGAATTCTCAAAATTCTAAATTTTGACCCTCAAAATCCAAATTAAGTGAACTAGTTCACCGTTATCCTTAGTTTAGTTCATCGTTATCCATATTTTAGTTAACCTGCACAATATATATATATGTATTTATGGTCTAAATTTGAAAATCATTTTAATTAGTTTTTTATATTTATTTTGAAATAATGATGTTCACTTATTTGGTAATTTTTAAATTGGTGTAATTCATATTTTTTATCAATAAATAATTTTTAAATATGTATTATGTTGATATTTAGAATCATGAATATTTAAATAAAATTATGGATGCTAACAACTTTTTTTTTTTTTGAAAGGAAGAGGATCCATTAATAATAAGTCATACGGCATCTACAAAGATAATCAAACACTAACGAACACATAATACAGATCAAATCAAAAATTTCTTCGTTAAAACTACTATCGTCGAGAAGATCTAGCACTGTGGAGCATCCCTCGCTCATATCGCTGAGATTTACAGCCTTCTTGGAGAGACAATCTAACGATTTGGTGTAGTTGTAAAGAAAATGCATACCTAATATGTTATAAAGTATTCGAAACATCGACCATAACTGCGACACCATGTAGACCCTCATCAACGAATCAAAAAACAAACCAAACAAACTCTCAGAAGGAGAGACAAACAAACTCTCACAAGGAGAGACAAATCAACCTAATTAATGGGTAAACAAACCAAAAACTCAAAATCCTCACAGAAGGAGGATGATTATCGAAAGAAATAAAAACTAGACAAGAAAAGGGGCCTCCGATCGATGGATAAACCACCGTCGGAGGAGGAGAGGCTGACGAAGACGAAGAAGAAGGAGGAAAAGCTAGAGAGAAAAACTTTTTCTTTCGGTGGAAAAGCTAAGATATGGATGCTAACAACTTTGTAGAGGTTGTTTAGCATTGGAGTGAATTTAAAGTAAAAGTTCTTAGGAATGAGTTGGAAAAAAAAAAAGAATGTAAGAGCATCTTCAATAGGGGTTGCCAAGAGGTTGCCAAGTCCTATATGGCATAGCATCTTTGGTTGCCCACTTATTGGAGTATCAATGTTGCCAACAAGTTGCCAACCAAAGTTGCCAAAAGTTGTCAACTTCCCCATTTAATTAAAACACATACAACTTCTCAAAAATGTATTTAATTTTATCCTTTTTTCTATATCTCTCATATTTTAAATGTATTTATAAGATAATATAAAATTTATGTATGGGGCCACATTGACAACTTTTAAAGTTGCCAACTATTGGATTAGATTTGTAACAAAAGTTGCCAACAATGAGATGGAGGAGATAAGAAATAAAAAAAATAATATATATAATGATGTGATAGAAATAGACAACTATAATGACAAACTCTATTGAAGATGCTCTAAAATATTAATTTTTTGGGTGAGGTGAAGAGTGTAAACAACCTTCTAAGGTTGTTACCACTAAAGTTGCTCTTATCCTTAGTTGTCAAATATTGACGTCAGAAGCCTAATGAAAGCAAATATGTACATGAATATTTACCTAACCCCTAATCAACCTTGTTAAAAAGATCTACACAACTTTTTTTTTCTTTTTGCTAATTTTAGTAACATGCCAAGTAAGTTTACTATTACAATTCAAAAGAAAGTTCATGAACACAAGCTCAAGTTCAGATGAAATTACCCAAGAGCAAGTTCAACAGCTTCCCTATAATGATTTTTAAGTTAAAATTTAGGAAACTTAGTCCAAAATAGCACTCCAATAGTATGTTAGTGGTTCCCTAAAATACTAGGAATCCTTAGTCATTCTCTATTGTTAAGGAACCACTAGTCATCCCTAACTTTTTTTTATTAATAATAAAATCATTTCTCTTCATTTCTCCTTACTTGTCACTCCCTCATTTCTAGTTAGTTTCAAATTTTATATTATAATAATAAAAAAAATGAATATAAGGAATGTTGTTGGAGTTAATATACAAAATAAGGTTCCTAAATCACTAGGAACCATTATTTTATTATATTTTTATGATTCAACTAGGGAACTATTAGACCTGCTCTAATTAAAACCGAAGATATTTGCAAACATAACTAACAAGCTCCAGATTTATGAACATCAGGGTTCAAGTGAGAGAGCCTCTAGATGCTCTGGTCTCAGCATCGTCGGCACCAACAGGAGAAGCATCCTGCCTTCCATCAACAGGGGAGTTGGAAACCTGTGACCAATTGCCTTCAACCTGCAGAGATACACTAGGATTGGGATCCAGCAATTTGCTTGTTAAAAAATTTTAAATGTACAACTAGCTAAACGAATTCTTTAAAATAACTTGCTAATTGATAAGTACCCGCTGATAGCCATCAGCGGGCACCCGCTAATGAGTAAAAACATTAACCCTCTAAAAACACAAATATGGAATACTTAACAAAGTATATCTAATTTCAAAAGTATTATTTCAAATACAAAGGAATACCCACAAAAAGTATTTCAAATCATCATACTAATCCACTTGCACAAAAATATCTTGCTTTATCCACTTGCATAAAGGTACACCCACTTGCCCACTTGCATAAAGGTATCTTACTCCATAAGGCAAAGAAGCAATATAATATTCAAAGACACTCATGTGCAAGAGACAGAATCTGATCAAAGCAGTCCAAGTGGCAGAATCAAGGTATGTTTAAGGGGACATCAATCACTGTTCCAATAGTGGCTCACTGTAGCTTTAACGGCACAACTAGTGGGCAACAGTGATTGAAAAACCCAACCTATAAATACCCCCATTCTACACACAAACAAAAGGATGAAAAAAACACACAAAAAAGATACAATCCTTTCAGACACAGAAAAGCTCTCTACAATACTCTTTCACATACGATATATTTTCACCAGTCCGATTATTATTATTTCCGATTACTGATTCTCACGCCGGAGGTGCTTGACGGCCACCACCCCCGGGCAAGCATTGTTTTGCAGGCACCCCAAACCCAGGTGAAGTACTTCCGGTAAAGCACCCGGAACAGTGATCGGAAACCTCTAATCGGCCGTGGGAATTATCATTTGGCGCTAGAAGGAGGGGCCTTATTTTCTTGAAGAAAATTCCCTCACCTGCTCTAACCAACACGACAAAAATCCCAACACAAGAACCTCGCATTCGAGAGAAACCAAACACATACGCACTGCCAAAATAGCCCCGAGTACCCGATCCAAAACCATGACAGATAACCAAGAGGAGCAGCAAAGAGAACTAAACACAAATGTCCCCCCCACAAACCTGCAAAATAATCAGTTAACAAATCACCCCCCCAACAAAGATAACCAGGAACAACCGCTTAGCCTGAACCTCGCGGGATTCAACCAGCAACAAGTAGATTTAATCATGCAAATAGCTTCAGCCTTTCCGCAGCAAGGGCAACCGCTACAGGGCTCCCAAGTCCGCTCTCACAACGACCAAGACCAAGAGGCACACAGTCAGCCTAGGAAGGCCAACTCGGCTTTCTCTCGACTAGGCTCCTCTCAGAACACAAACCACAAAAAACATGGAAAAGGTCACCACAGGCCGGAAACATGGGAACAGAATAGAAAAGAAAGAGACCTGAGAAAAATCATCAACGACAAGAAGACCGCATATGAGAAAGTGTTAGCGGAATATGATAGCCAAAGGCGGGGAGAACAGTCCCCCATCCGCCCGCACGAAACAGAGAATACCCAACCCTCAAATGCAGATATGATGCACACCATCATGGAGCTAAAGAGAAAAATAGAGGGCACAAGCGAACCAGAAACAAACGGGTCACCCTTTACCGCAAGATTGGAAGCGGAGCCTAGACAAAAAGACATCAAGCACCATAGCTTCAATTCCTTCGACGGGCTGGGCGACCCGGAGGAACATCTCAGCTATTTCGACCAACTGGCCCTCCATTACGAGTATAATGATCTCACAAGGTGCCGTTTCTTCGCCGCGACTCTCCGCGGTAACGCCCAGAGATGGTTCTGTCGCTTGACCGCCAGATCCGTCGACACTTGGTTGGAATTCAAAAAACTTTTTCTAAACAAGTTCAAAGCAAACCAACAACACGAGGTGCATACCGTGTTTTTGGAAACAGTCGCGCAACGCAACGAAGAAACCTTGCAGAATTACATCGACCGCTTCAAAGAGGCCGTTAACAAGGTCGTTTGTGTAAATGAGACAGAAGCTCTGGTTCACCTAAGAAGAGATCTCAACCCCTACGAATGTGAGAAGTATGTGTGCAAACTCATGGAAGCCAAACCTACCACCTTGGCAAAAGCATATGACCTGGCTTCACAGGCCATCAATGAAGCCGAATCTTTGAACGTGCTTAGGCAATCCAGGGCGCCGCCCACTCAATCCTACTTCCAAAGAGAAAGATACACGCCCTATCAAAGGCAAACACCGGCCCTAAATCAGGTACAAACCACTCACGGGCCGCCACCTCCCGCCCAAAAGACACAGCCCGCAATCCCAGTAAGAGACCGCTTAGGACCAACAAACCTGCCGCGGACAGATAGGCGTCCCGAGCCAAAATGAACGGACTTCACACTCCCCAGGGCAACCATTCTACGAGAAATCAGGGGAAAGCCTTTCTATCTACCACCAGCCCCAATGTACACACTGCCTGAAGACAGACCGAAGGACAAGCACTGCGACTATCACGAAACACATGGCCACACTACGGAGAGCTGCTTGTCCCTCAAATACTTCCTGGAAAGGCAATTAAAAGCGGGCAACCTATCCCAATACTTGCCCAGACAAATACAAGGGGCAGCCACGTCTCAAGGGCAGGACAGAAACATCGTACATACCGTTTTCGGCGGACAATCCTCCCCCCCAAGAGAGGAGCGTGACATTTATGAGATATACGAAGGACCCCCGAATATCATTACTTTTACTGACGCGGACTATGAGGGTATTAACCCGAATCACACTGAGGCACTAGTTGTGTCATTGGGCGTGGCCAACAACGAGGTAAAGAGAATCCTTGTGGATAATGGATCCTCAGTCGACATCTGTTTCAAACACACATGGGACAGGCTCAAGTTGAATGGCGAGAAGCTCGAACCCTGTCCCGATGAAACACCACTTTACGGTTTTGGCCACAACGCTGTCCCAATTGCGGGCATTGCTAGACTACCCGTTTATTTCGGCAAATCACCCAGGCAAGTATGTCGAACAATCAAGTTCTATGTCATCAATATTGCATCTTCCTACAACATGATTCTAGGGAGGCCCACACTGAACACACTCAAAGCAGTCACCTCCACCCCGCATCTAAAGATCAAATTTCCTACTCTGAACGGGGTGGGAGAAATCAAAGGGGATTCCGAAACTTCCAAAAGATGCTACGGCATAGCACTCACCCTGGGTAAGACTGAACCCAGCAACCTCCGCAGAGAAAAGGCAAATAAGAGGAAACGGGAAAAAAGACAAAGACACATTGAACATCAACAAAATAACCGCAAAAGAAAGAAAGAGGTACAGTTCATCGACGGGCCCGACCCGCAACGAATAGATGCAAATCTCTTGAAGTGTCTCAAACGGGATGAGAAACCGCCAATAAGCCCCGCGGTACAGACAGAAAAAATAGAAGTTGTGCCCGGAGACGCAAACAAAAGTGTGAGTGTGGGAACGGGCTTAGATTCAGTCTTTAAGGCTGGCCTCACAGACCTCCTACGAAAATATGCCGATATCTTTGCATGGAGCCCAAAAGACATGCCAGGTCTGGACGAGTCGGTAGCAATCCATAAACTGAATGTGGACCCGGAGAAGGCACCCAAAATACAGAAAAGAAGGAATTTCGCTCCTGAGCGACAACAGGCAATTGATGTCGAAATTGACAAACTCTTAGACGCGGACTTAATTTGCGAAGTCACCTACCCAAAGTGGGTCGCGAATGTAGTACTGGTAAAAAAGGCCAACGGCAAATGGAGAATGTGCGTGGATTACACTGACCTAAACAAAGCATGCCCAAAAGGCCCGTACCCCCTCCCTTCAATGGATCAACTCATCGACGCAACAGCGGGCCACCTAATGCTGAGTTTCATGGACGCATACTCCGATTACAATCAGATCAAAATGTCACCGGAAGACAGAGAGAAAACAGCCTTCATTACACATAGAGGGGTCTATTGCTACAAAGTCATGCCTTTTGGATTAATCAACGCGGGCGCCACATTCAAAAAGACAATGAACAAAATCTTCGGCAGTCAGATAGGCCGCAACATGGAGGTACATGTGGACGATCTCATAGTAAAGTCTCTCTTAACGACCTATCATTTACAAGACTTGGAGGAATGTTTCTCAACCCTCAGAAAACACAATATGAAGCTCAACCCGGACAAATGTGCGTTCGCACTAGACGCGGGCAAATTCTTGGGATTTTTGGTATCTCACAGGGGCATTGAGGCCAATCCCGAAAAAATAAAAGCAATCATCGACATGCAACCGCCAAAGACCTTAAAGGAGATACAAAAGTTAACAGGGAGACTAGCAGCCCTCAGAAGGTTCATAGCAAAATTGGCCGACAGATGTCTTCCGTTCTTTGATACCCTGAAGGGAGCAACAAAAACAAAGGCAATCTCCTGGACAGAAGAATGCTAGAAAGCCTTCGAGGATCTTAAAACCTATCTCTCCTCTGCTCCTCTACTAACGGTCGCGGCTCCTTCAGAACCGCTATCACTATACTTATCTGCAACAGACAAGGCTGTAGGAGCCGTACTGATCAAAGAAGAAAAAGCCGAGCAAAAGCCCGTCTATTATGTCAGCCAAGTACTTAAAGACGTAGAAACTCGCTATCCTAATGTTCAAAAGTTTGCTCTGGCTCTGGTAATGGCAAGCAGAAAGTTAAGACATTACTTCCAAGGCAGGCAAATCCGGGTTATCACAGACCAACCGCTGAGAAAAATACTGCACAAACCGGACCTATCGGGTAGACTAATCAATTGGGCTGTAGAGCTTGGTCAATTCGATTTGAAATACAAGCCAAGAACCGCAATCAAAGCACAAGCATTAGCGGACTTTGTCACCGAATGTTCATTCACCGCAAGGGAAGAAACAGTACTAGCGGAGAGCGGGGTCATCACCAATAACAATTGGCAGTTATACGTGGACGGTTTCTCCACCAACACCCGCTGCGGGGCAGGATTAATCCTTACTAGCCCCAACGGTTTCCAAGTCAGACAGGCCATACAGCTAAACTTTAAAGCAACAAATAACCAGGCAGAGTATGAGGCACTCCTCGCCGGTTTAGCGTTGGCAAGAAACTTACAAGTCAAAGAAATCACCATCTACAGCGACTCACAGCTCATAGTCCGACAGACGACGGGGGATTATTCTACCAAAGATACAAGCCTCGGCAAGTACCAGGAAATGGTACAAGCTATGCTATCCCAATTTGAGAAACATACCCTCGAACAAATAGACAGAACGGATAATACAGTGGCGGACATGTTATCCAAACTAACAAAAGGAGAGAAAACGGGTAGCGACACAGTCTATTTCAGGGAATTGCAAACTTCCAGCATTAACAGTCTGTCTGTAATGGAGATAGGCCCGCAACGAGATACTTGGATGACTCCCTATATCCGGTACTTAAAAGATGGCACCCTGCCCGATGACAACATTAAAGCTAAGGTACTCAAATCTCAAGCGGTAAAGTACTTTATGCAAGAAGACACTCTGTACAAAAGGAGCTTTGATTCTCCCATACTCAAGTGTGTTGATGAAGAAGAGGCTCTATACTGCATGAGAGAAGTCCACGAAGGCATCTGTGGCAACCACATGGCTGGAAAGGCACTAGCACATAAAATACTCAGACAAGGCTATTACTGGCCCAAGATGCACAAAGAATGCAAAGCTTTCACAAAGAAGTGCCACCAATGCCAACTATTCAGCAACATGTCCCGGAAAGCGCCAGCCCTTCCAGCAGCAATATTGTCCCCAACACCCTTTGCGGTTTGGGGCATTGACATAATGGGACCCTTCCCTAAAGCCAAGGGTGACCTACAATACGTAATGGTCGCCATCGATTACATGACTAAGTGGGCTGAAGCAAAGGCACTTAAGAACGTCACACAGGATGATGTAATCCGTTTTGTCACGGATCAAGTCATCACGAGATTCGGGATCCCGGTGGTACTCATATCCGACAACGGGACACAGTTTGTTGGATCGAAATTTACAAAATTCCTATCCGACCACGTAATCAAACACAAGAAAGCTTCTGTCTGCCACCCACAGAGCAACGGACAGGTCGAAGTGACTAACCGCACCATTGTTCGAGGCCTGGAAAAAAGGATAACTACTTCCAAAAAGAAATGGCCTCATGAGTTGCCTAACGTCCTTTGGGCATACCGGACGTCAGCCAGGGCAAGTACAGGGGAAACCCCGTTCAAACTAGCTTTCGGCACGGAAGCTCTTGCTCCAATCGAGATTGGATCCCCATCCTACCGAGCTGTCAACTTCGAAGAAGAGCCCAATAATCAAGGACTCAAAACAAACCTAGACTTACTAGATGAGGCAAGGGAAGCCGCTGTCGCAAAAATGACTGCTTACAAAGAAAAGACAAAGGAATTTTTCGGGAAAAGAGCCAGAATCAAGGCTTTTCTAGAAGGCGATCTAGTCAACAGGGCAACTGAGGCATCCGACCCTAGACACACCGGAAAGCTTATGCCAAAGTGGGAAGGCCCATACAAAATCATTCAGGTCTTAAGGCCGGGCTCTTACAAACTAGCACGCCTGGATGGCACCGAAGTCAACAACACTTGGCACGGGGATAAATTGAGAAAGTATTACCAGTAGACAGTCGATCAATCTGTACTTTCTCTTTCTTGTACGCAACAGTCATGAATGGAATACTTTTTTACCAACAAATTGTCTACAAGCATCCTATTATTATCAAGTCCCCTAAACGGGCAGGCATTCTATTACACAGTCCTCTACGCGGACAAGCATCCTATTATTATCAAGTCCCCTAAACGGGCGAGCATTCTATTACACAGTCCTCTACGCGGACAAGCATCCTATTATTATCAAGTCCCCTAAACGGGCAGGCATTCTATTACACAGTCCTCTACGCGGACAAGCATCCTATTATTATCAAGTCCCCTAAACGGGCGAGCATTCTATTACACAGTCCTCTACGCGGACAAGCATCCTATTATTATCAAGTCCCCTAAACGGGCAGGCATTCTATTACACAGTCCTCTACGCGGACAAGCATCCTATTATTATCAAGTCCCCTAAACGGGCAGGCATTCTATTACACAGTCCTCTACGCGGACAAGCATCCTATTATTATCAAGTCCCCTAAAAGGGCAAGCATTCTATTACACAGTCCTCTACGCGGACAGGCATCCTATCATCACCAAGTCCCCTAAACGGACAGACATTCTATTACAAAGTCTCTTAAGCGGACACACGGCCTACTCAAAGCATTCTATCTCAAGGTCATCTCCGCGGACAACCATCCTATTACTCAACACAATCTACGCGGGCAATCATCCTATGGAATTCCGTCAACAAAAACAAATAGTACGTCCCTAAACGGGCAAAGGAAAGAAACAACAGTTATCAAGCATTCAAGCGAGGCGCTGTATCAAAGATATGCAAAAGACATGCAAAGAAGGAAAAATTGCAAACAAGTTCAAACGAAAAAAGAAACAGGGCAATTTTATTCATTTTTATTATTACAAGGCTAGACGGTATACAAGATTTTAATCCCTAGTCTAGGCCTTGCAGCTTCCACCTTCTCCGCCACCGTCATCTTTCTTTGGTGGGGGTGGGTTCTTGGCAGCTTCCCTCTCTTCCCGGCGCTTCGCCAGGGCTTCCTCGATTTTCCTGAACACTTCAGGAAAATCGGCCTCAGACTCCGGCCCGTCGAACACCATGCCATCGATTATGACTTTGTTGTTGTCGTAGTCGTACATCATCACGCGGGGATTCATGACCAGATAGCTAGTGACAAGAAAGAAACAAGCTGGGAAATAAAAAAGGTGCTCAGCATTGAGCACGTTAAACCCTTTTTATAGGGGGTAAAAGCAAGTTAAAAGACGCGCAGTTAATACTGCCATTTCCAAGCCACGGAATACAACGCACACAGTCAAAAATGTCTATTCCCATGCAGACTGCAGTAAAAGCACGGTCAAAACAACGTGATTTCCATGCAGCATTTAATGCTTGTGCCTACAGTCAAGGTAACATTTCCCAAACACATATTTATTTTCCCTTTTCACAAACAAACACAAATATACACGATGCAAATATATTTCGCCAACAGAAATTCAAAAATAAATGTCCCACCAAACACAAAATATTCCAGACTTTACAAATACGAGAAATAGAAATCTTTTTCCAAGTCACAAAGCGGACAGACCCGCAGAGCAACTTCAAAAAACACAAATAACAGCGGGCGCCCAGACTAAGGCTTTATCCCCAGCGGGAAGCTCTCAGCGGGCTCGACATACCTACTAAAGTTTCCTCTTCACCCGAATCCTCGCCATACACGGCCGCTATTGCAGACAACGGCGCTACGGCGTCCAACCCTTCCAACCCGGACACGCCTATCAACGGCCCCTTTTCATCCGGTTCCTCGGCATAAACGGCCGCTATGGCCGACAACGGAGTGGCAACATCAACCTCATCTCCATCCGCTCCACGCTCAGTAACTGGCACACCAACTTCACCTGCCACGGCCTCTGTTTGACAGCCAACACTAATTCTGACCGTCTCCCCTAGACGGGCCTTCAGTGCTTTCACCTTACGCTTAGCTCTCTTGGCCTTAGACTTCAGTTTAGCCATTTCGGTTCTCAACCGGTCAATCTCTGCACTACCTTGCGACACCGTTACATGCATCTTCGCGGCTTCCACTTTTACAATTTCGGCAAACTCGGCACTGTTCTTAAATTTCCTAACCGCGGCCTCTTCCGTCGGACGGGAGTCAAGGTGGCTTTCAGCATCATTTGCACGGTCCCTCTCATACTTCAGTGAGGTATTTAAGTTCTTTATCTGCTCCGTCAAAGCCGCCTTCTCGGCCTCAAGCTCAATTTTATCCTCCGCCAAAAACCTTCGAAGTTCAGAACTGTAAGCATAGCTTGCCTTAATGTCGGTTTTCTCGGTCTCAATCTCAAACAAAGCCTTGGCAGCATTATCCTTCATTGTCCTCTCGGCAGCCAGTTCCCGCTCAAGCACCTTCACTCTCTCCCTTAAAGCTATATTGCTGCTGCGGTACATGTTACCCCGGGCCATCAAACCCGTATACATGCACTGATTCTACAAAAAACAAATGCACAAAAGGTTAACAAGTCACCAGCAAGCAAAAGTAAGAGAAAACACCAAACTACTGGATAAATGCATACCCGAGCGGCGTACTTCTGCGAAAGGCGACACATCCGCCCCCAACTCAGCTCATTCATCCTCAGCAAATCATCATCAGTCATAGATTCCGCTGTAAAAGTATTAGGCCCTGACTTGAACAGAAAACCATATCCGGGCCTACTGCCAAACTCAGCATCATTCACTTCATCATCACTACTTGTATAATGGACAATCTCTTCCGACGACTCTCCACTATCTCTACCATCTTCTTCCCCAGTACCATCAGATGCGGTACCTGCGCTTTCATCAACAACCACGATGGGAGGAACATAATCACTTACCCTGAAAGGCTCAACCCGTCTACGCTTAGACGGACCAGCATCATCAATAGTTTTCCGTTTCAGACTGGGCGGCGGAACATCACCCGCCATGTCAACCTGTTTTTCCGCCCCAACATTGGCCTCCTTTACGGCCCCCAAAGTCTCTTCAGAATCTAAGTCAACAACTTCTTTGCTCCCAGGGCCACCAACCGCTTCAGGAATATTAGAAACACCCCGCTCAACTCCTCGAATGGATGCTCTATACTCCTTGGAAAGAATGTCCGGTTCATGCTCATCAACTCCTAGGCTGGCAGCATATAACCTTGCCACAGTACCGGGACTATTGCCTCCGCTTTTAGTGGCCATTTCTTCAGCATTAGCGGGCTCTTCACCCCCAGCTTCAACAACCCCCACACTGGCCCCGCCAACTTCCACTTCAACCTCATCCCTCTCACTCTCCCCTTGTGCAGCTTCTTCTCCCTCAAACTCCAACTCAATGTTTTCTTCAAATGACTGGCCTTCCCCACCCAAAAACTGCTCACCTAGCAACTCCTCAGATAGTGACTCCGCCTTCGAATCAATGTCATCTTCATCCTCCTCCTCCTCCGCATCTTCCTCCACAACGGTTTCTGGATCTTCAAAACGAACAGAAGGCCCAGCCCCTCTGCTTTCACCTGACAAATCAAAGGCATCTAATATATTTGCAGCAGAAAAATGCCCGCCACGGAGACGGTTGGGTCTGGGGGGCACTGTCAATATAAACTTCGCATACAACCTCGCTTCATTCAAACCCAAAGTCGGGTGCACATCTAGCTCCGGTTTACGAGGATCCAATACTACACAAAAACAAACAATATGGTTAATAGCAAATACAACGAAAACAACAGACTACATCAAACAAAGACTTACAGCAGTGTCTTCTTAGATCGGCCGGATCAACAAAATTGGATTCCGTCCACACTTCGCCTAACGCCTTCACAAGCCTCACCAAAATATCAATCTCAGCACGGCTCAATCGATTGCGGTTCACCTTATAAGAACACTCAACTTTCTTCGTGAAATTCTTCTGCCAAGCAAACTCACCGCCACCAATAACCAAAAACTCCTCAGCCCAACCCGCCATACCCTTGGGAAATAACCACGGCCGAAATCCTTCCAAGGCCTTCCCAATCACGCTATTTGGCTTCACAAATTGCAGCTCATAGAAAGGCTTCGAACGACTCGCTTTTACATCAAACAGACAGAAAAAGGCCCTGAAAGTCGGCTGCTTACCCATTGCTTCACAACTGGCTATAAACCAATTAATAGCCCTTATGGAGTTGGGACCGAATTGAGCTAACGGGCACTGAAAGTGCACACGGAATAAATCCATGATAAATTTATGCGGGGGAACCCGGAAACCAGCCTTCAAATGACTAACGGGGAGACACACGGAACCATCATCAAAACGGTGATACAGCCTCTCACCCGGCTCCGCCCGCCTCCAGAAATACCCATCTTCTATCCGGAACATCCTACTCACATACGCTGACCACTCCTCACTCAGAAACGTACTGTCATGTTGAAGGTGAGGAAATCTAGAAAAGACGGTATCCATCTGCGCCTTCGAATACGCTGTCGGGGCCACATTGGTCGCCCGGAACAAACTTTCACTACTCTCAAAGTACCTGTACCGATTTCTCCGAAGAACCGCTGGATAGGTCAGTTGCCCAATGTCCGCCCACCGCCCGTACCCATTTATCAGCGGTCTCTTCTCTCCGGTCCCAGGATCTGTAAATTCGTCACCCATCTACACAAACTCAAAAGTAAAATTACTGTACCGCGGACACAGAAACCGCTTACAACTAACAAGGTACACGTGGATTTTCACAGCAATTTCCTTTTTTCTAAAAAATAGGAAAAACGATTCATATTCCATTTTCCTCCACAAACATCGAAGACACACCATCACAAACCCAATTTACACAACATTTACCACATATACGCACATATATATACACCATTATTGGCCTAAACATCCACAGATTACATTATTCAAAGTCAGAACCTATGAACAATAAACAATACACCACCGAAAATCTTGACCAAAAACCTATCGAGCACATAGATCGAACTCTTTTGCATAAAAGAGGAAATCAACAACAAATACCCACTTACCACCGAAACAAAAAGCAAACACAAAACCACGATCAAAAACATCTACCTAAACAGACATCACCATATTATAAATACATACATGGCACGATTATCCATGCAACATATATCACAAAAGAGAAAGGCAAGGAAAGAACAACGAATCTTACCACAAAGCAGGAGATACGAACGGCTTTATAAACCTCGCCGATCACCGGAATAGCACAACCACCACAAAAAACAATCGAGTAAGCACTCAATGGCAAGAGATATGAAGGCAGTAAAAAGATGAAAGAAAATAACTGACCAAACCCCTTTTTTATTACCTGAGGCGCGTGAAAAGGGGAAACCACTATCACACGCAACGTGGCGGATTCTTACTGGTCCACGCCAAAAGCACAACAGTAACCACCTCGGTACAAAACACCAACTACTCACTTGGTAATAACTCCCCACGTCTCCTTACATATTATTTCAAAGGTACACTCTCTCTCCACCCAAAGGTCACTTCACTCATTAATACGCACTGCCACTTATCATTTCTCTTATTATTGGCATTTAGTATTATTCTTGCATTAATTGACAATAATAAGCATTTATTCGCATAACAGTTACGCATATCAAACAAAGAACTTTTCAACTCCACATACGTCAAGCACCGCATACTGCCTAAGTGTTGCCCGCCAACACTTGGGGGGCACATTTTCACAAAAAATTCTAACTCCTAAGTGTTGCCCGCCAACACTTGGGGGGCACATTTTCACAAAAAGTTCTAACTCTTAAGTGTTGCCCGCCAACACTTGGGGGGCACATTTTCACCAGAAAAAAATCTACCGCCTAAGTGTTGTCCGCCAACACTTGGGGGGCACAGACATTCCGTAATTTTGCATTTTCCCCGCTTACCGTTTCCTCTTCCTCCCCCTACCCGCAAACGCGCCTAGAGGGAGTGGGGGGCAATGATAAGTACCCGCTGATAGCCATCAGCGGGCACCCGCTAATGAGTAAAAATATTAACCCTCTAAAAACACAAATATGGAATACTTAACAAAGTATATCTAATTTCAAAAGTATTATTTCAAATACAAAGGAATACCCACAAAAAGTATTTCAAATCATCATACTAATCCACTTGCACAAAAATATCTTGCTTTATCCACTTGCATAAAGGTACACCCACTTGCCCACTTGCATGCCCACTTGCATAAAGGTATCTTACTCCATAAGGCAAAGAAGCAATATAATATTCAAAGACACCCATGTGCAAGAGACAGAATCTGATCAAAGCAGTCCAAGTGGCAGAATCAAGGTATGTTTAAGGGGACATCAATCACTGTTCCAATAGTGGCTCACTGTAGCTTTAACGGCACAACTAGTGGGCAACAGTGATTGAAAAACCCAACCTATAAATACCCCCATTCTACACACAAACAAAAGGATGAAAAAAACACACAAAAAAGATACAATCCTTTCAGACACAGAAAAGCTCTCTACAATACTCTTTCACATACGATATATTTTCAACAGTCCGATTATTATTATTTCCGATTACTGATTCTCACGCCGGAGGTGCTTGACGGCCACCACCCCCGGGCAAGCATTGTTTTGCAGGCACCCCAAACCCAGGTGAAGTACTTCCGGTAAAGCACCCGGAACAGTGATCGGAAGCCTCTAATCGGCCGTGGGAATTATCACTAATACAATATTTTATTTTGAACATTAAATTTTGCCTGTAAACAGTTCCAAACCCAACCCAACTCAACCCAATCCATACAAAATCTTAATTTTGTATGGAATTTTTAGATTACAAATCTTGCTATAGCGTGACGAATGTTCTGAGAATGCCGCTTTAGACAACCCTTGCGAGATGCGAGCCATGTCTTCTCCAGTTCACTCTAAAAAGGTGTCCACGCGGTCAAAGACTCGAATCTAATACTAATTCAATAGGTCGATCAATCGTTACAATGACAAATATACCCCTCTTCTCTTCATGTGAAAATAAATCATACAAGCACCCTCCTCTCACTTTCCTTCTACAATGACGATTATACCCATCTGACACTTCTCCCTTTGCTTCTTCGAAAAAGACAATCCTTTGCTTACAACTAAACAGTTGTCTTCCCACAGACCACCACTTTCTTCGAAACCCAACTGCACTTTCCTTTTTAATCAACTCCCCTATATATACATACATACATTCTCCTACAAATCTACAATACTCATTCAATCTTCACATCTATCCTCTACTTCTCTACCTTATAACATCTTCAACTACAATATATACAATTCTTTTTGCATCTATAATGGCAGCAACAAACAGTGCAACACAGTTCGAAGATTCTTTGCCAATCATGGCTGAAAAGCTTGGTGGGGATGGTTTGATTGGAGAATTATGTAATGGGTTTCAGTTATTAATGGACGTTGATAAAGGTGTCATCACTTTTGAGAGTCTTAAACGAAACGCTGCCGTTTTGGGCTTACAAGATTTTAGTGATGCGGATTTAATGAGTATGTTGAAAGAAGGTGATTTTGATGGTGATGGTGCTTTGAATCAGATGGAGTTTTGTGTTCTTATGTTTAGATTAAGCCCTGATTTGATGGAGCAGTCTCAGTTTTTATTAGAAGATGCTCTGCAACAAGAATTTAATCAGTTTTATTGATTTTCATGACATTGTAAGATTGGTTTTTCGTTAATAATATTACTTGAGAGATTAATGGGATTTATCGAATGTTATGCAAACAAAAGCTTGTATCTATCTTTCTCAATTCTGGCTACTTCACTGGTTATGAGTTTTTTGCTGCCTTACCTAACTTAAGAATACCTGATTTAAGTATGGAAACACGGGATAAATTTTTACTACTTTGGCTATCCCACTATTTTCTGTTTCTTTTATTACGGGAAGGCAAGATTGATATCTCTCCTTATACTTGCGATTTCGATATTGTATATAAACTGATTTTATGATGTTTATACGAGACATTTTGTAACTGCAAAAGAAACACATATTTATAAACCAAACCAAACATACCCAGTATATCCCGCTCAAAGCAGGGTTTGGGGAGGGTAGGATGTACGCAGTTCATACCCCCACTTTTAGAGTAGGCAGGCTGTTTCCGTGAAGACCCTCGGCTTAGTGCGTGATAAAAAATGGGGGTGCTTTGGTATGAAAAAGATCTAAATGATACCTGAGCCCATGACGTCCTCCACATGGGATAAACATACCTGCAAGGATTTGCTCTCCACTGTATGATGATAGCTCCGCTCAAAACCCCTGCAAGGCATAAACCAAAATTATAAGACAACTTACCAAACCAAACCGAACGAAACTTACCAAACCAAACCGAACACTGAAATCAGCGACTGCGAACGAAACGACCGAACGTCTAAGATAGTGTTAACCGAGACAGCCCAACTCTGAGGCTCTCAACTACTGAGCCGCTCCCTAGAAGAGAATCCACCACTCTGATATGACGTCTCCAAGAGTGCCTATCGTCGGTCATGGTCTCATCTAAGTTAAGGACCTTCAAATCCAACCTAAGCTGCTCTTCCCACGACCTCTTCGGTCTGCCTCTCCTCCTCACCCCAGTGACCGAGATGCTTTCCACCCTCCTCACTGGGGCTTCGGTCAGCCTCCTACGGACGTGGCCGAACCATCTTAACCTCCCTTCCCTTACTTTCGCTGACAAAGGCGCCACCTCGAGCTCGCTCCTAAACACTGCATTCGGAATTCTATCCAACATCGTACGTCCGCAAGACCACCGCAACATCCTCATTTCCGCAGCTTCCAACTTGTTTTCGAGAGCCTTCTTAGTCGCCCAACACTCCGACCCATAAAGCAACGCGGGGCGGATGGCCGCTCTGTAGAATTTTCCTTTCAACTTTAAAGGAACTTTCTTGTCACACAACACCCCTGACGCTGCCCTCCACCTAAGCCACCCAGCCTTGATACGATGTGAGACATCGTCGTCAACCTCACCATCCTTCTGGATGATCGAACCCAAATACTTAAACTTATCCGTAAGGGGGACAATCTGGTCTTCAATCTTGACCTCCACCCCTCCCTCTACGGCCTCTCCACTGAAGTTACACCAGAGATATTCGGTTTTAGATCGGCTCAAACGCAGCCCTTGGGACTCCAAAGTAGATCGCCAAAGCTCCAACTTCCCGTCACCTCTTCCCTCGACTCCGCCACTAACACGATGTCATCCGCGAAGAGCATGCACCAGGGAACTACATCTTGAATACCTCTCGACATGACATCCAGAATAAGGGCGAAAAGAAGAGGGCTAAGTGCCGACCCCTGGTGAAGCCCAATCTCAACCGGGAAAAAACGGGAGTTGAAAGGCAGAGTGTATAAACTTGTAACACTATAACTAATGTAACTCAAACTAAAGGAAAAGATACTTAACCAGAAGACAATCAAGAACAAGAAGTCACAAGAAATCAACACTAAATGAAGACAAGGTAATTGATACAATTCAACATGTTAACTATGATCAATCCAAGAAGAAATCATTGAGAGAAGTTCAAGTCAAAGTTGTTCATGCCTCAGTGATTTGGAAAGCCAAAGATCAAGATCATAACTATCAGTATCAATAAGACCAATTGATTTCAAGTGAACAAGAAGGAAAGCAAATATTGGAAAGCCACATTTCTAATTGGATATGGTAATTTATTCAAGAAGCAAAAACCCTATCAAGACTAGTCACTTATGAACCAGACCGTTGTATCAAGTGTCAGGACATTGATAGCAAGTTTATGTCAGTAATAAAGATCCATATTCAAGAGCTTAGTGAAGAATAAAGAAGACATGAAGATATCACAAGTTCGAGATGTGCATTGAAGTTTCAAGTTGAAGACCAGAATATTTTCTAAGTACTAAATATTCTAGATAGCCAAGTAGAAGTTTCTAAGTAGAAGTTCTACTTAGAACTTCGAGATGGCTAAGTAGAAATTCTCAAGTAGAAGTTATACTTAGAGTGCAGCTTCAACATGACACATGGCATCTTCTGATTGGCAGATTTCCAAGCTTTCAAGATAAGGCAAGAATTATGTGGACATCATTGGGCCACGTACATCTTAGCTGTTGAAGACTACAGGACATAGACTACATGTAGTATAAATAGAAGTACTTGTGTAATGTTTTATTTAGAACAGAGTGAGCAATTCTAGAGAAAAACACAAGAGAAAAAGAGAGAGTGCATTCACAGAGCTTAGTATCATTCACTTCTCTCTCAACTTCTGTTATACTTTGTAATGAATGTTGTAGCAACCCTTTCAAGTTATATATAAGACATATATTCCTTGAATCTGTGTGTTCATTTATTGCATCGTATTTATTGCTTCTCATATTCGAAAAGTTGTATTCACCCCCCCTCTACAACACATTTGGACCTAACAATTGGTATCAAAGCAATATGTTTAACATACAAAACATAGATCCTTGTGTTGAGTAGAAGAATCGTGAGTTTTCATTTTTCAGATCTACTTTTCATTTTCTCGAAAAGTGTGCTTTAATTCGTTGGTAGTGAAAACTCATCCGAAAAATTATTTAAATACTCCAGGTGTGATTATTTAGCTTGGGTGTATTTTAATTAATTTTTGTGAATTAATCTGGGTACTTTCATATTTGGTGTTCTTGAGTGTTCATCATCTGTTCTTATCAAAGAAGACAACCCAACAACTTTTTGATCTCCTTTTCAAACAGAAAAAAATAGTAAAAGAATAAAAAGGTGTTTTTGGACTTTGTGATTTGCATTATTCACGGCCGAAAGTGAAACAAAACATATTCATTACCTAGCACGTGGGTTAGGTGGGTTAGGTGAGTAAAGCATTCAAAGTCAAAAGGTGTTAAAGAGATAATATTGTTTATTCAATATTAAAGTAATCTGCAGAAAAATTATTCTAAGGCAAAAATTTCTACATAGAATTTCTACTTGAGAATTTCTACATAGAATTTCGACTTGGACAATTTCTACTTGGTGATTTCGACTTGAGCAAAATTTCTACTTAGAGAAATTTCGACTTAGGCAAAAGTTCTACATAAATATTCTACATAGCCTAGTCTTGGGTACTTAGAAACTTTTAGTGACCAGAATTGAGATGGCTCCTAAAAATGCATTCAAGATCCCAATGTTCAACAAAGATCACTATGAAGAATGGGTTTTCAGAATGAGACTATATCTAGAGACTGTTAACCCTGAATATCTGGAAGTCCTTGACAAGGGTAAATTTGTCCCAATGGTAGTTATTCCTTCACATACGGAAGGAGGAGTGGTTATACCACCTCGGTCTGAGCCTAAAAAGGTCTCGGAGTTTTCGGATGCTGACAAGGAACAAATAGCTTGTGATACTGCCGTTCGACAAACCTTGATGGAATCTCTTGATCATGAAATGTTCAACATGGTCAAAGGTCTGACTACAGCGAAGAAGATTTGGGACAAGATAGAAGTTGTCATGGAAGGATCTGCAGAGGTCAGAAGCAACAAAACACTCATACTCAAGATGGAGTATGACACCTTTAGAATAAGGAAAGGAGAAGGCATAACAGATGTCTACCTACGATTCAGTCAGTTGGTATTGGACTTGAATCTGAGAGGTGTAACTCTCCCCATGGTTGAGACTAATACGAGATATCTGAGGAACCAGCCAAAAAGCATTGAACATAGGGTCTACGCAATAAGAGAAACCAGAGATTTGCATACAACTTCTCTGGAAGAATATTATGGAATATTAAAGACCTATGAGCTGGAAACTCTTCAAGATCAAGCATGGGACAATGATTCAAAGGGAAAAGAAAGTGCATCAGGATTAGTTGCTGATGAGGAAGAGTCTAAGAAGGCAATGGTTGCAGCAAAGCCTAAATCATCACTTGCACCATATCAAGTTGATAATGATGACGAGTGCGCATCTGACAGTGATGATGACTACTACACCCAAGAAGAGCTGGACAACATGGACGATAGTGTCGTGGCATACATGGCAAGGAAGTTCAGCAACATGAGATTTAGAAAGAGCAACCGACCACAGAGAAAATCTTCATCTTATTATCAGGCTGCTAAGGGTGGTGGTAGTTCGTCAGGCTACAAAGGAAAAGGCAAGAATACCAGCTACAAATCTCCTTTGGATTTCAAAATGAAGTTCAAATGCTATAATTGTGGTGAAGCTGAACACTTTGCCTCGGACTGCAAAAAGCCTAAACAGACTTATCCAAAAGAGACATTTGAAGCCCTCAAAAGCAACTATGAAGCACTGTTGAAGGAAAGACATGGAAAACGAGCTTTATTGGTGACAGAAGGAAGAGCTTGGGATGATTCAGATGAGGAAGATGTTACTCATGTAGCAAACTTTGCCCTCATGGCTGAGACATCAGAGGAACCAGAGGTACCAGTTCTGACTCTTAAAGTAGAAATGTCTATTGATGATTATAAAGAACAGAACGGAGCTCTTAGTGAAGAGATCTATATGTTGTGCAAAAGCCTAGACTCTTCTCAAAAGGAACAGAAAACACTTGTTGCCAAATGTAGAATGCTTGAGGCAAAAGTGGAAGAGTTAGAGGCTGCTTGCACTGTAGATACTTCTCTAAGAGACTTTATTAAATCTCTGGAACACAAGCTCGTCCTTAAGGAAAAAGTAGAAGCATGTCTTAGGAACAATCTAGCTGAGTTAGAAACAAAATGCGAAGCTTACAAACTAGCGGCTAGTAAAGTGTATGTAGATAATGACACATTTAAGAAAATAACTGGAGTAGGTATAGGACTTGATTATTCTGACCTTCCTAAGAAAGAAGGAAAGAGACCTATTGACCCTAGTTCCAGTGATCTTAAAAAGGAAACACCTAGTATTCTTAAATCGGCTGTCAAACCTATCTACAAACATCTTGTTCCTAGAATAGAAGAAGAAGAGACTGAATTGATAGCTAGATATGAGATTGAGATGGAAGATCGCCAGAAAGAACAACCTGTAACTCCTATCAAACAAGTTAAAATCAATTTCCCTAGAGATGAATCTAGACTAGGATTAGGAGCTAAGGCTGTTAAACAACAAGGAAAGAAAGAAAAAGGCATAAAAGAGGTTAAGGCTGAACGAATAAAGAAAGCATGTTATCATTATAAATCTACTGAGCATCTTTCTTATGCATGCAAAGCTAACATGAATGTTCCTGCTGCACATGCCATGCCTACCACACATACAATGAATAATCTGCATCAGAATCATGCACAGTGTGGTCAACCTAATTGCATGCCATGCACTTTTAATATCATGCAAACTTTTGTGCATTTAATGAATGCATCTAGCCAATCATGCTCAAATACTGTTGCTAGTTCAAATATCAAGAAAAAGTATGGTAGAGCCAAGACTGTCAGTCCTCCTAAAGTTAGGAGTGACAAACCTTCTCCTAAGACTGACAAATCTGTCAAGTCTGAGAAAGGAAAGGAGATAGTCGAAAGCTCTAGTAATATGAAGAAAAGTGCATCTCTTGTTGTTAAATCTGTTGATTCTCGATCTTATCGAAAAGCCGGGCCCAATCAAAGTTGGGTTCCGAAGAATGTCTAACCAATCTGTCATTGCAGGGCATTAAGCAGAATAGAAATAAAGTTATATGGGTGCTAGATAGTGGAGCATCGAGGCATATGACTGGAAACAAGTCCCTGCTTACAGAGTTGGTTATGAAGGCTGGCCCTTATGTTACCTTTGGAGATGACAGCATAGGTGTGACTAAGGGATATGGCAAACTGAAAACTGGCAATGTCATCATTGAAGATATTTCCTATGTTGAGGGACTAAAGCACAATCTGTTGAGTATAAGTCAATTCTGTGACAAAGGTTACGAAATTGTCTTCAACAAGAAAGGTGTCTCAATCACTCACATCAAGGAAGGCTCACTAGCTTTGAGAGGAGTTCGAAAGGCAGATCTTTTTGTTGCAGATATGGATTCAGCAAATCAGAATGAGGTCACCTGTTTCTACAGCAAAGCCTCGGATGATGAAAGCTGGTTATGGCACAAAAAGCTATCTCACTTAAACTTCAAAACGATGAATGCTCTCGCAAGGCGAGAATTGGTGAGAGATCTACCTCAAATGGAGTTCGCTCCGAAAGGACTCTGTGAAGCTTGTGAAATGGGAAAGTCGAAGCGAGCATCGCATAAAAGCAAAGAAATTTCTAGTATTACTGAGCCTCTACAACTTCTTCATATGGATTTGTTTGGCCCAGTGAATGTCCTATCTTTGTCTAGGAAAAGATATGCTTTGGTAATCGTGGATGATTTCTCCAAGTATACATGGGTATTGTTCGCAATGACGAAAGACGAAGTACCTTTCTTAATCATTGATCACATCACTCAAATTGAGAATGTTTCAACACTTACTGTGAAGACGATTAGATCAGACAATGGCACTGAATTCAAAAACGCAGTGCTAAATGACTTCTGTGTATCTAAGGGAATACGTCGTCAGTATTCAGCCCCGAGAACTCCACAGCAAAATGGAGTAGTTGAAAAGAAGAATAGAACTCTGGTTGAAGCAGCAAGAACTTTGTTGTATGATTCAAAACTTCCTTTGTATTTCTGGGCCGAAGCAGTGAGTACCGCTTGTTACACTCAAAATAGAACCTTGATCATAAAAGATAAAGAAAAGACACCATGTGAGTTAATGAACAACAGAAGACCAACAATCAAATACTTTCATGTCTTCGGAGCAAAATGCTATGTGCTTATAGATGATGAAAATCTAGGCAAGTTTGCAGCAAAAGCTCGTGAAGGAATCTTTGTTGGTTACTCTACAGACGTGGTGGCAGCTTATAGAGTGTTCTTGGTGAATGATCGAAAAGTGACTGAAAGTTACAACGTCAGATTCGACGATACCAAACTCTCATCAATTTCAAGAGATTCTAGTGAACCTGAGTCCCTAAAATTTCAGAATCTGGACTTAGAAGATCTTGAAGATGAACCTGAGTTGGTTGTTCCATTAAATGTTCCAAGTGTACGTGAAGAACCTGAGTCTAGTGAACAAGCTAATTCTACAAGATCAGGAGAGACTTCTTCAATACCAACCGGCAACAACTCAGGGGGAGTAAATAGCAGCTCAAGGACTATTGTTCAAGGCTCGAGTCGAGTTGACTCTAGTTCTGTAGGAGCTGGCACTAACTCAGGGGGAGTTAGTGAAAATAATCAAAGTAGTCAGCATCCCAACTCAGAAAGTCAAGCTGAATCATCAAGACAATTTCCAGGTGAACGAGTATGGAATAGAGACCATCCGTTTGAGTTAATTATTGGTGATCCAGATGCTGGTGTGACTACTAGAAGAACTGCAAGAGCTGACATGGCTAATATCTCCTTATATTCTGGGTTCTTATCCAAGCTTGAACCTAAAGAAATAGAAGAAGCTCTTGGCGATGCTGATTGGGTGATTGCAATGCAAGAGGAACTCAATCAGTTTGAAAGGCAGAAAGTTTGGAACCTGGTACCCCGACCAAAGAACAAATCCGTAATTGGAGCTAGGTGGGTATTCAGAAATAAACTGGATGAAAACGGACTTGTAACACGAAACAAGGCTCGTTTGGTTGCAAAAGGTTATTCTCAGCGAGAAGGAATTGATTATGATGAAACCTATGCACCAGTTGCAAGACTTGAGGCAGTCAGGATGTTCTTGGCATTCGCAGCACATAAGAACTTCAAAGTTTTCCAGATGGACGTGAAAAGTGCCTTCCTGAACGGAGAGTTAGAAGAGGAAGTATATCTGGAACAGCCGCCTGGCTTCGTTGATCCAGAACATACAGATTTTGTGTATCTACTCTTCAAATCTGTCTATGGCCTCAGGCAATCCCCAAGGCGATGGTATGAAACCCTATCTCTATTCTTAATTGAAAATGGTTTTGTTAGGGGAGTAATTGATAAAACATTGTTCTATAAAGTTGTGAGAAATGACTTAATACTTGTTCAAGTATATGTGGACGATATTATTTTTGGGTCATCAAATGAGCGCTTGTGCGAGAAATTTGCCAAGCTAATGCAGGAAAAATATGAGATGAGCATGATGGGAGAGCTGTCCTTCTTCCTTGGATTACAGATCAGTCAGAGAAAAGATGGTATCTTTATCTGTCAATCCAAGTACGTCAGAGATTTACTCAAGAAGTATAATCTAGAAGATGCATCAGCAGCTAAGACTCCCATGGCAACAGCCACGAAGCTTGATGAAGACAAATCAGGTAAATCAGTTGACATCACAAGCTATCGAGGTATGATTGGCTCACTCCTCTATTTAACTGCAAGTAGACCAGATATAATGTTCGCAACTTGTTTATGTGCAAGGTTCCAAGCGGATCCTAGAGAATCACATCTCGTAGCCGTCAAAAGAATTTTTAGGTATCTCAAGGGCACACCAAATCTAGGGATTTGGTACCCAAGAGATACAGGCTTTAATCTTATTGGCTATTCGGATTCAGACTATTCAGGTTGCAGGATTGATAGGAAAAGCACATCTGGTGCTTGCCAATTTCTTGGCAGAAGATTGGTGTCCTGGCAAAGTAAAAAGCAACATACAGTATCTACTTCTACTGCTGAAGCTGAGTACATTGCTGCTGGAAGCTGTGTAGCTCAAATACTATGGATGAGGAACCAATTGAAGGATTATGGCATGGAGCACAAGAAAATTCCAATCATGTGTGACAACACAAGTGCCATTGCCATAACCAACAATCCTGTAGATCACTCAAGAACCAAGCACATCGACATCAGGTATCACTTCATAAGAGAACATGTCGAGGAGGGGACTGTGGAGCTACATTTTGTGCCCACAATGCAACAAATTGCAGATATATTCACCAAACCTCTTGATGAAGTAACATTCAATAGGTTGGTTGGTGAATTGGGAATGCTTAACACAAGTTAGTAAAGCCTTCTATCTGTAAAATCCATGTTTATGTTTGTATGTGCAAGCTAATCAATCATTATGTGCTTAGACTTTAATATGCCTAATCAATGATTGTTATAGGTTGCATATAGTGTGTTTTTGCATGAATTCATTGTGTTTTAAGTGTCTTTTATAGCACAAATCTGTGAATTTATGCTTGTTAGATTGCATGATCATAGGGGGAGTTAAATTCATCATATTCTAAATTTTGCATGATTTTTAGATGAATTTACCTGTGTTTTTCATGTAATTAGAGGCCTTAGAATTATCAAGGAATGTTTTAATTATGTCATATATTAAATCCTTGAATTGATATTTATATTAATTTGGCAAAATTAATTGTTGAGTTTTTCAAAGAAAAATTGTCAAATTATTCTAAGTATCTTCAAAATTTCGAGTTAATCACTATCTCGAAACTCATCTTGAAATTCTAGTTGAATTTCGATTTGACCTTCCAGAGTGAAGTTTTGAAAATTCTAAGTCTGGGAAAAATTTCGAGTTAGCCTCTATCTCGAAATTTATCTCGAAATTCGACTTAGGGCTCGAATTTGAGTTACCAGTATGCCTATTTCCTTATTCAAAATATTCCATATAATGTCTATCTTACAGGGGATATTTTTTTGAAATGATCTGAGAGAATAACTTCGAATTAGTTAATAATTTCGAGTTATCCTCTATCTCGAAACTCAACTCGAATTTCGAGTTGATGTTCGAGATAGAGCTCTCAGTTGGTCTTAAGGGGATTTTTCGAGTTAACTCCTAACTCGAAGTCTATCTCGAATTTCTACTTAAATTTCGAGATAGGTTTCCCTAGTACTGTTGGTGGTTTGTGCTGTTTACATGGTCCTTAATAGTTAAATGGTAAATTTTTCGAGTTAACATCTATCTCGAACTCCATCTCGAAGTTCGACTTAAAATGTTCGAGATAGACTTCGAGATAGACTTCGACTTAGACTTCGAGATAGATTTCGACTTGGGTTCTCCCTGTATGTACTTAGAGTTTTCATATTTTTTAACAGGGACACTTTAGTAATTTCACATTAATGTCTATATATACTTCTCTAACTCGATCTATTCTTTCACTTTTACCTAATTGAGTTTTACAGCCGCCCCATATACATACAGGCGATTTCGACTTACAACCACTGATCACAGTCATATACACACGATTTCACTGGTGTGTACACACATAACTTCACTGATTTCACTGGTATCAGATTCTGTTGATTGGTTGTTGATTTTCGCCTCTCACAGTGATAATTATCTATAACCCGTAGTTTAATTTTTCAAGAGTGACTTTTGGTCTTTTTGTTAAATTAAAAGGGATATAACTGATAATTCCTTAATTAATTGTTTTTCGAAAATTAAAATTAAAATTCACATTTGTTAAGGAAAAACATTTTAATTAAAATGGCTCACCAATTTTCCCTTGCTAAAAACAATTTTTATAATATTTCTACGGAAATTGGTGATCAACTCCCGCGGTTTAAGTTTTGGATACGATTTCTCAATTTGTATTCCAAAGCTAGCCATGCTTTTACTGCTAAACCTACACTAGTACATGATGCTTTACAGCAATTATGGACTAGTGCGGTTACTTTTGGGAGTAAATCAACCCCCTACGGTTTCAGGTTTACCTTAGCGGGTCAGGAATATGAGGTGACCGAACAAATTGTCAACAGAGTTCTGGGATTCCCAATTAAAGATGCCTTTGATCCAGAACCTACTGCTGCAGAACGCCTCAGATTCTTTGAAGAAATTGGATGTTATCCTCCAAAAGGCCCAATCACGGGAAATATCCAAAAGCAATTCTTCCATGCGGAAAGGAATTACTTTTTCGAGGCCATCACAAGATGTTTTCGGGCACGCGAAAAAGACTTTCATCAAATTCCAATTCCAATGCAAACCTTTGCAGTTGCCCTAGCAAGAGAACTGGATATAAACTATGGACGCATAGTTCTCTCTGAGATAGTGGCCTCAATGGGATCCCTTGCAAGCAGAGACCTCTCTACCACTGATGTCGTCTGCTGGTTTCCTCGGTTTCTTCAAATGCTAATCAATGACTTAATACCGAAGGATGCTCTTGCTATTAGACAGGGATTTGCCAGAAGCCCCACATCTGAATCGCTAGGGATGGGCACTAAGTCACTTGCAACCATTGCTAATCAGGATAAACATCAAGGTAAACCAATGTCTACTCCTGAAAATATTCAAATGTGGCTTAGATATGATGCAGGAGTTACCAATTTGGAGGCATCATCACAAGTCTCATCACATGCTCAAAATCCATCTGTTCATGCTGAGGCATTTGATGAGATTCCTGATGAGGAAAGCGATGATGCACAAGGTAATCAATCAGGTAATCTCTCTCTGCATACTATTCATTCCTCCTCCTACGTTTCTGATTCCGCGACCCAAGAGACTGCTAACCCGCAGGATCTATCCCAGGGTAAGAGCCATATTTCTGACTCTGAGTCTGATACACATTCCTATTCTTTATCACCCCTGTTAACGGAAGTCAGAAAACCAGCACGTATATATATACAAGATGATGAGGAGAATGAACCCGAAGAGCAGCAACTTATTCGCAAGAAAGCCAAACTTTTCCACGCTGCTACTTCACAACCACAGTCAAACCCTAGCGTGTCACACGCAACCACTCCACCTCACGCGAGTGGTTCACCCCTTGAACATTCTGCACATAGGGATTTTGATTTTGGTGAGGATGATGTACCTCTTGAAGATACTGTTGCTTCAAGAGGACATGGAGTCTTAAGAACTTCAGCCGTACCTTCACCGGTACGTACTGATGCTGCAAAGAGGATCGGTTCTAATGTCGTACAAGGACACTTTGCAGCCTCTCAGCCTGAGATTCCAACTCAGGAACAAACAGTATTTGATCCCATAACTGTCAACAACATTTCTTATCAAGTTTTTGCAGGTACTGCTTCACTTTTTGGATCAATCATTGAAGACATACATGAGCGTGAGACAGGGAGTGTGTGTGAGAGGTTAGGGAGAGAGGGACCTTCATTTTCAAGGCCCGAAACCGAGCGTCAAATACCAACAGAACGAATATTAGAGCGAGGTCACCTAAACCAAACACCGTCCCTTAATATTGAAAATTTTGATACTCGTATGACTTCAATGGAAAATCAGATGAGGCAGTTCGGGCAGACAATGGGGCAGTTCGGGATCAATATTGGAAACAACCAAAGGGCTCTAGACGACTACGCAGCAAGAATGGCAAGTCAAGCTACAGCTTTTGATGATTTGACAAATAAGGTCAATGACTTGGGCCATGCTGGTGGTGTCTTGGGAAGCACTCTCAATGAGAGGATGGGGGCATTGGAGTCTACAATGCATACAATGGCTGTGGAAGTCAGTAGAATGATGTTCGCAGTCAGGAGTTTTGTGCCCCCGGAGTGCTTCGAGTCGCAACAACCTCCCCCCGATGCTGGTGCAGGTGGTGCAGGTGGTGCTAGTGGAGCGGGAGCCTCTGGTTCTGGTTTTGGAGGTTCCTATGCAGCTGGTGGATCTGAAGACCATGGTGGAGCTCAGGATAACTCACCTAAGGGGGAGAGTGGAAAGGAGACGAGACAGCAGGCAGTTCACATCGAAGAAATTGAAGAACTTGCTGATCTTGTCAAGGAACCAGAAGTTGAGCCGTCTGTTGATGAAGAGGCTCTGAGGATGAGAGAGGGTAAGGCAGTAATGGTTGATGAACCATTTGTTGATCTGAGTCATCAGGAAACAGTACAGGAGGTACTTGACTCAGATTCGGACATGGAAGACGTACCGCTGGCACATGCAATAAAAAGATCTTTGAAGGAACAAGGTGGAGGTGCTGGGATGTCTTCTGGAATGCCTGAAGAACTTCCTGTTGATGAGGAAACCCTTAAAGCTCAACAGTTAGCCTTGGAACAAGCTCAGTTCCATAAAATGAAGATGATGCAAGAACATGCTGCGTTCCTAGAACAGAAGGTGGAGCTACAAGGGAAGCAGTATGAGTATGAGCTTGCAAGGCTAGCTAATCCTCAAGTTGATCTGGACAAAAGAAGGATAGGGCAGAAATGGGTTGAAGCAAGGAAGATAATGATGGGACCATGTGCAAAAGGAGTTCATAACAAGGATGCAGATGATCTGTTCTACAACTTGAATTTGCAGAATCCAATGACTGGGGACTATATAAATGCTTTGAAGAGATTAATTTCTAAAGTGAGGGTTGGATACAATGCAAATCTTAAGGAGTGGCAGGTTATCTTGTCTTTGGTAGAAGGAGTCCCAACATCTTTCCTATATGTGGATGACCAATTCATAATGAGAAGATCTGCGTCAGAGTTGTTCTTGCTAGCGACTAAAATTCAGTACTCTCAATCTGAGGAGCTAAGCATTCTGTACAGGGATCAGTTAATGCAGCTAGCAGAGGACAAGGGTCCAGAATTCTCAGCTTATCCAAATTTTGTCCGGATGGTAGTTGATGGAAAGATGAAGAGGGTTAGCATGGAGGAAAATGATCTGATGGAGCTTTCAGTGGAATCTCTCAAAGCTGTCTGTAGACAAATGATGAGTAAGGGATTCGCTTCTGAGCTTAAAGATAAATCCGTGAAGATCATTGAAAGAGTTATATTCAAGAAGAGCAATGAGGTGTGGAAGTGTGATGTCATTGCTCCAAACCCTCTTGATGACGTGAAGATTGAGCCGGAGCTGATAGAGAAGAAATGGAATATTCTTCAAGCCATGAAGAATGTTGATGAAGCTCTGACTCTTCCTTCTGGAGCACTAGAACAAGGAGAAATAAGGGAGGCTATTGGTGTTCCAGGAAGTGAAAGTGTATACTGGATACATGCTTATGTTGAAGATACAGCCGATGCCTTAGTATTCATAGATGCAGACCAGAATCAAACAATCTTGCATATGAGTAGACAATGGCTGCTACGGACTCAAGATGCTGCATTTCTGGAGAGAGTATTGTATGTATTCAAATGGGGCGAAGTGGAAGATAAGTTTGTTGAAGAAAAGCAGAGACTCATGAGTTACCTGTCTGAAGTAGTGGTGGAAAAGAAGAGAATGGAGCGAGATGCGGCCAGTGTCCACAATACTGACCGTGTCAAGGGCTACCCCAAGATGATCTATTGTCAGTTCAAATCTGATAAATCTCACTGGAAACCTCAGCTCATCATGAAGAACTTCGAGGATATTCCAAAGATCAGAACTACTCAGGAGGTGGACAAACTCAGAAGGCTTTTCAAACATCCTTATCCAGAGCCCAAGAACCCTCTAGAAATGGAAGCTGTAAGTCTGTTGAATGCTAGGTGGAAGCAGCTTAAAGATCCAGTATACAAGAAAGAAAAGCAGCAGAAGGAGAAGCTCAAAAGGCAGAAAGAAGAGAGAGACCAAGCTGCTGAAGCTAGAAAGAGGAAACAGAATTAGGGTTAAAGGTCAGAGTGGTGTGAACTTGAAGTTGGAAAAACTTCATGTCTTTCTGTTGCTTTAACTCACTTGAGGAAAATTCACCTTAGAGTGAATCCAATAAGGTGATACAAGTTTGACTAAAAGGTATGAAATAATCCAGGTGATAGGAATCACTCAAATGATCTTTAATTCGAAGTTCGAATTCTGTTTCTAGTTTTAAGTTCTTTGTATTGTTTTCATGTAAATTTCAATTGTAAATTATTCAAGACTGTAATGTTAATTATCTTTTCTCGTCTCATTGTTTAGTTGAGTTATCCTTCATTAATTTGAATGTCATTGTTAGACAATCAAATTGGGGGAGATTGAAAGGCAGAGTGTATAAACTTGTAACACTATAACTAATGTAACTCAAACTAAAGGAAAAGATACTTAACCAGAAGACAATCAAGAACAAGAAGTCACAAGAAATCAACACTAAATGAAGACAAGGTAATTGATACAATTCAACATGTTAACTATGATCAATCCAAGAAGAAATCATTGAGAGAAGTTCAAGTCAAAGTTGTTCATGCCTCAGTGATTTGGAAAGCCAAAGATCAAGATCATAACTATCAGTATCAATAAGACCAATTGATTTCAAGTGAACAAGAAGGAAAGCAAATATTGGAAAGCCACATTTCTAATTGGATATGGTAATTTATTCAAGAAGCAAAAACCCTATCAAGACTAGTCACTTATGAACCAGACCGTTGTATCAAGTGTCAGGACATTGATAGCAAGTTTATGTCAGTAATAAAGATCCATATTCAAGAGCTTAGTGAAGAATAAAGAAGACATGAAGATATCACAAGTTCGAGATGTGCATTGAAATTTCAAGTTGAAGACCAGAATATTTTCTAAGTACTAAATATTCTAGATAGCCAAGTAGAAGTTTCTAAGTAGAAGTTCTACTTAGAACTTCGAGATGGCTAAGTAGAAATTCTCAAGTAGAAGTTCTACTTAGAGTGCAGCTTCAACATGACACATGGCATCTTCTGATTGGCAGATTTCCAAGCTTTCAAGATAAGGCAAGAATTATGTGGACATCATTGGGCCACGTACATCTTAGCTGTTGAAGACTACAGGACATAGACTACATGTAGTATAAATAGAAGTACTTGTGTAATGTTTTATTTAGAACAGAGTGAGCAATTCTAGAGAAAAACACAAGAGAAAAAGAGAGAGTGCATTCACAGAGCTTAGTATCATTCACTTCTCTCTCAACTTCTGTTATACTTTGTAATGAATGTTGTAGCAACCCTTTCAAGTTATATATAAGACATATATTCCTTGAATCTGTGTGTTCATTTATTGCATCGTATTTATTGCTTCTCATATTCGAAAAGTTGTATTCACCCCCCCTCTACAACACATTTGGACCTAACAGGAGTCACCCCCTATGGAAATATCCATGGCCAACAGACGGTGCTGGGAAGCACACGCCTCACTCCGGAACACTTTGCAATCCACGCACGTCCTAATGTCACGACTGCGCAACAACAGGTGATCGATTTGAGTGATGTGCCCCCCACTACTAAAGGTGATGAGGTGCTCAGCCCTCTTCTAGAAAACAGAGTTCACAATAACCAACTCATGGGCAGTAGCGAACCCCAACAACGCGGACCCACTGACATTCCTGACCCCAAAGCCGAAACTTCCATGCGCACTGGGATAACCATCTGCCCTCTCACCAATATGACCATTGAAATCGCCACCGAACACTAGGAATCGATCGTCAGGAAAACTTCCGACCAACTCCTCTAAACAGACCCAGAAAGCTTCCTTCTCGGCGTCGCCCAAACCGACTTGGGGGGCATACGCACACACCACGTTCACCACCTTCTCCCCAACCACAACGCTGACGGACATGATCCTGTCATTGCGCCTCTTCACTTCCACGACGTTGTCTATTAAATCCTTCACCAAAAGAATACCCACTTCGTTCCTCGAGTTGGTTAGACCTGAATACCACAATTTATACCCGTTCGCTGCTGTAGACCGAGCTCCCGTCCACCTAGTCTCTTGAATACATGCAATATCTACTCTGCGTTTCTTCAACACGTCCACTAGCTCCAAAAATTTGCCCGTCAAGGTACCTACATTCAAACTGCCAATACGCAAGCTACGCGACATCGTCAAAAACAAAAACGCAAAAACACCTACCAAAGTGGGGTACCAAGGGAGAACAAAACAGATTACCCAAAAACAATTTTATCAGTACCCTAAAACAATTATCAATACCCGAAAACAATGTTCAAACAGAGAAATAAAAACGCACATAAGACGGGAGAAAAAAGACAAGAAAAACTGATAAAATACAACTACACAAACACGACTATTGTTAAATACAAAAGCAAAAAAAGAAAGTGACGGGGAGGGGGGCTGAGAATTGACCGAGGGGGTGTGGGGGGAAAACAGGGGAGATACGGGGTGAGGGCTGGGCGGGTCAAGCGAAAAAAGGGGGGGTGGAGATGGTCAGCGTCGGGGAGGTAACGACGGTGAAAGGTGAGCTCTAGGTGCGGCCGGTCCGACGGGGGAAAGGTGGAGACACTGTTTGAGGACGGTGTGGGGAGAAGAGTGACGGAAAGATTGAAGGTGGGGAGGGGGAAGAGGGGGAGGGGATTGGAGATTGATGAACGGGTGGATAGGGGGGCTAAAGGGGACGGGAAAGGAAAGGGTGGTAGGAGAGCTGGGGGGTGATGGGTGTAGACGAGAGCGTCGAGGAGGTTAGCAAAGGTGCTAAAAGCCGCGGTGTAAACTGGTGGGTGAGGGAAGAGGAGACATGTAGGTTAAAACGAGGGGAAAGGAAAGGGGGGGTAGTGAGGTGGTTGAAGTAAGAAACTAAGAATCAAAGAAAGAAAGAAACGAAAAAACAAAGCTAAGCAGCAAAGTCCGAAAAATATAGTAGAATTCCGGCGATGCGCCGGCCAAAGAAAACCAGTCCGGCGAGAGAGCCGTTAACGGCTAGAGAGCTATTTTAAAAGTAGAGAGCGTTTGTAGGGAAGGGATAGAAACACATATTTATACTATTATGTAAAAAAATTGAAACATCAAAAGTTAAGTCATTATTCAGTTACAGATAAAATCCATCTTACTAATTATTCAATTTTCTTTTTTCAGGTTAAATATATTATTTTTTCTATTTTCCAATAACTAAATAATTTTTTTAAGGTAAAATACAATATCTTTTATATTTTATTTAACTTAAATTTCTCTTTAATTAATCAATTTCCTATTTTAGGTTAAACATATTAACTTTTCTATTTTTCAATAATTGCATAATTTTCCTTTTTAGATAAAATACAATATTTTTTACATTTTATTTAACTAAATTATTCTTTTTTAAAAACGCTACGAGCAATTTTATTTTATAAAATAACATAATTATATTATAATTACTACTAACTAATCATATACTTTTTTTAGCCAAAACACGTTACCTTTTCTCTAACTAAAATCTCTTTTTTTAAAGTTATATCATGGACGGTTACCTTTTTCAGCCAAAATACGTTACCTTTTTTCTTTTCTCTTACTAAAACCTCTCTTTTTCCAATATTATCACGGACATTTCTATTTAATAAAAATAAAATAATAATATTATGATACTAATAATTAACCGGTTATCTTTTCAGCTAAACATATCATCTTTTCCATTTTTTCTAATTAAATTTCAATTTTTCCTAGAAATATCACAGGTAACAATAATTTCTTATTTTCTAAAAATACTATGAGCAATTTTATTTAGTAAAATAATATAATTAAATGATAATTACTATGAACTATTCAATTACCCTTTTCTCATAAATCATGTCACCTTTTTAATTTTCACGTTACCTTTCTATTTTCTCTAACTAAAATCTCTCTTATTCCAATTATATCACTGGTACTTCTATTTAATACAATACTCTAATAATATTGATAATTAACCGATTACCTTTTTCAGCTAAAATTTATTATCTTTTCTATATTTTTAAACTAAAATCCCTTTTTTAATAGAAATATCACGGAGAATATTAATTTTTCCTTTTCTAAAAACTTTACTAGCAATTATATTTGGTAAATAACGTAACTAAATTATAATTACTATGAACTAATCAATTATATTTTTTACCTAGAATATGTTACCTTTCTAATTTTCTATAATTAAATCCTCTATTTTTTCAATCAAATCACGGGTATTCTATATAATAAAATAAATAATAATTATAATTACTAACAATTATCCGATTACCTTTTTCAACTAAAATCTATCATCTTTTCTATATTTCTTAACTAAAATCCCTACTTTTCTAGAGATATCACGGATAACATTTATATTACTATTATCAAATCATCTCATATAAAAAATTTAAGCCTCCAAAATTCATGTTTTTAAAAAATTAATTTAATTTTACTGAAAAAGTTTATATAATAAAAAAAATCCGTGCATCGCACGGGTTTTAAGCTAGTATGTTATTAAGGTGTGTTTTTATAAGATAATAATTGAATTAATTATCAAATTGGCTATTATGATTATTATTATTATTATTATTATTATTATTATTATTATTATTATTAGTAAATTTTTAAATTTATTATTGATAAATTGGGGATCACTAATAGGTTGGCGTGATTTTAAAGTAATTATTTTTAAACTGGTGTTAAGTTAATAAAATCTTAAATTTATTATAAAAATCAACAATTTTATTTGAAAAGTGGTTATTTTGAGATCCCCAATTTATTTATGATGAATCTGATATTTTGTTAATTATATAATAACTAGCATGATAGCCCGTGCAAAGCACGGGCCATATAATAATTCATAGAATTTTTTCGTATTAGTCTACTTTACGTATTTCGATCTATTTAAGATGTTATAGTTTCAAAATATTATTAGATTCTGAACCGCGAAAGTTATATTTTTAGTTATGTTTGGTCAGTGTAAGAAGAATGACCGACTGAAAGCTATAAGTAAGAGTTAATTAAATGCCAAGTATTACCACAATAATCTTGTTGTATTGAATTACGTGAGAAAACAGCTGGCTTATTTATTTTGGATGGAGGAAGAATTAAATATTATTTTATTTCTAATTTAATATTGTAAGAAATAATGTAATGTGACGAAAAAATAAAAGTAATAGAGTCATATAGTTCTGCTAATAAAATCTCAGCGCATATTTCCAATTTTGGATCTCATCGCACATTTCCAATTTTGGATCTTTTTCTCCGACCAATTTCGGAGAACAAGGAGAATAACAAATTTATTCTAATAGTTGTGCACGTTCAAAATAAATATGTGATGTGTGCTTTTCTATGATCATGGTATTTGACCATCTCAGATGTATCCTTTCAACAGCAAATTGACCATAACAAAATCTTTTCTTCAAATACATTGTACCATCTATTGTCAGAAGTGAACTTTCAAAACCTCAAGATAATATCTCAAATTTCAAGACAATCCATATTTAGACATGTACAAATTCAACCAAATACACAAGTAAGTAAAATTAAAGTGTCATATCTCATAACGGGTTTTTAAAATGAGATGTGTTAATGTATGTATCGAATGAATTATGTTGTAAAAGTTCATATGTACAATAAAATTCAATCTATGAAAATAAGATAGACATAACCACGATAATGAAGCATCCCGAATATCATTTTAATTTGAGGTAACACCAAAATGATAGCCGGAAAATAAAAAATACACATACCACATCCGTGATCATAAGACATTGTATATATTAGCAATTTTCGAGTTTATTAGTCTCACACCGGGTTGAAACTCGCATTGGAGTTTAAAATTCAAGTGAAATTGGTATATCACTATTTAAGTATAAGGTTGTAACACTCATTTTATATGAAGTTAATAACATTAGCATATTACGAAAATGCTGTCAAAATAAAGTGTGAGGGACAATTGATATCAAAACCATATTGACATTTTTTTTACCAAATCCAAATCCCATATGTAAATTATTTCTTATTTTTAATATTTTAATCTATTTTGTTAATCAATCTATAAATTACCCGATGATAATAGGATTAACCGATATAGTGCAAATATACTTAAAATAAAATATTATACTGATATCGAGTATAAATATGTTTTACACCTTATTTATCATTTTTTGTATTCTGGCCATTTGACTAATATAGATATAATTGTTAAAAGAGAGAAATATTGTAATAAATTTTTATATATCTATTTTCACTTCCGCCCGTTTAACTACTTGAGATAAACTTCTACTAATTTTCCGTCACCTACATCCTCATTTCGATTTTTATTTTACCAATTTTCGGCCACCTCAGTACCTTTCATACTTAAAATAAAATATTATAATGATACCGAGTAAAAATATGTTATACACTTCATTCATCAATGTAACAATTTAATTAATAAACATAATCTGACCATTTGACTAATATATAGATATAATTGTTAAAAAAGAGAAATATTATAATAAATTTTTATAGATCTATTTTCACTTCTGTCCGTTTACCTACTTGACATAGACGTCTACTTATTTTTCGTCACCTACTTCCTCACTTTGATTTTTTTTTTGACCAATTTTCAGCCACTCAGTACCTTTCTTAATTCTGACTTCGACGACATCATATTTGTCAATTTATATTTTCCCTCCCCGACTACCATTTTTTACTATTATATGTAAAAATATTTTAATGATCTTATCCATAATAAATCATATTTATAAATGTGAGTATAAATTTATGAGTATATGAATGGCATAGTTTTAATTCTTATCAAAATTCAAATTATTAAAATTAGTAAAATTATGTGGGCAATTTTATCCTGAGTAAATTATAAAATAAATATTGCTAATAGGTGAGTTATTAGAGCATGTAGTGAATGAGTTTAAAAAGTTGCACAAAAAAGTGATTTGGTTTAGTGGTTGAACATGTGAACACAAAGTTATAGGTGTTGGAAGGTCATGGGTTCAATTCCTTCCAACTTCAAAATTTTTAACATTAATTTAAATCTAAGGACAAATTAGTAATTTACTAAATAGGCACAAAACCCATGTTGGCCTATAATAGATATAATGGATGGATTAGTTTAATATTTAACCCGATAATAATTAAGGTGTGTCTTTTAAGAGCATCCACACTGGTCGTGGCCATTTCCTCTTTTTTTTGGACCCCATTACACGCCATGTCATCTTAAACTGGGCACGGGATAAAATTGGCCTGCTCCGTCCAATGGTTAAAGCCCGGTTGCCATATACTGTAGGACCGGTTCATATCATATTATATTTGTAATAAGAATAATGCTTGATAGTTTTATTTTGTTTTAATTAAATAATGCTTAATTTTAATAATCAAATTAAAATGATAATAGTTTTAAATATATTATTAAAATAAAAAACATGTCCCGTAATTAAAATACATCATATTATTATAAAACAATAACAAAAGAAAAAATATTACATTAAAAACATCACACGAGAAAAAATTAAATTTAAAACATTACAACATAAAAAATTTAACGATTATTGTGGAACTGAGAGTTATGCTCAACCAAGTCATTTTGTAGCTCACGATGTGTCCGTTTATCACGCATCTGTATTGTATTTTGAATATATGTTTCATACGGGATAAAAGGTTCTTCACCTAAATTTGGTTACGATAAACCATTTGTTGCATCGTCGTAAGTTGGCAAGGGACCAAAATGAGTGGCATATGTGTCCCTCTCGTCTTCAACTATCATATTATGTATTATGATGCATGCTCTCATAATTCTCCCAAGATCCGCTTTGTCCCAAAAGCGTGCAGGACCACGTACAATTGCGAAACGAGATTGTAACACACCAAATGCTCGTTCGACATCTTTTCGCTGACTTTCTTGATAGTTTGAAAATAATTTTGTATTTTCACTTTGTGGACGTGGTATTGTTTTGACTTTCTTATGATTGTGGAGAATTTTCGAAACTATTAGGTGATTGTTGGCTTTCAAATTGTGGATTCGAAAATGGAGGAAATGGAAACTGATATGGAGAATTTTGAGGATATGGAAATGGAAATTGAGAATTCTGAAAATGTGGGTATTGGTTTTGAGAATTTGGAGTTTGAGAATTAACATTAAAATTTTATGCGTTTGGATAATAAGAATTTGGATATGGATATGGAAATTGAGGGTTTGAATTTTGAGAATTTGTAGGAGAGGGATTATTTGGATTCATCTTTTGATAGGAAAAAAATAAAATTTTTGAAGAGAAGAAGTATGAATATTGGTATGAAAATTGGGGTATATATAGAAATAAAATATGAACGTTACTGATTATATTAACGTTATTAACGGTAATATTACCCGGAGCTCGTCGGAAAACCTTTTATTTGGGTGGGGTGTTTTTTTTTTTCAATTCGTCCAAGTAATGCATGACATGTAAAAAAGGTTGCCACATCAGCTAGATTCTAACGTTCGTTAAAATCTAACTAACGAAAAGACTTAATCGGAAAAAAATCTAAAGTTTAATTTACCCGTACTACAAAATCTTTTGTTTAGGGACCTGAATAATAAAACCAGAAAAATTTATTGACGTATCAATTTATTTTCCCTAACTTATTAATTTGAAGTTAATAAAATGTTTAGTTTGACATGTGTAAAATTTGAATGTTACGTGCATAACAAGTTTAATAATAAAGATTCAACTGTAGAAAAGCTAATTTACTAAAAATTGTAGAAATACTTTATTCCAAAGGTTCTTGCTTGGACTTTAATAATAGGTATACATATTATACCAGAACATTTAGAAACCATAAAAAAAAAAAAAAAAATTAACTCAACGTACTCAATATATCCCATATAAGCAGGGTCTGAGGGATAGTACGTAACCATGCCCCTATCCAAGGATAGAGAGGTTGTTTCCGAATTTTTTTTATCCCATGCAACATTTAGAAACCATACACAATTTGCCAATTCATTTACTGCCACGATCAGTAGCTAGTATGGTTAAATGAAGCTAATGATGCCATGAGACACATCAGAAATGCTGATGATAGCTTCATTATTTTGCATAATGTTAAGGGTAAAGAGCAAAGCGCTCTTTTTGAACAAATCGTACTTGCATTACTTAAAAATTTTCGAGTACATGATTAAAAAAGCAGGAGGCAGACCACTCTCCATAGCCTGACATAGAATTTATGTAGCATTTGCAAGCAAAAAAGCCACAAGATTCGCAGACCGATAATCGAACTATTAACACTTGATAATTGTGTTTTAATGATTTTATCCAAGAAATGACTTCTTGACAATAGCTCGCTCCAACCGGATCTTCCCTCCAACCCTCAAGCAAATTCCGAACCAAGTGTTCAGAAGTCTCAATTGAATAAACTATAGTTAGAGGAACGACACTCCAACTATCTACGTACCGGATATCAGCTATAGACATGCCGAAAAAGGAACCTCCCAAGAATGAGCAATACCCCAACTATCTACATGCCGGATACCAACTATAGACATGCCGGATACCAGCTATAGACATGCCGAAAGTGAAGACTCCCCACAGGTAAAGAACAATCTTTGATTGTGAGTTGTGAACTCTTGCAATAATCGTCATGCTTCGATGCAGACTTTCCAAATCTCATAGACCTTCATCAAATCAAACAAACCAAACAACCAAAACATAAACCCCAAAAAATTGGGGACAAACATAAAACCCCAAAAAATTGGGGACAACACCCCAAAAAATGGGTAGAACACCAAACAGATCTAAATCAAATAAAAACCTAGCATAAAGGTTCGATTTTATTGAATCTGGAAAAACAAGTTACCGGAGAGGAGGTAGTAGATCGGAAGAAGAGAGGGAGAAGGAAGGAATGAGGCGAAGGAAGGAGAGATTAACACTAATAAGGTATAACATTAGGGTCTTGGTGTTTTTGTCCCACTACACCTTACATGTGCAATATGTTGCAACATCATTTGCTGTGGAGCCAATCCCAATTTTAAAGTTGAAGTTAATGTTTAAAAAAACAGGGTAACAAAAATTAGATTCGTTTCAATGATTTATCAACCAAAACATTGACAGGATACAATATCGTTGTATGCTATGCCTGGTCCAAAGACATGTATCTAAGAAAGCGTTCACTCACCCAAGCAATTATCAAATACAATTTAAGGGGCTCTCAAGAGAAACTATATGTTGAATATTAAGCAATTTATTTAAGGCTGCTGACCCCATCTCCACCTATTTGCTGCCTCCTCGAAAACCTTAGCACGCGCTTGACTTTTCCTTGCTTCGTCTTCAATCCAAGACCTGCAACATAGCTCACATTAGCAATATACACTCTCAAATATCATTAGTTTATCTCATAATTCAAAAGAAACTGTTACAGATAACTATATAAGAGAGCAAACCAACATATACATGATAAATGGTTCTCTGGAAGTGCATAGTGTTGAATCTTCATATAGGTTAAATTTTAAACCATAATCCATATATAAAACATATAAATATGCCTAAACATCTATGAAGCATGGGTGCGGGTGCGGGTGCGGGGTGCGCGATACGGGATTCGATAATTCGGCAAATTCAAAAATATTGGGATACGTGGGGATACGGCAAAAAATAAAAATTATGTATATATCTTGTCCGAACAAAATAAATAATGATAATATAAAATATAATTTCATAATCTATACAACATATTCCTTATGATTGAATAATTTTATATTATCATTCAAAAAATGCTTTTATAAATATTTGTTTATTTTATTGAAGAAACTGAACTGCAGTCGTAAAATGAAAAGATTTTATAAATCCTCTTTTAAAAATATCCTACTTTCGGATCATCAAAACTTAACCACAAGTCCACAACATAAAATTAGCTTTACGAGCCCAATACACAAACGAAAGCAAAATGAATATTACAGCCCATACAAACATACGTACATACATAGTTACATACAGATCGGTGATGAAAACTGATAACGACGACAACGGCTGTTCTTCCTTCGTCTCAAGCTTACCGATCGGAGACGCCGGCCGAAGATCGGAGACGAAGCTTACCGATAGGAGACGCCGACTGAAGATCGAAGATGACAACGGAGGTTTGAAAATCGGATACAAAATTACAATTTCTATCCTTCCCACACCCCCCAACCGCACCCCATCCGCACCCCGTGTATCCCATGGCAGAAAAGCGGGGATACGCCACGTGCCGCATTCCGTGCGCACCCCGGCGCACTCCCGCACCCCCGAAGTATGGGATACGCGATTCTTCACTTAGGTGAAGAATCCCTGCTACATAGCTAAACATCCAACTTCTTATTTCGCTATTCATCAGCTAGTGAACTACACTTAATTGCAACAAAAAATCTACAAAAGGAAAACTTCATATTTCTTTAATGGTTCCTTAGAACCTCATATGTAAATGTTATGACTAGTTCAATACATACTTTCTAATGCATACAGATATGAGATATCGAGTATTATAAACAGGACATTTTTTAATGCAAAAGCTTTTTCATTAAAATATGTTAAAACTAAATATGCAAACTTACCTAAGTATCCGGACAGCTTCTATTTCTGCTTCTAGTATTGATTTCTTATCAAGCAGCCCATCATACTTCACTTGTAAATCCCCACGCATATTCTGAACGCTCTGCTGCTCATTGATATATTTAATTCTCTCTATTTCAAGCCTCTCATACATGTCATCAATTTCATCTTTTAAACTAGAAAGCAGCTGCTTCTGGCAGTCCATAGCTGCCTTCTCTTTCATATACTCAGCTAGAATATTCTCTTCAACCGACTTCTCTTGATCAAAATCCTGCACCGCCACAACATAACTCCTCTCCACCATAACACCACGACGCTTTTCTTCCTCGAATTTTTCATCCCAGTACTTTTGTATGTCTCCTCTTTCCTGAAGTTCAGACCGTATCTCAACCATTGCCATTTGTCGTAAAGAGCACTCAGCTTCTAGTCTTGATAGCTCAGAGTGAATTGCTCCCTCCATTCTTCCACTCGTCAGTGCCACTGCAGCTTGTGCTGTTGTGCAAGGCTTATTTGGTTGAAATCGCTTGCCCTGTCCTGTATTGTAAAACATGTCATTGTTTTATACACCCACAGTGTAGACTTTATAGCATGCAACATTAGAGGAGAGAGAGAGAGAGAGAGAGAGAGAGAGAGAGAGAGAGAGAGAGAGAGAGAGAGAGAGAGAGAGAGAGAGAGAGACCAAAAACTGCTCTGATTATGCTCTTGTCACCAGCAAGCAAGTCCTTGAAAAGTACAACTATTGCATCTGGATTGATCTCCCTCACATCCAAAAAAGCCAAGTTGTTTCTTGATATCTGGACTGTACATTAGTCAGCTTTTAACAGATAAGCAAAATTGATAGCGCGACTAGGTAGAAGGTAAGCCTACAAAGTCTATATTCAATTTTCCTACCTCTTCACTTAATCCTGGCATGACTTCGTAATCTAGCTTCGCTTTCCAACTTATCAGATCCTGACGAGATATAAATCTACAGAAGAATATTGGTGTTTGATGTTAAGCCGTAGTCCTATAGAAGGCCAAAGACAAAATATAGTTACTGAAACACTAATATTATCTTCATTACCTCTCTGGGGAAAAATTTGCACCTTTTTGCCAACTGGAATTATCCAAAGACAGCTTACTTAAAACAATTCCAGCCTCAGCAAGGGCTGAAAAATTCAAAGAATTTGTCAAACACTTCATCTTTTCTCAAATAAATTTGACAACTAAAGGAAGTTAAGCCCTTACATTGTATGTATAGAAAATCAGGGTCTTCAACACTCACATCGTCAAATGCAGAGATTGTAGATCCAGAAATTGCAATAGATGTAACAATCTTATGCTTATATTTCCTACAATCCATAATTCACATCTCTGTTAAATGAGAGGCAATTAATTATAATTTATATATATCAAAAAAAAAAAAATTCGATTCCATGAAAGTAATTTACTACCTCTCCAGTAGCAAGTTTGCCCGTGCTAACCATCGTGCATATTCCCTCCTGGTGCACAACTCATCGGCCTTGACGGCCAAATTAATTTTAGGCCTATAGCACACCATCTATAGCAGGCTATAACCAATAAAATAGTCGATGATTGGTTGCTCGTGAAATTTTTGTGACAGAATTGAATAGGATATTTATTAAAGTTCAGTTTAAGTATATTTAGTAGATCTGATATAATTAGAAGAGGCTATTATATACACATGATATTAATAGTTACTAAACAACAAACACAGGATAAGAATATCCAAAAACAGAGAGTGAGATCTAAGAATTTTGAAATTCTTATAATAACAGTACAGAAAATTTCAGTACCACAAGTACATGATGTGGAAGATAAACAATAAATTAAATTTTTTGATGTAATAATCAATGATCAAGATTTTTTCCATGACCGTAACCCCTTCACCACTTATAATTTACACTCATTATACCAAATACTTAATCCCTCAAATAATTTCATGAACAAGCTTAATTACTTTCTTATTCATTTTGGGGGATTAACTAATACCACCCTATCAAAAGTACTATGATCCCATGGGAATGAACTATAACTTAAAGGAAATTGTAGTCCAGGGGATAACTTATATCTAAATATAATGGAACTTAGACCATGTTTGTTTCATGATATTAAGTATAGGATATGATTATAATCCTCTAAATTTTCCAATCCCATGTTTGTTGTGTAAAAAGTTATATGAGAGGATTAAAATGCTATCCCCTACTTCAACAAAACAAACATGGGACTGGAAAATTTAAAGGATTATAATCATATCCTATACTTAATACCATGAAACAAACATGGCCTTAGAGTATATAAATTAATAATCTGGTGGTCAAAATCCCATAAAACAAAAATGGCCAGCATGTATTGTATACAGTACATTACATCTGTATCCATAAAAAAAAATATTGAGCTAATATTAAACCTAATAAACGAGGTAAACGACCCTACCCACGCACAGGTTTAAGTCTTTATCTACGATCAGATCTATGAGGGTTCACCCACCCCGGTTACAGCATTCCTTTCTATTGCGCCTAAAATCTCTATTTCTGCTAATATTTCACGTGTTTCTATTTATGGTTCTTATGGAGCTACATTGCAACATACTTCTGACCCCTCTCACATTCGTTTGAGTGGCTTTGCCCCCTCTTGGAAATGAGGTGCATAAACATTTGTGCCTTTCCAACAATTAAACATAAAAAAGAACTACTATACAGTGAAAAAATAATAACATACCTTCAGTTTCTTTAACATAGATAGAGATTCCTCTTGGATTGAATCCACGGCAACTGGAACTGTGATTCGACCAACATATTCTTCTTCCCTTTTCTCGTGATTTGTTACTGGAAAATAAAACAAAAGAGGAAAATTTTTAGCACAAATAGAACATCTACAAATATGTACATTTACAAATTAGTTAGCCTGCTCATATTCATATTTCTAAATGACTAACACAACTGGTGAATGATAGCAACACAAAATCTGATGTGAAAATGGTGACCGAATAACAGAGTGAAACAACAGAAAACTCATCAAATGAAGCAAGAAATGTGAGGTTTAACTATTAAGACTAACTCATCATATTATACGGCAAACCGAGTTAGGTTCAAACAATTTCTTGTACGCTTTGGTCAGGGACGAAGCCGGAACTTGAGTAGGAGAGGGGCCAGTATAAACTAAACCGAAATATTAAGGCATATTATCGAGAAAATAGTGCATATATTATTAAAGTAAAATAAAATATATATCAAAGTCCATTAATTGGGTTTTTTTATCAGGATAAAAATTAATTTTTCTCTTTAATCGAATCAAAATAGTAAAAATATTAAGTTTTAATAATTTGTTCATTCTAAAAATTATTTAGTGATCTGTATAATTTTAATCCTTCAAATTTCTAAAAACCTAATCCATACTATATTTAAAACATTGACTCAAAATTTCTAAAGAATTTGTGATATTTTAATGTAATTTATAAAGTGTGGTTAATAAAACATGATCGGTGAATCAAAACTTAATTCATAATGTGCTAAGAAAAATACCAATATGTGATTATTATATAATTAAAAATAATAAAATTAATCAAAAATATTATATATAATTTTGAAGAATCTCTTTTTGAATCTCACAAATAGTTTTTTACACATATATTTGTTGTTGATAATTGTGTTTTTTAGAATCGTATTAATGATATAATCATATTTATAATTTTTTTGAATTTTAAAAATTAATATTTTAAGTTATTCTCTCGTTCTCTTTTTAAGCATGTTCTCTCTAGAGCCTTACTCTCTCTCTCTCTCTCTCTCTCTCTCTCTCTCTCTCTCTCTATATATATATATATATATATATATATATATATATATATACACACACACACATATAAATATTATGAGTGAAAGATACTTTTTTTAAACCCAATGAACCAATTTTGCATTCAATAGGGGCCAGAAAAATGTAATTGAATCAATGTATAACTAAAACCAAATTTTTTTAAAAAATATATTACATATAAGTACAACCCTAAGGGGGGCCATGGCCACCTTTGGCCCCTATGTAGCCTTGTCCCTGGCTTTGGTTGTAATCAGCCCGATATGAGGTTTAGAAATCAGAACCTAATAGCATATATATAGCCAGTTCCAGGGATGTCAAGATGATTTCCTGATTTCAAATTGTTCATACAGGAAACCTGGGGAACTAAAAAATCACGGGGATATACTGAGTTAGATGGTGAAGACTTAAGATTCGGCTTCATAATGACTTATCTAAATGCTTCAAACAAGAGCTCCAGCAGTGCCTTATCTTTTGTCATCTGAAGTGATATATCAGTTAAATATGCAGAATAATATACTAATTTTCGTTAAAGTCTAATCATCAGTGTTCTGCATCGAAGTCATGATCTGCCAACATAATTAACTACCAAACAAATATACAGATCAACCTTCACTACCAAGCTCCTAGGTAAATTATCAGATCAGCCTACCAAAATTGCCAGCACCAAAATTTATATGCTTTCTGACTTTACAATAATTGAAGTAAAATTTTGATCAATTTGAGTGTACCTGAAGGCGCAACTTCATCAACTACATCAGACGCACTCTCCGAGCTTGCCGGTGGTACCACATCCACAGATGATGCATCAACCGCAATACTATCACCAATAGTTTCATCAGTTTCAGATGAGACCATAACACCACGCAAAGCATTACCTCTAAATCGGAACCCTGCATACATAATACGCTACATTTCAATCCCAGATAGCCAATCACATAACTACAAACCAGTACATTACATAAATACATGAATTTCAAGAACTCTCAAGTAGAATCAACCCCAATGACACACAAAACTCCATTTCAAGCATCAACAATCGAACACAAATAATATCCAAAAGTTCAAAAGAAAACAACTGACCTTTTCGAGAAAATAAGCAGCAAAACTAAAATTGAGGCCCCAACACCCACCAACACAAATGTACCTACACAAATCAAATTATTCAAAATACTCAAATTGCATTAACAACAACAACAACAACAACAAAAAAAAAAAACATAATACAATTTTTGAAATTTTATATAAAAATCCCACCTTTGTTTTTCTTGATTTGAATTGGACTTTGTTCACTAACAGCCCACCCATTATAATCATCTTTATGATTTGGGTCATTTAAAGCCCATGAAACTTGAAGATTTTGCAGTGAGGAGGCAAAAATGTTGGGGTTTCTGGGTCTGAAGTAAGTGAAGAGAGATGGGTATGAAGAATTGAATCCAAATCTATGATTTAAAAATGGGGTTTTGATGGGCAAGAAAAGAGGGGAAGATGGTATTATCAAACAAGATCTCATGTTGTAATATTTATAATGTAAACATATGAATTTGTAATTGAAATTAGGGTTTTAAGGGGAACATAGGAACACTGATTTTGATTTTTGGGGTTCTACGAGCTTGTACAGACTCGGACAAATGTGTTGTGTTGGCCTGTTGGGTGTTCTTTTTGCTAGTGTATATTTATATTATATTTATTTTCTAATTTAAATTATTACTTCAGAGTGTACGACTTTTTTCCAAAATTTTAATTAGAAAATACTAAATAAATGGGTCTTGAATTTATGTAAACTAGCGTAACGGATTCTCTAATTTTATTTTAAGGAAGATGTTGATGCTTAATTTATTAATATTAATATTTACATTGTGTCCTCGTAATTTTGAGATTGTAATATGAATAACGATAATATCAATTAATGATATGGGAAATAAAGAATCTTATTGTCGTGTAATGGGAACCACGAATATAATAACATCAAATTTTCTTTGTTGTTTATAGCGAGTAGAAAAAAAAAACATATACATAATTTTGAAGGTTGTTTATTTTGAGTAATAATAACTGAGAATTTATTAGTTCAAGTTTGCTATCAAACTCTAGTACAGCATTACACATCTTGAGATTGCGATAATTATGATGAACGTTGCATCGCGATTTGCAGTAACGTGTATACATATCAACCATTTTTTTTAAATTTGAGACGTTGCACATGTCAATTAAAAACCAAACCAAACCAAACCAAACATACCCAGTATATCCCGCTTAGAGCAGGGTCTGGGAAGGGTAAGTTGTACGCAATCATGCCCCTACTTTTTACGGTAGAGAGGCTGTTTCCGGTTTTTTTGACCCCCGGCAGGAATCGAACCCATGACCTCTCGGTTCATGGATTGCACATGTCAATTAAAGCATTAAACTATGCATGCATATACCTAATAAATGTTTCAATTAAGTCATATGTATTACAGTTATATGGTTCATAAGGAAAAATCAACAACTAAGACTTGAGCAGAATTTTAGGAGTGTGGATATTGTCTGAATTGAAATTGAGATATGAGACTAAACATTTGTTGCATATATTATAGAGATTTATATACAGTAACTATATTGATTGTTATATTTTGGACCAAATCACCGTCAACGGGTATTGAAAGGGAGAGTGTGTAAACTTGTAACACTATAACTAATGTAACTCAAACTAAAGGAAAAGATACTTAACCAGAAGACAATCAAGAACAAGAAGTCACAAGAAATCAACACTAAATGAAGACAAGGTAATTGATACAATTCAACATGTTAACTATGATCAATCGAAGAAGAAATCATTGAAAGAAGTTCAAGTCAAAGTTGTTCATGCCTCAGTGATTTGAAAAGCCAAAGATCAAGATCATAACTATCAGTATCAATAAGACCAATTGATTTCAAGTGAACAAGAAGGAAAGCAAATATTGGAAAGCCACATTTCTAATTGGATATGGTAATTTATTCAAGAAGCAAAAACCCTATCAAGACTAGTCACTTATGAACCAGACCGTTGTATCAAGTGTCAGGACATTGATAGCAAGTTTATGTCAGTAATAAAGATCCATATTCAAGAACTTAGTGAAGAACAAAGAAGACATGAAAATATCACAAGTTCAAGATGTGCATTGAAGTTTCAAGTTGAAGACCAGAATATTTTCTAAGTACTAAATATTCTAGATGGCCAAGTAGAAGTTTCTAAGTAGAAGTTCTACTTAGAACTTCGAGATGGCTAAGTAGAAATTCTCAAGTAGAAGTTCTACTTAGAGTGCAGCTTCAACATGACACATGGCATCTTCTGATTGGCAGATTTCCAAGCTTTCAAGATAAGGCAAGATTTATGTGGACATCATTGGGCCACGTACATCTTAGTCTTTGAAGACTACAGGACATAGATTACATGTAGTATAAATAGAAGTACTTGTGTAATGTTTTAGTTAGTGAGCAATTCTTGAGAAAAACACAAGAGAAAAAGAGAGAGTGCATTCACAGAGCTTAGTATCATTCACTTCTCTCTGAACTTCTGTTATACTTTGTAATGAATGTTGTAGCAACCATTTCAAGTTATATATAAGACATATATTCCTTGAATCTGTGTGTTCATTTATTGCATTGTATTTATTGCTTCTCATATTCGAAAAGTTGTATTCACCCCCCCTCTACAACACATTTGGACCTAACAATTGGTATCAGAGCTATAAGTTTAACATACAAAACATAGATCCTTGTGTTGAGTAGAAGAATCGTGAGTTTTCATTTTTCAGATCTACTTTTCATTTTCTCGAAAAGTGTGTTTTAATTCGTTGGTAGTGAAAACTCATCTGAAAAATTATTTAAATACTCCAGGTGTGATTATTTAGCTTGGGTGTATTTTAACTAATTTTTGTGAATTTATCTGGGTTCGTTCATATTTGGTGTTCTTGAGTGTTCATCATCTGTTCTTATCAAAGAATACAACCCAACAACTTTTTGATCTCCTTTTCAAAAGTAAAAGAATAAAAAGGTGGTTTTGGATTTTTTTGATTTGCTTTATTCGGCCGAAAGTATACAGACATACTCAGTACCAGCATGTGGGTTAGGTGGGTTAGGTGAGTAAAGCATTCAAAGTCAAAAGGTGTTAAAGAGATAATATTGTTTATTCAATATTAAAGTAATCTGCAGAAAAATTATTCTAAGGACAAAAGTTCTACATAGAATTTCTACTTGAGAATTTCTACATAGAATTTCGACTTGGACAATTTCTACTTGGTGATTTCGACTTGAGCAAAATTTCTACTTAGAGAAATTTCGACTTAGGCAAAAGTTCTACATAAATATTCTACATAGCCTAGTCTTGGGTACTTAGAAACTTTTAGTGACCAGAATTGAGATGGCTCCTAAAAATGCGTTCAAGATCCCAATGTTCAACAAAGATCACTATGAAGAATGGGTTTTCAGAATGAGACTATATCTAGAGACTGTTAACCCTGAATATCTGGAAGTCCTTGACAAGGGTAAATTTGTCCCAATGGTGGTTATTCTTTCACATACGGAAGGAGGAGTGGTTATACCACCTCGGTCTGAGCCTAAAAAGGTCTCGGAGTTTTCGAATGCTGATAAGGAACAAATAGCTTGTGATACTGCCGTTCGACAAACCTTGATGGAATCTCTTGATCATGAAATGTTTAATATAGTCAAAGGTCTGACTACAGCGAAGAAGATTTGGGACAAGATAGAAGTTGTCATGGAAGGATCTGCAGAGGTCAGAACCAACAAGACACTCATACTCAAGATGGAGTATGACACCTTTAGAATAAGGAAAGGAGAAGGCATAACAGATGTTTACCTACGATTCAGTCAGTTGGTATTGGATTTGAATCTGAGAGGTGTAACTCTCCCCATGGTTGAGACTAATACGAGATATCTGAGGAACTAGCCAAAAAGCATTGAACATAGGGTCTACGCAATAAGAGAAACCAGAGATTTGCATACAACTTCTCTGGAAGAATATTATGGAATATTAAAGACCTATGAGCTGGAAACACTTCAAGATCAAGCATGGGACAATGATTCAAAGGGAAAAGAAAGTGCATCAGGATTAGTTGCTGATGAGGAAGAGTCTAAGAAGGCAATGGTTGCAGCAAAGCCTAAATCATCACTTGCACCACATCAAGTTGATAATGATGACGAGTGCGCATCTGACAGTGATGATGACTACTACACCCAAGAAGAGCTGGACAACATGGACGATAGTGTCGTGGCATACATGGCAAGGAAGTTCAGCAACATGAGATTTAGAAAGAGCAACCGACCACAGAGAAAATCTTCATCTTATTATCGGGTTGCTAGGGGTGGTGGTAGTTCGTCAGGCTACAAAGGAAAAGGCAAGAATACCAGCTACAAATCTCCTTTGGATTTCAAAATGAAGTTCAAATGCTATAATTGTGGTGAAGCTGGACACTTTGCCTCGGACTGCAAAAAGCCTAAACAGACTTATCCAAAAGAGACATTTGAAGCTCTCAAAAGCAACTATGAAGCACTGTTGAAGGAAAGACATGGAAAACGAGCTTTATTGGTGACAGAAGGAAGAGCTTGGGATGATTCAGATGAGGAAGATGTTACTCATGTAGCAAACTTTGCCCTCATGGCTGAGACATCAGAGGAACCAGAGGTACCAGTTCTGACTCTTAAAGTAGAAATGTCTATTGATGATTATAAGGAACAGAACGGGGCTCTTAGTGAAGAGATCTATATGTTGTGCAAAAGCCTAGACTCTTCTCAAAAGGAACAGAAAACACTTGTTGCCAAATGCAGAATGCTTGAGGCAAAAGTGGAAGAGCTAGAGGCTGCTTGCACTGTAGATACTTCCCTAAGAGACTTTATTAAATCTCTAGAACACAAGCTCGTCCTTAAGGAAGAAGTAGAAGCATGTCTTAGGAACAATCTAGCTGAGTTAGAAACAAAATGCGAAGCTTACAAACTAGCTGCTAGTAAAGTGTATGTAGATAATGACACATTTAAGAAAATAACTGGAGTAGGTATAGGACTTGATTATTCTGACCTTCCTAAGAAAGAAGGAAAGAGACCTATTGACCCTAGTTCCAGTGACCTTAAAAAGGAAACACCTAGAATTCTTAAATCGGCTGTCAAACCTATCTACAAACATCTTGTTCCTAGAATAGAAGAAGAAGAGACTGAATTGATAGCTAGATATGAGATTGAGATGGAAGATCGCCAGAAAGAACAACCTATAACTCCTATCAAACAAGTTAAAATCAATTTCCCTAGAGATGAATCTAGACTGCAATTAGGAGCTAAGGCTGTTAAACAACAAGGAAAGAGAGAGAAAGGCATAAAAGAGGTTAAGGCTGAACGAATAAAGAAAGCATGTTATCATTGTAAATCTATTGAACATCTTTCTTATGCATGCAAAGCAAACATGAATGTTCCTGCTGCACATGCCATGCCTACCACACATACAATGAATAATCTGCATCAGAATCATGCACAGTGTGGTCAACCTAATTGTATGCCATGCACTTTTAATATCATGCAAACTTTTGTGCATTTAATGAATGCATCTAGCCAGTCATGCTCAAATACTGTTGCTAGTTCAAACATCAAGAAAAAGTATGGGAGAGCCAAGACTGTCAGTCCTCCTAGAGTTAGGAGTGACAAACCTTCTCCTAAGACTGACAAATTTGTCAAGTCTGAGAAAGGAAAGGAGATAGTCGAAAGCTCTAGTAATGTGAAGAAAAGTGCATCTCCTGTTGTTAAATCTGTTGATTCTCGATCTTATCGAAAAGCCGGGCCCAATCAAAGTTGGGTTCCGAAGAATGTCTAACCAATCTGTCATTGCAGGGCATTAAGCAGAATAGAAATAAAGTTATATGGGTGCTAGACAGTGGAGCATCGAGGCATATGACTGGAAACAAGTCCCTGCTTACAGAGTTGGTTATGAAGGCTGGCCCTTATGTTACCTTTGGAGATGACAGCATAGGTGTGACAAAGGGATATGGCAAACTGAAAACTGGCAATGTCATCATTGAAGATATTTCCTATGTTGAGGGACTAAAGCACAATCTGTTGAGTATTAGTCAATTCTGTGACAAAGGTTACGAAATTGTCTTCAACAAGAAAGGTGTATCAATCACTCACATCAAGGAAGGCTCACTAGCTTTGAGAGAAGTTCGAAAGGCAGATCTTTTTGTTGCAGATATGGATTCAGCAAATCAGGATGAGGTCACCTGTTTCTACAGCAAAGCCTCGGATGATGAAAGCTGGTTATGGCACAAAAAGTTATCTCACTTAAACTTCAAAACGATGAATGCTCTCGCGAGGCGAGAACTGGTGAGAGATCTACCTCAAATGGAGTTCGCTCCGAAAGGACTCTGTGAAGCTTGTGAAATGGGAAAGTCGAAGCGAGCATCGCATAAAAGCAAAGAAATTTATAGTATTACTGAGCCTCTACAACTTCTTCATATGGATTTGTTTGGCCCAGTGAATGTCCTATCTTTGTCTAGGAAAAGATATGCTTTGGTAATCGTGGATGACTTCTCCAAGTATACATGGGTATTGTTCGCAATGACGAAAGACGAAGTACCTTTCTTAATCATTGATCATATCACTCAAATTGAGAATGTTTCGACACTTACTGTGAAGACGATTAGATCAGACAATGGCACTGAATTCAAAAATGCAGTGCTGAATGACTTCTGTGTATATAAAGGAATACGTCGTCAGTATTCAGCCCCGAGAACTCCATAGCAAAATGGAGTAGTTGAAAGGAAGAATAGAACTTTGGTTGAAGCAGCAAGAACTTTGTTGTATGATTCAAAACTTCCTTTGTATTTCTGGGCCGAAGCAGTGAGTACCGCTTGTTACACTCAAAATAGAACCTTGATCATAAAAGATAAAGAAAAGACACCATGTGAGCTAATGAACAACAGAAGACCAACAATCAAATACTTTCATGTCTTCGGAGCAAAATGCTATGTGCTTATAGATGATGAAAATCTAGGCAAGTTTGCAGCAAAAGCTCGTGAAGGAATCTTTGTTGGTTATTCTACAGATGTGGTGGCAGCTTATAGAGTGTTCTTGGTGAATGATCGAAAAGTGACTGAAAGTTACAACGTCAGATTCGACGATACCAAACTCTCATCAATTTCAAGAGATTCTAGTGAACCTGAGTCCCTAAAATTTCAGAATCTGGACTTAGAAGATCTTGAAGATGAACCTGAGTTGGTTGTTCCATTAAATGTTCCAAGCGTACATGAAGAACCTGAGTCTAGTGAACAAGCTAATTCTACAAGATCAGGAGAGACTTCTTCAGTACGAACCGGTAACAACTCAGGGGGAGTAAATAGCAGCTCAAGGACTACTGTTCAAGGCTCAAGCCGAGTTGACTCTAGTTCGGTAGGAGCTGGCACTAACTCAGGGGGAGTTAGTGAAAATAATCAAAGTAGTCAGCACCCCAACTCAGAAAGTCAAGCTGAATCATCAAGACAATTTCCAGGTGAACGGGTATGGAATAGAGACCATCCGTTTGAGTTAATTATTGGTGATCCAGATGCTGGTGTGACTACTAGAAGAACTGCAAGAGCTGACATGGCAAATATCTCCTTATATTCTGGGTTCTTATCCAAGCTTGAACCTAAAGAAATAGAAGAAGCTCTTGGCGATGCTGATTGGGTGATTGCAATGCAAGAGGAACTCAATCAGTTTGAAAGGCAGAAAGTTTGGAAACTGGTACCCCCGACCAAAGAACTTATCCGTAATTGGAGCTAGGTGGGTATTCAGAAATAAACTGGATGAAAACGGACTTGTAACACGAAACAAGGCTCGTTTGGTTGCAAAAGGTTATTCTCAGCGAGAAGGAATTGATTATGATGAAACCTATGCACCAGTTGCAAGACTTGAGGCAGTCAGGATGTTCTTGGCATTTGCAGCACATAAGAACTTCAAAGTTTTCCAGATGGATGTGAAAAGTGCCTTCCTGAACGGAGAGTTAGAAGAAGAAGTGTATCTGGAACAGCCGCCTGGCTTCGTTGATCCAGAACATGTAGATTTTGTGTATCTACTCTTCAAATCTGTCTATGGCCTCAAGCAATCCCCAAGACGATGGTATGAAACCCTATCCTTATTCTTAATTGAAAATGGTTTTGTTAGGGGAGTAATTGATAAAACATTGTTCTATAAAGTTGTGAGAAATGACTTAATACTTGTTCAAGTATATGTGGACGATATTATTTTTGGGTCATCAAATGAGCGCTTGTGCGAGAAATTTGCCAAGCTAATGCAGGAAAAATATGAGATGAGCATGATGGGAGAGCTGTCCTTCTTCCTTGGATTACAGATCAGTCAGAGAAAAGATGGTATCTTTATCTGTCAATCCAAGTACGTCAGAGATTTACTCAAGAAGTATAATCTAGAAGATGCATCAGCAGCTAAGACTCCCATGGCAACAGCCACGAAGCTTGATGAAGACAAATCAGGTAAATCAGTTGACATCACAAGCTATCGAGGTATGATTGGCTCACTCCTCTATTTAACTGCAAGTAGACCCGATATAATGTTCGCAACTTGTTTATGTGCAAGGTTCCAAGCGGATCCTAGAGAATCACATCTCGTAGCCGTCAAAAGAATTTTTAGGTATCTCAAGGGCACACCAAATCTAGGGATTTGGTACCCAAGAGATACAGGTTTTAATCTTATTGGCTATTCGGATTCAGACTATTCAGGTTGCAGGATTGATAGGAAAAGCACATCTGGTGCTTGCCAATTTCTTGGCAGAAGATTGGTGTCCTGGCAAAGTAAAAAGCAACATACAGTATCTACTTCTACTGCTGAAGCTGAGTACATTGCTGCTGGAAGCTGTGTAGCTCAAATACTATGGATGAGGAACCAATTGAAGGATTATGGCATGGAGCACAAGAAAATTCCAATCATGTGTGACAACACAAGTGCCATTGCCATAACCAACAATCCTGTAGATCACTCAAGAACCAAGCATATTGACATCAGGTATCATTTCATAAGAGAACATGTCGAGGAGGGGACTGTGGAGCTACATTTTGTGCCCACAATGCAACAAATTGCAGATATATTCACCAAACCTCTTGACGAAGTAACATTCAATAGGTTGGTTGGTGAATTGGGAATGCTTAACACAAGTTAGTAAAGCCTTCTATCTGTAAAATCCATGTTTATGTTTGTATGTGCAAGCTAATCAATCATTATGTGCTTAGACTTTAATATGCCTAATTAATGATTGTTATAGGTTGCATATAGTGTGATTTTGCATGAATTCATTATGTTTTAAGTGTCTTTTATAGCACAAATCTGTGAATTTATGCTTGTTAGATTGCATGATCATAGGGGGAGTTAAATTCATAATATTCTAAATATTGCATGATTTTTAGATGAATTTACCTTTGATTTTCATGTAATTAGAGGCCTTAGAATTGAAAAACTTCAAAATTTCGAGTTAGGTTCTATCTCGAAACTCATCTAGAAATTCGACTTAAGCTGTCAGAATGAAGTTTTTGAAAAATTCTAAGTCTGGGAAGAATTTCGAGTTGGCTATCTCGAAATTCATCTCGAACTTCGACTTCGAGTTCGAGTTCGAGTTACCAGTGTGCCTAGTTCTATCTTCAAAATATTCGAGATAAATTCTATCTCGAATTTTATCTCAAAAGCTGAGATGAGGTTTCTATTTAAGGGAATATTTTGAAAAGCACTGAGAATTAACTTCGAGTTAGTCTATCTCGAAACTCAACTCGAATTTCGACTTGGTGTTCGAGATAGAGTTCTCAGTTAAGCTAAAGGGAATTTTTCGAGTTACACTCCTAACTCGAAACATATCTTGAATTACCCTGTACTTTTTGCTTCAAGAGGGTATTTTGGAAAGAATTTGAGATTAACTTCGAGTTAGTCTATCTCGAAACTCAACTCGAATTTCGACTTGATGTTCGAGATAGAGTTCTTAGCCTATCTCGAAACTCAACTCGAATTTCGACTTGATGTTCGAGATAGACTTCTAACTCGAAAAGTATCTTGAATTCCCTTGTCTTTCTTAGAAGGGAAATTTTCCAAGTTTACTACAAATCAATAATCTTCAAGATAGGATTTCCCTATAGTTTCTGCTGTAAAATTGGTTAAAGTGCTTATTTGTGCATAATTGTTCGAGTTAACCTCTATCTCGAACTTTATCTCGAAGTTCGACTTGATGTTCGAGATAGAGTTCGACTTAGATGTCCCCTGTATGGACTTAGTACTTTTCACATTTTTTAACAGGGACATTTTTGTCATTTTACAATCATCTATATATACATCTTTAACCCGATGCATCATTCACTTTACCTAATTCTAATTTTCACAGCAGCCTCTTCACAAAACAAGGCGATTTCATAACTTCATACCATTAATCTGTATTTTGTGATTAAACTCATACTAATCACGAATTACTGCCAATTTTTGGACTAATCTTGACTGTGTTATCCTTAATCCTTGTGTTGGTGTGTTTTGTGTTCATCCATATACACGCGCATATACATACACACGAACATATATTGTTTGTGTACTGTTCATAAAACGCGATTTCATATTCACCATTCATAAACACACACGATTTCACTGGTACACACGAATATTCATCTTCTTTGAATATTCAGATTTAGTAATTGGCTTTTGATTGTTCATCCCGTAGTTTAATTTTCTCTAAGGGACTTTTGTTCTTTTTGATAAATTAAAAGGGATACATCATTTAATTCGTAAATTATTTGTTTTTCAAAATTAAAAAAAAAATTCACATCTTTTAAAGAAAAACATTTAATCAAAATGGCTCACCAATTTTCACTTGCTAAAAACAATTTTTATAATATTTCTACGGAAATTGGTGATCAACTCCCGCGGTTTAAGTTTTGGATACGATTTCTCAATTTGTACTCCAAAGCTAGCCATGCTTTTACTGCTAAACCTACACTAGTACATGATGCTTTACAGCAGTTATGGACTAGTGCGGTTACTTTTGGGAGCAAATCAACCCCCTATGGTTTCAGGTTTACCTTAGCGGGTCAGGAATATGAGGTGACCGAAGAAATTGTCAACAGGGTTCTGGGATTTCCAATTAAAGATGCCTATGATCCAGAACCTACTGCTGCAGAACGCCTCAGATTCTTTGAAGAAATTGGATGTTATCCTCCAAAAGGCCCAATCACGGGAAATATCCAAAAACAATTCTTCCATGTGGAATGGAATTACTTTTTCGAGGCCATCACACGATGTTTTCGGGCACGCGAAAAAGATTTTCATCAAATTCCAATTCCAATGCAAACCTTTGCAGTTGCCCTAGCAAGAGAACTGGATATAAACTATGGACGCATAGTTCTCTCTGAAATAGTGGGCTCAATGGGATCTCCTGCAAGCAGAGACCTCGCTACAACTGATGTCGTCTGCTGGTTTCCTCAGTTTCTTCAAATGCTGATCAATGACTTAATACCGAAGGATGCTCTTGCTGTTAGACAGGGATTTGCCAGAAGCCCAACATCTGCATCGCTAGGGATGGGCACTAAGTCACTTTCAACCATTGCTAATCAGGATAAACATCAAGGTAAACCAATGTCTACTCCTGAAAATCTTCAAATGTGGCTTAGATATGATGCAGGAGTTACCAATTTGGAGGCATCATCACAAGTTTCATCACATGCTCAAAATCCATATGTTCATGCTGAGGCATTTGATGAGATTCCTGATGAGGAAAGCGATGATGCACAAGGTAATCAATCAGGTAATCTCTCCATGCATACTATTCATTCCTCCTACTATGTTTCTGATTCCGCGACCCAAGAGACTGCTAACCCGCAGGATCTATCCCAGGGTGAGAGCCATATTTCTGACTCTGAGTCTGATACACATTCCTATTCTCTATCACCCCTGTTAACGGAAGTCAGAAAACCAGCACGTGTATATGTACAAGATGATGAGGAGAGTGAAACCGAAGAGCAGCAACTTATTCGAAAGAAAGCCAAACTTTTCCACGCTGCTACTTCACAACCACAGTCAAACCCTAGCGTGTCACACGCAACCACTCCACCTCACGCGAGTGGTTCACCCCTTGAACAATCTGCACATAGGGATTTTGATTTTGGTGAGGATGATGTACCTCTTGAAGATACTGTTGCTTCAAGAGGACATGAAGTCTTAAGAACTTCAGCCGTACCTTCACCGGTACGTACTGATGCTGCAAAGAGGATCGGTTCTGATGTTGTACAAGAACACTTTGCAGCCGCTCAGCCTGAGATTCCAACTCAGGAACAAACAGAATTTGATCCCATAACTGTCAACAACATTTCTTATCAATTTTCTGCAGGTACTGCTTCATTATTTGGATCAATCATTGAAGACATACACGAGCGTGAGACAGGGAGTGTGTGTGAGAGGTTAGGGAGAGAGGGACCTTAATTTTCAAGGCCCGAAACCGAGCGTCAAATACCAACAGAACGAGTATTAGAGCGAGGTCACCTAAACCAAACACCGTCCCTTAATACTGAAAATCTTGATACGCGTATGACTTCTATGGAAAATCAGATGAAGCAGTTCGGACAGACGATGGGGCAGTTTGGGATGAACATTGGAAACAACCAAAGGGCTCTAGACGACTACGCAGCAAGAATGGCAAGTCAAGCTACAGCTTTTGATGATTTGACAAATAAGGTCAATGACTTGGGCCATGCTGGTGGTGTCTTGGGAAGCACTCTCAATGAGAGGATGGGGGCATTGGAGTCTACAATGCATACAATGGCTGTGGAGATCAGTAGAATGATGTTCGCAGTCAGGAGTTTTGTGCCCCCGGAGTGTTTCGAGTCGCAAAAACCTCCCCCCGATGCTGGTGCAGGTGGTGCAGGTGGTGCTAGTGGAGCGGGAGCCTTTGGTTCTGGTTTTGGAGGTTCCTATGCAGCTGGTGGATCTGAAGACCAAGGTGGAGCTCAGGATAACTCACCTAAGGGGGAGAGTGGAAAGGAGACGAGACAGCAGGCAGTTCACATCGAAGAAATTGAAGAACCCGCTGATCTTGTCAAGGAACCAGAAGTTGAGCCGTCTGTTGATGAAGAGGCTCTGAGGATGAGGAAGGGTAATGCAGTAATGGTTGATGAACCATTTATTGACCTGAGTCATCAGGAAAGAGTACAGGAGGTACTTGACTCAGATTCTGACATGGAAGACGTACCGTTGGCACACGCTATAAAAAGATCTTTGAAGGAACAAGGTGGAGGTGCTGGGATGTCTTCCGGAATGCCTGAAGAATTTCCTGTTGATGAGGAAACCCTTAAAGCTCAACAGTTAGCCTTGGAACAAGCTCAGTTCCATAAAATGAAGATGATGCAAGAACATGCTGCATTCCTAGAAAAGAAGGGGGAGCTACAAGGGAAGCAGTATGAGTATGAGCTTGCAAGGCTAGCTGATCCTCAAGTTGATCTGGACAAACGAAGGATAGGGCAGAAATGGGATGAAGCAAGGAAGATAATGATGGGACCCTGTGCGAAAGGAGTTCATAACAAGGATGCAGATGATCTGTTCTACAACTTGAATTTGCAGAATCCAATGACTGGGGACTATATAAATGCTTTGAAGAGATTAATTTCTAAAGTCAGGGTTGGATACAATGCAAATCTTAAGGAGTGGCAGGTTATCTTGTCTTTGGTAGAAGGAGTCCCAACATCTTTCCTATATGTGGATGACCAATTCATAACGAGAAGATCTGCGTCAGAGTTGTTCTTGCTAGGGACTAAAATTCAATACTCTCAATCTGAGGAGCTAAGCATTCTGTACAGGGATCAGTTAATGCAGCTAGCAGAGGACAAGGGTCCAGAATTCTCAGCTTATCCAAATTTTGTCCGGATGGTAGTTGACGGAAAGATGAAGAGGGTTAGTATGGAGGAAAATGATCTAATGGAGCTTTCAGTAGAATCTCTCAAAGCTGTCTGTAGACAAATGATGAGCAAGGGATTCGCTTCTGAGCTTAAAGATAAATCCGTGAAGATCATTGAAAGAGCAATATTCAAGAAGAGCAATGAGGTGTGGAAGTGTGATGTCATTGCTCCAAACCCTCTTGATGACGTGAAGATTGAGCCGGAGCTGATAGAGAAGAAATGGAATATTCTTCAAGCCATGAAGAATGTAGATGAAGCTCTGACTCTTCCTTCTGGAGCACTAGAACAAGGAGAAATAAGGGAGGCTATTGGTGTTCCAGGAAGTGATAGTGTATACTGGATACATGCTTATGTTGAAGATACAGCTGATGCCTTAGTATTCATAGATGCAGACCAGAATCAAACAATCTTGCATATGAGTAGACAATGGCTGCTACGGACTCAAGATGCTGCATTTCTGGAGAGAGTATTATATGTATTCAAATGGGGCGAAGTGGAAGATAAGTTTGTTGAAGAAAAGCAGAGACTCATGAGTTACCTGTCTGAAGTAGTGGTGGAAAAGAAGCGAATGGAGCGAGATGCGGCCAGTGTCCACAATACTGACCGTGTCAAGGGCTACCCCAAGATGATCTATTGTCAGTTTAAATCTGATAAATCTCACTGGAAACCTCAGCTCATCATGAAGAACTTTGAGGATATTCCAAAGATCAGGACTACTCAGGAGGTGGACAAACTCAGAAGGCTTTTCAAACATCCTTATCCAGAGCCCAAGAACCCTCTAGAAATGGAAGCTGTGAGTCTGTTGAATGCTAGGTGGAAGCAGCTTAAAGATCCAGTATACAAGAAAGAAAAGCAGCAGAAGGAGAAGCGCAAAAGGCAGAAAGAAGAGAGAGACCAAGCTGCTGAAGCTAGAAAGAGGAAACGGAATTAGGGTTAAAGGTCAGAGTGGTGTGAACTTGAAGTTGGAAAAACTTCATGTCTTTCGGTTGCTTTAACTCACTTGAGGAAAATTCACCTTAGAGTGAATCCAATAAGGTGATACAAGTTTGACTAAAAGGTATGAAATAATCCAGGTGATAGGAATCACTCAAATGATCTTTAATTCGAAGTTCGAATTCTGTTTCTAGTTTAAGTTCTTTGTATTGTTTTCATGTAAATTTCAATTGTAAATTATTCAAGACTGTAATGTTAATTATCTTTTCTCGTCTCATTGTTTAGTTGAGTTATCCTTCATTAATTTGAATGTCATTGGGGGAGATTGAAAGGCAGAGTGTGTAAACTTGTAACACTATAACTAATGTAACTCAAACTAAAGGAAAAGATACTTAACCAGAAGATAATCAAGAACAAGAAGTCACAAGAAATCAACACTAAATGAAGACAAGGTAATTGATACAATTCAACATGTTAACTATGATCAATCGAAGAAGAAATCATTGAAAGAAGTTCAAGTCAAAGTTGTTCATGCCTCAGTGATTTGAAAAGCCAAAGATCAAGATCATAACTATCAGTATCAATAAGACCAATTGATTTCAAGTGAACAAGAAGGAAAGCAAATATTGGAAAGCCACATTTCTAATTGGATATGGTAATTTATTCAAGAAGCAAAAACCCTATCAAGACTAGTCACTTATGAACCATACCGTTGTATCAAGTGTCAGGACATTGATAGCAAGTTTATGTCAGTAATAAAGATCCATATTCAAGAACTTAGTGAAGAACAAAGAAGACATGAAAATATCACAAGTTCAAGATGTGCATTGAAGTTTCAAGTTGAAGACCAGAATATTTTCTAAGTACTAAATATTCTAGATGGCCAAGTAGAAGCTTCTAAGTAGAAGTTCTACTTAGAACTTCGAGATGGCTAAGTAGAAATTCTCAAGTAGAAGTTCTACTTAGAGTGCAGCTTCAACATGACACATGGCATCTTCTGATTGGCAGATTTCCAAGCTTTCAAGATAAGGCAAGATTTATGTGGACATCATTGGGCCACGTACATCTTAGTCTTTGAAGACTACAGGACATAGATTACATGTAGTATAAATAGAAGTACTTGTGTAATGTTTTAGTTAGTGAGCAATTCTTGAGAAAAACACAAGAGAAAAAGAGAGAGTGCATTCACAGAGCTTAGTATCATTCACTTCTCTCTGAACTTCTGTTATACTTTGTAATGAATGTTGTAGCAACCATTTCAAGTTATATATAAGACATATATTCCTTGAATCTGTGTGTTCATTTATTGCATTGTATTTATTGCTTCTCATATTCGAAAAGTTGTATTCACCCCCCTCTACAACACATTTGGACCTAACAGGTATATTAGACCAATGGATAATATTAAGTAAGTATAGATAATATTAAGTAAGTATATTTTTTTTTTCTCTTGCTTTCTCCTGCTTCTTCTTGTCTTCCTGTGGCCGTCGGGGCTTCCACCGGATCTCCACTGATGGAAAACCCCAAATCTTTCATTTTCTTTGTATTTTCTTCCTCCTTTCAATAAACCTTGTTTAAATTTTCGGATCTAAGGTTTTAAAGCCTTTTCCGATTTGGCCTTCAATTTATTAGATCTCAATTTCACGGAGCTCCGGATTTCTCTTTCTTCCAAGTGATCTTGTTCTCGTAAGTGGTCTGAGTTATCTTGTTCTAGTGGGTTTGGATCCAAATCTAAGGATTGCTAAGGTTCTAGTTTGGTTTTAGGTTGTAATTTTATTTTGTAATCTCATTTAAGATCGGTTTATTTTTTGTTGTCTCACCATTTGTGTGAGTTTTGGTATTGTCTCACCATTTGTATGTGTGAGTTGTCTCACCCATTGTGTGAGTTTGGTGCTTGATTATATGATCTTGGAGACTTGTAATGATATGGATAAACACTTTGATGAAGTGTTAGTTTGTTACACACATAGGTCTGCGAATATTGTAGCTCATAGTTTAATGAGGGTGACATATTCTATGTCAGGTCTTACGGAGTGGAATGTTTCTGCTCCAAATTTTATCATCTGTAACCTTGATTCTGAGAAATTTTAATGCAAGTACGATTTTATCAAAAAAAAAAATAAAAATAAGTATACTGGACAGTATTTCATATAACTATAAATTTTACTTCAATTTTTTTTTAATGTATTATCATCGTTTTTACTTGATTAAAAAACTACTACTACTCAACTCAACGTACTCAGTATATCCCGCATGAGCAGGGTTTGAGGGGGATAGGTTGTACGCAGCCATGCCGCTACCCAAGGGTAGAGAGACTGTTTCCAGTTTTTTTTGACCCCCGACAGGAGTCGAACCCATGACCTCTCGGTTTACTTGATTACATTAATGTAAATGTATTTTATCTTGATTATGTATATCAATTTTATCTAATAACTCAAGTGATAATTGATATAGGGTTCAAAATTTAAATATCATATCTTTCAATTCGATTATAAATATTATTGCCTTAAATATCTTTAATTTCACATTTTTTTATTTAAAAAACAATCGTATAAGTAAAAAGATTACATGTTGAATATAGTAAGTTACAAAGAAAATGATACAGTAGAAGATGCAATTTGTAGTTTAATAGCATATAAAATTTGAGACTTTATATACTAAATGTAAATAAATAAATTTACAATTTAAAAATATTAATTTAATTTTTTTTAAATATATAATCATGTTTTCAACGGACCAATTTCATAATATTTTGTGTATCTGCTTATTCTTATGTAATATTTTTTTAAGGGGTTAAATCTCAAAGTGCTCATTGAAGTGGAGGGCTTGTATTAAATTATTCACTCTAGTTAAGTTATCGGCATCTCATGTATACCATTATAGTTGCAAGTAATGACAACAACATTGTGTTCAAAAACTAAAAATAATCTTTTGTTAATTCTGCACATTTTTCTTAAATGTTACCGCAACTAAATGAAAATTTGTTAAATTCTACTATTTCAGATAATATATTTAAAATTTTTTAAAATCATTTACTATTTACTTTTAATTTTATAACCATTTTCCTTGTGTTAATTAAAAATAAATAGTAAATAAACTTTTTAAATTCTAAATATATTATCTAAAATAATCGAATTTAATAACTTTTCATTTGGTTGTTGTAACATTCAAAAAAAATGTGTAGAACCAACAAAAAATAACTTTTATTTTTCGAACACAACATTCTTGTCATTACTTGCAACTATAATGGTATACATGGGATGCCAATAACTAGAATGAGCAATTTGATACTAACCCTCCACTTTAGTGAATACTTTGAGATTTAACCTTTTTTCAAGTATAATTAGATTTGCAAAAGAATCATTGACAAAAATGATTTTAAGGCACTCATATAGATAAATTTTTAACTTGCAAAGTAGATTATAAGAAAAGATCAAAATAGAATATAACGTGTGAAATTTTTGCACATTTTGATGATGAATTTCATTATTTGATCAAAATTAGCATATAATATAGTGACTGAGATTGTCGCTTCTAAGTTTATGGTCATGGATTCAACTCCCAACACCGATTTTAATATCATAATTTTATGGGTATTATTTTGGTACTTTTTGTTCTTGTGTTGCCATTTAATATATAGTAATAGATAGATATGTATAGTTTAAAAATATAATTTTTGGGAAGTAAATCTTTTTTTGAAAAGATTTTGGGAAATTAAGTTACTAGTAGAATTACTAGCAATGTTTGTTAAATGGGCCAACCGATACTTTTTGTTGGTGCTGTTGGTTCAATTGCTGGAAATAGTTGTTAAATGGGTCAACCGATACTTTCTGTTGGTGCTGTTGGTTCAATATTAAAGAAAAATATCAAATATCATAATTTTAAATTAATTGGTCCAAAATATCACAATTCAAAAAATTGATCTCAAATATCATATTAAAATATTGTATCGTCTAGCATTTTAAATTATTTTTTTATAACGATACATCGTATAGCGTATAGGAAGATAAGGGGTGGAGGATGCTACATCGTGTAACATTTTCGGGTGAGGGTGAACGCTACTTGGAGTAGCGTGTGGGGATGGGGGAACGCTACTTCCAATAGCGTTTGGGGTGGGGTGAATGCTATTGAAAATAGCGTTTGAGGTGGGATGAGGTAGGAGGTTTTTTAAAATATTAAAAGTTATATATTGGTTTTTTCAATTAATATTTTAATTTTTATTGATATTTTCTTTGGGGTTAAATAGTTTTTATTTGGAATTCAACGGGTTCCATTTGAGATTTAGAAATATTCAATTTTTCAATTAAAAAATTTAAATTTTATCTTGTATTTCCTTAGGGGTTCAATAGTTAACCTTTGGGGTTCAACGTTTCCATTTTGGGTTCTAGAAATATTCAGAATGACTAATAAATCATATACCGGAAACCCTAGACCCTAAACCCTAACTTATCTTGATTTTATAAAAAATCGGGATGCCCCACGATTTTTTAAACAAGTCGCCAGACTCAGTAAAAAAACACAGATTGAATTGATCTTTTGATTATAATTTTTTAATATTGTTTCCAAATACAAATTTAGGGGAAAAAATAGGTGACAACACTTAAAATAGTGTTTTTGGTTCAAAACACCACTTTAAGTAGAGTTCTGGGTAGCACCATTTAAAGTAGCATTTTGGGTTCAAAACCTAGAATTTTGAACCCAAAACTCTACTTAAAGTAACATTTTCAAAAAAAATGCTACATGATGTAGCGTTTTCATTAAAAAAATGACAATGCTACATGTGATAAAAGATATGAAGGTAGTAGAGAGAAGAGATTGTCTTGTATATTTTTTATTTATGTATTACATGAAGAAACGATCCTATATATAGAAAAAAAAAATCACCAACTATGTTGATAAGTCTATGATGGTGCCTAACCATGTTGACATTTTGACATTCCCCCTCAAGTTGATGCATATATATCACTCATGCCCAACTTGCCAATAAGAGGATGAAGCATCTTCCGATTTAGACCTTTGGTGAATATGTCAGCTATCTAGTCCTCTGATCTTACAAAGTAAATACCAATGGTATCATTATTGATCTTCTCTTTGATGAAGTGTCATCAATTTCGATATGTTTGGTTTGATCATGTTGAACTAGATCATGGGCAATAGTAATAGCGGCTTTGTTATCATAATGCAGCTTCATTGGAGTTGCGGATGCAAGTCCTAATTCTTCTAGAAACAATCTTATCCACAATAATTCACGTACACCTTTGGCCATAGCTCTATATTCTACCTCAGCAATGGATAAGGCAACCACGGGTTGTTTCTTGCTTCGCCAAGTAACCAAATTACCACCAATAAATGTACAATATCCTGAAGTCGAGCGTCTATCGTCTTGACATCCGGCCCAATCTGCATTTGTATAGCTTTCAACCCCGAGATGTTTGTTTTTAGTAAACATTACTCCTTTTCCAGGAGCAGCTTTGAGATACCTTAATATCATAGAAACTGCATCCAAATGAGGTTGGCGAGGATCATGCATGTACCTGCTAACAATTCCCACTGCATATGCTATGTTTGGCCTTGTATGTGCAAGGTAGATTAGTCGTCCAACTAACCTTTGATATTGAGATTTATTGACAATTTCACCAGCATCTCCATAAATCTTATGATTTGCTTCTATTGGAGAATCTGCAGGTCTATATCCCAACATCCCTATTTCATTCAGAAGATCAAGGATAGACTTCCGTTGTGAGAGGAAGATACCACCCGGACTTCTAGAGACCTCAATACAAAGGAAATACCGTAGTTTTCCTAAGTCCTTCATCTCGAATTCAGAGGCAAGCTTGCGTTTAACATTAGCAATCTCACATGTGTCGTTGCCTGTAATCACAATATCATCGACATAAATGATCAACACTGTGATTTTTTCATCTCATCTTTTCACAAACATGGTGTTATCCGAGTTGCTCTGTTTGTAGTCAAATTTAATCATTGCTCTCTGAAATTTGCCAAACCAATCCCTTGGAGATTGTTTCAACCCATAAATAGTCTTCTTTAGCTTGCATATTTTCCCAATGGTCGTAGTTGTAGAAAAACCTGGTGGAATATCCATGTAGACTTCTTTTTTCAGGTCTCCATGTAAGAATGCATTTTTTACATCCAATTGCTGAAGTTCCCATCCAAGATTTGTTGCACATAATATCAAGATTCGAATAGAAGCCAATTTTGCTATTGGAGCAAAAGTTTCCTGATAATCAATACCGTAAGTTTGAGTATACCCTTTTGCCACAAGTCTTGCTTTGTACCTATCAATCAGTCCATTAGGTTTCTGTTTCACAGTGAACACCCATCTGCATCCTGCTACCTTCCTTCCAGCGGGAAGATGAGTCAATTCCCAAGTGCCATTATGTTTCAATGCATTCATCTCCTCTATCATGGCATCTTTTCATTTAGGTTCACATATAGCATCCTACCAAGTATGTGGAATAGAAACACTAGACAAAGATGACACAAAAGCAAGTGAAGAAGGAGATAATGCTTTATAAGAAACAAAGTTCGAGATAGGATGTTTAGTGCAAGAACGTACACCCTTTCTAAGAGCAATAGGAAGATTAGGAGTAGGATCAAGAGTGTTACCGTTATCAGGCTCAATTGTAGGAGCTGTAGGATCTACCTCGAGGTCAGAAGTCTCTGGAGATGGTAAAGTGGTTATATCATTATTTTTCCGTCTAGAATATGTGATCAAATCTGGTCCCTTCAATCTATTTAGATCATCTGACTCTCTACCCATAAGTGGAGGGATGGATGATGTGTCTGGTCTAGTGTTTGGCACATTGATAAATGGAAGGAATTGAGACTCCTCTGTCGCTTTACTATCAAGAATATGTCGGTTAATCTCCCCCTGAAGCAAGGAGGAAGATCCGGGAGAGAAGTAAGAAATGGACTCCCCGAATGTAACATCGTGATTGACATATGTGCGATGTGAGGGAAGATGATAGCACTTATACCCATTTTGAGTTGGTGTATAACCAATGAAAACACAGCGGAGAGCACGAGAATCAAGTTTATCCCGAGAGGGGGAATGATTATGAACAAAGCAGACACTCCCAAATAACCGAAGAGGCATACTCGGTACCATTATCACTTCGCAAAATTTTAACAGAGGCATTGAACTATGTTTGTATCATATGGTGGAAGGATTTAAAACATCTGAATACTTCACTTTTGTGTTTAAGAAGGTATACAAAAGTAAGTCGAGAATGACAATCAACAAAGGCAACAAACCACCTATACCCATCATGAGTAGGATGACTAAATGGACCCCAAACATCAGTGTGAATAGTAGAAAAAAGAGTAGGACTTCTCTTATTTCTAGATGGATACGGTGACCTTTTATGTTTGGCTAACTCACATGGTTCACAAAAAAAAAATCTTCTTTTTTACATTTTGATGCTAAATTTGAAAAGAGATGAGACAGAACACCAAATGAAGGATGACCTAACCGTCTATGCCACTGATACAAGGACTCTAAACTGGGATTAGATTTAGATAAAACCTGATAACTTGCCGATGGTGAAACAGAATTCCCTTCCATAATATAGAGGCCATCTACCACTTTACCACTGCCAAAGACCTTGCCTGTCGCCAGATCCTGAAACACACAGTGAGAAGGGAAAAAAGTTACTGAACAATTAAGATTTTCAGTAATTCGATGAACCAATAATAAATTCACTTATAAGGAAGGAACATGTAAGATAGATGATAGTGGTAGTGAAGGCAGATAGTTGGAAGTGCCCCATCCATGAACGGGCACATGAGTTCCATTGGCAATACGAACACTCTCTGTTTTATTGATATAGTGATATGACTGCAATAAACTGGAATTGCTCGTCATATGATCTGACGCTCCCAAGTCAATAATCCATGAATTAGGCGAACTGTGAGAGACATATTGACAAGAAATAAAAACCAAACCAAACCAAACATACCTAGTATTTCCCGCTCAGAGTAGGGTCTGGGGAGGGTAAGTTGCACGCAGCCATGCCCCCAATTTTAAAGGTAGGGAGGCTGTTTCCGTGTAGACCCTCGGCTATGTGTACGACAAATATGGTGGGTGGTATATACATATGAATCTGAATGCGAAGTTGAGAAGATCGAAGCAATACCTGAGCCCATGGCTTTCTCCACATGGGTCTTACCTACCCCGCACCGAGATGCCACCAAGATATGCTCCCTGCACCTGTAAAACTGAGAAAACATATTATACAAAGGGATCTGAATTATATGCGGAAAAGTTCAAAGATGTACCTGAGCCCATGGCCTTCTCCACATGGGCCTTACCTACCCCGCACCGAGAAACCACCCACCCAGGGAAAACCCGAGCTACGCTCCCTGCAACTGAGCCCATGGTTTTCTCCACATGGGTCCTACCTGCCCCGCACTGAGATACTGCCATGCTAAGCTCCGTGCACCGAGATACTGTCATGCTAAGCTCCCTGTACCTGAAAAGCGATAAACAGATGAAAGCACGAACGGGAAATGATAACTAAAAATGGTAATGTGGTTCTAAAATAAAGCTAGCCGAGACACCCCGACTCTAAGGCTCTCCACTACAGAGCCATCCCCTAGGAGAGAGTCCACAAGAAATACTCGAATGAAAAGTATTTGTCGGTACAAATGAGGCTGTAGTCTTCAACTTTATATCAGAAACCAACTGTCGAAAAAACTTGAGGTCTGGAATAGTTAGACCGGAGTGAGTTGCAGAAAAATCCTCTTTCATCATGCTAAAAAAAAAACTCGAAAGATAATTATCCAATAATTATAGTCAAGTCTTAACTTGAACTAAATCAATATCAATTTAGCAAATTTATGCTAAATTAAGCACCAGCTGTGTTTTATTTCTTGGTCTAGTTAATGTATATAAGACCCAATAACAAAGAAGCCCATTAATAAATAATAGGCCCAATGGATATATAAACCCCCACGAAGCACCAGTTGGATGAGAAGCAGAGTCAAGTACTGATTCAATAAAAAACCCACGAACAGATATATATATATATACATATATACATATATATATATATATATATACGTGTATATATATATACGTGTATATATATGATTTGTATCAATTGTACGTGATGGAGAAGGTGTTACCATTAAAAGACTGAGCTAGAAGAGGCAAACAACTTTAAGTGATGGTTGATCAGAAGCATCTCCCATCTGTTGCTAACAAGTTGGCTGGACAGTTCCATATTAGTTCCAGTCTATCTCAAGATGTTAGGAGCCACTTATGGAAATTACACCAATGCTGGATTTCAATATCCACAGACGTGTGTATCCAGAGATCTAGTTGCTACCAACCCTTCACCTATTTTCGTCCAAGCTTCTGCTGAGAAAGGGCTTGCGGGCTTTGCCATTGATTTTCTCATGGGTGGTGTGTCAACTGCTGTGTCCAAGACAGCTACTGCTCCAATTGAGTGTGTAAAACTTCTTATTTAGAATCAAGATGAAATCTGGGATCAGGGGGTGCTGTTGGTGCCTCTTCCCTACTCTTTGTTTATTCCTTGGATTATGCTAGAACTCATCTTGCAAATGATGCCAAGGTTGCAAAGAAGGGTGGAAAAAGGCAGTTGGTATGTTTCAATTTTACAGTTTTATTCCCTTAAGAATTCAACCTGCTCTGATACCATGATAAAAGATATGAAGATAGTAGAGAGAATAGATTGTCTTGTATATTTTTTATGTATGTATTACATGAAGAAACGATCCTATATATAGAAGAAGAAATCACCAACTATATTGATAAGTCTAAGACGGTGCCTAACCATGTTGATATTTTGACAACACGCTATATAGTGTTTTAGTTTGTTACTCGGGCCATTCTTTTAAATTGTGATATTTGACATTATTTAATTTAAAATTGTGATAAGTTTGGTCTAACCCCTCAATATTACTGATACATCTGGACTAAATAACAAAAAAAAGATGCAGAAGAGATATTGGCGTACCAGAGTGATGGAAGTTTCGTCAGACAATCAAATTAAGAAGTGAAAACACTCTTTAGTCCTCTTGCATTGAAACTCTTTGTTTACAAAGGATTGTGCTTTGGTCGGACTGCAAACCAGGGACAAACAAATCTAACAGAAGTCCTAAATCATCTAAAAACCAGGGACTCTGGAGATTTCTTCAGTGCACATCATTTTCTTTGCAAGAAGTTTAACTTCTCCATAAGTTGCCACCCAGTTGTCACCATTGCTAAAATGCTAGTGTGCATTCTTGCGTATGGACCAGCAAATAAGCCAAGGTATACTCTTGTGTGCTCAACACAACACTGTGCTAAAAGCTAAGAATATTAACAATCACTGCAACACGTTGTTGAATGCATGACTTCATGATCATCCTTTACCTTTGGCCTAGCTGATACCTCTTTCCTTTTGATAATAAGAGGTTGAGGGCCCTGGAGGCATGAATTTGTAAGCATCTAAATTTGTAAAGTTGATCATTTGAAAATCAAATTCATGATCTTTTTTACGGGACACACTTGGCGATTGAAATATAGGAAAGCATTTCGTGATGTCCCCTGCTTAGTGCTTACAGTTTGCAACTTAAAGATGAAAACTACTTTTGCTGACCATCATTACTGGCTTACTATCAGTTGAAAAAATAAAATAAGAGGCAAGCGTAATATCATAAGATTAGACATTTCGGAATTATTACTGAGCTATGTGGGAAAGCCCTGCATATAAAACTCGCATGAGGCTTTTGAAATCATTTTGCATATATGAACTATATTGCAGGCTTTTTTGGTTTGTATGAACCTCCACTGTTGCTGTTATAACGGAAGCAAGAAAGATTATATGTAGAAGAGAAATAAGTTTATAGATCTGAGAGGATAAACATATTATAGAGGTTTTTTCAGATGTTTTTACAATCCTTACATACATATCTATTTATAGACACAATCTAAGGGGTAGGTATGTTAGGTGTGGTCAAATCCGGTGGCTACAGTGGCGTCGCCGGTGGCCGGCGGCGGCGGCTAGACAACAGTGGCGGCTGTCAACAGTGGCGGCTGTCAACAGATTCAAGTCACCTAATAAATCTCCACCTTGACTTGAATCCTCTCACAAAAACAGATAATAGATGTACCAGATGCATCATAATAATGCCAGATGTACCAGATAACAGATCTCCACCTTGACTTGAATCCTCTCACAAAAAAATAAATAACAGATGTACCAGACGCATCATAATAATGCCAGATGTACCAGATAAACAAAAAACTCTTCTGCCTCAGATTTTGCCCTCAAAAGGGCGGTCAACAACTCCGAACATTTAGCAAGTCCAAACAATGTTGAAACTTGCTATGTGGAACCGGCTTGGTAAGCATATCAGCTGGGTTATCAGCAGTACCCACTTTTCTCACCTTAATTCTCTTGGGAGGCACCCCATAATTAGCTCTTCTTGATCTATCAAGAGCCAAACTGTGCTGATTCGCTACTGATACAGATGATTCTGATTCTGACTGTGGTTGTTGAACTTCTTGCTGTGGTTCACTCTCATCTTGAGTGTCTTCCTGCTCCACCTGTTTCTCAACACCACTACTTTCTGAAACAATCGTAGATCCACAATTTATCAGATAACCTGATGTACTAACTACTTCCGCCAAGAATCTTCTAGTTAGCCCAGCATTAGAGAGCATGCAACTAGCTCTCTCCAGAAGTGTCTGATTCATACGCTCCGCTACACCATTCTGTTGCGGTGTATCCCTGACTGTATGATGCCTAGAAATCCCTTCTCTCTTCAGAAGTGTCTGATTCATACGCTCTGCTACACCATTCTGCTGCGGTGTATCCCTGACTGTATGATGCCTAGCAATCCCCTCATTCTTGCAGAAATCTGCAAACTCAGACGAGCAAAATTCCAGGTTATTATCAGTTCGCAGCCTTTTAATCTTCTTCGAGGACGCGACAGCAATAGAACCTGTTAATGTAGAACCTTGAAGAAGATACAAGGTACTACTTTTTAACACCTTTCAGAACCACATCAGAACCCTTGTAGACATGTAGAACTCCACCTTCACCTTGAAAACTGAAACCCTTGGTGTCTAACATACTCAAAGATATCAAATTCTTTGTCATAAGTGGAACATGCCTAACATCATTCAATGTGCAGAATTTACCACCATATGTTCGTATTTTAATCGAGCCTATTCCAACCGTTTCGCAAGAAAAATTGTTAGCCATAGAAATCTTGCCACCGTCTACTTGCTCGTAGGTTATAAACCATTCTCTGCGCGGACATATATGATAAGACGCTCCAGAATCAAGAATCCACACATCAGAGTGATGCGTGTCCTTGACAGCAACTATAGCAATATCTTCTTCAGAAGTAGCATCAGCTACAGCAGTAGTATCTGTCAAATTATCCTGTTGCTTCTTTTTCTTGGGACAGTCAGATTTCCAATGTCCATTCTCTTTACAGTAATTACAGATATCATTAGGTTTTGGACCCTTAGGAACTGATTTCTTCCCCGACTTTCCATGTCCATTACTCCAGCTAGCTACCAACCCAGCAGCATGATTATCTACACCTGTACCAGCCGCCTTATGGCGCAGCTCTCTAGAATGAAGAGAAGATCTAACCTCCTCTAGAGAAATAGTATCTTTACCAACAATAAACGATTGCACAAAGTTCTCGTATGATAATGGTAAAGAAACTAACAAAATCAAAGCAGCATCCTCATCTTCAACTTTAACATCAATATTACGCAATTCTAATAAAATTGTGTTTAATTGATCTAAGTGATCTCGAAGAGGCATACCTTCCTGCATTCGCAGACTGAACAGACGTTGCTTCAACAACAACTTATTTGTTAAAGACTTCGTCATGTATAGACTTTCAAGCTTCAACCACAGACTAGATGCGGTATCCTCCTCCGCGATTTCAGTAATAATATCATCTGCAAGACACAACAAAATTGTTGAATGTGCCTTTTCTTCCAGAATGGCCATCTCATCGCTTGTAGAAGCAGCCGTTTTTGTGTTCAACGGCGCCCAGAGCCCCAGTTGTTTTAACAGGGCACGCATCTTGATTTGCCATAGACTAAAACTATTTCTCCCGGTAAATTTGTCGACTTTAACATTAATACCACCAGACATCTTTCTCCCAGAACTGTATACGTGAACAGTACCATATACGTGAACAGTACCGTATACGTGAATAGTGTCGTATACGTGAACAGTCCCGTATGAACAGTACCGTATGAACAGTGTCATCTTCTCCGACGATGAACAGTGTCGTCTTCTCCGGCGAGCTTGAAAAAATTCTGGCGAAAATTTTCTTTTCGAAAACACATCAGCTACAACCTAGAGCTTTGATACCAATTTGTTATAACGGAAGCAAGAAAGATTATATGCAGAAGAGAAATAAGTTTATAGATCTGAGAGGATAAACAGATTACAGAGGTTTTTTCAGATGTTTTTACAATCCTTACATACATATCTATTTATAGACACGATCTAAGGGGTAGGTGTGTTAGGTGTGGTCAAATCCGGCGGCTACAGTGGCGTCGCCGGCGGCCGCCGGCGACGGCTAATCAACAGTGGCGACGGTCAACAGTGGCGGCGATCAACAGATTCAAGTCACCTAACAGTTGCAAAAGATCAGGGTATGTAGATTAATTAAGAACTGGTACTCTCGAGAATTAATTTGTATAACAGAAGGAAAAAACAGCACGCAATAAGAAAAGACAATCCGGTAAGAATAAACCTTTTAATCTGAAACATCAGATATATGAAAACATGTAGTGTGTGACATAGTAGCTTAAAAATTAGTACTTCATTAATTCCCTTAAACTTCGTTGATAACTAAAGTGCAGGCGTCCCCATTTGAGCAGAATTATACGAGTAGTACTTCCAGGATTCCATTTATTTCATTAATCCATAAATGCAAAAGGTTCAAATTATATAAACTTTGTGTGAGCTTTTACAGATCCACCCGTTAAAGACACAAATGCACTGATTTTATCAAATGTCTAGAACCTGTTGACTATCTACGTTGATAAGTGGATTTATATCCACTTGGAGCGTTCCATATCGGCTTAAATTGATTGTCTTGGGCTCAAGTTTGTTGTAATTTTGATGTGTTTTGCTTAGTTGTGCAGATTTATAAGAATGTTGATTAAGGTGGATGCTTTTATCGTTTTTGGAGAATTAATTTATTGAAATTCGGATTTCTGAGACGGTTGCGCAGTCTACACTGTTTTGGACATATCTGGAGTTCTAGAAGTCCGTTTTCAGCGATCTTACTGCCCACGCGAAGCTTGGGAGATTTTCTACAATATGGGACAGGTGTTGCACGGGCAGGTTGCGCGTGGTTGGCGCAGGCTGCGCGACAAACAGACTGCTGGGCGCAGGTTGCGCTTGGAAAATCTTGAAAATTACTGTTTTGGCCATATCTTGAGTTCTAGAAGTCCGTTTGAGGCCCGTAAGCAGTCCACGCGAAGATAACGAGATTCTCTATCATTCTAAGGTGGTCCAGAGGTCCAACTATGATTGGAACGTTCCAGAAATACTTAAGAAAAGTCAGCTACGAATTTTTCCTACAAAACCGAATCAGTTTAGGAAACGTATTATGTGCCGAGCTGCAGAAATTCAACTTTGACAAGGAAATTGCTATAATTCCTACTTCTAATAAGTATGGTAATTTCTCTGGGCGGCTAGAACATTCCAGAATCAGATCTATACATGGAATTTGCAATTCTATTCTCATTCAAGAACGGAAATTGCCAATCTTCTATTCCAACTCTGAAACGGCAATTGCTTGGTGGGCAAGACTTCTAGAGCCTATATAAACACATCCAACCCTTGTAATTTGTATCATTAGGAGAGAACCATTACATATCTATTACTTAGTTTTATTTGTATCTTTTTATACTTTGTTTTTATCATGGTTTCATCAGATCCCATGATGACGAGAGGTTCAATTATGAACTAATCGTTGTCATGGGATTCTAACGGATTTATTTATGGAGCTTTAGTATCTTGATTGCTTTAAAGATCTGTGTGTGATGTATATCTGATATCCTCGTATGGTTGTGCCTAATTGCTAGATGTGTAGCTAACATCTAATTTGTTAATCTCTTGTGAAGTGAGAGTGGATCTTGAGATTTAGAACTTGCCATGCTAGCATAGGATAGGTTGATATTATTATCATGATTTGTGGCATACATAGAGATATGATGCTACCCTATGTGATCTAAGTGGATAACTTGTGCTTCAACCTTTATGTTTTCAAATTCTATAGAGATATAGGGTCTAAACATATTTGGTGTCTACCCATCTTCTATCTCTTTTGTGGATGCATGTGTAGTTTGGTATTAGTATACCGAGAGGTAGCTTTTACTTGTTTCGTGTTATCCGATCAGATATCAAAACCATCACATGCATTGATTAAAGGCATCAACTCTAAGCGAAGTATTTAATGAAGTTAGGATCCCATGTTACTCTTGTAGACGTAATTCAATTTCAATTCTTGTTAGTTAGATAATTCTAGTTGTTAATTTACTTCTTAGTTAATTTAGTTAATTAAACCCAATTTGTTATTTGTCTTAGCAGTGAGTAGTAACCATACATTGTTGCATAGGTACAATAACTGAATTAAAACCATAACCAGATCTCTGTGGGAACGAACTTGACTTATTCATAGGATCATTGGTGTTTTATTTTTGGTTTATGTGCTTGTCAATAGTGGTCGTTAGAGTTCACTGACTCAGATTTTTTCTTAACTATCTTGTTTAGTTCGTTGTGTTTCAGGTACTTGAGTTTTTGAAGATGGCAGGTGAGGAGTTTCCATGGTGGGCATATTCAAGGACATCCATGCCTTATCAATGTGAGCGGTGTTTGGGCGTTCATGATCCCTCACAATATTGTTACTACGAAGGAGTTGATCCATATGTCACTTATGAGGAACAACCATATTTTCCATATCATCCTCAACAGTACCAGCAAGATGTTCCAGATATGTCATATTACTATGGAAGTGAATAGTTTCAACATCAGCAACCTACTCCTACTTTTCAGTCAGATGAGGTTCCTACTAGGGAGGAGATTATGATGTTTGTAAAGAGTAGCGAGGAGTCTCTCAAATCTTTGGAGATTCTAGTTGCTCAAGCTGTGAGAGCCTTGGAACAAGAGAAACAACAATTCACACCAGAAGCAATACCAGAAAATAATGATGACTTGGAGCAAGGTACTGCATGCATAATTGAAGAAGACAAATTCCAAGACGAGGTGAGCATTCGCAAGCCATGTGAGGAATTTGATCATGTTAAGATGGTGGATGATTTGGAAAGGGCACTATATGGGACAAACACTGATGAGCTACACAAATTTCAAGAATTGGTATGTGCGTACCAAGAGGCTGAAGAACATGGGAAAGATGCAGATCTTCTACTTATCTCAGAGTGTAAAGATGGAGGTAGTGCATTAAAGCCAATGGAGGAAGTTCTCTTTGAGGAACCAAAGGCTTCAACAACTTACATTTATCCTCCTCCATTATATTCAACCGAAGCCCGCGAAGGTGTGTTGTTCTACAAATTGACAGATTTTGGGTCAACAGAAGAAGGCATTGGAACAGGACATATTTGTTATACGAATAGGCCAAGCGAGGATAAGGGGCAGAAAGTGTGCCACCGTGATGACGATGAAGTCTCACGAAGAGAGGACCAAGCAAACTATTATCATCCTTAATGGAGGCTTGGAAGTAACGTCAAGCTATTGACGTTAAAGAAGCGCTTCTTGGGAGGCAACCCAAGCATTGTTGTATACTGGTATGTTTTCTACTTTCCCTCGTATTTACTTCCATTCAATGAGGACATTGAATATTTTAAGTTTGGGGGTGGTTTGAGGGATAAGTAGTGTATATAATTGTGATTTTGAGTCATTGTGTTCATGTAGGATTTCATGCTTTGCATATTAGTAGTAAATTATGCATTTATGTTCATGATATCTACGTTTGTTTCATATAGGACATTCTGTTTTTATGTTCGTATATCATGTGAGTTCATAATAGTTGCATTTTCATGGCATGCATTTTTCATGATCCCTTAGAACGAGCTAATTCTGATTGGTAGGTAGGTGTCTAATTGAGTGTGGTAATGATGAATAGAGGGTTGACTTATAGTTTCTATGAAATTGACTTATGTGTTTCGGAAACAAAACTAATTTCACAGTCTCATCGTTTGCTTTTGGGCTAGGTTGAGGTTATGCTTGTTTGGATGTTTTGAGATTTAATCACTTGATTATATTTAGAATTCTCGTTATTCCCTTGATAGCCTAGAACACTAAAGTCTAAGTTTGGGGGAAAACAGGGATTTCATGCTAGTTGTTGGCTAGGTGTCAAATGGCTAGTAGCCGGCTCATATTTATATGAGTAGTCTAGGGTTGGAAATAAGAATTCTCATTCCAGATTGCATATGTGGGAAAAAAAAAAGAGAAAAAAGAAAAAAAAAGCAAAAAAAGAAAAAAAAACAAAAAAAAAGCAAAAAAAAGAAAAAAAAAGAAAAAAAATTCAAAAGTGTCAATTGTTTATATGCAAAATTAACTAGGGTGAGCTCTTTAATACTTGAGCAATTAAGTTCGTGGGGACTTTGTGCCTAGTGACCTAAGGCTTTTATTAGTCTGGGATCCACTAACCTAACGCTCGCTACATGGGTATTATTGTATAAGCCTTTCGGGGTCTCATCCATTGCACGGTTAAATAAGCATGCTTGTATATATGTGTCGTAGTAGTTAGTAATAAAGCATGAATTTCTGTCTACCTTGGATAAGGATGGAGGTGTTCCTAGGTTATGAAGTGTCTACAGTCTATTCTATTTATAAACCTGTGATTGTCTTGGCGAAGAATATGTATGATTTTTGACCTAGTGTTGGGAGTATTTCTGATGAGCATTGCACACACGCACGTTTCTGTTCATGTATTGTTAGTATACGGGAACTTAGTCGAGCTCTATTTGGATTTAGTTGCATTCTTTGAGGTATTTGCTTTCTAGTTGGTTTTGGTTAGTTTAAAGGGGATCGTTGCATTTTCATATTAGTTGCATTCATGCATTGCATTGCATTAGGTTAAATGGATTTTGTGGGTTCATTCGCTATAGGCCCTCACGAGACCTTACTCGTCCACTAGGGCTGCCTAGGGGTTTAAAGGGCTTGTTGCATATGCCAAATGCAACCGTGATCACCTACGGAAGTGGTACTAGTTAGTTAGTTAGTTGTAATTGTTTATGCTTGAGGACAAGCATCGGTTTAAGTTTGGGGGTGTGATAAGTGGATTTATATCCACTTGGAGCGTTCCATATCGGCTTAAATTGATTGTCTTGGGCTCAAGTTTGTTGTAATTTTGATGTGTTTTGCTTAGTTGTGCAGATTTATAAGAATGTTGATTAAGGTGGATGCTTTTATCGTTTTTGGAGAATTAATTGATTGAAATTCGGATTTCTGAGACGGTTGCGCAGTCTACACTGTTTTGGACATATCTGGAGTTCTAGAAGTCCGTTTTCAGCGATCTTACTGCCCACGCGAAGCTTGGGAGATTTTCTACAATATGGGACAGGTGTTGCACGGGCAGGTTGCGCGTGGTTGGCACAGACTGCGCGACAAACAGACTGCTGGGCGCAGGTTGCGCTTGGAAAATCTTGAAAATTACTGTTTTGGCCATATCTTGAGTTCTAGAAGTCCGTTTGAGGCCCGTAAGCAGTCCACGCGAAGATAACGAGATTCTCTATCATTATAAGGTGGTCCAGAGGTCCAACTATGATTGGAACGTTCCAGAAATACTTAAGAAAAGTCAGCTACGAATTTTTCCTACAAAACCGAATCAGTTTAGGAAACGTATTATGTGCCGAGCTGCAGAAATTCAACTTTGACAAGGAAATTGCTATAATTCCTACTTCTAATAAGTATGGTAATTTCTCTGGGCGGCTAGAACATTCCAGAATCAGATCTATACATGGAATTTGCAATTCTATTCTCATTCAAGAACGGAAATTGCCAATCTTCTATTCCAACTCTGAAACGGCAATTGCTTGGTGGGCAAGACTTCTAGAGCCTATATAAACACATCCAACCCTTGTAATTTGTATCATTAGGAGAGAACCATTACATATCTATTACTTAGTTTTATTTGTATCTTTTTATACTTTGTTTTTATCATGGTTTCATCAGATCCCATGATGACGAGAGGTTCAATTATGAACTAATCGTTGTCATGGGATTCTAACGGATTTATTTATGGAGCTTTAGTATCTTGATTGCTTTAAAGATCTGTGTGTGATGTATATCTGATATCCTCGTATGGTTGTGCCTAATTGCTAGATGTGTAGCTAACATCTAATTTGTTAATCTCTTGTGAAGTGAAAGTGGATCTTGAGATTTAGAACTTGCCATGCTAGCATAGGTTCATGATTGTTTATCAACATGATTCGTAGTATGAGATGAAAATACTTATATTGCCCTGTGTGATCTTTATGGATAACTTGCTCTTCAACCGTTATGTTTTCAAATTCTATAGACATATAGGGTCTAAGCATAATTGGTGTCTATTCATCTTCTATCTCTTTTGTGGATGTATGTTTAGTTTGGTATACGTATGCTGACAGGTAGCGTGTACTTGTTTCGTGTTATCCGATCAGATATCATAACCATTGCATACAGTGATTAAAGGCGTCAGATCTAAGCGAAGTATTTAATGAAGTTAGGATCCCATGTTACTCTTGTAGACGTAATTCAATTTCAATTCTTGTTAGTTAGTTAATTCTTAGTTGTTAATTTACTTTCTAGTTAATTTAGTTAATTAAACCCAATTTGTTATTTGTCTTAGCAGTGAGTAATAACCATACATTGTTGCATAGGTACAAAACTGAAATAAAAACATAACCAGATCTCTGTGGGAACGAACTCAATTTTATTCTATATTACTTGTGACCACGTACGCTTGCGTGATTTAGTGCAAACATACGTTCATAAAAAGCAATGGGTGAAAGCAAAAACAAAGAGGACCTGCATATAACGCCTTAGAAATTTCAGAATATTTAATTATTAAAAGTTATCTATTTTATACTAAATATAAATTATGTGGTGTGTGAATTGGTTGAGGAAGTATTATATTGTGGAATAATATTTGGAAGTCAGATTGATATTTTATATGTGTTATGTAAGCCCGACTATTTTAATTATGTTTTTGGGATTTATTTCCTATTTAATTGCGTTATATTTACCTTCTGTGAATTTTATAAAATTCTCGGGATTAGCAGAAATCCTGAAATCTTTTTCATTATTGATTTTATTAGTTTACATGACTTTTAAAAATATTGGGTGAATTCTTTTTGGGTTTCAAGGATTTTAAATTGATTTTACGAATTATTTTCCAATTTAATGGTTTAATCTTGTAAAAATCATATTTAATTCGTTTTAAATCCTAAAAATATTTTAAAAATATGTGGGGTATCGTAATTTTTCATTCTATATTTAAGAGTTTTAAAATTTAAAGTTTCATCAAATTTTCCTTGATGTGATTTTTGGAAATTACGTAAATAGTTTATTCGTTATTTAAAAAGTTATTTTACTATAATTACCCCAACTACTTTCCCTTTTAATCATCTAATCCCTAAATTCATTTCCCCCAATCAGACTATAACATCACTCTCTCGAACTCTCGAGATCTCTGTTCTCTCTCTCAAACATATCTCTCTCCCTCACTCGATTAACTCCCGGTAAGCCTTGTCCGATTGTCTCTCTGTTTCCTTCCTCCGGCGACTGCAGTGTATGGGTGAGTGTGTGTATCTAAACCGGTAGTGTTTTCCGGTGGGATGTGTGAGTGTGTGAATTGTGCAGAGTGCGTGTGTTGTGTGAGTTAAACACAGAGGGTGTGTGTGTGTGTGTGTTGGGAAGGGTGGATAATGGTGAATTGAGGCATGGACACTCCGATTGGAGTTCCACCGTGGCCCTGTTCCGATTGGTTTTGCTGGCTGTGTTCATACAGATACATGATTCGGTTTTATTACCGTAATACTCTTATTGTATTAATTCTGAGAAATTGTTGTTGAGGTTCGATGTGGTTGGTTTGTGAATTGCCATTGTCCTGTTTTGGTTGCAGTTGGCACTCTGTTCGACTAATTCTGTGAAATGCGAATAAAATTTATTTTCTGAATACAATTTTGTGCGGAGTTTCGGTTTGGAAATCCATTTTTGGGTACCACTGGAATTTTGCCCCATCGACAAGGATATTAATAATAAATTGAGTCGATGGAATATGGCGATGATGATTATTTTCTGAGCCAAAAATTATTTAATATTTAATATTTGTTATTTATCTAATCAATTGTAATTTATTATCGAGTTGGTACTAATTGCTTAAATGGTATTAAATTATGAATCGGAGGATTGTAAATGCAAATCGAAATGTGAATTGGGATTGAATACTAATTATGGATTCGATTAGTAATTGAGATTTGTGTTGGTTGTGTCGGCTGTATCCCGACTGGCAGTCCCCCGTATAAAGGGGATACCGTCAAAATTTTTCTAAAATATTAAAATCATTTCTTGATGATGAGTATGTATAATTATTTAACTTATACGAGTTGTGAGTCGGGCTTCATATTTTAAAGTCTATGTATTATGTGTTAATGTGCCAATATGATTAAATGCTACTATCCGTGGCTTATATATATAAATGTTGCTATTATATAAGTATATAAATGCAATTAGGGGACTATTCGCAGGGGTAGACTAGTGGAATGTTTATATTGATTAGTGAATTTTGAACAGGATTCTAAAATAGTGTTATATTGTGTGTAGATTCCGTGGATAAAGGGAAGGCTAAAGCTGAGGACGTAAAGACACTTCGGATTCTGTGATTGTCTAGCTAAGGCAAGTAAATTGCTTCAATTATCTTTTAAATGAGTTATGATTATAAAAACCTGATTCATATGCTTATTCGAATTACTCTTGTTATAATTGTTCCGTTAATTTCCCGAAATTTCGAATACTTAATTGTTATACCCCAAATTGATTCTATTGAGTTGTTGATGCTTTTAGTGAATTGATTTATATTCATATCCCTTGTAAGTATATTGTTCCACCTCTCTTTCAAATAAACCGCTTCACTTATATTTCCAGCAAATTATGATTATCATAACTTGATTCTTACGTAATTGATTTACCCTTGATATAACTGCTCTGATAATTTCCATTAATTATGAATATTCAATTGTTATACCCCAGGTTGATTATATCGTTTTCGTTGATCCTTTAGTAGCTTGACTTAAATTAATACCCTTTTTGCCATATCGAACTTGTCGATGTTTAATTCAGAGATTACCCGAACTTATTCCATTTGGCGAGATTTGAGATGTTAACCTGGAACGAAAGTGTCCAGGGTGTTTGGCAGTTGAGGTGGTCGATTGTTCCGACACCTGATGTTTAGTTAGGATTGGACTATATGTTGTTTTTTTAAAATGTGGACCGTAAGGGTCGGACCAGATTCGTGGTCAGAAATTATCAAGGCCAATGTGTGCCATGGATCCATTAAGGACATTGCTGTGTGCGTTTGTCCGGGGTTAGTGCGTGACTGATCAGCAGCCTAACCTTATAATTGTTTTTATTTATAAAAATGCATGATAGTCCAATCCTCTTCTAGTTTATGATTCAGACAAATGATGAACTTTCAGTTGAGCTTATATATATTGTTGATTGTTAATTCTTGACAATCTTGCAGACATTTCAGTTGTGATGTTTTAATTGTATATATATATATATATACTTGCTGAGCATTTGGCTCACTTGCTTGCTAATTCTGTTTCCTCAGCTAAGCCTGAAGATGTCTAGAAGAAGTGGCCCATCTGGTTGGGGTAGTCACCGAGGCAGTCAGAGGGTCGAGGTGGTTGGATGGGTAGTGCACATATTCCTGTTTCATATTACGTCTGTACTAGTAGTCAGGCCATTATATTTGATGGGTTGTATATTATTTGATTCAGTTCTGGGTTGTAATAGCTATTGGTAGTTGTTTCATACAGTGACCTGTGAGCGGTCTGGGTTGGTATGGTTTATTTCCTTATGGTTTAGTATAACTTGTGCATGTGGACTGTTTTAGTTATACTTAGTTGCTTGAGCAGGTGATTAGTCCGGTTTATGATTACATCATGCCGAAATTTCTAAAATTTCTTCTATATTAATATTTAATTGGGTATAAATGTTTATATTATTATTGTTGGCAAGTGAGGGTGTTACAAGTTGGTATCAGAGCCACAGGTCACAGTCACTGAAACAATTAGGTGGGGAGTCGGGGTAGAGTTATAAGAAAGGTTAGGATGGTTTCGTGAGAGACAGGAAGTCTAATTATATTATGTATATATATATATATATGTATACTTCAGGCACCTGCTTCTGGTTCCGATTCAGACCCGGACGAGGATCCGGAAGGAGGGGCTTCTGTACCGCAGCAGATTTCCCCAGGGGTTATGCAGCCGTTCGTAGGATCGCAGGGCTCAGTGAATGGGCCAGCATATCAGTACACTCCTCAGCCTGTTCCATATCATGTGTACGAGCGAGTGGCCCGAGAGAGGGACTATCTCTTAGGGCAGATGGCAGAGTTGAGGGCTATGAGGGCTGGGGAGGAGGACCGGGCTAGAGATCGAGATAGAGCGGTAGCTGAGCTGGAGGATGTCCGGAGGCGAGTACGAGCTCTTAGACGTGTTGTCATTAGGCGGGGACGGATTAGATCCCGAGATGAGCCGGCATTTGTGACACAGCAGGTGACTCTAGGTCTGGTGACGGCAGAGCTGGAGAGCATTCTGGGATCAGCTTGGCGGGGAGAGTCGGATGACGATGATGACCAGTGATGATTAGGGTAGTATGATGATGTGGTATTTAGAGGCATGTTATGGCAGTAGTAGTACGTCAGGATTTGCAGTACGACCAGTTTTGTTGTATATATCTGTTGTACTGTGACTAGATGCTAGCAGTCTCTTCTTTTAGTATTATGCTGTACCCTTGTCGAAGCGTTGTTCTTACGCTTGTATCAGATCTATCTATATATATCATTGTCACTTTCGCAGAACTGTGTTAAATTCCTTTATACTGTCATTTACTTAAGCATCTTATTTACTGCTCGTTTCATATTTACCTTCAGCATCATTTCCTTCTAGCATAGTTTTTACTTTCGATACTATGTTTGACCTTAGCATTATGACTATTGTTTCTTTATTGCACCTATTGAACGTTTGTGAATACCTTGTGTAACCTTGGATTGATATCCTATTGCACCCTGTGAATCAATTGTTGACCGGAATATGGGTTGGAGACCTCGAATTACCTTTCAGTAATATATGCATTGTTTGTTTAAGTTGGATCATTTGAGCTATTATTTTCTGAACCTGAATCTAATATAATTGTTCATTGATTTCAGAAATATGCCTCCCAAAAAGAAGAAACAAAATACCCGAACCCCCGATCAGGGTGAACAAGCTAATCCACCTCCTGTTGGTCAGATGGACCCTGCCTTAGCACAAATATTACAAACTCTTGTTCAGCAGACTGCTACTCTGGCACAGCAACAGCAGCAATTACAGCAGCAGTTGTTGGCTCAACAGCAACAACAGCAACAACAGCAACAACAGCAACAACAGCAGCAGCAGCAGCAGCAGCCACCTGTTCCTCCGGTGGTTACTTTTAAGTCTTTCCAGGCAGTTAAACCTCCTGAGTTTAAAGGAACAGCGGACCCGGTGGAGGCGAGATCTTGGTTAAAAGAGATGGAAAAAGCCATTGCACTGGTGGGGGTCCCAGCAGACAAACAAACCGAATATGTAAGTTATTTCTTGAAGAATGAAGCCACTTATTGGTGGGAGTCGGTGAAGATGTTGGAAGCTACTGAGGTGATTCCTTGGGAAAGGTTCACAGAGCTATTTTTGGAAAAGTATTTCCCCGACTATATGAAAGATCAGATGGAGATGAAGTTTTTGGAGCTGAAACAAGGGAAAATGTCGGTGACAGAATATGAAACCAAGTTTACGGAACTAGCTAGGTTTGCTCCGGCCTATGTGGACACGGAAAGGAAGAAGGCTAAGAGGTTTCAACAAGGATTGAAACCGTGGATTCGTACTAAACTAGCAGTTTTGGAGTTGGAGACTTATGCAGCAGTGGTGCAAAAGGCCATGATAGCTGAAGGAGAAAGCGAATTATACTTCAAGGAAAAAGAAGGAAAGAAAAGAAAGGCTGGGTCAATGGGGGAACGACAAGAGCAAGGCAGCTCTCAGAATGTGCCAAATAAAAAGCCAGGATTCCAGTCAGGAAAGTATGGGAACCCTAAGAAGCCGGGATCAGGGAATGGGGGCCAAGGAAATAGAATTCAAGATGTGAGTCAACAGAAATTAGTTAGGCCACCCTTGGCAGAGTGCAAAACTTGTGGGAAGAGGCATCCTGGAGTGTGTACAAAGCTGGAGGTGACGTGTTTCAAATGTAATCAAAAAGGTCATTATGCTCGGGAATGCAAGGCAGGAATTGTGTGTCACCGTTGTGGGAAGCCAGGGCATATAATGAAGGACTGTAAAGTACCTGTAGTGAAACCTCCAGTTCTGGCTAATCCAATACTGCAAGCAATTGAAGCACCCCCAACAGCAAGTGTCAGACCCGTGGCAAGGACTTTCAACATGACTCTGAACGAAGCTATTAAGAATTTGGATGTGGTAGCAGGTACGCTCCCTGTAAATTCTGTTCAAGCTAAAGTGTTAATTGATTCCGGGGCTACGAAATCCTTTATATCCAAAGAATTTGTTCAAAAGTTAAATTGTGAGGTATGCATGTTACGTGAGGCTATAGTTATAGAAATAGCTAATTCAGAACGAATTCCGGTTACTCAAGTGTGTCCTCGTTGCAAGATTGATATTTCAGGGCATTGTTTTTACGCTAATTTGATACCATTTCAGTTAGGTGAATTTGATGTTATCTTAGGAATGGATTGGTTAACAGAGAATAATGCCCAAATTGATTGTAAGAATAAGAAGGTGATTCTTAAACCCTCTGATAATGTAGAGGTTACCTTTAGGGGTCAGAGGCAAGATAGGAGATTTTTAACGATCATTCAAACAAAGAGGTTGTTGAGGCAAGGATGCGAGGGCTATATGGCTTATGTCATGGATACTAGTCAAGAGGTGCCTAAGATAGAGGAAATTCCAGTGGTGAATGAATTTCTTGATGTTTTTCCGGATGAACTTCCCGGTTTACCTCCGGATAGAGAAATAGAATTTACCATCGATTTAGCCCCAGGAACTGAACCCGTGTCAAAGGCTCCTTATCGAATGGCACCTGTAGAGATGAAGGAATTGGCAGTTCAATTGCAAGATCTTCTGGAGAAAGGTATTATTAGGCCTAGTGTATCGCCGTGGGGAGCTCCGGTATTATTTGTAAAGAAGAAGGATGGAAGTATGAGACTGTGTATCGATTATCGGGAATTAAATAAGTTGACCATTAAGAATAAATACCCTTTGCCAAGAATTGACGATTTATTTGATCAATTAAAAGGAGCAACTTGTTTCTCGAAGATTGATTTGCGGTCAGGATATTTTCAATTAAAGATTAGACCGGAAGACGTTCCAAAAACAGCGTTTCGGACTAGGTATGGGCACTACGAGTTCTTAGTAATGGCCTTTGGGCTAACTAATGCACCAGCAGCATTCATGGACCTAATGAATAGAGTCTTCAAGAAGTATTTGGATAAGTTTGTGATTGTGTTTATAGATGATATTCTGATATACTCGAAGACCGAAGAAGAGCATGCAGGGCATTTGAGAATAGCCTTAGAAACGTTGAGGAAAGAGAAATTGTATGCGAAATTTTCTAAATGTGAGTTTTGGTTGAAAGAAGTGCAGTTTTTAGGGCATGTCATCAGCAGTGAAGGGATTAAGGTGGATCCTGCTAAAATTGAAGCCGTGATGAATTGGGACCGACCTAAAACACCCACAGAAGTTCGAAGTTTCTTAGGATTGGCGGGATATTATCGAAGATTTGTTCAAGACTTTGCGAAAATAGCCACCCCACTAACAAAGTTGACAAGGAAGAATGAAAAGTTTGTGTGGAATGAGAAGTGTGAAGAAAGTTTCCAGGAATTGAAGAAGAGATTGGTGACTGCACCTGTATTGACACTTCCAGATGAAAAGGGAAATTTTGTGGTCTACAGTGATGCATCTCACAAAGGTTTGGGATGTGTACTAATGCAGCACGGAAAAGTAATTGCTTACGCTTCGAGACAATTGAAACCTCACGAACAGAAATATCCTACTCATGACTTAGAATTAGCCGCGATTGTTTTCGCCTTGAAGATTTGGAGGCATTATCTGTATGGGGAAAAGTGTGAAATTTACACGGACCACAAGAGTTTAAAATATATTTTCACCCAGAAGGAGTTAAATATGAGACAAAGAAGATGGTTGGAATTACTCAAGGATTATGATTGTACCATCAACTATCATCCTGGGAAGGCGAACGTGGTGGCGGACGCTTTAAGTAGGAAGGAGAAAATCAGTATGTTGACAATGCCTGAGGAATTATACAAAGAGTTTGAAAGGTTGGAGATAGAGGTGTGTATGCCTGCAAGTAGTACAGATACGGTGTACACTATGACGTTTCAGCCAGAATTGTTAGAAAGGATTCGCAGATGCCAGGAGGAAGTCATGAGCGGAGATGTGAACAAGTTAACCGGTGAGGAAATATGCACACAGGTAGATGACAAGGGGATATTAAGATTTTCTTCACGTATTTGGATACCCAATGTGACAGAGTTGAAGAATGAGATCCTACAGGAAGCCCACAGCTCGAAATATTCGATTCATCCAGGAAGTACGAAAATGTATAGAGACCTAAAAAGAAACTTCTGGTGGCCGGATATGAAGAAAGATATTGCTGAATGGGTGAGTAAGTGTTTGACCTGTCAGAGAGTAAAAGCAGAACATCAAAGGCCAAGTGGGATGCTACAACCCTTAGAGATTCCCGAGTGGAAATGGGAACATATTGCAATGGACTTTGTGGTTGGATTGCCAAGGACGAGAGCTAATCATGATGCTATCTGGGTAATTGTTGATCGATTAACGAAATCTGCACACTTCCTCCCAATAAATGAGAGGTTTTCATTAGACAAATTAGTTCATCTATACATAAAAGAAATTGTGGTGCGACATGGAGTTCCAGTATCAATAGTCTCAGATCGAGATCCAAGATTTAATTCGAGATTCTGGAGAAGTTTTCAAGAATGTTTGGGCACCGAATTAAAAATGAGTACTGCTTACCATCCTCAGACTGACGGTCAGAGTGAAAGAACGATTCAAACAATTGAAGACATGCTCCGAGTTTGTGCATTGGATTTTGCAGGAAGTTGGGATGAACACTTGCCGTTAGTGGAATTTTCATACAATAATAGCTTTCATGCTAGTATCGGTATGCCACCGTATGAAGCATTATATGGACGAAAGTGTCGATCTCCAGTATACTGGGAAGAAGTTGGCGAGCGAAAGATACTCGGACCTGAGTTAGTGCAGCAAACCAAGGAAATAGTTCAACTTATTCAGAAACGGTTAGTGACAGCTCAGAACCGACAGAAGAAGTATGCTGATTTGGCCAGAAAGAATATGGAATTCGAAGAAGGAGAGCAAGTACTGTTGAAAGTATCTCCGTGGAAAGGATTAGTAAGATTTGGCAAGAAAGGAAAATTAAGTCCAAGATTTGTGGGGCCTTTCGAGGTATTGAAGAAAGTCGGGAAAGTCGCCTACGAGTTAGCTTTACCGCCTCATATGCAGCATATCCATAACGTGTTCCATGTATCCATGCTTAAGAAGTACCATCTGGATTCTAAACATGTCATTGAATATGAGCCGATAGAGATTCAGCCAGATCTATCTTATGTGGAGCAGCCTATCAAAATACTAGATCGAAAAGAAAAGGTTTTGAGGAATAAAACAATTCCTATAGTGAGAGTTTTGTGGAGAAACCCCAAGGTGGAAGAATCAACTTGGGAGTTGGAAAGCGATATGCTGGAGAAGTATCCTCAATTATTCTCTTAGGTGAGATTCTGGGGACAGAATCCTTTTAAGGGGGGAAGGTTATAACGCCTTAGAAATTTCAGAATATTTAATTATTAAAAGTTATCTATTTTATACTAAATATAAATTATGTGGTGTGTGAATTGGTTGAGGAAGTATTATATTGTGGAATAATATTTGGAAGTCAGATTGATATTTTATATGTGTTATGTAAGCCCGACTATTTTAATTATGTTTTTGGGATTTATTTCCTATTTAATTGCGTTATATTTACCTTCTGTGAATTTTATAAAATTCTCGGGATTAGCAGAAATCCTGAAATCTTTTTCATTATTGATTTTATTAGTTTACATGACTTTTAAAAATATTGGGTGAATTCTTTTTGGGTTTCAAGGATTTTAAATTGATTTTACGAATTATTTTCCAATTTAATGGTTTAATCTTGTAAAAATCATATTTAATTCGTTTTAAATCCTAAAAATATTTTAAAAATATGTGGGGTATCGTAATTTTTCATTCTATATTTAAGAGTTTTAAAATTTAAAGTTTCATCAAATTTTCCTTGATGTGATTTTTGGAAATTACGTAAATAGTTTATTCGTTATTTAAAAAGTTATTTTACTATAATTACCCCAACTACTTTCCCTTTTAATCATCTAATCCCTAAATTCATTTCCCCCAATCAGACTATAACATCACTCTCTCGAACTCTCGAGATCTCTGTTCTCTCTCTCAAACATATCTCTCTCCCTCACTCGATTAACTCCCGGTAAGCCTTGTCCGATTGTCTCTCTGTTTCCTTCCTCCGGCGACTGCAGTGTATGGGTGAGTGTGTGTATCTAAACCGGTAGTGTTTTCCGGTGGGATGTGTGAGTGTGTGAATTGTGCAGAGTGCGTGTGTTGTGTGAGTTAAACACAGAGGGTGTGTGTGTGTGTGTGTTGGGAAGGGTGGATAATGGTGAATTGAGGCATGGACACTCCGATTGGAGTTCCACCGTGGCCCTGTTCCGATTGGTTTTGCTGGCTGTGTTCATACAGATACATGATTCGGTTTTATTACCGTAATACTCTTATTGTATTAATTCTGAGAAATTGTTGTTGAGGTTCGATGTGGTTGGTTTGTGAATTGCCATTGTCCTGTTTTGGTTGCAGTTGGCACTCTGTTCGACTAATTCTGTGAAATGCGAATAAAATTTATTTTCTGAATACAATTTTGTGCGGAGTTTCGGTTTGGAAATCCATTTTTGGGTACCACTGGAATTTTGCCCCATCGACAAGGATATTAATAATAAATTGAGTCGATGGAATATGGCGATGATGATTATTTTCTGAGCCAAAAATTATTTAATATTTAATATTTGTTATTTATCTAATCAATTGTAATTTATTATCGAGTTGGTACTAATTGCTTAAATGGTATTAAATTATGAATCGGAGGATTGTAAATGCAAATCGAAATGTGAATTGGGATTGAATACTAATTATGGATTCGATTAGTAATTGAGATTTGTGTTGGTTGTGTCGGCTGTATCCCGACTGGCAGTCCCCCGTATAAAGGGGATGCCGTCAAAATTTTTCTAAAATATTAAAATCATTTCTTGATGATGAGTATGTATAATTATTTAACTTATACGAGTTGTGAGTCGGGCTTCATATTTTAAAGTCTATGTATTATGTGTTAATGTGCCAATATGATTAAATGCTACTATCCGTGGCTTATATATATAAATGTTGCTATTATATAAGTATATAAATGCAATTAGGGGACTATTCGCAGGGGTAGACTAGTGGAATGTTTATATTGATTAGTGAATTTTGAACAGGATTCTAAAATAGTGTTGTATTGTGTGTAGATTCCGTGGATAAAGGGAAGGCTAAAGCTGAGGACGTAAAGACACTTCGGATTCTGTGATTGTCTAGCTAAGGCAAGTAAATTGCTTCAATTATCTTTTAAATGAGTTATGATTATAAAAACCTGATTCATATGCTTATTCGAATTACTCTTGTTATAATTGTTCCGTTAATTTCCCGAAATTTCGAATACTTAATTGTTATACCCCAAATTGATTCTATTGAGTTGTTGATGCTTTTAGTGAATTGATTTATATTCATATCCCTTGTAAGTATATTGTTCCACCTCTCTTTCAAATAAACCGCTTCACTTATATTTCCAGCAAATTATGATTATCATAACTTGATTCTTACGTAATTGATTTACCCTTGATATAACTGCTCTGATAATTTCCATTAATTATGAATATTCAATTGTTATACCCCAGGTTGATTATATCGTTTTCGTTGATCCTTTAGTAGCTTGACTTAAATTAATACCCTTTTTGCCATATCGAACTTGTCGATGTTTAATTCAGAGATTACCCGAACTTATTCCATTTGGCGAGATTTGAGATGTTAACCTGGAACGAAAGTGTCCAGGGTGTTTGGCAGTTGAGGTGGTCGATTGTTCCGACACCTGATGTTTAGTTAGGATTGGACTATATGTTGTTTTTTTAAAATGTGGACCGTAAGGGTCGGACCAGATTCGTGGTCAGAAATTATCAAGGCCAATGTGTGCCATGGATCCATTAAGGACATTGCTGTGTGCGTTTGTCCGGGGTTAGTGCGTGACTGATCAGCAGCCTAACCTTATAATTGTTTTTATTTATAAAAATGCATGATAGTCCAATCCTCTTCTAGTTTATGATTCAGACAAATGATGAACTTTCAGTTGAGCTTATATATATTGTTGATTGTTAATTCTTGACAATCTTGCAGACATTTCAGTTGTGATGTTTTAATTGTATATATATATATATACTTGCTGAGCATTTGGCTCACTTGCTTGCTAATTCTGTTTCCTCAGCTAAGCCTGAAGATGTCTAGAAGAAGTGGCCCATCTGGTTGGGGTAGTCACCGAGGCAGTCAGAGGGTCGAGGTGGTTGGATGGGTAGTGCACATATTCCTGTTTCATATTACGTCTGTACTAGTAGTCAGGCCATTATATTTGATGGGTTGTATATTATTTGATTCAGTTCTGGGTTGTAATAGCTATTGGTAGTTGTTTCATACAGTGACCTGTGAGCGGTCTGGGTTGGTATGGTTTATTTCCTTATGGTTTAGTTTAACTTGTGCATGTGGACTGTTTTAGTTATACTTAGTTGCTTGAGCAGGTGATTAGTCCGGTTTATGATTACATCATGCCGAAATTTCTAAAATTTCTTCTATATTAATATTTAATTGGGTATAAATGTTTATATTATTATTGTTGGCAAGTGAGGGTGTTACACTGCATGAATCTAAGATTTCTTTTATGGACATATGCTCCAAGAAACATCTCCAGTTTCCTAATCTAAAATACATGTGTTTTCTCGATAAATCTCTCCACTGAGGATAATGAAACCAACAAACTTTAATAAGAGATGAGAATGAAGGCACAAGATGGGAGTGCAATTGAGCTGAAGATGAGAACTTTGACGACACCATAAACCATAATCCTTGAGAGGAGGGGCTATGGTGGAGAAATTGGCCTTAAAGTGTCACTAACCAAATGAGGACAAGAGTTGCATTTAGAAGAGCACCAGTTCTGGCACTAAGGAGGAGAGACGTAGTGAAGACAAGACAATGATATGTTGAAAATACTCACCAATACAGCAACATAGAGGTAGTTATATAATGTATTTAACAAGCCAAGACCAAACAAACAATTAACGAAACAAAACATGAAGGTATAAAGAATGCATATCAGTAACTGAAAGAACAAACGAAAATTAGAAGGCATACCAGAAGCCATAGCTATCTCAGTAAACAAAAGAAAACAGCTGAGTCATCAGGATCTGCTAGAAGTCCTGACTGTTCTTGAAGAGATAATTGCCCCCACTTACATTGTGTTGGGATGCTGGCAACTAATCTTCCAGGATAAAACAGCTCCGAGTTAGATGATCACAACAACCACAAAACTCAACTTCGACTGGCACCTCAGTCGCCGGAAAAACTCACAACAGCTACTGTGTTTAGAGGGATAACAGAGAGAGTAGAGAGAAGAAGAGAATGTAAGGGTGTAGTATCTGAAACCCAGCAGCTTAGCTCTCTATTTATAGGAGAGGCCAAACGTAACTGATGCCACCCAATTAATATTGTAACTGCCCATTTCCATTTTAATAAAAATGAAACGGTCGATTTAATACAATCAAAACGGCTAATTTTGACTTACATAAATTGTAACTATTACGTTATATATATTGTCCACACATTTCAGTTTTATTTTAATTAATCTGAATAAATAATTTATATATTATCAAATTCTGTCCAGGACATCAGGATCTGGTGTCCATCAGTATTTGATCATCAGGATCTAGTACCGTCAGGATTTCCATCAATATCAGGACTGACTTGACCATCAGTATCAGGATTCCTCCATCAGGACCGACTTGACCATCAGTATCAGGATTCCTCCATCAGGACTGACTTGGCCATCAGTATCAGGAGTCCTCCATCAGGACTTGACGTCTGACCAGTCCACATGATTTATTCCAAGTACTGATCCCAATAGATTATATATATATTTATTCTAATTAAAATATTATTAAACACATAAATAAAATCCCTCGCCCAGGTCGCCTCGTGTACGCGAGACGCCGAGACATTTGCCCAAATCGCCCTTCGACCGAGCCGAGCCGAGCCGAGTCGAGACGAGACGTGACGTGGCGGGACGGGCGGTGGCGCGCGTGCGTGTGTGTGTGTGTGCGCGTGGAGCACACAGTAACACCATGCACCATCTTACACCTTAGTAGTTGTACACTATCCTTGTGTGTGATTCTATATAAAGCCAACAACCCCCTTTATTTATTTCAATGTGGGACAAATACACATTCTCATTTTCAAGCTCTTTCAAGCTACTAACTTCAACTCCATTTCTCTATGGATTTCACTAAGAAAATACTTAGACCCATATATGAAAATTTAAGTCCCCATATCAAGGAACAATTTCCAATCGCTAAAATCAGGAATTAACATCAAGAACATAAATCCTTATGCTCTAAAAACTCCATTTTCTAACAATCCCCCACAAATCAATATATAAATGCTTCAGGTTTTTCATCATGACTTGTTTTTCAGAGTCGGTACCCTTCCGGGTTTGAACCCTCCTAAGTCCCCTACTTCGATGACTACCGGATTCAGATGGAATGTTTCACCTTGAATCTTAATCCGTTTGATGTAATCATGTTCCATAGACGACGACAAGTCAAAGGCTATGGTGCCAATTTACGGCTTTGAGACATTAATGGTCTCGTCTCGATCCTGTTCGTCGAATGTTTCAAGGAAAACCCTTTCCTCTAATTGCGACCACACAATTACATTCGCTTAGCTGGGCATCTCCAGAGATGTATAGCTACCATCTCGTCAAATGACTTGACCCCATTCAGAGTTATAATAACTCTTGCTTACTAGCAGCATCAGTACCTTCTAGGTTTTCAGGGGATAGACTCAGATACATCAGTATCATCTATATAGTAAAGGTACTACCAATTCATCCTTACAGCTTGTTATTACCACATTGAATACACTTCAAGGGATCTCCTCTCATGTGTATTGGGTTCCCACTGATGATGAATTATGATGGGTTGACAGCCCCATCCCCAACCTCGACTTAAGGACCACTGCAGGTTCCAGTCCTTTAGTCAAAGGATCAGCTATATTATTCTGAGTTCCTATGAACTCTACAGCTATAATCCTATCAGACACTAAACCCCTTATAGACTTTAGTCTAACTTGGATGTGTCTCTTTGTTTTAGCATTATACTTTCTACTGCTAATCTTATCGATAGTTGTTCTACTATCACAATGAATAGCAATCGCAGGAAGCGGTCTGCTTACTACAGGTATTGCGGACATAAGTCCGTGTAACCATTCAGCCTCCGTCCCCGTGGCATCAAGTGCACACAACTCAGCCTCAAATGTAGACCGAGTTACTATAGTCTGTCTGGTTGACTTCCAGGATATTGCTCCACCTGCTAAGGTGAACACGTATCCAGTCACTCCATTGGAACCAGACTTCTTAGCTATCCAACTTGCATCACTATACCCTTCAAGCACACCAGGAAATCTCCTATAGTGTAAACTAAGGTACATTGTGCCTTTCAGATATCTAAGTACTCTATCAAGAGCATCCCAATGAGTTCTGTTTGGACAGCTTGTATATCTAGCCAACTTAGACACATAGTATGAAATATCTGGTCTAGTACAGTTAGCAAGATACTACAAACTTCCTATAATCTGAGAATACCTTAACTGAGACACAGGTACTCCTGAAGTATTCTTAACAAGGGCAATTTTAGGATCATAGGGTGTACTAGCGATTCTACACTGTGAATAACCATATTTCTCAAGTATAGATTTCTCTATATAATGAGACTGCGATAAAGTTATTCCCTCGGCTGACTGTGTCAGCTTGAGACCAAGAATCACACTAGCCTCACCCATATCCTTCATTTCAAAATGCCTTTTCAAGAAAGCTTTTGTCTCGTTAATAATCTCAATATTTGTTCCAAACAGTAATATGTCATCTACATATAGGCACAAGATGACACACTCACTACCTTTAACTTTGGTGTAGACACATTTGTCACTATCATTAATATCATAACTGAGCGGCAATATAGTTTCATCAAACTTTTTATGCCAATCCCTAGGAGCTTGTTTCAAGCCATAGATGGATTTGATCAACTTACATACTTTCCTTTCGTTACCAGATGCAACAAATCCCTCAGGCTGATCCATATAAATCTCTTCTTCAAGTTCACCATGAAGAAAAGCTGTCTTTACATCCATTTAATGGATAATAAGACCATGTACGGAAGCCAATGCTACAAGCATTCAGATTGTTGTCATTCTAGCTACTGGAGAGTATGTGTCAAAGTAATCAATGCCCTCATTTTGCTTAAAACCTTAGCTACCAGTCTAGCTTTGTACTTATCTATTGAGCCGTTAGGGTTCAACTTCCTTTTAAAGATCCATCTACACCCGATAGTAGAACACCCAGGAGGGAGATCGACTAACTCCCATGTTCCGTTAGAAACAATAGAGTCAATTTCACTCTTTACAGCGCCCTTCCAATGCCTAGACTCTGAAGAATCCATAGCTTGCCGGAAAGTTAAAGGTTCATCCTCGACATTGTAAGTGATAAAATCACTTCCAAAATCCTTGACTACCTTTGCACGCTTACTCCTTCGTGGTTCCTCTACCTCCTTTGGAGTAGAGCTACTACTAGGTTCCGCCCCCACATTTGTCATCTTTTCCACATGATCAGGAATAGAACTTGATGTGTGAGTAGGATCTTCAGTAGAAGTATCTTGAGGCATACCAGTCTTCATAGGGTAAACATCCTCAAAGAATGTAGCATCACGAAACTCAACTATCGTGTTTGCCACTATACCATCTATGTCAGATTTTAATACTAAAAATCTCATAGCTGTAGTGGTCTCAAGATAGCCTAGAAAGATACAATCAACAGTCTTCGGACCTAGTTTCTTTCTCTTGTGTTCAGGGACAAGTACCTTGGCAAGGCACCCCCACACACGAAGATACTTAAGACTAGTCTTATTGCCCTTCCATAACTCATAGGGTGTCTTATCCATGTGTTTCAGAGGGACTCTATTCAGAATATGGCAAGCCGTATTCATAGCCTCTCCCCACATATATTTAGGTAGCCCAGAATTAATAAGCATACTATTAATCATATCTTTAAATGTTCTGTTCTTTCGCTCAGCAACCCCATTAGACTCAGGTGTGTATGCTGGGGTAACTTCATGAACTATACCATTGCTTGCACAAAATTCATTAAAAGCGTTACTCGTATACTCACCACCTCTATCAGATCTCAACCTTTTAAGTACCTTACTAGTTTATTTTTCTACTTCAGTTTTATATATAATGAATTTACTAAGTGCTTCATCCTTATGTCTAAGTAAATATACATAACAGTATCTACTACTATCATCTATAAAGGTAATGAAGTATCTAAATTGGTCCTTAGTCAACACACCACCAAATTCACAAATATCAGTGTGTACTAAATCTAACAAGTCTGAATCCCTAACAATATTATGAAAAGGTTTCCTTATTTGTTTAGCAGACACACATACTTGACATTTAGAATTCTTTTCTATAGTGTGTTTTGGAATCAACTCTAAGTTCATCATATTTTTAAGAGCACCAAAATTTAAGTGACCAAGTCTAGCATGCCATAAAGTTGAAGATTCAACACAGTTAACAGAAGGAGTAAAATTATTAATCAACGCACCCAAAACGGGCTCTGCATTTATTACAAATAAACCATTTGACAAGTAACCCTTGCCAAAGAAAGTACCAGTATGAATAAGAACTACTTTATTACATTTGAGAGAGACTTCAAAACCATAAGCTACTAAACAACTGCCACTTATTATATTTCTACGCATGTCGGGAACATGATGCACTCTCGTCAGGGATAGAATACGCCCCGAAGGAAACTTCAGGTCCACGTTTCCTACTCCGTGTACTTGAGCGGCACTTGCGTTCCCCATCGTCACTGTCAAGCTATGACTCTGTTGATAAGATACAAATAAACTAATGTTAGCACAAATATGCACATTAGCTCCAGTATCAATCAACCATTCATTTGACAGATAAGTGGAAAATAGTACAGGGTTGTAGGTAACATACCGGTCTACGTTGGTTTCAGAAGCCAAAGCCTCACCAACAACCATGTTCGCTACAGGCCCACTTGAGGTTCCAAGCACAGCATTCGCTTGAGCTACCACCTCGGCTTTCTTCGCTTTCTTTGTAGGGCAGTCCTTACTCCAGTGCCCAACCTGCCCACACGACCAACATGGTTTGTTTGCCTTTGATTTCTTGGCCTTGTCCTTATCATTCTTAGGTTTATTACTATTACCCTTCTTAGAGACAGCTTTCCTTTTCTGTCCTACAGTTGCTACATTTACCTTCGAACTTCCATGCTCAGTTGGCATCACATGTCCCTGTTTGGACTTGTGTTGTTCTTGAACCGAGATGTCCAGCATAAGGTTGGTCCAGGTGATCTCTCCTTTCTGTCTTTTCAGGGAGAGAGAGAACTCTTCCCAAGACTTTGGGAGCTTTTCAATCACACTCATCACCTTAAACTTTTCGGGGAGGTCCATTCCGGACTCCTTCAAAGCATGCACTATCATGTCGAACTCATGCACTTGCTCAGTCATGGACTTATTGTCCACCAGCTTGAAATCAAGGAACCTAGCCACAGAATACTTTTCCAGACCTTGTGAGTCAGTATTATGTGTCTGGTCCAGCTTCTCCCATAAGAGTTTTGCGGTGTAGGCATCAGAGGAGTACACATCAAACAATGTGTTCGTTAGAGCAGCCAAAATGGCCGCCCTAGCCACCCCGTCCTTCTCAGCCCACTTCGTAAAACCCTTAACTGATTCAACCTTTGCTTGATCCACAACCGGCTTCTCATATTCCACAACTGGCCATAAACCCTTTACAGTCAACCACAACTTCATCCTTTTCTGCCAACGAGAAAAGCCAACGCCCCCATTGAATTTCTCTGGCAAGCCAGTTAATTCAACAGGTTGTGGAAAACTGTAAGTGGTCTAATCAATGACCCCTGCAGATGCAACCGAACTACCACTAGCAGGAATTTCAGTCTCGTTAACCATTATGCTAAATACTATATAACGATTTATCTCTTCAAGAATGTTGGAAATACTCACTAATACAGCAACATAGAGGCAGTTATATAATGTATTTAACAAGCCAAGGCCAAACAAACAATTAACGAAACAAAACATGAAGGTATAAAGAATGCATATCAGTAACTGAAAGAACAAACAAAAATTAGAAGGCATACCAGAAGCCATAGCTATCTCAGTAAACAAAAGAAAACAGCTGAGTCGTCAGGATTTGCTAGAAGTCCTGACTGTTCTTGAAGAGATAATTGCCCCCACTTACACTGTGTTGGGATGCTGGCAACTAATCTTTGTTAGGTCCAAATGTGTTGTAGAGGGGGGGTGAATACAAAATTTCGAATATGAGAAGCAATAAAAACGATGCAATAAATGAGCACACAGATTCAAGGAATATATTTCTTTATATATAACTTGAAAGGGTTGCTACAACATTCATTACAAAGTATAACAGAAGTTCAGAGAGAAGTGAAGGATTCTAAGCTCTGTGAATGCACTCTCTCTTTCTCTTGTGTTTTTCTCAAATATTGCTCTCTCTATTCTTAATAAAACATTACACAAGTACTTCTATTTATACTACATGTAGTCTATGTCCTGTAGTCTTCAACAGCTAAGATGTACGTGGCCCAGTGGTGTCCACATAAATCTTGCCTTAACTTGAAAGCTTGGAAATCTGCCAATCAGAAGATGCCATGTGTCATGTTGAAGCTGCACCTAAGTAGAACTTCTACTTGAGAATTTCTACTTGGCTATCTCGAAATTCCTAAGTGGAACTTCTACTTGGCTATCTCGAAATTCCTAAGTAGAACTTCTACTTGACTATCTCGAAATTCCTAAGTAGAACTTCTACTTGGCTATCTCGAAATTCCTAAGTAGAACTTCTACTTGAGAATTTCTACTTAGCCATCCAGAACATTTAGTACTTAGAAAATATTCTGGTCTTCAACTTGAAACTTCAATGCACATCTTGAACTTGTGATATCTTCATGTCTTCTTTATTCTTCAACAAGCTCTTGAACATGGTTCTTTATTACTGACATAAACTTGCTATCAATGTCCTGACACTTGATGCACTGGTCTGGTTCATAAGTGACTAGTCTTGATAGTGTTTCTGCTTCTTGAATAAATTACCATATTCACTGAATAACTTGGCTTTCCAATATTTGCTTTCCTTCTTCTTCACTTGAAATCAATTGGTCTTGTTGATACTAATAGTTATGATCTTGATTCTTGATTTATCAAATCACTGAGGCATGAACAACTTTGACTTGAACTTCTCTCAATGATTTCTTCTTGGCTTGATCATAGTTAGCATGTTTAATTGTATCAATTACCTTGTCTTCATTTAGTGTTGATTTCTTGTGACTTCCTGTTCTTGATTGTCTTCTGGTTAAGTGTCTTTTCCTTTAGTTGAGTTACATTAGATATAGTGTTACAAGTTTATACACTCTGCCTTTCAATCTCCCCCAATTTGATTGTCTAACAATGACATTCAAATTAATGAAGGATAACTCAACTAAACAATGAGACGAGAAAAGATAATTAACATTACAGTCTTGAATAATATACAATTGAAAAGTACTTGAAAACAATGCAAAGAACTTAAAAACTAGAAACAGAATTCGAACCTCGAATTAAAGATCATTTGAATGATTCCTATCACCTGGATTATTTCATACCTTCTAGTCAAACTTATATCACCTTATTGGATTCACTCTAAGGTGAATTTCCTCAAGTGAGTTAAAGCAACCGAAAGACATGAAGTTTTTCCAACTTCAAGTTCACACCACTCTGACCTTTAACCCTAATTCCGTTTCCTCTTTCTAGCTTCAGCAGCTTGGTCTCTCTCTTCTTTCTGCCTTTTGCGCTTCTCCTTCTGCTGCTGTTCTTTCTTGTACACTGGATCGTGAAGCTGCTTCCACCTAGCATTCAACAGACTTACAGCTTCCATTTCTAGAGGGTTCCTGGGCTCTGGGTTAGGATGTTTGAAAAGCCTTCTGAGTTTATCAACCTCCTGAGTAGTCCTGATCTTTGGAATTTCCTCAAAGTTCTTCATTATGAGCTGAGGTTTCCAATGAGATTTAGTGGCTTTGAGATAACGATATATCATCTTGGGGTAGCCCTTGACACGGTCAGTATTATAGACACTAGCCGCATCTCGCTCCATTCGCTTCTTCTCCACAATTACTTCAGACAGATAACTCATGAGTCTCTGCTTTTCTTCAACAAACTTGTCTTCCACTTCGCCCCATTTGAACACATATAACACTTTCTCTAGAAATGCAGCATCTTGAGTCTGTAGCAGCCATTGTCTACTCATATGCAAGAGTGTTTGTTTCTGGTCTGCATCTATGTATGCTAAGGCATCAGCTGTATCATCAGCATAAGAGTGTATCCAGTATACACTATCTTTCCCTGGAACGCCAACTGCCTCCCTTATTTCTCCTTGTTCCAGTTCTCCAGAAGGAAGAGTCAAAGCTTCATCTACATTCTTCATTGCTTGAAGAATATTCCATTTCTTTTCTATCAGCTCCGGCTCAATCTTCACGTTGTCGAGAGGGTTTGGAGCAATGACATCACACTTCCACACCTCATTGCTCTTCAAGAATATGACTCTTTCAATGATCCTCACGGATTTATCTTTAAGCTCAGAGGCGAATCCCTTACCCATCATTTGTCTACATACAGCTTTAAGAGATTCCACTGAAAGTTCCATTAAGTCCTTTTCCTCCATGCTCACCCTCTTCATCTTTCCTTGAACCACCATACGGACAACATTAGGATGTACTGAGATTTCTGGTCCATTGTCCTCTGCTAGCTGCATTAACTGATCCCTATACAGAATGCTTAGCTCCTGAGATTGAGAGTATTGAATTTTAGTTGCTAGCAAGTACAACTCTGACGCAGATCTTCTCGTTATGAAATGGTCATCCACATATAAGAAAGATGTTGGGACACCTTCTACCAAAGACAAAATAACCTGCCATTCCTTGAGCGTAGCATTGTATCCAACCCTGACTTTAGAAATTAATCTCTTCAATGCACTGATGTAGTCCGAAGTCATTGGATTCTGCAAATTCAGGTTGTAGAACAGGTCATCTGCCTCGTTATTATGAACTCCTTTCGTACAGGGTCTCATCAATATCTTCCTTGCTTCATCCCATTTCTGCCCTATCCTTCGCTTGTCCATATCAACTTGAGGATCAGCTAGCCTTGCAAGCTCATGATCATACTGCTTCCCTTGTAGCTCCCCTTTCTTTTCTAGGAACGCAGCACGATCTTGTAACATCTTCATTTTATGGAACTGAGCTTGTTCCAAGGCTAACTGTTGAGACTGCAGGGTTTCTTCATCAACAGGATCTTCTTCAGGCATTCCGAAAGACATACCAGCACCTCCACCTTGTTCCTTCAAAGATCGTTTTACAGCATGTGTGAAAGGTACGTCTTCCATATCAGAATCTGAGTCTAGTACCTCCTGTACTATTTCCTGATGACTCAGGTCAATAACTGGTTCATCTTCTTCAACCATTATTGCCTTACCCTTTCTCCCCCTCAGAGCCTCTTCAGCAACAGCAGGCTCAATTTCTGTCCTCAGAGCCTCTTTAACAACAGCAGGCTCAATTTCTGTCTCCTTGACAAGATCAGTGGGTTCTTCAATTTCTTCGATGTAAACTGCCTGCTGTCTCGTCTCCATTCCACTCTCCCCCTTAGGTGAGTTATCCTGAGCTCCACCTTGGTGTGCAGATCCACCAGCTGCATAAGAACCTCCAAAACCAGAACCAGAGGCTCCCGCTCCACTAGCACCACCTGCTCCACCTGCACCACTATCGGGGGGAGGTTGCTGGGACTCGAAACACTCAAGGGGCACAAAACTTCTGAATGCGAACATCAATCTACTGATCTCCACAGCCATAGCATGCATTGTAGACTCCATTGCCCCCATCCTCTCATTGAGAGTGTTTCCTTAGACACCACCAGCATGGCCCAAGTCATTGACCTGATTTGTCAAAGTTTTAAAAGCATCAGCTTGACTTGACATTCTTGCTGCGTAGTCGTCTAGAGCCCGTTGATTGTTTCCAACATTAATCCCCAACTGCCCCATCGACTGCCCGAACTGCTCCATTTTATTCTCCATTGAAGTCATACGCGTTTCCAGATTTTCAATGTTAAGGGACGGTGTTTGGTTTGGGTGACCTCGCTCTAATACTCGTTCTGTTAGTATTTGACGCTCGGTTTCGGGCCTTAAAAATGAAGGTCCCTCTCTCCCTAACCTCTCACACACACTCCCTGTCTCACGCTCGTATATGTCTTCAATGATTGATCCAAATAATGAAGCTGTACCTGCAGACATTTGATAAGAAATGTTGTTGACAGTTATGGGATCAATTACTGTTTGTTCCTGAGTTGGAATCTCAGGCTGAGAGGCTGCAAAGTGTTCTTGTACAACATCAGAACCGATCCTCTTTGCAGCATCAGTATGTACCGGTGAAGGTACGGCTGAAGTTCTTAAAACTTCATGACCCCTTGAAGCAACAGTATCTTTAAGGGGTACATTATCCTCACCAAAATCAAAATCCCTATGTGCAGATTGTTCATGGGGTGAACCACTCTCGTGAGGTGGAGTGGTTGTGTGTGACACGCTAGGGTTTGACTGAGGTTTTGAAGTAGCAGCATGAGAAAATTTGGCTTTCTTGCGAATAAGAGGCTGCTCTTCGGGGTCACTCTCCTCATCATTTCCTACATCTAGATGTGAAGGCTTTCTGACTTCCGTTATCAGGGGTGAAAGAGAATATGAATGTGTGTCAGACTCAGAGTCAGAAATATGGCTCTCACCCTGGGATAGATCCTGCGGGCTAGCAGAATCTTGGGTCTCGGAATCAGATATGTAGGAAGAGGAGTGAGTAGTATGCAGAGAGAGATTACCTGATTCATTACCTTGTTCGTCATCGCTTCCCTCATCAGGAATCCCTTCAAATGCCTCAGCATGAGCAGAAGGATTCTGAGCATGTGATGAAACTTGCGATGATGCTTCCAAATTGGTAACCCCTGCATCATATGTAAGCCACGTCTGTAGGGTATCAGGAATTGACATTGGTTTCCCGTGATGTTTATCCTGATTGTTAATTGTGGACAGTGACTTAGTGCCCATCCCTAGCGGTTGAGATGTTGGGCTTCTGGCAAATCTCTGTCTAACCTCAAGAGCTTCCTTCGGTATTAGATCATTAATGAGCAATTGTAGGAATCGAGGAAACCAGCAGACAACGTCAGTTGTGGAGAGGTCTCTGCTTGCAGGAGATCCCATTGAAGCCACTATCTCACCGAGAACTATGCGTCCATAATTTATGTCCAGTTCTCGTGCTAGGGCTATTCCAAAGGTTTGTATGGGAATGGAAATTTGATGGAAATCTTTTTCTCGTGCCCGAAAACATCTTGTGATGGCCTCGAAAAAGTAATTCCATTCCACATGGAAGAATTGTTTCTGGATGTGTCCTGAGATAGGTACTAACTCGAAATTCTTCCCAGACTTAGAATTTTCAAAACTTCACCCTGGAAGCTCAAGTCGAAATTCAAGTCGAATTTCTACATGAGTTTCGAGATAGAGACTAACTCGAAATTTTGAAGATACTTAGATTTTTCAACAATTAAATTGCCAAATAAATATAAATATCAATTCAAGGATTTTTAATATATGACATAATTAAAACATTCCTTGATAATTCTAAGGCCTTTAATTACATGAAAATCATAGGTAAATTCATCTAAAAATCATGCAATATTTAGAATATTATGAATTTAACTCCCCCTATGATCATGCAATCTAACAAGCATAAATTCAAAGATTTGTGCTATAAAAGACACTTAAACCACAATGAATTCATGCAAAAACACACTATATGCAACCTATAACAATCATTAATTAGGCATATTAAAGTCTAAGCACATAATGATTGAGTAGCTTGCACATATAAACATAAACATGGATTTTACAGATAGAAGGCTTTACTAACTTGTGTTAAGCATTCCCAATTCACCAACCAACCTATTGAATGTTACTTCATCAAGAGGTTTGGTGAATATATCTGCAATTTGTTGCATTGTGGGCACAAAATGTAGCTCCACAGTCCCCTCCTCGACATGTTCTCTTATGAAGTGATACCTGATGTCGATGTGCTTGGTTCTTGAGTGATCTACAGGATTGTTGGTTATGGCAATGGCACTTGTGTTGTCACACATAATTGGAATTTTCTTGTGCTCCATGCCATAATCCTTCAATTGGTTCCTCATCCACAGTATTTGAGCTACACAGCTTCCAGCAGCAATGTACTCAGCTTCAGCAGTAGAAGTAGATACTGTATGTTGCTTTTTACTTTGCCAGGACACCAATCTTCTGCCAAGAAATTGGCAAGCACCAGATGTGCTTTTCCTATCAATCCTGCAACCTGCATAGTCTGAATCTGAATAGCCAATAAGATTAAAACCTGTATCTCTTGGGTACCAAATCCCTAGATTTGGTGTGCCCTTGAGATACCTAAAAATTCTTTTGACGGCTACGAGATGTGATTCTCTAGGATCCGCTTGGAACCTTGCACATAAACAAGTTGCGAACATTATATCTGGTCTACTTGCAGTTAAATAGAGGAGTGAGCCGATCATACCTCGATAGCTTGTGATGTCAACTGATTTACCTGATTTGTCTTCATCAAGCTTCGTGGCTGTTGCCATGGGAGTCTTAGCTGCTGATGCATCTTCTAGATTATACTTCTTGAGTAAATCTCTGACGTACTTGGATTGACAGATAAAGATACCATCTTTTCTCTGACTGATCTGTAATCCAAGGAAGAAGGACAGCTCTCCCATCATGCTCATCTCATATTTTTCCTGCATTAGCTTGGCAAATTTCTCGCACAAGCGCTCATTTGATGACCCAAAAATAATATCGTCCACATATACTTGAACAAGTATTAAGTCATTTTTCACAACTTTATAGAACAATGTTTTATCAATTACTCCCCTAACAAAACCATTTTCAATTAAGAATAGAGATAGGGTTTCATACCATCGCCTTGGGGATTGCCTGAGGCCATAGACAGATTTGAAGAGTAGATACACAAAATCTGTATGTTCTGGATCAACGAAGCCAGGCGACTGTTCCAGATATACTTCCTCTTCTAACTCTCCGTTCAGGAAGGCACTTTTCACGTCCATCTGGAAAACTTTGAAGTTCTTATGTGCTGCAAATGCCAAGAACATCCTGACTGCCTCAAGTCTTGCAACTGGTGCATAGGTTTCATCATAATCAATTCCTTCTCGCTGAGAATAACCTTTTGCAACCAAACGAGCCTTGTTTCGTGTTACAAGTCCGTTTTCATCCAGTTTATTTCTGAATACCCACCTAGCTCCAATTACGGATTTGTTCTTTGGTCGGGGTACCAGTTTCCAAACTTTCTGCCTTTCAAACTGATTGAGTTCCTCTTGCATTGCAATCACCCAATCAGCATCGCCAAGAGCTTCTTCGATTTCTTTAGGTTCAAGCTTGGATAAGAACCCAGAATATAAGGAGATATTAGCCATGTCAGCTCTTGCAGTTCTTCTAGTAGTCACACCAGCATCTGGATCACCAATAATTAACTCAAACGGATGGTCTCTATTCCATACCCATTCACCTGGAAATTGTCTAGATGATTCAGCTTGACTTTCTGAGATGGGGTGCTGACTACTTTGATTATTTTCACTAACTCCCCCTGAGTTAGTGCCAGCTCCTACAGAACTAGAGTCAACTCGACTCGAGCCTTGAACAGTAGTCCTTGAGCTGCTATTTACTCCCCCTGAGTTGTTGCCGGTTCGTACTGAAGAAGTCTCTCCTGAACTTGTAGAATTAGCTTGTTCACTAGACTCAGGTTCTTCATGTACGCTTGGAACATTTAATGGAACAACCAACTCAGGTTCATCTTCAAGATCTTCTAAGTCCAGATTCTGAAATTTTAGGGACTCAGGTTCACTAGAATCTCTTGAAATTGATGAGAGTTTGGTATCGTCGAATCTGACGTTGTAACTTTCAGTCACTTTTCGATCATTCACCAAGAACACTCTATAAGCTGCCACCACGTCTGTAGAGTAACCAACAAAGATTCCTTCACGAGCTTTTGCTGCAAACTTGCCTAGATTTTCATCATCTATAAGCACATAGCATTTTGCTCCGAAGACATGAAAGTATTTGATTGTTGGTCTTCTGTTGTTCATTAGCTCACATGGTGTCTTTTCTTTATCTTTTATGATTAAGGTTCTATTTTGAGTGTAACAAGCGGTACTCACTGCTTCGGCCCAGAAATACAAAGGAAGTTTTGAATCATACAACAAAGTTCTTGCTGCTTCAACCAGAGTTCTATTCTTCCTTTCAACTACTCCATTTTGCTGTGGAGTTCTCGGGGCTGAATACTGACGACGTATTCCTTTAGATACACAGAAGTCATTTAGCACTGCGTTTTTGAATTCAGTGCCATTGTCTGATCTAATCGTCTTCACAGTAAGTGTTGAAACATTCTCAATTTGAGTGATGTGATCAATGATTAAGAAAGGTACTTCGTCTTTCGTCATTGCGAACAATACCCATGTATACTTGGAGAAATCATCCACGATTACCAAAGCATATCTTTTCCTAGACAAAGATAGGACATTCACTGGGCCAAAAAAATCCATATGAAGAAGTTGTAGAGGCTCAGTAATACTAGAAATTTCTTTGCTTTTATGCGATGCTCGCTTCGACTTTCCCATTTCACAAGCTTCACAGAGTCCTTTCGGAGCGAACTCCATTTGAGGTAGATCTCTCACCAATTCTCGCCTTGCGAGAGCATTCATCGTTTTGAAGTTTAAGTGAGATAGCTTTTTGTGCCATAACCAGCTTTCATCATCCGAGGCTTTGCTGTAGAAACAGGTGACCTCATTCTGATTTGCTGAATCCATATCTGCAACAAAAAGATCTGCCTTTCGAACTCCTCTCAAAGCTAGTGAGCCTTCCTTGATGTGAGTGATTGAGACACCTTTCTTGTTGAAGACAATTTCGTAACCTTTGTCACAGAATTGACTTATACTCAACAGATTGTGCTTTAGTCCCTCAACATAGGAAATATCTTCAATGATGACATTGCCAGTTTTCAGTTTGCCATATCCCTTAGTCACACCTATGCTGTCATCTCCAAAGGTAACATAAGGGCCAGCCTTCATAATCAACTCTGTAAGCAGGGACTTGTTTCCAGTCATATGCCTCGATGCTCCACTGTCTAGCACCCATATAACTTTATTTCTATTCTGCTTAATGCCCTGCAATGACAGATTGGTTAGACATTCTTCGGAACCCAACTTTGATTGGGCCCGGCTTTTCGATAAGATCGAGAATCAACAGATTTAACAACAGGAGATGCACTTTTCTTCATATTACTAGAGCTTTCGACTATCTCCTTTCCTTTCTCAGACTTGACAGATTTGTCAGTCTTAGGAGAAGGTTTGTCACTCCTAACTTTAGGAGGACTGACAGTCTTGGCTCTACCATACTTTTTCTTGATATTTGAACTAGCAACAGTATTTGAGCATGACTGGCTAGATGCATTCAATTAAATGCACAAAAGTTTGCATGATATTAAAAGTGCATGGCATACAATTAGGTTGACCACACTGTGCATGATTCTGATGCAGATTATTCATTGTATGTGTGGTAGGCATGGCATGTGCAGCAGGAACATTCATGTTAGCTTTGCATGCATAAGAAAGATGTTCAGTAGATTTACAATGATAACATGCTTTCTTTATTCGTTCAGCCTTAACCTCTTTTATGTCTTTTTCTTTCTTTCCTTGTTGTTTAACAGCCTTAGCTCCTAATCCCAGTCTAGATTCATCTCTATGGAAATTGATTTTCACTTGTTTAATAGGAGTTATAGGTTGTTCTTTCTGGCGATCTTCCATCTCAATCTCATATCTAGCTATCAATTCAGTCTCTTCTTCTTCTATTCTAGGAACAAGATGTTTGTAGATAGGTTTGACAGCCGATTTAAGAATACTAGGTGTTTCCTTTTTAAGGTCACTGGAACTAGGGTCAATAGGTCTCTTTCCTTCTTTCTTAGGAAGGTCAGAATAATCAAGTCCTATACCTACTCCAGTTATTTTCTTAAATGTGTCATTATCTACATACACTTTACTAGCCGCTAGTTTGTAAGCTTCGCATTTTGTTTCTAACTCAGCTAGATTGTTCCTAAGACATGCTTCTACTTCTTCCTTAAGGACGAGCTTGTGTTCCAGAGATTTAATAAAGTCTCTTAGAGAAGTATCTACAGTGCAAGCAGCCTCTAGCTCTTCCACTTTTGCCTCAAGCATTCTGCATTTGGCAACAAGTGTTTTCTGTTCCTTTTGAGAAGAGTCTAGGCTTTTGCACAACATATAGATCTCTTCACTAAGAGCCCCGTTCTGTTCTTTATAATCATCAATAGACATTTCTACTTTAAGAGTCAGAACTGGTACCTCTGGTTCCTCTGATGTCTCAGCCATGAGCGCAAAGTTCGCTACATGAGTAACATCTTCCTCATCTGAATCATCCCAAGCTCTTCCTTCTGTCACCAATAAAGCTCGTTTTCCATGTCTTTCCTTCAACAGTGCTTCATAGTTGCTTTTGAGAGCTTCAAATGTTTCTTTTGGATAAGTCTGTTTAGGCTTTTTGCAGTCCGAGGCAAAGTGTCCAGCTTCACCACAATTATAGCATTTGAACTTCATTTTGAAATCCAAAGGAGATTTGTAGCTGGTATTCTTGCCTTTTCCTTTGTAGCCTGACGAACTACCACCACCCTTAGCAGCCCGATAATAAGATGAAGATTTTCTCTGTGGTCGGTTGCTCTTTCTAAATCTCATGTTGCTGAACTTCCTTGCCATGTATGCCACGACACTATCGTCCATGTTGTCCAGCTCTTCTTGGGTGTAGTAGTCATCATCACTGTCAGATGCGCACTCGTCATCATTATCAACTTGATGTGGTGCAAGTGATGATTTAGGCTTTGCTGCAACCATTGCCTTCTTAGACTCTTCCTCATCAGCAACTAATCCTGATGCACTTTCTTTTGACTTTGAATCATTGTCCCATGCTTGATCTTGAAGCGTTTCCAGCTCATAGGTCTTTAATATTCCATAATACTCTTCCAGAGAAGTTGTATGCAAATCTCTGGTTTCTCTGATTGCGTAGACCCTATGCTCAATGCTTTTTGGCTGGTTCCTCAGATATCTCGTATTTGTTTCAACCATGGGGAGAGTCACACCTCTCAGATTCAAATCCAATACCAACTGACTGAATCGTAGATAGACTTCTGTAATGCCTTATCCTTTCCGTATTCTAAAGGTGTCATACTCCATCTTGAGTATGAGTGTCTTGTTATTTCTGACCTCTGCAGATCCTTCCATGACAACTTCTATCTTGTCCCAAATCTTCTTCGCTGTAGTCAAACCTTTGACTATGTTGAACATTTCATGATCAAGAGATTCCATCAAGGTTTGTCGTACGGCAGTATCCAAAGCTATTTGCTCTTTATCAGCATCCGAAAAGTCCGCTGCCTTTTTGGGCTCAGACCGGGGTGCTATAACCACCCCTCCTTCCGTATGTGAAGGAATAACCACCATTTTACCCTTGTCAAGGACTTCAAGATATTCAGGGTTAACAGTCTCTAGATATAGTCTCATTCTGGAAACCCACTCTTCATAGTGATCTCTGTTGAACATTGGGATCTTGAATGCATTTTTAGGAGCCATTTGAATTCTGGTCACTAAAAGTTTCTAAGTACCCAAGACTAGGCTATGTAGAATATGTATGTAGAACTTTAGCCTAAGTCGAAATTTCTCTAAGTCGAAATTTTGTTCAAGTCAATTGCCAAGTCGAAATTGCCAAGTCGAAATTGCCAAGTCGAAATTGCCAAGTCGAAATCACCAAGTCGAAATTGCCAAGTCGAAATTGCCAAGTCGAAATCACCAAGTCGAAATTGCCAAGTCGAAATTCTATGTAGAAATTCTCAAGTAGAAATTCTATGTAGAACTTTTGTCCTTAGAATAATTTTCTGCAGATTTCTTTAAATATTGAATAAACAATATTATCACTTTAACACCTTTTGACTTTAGATGCTTTACTCACCAAACCCACCTAACCCACTTGCTAGGTACTGAGTATGTCTTTTACTTTCGGCCGAATAAAGTAAATCAAAAAGTCCAAAAACCACCTTTTTATTCTTTTACTATTGAAAAGGAGATCAAAAAGTTGTTGGGTTGTATTCTTTGATAAGAACAGATGATGAACACTCAAGAACACCAAATATGAACTAACCCAGATAAATTCACAAAAATTAGTTAAAATACACCCAAGCTAAATAATCACACCTGGAGTATTTAAATAATTTTTCAGATGAGTTTTCACTACCAACGAATTAAAACACACTTTTCGAGAAAATGAAAAGTAGATCTGAAAAATGAAAACTCACGATTCTTCTACTCAACACAAGGATCTATGTTTTGTATGTTAAACATATAGCTCTGATACCAATTGTTAGGTCCAAATGTGTTGTAGAGAGGGGGTGAATACAACTTTTCGAATATGAGAAGCAATAAAAACGATGCAATAAATGAGCACACAGATTCAAGGAATATATTTCTTTATATATAACTTGAAAGGGTTGCTACAACATTCATTACAAAGTATAACAGAAGTTCAGAGAGAAGTGAAGGATTCTAAGCTCTGTGAATGCACTCTCTCTTTCTCTTTTGTTTTTCTCAAATATTGCTCTCTCTATTCTTAATAAAACATTACACAAGTACTTCTATTTATACTACATGTAGTCTATGTCCTGTAGTCTTCAACAGCTAAGATGTACGTGGCCCAGTGGTGTCCACATAAATCTTGCCTTAACTTGAAAGCTTGGAAATCTGCCAATCAGAAGATGCCATGTGTCATGTTGAAGCTGCACCTAAGTAGAACTTCTACTTGAGAATTTCTACTTGGCTATCTCGAAATTCCTAAGTGGAACTTCTACTTGGCTATCTCGAAATTCCTAAGTAGAACTTCTACTTGACTATCTCGAAATTCCTAAGTAGAACTTCTACTTGGCTATCTCGAAATTCCTAAGTAGAACTTCTACTTGGCTATCTCGAAATTCCTAAGTAGAACTTCTACTTGAGAATTTCTACTTAGCCATCCAGAACATTTAGTACTTAGAAAATATTCTGGTCTTCAACTTGAAACTTCAATGCACATCTTGAACTTGTGATATCTTCATGTCTTCTTTATTCTTCAACAAGCTCTTGAACATGGTTCTTTATTACTGACATAAACTTGCTATCAATGTCCTGACACTTGATGCACTGGTCTGGTTCATAAGTGACTAGTCTTGATAGTGTTTCTGCTTCTTGAATAAATTACCATATTCACTGAATAACTTGGCTTTCCAATATTTGCTTTCCTTCTTCTTCACTTGAAATCAATTGGTCTTGTTGATACTAATAGTTATGATCTTGATTCTTGATTTATCAAATCACTGAGGCATGAACAACTTTGACTTGAACTTCTCTCAATGATTTCTTCTTGGCTTGATCATAGTTAGCATGTTTAATTGTATCAATTACCTTGTCTTCATTTAGTGTTGATTTCTTGTGACTTCCTGTTCTTGATTGTCTTCTGGTTAAGTGTCTTTTCCTTTAGTTGAGTTACATTAGATATAGTGTTACAAGTTTATACACTCTGCCTTTCAATCTTCCAGGATAAAACAGCTCCGAGTCAGATGATCACAGCAACCACAAAACTCAACTTCGACTGGCACCTCAGTCGCCGGAAAAACTCACAACAGCTACTGTGTTTAGAGGGAGAATAGAGAGAATAGAGAGAAGAAGAGAATGTAAGGGTGTAGTATCTGAAACCCAGCAGCTTAGCTCTCTATTTATAGGAGAGGCCAAACGTAACTGATGCCACCCAATTAATATTGTAACTGCCCATTTCCATTTAATAAAAATTAAATGGTCGATTTAATACAATCAAAATGGTTGATTTTGACTTACATAAATCGTAACTATTACGTTATATATATTGTCCACACATTTCAGTTTTATTTTAATTAATCTGAATAAATAATTTATATATTATCAAATTCTGTCCTGGACATCAGGATCTGGTGTCCATCAGTATTTGATCATCAGGATCTAGTACCGTCGGAATTTCCATCAATATCAGGACTGACTTGACCATCAGTATCAGGATTCCTCCATCAGGACTGACTTGACCATCAGTATCAGGATTCCTCCATCAGGACTGACTTGGCCATCAGTATCAGGAGTCTTCCATCAGGACTTGACGTCTGACTAGGACTCCATCAGGACTTACTTGACCATCAATATCAGGATTCCTCCATCAGGACTGACTTGGCCAGGACGCCATCAGGACTTACTTGACCATCAGTATCAGGATTCCTCCATCAGGACTGACTTGGCCGTCAGTATAAGGAAGTATCAGGAATCCTCCATCAGGACTTGACGTCTGACCAGTCCACATGATTTATTCCAAGTACTGATCCCAATAGATTATATATATATATATATATATATATATATATATATATATATATATATATATATATATATATATATATATATTTATTCTAATTAAAATATTAATAGTCGCCTCGCGTACGCGAGACGCCGAGACATTCGCCCAAATCGCCCTTCGACCAAGTCCTGATGGAGGATTCCTGATACTTCCTGATACTGATGGCCAGAATACTTAGACCCATATATGAAAATTTAAGTCCCCATATCAAGGAACAATTTCCAATCGCTAAAATCAGGAATTAACATCAAGAACATAAATCCTTATGCTCTAAAAACTCCATTTTCTAACATGATCTTGGCCATGGTTTGTTTTTCAGTCTGCAGCCAGTTTTCAAGATTATGCAACTTTATCACACTTTACTCCTTAGGTCTTTTCCAAGTGATTACCATCATTATCAGTTCAATTAATTTTTGCTAGAAGACTGCAATATAACTTGGGACATGATTGATACAACACACTCAAGAATGAAACAAAACAACTACGAGTAACCAGTACAGTTTGTTTAGACCCTCAAAAAGTATCAAAGCCACATTGTATATTGAAATAATAGTTTTAAGGTGTTTATCTACCACTGGAATCATGTATTCATGGTCTAATCTATCAGATAAACAGGCTAGATACATATTACTTGGGATTTTAAGATTACTTTTTGAGAGAAAAAAAATGCCCAGACTTCTATTTTCCTTCATTCTTTGATGTAAGGTGTAAATTGAGAAGCATACGCGAAGCTGCATCAAGCTACCATCCAAACAGATATATGAAATACATATCAGCCAACTAATTACTCACTAAAGTTATGTCTGGTACATTACCATATTTGCTTTTGTCCATCATTACACAAAGTTTTTTTTGCTAAATGTCATTACACAAAGTTATTAGTTAAGAGCTAATACAATTTCAGTTACTACTTACTATGATCACCTAAAAAGTTGTGTAGTTACACTACAAGGAATTTCAAGTCTAACAACGGATTTTATCCGTTGTCTGATACCTGCAAACCCCGTTGTCTATCGGGGTGTCGTCTGATACGCACCTCAGACAACGGTATGAAAACTGTTGTGTGTTAGAGCGAGAGACAACGGTATCATCTCTAGACGCCGTTGTCTAATATCCAGAAACAACAACACAATGGTTTAGAAACCGTTGTTGTTTGGGATGCTACACAATGGTTTTAATTGAAGTAACACTTGTCTGAAAACAAATCACACAATCGTTTTTATTGAATAAACACTTGTCTGAAAGGAAATCACACAATGGTTGTAATTGAAGTAACACTTGTCTGAAAACAAATCACACAATCGTTTTTATTGAATAAACACTTGTCTGAAAGGAAATCACACAATGGTTGTAATTGAATAAACACTTGTCTGAAAGGAAATCAGACAATGGTTTTAATTGAATAAACACTTGTCTGAAAGGAAATCACACAATAATTTTAATTGAATAAACACTTGTCTGAACTGAAATCACACAACATTATGGTGAAATATTTCCATTGTTGTTTGGGACTCTAGACATGGTTTGTTTAATTTAAACCGTTGTAATAAATACATTACACAATGGTTTAGTTTTGCAAGCATTGTTTGTTTGGATAATAAACAACATTATAATATGATAAAATGTTGTGGTAGTTGGTATCAGACTACGGTTTAGTATTTATAAAACATTGTCTGATAAATACATTACACAATGGTTTAGTTTTAATTTTGTAGCCAAAATGCTTTTGTAAAGCATGGACATTGTCTGATATGCTTTTTAACAAGTAAAACATTGAAGATGCCCTCATTGGCTAATCACATTTTAGACAATGGTTTATTTACGCAAACAACAAACAATAAGCAATTGGACAATTCAATCGACAAGCAAAAAATTAACCAACCAACTAACATTTCACCATTACCACCAGGTTCAAAACAATATTCACCAATAAACCAACTAATATTCATAAAAACATCCACAAACATTGGCCTACTAACATATTTTGGGATGAACATATCCACCAAAAAGAGATAACATTTTAAACCAGGTTCATGTTAAATCAGTTACTACAATTACCCCACAGGAAGGCTACCAAAAGTACTTCAAAATGTTCACCCAAAAATAACCAAAATGACCAAGTTATATTTTTCTAATCAAGCACCTAACAAGCGTGGTGCTTCATGAAGAACTTTGCCCAATCAGTCTTGATTTCAATGATATCACTGGTGCTATAAGCCAGGTTGCCCCTCCGTGCCCACTGGAAAATGAAACAATGTTAGCCAAGTATTCAATAATATTAGTACAATGTTAGCACCTAAATCAGGCTTGACTAAGGACCACAAATGAGCATTTTTATATTTCAAATAAGCATTGTAGTATTCTTGGTTTTGGCAGCAGTTGGCTTATTTGCTAAAGAACACAAGTCTAGTTCACATCACAAGTCTTGCAACAATATATACTACAGAATATATATTTCCAAGTTGCACAGAGAATTGAACAAAGTTGCATTTTTTAACCAGAAAAAAAAAAAAAAAGGATGTTGACAAAAAATAAGAAAATTGCAATTTTGACCTTATTCGCAAAATTTAATTCCTTATCTTCGCATATTTCTTTCATAAAGCGCATCACAAACAAACCACAGTCTGTGGGCCCGTGCTGGAGAGGAACACCCTGAAAAATATTTTAAAAAATTATTACATGTCTACACTTAGAGAAAACAGATAAATTATTATATACATTAATAAAAATTATTATACCGCCATATTCTCCCAAGGAATTTTCTTCTTGGAATTTTTTTTCGCTTTATCCTTGTAGAGTTTGATGCCACTACAACAAAACAATATAAAACAATTCTTTAAGACAATTTTCCTTATCAATTGTTTAACCGATTCAAAATCAAATAAAGTTCTGGAGATACTAACTTGTCAACCACTTCTAACCATTCTTCAACACCAAGTCGCCGCTTCAACGGGTCCATGTGGTAAACAACTTGTGCTTCTGGATTCACAACAGTCAACGCCCAATGGTTCCTACAAAATCATGCATTAACACGTCATAGATATATACATACTATAAATTAGTTTCCAAGGGTATAATGGCAAAAGTAAATTATAATTAGCACTTATAAACACGTAAATTATAAGTACTAATAATCATATAAAAAGAATCGTAAATTAATCAGATCAAAAATATTTTAGACACATCATATGTATGAAAATTTTATCCATTTCTCTTTAATACTAGTGGATTATATATCTCCAAGGTAATTTCATGTTACACTTACATCCAAAAGAAAGATAATAAAAATTACAGGATTTTGATGATGTAGAGGAAGAACAAATAAGAAATAAAGTACTCACATATGGTTATAAGGCAACAAAAAATATTGGCCTGGCTTAGCATTCTGGAATCTGATAGAAAGTGCACGAGACCTCTGTGCTGAATTACCACAACCGGTGGAGCCTATTGTGCCTGGATTAACGAACGCTACCATGTGGTTCATCTTGTGCTTTTTCAAATATTCCTCCAATAAACTGTATACAAAAATAAACAGTCATCAACACAAATTCTTAATTTCATTCAAGAAACTATTGATGCATGAAGTCAACAAAATTTATAACACTTTAGAAGTTGGACACTTACTGAATATAAATGCAAATAGTGGAGCCTGAGATTTCACCTCCAAAGCACAAAGCATGCACATCTGATAAAAACAGAACCTGTTTTTGGGATGATCCAAAAGCTTCTTCGCTTAGCTTAAAAGGGTATGTAAGACCATCCTTCAAGGCTTCATTTGCCCAGACCCACAAACGCTTCAAGCCAGGGGGGTAATTTGCACCCATGTTAACCGCATACTCTACATTTCGATCAGCTAAACAATCTGCCATCGACTTGTACTTGTTCTTCTTTCCGGGAACTTTCTTGGTCTCCTGAAAAGGAAAAATTTAAGAAAAAAAATGAGAAGGCAAAGAAAGATCTAAAATACAATATCTAAGTTGTACAGATATTATTAAAAATATTGTAATATATTCTGAATTTAAGGGATAAACAGAATTTAACCTTCGGAGTGGGAGTGGGATTCACTTGAACACTGCTTGCATTCACTTCCACTATTAGATCTCTTGGCCATGCAATATATGTTCCAAGAGCCTGTTCCACAGTCACGATTTCATCGCCGATTGGGAAAGGAATCTCAACATCTCCTTGGATTACACGAGTAATTGAAACTCGCGCATTCTCTTTCGGCAGTGGTTTTCCATGAAGAACATCACTAACTGTATCAATTGTTGCATAAGCAACAACATTGGTTCGGGACCCAATTGCCAATTCCCCCTCCAAACAACCACCAACTGCTAATACCGGAGTTATCACTTGATCAGCTTCCTTACACACATTCTCCACCTCAGTTTTCTTCTCATCTTGTTTCTCTTCTTCCAACAAAACATCATCAACCAGATCCAATTTCTTCTTTGCACCTTTCAGCAACTCCGACTCCTCATTAGAAAGTCCATCCTTGCCACAACTTGCTTGCTGTGAACCCAAATTTGGACTACAAACTGTCTCTGCATTCTTTACACAGAAAGTTGATTTCAATTTCTCTATCTCTTGAGCCCAATAAGCATCTCGCTCATTAATAATCCGAGAAGTCTCTTCTGACATAAACTGCTGAATACCCTCTTGGATCTTATCCTTGATCGTCTTGGACTTCTTCTTCCTCCTCGGAAGATCAAAGTACACGGATGGTTTAACACGAGACCCCTGGCCGCGTACTCGTCCCGGGTGTTCAGCTTTACCGAGCACCATGGTCAAAACATCATCACTGCCTTCCTCTGTTACTTCCCCAGTAGCAACTCTCTGTTTCATCGTCTCCTAAATTACGAACAAAAAAGGAAGTAGTTCAATAGTAACTCAGATTTTGTTGGTCAAGAATTTTAATTATATCACAAATGAATAACTTACAATATTTGCAGCAATAATTTTCAGTTCTTCTCTCACAAGTTGCCCATCTTTATCCTTTCGTGCCTCCAGCCATGTAGTTGATCGATCTATCTCCAAATGAGGTTCCTCTTCCTTCTCCGACAGTACAGATTTACTAATAAGATCAGAAATCAGCTCTTCTTCAAGGTTAGCATAGCCCTTGCGAGATATTCGGTGAGGATATTCATTTTCCAGCCTTCTCTTTTTCTGTTCGGCATGGATTTCCTTTATAAAAAAATAGCAAAAGGTTAGAAACAAAGATGTCCCACTAAACATTTTTTCTATCTGAAAATTTTGTAAACAACCAAGGTGAAAAACTCACAAGGAATTCAGGTGTTAAACGGGAAGCAACGAACATGTCCCAGTGCGCCTTCTCGATAAAGGAGTAGTCAGCTGGAGGAAACTCTAGCAAATCAAGCTGATCACGATGTGGAAGCACATATTTGGTTGTTAGTTTTGACTTAAACTCCCTCCACTTCTGATTTGCTGATTCCAACACCATCTTTCTAGCTGACGCTGGAACATCAAATGCCATCTGCATACATAAAAAATATTAACTTAGGTTGTAGGAAGCATATGTGTATTAACTTAGTAGGTAGTCATTATTAATACAAATAAAAAGTATTAGTTACCTGCACACAATCCCAAATCTTAGTTTTCCTTTCTTTTGGTACTTTTTTCCATGTATCATACCAAATTGGGGGTTTAGTTCTTGCAAGAACCCCGATATATGATTGCATCTCCGCTGCTGCTTTACCGTACGCCTCACCCTTTGCATTGAAATCCACTGGCAGCTTGATGCCCAAAATCTTACGTCTAATAATCCTTTGCATTGTAACAGCTCCGCGTTTTAAAAGCTTAAGTCCATCTTCTTTAGGCAGCAGTGCATCCACTTGTATCCTCTTCTTTGACAATTTCTTTTTTAGGTTGGTAGAAATAGCCTTCCTCTTTACAGATTGAGGGGAAGAATTCACAGGGTGTGGTTGGGGCTCTGACAGGGTCTTTAGAGCCTTCCTCTTTACAGATTTAGGGGAAGAACTTTCAGAGTTTGTTTTGGCCGGTTTGCCCTCTGACTGGGTCTTTTTTAAAGCCTTCATAATGTGCAAGGCTGTTGCTTCAGAATTTAGTTTTCTTGAATGCTTCTTAGGAAATCTGCACAACACAAAGATTAGATATACATCCTAGAGCTAGAGCATACAGAATTTCAAACATGGTGTGTCACTTGGTGATGGACCTAGAGCTAAAAAAATTTCTAACCATATGAAGCTCGAATTTCAATAAATAATGCAAATTCAATGTTCACTGGGACATTTTATCAAACACTTGGATAAAAATATAACAAGTTACGTAATATAACAAGTCAAAACTTTTAAACATAGTACTGATTTAATTTAAAACACTGGGAAATAACATAGCATTGACTCAGGCCCTGACAAGCAGCAAGTTACGAATAGATCAACACTAACCCATATTCCATCAACTAACCCATATTCCATAAACTAGTTACGAATAGGCATGCATCAGAAGATTAACATAAAAACATCCACTCAAATATTGAAACACTAACCAAATCGAGTAATAGGCATGCATCAGAAGATTTACATAAAAACACTAACTCAAATATTCCATCAACTAGTTACGAATAGGCATGCATAGAGTAATACCTCATGAAATATTGAAAAACTGAAAAAGATGTAAGAGATTTATAGAAATACCAAATCGGTAATAATAATTGAGAGTAATACCTCATGAGTATCGCAGTTATGGAGAGAGAAAAGGGCGAGAGAGTGAGAGAATGAAAGGGGGGAAATGAGATTGAGTGAGAGAGTGAAAGGGGGGAAAAGAGATCGAGTGATAGAGTGAAAAGGGGGGAAATGAGATCTAGGGTAAAATATCTAAGGGTTGGATTTATTTTTAATACTGATTTATTTTGATGGGTTATATTATAACAGTCTGGCGGCCCAATTTGACCAGGCCATTCACCGCCCATGTTCTAAGACGTACCGGCCCACCTATAAAAAATCATAATCTGCATTCCCGGTCCAATATAAACCTAGAAAATTAATTGAATTTAATTGAATATATATAAATATATAAATAAAAGTAAAAATAAAAAATTAATTCCCAAATATATCTAATATATTGATATTCCCAAATTTACAAAAAATAAAAAATTAATTCGGTCGGAGATCATAGTAGATCAGTACTATTCTGATTTGTACTCGTAACTAGCGCTTTGTTCCGGATTTCTACTTCTATTTTTTAAACACTATTCCTCGACGATCCAACCGTACGGATGTCGATATATATCTAATATATTGATATTCCCAAATTTACAAAAAATAAAAAATTAATTCGGTCGGAGATCATAGTAGATCAGTACTATTCTGATTTGTACTCGTAACTAGCGCTTTGTTCCGGATTTCTACTTCTATTTTTTAAACACTATTCCTCGACGATCCAACCGTACGGATGTCAATATATATCCAATATATTCCCAAATTTACAAAAAATAAAAAATTAATTACGTATTATTAATAATAAACGTATCAAATATTATATATTTTTATCAATAAATGTATCAAATATTACGTATTATTAATAATAAACGTATCAAATATTATGTATTTTTATCAATAAATGTATCAAATATTACGTATTATTAATAATAAACGTATCAAATATTATGTATTTTTATCAATAAATGTATCAAATATTACGTATTATTAATAATAAACGTATCAAATATTACCTAATATTAACAATAAACGTATCAAATATTACATATTATTACATATACACGTATACCTAAAATCTTTGTCTGAACACCAAACCCCCAAACCACCAAACCTTTGTCTGAATCGAGTACAAATCCGCTCTCAATCCGGTCTCAATCCGCTCTCAATCGAGGTTCAAATCCGCTCTCAATCTTTGTCTGAATCTTTTCAGCCCCGATATTCCCAATCGAGGTCCAAATCGAGGTTAACTCAGTCCAAATCGAGGTTAACTCAGTCCAAATCGAGCTCACCAAACCTAAGACATTCGATTTCAAGAACAGGTAAATATATATTAATTGTTAGTTTTTAAAAGTTTAATTTGATATATATACTTAGTCCTGCAATAAGTAATAACTGAGTTCATGAATTGATGTACCATTTGTAGTATCTGTATATGAATTGATACCGTTATATAAAGAATTGGAATTAATATAATCAAGACATTACATTGAACATGACTGAATTGCAACACAATAATTAACCCCTGTTTTAGGACATTAAACTGACACAACCCCTGTTTTAGGACATTAAACTGCCTAGTAATGTACTGTATCCTTCATTTCCTTTGGTGAGCTATTGGTGAGCTAGTGAGGTCTCGAGTTCTAGTGAGACTACAAGGTTTTCAAATGTAAACTTGTCCAAGAGAGGGGGTGGGAGAATCTGAAACACTAATCTAAAAATTTAGTGTCTGTTACAAAGATGCATCATATATCACATTGGAAGATAGGGAATACATCATCTTTATTTATTCTCTAGAATCATTTACTGCAATACACTTTAGCAAACCAATAGCATATCAGATATCACACAAGTGATTCCATCTAAACTGATTAATACGTGTTACTACAGAACATGATCGGCTGAGATAATTTACAATATTATCTTAATTAGTTTAGTCTCACTTTAATTGTTTGGAAAAAAGTGTTGATATACCTCTGTTTTCTTTTTATTTTAAAAGATGGACAGGTCTTGGATGAGGGCTGACAGAAGAACAACAGAATATCAAAGAGGAGTCGAAGAATTGTTGATGTATGCATTTGAGCATGGGTGTGATGAAAACAAAATCAGTTGTCCATGTTTGAAATGCGCACACAGTAAATCATGGAATGCTCGAAGAGTGAGGGACCATCTGTTCGTAAATGGTATTGACGAGACCTACACATGTTGGATTTGGCATGGAGAGAATGTTACGGAATCCGGCAGTTCACAGTCCGTCGATCAAATCCCCATAAAAACAGAGAATTCTTATGGTGACGATGATGTTTCCCTAGACTCGGATTTATTTAAACATGTTCGATGTGAAACTGAACCCCTTTATCCAGGATGTCAAGAACATACTAAAATGGATGCTTTAGTAAAGTTATATAACTTGAAAGCAAAACATGAAATGTCTGATTGCTGTTTTTCTGAAATTCTACTAATTTTTGGGTCTATGCTTCCGGAAGGCAACACTATTCCTTCTTCCTTCAGTGAAGCCAAGAAAACCTTGTGCGCTTTAGGAATGGAATATGAAAAAATACACGTGTGTCCGAATGATTGTCTCATATACCGTGGCGAGAGAGATGAAGATGAGACACATTGCCGCATTTGTCAGGCCTCTAGATGGAAGTTGAACAAAAACGGAGATGAATTGGAAGGGGTTCCCGCCAAGGTTCTATGGTATTTTCCGTTAATACCACGTTTGAGGAATTTATTCAATTCGCCTCAAACAGCCAAGGACTTGACTTGGCATGACACAGAAAGAATAAAGGATGGTAAAATGAGACATCCGGCAGATTCACAAACATGGAAGGATGTTGACGCGAAGTGGCCTGAGTTTTCTTCAGATCCTAGAAACCTTCGGTTTGCTCTCTCCTCCGATGGATTCAATCCTTTCCACGGTACAAGTATTGAGTACTCATGTTGGCCAGTTTTGATGTCAATTTACAATCTTCCACCGTGGCTTTGTATGAAGAGGAAATATATTATGCTATGTTTGATTATATCTGGACCAACTCAACCTGGAAATGATATTGACGTGTTCCTTCAGCCACTTATAGAAGATCTACAAAAGTTGTGGCATGGGAAACAAGTGTATGATGCATATAAGCAGGAGTCCTTTTTGTTAAGAGGCATTTTGTTGTGGACAATTAGCGATTATCCTGCCTATGGTAACTTGTCGGGCAACATTATCAAAGGGTATAACGGGTGTGCTATCTGTGTTGATAAAACAAATGCTACCAGGCTGGTTAATTACCGTAAGATAGTCGTCATGAGGCATCGTAGGTGGTTACCCCGCCATCATCCTTATCGAAAGAAATTAGATTTTGATAACACCGTGGAGAAGGAATTTGCCCCTGTTCCGTTAACTGGAGAGGAGGTGCTTCAAAGAGTACAACATCTCAAGGGCCATGTCTTTGGTAAGACACAACCCCAACCTCGATTCAAGAAAGGTGATGTCAGACCTGTTTGGAAGAAGATATCTATATTCTTTGAGCTCGAATATTGGAAGTTTTTGCCAGTTAGGCATATTCTCGATGTGATGCACGTCGAGAAAAATGTATGTGAAGCTTTACTTGGCACATTGCTTAATATACCAAAGAAGACAAAAGACCGGGAATCTGTCCGTCTTGACATGGCTGCAATGGGAATAAGAGCAGAGCTAAGGCCTAAAACACCTGGGAAAAAAGAGAAGGTACCATTAGCGTCTTGGAATTTAAGTCATGCTGAAAAAAAAGTTGTTTGCTTATCCTTTCTTGGAATGAAGTTGCCTGATGGTTTTTGTTCTAACATTAAGAGTCTAGTATCGATGGAAACTCTTCGACTAACGGGAATGAAATCTCATGACTGCCATATGATTTTGCATCACTTACTCCCAATTGCAATTCGGTCATCACTGCATAAACAGGTCAGGAACACTGTTATTAGGTTTTGTCTCTTCTTCAAGGCAATTTGCAGTAAAGTTATCGAGGTCGATAAGTTGGAGAAATTGCAATCTCAGTTGGTGGAAACTTTATGCAACCTGGAAAAATACTTCCCACCTTCTTTGTTTGATGTAATGATTCATCTCTCGATTCATCTTGTGCGAGAAGTGGAGCTTTGTGGGCCAATTTTCCTTAGATGGATGTATCCCTTTGAGAGATACATGAAGACATTCAAGGGATATGTAAGGAACCGGGCTCGTGCAGAAGGTTGCATTGCTGAGGCCTATATTGCAGAAGAGGCCGTAGAATGTTTGGCGAATTTTGAAGAACGGACTATTGGGGTACCGAAAAATGGTAGACATACGAAAGACGCAATATGCAGGCCATTATCTGGTGCAACGATTATAACCCCGAGCAACACTGATTTGCACGTAGCTCATTTGTGTATTCTACAAAATACTACTGCTGTTAGGCCCTACTTTGAGTAAGTTACTTTACAAAATACACTTATTTGAACGGACTATTGTTTTGCATTTGTCCTTATTTATGTAGTGTCTTTTAATTGCTTTCAGTGAACACATGTCAGTTTTGATGACAGAATATCCGGAACATGAAAATGATGAGGTGTGGCTAAAGAAAAAGCAAAATGAAATTTTCCCAAGATGGTTCCAAGAAAAGGTACTCTTCTTATTTTGGCGGTAGATCTTTATAAAAACCAACAGAGTAGTATAATATAATTACACTTTAATTAGGAATTTTTAATTTTCTTTTCACTTTTCTTTTGCTTTCTTGTCATTGACCACATCTGTGATCTGTTTTCTTGCTTGCTGCTTGGGACTTCCTTTTAATGCAACTCACAATGTTACCTTTTAATGCAACTCGATGTTTAATGTGTTAAAGTTAAAGTAGTTACTACTGTATCTATCAATGTAAACAAATTGGAGTATATACGATTGCCTAATCATGTGGTTCTTGTATTAAAATCTCCCTCTTTATCTTGTATTAAAATCAGCCTTAGTGGTGGGTGCAGAGAGTAGTTAGAGAAGTATCTGCAATGCCGCTGGTGAAAATAAATGAAATGAATATCTGAAAATGACCTCTCTTCTGTAGGCTGGACATGGTCTTCTTGGAGTTGTCCACATTCTGCATTTATTTATGCCAGCTATTTTGACCTTTATGCTCAGATTAATGAGTTTGCAATTTGTTTTTTTGTATTTTGAAGATTGCTTCAGATTTGCAAAATGAAAAGGAGGTACCCCAAGAGATAAGGTGGATTGCAGATGGGCCCAACAAGGAGGTGCCTACATTCAACGGCTACAGAATAGATGGGTCTACATTCAGTACCAAGGATCGGGATGATACGCGTCAAGTTCAATGCAGTGGTGTGTGTGTGGATGCTAATACAATGGTTGTGCAAGCTAAGGGTAACAACATTGAACATACTTCACATACATTTTACGGGGTTATTTTAAGTATATGGGAGTTGGACTATAATAGCTTTAGGGTCCCTGTTTTTCGTTGTAAGTGGGTAGATATGAACAAAGGGATTAAGGTTGATGAGTTGGGATATACATTGGTTAATTTGAATAGGTTGGGGTTTTTGAATGATCCATTTGTGTTGGCCAAACATGTTAAACAAGTTTGTTACATCGACGACCCTCTTGAAAAATTATGGTCCGTGGTGTTGAAATTTCCCGAAAAAAAATACTACGAAGATAGCGAAGATGAGAATGAGGGATCTGTCGAAGTAGAACTTGAGAATGAGTTCTTTGTGCCCAATTTACCGGATGTTGATTTACTTGATGACGACATGACTAGCTACATGCGAGATGATCTAGAGGAACTAATTCAACTCTCATAATGTAATTTGATTTGTGTTTCTTTGATTTTCATGAAGTTTGTAATTTGATTTGTGTTTATTTCAATTAGTGAATTAGTGTTTTGTTGACATGGCAATTCTTTCTTCGTTGGTTTGGTATGTTGGATATATTGTCCAGGATTGGCTGCTACTGTGGTTTTTTTTTAATTTTGTACAGTGATTCAGACAACGGTTTTTATCCTAAAACAATTGTCTGATACATGATTAAATTAACACAACACTAGCATAATACCGTTGTCTGAAGTCTCTTCAAACAATAGTATTTGCAAACCGTTGTCTGAACCAACTCTATTGCACAACACAATAAAAAAAAACACTTGTCTATTCAAATCAGACAAACAACGGTAATTGATACATTGTCTGAACTTTCTTCAAACAATGGTATTTTGTAAACCGTTGTCTGAATCAACTCGTTTGCACAACACAATTATAAACCGTTGTCTGAGCCAACTCAAATCAAATCAAAAAAACAACGGTAATTATAACATTGTCTGAAGTCTCTTCAGACAACACCTTGAAAAACAAAACACTTGTCTGATTCAATTTGTTAGACAACGGAATTAAATTGTCAAAACCCCGTTGTCTGAAGGCTGGATCAGACAATGTTTTTAAAAAAAAAAATTAAAACACTTGTCTGTTGATTTTGGGCAACGCTTTTTCCAGTTTACGTTGTCTGATAGGTGTTGTCTGATTCAGTTTTTCTTGTAGTGTTATAATCGACGGTAAAAAATACTGGGATCTCATTGTATAATAAGCCTTTATTTTAACCTAAATAATACAATTGTCACAGAAAGAGTATTGTATATGGCACTCTTTCGTCTTCAAGTTAAGTGGATTATGTGTACATTGTTCACCTAGAGTTAAGTTCATTTGGCTTTCATTGAGATGAATTTTAAGCACCTGCATTTGAAATCTCACCTGGCAAACTCAAAGGTAACATAGATTTGTTACTAAACAATAAATATGCGGTCGGGGTGTCCGAAAATTTAGATGAAATCTAGATTCTCTGCCTGATTCAGTGCCAAATAGTAACTGCAACAAGACAAAAATTTACTTACTAAACACACCATCCATATATGCTTTGGCCTGCTGCCCCATGATTTCGTGTCTTCACCAGTCATTTTGTGCAGAAGAAACAAAGCTTAGTGTCTATTTGGCACAACTTAAAATAAGGAAGTACTAGTTATGAACTTATTTTCGGGTAAAAATTTTATATTTTTTTTATACAAGTATTTAATGTATGTTTGAGATTCAATAAGTTGCAAAAATAAGTTGGAAAATAAGTAAAAAAGTTAGGAATCTCTAACTTTGTCTTAAAATAAATTAACTTATTTTGGAAAAAAGTTCTCCCAAACACCCCTTTAGTCTTATTCAAAGCAATAATTAAACAAATGTAATAGGGAAATTGCCTCTTTTTTATTCTTTACGTGAGGAATCTTTAATTTGCAACATACAAATAAGACAAGGCACTACGATTATACCGCCTTAACGAAACCAAACACAACAAACCAACAAAGCCTTTCTCAGTATCATCATGTAGTATAATAATGTGTATTCACATAATTACAAAAAATTTATATCCAAGTGAAGTAATACTATTAGGTTATGATGATACCAAATCCTGCATGATCCTACGCATATAAAAACCCAATCATGCCTCTCTCTCAAATACAATCAAAAACCAAAGGTAGAGAAGTGAGCTGCATAAATCCTCTCTTTCAAGAATTTGAGATATGGAATACACTTGCAAAGATTTCAAGGTCGGGAAATGCGAAAATAGTCGATGGTGAAACATTGCCGTTAGTACTAACACCCCCAGACCTCAACAAGAACGATGTGAAAACACTTCTTTTATCTCTGGAAAACAACAAGGAGTGGTTTGAGTAAATGCTCATCAAGAATAGTGCTGTTCTCATCCGGGGATTCAACGTTGAAAATGCTGTGGAGTTCAACGACATCGTTGAAACATTTGGTTGGGAAGATATTAGGTACGTTGGACCAGCCCCTAGGACTCATATTCATAAGAGAATTTGGACTGCAAATGAAGGACCACTTTCTGAATTTTTCTACTATCACCATGAAATGGTTCTGCTAAGTTTTCAAGATCATTTACTTTTTGTTGACCACTTTTTCTTAGTCAAGTCAAGCATAATCATCGATGTGGACAATCATTGTTTGCAGATCAAGGAATACCCAAAAAAATTGATGTTGTTCTGTGAGATACCACCCCAAGAAGGTGGAGAGACACCATTTGTTCCCAGTTTTCGAGTAGCAGAGCGGATGCTAGAGGAGTTTCCGGAAGTTGTTGAAGAGATGGAGAAAAAAGGATTGAGGTACACCTTCACAGCCCTCAGCAATGATAATACAGGTTCAATGAGAGGTAGAGGTTGGCAGGATGCTTTTGCAACAAGTGACCGTGCTATAGCGGAGGAAAGGTATATATTACACATAATAGTATATAGTGAACCCAATAAAACTATGTAGTTGCTTCTTATTTCGACAGTGTTGCTTTAACAGGGCAAAGGCATTAGGTATGGACATGGAATGGCTTCCAAATGGAGGAGTGAAGACAATACTCTGTCCACATCGTCCAACACAAGTTTTTGATGGAAGAAAAGGGAGACGAATGTGGTTCAACACTATAGTGGGTATGCATGGGAAGGAACTTGTTATAACGGAAGCAAGAAAGATTATATGCAGAAGAGAAATAAGTTTATAGACTGAGAGGATAAACAGATTACAGAGGTTTTTTCAGATGATTTACAATCCTTACATGCATATCTATTTATACACAAAATATAAGGGGTTAGGTGTGGTTGGTGGCCTAACACCACCTACCAATCTTTGACTATCATGCATGGTTGGTGGCCTAATGGTTGGTGGCCTAACTAATGGTTGGTGGCCTAACAATTCAAGGCAATTTAACAAATCTCCACCTTGACTTGAATCCTCTCACAAAAAATAGATAACAGATGTACCAGATGCATAATAATGCCAGATGTACCAGACGCATTATAATAATGCCAGATGTACCAGATAAAACTCTTCTGCCTCAGATTTTGCCCACAAAAGGGCAGTCAACAACTCCGAACATTTAGCAAGTTCAAACAATGTTGAAACTTGCTATGTGGAACCGGCTTGGTGAGCATATCAGCTGGGTTATCAGCAGTACCCACTTTTCTCACCTTAATTCTCGTCTCACTTCTTAGAAAATGATATCTCACATCTATGTGCTTAGTCCGCTCATGATGGACTTGATCCTTGGCTAAATAGATTGCACTGAGACTGTCACAAAATACTGTAGCCTGATCATGATGTAGACCTAGATCACTGATCAATCCTTTCAACCAGATTCCTTCTTTTGCGGCTTCTGTCAATGCCATGTACTCTGCTTCTGTAGTAGACAAAGTCACTGTAGGTTGCAGAGTAGCTTTCCAACTGACAATCGAACCACCCAGAGTGAAAGTATAACCAGTCATAGACCTTCTACTGTCAACATCTCCAGCATAATCAGAGTCTGAAAACCCTGTCACCAAACACTCAGTATCACCTCCATAAATGAGACCAACATCAGACGTACCTTTTAAGTACCGAAATACCCTCTTCACAGCTTGCCAGTGCTCCTTGCCTGGATCACCCATGAACCTACTAACAACACTGACAGACTGTGCAAGATCGGGTCTAGTGCAGACCATTGCATACGTCAAGCTTCCTACTGCATTAGCATAGGGAACTCGAGACATGTACTCTTTATCCTCAGCAGACTTAGGTGCAAAAGTAACAGACAGATGTGCATTTGTAGCACTAGGAGTATCTATGGGCTTTGCTGTAGACATGCCAAACCTTGACAAAATCTTCTGAATGTATCCCTTCTGTGACAAGAAAAGCTTTCTTTTGTTTCTTTCCCTATAAATCTCCATTCCCAGAATTTTCCGAGCCGCACCCAAATCTTTCATTTCAAACTCAGCATTGAGGAGACCTTTCAACTTCTGAATATCAGACTTGTTCTCTGCAGCTATCAACATATCATCTACATACAGGACCAGATAAATGAAAGAACCATTTGCTGTCTTACTGTGATAAACACAGCAATCATACGGACTCCTGGTGTAGCCAATACCTATCATATAGCTATCAAATTTCTTGTACCACTGCCTCGAAGACTACTTTAGCCCATACAAGGACTTCAATAACTTGCAAACATAATCTTCTTTTCCAGGAACCTGAAAACCGTCTGGCTGAGTCATGTATATCTCTTCCTCCAGCTCTCCATGCAGAAAAGCTGTCTTCACGTCGAGTTGTTCAAGCTCCAGATTCTGATGTGCAACTATTGCTAGTAGCACCCGGATGGAAGTATGTCTGACCACTGGTGAAAAAATCTCATTGTAATCTACTCCCTCTTTCTGAGTGAACCCTCGAGCTACTAATCGAGCTTTATATTTGATACCCTCAACCGATGTTTCTCCTTCCTTCTTCTTGTAGACCCATTTACAAGTAACAATTTTTCTGTCTCGAGGCTGCTTGACTAATTCCCAAGTCTTATTCTTCTGAAGTGACTCCATTTCATCTCCCATAGCAGCAAACCATTTTGTAGATTCAGTACATGTCACCGCTTCTTTGTAAGTGGATGGCTCATCAGAGTTAGGATCCACTTCTTCAGCTACCTGTAGTGCATATGCCACCATATCTTCAAAACCATATTTCTTTGGAGGCACTCCATACTTAGCTCTCCTCGATCGATCAAGAGCCAAATTGTGCTGATTACTACTGGTACTGATGATTCTGATTCTGACTGTGGTTGTCGAACTTCTTGTTGTGGTTCACTCTCATCTTCAGTGACTTCCTGCTCCACCTGTTTCTCAACACCACCACTTTCTGAAACAATCGTAGACTTCACCGTAGGGTTAAACATAGAATTTTCATCAAAGACTACATTTCTACTCAGTATAACCCTATTTTCAGATGGAGACCAGATTCTATAACCTTTAACCCCATCCCCATAGCCAACAAATACTCCCTTTTTATCTCGTGGCTCCAATTTACCCTCATTTACATGATAATAAACAGTACAACAAAAAACTCTTAAATTGGAGTAATCAGCAGGCTTACCAGACCATTTCTCAACAGGAGTTTTGAGATGGATACCTGTGTGAGGTCCACGATTAATCAAATAACACGCTGTACTAACCGCCTCTGCCCAGAATCTTCTAGTTAGTCCAGCGTTAGAAAGCATACACCTAGCTCTCTCCAGAAGTGTTTGATTCATACGCTCTGCTACTCCATTCTGCTGTGGTGTATCCCTGACTGTATGATGCCTAGCAATCCCCTCATTCTTGCAGAAATCTGCAAACTCGGACGAGCAAAATTCCAGGCCATTATCTGTTCGCAGCCTCTTAATCTTCTTCCCTGTTTGATTCTCCACTAGCACCTTCCACTGCTTGAAAACCTTGAAGGCTTCACTTTTGTGCTTTATGATGAATAGCCAAGTCATTCTTGAGAAATCATCGATCATTGACACAAAATATCTGTGACCCCCTAAAGACTCCACCCGGGAAGGTCCCCAACAATCAGAATGGATGTAATCAAGTGTGCCTTTTGTTCTGTGTGTTGCTTTAGGAAACTTGCTGCGATGTAACTTTCCAAAAACACAATGTTCACAGAACTCAAGACCTGTGACCTTATGACCACAAAGAAGAACAACTTTTGACAGAATTTGCATCCCCCTTTCACTCATATGACCGAGCCTCATGTGCCACAACCTGGTCATGTTTTCTTTTTCAATTTCCGAACACGCAACAACAACAGAACCTGTTAACGTAGAACCTTGAAGAAGATACAAGGTACCACGTTTAACACCTTTCAGAATCACATCAGAACCTTTGCAGACATGTAAAACTCCACCATCACCTTGAAAACTGAAACCCTTGCTGTCTAACATACTCAAAGATATCAGATTCTTTGTCATAAGTGGAACATGCCTAACATCATTCAATGTGCAGAATTTACCATCATGTGTCCGAATTTTAATCGAGTCTATTCCAACCGTCTCACAAGTAAAACTGTTAGCCATAGAAATCTTGCCACCGTCTACTCGCTCGTAGGTTGTAAACCACTCCCTGCGCGGACATATATGATAAGACGCTCCAGAATCAAGAATCCACACATCAGAGTGATGCGTGTCCTTGACAGCAACTAGAGCAATATCTTCTTCAGAAGTAGCATCAGCTACAGCAGCAGCATCATGTTGCTTCTTTTTCTTGGGACAGTCGGATTTCCAGTGTCCCTTCTCTTTACAGTAATTGCAGACATCATTAGCTCTCGAACCCTTAAAAGCTGGTTTCTTGGATTTATACTTCCCCGACTTTCCATGTCCGGTACTCCCGCTAGCTACCAACCCAGCAGCATGATTATCTGCACCTGTACCAGCCGCCTTATGGCGCAGCTCTCTAGAATGAAGGAAGATCTAACCTCCTCTAGAGAAATAGTATCTTTACCAACAATAAACGATTGCACAAAGTTCTCGTACGATAATGGTAAAGAAACTAACAGAATCAAAGCAGCATCCTCATCTTCAATTTTAACATCAATATTACGCAATTCTAATAAAATTGTGTTTAATTGATCTAAGTGATCTCGAAGAGGCATACCTTCCTGCATTCGCAGACTAAACAGACGTTGCTTCAGCAACAACTTGTTTGTTAAAGACTTCGTCATGTAGAGACTTTCAAGCTTCAACCACAGACCAGACGCGGTATCCTCCTCCGCGATTTCAGTAATAATATCATCTGCAAGGCACAACAAAATTGTTGAGTGTGCCTTTTCTTCTAGACTGGCCATCTCAGCGGTTCCAGAAGCAGCCGTTTTTGTGTTCAACGGTTCCCAGAGCCCCTGTTGCTTTAACAAGGCACGCATCTTGATTTGCCACATACTGAAACTATTTCTCCCAGTAAATTTGTCGACCTTAACGTTAATACCACCAGACATCTTTCTCCCAGAACCGTATATGTGAACAGTGCCCGTGAATAGTGCCTGTGAACATTACCCGTGAACAGTACCGTATGAACAGTACCGTATGAACAGTGTCGTCTTCTCCGATGATGAACAGTGTCGTCTTCTCCAGTGATGAACAGTAACTCCGCCTGAACAGTGTCGTCTTCTCCGGCGATGAACAGTAACTCCGGCGAGCTTGAAAAAATTCCGGCGAAAAATTTTACAGCAATTTCAACCAAAAGCTCTGATACCAATTTGTTATAACGGAAGCAAGAAAGATTATATGCAGAAGAGAAATAAGTTTATAGACTGAGAGGATAAACAGATTACAGAGGTTTTTTCAGATGATTTACAATCCTTACATGCATATCTATTTATACACAAAATATAAGGGGTTAGGTGTGGTTGGTGGCCTAACACCACCTACCAATCTTTGACTATCATGGTTGGTGGCGTAATGGTTGGTGGCCTAACATAACAATTCAAGGCAATTTAACAGAACTGAGCTCCGCGACAATGGCTGATGGTAGCGAAATACCAGAGCATGTTGTGAAGAGATGCGGGGAAATAATAGAAGAAGAGAGTATACAGTTCAAGTGGCAGAAGGGTGATGTGCTCTTCCTTGATAACTTGGCTACGCTCCATGGAAGAAGGCCTTCATCGGCTCCAAGAAGAGTGTTAGTTGCCACTTGCAAGTAATCAAATCAACTCATTTCAAGCACATCAAGCTAAGAATTCAATAAATGGTGTGTAGCGTCAAGTGCAACAACATTGTCTGCACTTAACCTTATTCTACTGTCTAAATATATAGTTTTGTTGCTGTTACTTGCTTCAATAAGTGGAAATCCTTACCTTCCCTCCCATACAAATCTTTACCTTCCCTCCCATACACACACGAGGGACGTACAGAAATAGAGATGGACGACATATTACAGTGTCAAAAGTAATTTCCTTAATTTTCATGTTGTTGAGTTGTTGACCTCCACCAAATATAACATGAATTTACTGAGATCTATGTACTTGCAAATAAAATTTATCACAGATTCTGTTACTGATGTAAAAGCTCAAAAACTAGAATGAATTCACTATTTGTATCGCCTTTGAACTAAATACTGAGCGAAATTCATTCCAGGAAGAATATATTAGAAAGCAATACAATATGCAGATGCATTAGGAAACACAGACTCAAAGTAAGTTCTAGAATACACTTGAAATTTACATCCAACATTCGAGATGTCTCCATTTAACTTCTGCTGACAAACCTCACTGGTATATGTTTAGTCCTATTAATTAAAAACCTATTAAATGTTGGGAAGCTTTTCATAACAGTCATTTCCAACACTGGAAAAACACAGAAATACCACAATATCATACAATGATACAAGATATTACTCAAGCTCTTCAAAATGAACAGAGAACTGCAGAAGTACATAAAGGATAAACTACTATGCTGGTGGTCCAAAGGAGCTCAACTCTATTCCAGAGATCTAAAAGTTTATAGACATGTACTAGTTATCACTGACTGGACATATTCTGACCACGTCCCCCCCTCCCAGCATAGCCACTGTTTCTTCCATAATAACCTCCTCCTGAACGACCACCTCGACCGGGACCCCGCCCACCGCGCCAGCCACGATACCTCGAAGAATATTCTCCAAAAGTCTGCACTTAAGAAAGACGTGTTAACTTATAAAAAGTTTTTGCAAAAAGCTGAATGTGTCAACAGTGAACTCATACCTCAGTGTCTAACTTAATCTGTTCAGAGAACCTCATACGGCCATTGTTCGACTGATTATCAAGAGCTTTGCAAGAGAGGGTATCAAAAAAGTCATCCTTGCTGTAAACAGGCTGTAAAATGAAGGCAGATTAGTGCCAGAAGTTAAAAATACAAAATAACTAACTTGAACAAGTTTAGGATAAAAAATAAATTGTATGAATTCTTTAAAAAAACGCAAACTACATTTTAAATTAACTAGAAATATGAACAGTATATAGAAATAAAAGGCAAAAAGAGCACCATATAAATTATTTAGCCTACCTTCACATCTGACTTAGGTAATTCAGTATCATCTTCATCTTTAAAGTGTTCCTCTTCACTGGCATTTCCATCACCTTCTTTTTCCTTCAAATGTGATTTGCTACTTTCACCAAGATGACCCCATACTTCATCCTTGTTAAATTTCTCATTCATTGCCATGAAGTCAAAATCCTCGTTAAATTTCATCACTGGTCTTGAAAGCTGCATGTCCAACAGTTCAAGTGTTGGATACTGTATACATAGATAATACGCATGCATATGTAGGAATACCGAGTCGCCTAAACATGCAAATTTATGATGTTTTAAGACAAAATAACCTAGTGCTTGTTTTTCGCAAGGCCCTGAACTGGAAAAATGTAAACAAGAAACACAATAAACAGGAGTTCAAAATCAATAAAGAAGAGTAAAAGGCTGGTCTAAAAGGTAAAGATCTACATCCCATCATACTGTGGGATGGCATCTGAAATATGGAAGCATCAACACAAGATTTTTTTGCAAAAGTTTACAACCAGGACTACCTAATAATAACGATAACTAGCAGAAAGTTTAACAAAAGATACACAAGGGCAAATTGAGACGACAAAAACTAGAAACTGGTAAGAAACAATGAACTGGAAACAACAAATATTTTCTCTGCTCCTACTCTTCATTTATTTTTTATTTTTCTGGATATTTTGTCCTTCAACTTTTTGTTTGCTATTAAAACAAATATTATTTCTGTCTTTTTTCAACCTTCCAGCGATTCATAAATCCAACGATTCCAGCACAATGGATGCAGACTCGGCTCAAAGTCAGCAGGAAATGTTAGATCTTCAATCGAAAATATGAATTCCTAAACAAGTGTACTTGAAATTGTGGACATTTTATAAGGGCAAGTGCATGTAAAACAACAGCACCACTGTGAGGTTGTTAATTTGGGTGAAAATCAATTAGATATACAAATGAAAGCATAACTTACCCTCGTTCCTCTTCCTCTTTCGCGCCCTCTATAGTTGGTCTGCCGATGTTGATAAGTAGGTCCATCAGGCTACACATCAAACAAGAAACTTATTACAGCTCTTTTTATAGTTTGAACAAATAAACAAATGATCAGAAGTCATGTATGTAAGAAAACGGTAAAATTACTAATTTCATGATAGTACCAAAACAGCCAGAAAAAGGTAGAAAGAGCATACTTTTGCAGTACATTTCTTTATAAAAAATAAAATAAGAGCAGAACTTTTATTTCATGGAGTAGGTAAAAAGATCAAATTTAATGCAACATCATCAGAAAATACATTAACGACCCACAATGCTTAAAATAGAAGCTCGAAATATAAGAGCACTACAGTGAGGAAAACGTGATGTCACGAAAACAAAAGACCTCACAAGTACGACAAAAATGTTCAAAAAACAACCATCACGAATCAATTATTTCTAAAAAACTATTGTTTACATGGTAACCGTGTTTTATGTGTTGGTAAGACTAGCCGAGTTGATGGGGCCTATGAAGTGACTAGCCAACCATTTGTCCTCTAGTCAACTAAACAAAATGATACAAAATAAAAATATTTATATTTATATGTCCAGTCATCCAGTGATTGATGAGATAAACTAGTGTATAAGGTACTGGCCATTATTTAAGTTCTAAGCTGCTGACCATTACCTTTAGTATAAATTGTACCAAGACTTGTTGGTACTGACTAATTGTGACAGACTATATAACCATTATGTAAGGTAATGACCATTATGATAATAAATCCATCTGATCATGTTATTTGGGAAATAAATGATGTAATTAAATTTATATGCTATGCAATGTAATGTAATAAAACAATATGTAAGTTTACATTCAAATATTAAAATATATGCATATATTATAAAATCAGCCGAACTAGTCATTTATTCAACTCACATAGCCAGAGATCAGATTTACAAGGCAAAAAAACGTGTTCTCGTCATATAAGGAATATACGAAGATCAATTATGTCAAATGAAACCTAGACAGATTTTTTGAGACAAACTAAACATCTACTCAACATTAATTCAATAAAACTACCATTTCTGTGGGACAGGAGTAACGGCAACTAATATTAAGCATTAGTGTGAAATTATCGCTCTCCCAGTAGATATGGCTTTGTCAGTGACTGCACCCTAATATAAAGCAAGATATGGCTTTGTCAGTGAATGCACACTAATATAAAGCATAAATGCTAATCATTATAAAAAAAACACAACAGAACTTGTAAGGTTTAAAAACTAAATCAGCATTTTAAAGTTTACAGCCCATCATGAATTGACTCCATGATGGCTAAACTACATCAAAATGATGGCCTGTACAGGAAGATTAGTAGAATTTTAATTTAAGTCTATTTGTTATACCATCAGACCTTTTAAATAATATTTATAATGTGTGCCAAATCCATCCTCTGATTAACCTTATCACACTAATATAGCCACTGCCACTGACTTACCCTCCACCTAGAATTTTAAAAAAGCTTTAGTGTAATAAAGAGACATAAGCCTGATGATAATGCAACAATAAGAACCTAGGAACCCATATAAATGACATTGACGATTTATAATAGCACAAGATCACCACAAACTTGTTAGAAACAATAATTAAGTGACCAAAATACCTTTTGGGCAGTGCGGTGGGGTTGTGGTAGTGGCAAAATTGGAGGCTGAGCTTCATTTGAAACTGGCACAGGCAACTCTGATGATGCTCGAGGTGATACCTGAACCACTTCAACATCTTTATGAGCTATTTGTGACGACAGAGATGAAGTTACTGGGTTACGAGCTACTTGCAACGACTGAGATAAAGAGACTGCAGTTTGCCCGTAGTGCAACAGTTGTTCCGGGGTCACAAGTGAGGGTGTCATTTTTTCTGTTTGAATCGAACTGGTAGATATTCCAACAGATGGCATGGGTTGAGAAAATGCTTGATATGGAAACTCTGGACTTTCTAAAGGCTTGTTAGAGATCGGAGGTGTAACAGCACTCAAATCTGAACTCAAAGTAGTCAATGGAGGTGCTGAAGGCAAGCTGTCACTTACTGACCCAGGAGGATATGAAGCACCAGGGACCTTATTTTGCATAAAGCTGGGTAGTGGTTCAGAAGATAAATTCAATGGTGGAGAAGGAGACATGCTTGAAGGTAAGGCTGTAGAGTTCAAATTGAGCAAGCTATTGGTGGCAGGAAGTAAAGCCGACGGATATTCTGGCAAAGTTAAACCTCCAGCTGGCAAAGATGCATTGAAACCAGTGAACTGCATCGGCTGCTGCATTAAAGGAGTCGCCGAAAGCCCAGGTGGTGGTCGGAGCAAAGATTGTTGGTGCATCTGGGGAAGACCATTCGGTGGGGCATAATATCCTGGCCAATACATTGGCATTGCAAGTCCACCAGCACTTGAACTTGGAAGAGGGGGTGAATTACCCCAGGGCATATTCCCTCCTGGTTGGTATAGAGGCAGATTACCTTGGTAATTTGGGCCAGGCTGTCCCGCTTGAAGTGTATGCGAACCATGATCTGTCAAAGACATGGTACTAGCAGGTGGCAAGTTTGATATTGTGGACATCTGGTGAGGATAGTGAGACTGCAAAGAGATGAGAAGAGGAAAAAAAACATTCAATGAGTTTGCAACAATTTAATTATATATACTTTATTTAGAGCCGGCAATTTCGTACACGACACGAAAACGACACGATAATATCGTGTTTGTGTTTACCTTTTCGGTACACGAACACGAAATTACACGCGTAAATTGGTGTCGGTTTTGGGTTTATCCTCAGGTACACGACACGAAACGTAAATACATGAAATACATAAATAATTAAATAAAAATTTTAAAATTATATAAATACATATTATGAATAAATATTGTATATATAATCATTACAAAAACAAAATATAAAATACTTTAAAAATAAGTTTAACAAGATTTGACCACACTTAACTTGTAAAGAATTATTAACTTAAGAGTCAATTGGTAAAAATGAAACCGAAAAACCTAATATTTAAATTTTATTTATTATATTTTTATTTTTACTTTAGAATTACACGAAACACGAAACGTACACAAAATGAAGGTACACGAACACGAAACGACACGAATCCTTAATGGGTCGTGTTTGGGTTTAGCATTCATGTACACGAAACACGAAAGTACACGACACGAAAGTATACAATACGAACGAATTGCCAGGCGTAATTTTATTTTTTATTAATATTCTTTTGAGGCGTAATTTTGAGGCGTAATTTTATTTTTTATTAATATTTTGTGGTGGGGTTGGGGTTAAAAGAATACCTGAATAATTGCGGGGTCACTGTTTATAGGTGGTGCATTTTGAATAGGTGGCTGAACAGGTGCAGATGATTTAACCTGTAGATCCTGCAAAATAAACAGCAAAATCTAACATATTACAAAGTAGAACCAACAGCACAACAGTATGTAAAGGAACAGGACCGAATAACTAATATCTCAATCAAAAGGAAACAGACAAGTAATGAAAAACTAAAACTAAGACCAGAAGTTTCTAGGATATATAAAAATAATGACCAAAAAATTATTACAAGCCCAAAGCAATATTAAATTCCAAGATATAATAGGGCAACCGCCCATTGCCTTATATAGTTAGTTAGTTTAATACTACAACTCACCATTACCAGGACCACTAAGAGCATCTCCAATAGAGGTTGTCAAATTGCTACCATTAACATATCATCACTTACATTATTTTTTTACTTTTGTCTCTCATCCATATCACTCTTAGCAACCTTTACACAAAATTTACTCCAATAGTTGGCAACCTCAAAAGTTGCCAACTAAGAATACCATGCCACATCAACATTGGCAACCCCAGAGATGCTCTAAGAAAATGACGTCAGATGTGGAACTGCCCAGTACAATATCAGATGCTGGATTCACAAACTATAATCCCAAGAATTATGTTCCCCACAATTACTTAGTCATATAAATCAGAGTCTGAGTCGGAGTACAACACATTGGAATTAAAAATCAAATATTAAATCAATAATACTTGAATACCAGATCTGACCTACACTGACGGGTCTCTGAGAAAAAGGTGATGGTCACCGTAGTTGATACATACAACATGAATCGTTTTTACAAACATATTATGTAGTATCAAAATACTTCAGCAACACCCAGTCTTTGTGTTCAGAATCAGGGTAAATATTATTAAGGACAGCCTAAACCATCAGGACCTACAAAATCTTAGTCAGCAAAGGACTAGCTCTACAAAAGGTAGCCACAAAAATCTACATGGGATGTCGCTCTTCAAACAGGAAAAAAATGAATATCATAATTTCTATACAATAGTTTCCTCCCAACAATTTTTGGGTACTGATGGAACATCAGAAGAATTTCCCCACCGCTCCAGCTATTAATTACCAAATTCTTTGTGTTTTTTCCTAGTTTGCAGTAGCATTTAATGACAGTCGTATAACGTTTATCACCTAGTTTGTAATTATCTTTAGCCAAAAGAAAATACTGTTGATGCACGACATATGAACAAATCTGCTATGCACATGTACAAGCTAAAGATTAAGTTACGGTCTGGAACTAAGAATTCAAGGTACTACAAAATCTTAGTCAGCAAAGGACTAGCTCTACAAAAGGTAGCCACAAAAATCTACATGGGATGTCGCTCTTCAAACAGGAAAAAAATGAATATCATAATTTCTATACAATAGTTTCCTCCCAACAATTTTTGGGTACTGATGGAACATCAGAAGAATTTCCCCACCGCTCCAGCTATTAATTACCAAATTCTTTGTGTTTTTTCCTAGTATGCAGTAGCATTTAATGACAGTCGTATAACGTTTATCACCTAGTTTGTAATTATCTTTAGCCAAAAGAAAATACTGTTGATGCACGACATATGAACAAATCTGCTATGCACATGTACAAGCTAAAGATTAAGTTACGGTCTGGAACTAAGAATTCAAGGTACATTTATTAGCTATGTGGTACCTTGATATCACTTCCACGAAACAAGATGTATTCATAAACTTTATCGCTAGGCATAACTTGTGGGCCGTCTCTTTTACGCCCTTCTGTTCCAAATGATCTTACTGCAAATTCATAAACGAGTAATAGTTAGCCTGGCTCAAATCTTCACCAATGATAATCAAACAAATCAAAAGTAAATTTGTTAATAATTGGGTATATAGCCACAGAAAAATGGACTAAATGTTGAATAACAGTTAAAGCGTATTCTACGTATAGTATTCTAATTTCTACACCACTAGGCTATCTTTTACATTTGAGGATTGAAGTTCTTATCTACATCTTTTTACCATTAAAAATTAAATTATAGGCAGTCAAGTTAGTTTGAGAAAATGCAACTAATTGGACAAAAGACACAAGTGTTGCTGACCAAATTATATTTGGCCATTAGCAAATTATTTATTTCCAAAACCAGGAAGCATATATACACGCACATTGCACTTAAGTACTTTAAATGATATTATTAAAAAAAAACGGTTCCACATTTTGGCCAGCACTGATTCTAAAATATCCTCAAAATGAGATTTAACAATGTACTGTTCCATGTTACTTGCAATTTTAACTAACTTCGATACATGAAACTGAATGACCACCAGGGACATTAGAACACATAAAAAGTTAGGCTCTGCTTTTTTGGCGTAAAATATTAAGCAAGGAAAAGTAAGACGTTTGTAAGACGATTTTCCAAGTTTTTGAGACGTACTTATTTTCCTTACTTTCCTTGGCCTTTTTTCTTTAACTTGCACACTATTTTGCTTTGACTAGTTTTCCCAAGCAAACAAACATACAAAAACAAGGAAAATGCTTAACGGAAAGATATTTGATGCCAACAAATAGGGCCTTAATTAATGTTATTTCAAAAAAATGCAAGCAACTGGATATAAACAAAAGTGATGCTAAACAAATCAACAAATCCTTGATCAAATCCTTTTTTCCAAAACCAGTACAACATATACACACACAAACGCCATAATATTTAAGACGCTTCAATAAAAAATCCCCAAATACCTGATAATACATTTTTTTTCTTTTTAATTTTTCTCAATTTAACCTAATTTAAAGCTATTTCCAAGATAAATTACTCCTGTAACACGAAACCGAATAACCATTAATCACATTACCAAACAGAACTAATTAACATAAACAAAACCTAAAACTCTATCAAGTCCTTCGAGAACCATTATTATTCCGCATTACCTAACATTTAATTTAAACCATTTCTCAAAGTTAACCTACACAGCTACTATTTCATTTCAAGTACATGATTAATTACTTTGGAGGCACGAAACCAGATAACCAACAAAAACATAACCAAGAACAACCAACAAAACATAACCTGATACTTGATCATGTGCTTTGAAGCACCTAATAACTATTCCCAATTACCTGACATTCATTTTTAACCATTTCTCAAATTCAACCTAAGCAATGGCTATTTCCAAGATTAATTACTTCCAAAACACGAAACCAAATACCAAGAATGGCTAACTAAAACAAAACAAAATCTAAAACTTGATCAAGTACTTCGAAGGACCTAATAACTATCCCTAATTACCTAAAATTCTCTTTCAACCATTTCTCAAATTTAACCTAAGCTATGCTACTATATCAAGCTATGTACAAAATTAATTACTTCCAAAACACAACCAAATAACCACCACTCACATTACCAAGATCAACCGCAAAAAAAAAAAAAAACATCACATAACCTCATAACTAATCAAGATCTTTCAAGAACCTAATAAACAATTACCAATCACCCTCAATTCATCTAATAAACTCAACAGTATAACCATTTCTATTCCATGCTATATCCAAGATTAATTACTTCCAAACACGAAACCGAATACCAAGAACAGCTAATTAAATGTCACAAGTGGGAGTCAAAATCCCTAATTGAAATAATATATTGTCATGAGAACGATGTCGTTTTGGTACAAGAGTGGGCACCACTGTGAGATGGATCTAGAAGGGCACGTGATTGCTGTTTCTTAATTATTTATTTATTTAATTACTGAAATGTAACCGACCTTACCTCATGTAAAAGGCGGGATTATTGGCTATAACTAGGCGCCCAACTATTGTATCAGAATTAAGAAATGAAGTATTATTTTTAGCCTTTCTCTCTCATCTCCAACTCTGTCTTTTTTCTCAAGTTACTGTGTGATTCATTTCCGTACATAGCAATTACAATTTACAAAGTCACAAACGTGACAATTGGTATCAGAGCATGGCAGGTCCCTCCCTGCAAAAGCATGAGGCGGACCTGAGAACCTTGAATTTACATATTGAAGAGTTGAAAAACCTAACTACACAACAAAATGAAGAAAGTAGCACGCAGATCTCCAGTTTGGTTGCTCAGATGGCAGAGACAAACAGCCACATCACCAATTTGTCATCACTGTTAGAGGCAAACTCCTTGAAAGCGAAGGCAGACAGAGAAGAGCTATCTGACCAGTTGAAGGGTTTAATGGAGGTGGTGAAGGTCCATTCAACTCTCCTGCAACCTCTTCTAAAAAACAAGGTAAACCCTACTAACGAAGGTTCAAGCTCAAATACGTGTTATACAAGTTCCATTGTTACACCTGTTGCACACACCACTACGAAATTTGGTGAAAATGCTTTTACCAATAGAAACCCTGAGAACCCTACTCCTATACTTGGTCCCAGACCACCATATTCCCCAAAATATCAAACCAGTGACACCACCCAACCCATACATACAGCCATCTCCCCACCATCTAAACCGTGCAACCCAGGACCTTCGTTTGCAAACCCCACAGGGTGGGCACCCTTCTCTGATGTCCACACACCTCGATCCACATTCCAACCCCAATACAAATTTCCGAAAATGGATTTTCCAAAGTTCAATGGCAAAAACGCCAGGGGTTGGGTAAGTAAGGCCGAAAAATTCTTTATGCTTAATCCCAACATAGACTCCCAGACTAAGGTTGTATATGCAGCATTGTACCTTGAAGATGAGGCTGACTACTGGTACCAAACGGTCCAAGCTGAACATTACGGAATAACCTGGGAGGGTTTTACAGCCCTGTTGTTGCGAAGATTCTCAACTAGCAACCAGGAGAATATGATTGGTAAATTTAACAAGCTGGTCCAAACAGGTTCGGTGGATTCCTATGTTTCCCAATTTGAAGAGTTGAGGGGATTCTTAATGATGGGGCATTCCATTCATACGGAAGCTTACTATGTTGATAGTTTTCTTAGTGGGCTACGTCCAGATATTCAACAAGCTCTTTATATATACAAACCTACTACTCTACAGGAAGCCATCAATAAGGCTCGAGAGCAGGAAATCTATGTGGATATGATTGAAAAAAGGGTAAAAAACAACCAAAGGAGTAGCTATAGTCGGAGCTACTCTGATCCGAATGCTACCAAGGTGGGTTAAAACAACTCTAGTAGCAACAAGCCTTACCTCCCAAGAAATCCAGCAGACAAAAACCCTCCCATCAAAAGATTGACACCAGCTGAAATGGCAAAACGCCGAGAACAAGGCCTATGTTACAACTGTGATGAAGTCTTCGCCCCAGGCCACAAGTGTACCAGGCCTCAGCTGTTTTTGATGATTGGCGAGGATAGTGATAGCAGTGATTCTGAAGACAAGATTACCGAAGAGAACTCACACAGATCAGTTGAAGAGGAGTATGGAGTATCAATACACGCAATGCAAGGGACTCAAGGACTTCATACCTTAAAATTGGAGGGTAGAATCAAAAGGAAGGGAGTGCAAATGCTTATAGATACCGGCTCCACTCACAATTTCATCTCCACTGCTGTGGTGAAGAGTCTGGGCTTAACCCTCTCACCTTGTGACTCCCTTAAAGTGCAGCTAGCAGATGGCTCAACTACGAACTGTAGATATCAGGTTTCGGGATTAACTTGGTTCATGGCTGGCCACCAATTCGTATCCAACTTCTATGCAATTCCACTGGGAGGGTATGATGCCATTCTAGGAGTCCAATGGCTACAAGAGGTCAGCCCGGTCAGTTTCGATTTTTGCAGACAAGAAATAATAATACAAAAGGGGGCTGAAAGGATCACAGTATCACAATCTACTCACCAACAAACTAAATTCTCAGTGGACTTACAGAGTGATCAAGTAAAAACTTCAGGTACGCAAGCATGTTTTCTGGTACAGTTGACGGCTATTGAAACACCCCCCGCAGGTATGACTGAAGTAGCTCCTCCTCTTCAAGCCGTACTTAACAAATACCCTGAAGTATTCAATGTGCCAAAGGAGCTACCGCCTTCTAGACCCCAGGATCACCAAATTCCCATTATCGAAGGCTGTAGTCCGGTCAATATCAACCCTTATAAATGCTCATACCTGCAAAGGACAGAAATCGAAAAGATGGTGAGGGAAATGCTCGACAGTGGCATCATCCGACATAGTCAATCTCCTTATTCCTCACCTGTACTGTTGGTGAAAAAGAAGGATAACAGTTGGCGCTTCTGCGTTGATTACCGTGCCTTAAATGCTATAACCATCAAGAACCGGTTTCCCATTCCATTGATAGATGAAATGATGGATGAGCTACATGGGAGTACTCTGTTCAGCAAGCTCGATCTACGAAGTGGCTATCACCAGATTCGAGTGCAAGACAAAGATGTCCACAAAACAGCCTTCAAGACGCAACTCGGGCATTACGAATTCTTGGTTATGCCTTTCGGCCTAACGAATGCTCCTGCAACCTTCCAATGTGTCATGAATGAAATCTTCCGAGATTATATAGGCAAGTTTGTACTTGTTTTTTTTGACGACATATTGATTTACAGCAAGACAGAGGAGGAGCATGCCACCCACTTGGACCTGGTATTCAAAAAACTAACAGAAAATCACCTTCATGTGAAGCAAAGCAAGTGTACTTTTGGAAAGGAGAAGGTAGAGTACCTGGGCCATATAATTAGCAACCAAGGAATCGCAGCTGATGATAACAAGGTAATGGCAATGAAAATGTGGCCTAGCCCCAAAAATCTGAAATCTCTACGAGGCTTCTTAGGCCTAACAGGGTACTATCGCCGCTTCGTAAGGCACTACGGCACTATTAGTAAGCCTCTCACCAACTTGCTTAAGAAAGGGGCGTTTCGTTGGAGTGACGAAGCTGAAGGAGCTTTCCAAGCCTTGAAAGATGCTATGCAAAGCACTCCTGTTCTGAGCTTGCCCGATTTTTCCAAACAATTTGTGGTTGAGACAGACGCTTGCAAGACAGGGGTAGGAGCGGTTCTTATGCAAGCCGGCAAACCACTTGCCTACTTTAGTAAAGCTATATCCAACAAGGACATGGGGTTGTCCACTTATGAAAAAGAACTTCTTGCAGTAGTCATGGCAGTACAGAAGTGGCGTGGGTACTTATTGGGGCGCAAATTTGTCATAAAGACCGATCAGGAGGCTTTGAAATACCTGCAAAACCAGAAAATTACCACGTTAGTTCAACAAAAATGGTTGACGAAACTATTGGGTTTCGACTACTGTATTGAATATAAAAAAGGGAGGGATAACTTGGCAGCTGACCCCCTTTCCCGTATGTACGAACCACAAGAAGGTCAGCCTACTATCCAAACACAAGCTATTTCATTGACCTACCCAGCTTGGAAGGCAGAGTTAAAGAAGTCGTGGGAATCAGATCCAGAGGTACAAGAAATTCTCACTACTCTAGCAGTCAACCCAAATCTGCTTCCAGATTATACTATGGTAGATGGTGACCTTCGAAGGCAGGGCAAGTTATATGTAGGTGCTGAGGGAAACCTAAGACAGGATATTATCAAAAATCTACACGGGACTCAAGAGGGAGGACACTCGGGCGCCAATGCTACGCTGAAACGTATAGCCAATCTTTTTTGGTGGCCTAGTATGAATAAAGAAGTCATAGAGTGGGTACTTACTTGCGAAGTTTGCCAAAGGTTCAAAGGGGAACACACTAGTTATCCTGGACTGCTACAGCCAATCCCCATTCCTGAGGGCGCCTGGGAAACAGTGACCATGGATTTTGTCGAAAGTCTTCCGAAATCTAACGGGAAAGACACTATTTTGGTGGTCATCGACAAATACACCAAGTATGGTCACCTAATCGCTCTTCAACACCCATTCACGGCGGCTCAAGTTGCCCAAAAGGTGCTGGACCATATTGTGAAGTTATATGGCCCCCCAAAGGTCCTCATTACAGACAGAGACAAAATTTTCACCAGCGCATTCTGGGCTGAACTATTTAAGCTAATGGGAACCTCCACTCACCTCACCACTGCTTACCACCCGCAGTCGGACGGACAGAGTGAGCGCTTCAACCAGTGTGTAGAGATGTATCTACGTTGTCTGACTCATCAACAACCAGGGCAATGGGCACGATGGCTACCCATGGCAGAATGGTGGTACAACACAAGTCACCACTCTGCCATAAACATGACTCCATACCAAGCTCTATACGGGAAGAAACCTCCAAGTCTACACTACCACCAAGCCCAGAATACCAGGAATGAGTGCATCAACACTTTCCTGCGACAAAGATCAGAGATTCAGACACTATTAAAGAAAAACCTCAAGAAGGCGCAAGAAAGAATGGTTTTTTATGCCAACAAGAAACGTACCGATCGATCTTTTGAAGAAGGAGACGATGTCTTCCTCAAAGTTCAAGCTTTTCGACAAACCAGCTTAAAAATCGGCAAGGATAACAAGTTTTCCCCAAAATATTATGGACCTTTCAAGATCTTGAAGAAAATCGGCACTGTTGCTTACCGTCTCCAATTGCCTCCTACGGCTCGTATACATAATACCTTCCATGTATCGCTGTTAAAAAAGAAGGTTGGAGACGCGAGTTTGGTGGCTCAAGACCTTCCCATTCCTTCATCGGTTGCTACTGAAAAGATGCCGGAGAGGATTCTTGATCGCCGATTAATCAAGAAGAACAATCGGCCAGCTGCTCTAGTCCTTATACAGTGGAAAGATACCTTGCCGGAGGATGCTACATGGGAGGAGTATAGCGAGTTGCTTAAAAAATTTCCGTGGTTCACCGGCGAGGGCGCCGTTGCACAAGAAAGGGGCAATGTCACAAGTGGGAGTCAAAATCCCTAATTGAAATAATATATTGTCATGAGAACGATGTCGTTTTGGTACAAGAGTGGGCACCACTGTGAGATGGATCTAGAAGGGCACGTGATTGCTGTTTCTTAATTATTTATTTATTTAATTACTGAAATGTAACCGACCTTACCTCATGTAAAAGGCGGGATTATTGGCTATAACTAGGCGCCCAACTATTGTATCAGAATTAAGAAATGAAGTATTATTTTTAGCCTTTCTCTCTCATCTCCAACTCTGTCTTTTTTCTCAAGTTACTGTGTGATTCATTTCCGTACATAGCAATTACAATTTACAAAGTCACAAACGTGACATTAAACAAAACAAAATCTAATACTATCCCCAATTACCTAACATTGGCTTCCAACCATTTCTCAAATTTAACCTAAGCAATGCTACTATTTCAAGCTATACACAAAATTAATTACTTCGAAACACGGAACCAAATAACCACCAAGATCAGCCACGAAAACAAATGATAACATAACCTCATACTTAATTGAGTCCTTTCAAGAACCAAAGACTCAACACTGTCACCATTTCAAGAAATGCACGCATACATACACACAGCACAAACAGAAATTAATCAAACACTTTAGAACATAAAACCGCAATAGAAAGCCGAGAAATGAAGGAAAGAAATGACTACCATTGCGCAACCCAATACTAGACTCATCAGTGTTGATGTTATAAAGAATGCCCTCATATCTAATTTCACTCTTGGAAGTCAAGCTAATTAAGCTGCCCACATAAGAATCTGCCGCCGAATTAGATCGGGAACTCTCCGCCGCCATTCTTTCCGGCCAATTCAAAAGAAACTATATATGTATAGGCGCCTATATATGTGTTTGTGTGTGTGAATTGACAGGTTTAATTATGTGTTTGTGGAGATTTGATAGTAGTAGAGTTTGTAGGGTTTCAATTTCAATTTGGGGGTTTTCAGAAATTATGTGTTTCCAATTTTTATATGGTTGGAGTTTGGGCTTTTAGTCTTTTCGCAACAAGCATTTTATACCAAAATTGAATACTTACATTTTAATTATAAAACTTAACATTTATAAGTACCTATCAAAAACGATCAAAGGGCGTGATTTTTTTTAAACTTTATATGAACATGAACAAAATGGTAACTTCAAGTTGTATTCACAATGAATCCATATATAGATGTTTATATTTTACGATTATAGACTACTTCCAATACATACAGATCTGTATTTATAGCTATTCATATGATTTCCAATGAGAAAAACGATTTCAAAAGGTGAAAGCGCTTCATCACGTACAAATCTTAGATAAAGAATACAACTCGAAGTACTAGCAAAATATTTTTTTATCATGTGGTGTTGATTATCATCACGATAATTTTTGGCTTCTCTATGTTTTCACAATTTTTTGACTCATTTACTTTTTGAGATTCTTTGTCATATGAATTCGATTATTGTAGTGATAATTCACTACAATTTTCGTTTAATCTTGTACATATATGAGTTGTAATTTGTTGATGGATAATTCAAAAAGTAGAGATTTGAAGAATTAATGTTATTGTTCAAATTTGTATATTGAATATTTATGTTTTGGACCTGAACAATGTGTAGTGATAATGTTTGATGAAATGTGTGAAAGATGGTGAATTAGATTTCTAGATAATTTTTAACAGGTTCAACATGGTACATAATTACGATTCAACATGATAGTGTGTTGAATCAAAACTATATATGTGTTGAACCTTACGTGTTATATGTATTAATTATTAATTTTTGTATTAATATCGTTTTAAAAGTTGTTTTTGATTTTTCTTGTTTATTAAAAGTAATTTGATTTTTCTTGTTTCAAGTTATGTTGAAATTATGTTATAGTTTAATTTATTTCTTTTGTTGTTTTATTATTGAATTGTAGATCTGTTTTGTTGAACGTTGTGGGTTATACTTGTAGATCTGTTTGTTAATTTCATAATGATGTTATTTAATCCAAATGTTTACATTGCAATAAAGAATGTTTTAATAGTAAACATGCTGATAAAGTTGATATTGATAAAGTTGAGAATGATACATCTTTGGTAGAATACTTATGTTCAACATAGTTGAATCATTTGTTCAACAAACCTATTTCATCGAGTGATCGAGGGTTCAACAATCCACCTTGGAGTATAGAATACTTATATTCAACATATTTTAACCATTTATTCAACAAATATATTTCATCTGGGGTTCTTAGTCCACTATTGGGTTTTAAAAATGTCAATTTTTCAGTTATAATTTTATTTTTTATAAATTATTTTTTGTTGGTTACACTAGTCCATTCATGGGCTATACAAATATTCATTTATAATAAGTGTTTTTTTATTCTTTTAATACATCATTTCCTTTTGAGGTTCAACACTCCTCAATTGGGGTATAAAATACTTATGTTCAACATAGTGGAACCATTTATTCAACAAACCTATTTCATTTGAGGTTTAAGAGTCCACTATTGGGTTTTTATAAATCCACTTTTTAATTAATAATTTATTTTGTTATAAATAATTTTCCGTTTGGGTTCACTGGTCCATTCATGGAATACAGAAACATTCATTTTTTATTTACTATTTTCATTTTTATAAATCATTTCCCCTTATGGTTCAGATTTGGGGTATAAATACTTATGTTCAACATAGTTGAACCATGTTTTCAACATAGTTGAACTATTTGTTCAACAAATCTATTACATTTGGGGTTCAACAGTCCATCTGTGGGTTATAGAAATATTCATTTTTATTTTATCTTTTTCTTTTTTATAAATCATTTCTCGCTGGGCCGGGTTCACTAATCCATTCATGGGTTATAAAACTATTTATTTTTATTAATCATTTCCTTTTACAATTCAACAGTCAACGAATAGGGACCCCAGATTGGGAGGACGTCACGCGTGTGATCGTGTTGCTTACTAAGATGGTAGAGATTGTGATAATGGTTAATGTAGATTGTCTCTCTGCTAAACAATATGTCCAGCATATTATATTTCAGGTGGATTTTGTAGTCATTGTAGTTGTAGTGCCCTACAAGATTATTGTTAACAAGTTGGAACTACAAAGTTTGGTTCAACTGTTAAGAATTTTTAGGTGGATGAGAGTTGCTAGAACCACGAAGTCGGTGGGTATGAAGGGTTAGACACATCTTGATGTTGTCTATAAGTTAAAGAAGGTTTTGCAGGGTGAGAATAATATGATAATTTTGGTTGGCCATAGCTTAGGAGTGAAAGGGGTGTTGATTCAAAGTTGCCAGGTGAAGGATAGTAGGATGGTTATAAGAATGGAAAGGAGCAGAGGCAAGATGTTTGCTGTAGGAAAAAGGATTGCGAACCATAGTGCTGTCGGTGCTATTAAAGCTACAAGAAGCTTCAATCAAGAGAGCTCTGGGACAGGGGAAGTAAGGTGGTCACCTTATTTTCCCGGACTAAGCAAGGATCAGCTCATGAAGAAGGAGAAAGTGGAAATTGAAGAGACCAAGATATTAGCAATGGCTAGAAGAAGGCTTCAAAGAGAAAGAAACCTGGAAGAGTTGTTTGTGTTGATATGACTACTTTTGGCCATAATCTTTATACCGACTTGGGTTGATGTTTCATCCTATTTTAGCTAACTTTCGGTTGTCAAGATTTGTTTTGTTGGTTTATAATTTATAGTAAACTTTTCTTGTATATCCAGTATGTAATTGTGAACTTTCTCTTTCTTGAAACTAGGTTTCTCTTATTATTATTATTAATATAAAATTAGATGTTTAACAAAATAAGATTGAGGATGGAGAAAAGATTACTATTATCGATTTCTCTTCTTATTTATCTTGTCTACGATAAAGAATCTAAATTGACATGAACTATATATGTCAATATATATTAACAAGAAAATTCAATAATTTCTTATGCTATAACCTATTTGGGAAGAACACAAATTTTTTGGTTAAAATAGATCGAATTTATGATTCGATCAGAAGTATCAAATATAATACTCAACTAAATCTAGTTGAATTTAATGTTCGATGAAAGATGAGAATATGTCAATTTCAATATGTGGCAAAATTTGGTTGAATATAATGTATGACCACATTCGAGCAAATCTAGTTATTATTACTTGATCTTTTTATTGAACGGGATTTCAAATTTGAAGGCAATATTTAAATTTTTAAGTGAATTTTTTTGGACAGATTAAATATAATTAAAATAGGTCGAATTTAACCGATCGAAATGAAATAAATTCGACCAACTTTAACTAATTTCATCGATCAAAGTTAGCTCATCTTTTTATAACAAATATTTCTTTCTCATAATATTACAAAATATATTTTAAAAATTATAATTCAAGACATAATACTTTTGTTAGTACTTCATTTAAAAATATTTTAATAAACAAAATCCTAAATTTACGATCAACATGTTCCACGCAGCAGGTTATATTAGAATTAATATTGATGATATTTTCACAAATATTACATGAGTTATGTTTGTTGGTCTTGCTAAACAGACCTTAACTCCACATTAGTATGATATTGTCCGCTTTGGGCCAAGCCGCACGGATTTATTTTGGGCACTCCCAAAAGGCCTCATTCTAATGGTGTTATCTGGCTGCTTATTAACTAGCAATCTGTCCCTCCCACAAACGATGTGTGACAACTCCCAACAATCTTTCCCTTCACACATCGGGCTCAACACCTATGGAATCTACCACCTTTCTGTGTGATCTGTTCTCCTTAACCCACCCATACTGGAAGTTCCTAGCTATCCAGCTCCCCTTTGGCCCACACTGGAAGGCCCACCTACTCCTCCTTAAACCTATTTTGGGATAACCCATCTATGTAACATCTCGATTCTGAAAATATTAATTTTGATTATTTTATTTGGAATAAGATTTATTGCGGTTAAATTTTGAACCGTTTTGGAGATAATAAAGAATTTAGAGATCGAGACGATAAATTGTGGACTTTGAGAAATAATTTCTTTTTTTAGTTGAGTGGAATTATTATGTCAAATATTAATTACTTGATAGTGGATGATTTTAGGATTTATTTCCGGGAAAATTGCAAGTGGACTCGTAAATTAATTAAATACAAGATTTTTGGAGATTTGACAACTTTATTTTGTTAAGTTAAAGAATATAATTATTTTGGAAATTGGGAGATAATTGTTAATAAATAAATTACAAGTGTAATAAGAAGGAGAGAAAATGAATAAGTAGTTTTTATTTGAACCCGAAATTTATTGTTAGCAGTTAATAAAAGAAAATTGGGCCAAGCCCAATAAGGATAAAAACACAGACACGGCAGAAACGAGAAAATAGGAAGAGAGAAAACAAATTGGGGGAAGGAGAAGAAATTAGATATTGTGAAATTGAAGAGGAAAATGGATGGAAAGGAGAGAAAAGAAGAGAGAAAGAGAGAAAAGAGAGAGAGGAGAGAAAGAGAGGAATGAAGGAGAGGGAAGGTGAATCCATTTTCCCCCATTCTTCACCCATAAAGATCTGTCATGGAAGAGCAAGAAAGGAGAGGTGAAGAAAAGTTGGAGAAGATGATGAATAGTGGGTTCTTGAGCTTGGTGGGTTGCTTGAATGGTTGTTTGAAGTTTGGTTGTTGATTAGAGGTATAAATCCCTACTTTTAAGCTTTGATTTTTGTAAATTATCATGAGTTAAATATATGTGTAATTAGCATATTTTGAGGCTCTTGAGGAGTGCTTGATTGGTTATATTAATGATGTTAATGAGTTAATGATTGTGTTCTAAGATTGTAGAAATAGTTATAAGAATCTGCCCAGCAACTGCCCTGTTTTGACTCACTGATTCGGAAGAGTAAAGCTCTGTTCTGGGCAGTGGTTATTTGATGAAAGTTGTTGCTTATCTTTTCTAGTTTATTTACGCGCTAAGTTTGCGTGGATTGGATTAGCGAGTAAAACGTTATGCATGTTTTAGTAAGGCCGCGCAGAGCAGAAATATTTGTGTCTGGTTTTTGAGTTTGTTCAGTTTGTTTTTGGCCTAAATAAAACGTTTTGGAGCTGAACTTTTATGGTATGTTCACTGCACTCTTCAAATCCTCTCGACAAAATTTGGTAATTTTTGAATGTAGGATCGAATTATGAAAAATGTTTTAGTGTGATGTGTGCAGTGGCGTTTTAAGGTTCCAGATTTGTCACTCTATTTTGGAGAGTAATTTTGAGTAAGTTAAAGACCTTATTTGAAGGAGGTATATAAAATAAAGTTGTTAGTTATAATCTTATTTAGCTGATTACCAAGTTTGGTATGTAGTGGATTGATGGTTAATGTTTTATCGTAAAATTTCTAAGGTGTTATAGTCGGAAATGATAAGATAAATGATGACTGGAAGTGGGAATGATATTGGGTTGTGTTGGTAAATTGTTGTGATGAATTGAGATGGTAATTGAGGTGTTTTTACATCGGGAAATGTCCATGTTACGAAGAGGTCATGTCCAAATTTCTGTAGGAATGACATGCACTTAGACCTAAGATTGTTTGATTGATTTTAGTAGGTGATTGGAGAAATGAAGAGAGTTACAGAATTTGATCATTTTACGATCAATTGTTATTTGAGAATATACGATTGAAGAATTGTTGATGCTTGTTCAGGTTATTGGGAAAGTGGATTTGAGAATGGTTGGACTACTCGGATAACGGTGGTTGTAAGTATATCTTGCTGTGATAAATTGAAAATAATATGTTATATTTTTGTTAACGTATTTACTGTATTTTAAATTCTATCCGTATTTCGTTTTATGCGTATAAAAGTGTGAACCTTGTTCAAGTAAAATATTGATTTTGCACTAGAAGAGTAGAAGTGTGTATTTGTGGTTTTTAGAAGAAAGATATTTTTCAAGTAGAACTATGTATTTGTGAATTTAGAAGAAATATTGATTTTGAGTTGGAAAAGTAGAGATGTGGATTTATGGATTTTAAAAGAAATATATCTTTTAAATCGAAGTGTTTAAAGTGTGATTTTTTTATTATTATAAATACTCGTTAAATTGTTTTAACTAGTATATGTTGAAATGTGATTTTGAGGAAAACTGAGCAGACTAGCATTCCTACTAAGTCACTCCCAAAATGGGAATAGTAGGACCTCCAGAAATGGAGACCATGGTAGAACTTCCAGAAATGGAAACTTTGTGAACTTCCTGAAATAGGAAGTAAAGGCCGGGGACCCCAAATGATGAACTTGTCATGTATAGAATGCCCAGTTTTTCCTAATAAAATTATGAAGTTTATATTTTTATTATAAACTTTGAATTGTGAAATGATGATGATTGCTTATATGTAATATTGTGAAAATACCTTAAGATTCAATGTATTGTGAAATTGTGTTGAGTTTCAGATTATTGTGAAATAGAACTGTTTACAAAATTATTATTCCATTTTAAAAGATGAATACTTTGGCAGAACTGTGATTTCGATATGAGTTTATATTTTATTATAAACTATGTTGTGTTGACATATTGGCAGGACTCTGGTTTCGGTGTGAGTTATACTTTATTATAAACTGTGTAGTGATAATGATTTCAAAACTAAATTATTTTATAAAACCTCAGTTGATCGCTGCAAAATATACTTGCTGAGATTTATAGCTCATTCCTTTATTTTATAATTTATCACAAAAGATATCGGAGATTTCAGAAGGATCCTTAGGGAGGTAGAAAGAAGTGGTGGACCAGCAAAGCTGGGGTTTGATTTAGTAATTGTACTTCACGTTTTGAAGTTGTAGATTTATTTATGATTGAAACACTTATTGTGAACTGTGGTAACATGTGGATTCGAGGTAAGTCAGGTCAGAGTTGACTTGTGGTCATACGAATTATAGTTTACTGTTGATAGTAGTTGAGATGCGCAGTGTGTGACATTATTTTATAAGTAGACTTTTGGGAAGAGTTGTGACTTGATTTATTATTGAATTGAAAAACAGGTGGACAGTCCTATTTACGAATACTTCATGCCGAAATATTCTAATAATTTAGCATGTTAAGGAGGTTGGGATGTGGTTTTGACGGACCCTCGGGCTGGTTCCTTCCTGAGGAACCCGAACCGGGAGCCGGGGGCGGTCACAATCTACCTCTTCCTGGATCCTTTTGGGAACCCATCTGAGATTGTTATGGACCACTATGACCATAGCTCTGATACCACTTGTTTGGTTTACTAAGTTGGCCTTAATTCCACAATAGTATGATATTGTCCGCTTTGGGCCGAGCCTACACAGATTTGTTTTTGGGTAACTCCCAAAATGCCTCATACAAATGGAGTTAACTGGCTGCTTACAAACTGACTATCTGCCCCTTCCACAAATGACATGGGACAACTCCTAACAATCCCCCCCTTCACACATCGGGCTCGACACCTACCGAATCTACCACCATTCTCTGTGCTCTGCTTCCCTTGACCCATACTGGAAGTTCATGGGTATCTAGCTCCCCTTTGGCCCATACTTGAGGCCCACCTGCTCCTCCTTAAGCCCATTCTAGGATAGCCCATCTACCTCTTCCTGGATCATTCTAGGAACCATATGAGATTGTTATGGATCATTATAACCATAGCTTTAAAGCACTTGTTGGGTTTACAAAGCAGGCCTTAACTTCACATTAGTATGATATCTTTGTGTCGAGCCAGCATGGATTTGTTTTTGGGTAACTCCGAAAAGGCCTCATACTAATCTATACTATTATTTTAAAGCCAAAACATTGAAAGTTTTGATTTTCGGTTTGGTTATCCTATATATTAAAATAAATAATAACATGATATAATTAATAGTCATTAGCTGATTGTCATTTCCACTATATCTTTTAATCATTAATATTTCTATCTAATTAAAACATGGTACCTTCTATCTAATTAAAACAGGTTATCTTTTACTTTAAAACTAATCTTGCAATCAATAATAACATAATATAATTAATGATAATTACCTGGTTGTTTTCTTAACATTTACTTTTAGTTGAAAATATTATCCTATAATTAATGATAATTAGCTGATTACCCTTTTCACGTTTACTTTTTGTTTAAAATATTACTCTTTATAAATAACTAAAATATTTTTGTTTAAAATATTACTCTTTAATGATAATTAATGATCATTAATATTTCTATATGATTAAAACATGTTACCTTCTATCTAATTAAAACACGTTACCTTTTACTTTAAAATTAATCTTGCAATCATTAATAACATAATAAATTAATGATAATTAGCTGATTGTCTTTTTCATGTTTACTTTTAGTTTAAATATTACCCTCTATAAATAACAAAAAACATAAATCATACCATATCCTTTAATCAATTATATTTCTATCTAATTAAAACAAGTTACCTTCTATCCAATTGAAACACGTTACCTTTTACTTTAAATCTTGCAATCATTAATATATATATATCCAAAAATATTGCACCATATCTTTTAACCATTAATAAGCACCTAAGAACATGAACCATATATCTTTCAATCATTAATATTTATTTTCTAATTAAAACACGTTATCTTTTAATTTAAAACTAATCTTGCAATCATTAATATGTATCCAAAAATATCACACCATATCTTTCAATTATTAATAAAATATATTAAAAATCAGTATACATTTTTCAATAAAATTTATAACATATTAAAAGAAACCCGTGCATCGCACAAGTACTTTGTAGTTTGATTTTGGTTATCCCTTTCATTTAGAACCGTTATATCGATAATTCAAATAGATGATGATTGTTGAATACAATACTAAAAAAGTTATTGTAAAAGTTATTACATATAGAGGTCTAAGGTTCGAATCCTATTAACAACATTTTAATTTAAAATTAATATTAAAAGATGTTACATAGAAAAGTTGAAGGTTCGATTTTCGCCAACAACATATTAGTTTAGATTTAATACTAAAAATTGTAATTTATAAATATTTATAATATTATGTAACTACATTATAATAAGTAAATTAAAAAAAGTTAAAAATAACTTGTGCTTTGCATGGGCTATAAGCTCAGGGCTATAAGCTAGTTATATATTATAGTTTAGCATAGATATATCGAACAAGGGGTTGAGTTGGCACAATGGTTAAGTGCCCAATCCATGAACCGAGAGGTCATGGGTTCGATTCCTGCCGAGGACCTGCTTATACGGGATATACTGAATACGTTGAGTTGAGTTTTTTTAGTATAGATATATCGAACATGAAAAACAACCGGCAAGTGATAAAATTTACGTAGAAATCGCAAAAATGTCTCCCATCTCCTCCGCTCCTATTTTTTCTCTATCAGATTATACATAGATAAACTTGAAAACCTTGGGAGTAAAATAAGAAATCCAACTGGCTATATGTTTCATATTAATAGAAGAAAACGGAATATTTTCTGTATATATAGATTCACTGTCCTTCAGTACTGCATGCTTGCATTCTCTCCTCTTTATTACTCTCCCAAAAATCAAAGACAGTGTATAATTCTCTTCAACAAATTTACGTATTAATTCTTCAAATCGAACTAATTTGTTCGTCAAATTTAGCGTTAGAGAGCTGGTTAACCTCTGGAAACAAACTGATGTTGTCAAGCCCATATTCAAAGTGCATGAAGATAAAACCAACCTTCAGTTGGGTAGAAAAATCACCCTTGAGTATTACGACAAGAGTAAAAAAATAGACGGTGAATGCATAATATATGTTGGATTTAATTAAATTAAACATGTTTTGAATAATTGTTACGTGGTTAATAGAGTAGAATTAGTCAGCTTATGGGGAGCGTAGTGGTAGGAGGAAATAAAGTAGTGGAGTTAGATGAGGAGTTTGTTTTATCAGTTTCCTATTTTTTAGCAGTTAGTTTGTATTGCTTTCTATTTATTCCAGATGTACGTTGCATTTTATATATGAAGAATATCGTTCCTCAAGTTATATACATACAGGTGTGCGTGAGTTTATATTATTGCTATACTTGGTATCAGAGCTCAGGCCATTCAAGGAGTTGTTATCAGACTAGCATCAATGGAAACTAACAAGTCCAAGGAGAGTTCGTTTGGCCTAAGTTTTCCCATGTTAACAAAGGTGAATTACACAGCATGGGCTCTAAAAATGAAGGTGTTTATGCAGGCCCATGGAGTATGGGAGGCGATAGCACCAAAAGACGAGAAAGCTATGGTGGAAGACAAGATGGACAAGAGAGCTTTAGCCGTTATCTACCAGGGAATCCCAGAGGACATGTTGCTGGCCATTGCAGAGAAGAAAAGCTCCAAAGAAGCATGGGATGCAGTGAAAACCATGAGCTTGGGTGCTGATAGAGTCAAGAAGGCGAGAGCACAGACATTGAAGGGAGAATTTGAGGCATTAACCATGAAAGAGAATGACCAGCTGGATGATTTCTATACGAAGCTGAATGGTTTGGTTACGAACATAAGAGCACTAGGGGAAAAATTGGAGAAAGCGTATGTAGTGAAGAAACTTCTCAGAGCCGTACCTTCCAAATTCCTTCAAATTGCGTCAGCCATTGAACAGTTTGGAGATTTGGAAGTCATGTCTGTGGAAGAGGTGGTTAGCTCACTGAAGGTTCATGAAGAACGTTTAGGTGGAAGGATTGAAACGAGCCAAGGCCAACTTCTACTAACAGAGGAGGAGTGGAGAAGAAAAGAGAGCAACGGGGAATAAGTGTTGTTGACTCGAGAGGAATGGTCGAAGAGGACCAGCAAGGAAGGAACTCGAGGCACTGCAGAAAATCGTGGTCGACGGGATCGAAGCACGGTGAGGTGCTATAACTGCCAGGCGTTTGGACATTTTGCGTATGAATGTCGAAAGCCTCGTAAAGGAAGAGATGTGAAGGAAGTAAACTTGTCCAAAATTCATGAGGATGAACCTACTCTACTAATTGCCGAAGTCAAGAGCGATGGGTGAATGCAATGCTTCTCAAGGAAGAAACAGTGATCCCGAAATTGAAAGAAAATTCAGAGATCCAAAGGGAGTCACAAGTTTGGTATTTGGATAACGGAGCTAGTAATCATATGACGGGACAACGTGGGAAGTTTAAAGAATTGGATGAAAGTGTGAGTGGACAAGTAAAGTTCGAAGATGGATCTACTGTAAGTATTAAAGGACGAGGAGTCGTTGCATTTCAGTGCAAAAATGGCGAAGAAAAGCATCTCAAGGACGTGTATTATATCCCTGCCTTGTGTAATAATATCATAAGCCTGGGATAGCTATCCGAGGATGGGAATAAGGTGGTTCTTGATGGTGATTATTTATGGGTATACGAGGAACATGGAAGGTTGCTGATGAAAGTGAAGAGAACGGAAAATCGACTGTATAAAATCAATCTCGAAGAAGCCTGGCCAAAATGTCTAATCACAAAGTCAGAAGAAGATACTTGGTTGTGGCACTCGTGACTTGGGCACGTAAATTTTCAAGCTTTAGAAATTATGTCAAAAGAGGAAATGGCAACTGGTATTCCAAAAACAGTTCAACCAACAAGAAGGTGCGAGGGATGCTTAATGTCAAAACAATCCAGAGGTCCGTTTCCAACCCGAGCAAATTTCGAGGCTAAAAGGATATTGGAGTTGGTATACGCTGATATATGTGGTCCTATCTCGCCAACAACACCTGGAGGTAATCGCTATTTTATGTTAATTGTAGATGATTTCAGTAGGAAAATGTGGATTTATTTGTTAAAGGAAAAAGTGAGGCATTGTCTATGTTTAAGAAGTTTAAGGCGATGGTTGAGAATAGAACGGAGAACAGTGTAAAAATGCTAAGGACAGATCGTGGTGGGGAATTTTGCTCAAGGGAGTTCACAAAGTATTGTGAGGAAGTGGGTATCGAAAGACAATTTACAGCCCCATATACCCCGCAACAAAACAGGGTAGTGGAGCGTAGAAATCGTATAGTGGCGGCAATGATAAGAAGTTTTCTGAAGGAGTCGAAGATGCCATTATTCATGTGGGGAGAGGCAGCCCATCATACGGTTTATGTCTTGAACCGTTTGTCAACTCGTATTCTGAATGACAGGACCCTATACGAGGCATGGAGTGGGAAGAAGCCTGATCTAGCGCACATAAAGTTATTTGGTTGCATCACTTATATGAAAGTACCCAGGGCACATGTTAAAAAACTCGATGACCGTAGTAGACGGGTGGTGTACCTTGGTAGAGAACAAGGAACAAAAGGAGATAGGTTGTATGATCCAAGGACGAGGTCAGTCTGTGTAAGTAGAGATGTTGTATGTCAAGAAAAGGAGTTTTGGGCATGGAACAAGAGGAAGGAAATATTATGTCAGTACCAGAATTCTTTGCTGAGATTGAAAGTTATGCAGATACGGAAGAAACTACGGAGACGAAGCAAAATATGACAACACCTGTACAGTCACGACGTACAGGTACTCCAGATTCAGCTATGGGTGGAACATCTGAGTTCAGTAGTGGACAGTCAACACGTGAACTGTCAACGCCTGCACAATCCCAAGGTGTAGACACACAAGAATCGTCTACAACTGAGCTGAGCAGTGGACCACATAGATACAGAACACTGGAAGAACTGTACAATGAGACAGAGGTATTAAATATGATTGATGAACTTATGTTACTAAAGGTTGAGGAACTAGTGTCTTATACTGAAGCAGCAAGAGAAAGGGAATGGCAGGATGCTATGAAACTGGAGGTAGAAACGATCGAGAAAAACAATACTTGGACGCTCACGGATCTGCCTCTTGGACAGAAAGCCATTGGCCTAAAATGGGTCTACAAACTCAAGAAGGATCCGGATGGGAAAATAGTGAAGCATAAAGCCCGCCTCGTTGCAAAAAGGTATGTTCAGAGAAAAGGAATTGATTACGATGAGGTGTTCGCTCCGGTGGCACGTTTAGAAACAATACGATTGTTACTTGCACTCTCAGCTAAAGAAGAATGGGAAGTGCACCATCTCGACGTCAAGTCAGCATTTCTAAATGGAGAACTACTCGAAGAGGTATACGTTACTCAACCTGAAGGATTTGTGAAAGAAGGACAAGAGTTGAAGGTGTACAAACTGTCAAAGGCACTCTATGGGTTACGTCAAGCCCCTAGAGCGTGGAATGCAAAGTTGGACAGATGTTTGAGAGAGTTGGGTTTCAAGAAATGCTTACACGAGCAAGCGGTGTATACAAAATGCAGCAAGGGAAGCGTATTAATAGTTGGGATTTATGTCGATGATTTGTTGGTGGTTGGTTCGAGTAAGGGGGAGATCAAACAATTCAAGAAGCAGATGAATAACCAATTCGAGATGAGTGATTTGGGTTTGCTATCTCACTACTTGGGTATAGAAGTGAAGCAAGGGAGGTATTCAATCACTTTAAAACAGTCAGCGTACGCAAAGAAAGTTTTGGAGAAAGCGGGAATGTTAAAATGCAATCTGTCAAGATATCCTATGGAGCAGAAACTACAACTTGATAAGGACGAAGGAGGTCAGCTCGTAGATGCTTCAGAATATAGGTGTCTCGTTGGAAGTTTAAGGTACTTAACTCACACTCGACCTGATATCTCATATGCGGTAGGAGTGGTAAGTAGATTTATGGAGAAACCCACGACGAAGCACCAACAAGTAGTGAAACACATATTAAGATACATACAGGGCACTATTAATTATGGTTTGGAGTACGAAAAGGCTGGAAGTAAGAGAGTTTTAACCGGGTTTTCTGACAGCGACTTAGCGGGGGACGTTGTAGACAGAAGAAGTATGGGGGGGATGTGTTTCTATTTAGATGGAAATTTGATCTCATGGGCCTCACAAAAACAGAGAGTTATTGCATTGTCTTCTTGCGAAGCCGAGTACATGGCTGCAACCACAGCAGCATGCCAAAGTATATGGCTCAAAGGATTGTTGACAGAGCTCTCAGGACAAAAGGTTGGAGCTGTGACTTTATGTATGGATAACAGATCGACTATCGAGCTAATGAAGAATCCAGTTCTGCATGGAAGAAGCAAGCACATTGACGTTCGATTCCACTTTATCCGAGAGTGCATTGAATGTGGAGAGTTAATAGTCAAGTACGTGGGCATGCAAGAGCAAAGAGCAGATATTTTAACAAAAGCCTTAGGAAGAGTCAAGTTTGAAGCTATGAAGAAGCTGATTGGAGTTAAGGAAATTATTACAGATGGATGGACTGGTTATGGAAACATGTTTAATTTACGGGAGGATGTGTTGGATTTAATTAAATTAAACATGTTTTGAATAATATTTACGTGGTTAATAAAGTAGAATTAGTCAGCTTATGGGGAGCGTAGTGGTAGGAGGAAATAAAGTATTGGAGTTAGATGAGGAGTTTGTTTTATCAGTTTCCTATTTTTTAGCAGTTAGTTTGTATTGCTTTCTATTTATTCGAGATGTACGTTGCATTTTATATATGAAGAATATCGTTCCTCAAGTTATATACATACAGGTGTGCATTAGTTTATATTAGTGCTATAATATATTTACATTCATTATTTAAATATTTTTATGTTTTAGTCAATTACATGAATATACTCACACACATCCTTTCTACGTACGGATACTCGAACCATCGACCTTTGGAAATTAATTAGAACGAAGGTTATTGGCAATTTTTGAAAAATCGAACGATTTTTAGAACACTGATGTTTTTTTTATAGTAATGTGTTTTGCCCTTTTTGCAACTTGGCAAAAAAAATGAAAAGCTTCAAAAACTTTAAATATTTTAGTTAATTTAAGCATTAAGCAACTTTTGTGGATTATGTATATGTTTTGTTTGATTTGATTAAAGTATGTAATAGGTGCTGATCAATTTTGTATATGTTGGTGCAGTTGGATGAATGGTGCCTGTGCAGAGAATATACATTAGTGCAAGAACGGTGACAAAAACTTACAATGTTGGTGCTACTTCAGAAGAAGAGAATGAACCCGTGACAAGCAATGCACAAGTTACTCAACAGGTGGAAAGCGAATTCACACCAGGTACAAATTTTATTCAACAAAATGCAGAACATAGTGTTGCACCACACGAATACAGTGAACAGGTTGCAGCTCAAGCAAATGCAAATTTTATCCCGCAAGATACTGAACCATTATTCAGTAACCAACATGCTATTGCAACGCATGAATATAATGGACAGAATGCTGGTGGACTGGATACAAACTCTTTTCAACAGAGTACAGCTCCTTGATGCTTTCTCGAACACCAGTAACTCATATTATTTTGTAAATGCAATTGATGGTTCGATGAATGGGATGAGCTATGAAAATGAGTTTGCATTGTTAGATCACGAGGAATTATATCCTCTAACAGGCGAATTTCATGATAATGGTTTCGTTCAGCCGCCTATTGGAAGTTTGCCTGCTACTGGATTACACATGTTGCCTCACTCAGATTTCTACCAAAGCTCTTCAAGCAATCCTGGAGATGTTACAAGGGGTTCGGAGGATGGATCATTATTCTCGCTGGGTTTTGGAAATGGACAGTGCAATTCTAATGAAAATATAAAAAATGGTGGTTATGATCAGTCTGGAAAATAACATATCTAAACAAAATTTAAGGATTGTAAACTTTCTTAGTAGCCAGTAAACTTTTAGTTATTATTTTGCATGTCATAGAGACAGCTTTCTTCGTATAGTAATGATACAAGAATGTAAGAAATTTATACTCTGGTTTACTCGATCTATATTTCTATATATATAAGCTTATAATCTATATGTTTTGTTAATAGCAGGTAGTCATGTTTACTTGGCAATAAGAAACAGAGAGTTCCACAACCAATCACAAATAGAGCTAGTCGAATCCAGTACCTGGATAAGAGATAAGCTTTAATCGCTTGAGCTATCTTACTGAACTCTTATATATACAAAACATAAACAGTCAAGAAACTAAATAAATTCTTTTGGACTCCCGGGCATATGTTGTGCGGTGCCTATTGGTGTGGTGGCCTCATAGTTAACTAAATAGCATGAATCCAGTGCAATGCTAACTAGTATATACACATCTCTTTTGTTCAACTTAAATGGAGTTATCATGCTAACTAGTCTTATGTGCCAAGTCAGTACTATTAGCCTTGAGTGGCTACTAAAAAAAATAGAGTGTCCTTGCAAATCTTTTTATTATAGTCTTTTCTCCTCTCTTCGTTTTCCTATATCCTCGAGTATTACATAACTATATAAGCCATATGTATGTAGTGGTCCATTTTGCATATAGCTTACAATTTCCCAGAAATTCTTATCACTTTATCTTTTAGCTGGTCCCTGCCTGCTACCTATTAGCGAATTATGTGTATAATATCTTGCTTGTTAGATGTAGGATCTGAGTCGATGAGATATATATTTACCGGATTATGTGTAAATCTAAGACTTTTCGACTGAAAATATGGGGAATTTAGCTTATCACGTACCGTGATTATTTATATGCCTGCCGTTCATCATTAGTCGAAGATGAAGATGTATGAGCAAGTATTTGTTACTTGATCATTGTTGTATTGTATCATTATTTATAAAAATAATGCGAAATGATGCTGACAAAGCTCTTGAGATATGTCAGTGTAAAATTAGATATGAAATCCAAAACATCTTGTTTAAACTGAGAGATGGGACTTGTATGATTTGATTTGAAATCATCAAATCAGTGAAATGGACAGTAACACTAGGTTTTTGAGAAGTCTTGTTACTCCTTTCAACTGACTGTTGTACATAAAACACCACCGCCAAGAATAAAAGACGGAAAGGGAAAGAGAAAATAACACTTTCCAAAGCTTCTTGGTGCAGAGCCCTTGTAATCTTTTATCTTCTATTATTATTATTATTATTATTATTACATAAAGCTGGTAAATACCCAACAGCCAAAAAAGAGAGAAGAAAGTTAACCAGAGACAAAACTCACCATTGTTTTGCATGCACCTCTCTCAGTCTCTGTATAAAAAATGTTTGTGATAATGCTCCTTGCTCCACTCTACCGCACTTTTCCCTCTTCCGGCGGTGTTTGGACGGAGATGTGGTGTTACTTTTCCCTCTTCCGGCAGTGTCTGGGCGGAGGTGTGGTGTTGCTGTCGCACCTGTCCCTCTTCCGGCGGTGTTAGGACGGAGATGTGGTGTTGCTGTCGCACCTGTCCCTCTTCCGGCGGTGTTGGGACGGGGATGTGGTGTTGCTGTCGCACCTGTCCCTCTTCCGGTGGCGTTGGGACGGAGATGTGGTGTAGCTGTCGGAAGGGTATCTGCAAAACAATGCTTGACCGGGGGTGGTGGCCGTCAAGCTCCTCCGGCGTAAGAGTAAGTAACTTGGTGGTGGAGAATACAAGAAACAATATCAGAAAGTACAAATTTCGGTGACGGAGAATTTAGAGAGAAAAATGTGAAATGAGAGAGTATGAGAGTGATTGTGAGATTTTTCAGCCCCTCAAATGTATGAGTTAGCTTGGTATTTATAGAGGGCTGAGCATCCGGTCGGTTCGGTCCCAAAAAACCGGACTGGACCGGTTCGGTTCGGTTTTTTGGGTTCGGACCGGTTTTGCTCGACCCTAGTGTTACCTCCTTTTGTCCGGAAGAGTGTGCTGGAGGAAGAATGTGCCTTTTGCCCGGAAGGATGTGCTGGAGGGAGGATGTGCTGGAGGAAGAATGTACCCTAGTGTCTCCTCCTCTTGTCTGGAAGAATGTATCCTAGTGTCCCCTCCTCTTGTCTGGAAGCACTAGTACAGAATAGGCTTTTAGCGTCGGTTAAAATAGGCTTTAGGCGTCGGTTATTTGGCGTAGTATATGAAAGCGACGCTATAGGTATAGGTCTATGGCGTCGGTTAATTGGGCGACGCATATAATGTACTAATAGCGTCGGTTATTTAAATAACCGACGCTTAAAGTCTATTTTAGGCGTTGGTCATTTAAACAACCGACGCTTAAAATCTGTTATAAGCGTCGGTCATTTAAACAACCGACGCTTAAAATCTGGTTATAGGCCTCGATCATTTAAACAACCGACGCTTAAAGTCTGTTATAGGTGTCGGTCATTTAAATAACCGACGCTTAAAGTCTGATTATAGGCGTCGGTCATTTAAACAACCGACACTTAAAGTCAATTTTTTAAAAAAATAAAAATAAAAAATGCAATTCTGTTATGGAAAAATAGATTTTCAGAAACAATTTAGCCAATGCCAGAACACCAAATTATATACAAAATCAATCTATACATGATACATAATGAAGAATGAGCTCTAATTAATAAACAATATATAAGACTACTCTACATTCTACAAGTCAATACCGATAACAAAGTAGACAAACTGATCTAATTTCTCCAATTTTATGGAGAACAATTTCGTCACACAGATGACGAGCAAATGTATTGAAGGAAGGAACCAAATTGATAATGTGCATCAATGATGTTGCGACCATAAGCCTTGTTTAGTTACAAGTGATTCACAGCTAAACCTCTTTTCATATGTGCGCTGCTGCCACTAGTAATCTGAGAAATTGATCGTGTGGTTTCCATAGTCCTGGAGTGTGCCTGCATAAATGTTGTCAACATTAGTATAAATAGTATTCGAGATGTTATGCCCACTTTATAACTGTAAAAGTAAGAACTAACTTCTCGCTGCTGTTGTGCATAAGAAGTCTTTATGAAATACTGCAGCACATTATATGTCAGTGAAAAACAAGATGAAATGCAATACAGCAAAACCAACCTGTTAAAAAACCAATTCATTCAGAACTTTGCTTACAGGACAATCTGGTTCTCCTGGTCTCTCCGGAGGCCCTTCACTAGTAACAGCAAGCGGTACCTACAATACATAATGAGTAATAAAACAGAAGTTATAGATGCATTGGGTACAATAGGGTTATAGCAGCCACTGAAGGCAGTTATGTGTTATTCAGATGCAAAAAGCCAAGCCTAACACCCAAAGTTCAAATAGTTTACATAAGCTTGTCTGATTAACTTGTCGACAGGTTGCTGCATCTCTAGATGTCTACTTGTGACAATCTAACATTAAAATCAAGACATATACAGACAATAACAAAGACAGTTTTACAAATGCATATGGTAATATTTTGGCAGCAATGATGCTATCAATACCAAGTTTAGTAAGAACGTAATATCTGAATAATTGGGTACAAAGAGACCGTAAGTTTTCCGATATAAAAATAGTTCTAAAAAGGCCAATTATAATCCAAATAGGTACCCATGACAAAACATGTATGATTTCCATATTCAGATCACATTTTATTTTTTCATGGAAACTGCCAAGGTTGGATGGAGTATATACTAGGTACCCGATATCCTAATATTTCTACCTGGACAATACATATATATATTTCAAACTCCAATCACATATTGTGTCTCAGAAGACTTCTTATGTGACACTAATATTGTATTACATATCATGTATTGTCTACAGAATATAACATTGAGTAAGGTTTATTTAGCAGAAAAAAAATAAAAAATTGGGCAAGGTTGATAATAAAAAGACAATTACTACCAAACTTGTATACATAATATATTCAACTTTAAAATATTCAACTTCAAGTCGGTGTACAGCAGAATTAGGCTTAGTACAATTACATACAGACCAAATCCAATAATATAATTTTTTACTATGTGCTCATATTATACTTATCACCTGTACCAGAACATTAGATTGTCTTCCAAAGCAAGATGCAAAATATTTTCACTATTACAAGTCAAAAAGATAACTTAAATTTTTTTTTTTTGCTGCATATAAGCAAAGCATTTCAATAATTTGAAATCATGGATCTAGAGGTCAAGGCCTATCCCCACTCCTTCCCCTTAAAATTTCATAAACTATATGTAACCGCCTAATATTTCTGTAGAACACTGAATATAACTGCCAAGGGGTTAAGCTAATCCAGCAGATAATTACCAATTCAATTAACAAATCAGATAATTTTAAGGATTCTTTCTTAAATAAAAATTATATATATTCTCAATTATTTGGTTTCCAAAGTCTTTAACGTTATTCCAAACGTTGAAGGATCTGTTTGTCATATATTAATAAATCCAAATGGTGCCCTAAAAATAACTTATTACAAATATGAAACTAATACTTGCAAGAAAAATGTATTTAAAATTAAGGCTGAGACAGAACAAACATAGCTCCATTATATCGTAAATTAGTAAATGTAAACAAATAGTGAGTGTATATAATAATAATGATTTTAGATATTTCGTAGTTACATACATGTCCCAGCAAAATATAGAAGTAAAGATACCGTATTAGTAAGTTTATCGTTGTTGGAAAAATGATTTCATAAATATATAATAATATGAGAAGATAGCAATGATCACCTCTTTCCAATATGGAATTCCACCCTCCGGAGCCCAAATAGGATGGTCAAACTTGCAGCTCTCGCCAAACTTACAGGTTCTTGTGAGCATATAATGGGCACAATCCTTCTCCCCTGGCCTCTGTGGATAAATAGGCAAATTGCTTCCAAATTCAAATCATTGGTACTATTGGTACCAATAGTACTATTGACCAAAGCATTGGTAGCATACCAAGGGCCACTTTGACCGAGCGTACTATTGGTACCCAGAAGAGTCTGACGGTAAAGTGCTACAATAGATAGTAGACGCATATAGCAACCACAGCCAAATAAATGTTATTATTACGTAGGACTAACTGATATTAATATTTAGAAATAAAAAATTGGTAGTAGGAAGTGGAGCAAATATTAGTCCATACATATACCGAATTAGATATATACAGAACAAGTAAAAGGGCAGAAATTATAATAGACTATTCTGTAAACATAGATAATGTGTTCTTGTATAACAACTGGAATAACTTCCTATTGAAAATAGCTCAAATCATGTAAGTTTGTAAACCACCCCCCATGTAAGGAGGCTTTGACATGCTTGAAAATACTTTCAGAAATAACATCCAACAGGAATATATGTAGTACATGCTGTTGTAAAATAAAAATATGTAAAACTTGCATATATCAAACTAAATGGCTATACTTTCATAGATAAACATATAGATAGGGAATAATTTGCTACACTATTATATCCAACTTCAATAGAAGTTTAAAGTTGAACTATTAGGTAACAAGTAGTAACAAAATTCTTTATCACATCTATACTTAAGAAGCCAAGTACATGGTCTAGACATATAAGTAATAACAAGAAGCACTCCTCCGTCACAGTGGAAAGACTGATCCTTAATGAAAATAATACCAAATAACAACTAACATCCTCAAATATTCTTAGTTCACCGCCTCCTCTATCATTATTAAGCAAACATACTCTTATATATACAAAATACACTTCAATCCAACATAGGAACCCAAGCATAAATGTTTCTCGCAGGTATCCAAAAAAATTACCTCACTCGTTAGTGAAAATAAATTCCAACAAAATAACTCAGTGCTGGCCAAAAGGCACTGGTGTTGCCATTCTCTTACAAATGCACTCGTTACAAATGATACTACTTCACAAACATTCTCACTTTAAATCATATAACATATCTTCTGTTCATTCCAATTTTATTCATTCAGTCACCGAATCATATCCCTCTTTTAGTTCCGATTTTATTTATTCAATTTCCGAACCTTTTTAACTTAAATTCTAGGCATTATTATACTTCCGTTATGTTAATCTCATTATCAGTGAACCTAATTGACTACTAAACAACAAATTAAATCTAACATAGTATCATGCTCAACATATTATAAGCACAAATTACAATCGAAATTGATAACAAAGACAAAACACGAAAAATCGAAAATAAAACGTAGTACCTTCAGCCGCAGACGGACGTTTATACCCCGCAAAAGCATCAATCGACGGAAAAGCCGACACGAGGGACTGAATTTATCGAGATGATAGACGGAGTTGTGACTCTTCAAATCTCACAATCGTCCTACAAATCCCTAGAAGCCCGATTGAGTATGACAAAAATCGAGCCGTAGAAACCAGCAACAAATCAGATTAAGAGATTGGGAGAAATCGAACCCAACACTATCAAATTGAAACCTAATCGAGCAAATCAGAATGAAAGTGAAATCGACGGAGTGGAGTGGGTTGGAGGGGAAGCACGCATATATAATGACCCAGATGTAGATGTTTTGGTATTTGATAATATGACCCGAGTGTTTGATTATGTATATTTTTTTTAATTTTTAATTAAAGCTATAAGTGTCGGCATTCCTAGGCCCGACGCCTTAAGGCCAGTAAAAAAGATTAATAGCGTCAGCAAAACTATCAACCGATGCCTAAAATGAATATAAGCGTCGGTTGAGTAAGGACCGACGCTAAAGGGTCAGTTTTAAGCGTCGGTTTTTTCATCACCGACGAAAAAAGTCCAACACATATGACATTAAGCGTCGGTTATTGTAACAACTGACGCCTAAAGTACTTTTAGGCCACGGTTCTTTATATAACCGACGCTTAAAGTGCGACGCTAAAAGTCTATTCTGTAGTAGTGAAGAATGTATCCTAGTGTCTCCTCCTCTTGTCTGGAAGAATGTATCCTAGTGTCCCCTCCTCTTGTCTGGAAGAATGTATCCTACTGTCTCCCTTCTTGTCTGGAAGAATGTATCCTAGTGTCCCCTCCTCTTGTCTGGAAGAATGTATCCTAGTGTCTCCTCCTCTTGTCTGGAAGAATGTATCCTAGTGTCCCCTCCTCTTGTCTGGAAGAATGTATCCTAGTGTCTCCCTTCTTGTCTGGAAGAATGTATCCTAGTGTCTCCTCCTCTTGTCCGGGAGGAAGATGTTTTTGGGACATGGTTACATCAGGCGGGTAAAAGAGTAATTCTTCGGAAGGGTATTAACATTGCCCCCCACTCCTGCAACTTACTTTAGTGGGTTGGAGGAGTAAATACGTAGTGCTGACCTGCTTTTTCATTTTTTATAGATTCAACGGCTCTTTGTAACGGCTAGTTGTTGGAGGCCTATAAATACTTGAGTTTCCTTCAAGAGTGCGGATATCATATTTTCTCAAAATCTTTCATCTCTTATTTTCTCTGTTGTAAGTCTTGAGAAGTTCTTCATGGAGGGAGGGATGAAGAATTGCTACTGTGACATGCCCGTGGTTGTGGAAACTATATGGGCCGGAAGGAATGCTGGTCGGAGGTTTGAGCGTTGTGCCACCAGGGAGTGTCACTATGATATGTGGATAGATGAGCCTCTTGGTGCCCGAGCTTGTGAGGCCATTGAAGAGCTGGTTCGGGAGAACAATCAGCTACACCGCTTTTACATGCAGAAGATTGACCGCTTGAGGGCTTGGGAGATGACCAAGCGGGAAGCCATGTTGGCAAAGCTGCAGGAGTTGAAGGACGAGGTGGTCCGTGAGGAGTCTGAAGATGATGATGCTTCAGCTTAGCTTTATATATTTTCATTGTATCCTGATGAGGACTCGAGGGGCCTGTCCTTCATTTGTCCTCCTTGCATTGTAATCCTTTCCCTAATGAATGGAACATAGTTTCCTTCTCTGTCTACAAATATTTTTTTGATTGTTTTGAACTGTGTTCCCCCCCGGACGTCTCTTGTGGGTATAGGCCACTAGAGATGGTCGTAGAAATTTTCATAAGCGTTGGAGGTGGAAAAGAGACAAGGAATGTATTGTCCCATGAACTTTTACTAAGTTTGATTTTTGGTGCCCCCCCAGGCATTGTTAGTGAGCAGTGTCCACTAGGAATGACGATATAAATGAACTATGAAATTTTCTTAAGTGTTTAGAAGGGAAAGGAAAAGATTTATAGAAGGAATTTGTGCCCCCCTGAAATTTGACCGAGTTTGAATTTGTTGCCCCCCTGAAATTTTACCACCTTTGAATTTGGTGCCCCCCAGACTTTGTTGGCGGATAGTGTCCCCTAGCAAAGGTCTCAAAACTGAAACCATATGTAAAGATTTTGTGAGGAAATGCATTTTTGTCGGGAGGAGGAATTTCAAAGAGGGAGGATTTTTTGGAAGGGGGTTTTTTGGAGGGGTTTTTTGGAGGGGGGTTTTTTGGAAGGGGGTTTTTTGGAGGGGGGTTTTTTGGAAGGGGGATTTTTGGAAGGGGGTTTTTTGGAAGGGGGATTTTTGGAGGGGGTTTTTTTGGAAGGGGTTTTTTGGAGGGGGTTTTTTGGAAGGGGGATTTTTGGAAGGGGGTTTTTTGGAGATGGAATTTTGGTGTATTCCCGACATCTTAATAATAATAATTTTTTTTTTGACCACGGATAACAACATGAAAAATTATAAATATTTGACTATATTTAAATTTGTGAAAATGAACTCAGTAGTAAAGAATATTTTAAAATTATGTTGTAAAAACTATAAAGTAGTGTAGCTGTGTGGGTTTAAATTTTGAAAGAATATAATATTAATTAGAAATGATGATGGGTGATGGGCATGTTCGATTTTTTATTGAGAAGGTGCTAAGAGCATCTCCAATGGTGTCAAGCCCTTAGGTAAAATTCAAAATAAATTACCTTAAATAAGATATATAGAGAATTTTTAAAATTTTGTCCACTCAAATGGGACAAAACTCTTAGGTAAAAATATAGATAACCACAATAGGTTGGCTATATTTGTCGAACCTTTAGCAACCTGTAGTTTAACTCCACATCATCAATTACCATATAAAAATAATACATTCTATTTTTACAAACTTGAAATAATAATAACATACCATTTTTAAAATATAGCCAACCAATATAGTCAATCTCATTGGAGTAAAACACGTTACAGGTTCAACAAATTTTACATAATCAATATTTAGCCAATCATTTTACAAAACACCGTTGGAGATGCTCTAATGACATTTTTTCAAGGATACAGTAGTTACCTAAAAAGTTGTGGGTATAAGTAAAATAATGTATTTATATGCACGCCTTGTCGATAGGTGATAGAAGGTGGTGGGCTGAATCATTTGTTTATATATATAAAGATAAAAGAACAGGGTTTAGTTTTTGAAAAATAAAATTTTTTGGAGAATAATACTTGTATTGATTGACTAGTTGTCGGCTATATTTTACTACAAAAATCTTAAATAAGTAAAGGTGGTGGACAGAATAATGAGAACTCATTAGTTTTTACTAATTAGTACGTACTTTTTTTTATAAAGTGAAGATGTATTTGTGCTTGTGCATGAGTACTATAAAGAAAAGAACGTTGGTTTTTTTTTTTAACTCCTCTTAACACACAACTAACAACCAGGTGTATGTGTGCATGGGCCTTGTATGTACGTATTGAAACATAGTAAAACCTGACCTCCGGAGTGTTCAAAAGCGAGTTTGGGGGTTTGAGTTGTGTGTGGGTATGTATATATGTTTCTGTGTATGCATGTGTGTGTATAGTTTGAAATGCATAAAGGTGACAGTTATGTAGACCAAGCATGAACCCAGGTGTTGAACATAGCTGTTGAATATATGCTTTGGACCTGGATATTTTCTGAAATAACTATGTATGTTATATGCGTAAAAGGTTGATGCGGGAGTAAATATATGTTGCCTCTGATTGTCGTTGTCTTTTTAGAGGAAGCGGGTCGATAATTTAAAGCGGGAATGAATACTACTATAGTATGTAACAAGTGAAATAGATTTTACGTGTTTACATTATATGTGAGAGGAGGAAGCGGGACTAGAGTTGAGAGTGTTCCTTGTTTCTGTGTATGTTTCTTGTCCGGTCTAATTCTATCGAAAGTGATAGCAAACAAAATACGTCAGTGCATGAAAGCCTGTGGAGGAGGTAAGGTGACGAAAACACGTGCGCGGGCCAGCGGGGGAGGAGTTAATATATTTTTGCAGAATTGTAAAGATATGTAGGGGAAGTGTGAGGTGATGGAAAGCGGGACAATGAGTAAGAATAAGTACTAGAGATAGGGTGAAGTAGTAGGGAGCAGGTGAGGAAGAATTAATGTATATAGTACTAGGACAATTTTGTGTACATTCTAAGGTATGTTAACGAACGAGAACAAAGAAATTGTTATTATTTTGCTTCAAAGAAAAGACTCAACAGATGTGTGTATATGTTTACTTATGGTCGTATGCAGATCAGGTTGGTGTTTGGACTTTGGAGTACTGGCCATTAATTATATAGACGGAGAGATTGGTGGTTGCTTATGAGAGAAAGAGATGAGTTAGTTGTTGAAAAAATGTAGTTGGTGAGAGTCTGAGAGAGGAAGCGGGTCTGGGGAAAGCGGGACAAGGTTGTTAAGTGAGAGGAGGCGGGAACATGTGAAGGGTATACGCTCGAAGTGGGTTTGTGTGTATAAGACGTAGAAAGATTAGGCGTACTAGTATATGTATTGTGTGTGCATGCTCTTCACTACCACAACAAATAAATGGTAATACTGTATATAAAAGGTTATGTGTATGGCTGATGGATGGTATGTTAGTGTTTTTAGGAAGCGGGAAACGAGTGGGTGTGTATATAATTATCTTTTATGTGTATGGTGCAGTGTATGTATATGTCTAGGGTCTGGTTCTAAAATATTTATTGTGTGAGGTAATCGTGTAGGAGCTTGTCTAAGTTTATATTTATTATAAGGCTCTCAACAACTTATTTGATGTCTCAGTCCAACGAGTAACTAAATCCTTCGGTAGTGTTGAAATTAAACAAATAACTGAGTCATAATAACAAGAACAATAATGTAAATAAGCAAGAGGAAAACTGATATGTACAAGACCCAAATACTCTAAAGACTACATTGTATTATACTTCTGGCTTAATGATACATTGAATGAAAATGATTACATTGTTTAAATAGAAAAAAAAATAACCATTACAAACTAAGGATAAGAATGATGATTTGATATCATCTTATCTCTTATCTTATTCTGTTAGGCCGATTACACAAATAATAATCAACTTTGTATGAGAAATTAACAAGTAAAAGCGTTTATGCACTTAAAAAACTTCTTGTATTTCAAACCCTCTTCGTGATGTAAAATATCACAAAGAGCTGCTAGGTTACAATAATGATAATTCGTTATCGATACCCTTCTAGGGTTAACCTATCTGTATTTATATAACATACAGCTACGATACAATCTCTAATTGATATTCCTAATAATCAGCTATACAATGATATCAATTACAGATTGTCACACGTCTCCTATGTCAACTCGATCTCTTTGATAGCTATCCAATCTTCAAAGATATCGCTTCCATAATTAATCTTTAATCACTGTTGAACAGTAGACGCGCTTCCTTCAAACAGAGTTTAACAAACTCTGTTGAGCTTCCAACTGTCAGAGTTTACGCAAACTCTGACTGCTTCCAGCTAAACTCTGATAACTCCCTGTAACACTTAAACACTGATTAAAACACATCAATTATATTTAACAATCTCCCCCAACTTGTTCATTATAAAAAATGTACAAGTTAATGACAGTAATTGATGATGTCAAAACAAATAGATAAATACAGTGTTTATACAAATTCAGAGTTTAAGCTTAAAAACTATAGAGAATAAGAAAATTCTTACAGAACTTTAATCTCTAATCATTTCAAGATCTGGCATGGTTCTGAGATAATCAATCAGCAATCTTCTTTCTGCATTTTCAAGTTCAATCTTCATTGCTTCTTTGATTTCTCTGAGTTGAGGATCACTTTCATCTGTTTGGTAAATAGCAGCCCTAAGATCATAAATCTTGTTTCTTCTCATTTCATTACCCAGTCTGATAAATCTGTCTTTTTCTGCCTGAGTATTGAAGTCAAGTACTGTGATTCCCAAATCAGTTTTTAACTTTGCAGTACCTTTCTTCATTTCAATGAGATTGCCTTGGTAATCCCTGTACTTAGGAATGTATCTGTTGTTGTATTTCTGTCCTCTAATAGCCAGATTCTGAGTCATCTTCTGTCTGAGTACATTAGCAACAGATTGAGTCCTTCGACTATTCACCTTGAGAAGATATAGAACATACTCTAGTTCTTCCCAATATTTCAAGCCAATATCATCCTCACCAACTTTGAATACTGTCCCATCAGCCATGAAGTAAAGAAGAAAATCTTTGTCTAAACTCTTCTGATGAACCAACTGCACTGATTCCAGTCTATCCAGACTCTCTTGAGGAACACCACGACCTGGAACAGCCAGTGAAGAAGGATCTCTAGGACCAGTATATTGCCTTCTGTCTCTATGTGAGCCTAGTCCAGCCTTATTATTTCCAATCTTACCAGATAAAGCTTTTCCATCAGAAATATTCACTGAGACTCCAGATAACACATTTGGATCAGAAATTGTTCCTTTGCCAAAAACAGATTTCAACTGTGAAGAGTGTAAAGGTGTGATCATTGCTTGAGATGCAACAGAAGTTATAACTTTCTTCTGTGAGCTTTCACCTTCAATGCCTTTTAGCTTGAGTTTAGCCTCTGCTGCAATTGCTTCCTTTGAAAACCGAGAACTTTGACTAACATCAGTCCTCTCTCTGATCACAACACCTTTAACAACAGGTCTAGGAGCTTTTCCTTTTTGTACCTTATCAGACTTAAAAGCTTTAAGATGTTCTTCTTGTAAACTCTTTTCCTCAGCTTCAATGTCCTCAATCGTTACCCCTTCCTCATTCTCTTCAATGAATAGCTTAGCAGCCAATTCTTCATCAGTTTGTGGATTTGAAGATAACAGTAAACTCCTGGTCCTTGAAGTTCCTTGAGTATCAGTACTTCTCCCAACAGACTGTGATTTGGATGACTTACTAGTTCTCAGAGTTTGAACCTCCTCAGCCTTTTTCTTTCCTTTGTCTTTGTTACTTGCCCCTCCATCTCCAGCACTATCCCTTCTGACAACTCTCTCCCCCTTTTTGACATCATCAGGCATAAGAATAGAAGTAATTAACTCCAGGGAGGTAGCAATGGAATCAATTTTAGCAGATAAATCAGACTGGTTTTCTTCAACTTCCACCCAAATAAAGTGGCAAAGATGGGATCTGGGAATTTTTGCTAACAATGGAGTGGTGTGGACGGACCTTTTACTTTCCTGTTGAATAGATTAGCAGATAGAGAGAACAAAAAGATGTAATATTTACTTGTAATCTCTTTCTTATTATCAATGAAAATTTTGTTTTTCTAATCATATTCATTGTGTTCTGCAACTGTTATTTGTGTTATATGAACTGTTCTTCAAGTAAATGAATCAAGAAGAGAATATGAAAACTAATTAAAGTAATCATATAAAGAACACATTCATCAACTATCCACTGATTAACAGTTGTCAAAAACCCTACTTACTCCAAGACTTTCAAATTGTCCAAGTGAAAATTTACCTTAGAGTACAAATCACGAATCAACAGCGTTTGTCAATTCTCCAACTTTATCATCGAAACCCTTTCATAAATTGCACAGTTGTGAGTATTTGTGTGTGTGAAGCAGAGTTTACTAAGTCAATTTTTAGAGCATCTATTTTTTCATAAAATCCATAAAGTAAATCAATAAACACTGGATGCACAAACTGTCATAGTAAACACTGACTGTATGATGAAAGCTAAACTCTGAAGTAATCAAACTATATACAGTAACTTTTATTTTATACCCCCTTTATATACATTTTTTTTTTTATCATTTTTTTTTTTTCATTTTTTTTTTCATTCATTTTTTTTTCATTTTTCATTCCAGTAATCAGAGGTTGGAACCAGTCACCAAAAATTCAAAAATTTTAGCCCTTATCATTTTGATAAGTTCCTGGGTCATCCTAGTATTTAACTAGTCACCAAAAATCAGAGAATTTTAGCACCTATTATATACCAATAGGTTCCTGGGTCATCCTAGTATCCAACATAATCTCAAAGGAGTATAATAACCTATATACATTTTCTTTGGGGTATTGCAGTAAACATTTTATTTTATCAGAGTATAACTAACAGAGTTTAGAGTTCATCAACATCAGTAGTTCTTCATGAAAGGTAATGCATATAGTATTTATAGACTCAGAGTTTAGGACAAAATAAACTAAGAGATGCTATAAATATGATCAAGTATCATGCTGTGTTAACTTTCTGCACAATCTAAGATTAGATCTCAATAACTCAGAAAGATTCATGATTAATTGCTGAGAATCATGCTTCATACATATTTCTTCATTGGTGTTTTCATTCAGACAAAAATCAACTCAAAGTTCACAGAGTTTATCAAACTTATTAACAGTGTATGATATACAGACATGCTGACAGAGTTTAGAGACTGCATAACACAACCATCGACGGATAAGACCGTACAACCATCAACGGATAAGACTGTACAACCATCAACGGATAGGACCATATAATATCAACGGATACAGTTCAGTTAGTCATCAACTGATGCAACCTACAATCAACGGATGACAAGTTGTCTGACAGAGTTTAACAGAGTATGCATAACAGAGTTTAATCAACAGAGTACACTTAGCATTTAACCAATCAGGAAATATGATTAATACATCACATAAGTAAAGTTTGAATCTAACCAACATTTCTAGTCAGAACCAGAGACCATTCCTAGTTCATTTACCAGTCTTGTAAATGTAGCTTCACTCAATGGTTTAGTGAAGATATCTGCAAGCTGTTGTTCTGTAGATACAAAATGTAGTTCAATATTTCCTTCTTCCACATGTTCTCTGATGAAGTGGTACCTTATGCTGATGTGCTTGGTCATTGAATGCTGTACTGGATTACCTGTCATAGCAATAGCACTTTGATTATCACAGTAAATAGGGATATTACTGTACCTCAATCCATAATCCAGCAATTGATTCTTCATCCATAAGATCTGTGCACAACAGCTACCAGCTGCAATATACTCTGCTTCAGCTGTAGATGTGGAGATTGATTTCTGTTTCTTGCTGTACCAGGAAACAAGTCTGTCACCAAGAAATTGACAACTTCCACTAGTGCTTTTTCTGTCTACCTTACAGCCTGCAAAGTCTGCATCAGAATACCCAAGTAGCTTAAAATCTGATTCTCTGGGGTACCACAGACCTAATGATATGGTGCCCTTGAGATACTTGAAGATTCTTTTCACAGCTGTCAGATGTGGTTCTCTAGGATCTGCCTGAAACCTTGCACAAAGACAGGTTGCATACATGATGTCAGGCCTACTAGCTGTCAAGTATAGAAGAGATCCTATCATGCCCCTGTAGTTTGTCATATCCACTGAAACTCCTGTGTCTTTGTCCAATTTAGTTGCTGTTGCCATGGGAGTTGATGCAGATGAACAGTCAAGCATACCAAATTTCTTGAGAAGATTTCTGGTATATTTTTCTTGATTAATGAAAATTCCATCTTCTGTTTGTTTCACCTGTAGGCCTAGAAAGTAACTAAGCTCTCCCATCATGCTCATTTGATATCTGGACTGCATGAGCTTGGCAAACTTCTTACAGAGTTTATCATTAGTAGACCCAAAGATGATGTCATCAACATAAATTTGAACTAAAAGAAGGTCACTTCCTTGATTGAAATAAAACAGAGTTTTGTCAATTGTTCCTCTGTTGAATCCACTTTCTAGAAGAAACTGAGCAAGTGTCTCATACCATGCTCTTGGTGCCTGCTTAAGTCCATATAATGCCTTATCTAGCCTGTAGACATAATCTGGATATTTGGGGTCCACAAATCCTGGTGGTTGTTCAACAAACACTTCTTCTTCAAGTTTTCCATTCAGAAAAGCACTTTTCACATCCATCTGGAACACTTTGAATTTCTTGTGAGAGGAATATGTTAGAAAAATTCTGATTGCCTCCAATCTTGCAACTGGAGCAAATGTTTCATCATAGTCTATTCCTTCCTGCTGTGAATAGCCTTTTGCTACCAGTCTAGCCTTGTTCCTTGTGATAACACCTTCACTGTCAGTCTTGTTTCTGAAAACCCATTTAGTACCCACAATAGATCTGTTCTTTGGTCTTGGTACAAGGGTCCAAACTTCATTCCTTTCAAATTCATTTAACTCTTCCTGCATTGCTGTTATCCAGTCTGCATCTTGAAGAGCTTCTTCCACTTTCTTTGGTTCATTTTTAGACAAGAATGCATGAAACAGACATTCACTTGCAGTAGCACTTCTTGTCTTTACTTTTGCATCTGGATCACCAATTATCAAATCAGGTGTATGTGATTTAGTCCATTTCCTAGCAGAAGGCAAATGACTTCTATCAGCATGTGATCCTCCCCCTTGATCCATGCTCTCCTGATTCTGTTGTGATCTATTTTCGTTTTCTGAGACTCCCCCTGAACTTGACTGTCCAGAGTCAGAATTTGAATTTTCAGAGTTTGAAGCATCAGAGTTTGATCCAGATTTTTCAGTTGACTCAGTATCAGTGTTTGAGTCTTCATCTTGATCATGCTCCCCCTCAACTGGTTCTCCTCTTTGTTGTGACTGAGAAGTTTCTCCAGAATTTACCAGTAGAGGTTCAGAGTTTGTTTCAACAGAGTCTGTCAGAATTGTTTCTTCAGAGTTTCCTTCATCAGAGTTTAAAACTTCATTTTCAAAGTTCAGTTGATCATATTCGTCTTTGTCTTCAAGTCCAGTTATCTTCTTATCATCAAAAGAAACATGTATAGATTCCATGATCACTTTAGTTCTCAGATTGTAAACTCTGAATGCCTTTGTTGACAGCGGATAGCCAACAAAAATTCCTTCATCTGCCTTTAGCTCAAACTTGGTCAACTGTTCTGGATGAGTCTTCAAAACGAAACATTTGCACCCGAAAATATGAAAGTATTTCAGGTTAGGCTTCTTTTTCTTCACCATCTCATATGGTGTCTTTCCATGCTTATTGATCAGTGTTGCATTTTGAGTAAAACAAGCAGTTTGAACAGCTTCTGCCCAGAAATAAGTTGGCAATTTTGCTTCATCAAGCATAGTTCAGGCAGCTTCAATTAAGGTTCTATTTTTCCTTTCAACTACACCATTTTGTTGTGGTGTACCAGGTGCTGAAAATTCTTGTTTCACTCCATTGTCCTTGCAGAATTCTTCCATTGTTGCATTTCTGAACTCAGTTCCATTATCACTTCTGATGATTCTGACTTTGTTGCTTGATCCTTTGTCCAGAAGCTTCACATGCTCTATCAGAGTCAATGCAGTTTCATCCTTCTTTGCTAGAAAATACACCCAGGTGAATCTAGTGTATTCATCAACAATGACTAAAGCATATTTCTTCCTTGCAATAGACATAACATTTACTGGACCAAATAGATCAACATGAAGAAGATGATGGGGATCAGTGATAGAAGATTCTGTTTTGCTCTTGAAAGATGACTTCCTTTGTTTAGCCTTCTGACATGAGTCACATAGGCCATCAACATTTAACAGGGTCTTTGGGAGTCCTCTTACAAGATACTTTCTGATCAATTCATTGATGTTGTCAAGTTCAAATGTGAGAGTTTCTTGTGCCACTTCCAACTCTCTTCACTAGACATTCTTGTAGACAGGCAAACAGCTTTTCCAACAGAGTCTATCAAAAGCTTGATTTCATAAATGTTGTTTTGCCTGTGACCAACTAGAACAACCTTTCCTGTAGATTTGCTGATAACTTCACAATATTCAGGTTGGAAATCTACATGATATCCCTTGTCACAGATTTGACTCACAGATAGCAAGTCATGCTTGAGTCCTGGGACATGAGCTACATTGTTGATGATGACATTTCCAAGATTGATATTGCCATATCCCAATGTTCTTCCTATATTGCCATCACCATAGGAAACTTTTGGGCCAGCCTTCTCCTCATATTCTGATAGCAGGGCTTTATTTCCTGTCATGTGTCCTGAGCATCCACTGTCCACGACTAGGGTTGCCTCCCTGTTACCCTGCAATCACAAACAATTACTGAGGATTAGTTTTAAGGATCCAGACTTGCTTAGATCCTTTGGCATTCTTAACTTTGTTAGCTTTTGCAGCGGAATTAACATTATCAGAGTTTGAGCTAACAGTATCAGTGTTTACACTTGCAGTATCAACTTTAACCCATTTCAGATTGGGTTTCAGTTCATAGTAATTATGATAGATAGCATGATATTTTCTGCAAGTATAGATGGAATGCCAAGTGCTTCCACAGTGTGTGCATAAAGTCTGTGGCTTAGTTCTAGCAAAATCCTTCTTTACCTCAGACTTTGTAGGTAAAGAATTTATATTTTTATTTTTCTTGCAGAAATTTGCAAGATGCTTAGTACTACCACAGTTATGACATGTCTTTCTTGGAGCATAACTAGCAAGCATTGGTTTATTTCCTGAAGTAATGCCTACTTTTCCATTTCTGTTCTTGTTTGACACTTTCTTTTTCTCAACAGATTTTAACTCCTTCAGTTTATGTTTGAGTTGTTTATCTGTCATTGAACCAATATTAACCTGTTTAACACTAGTTTTTACTGGTTTTCTTTTGACAGCTTCCTTTTCATTCTCAGACAAAAATTTACTGGTTCCATGAACAAATTTAGTTCTGACTTTAACTTGATTTTGAAATCTAAGTTCATCTCCCTCATTATAACCTAGACCAACAGTGTCTGTTTGAAAAATCTGTTGAGTGTCCTTTCCAGAATTAGTCCAAGTCCTAATTTTCTTATTTGCTTCCTCCAACTCAGATTCTAGTTGTTTATATTTTTGAAGCAAATCCTGTTCTATAGAAACAGCATCATCTCTCTCTTTCTGAACTTGTTGCATGTTTTCAAGTTTCTCTTCAACAAGTTTATTTCTCTCTTTAAGTTCAGAGTTTTCAGCTTTTATCCTCTCATTTTCTAAAGTCTGATCCCTATAACTTATATGCAATGACTTAAGAAAAATTCTTAATTGAGCAATGTCATCAATATTATAAGCATAGGTAGTTGGAGGTACCTGATTTTCAGAGGATTCTGATTCAGTAGTAGCCATGAGAGCATAGTTCACTTCTTCATCAGAATCTGAAGTATCTGCCCAATCTCTGCCTTTAGTGTAGAGTACCTTTCCAGTTTTACCCTTCTTGCACTCAGGAGCATAGTGACCCATCTCCTTACACTTGTAGCATTGAATTTCAGACTTATCCTTCTTCCCTTTAGAATCTCTCTTATCAGACTTCCTGTAGCTTTTCCTGTCTTCATTTGAATCCCTAGAAAACCTTTTTCCTTTCTTGAAATTCTTGAAGCCCATTTTCTTGAAAGTCTTCACCATCAGCACAGCCATTTTTCTCATTTCTTCTTCATCATCCTCAGAGTCAGATGATTCAGAAGAATTTGAATCATAATCAGAGTTTAGTGAATCACTTTCTGAATGTATGACCAAAGCTTTTCCTTTCATTTTCCTTCTTGTTGCCTCTTTCTTCTGAGGCTTCTCTTCAACATTAAGAGCAACAGACTTTCCTTTTCTGCTTGATCTCCTGTTTCTCTGCTCCATACCCAATTCATAAGTTTTGAGCAGTCCATAAATTTCATCAATCTCTGTTTCAGCAAGATCATAGTTGTCTCTAATAGTGGTTGTTTTCACATCCCACTTTTCAGGTAGAGAAAGAAGAAACTTGAGATTCGAGTCTTCTAGATCATACTCTTTGTTGATGTTCGCTATTTTCTCTACGCAAGTATACGCAGTCAAAAGCAATATAGGGAAATAAGGATCGTTCCCACGAAGACTCGGTTATTTAAGTAAATGTGTCTATTCAACAATGTTGGTTAATTATAGAAGCATGAACGAACTAAAATGGTTTATTTGCAGATAACAATTAACTAATGAAGTAACGGCTAATTTGTTTAAAATAATATGAGAGAGGCATGGGGTCCTAATTTCATGAATGTTTTAGCTCTATTAATTATCAAGAATTAATGTGTTACAATTGTTAAGAAAGCTAGCGGGAACACGACACTAATATGAGCCATCTTTCAATTAACTCACACCATTCCAAATAAACATCCACAAAAGAGATAGAAGTTATAAGGGCATCAATTATATCCGAAACACTATATGTCTATGTGAATGGGTGATACAATCGATTTAATCACAAGTTCCGTAATTAACTACATAGGGGAATAATGTTCGTTCGAATCTATACTCCAAAATGCGGAGAAGCCGACATACCTATGCTAGCATGGCAAGCCCTAAATCTCTAAATCCACTTTCGCAATCATTAGAGATTCGGCAAAATAAATGTTAGCTATTCACTTATATTTAATTAATACAACCATGCAAGGCAATCTTATATAGAAATTGTAAACAAAAATTATCTATCAAATTAACATGAGCATTAACAATTCATTACATTAGAACCCCATGAAAGTGTTTAGTTCATAATTAAACTAGGCACCTTTATGGAATTAAATAAAATCATGGTAGAAATTTTTATAAATTAATTAAGAAATTACGAAAAATTAAAAATAAAAATAAAAGAATTAGAACCTATAACATCTAATAATAACGGAGCTAATAATAAAGGAGCAGAGAGTTAACAAAAATATTAAATAACGAAACAAATTACTACACTACAAGATACACAGCTGGGCTTGAATTAAAGTAAAAAAAACAAAAGTTAAGTAAAAGTATTTACCTGCTGTTGACTACAGGAAATGGTCGGGCAAATTCAAGTCTTTCTCCCCTGTCCACGCGTGCGTGCCACGCGGCCACTCTCCCCTTCCGCGCGTGATGTCCACGCGCCAGTAATGGTCAGCTAAATTCCTGCGCGTGTGTGGCCACTTCCTCCTTCTTGGTCTGTTGCTATGTCTCGTAGGTTGTAGTAATGCAGTTTTCTTCCGAATAAAACAAGACCCTACTAATAATTCCCTCAATTCTTTAACCAAAATATAAATTTATACTAATTTTACAAAAATTTGAAATGTATAAAATAAAATAAAATTACAGAAATTCGAAGTATATAAATTAACTGATTTGCAGAAAATTTTAAGTATATATAATATAATAAAATTCTAGAGAATTTAAAATGTATAAAATGATCTGTTTATAAAAAGCATTTGCTGAATTTAGATACAAGAGGATTTGTTCAGAGAGAATGATTGAATCAATTCTTCCCTGGGTAATCTCTTCTTCTTCATTTGATTTCCTACACATCTATTTATAATACATCCAGCACACCACCTAATACAAAGTCAGCTGTTTTAATTATAAAAGTCTACCGGCTGCTGCCTAATTCTAACCACTCCATAGACAATTGTAAAGCCAATTTGGAATTCTCTTCTGCAACTGGTGGTAATTGACTTTTAATATCAGCTCCGTAGAAATGCTTTTTAACCCGCACAGCTTATAATCTTTAATTAATAGATAATTATTTTAATCCAGAAATTATAAAAATAAATATCTAATATTATTAGATATTTATAAATATAATTTTCTAAATTAATAAAATTATTTAATAATATAAATAAATCTTTATTGTCTAAGCTACGGTCTCTGGTCGTCTGGAACCGGACTCCTTTTGCTTAACAGAAAATATATCAATTCCAACCGGGGTTCCAGCTTTAAGAAAATATCACTTTCCATTTTTTTGTGATAATTCTTATTTCTTCATTGCTCGTCCAGATGCAAGTTACGGTCTCTTGAGGCTCTAAAACCGGACTCCTTTTGCTTAGAAAAAAATATAATAATTCCAACCGGGATTCCTGCTTTAAGAATATATCACTCAGAAATCTTTATGATAATTCTTTTTCCTCGTAGCCAATCCATCTGAGCCATAAATCCACCGTCTTTTAACCTTTTATTGCCAGGATACCTGAAGCTGTGAGTTCTGCACCACAAAGACTTGAAACAACATAAAACTAATTAAAAGATACAACATACTTAAGGATAAACCACCAATTTAGGTCCATTTAGCGCATAATAAGTGGATATAAAATCCACTTATCACACCCCCAAACTTAAACTGATGCTTGTCCTCAAGCATAAACAATATAACTATATACAACTAACTAGTACCACTTTCGTAGGTGATCACGATTGCATTTGGCATATGCAATAAGCCCTTTAAACCTCTAGGTAGCCCCAGTGGACGAGTTAGGTCTCGTGAGGGCCTATAGCGAATGTACCCACAAAATCCATTTATCAAATGCAACTAACAATGCATGAATGCAACTAACATGAAAAATGCAACGATCCCCTTCAAACTCACCAAAATCAACTAAAAAGCAAATATCTCCAAAGAATGCAACAATTCCAAGCAGAGCTCGACTAAGTCCCCGTATACTAACAAATACATGAACAGAAACGTGCGTGTGTGCAATGCTCATCAGAAACACTCCCAAAACTAGGTCAAAAACCATACATGCTTTCCGTCAAGACAATCACAGGTTTATAACTAGAATAAACTGTAGACACTTCATAACCTAGGAACACCTCCACCCTTATCCAAGGTAGACATAAACTCATGCTTTATTACTATACTACGACACTACATATACAATACGCATGCTTAATTAACCGTGCAATGAATGAGACCCCAAAAGGCTTATACAATAATACCCATGTAGCGAGTGTTAGGTCAGCAATCCCAAACCACAAGGGCTTTAGGTTACTAGGAATAAGTCCCCTCAGACTTAATTACTCGAGTATTAAAGAGCTCACTCTGGTTAATTTTGCATATAATTAATTGGACTTCTGACTTTTTTTTTTTTCTTTTTCTTTTTTTTTTCTTCTTTTTTTTTCCTTTTTTTTTTCTTCTTTTATCTGGAATGAGCCTTTCTCATTTCCAACCCTAGACTACTCATATAAATATGAGCCGGCTACTAGCCATTTCACGCCTAGCCTTTATTGACAATTATTATCACTTAGCATGAAATCCCTGTTTTCCCCCAAACTTAGATTTTAGTGTTCCTACGCTATCAAGGGAATAACGAAAATTCTAAGAATAAACAAGTGATTAAATCTCAAAACATCCAACAGGCATGACCCTAACCTAGCCCAAAAAGCACCCAATGAGACTGTGTAAAAGTTGTGTTTCTGAAACATGCAAGTCAATTTCATAGGAACTATAAATCAGCCCTCTACTCATCATCATCACACCCAAATCAACATCCACCTATCAATCAGAATCAGCTCGTCCTAAGGGATCATGAAGAATGCATGCCATGAAAATGCAACTAATATGACTCACATGGTAAAACAAACAAACAATAACAGAATGTCCTAATTGAAACATCATAGATAATACGAACAAATATGCATGAAAACATGATATCCTACATGAACACAATGACTCACAAAAACTACTATCACTTTTACATACTACTTATCCCCCAAACCACCCCCAAACTTATAATATTCAATGTCCGCATTGAATGGAAGTAAATACAAGGGATAGTAGAGAATATACCTGAAAACACCGAAACATATGGGTTGCCTCCCACGAAGTGCCTTTCTTTAACGTCTTTAGCTAGACTTGACCACCTTCGCACTTCAATTGGTAGTGCTAAGAACCGCGGTTTCCGCCTCGCGATTCACCTGTTCACCAAAATATGGCTTCAACCTCTGTCCATTTACTTTGAAAGCCGCTTCCGGTGTTTTATCAAAAATTTCCACTGCACCATGTGGAAACACCGTTTTAACCGTGAATGGTCCTGACCACCTTGACTTAAGTTTCCCTGGAAAAAGTCTGAGACGAGAGTTGAAAAGCAACACTAGCTGTCCTGGTACAAAAGACTTTTGCACCAAACGTCTGTCATGCCATCTCTTGACCTTCTCCTTGTATAATTTGTGATTTTCATAAGCCTGTAGCCGAAACTCATCCAGTTCATTAATCTGAAGCATTCTTTTCTCACCCGCTGCTGTTAAGTCAAAGTTCAACTTCTTCAGCGCCCAATAAGCTTTGTGTTCTAGTTCGGCAGGCAGATGACAAGCTTTGCCATATACTAGCTGAAAAGGTGACGTGCCCAAAGGTGTTTTGTAAGCTGTTCTATATGCCCAAACAGCTTCATCAAGTTTTAGTGACCAGTCCTTCCTTGAAGGATTCACGACCTTCTCTAGGATCCGTTTTATCTCTCTGTTGGAAACCTCTGCTTGGCCATTCGTTTGAGGGTGATAGGCCGTAGCAATTCGATGATTTATGTTGTACCTTGCCATCAATGCTGTGAACTTGCGGTTGCAGAAGTGTGATCCTTCGTCACTGATAATTACCCTTGGAGTTCCGAAACGTGTGAAAACTTGCTTATTTAGAAAATTCAGCACCACTTTAGCGTCATTGGTCGGTAAAGCCTTCACCTCGACCCATTTAGAAACATAGTCCACCGCTAGCAAGATGTACTGATTGCTGCATGAAGAAACAAAAGGACCCATGAAATCGATCCCCCACACATCGAAAATCTCCACTTCCAACAGCATATTCAGAGGCATCTCATTCCTCCTAGAGATATTACCAATTCTTTGACATCTATCGCATCTCAACACAAACTGATGCGCATCTTTAAACAGTGTTGGCCAATAAAACCCAGCCTGAAGTACTCGAGTGGCTGTCTTCTCTCCAGCATAATGACCTCCGTAAGTGGTAGAATGGTAGTCATGCAAAATACCTTCAACCTCACTAAACGGAATGCACCTCCGAATCACCTGATCAGCTCCCTGTCTGAATAAGAAGGGTTCATCCCATCGGTACCATTTTACATCATGAAGAAACTTCTTTCTTTGAGCATAAGAAAATTCCGAGGGGATGATATTGCTTACAAGATAGTTCACAATGTCTGCAAACCATGGTTCTTCATTTTGCACCCCAAAAAGTTGCTCGTCAGGAAAAAATTCGTTGATGAGAGTTTTATCCGCCGAGTTACTGTGTTCCTCTAACCGAGACAAGTGATCAGCCACCTGGTTCTCAGTACCCTTTCTATCCTTGATTTCCAAGTCGAATTCTTGAAGCAACAGAATCCAACGAATCAACCGTGGCTTAGCATCTTTCTTCGACATTAGGTATCGAATGGCTGCATGATCTGTAAACACCACTACCTTAGTTCCGAGCAAATACGATCTGAATTTCTCGAAGCTATATACAATAGCTAAGAGTTCCTTTTCTGTAGTAGTGTAATTCAGCTGTGCATCATTGAGAGTTCTGCTAGCATAGTAAATCACGTGAAACACCTTATTCTTCCGTTGACCAAGAACAACTCCTACTGCATAGTCACTTGCATCACACATTAATTCAAAAGGTTCACTCCAATCAGGTGCAGTGATAATGGGCGCAGTTGTCAATTTCTTCTTTAAGAGCTTGAATGCCTCCAAACAATCTTCACCAAATTTAAAAGGAATATCCTTTTCTAACAGATTGCACAAAGGTTTAGATATTTTCGAAAAATCTTGGATGAATCGTCGATAAAAACCCGCATGACCAAGAAAACTGCGAATTCCTTTAACTGAAATTGGTGGAGGGAGATTTCCAATCGTCTCCAACTTAGCCTTATCCACTTCCAGCCCCTTACCAGATACCTTGTGCCCAAGAATGATGCCTTCCTTTACCATGAAGTGACATTTTTCCCAGTTGAGTACTAGATTAGTCTCAACACATCGTTTCAGCACCATGCCTAGATTTCTGAGGCATTCATCAAATGATTTCCCGAAGACTGAGAAATCATCCATGAACACTTCCACATTGATTCCAATCATATCCGAAAAAATTGCCATCATACACCTCTGAAAAGTAGCAGGTGCACCACAGAGTCCGAAAGGAACGCGTCGGAACGCAAAAGTGCCAAAGGGACATGTGAAAGTGGTCTTCTCCTGATCTTCTGGAGTAATACCAATCTGATTATATCCTGAATAACCATCCAGCAAGCAATAGAATTCATGCCCAGCCAACCTGTCTAGCATTTGATCAATGAATGGAAGGGGAAAGTGATCCTTCCTTGTAGCTTTGTTCAGCTTTCTGTAGTCCATGAATTTCTCCACCCTGTAACTGTACGAGTCGGAATGAGCTCGTTCTTTTCATTGGCAACTACTGTCATGCCTCCTTTCTTAGGCACACATTGCACTGGACTCACCCATGAACTGTCTGAAATGGGATAGATGATACCAGCATCTAGCCACTTGAGAATTTCTTTCTTTACCACTTCTTTCATGATAGGATTTAACCGCCTTTGGTGTTCTACTGTTGGTTTACTCCCTTCTTCCAATGGAATTTTATGTTGACAATATGCGGGACTGATTCCTTTTAGATCCGCAACAGACCAACCAATGGCTGATTTGAATTCTCGAAGAACTCTCAAGAGCTTGTCTTCCTCGGAGTCTGAAAGGTTAGCGGCAATAATCACAGGTAAAGTGGATTTTTCACCAAGGCAAGCATACCGTAAGTGATCCGGTAGTGGCTTGAGCTCTAGAGTTGGAGCTTCTTCGATAGACGGCTTTAATTGCTGATGTGGTCCTTTTAATTCTGGCAGTCCCAACGATTCAACTGGTCTTTCAAATTTTCTTTGCCACGGCAAAGCATCCAGATATTGCAATTGTTCATCAATGTCATCTTCATCTAATGAATACTCCCCACTGAGGGCCTTTTCCAAAGTATCATTCATGAGCGTGTGCCCTAACTTTTCTTGCACCGTAGACTCAATCAAGTCTATCTTCAGACACTGCTCTTCTTCTGTTGGAAATTTCATAGCTGTGAAAACATTGAAGGTGACAATTTGATCGTGCACCTTCATCGTCAGTTCCCCCTTTTGGACATCAATCAACGTTTGTCCTGTTGCTAAAAATGGCCTACCAAGAATGATAGGAATCTTCTTGTCCTCTTCGAAATCAAGAATGACAAAATCAGCAGGAAAGATGAGTTTGTCTACTTTCACCAACACATCTTCAACAACTCCCCTAGGATAGGTGATAGATCGATCAGCCAACTGAAGGGACATACTTGTCGGTTTTGGTTCAGGAAGACCAAGCTGCAAGAAAACCGAGTATGGCATAAGATTGATACTTGCTCCCAGATCACATAAACATTTGTCGAAAGACAATCTCCCAATGGTGCATGGTATTGTAAAACTCCCTGGATCTTTCAGCTTAGGCGGCAACTTTTGCTGCAATACCGCACTACATTCTTCCGTTAAAGCAACGGTCTCTAAGTCTTCAAGGTTTAATTTCCTCGAGAGAATGCCTTTCATGAATTTGGCATAGCTTGGCATTTGTTCGAGAGCTTCAGCAAATGGAATGTTGATATGTAATTTTTTAAAGACTTCAAGAAATTTGCCAAACTGCTTGTCTAATTTCTGTTTTTGCACTCGTCGAGGAAATGGTGGAGGTGGGTAGACTTGCTCTTTTACTTCTTTTTGCTCGAGGACAGCTTGTTTAGGAGTTGGCATATTTTCTTTACTCTCCTCCTTTGATTCTGATATATTGCCCATGTCCTTTGTGTCTCCCAAATCTGCTTTTTCTGTTCCTTTGTCTGGCAGAATTTTTTCTGTATCTTTTAGCTCAGCATCCTCCGTGATTCTCCCTGATCTGAGGGTAATTGCTTTGATGTGCTCGTGATTATCCTTTCTCCCAGGATTAAGTTCAGTGTCACTGGGGAGTGTTCCTTGTGGTCGGTTCATCATGAAACTAGCGAGTTGACTCAATTGAGTTTCCAGATTTTTAATGGAAGCCGCTTGGCTTTTTTGGCCCAACCTCAACTCCTCCAATTCAGTCTTTTCATTCGACGATTGTCCAGAATTTCCATAAGATTGTTGTTGTTGAAATCCTGGAGGCTGAAATTGTCTAGGAGCATATGGTTGTTGAAAATGTTGCCCCTGTTGCTGCTGGAATCCAGATGGATTATACTGCTTAGCTCCAAATGGCTGATGATTAGATTGTTGGTAGGGCTGATGTGATTGTTGTGCTCCTCCTTGATTATTGCTCCAACTGAAATTTGGATGATTTCGGTTGTTCGGATGGTAGGAATTTGGAGCTGGCTGTTGCTGTCTTTGGAAATTGCTTACGAATTGAACTGACTCGTTTGAGATGGCACATTGGTTTGATTCATGTGCGCCCGCACACAACTCACAAACACTAGCAACTTGACGAAATCCTTGCGCTGTCAAAGAGTCTACCTTCAAGTTCAAAGCCTCTAGCTGAGCTGCTAAGGAAGTGGCTTTGTCAACATTAAAAATACCTGCTACCTTCTGTTGTGGCATTCTCTGAGTTGGGTTTTGATATTCATTAGCTGCCATCATCTCGATCAGATCGTAGGCCTCCTCGTAACTTTTAGCCCATAATGCTCCCCCTGAAGCTGCATCTACCATTGGCCTTGATTGCATTCCTAGCCCATTATAGAAACAATTTATGATCATCCAATTTGGCATGCCATGATGTGGGCATTGCCGAAGCATCTCCTTGTATCTTTCCCACGCTTCACATAAGGATTCACCAGACTGTTGAGAAAATTGCGTGATAGCATTCCTTATAGCTGCAGTCTTTGCCATGGGGAAGAATTTGCTAAGAAACTTTTGAGCTAGATCAGCCCAAGTGGTGATAGATCCCGGTGGCAGAGAGTGTAACCAACCCTTAGCCTTGTCTCTTAAGGAAAACGGGAAGAGTCTCAACTTCACAGCATCATCTGACACATTGTTGAATCTGAATGTGTCGCATATTTCTATGAAGTTCCTGATGTGTAAGTTAGGATCTTCCGTTGCAGTTCCTCCGTACTGTACTTGATTCTGCACCATCTGAATAGTGCTGGATTTAATTTCGAATGTAGGAGCTGCAATTGCTGGACGAATGATACTTGACTGAATATCATCGATCTTTGGTTGCGAGTAGTCCATTAAAGCCCTTGCTGCTGTAGGTGCAACTACTTCGCCTTCTCCGTTCATCTTGTGAGTCTTTGCTAGTTCAAGTACTTGTTTGGCTTTTAATGCTTTAGAACGTGTTAGCATAAAAATCCAAGTATCTGGACACAAATAATCACTTCACAAAAATATAAGATAAAATGTTCAAGTCAAACAAATTAACTTCTCTTGTAGTCAAACACATAAACAAAAATAATACCGAGTCCCCGGCAGCGGCGCCAAAAACTTGTTCGCTATTTTCTCTACGCAAGTATACGCAGTCAAAAGCAATATAGGGAAATAAGGATCGTTCCCACGAAGACTCGGTTATTTAAGTAAATGTGTCTATTCAACAATGTTGGTTAATTATAGAAGCATGAACGAACTAAAATGGTTTATTTGCAGATAACAATTAACTAATGAAGTAACGGCTAATTTGTTTAAAATAATATGAGAGAGGCATGGGGTCCTAATTTCATGAATGTTTTAGCTCTATTAATTATCAAGAATTAATGTGTTACAATTGTTAAGAAAGCTAGCGGGAACACGACACTAATATGAGCCATCTTTCAATTAACTCACACCATTCCAAATAAACATCCACAAAAGAGATAGAAGTTATAAGGGCATCAATTATATCCGAAACACTATATGTCTATGTGAATGGGTGATACAATCGATTTAATCACAAGTTCCGTAATTAACTACATAGGGGAATAATGTTCGTTCGAATCTATACTCCAAAATGCGGAGAAGCCGACATACCTATGCTAGCATGGCAAGCCCTAAATCTCTAAATCCACTTTCGCAATCATTAGAGATTCGGCAAAATAAATGTTAGCTATTCACTTATATTTAATTAATACAACCATGCAAGGCAATCTTATATAGAAATTGTAAACAAAAATTATCTATCAAATTAACATGAGCATTAACAATTCATTACATTAGAACCCCATGAAAGTGTTTAGTTCATAATTAAACTAGGCACCTTTATGGAATTAAATAAAATCATGGTAGAAATTTTTATAAATTAATTAAGAAATTACGAAAAATTAAAAATAAAAATAAAAGAATTAGAACCTATAACATCTAATAATAACGGAGCTAATAATAAAGGAGCAGAGAGTTAACAAAAATATTAAATAACGAAACAAATTACTACACTACAAGATACACAGCTGGGCTTGAATTAAAGTAAAAAAAAACAAAAGTTAAGTAAAAGTATTTACCTGCTGTTGACTACAGGAAATGGTCGGGCAAATTCAAGTCTTTCTCCCCTGTCCACGCGTGCATGCCACGCGGCCACTCTCCCCTTCCGTGCGTGATGTCCACGCGCCAGTAATGGTCAGCTAAATTCCTGCGCGTGTGTGGCCACTTCCTCCTTCTTGGTCTGTTGCTATGTCTCGTAGGTTGTAGTAATGCAGTTTTCTTCCGAATAAAACAAGACCCTACTAATAATTCCCTCAATTCTTTAACCAAAATATAAATTTATACTAATTTTACAAAAATTTGAAATGTATAAAATAAAATAAAATTACAGAAATTCGAAGTATATAAATTAACTGATTTGCAGAAAATTTTAAGTATATATAATATAATAAAATTCTAGAGAATTTAAAATGTATAAAATGATCTGTTTATAAAAAGCATTTGCTGAATTTAGATACAAGAGGATTTGTTCAGAGAGAATGATTGAATCAATTCTTCCCTGGGTAATCTCTTCTTCTTCATTTGATTTCCTACACATCTATTTATAATACATCCAGCACACCACCTAATACAAAGTCAGCTGTTTTAATTATAAAAGTCTACCGGCTGCTGCCTAATTCTAACCACTCCATAGACAATTGTAAAGCCAATTTGGAATTCTCTTCTGCAACTGGTGGTAATTGACTTTTAATATCAGCTCCGTAGAAATGCTTTTTAACCCGCACAGCTTATAATCTTTAATTAATAGATAATTATTTTAATCCAGAAATTATAAAATAAATATAATTTTCTAAATTAATAAAATTATTTAATAATATAAATAAATCTTTATTGTCTAAGCTGCGGTCTCTGGTCGTCTGGAACCGGACTCCTTTTGCTTAACAGAAAATATATCAATTCCAACCGGGGTTCCAGCTTTAAGAAAATATCACTTTCCATTTTTTTGTGATAATTCTTATTTCTTCATTGCTCGTCCAGATGCAAGTTACGGTCTCTTGAGGCTCTAAAACCGGACTCCTTTTGCTTAGAAAAAAATATAATAATTCCAACCGGGATTCCTGCTTTAAGAATATATCACTCAGAAATCTTTATGATAATTCTTTTTCCTCGTAGCCAATCCATCTGAGCCATAAATCCACCGTCTTTTAACCTTTTATTGCCAGGATACCTGAAGCTGTGAGTTCTGCACCACAAAGACTTGAAACAACATAAAACTAATTAAAAGATACAACATACTTAAGGATAAACCACCAATTTAGGTCCATTTAGCGCATAATAAGTGGATATAAAATCCACTTATCAGTTGACCAATGACAGATCATTAATCAGTTTACAGAATCTATCAAATGTTTCTGTCATGGTCTCTTCAGGTTTAGCCTCAAAATGCTCATACTCTTGTGTGAGTATGTTTCTCCTATTCTTCTTAATAGCTGCAGTTCCTTGACACCTGACTTCAAGTGCATCCCATATTTCTTTTGCAGTGGTGCAGTTAATGACTTTGTTAGACATAACATTGTCTAAGGCACTATGTAGTAAATGCCTAACTTTTGCATCCTTAGCAATTGATGATAGATCTTCAGGAGTCATGTCCTTCTTTTCCTTTGGAACCATTTTTGCTGCTTCACCAGCAACTGCAACAGATAGTTTTGTAGGATTGTGAGGGCCTTCATAAATCCTGTCAAGATATTCTGGATCTGTAGCCTCCAGAAACATAGTCATCTTGACCTTCCACATTGCATACTCTAATGGCCTCAGAATAGGAACCCTGATTGGTTCATAACGACTCACAGTAGTAGGAGCCTTTTCAGAAACAGTAGGTGTTGGTGGAGGAATTTCTGACATGATTATTGTTGTGTTTAGATCTTAACCTGTAATAAATTAACAGATTGGCTTTGATACCACTTGTTAGGCCGATTACACAAATAATAATCAACTTTGTATGAGAAATTAACAAGTAAAAGCGTTTATGCACTTAAAAAACTTCTTGTATTTCAAACCCTCTTCGTGATGTAAAATATCACAAAGAGCTGCTAGGTTACAATAATGATAATTCGTTATCGATACCCTTCTAGGGTTAACCTATCTGTATTTATATAACATACAGCTACGATACAATCTCTAATTGATATTCCTAATAATCAGCTATACAATGATATCAATTACAGATTGTCACACGTCTCCTATGTCAACTCGATCTCTTTGATAGCTATCCAATCTTCAAAGATATCGCTTCCATAATTAATCTTTAATCACTGTTGAACAGTAGACGCGCTTCCTTCAAACAGAGTTTAACAAACTCTGTTGAGCTTCCAACTGTCAGAGTTTACGCAAACTCTGACTGCTTCCAGCTAAACTCTGATAACTCCCTGTAACACTTAAACACTGATTAAAACACATCAATTATATTTAACAATCTCCCCCAACTTGTTCATTATCAAAAATGTACAAGTTAATGACAGTAATTGATGATGTCAAAACAAATAGATAAATACAGTGTTTATACAAATTCAGAGTTTAAGCTTAAAAACTATAGAGAATAAGAAAATTCTTACAGAACTTTAATCTCTAATCATTTCAAGATCTGGCATGGTTCTGAGATAATCAATCAGCAATCTTCTTTCTGCATTTTCAAGTTCAATCTTCATTGCTTCTTTGATTTCTCTGAGTTGAGGATCACTTTCATCTGTTTGGTAAATAGCAGCCCTAAGATCATAAATCTTGTTTCTTCTCATTTCATTACCCAGTCTGATAAATCTGTCTTTTTCTGCCTGAGTATTGAAGTCAAGTACTGTGATTCCCAAATCAGTTTTTAACTTTGCAGTACCTTTCTTCATTTCAATGAGATTGCCTTGGTAATCCCTGTACTTAGGAATGTATCTGCTGTTGTATTTCTGTCCTCTAATAGCCAGATTCTGAGTCATCTTCTGTCTGAGTACATTAGCAACAGATTGAGTCCTTCGACTATTCACCTTGAGAAGATATAGAACATACTCTAGTTCTTCCCAATATTTCAAGCCAATATCATCCTCACCAACTTTGAATACTGTCCCATCAGCCATGAAGTAAAGAAGAAAATCTTTGTCTAAACTCTTCTGATGAACCAACTGCACTGATTCCAGTCTATCCAGACTCTCTTGAGGAACACCACGACCTGGAACAGCCAGTGAAGAAGGATCTCTAGGACCAGTATATTGCCTTCTGTCTCTATGTGAGCCTAGTCCAGCCTTATTATTTCCAATCTTACCAGATAAAGCTTTTCCATCAGAAATATTCACTGAGACTCCAGATAAAGCTTCTACACATGCATCTCATACTACACATGCAGCTTTGCCACCATCCTTCTGCGATGCCTACCTGAAATTACCTCCTTCCAACAATCTGCACACCATCTACAGCAACAAAAAAACCAGTTCCTCTTCTTCAATAGCAAAATCTCCTCTTGCTGAGGAATCCGCCTGTGGCCTTCTCAGCTCCTGGAGCTTCTTGTTTGAAATCATTTGCTACGCCCCAAGGAACGCCCGCTTTGATACCATGTTGAAATTAAACAAATAACTGAATCATAATAACAAGAACAATAATGTAAATAAGCAAGAGGAAAACTGATATGTACAAGACCCAAATACTCTAAAGACTACATTGTATTATACTTCTGGCTTAATGATACATTGAATGAAAATGATTACATTGTTTAAATAGAAAAAAAATAACCATTACAAACTAAGGATAAGAATGATGATTTGATATCATCTTATCTCTTATCTTATTCTTATCTTACCTCTTATCATCTTATCTCTTATCTCTTAATTATGATTGACCAAATCATGTTGACATATTAACACTTTATTTCCATAACCGAACTTGTTTCCTGATTTTCCTCCACGTTAATCTACAAGTTTAAATTAATTTTCCAACAGGTAGATCCCTTTTTGTTAGAATATTACACATCCATTCGAGGTCATGAAGACTCTGCACGATCTTGTCCTCCGTTGCCTTAGATGTGAGTTCACACATTGACAGGCCATGAAGAAACTTCATAGGAGTGTTTTCATAGGAGATGTTTTCATTTTTGCATAACCCAGCGCACCCATTGGGTCTCTTCTTAGCAACTTTTGAATAATGGTATATAGTTCTGGCCTCGATTTCATCCATTTATAAAAGCTGCAGTGACTAGAGGATCCAGGATCAAGCGCTGCTTTCTTCATCTCATCAGACTGACGCAAAATGCTGTTGTGATAAGTAGAAATGGCTTCACGCAATTTCTGCATAGAGGAGCATTTGACAATGACTGTGTCCACCAGTCTTTTTCCCTCAACACCACCCTCCAGAATCCGTATTAAACTTCTTATTACTGTATATTCTCCTCCAAATACTTCCTCCTCTGAATTCGGCATCTTGTTAGCAACATAAGAACCATACTCAGAAATTTTTCCAAACGAACTTGTCGTCGCGATACCTCTTTTGATAAGGCCAATAGTTTAGTCATCTATCTATTTTGATTCTGCCGTTCTGTATTGGAAAATGCAATGGAGGAATTCGCAACAAGCTCGTGAATTGATAAGAGAAAGTAAGTAGCATGTGGAAATGAGGAAGCGGGGAAGCGGGGAAGCGGGAAAGCAGGTAGAAAAGTCTGCCAGGGTCTAGTATGAGTTGTATTTTATATATTGTTGTAATTTTGTGTGGTTAGTATAGAGAGTTTTAGGAAGAGAGGGTGGTGGGTGTAGTGAGAAGAGAAAGTGAATAACGGGTATACACGCATGTATAGTTTTCTGTTATGTGAAGTTGTGATACTTTTGTCTTAATTGTTTGTATGTGCGGTGTATGCTCAGTAAGGATATGAGAGTATTTTAAGAGGAAAACGGGAACAGGTCTTGTGGAGGCGGGTAGATAGAGTCTAGCATGAGGTTTTATAATCTTGCACTACAAATATTATGTGTAGTATAGTCTGGCTAGTATCCTTTAGTTTTTATTTAGTATAGAGAGTTGTAGAGGGAGTGTAAGTATATAGTAAGTTTCGTGAGTAGGTGGTCGACATGTGGGCTGGGTGTTGTGCATTTGTCTTGAGAGTGTAACGTGATGCACACCGAGAAGGCGGGACACGAGAGTTAAGTGAGAGGAGGCGTGAATGGGGCTTTACGTTTGTTTTGTTTTGTAAGTGGTGGATGCAATTTTGTAGCTCCAAACGGTCGAAGTATACCAAAAATATTATTTCCATGACTTGGTAGAACTATCATGACTTGCCGAATCAACCATTCCTGCTACAAAGGAAACTGTTTAAGCAGCAATCATATTTTTATGTGCTGGCATTGGCATGCTTATGTTCTCAGCCATATTCCACAACTGTAAAGAGCTCATTCCACCGATCAGCAAGAGAGCTGAATGTCTTGGATGGATCGCACACGAACCAAAATTTCACAGACTCCTTTCAAACGGAGGCCAAATAATCACCATTTATTTTCCTATCTGAAGAAAAATGACAGCATGTCACCTTATTTCTGGTCCGTATACAGCCAACTTCTCCAAAGGAGAAAACTTTTAGAAGGCTTAGTTTTATGTTCAGTAGGTTTTTGTTTGAGTGTGCCATATAAATTCCGTCCATCTTCACCATCATTAGACAAAAAGTAGTGGACTTGTCCGACATCTCCAAAAGGTTTTATGTCATCCAATTGATTTGCAGATGATGCAAGACCTGCTGTTTCCAAACCAGACATCATCAACTTTTGTTCACTGGTTACATGCTGTAGATTGCTGGCCGTGGTTATGCCATCTCCCGGGGTATGAGTTGATGCTGGGGAGTTTCGGGTGTGGTACTTTAGACCAGAGTTGGAGGGTTGGCTGTAAGTATTCACACTTATGTTAGAAAGTTTTAAGAGAAATATGTCGAAAACCTTTATCTAGAAGCGGGAATGTGTCTGATAAATGATGCAGGTATATAATTTAAGTGACAAGATATCTGGAGGCGGGACAAGATAGGTGGCGTAAAAGGTGGTGGGTGGAGAAGTTGTACTTAAAAGTAATTGTGTGTTGTAAAAATATGTATGTGGAGGGAGTGTGAGGTGAGGAGAGAATATAATACATGAAAGCTTTCAGAAAAAATATTTTCTGTGTCTGAATAAGTCTCATTAAATAATATAGTGCTCTTAATCGTTTATGAGATGTTGTTACTTATGTCTGAGATAATTTAACTTGTGTCTGAAGTGGTTGTACCCGCCTTGTATTTGTATAAGACTCATGAGATAGTATAATTTGTACCATTGTGTCTGAGATAATGTTACTTGTGACTTAGTTTGCTTTCTTTGTGTCTGAATGAATCTCCTGAGGTAAAGCAAAGCCTTTAATTTTGTCTGAAATGATGTTACTTTGTGTCTGAGGAAGCTTTGCATGACTTGTGTCTGAGAGAAATTACTTACTTGTGTCCGAATGCCTCTCATGAGATAATATCGATCATTTAGATTTGTGTCTGAGGTAGTGTGACTTCTGTATGAAATAATTTACTTCTTTGAGTTTGTACTAAAGATTTTGAGACAAACGTATCGTAAAATTGTGTCTGAGATAATATAACTTTTGTCTGCGATAGTATTTATTGTGTGTCTGAGGCGATGTTACTTGCCTTGTGTCTGAGAGGGTTTTACTTGTGTCCGAGATGATGTTGTTTTCCTTGTGTCAGAGTGAATCTCATGAGATATTATGATGCATTGAATTGTGTCTGAGATAGCATTACTTGCCATATATTGTGATTAGAAAAAAGATACTTCATTCATGAAAGCTGATTACACGAGTAGTTGATGAGAGTTCCTAAACAACATAGATGATGTGTTGTGGAGACTCATAGAAGTATTTCTCCAACATTTGATTGTAGTAGTAGTAGTAGTAGTAGTAGTAGTGGTGGAAAGGAACAAACAATCCTTAGGTATAGTACTTTCGCAACTTGTCTCCATGCCACGTGTTGTTTACTTCAGTACCATCCAACCTTTCTAACTTGTAAGAACCTGGGCGTAGTACATGTTTCACCTTGTAAGGACCTTCCCACTTGGGCATGAGTTTTCCCGTATGACGTGGGTCGGAAGCTTCTGTTGCTCGTAGAACCAAGTCTCCTTCCTCAAATTTTCGAATTCTTGTTTTCTTAGCAAAGAATTCCTTGGTTTTTTCTTTATACGTATCCATCCTCTGCACAGCTTCATCTCTGACTTCATCAATAAGTTCGATGTTATCTCGGAGACCTTCATTGTTGGCTTCTTCATCAAAGTTTAGAACTCGGTAGGATGGTGATCCCACTTCTACCGGGAGCAAGGCTTCAGTACCAAATGCTAGTTTGAAAGGGGTTTCCTTGGTACTGCTTCGGGCAGATGTGCGGTAAGCCCATAACACGTTTGGTAGCTCTTCAGGCCATTTTTTCTTAGATGCTTGGAGTCTTTTCTCTAAACCTCGGACAATGGTTCGGTTTGTGACTTCTACCTGTCCATTGCTTTGAGGGTGGCATACAGAAGCTTTCTTATGCTTAACTCCCCTGTCGGAAAGGAATGTCACAAACTTTGACCCGACAAATTGGGTTCCATTGTCAGACACCATCACTATCGGGATTCCAAACCTTGTGATAATATTTTTGTTGACAAATTTAATGGTGTCTTCTTGAGTGATTGTTCTTAGTGCCTTAGCTTCCACCCATTTAGTCATATAATCAATTGCCACCATCACATATTGAAGTTCTCCTTTAGCTTTGGGGAAAGGTCCCATGATGTCGATCCCCCACATGGCGAAGGGGATGGGGGAAAGAATAGATGAGGGCAAGGCAGGTGCTTGCTTAGGGACATTGCTGAAGAGCTGGCACTGTGTACACTTCTTGACAAAAGATTTACAATCCTTAATCAAAGTAGGCCAGAAGTATCCTTGCCTAAGAATTTTATGAGCGAGAGCTTTTCCCCCCATGTGATCTCCACAAATCCCTTCATGAACTTCTCTCATGCAATATAGAGCCTCATCTGGGTCGATGCATTTGAGGATGGGAGAATCGAAAGTCCTCTTATAGAGAATGTCATCTTGAATGAAATATTTGGAGGCTTGAGAGCGGATTTGTTTGGCCTTGGTAGAATCATCGGGTAGAATATTTTCCTTCAAGTAGTTAACGATTGGTGTCATCCAAGTTGAGTCGGCAATGACCACTTCCATGATTTGGTGTCCCTCAACAGCTGGCACCTTCAATTCTTCGAAATAGATAGAACCATCTAAGTGGTCTTTTTCTGATTCCACTAGCTTGGACAGCAAGTCTGCAATGGTGTTGTCAATTCTATCCACTTGGATAAGTGTGTGGCTGACAAAGAGAGAAAGGAGGGATTTGACCAAGGCTTGATACTTGGCGAGGATGATATCTTTTGTAGCATAATCCCCAGTAGTTTGCCTTACCACAATTTGAGAATCACTGAAAATGGAAAGGTGTTTAACTTGGAGACTTCTTGCCAAGTTAAGTCCTGCAATAAGTGCTTCATACTCAGCCTGATTGTTTGTAGCTTTGAAAGTGAATCTTATGGCTTGCATTACTTGGAACCCTTCCGGGCTGATCAGGATTAACCCTGCTCCACTCCTAGTCGAAGTAGAAGATCCATCCACGAAGAGTTTCCATGTTGAGTTCGGAGGAGGGATAGGTTCTTTGATAGGAGAGACAGGTTCGTTGGTAGGAGGATCATCCTCTAAAGTTGGCATCTTTTCTTGATTACCAAAAGAGCATTCTACAACGAAGTCCGATAGTGCTTGTGCCTTAATGGCCTTTCTTGGCTCATATTGACTTAATTCTACTGCCCAATTGATCAATCTCCCTGACAAATCTGGCTTGTGTAGGAGCTTCTTCAAAGGTTGATTGGTGATAACCTTGATCTCTCTTCCTTGGAAGTAATGCCTTAGCTTCCTACTTGCAGTGACAAGGGCATATGCAAATTTTTCTACAGGAGGGTAGCGGGTTTCCGCATCCTTTAGCACTTGGCTTACATAATAAATAGGTTTTTGTCCTCCTTCATCTTCTTTGATTAACACTGCCCCAACAGCTGCATTAGATGCCGATAAGTATATTGCTAGGGGTTCAGTAGGAGCAGCTGTTGTTAACAAAGGTGGGCTTGAGAGATATGCCTTCAAGTCATCGAAGGCGGCTTGACATTCGGGCGTCCACATGATGACCTTCGTAGATGTTGCTCCCCTTAGGGTGTGGAAGAAAGGTAGACATCTCTCCGCTAGCTTAGATATAAATCTTCTCAAGGCGGCTAACCTGCCTGTTAACCTTTGCACGTCACGAATTGTCTTAGGAGGACGCATATCCAAAATTGCTTGAATCTTTTCAGGATTGGATTCTATTCCTCTTTGACTGACCAAGAAACCTAAGAATTTTCCTGCCTCCAAGCCAAATGTACATTTATCCGGATTTAGCTTCATGTTGTGAGTTTTCAACTTCTCAAAACATTCCTTCAAATCTTCAAGGTGAGCTTCCAGCAGTAAAGATTTAACTATCATATCGTCAACATATACCTCCATATTACGACCAAGCTGTCCGGCAAAGATTTTATTCATCATTCTTTGATAAGTCGCTCCCGCATTGATAAGGCCAAAAGGCATGACCTTGTAACAATAAACTCCTCGATGGGTGATGAAGGATGTTTTCTCTCTATCTTCTGGTGCCAACTTGATCTGATTACATCCGAAAAAAGCATCCATGAAGCTTAGCATGAGATGACCTGCAGTGGCATCAATCAGTTGATCAATACTTGGAAGAGGGTAAGGGTCTTTTGGGCAAGCCGTATTAAGGTCAGTGTAGTTGATACAAACTCTCCATTTTCCATTGGCCTTCTTTACCAAAACTACATTTGCCACCCATTCAGGATAAGTGACTTCACAAATAAGGTCCGCATCAAGCATCTTATCAATTTCTTCATCAATTGCTTTTTGCCTATCAGGAGCAAAATTCCTTCTCTTTTGCATCTTTGGGATAGCATCTTTGTGAACATTCAACTTGTGCACTGCTACCGATTCATCCAGCCCAGGCATTTCCTTCGGGCTCCAAGCAAATATGTCAGCATATTCTCGTAACAACTTTGTTAGTCCTTCTTTAAAAACCGAGTCAAGCCCAGCTCCAATGCTTATACGCTTCGTCCCATCTCCAGGCACTAGTTCAATTTTTTCAGTTTCTACGGCGGGTGTAACCACCGGCATTTCATCTTTTTCCAAACATTTTTTCAAAGAAGCATCCATGCGTTGCTCCTCGGTATCTTGCTCAATGTTTTCAACCATTTGGACATCTCTCGTCCTCTTTCTCTGATTTCGTTGGTGCTCAAGGTGCCTTTTCCTCTTTTCTTTCCTCCGTTGGGTTGTCCGAGCCCTCCTCGCGTTACTTGGATCAGTCTGAGCTAAGTTGAGGGCAGAGCCATAACAATACTTCGAAGCCTCTGTATCTCCTTTGATTTCTCCTATTCCCGCTATGGTTGGGAACTTCATTTTTAGATGTGTGGTGGAGGTTATCGCTCTCAGACGAGTTAAGGTAGGTCTTCCCAAGATCATGTTGTAGGAGGACGGAGTGTTAACCACGTAGAGTTTGATAATATGTTGGGCTTGCCTTGGAGCTGTTCCAAAGAGTATGGGCAGCTTCACTATTCCCACTATGGGGACTGCGTTGTGGCCAAAACCATAGAGTGGTGCCTCCTCTTCACATCCTTCTAACTTGTCTTCCAACTTTAGCCTTTCCAAACAATGAGTGAAGATTATGTCCACCGATGACCCATTATCGATCAATACTTTCTTGACAACATTATCCCGTGTTTCTATGGTGACAACAAGGGCTTCGGTGTTGTAAGGATTGACTCCCTCAAAGTCAGCATCGGAGAAAGTGATAACATCTCCTACCATATCATTTTGAGATATTGCCATAACCTCCTGAGTCTCAAAGTCTCGGGGAGCGGACTGTGTTCCTCCAATAACTATATTGACAATATTCTTGTCTCTGTTGATTTGAGATGTGGAAGGAGTACTTGTGCTGTTTGCATTAGTAACTTGTCGAGGAAGGTATTGGTTAATGAGCCCTTGGTGAAAGGCAGAGTGTATAAACTTGTAACACTATAACTAATGTAACTCAAACTAAAGGAAAAGATACTTAACCAGAAGACAATCAAGAACTGGAAGTCACAAGAAATCAACACTAAATGAAGACAAGGTAATTGATACAATTAAACATGCTAACTATGATCAAGCCAAGAAGAAATCATTGAGAGAAGTTCAAGTTAAAGTTGTTCATGCCTCAGTGATTTGATAAATCAAGAATCAAGATCATAACTATCAGTATCAACAAGACCAATTGATTTCAAGTGAAGAAGAAGGAAAGCAAATATTGGAAAGCCAAGTTATTCAGTGAATATGGTAATTTATTCAAGAAGCAGAAACACTATCAAGACTAGTCACTTATGAACCAGACCAATGCATCAAGTGTCAGGACATTGATAGCAAGTTTATGTCAGTAATAAAGAACCATGTTCAAGAGTTTGTTGAAGAATAAAGAAGACATGAAGATATCACAAGTTCAAGATGTGCATTGAAGTTTCAAGTTGAAGACCAGAATATTTTCTAAGTACTAAATATTCTGGATGGCTAAGTAGAAATTCTCAAGTAGAAGTTCTACTTAGGAATTTCGAGATAGCCAAGTAGAAGTTCCACTTAGGAATTTCGAGATAGCCAAGTAGAAATTCTCAAGTAGAAGTTCTACTTAGGTGCAGCTTCAACATGACACATGGCATCTTCTGATTGGCAGATTTCCAAGCTTTCAAGATAAGGCAAGAATTATGTGGACATCATTGGGCCACGTACATCTTAGTCTTTGAAGACTACAGGACATAGATTACATGTAGTATAAATAGAAGTACTTGTGTAATGTTTTTAGTTAGTGAGCAATTCTAGAGAAAAACACAAGAGAAAAAGAGAGAGTGCATTCACAGAGCTTAGTATCATTCACTTCTCTCTCAACTTCTGTTATACTTTGTAATGAATGTTGTAGCAACCCTTTCAAGTTATATATAAAGAAATATATTCCTTGAATCTGTGTGTTCATTTATTGCATCGTTTTTATTGCCTCTCATATTCGAAAAGTTGTATTCACCCCCCCCTCTACAACACATTTGGACCTAACAATTGGTATCAGAGCTATATGTTTAACATACAAAACATAGATCCTTGTGTTGAGTAGAAGAATCGTGAGTTTTCATTTTTCAGATCTACATTTCATTTTCTCGAAAAGTGTGTTTTAATTCGTTGGTAGTGAAAACTCATCCAAAAAAAATTATTTAAATACTCCAGGTGTGATTATTTAGCTTGGGTGTATTTTAATTAATTTTTTTTTAAAATTTATCTGGGTTAGTTCATATTTGGTGTTCTTGAGTGTTCATCATCTGTTCTTATCAAAGAATACAACCCAACAACTTTTTGATCTCCTTTTCAATAGTAAAAGAATAAAAAGGTGGTTTTTGGACTTTTTGATTTACTTTATTCGGCCGAAAGTGAAAGACATACTCAGTACCTAGCATGTGGGTTAGGTGGGTTAGGTGAGTAAAGCATTCAAAGTCAAAAGGTGTTAAAGAGATAATATTGTTTATTCAATATTTAAAGAAATCTGCAGAAAAATTATTCTAAGGCAAAAATTTCTACATAGAATTTCTACTTAAGAATTTCTACATAGAATTTCGACTTGGACAATTTCTACTTGGTGATTTCGACTTGAGCAAAATTTCTACTTAGAGAAATTTTGACTTAGGCAAAAGTTCTACATAAATATTCTACATAGCCTAGTCTTGGGTACTTAGAAACTTTTAGTGACCAGAATTGAGATGGCTCCTAAAAATGCATTCAAGATCCCAATGTTCAACAAAGATCACTATGAAGAATGGGTTTTCAGAATGAGACTATATCTAGAGACTGTTAACCCTGAATATCTGGGAATCTCTTGATCATGAAATGTTCAACATAGTCAAAGGTCTGACTACAGCAAAGAAGATTTGGGACAAGATAGAAGTTGTCATGGAAGGATCTGCAGAGGTCAGAAGCAACAAAACACTCATACTCAAGATGGAGTATGACACCTTTAGAATAAGGAAAGGAGAAGGCATAACAGATGTCTACCTACGATTCAGTCAGTTGGTATTGGATTTGAATCTGAGAGGTGTGACTCTCCCCATGGTTGAAACAAATACGAGATATCTGAGGAACCAGCCAAAAAGCATTGAGCATAGGGTCTACGCAATCAGAGAAACCAGAGATTTGCATACAACTTCTCTGGAAGAGTATTATGGAATATTAAAGACCTATGAGCTGGAAACGCTTCAAGATCAAGCATGGGACAATGATTCAAAGTCAAAAGAAAGTGCATCAGGATTAGTTGCTGATGAGGAAGAGTCTAAGAAGGCAATGGTTGCAGCAAAGCCTAAATCATCACCTGCACCACTTCAAGTTGATAATGATGACGAGTGCGCATCTGACAGTGATGATGACTACTACACCCAAGAAGAGCTGGACAACATGGACGATAGTGTCGTGGCATACATGGCAAGGAAGTTCAGCAACATGAGATTCAGAAAGAGCAACCGACCACAGAGAAAATCTTCATCTTATTATCGGGCTGCTAAGGGTGGTGGTAGTTCGTCAGGCTACAAAGGAAAAGGCAAGAATACCAGCTACAAATCTCCTTTGGATTTCAAAATGAAGTTCAAATGCTATAATTGTGGTGAAGCTGGACACTTTGCCTCGGACTGCAAAAAGCCTAAACAGACTTATCCAAAAGAAACATTTGAAGCTCTCAAAAGCAACTATGAAGCACTGTTGAAGGAAAGACATGGAAAACGAGCTTTATTGGTGACAGAAGGAAGAGCTTGGGATGATTCAGATGAGGAAGATGTTACTCATGTAGCGAACTTTGCGCTCATGGCTGAGACATCAGAGGAACCAGAGGTACCAGTTCTGACTCTTAAAGTAGAAATGTCTATTGATGATTATAAAGAACAGAACGGGGCTCTTAGTGAAGAGATCTATATGTTGTGCAAAAGCCTAGACTCTTCTCAAAAGGAACAGAAAACACTTGTTGCCAAATGCAGAATGCTTGAGGCAAAAGTGGAAGAGCTAGAGGCTGCTTGCACTGTAGATACTTCTCTAAGAGACTTTATTAAATCTCTGGAACACAAGCTTGTCCTTAAGGAAGAAGTAGAAGCATGTCTTAGGAACAATCTAGCTGAGTTAGAAACAAAATGCGAATCTTACAAACTAGCTGCTAGTAAAGTGTATGTAGATAATGACACATTTAAGAAGATAACTGGAGTAGGTATAGGGCTTGATTATTCTGACCTTCCTAAGAAAGAAGGAAAGAGACCTATTGACCCTAGTTCCAGTGACCTTAAACAGGAAACACCTAGAATTCTTAAATCGGCTGTCAAACCTATCTACAAACATCTTGTTCCTAGAATAGAAGAAGAAGAGACTGAATTGATAGCTAGATATGAGATTGAGATGGAAGATCGCTAGAAAGAACAACCTATAACTCCTATCAAACAAGTTAAAATCAATTTCCCTAAAGATGAATCTAGACTGGGATTAGGAGCTAAGGCTGTTAAACAACAAGGAAAGAAAGAAAAAGGCATAAAAGAGGTTAAGGCTGAACGAATAAAGAAAGCATGTTATCATTGTAAATCTACTGAACATCTTTCTTATGCATGCAAAGCTAACATGAATGTTCCTGCTGCACATGCCATGCCTACCACACATACAATGAATAATCTGCATCAGAATCATGCACAGTGTGGTCAACCTAACTGTATGCCATGCACTTTTAATATCATGCAAACTTTTGTGCATTTAATGAATGCATCTAGCCAGTCATGCTCAAATACTGTTGCTAGTTCAAATATCAAGAAAAAGTATGGTAGAGCCAAGACTGTCAGTCCTCCTAAAGTTAGGAGTGACAAACCTTCTCCTAAGACTGACAAATCTGTCAAGTCTGAGAAAGGAAAGGAGATAGTCGAAAGCTCTAGTAATGTGAAGAAAAGTGCATCTCCTGTTGTTAAATCTGTTGATTCTCGATCTTATCGAAAAGCCGGGCCCAATCAAAGTTGGGTTCCGAAGAATGTCTAACCAATCTGTCATTGCAGGGCATTAAGCAGAATAGAAATAAAGTTATATGGGTGCTAGACAGTGGAGCATCGAGGCATATGACTGGAAACAAGTCCCTGCTTACAGAGTTGGTTATGAAGGCTGGCCCTTATGTTACCTTTGGAGATGACAGCATAGGTGTGACTAAGGGATATGGCAAACTGAAAACTTGCAATGTCATCATTGAAGATATTTCCTATGTTGAGGGACTAAAGCACAATCTGTTGAGTATAAGTCAATTCTGTGACAAAGGTTACGAAATTGTCTTCAACAAGAGAGGTGTCTCAATCACTCACATCAAGGAAGGCTCACTAGCTTTAAGAGGAGTTCGAAAGGCAGATCTTTTTGTTGCAGATATGGATTCAGCAAATCAGGATGAGGTCACCTGTTTCTACAGCAAAGCCTCGGATGATGAAAGCTGGTTATGGCACAAAAAATTATCTCACTTAAACTTCAAAACGATGAATGCTCTCGCGAGGCGAGAATTGGTGAGAGATCTACCTCAAATGGAATTCGCTCCGAAAGGACTCTGTGAAGCTTGTGAAATGGGAAAGTCGAAGCGAGCATCGCATAAAAGCAAAGAAATTTCTAGTATTACTGAGCCTCTACAACTTCTTCATATGGATTTGTTTGGCCCAGTGAATGTCCTATCTTTGTCTAGGAAAAGATATGCTTTGGTAATCGTGGATGACTTCTCCAAGTATACATGGGTATTGTTCGCAATGACGAAAGACGAAGTACCTTTCTTAATCATTGATCACATCACTCAAATTGAGAATGTTTCAACACTTACTGTGAAGACGATTAGATCAGACAATGGCACTGAATTCAAAAACGCAGTGCTAAATGACTTCTGTGTATCTAAGGGAATACGTCGTCAGTATTCAGCCCCGAGAACTCCACAGCAAAATGGAGTAGTTGAAAGGAAGAATATAACTTTGGTTGAAGCAGCAAGAACTTTGTTGTATGATTCAAAACTTCCTTTGTATTTCTGGGCCGAAGCAGTGAGTACCGCTTGTTACACTCAAAATAGAACCTTGATCATAAAAGATAAAGAAAAGACACCATGTGAGCTAATGAACAACAGAAGACCAACAATCAAATACTTTCATGTCTTCGGAGCAAAATGCTATGTGCTTATAGATGATGAAAATCTAGGCAAGTTTGCAGCAAAAGCTCGTGAAGGAATCTTTGTTGGTTACTCTACAGATGTGGTGGCAGCTTATAGAGTGTTCTTAGTGAATGATCGAAAAGTGACTGAAAGTTACAACGTCAGATTCGACGATACCAAACTCTCATCAATTTCAAGAGATTCTAGTGAACCTGAGTCCCTAAAATTTCAGAATCTGGACCTAGAAGATCTTGAAGATGAACCTGAGTTGGTTGTTCCATTAAATGTTCCAAGCGTACATGAAGAACCTGAGTCTAGTGAACAAGCTAATTCTACAAGATCAGGAGAGACTTCTTCAGTACCAACCGGCAACAACTCAGGGGGAGTAAATAGCAGCTCAAGGACTACTGTTCAAGGCTCGAGTCGAGTTGACTCTAGTTCTGTAGGAGCTGGCACTAACTCAGGGGGAGTTAGTGAAAATATTCAAAGTAGTCAGCACCCCAACTCAGAAAGTCAAGCTGAATCATCTAGACAATTTCCGGGTGAACGGGTATGGAATAGAGACCATCCGTTTGAGTTAATTATTGGTGATCCAGATGCTGGTGTGACTACTAGAAGAACTGCAAGAGCTGACATGGCTAATATCTCCTTATATTCTGGGTTCTTATCCAAGCTTGAACCTAAAGAAATAGAAGAAGCTCTTGGCGATGCTGATTGGGTGATTGCAATGCAAGAGGAACTCAATCAGTTTGAAAGGCAGAAAGTTTGGAAACTGGTACCCCGACCAAAGAACAAATCCGTAATTGGAGCTAGGTGGGTATTCAGAAATAAACTGGATGAAAACGGACTTGTAACACGAAACAAGGCTCGTTTGGTTGCAAAAGGTTATTCTCAGCGAGAAGGAATTGATTATGATGAAACCTATGCACCGGTTGCAAGACTTGAGGCAGTCAGGATGTTCTTGGCATTTGCAGCACATAAGAACTTCAAGGTATTCCAGATGGACGTGAAAAGTGCCTTCCTGAATGGAGAGTTAGAAGAAGAAGTGTATCTGGAACAGCCGCCCGGCTTCGTTGATCCAGAACATGCAGATTTTGTGTATCTACTCTTCAAATCTGTCTATGGCCTCAGACAATCCCCAAGGCGATGGTATGAAACCCTATCCTTATTCTTAATTGAAAATGGTTTTGTTAGGGGAGTAATTGATAAAACATTGTTCTATAAAGTTGTGAGAAATGACTTAATACTTGTTCAAGTATATGTGGACGATATTATTTTTGGGTCATCAAATGAGCGCTTGTGCGAGAAATTTGCCAAGCTAATGCAGGAAAAATATGAGATGAGCATGATGGGAGAGCTGTCCTTCTTCCTTGGATTACAGATCAGTCAGAGAAAAGATGGTATCTTTATCTGTCAATCCAAGTACGTCAGAGATTTACTCAAGAAGTATAATCTAGAAGATGCATCAGCAGCTAAGACTCCCATGGCAACAGCCACGAAGCTTGATGAAGACAAATCAGGTAAATCAGTTGACATCACAAGCTATAGAGGTATGATTGGCTCACTCCTCTATTTAACTGCAAGTAGACCAGATATAATGTTCGCAACTTGTTTATGTGCAAGGTTCCTAGCGGATCCTAGAGAATCACATCTCGTAGCCGTCAAAAGAATTTTTAGGTATCTCAAGGGCACACCAAATCTAGGGATTTGGTACCCAAGAGATACAGGCTTTAATCTTATTGGCTATTCGGATTCAGACTATGCAGGTTGCAGGATTGATAGGAAAAGCACATCTGGTGCTTGCCAATTTCTTGGCAGAAGATTGGTGTCCTGGCAAAGTAAAAAGCAACATACAGTCTCTACTTCTACTGCTGAAGCTGAGTACATTGCTGCTGGAAGCTGTGTAGCTCAAATACTGTGGATGAGGAACCAATTGAAGGATTATGGCATGGAGCACAAGAAAATTCCAATCATGTGTGACAACACAAGTGCCATCGCCATAACCAACAATCCTGTAGATCACTCAAGAACCAAGCATATTGACATCAGGTATCATTTCATAAGAGAACATGTCGAGGAGGGGACTGTGGAGCTACATTTTGTGCCCACAATGCAACAAATTGCAGATATATTCACCAAACCTCTTGATGAAGTAACATTCAATAGGTTGGTTGGTGAATTGGGAATGCTTAACACAAGTTAGTAAAGCCTTCTATCTGTAAAATCCATGTTTATGTTTGTATGTGCAAGCTAATCAATCATTATGTGCTTAGACTTTAATATGCCTAATTAATGATTGTTATAGGTTGCATATAGTGTGATTTTGCATGAATTCTTTGTGTTTTAAGTGTCTTTTATAGCACAAATCTGTGAATTTATGCTTGTTAGATTGCATGATCATAGGGGGAGTTAAATTCATAATAGTCTAAATATTGCATGATTTTTAGATGAATTTACCTGTGTTTTTCATGTAATTAGAGGCCTTAGAATTATCAAGGAATGTTTTAATTATGTCATATATTAAAATCCTTGAATTGATATTTATATTAATTTGGCAAAATTAATTGTTGAGTTTTTCAAAGAAAAATTGTCAAATTATTCTAAGTATCTTCAAAATTTCGAGTTAGTCTCTATCTCGAAACTCATGTAGAAATTCGACTTGAATTTCGACTTGAGCTTCCAGGGTGAAGTTTTGAAAATTCTAAGTCTGGGAAGAATTTCGAGTTAGTACCTATCTCGAAATTCATCTCGAAATTCGACTTAGAGTTCGAGTTCGAGTTACCAGTGTGCCTAGTTCTATCTTCAAAATATTCGAGATAAAGTCTATCTCGAATTTTATCTCTAAGGTTGAGATGAGGTTTCCATTAAGGGAATATTTTGAAAAGAACTGAGAATTAACTTCGAGTTAGTCTATCTCGAACTTTATCTCGAAGTTCGACTTGATGTTCGAGATAGAGTTCTTAGTCTATCTCGAAACTCAACTCGAATTTCGACTTGGTGTTCGAGATAGAGTTCTCAGTTAAGCTAAAGGGAATTTTTCGAGTTACACTCCTAACTCGAAACATATCTTGAATTACCCTGGACTTTTTGATTCAAGGAAGTATTTTGGAAAGAATTTGAGATTAACTTCGAGTTAACTTCTATCTCGAACTTTATCTCGAAGTTCGACTTGATGTTCGAGATAGAGTACTTAGTCTATCTCGAAACTCAACTCGAATTTCGACTTGATGTTCGAGATAGACTCTAACTCGAAAAGTATCTTGAATTTTCTGTTTTTCCAAGTTTACTACAAATCAATAATGTTCAAGATAGTATTTCCCTATAGTTTCTGCTGTAATTTTGGTTAAAGTGATTCTTTGTGCATATTTGTTCGAGTTAACTTCTATCTCGAACTTTATCTCGAAGTTCGACTTGAAGTTCGAGATAGAAAAGTTCGAGATAGAGTTCGACTTAGATGTCCCCTGTATGGACTTAGTACTTTTCACACTTTTTAACAGGGACATTTTTGTCATTCCACATTAATGTCTATATATACTTCTCTAACTCGATCTATTCTTTCACTTTTACCTAATTGAGTTTTACAGCCGCCCCATATACATACAGGCGATTTTGAATTACAACCACTGATTCGTGATCTTTGTGACTAATCTCATACGGACAACGAATTACTGCCCGATTTTTGACTGCCATTATCTGAGTGCCAATAATATCTGAGTTTGTGTGTTTGTGAATTTGTTCTTCTTTCTCGACATATATACATACGTATATACACACACCGTTTCACAATCATATACACACGATTTTACTGGTGTGTACACAAATAACTTCACTGATTTCACTGGTATCAGATTCTGTTAATTGGTTGTTGATTTTCGCCTCTCACAGTGATAATTATCTATAACCCGTAGTTTAATTTTTCAAGAGTGACTTTTGTTCTTTTTGTCAAATTAAAAAGGGATATAACTGATAATTCCTTAATTAATTGTTTTTCGAAAATTAAAATAAAAATTCACATCTTCTTAAAGAAAAACATTTAATCAAAATGGCTCACCAATTTTCCCTTGCTAAAAACAATTTTTACAATATTTCTACGGAAATTGGTGATCAACTCCCGCGGTTTAAGTTTTGGATACGATTTCTCAATTTGTATTCCAAAGCTAGCCAAGCTTTTACTGCTAAACCTACACTAGTACATGATGCTTTACAGCAATTATGGACTAGTGCGGTTACTTTTGGGAGTAAATCAACCCCCTACGGTTTCAGGTTTACCTTAGCGGGTCAGGAATATGAGGTGACAGAACAAATTGTCAACAGAGTTCTAGGATTCCCCATTAAAGATGCCTATGATCCAGAACCTACTGCTGCAGAACGCCTCAGATTCTTTGAAGAAATTGGATGTTATCCTACAAAAGGCCCAATCACGGGAAATATCCAAAAGCAATTCTTCCATGCGGAATGGAATTACTTTTTCGAGGCCATCACAAGATGTTTTCGGGCACGCGAAAAAGACTTTCATCAAATTCCGATTCCCATGCAAACCATTGCAGTAGCCCTAGCAAGAGAACTGGATATAAACTATGGACGCATAGTTCTCTCTGAGATAGTGGCCTCAATGGGATCCCTTGCAAGTAGAGACCTCTCTACCACTGATGTCGTCTGCTGGTTTCCTCGGTTTCTTCAAATGCTAATCAACGACTTAATACCGAAGGATGCTCTTGCTATTAGACAGGGATTTTCCAGAAGCCCCACATCTGAATCGCTAGGGATGGGCACTAAGTCACTTGCAACCATTGCTAATCAGGATAAACATCAAGGTAAACCAATGTCTACTCCTGAAAATATTCAAATGTGGCTTAGATATGATGCAGGAGTTACCAATTTGGAGGCATCATCACAAGTCTCATCACATGCTCAAAATCCATCTGTTCATGCTGAGGCATTTGATGAGATTCCGGATGAGGAAAGCGATGATGCACAAGGTAATCAATCAGGTAATCTCTCTCTGCATACTATTCATTCCTCCTCCTACGTTTCTGATTCCGCGACCCATGAGCCTGCTAACCCGCAGGATCTATCCCAGGGTAAGAGCCATATTTCTGACTCTGAGTCTGATACACATTCCTATTCTTTATCACCCCTGTTAACAGAAGTCAGAAAACCAGCACGTATATTTATACAAGATGATGAGGAGAATGAACCCGAAGAGCAGCAACTTATTCGCAAGAAAGCCAAACTTTTCCACGCTGCTACTTCACAACCACAGTCAAACCCTAGCGTGTCACACGCAACCACTCCACCTCACGCGAGTGGTTCACCCCTTGAACATTCTGCACATAGGGATTTTGATTTTGGTCAGGATGATGTGCCTCTTGATGATACTGTTGCTTCAAGAGGACATGAAGTATTAAGAACTTCAGCCGTACCTTCACCGGTACGTACTGATGCTGCAAAGAGGATCGGTTCTGATGTCGTACAAGGACACTTTGCAGCCTCTCAGACTGAGATTCCAACTCAGGAACAAACAGAATTTGATCCTATAACTGTCAACAACATTTCTTATCAATTTTCTGCAGGTACTGCTTCACTATTTGGATCAATCATTGAAGACATACACGAGTGTGAGACAGGGAGTGTGTGTGAGAGGTTAGGGAGCGAGGGACCTTCATTTTTAAGGCCCGAAACCGAGCGCCAAATACCAACAGAACGCGTATTAGAGCGAGGTCACCTAAACCAAACACCGTCCCTTCATATTGAAAATTTTGATACTCGTATGAATTCAATGGAAAATCAGATGAGGCAGTTCGGGCAGACAATGGGGTAGTTCGGGATCAATATTGGAAACAACCAAAGGGCTCTAGACGACTACGCAGCAAGAATGGCAAGTCAAGCTACAGCTTTTGATGACTTGACAAATAAGGTCAATGACTTGGGCCATGCTGGTGGTGTCTTAGGAAGCACTCTCAATGAGAGGATGGGGGCATTGGAGTCTACAATGCATACAATGACTGTGGAGATCAGTAGAATGATGTTCGCAGTCAGGAGTTTTGTGCCCCCGGAGTGCTTCGAGTCGGAACAACCTCCCCCCGATGCTGGAGCAGGTGGTGCAGGTGGTGCTAGTGGAGCGGGAGCCTCTGGTTCTGGTTTTGGAGGTTCCTATGCAGCTGGTGGATCTGAAGACCATGGTGGAGCTCAGGATAACTCACCTAAGGGGGAGAGTGGAAAGGAGACGAGACAGCAGGCAGTTCACATCGAAGAAATTGCAGAACCCGCTGATCTTGTTAAGGAACCAGAAATTGAGCCTGCTGTTGCTGAAGAGGCTCTGAGGAGGAGAAAGGGTAAGGCAATAATGGTTGAAGAAGATGAACCAGTTATTGACCTGAGTCATCAGGACACAGTACAGGAGGTACTAGACTCAGATTCTGATATGGAAGACGTACCTTTCGCACATGCTGTAAAGCGATCTTTGAAGGAACAAGGTGGAGGTGCTGGTATGTCTTTCGGAATGCCTGAAGAAGATCCTGTTGATGAAGAAACCCTGCAGTCTCAACAGTTAGCCTTGGAACAAGCTCAGTTCCATAAAATGAAGATGATGCAAGAACATGCTGCGTTCCTAGAACAGAAGGTGGAGCTACAAGGGAAGCAGTATGAGTATGAGCTTGCAAGGCTAGCTAATCCTCAAGTTGATCTGGACAAAAGAAGGATAGGGCAGAAATGGGATGAAGCAAGGAAGATAATGATGGGACCATGTGCAAAAGGAGTTCATAACAAGGATGCAGATGATCTGTTCTACAACTTGAATTTGCAGAATCCAATGACTGGTGACTATATAAATGCTTTGAAGAGATTAATTTCTAAAGTCAGGGTTGGGTACAACGCAAATCTTAAGGAGTGGCAGGTTATTTTGTCTTTGGTAGAAGGAGTCCCAACATCTTTCCTATATGTGGATGACCAATTCATAATGAGGAGATCTGCGTCAGAGTTGTTCTTGCTAGCGACTAAAATTCAGTACTCTCAATCTGAGGAGCTAAGCATTCTGTACAGGGATCAGTTAATGCAGCTAGCAGAGGACAAGGGTCCAGAATTCTCAGCTTATCCAAATTTTGTTCGGATGGTGGTTCAAGGAAAGATGAAGAGGGTGAGCATGGAGGAAAAGGACTTAATGGAACTTTCAGTGGAATCTCTTAAAGCTGTATGTAGACAAATGATGGGTAAGGGATTCGCCTCTGAGCTTAAAGATAAATCCGTGAGGATCATTGAAAGAGTCATATTCTTGAAGAGCAATGAGGTGTGGAAGTGTGATGTCATTGCTCCAAACCCTCTCGACAACGTGAAGATTGAGCCGGAGCTGATAGAAAAGAAATGGAATATTCTTCAAGCAATGAAGAATGTAGATGAAGCTTTGACTCTTCCTTCTGGAGAACTGGAACAAGGAGAAATAAGGGAGGCAGTTGGCGTTCCAGGGAAAGATAGTGTATACTGGATACACTCTTATGCTGATGATACAGCTGATGCCTTAGCATACATAGATGCAGACCAGAAACAAACACTCTTGCATATGAGTAGACAATGGCTGTTACAGACTCAAGATGCTGCATTTCTAGAGAAAGTGTTATATGTGTTCAAATGGGGCGAAGTGGAAGACAAGTTTGTTGAAGAAAAGCAGAGACTCGTGAGTTACCTGTCTGAAGTAATTATGGAGAAGAAGCGAATGGAGCGAGATGCGGCTAGTGTCTATAATACTGACCGTGTCAAGGGCTACCCCAAGATGATATATCGTTATCTCAAAGCCACTAAATCTCATTGGAAACCTCAGCTCATAATGAAGAACTTTGAGGAAATTCCAAAGATCAGGACTACTCAGGAGGTTGATAAACTCAGAAGGCTTTTCAAACATCCTAACCCAGAGCCCAGGAACCCTCTAGAAATGGAAGCTGTAAGTCTGTTGAATGCTAGGTGGAAGCAGCTTCACGATCCAGTGTACAAGAAAGAACAGCAGCAGAAGGAGAAGCGCAAAAGGCAGAAAGAAGAAAGAGTCCAAGCTGCTGAAGCTAGAAAGAGAAAACGGAATTAGGGTTAAAGGTCAGAGTGGTGTGAACTTGAAGTTGGAAAAACTTCATGTCTTTCGGTTGCTTTAACTCACTTGAGGAAAATTCACCTTAGAGTGAATCCAATAAGGTGATATAAGTTTGACTAGAAGGTATGAAATAGTCCAGGTGATAGGAATCATTCAAATGATCTTTAATTCGAGGTTCGAATTCTGTTTCTAGTTTTTATGTTCATTGTATTGTTTTCAAGTTCTTTTCAATTGTATATTATTCAAGAATGTAATGTTAATTATCTTTTCTCGTCTCATTGTTTAGTTGAGTTATCCTTCATTAATTTGAATGTCATTGTTAGACAATCAAATTGGGGGAGATTGAAAGGCAGAGTGTATAAACTTGTAACACTATAACTAATGTAACTCAAACTAAAGGAAAAGATACTTAACCAGAAGACAATCAAGAACTGGAAGTCACAAGAAATCAACACTAAATGAAGACAAGGTAATTGATACAATTAAACATGCTAACTATGATCAAGCCAAGAAGAAATCATTGAGAGAAGTTCAAGTTAAAGTTGTTCATGCCTCAGTGATTTGATAAATCAAGAATCAAGATCATAACTATCAGTATCAACAAGACCAATTGATTTCAAGTGAAGAAGAAGGAAAGCAAATATTGGAAAGCCAAGTTATTCAGTGAATATGGTAATTTATTCAAGAAGCAGAAACACTATCAAGACTAGTCACTTATGAACCAGACCAATGCATCAAGTGTCAGGACATTGATAGCAAGTTTATGTCAGTAATAAAGAACCATGTTCAAGAGTTTGTTGAAGAATAAAGAAGACATGAAGATATCACAAGTTCAAGATGTGCATTGAAGTTTCAAGTTGAAGACCAGAATATTTTCTAAGTACTAAATATTCTGGATGGCTAAGTAGAAATTCTCAAGTAGAAGTTCTACTTAGGAATTTCGAGATAGCCAAGTAGAAGTTCCACTTAGGAATTTCGAGATAGCCAAGTAGAAATTCTCAAGTAGAAGTTCTACTTAGGTGCAGCTTCAACATGACACATGGCATCTTCTGATTGGCAGATTTCCAAGCTTTCAAGATAAGGCAAGAATTATGTGGACATCATTGGGCCACGTACATCTTAGTCTTTGAAGACTACAGGACATAGATTACATGTAGTATAAATAGAAGTACTTGTGTAATGTTTTTAGTTAGTGAGCAATTCTAGAGAAAAACACAAGAGAAAAAGAGAGAGTGCATTCACAGAGCTTAGTATCATTCACTTCTCTCTCAACTTCTGTTATACTTTGTAATGAATGTTGTAGCAACCCTTTCAAGTTATATATAAAGAAATATATTCCTTGAATCTGTGTGTTCATTTATTGCATCGTTTTTATTGCCTCTCATATTCGAAAAGTTGTATTCACCCCCCCCTCTACAACACATTTGGACCTAACACTTGGTGAACCAACCTCTCGAGGAAGTATTTGAGGGAGAGGCAATTCTCTGTAGTATGACCGTGTGTGGCATGATACTCACAGTGCTTAGAGGAATCTCTATCACCCGGGGCTATCCAAAGTGGCTGAGGTGACTGATAGAAGGGTTTGTTTCGTATTTCTCGCAAAATTTTTGCCCGGGACATACTCAATGCTGTCCACTCCGGCTCAGGTTTACGTGGGGGTTTTGATGAGATGGGAGAAGAAAGCTTTGTCTTGTCAAGCTTTGTCTTGTCAAAAGTGGGTTTTGGCCTTGGTGGAGCGGGACCATGCGTGGTTTGTACTTGGTGTTCATGGACGGGCCTTTGGCCGTGGTGAAAGGTGAAACGTTCTTTTTGAATGTAAGGCTTCTGTTGAGGAGGATTTCTTGTTTGTTTCATGACTCTCATAGCCTCCGTCTCGGTGATGAAGTGTGAAGCTAACTCGTATGCTTTGGCCAATGTGGTTGGCTTATGTTCCATGAGCTTGCAAATATACTTTTCACAATCGTAGGGGTCTAAGCCCCTTCTCAAATGTACCAATGCTTCTGTTTCATTAACTGACACCACTTTGTTTACCGCTTCCTTGAACCTCTTTAGATAGTTTTCCAGTGTCTCTCCACTTCTTTGTGCGATAGTTTCAAGGAAGACAGTGTGCACCTCGTGTGGTTGGTTTGCCTTAAACTTATTCAGAAAAGCTTTTTTGAAATCGGCCCATGTGTCAATGGTCCTAGGAGGGAGTCTACAAAACCATCTCTGAGCACTCCCTCTTAAGGTAGAGGCAAAGAATCTACAAGAGGTTAAGTCCCGGTACTCATAGAAAAGAGCTAGTTGATCAAAATAACTTAAGTGCTCTTCCGGATATCCATTACCATAATATGAGTCCAAGTTGGGGTGTTTCAAGTGTGTTTGCTTGCTTTCATCTTCTAGTCTTTTGGAGAAAGGAGATTCCCCATGGCCGGCGGAGACTTCTCCTTCAACCTTACGCTTTAACTCGTTGAGAGTATTGAGGATTTCTTGTTGAGAGCTTCCGATGCCTCCGATTGGAGTAGGTTCTGGGGTTCTTTCCCTTTCCTTTTCCTGGTAGAACTCGTCTTCTAATCTTCTCTTCTCTCTTTCATATTCTGCCTTTTTCGCCTCTAGCTCATGTCTGAGATCCCGCACTCTTCTGTTTGTCCTCCATGTCTCGGGCCGATGGTGGTTTTTCCCGTAGCGATCATGGTTAGTATCTTGGGAAGAGCCAAGGCGAGAAAAGATTGACTTGGTGACCCTTGGTCTTTTGCTACCATTGTTGTTTGCACTATGTGCTTCATCCTCTGGGGGAGGTTGTTCCCTCCTCCCATTAGAATGAGGTGGGTCATTCTGTTGGTTTGGGTTTTGGAGATTTGCAGTAACATTAAGGAGAAAATTCACTTGATTAGGAGTGAAACGGGACAGGTCCAAATTGAGAGGAGGATCCTCATCCCTGGTGCCGATCCTTTGGTGGACGGGTTCGCTGCGGTGGGTGGTACCATGGACCATTTCTTGTTGAGTTCCTTGGAGTTCTTCAATTTGGTTTGGATCGTTTGGATCAATCGTGGTTCGGGCTTGTAACCTCGTGTTCTTTGACGGTCCCATCTGAGATAACTTGTTACTGATAATGTCTTGTTACTTCTTGCAATCTGGAAAGGATGGAGGGTCTTTTAAAGAGAAAACGGCCCTCCTTCTAGCGCCAAATGATAATGCTCCTTGCTCCACTCTACCGCACTTTTCCCTCTTCCGGCGGTGTTTGGACGGAGATGTGGTGTTACTTTTCCCTCTTCCGGCAGTGTCTGGGCGGAGGTGTGGTGTTGCTGTCGCACCTGTCCCTCTTCCGGCGGTGTTAGGACGGAGATGTGGTGTTGCTGTCGCACCTGTCCCTCTTCCGGCGGTGTTGGGACGGGGATGTGGTGTTGCTGTCGCACCTGTCCCTCTTCCGGCGGCGTTGGGACGGAGATGTGGTGTAGCTGTCGGAAGGGTATCTGCAAAACAATGCTTGACCGGGGGTGGTGGCCGTCAAGCACCTCCGGCGTAAGAGTAAGTAACTTGGTGGTGGAGAATACAAGAAACAATATCAGAAAGTACAAATTTCGGTGACCGAGAATTTAGAGAGAAAAATGTGAAATGAGAGAGTATGAGAGTGATTGTGAGATTTTTCAGCCCCTCAAATGTATGAGTTAGCTTGGTATTTATAGAGGGCTGAGCATCCGGTCGGTTCGGTCCCAAAAAACCGGACCGGTTCGGTTCGGTTTTTTGGGTTCGGACCGGTTTTGCTCGACCCTAGTGTTACCTCCTTTTGTCCGGAAGAGTGTACTGGAGGAAGAATGTGCCTTTTGCCCGGAAGGATGTGCTGGAGGGAGGATGTGCTGGAGGAAGAATGTACCCTAGTGCCTCCTCCTCTTGTCTGGAAGAATGTATCCTAGTGTCCCCTCCTCTTGTCTGGAAGAATGTATCCTAGTGTCCCCTCCTCTTGTCTGGAAGAATGTATCCTAGTGTCTGGAAGAATGTATCCTAGTGTCTCCCTTCTTGTCTGGAAGAATGTATCCTAGTGTCCCCTCCTCTTGTCTGGAAGAATGTATCCTAGTGTCCCCTCCTCTTGTCTGGAAGAATGTATCCTAGTGTCTCCCTTCTTGTCTGAAAGAATGTATCCTAGTGTCTCCTCCTCTTGTCCGGGAGGAAGATGTTTTTGGGACATAGTTACATCAGGCGGGTAAAAGAGTAATTCTTCGGAAGGGTATTAACAGTTTGCATAACTAAATATGAATTTCCGGTTGCATATTCAGCTTCTCAATGGTTTCAGTTAGTTCTGTTCTGAACTTATAGTTTTAAAATCTCCTATAATTACAACTGTTCCAGTATAGAGAACTGTGCTATAGCTTTTTAATTTAAGACATCCTTCTAATATCTTCTGTACTCTGTTCTTTCTCTTTCTCTGTAACTCTACACCTTAGCTTTGCTATAAATACCGTGAAGAAATATCTAAAATTTTGCAGCTTTGCCTTTGATGTCTCTTCATTTCCCTGTTTTATTTTCAACCACTGGATCTTTCCTTGTCCATACTATCTGTGTTCTTAAGAAGATGTGTAATTTCAAGAAGCACCCCTTTAGTTTTTTATCTTTATAATTACATCTATACATCAGGAGAAGTGCTCTAAATTCCTCAGTTTTTGGTACATGTTTTGTATCAAAAACACCATATTTCATAAAAAAACATATATTCCCCTGTTTTCACTATTTTTTACTACTTAAAACTGTGAAGTTTTAGACAAATGAAGCATTTCATAAAAACAAGGGCCATTTGTACAGTTCTTGTTTTCTTACTTTATTTGAGTGTTGTATATTGTAATGGAGAAGAAGATGAAACACTAGGAGCTCTGATGGAGAAAAGAGAGCAAGAAGCTCTGTACTTTGCCATTCAAGGGTTTGTGGGTAAGTGGTGGAATGGCTCAGAACTCTATCCTGATCCTTGTGGTTGGACTCCTATCCAGGTACTTTTACAGTTTACTCTCCTTCCTTTTTGTTCACTTTCAAGTTTCAAGTTTCAATACTGTACTTAAGTAATATTTTTACTTTGATAAATTGCTTGGTATTTGACTCTTATACTTCTTTGAGAGAGATTATGAAATAATAACAACAATCAACAAATATATTAATGATATGGAGGGATCCTTTTGCGTAAATAAATCTTGTTTAATATGATAGTTCAGTACTAAAATGTGACCTGAGAGAAGAGCTGGCCTGTAAAATGTGTGTGTTGCTCGCGTATTTAATGATAAAGTTCTGTGGAAGAATCATTAAGCAAGAAGAATCAATCCATAAAAAAATAAATAAATAAAAATGATCCCACTTATTTGATCCAAGTACCAGTTTTAGTTTCGTTTGATTCCGGGGACGGAATCCTTTTTAAGGGGGTATATATGTAATATATAGCAAATTTAGATGTTTAATAGTAATAATAATTTTAATAATAATAATAATAATAATGAATTATAATTTGATGAGGAGTAGAATATGGACTAGGCTATGGGCTATATTAGAATAATAATAGAAGTTGGACTTTTGGAACTTTATTAGGATTATGATTAGGGTTTTAAGTATATTTATTCATAATTCTTTTAGAGACAAGATCAAGTTCATTCGATAAATCTTACCAAGGTATTGACCTCTCTTGATCTTCTTCCTTGTATTTATCATTCAAAATTCGTAATATTATGTTACATGATTCTGCCATCTTCTAAAATCTGTATTTAATTCGTTATGAGTCGGAATTTAATGATTCTGGACATTCTGGAAAGGTCTTTTCGTTTTCTATAACTTGTATTTCACGTACTTTTATCAAATTCAGAGTCAAACTATGTCGAAAATTGAGTTTTCTATAAGCAGTTTTTACAACTACGGGATTTAACACAGCAACTTCGAAATATTCTATAAAATTCAATTTATGTCTGTTTTGGATGATCTTTAATGATCTGAAAAGCTCTTTCAATCGTCTAAAACTTTTATCCTTTGTGTTTTCTGAGATTATGTCTCAAACTGTTACTAAAAATCTAAACCATAATCAGATCTTGTTTTCAGAGTTAAAATCTGAATCAGTACACGTTTTATTTAATTCCCAATTCGTTATAAATCCGTTTTTGATGAATCTTATCTCTTTGGAACGGGTTTTTCGTCCTCTACAACTTTCATGTTTTGAGTTTTTCCAGAAAACATCATTTAAAGGGTCAAAATAGTAAATTACAGAACTGATCAAGATTAGTAATTTAAATCTTTTCGCGTAATGAGAAATTTGTTATGTCGGGATCTAGGATTTGAGAACTAATATTATTATTTTGTAAATAGATCGGGAGCTAAAAGTTTAGTGATATACTTGTGAATATTGGTAGTGTTCTTGATCATTACTTATCGAGGTACGGATTCTCTCCCCCTTTTTATTCAGCGCTACTCATCTTAGGATTTATTATATTAAATCTGTTTTGTCCTCAAATATATTCACTTGGTTTTGACTGTTCTGATTTTGAAAAAATATTTTGACTCATTGACTTTGAAAAATGATTTTTATATCTGTTTGAAAATATTTAAATATCTGTTTCTGCGACTCTTTAGAATTTTGCAAATTATATATATATTTGTTGGAAATGTTCAAATATCTGTTTATTGTGATTCAAAGATTTTGCGAAATATTTTATTTGAACCTTTAGTGATATAGGGTATACCGAGTTAACCAGCTGTAGGGGTACTACAGCCATGTCATTGCGGCACCAGTGACATGACACTTCCGTGGCAGTGTGATTGGTCACGGCGTATCCTTCTGATAGCTCAGGTGGCGAGCTTTTGCGCATTTTGATATTTGTTTCAGGATACGTGGGTGCACCCAGATTTGATTTGATTTGTGATTTGATTTGACGGTGACGTTGTATATGCCGTACACGTTATCCGATTTTGTTGCACACATTAGGTACCCTATGATGTGTGTATCTGTATCTGTTCTGTTCTGATCTCGGTATGAAATATCCAAACCACTCGTTGCTTCAGCCATGAATATTTTTAAAATAAATGTTTTACTATAATTGTCAAATACACTTATCTATTTTTCTGTTTTATAAATTGTATTCCAAATCCGTACTGGGCGATTGGCTCATGCCGTATTTCTTTTTCTGGCAGGTGCTTAGGGGGATCTGGGATTGTGTGATGGAGAGCTACCCTTATTCCATTGATTATGACTTATGAACTTCTAGCATTATTTAGAGTTAATCATTTATTTTGAGATTATTTTAGTATTCTGGTGCATAATATGGATTTTAAATAATATCTCATTCCATTGTGCGAAGGGGGTGTTACATGAAGCGACTGGTATTTTCGGGGAATCAGTTTACAGGTCAAATTCCATTGAACTTTGGTAGCTTGAGCCAGCTATTAATCATGGACTTGAGTCGAAATTCATTATCTGGGAATCTGCCTTCCACTTTTGGTAGGCTAAATTCTTTGTTGAAACTTGATGTTAGCAACAATCGGTTGGAGGGCACTGTCCCCAGTGGCGGAGCCAGCCCGCGGAGTGAGGGAGGGCCAAAATGGTCAGTGCGAAATTTTTTTTTTATCCCGCGCGAAGCGCGGATTTTTTTCCCACTAAATCAAAGGGACATTTTATCGAACACTTGGGGAGCGAAGATCATCATTATCACTAATTAACAATTCTAACAGATATATGATATATTCAGATTATATACTTAAACAAAGACACAAGGCAATTGAATAATGAGCAACAAAATCATAAATCATCTAAGAAAACAAAATAATTAATTCATTAGGGGAGAAATTTCAAATGAAAACAAGTAAAAACTTACCAAGAGACTGTGAGGGAGGGCCTGGACTTGAAATTTTGGTATGGGCTAAGTTAAAAAAAAAAAAAAAAAAATTAGGGCAATTTTTTTTTTCAGGGTGGGCACAGGCCTGTGCTGGCCTGTATGTGGCTCCGCCACTGACTGTCCCAAATGAAATCGGAAACCTGAGAAATCTAATATTGTTGGACCTTAGCAGAAATGAATTTTCAGGTGTTTTGACAAAGTCACTTCAAGATCTGAGTTCTTTAAAAGAATTAGTCTTGTCAAGAAATCAGATAAGCGGAAGCCTCATGAATCTTGAGTGGCATAATCTTCAAAGCTTAGTTATCTTAGATCTCTCCAAAATGATGTTGAAGGGTGAAGTTCCAGAGGCCATTTCAAAGTTGAAGGCGCTCAGATTCTTGGGACTTAATGACAACAATCTCACAGGCGAGCTCCCACCAAAACTAGCAGGAATGCCTAATGTCACTGCAATGTACCTTAATGGGAATAATTTCACAGGCAAACTTATACTCCTTGAATCATTTTATTGGAGAATGGGGAGGCGTTTCGCGGCTTGGAACAATCCAAATCTATGTTACACATTAAATTTGTCGTCAACTAGCCATGTTCCTTTTGGAGTTAAAGAATGTCAGGACAGGGTCAATCTTTTTGGGACAGAAGTTGATGCAAGTTCCAAGTTGGAGGGGAATGTGAATGAGGTTCCCAGTTTAGTGGCTTCTGGGGAATACACAAGAAATGGGATTTCATATGTTGATCTGGTAAATATGATGATGCTTCTTTTGTTCTTGGACTTCTCTGTTTAAACTAAGGTACACTTTAGACCAGAAGATTTGATATTCAGAAGTGAGTTTAACTTCTTATAATGTAAAGTTAATATAGTGTAGTATCTCTTAATCTCTTAGTTTTCCTGTCTAAACCTGCGTATGCAACATGTGATGAGTGATTATACCCTTATACGCAACATCTATACTTGCACAGAGCTACTTGAAGCTGAGACTGGAGAATATATAAGCAATTTAAGATTCCAAATTGGGTTGAGACTTAAGATGCCATGAGATCAAATCTGCCATAACTGCCATCTTTGAATTTTTTGTTTTTTGGAGTAGCCTGAGAAGTGAGAATAGATGTTACTATGCATTTTATGTTGGTGTAAGCCAGACAATGACAGTCACGACTCGAATTCATAAATTGGTGGTACTGACAAGTGACTATCATTTAGCATTTCTTTTATAATAGCATCACACACACAAAAAATTCATGGAAAATTTCATTTAGCTTTTGATCATATGAATTGTGTTTGCAGCTCTCAATTCGGCTAGATCAGGCTTGCCTATACACACATACAAATTATTTTTCTTGAATTTAGGTGCAAGAACCATTTTGTTCAACACATTTACATCATTTGCTTCGGAATTCCGATATTGTGACCTTTCACCCTTTCTTCAGTAAACTTATGACCAAGTAGCAAGTACCAGAGCTTACACATCTATAGTAGAAGAGTAATGCTAGTGAATAAAAAAAAAAAAAAACTCCCAAAAAAATGGTGCAATTAACTTGGCAAAATGAGTTGTTTTAATTGAGTACTCATATTAATGCACGTTGGATCCACGTTATTAGTTATTATTACGAACAAATAACAATCAGACTTAGGATATTTTGGACAAATTTTTGAAACTTTTATTTGGTTCCCTAACATATTTTTGATAGTAGAAACTATTCTTTGGACCAAAAGATTTTTTCATTCTTTTTCAATGAATTGTCCTCTCCTGATTTTGTTTGTACCTGATTAACGGCCTTAGTCTTAATCAAAAAAAAAAAAAAACGGCCTTAGTCACTAGAGCAATCGCCGGATAGAGTGATTTCCACCTTGCCGTGTCAGCAGAGTCGGAACAAAATATACTCAAACTCTAACTAAAGAACAAAATCTATAAAACAATTCTTTAATCTAATAAATTTCATCTCGTTCTCGTGCAATGAGTAGATTCTTTCCCCTTCTAATTTTGAACATAGGTTATATTTAAGATTTTTTCCCCTTCTAATTTTGAACATAGGTTATATATAATCTAATAATTTTTAATTAAAAAATGATTAAAATATTTCATTTTTTGTATTTATTTAACCAAAATACCCATTTTAAAAAATAATAACCAAAATATCTATTTCAATTAAATGTTTCATTTGTAATGGAACATAGATAGCGACATAAATGATATTTGGGTGGAATATCGAATATTCAGGATTTTACCATAATGGGGGTATCTCTCCTACTTTGATGACATCCTAATATTTCATTATTAGTAGAGTATTTGATAAATATTTATTATCATATTTACTAAATATTGATATTTTAAATATATTTTATTAAAAATAAAACCCTCCCCTAATCCCAAAATTTTCCAAAATCTTATTCCACCGCCAACATTGTATACACATTTGTCCAACGTCAGCCAGCTCCACGGAAGAAATACATTGTAGACTTTCGAATTATAGTATATTCAAAGTCTTGTCACGCCCATAATACAATCCACTTTCTTAATTTAATAATTTTCATATCTAGCACCATGTTGGTGCAGTGGTTGAGTCACTGACTTCCTTTGAAGGAGGTCAGAGATTCGATTCCTGCGTGTGTGTGAGTTTATTAGTTTGTATTAGGTTTACATTCTGTATTTATATTTTTTATATTTGTATTTCTGTAATATGCCGACCACGGGCGGACCTAGGGGGTGGCTGGGGTTGGCTCCAGCCCTGGTGAAAATTTTAGAGTCCCCTTAATGTATATTCTCAATTTTCAACAAAGTCCTGGTGTAGCTCAGTTGGTTTGTGGGCTGGAACAAAGCTGGGGAGACTAGGTTCGATTCTTAACTGCTACATTTTTACAGAAACATAGAGCAAAAGACTTTTCAGCTATTTAAACCCTTGTTTGAATTCAAGTATATATTTTTTGTTGGAGTTTTATATAACCCCATTCCCAACTAAAGATTACAAGACCTTTAGTTCTAAAGGCTCTTTCTAAATTTGAATAAAGAATGTCGCACTTCATAACAGAGCTCAACTTCTATGTTGGATTTTCTAACTGAAGCTCCTTTGTATGTTTTTGGTAATCAGATGTTAAATGTTTCCAACAAGGGTCCAAGGTACATAAATGCATCTGTTAAAATACATGGTGTTAGTGAGGTGTCGATTGAATTAGATATTCAAGACACCGCTCAAAGATGAGAAGCATGATTCTGTGCAAGACTTTACCTAAGGCATGGAACTGGTGATTACTATGAATTGTAAGTTGATAAGTTATTTCTTCAAATACTCCAGAGGCTTTATGATAAGAGAATAATTTGTAACTTCATTATAGTCGGCCACTTTTAGACCCGTAATTACAGAAGGTTGTTGTTCCCTGCGTATATTTGTTAACTGATATTTATGTGGTTAACAATTTTAGATGCATACATCACTAGTGGTGGTGTTGAATTTGCTCCAGCTCGGGCAGAAAAAAATTTCTGGGTCCGCCCCTGATGCCGACTTTATTTCTTTATTATGAATAGCTAGTATCATTACCCAATGGAATGTTGGTGCACACTTTCTCAACTTTTAAAAACCTCGTCCATGGTACTCCAAGGAAAAAAAAAATCAAGTTGACTATACGCGTCTATGTTAGTAATTTGGTATTGTGAATTTACAACCAGCTGCGTAGGGCCCGAAGTGGTTAGCTAGCATAATCTCATGCACTAAAATAATTATCCTGTTACAAATATTAAGTCAACGAGGGGATCATGCTCCATGGTCCACACTCTTCATAAAATTATACTCCCTCCGTCCTTTTTGGTTCTTAACATTTCATTTTTTCTGTACTTTATGACACGCATTTTAAGGATAGTTAAATAACTTTTTTTTTAATTTTCTTTTTCTATATAAAAATTTAAACATTAATTTTTTATACAAAAAAAAAAAATTTAAAAAAAAGTTATTTAACTAGCCTTAAAATGCACCTTAAAATGCGTGCCAGAAAATACAGAAAAAGTAAAATGTTAAAACCAAAAAGGACGGAGGGAGTAACAATATTACTTATAATATATTTGATCATGTTACGATTGCTCAATCTGTTTTCTTTTTCTCCCCCACAAATCACAATCTCACGGTACAGGTGATAATGGAATTGCACTGTTAAACTAGACGTGCAAGCAAATGTATTTCATAGAATCCGGAATATATATTTGGGCAGCCGGTAGCTGATAAGTGCATGGTGGTTGAAAAATTATCTGAATGAAACGTTTGATAAGTAAATAAAATTTGAAAAAATATATTTTAAATGTGAATAAATAAATAACATGGCTGCTAAATTTATATAGATATTCAGGTTTTATTTTACAAACAAATACATGTAACGGTAAAAAATTATACTTATCACACATTACAAATGAGGACTATTTATACTATCTATATTATTATATTAAAATCGAAATAATGGAATTTTTAATTTTTGATTTTCAATCTTTTTCTAATTAATAAATAATGTTAGATATATGCTGTCAAGTTGTGTGCTGTCAAGTCTAGCTCATTAGTTAGTTAGAACTCTATATATAGTGACATTAGACATTTTATATCTTAAGAATTTCTATATTCACAATGTAGTTCGTTCTGTTATATCAATATACATACAGTGTTATACATACATCTTTCTTCTTCTTCATTTGATCTTTACTGTTTGTCATCTACAATATTCTATCTTATAACATGGTATCAGAGCCTCGTGCTCACGATCTTCATCTCGATTGTCGTCGCCGGTGAAAGTTGTAATCTCCGGTGATAGTTATCATTCAACGCTGCTGTTACGCGTTGTCTCATTCTTGTTCGCGATCATTTCTCTCTCGTTCACGATCGTAATCTCTCTCATTTACGGTTGTAATTCTCGATCAGTGATTTCTTGTTTGTGAATTTGCCGATCTATGATCTATTCGTGGATGTATCGATCTACGATCTCTTGTTATCGACTCTGTTAATCATCGTTTTCTGTTCACGATCTCCAGATAAGTTTGATCTGTTCTTAGTTGAATAATTGATATTCATTCGTTGATTTTCTTGATTTTCTTTTGAGAATCGTCATTCTCTCTGAAATACTTACAAAATCTGTTCATTACTTCTTTGCACAGAAAGTGTTTGACAAAATTCTTGACTCAATCTCTATACATAAATCTCACAGAAAACACAAACGAATTGTTTTGCTTTTTCTCTCGTTTTTTTTCATTAGTGTAAACCTCTTTGAATCTTGATTTCTCTAAATGTTGCTTGTATCTTCTGATAAACACAAAGTGTTTATATTTGTTGAGGTCATTCAATATTTTTTAATCTTGGCAACTCTAGTTGAGATAATTCTAGTAGAAGTGTGTTGCAGCCGTAAAAGTGATGGAAGCGATCCATTTGCTGTGATTTCACTACAGCCTTTGTCACGATATATAGTACCATTTGATGGTATAACAATGACATATGTCGCTTGTATCGATAGAGGGCAGATTTTCCTGGCTGGTCGTGATGGCCACATTTATGAATTACAGTATACTACTAGTTCGGGTTGGTATGATAAGCATTGTCGTAAAGTTTGCCTAACAGCAGGCCTTGAAAGTGCTATTTCCATATGGCTTCTACCAAGTGTATTTACGTTTGGAGCTATTGACCCAATTGTTGAGATGGTTGTTTATAATGAAAGGCAGACTTTGTATGCTCGGACAGACGAAATGAAAATTCAAGTCTATTCTTTGGGGCTAAATGGGGATGGACCTCTTAAGAAAGTGGCAGAAGAGAGAGGAATTTGATTAGTAAAGACTTACATTATAGGGTTGTTGCTCCTGTGATGTGATCTCTGGTGCAACTAATATTGTTGCTCCATGTGAGCTTGTTGATGCTCCTTGTGAGTTTTGTGTTCTGCTCATGTGCTGAATATCAAATCTCATTCCTTCCAGTCAAGACCTTGTTACCTGCTACATACATACATGATATGATCACTAAGAATCATACATGCTGTGTTAACTTTCAGTAAATGAAAGTCATTGTCTACTCTTGCTGAAGTTTCCAGCTGTTATGTTACCTTGCTTCTAATTCTTCTGATTGCTACATACACTTCTTCTGATTGCTACTTGCCGTGTTGGCTTGTGCGATTATTGATGCTAGCTTCCAGTAAATGGAAGACTACCGACTTTCTAAACCCATTTGTGAGCGTCTAAATTCTCTGATGGAAAATCTGAAGGATTACTTAATCTGGAGTTGCTTGCCCTTTGTGGCTTTGTTGCCCCTTAGTGGGTTTATTGCTCCTTTGTGAGATTGTTACCAGTGTGATCTCTGGTTTTATTACTCCTTTGTGAGTTGCTATTACTTGCCAAAGTTGCTGTCAAAGCTTACGTTGCTGTCAACAAGTTATTTTGTTCGTAGTGCTAATGTTGATGCTTGCTGTTGTCATTTATCAAGATGTTGCTGTCAAGGTCTGCTAGTTCAGATTGCCTACACTACTACCTCAGATATTGCTATCAAATGTTACTCAATCTGTTACCTACCCCTATGATGTAACCTTCAAGTTGGATGTTTGCATTTCTTTCCCACATCCAACTTGAGGGGGGATGTTAGATATATGCTGTCAAGTTGTGTGAGCTGTCAAGTCTAGCTCATTAGTTAGTTAGAACTCTATATATAGTGACATTAGACATTTTATATCTTAAGAGTTTCTATATTCACAATGTAGTTCGTTCTGTTATATCAATATACATACAGTGTTATACATATATCTTTCTTCTTCTTTATTTGATCTTTACTGTTCGTCATCTACAATATTCTATCTTGTAACAAATAATAAAATAATATAACTAATAGTACCTAGCGAATTGCATTTGCTATTTAAAACTTATCATTTTTTATTAAAAAGTATTGCCTTTATGAACACTTAAAAATACCATTTTTACTATATCTTCCGATCATTTATATATCTATAATTATTTAAACATGTTACCTATTAAATTATAAATTATTATTTTTTTAAATTCACCTTAAGATACTTTATATTATCATCTTCCAATTATTAATGTATATTTACAAATATCACATCATATATTCCAATCATTAATTAAATATATAAAAAAAATTGTGCGTCTATAATAAGCAAATATGAGTACAATCATTTGTAGTTTAGTTCATCATACAATGAATAATATAGTTAAATTTTTAGTAAATAAATAAGAATCGTTAGATCAAATGCTAAGAATATTATATACTTAAACTACTCTAATATAGATCTAATTTTCGAATAACAATATATTTGAATTAAAAATGTATTTAGTTTTAAACTATGCATGTTATTAATTTAATTTATTTAAACTAAAATAATAACTCCAAAAAAAATAATTATATAAAAATATATTTATAACATAAAAAATTATAATTAATCAAAAGAAATGCATATTTAACCTTCAATTAATACAATTGCCCTGTTTGGGAAAACTTAAAATAAGTCCTTATGGACTTATTTTCGGGTAAAAAATTCATATTTTGATAAATAAAAATTATACAAGTATTTAATGTATGTTTGAGATTCTATAAATTGCAAAAAAAAGTTAAATTTTTTCAGAAAAAAATTAGGAATCTCTAACTTTATCTTAAAATAAATTGACTTATTCTGAAAATAAGTTTCCCCAAACACCCCACGAAAGGTACAGTAACATTTAAGCATTTTCTAATCTCGTGCTCATCTATCTCTTTGACATTTTGAGAATCATGACTCATGCATGATTTGCGTGAGAATCACTTCTTCTACCTTTCCAAAACTTTTACTTGACTAATGCACTTTCCTTTTCTTTTCTGTTTCCTCATGCACAAACACTACTAGTCTTCTGCTGTCCATCTATAAATACTAGTAGTAACTCATTTCCTAAGTAAAGATATAACAGTTCTAAACATTCCTTAATTTCTACTAAACTAAACCCTTTAGCTTAATTATAATGGCTTACTCAGTTTCTCCACAACCTAAAAGCTTCTTTTCTTTGCCACTCTTTAGTGTTTTTCTCATTCTTATTCTTTTAACGAGTCCTTGTGCGGCGACTAGACCGGGAAGAGTGATGATGATGAAGAAAGTTTTGCCGGAGATGATACCGGAGAACATGAAGCATTATCAGCCAAAATATGAAGGTTTGATATCTAGCCAGTTACCCAAAGGAGATAATCATCCTCATCCTGGTCCATCTAAACGCCACAACTGATGAAGTAATCGATCAGCAAAAATCAAAATGGACAAGATTGCCGATTACAATTAGTTGTGGATAGTGTTTGTACTCATTTTGTATTTATTAATTTTTTCCAAACAGGTTTTGTGGGTAGTGATCATATATACTTCATGGTTTGCAGGCTGGTTTATAGGGAGTATTACGAGCTTTCTCTATAATCAAGCTTGGCTCTATTTTTGTTGCTATATATGTGTTTACTTGACAGAAATATACTCTATAGAAACATTATTTTATTTGTTCATTTTTTTACCAAACGTACTTTAGGGATAATAGGACAATGATCAGGGAAACCAGAGAATTATGAAGTTTACAATTTTAATTAGTTTTCTGAAGCACAGTTCATTGAAAATAAAGGAATTAACTGTCAATATAGATTTAATCAGTTTTAACAGCATAATTAGGTTGATTTAGTTAATCAGTTTCGATAGCATAATTAGGCAGCAGATTTATTCAGTTTTGGCAGTAGATTTAGGTAGTTTTGACAGCTAGTTTACCAGCGGATTTAGTCAATTTTGGCAGAAGATTTAGTCAATTTTGGCAGAAGATGTAGTCAATTTTGGCAGCTAGTTTACAACCTTAATTAGTTCTGCTGTACCTATAAATACAGGAGCTTGTTTGTATAACATCATTATTGAAAACTAAGCATTTTCATTCATTTTTCTATCATGGTATCAGAGCCAATCTCGTAATAATTTGCTCTTGTATTTCTTGTCTAGCTTCAAATCATAGTTTTCCTATCAATTTTTTTTTGGAATTCATCTCCTAGTTCTTGTTTCTTCTTTAATCATGTCATTAGAGCGATCTGATAACTTCTTTGTTCGATTTAATGGGAAGAACTATTCTACTTGGTCTTTCCAATTTGAAATTCTTGTCAAGGGAAAAGAATTATGGGGTCATGTTGATGGCACCATTTCTACACCAGCCACCGAAGAAAAAGAAAAGGAAAACCTCGCTAAATGGAAGGTGAAGGATGCTCAAATTATGTGTTGGATTCTTGGGAGTATGGAGCCCTCCATGATTCTCAATCTCAGGCCTTACAAGACTTCTAAAGATATGTGGGGATATTAGAAGAAAGTTTACAACAAAAGCAATGCAGCTCGACATTTTCAATTAGAGCTTAAGTTGGGACAACTCAGTCAAGGGAGCATGACAATTCAAGAGTTTTATTCTTCTTTCGAGAATTTATGAGGTGAATACACTGATATTGTGTACGAGAGTGTGCCTTCTGAAGGACTAGCTGCTGTCCAAAGTGTACATGAGACGAGCAAACGTGACCAGTTTTTGATGAAATTACGAGGTGATTTTGAACCAATCAGGTCCAACCTCATGAATAGGAATCCAACGCCTTCAATTGATGCTTGCCTCAGAGAGATTTTTCGAGAAGAACAGCGGCTTGTGACACAGACCTTCATCGATCAAAAAGCATAGAGGTGGAAGAGATATGAGTACTATCCAATGCTATAGTTGCAAAGGATTTGGACATGTTGCTACTAGTTGCTCTAAAAAATTCTGCAATTATTGCAAAAAAGCAGGGCACATCATCAGAGATTGTCAATCCGTCCTCCAAAGAAATCTAAAACTGCCTACGTCTCAGTTGGATCCTCAAATGCTCCTAATTTTGGTTAGTCTTCTGTTACTCCTAAAATTATCCAACAGATGATAGGTAATGCATTTTCAACTTTAGGAATTTTAAGTAACAAAAATTCTGCTCATAAGCCTTTGTATTTTGATTCTGCTACTTCAAATCATATGACTAGCACAACATTACCCCTTAATAATGTCCAATAATATAAAGGAGATCTTCATATTCAAACCGTTGATGGTAACTCCTTACCTATAACTGCTGTTGGTGATATTTCAGCATCTCTGAATACTGTTTTTGTCTCCCCAAAGTTGTCCGCCAATCTTATATATGTTGGGCAATTAGTTGATAACAATTATACTGTTCAATTTCCAAATTCTGGTTGCTTTGTGCAGGATCAAGTGTCCGGGAAGATGATCGCGAAGGGGCCTAAAGTGGGACGTCTATTTCTTTTACTTCCATCACCCTCTCTAATGTCAAATTACGTTCTTGTAATTCCGTTGAATGTACTAATCAAGTGTGGCATAAACGGTTAGGGCATCCAAATTCACACGTTCTTAGTGTTTTAACAAAATCTGGTTTGCTTGGAAATAAACTCTCGAAGTCTTCAGAAATTGTTGATTGAGGTAAGAAACAATGTCCCAAGTATGATTTTCCGTAAGAGCTTGAAGTTCTGTTTCCATTGCTTGTTGCCAACACGCATCTTCCATAGTCTGTTTATAACAAGTAGGAATTGAAATAGGAGACAAAGTAGTGGTCATGACTACCGGATTTGAAAAACCATACCTTTCAGGATGTTTTGAAATTCTTGAGCTTCTCCGAATTGGATCATTGGAAATTGATACAATATGATCAGGATCAGGTGTTTTCGAAAGATTCGTAGGAGCCATAATGGGAGAAGTGCGTCCATTATAAACATGGCCTGGTTTAAATCTTTGTCTTGGTGTTGATGACTCGAGAAAGTGAGGTAATATAGCAATAGATGGGGGATGTGAAGTCATTGGTGTGGTAAAAAATGGCTGATTTTCAAAGAAAATAACATTTCTAGACACACGAATTCGACGGGCATTAGGATCATAGCAAAGAAAACCTTTTTGGATGCCACCATAGCCTAAGAAAGCACACTTGACAGATTGAGCAATAAGTTTATTTCTTTCACGTGGTTGAAGATGAATAAAACAAACACATCCAAAAATATGAAGATTAGAATAATCTGGTGCATATTCATACAAACGAAGGTAGGGATATTCATTGTTTATGGTGGGGGATGGTAATTTGTTAATCAAATAAACAGCAGTAGACAAGGCTTCACACCAAAAATGAGATGGAACACCAGACTCAATGAGAAGAGTTCGAACGACATCAAGAAGATGACGATTCTTCCTCTCAGCCACGCCATTTTGTTGTGGAGTTGATGGACAAGAACGTTGTGATATGATTCCATGACTTTGAAGGAAAAATTGAAATTCGTTTGATATATATTCACCACCTGAATCAGATTGCAAAATTTTGATTCTAGAAGAAAATTTTGTTTCGATTAATGCATGAAAGGTTAAGGCGCACTTTGTATGGGCTGAGGCAGTCTCCAAGAGAATGGTTTGATAAGTTTCGCAGTACTCTCATCAACTTCTCTTTTACAAAAAGCCAATATGATTCATCTCTCTTCTTTCATAATACAACAATGGGTATGGTTTTTTTCCTGGTCTATGTTGATGATATTATCATAACTGGCAATGACACTGTGCTTATATCTAAACTTAAAAAGATGTTGCATAGTACATTTCAAATGAAAGATCTTAGGAATCTTCAATATTTTTTGGGTTTAGAAGTTCATTCTCGAAATCGAGGGGTATTCTTAAATCAACATAAATATGTCAAAGATATTATTGAGTTGGCTGGATTAAAGGAAGCTATTGCTGTTGATACACCAATGGAGGTGAATGTTAAATATCGAAAAGATGAAGGGGGAGCTTTTGCCTAATCCTTTTTTATACATACAGTTGGTTGGTAGCCTTATCTACCTAACTCTTACAAGACCCGATATCTTCTACGCTGTTCATATAGTTAGCAGATTCATGCAATCCCCTAGGCATTTTCATCTTGTTGCAGTAAAGCGTATTATTCGATATTTAATTGGGTCACCTACGCACAGTCTATTTTTTCCTACAAACTCTGATCTTCATTTGACAGCATATAGTGATGCCGATTGGGCTGGATGCCCGGATACTAGACGATCTACAACTGGATGGTGTGTTTTCCTTAGAGATGCCTTGATCTCTGGGAAGTGTAAAAAGCAGGATCATGTATCTAAATCTTCCACGGAGGCTGAATATAGAGCCATGTCTGCAGCTTGTTCTGAAATTGTTTGGCTACGTGGTCTTCTTTATGAGCTGGGAGCTTCTCAACATAATCCTACTCCACTTCATGCTAATAACAAAAGTGCCATTCAGATTGTTGCCAATCCAGTATTTCATGAACGCACAAAACACATCAAAGTTGATTGCCATTATATTAGAGACGCATTTACTCGTGGTGTTATTAACCTCCCATATGTTCGTGCTACTCTTCAAACAACTGATGTCCTCACAAAAGCTTTGACGCGCCAACGACACAACTTTCTTTGTGGCAAATTGATGCTTGTAGATTTACCAGCATGAATTTGAGGGGGGGTGTCAATATAGATTTAGTCAGTTTTGACAGAATAATTAGGCTGATTTAGGTAGTCAGTTTTGACAACATAATTAGGCAGATTTACTAAGTTTTGGTAGCAGATTTAGTCAGTTTTGGCAGCTAGTTTACCAACAAATTTAGTTAGTTTTGGTAGCAGATTTAATTAGTTTTGGCAGCTAGTTTATAGCCTTAATTAGCTCTGCTGTACCTATAAATACAGGAGCTTGTTTGTATAACATCATTATTGAAAACTAAGCATTTTCATTCATTTCTCTGTCATTAACATATCCTAAAAACTAAGCTAGCTGAAACATGAAAAAATACTACTGCAAGCCCCAAACTAATTATGACCTACTCTCTGGATCTCTGTCTAAGAAGAAAGAATGCAGCTTTGTTTTTAATGATCACATCTGAAACACAACTAATATTTGCGCAACAGATGACTTTAGTAGCTGAAATTCCGAATTTGAAGCTCGAGGAACTATAAATAGTTGTAGTCCTGTAGATGGATCATCCAAGTAGATCTTAATATTTAAACGGTTACATACAGATATATTCCGTCTTGCTCATATTAGTTTATGTAGGAAGTATAGAGCAAGAATATACCTGAAATCAAGATTATAACAAGAAAATACCAAAAAATATTGTTTGAGGCACGTGAAAACCACGCTATCCTTAAAATAGATTAGCCCCTTACGTATGATGCTTGAAGGATGAATGGTCCCCGTCTATCAGAATACAACGAACAAAGGTGATTTTCAAGCACTTAGAAAACCCGCCTTCTACGAATCAAACAAATATCACTCTATCACACAGAAATGAATCTAAAGCTCTAAAGAGTATGCAAGAAACCAATGAAAGATTTGGGGATTTTTTGGTGTGTCAAAATAATGAGGTCAAGGTCTTCTTAGAGTAGAAAATATGTAACTCCCTAAGTAATAACTATGTAACCCCAAAGAATTAACTTTGTAACCCCCAACATAAAATAAAACAACATTATTATATGAGTTACAAAATCAAAAGAAGGAGTTACAAAAACAAAAGAGGAGTTACAAATCAAAAAAGCAAAATGTAATACTTTTTTATTCAAAATAGTCCAACAATCCCCCACATGAATAAAAAATTGACATTACAAAACGACTCTTTGACATGAGATAGAGTGCACGGTAGAAACCAACATATGATAGGTAGGCTTACACCTTTGAACCTTCCCTTGTAAGAACATATTTACATTTCTAGAATTTTCATAGTCACGTTGACCTTGAACTGCCCTTCTTTTTTGTGAAATGATGATACATCCCCCACTGGAGTCTTTCCCTATATTTGTTCAGTTCTCATTGTTAAGCCCATTTTGGTCCTAAGCTTTTGCCTGATTCTGTGAGTTTTTCCCAGAATTAGCCCCCACAATACCTTCTTGAAGCGACCCCACTTCACTCACACAGGTGATCTCTAAAACAATACAAAAGTATTATTTGTTCGACATATCGACACATAAGGATCATTAAACGCATAGCTTAGTCTTACCCAAATTTCATCACTATTTTTTATCATATGAATGGACCGAGGAGTAAAACCCCCACAGTGATCTCACTAAGTCTTTACAGTTAGGTTGTCCCATTGAACAAAGATCTTGGATCTCCAGTCAACAAGGTTTGGTTTCCTTTGTATCGACTTTTATTATGGGCTTTAGTCTCATTCCATTCGATGATTTCTCAACTAACTCTCTTGTTAGCCCTTTGGTTAGCGGATCCGTAGTGTTATCTTTTGACCTAATTTGATCAATAGTGATAACTCCAGTTGAGAGTAGTTTTCTAACGGAGTTGTGTCGTCGTTGAATATGTCTCGACATTCCATTATATAGTACACGCTCGGCTATACCAATTGATGTCGTACTATCACAATGTATACAAAGTGGTGGCACTTGCATTTCCCATCTTGGAATATCCTCTAAAAATTGGCGTAACCATTCAGCTTGTTCGCCTGCTTTATCCAAAGCAACAAACTTAGCCTCCATGGTAGACTTGATTACCACCGTTTGTTTCGAAGATTTCCACGTGATCGCTCCACCCGCTAGCGTTAATACATATTCGCTAGTGGACTTCGATTCTTTTACACCATTAATCCAGTTTGAATCACTATAACCTTCTAGGACAACATGATATCTTGAGTAATGCAATCCATAATCACGCGTATAGCTTAAGTACCTAAGCACTTTAGTTATCGCTTTCCAATGATCCATACCTGGATTACTTGTGTATCGGCTTAGCTTACTAATAGTAAAGGCAATGTCTGGTCGTTTACAATTCATTATGTACATCACACTTCTTATTACTTTAGCATACTCTCCTTGAGAAACACCCTCACCTTTATTTTTTGATAGATGTAAAGTCGTATAAAAAGGGGTTATTGACACACTAGAATCATCTTTGTTATATTTCTCAAGGATCTTATCAACATAATGTGACTGATTAGCATAAGTCCATTGGCATTCTCAGGATCTTTATCCCTAAAATCACATCAGCAAAGCCCATATCTTTTATGTGGAATCCTGAATGTAATATATCTTTGTTAGATTTTACCATTTTTTCATTACTACCAACGATGAACATATTATCAACATAAAGACACAGGATCACGTATCCCTCTATTGTATCTTTGACATATACACACTTGTCACATTCGTTGATTTTAAATCCATTCGACAATATAACACTGTCAAATTTTTGATGTCAATCTCGTGGCGCTTGCTATAAGCCATATATTGACTTCACTAATTTACAAACTTTGTGTTCCAATCCAGGACCACAAACCCTCAGGTTGCTTAATGTAGATTTCTTCATGCTTAATGTAGATTTCTTCATATAAATCTCCATTTAGAAAGATAGCTTTTACATCCATCTGATGCAGTTCAAGATTTCGCAATGCTACTATAACAATTATCATCCTTATAGATGCCATTCTCATTACCGACGAATACGTGTCAAAATAATCAATGCCTTTCTTTTGACGAAAACCTTGAATCATAAGTCGGGCTTTGTACTTATCAATGGATCCATCTGCTTTCATTTTCTTAGTGAAAATCCATCTAGATCCTAGCAGTTTACAACCCGGGGGAAGATCAACCAATTCCCAAATATGATTCTGCATAATAGAATCAACCTCACTCTTGATAGCCTCTTTCCAAAAAGGACCATCTGGAAAATGTACAGCTTCTGAATAATACTGTGGTTCATTTTCGAGCAAGTAAGTTGGAAAATTTAGCCCGAAAGATTTTTCTACTCTAGCTCTTTTGCTTCGACGAGGTGCATCTTCTGTTTCAAGTTCATCCATAGTTTCTTGTTCCTCATCATCACTATATTCATTTTCAGAATTAGTTTCACGTGTCCGTTTTGATGAACTTGAACTTTCATTTACCTTACGTGGAAACACATGTTCAAAAATTGAAGAATTTCTTGATTCCATTATTGTGTTCTTGTGTATGTCAGGGGTTTTCAACTCGTGCCCAAGAAATATATATACCGTAGTGTTAGGCACATATCCAATAAAAATACAACCCACAGTTTTTGGACCGATTTTCATCCTCTTTGGTTCTGGTACAAGAACCTTTGTAAGGCACCCCCACACACGTAAGAATTTATAGGAAGGTTTCTTTCTTTTCAATAGTTCATAGGGAGTTAGCTCTTGATTTTTACGAGGTATCCTATTCAAAAGATAATTTGCTAACATGACAGCATCTCCCCACATATTTGTAGGCAACCCTGAACTTAACAACATTGCATTGCTCATTTCTTTGAAGGTCCTATTTTTAAGCTCAGCAATCCCATTTAATTGAGGTGAATACGGTGCAGTGACTTCATGAATAATTCCATGTTTCGCACAGACTTCACCAAATGGTGATAAATATTCACCTCCTCTGTCACTTTTTATTACTTTTATTTTTTCCTTAAGTTGAGTTTCAACTTCATTTTTATAGAGCTCAAACTTCTCTATAGCTTCATCTTTGCTCCTAAACAAATAGACATAACAAAATCTTGTACTATCATCCACAAAAGTGACAAAATACTTATAACCATCCCTTGTTTGATTTGATTTTAAGTCACACACATCACTGTGAATCAAATCCAAGGGTTTTTATGTCTTTCAATTGTTTGAAACGATGGTCTTGTTAATTTTGCCTCTACACAAATTTCACATTTGTGTTTCGAACTAATTTGGAATGTTAGGATATGATTCAAGTTAATTAATCTATGCATTGTTTCATAATTAACATGACCTGGTCAACCATGCCATAAATGGGAAGACTCAAGCAAGTAAGTAGAATTATTATTATTATTATTAATACTCTTCACAGTCATTACATTAAGCTAAAATAACCCCTCGGTTACATAGCCTTTTCCCATAAACATTCCCTTCTTTGACAAAATAACCTTATCAGATTCAATCACCATGCAGAATCCATGCTTGTTCAATAACGAGCCAGAAACCAAGTTCCTTCGGATCTCCGGCACATAGAGGACATCATTGAGGGTCAGCTCCTTGCCAGATGTCATCTTCAACACAACCTTGCCCTTCCCAAGGACTTTAGATGTTGCAGAATTTCCCATAAACATCTTCTCTCTAGTCTCAGTTGGTGTGGAACAACTCCTTGCTAGAGCATATGTGCCTTGTAGCACCTGTGTCAATCCACCATTCTTTCGGGTTGGAGCCGATCAGGTCCACTTCGGACACCATAGCAGAAAGATTGATTTTAGATATATCTTGAGCCACATCATCCACCAAGTGGGCCTCATACTTCTTCCGCTTCGGTAGTCTGCACTCAGTTGACTTATGACCCATCTTGTCACAATTGAAACATTTGTCTTGAAATTTCTTCTTAGAAACTCCACCGTTAGGTCCCAAGTTGGGCGTCTTGTCTGGTTTCCCCTTTTTAAACTTGGAGTTCTTCTTGACCTCCACAACATTAGCTCTATAGATACCATTTACCATGTTGTCATGAACTCCTATGGTTCAAAACAGCAAGCTGTTTGCAGATGAAAATGGTAAGGCTGTTGATATCAAAAGATATCGAGGTATGATTGGAAGCCTACTATATTTAACTGCTTCTAGACCTGACATAATGTATAGTGTATGTGTTTGTGCAAGGTTTCAATCAAACCCTAAAGAGTCTCACTTAAATGCAATTAAAAGAATATTTCGATATTTAAGTGGTACCATTTCTCTTGGTTTGTTTTATCCTATCACAAATACTTTTGATCTTGTTGGGTATAGTGATGGAGATTATGTAGGTTGCCTAATTGATAGAAAGAGTACTAGTGGTGTTTGTACATTCCTTGGACAAAGCCTAGTTTCTTGGCAATGCAAGAAACAAACTTCGGTTGCTTTATCCACTGCAGAAGGGGAGTATCTAGCAGCTGGGAGCTGTTGTTCTCAACTACTATGGATGATTCAAACTCTAAGGGACTTTGATATCAAGTGTAGAAAAGTTCCAATCAACTGTGACAACACTAGCACCATTAGCATTTCTAAAAATCCGGTGAATCACTCAAGAACGAAGCATATCGATGTTCGACATCATTTCTTGAGAGATAATGTTGCTAAGGGCAAGATAGAGTTGGTCTTTGTTCCAACTGAATTCCAACTAGCCGATAGTTTCACAAAGCCTCTTGTAGAAGAAAGATTTTCAGTCATTCGAATGCAACTCGGTATGTGTTCTATCTAAAACAGCATGCTGAATGTTAGTTCACAGGACAGGTTAGCTTACCATCTGTACAGGTAACATTCTACAAATAGAAAGCTATTTGTGCAATTAAAATTCCATAAACAGCAAACTGTTTGTGCAAGTAACATTTTGCAAATAGCATACTGTTTGTCATCTCTTTAAGCTTAATTGTTATGTGTGCGAATTTGAATATCTTATGCTAATATGTGTTGTGAATTAATATATCTATCTGTGTCAATTTTATCATGTGATTTGTTGATTAATTAAATCATGATGAATTGTGTTTAATGTGTGTTAATTAGAATTTCAGTTTTATTATTTCTAAAATTATATTAATTCTAAAATCTCTCCCCCAATTTTTATCAAAACAAAGAGACGGGGTACTCAGTTTTAACTTCAAAATCATTATCGCCTCTACAAGAAACTAGGGTTTCTCTCTCTCTCACTCAAGCGGTGGAAATTTAGGGGTTTACCAAATTCTCTCACAATGACTAAAACTCGGTCTCGCAAATCGAATCTCCAAGTCAATCAATCATCGACTGCTGTGGATTTGGGCGAAAATGTCTCTGAAAGTGGAATTGAAGTCTCTCAAACCCCAGATTCGAAGAAGGTGAAACTAACGACTCCATCATTTGTTTCATCAGCGTTTGAATCGAGATATCTTGAATTGGAGTTAGGCACTCGAGCTATCATGCCTGGACAGCTGATTGCAAGTAAGTGTGTATCTCTTCTCACTCAGTGTGGTATTATTAAGATTTTTCAAGATATTGGTATGGAATCATTTGTGGTAGATTTGCCCAAAGTTTATTACCCTGACCTAATTCGTGAATACTACGCCAATCTGTGTACTGATAAGTTTGGAAACTGTATAACTGTTGTGGGTGGGAAAAAGATCCAATTAAACCCCCCGTGTTGAACTCTATCTTGAAATGTGAAAATCAGAGTGATATTGAAATTTATACAGCTCAGGGTGAAGTGTCCCTTCCTGATTTTACATATCTTGATCAGTTAAAAGTCATAACTGGTGATGAAAATTGTGAGAACACTAAGCTTCCAACCACCACTATGGTTTCCCCGTTAGCACATTTATTGTTCAAGCTCTGTAGGTCTCATATTTGCCAGCGGTTAGGGAATAAATCAAACTTTACATGCCAAGATGTTGTGCTGGTAGCTATGCTTATGTCACGCAAGCCCTTCGATTTGTCTTCGTTGATTCTAAACAAAATGCTAGCCACACTAGATAAATCTGTCAGTGGACTCCCTTATGGTTTGCTTCTTACAAGAGTGTTCGATTTTTTCAAAGTGGATGTTAAACATGCTACTAAGATTACTGTTATCAAGGATGTTTTTGATCTCAAATTTCTGTCTCTGAATAACTTGCAACTTGAAAATGGGGAAGTCACTCGTATCGCTCCACCGTCACCTGATTCACCGTCTAATGCTGAGCCAATTTCAGTTGCTCCGAGTTTGTTTATGCGCAATCTTCAAGCGGATATTTCGATAATGTCTAGTGAGCTTGTGTCCCTTCGGAATGATACTCAGGCAACTCGAAATGAAGTATTATCTGTGACAGCAGAATGTCAAACTATCAAGGCGGTCATGAAGACTGTTCTCTCAGAACTACAAACTATGAAGGAATTGCAGCTTAAGTCATCTACTACTCATTCTGCAAATCACTCTGCAATGGAGAATGAATTGGGGCTGGAAGGTTTGGCCCCTGCAGCAGCAAATCAGGGACTTGATCAGGTTGGTGACACAGAAGCAACGAAAATACATGTGGATGCTGAGGACACTACTCCTAAAAACTTTTAACTTTTGATGAATTAAGGGGGAGAAGAATTTGGAGAATTTATGCTTATGCTTATGTCCCTTAGTTGTTTATCTAAACTTGGTTTAATGCTATATTTTGTGCTAAACTTGGTTTAATGCTCTAATTTGTGGTAATCTGTGGGAAATGCTTTATGAACTTGTTGTGATCTGTGAATTTGTAGCTTATCTGAATTGAATGGTTTTTTATTAACATGTTCAATTGATGCTTAGAGTATTATTGTTTTATATCTAATGTAAAGATGCAGGGATTTAGGGGGAGACTTTGAAATTCTCCTAAATTAGTTGTAATCATCAAAAAGGGAGAGATTGAAACTCCTGAGTTTTGATGATCACAAACAGTAAGCCATTTGGCTTTCTAACAGATATAAAACAGCAGGCTATTTGCATTGTTCTAACTTGGTCTTGCAGGTTTCATTAGTTCAATCAATCTGTCAAATAGCAAACCCATGTTGGACAATATTATCAAGTGGCAGCTTACTAAATATAGGCATCAAACTCAAACAGCAAGGAGAATAGCATTCCAGTTAACAAACAGCTTGCTATATTCACAAACAGCGTGCTGTTTGCTCCTGACAGTATTAAAGCCGTTCAGTGCTTTCGAAGAGGCTCTAGTAGAAAATACTCTTAGACTCTTGTAGGACCCTCTGAATATCATATATACTCACCCATACTCAGACCATATAAAGAATGGGAGACAAAATTATTCCTTGTCTTAAAATAAGAAAAGTAAGATCCACTTTTCTTTATTTTAATGCTTCATCATTCCTCCCACTCTAAGAGAAACACATGAGAGCAATTATAACAAATATTATTCTTCTTCCTCTCATTCATACACGCAGCTCTCTCTTTCTCTCTCTCTCTCTATTAGCTCCCTTCAATATTATTCAAGAAATATTCTTCAACGGATTGATTTCAGACCGTTGGAGTTCTATGTGTCTTGTTTTCAAGATCTATCTTATTCTCTATTTAAGGGCTGCTAATTTTTCAGTTTGAATTCACAAAACACAAGAGAGCAAAAACGAAAACATTCATACTCAACTACAAAAGCTTACATTGCTAAATCCTTCAAACCTCACAAATCCTATATACACTCTTACAGATTTTTCAGAGGGTTCATAGGTTGAGTTGTATCATCTTAAATCTTTGTATTGTTCAAGTTGTAATTTATTTGTTGTTGTACAAGGTTGGCTTAAGGTTTAGGGTGGGTTGTACTAGGCTAGAAAAGGATACTTGGGAAGTATTGCTTAGAGAGCTAGTTCTGCACTGCAAACAGCAAGCCATTTGTAAACAGCAGGGTGTAAGGGAGATATATTAGTTGATCTTGTAATCGGTTTTATAGTTGATCAATAATATATTCTCTTACCAAGTTTGGTAAGGGACCAGGACGTAGACCATAGGGGATTAGGGGTCGAACATGGCTAAAAGATCTTGTGTTATATTTGAATTTCTGCATATTTCATACTGCATTGCACAAACAACACGCTACTTGTAAACTGCATTATCACAAACAGCACGCTACTTATAAACTGCATAATCACAAACAGCAAGCTGTTTCTGATAATTTTTAAAACAGGTCATAAATAAGCATTGTAATCTATAAACACCTATTCACCCCCCTCTAGGTGTTGTTTTTCAACTAATACTTTGCAGGTCTCTACAACTAAAGCTGTATCCAAGTCAACCTATGACAAGAGATTTGTACAAGATAAAGGCATTGATATTGATTCTTCTTGGGAAAAATCATTGACATACATATTGGCTATGAAGGTTATTTCAATCAAAGTTAAGTTGTCAAGGCATGTTTTAGATTTTCTGATTGAAAGGGTGCCTAAACTTTCATCACCTGACTCTTATGCACTCTTATATCAAGGACTTGATCTTTTAAAGATGCACTTCTATGTATCAGTCAGAAAGAAACTACGCAAGAAGTTTGGACTTCACAAGCATGGTGCACTTCAATCACTTCACACATATCTATTTCATAAAGATTATATTGTTGAAGATGCTCCAGCTCAAGTTGAACAACATGAGGGAACAGATAGTGGAATGCAGTCAACAGAAGATACTATTGCACCAGTGGTGAATAGTAGTATAGATCAGATCACAGTCACTGCAACACAAGAACCATCTAGTCAGAGGTTGGATGACTCAGGAACTGTGATGGCTGATGCTGAAAGGTCTTCTGTGCTAACTGAAATTGCAACTGAGAAACCCAGTGATATGGGAGGAATGACTTTGATTGATTAGCCTGACGATTAACAAATTTTTGGTCAGTCAGAGTCTATCCACCTTGAGGGTGTGTCTCAGCAAACAACACTTAAAGACGGTGACATACAGGTTTTGGTGCCTAATGAAGTATTACTGAAGGCATCAGAGTCTAGTGTAGACCCTGAAAGTGGTATACTGGAGCCTGTAGTCTCTAATAAGACAGTAGATGTTGGTAAGGGTTCAGAGATTATAGCAGCTCACTCCATGGAGAAAACCTCAAGCTCCTTACCAAATGAGGAACCCTCTTTCCATGTGAGTTCAGGTATAACAACTTCTCCTAACCCCTATTTTTCTGTAGGTCATGAGAGCACTTTTCCAAATTTTAGCGAAACACTTGAAAAGATGGACATATATCCATAAGCTGAGAGGCTGGCTCCTGACCAGGAAAAAGGAGAGGTAGAAAGAGAATTGACTTTAGAAAGTCAAAGTGAGAATGAGTGTTTGGGTGACCAACCCCAGAGTGAGGGAGAGAAAACTAGGATACAATCTTTTGATTTCTGGGATCAAGAATTTCCTGAATCTTGGTCTGAGAATCTTGACATGGATGCTGGTACATATTCTTTCATCAAGATGTTTGAGAAGCAGGACTTAGCTAAATATAATTCAAAGCCTGAAGTTAAAGCTCAGCAATTTCAACAAAGGCTTGTGGATTCTATCAATCGAAGAGGTTAAAAGCTAAAGAAGTCGCTTTCTCAGACATTTCCAGACAATATACGTCATGATCCTAGTATTCCTCTGTTTGTGCTACCAATCTCATCTAGGATTGAGACATCTGCAGAAGCTGATCACTCTATGGAGGAGTCAGAGTCTATGAATGTTAGCACACATAATGATGATGAAGGTCAGGATGTAAGTACAATTGGACAATTGGCTATGATACCTTAGTCTTCACCTGTAGCTATTAGTCATTCTACTCAAGTACCTTTACTTGAATTTCATTCTACATCTGTAGTTTATGATGTATAGGCAACATCATCTGCAAAGGTTACAGAACCTATGATAAGTGGATTTTATATCTACTTGGAACATGCTAAATCGGCTTAAATTGATTGCTTTGGCCTCAAGTTTGTGGTAGTTTTGATGTGTTTTGTTTAATTGTGCAGGGTTGAAGGAATATCGATTAAAAGTGTAGTTTCCGTCGTTATTTGGAGTTGATTTATGATATGGAATGAAGAATGGAGGCTAATGTCAACTACCAAGAAGTATACAAGTCATTAAGGATTAAAGACGGAAGCTCATACAAAAGGAACGGGAAGAAAAAGCTGAAAAATCGAAGAAAAATCAAGTTTCGCAGATTGAGGCTGAGCCGGGAGTCTGATTGGCGCTCCTGGTGCCATTTTATGCACATTGGGCTGGCGCTACTGGCGTGGTGGGTTGCTGCGTGAATTTCCAGAATTGCCCTTTTTCGAGCTAAAATTGAATTCTACGTGATTTCTAACTCCTAAATCGAATTCTAGTTGTATTTTAATGTATTTTCTTACTGGGCAAGATGTCTAGAGCCTATATAAATACATCCAACCATTGTAAACAGATCATTCCATAGAATTATATATCATATCTTAGTTTTGCAAGGGAGAAAAGGAGAAAAAGATTCAACGCTCGTGACAAGCAACGGATCTAGATCTACTTCATCTTTTGTATCATAGATTTGTTTTCTCTAACTATTGTTTAATTAATATAATTACTTTCATTCATTCTTTGTTTAATATCATGCTTTCATCAAACCTCGTGACGATGAAAAGTTTGATCATGAACTAATCGTTGTCATGGGGTCCTAACGGATTTATTTACGGAATTTAGTAGTCGATTGCCTTATTGATATGTGTGTGATGAATTATTGATATCCTCATATGGTTATGCTTATTCTTCTTGGATGCGTAGTGTAAGAACCCAGATTTTGGGTGGGATTAAAACTTTTATGTATTTAATGATGTAAGAATGAATAGTGGTTATGACTGCGATGTAACGAAGATCTATTAAATAAATGGAACGGATTTGAATTCAATTACTTATATGTCATGCAGAATACTTTTGGTTGACGGCATAGATAAGAATGATCTATCTCCTAAGAATATAAGTATATTACTTCAAGTAAGATTATTCTTATGTCATCCAAATCAATATCTATTATAAGTCCAGCGGTTCCGTAAAAAGGTTAAGAAGCACTCGAGAGTGAACCAGGTTCATTTTCCTAATTATAGGAATTAAATAAAAATAAGTGATGAATAGTGATTTTGGTGGAATTTGGAATATTATTATAATAATGATATACCCGGTATTCGGAACGGATTTCTGAGTTCGTATTAGTGATCCAGGAGGAAAATAAGTGTATGTAAAAGCTGTCGGATTCAGAAAAAGAGCACTTTTATTTTCTCCGAGATTTCCCGGGACACTGCAAGACTTAAGGAATTATAAAAGGGATTTAAGGAATTTAAATTCGAGAAGTACTAAGAAAGATGAGGAATAGTATTATAAATATTAAGAAGGTTTTCGGTAAAAACCCTAACTAGAAACGAAAGAGTTATTCTTACGAACGATCAATCGAATCGAGCAATAACCGGACAAAAGAGCAAGCAGAGACTAAGATGCATGCATGTGCTATGTATAAAATATCTACTAACCAAACTAGAATCAAGGAACTAGAACCATTAGAGATCAACTAGTACTTAGAAAATCAAATCACTTGGTTAAGCCTTAAACCATCCAAACTTCAACACTTGTCCTCACAAATACATCATTCTATACATCACCACTTTATTAAAGTGACAAGGATGAGATATTATCTAAAACAAGTCACTTTATGCATTATTTTCAAGCAACCAAGCAAGAACTCATCTTTCTCTCCAAAGAAACAAAGCATTCGGCCTCTTGGAAATTCCAAATTCAAAATCCAACTTCCAACCATTTGTTGATCTTGAAACTTTTATGGTGAGACTTACATTTCATATAAATGATCTCCTCAAAATCCTAGCTTCAATCTCTTCTTTTTCCATTTTCAAAAAAATGATTTAAGAGGAGGGTGAATAGTGTTTTCATGAACTAATCTTGTTTTTCCTTGATTTCTTTGGTTGATTTAGCAAGCTTAAGCACTTCTAAGGATCATACCAAGCATAGTGAGGCTAGATCATACTCCAAGGAAGGTATAACAACTTTAAACCCTAGACTTTACCTTGAGATTTTGCATGCTCTTGATGGGTTTTAGTATAAGATGTGATATTAGCATGATTATAAGCATGAATATGATGTAGTTTTGATAAATGTTAAAAATAGTTTAGATGAACGGAAAGGCATTGCTTGGCCTCAGTTCATGTATATAAGTCATGTATATGTTGTTTGGGTTGGATGCTATGTTTATGGGAAGATTCGAAATTGATAGATATTCGATTTACAGCCGTTATAATGCCCGATTTTACAATACCATGTTTTGTATGCCATTTTCCATGTTGAACCCCTACTGTCCAGAGACCTTATCTGCCATGATAGGATAGGTAATGCTCTAAGCTTCGTTTTGATATAAAGATCACGTGAAACGGACTTACGGTTTAGGATTTATGACTAAATTACTAAAAGTAGTTCGAATCCGTAAACAAAAGTTCGTAACTGAAATTGAACCCTCGTAAGCTATGTAACGTCATGGCGAATCTTGGTAAATAAATACTAGGGGTAAGAAGGAAGGTGTGAAAGAAAACCGTATGTCAAAAAGAGCATTTTTCGATTTATTAAAAATGTTCGAGTCAAGGTTAAACGAGAACGAACCCCTAAAAGACGACTCTTTTATAACTTTGGTAAAACGCGTAGAAAACGGGCGATAAAACTCGGAGTAAAATATTGGTTCGTAACGATCAACCTTAGAACTCATATGACTTAAGTATGTCCCAAGTATAAGTGCAGTGACATGTCGTATTAACGAACGAATGTCGGGTCGGATCAGTGATAATAAGTAATCCACTAAAAGGGGTATAACGAGATGACTCGAGAACGTGTTTCGATTTAAGTATAACTTAACGTTTAATATGTTAAGTGATTAATTCCGAATGCCTTGGCTATTTATAGATCACCAGGCTGAACCGGGACCCGCTACCACTACCCCTTACCGTACTCGACTACCAGGCAAGTTTCAATTCCCTTCTTTTAGGCTGTTGTTGTGATTGAATAAATATATATATATGATTGCTGATATACATATGCCATTGCATGCATGCCTACTTTCAAGTTGAATTGATATACTTGTTCCCTGAATGTTATTGTTGGCTTATAAGCTAGATAGTTATATATCAGTTATAAGCCGGTTATTATAAGACCCTCATAGAAGGGCGTATACATCTTTATTCATCAAATATAGACCGGGAGTCAATATTTCTTGATATATCGAGATTACCTCGGGAGAAAATATTTAAGTAAATATTTTCTATTATTTGGGCGACGAATATTATTTGAATATTCGTTCGGGACTAATTATGTTAACGATCCTTACTTCAAATAATTATTTGAATTTAACTATTCAACGAATAATACTTCTCAATATTCATTCAGAGTCGAATTGATTATCGACTATTATTTCGAATATTCTTCTAAAGATGAGACTGTTAGATGAATATTATTTGGATATTCTTTTGGATATTCCGGACTAGGGACCCATACTATGAGCACTTGCCTGAGGAGGATACTGAGCCTGAGGAGGAGGACGCTGAGGAGGTCCAGGTTGAGGCTGATACTGATGTGATCGAGTCTGAGGAGGAGGACCCTGAGGAGGTCCAGGATGATGCTGACACAGATGTTGTTGAGACTGAGGGGGAGGAGGACCCGGAGGGGATCCAGACAGGACAGGATGCTGAGTTAGTGGTTGAGGATGATGATTATTGGGTTATGACTGAGTTCAGGACTATGGGAGATGACACTGACATGACCACGGATCAGGTGGTGCCGGTGGATGAGGGTGTTGAGGGAGATATAGATGAGCCAGTAGTTGGTGCTGTAGGGAGTTCTGGACTTTTTGTGCCACTCCTCCCTGTTGAGAGAGCCCCTACCCCACCACCACTACCTGTGAGCCCCTACCCCGACGAGTTTGAGGAGCTTACCCCAGAGCCCCAGCAGACAAAGACTGCCGCTCCAGCTGAGCCATCCACCCCACCTCATGCCCCGATAGGAGGAGTCCCAGTATGTGTTCACAACTTGATTGTGAACGGGCTTTATAGAGAGTTGTCTGTGGCAGATGCCAGGTTGGCAGAGTCTAGGAGTGAGTTAGCAGCAGAGAGAGCCGCCCGGATGAGGGTGCAGGGCAGGAGGACTATCAGTGATAGAGTTGGGTATAGGGCTGTGACCCGCATCGAGCTGAGGGCTCGGGTGAGGGTGCGACAGTTGCCTACTGATGGGCATGGTAGGGTAGACAGAGCAGCGGCTGAGGAGGTTTTCCGCATCGCCATGGGGAGGGTTCGGAGGATGTTTCGTCGTGGCGGCTGATTTCAGATGTAGTGATGCAGTGGTCTAGTTGTCTAGTCATGTACGGACATAGTAGTGCCGGCTTTTGTAGGGATGGTTTTCTTGTACTTGTTTTCCCTTTTTTGCAGACTAGACAGATAGACAGCATATTTCACTTTTGACTTGTTGTTGTTGTTAGGATGGCTGTACTTTAAACTATCGTTGTAACTCGGATGTTGTACCTTTTCGGTACCTGGTATATATTTGTTTCCATTTCAGTCATTACAATTTTGTTGGGAAGTGATCACGAGTTTATTAGCATATGTATTACTTTTCGATTAAGTTTCCATGAGATATAAAACTGTGGGATTTTAAAACCCAATCATGTAAAGAAATGTGCAAGGAAAAATCCTTTAAAACCGGTAAGTGAACCTAAAGTATAATTTTCCAAATTTTCAGTAAAATGCCTCCAAGACGGATGGGCACTAGGGCTAACCCCCGCGAATCTACTGACCAAGAGAGTCACAACCAACACGAGGAAAACCGTGGAAGTAGTGAGGAACAAGATCAGGACTATAATGAGCAAGAAGATTCCCAGTATGGAGCAGAGGATGAACCCCTGTACTCTGAAGAATTTGAAAGGGAAATAGAGGGTGGAGAAACTGAAGTAGAACAGGAAGGGGAGAACCAGGGCGGAAACCCCATGGGCCAGTTTATGGATCTACTTAGGCAGAATTTGAACCAATACCCCCAACCACCACCAAGCAACAACACTTCAGTGGCAAATTCCTTTAGGGCCTTTAAGTCCCTTAAGCCCCCAGAGTTCCACGGATCGGCTGATCCCGTTGAGGCGAGGGCCTGGATCAAAGAAATGGAAAAGTCTTTTGAGATTCTGAGTATCAATGAGGCTCAGAAGACTGTTTTTGCTACTTACCTACTAAAGGGAGAGGCCAATTATTGGTGGGAAGCCAAGAAAAACATGGAGACTGATGCTGTCATAGCCTGGGAAAGGTTCAAACAATTATTCCTGGAGAAGTACTTTCCGAAGTTGATGAAAACCCAGATGGAACTTAAGTTTTTGGAACTGAAACAGAACAATATGTCCGTGGCGGACTATGAGGCCAAATTTACTGAGCTATCGAGATTTGCGCCAGAGTTTGTAGACACAGAAGAGAAGAAAGCTAACAGGTTTCAACAAGGGCTGAAGCAGTGGATCCAGAATAGGGTGGCTGTTTTAGAGATTACCGATTATGCCACCTTGGTGCAGAAGGCAACCATTGTGGAGGCTGGTAGTGATCAGATGCAGAGAGAGAGAGAGAAAGGGGGGATAAAGAGAAAGCATGTTAGTATGGGCGGAAGATCCGCTGGAGGAAAACCCCCAACCAAGTTTAATCGAGGAGTGGTTTCCCTACCAGGGAGGAATGTAGGGTTTAAACCATCTGCTAGTGTAAGTGTGAACCAGGGCGGCCATCAATCAGGAATGTCCCGTTCCAACCCTTCTCGACCTCTATTGCCATTGTGTGCTACTTGTGGGAAGAGGCACTCCGGGGTGTGCAACCTGAAGCAGATAAACTGTTATAAGTGTGGGCGAGCTGGGCATTATGCCACCTCTTGCACCACGGTCATCCCTAACAGCACAACCTGTTTCCAGTGTGGACAGCGAGGGCACATGAGGAAGGATTGCCCAAAGAACAAACCAGCAGCATCAGGAGCAAGCAAGGTTGCCTCAAATAGGCCACTAACTGCTAGGACTTTCAATATGTCAGTACAAGATGCCGTGAGGGACACAGAGGTGATAGCAGGTACTTTTTCTCTTAATTCAGTCAGTGCAAATGTCTTATTTGATTCAGGAGCAACTAAGTCTTTTATATCTAGAGATTTTGCGCATAAGTTGAAACTTAAAACCCAGCAACTAAGAGATTCCTTACAAGTAGAAATAGCTAATCAGGAAATCGTACCGGTTAATCAAATTCACCCCGATTGTAAGCTAGAAATAGGAGGACGATCCTTCTATGTCGATTTAATTCCTTTTAAGCTAGGGGAATTCGATGTCATTTTGGGTATGGATTGGTTGTCTCGCAATGATGCGCAGATAGATTGTAAAGGGAAAAAGGTTAAGTTGAAAACCCCAGGGAAGAAAGAAATAGTGTTTAAGGGGATGCGACAGACCCAGAAAATTCTGACCATGGCGCAAACCAAGAGATTGTTACGAAAAGGGAACGAGGCTTATTTAGCCTACGTTATAGATACTCAGAAGGAAGTGCCAAGATTGCAGGACATTCTGGTAGTTAATGAGTTCGAGGATGTGTTCCCACAAGATCTTCCTGGACTACCACCTGATAGGGTAATTGAGTTTGCCATCGAATTAGCCCCGGGGACGGCGCCAGTTTCGAAGGCCCCGTACCGACTAGCCCCAGTAGAAATGAAAGAGCTAGCTAAACAATTACAGGAATTGTTGGATAAGGGCATGATAAGGCCCAGTGTGTCGCCTTGGGGCGCACCAGTGTTGTTTGTTAAGAAAAAGGATGGAAGTATGAGGTTATGCATCGACTACAGAGAATTGAACAAGCTAACCATAAACAATAAGTATCCATTGCCCAGGATAGACGATTTGTTTGACCAGCTAAGAGGAGCTGAATACTTCTCTAAGATTGATTTGAGAACAGGATATCACCAACTGAAGATCAAACCTGAAGATATCCCGAAGACTGCATTCCGCACCAGATACGGACATTATGAGTTCTTAGTTATGTCATTTGGATTGACCAACGCCCCAGCAGCCTTCATGGACCTAATGAATAGAGTGTTCAAGGAATATTTGGACCAATTCGTGATAGTTTTCATTGATGATATTCTCATCTACTCAAAGACAGAGGCAGAACACGCTGAACATTTAAGGATAACCTTAGAAATACTCAGGAAAGAGCAGTTATATGCCAAGTTCTCCAAGTGTGAGTTTTGGAAAAATGAGGTACAATTCTTAGGGCACGTGATCAATAGAGAAGGAGTGTTGGTTGACCCCTCCAAGATAGAAGCAGTTTCAAACTGGGAACGGCCAACTACTCCAACCGAGGTGAGGAGTTTCATTGGACTGGCCGGATATTACAGGAGATTTGTCCAAGACTTTGCGAAACTCGCAGCTCCATTAACTCGACTTACCCGTAAAACCGAGAAATTTGAATGGACTGAGAAATGCGAGAAGAGTTTCCAAGAGTTAAAGAAGAGGCTGGTGACAGCCCCAGTGCTGGCATTACCTGATGGAAAAGGAGATTTCGTGATTTACAGTGATGCTTCGCATAAAGGACTGGGATGCGTGCTTATGCAGCACGGCAAGGTAATAGCATATGCGTCTAGGCAATTGAAGGATTATGAAGTCAGATATCCCACGCATGATCTAGAACTAGCAGCCATAGTCTTCGCCTTAAAGATTTGGAGACACTACCTGTATGGGGAAAAATGCGAGATTTACACAGATCATAAGAGCCTCAAATACATTTTCACTCAGAAAGAGCTTAACATGCGCCAGAGGAGGTGGTTAGAGTTAATCAAGGATTACGACTGTGAAATTCGATATCACCCGGGTAAAGCCAATGTGGTGGCTGACGCCCTTAGTCGGAAAGAGAAGCTCAAGATGATAACTTCAGAGAAAGAGCTAGTGAAGGATTTTGAGAAGTTGGAAATCGAGGTTAAGTTACCTGAAGAGGGCCAAGAAAAGTTGATGGAAATTAGAATCCAACCTCCATTGCTAGAAAAGATTAGACTGTGCCAGGAACGGATGATGGAGGAAGAAAAGAACTCCACAGAAGAGCTAATGACCGGGGAGGAAATTAAGTGCGAAAGAGACAAGGAAGGGATCATGAGGTACACGTACAGGATATGGATCCCAAATGTTCAGGAGCTCAAGGATGAGATTTTAAATGAGGCACACAACTCAAGATACTCAGTGCACCCCGGTAGCACTAAAATGTATAGGGATTTGAAGGAGTATTACTGGTGGCCCAATATGAAAAAGGACGTAGCAGAGTGGGTAAGCAGATGCTTGACCTGCCAACGAGTGAAGGCAGAGCACCAGAGACCCAGCGGACTTCTACATCCCTTAGAGATTCCAGAATGGAAATGGGAACATATAGCCATGGATTTCGTAGTAGGTTTACCCAGGACCAAGGCTAATCATGACACCATATGGGTAATTGTAGATCGACTGACGAAATCGGCTCACTTTCTCCCGATCAACGAAAGGTACACGGTCGATAGACTAGTGGACATCTACTTAAAAGAGATAGTGGCGCGACATGGAGTCCCAGTCGCAATAGTATCCGATCGAGATCCTAGATTTAACTCCAGGTTTTGGAGAAGTTTTCAAGAATGTGTAGGGACCCGGCTGAACATGAGCACAGCCTACCACCCCCAGACAGATGGGCAAAGTGAAAGGACCATCCAAACGCTAGAGGATATGTTGAGAGTCTGCGCGATAGACTTCAAGGGGAGTTGGGATGATCACTTGCCATTGGTTGAGTTCTCCTATAATAACAGTTATCATTCAAGCATTGGGATGCCACCTTATGAGGCCCTTTATGGAAGAAAATGTCGATCTCCCTTGTATTGGGATGAAGTTGGAGAGCGGAAGATGCTCGGGCCCGAAGTGGTCCAACGAACTAAAGATGCAGTAGATCTAATCAGAGGACGGTTGGTAGCAGCCCAGGATCGACAAAAGAAATATGCCGACTTAGCTCGGAAAGGCAAGGAATACGAGGTAGGGGACCTAGTGTTCTTGAAAGTGTCACCTTGGAAAGGTTTAATGAGATTTGGGAAGAAAGGAAAGCTGAGTCCCAGATACATTGGACCATTTGAGATCTTGAGACGGATTGGGGAACTAGCTTATGAACTCGCATTGCCCCCGAATCTACAGCAGGTGCACAATGTGTTCCACGTTTCGATGCTGAGGAAGTATAATCCGGATGCTAAGCATATTGTAGAGTATGAGCAAGTGGACATGCAACCAGACCTGACCTATGTGGAGCAACCTGTGGAAATCATAGACCGGAAAGAACAAGTGCTCCGAAACAAGGTCATTCAGCTAGTCAGAGTTTTGTGGCAGAACCACAATGTAGAAGAATCCACCTGGGAACTTGAAAGCGCAATGCAAGAAAAGTACCCCCACTTGTTTTCAAACTGATTCCGGGACGAAATCCTTTTAAGGAGGGGAGACTGTAAGAACCCAGATTTTGGGTGGGATTAAAACTTTTATGTATTTAATGATGTAAGAATGAATAGTGGTTATGACTGCGATGTAACGAAGATCTATTAAATAAATGGAACGGATTTGAATTCAATTACTTATATGTCATGCAGAATACTTTTGGTTGACGGCATAGATAAGAATGATCTATCTCCTAAGAATATAAGTATATTACTTCAAGTAAGATTATTCTTATGTCATCCAAATCAATATCTATTATAAGTCCAGCGGTTCCGTAAAAAGGTTAAGAAGCACTCGAGAGTGAACCAGGTTCATTTTCCTAATTATAGGAATTAAATAAAAATAAGTGATGAATAGTGATTTTGGTGGAATTTGGAATATTATTATAATAATGATATACCCGGTATTCGGAACGGATTTCTGAGTTCGTATTAGTGATCCAGGAGGAAAATAAGTGTATGTAAAAGCTGTCGGATTCAGAAAAAGAGCACTTTTATTTTCTCCGAGATTTCCCGGGACACTGCAAGACTTAAGGAATTATAAAAGGGATTTAAGGAATTTAAATTCGAGAAGTACTAAGAAAGATGAGGAATAGTATTATAAATATTAAGAAGGTTTTCGGTAAAAACCCTAACTAGAAACGAAAGAGTTATTCTTACGAACGATCAATCGAATCGAGCAATAACCGGACAAAAGAGCAACCAGAGACTAAGATGCATGCATGTGCTATGTATAAAATATCTACTAACCAAACTAGAATCAAGGAACTAGAACCATTAGAGATCAACTAGTACTTAGAAAATCAAATCACTTGGTTAAGCCTTAAACCATCCAAACTTCAACACTTGTCCTCACAAATACATCATTCTATACATCACCACTTTATTAAAGTGACAAGGATGAGATATTATCTAAAACAAGTCACTTTATGCATTATTTTCAAGCAACCAAGCAAGAACTCATCTTTCTCTCCAAAGAAACAAAACATTCGGCCTCTTGGAAATTCCAAATTCAAAATCCAACTTCCAACCATTTGTTGATCTTGAAACTTTTATGGTGAGACTTACATTTCATATAAATGATCTCCTCAAAATCCTAGCTTCAATCTCTTCTTTTTCCATTTTCAAAAAAATGATTTAAGAGGAGGGTGAATAGTGTTTTCATGAACTAATCTTGTTTTTCCTTGATTTCTTTGGTTGATTTAGCAAGCTTAAGCACTTCTAAGGATCATACCAAGCATAGTGAGGCTAGATCATACTCCAAGGAAGGTATAACAACTTTAAACCCTAGGCTTTACCTTGAGATTTTGCATGCTCTTGATGGGTTTTAGTATAAGATGTGATATTAGCATGATTATAAGCATGAATATGATGTAGTTTTGATAAATGTTAAAAATAGTTTAGATGAATGGAAAGGCATTGCTTGGCCTCAGTTCATGTATATAAGTCATGTATATGTTGTTTGGGTTGGATGCTATGTTTATGGGAAGATTCGAAATTGATAGATATTCGATTTACAGCCGTTATAATGCCCGATTTTACAATACCATGTTTTGTATGCCATTTTCCATGTTGAACCCCTACTGTCCAGAGACCTTATCTGCCATGATAGGATAGGTAATGCTCTAAGCTTCGTTTTGATATAAAGATCACGTGAAACGGACTTACGGTTTAGGATTTATGACTAAATTACTAAAAGTAGTTCGAATCCGTAAACAAAAGTTCGTAACTGAAATTGAACCCTCGTAAGCTATGTAACGTCATGGCGAATCTTGGTAAATAAATACTAGGGGTAAGAAGGAAGGTGTGAAAGAAAACCGTATGTCAAAAAGAGCATTTTTCGATTTATTAAAAATGTTCGAGTCAAGGTTAAACGAGAACGAACCCCTAAAAGACGACTCTTTTATAACTTTGGTAAAACGCGTAGAAAACGGGCGATAAAACTCGGAGTAAAATATTGGTTTGTAACGATCAACCTTAGAACTCATATGACTTAAGTATGTCCCAAGTATAAGTGCAGTGACATGTCGTATTAACGAACGAATGTCGGGTCGGATCAGTGATAATAAGTAATCCACTAAAAGGGGTATAACGAGATGACTCGAGAACGTGTTTCGATTTAAGTATAACTTAACGTTTAATATGTTAAGTGATTAATTCCGAATGCCTTGGCTATTTATAGATCACCAGGCTGAACCGGGACCCGCTACCACTACCCCTTACCGTACTCGACTACCAGGCAAGTTTCAATTCCCTTCTTTTAGGCTGTTGTTGTGATTGAATAAATATATATATATGATTGCTGATATACATATGCCATTGCATGCATGCCTACTTTCAAGTTGAATTGATATACTTGTTCCCTGAATGTTATTGTTGGCTTATAAGCTAGATAGTTATATATCAGTTATAAGCCGGTTATTATAAGACCCTCATAGAAGGGCGTATACATCTTTATTCATCAAATATAGACCGGGAGTCAATATTTCTTGATATATCGAGATTACCTCGGGAGAAAATATTTAAGTAAATATTTTCTATTATTTGGGCGACGAATATTATTTGAATATTCGTTCGGGACTAATTATGTTAACGATCCTTACTTCAAATAATTATTTGAATTTAACTATTCAACGAATAATACTTCTCAATATTCATTCAGAGTCGAATTGATTATCGACTATTATTTCGAATATTCTTCTAAAGATGAGACTGTTAGATGAATATTATTTGGATATTCTTTTAGATTATTATTTTATTAAATAAATATTACTTTCGAATATTCATTTAAGATATTAAATACTTGATGAATATTATTTTAATATTCATCTGAAGCTTGATTTAATTATCGAATATTATCTCGAATATTCCTTAAGGCTTGGATTACTAAATGAATATTACTTGATATTCATTTAGGATATTATTCATTCAATGAATATTACTTTTGAATATTCATTTAAATTTCCTAATTAATTATGATTATTACCTTAAATATTCTTTTCAGGTCTTATTAATTAATGAATATTGTTTTGAATATTCATTTAAATATTTATTTATTCAATAAATATTCCCCTGATATCTCTTCAGGGATTATTTTGAGAAATACTCTGATTAAAGATATTCTTTCATATTCCCAAATATTCTGTAAAATATTTTAATTCAATAAATATTCTCTGAATATTTATTCCATACTTAGAATAACCTCGATAAGGTTTATCTTCTTCGATTATTACAGAAAATATTTTGAAGTCATATTATTATTAATCTTATATCAAGAAAGGTTCCCAGACATCATTCATCTTTGAGTCTATCTTCTTAATAATAAGGGAACCTTACTTGGAAAAATGTTATTTATCTTGTCGACTTCCCGGTCATAAAGTATTCCCTTCATCCGCAACTCGGGTGCTGTTGACTTATTAAAGTCGTTGTTTACCTTCTCATCTTTCGAGGGGTAAGATTACTGGAACAAGTTGATATCCGTTACCAAGTAATAGCTTGGGAGATATTGGTAAATTTTCCTTTCCAACTAGATACGACTACTTTGTGGAGTCTTATCAACAAGTCTTATACTTGGGGAAAGGGGGACGAACGTTACATTCAGAATCATGAATTCTATTTGAACTAGGAGTCGTGTAAGAGGCCGAGTAGCGCCGGTCCATCCCCTTGGCCCAACCGTTGGCCGGGGAGAGCTAGCAAGGCGGTATACAAGTAAGCCGTCAGTTCTTCCTTCTACCGGTAGTAAATCTAAATTGAGCTGTACGATCTCGACTGATCATCAAGATTGGAACAGCGGGCGCGGTGAATACTCCATCATTGGTTCATCATCCAAATTCATTTATTTCCTGCAACATGATTACTGTTGGCAGAGTTGGAGAAGAGTCATAACTGGAATTGCAACCCTTTCTTGCAAGTTCCTCTTCTTATTAACGATAATAATATCTCGCTTACTTTGATGTAGCAGATATTTCTTCAAACAAATACTTTAAGTTACCTTGTAACTTCATCGTTCATATTATACTGGCATCATTTCCGTAAATGCATGGCATATGGTTTAAAAGATAGCTTTGAACTGTTTTAAATTATCGTTCAGTTATATATTTGTTGGTGGGCTTTCGCTCACCCTTGCTTTGTTTATATTATGTCACAACAACAGCTAGGACAGATGGCTCGCGTCAGGCGCACTCGGCGCAAGCAGGTTACCCGACCCACCGGACTACCCGCTGAGATGCTAGCCGCCATTGCTGAGGTAGCATAGTTAGACAGCTTTTGTTTCCTGTTTAACTATATGTATAATTAATGTAATCAACGGCAAAACTTTTAAACCTATGATGTTATCCTTTTGGGATTGTAATAACTTTTATTCGTAAACCCTTTAATGTAAGACTTATTTCAATTTCATCTCTGGGACTATAACTGTTGTGTGTGTGAGTGGTAATTATTGTGGGGTCACAGCATGTGATTTATTTATTATGGACTCAAGTCAAGTATTATGAATGGATGTAAGACCGTAACCACCAGATTCCTGACCCCGGATCTGGGGGTGTTACACGTAGCTAACATCTAAGTTGTTTGTTAATTTCTAGTGAATGCAAAAGTCGATCTAGAGATTTAGAACTTGCCATGCTAGCATAAGTTTATGAATTATATTCATAGTTGTGGTGTGATTTGAACTATCTCTTACTACCTTATGTAATCTGCATAGATAACTTGTTCTTAAACCATTATGTTTTCAATCTTATAGACATATAGGGTCTAAGCATAATTGGTGTCTACATAACTTCTATCGATCTTGTGGTTGATGTGTAGTTTGGTATGCGTATGTCGAAAGATAGCGTGTACTAATTTCGTGTTATCTGTTTAGTTATGAAAGTCATCATATATATTGATTAAAGACATGATCTCTAAAGGAAGTATTTAATGAATTTAGGATCCCATGTTTTATTCTCATATAGTAAATCGAAATTAGCTAGTTAATCTTTAGTTTGATAATTATTTTAGTAGATAATAAAAACTCAAATCGTTATTTGTCTTAGCAGTGAATTAAAACCATACATCAGTGCATAGGTGCATTAATTGAATTAAACACCATTCTAGATCTCTGTGGGAACGAACTTGACTTAATCAAATATTACTTGTGACAACGTGCGCTTGCATTATTTTGTGCTAACAAGTTTTTGGCACCGCTGCCGGGGATCATAGGTGTTTTATTTTTAGTTTATGTGCTTGTCATCAGTGGTCGTTAGAGTTCACTGACTCAGATTGTTTCTTACATATTTGTTTGATTCTTGGTGTTCAGGTACTTGAGCGTGTATGCGAACACGTGCTCAAACACGGAAGAAACTGGAAGAAGAATTTGCAGCAACAGTAAACATGGGAGACGTGCTAGAACCACCAGCAGCTAAGGCTTTGAAAGATTATTGTCAGCCAAAGATCAATGACATCCAATCGAGTATTGTCAAGCCAGCTATTGCAGCGAACAAGTTTGAGATCAAGCCGGGTACAATTCAGATGGTACAGAATTCGGTTCAGTTTGGGGGTGCTTCTACGGAGGATCCTAATATGCACATTCGGGACTTTATCGAGATCTGTGATACTTTCAAGTTCAATGGAGCATCGGATGATGCAATCAAGTTGAGACTTTTCCCATTCTCTTTGAGGGATAAGGCTAAGGGCTGGTTACACTCTTTACCAGCTGGTTCTATTACTACATGGGAGGATCTTGCGCAGAAGTTTCTTACAAAATTCTTCCCTATGGCGAAAACTGCAACAATAAGGAACCAGCTAACCCAATTTCAACAGCAATCAGGAGAATCTTTGTGCGAAGCTTGGGAACGTTACAAGGAGATGCTTCGAAAGTGTCCACATCATGGATTGCCAGACTGGATGGTGATCAATAGGTTCTACAATGGATTGGGAGTACAGTCTAGACCTTTGTTGGATGCAGCATCAGGGGGAGCTCTGTGGGCAAAGAGCTACGAGGAAGCATATGATCTGATTGAGACGATGGCTGCTAATGAATATCAGAATCCAACCCAGAGACTATCTCAAGGCAAGATAGCAGGAGTTTTTGAAGTGGATACAGCGTCAGCTATTGCAGCTCAGTTGAAGGCTTTGACTATGAAGTTGGATTCTCTTGCTAATTATGGTGTTCAACAGGTTACTAGTTGTTGTGGAACAAAAACTAGGTTACGATTATTGCGGCTAGGGTTTGTGTATTTAATGCTAGGGTTCGTGAGCTTCGTGCTTCAATGGCTGCTTCTGTGTTTGAGACTTAAACGGTCCTCACAGAATGCCTACGTATCTCTGTAATTAGAGAATCAAGCCAATAAAACGTAGTTCTGAGAATGAGGGGTCAGGCCCTTTATATAGGCTGAGAAGCCTTAGAATTAAGGTAGGAGTTGGAGACTTAATAGATAAGTCACCTCCTTGAGGAAAGTTCTAGACTCCTTCCTTGTAGGAGTCTGTTGCCATATCGAATTGGATGCCTTGGAGGCTAAGTCTTGTAGAGATAATGTCCCTATCTGACACTTATTGCTGAGCTGTTTATTACCCCTAATATTAATTACGAAATTAATATTAAAAATAGGACTTTGGACCCTGTTGGTGGGCCCCACGATCGGACCATACCGGGTCTAATTAATGCAACACTAAATGTGTCTTTAGGGCTTATTTTTAGCCCATATCATTTGCCCCCCAACTTCTAGGAAAACTGATCAGGTTTTCCTTGAAGTTTTAACCGTCCTTTCCAAGACTCGGGTCAGGGTTCATCTTTATACACTAGTGTTTCACGAGTATTGTCTTTATGTAAAGCGTGGAGCGACCGACGCGTTTACGACAATGTTAATTCGATGCTAGTCGGCACTAATCAGCCTTAACGACATTTAAACAATGTTTAAACGACGTTGAACGGCATAAAACGGCACTAAACGGTACTAACTAGCCTTAAACGACACTTAAACAACGTTTAAGTGATGCCAACCGGCATTAAACGACACTGAACGGTGCTTATCGGCACTAACGGTGCTAATCGGCACTTAATCGGTGCTTATCGGCACTAACGGTGCTTATCGGCACTAATGGTGCTATCGGCACTTAATCGGTGCTTATCGGCACTAACGGTGCTATCAGCACTAACGGTGCTAATCGGCACTTAATCGGTGCTTATCGGCACTGAAAAGCCTTGAACGACACTTAAACAATGTTAAGCGATTCTAAATGGCGCTAAACGGTGCTAAACGGCACTAGCGGGGGTCCGGGGGCAGCAGCCCCCGGGCGGGGTCCAAGGGGCGGCAGCCCCTGGCGGGGTCCAAGGGCTAGTACTATTCAGAAATTATCATTTCGACTCAAATTTCTGAATTTTAATCACAAATTTCGATCAGGAAACTTCACATTTTTTGATCGCTGTCGGTCGGCCGGGCAAAAACCCGTACCGACCATCACTCCCGATCGGCTGGAGGGTGTTGCAAGGGGCCGGTCGGCCGGAGCCCCGGTCGGCTGGTTTTTTTCCCGTCGGCCGGTTTTTTTTCGGTTGGCCGGTTTTTTCATTTTTTTTAAAAAAAATTGCAGGCCAAATTCAAGCTCAATTTCGAGCTCAAACTGCCTCCAGATCGCAGCCATTTTTCTTGTATTTTCGAGGAGAAATCAGTGTATTTTCGAGCTCAATTTCGAGGAGAAATCAGTGTATTTTCGAGCTCAATTTCGAGTTCAAACGGGGGCCAAGTCTTGGCTGTTTTACAGGTTTTTTAGTTCATTTTCGAACTAATTCATACGACCTCATTCGGTATGGAAACGACCTCGAGTTTCACCTAGGTCGTGACCTTCTCCCCGGCTTTTCTAGTCATTTTCGACCTCGTGCTGGCGACCTCAAACCAAGGGGAAACGACCTCAAAGTGGTTCCAGGTCGCACAGATTTTTCACACTTTCTAGTATAATTACGACCAGAATTTACCAATCTCATTGTAGTATAAATCCGACCTCAACACAACACATAGACGACCTCAAGTTAGGCCTAGGTCGTGTGGGTTTTTCATATTTTTCAATTCAAATTCGAGCTGGAGTTTGCGATCTCAAACCACGCCTCAAATGGACATGTTTTAGTTGATTTTCTGGTTATGTGAATGAGCTCGAAATCCTATTGCAAAGCGAGGTCGTAGGTGCCGACCTCATACCACCTTGTTGGAATGTTGATTCGGTTACTCATTCTTGAGTTGTTCACGAATCTCTTGATCCAAGGTTGGATCTGATAGCTTTGTTGGCCTTCTAAGGCTTCAACTTAGTTCCTTAGCCCTTGATTTATAACACAAGGCCTAGATTCTAAGGTTGATGTTGGTGTTCTGGATCACCAACACGAGGTTTCAGGTCAATAGGAGGTGTTTGTTATGCCTTAAATGGTTTCGTGAACCTTGACTTGTGACCTTCCGGGCCTTAACTTATTTGCTGAGACCTTGGTTTTAAGGTTATTATCAACCCTTGATTCCCTTGATTCTCATTCTAAGATGTAGGAATGATGAAGTCCCTTAGTTCTTGCCCCCCTTGCTTCATATAGTGGAGGTCTTGCTTCTCGGTTGATCGCTCAAGAAGTTCACTTGCCACTAAGCACTCAACTTTAAGTCTGGTGTGCCTTGGCTGGTTGCCAATCCTCTATCTTACTTCTAGGTTTCCAACCTTCTTCTTATACTTGTAGAACCTTGACTAGGTTTTAAGTAGCCTGATGCCTCTTGTCAGGTTCGTTTGGAGGCAGATAACCTTGTTGGCCATCAAGGCTTGAATTTTTAGATTTGAAGTTCAAGACCTCAAGTGTGGAACTGTAAAGGACCTCTTATCTCAACACTCTCATTAACAGTTTCTGTACCTTCAAGGCATTATCAAGGGGCCAACCAGTCTCAAGATGAGCTTTAGGGTCTATCCTTCAGCTTACATCAACTGGTGCTACCAATTTCAAATTGATGGTGGGGGTCTTCAGGACTTGGAAGTACACGCTCCCAGAATGGGTCTCGACCCTTGAATTGAGATAAGGCATCGACCTTTGTATTCTCCTCCCTTGGGATATACCTGGCACTCATCTAACTGGGCTATCACAGCTTTCACAATCCTCAAGTATTTGGCCATATTCTTTTCTCTAACCTCAAACTCTCCATTGACTTGTGAGACTACCAACTTTGAGTCTCCACAGACTTTCAGGTTCTTGACCCTCAGGGCTCTTGTCAGTCTAGGTCGGCTATCAGAGCTTCATACTCCGCCTCGTTGTAGGTTATTTGGAAGTCCAACTTCAAGTCATACTCGAGTGTGAACCCATCGGGGCTTTGCAGAACTTAACCTGCACCACTGGTTTTTGTTTTAGATGCCCCATGAAAATAGAGCTTTTTGTTTTTGAAGCCCCATCAAAATAGAGCATCCAATATTCCTTCTTCTCTTCCAGGGGTTTCTCACCTTGCTGACCTTCCTGGTCTATTACCTCCTGCCCCTCGACTTCTTGGTTATCAATGGTATATTCAACCACGAAGTCAGCTAGAGCCTCAGCTTTGATGGCTGTCCTAGGCTTGTACTTAACATCGAATTCTCCTAGTTTGATTGCCCACTTGATGAGCCTTCCATTGGCTTTCGGGCTATGCAATATGTTTCTTCAGTGGGTGTTCCATCAGGACTTCAACGTTTATTTTTATCCAGGGTCCTTCAAGGACTTAAACTCTTATCTGCTGTAACCTAACTCTACCATTCGGGGTATGCATTCGTTTGTTTTCATTCGTGTATTCTTTTATTTTCGGTACTTGGTCTTCTTTGACTCACACATCAGGTGCTTGGCACATAAATAAAATCACAATCAATGAATGGAAAACAAACTTGCATTAATAACTTGGAAATGGGTTCAACCCTTACATAGAGTACTACTGTCCTACTCGGAGCAACATGCTCTGCAATGGTTTTAATGAACCTTATTTCTACTTCTACTATATAAATATGAAGCTAAGTCCTACTAGGATAACTTAAGCCCAATCGAGCCTTTGCAAGACTAGGTCTGCACCACTTGATTTTGTTTTTGGTGCTCCATCAAAATAGGGCACCCACCACTCCTTCTGGTCTCCTCATTCTTATTATGAAGTTCACTTCCTGCTTGGGGTACTACCTCCTGCCCCCCGACTTCTTGGTTGCCAATGGTACACTCAACCACAAAGTCAGTTAACGCCTTATCCTCAATGGCTGTCCGAGGCTTCTGTGTGATGTCCTCTGCTGACCTTTCTTTGTGTTCCTTACCACTGTGGACTTCCATGTCTTCAACCGGAAGGACCTGCCCCCGACTCCATCAGGCCTTAACGAGGCTACATAACAGCTTCGTGCCATCTTCTGATCACCTTTATGTTCTCCAACACCATTCCTGGTAGGGAACTTGATCTTCACATGATAGGTTGAGGCAACAGCCTTGAATGCATGAAGTCCGGTCCTTCCAAGGATAGCGTTGTACGTTGAATCCGCCTTGATTACCAGTAAGTTCAACATCTGAGTGGCCTCCTTGGGCTCTTGCCCGATAGTTACAGGCAGCTGAATAGTCCCTTCAACTTTGGATTTTACTCCATTAAATCCGTATATAGGCATGTTATTGGGGGTCAACTAAGAATCAGTGTATCCCATCTTCACAAACGCATCATGAAACAGAATGTCAACGGAAGCTCCATTGTCTATCAAGACTCGCTTCACCTCCGAGTTTCCAATCACAGGAGTTATGACCAACGGGTCGTCATTGGGGAACTTTACCCCTTCCAAGTCTGAGTCATCAAAACTAATCGCTACCTCAATTTTTGCAAGCTTCGGGGCCTCTCCCACGATGTGCAACACCTCTCGGGCATAAGCCTTTCGAGAGTTCCTAATTGTCCCGGCCGCAGTTGGGCCTCCTGAGATCATGTTGATTACTGGCCCTCGGGGCTGTGGGTTGCGATCTTGATCGTCATCCCTTCTATTATAGTCTCTTCTCTGATTAGCACGGTCTTCACCCTCAGTGAAGTGCCTCAGCTTCCCTCTACGGATCAAAAACTCAATCTCATCTTTGAGTTGCTTACAATCGTCAGTGTCATGCCCCACGTCTCTATGGAATCTGCAATACTGATTCTGGTTTCTCTTTGCGGGATCACCCCTGAGTGGCTTCGGCCATCTGAAATCCTTATCATTCTCAATGTCCAACAAGATTCGACTCCTAGGAGTATTCAACCTTGCATACTCAGTGAACCTTGACCCTTGGTTCTTTTTAGGGGTAGAGTCGGAGTCCTCGCTAGTTCGGGGATACTTGTCCCTAGCATCATACTCTTGATCATCATAGTCCTGGTCTTGCTTTCGCTTCTTGGAGTCATTGTTACCTCCTCCTCCACCTACGGTGGTTTCTTTCTTCAAGCTATCCTCAGCTTTAATATACTTATCAGCCCTTCGTTGGAGCTCAGCCATATTTTCTGGGGGATGCTTCGCTAATGACCTTTTAAAGAAGAGGTCAATGGTTCCGTGCTCCAGGGCTACCATGGCCACCTTATTCTCCAAGTCAGTGATATTTAGAGTCTCCTTAGTGAATCGCTTAAGGTAATCCCTTAGATTTTCATTCTTTCCTTGTACCACATACATAAGAGACGCAGAGCTCTTCTCATGAACTCTTCCAATAATGAATTGGCTGATAAAAGCAGTGCTCAATTCCTTAAAAGATCCAATCGAATTTGCAGGCAAACGGCTGTACCACCTTTGAGCCATACCCGACAGGGTTTGAGGGAACGCCCTACACTTGAGAGCGTCACTAGCAGACTGCAACAGCAGTGCGTTCGAGAATGTTCTCACATGGTTTGCGGGATCACCCGTTCCATCATAAGCCTTTATTGTAGGCATCTTAAACTTCCTAGAGATGTGAGCATTCATCACTTCCTCGGTGAACGGGGGTGTTGGATCATCAGGATCTCCGAGAGGCATCAGATCTTTGGGGTTTCCCTTGGGAATTTCCATCCTTGTGGTTGTTCTTCCGAATGAGGCATCAGCCCTTCTTTGTCTCCTTGAAGACCTCTCCAAATCAATGATGGGAATCGTTCCTGAGGTTGGAGGAGGTCGAGTTTGATTTTGTCTTGCTTGCTCCATTGCTATGTCATCCTTCAACCTTTGGATCTCAGCCTCGTGAGCCTTAATCCTCTTCTCAGCCATTGGTGGAGGTCCATCATGGATCCCTTGAGTCCTTCCTTGAGGCTCTCTTCTAGCACGTTGCCTCCTCGGGGCTTCATCACGATCATCATCCTCAGACGATGAATCATCAGTATAAGGGTCGGAGTAGTCATCATAATCTCGGTCCCGGATTTGTAAGGCATGACCACTTGGTCCTGAACCTTGAGTCATCGGGGGGTAGTTGGGCAGACCGTGCCTGGGATTAGTGTACAAGGGGAGATCCGTAGTATGGATCTGTACCCCTGGTGGCGGGTTGTTCGGATCAACAATCTGGAGAGAGTTGGTCGCTTGTCCTGCCTGATTGGACAGAGGCAACGTACTCTCAACATGGGGGATCACCCCTGGTTGCTGAGAAACTTGAGAGTGGATAATGACAGCTGATGCTGGGGGAGCCTGTTGAATGATCGTCCCTGATGCTGGGGGAGTCTGCTCGGTGAGAGGTGGGGCAGATCTAATTGGTACGGCCTCAGTTACAACTGGTGTTGTTCTTCGTGTTTGAACCATGGTTGATGTTGTCTTCCCACAGACGACGCCAAATGTTGTGGAACAAAAACTAGGTTACGATTATTGCGGCTAGGGTTTGTGTATTTAATGCTAGGGTTCGTGAGCTTCGTGCTTCAATGGCTGCTTCTGTGTTTGAGACTTAAACGGTCCTCACAGAATGCCTACGTATCTCTGTAATTAGAGAATCAAGCCAATAAAACGTAGTTCTGAGAATGAGGGGTCAGGCCCTTTATATAGGCTGAGAAGCCTTAGAATTAAGGTAGGAGTTGGAGACTTAATAGATAAGTCACCTCCTTGGGGAAAGTTCTAGACTCCTTCCTTGTAGGAGTCTGTTGCCATATCGAATTGGATGCCTTGGAGGCTAAGTCTTGTAGAGATAATGTCCCTATCTGACACTTATTGCTGAGCTGTTTATTACCCCTAATATTAATTACGAAATTAATATTAAAAATAGGACTTTGGACCCTGTTGGTGGGCCCCACGTTCGGACCATACCGGGTCTAATTAATGCAACACTAAATGTGTCTTTAGGGCTTATTTTTAGCCCATATCACTAGTATTTGTGAGCTATGTGCGGGTGCACATGAGACGAATCAGTGTGCTATCTCTTCTGAATCAACACAGTTTGTGAGTAACTTCTAGAGACCTGTTGCTCCAGTTCCAGCCACCTATCATCCTAATAATCGGAATCATCCCAATTTCAGTTGGAGCAACAATCAAGGAGCTCAACAGCCTTATCAGCAGCAGTTTCAGGGACAGCAAGCTAAGCCATTTAATCAGGGCTATCAACAGCTTTATGCTCCTAGGCAATCATATCCGCCTCCGGGATTTCAGCAGCAACAGCCCCAGGCTAATGCGGGTCAATCTTCTAATGAAAAATCAGAAATGGATGAGTTAAGGTTGATGATTAAAAGCCTGTCAGTTTCTCAAAAGACCTTGGAGAACCAGATGGGACATCTTGCAAGTGCATTACTTAGTAGGCAACAAGGAACTCTTCCTAGTGATACAGAGACTAATCTAGGTAGGAGGGATGGCAAGGAACAGGTCAATGCAGTTACTTTGAGATCCGAAAAAGTCACGACCGAGCAGAAATCAGCAGCTGACGAAGACGAAGAAATCAAGAAACAACAGGTGGAGGTTTCTACAGGTAAAGAAAAGGCAAATTCTGAATTGGTAGATGATCAGTTGGATGGAGAAGCGAAAGAAGGCAATACTTCTACTGAAAACTCTCCTCCAAAGCAGAAGTGGGTTAACCGAATCTATCCTCCTCATCCATATCCTCAACGCTTGCAGAAACAAGATCAAGAAAAACAGTTTCAGAAGTTTATGGATGTCTTCAAGAAATTGTCCATTAACATTCCTTTTGTTGAAGCATTGGAGCAAATGCCGAGATATGCAAAGTTCATGAAGGATATTTTGTCACGAAAGAGAAGGTTGGAAGAATTTGAAACAGTGGCATTGATAGAGGAGTGCAGTGCGGTGTTGCAACAAAAATTGCCTCTTAAACTTAAGGATCCAGGAAGTTTTACAATTCCATGCACCATTGGAAAGTTGTCTTTTGACAAATGCTTATGTGATTTGGGAGCTAGCATTAATCTCATGCCTTTGTCTATTTTCAAGCAACTTGGTCAACCGGAGCCAAAGCCAACCAACATCTCTTTGCAGTTGGCTGATAGGTCGATCACTTATCCGAGGGGTATAGTAGAGGATGTCTTGGTGAAGGTTGATATGCTCATATTTCCTGCCAATTTTGTGATTCTAGATTTCGAAGAAGACAAGAAGATTCCCATAATCTTGGGAAGGCCTTTTCTAGCTATGAGCCGTACTTTGATTGATGTGCAAAAAGGAGAGCTTACAATGAGGGTGCAAGATCAGAATGTCACCTTCAATGTGTTCAAGGTCATGAAATTTCCGGAAGAGGATGAAGAGTGTTTCAGTGTGGAAATGGTTGATACGGGTCAGAGGAAGAATTTTGATCAGTTATTGAGTGAAAAGTTGGACACGTGCATGTTAAAGCATCACATCAGTGATTCCATTGACAGTTCTTCAATTCGAGATCTCTCGAATGTCAAGCTCGGAAAACTTCCATCCCATTTGAGGTATGTCCTTTTGAATGATGAGTTAGTGATTTTTGAAGAGGGTCATGATAAGGTGTTAAGAAGGTGGATCATGGATGATGAGGTAGAAGAGTGTGTGGTTTAGTCAACTGAGAGGGATAAACACCTTAGAGCTGTGAAGAAGAAAAAGAAAAAATCGATTGAAGGAAGAGTAAAAGTGAAGTTTGATTTAGAAAAGATGTGGGAAGATAGCAAGAAGGTTGTCAGATAATGGGTGAATGGTCCTTCTGATAAAGACCAATCGAATGCGATCTTCGAGCCACCATGATTTGAATCATAATTGTCCGGCTAAATGACGTTAACGACAGCGCTTCGTAGGAGGCAACCCATGTGTTTCGACGACAAGGTATGTTTTCTACTATCCTTCGTAATTACTTCCATTCAATGGGGACATTGAATATTTTAAGTTTAGGGGTGGTTTGGGGGTAAGTAGTATGTTTGTTGTATATTTTGTCATTGTTTTCATATAGATATCATATTATGCATGTTTAATAGGAATGCATTCATGTTTTGTCATTGTTATTATCATGTGAGTCCATAGTAGTTTAGTAGTTGCACCCATGTTTGATAGGAATCGAATGTTGTTGATGCTTTTGATTGAGAAGTGATATGCTTTGTTCTTGTGCACACACATACACTAGTAAGTTGAAGCTAATAGACTTATTGAATGTTGTAAGTGATTAGAAGGACATGAATATGTGCAAGATGATTTAGTTTGCATGCTTTGAATACAAGTAGGTGCGTTACAGGGATTTTTGCTTGGGACTGAGTATGTTTTTCCACCAAGTGAGTTTTTGAGGCTTATTGCATATTGCATAGTTGTAATTTATTAGTTTGCTTGAGTGTCCACGGATTGTTTGCATTGCTAGCAGTTGTTTGAGGTCTTTCTTGAAACGCATGACATTATTTGACGATTAAAATGATAAAGGCATTAGGAATAACCGCATATTTTCCCATATTACCACACCATATTTACATGATCAATTAGTTAACCCGTTGAGCTTAATCATATTTTTTCGGTGACACACCACATTACTTGCCTAGACCTTTTTCTTGTATTGGCCTTACATTAATTTGAACCCACATTGTCAAAGGCTAGTAGAGTGCTTGAGGGAGTAATAAGGTGTGCAAAAGGGGGGTTTATTGTTGGTCATACTTTTGAGGGAAATATTGAAAATTTGGGTTTAGTGTTTACTTGATAGTCGGCATGTGTAATAAAATCGTGGGATCATGTGATTGTTTATATTATTGTTCTTGTTATATTTAGCTCTCGGAGATTCAAAATATATATATATATATATATATATATATATATATATATATATATATATATATATATATATATATATATATATATATATATGAGAGCATATTTGTGTTTATTGTGATCCTACTTTAGTCGACTAGTCAATTGTGTCTTAATAAAATTATGTGGGGGGGCGGAATAGGGTGTTGTGTATGATTTATTATGGTACTTACTAGCTTTTGACACTTCACCTGTTTTAACTTTATTTGACATACCTTGTCCCTAGCCCCGATACAACCCAAATAAAGACCTTTTGATTATCGTCATTGATGTATGTTGTGTTAAGAGTTAGATTGATACCAAATGTCAAGCGTGCGTATGATTTTGTTGGAATTGAGTGATACACTTACCCTTATTCTTGAGTGAATATTCTTTTGTGAGTGGATTGTGAGTGTTTGCTTGTTTGCTTATGAGATCCCGAGTTTTGTCTCAAAGATGTACTCTTGTGGGCTTAACATGTTTACTAACTTATTCTTACACTTGACATGGACTTGTGAGAACTTATGCATGTTCATTGAGTAGACTATGTGAATACTTACACTTTCGACACCAAGACATCGCATTATTACTTTGATTCTTAAGTTGATATGGCATGAGAGGATTTGAAGGTATGGTAGGATATTAGTAGTAAATTATTTGGATTTCCATATTAGTTGCATTCATGCATTGCATTGCATTAGGTTACATGGATTTTGTGGGTACATTCGCTATAGGCCCTCACGAGACCTTACTCGTCCACTAGGGCTGCCTAGGGGTTTAAAGGGCTTGTTGCATATGCCAAATGCAATTGTGATCACCTACGGAAGTGGTACTAGTTAGTTAGTGTAATTGTTTATGCTTGAGGACAAGCATCGGTTTAAGTTTGAGGGGTGTGATAAGTGGATTTTATATCTACTTGGAACATGCTAAATCGGCTTAAATTGATTGCTTTGGCCTCAAATTTGTGGTAGTTTTGATGTGTTTTGTTTAATTGTGCAGGGTTGAAGGAATATCGATTAAAGGTGTAGTTTCCGTCGTTATTTGGAGTTGATTTATGATATGGAATGAATAATGGAGGCTAATGTCAACTACCAAGAAGTATACAAGTCATTAAGGATTAAAGACGGAAGCTCATACAAAAGGAATGGGAAGAAAAAGTTGAAAAATCGATGAAAAATCAAGTTTCGCAGATTGAGGCCGAGCCGGGAGCCTGTTTGGCGCTCCTGGCGCCATTTTATGCAGATTGGGCTGGCGCTGCTGGCGCCAATGGCGCTACTGGCGCGGTGGGTTGCTGCGTGAATTTCTAGAATTGCCCTTTTTCGAGCTGAAATTGAATTCTACGTGATTTCTGACTCCTAAATCGAATTCTAGTTGTATTTTAAGGTATTTTCTTGCTGGGCAAGATGTCTAGAGCCTATATAAACACATCCAACCCTTGTAAATAGATCATTACATAGAATTATATATCATAGCTTAGTTTTGCAAGGGAGAAAAGGAGAAAAAAATTCAACGCTCGTGACATGCAACGGATCTAGATCTACTTCATCTTTTGTATCATAGATTTGTTTTCTCTAACTCTTGCTTAATTAATATAATTACTTTCATACATTCTTTGTTTAATATCATGCTTTCATCAAACCCCGTGATGATGAGAAGTTCGATCATGAACTAATCGTTGTCATGGGGTCCTAACGGATTTATTTACGGAATTTAGTAGTCGATTGCCTTATTTATATGTGTGTGATGAATTATTGATATCCTCGTATGGTTATGCTTATTCTTCTTGGATGCGTAGCTAACATCTAAGTTGTTTGTTAATTTCTAGTGAATGCGAAAGTGGATCTAGAGATTTAGAACTTGCCATGCTAGCATAAGTTTATGAATTATATTCATAGTTGTGGTGTGATTTGAACTATCTCTTACTACCTTATGTAATCTGCATAGATAACTTGTTCTTAAACCATTATGTTTTTAATCTTATAGCCATATAGGGTCTAAGCATAATTGGTGTATACATAACTTCTATCGATCTTGTGGTTGATGTGTAGTTTGGTATGCGTATGTCGAAAGATGGCGTGTACTAATTTCGTGTTATCTGATTAGTTATCAAAGTCATCATATATATTGATTAAAGACATGATCTCTAAAGGAAATATTTAATGAAGTTAGGATCCCATGTTTTACTCTCATATAGTAAATCGAAATTAGCTAGTTAATCTTTAGTTTGATAATTATTTTAGTAGATAATAAAAACTCAAATCGTTATTTGTCTTAGCAGTGAATTAAAACCATACATCGGTGCATAGGTACATTAATTGAATTAAACACCATTCTAGATCTCTGTGGGAACGAACTTGACTTAATCATATATTACTTGTGACAACGTGCGCTTGCGTTATTTTGTGCTAACAACCTACGTTTGGTTATTTTGATCAAAAGGGCCAACAAATTCCGTGGAGGCTTATGCATTGGGTTTAGATTATCTGGATTTCACTTTTATTCAGAAACTTCAAGAAAATGATAGAGATCATGCTCTTCTCAAAGCCACACCTTTGCATCTTGATTTTTACAATCAGATTGATGATACTATTTCTTATCATTCTGATACTGAGTCCAAAGAAAATGAATCATTTACTTATTGGGATCAAGATTTTCCTCGTGAACTTGCTCATAGTCAATTCATTACTGATCCTGATTCTTTCACTGTTATTAAGCACATTGGTGACATAGAGCATCTAAGATCCAAGGACAAACTGGCATCTATCTAGATGAAGTTTCAGATCCTACAACATTAGCTCATGCTAAGGGAATTTCTGAATTCAATTATTCAAGTGAGCTTCTTGCTGATTCTCATCAGATTACGGACGCTGATCTTTCTTCTGTAAACCAGTCTGTTCAAGGTCTTGCTAAAGAGGTTGCATGCATTGATACTGCAATTCAGGCTACCAATGATGCTATGAAATTTACAACTTCCAACATTGATGCTCGTTTGTTTTCACACAAGCAAATTATTGAGAATTTTCAACAATCTCACCCAGATGTTCATCAAAGACTTCAAATTTTAGAAGACAACCGGGTCACTATCATGGATAATCAGGCTATTTTGATGAATCTTATTTGTTCTCTCACTGAAACTCTTGGAGTAAATGTTGTTGATGTCAAAAAGGGGGAGATACAAACAATTAAGAGGAAGCAACCACCAAGAATAGTCATCAGAGATTCTTGCAAGGCTGATGCTACAAAAGACAGTGCTGATATGAGAGATAAGGGTAATGGTGGTGGTAGTGGTGGTTCAGATGTTGGAAAGGGAAAGGGTAAACTAAGCAGAGGCACTGAAGCTGGTAGATCTGTTCATTCAAGATCTAAGGAAAAGCAAGTTTCTAGCCAGTCAGGGTCTGTACCAAAGAAAGCTAAAACTCTTCAAGCACCAGATACTGCATCAACTCTTTTACAAGAACAAGTAGTGAAAGATGTAGTGTCAGGGACTACTATTAATTTGAAGAATGTGGGACTTACACAAGAGGAGGCAAAGAAGTCACAGAATGTTCTATCGACTACTTCTGGTGTAAAGAAACAAGTTCATTCAATGACTAAAGAACCATCTTACTGGACTATGAGTCAAAATTTACAGTCACTTGTTCCTCGTGAAAGGAGTGGACTTGGTCATAGTAAGATGAATACCACAGATGTTACAAAATTGAAAGCTGATCCTCATTCACTCTTGGATACGTTTGGAGAGCAGATGACTCAAAGACATCTCAATAGATTGATTTCTGCACAGCTTGTTCATAGAGTGAAAATATATCAAGAATATGAGTTTAAAAAAGGAATGGTTGATAAAGAAGAAAAAGAAGTTTTTCTCGTATACTTCTTATCTGATGGTAGAGTGAAATGGATGGACATATCTACATTCTTATATCATAAGAAAGAAGAAGAGTTAGCTTATGTTCGATTCTTGTTACATAAAAATGATGAAGTTACTCAAAATTATAATGCATCACTTATGCATTGGACTAGAGAGATTGATAAACTACTAAAGAGAATGTATGGAGCAATGAAGAAGAATGTACCACCTTTTAAGCTACATTATGTTGATTATGATGGAAAAGACAAAGAAATTGAATATAAATCATTGGAGATCAATTCTGATGATGGGGGAGCTTTTGTCAACTATCAAGCTATGGAAGGGAAGTATGATTATGTTCCTATTGAAAATCTTAATCGCTTCAGATATAGGCTAGATAAGCTGAGATATAACGCCCTAGAAAATATTGTATTTATAATTATTATTATTTAATATTAAATGTGGATTAGATGAGGTGAATTTTTTTTTGTTGTAAGGATTTAATAGATGTGACATCATGTTTACATGTTTATATGATGATGTATACGTGAAATGTGAGTCCGTGTATTTTTATTTGAATGTTTGTGATTAAAAATATATTTAAATTAAGCTTTATTGATTTTTGAAATTTTTATAATATCATAGGAGTATTTAAAAATCATGAAACCTTTTTTAATATCATCTTTGTATATTTAATTAGTTTTTGAAATTATTGGAAGAATTATTTTGGGTGTTTAAGTATTTTAAAATGATTTTAAGAGTTTTACTACATTTTAAGGATCTTTACTTGTAAATTCATATTTAATTCATTGTTGTTCCTAAAAATATTTTAAAAATATGGGGATGTTTGTAATTTCATAAAATTTCTTTTAGAATTTTTAAAATTATTTTTCTACTAATTTACTATTTAATTTCGATTTTAAAATGATTTAATTAATTTTTAGCATGTGCAAAAGATTGTTTTGCCCCTACCTCCATTATCACCCACCACCAGCAGCTTCTCGATCATTCTTCAGCCCTCTTTTTTTTTTCTTGCATAGCTCGATCCTCTCTCCTCTCTCCGTTTTCTACATCAAAACAACCTCAAAATCTCTTTAAATCATCTCCTTTAACTAGCTATTATTATGAATAATAGTGTGAATTGAGTATTCTTGAGTTTTGTTGAAAACTTTTTGCATATACATGTATGTGTATACACAATTTTGATATGTATAGGCTGGGGGGTGTTCGATTCTTGCCTATAAAGCTAGTAACTTACTATTGGAGGCCAGAACTGAAGATGTGTTGCAATTTAGAGGAGAAAGGACCCGTTGTGGGCCTTCTCTCGCGAGTTGCCGCTACCGGCGATAAACCCCGACGAGCTGGCGGCGCGGGTTATGTTCATTTTTGGATCCATCTGTTAATTACAGCTGTTATAAGTGATTTTGGTTTTTATGTGAAATTTAGGTAAAGATTAGATGAATTTTAGATTGTTAAGTAGTATGAAATTGATATATATATATATATATATATATATATATATATATATGATTTGTTAATGTTGATTATTATGTTGATGATTGTGATGTTAGTGAATAAACAACCCGCATATGTTAATTGAGCTTTTATTTGGATTTTTCAGATTTTACTCGTATTTTTTAAATACATGATTCGAATTTAAAGGATAAATAGAGTTATATGTGTAATTTAGACGGATTATATGGAGTAAAGATTTATATGTTGATTACTTGAATTATTAGAATTTTATGTGTGCTATCACTAGCTTATGTTCAAGTTGTTGGTTTTAAACCATGATTTCTAGCTTGAAATTTTTACTGGATGAAAGAATTGATGGATTGATTGTTTGTAGTCGATTATGTACAGGGGATTATATTATCGATTATTGTTTATTTTGTCGGTTGTGTTCCGACTGGTAGGCTACCCGTATAAAGGATATGCCGCCAAAATTTTCTAAAAATTCTATTTACATTTTTGAATATAATATGTAGTAGTACCCGAGTTATATGAATTGTTAAATTATGAATATTGTTGTATTTCCGAAATTTAACTCGTAAAGTATGTTGGTAATTACAATTGTGGAGGTTAGTTGTGGGCCGATTATATGTTCGGGTTAATGAGTGTTAATTGCTAATGGTGATTGTCGTTTAGTAGTAAGGTACTTGATAATTTCCATATTTAATTCGGAGAGTATATAATTGTTAATTGCTAATTGTGACGGGCGAATAATATGTAAAGGTTAAACGATCTTACTAGTTATAAATGTTTAATTGCTGATTGCTAAGTGTAATGGTTGGAATTAGTTTGTGGTCGTTAGTGGGTAATTATTAGTTGTCATATAATTTATGGAGATTCTATGAGTTGCTAGTTGCATATGGTGTCAGAAATGTTTATGTGCTAAATGTTATAAGTCAAGTCATATTATTCGTTGAATGCTATACTTGTTAGATATTTGGAGTCGAGTATGTATTGAGAACTGCTTAAGCAATATATTTCGGTTTAAATGTTAAGTGGTGATTTCTGAAAAGTACCACTGGCCCTAGAGGCTGTGTGGTATGTCTTGATTTAGTTTTTGATTAAAATTGAAGTGTTGTGACCCCGGGATAGTCCAACTTACAAAAAGGCTAATTCACAAAGTTTTCTTAAAATAAGAATTTAATTCCTGATTGCATGGTTTTAAAATGTTATTTATCAAAGATTAATTGTTAGATTCATTTTATTATGTGTTTATCTGCGGGGAGTTGCAATGAGATCACAAGTCTTAAGTGTCAATATTTAAGGACTTGTGTAATTCTCTTCAACTAGTTCCTTGGGTTTACGAATATCAATGATTAACTATCACGAGTATAATTAATATACTTGAGTGATGTGATCATTGATATAGCGTAAGTAATAGTTAATGCTATGAGTTGTTTCCTAGGGTTTACGAATATCAATGATTGATGGTCACGTGTATCATTAATATACGTGAGTGATATGATCATTGATATAGCGTAAGTAATAGTTAATGCTAATGTAAATTATAATGTGATAGTAGAGCTACAAGTCAGGGCAGCATTATATGTTTTTTATATAGATTAGAATGTTGATTTCTCGAATTGGAAAATAGGGGGATAGTCCTATTTACGAATACTTCATGCCGAAATTTTCTAAAATTCCCCTAAAATCTGTCTAAAAATCTAGTTAACTTATTTGTATTTGAAGATTTGAAAGTATGTCTTGACTATCGAAAGTCTAAATGGATATGTAATAGTTGGCGTGAAGGTTTGAGGCGTGATTTTGCTGTAAAGTGGATGCCTGGATAATATTCAAGCGTTAAGAGGCTATATGTGTTAGATGATTATTTGATCTAGATGATTATACTAGGACTATATTATGAATGTGATTGTATATGTTTATATATGGTATGTGTATAAGCGTTATAGGACACATTTGGGTTGAACGAGTTAGACAGGTTACAGATATACGCGTATTGAGGTAGTACTTTACCTGTCTATAGGTATGGATAGGAGGTCAGCTAAGAGCCAGTGCACGTGTAGATGGAATGTAGAGGAAGGAGATAATTATCGAAACTAACAAGCGATGAAGGAGAGACGAATGTACGACCAAGTAAAGGCTAGCGAATAAGAAGTAGAGACTGATGTAAAGTGAGTAATGGATTGAGATGTTGGTATTGGAAACTGCGTGTATTGAGGCAAGTTACTATACCCCACCTATTGTTCAAGTGATGTGAAACCTTCTGTGTTATTTAATTATCCTTTCGATATCCACTGTTACAAACTATTATACTCTTCAATTTTTATTCGGAATAATGTAAACCTGTTCTGATTATTTATACGATATTCCTTTCAAACCATTTTGCTAATGTCTATGCTCTTTATTTTATTCCTTGTGACATTCTTCTTCTATTAAATTACAAACAATTCTTCTCAAATTATTCTGTCATTGTTTATTTTCCCCACCTATTGTTCATGTGTTGAATTCTTGTAAAATTAATTTACTTCAATATTCCTCGTTTTTATTAACATTTTTCAAAGAGCATTTTTCCTCAAATTATTGTAAACTAATTCGAGGTTTATACTGTTGTTGAGGCATGTGTTGCTCAGTGATGGTTAAATCGAGAATGAATTGAGATCTTCTTAATTATTCAAACTCATTATTGTCATGCTGGTTCTGGCAACTAAAGCCTATGAGTGCTTAGCTGACAAGAGTGAGACCTTGGGTAATTGAGAATTTCTTAAATCTTCGTTTTAAATTATTCAATTCTTTTATGTAAGTTCGAATTTTGCCATGAAAATTTTATCAGTTGGGAACCTTTGAAATGAGTGGATTTTAGCCAGTGTAGTAATTTAAAATCTTCTGTTGAACTTCGAATTTTCCTTATTCCATGCTTTCTTTATAATTGTTGTTCCATTTCTAAAATCTAATAATTGATTAGTTATTCAATTTATCATGTTTCTTGTTGATATATTATTCTATTTTGCTGAACTATACCCTGCTTAGTTCAATCTTATTGCTTTACTGTTTATAATACCTCACATATCGATTGCTTCCTTGACCCTCAGTCTTTATAATGGTAAATGAAAATGGATTAAGTAATTAGAGATGTTTTTTTTAAATTTCCTTATACTGGGCTGATCTGTTATTAATAAGTGTAAAGGACTTAAAAGTGAAATGTTTTAATTCTTAATAACTTGTTTTTAGATTGGAGAAACGTAAGAGGCTAGGGTGGTCCTAGTCCAACTTTTATTTAATGAAAGAGGCTAGGGTGGTCCTAGTCCAGCATTAAAGGCCAATGTGTTGCTTAATTGGGAACCCAATTTCAAAGGAAGGGGGACTTTACGTGGCTGATCACCCGTATTGTCCGTAATTAGAAGAATAATAAAATCAACATTAATGTTTTTAAGAAAAGAAGGGTTTTATGAAAGGTATGTTTCAAGATGAAAGATTGTTAAAGAAAGGAATATTTTGGATAGTATATATATATATATATATATATATATATATATATATATATATATATATATATATATATTTCAAGATAAATGGTTTCTAGTTTCAAAATTGTGGATATCAGAGTTAGTTGTTTTTTATATGATAAAATTTGGAAACTCAGTAAAATAATGAGAATAAGGATGGATAAAAGTTTTCTGGTTATTCCCTTCGCGAGTAACATTGTACGTTGAAAGCGGAGTAAGAATGATTGGGGGATTCCTTGATATTCTTTTTCTCAAAGTTTTATCTGAGGCCGTATAGTTGAAGAAATGTAAAAGTTTTACTCTATGATTGAAATTGAATTATTCCTTGAGAAAAGTTGTTCATTGATATTACTCATCAATGAATCTTTGAGCTATTATTGTTTCACTATACTATTAACTTGCTGAGCATTGTTGGCTCACTCTTGCTTTATTTTTCCCTAACCTTTCAGTTAGGATTAAAGATGGATGTCGTCAGCGCGCAAATCACATGAGAACTTAGAGGCATTATATTCAGGATAGAAGTCGACGCTAGAGTGGGTAAGCACAGATTTGGGATTGCGCCACAAATTAGATGGTAAAGAAATTTTGTATTCGGAGCAGAAATAGAAGTTGTAATAAATTGTATAATTTAGATTCTTGTTTCATAGCATAACCTGGAATCGATCCTCGGTGAGGAATCGTTGGTGTACTAAGTTTTATTTGTGATTGTGAAATGGGAATTTGGTTTGGGTTGAGTACAGGTGGATTATCTGATTTACGAATACTTTATGCCAAAAATTTCTAAAATTCCCCTGTATCAAAGTTTATTTTATTATAAAAAGTATATTTTCAGTATTGGGAAGTTGGGATGTTACAAGTTGGTATCAGAGCGACAGGTTATGGTCACTAAAACAAGTTAGGATGAATAGGTGTACGTATTTAGGTTAGACACTAGATGGAACGATTTAGGATAAGGTTTGCCATACGTTAGTACGACAGTGTTGCGACATTATTCGGTATTTTGACATATCGCGCGAGTAGACATTCGATTTATCGGGAGACTCAAATTAGTACGAGGCAGATAATTCGGAATAGTATACGCTAAATAGACGACCAGAGCTATTAGCTTGGAAGACGCTACGTTCACACCTTCCCTTACCTTCTAGAGTTTCTTTTGTGATTTTAGTTACCATGCGCATGATATAGAAAGTGGGAAAGGATTGTAAACAAGATGTGAAATGCAATTGCCGGCATGGGTTGGAGGAATTGCGTGGTTATTCATTACTAGTCGTTGATTTCATTTAATTTATCGACTAAGGAGACTTAACCTTCCTTTTTGTTGGTTCTCATTTTGTTAAGTACCCTATCACCTTTGATAATCAATTATACTTTGATTGATGATGAACTTTGTATATCTGATTTATTTAAACACATTTTTATTCTTTTAGAGATGCCTCTATTTTTCAGGGGTTACTTGATGTAACATTGCATATATAAATTTTTGAGGCTCTTGAACACTTTCTATTTTTCCCTGAATATTTGTTATTCTTTATTAAAACTGGGATGAACAACCCTATGTATGTAGGGGATTCAGGGACATCTTATCTATGTGATAGGAGTCTGGTGGGACGCCATTGATTGTGTTTGTCATGAAAGTACTAAAGGCTGGCCACCTTTTTGTACTATGGCGGTGGACCTAAGTGATAAATGCAACCTGAAAACAGTTCAATGATCATTTTGATCTCTCGCTAAATTCTTTTATAAAATTTATCAAACAAAACTCATCTTATATTTATTCATGTTAAATACCTGTCTATTCTATTGATCCCTTTTATTATAAACCCTTGTGATTTCTAAAAGTTATCGATGATTAAGAGCAGTAAATATGGAGACAATGAAATCTTGAGTGTTGTAAGCTACATTTACGTCGAATGAAAATTTGATGAGCAGGTTTGAGAATTTAGGTTAAAGTAGAGGTTGAATTTCAAGTTAAATTTACGTTTTTAAGGAACTTTAGCAAGAATTGAAGCTTTGGATAAGGAAGTGAAGTGATTGTGTGGAGTTAATAACTTGTGCAAATATAGTCAGAGGATGTGAAATTTGGCTGGAAAGGAATGTAAGATCTAGGAGATTTTGAAAAACAGGATAAGGAGGCAAGATAACTATTTACAGGATATGAATTACTGAGACGAGCAGGCCTACCCTTATCAGAAGGTAAGATTTTGCGAGGAAGCCTACTTTAATTGTACTAGATTAATATGAAAAAACTGTAATTGTCAGTAGAAAGAACAGTATGGTCAGAAGTGACAGAATTAGAAACTAGAAGTTCAATATGATTATGAATGACGATATGAAGAATATGAATGGGATGGAAGTTAAAGGAGCTGAGTGTGAGTTATGATTGGATTGTATAGTTAACTATAAAGTACAGGAAAGGTGTGAGGATATGAAGGTGAAAATTATGATTTTCAAGATATATGTAAGTTGTCTTTTAAGTCAGAAAGAGTATAAAAGAGTTTTAATGGTTACGCTGACTAAGAGGTTATTATAATAAGATTTTAAGGTTATTTTATATATGTGGGAGATATCAATAAGGAGATAATTAAAGTGAAGCAAATTTCAGTAGTCAAGATTTCTAGGATATGTGACTTGATGAATTGCGAGGATTATCACTAGATAGAGGCATAAAGTTGAGTAATTAATTACAACCAAGAATGTAATCAGGTTCGAATATTTAAGTTCAGAAGACATCACAAGATATTTGAGTATATAGAAAGGACATGCATATGATTACTAAGTACGAGCTTTGCTATTGGAAGAACTAAAATTTTCAGGGTAAGACGAAAGGATCGAAATGAATGCCGATGACGAAGCAGTAATGAATTGGGAAAGGCCTAAGACGCTAGTGGAGATCGAAAAAACTTTGAAGGACTGTAAGAACCCAAATTTTCGATAGAATTAAAACTTTTCTTATTATGATGAAGTGCATTAGTGAATAGTAATTTTGGTGGATGAATAGTGATTTTGAGGGTTAAGAAATTTTTTCTTGCCACCTATGTGCGAGACGTAGTGTGGATATTCCGAAGTCATATTAGTGACCTACGAAGTAAATAAGTGTATGCAAAGACGATCGGAATTCAGAAATTCCAATTTCTATTTCGGTGTAATATTTGACCGGGCAGTGAATTATATATTAGTATTATCAAGAAATGAGGTATCACATCTGGGCTATTGAGGATTTAATATTTTGGAATTTTATTATATTTGATTTGAGAAATTAGAACGAAAACCACTGAGACAGTGAAACAAACGTTCTAGAAACCGTTGAGACTTTATAACGAGATTAAGGGATCGAGCGAACGAATCATGGATTAAGGATATTAAATATTAGAAGTCCAAGGAAGGATATATTATGAGAGGGAAAGAGGATTGAGAATATAATCCTAGGGCAAAGAGAATGCAAACTAGTTGAGAACGTTTGAGAAACCGGGAGAGCAAATTCTAAGATAAAGAGAACATATCAAGGATCTTGGATTTAATATTTGTTTGAGGATTAGAACTACACCAACACCTTAAAATACAATGTGGGAGAGGATAATATATATCCAAGAGATTTACGAGAAAGAAACCACTGAGACGATCACAGAAATCATTCGATGAAGGAAATGATGAAAGAACTTGCATAAAGCCCTAGAGCAAGGGTGAAAGCCCAATTTCGGCCCAAAACTAATCAAGGAGCTGATTTTTCAAGTGACTTATGGCGAAAGCCAAAAGGCAAGGTTAGTGGTGGAAGGAATCTTGAAAAACCAAGGACATGGAAGTAAAACACCACAAATTGGAGTAACATGTTTCTAGCTTGACAAATGGCCCATTAGATCATCAACAATTGTTTTAATCTCATTGGTGGACATCAAACACACTACAAACTACTTGCATAACTGGTTTTAAGAGATAGATATCACATTTGTGGTGATTATCCAATAAAAAACAAAGCAAAACACAAAATTCTCCCAAATTGCCTAGCATGAACAAAACTCAAAGAACAATTCATATCTCAAGATTTAGAGCTTCAAAAATCACCAAATTTTAACCATAGCTCCCCCATAACAGGTAGAACACACGCCTAAAGTTTGGTGGCAAACCAATGAGTGTAACCTAGCCAAATCCCTCCCCAAAATTGAGGAACCGATCCTGCCTTGCCTTCACAGTTTCTGTCCAACAGAAATATGGGGCTCAAAACCCTAGCTAGGAAGCTTCAAATTGGATGATCTAGGACTCAAAAGAAAGCTTATGAAGAGTAGAAGAAATGGTAAATATTTGAGAGCCAAACTCTTATTTTTTGATTTGTTTTATGATCTTTACAAAGTGGTGATAAATGGTGATTTAAGTTTGTATCATGTTTTGATCACGATTTTTAGGCTTTGTTAAAGACACTCAAGGCTATCCCTGAAAGTGTTTGTCCTAAATCCAATCATGTTTGATGAGTTAGGAAGAACTTTCTTGTATTCTTATTTGATTTCATTAAAATTAATAAAAGACTTGTTTTGATTTTATTACGGGCTTTATCTATTTAAAGTGTCTTAAATAAGATGTTCCATAGTTTAGAGTAAATCTTCTAGAATTATAATGAGATTATAATAGTGAGATCTAGAAGATGATAACTCTAGACTTAAACAGTTCTTGATCATAGGATAACTAATCGGAAGTTAGTGAATCCGCAAAGATTGGTACATATTATGGTTGCTCCCTTCAGGAGGATGTCTGTTCTCATAGGCATTTGTATGGTGACACTATAGCTAGTATGTAGGTGCTTATTAGGTAATAACTTCACTGAACATGACTCGATAAGTTGGACAACTAATGGATTTTACTCACGTGTCGATAGTTGTTCACTGAGTGATAGTTGTACAAGTGTCCTTAGACTTGAGATCATTAAAGTAATCTTGTATATAATGAACTATGCTTTGGATTAGTCCTTAGTCTCAAGGACATCTATTAGGTCTATTCTGGGCATAGGGATCTGTGTATGGAGATAGTTAACGGTCAATACAGGATCTACCCCTTCCAGTAAGGAAGTGAATATCCTATGTTATTCTTAGTATGTGAGTTCTAAAATCTCTGGCCAGAGTGTATGAAATTAGAAAGAAGTTTCAAATTTGCATTAATATGAACTTTGCATTATGAATAAGAAATCATATGATTAAATTTGATAGGCCTGACACGAGATCCATGCCTTGTATTTAATCGGGATATTGTAGGGTAGAAGGAATTGATTGTACGGCAACTAGTCACTGATAGGTTCTTGGTATTCTAAGCAGTGAATTCATATTATCCGGATAGTCGCGATATGTTGAGAAGCATCACTCACGCTGTAGAATAAATATAATTAATTAGTTAATTATATTTAATGAATTTTAGAATTCATATAAATAATAAATAAAAAGTTTATTATTATTTATTTCTACTACCGGCTTAATATTGAACCTACAGGGTCACACCATAAAAAGATTAATTTATTTGATGAAGGTATTTTGAGAGAGGGAGTTGTTTTAATAATGATTAAAATAGTTTTAATTATTATTTAAACATTTAGTGGGATTTATATAATATATATATATATATATATATATATATATATATATAAATTATACTAAAACCTACTTGTGCCCTATAAATAGAATGAGATGGTTCATTCTAAACACACTTGGCTTTTGTGAAAAACCTAAGAAGGAGCTAGCCTCCATCTTCTTCCCCTCTCTCTCTCCCTCCCCCCCCCCTCTCTCTCTCTCTCTCTCTCTCTCTCTTTCTCTCTCTCTCAAAAGCTTAAAATCACCATTTTATAAAAACTTGTTTTATAAAAGCTTCATCGAAGAATCAATCTTGGTGGATACCGGTAGAGAGCTTCACACTCTGAGAAGCTACTGCTCGTTACACAATTTTAAAGCTTCGATTTTCAAGGTATGATTACGATTCCTCGCTCTTTTTTTATATGCTTTTCTATATGCACGATATATGGTTTTTACGAAAATAAATGTTATATCGCTCTTCCGCTCGTCCGTAAATTCCTTCATTGGTATCAGAGCTAGGTTCTGCATATAGAGATTCATATAAAAAAATTCAGATTTTTTATGCATGTATGGATTTATTATGATTTTTGGAAGTTTATTTGGATTTAATTATGAATTAATTCAAAATAATATTTGCATGAGGTTTTGACCACTGATCTGGGTTCTACAAGTGTTGTGGATCATCTGGGTAATTTTTCATATTTTTGTGATGTGTAGATTATTTATTATGAATTTTTTAAAATTGTTCTTATTAAAATTCATAAAATAATTATGCATATGAATTATATGGAATTAAAAATTACACAAGGACCCCATGCCCACCTGCTATTTTTTGCTACTGGCTGATGTGAGAAATCATACTCCTGTAATTTTTTTATTAATTAATTAATTAATTGTTAATTAATTATTAATATTAAAATTATAATATTAATAATAAGAGTTATTGTTAGTAAAAGGGGAGTTAGTGTAGTGAATAAAAGGCAGGAGTTACAAGAAGCAACGGTCGACTGTTACATAAAAAAACAAATTACTGGAACGTGCTATCCGCCCACGTGGAGAGCAACCGGGGAATGGGGTGTAGCGCATTCCTAGAATGCGTTACAGGCTTGTAACGCATTACCGGAATGCGTTACACAATTTAATGGCTTTAAATTGTTGTAACACATGCCTTAAATGCGTTACAACCTTCTGTCCACATTAAATTTTATTTTTTGGGAGTTTCATAACTCCGTTTTGGACGTGCGATATATCGTTGGATTCGTATTTTCGAGACGAATCTAATGGAGTGGTCAAATATTTTTTATATAATAGTTTTGAACTGTTTATATTCCCGGAAGTGTTTTAAAGCATATTTTAATTGTTTTAATTGCTTTTAAATACTATAATAAATCCATACATCAATATATCAATGTGTGACATGATATTCCTTGCATGCTTAATTAATTATTTATTTTTATATATGAGATATATGCCTCTGTTTACCATGCGATGATAGATTTAGGTGAACTTAAATCAAAATAAGGCGTGCTCTAGAAAATCTAGAATATGAATCGTTTCTTGCCTTAATAATAATATTATGAATACAATCATGAGATTCTTGTGTTTGTGAAACACGTAATTAAATATGAATTTTCAATATTGAGAGAAAGGATGATTCTGTCAAAAACAGATTTCGATCTGTAAGAAAGGGGTATTAAGTGACGCCTCTTGACAATGCTCCCCCCGATCTGGGAATCATCCAATTATCGATTATTGATTTGAAATATTTAATTTAAAAGGAAGAATCTTTTTATAATATTATTATGATTGTAACATAATATAATCCCTCTAAAATTAAATAATATCAAGTAGTAATTGGCCAATGACACAACGGGCTTGTGTTGGTCATAGCCTTCCAACATGGTAGAAAGTAGTTCTTATTTTTAAATCACTGTCGTTACGTGCTACAGTCGAGGGCTTTGATTTCGAAATTAGAAATACTTGTCTATTACATAGAGATGTGTACAATGAATTAGAATATAATTGTCGTTACGTGCTACAGCCGTGGGCCGTTGGAGACTAATTCAGTTGTACGGAATGTTGGGTTAGACTTGACTTAGAATATTGAGTTTGTCGTGCCACAACCGTGACTCAATTATTCAAGAGGCTAAAGTTTTATTAGGGAATAACATAAGATGTAATTGACAAAAGTTGTCTGCCTATTGAACATCACATGGCGTTTCGTGCTACAGCCGAGGTTATGTGATGGAACGTAGGATCCCTATTCCCACTAGCATTATGAATGCTTAATTTTTCACTTAGGGGGTTGTATAAATTAGATAAACTAGTGGGAGCCACTTATGAATAAAGACCTGATTCATATAATGTTTTTTAAAATGAATTTGAATATTTGCTAAGTGTTGTTATGTGTTTATCATTTACAGATTCACTATATACATTATGTCTTCTGCACTATCACTCCGGAGCATACTAGATGCTCACAAATTGACTGGTCCTAATTTTACTGACTGGCTTCGAAACTTGAGAATTGTTCTCAGGGTTGAGAAGCTGGAATATGTGCTTGACTCACCTAAGCCTGCTGAACCTGCTGACGATGCACATAATGATGAACATGTTGTGTATCGTAAGTGGATAGATGATGCTAATGTTGCTCAATGTATCATGCTAGCTTCCATGAACGTTGAACTACAAAAGCAGCATGAACTTATGGATGCTCACACTATCCTAATGCATCTACAAGAGTTGTATGATGTGGCAGGGAGGACAGCTCGATATGAGATATCGAAGGAGCTGTTCTGCTATAGGATGTCTGAGGGATCATCTGTGAATGACCATGTACTTAAGATGATCAATTTGATTGAACGTCTTGGACAACTTGGTTTTGACATGGATGGGGATCTAACTCAAGACCTGGTCTTGCAGTCACTTCCGAGTTCGTTTTCGCAGTTTTTTGTGAACTTTCACATGAATAAGCTGGATGTCAGCCTGGCTGAACTCCATAACATGTTGAAGACTGCAGAATCGAATTTTCCCTCTAAGAAGAGTTCTGTTCTTCTAATTGGCAAAGGTTCTAATCCTAAGAAAAGGAAGAAGAACCCTCCCAAGAAGAAGAAAGTAGGTGAGAAAAATCCGGTTTCACCAAAAGCTGAAGACCCCAAGAGCAAAGCTGTTTGCTTCCACTGTAACAAGATGGGGCACTGGAAGAGGAACTACAAGGTTTACCTTGTAGAATTGAAGAAGAAGAAGGGTAGTGAGACTACCGCTTCTGATTCAGGTATGTTCATGATTGAAGTAAATATGTCACTAAATCAAATTTCTACTTGGGTATTAGATACCGCCTTTGGTTCTCACAATTGCAATTCGTTGCAGGGACTAAGGAGAAGTAGGACTCTTGAAGAAGAGGAGGTGATTCTACGGATGGGAAATGGAGCAATAGTTGCTGCTGAAGCTGTAGGATCATTTGATTTACATATGCCTACGGGCAAGACTATTGTTTTGAATAATTGTTATTTCGTTCCCTCGATTGTGAGGAATATTATTTCTATTCCCATGTTAGACTTGGCTGGATTTTCGTTTATTATTCAGAATAATAAATATTCAATTCTTAGAGATAACGTTCTTTATGATAGTGGTATTTTAAATAATGGTCTGTATGTATGTGACGTAGAGCATAATTTACTACAAATTGAACATACTAATAAAAGGAAAAGGGATGATGAAAGTCTCACCTATTTGTGGCACTCTAGACTTGGTCATATTAGTGAAAATAGACTTCGAACATTGCATAAGGAAGGGTTACTTGACCCCTTTGATTTTGAATCATATCCTACATGCGAGTCTTGTCTATTGGGTAAGCTAACCAAATCTCCATTTAGTGGACATGGAGAGAGGGCTGAAGATTTGCTAGGATTGGTACACACAGATGTATGTGGACCGATGTCTTCGCAAGCCATGAGCGGATTTTCGTACTTCATTACTTTCATAGATGATCGATCTAGATTCAGATATGTGTATTTGATGGAACACAAATCTGAAGCCTTTGAAAAGTTCAAAGAATATAAGAATGAAGTGGAGAAACAAACCAAACATAGTATTAAAACCCTTCGATCAGATCGAGGTGGTGAATACTTGAATGGAGAGTTTCTAGATTATCTCAAAGAAAATGGTATAGTCTCCCATTGGACTCCTCCATATACTCCACAGTTGAATGGAGTATCTGAAAGGAGAAGTCGAAATTTGTTAGACATGGTTCGGTCCATGATGAGCTATGTAAATCTTCCAGTATTCCTTTGGGGTTATGTATTGGAAACCTCAGCATATTTACTGAATACGGTGCCTTCCAAATCTATTCCTCAAACTCCATATGAGATATGGATAGGAAGGAAATCGAGTCTTAAACACATTAAGATTTGGGGATGTCCAGCTTATGTCAAGAAAGTTGACCCCGATAAGCTAGAATCTCGATCCGTAAAATGTAGTTTTGTGGGATATCCTAAAGAGACTTTAGGGTATTACTTCTACACCGATCATAGGGTTTTTGTCTCCAGACATGCTACCTTCTTGGAAAAACAGTTTATCCTTGAAGGAAACAGTGGGAGCAAAATAGAACTTAATGAAGTTCAAGAAACACAAACTACTACGGTTCAAGAGGAAACACCTGTTCAGACTAAACAACCTTCTATGGAACAACCCATTCGTAGGCCAGAGAGAGTGTCTCGCCAACCTGAGAGGTATTATGGCTTTGTCATTGAGAATGACAATGAGTTGTCAATCATTGATGATGACGACCCTATGACCTATAATGAGGCTATGAGTAGTGTTGACTCAGAGAAATGGCAGAGTGCCATGAAATCCGAAATGGATTCTATGTATACCAACCAAGTATGGACTTTGGTTGAAGCACCAGAGGATGTGAATCCTGTTGGGTGCAAATGGGTATACAAAAGAAAGATTGGAGCAGACGGCCAGGTGAAGACCTATAAGGCCAGACTCGTGGCAAAAGGATTCAGACAAAGGCAAGGGATTGACTTTGATGAAACGTTTTCGCCTGTAGCCCTGTTAAAATCAATTCGGATTTTGCTTGCGATTGCTGCTTACTACGACTATGAGATCTGGCAAATGGACGTGAAAATGGCCTTCCTCAATGGGAAACTTGAAGAGGAAGTGTATATGACACAGCCAGAGGGTTTTGTTTCCAAAGGGAATGAACACCTAGTATGTAAGCTGCTATGAACCATATATGGGTTAAAGCAAGCTTCTCGTAGATGGAACATCCATTTTGATGAGACAATAAAAGAGTTTGGTTTTATCAACAACATAGATGAACCATGTGTCTACAAGAAGGTTAGTGGGAGCGTGGTAACATTTCTTGTATTGTATGTGGATGACATACTTCTTATAGGAAATGATATACCGATGCTGCAATCAGTCAAAGTTTGGCTATCGAAGAACTTCACTATGAAGGACTTGGGAGAAGCATCCTACATTCTCGGTATGAAGATCTATAGAGATAGATCTAGAAGAATGATAGGTCTTACCCAGGGTACATACATCGAGAAAGTGCTTAAAAGGTTTAGCATAGAAAACTCCAAGAAAGGTCTCATACCGATGAGCCATGGAGTATCCCTTTCCGAAAAGATGTCTCCTAAGACACCTGAGGAAAGAGAGCGTATGAGTAAGATTCCTTATGCTTCACCAATAGGATCTATCATGTACGCGATGTTATGTACTAGGCCATATGTTGCTTATTCAAGTAGTGTGATGAGTAGATATCAGTCTGATCCAGGTGAAGACCACTGGAAAGCAGTGAAGAACATCCTTAAGTACTTGCGAAGGACTAAGGATATTTTTCTCGTTTTTGGTGGATTTGAGTTGAAAATAGAGGGTTATACAGACTCTATTTTTCAATCAGAATGTGATGATAGCAAATCCACGTCAGGGTACGTGTTTACTCTGAATGGTGGTGCGATTAGTTGGAAGAGTTCCAAAAAGTCTACAACGGCTGACTCCACAGCGGAAGCAGAGTATATAGCTGCAAGTGAGCCTGCAAAAGAAGCTGTTTGGATGAGGATATTTGTTTCTGAGTTGGGAGTTGTTCCTAGTATTGAGGAGCCTATTGTGTTGCATTGTGATAACAACGCAGCAATAACACAAGCCAAGGAACCTAGGTCTCATAAAAATTCCAAACATGTTTTGCGGCGCTTTCAGTTGATTAGGGAAATCATTGAAAGAGGAGATGTCAAGATTGAGAGAGTTGACTACTTACAAAGTTATAGTCTCAGATTCAATTTGATCGTCATAAAGAGAAGATGGGTATTAGATACAAGGGTAATTGGCTTTAGTTCAAGTGGGAGATTGAAAGTGTTTGTCCTAAATCCAATCATGTTTGATGAGTTAGGAAAAACTTTCTTGTATTCTTATTTGATTTCATTAAAATTAATAAAAGACATGTTTTGATTTTATTACGGGCTTTATCTATTTAAAGTGTCTTAAATAAGATGTTCCATAGTTTAGAGTAAAGCTTCTAGAATTATAATGAGATTATAATAGTGAGATCTAGAAGATGATAACTCTAGACTTAAACAGTTCCTGATCATAGGATAACTAATCGGAAGTTAGTGAATCCACAAAGATTGGTACATATTATGCATGCTCCCTTCAGGAGGATGTCTATTCTCATAGGCATTTGTGTGGTGACACTATAGCTAGTATGTAGGTGCTTATTAGGGAATAAGTTCACTGAACATGACTCGATAAGTTGGACAACTAATGGAGTTTACTCATGTGTCGATAGTTGTTCACTGAGTGATAGTTGTACAAGTGTCCTTAGACTTGAGATCGTTAAAGTAATCTTATATATAATGAACTATGCTTTGGATTAATCCTTAGTCTCAAGGACATCCATTAGGTCTATTCTGGGCATAGGGATTTGTGTATGGAGATAGTTAACGGTCAATAAAGGATCTACCCCTTCCAGTAAGGAAGTGAATATCCTATGTTATTCTTAGTATGTGAGTTCTGAAATCTCTGGCCAGAGTGTAGGAAATTAGGAAAAAGTTTCTAATTTGCATTAATATGAACTTTGCATTATGAATAAGAAATCATATGATTAAATCTGATAGGCCTGACACGAGATCCATGCCTTGTATTTAATCGGGATATTGTAGGGTAGAAGGAATTAATTGTACGGTAACTAGTCACTGACAGGTTCTTGGTATTCTAAGCAGTGAATTCATATTATCCAGATAGTCGTGATATGTTGAGAAGCATCACTCACGAAGTAGAATAAATATAATTAATTAGTTAATTATATTTAATGAATTTTAGAATTCATATAAATAATAAATAAAAAGTTTATTATTATTTATTTCTACTACCGGCTTAATATTGAACCTACAGGGTCACACCATAAAAATATTAATTTATTTAATGAAGGTATTTTGAGAGAGGGAGTTGTTTTAATAATGATTAAAATAGTTTTAATTATTATTTAAACATTTAGTGGGATTTTTATAATAATATATGAAAATAACACCTAGAGGGGGTGAATAGGTGTTTATGGCTAACAATGCTTATTTATGACCTATTTTGAAATTTACCGAAAACAGCTTGCTGTTTGTAATAACACAGTTTACAAATGGCACGCTGTTTGTATCTAAAATGCAATGCAGAATGAAATATGCAGTAAGTAAAAAGAGACACACGATCTTTTAGCCAGGTTCGACCCCTAAACCTCTATGGTCTACGTCCTGGTCCCTTATCAAACTTGGTAAGAGAATATATTATTGATCAACTACAAACCGATTACAAGATACAACAATATATCTCCCTTACACCCTGTTGCTTACAAATGGCTTGTTGTTTCCTGTGCTGAACCAACCCTCTAAGTACTACTTCCCAAGTAAACTTCTCTAGTATAGTTCGACTCACCCTAAACTTTAAGCCAACCTTGTACAACAACAAACAATTACAACTTGAACAATACAATGATTTAAATGATACAACTCAACCTATGAACCCTCTGAATATATATATATATATATATATATATATATATATATATATATATATATATATATATATATATATATATATATATATATATATATATATATATATATATATATATATGCGTGTATGTAGGTTTGAGAGGTTTATAAGGATTTTGCAATGAAGGCTTTTGTGTTTGATTATAGCTTCGAGTTTTCTGCACACTTGTATTGATGGTTAAGAACTGAGCATTTCACGTCCTTAAATAGATGAAGAAGAGTGCATTTTAAATCAAACACCAACGGTATGAATTATAACCGTTAGTTATAATTTTGTAGAATAATCAAGATGAAGAAGATGAAGAATATGTTTGTCAGATGATAATACCAATCTGGAGCGTGTTTGACATGATGAGGAATATTAGAAATGATTAGAAAGACATCCCCATGTGTTTGTTTTTGAGTGGAGGTATTGTGAGGAATTAAAATAATGAAAAGTAGATCTTACTTTCCTTATTTTAAGTTAAGGAATATTGTTTGTTTCCCAATGTGTATATGGTATGAGTGTTTGACATATTAATATATATAATCAGAGGGCCCTTACAAATATTCCTAACATGTCACATCTTATTCTTTTGAATTTCCGAATTTCTGGAGAAATCTGCCAGATACAACCAGTACGTTGTTTGTGCAAATGGCAAGCTGTTTGTGACAGACTGATTTTTCAATCAGTAAGCTAAGTTGTCCTGCAAAACCAAGTTAGTATAGATACACAAGCATGCTGTTTTTATATCTATTAAGAAGCCAACTGGCTTGCTGTTTGTTATCATCAAAACTTGGAGTTTCAATCTCCCCATTTTTGATGATTACAACACCTAATTTAGGAGAATTATAAAACTCCCCCTAAATCCCTGCATCAATATTAGATATAAAAATAATTTAGGAGAATTATAAAACTCCCCCTAAATCCCTGCATCAATAATAGATATAAAAATAATAACCTGATAGATAAGCCACTTAAGACATTAATCCAGATAGAAGCACAAAAGTTGTCATCACAACCAATTCAACAATACTTAAGCAACCAGGTTCATAGGTCATAATCAACAACAAGTTCATCGACCACAAAAGCAACCACAAAAGTTAAGGAGACATAAAAGTTTAAAAAGAAGAAAACACATAAATTCTCCAAATTTCCTCCCCTTAATTCATCAAAAAATACTTAAGAGTCTTTGTCATCTTCAGCTTCATCTGACTTGGTAACTTCAGTGTCCCTATTTTCACCCTCTTTTGCAGCTTCAGTAGCCAAATCTTCAAGGCCTTGCTCATGTTCCATCGCAGACTGAGTTGCAGAGGTAGCTCCAGATGTTTTGAGTATAGCTTCTTTTATTGCTTTCATCTCTGAAATGATTTCCTTCATTGCACCCTTAATGGCTTGATACTCAGCTTTAACACCTGACAGATCAGTCCTAATAGCTTGAGAATCACTCCTAAGAGATACAAGTTCAGCCTTCATAAAAGCAACATCTGTTTGAAGAGAGTGAATGAACGAATTTGGAAGCATAGGATTAGTCTTAGTAGAGGTGGCAGGATCAGGAGTAGGGTCATCCAAAGGAGGAGAAGGCAATATGCGAGATAACTCCCCATTCTCAATTTGCAGGTTATTCAAAGCCAGAAACTTCAAATCAAAAACTTCTTTTAAAGGAATTTTGATAGCATTCTTTAAGTCTACTTTAAAGAACTCAAACACCTTGGTAAGGAGCAGTCCATAGGGAATTCCACCAACCGTTTTATCCACAGTTGCCATCATCTTACTTAAGATAAGAGAGGACAAATCAAAAGCCCTTCCAGTCAACACCATGGAGACAACAACAACATCCTGACAGGTGAAATTCGATTTGTTTCATACTCTGGGACAAATGTGTGACCTACACAGTTTGAATATCAAGTGGGCAAGAGGTATAACCATCATAGTGGTTGGAAGATTAGTATCTTCAGAGCTAGGATCTCCAATTATTACCCTTAACTGGTCAATGAAAGTAAAATCCGAGAGAGATATTTGGCCTTGATCCGTATAGACATCAGTTTCACTATCATTGTCATATTTTAGAATTGAATTTAACACAGGCGGGTTTAATTGGATTTTCTTTCCACCAACAACAGACATGCAATTACCAAATTTATATGATCGAAGATTTGTGTAAAATTCACGCACTAAATCAGGATAATAAGCTTTAGGTGTATCTAACAGGAACGATTCCATACCCAAATCAGTAAATAATTTAAGCACACCGCATTGTCTAAGAGGTGAGATTAACTTACTTGCTGTTGGCTGTTCCAGAATTATTGAACGAACACCTAAGTCTAGATCTTTGTAACGAGTCTCGGATTCAGGTGAGAGAAACGTTGGTGACAATGACATTTTCAGCTTCTTGGATTCTGGGGTTTGTGATATTTCATCTCCACTTTCGTTTACTCCAGTGGAGGTATCATCCTTCTTAGAGGTGGATGGAGCGGGGGCCTTTCGTGCTCTTGCCTTTCGAGTCATGGTGGTTCGAGAGAGAGAGATTGAAGAACCCTAATAGTCGCTTATTAACCCTAATCCCACTTGAGAGAGGTAATGAAAAACCCTAGTTTTCTTTTGCACGATTTGTTTTGGGGATAGTACTGACGGTTTCTCTTTTCTGTTTTGATAAATTTTTAGGGGAGAATTTTTGGGTTTAAAGAATTAAAACGAAAATTCTAATTAAAAACCATTTAAACGCAAGTGAATATGAATATAGATTTAAGATTAATCATTTAACAATTAAGAACTACTTTAAAAAACAATTCAAAAATGACATGATAGAATATTTAAAAAATCTGATAAGCATGTACCACATACGACATTTTGATCACATATAAACATGTATTTGCACACAAATGGTAAGTAAGAAACGATGACAATCAGTATGCCATTTGCAATATGAGTTAGAACAAATGGTAAGCTGACCTGTCCTGCAACTCCCAATCAGCACGCTGTTTTACATAGAACACATACCAAGTTGCATTCGAATGACTGAAAATCTTTCTTCAGCAAGAGGCTTTGTGAAAATATCAGCTAGTTGAAATTCAGTTGGAACATAAACCAACTCTATTTTTCCTTTAGCAACATTATCTCTCAAGAAATGGTGTCGAACATCAATGTGCTTCATTCTTAAGTGATTCACCGGATTCTTCGAGATATTGATGGTGCTAGTATTGTTAAGTGGATTATATATCCACTTTTGAGACTCCTAAGGGCTTGAATTGTTGTAAATCCTTGAGATTTGGTATAGTATTAATTGTGTTTTGTGTTGTTTGATAGGTTGTTGTCGTAGGACGAAGGGAGACGACATGATGCCTTTTTCATCTTCAAGATCGGCTAAGAAGTGTCAAGAGTTCAAGGGAATAGTATTGATGCAAGTTGGAAGGAGCATGGAAGGAAACGAGGCAGAAAACAGAGCAAGCAAGGAAGAAGAAAAAAAAACGATTTCCAGCAATTCTGGGACTGGGGCGCGCGCGCCAGGCATGGGGCGGCCGCGCGGTGCATGGGGCGCCCGCGCCAAGCCTGGGGCGGCCGCGCGAGGAGCTAAATTTCTTCCCGAAAATTCAACATTATTCCTGGGCCAGTTTTGTAGTTGGGCTTTATTTTCAGACCTTATAAAAACGATTTTATAACACATGTAACACAGCTAGGGTTTGTAGAACATAGAGAGGAGGCAAGAACAAGAGCAAAAACACTTCCAAGGTGACGACAAGGAAGATTTACTCAAGTTCAAGATCTAGGGTTTTTCTTTCAAGAGTTCTCAATCTTTTAAACTTTATACTTTGTATTCAATTGAATTATTTTCAAGTATTCTATTATCAATCATTAATTGTCTTCATTTCTTGTTTTAATTATGTTATCAATTGAACCCATGATGGTGCTAAGTTCAATTATGAACTAAACACTATCATGGGGTTCCTATGGATTCAATTTCATATTTATTGTGTATGACATGTAATTGATTTTGGGTGATTTACTTGTGATAATCTAATATGGTTTGGTTTAATTGATTGATGTGTAGCTAGCATCTTATTTATTAATCCTTTATGATTGCGAAAGTGGATTCTAGGATTGAGAATATGCCATATTAGCATGAGTTCATGAATTAATTGTTATTCATGATTAGTAGTATGTTTTTACCCAATTCATATTGCCTCATGTAATTATAAAAGACAACTTGTGCTTAAACCAATTGTGTTTCCAGATTGTATAGACATATATGATTTGAATGTAATTTGGTGTCTGCTTAAATTCTATCTCTTGTGGATATTAAGTGGTATGATACGAGTGTACTGACAGGTAGCTCGTATTATTGTCGTGTTATCTGATTAATTATCATGTTATCACCTATTTCGATTTATTATGTTAACCATTAGTGAAGTTGATGAAGTTGGAACCCCATGCCTTCTCATATTAAGAATTCTTTTGTAATTTACTTGCACTTAGTTAATTAAAATAGTTAAACAAAAACTCAATTTGTTAATTGTTCAAGCATTAAGAAGTAACTATACACTGTTGCATACGCACTAAAATTGGCATTACACCTAGTCTCTGCGGAACGAATCTTACTCATCACTTGCTATTTGTGATCGCGTATACTTGCGTGTTTACGAGTCAACAAGTTTTTGGCGTCGCTGCCGGGGACTTCGGTGTTAAGTGTAGTTTATGTGCTTGTCAGCAGTGGTCGTTATAGATTACTAACTTGAATTTATTTTTGTTTACTTATTATCTCGTGTCTTTCTGCTCTTTGTACTCAGGTACCTGAACTTGCATGCTAACACGATCTAAAGCTAGAGCTCAAGCAGAGTTAGAAAGACTAAGCGAGGTAATCTTACTACCGGAAGAAGTTACTCTTTTCGGATTGGGCGATGCTAATGCTAATCCACCGGTACAGCCAAAGGCACTCATGGAATATTTTAGACCAAAGATCAACGATATACAGTCTAGTATCATCAGGCCAGCTATCGCAGCGAATACTTTCGAGATTAAGCCTGGAACTATCCAAATGGTGCAGAACACAGTGCAGTTTGGGGGTGGTGTAACAGAGGACCCTAATATGCATATTATGAATTTCATTGAAATTTGTGACACCTTCAAGTTCAATGGTGTTTCTGATGATGCCGTGAAGCTGAGACTTTTCCCTTTCTCTTTAAGGGACAAAGCTAAAGGCTGGTTACATTCTTTGCCGGCTGGATCTATCACTACTTGGGATGAGCTTGCACAAAAATTTCTCTCGAAATTCTTTCCTATAGCGAAAACAGCTGCCATGAGGAATGCTATTGCTCAGTTTGCTCAGGCACAGGGTGAGTCACTGTGTGAATCTTGGGAGCGCTATAAGGAGATGCTCAGAAAATGCCCCCATCACGGAATGCCGGAATGGATGATCATAAATAGCTTCTACAATGGACTGGGAGGTCAGTCTAGAACTATGGTGGATGCAGCTTCTGGTGGGGATCTTTGGGCTAAAAGCTATGATGAAGCCTATGAGCTTATCGAGATTATGGCTTCAAACGAGTACCAGTACCCTTCACAGAGACTTCAACAACACAAGGTAGCAGGGGTTCTTGAGGTGGATGCAACCACAGCTCTAACAGCTCAGTTAGAGGCTTTAAACATGAAGGTAGACTCTTTGGCTAATCTTGGGGTGCAACAGGTTGCTAGCGTCTGTGAGTTATGTGCAGGTGGTCATGACACTCGTCAATGTGCCATCTCTAACGAATCAGCTCAGTTCGTGAGCAACTTCCAAAAGCCACAACAACCAGTGCCTAACACATATCATCCCAACAACAGGAATCACCCTAATTTCAGTTGGGGTAACAGTTAGAACAACATGCAACAATCATCTTATCCCCCTCCTAATCAGCAGTTTGGGGGTAGACAGTTCAACCCTTCTGGAATGCAGCAGCAATATGCTCCGAGGCAGCAATATCAGCCTCCGGGATTTCAACAGCAGTCAAGCGAAAAATCTGAATTAGAAGAATTGAGATCAATGGTCAAGAGTCAAGCGGTGTCACTCCAGAGTCAGGCATCATTACTCAAGACATTGGAAAATCAAATTGGACAACTCGCAACTGCCTTACTCCAAAGGCCTCAAGGAACTCTTCCGAGCAACACAGAACCTAATCCAGGAAAGAAGGAAGGCAAGGAATAGGAACAAGCTATTACTCGGAAATATGGTACCATTGACTGACCACCAAGTTAGTATATTGAATTTTCCACTGCAAGGATGTGTATCCTCATCTAGGTACTGGTCAAACTCCGACTTAGGAGCATGTCGGATGCCAGAATCTCGCTCCCTTTGTCTTCACAATTTAAAGTCATTCAATTTATTTTTTTGTGGAACTTCTGACTGAACATTAGTACTAGATATAAGTTCATCATATCCACCATCAAGGATCGAACTTTCAGACGAAATAATCATGCCTCCATAATGAATGTAAAGATAAAAAAAATCTGATTTTACTTTTTGTACATAAGTATAAGCACAATCTTTACCATAAAGCTTATCATAATAATATTCGATGATGTCCATCTTAAACCTAGGGTCAAGAACCACCGCTACTGCTAAACAAATACAACACTCATCCCAATATTTAGAGAATTTAATTCTCATAGGAACAACCATTTCCCTGAAGCATTGTTCTGGGTGGTTTTCCCATGCAGCTAATTGAAGATTAATCTCACATATATCTGGAAAAAATACATTAGCAGTAGGATAGGTAGTTCCGCTAAAATGAACAGTATCTTCACTAAATATTTTAAAACAAAAATGAACTGTCCATGCAATTGTCGATTCTTCTTTACTAGGATTAAGAACATAATTTTTATCCATAAATGCTAAACAATCAAATGCCTCCTCATGCTCTACGGCAATGTCGAGCATTTCAAAAGTGGAATTCCACCTAGTGGATACATCCATGGGAATTTTTCTTTTACCTTGCATTTTTAAATGAAGCACAACTTGGTGAAATTTCCATTTTCCGTATGGGGACTTTAACAAATATCTAACAGTACCACGAATATTATCTAAAAACGGTTTAATTAAAGCCAACCTAACTTGCGCAACCAAATTTAGAATATGTGCACTACAACGAACATGAAAAAAAATCACCACCGCATGGAATTCTATCCGAAAGCCAAGTTTTCAAATACCTAGCCATGCAATCATTTGATGCAGCATTATCAACTACCATTGATAACAACTTCTTATCTAAATTCCACTCCATGACTAATTGTGAAATAAACCGAAACAAGACTCTCCATCATGTGGGTAACTAATATACCTATAATTCAAGATCTTTGTGCTCAACTCCCAATCACTGGTAATATAATGTGTTGTTAGTGCTGCATAAGCAAAATTTGAGAATCGGAAGTCCAAATATCAGTAATGAGGGTGACTCTTGAATCTAAATCATCAAGTAATTGATAAACCTTCACTTTCATCTCTCCGTGTAATTTAACTACATCAAACCTAACAGTGTTTCGACTTGGTAACCTAAATTCAGGTTGCAATCCACCGCAAAAAATTTCAAAAAACTCGTGTTCAGCCATATTAAACGGATAATTGTGTTTAACAATCATCTTTGCTAGATCTGTTCTACTTCTATCCTGGCTAAATTTAAAAGGTTCAACCTTAACTACAACATCAGTACTTATCATGGTTGCAAGTGTTGGTTGTCCCTTACTATTATCTATTTTTGCAGTACACCTCTTTAAATGTGCAGCTAATTGACTAGAACCTGACTTACTATCTCCCACAAAGGATTTTTCACATTGATTACACACAACCCTTTCTTTTCCTAGGGTCTTTAATTGTTTTCATATCTTTCCATACCTTTGATTTTTTTGCCCTCTACACAACTGCTTTTTCCACAGGTTCCTCAACATGAATTGGAACAGATTCAGCAGTTCCAATTGGAACAGGTTCAGCAGTTCCAATCGGCTCATTATTAGCAGTTGATCTTCCTGTATTCTGAAAAATAAAACACAATTAAGAGAAGTAAGGAACAAAAGATACAAAAAATCAAACACATAGAGAACCAATAAATCATGATTCAAACTTCAGTTAAGCAGAGAATGAAATCACGACATAAGAGGAAACAAATCTATACCATTGTGATAATAGAGAATGGAGAATAAAATCTGAAGATTTTAGATATTTTGATAGAGAATACAGCTTAATATTTTGATAGAGAGAATAGAGAAAAGGAGCGCAGGCTGGCAGCGGTTGAAGCCCTAAAATGAAAGATAGAACTAGGGTTTAGGATTAGTTTTGTATAATAAAAGACGGGCTAACTTTAAAATAATTTTTTTGACAAAATTTTTTAGTATTTATTTTAAAATATTTTTTATTGGAATTTTTTTATCTATTTTAAACCCTAAACCCATCCCTAAAGGGTTTCGATATTTTTCAAAATATTTCTCGACGATCCAACCGTACCGATATCAAAATCCATCATTTTTAATATTATTGCCAAAATTTTAGAAAAAAATAAATTCATTTGACTTTGTAATTTAACGATCAACTAGTACTTTGACTAGTACCCCTAAACATGGTTTCGTCCTTGATTCGTGTTTGGATATTTTTCAAAATATTTCTCGACGATCCAACGGTACGGATGTCAACATCTATCATTTTTAATGTTATTGCCAAAATATTAGAAAATAAATAAATTCATTTGATTTAGTAATTTAACAGTCAACTAGTACTTTGACCAGTACCCCTAAACATAGTTTCATCCTTGATTCATGTTTCGATATTTTTCAAAATATTTCTCGACGATCCAACCGTACGAATGTCAACATCTATCATTTTTAATGTTATTGCCAAAATTTTAAAATAAATAAATTCATTTGATTTAGTAATTTAACAGTCAACTAGTACTTTGACTAGTACCCCTAAACATAATTTCGTCCTTGATTCGTGTTTCGATTTTTTTCAAAATATTTCTCGACGATCCAACCTTACGGATGTCAACATCTATCATTTTTAATGTTATTGCCAAAATTTTAGAAAAAAATAAATTTATTTGATTTAGTAATTTAACAGTCAACTAGTATTTTGATTAGTACTTTGACTTGTATTCAAATTTTTAGATGATAATCGAAAAGTCTATATTTTTTTTATAAATTTTATATTATATATGATAAGTAAAATATATATAATATATAATAAATAATAAATATAACATATTATATATATATATATATATATATATATATATATATATATATTATAGTATAGATATGTAGATATATTTTTTATATTATATATTATATATAATAAATATATTATATATAATATATAAAAAATATTTAATATATAAATATATTCGGATCGAATCGTTAACGGATCGGATCATGCTAAATCCATACCCGAACCTTATCGGATCGAATTTTTTTTTAAGGATCCATACTCACTAATTTCTGATCGGATCGAATTCTTGAACTATTGACAGGCCTAATCGATACCATCAGTTTTTTAAATAAGTGTAGGGTCCATGATGGCCTATCACGTGAACCCTGTTAGCCTTATTATATACTCTATCCGTCTAATTTTATGTGACACTCATTCTTTTTTGGAACGTTTAAAAAAAATGAACATTTAAAATTAGTATATTTTTAATAATATAAAACACTATTACACCCATTACTTTTCTTCACTATATCAATTCTATTATTAAATAATTACTACTACACCCACTATTTTTTTCAACTATCTCAAATCTATTATTAAATATTGATAGATCCCACTACTTTACTCACTTTTCATCTAATTTTACTCATTTTTGTATAATTTTCTTAATAAGTCAATTTAGCTTTCTTAAACTTTGTAAAAGTCAAACCAGCTCATATAAACCGGGACGGAGGAAGTATAGGATAAAATTATCTTATTATTTATTAATTAGAGTAAGAAACCAAAAATCGAAAACCAAAATTTCAATTTTTCAATTTTTTTTTGATAAAATCGTACTTGCATTAAAATATTTCAAGGTTATAGATGATACAATCTTGAGCGGAAACATTTCACTCCGAAAGACCTGACATAGAATATGTCGCCCTCGCTAAGCAATGAGCTACAATATTCGCAGACCTAAGTGTGTAACACACTAGCACTTCATCAAAATGTTTATGCATATTATCCATACAAGCCTCCAATATATTATAAGCCAGCACTAAAACTCACACAAACGGTGAGAGAAAAACAAACTCACACAAACAAGCGATGAGACAATAATAAACTCACACAAAAGGTGAGAACAAAAAACAAATCGATCTTACAATCGGAAAAGGCTTAGAAACCTTATATCCGAATTAAATATAGATCAACTAAACACCGAAATCTTCAAGGTTTAAACAACACTCGATTTTATTGAATTGGAAAAACAGGCGAAACATTTGATTAATTGAATTGTTCTAATTCACAAATAAACTTAGAGCCGATTAAAACCCGAACCGAATTGAAATTCAGTAGATCGAGTTTGGATTTAGAAAATTCGGGTTTCAATCTGGTCTGGATCCGAATCCAACATATATGTTTGAGTCCAGATTTGATTTCTATAAAAAAAAAAAAAAAAAAGAACTGATCGACCCATTTGCCATCCCTATACATTTCAATATTTCATTATCAAACATAATTTTATTTTTAAAAAACTATACTTTAAAACATCCGAACATCAAAATTATGAGAAATAAATAATTTAACTTTTACAGCAACACTTTTCCCTCAATTCTCCCTACAACACAGTAATTTTCAAAGGTAATTCGAAACAGAGTCCAACTATTTTCCATCACTATATTTCGTTTCGCATTTCAAAAGGGTTCAAGTAAGATTTAACGAGGCCTACCTTAACACCACAATACGCGGTGGTTCATAAACACTATATTATTTCAATAACCAAAGTCCATTTCATTAGAACAGAAAATAAAGCCAAAGCTTAACAATAGGTTTTCTAAGGAAAGCTTAACAATAGGTCCCCAAGTAACACTATTTTATTTCGATAACTGAAGTCCATTTTATTGAAACTAGAAAATAAACCCAAAGCTTAATAATAGATCCGTCGAGCAGAAATCCCATGGTTCATTGATATAAGTACTGAAGTACTTCATGCACAGACAACAACGGCTTCATCTCCCCCAAAAGTGAGAAAGGAAAATCACACAAATTAAATAACTACATTGAAAATTTAACTCCTCATACACAGCAGCTCAAGGCAGCAGGCTCAAGGCAGCAGCACATAAGCATCGCAAATCCTTTCACTGTCCAGCAGCACTATGACCAAAATGCAGGTGGCAGGAGCTACTGATCATCATGAACCATCCTGGGGCATGTTCGAAATCATAAAGTTAAGTTTGGAATACCATAAAATGTCTCAATCCCAATGCCACCAAAGGCCAAGGAAACGTGACAATAACCAACAAGAAAAGAAAAATATTGTAGAAACTAAAAAGAATAAATGCTGAGGAATGCAACTATTTTATTCCTTTCAACCTTCTCTATATTAGTTATATACACCAAAAAGTAAAAGGGTCAAATAGCTGACATAAGTTACAGGTTGGGCAACAATTGTCCAATGTTATTTATCCGAGGCCTTGTATTGCATTAGACCTTCCTTCTCTATTAAAAGTATCATGCTCCATATTCGGAAAAGTAAAAGTATCCGACAACCAACACAAGTTTCAGGTTATGCAACAAGTATCCAATAGGCAACAAAATTAAATAAGTATAGAGGACTTCTACAGGTAGATAAGATAGCTTCTCAATTATCCAAGGTATTGTATTTGACTAAACATTCCTTCGCAAATATAGTCCCCACTATAGATACAGCAGCAATAGGGTCCGCGAGCTGACAACTTTCAAGTTTTCAAGTCGCACCAGAAGGATCCAAAGTGTAATAGAACTTCTAAAATGATTAATGAAAATTTAGCTGAAACACCTAACAAGCTAACCATAACTAGATGAATATAACAATTCAGAATGATTGTACTTATTTGTGCTAGTTCAAGTTGAAATAGATTAGTAGTCCTCCACTAGAGTGCACGTCACATACAACTTCTCATTACGCAACAATTGCACACTCATGAAATTTATATAAAGATTAAAGACTACAAAATCCTAGCAAGATGTTCTCTCCTTGACCCCCTTTCTTGCCAAGGAAGAAATAAGAGAAATGGAATACGTTGAGAACTAAAAATTTCGCAAAACAAAACTTGATGTAAAAACAAGGCACTAGGGTCACACCCTAAAATAATATTACAAACAAAACCACCAACCAAAACAAAGAGAGTACTAGGATCCACCATAAATAAGTATTTCCTGGTTTAGGATTTCATGTTTTCAAAGCTTTTAAACAACAAAATAACAATACTAACACTATAAATTAGCCCTACTTTCGAAGATCAGATCATATTAGGGATGAGCTTCTAAGTTCTATCAAACCAACTAACAAACTTATAACCGATGAGCATGTTTTCTTTTTGAGAGGATAGTTGTTGAGTGTGTTGTTTACTTGTATTAATTGCCAAATTTCATCTTCTACTTATCTCACTTCATTGGGTATTAGGGTATACATAGTTTGTCTTGGATACTTACACTAATTGTAGTTCACACTTTTTGAGGCAGATATATCAAGAGATGACCTAATGTATGCTAGTGATGTGTTATGAAGTACTATACTTTTACACAGACAATACAACCAACAAACAAGCAATGCAAAATTTTAAAAACTAACATATGGAAATAGAGTCCTCTTAAAAAGAGTAGCATCCATACATCAGCAATAATGGCATCTAATTGAAGTAATGTACGAACTCCCCTGAAGTTTTTCAGTTTTTTTTTCTTTTGAATAGTTTCACAAATATCCTATGAAAATTAAACACAAAAACTGGGCCTTCCTAATAGTAGGATAAAACATCAACTTATTAATCCTAAAAGAAAATCAAACAGATCTTCAAATTAAATTATTGAGCATGAACTATTACATTTTAGCAACAAGAAAGGCAGTCAAATATGGAAAGAAACAGTCAATTAATGCATACAAGAGAGATTTGAGAATACGGGTAAGAGAGAGTACTCACTAAAGGGGGAGGAAATTAAGCACTTGGGTAGTGGATTCAATATCATACGAGTGGGTATCAACGGGGGTGAGGCTTATGGTGGAATGACATCGCTTCACTTTAAACCTGAAGAAGAGAAGAATGGTCTTCGAAGGTGAGTTGGGATCACCACCTTTAATAGACGATCGCATAGGTGATAGCAAATCTATAGGTGAGTACACGGCTAAGCACAAGATTTTGTTGGCGGCGTCTAGACAAAACAATGAATCAAAATGGAAGTAAATGTTATCCATAGAGATATCTTTTTCAATATCCCGAGAGGACCACTGCACCTCCAAATACTTTCCGGTGTCAACCTCATATGCACTAACAAGATTGGGAAATTTACGGCCATGAACGAAGAGTACGCCATCAAGAAGAGCAGCATCCACGACTTTTTCCCACCCAAGGAAATTGGAATTCAGACATTGCCATACACCAGTCTCGTCATCTTGATTCTGACAATCTGGAGGATAGAAAGCATAGAGGGAAGGTGAGGGAAGCTGACCCCCATAAACGTGAACCAGAATGCGGTTGATGGTAGGGTCCGGAATCGCTGGATAGCATGGTATGCAATTGCACAGTTCTGGAGGAAAAGAAACTAGCGACTTCCAGGGTCCAAGAACCTCAACATTGGTGGTATCAACATAAAGAACCTCAGGAGAAAAGAAGCTACATCCAACGGAGTAAACATCTCCATTAAGGCAGGTGCAGATGTAACCATATTGAGTATTCATCGGAGGTGCTGGGGCCCACCGTCCAGGCACCACTAATCCATCCTTGAGATCTGCAGGATCGAAGTGAAAGCGAGACGCGCCCATGTAAAAATGGGATTCGGGATGGGATTTGGCGAATTTAAAGAGGGACGATTTCCCATCAATAGAAATCAAACCTCCAAAGATGAAGATGGATTGACCCGAAGCCACCATTATACCACGCCTGCAAGCCCTGGGCAGTGAAGGCAAGCAATTACGATATATTTTGTTCAGCTTAAGATCCACTACATGGAAATCTTCCCGTCTATAACTTTCTTCAACATTACCACATAGAATCTTACCACTGTCCCTGTTCACTGACCGTACCAGAATCTTTCTTTCGTTTCCTTGTTGAATACTGTTGCTAATTGACGACATTTTTCCCGTTTAATTCCTCTGCAAACAAACAATAACACAAAAATTCAAACATAGGAATTTACAATTATAGGGTAAGTAACAGAATAAATCTATGAAAATCTCATACTTAGGTCTGTAATGGTGGTGCTTATTTCTAGTCCTTCCTAGATTAGATTATTAGGCATCAAACAGTTATATTCATATGCTAAACCCTTACACAATCATCCACGGTTTTATAATGAATCAACCACAATCATCCAATAACTAGTAAATAAAAAAACAAAGCAAAATCATTGATAAAAGTGTTTAAAGAACAAACTAATCAGCAGACATATGCTACGATAAACATAAATTGTGCCAAGAGGAGCTTGAGAGAGAGAGAGACAAGGGTAAAGAACCGCTTAGAGAGAAGGGAATTGGAGATAAATGAAACCCTAGGACTACAGCCGCATTCATATATACTACTCTACTAGTACGGGGAAAAGGAGCATCGCACATATATATTTTGAGTTTTTTTTATTAATAAGATGAATGAATGAATTTCTTGAGTGGTTGGTTTATTATGAATTATCATAGAAAAAAATGTGTAGTTATATTTTAAAAATAATTTATTTATTTTGGAAAAAATATATATTTATATACTTTATTTTTAAAATTAATAACTTATTTTTGAGAAATAAGATTTCCAAACGGACCAAATATATTCATTACAAAAATTATGATACAAAAAAAATAGTACTTTGGTATTCTGAAATGGAGGCTCCTACTCATTTTTGGTACAGTAGAATACAAGACTTGCAAGAATGGTATAGCTGTATTTACTCTTTCAAAACTGGTACAGGATGCTAGGGCTGAGCAAAAAACCGAAAAAATCCGAAACCGAAACCGTTAAAAACCGAACTGTATAAAATCGATTCGAAATCGAAACCGAAAAATTAAAAACCGAATCCGATTATGCGGTTTCGGTTTCTTGTTGGAACCGATCCGAAAAAACCCGAAACCGATCCGATTAAAGTAAATAAATAAATAAATTATATATATATATATATATATTTATAATTAATAAATACACATATTTTTTGAAATATAATTGCCAAATATTAGAAATGGGTGGTTAGTCCAGTACGAGGAGTAAAGTTATTAATTTTTCAATCTTTACAGTAAAGATGATTTTGTGTGAGTCTAAATCGTTAAATTAATATTTAGTGATTTTATCAGTCCTTAACTCTCAATTATTTTGGCAGTGAAATATGCTGGAACTCGTATGCAACACTTTTGAATGCTTTCTTGTGTAATCAATTGTGTGATCTTTATGAAGTAGGATGGCAGAAGCACGAGTGTTAGAAATCATTGAAGTACATTAATTGCAGAGTCTTATTTTTGTGTGTGTTAAGATTAGTTAATACTTCAACTAGTTAATCACTCATGCTAAGTGATTTCTTTAACAGTAGTCCAGCTACCAGTAGTCCAGTACGCACGCAGTAGGCAGTAGTGATGGAATAGAACTCTCTGAGTGTCTGCAACTCTTTTATTTTTACAAATTTCATCTTAGACTTTAGTACTTAATTATTACTAAAACTCTATGTTTTGAGAAAACAAATAGTTCATGGATGTAATTTTTAATTTTACGTACTTTTCGTTTAAGTAAGGTATGTCGGTTTTATCATTTTTATTTGAGGCGGTTTTAAAACCGAAACCGAACCGATTGCAACCGATCCGACAATTTTGAATCCAAAACCGAACCGTCGGTTTCGGTTGCGGGTTCGGTTTTAGATTTTAAAACCCGAAGAGTTTCGGTTTCGGTTTTACCATGAACCCGATCCGATCCGATCCGTGCTCTCCCCTACACGATGCCATCCACGACCAAGAAATAAATGACACGCGTCATTTATAAAGATTCTTATATAAAAAATATTATCGAATCATTTATTCCAATAATTAAAAAAACAAATCACTGTTCATGATGATGTCACCAAGGGTACCTTCACAAAAAATGCTTAAAATAATTGGCTCTATCCAACAAAAAAAAATAAAAAATAAAAAAAATAACTTGCCGTGAAAATGCGAAGCATTTAAGACAGTAAAAGGATGAGTTAGGTAGTCATGAGGGCCGAAGGTCCTCGACACACCCGTCAATCGTCTATTGCTTTTACCATTGATTGTCATTCCTTACAACTTTAGAATGATAAAGGCGCGAAGCGCCGTACAAGAAGGTGCGAAGCACCGTTAACCAGTGAAATCCACTGTCACGTCATCACATGAACAGTGATTTTTTAATTTTTTTTTGTTGGATAGAGCCAATTATTTTAAGCATTTTTTGTATTGGGATACCCCTAGTTTGGTCATTAGATTAGCTTGAAAGATTAGATTATGCTTGGTTTGTAGGTTTGTATTGGAGTAGCCCCTATATATATATATATATATATATATATATATATATATATATATATATATATATATATATATATATATATATATATATATATATATATATATATATATATAGGGACTGATTCAGGTGAGAACATGTATATGTTGGAGAACAATGAGAACACCACATTTCAAGCTATTATAAAGGGCACCGCCAGTGGCACCCAATACGAAAAAGTCTTATAATTCTACCCTCTATCCATTCATCAAGAAAAAATTGACGTGGCAACAATTTTTTTTTAATTTTTTTGTTAATTTTTTTTAATTTTTTTTTATGAATGGATAGAGGGTAGAATTATAAGACTTTTTTGTTAAGGTGCCCCTAGCGGGGCCCTTTAAAATAGCTTGAAATGTGGTGAACACATTGTTCTCACTGTTCTCACACTAACATGTGTTCTCACTAGAGCGTGACCCATATATATATATATATATATATATATATATATATATATATATATATATATATATATATTGTTTCTTTTTTCCTTCCCTCGGCAAATAAACAAGTTTCATAATTGTGAGGAGGTAGTATTGCAGAAAATAAAAGCTAATTTTCACATAATTTTTTTTAATTTCTTTTAGCTTAGAATTAAAGTATAAATGACCTACTTTATAGCACTGTTCTCAGACGCTATAGCGCTGTTTCAGGAGCAATAGCGCTCATTTGGGCGCTATAGCGCATCAGCAAGGGCAGCAGCGCAAATTCCAGGTGCAGCAGCGCATCATAGCAGGGGATTATAGGCGCTCTTTCGCGGATTGTAGGCGCAGCTGCACTGTGCAGTTCCTGGCTTGGGGTATTTTCTAAGTCGGGTCAAAATCTATTTGGGCCTATATTAGTATGGCAGCTTTATATGTATCATCTGAGACCTAAAAACACATCTATCGTTGTTTTAGTTTTCTTATTATCATCTATCAACATATATCTTAGAATAATTTCAAGGAAAGATCTCCAAGCTAGTGACAAGCAAAGGAGGCCTAATCTTTGGATCTTTTGTATTCTTCTACACTATTGGGGATTTACTTCTAACCCTATTTCTCTTCTATTATTAATTGCTTTCTAGTATCATGTTTTCAATTGAACCCATGATGGTGCTAAGTTCAAACATGAACTAATCACTATCATGGGGTTCCAATGGATTCAATTTCATATTTATTGTGTTTGACATGTAATTGATTTTGGGTGATTTACTTGTGATAATCTAATATGGTTTGGTTTAATTGATTGATGTATAGCTAGCATCTTATTTATTAATCCTTGATGATTGCGAAAGTGGATTCTAGGATTGAGAATATGCCATATTAGCATGAGTTCATGAATTAATTGTTATTCATGATTAGTAGTATGTTTTTACCCAATTCATATTGCCTCATGTAGTTGTATAAGATAACTTGAGCTTCAACCAATTGTGTTTCCAGATTGTATAGACATATATGATTTGAACGTAATGTGGTGTCCTCTTGATTTCTATCTCTTGTGGATCTCAAGTGGTATGATACGAGTATACTGAAAGGTAGCTCGTATTATTGTCGTGTTATCTGATTAATTATCATGTTTATCACCTATGTCGATTTATTGTGTCAACCTTGAGTGAAGTTGATGAAGTTGGAATCTCATGCCTTCTCATAATTAAGAACTCTTATTTGTAATTTACTTGCGCTTAGTTAATTAAAATAGTTTAATCAAAAACCAAATTTGATATATGTTCAAGCATTAAGAAGTAACCATACACCGTTGCATACGCGCTAAAACTGGCATTACACCTAGTCTCTGCGGAACGAATCTTACTTATCACTTGCTATTTGTGATCGCGTATACTTGCGTGTTTACGAGTCAACAGGCCTCTCAAGCGAGGCTAGTAGAGAAGTAATAAGGGTCTTGCATGCGACCTTGGGTATGGCCATGCGAAGCGAGCCCTAGCAATCCAGCTACTCATGCGACCTTGAGTCTAGCCATGAGCCTTCCAATAGAGAATGGAGATAACGATCCCGCATTAGCATGTAAATATATTGAATAAGGCGAAGCAAGCCTGCAGCGAGGTCATGGACCTTAGGATCGCTTCGTGAAGTGCACGCAATGTGATGTCAACGAGGTAGCGAGGTGGGCAATCTTCATCTTCTAGATCCATCATAGATTATGAACCATTAATTTAGCCAATCAAATCAATCTAGTTATCATGCCAGATTTGGGCATAACAGGCTCTGTGCTCGGACGTCGCCTTCTAGGGGCTTCATCCCTATCATCTTCCTCCGAGGATAGATCTGTAGAATACGGGCCGGAGTAACCGAGGTATTGCTGGCCTTGGTCAGGCCCTAAACCTGCGATGTAAGGCGGCTCGTGTATCTGAAGGGCATGACCGCTCGGTCCGGCCTGGTGCGGGGGGTATTTTGGTAATCCATACACCGTGTTGGTGTTCACAGGGAGCGTAGTGGTGGAGATCTGAGCTCTTGGGAGCGGCGGGCGACTGTTCAAAGGTGAGACAATCATCTGAAGTTGGCTAGTCTCTTGCCTTGGTTGTATGACCAGTGGCAAGGCTCTCTCAGCGGGGGGATTCTTCCCTATGGATGGGGGTACAGCCCCTTGCTCCGTAGTCACGGGTGAGGTAGAGGTTACAGCCGGTGGAACGGAGGTGATGGGAGTTGTTAGTAGTATTTTTGTGTGTTCGTTCGCAGGGAAGGACTGAATGTAATATCAAGTTCAAGTTTCTTATCTCTTTACGTCTAGAAGTGTGTGAGAAGAATTTTTGGGTTTATGTATTAACTAAATTAACCAAGAACTAATTATAAGCACTAAGAATTGATTTTAAACTGAGATTCAAATATGTTGGAAAACAATCTAAGAACTGGGGTTCTTCACTTGGTCTCAATACATGCTCAATATTAATGTGATATCTGTGTTCCTACCTTGCTGAAAACAATTCTTCTAAAGTTATACTGTACCCTCCCAGGCTACAATATAGTGCTTACAGCTACACCCTAATTGTCACTCCCGTGATACAATCAAAGTATATCTATAAACTATTAAATGCCAAGAATTATATGTCTCACAATTCTCCTATTAATCTCCCGATCTAATATTCAAATTATGTTTGTTAAATCATGTACTAAGATTGCAACTTCTCTCCCAAGCTTATTACAATCCCTAGAATACAATCAAAGGTTCATGACTCCCCTAATTGTGTTAAGATCTCATTAACAGATCAGCAAAGCAGAAAATCACATAATCAAGAATGCATCAATACCAAGGAATACTACCCAATCCTCAGATTAGAGAATTAGTTACGCATATTTAATAAAGAAAACATAATAATAATGATAATGAATGAAAACATAATATTGAAGAAAGAATTGAAGATCGAAAGTACCTTGATACAATTAAAAGCTATGAATTGTTATGATTTACAATGGTAGGATGTGTTTAAATAGGCTCTACAAATCTTGCCCAACAAGAAATTGCCTTCTATTACAATTTGGGTTTAAAGAAGGTACCCAAAACTGCCCAGAATACAATTAGAATTAGAAAAAGGGCAAAACGGTAAATTCCCAGCCTTCTTTTACAAGAACACGTGCGCGATTTAATTCAGCATATTTCTTGCACTTGTTTCCTATCCCAGGTTGTAGAAAATCTCTCAAGCTTCGCGTGGGCAGTAAGATCGCTGAAAACGGACTTCTAGAACTCCAGATATGGCCAAAACAGTATAAGCTATGCAGCCTTCCCAGAAAATCCGAATTTTAATCAATTAATTCTCCAAAAACGATAGAAGCATCCACTTTAATCAACATTCTCGTAAATCTGCACAACTAAGCAAAACACATCAAAACTACAGCAACTTGAGTCCAAAACAATCAATTTAAGCCGAACGGAGGCATTCCCAGTGGATATAAAATCCACTTATCAAACCCCCAAACTTAAACTGATGCTTGTCCTCAAGCATAAACAATTACAACTAACTAACTAGTACCACTTCCGTAGGTGATCACGATTGCATTTGGCATATGCAACAAGCCCTTTAAACCCCTAGGCAGCCCTAGTGGACGAGTAAGGTCTCGTGAGGGCCTATAACGAATGTACCCACAAAATCCATTTAACCTAATGCAATGCAATGCATGAATGCAACTAATATGAAATATGCAACGATCCCCTTCAAACTAACCAAAACCAACTAGCAAGCAAATATCTTAGAAAATGCAACTAAATCCAAATAAAGCTCGACCAAGTTCCCGTATACTAACAATACATGAACGGAAACGTGTGTGTGTGCAATGCTCATCAGAAATACTCCCAAAACTAGGTTAAAAATCATACATATCCTTCGCCAAGACAATCACAGGTTTATAAGTAGAATAGACTGTAGACACTTCATAACCTAGAAACACCTCCATCTTTATCCAAGGTAGACAGAAATTCATGCTTTATTACTAACTACTACGACACATATATACAAGCATGCTTATTTAACCGTGCAATGGATGAGACCCCAAAAGGCTTATACAATAATACCAATGTAGCGAGTGTTAGGTCAGTGGATCCCAGACTATAAAAGCCTTAGGTCACTAGGACTAAGTCCCCTCAGACTTAATTACTCGAGTATTAAAGAGCTCACCCTAGTTAATTTTGCATATAAACAATTTATTGACTTTTTTTTTCTTTTTTTTTTTCTGCGATCTGGAATGAGCCTTTCTCATTTCCAACCCTAGACTACTCATATAAATATGAGCCGGCTACTAGCCATTTGACACCTAGCCATTATTCACAATTATTTACAATTAAGCATGAAATCCCTGTTTTCCCCCAAACTTAGACTTAATTGTTCTAGGCCATCAAGGGAATAGCGAAAATTCTAAATATAATCAAGTGATTAAATCTCAAAACATCCAAACAAGCACGACCTTAACCTAGCCCAAAAGCACCCAATGAGACTGTGTAATTAGTTTTGTTTCCGTAACACATAAGTCAATTTCATAGAAACTATAAATCAACCCTCTATTCATCATTACCACACTCAATTAGACACCTACCTACCAATCAGAATTAGCTCGTTCTAAGGGATCATGAAATATGCATGCCATGAAAATGCAACTAGAATGAACTCACATGGTATACAGAAATAAAAACAGAATGTCCTACATGAAACAAACGTAGATAACACGAACATATATGCATGAATTATCACTAATATGCAAAACATGAAATCCTACATGAACACAAAATAATACAACAACTACTAATCCCTCAAAACACCCCCAACCTTGAAAGATTCAATGTCCGCATTGAATGGAAGTAAATACAAGGGATAACAGAAAACATACCAAACCAACTGAGTCATAACCCTCCTTGAATGAATCTGGTGGAGGACAATGCGTACGAGCTCCATTGACTGGCCACTTCCCAAATAACAAGAATACTACAAAACCCACAATTACAAGAACACAAATTCGTAATAAAAATAATATTAGAGAAAAAGATAAACCAATTACGAATCAAAGAGGTGAACTTGTAATTAATTCCTCTTTAGAATTGAATTTAAATAAATAGAAGAGGAATTGGATTTGTATGTATGGGTGGGTATATATAATGGAGGGATTGGGTGAATAAAATTTGAACGTGAAAGGAAAAAATTTTGGGTGGGTATGAAAGTTGATGTAAGATAGAAAAAGGATTTAATAAATTAGAGAAAAAAATTTGAATTGATATAGGATTAAAGATAGAAGATGGGGGATTATTATGAAATTAAGAATAGGTTAGGGATGAAAGAATAGGAGTAGAAAAGAATTAGGGTTGAAAGAAAGAAGAAAGAAAAAGAATTTTTTTTTTTAATACAAAACTGCTGAAAAACTCTGCCCTACTAAGCTGTCACGCAGGCGCAGCCTGCGTCACAAGCAGTAACGCAGGTGCAACCTGCGTCACGCAGGGGCAGCCTGCGCCACTGACCGTTTTTTTTTTCAACACTCAAATTTTTTTTACACTAATGTGTGGGTTGCCTCCCACGAAGCGCTCCTTTAACGTCAATAGCTTGACGCCGATTATACCTGGAAACTACAATGAGGATAAAAAGCAAACAGATGCACATATCTACGAATTTCTAATATAAGCATATTGTGCAAATAAACCTTAGATTCATTGAAATGTACGAAAACTTTCAAGAACCTATCATGTTCAGGAGACTTGGAAACATCAAAATAGCTAGAAAAGTCGTCAGAATAATCATTATAAGTACGACTCATGTACTCCTCCCAAATCGGATCCTTATACTCTAAAGCAAGATTTTCAATTTCATCAATCTTAACTTCCTTCTCTTTCATAATTGGACACTCATCAATTTTAATCTCGTCTACCAATGTATTAAGCTCAAAATTTTCTAGATTTGGTAGAATTTCAATTGCATCCAAATTATCATTAATGTGCATGGGACAATTATCAACTACACCAGTAGACTCATCAGACACAACATTATCATCAATTGCTAAACAAGAATCATGGCATAAAGGAAAATTGACACAAGGAGGAATTCGATAACAACCGTCATGCCACACGTTACGAACTTCCAAAATAAAATTATTTAGTTTAGCATTCTCCTCGTACCAAGCTATTGAATCACATGGAATATCATTGTCACTAGCAATCTCTAAAGTTGGTTCATCAAAAACTCCCAAAGAAAGTAAGGGAAGATTAGACTGAGTTCCTTGAATCATTTTATTGAGTTCAATCTCCCAATCAGCAAGTAAAGAAGGATTAGACTAAGTTAAACTCGTATCAACATCATTACACATATATGGATAATCATCATCATGATATTGATTTTCAAACGAATATGAATAATCATCGCTAGGGGGGGCATATGGAGCATAAAATGAGTTCTCAGAATAGAACGAATTCACCTGATATGCATTACAATCCTCATAAGCATTGAATTGTGGGTAAGGATTGAAGTCTTGATATTGTTCCTGACTGTTGTAGAAATTCTGAGCATTGTTCCAACCAAAGTTGTACTCCATCTAGTCTCTCTCCTCAAAACCTGTTTAAGTTGTCTACCTCAAAGAACCTGTAGACACACCAAAGAAAGAAAAACAAAAAGAAAAAAAAGAAAAAAAATATATATATCCAAAGATAAAATCCAAACTACAAGAAACAATTAACTCAAACCCAACATTACTGCCTTCCCCGGCAGCGGCGCCAATTTGTTAGTAGTATTTTTGTGTGTTCGTTCGCAGGGAAGGACTGAATGTAATATCAAGTTCAAGTTTCTTATCTCTTTACGTCTAGAAGTGTGTGAGAAGAATTTTTGGGTTTGTGTATTAACTAAATTAACCAAGAACTAATTATAAGCACTAAGAATTGATTTTAAACTGAGATTCAAATATGTTGGAAAACAATCTAAGAACTGGGGTTCTTCACTTGGTCTCAATACATGCTCAATATTAATGTGATATCTGTGTTCCTACCTTGCTGAAAACAATTCTTCTAAATTTATACTGTACCCTCCCAGGCTACAATATAGTGCTTACAGCTACTCCCTAATTGTCACTCCCGTGATACAATCAAAGTATATCTATAAACTGTTAAATGCCAAGAATTATATGTCTCACAATTCTCCTATTAATCTCCCGATCTAATATTCAAATTATGTCTGTCAAATCATGTACTAAGATTGCAACTTCTCTCCCAAGCTTATTACAATCCCTAGAATACAATCAAAGGTTCATGACTCCCCTAATTGTGTTAAGATCTCATTAACAGATCAGCAAAGCAGAAAATCACATAATCAAGAATGCATGAATACCAAGGAATACTACCCAATCCTCAGATTAGAGAATTAGTTACGCATATTTAATAAAGAAAACATAATAATAATGATAATGAATGAAAACATAATATTGAAGAAAGAATTGAAGATCGAAAGTACCTTGATACAATTAAAAGCTATGAATTGTTATGATTTACAATGGTAGGATGTGTTTAAATAGGCTCTACAAATCTTGCCCAACAAGAAATTACCTTCTATTACAATTTGGATTTAAAGAAGGTACCCAAAACTGCCCAGAATACAATTAGAATTAGAAAAAGGGCAAAACGGTAAATTCACAGCCTTCTTTTACAAGAACACGTGCGCGATTTAATTTAGCATATTTCTTGCACTTGTTTCCTATCCCAGGTTGTAGAAAATCTCTCAAGCTTCGCGTGGGCAGTAAGATCGCTGAAAACGGACTTCTAGAACTCCAGATATGGCCAAAACAGTATAAGCTGTGCAGCCTTCCCAGAAAATCCGAATTTTAATCAATTAATTCTCCAAAAATGATAGAAGCATCCACTTTAATCAACATTCTCGTAAATCTGCACAACTAAGCAAAACACATCAAAACTACAACAACTTGAATCCAAAACAATCAATTTAAGCCGAACGGAGGCATTCCCAGTGGATATAAAATCCACTTATCAGGAGCAGCTTCGGTTGAGGTCGGTCTTGTTCTCCGTGTGTTAACTATGGTTGATGTCTTCTCCGTGTGTTAACTATGGTCGATTTGCGGCTAGGGTTTATGCGTATTTAATGCAAAAGGTGGTTGAGCTTCGAGCTTTAATGGTTGCTTCTGCGTTCGAGACTGAACGGTCCTCACAGAATGCCTACGTATCTCTGTATTAGAGAATCAAGCCAAGAAAACGTACTTCTGAGAATGAGGGGTCAGGCCCTTATATAGGCTGAGAAGCTTTAGAATTATGGTAGGAGTTGGAGATTTGGTGGACAAGTCTCCGCATAGAAGAAGGTTCTAGACTCCTTCCTTGCAGTAGTCTGTTTCCTTATTGAATTGGATGCCTTGGAGGCTAAGTTTGGTAGGAATATTTATCCTTATCTGACTCTTATTGTTGAGCTGTTTGTTACCCTTAATATTAACTATGAAATTAATATTTAATTAGGGTTTCGGGCCCTATTAATGGGATTTATATTTGGACCAAGCTAAGTCTAATTAATGCAATATTAATTGTGTCTTTGTGGCTTACTTTCCGCCCATATCAGAAGGCAACAAGCAAATAATATCGTATCAATAAGGTCATAGTTTGTTTAAATTCAGCTAAAATTTGGAATTTTATGTTTATGTATTGCTCACCAGTTTAATTACATGGTACATATACTTCATATTAATTAAGTTTTCATCATTACTATTCTTTATGTACAATTTACATCTATAATATTCTTATCTTTTGTTAATTGATTGAGCAATGTGATGAGAACACCAAGACGGGCAAGACCATTACACCAATTGAGTTTTAGGTTTGATTTGTACACAGTTTGAATCATAGGGTTTGCTTTTTTTGAGGTTACCTCAGGTAAGTTCTCTGAGGTTATTAAAAAACAATATAAAAATAGGATTATTTTTGTAAATACATCAGAGCATATTCAATTATTACAAAAATGTCATTAAAAAATTATACTAAAATCTTAAGTAAGTTTCCTGAGATCACCTCAGCAACATTATTCTCTTGAATCATATTGTCAGCATTTGCTTGGAAATCCTTAGGTTTAAATATAGAGAGTTCAAATTATATATTCTACTGATAGTTGATACTAATTAAATGCTTTTGGATTGGTTCATTAATTTTGTTTCCAAGAGAAAAATGGGCCCGAGGAACCTCAGGAATTTTTACTGAGGTTATAACACAAATCACCTATAAATTAAGTGGCCCCGTTGGGACATTTTTGTAAATATTAATTTTTTCTCAGTAAATTTACTTAAACACCCTTAAATATGTATTGAAAAGCTTTTAACCTCCGGGAAAACCCTGCGGTCATCCTAAGGAACATGAATCCCTTGTTTCCAATGTGCTTCCTTTTTACTTTTGGGTGCTGTTTGTTGGAGCTATTTTAATAAATACGAATTAATTTCACTGTAAGAATGTGTCCATTCTTGCTTTGTAGGTTCTTTTAAGTAAAGTGTTTTAAATTAAGGCACAACGCACAAGTAATCGCTATTGAGTGTCATATAATTTTAAAAAAACAAATCTAAGAACAAAAATGAATCTCTTCTACCCAACAATCTAAAGTTATTCTTAGCAAAAAAAAAAACAAATAGTTATTATTTTACAACTAATTTGATTTGCCCTTTTCTTAATCAAAATTCCAGTGATTAATTTCCAGTTTCTGAATCCCATATTTTAGAAAAAAATTCTTTCTTAGATTAGTCTGTAGACTTTCAAAAGTTAGGGCATTGCATGATGCTTCTGTATGTGTACTTTTAATAGGGATTAGATTTGAACTATTTTATCTTCTGTCTCCAAAATAATCCCATAATGTAGGGATTGTGCTTTTTCCAGTTCACGAGGCATGTTTTTTTATCGGCAAGGGCAGTACTACAACCGATTTTCCAGAATTTGCAGGCGGTTGAAAGATTTTGCGGTAAACATCAACCATCAGGTGTTTACCTCCCGACAGCGTGCAAAGCTTTCAATGTTCATTCTCCTCCCAACTCATAGGTAATTCAGCTTCTCATTTCAAGTTGTAAACCCCCTAAATATATGTGATATGGGGTAGTTAATTGATTCTCATGTCTGCTATTGCACTTATTCTTTCTGGCCGCTTTGATTACAGATTTACATTAATACTTACAGTCCATTAGTGGTTATCTAAATTTAAGTTCTGATCGATAAGCCTGTTTTTTCTACCTTAGAAATCTGGCATGAGTTATTAGTACTTATACTTTGCACTTGAAGTCTTCTAAATGTGCTATGACGTCCATTATGTGCTTCCATACAGATTCTCTCTCCTGTATATAGAAAGATCACGTCATGCTATGTTTTTTTTTTTTTTTTTGAAAATGGACGTCATGCTATGTTTTATTTCTTTGTACAATGATATATGCTTGAGAATGCTATTTAGATATAGCAATCTGCTAACGAACATCAATTATTCACATTCACGGCTTTGCAAGTTTATTAGTAGGAAAAAACTAGGTTTATAATCAATATTATCATAACCTTGCAATAAAAATTTTTAGTGTAAAATAACTTTTGAGTGGACATACAAATAATTGCACTTTATCGTAGCTTTTTAAGACTTATAATTCAAGTTTGTAATTTACATTTAAAGATTTTTCTTAATTTATTGTCCTGTTTAAACTAATCCTGCAGTGATACTTCGCAGTTTGTACATATAAGGCTATTAAACAAATATGAATTTTAAAATCTTCCAAAGCTTTAAAATTTTTAAGTTTATAGTTCAAATTTTATATCACTTGTGATTTGATTGTTTTGCTAAAGCTGGCTTTCACGTCGTATTTGGTAGTGTACGGCTCGAGCACTTGATTATCGGGGAATTCAGCTGAAGAAATAAAGGTCAAAGGAGCCTAGCTACAAGATGTAATACACTCCCAATGATGTACAATATTTGATTAAATGAGACAGTGCCCTGAAGAATGTACAAATGTTTTTCCAAAGTATAACAATGTTCATATTTTGATATAGTTGATCTGCCTTTCTTAAATTCATTTGTCTCGAATCAATGTGTGAATGTTAGCTGTTACCTTTATTTACTACGATTTCATTTTGAGATCTCTGCAAGTGCCTCTAAAAATATGCATGCTTTTAAGTATATGAAAGTCCAGAGCATTATTAGTTTGTGTTTTTTAGCAGAGTGAGGACTACGAAAAAGTGAGATGTTGACCTGAGCCTACTAATCATCACAATTTTTACATTTTTGGAGTTTCATCAGATTATATACTTTGAAATGTGCTCTTCATTGTATTGAATATTAAATGCAAAATGAATTTCTTCCATTCCAATCCCCATTCCTTATATACTAGACTTTTGCACAAGGTTTCCTTTGGCACTAGAATTTTGTATAGGAGACCTAGGGGAGGTGCATTGCGTGTGAGTAGAATATGTTTTTAAGGTGCATTTTAATGATAATTTCATAATTTATTTTTCAAATTTTCATTTTTTGTATAAAAATAGGTATGTTAAATTTTTATACAAAAAAAGAAAATTTTAAAAATAAGTTATGGAACTATACTTTATAGGAGCCTTAAAATGCGGGCCAAGCAACAAAAAAAACTGTATAGAATCTGGTGGGACGGAAGGAGTAGGTGAAAGGCATATAACACAGCCTATTTGTAGTTCGAGGATACAACTCAACTTAAATTAGGTTGTAATAAGTAATTAATGGTAACTGTCTCAGGAATCTCCAAAAGTACTATATGTCAGAAGAAGAAAGAAGAAAGTCAATCTACAATTTTGAAGAACCACACTGGAAGAAGATTCAGTTAACTGATCATGCCCCAGTTCAACATTAAAGCAAGTGGATTCATTTAAAGTGACAGAGATTATCGTGGAGACAGTATCAGTACAGAAGATTTAAAGAGTGATGAGAAAATATATGGATCACAACTGAGAGTCAAATTGAAGAACAGTTATTGGAGTTAGTCGTTCATGAACCAGACAGTATATCGAACGTCAACAAAATTATCCAGTGGAAGTTCCTCAAAGTTACAGTGATTCTTAAGGAGTAAGTTAATTATTAATTAACTATATTATTATATTAATTTAATTAAATAAATTAATTCTTTAAGAATTAATTAATTTAATTAATTAATTAATTTAGTTAATTAATCATTGATTTATTAAAACAGAAATAATATATGGATTATACTATTTTGGTGAATTTTAGTTATACTATTTCTGAATTTCAGTTGAGTTATTTCTGAAATTTCAGTTGTATTATTTCTGGAATTAATAGTATATTATTTCTGGAATATTATAGGTATTATTACTGCTTTAGTAATAATATACTATACTATTACCGAAGTTATACTATCACCGAACTTGTATTATCGCCGAACCAGTCATACTATTACCGAGCTATGGTTATATTATTACCGAGGTAATATACTATTACCGAAGTTTTAATTTAACTATTTCTTAAGTAAATGTATACTATTTCTGTGATTAATCCATACTATTATAAGGGAATGAACTATACTATCACCGTGCCAGTATACTATCACCGTGCCAGTTATACTATCACCGTTCAAGATTATATTATTACCGAATGGTTTTAAGTAGTTAGTGATAGTTCAGTTTATATATAATCAAACAAGGCAGTGCAGAATGAATACAGAGCAACACAGAACAGATTTTCCAGGAGAATAAAAAGATAACAAAGCTTCAAACACTCTCATCTTCTACAAAGTTGTTCAAGCCTTAAATTCCACAATAAATTCAGTTCAAGCTTCTTGTAATATCTAATCCGCTGGAACTTGTTTATTAATCACTCTTGTACTACTAGCGAATTAAGTTTCCTATTTTATTATTTGATATCTTGATTTTTATTAACTAAGTTAGAAAAGTTCATATCGAATATTCTAATTAGTTATTAATTACTTGATAATCATTTGTACTGAAATTGTAACACCCATCAAGTTAATATATTGTTGTATTCAACTTGAAAATTGTTTCAATTAATTCCGCACAAAATTTGTCTAAGTCAAAATTTATTTTAAGGACAAATTTCGATAAAATGGTATAGATTGTATTCAACCCCCCCTTCTACAATCTTACTGGACCTAACAATTGGTATCAGAGCTTACTGATTGATACACAAATCAAGATCCTATTTTTACTCAATCAAAAATCAAGCTCGAATTTTTAACTCATTTAAAAATTCATCATGTATTCTAAATCCATTGTTAAGATTCCCATATTCAATAAGGATAATTATGATATGTGGAAAAATAAAATGGAACTGTTCCTTGATGTCACAAATCCAAATTATCTGTTGGTTTTGAAAAATGGACCAATAACTCCTATGCAACATGATGCTGAAACAGTTACAAATGGAGTTGTTACAATACCTGCCAAATCCTATCCAAAGGATCCTAAGAATTATTCTACTGAGGATAAAGAGGTAGCCTCATTGGATAAAAATTTGAGACTCATTCTATTAGATTTCCTGGATGCTGTAATGTACAGCCATGTGATGAATTGTAAAACTGCTAAGCATATCTGGGAAACTATTGAAACTATCAATGAAGGAACGGATGAAGTTAGGGAAAACAAACTTCAAATTTTGACCTCTGAATATGAACACTTTAGAGCTGGCCCTAATGAAGGCATTCAGGAAGTGTTCGAAAGGTATAACAAAATTATCAATAACTTTCAAGTTCATGGCAAGCAATATACACAGAAGGAGATCAACATGAAGTTTTTGCTGACAATGCCTACTCACTTAGAGCATAGAATTACTGCCATTAGAGAATCTAGAGATTTAAATAAGATTGCTCTTGAAAGGCTGTTCGGTGTTCTGAAAACGTATGAGTTAGAACAAGTACAGCAGAAGGAGTTCTCTGGGAAAGGTAGAGTGGTAAGTTCTTCTACAGCTCTAGTGGTTGAGGTTCCTAAGGAAGTGGAACCTAAAGTAATTCAACCGAACAATTTCAACAAGGAACAAACTGAAGTTGAACATGGCCAAACACCAGCTACTCAGGATGGTAGTGAATTCTATTCACTAGAAGAGCTGGATCAATTAGAGGATGAATCCATGGCGATGATGGTAAGACAATTTGGCAACTTCAGATTCAGAAGAAATCCGAAGTTCAGGTTTAAGTCTAACAACAGATTTCAAAGAGGAGGTTCTTCTTCTAGTAACAAGGGAGGATACAAGACTGGAACAGTTGACAGAAACAAGATTCGTTGCTTCAACTGTAATGAGTTGGGACACTTTGCTACTGAGTGTCAGAAACCCAAGCAAGGACAGAAGAAAGATTATGCTTCTGAAAAGAAAACGACTGGAAGAGCGTATGTAGCTGCTGGTAAAAGATGGGATGACACAGATAGCGAAGATGAGGAATATGGAAACTTTGCACTGGTGGCAAATGCCGAGTCATCAACCTATTACACCACTCCGGTAATTCTTACTGATGCTAAGTTAATTCGTAGTTTACGTAGTTGCTTGACTAGTGCTCAAAATGGATACGAGAGAATAAGTCTTGTAAACACTAAACTTGAAATTGAACTGTTAGAATTAAAAAAGGTACATGTTAATCAAGATAAGCATATAGAAGAAATAGCTCGACTTAACTATAAGGAGAAGTCGCTGGAGATTATATGACAAAACAAGTTGATACGATTGCTGAACTTGAAGCCAGGATCATAGAGCTTGAAACACAGATTAGAGCTTGTTATAATACTGTTAAAGTTTCTAAAGAGTACTTCAATAAACAAGCTGTAGAACAATCTGTAGGAATAGGGTTTAGTTACAAAGAAGATGTTGGTTCTTTGAGTGTACATTCTGCTAATCCTATTCCTGCTAAAGAAAGAGGCATACCACACATACTAAAGAATGTTGAAAAACCAATGTTCAAAAAGTCTGTTGCTGAACCACCAAATATGCTTTCTATTGTCATTCAGGAAGAAATGAGAAATGAGGACAATGCTAATGGCATAGTCCTTGATAAAGTCAAGTCTGTCAAATAACAAGTTAAAGTTGTTGAATTAACTAGTTCTTCTGAAATTAGTTCAAGTGATAACAAGACTGACATGCATGTCATGCCTATTATTGATTCTTCTCATAAAGCATGTGGTGTTGTCAATTGTATGTCTTGTGCCTTTAATATCATGTCTGCTTACTTTTCTAGTAATCATGCATGTGCTGATAAGACTGTTCCTCGACAACATATGAATAGAAATAAAAATGTCAGATCAATGACTGCTAGTCCTCCTCATGTCAGGAGAGAGACATTTGTACCTAAGCCTAAACAAAGTTCTACTAAGGCTGGTTACAAGGTCAAATGTCCAGTCAATTAGACAAGTGTTATTACTGCTAAACAAACTTGGATACCCAAGATAAGACTGAAGTTTGTCAAATCTGTTTATAGGGTTAAGAGTTTGTTGGTTAATGATAAAATTGGTATTAAGGTAAAAAATGTTGTTTTGCCTGACAAAGGCCAATTTTTTAAGAATTATGGACCCAATCAAATTTGGGTTCCGAAGAAGGTCTAACCCGTTTGTCATTGCAGGGTGTTGAGCAGGTTGAACGAGTGACCTGGATCTTGGACAGTGGATGTTCAAGGCATATGACTGGTGACAGAACCCTGCTGACAAATGTGGTAGAGAAGGCCGGCCCAGTGGTTACCTTTGGAGATAACAGCAAAGGTAGAACTGATGGATATGGCAGACTTGAAGCTGGAAATGTTATCATTGATGAAGTTTCTTTTGTGAAAGGACTTGAGCACAATTTGCTCAGTGTCAGTCAATTCTGTGACAAAGGATATGAGGTTCATTTCAACAAGAAGAATTGTTTAATTTCACACAAGAAACATGAAAAGCCACAACTGACGGGAGTTAGAAAAGGCAATCTGTACGTAGCCAACATGAACTCAGGAAGCACTGAAGAAATCACTTGCTTCTACACTAAAGCATCTAATGACGAGAGTTGGCTATGGCACAAGAGACTTTCTCACCTTAATTTCAAGACGATGAATTCTCTAGTCAAAAGAGAGTTGGTGAGAGGTTTGCCTTCAATGGAATTCACTCAAGAAGGACTTTGTGATGCTTGTCAAAAAGGCAAGCTAAAGAGGGCAACTCACAAGAGCACTAACGCATCTCCAATAACTGAACCATTACAATTACTTCATATGGATTTGTTTGGTCCAGTTAATGTGATGTCTATATCAAGGAAGAGATATGCTCTAGTGATTGTTGATGATTTTTCAAAATACACATGGGTCCTATTTTTGAATTCTAAAGATGAAACTCCACAATTGGTGATTGATCACATCAAGCTAATTGAGCTGGATTCTACATATCCAGTGAGAGCTATAAGGTCAGATAATGGAACTGAATTCAAGAATGCAGTTCTAAATAATTTTTGTACTGAGAAGGGTATCACCAGACAATACTCAGCTCCAAGAACTCCTCAGCAAAATGGGTAGTGGAAAGAAAGAACAGAACCTTGATTGAAGCTGCACGTACTATGTTAAGTGAATCAAGGCTTCCACTGTATTTTTGGGCTGAAGCTGTCAATACTGCATGTTATACCCAGAATCGAACTTTAATCAATAAAGACCTAATGAAGACACCCTATGAAGCTATGGCTGATAAGAAACCAACACTCAAATACTTTCATGTATTTGGAGCAAAGTGCTTTGTGCTTAAAGAAGGCGATGTTCAAGGTGGAAAATTCGACGCCAAAGCATATGAAGCAATTTTTATCGGTTATACAATGAGAGCATACAGGGTGTATGTGATTGATGAACAAAAGATGATGGAAAGTGTCAACGTAACATTTAATGACACTAAATTCCCTAGTATCCAAACTGAGGATCCATCTGAAAAGCTATCTTTCGATGACTTGACAGATACAGACTCAGATGGTGACAATCCACCTGATGTTTTTGCTGTTGCTAATGACAACGATGATAATCAGGGTAATGGTGATGAAAACAATGATGATAATCAAGACACCTCTGACACACCTGTACAATCATCTAGTCAACCTGGCAATAACTCAGGGTGAGACAATGAAGGATCAACTAGTCACACACAACATCAAAATGAAGAACTAGGCGAATCATCGAGATCTAATCTTCCCAGACAGACTGTTTGGAATAGAGCTCATCCTTTTGAGCTGATCATCGGTGATCCAGATGTTGGCGTAAAAACTAGAAGAGCTTATCAGAATCAATGTAATTATTCAGGGTTTCTTTCTGAAATGGAACCAAAGAAAACTGAAGAAGCTCTTTCTGATCCTGATTAGGTGATTGCTATGCAAGATGAACTCAATCAATTCAAACAACAGGAAGTATGGAAGCTGGTACCCCGACCTACGAACAGAACTGTGGTTGGCACTAGGTGGGTATTCAGAAACAAACTTGATGAAGATGGCACAGTGACAAGAAACAAAGCAAGACTGGTAGCAAAGGGTTATTCCCAATCTGAAGGTATAGACTATGATGAGACCTATGCTCCAGTGGCTAGACTTGAGGCCATTAGAATATTCTTGGCATTCGCAGCATTCTCAAACTTTAAGGTTTATCAAATGGATGTCAAGAGTGCGTTCTTGAATTGTAAGCTAGATGAAGAAGTGTATGTAGAACAGCCCCCTGGCTTTGAAGATCCAGATCTGGTTGACTATGTATACTTTCTCTTTAAAGCTATCTATGGTCTTAAGCAAGCACCAAGAAAATGGTATGACACTCTCTCAGAATTTTTGCTTGAAAATGATTTTGTTAGAGGTGTCATAGACAAAACTCTCTTCACAAAGAAACATAAAAATGATACAATAATGGTTCAAATCTATGTGGATGATATAATATTTGGGTCTACTAATGATCTTCTTTGCAAGAAGTTTTCTAAGTTAATGCAGGGTAAGTTCGAGATGAGCATGATGGGAAAACTGAAGTTCTTTCTTGGATTACAAGTAAGTCAAAGGACAGATGGAATATTTATTTGTCAATCCAAGTATGTCAAAGAGCTCCTCAAGAAATATAAAATGGAGGACTCATCTTCAGCAAGGACACCATCATCTACGGCTGTCAAATTTGGGGCTTGTGAAAATTCTGCCAAGGTAGATGTCACAAGCTACAGAGGTATGATAGGCTCGTTGCTTTACCTTACTACAAGTAGACCTGATATTATGCATGCCATATGTTTGTGTGCAAGGTTCCAGGCGGATCCTAGAGATGTGCATCTCATTGCTATAAAACGAATCTTGAGATATCTTAAGGGTACTCCTAATCTAGGAATTTGGTACCCTAAAGAATCTGTTTTAACCTTGTTGGATATACAGATTCGGACTATGCAGAAAGTGTTGTAGACATAAAAAGCACATCTGGGAGTTGTCAATTCCTAGGTGGCAGGCTGGTTTCCTGGTATAGTAAGAAACAGCAAACAGTTTCCAACTCCAAAGCTGAAGCCGAATACATAGCTGCTGGAAGCTGTTACGCTCAGATCTTGTGGATCAGAAATCAGCTACGGGATTATGGCTTTGTACTTGACAAGATTCCTATCTTGTGCGACAATACAAGTGCCATAGCTATCCAACAACCCTGTACAGCACACGAGAACAAAGCACATTGACATAAGGTATCATTTTATTCGAGAGCACGTCATGAATGGTACCGTGGAATTACATTTTGTTCCCACGGAAGAACAAACGGCAGATATTTTTACTAAGTCTCTTGACGAATCCACATTTACCAGAATTGTTGGTGAATTGGGTATGTTAAATAGTTCTAGTAATTAATCTTGTTAATATCTGAAGTTTGCTCTTTAATAATTTATGAGTGATTAGTGTCAATTATTATTATTTGAATCACTTATATAATTATTTTATCAACTTATTTTCTGGCTTGTTTGTTTATAAATCATTTTGTTTATTTTATTCACTACTTACTTCTTTTATTTAAGGTATTTTGTGATGAGTTAATAAGTCGTATTTTCTTATTAAATAACTCTCTTTAAGAAAGTTATTTTACTAGAAAATATATAGATTTATTAATTTATTACAAATATTTTAGTAAATATTTAGTTTTTAAATTTATTAATCTGTAGTGTTTGTCCTTCTGGTATTAATGTTTTGGTTTCATTTAAGGGACAACCTATGATTATATTAGTTAAATTGTATATATTGTACTAAGTGTGTAATTTGTACATTTTGATTTAACTTAGTATAATTGTGATAATTTTGATAATTTATAATAGTATATAAATTAGTATTTATATAGATTTTCAGAAATAATTGTTAATTCTGTAAATAGTTAATTCATTCAGAAATAGTACAAGTCTTGTTAATAATCTGATAATTTCTGCAAATAATCAAGAGAGTCAGTAATAGTTAGTTAGTTAAAATAGTATAGAATCTATCTCGGTAATAATATAGGTAGGTAGGTAATAATATAGATTATTAGAAATAATGAGAAACAGTTTAAATTTGACTTGTGTTAATAATAGAGTTCGGTCATAGTATAGGACGTTAGAAATAAGAGAAAAACAGTTAAAACACTTTAGTAATAGTATAAAAGTTCGGTAATAGTTTAAGTCTGTAGAAATAATTTAGTGTTTATACTAGAAACAGTTTACAGTCGGCAATAGTTTAAGTTATTAGAAATAATTTAGAGTTAAAATCTGTAAATAGTATAAGATCGGTAATAGTTAGAGTCGTTAGAAATAATTTAGAAATTAGGTGAGTAATAGTACAGAAAATCAGTAATAAACTAATTTATCTTAGAAATAGTTTAAACTCTCGGTGATAGTATAGATCGTATGGTTTTGTTAAGTCGTATACTATCACCGACCAAACAATCAGTTCTACTACCTAGTAAGTTCATAATTTCCCTTATTATTTCTCTAACTATTTCCAAACTATCTCTCTCTCTCTTGCGTGTTTAGTCACCAAGAACTATCGATCGATATACACACGATATACACCCTATATCCAGTCGAATTGCTGCCCATTTTTCAACCTTCATCTCGACTGAATTACGTTACTAACAACATCCATCGATTCCCAGCATCAAATCGTGTTTAATTTGTTGTTTTGATAGTGTTCTTCGCGAGTTTTGTTCAAAAAAATTCGATTTTTCGATCTACTTTTCCGAACAATCTGGGTTGATTCTGCAAAAACTAAAATCATACTCGTGTTCGTGTGTATTCCTAGATCATCTACTGAATTTTTCAGAATTTTTCAAGAAGTTTGAATTTTTTTTCGAATTTTTATTAATTATTAATTCGAATTAATTTGGTTTTAATTGATTTTGTGTTAAAATCTGAATTTTTTAAAGGCTTAAAAATCCGAATTAAAATGGCTGTTAATTTTGAACTAGTTAAGCATAATATGGTTGGATTTTTTGATCCGGAGGAATGTTTGGTCGAACGGCTTAAACCTTGGATTCGTTTTCTGAATGAACAACCATTTATCAATGGAGCGTTAACTTTTGACGCTCCAATGAAAATTGAGCCGTTACGACTAATGTGTACTACAGCTATCATTTCCGAAGCAACCAATTCCTTTACTTTTAGGGTTGGTGACTCCGAGTACAGAGTCAATGAATCAGTACTTAAGAGAGTGTTGAATCTTCCCTCTACTGATTTTGTTGCTAAACCTACCAACGATGAACTGACTCGCTTTTTCACTGGTATTAATAATCAGGGTCAATTAAAATTGACTAATTTCCCTAAAAATGGTTTGGTAGCTGAATGGTATCTAGTGTTCGATACCTTGATTAGGGTTTTTGCAAACTGTGCTCAAACTTCTTTTTCAAATATTCCTTCTCTCATTCAATATATTGGTTATTCAGTTGCTTATAATCAAAGAATTGACATAGGTAAAATTCTTTGGAAAAACATGTTCAGACGAGTTACCAATGCTAGGAAGAATTTTAGAGAGGGTAGAAAGGTCTCAATTTTTTATCCTAGATTTTTTACTCTCATCTTTAATCACTTGGTTTCTGAGGAGATACTGAATACGTTTGTTAATGAGGAAGCTGAAGATTCACGGTCTTTTCATAAAAGATTTCATATAAGAGCTGTCTCACAACAAAATGAATATAACCATGTACCAGTGTTTGTAACTCAGTACATGTCCAATTTCATACATCTTCCAGTCATGCCTGAATTCGCTCCTGAACAACATGAACCAATCATTGAACCAGAAGCACTTGCTATGGAGCAACCCGAACATGCTCTTGATCAGCAACCAGAACATGCTCCTGAGCAACCAGAAATTGTTTTTTCTATTGAGCAACCGGAACCTGTTCGTGAGCAAGCTGAACCAGAAACTGCTGACCAGGTATTACATTCTCATCTTACAACTACTTCTATTTCTCAATCTTCTTCTGAAACCCAAGTGGTTGTTAGGGCTGACCAAGGGATTGTAGCACCACAATCTCGAACCCAGGTCAAAGAGCCAAACACTAAGTCAAAAACATCCAAAGTTTACCAAACCAAAAAGAAGAAGTTACACCTCAAACGAACTGAAAGAAGTAGTGGTGATGTGAGCTAACCCACAACTCTGCCTCCACTAAAGAAGAGTAGAAATCAACCTGAGGCAACTGTAAGCTCATCCATACCCTCCCAACAGGATATGGACTTTGAGCGGAGAGCACTTAGTAACTGAAACAGTGCCTACCATTGTCACGGTAGAAGAACCTTCACAGGTTTCAGAGGCAAATCTTGACTCTTTACCACCTATAACAGAGTCATCATCTCCCCTCCCAGGAGAAACATTCCTGGCTCCCTCAAGGGATTTTCCACTCGCAGTTTCAACTGGAGAAAGTGGAAGGCAACTCATTCACTATGTCACTGAAGCAATTCGGACATCAATTCCAAGTGATATGACAGAAGTGATTGAGGATTGGGATTTAAGAACTCCCATTGCACCACCACTGACCATCCAAGAGGAGGCTAGGGTGATTTTACCTGCAGGTACACCTTCTGGAGCATCTAAGGAAATTGTGAGGAGTGATGTGAGGACCACCACAAAACTGAGTGAAACACGTGCACGTCAGATGAGTGAAACTCAGAGTGATACTCAGGTGAGTGCACACACTAACACATACACTCGATCATTGGAAGAAAAGATCAAAGCTCTAGAAAAGGAACTTGAGGCATCTAAAGCTGAAGCAAAATTACTTCGAGCACAAGTGGATGGCAAGTCTTCTTCATCCACCTCTGTCAATCGTCAGCTTGTAGAAGTCAAACATGATATCCAAATCATGAAGACAGCGTTCAACACAAAGATCAACACTCTTGAACTCTCTCAACAACAGATAATCACAGACTCTTCAGACATCACAGTTACCCAAGACAGAATTATCACGGCTCTTTCCAACAAAGTTGAAGACATTCAAACAGAAATGCGTGAAAATCAGTTATCTACTGAAAATCGTCTAACTTTGATTGAAAGCCAGAATGCACATCAGGGTAAAGGGCTAAAACACTTATATAACATGATTAGCCGAACTCTCACACCCACACCAGAAGAGGTAGAATTCTTTGAAGGAAAAGATGGAGATGATGATGAGCACGACCCTAGAGATGGTACATTTGATAAAACTGTAGAGGATTCCTCAACTAAGGGGGAGAAATCAAAAGGGGGAGTTAGTGATAGTGCTGGAGACAAGTCAACAGGGGGAGTTACTAAGAAAAATGATCAAGGGAGAGATAAGGGGAAAAAGGTTGCAGATTCTTCTTTTCATACAGCAGCTGAAGTCACTGAAGATTATTATTATACAGGTGAACCTGATAATTTTGATATTTTTGCTGACTTAACATTTTCTGATAATGGTGAAGAATTTGGTGAACCGGATCTTAGCTTTTGGGAAGATGAAGAAATTGTAGTTCCTGATTCTGCTGAAACAAAAAGAATGAATTTTGAAGCCAACAAAGAACTTGAACAAAATGAAGCTAATCTGTCTATGAGAGAAGAAAGACTCAAGAAGACACTAGATCAGATAGCTCATAATGAAAGGCTTCAAAAGGCTTAAAAGGAAGCACTACAAAAGCAGCATGCTCAAAAACTTGAAACTCGGAAAATGTACATCAGGTTAAGAAGTGGTGAAAAATGGGAACGCACTCAGCGAGTAATTGATTCAGTTCAAACCTCTGAATATGATGATCGTCGTCTGACTGCTATCTTTGATAATTTTAAAGAGATCAATCCACTTCACGAGACGTACATAAGGGCTTTAAAAACTGAAGTCGTGAGAATATCGTCTGCGTTTGAGCCAAGGACCGATGAGCTGATAATATTTGTTGATTGTCATAATGTTGGAACACACAGAGTTTCCATTCAGTTCTTTTATTATAGATCATTAACAGAGCTCTGGGTACTAAGGCCAAAAGTAAGAACGTCTTCAGAGTTAGGTGTATTACTTCATGAAAAATTCAAAGAGTTTGCTGAGAGGGCTGGACCAGAAGTGATTGAAGAGCCTCCACAGGTCAAATTTCTGAAAGGAGAGGTAATTCATACAGTCAATCTTAAGACTGATGAGCTTTATGAACACTCTGCCAGGCACTTGGTATATGTTGAATATATTCTCAGAAATCATGGGTTTACATCTAGAGCCAAAAGGGAAGCTGCTGATCATATACAATCCTATGCGAAAACGAATATCAGAGATTATGAGAAATTCCGAGGCAAGCTGAGAAAGAAGCTTGGAATTCCCTTAATTCTACCTAGAGGATTGTCATCGAGAAAAGAGCTACTAGTTGATGCTGAACTGCACAAAAATCTACCAGAAATGGATGAACCAGAGGAAGGTGAATTTAGAAGAGAAGACAATTGAAAGTGAAGATATGCTCTACATGTTATATCTTTAGAGCTTAGATAGAACAAGATAGGTTAATGTAAAACAAGATCAGTCTAGAGGATCATCCATCTTGTATTTATCTTTCATGTTTGAATCTGGAAATGTTAAATATAAACCAGAACCATTTTCATTATTTACTTTGCAATTACAGTTTTATCATTTACTAGTTTAAGTTGAGTTAGTTGAGTTATCCTCTAGGAATTTGCTTGTTAAACTATAACAAACAAATAGGGGGAGATTGAATGGCATATGACACAGCCTATTTGTAGTTCGAGGATACAACTCAACTTAAATTAGATTGTAATAAGAAAATAATGGTAACTGTCTTAGGAATCTCCAAAAGTACTATATGTCAAAAGAAGAAAGAAGAAAGTCAATCTACAATTTTGATGTACCACACTGGAAGAAGATTCAGTTAACTGATCATGCCCCAGTTCAACATTAAAGCAAGTGGATTCATTTAAAGTGACAGAGATTATCGTGGAGACAGTATCAGTACAGAAGATTTAAAGAGTGATGAGAAAATATATGGATCACAACTGAGAGTCAAATTGAAGAACAGTTATTGGAGTTAGTCGTTCATGAACCAGACAGTACATCGAACGTCAACAAAATTATCCAGTGGAAGTTCCTCAAAGTTACAGTGATTCATAAGGAGTAAGTTAATTATTAATTAACTATATTATTATAATAATTTATTTAAACAAATTAATTCTTTAAGAATTAATTTATTTAATTAATTAATTAATTTAGTTAATTAATCATTGATTTATTAAAACAGAAATAATATATGGATTATACTATTTCGGTGAATTTTAGTTATACTATTTCTGAATTTCAGTTGAGTTATTTCTGGAATTTCAGTTGTATTATTTCTGGAATTGATAGTATATTATTTCTGGAATATTATAGGTATTATTACTGCTTTAGTAATAATATACTATACTATTACCGAAGTTATACTATCACCGAACTTGTATTATCACCGAACCAGTCATACTATTACCGAGCTATGGTTATATTATTACCGAGGTAATATACTATTACCGAAGTTTTAATTTAACTATTTCTTAAGTAAATGTATACTATTTCTGTGATTAATCCATACTATTATAAGGGAATGAACTATACTATCACCGTGCCAGTATACTATCACCGTGCCAGTTATACTATCACCGTGCCAGTTATACTATCACCGTTCAAGATTATATTATTACCGAATGGTTTTAAGTAGTCAGTGATAGTTCAGTTTATATATAATCAAACAAGGCAGTGCAGAATGAATACAGAGCAACACAGAACAGATTTTCCAGGAGAATAAAAAGAGAACAAAGCTTCAAACACTCTCATCTTCTACAAAGTTGTTCAAGCCTTAAATTCCACAATAAATTCAGTTCAAGCTTCTTGTAATATCTAATCCGCTGGAACTTGTTTATTGATCACTCTTGTACTACTAGCGAATTAAGCTTCCTAGTTTATTATTTGATATCTTGATTTTTATTAACTAAGTTAGAAAACTTCATGTCGAATTTTCTAATTAGTTATTAATTACTTGATAATCATTTGTACTGAAATTGTAACACCCATCAAGTTAATATATTGTTGTATTCAACTTGAAAATTGTTTCAATTAATTCCGCACAAAATTTGTCTAAGTCAAAATTTATTTTAAGGACAAATTTCGATAAAAAGGTATAGATTGTGTTCAACCCCCCCTTCTACAATCTTACTGGACCTAATAGTAGGAAATACTAAAAACAATAAAAGTTAAGGTAATACAGGTGAAGTGATGGAGGCAGAACAATTTTCTACGGGGGTCCGAATTTACACTATAAATTTAGAATTTTTAAAAAAAATTATATATTTATATTTAAAGGCATTGGAAAAACAAGAAAAATTTAATTTGTGTAATCACCAATTAAATTTGATAGATTAATACTATAATCATCAAATAAATTTGATTTATTAATACTATGAAGCATTTAAAGTTTTTTAAAACATGTTAAAAGAATGAAAGATGAAAACTAAATATTAAAGAAGTAGAAGAGGGAGTTGGGAGAAAGGAAAAAGTAATGGAAATAGATGATGTAAGGGTTTGAACCTGGGTTTTCAAGCAATTGGACAAACACTTTAACCAGCTAATCTACAAGATCACATGCTTCAATAACAGTCCTGCCATGGTACTATTCAAAATCTTAGGGGGGCAGGACCCCCTGAACCCCCTGCCTCCGTCACTGTACATGTGTTGGCGTGTGTTTTTAAAAATTTCATGTACGTTATATATTAAGTAATATATATCAAGAGAACTAGAGAGAGTTAGATAGAAAGGAGGAGAGCATTCTATTATTCACGTATTGGTATATATACATCCTTAAGATCAATGCCTATTTATAGGCTTTACATGACATAAGTTACAATAGTTTAGAATGTTAAAAGTCTAGAATTGAAAAGACAAAAGACTAGAAGTGAAAGGCCAAAAGTCTTGTACATGAAAGGCCTAAGGACATCCACATAATTTTATTATTTACAACACTCCCCCTTGGATGTCCGTAATATGAAATAATATCTCGTCAAAACCTTTTTGGAAAAACCCTTTGGGTGAAAAAACCAAATGAAGGAACAAGAACATCATTTCATAATGCGCACGTGATACTACCTCATTAAAAACCTCACCAGGAACACCTTGTGGGAAAAACCATGGTTAAGGAAAAAAGAGTGCAGCGTGCATAGTCTCCCCCTCATGATAATATTGCATAACATCTTTGAGTTGATGAGATAAAAAAAAATCTCAAATGTAAGTTATTCGCAACGTCTTGACCAATAAATCTTTAGTGTATTTTTTGTTGAGTTGTGTAGCCAACACATTATAAAGTTGGTAGAGCTTCAATCCTGAAAAACCGCATATTGTTGTGCTATATCGAATTTCCAATACAACCATCCTCATGAGTTGCTAGAATTACAATTATTTCAATAATTGCCCGCAATCGTCAATTTCATAGCATGCAAATAATAATATCTCCAACATATATTAGTACATATTTAATATGAGATCAAAATTATGATAATCAAATTAAACCCTTAGCACCTGCAAAATCAATTTAAACCCTTAGGTTAGTGGAGATCAAATTTTTCTTTATGTACCTTTAAGATTCTCATTCCTTCAAATTGGACATGCTTTAAAGCCTTCTAGTAAATTTATTAATTAATTATATCGGGACATGTATAATTAGCAAGATAAATTAGTATCTTACTGCAATATGATATGTTGGTACTTCAGGACCAATAATTTTCTTTTCATGTCCTCACAGTGGTGACTTATCTTCCTTCACGGAAGAAGTTATGTTTCTCCCACAAAATGTGTATTGCTTTAAAAAAATTCTAAAATAATAGGTCAACTTCACAACTTAGAGAATAAACTAATAATCTCAATGTATTTTGTTTATGAGGTGAAACTCATTCGAATGTCAATTAGAAACACATTCTAATTTCCATCCACTCCGGCCAGAGATTTTTATGAGTTATCACCTATAATCTTAGAATACATAAAACATCTCATTCCGGAATAATTTAATATTGGACTTCAGGTCCATATCCGTTTATGATTTGATATGATTAGTTCTCGAGAACTTAGTTCACTGCTTCCAGCAGTTTAAATCCTTATATGATTATGTGAAGTGGGTCTTGTAAAATGTGTGCATTCTCAATCTTATATTGCCAGGCTTTTACACATCATATAATTATATCCACCACAAGATAGTATCTCTTCGTAATCAATACAAGAACATTGTACAACTACATGAGCTTATCTTTTGTAAATAGGTTCTTTCGTTTCCACACATATATCTATTCATATCCCATTGAAATTACATCTTTAGGTTTGTAAACTGCAGTTCCAAAATTATTTCTCTACTTTAAGAGATAATATTTCTTATAGCGTGTCACATTCATAACTTTTGGTGTGCGGACTTCAGGTCCAAATATTTTCTCTTTGTAAAATATTTTGCCTCGATTTAATCATTTTTCTTATATCTTTGGCCAATCATATTATCGACGTCGATTTGATTAGTGGTTCCATTTTATTCTGGACATGACACAATGTATTGAGATATCACAATTTTTTAAGTACCTTCATCATATTTTGCATGTCTAAAATCTCTTCTGGAGATCATTCAAAACTTATCCACTATTCGATTTAGCCATCATCAATCACTGCTCCGTTTACTTTTAAGGATATATATAATATTGTTATGGAACCTGCTGGTTTATCACGCTTCAGGCGTTCTTTAGACACATTAGTTTCTTGAGATTGTCCTTCTAGGACATAATCATTTGGAGCATGTGTAGCTGGTATAAGTAATAAAGTCATTCTTTCAGGTCAGCATATATAGATATGGCAATAATTAAAACATGTAAATAAATTAACTTATGAACTTCTGGTTCATATTCTTTACTTTATGAGGATCAAGACAAGGCAATGATTAATATTATATCACCAGCTATTTAGTTTTTCCCCTGATTTTGGGAAATCAAACACATTAGATCGAGTCATAAACATATACACATAGATGGTATAATGTATATCCAATTTAACCATGTCCAATTTAACCATCGATTTCAGTGTGGTGGAACAATCCGAGCTGACCAAAAATTTATTTAAGACGGGGAGAAATTATGATAATTAGATAGCTAGATGTGAATCAATATGTGCCACAATATATTCGACAATTTTCAATGGACGATAAATTTCATTAAGCACTTGAGTAGTAGGCTCGCCAAATGCATATTCTTAATTTGATTTATCAGACTCACAAACTTCAGGTTGTGAGTATATAACAACTAGACATGTAACCATATAGTTCATGATCAATTTACCTTATTAGCATATATTTTGAGAAAGAATCTTCTAGTTCTTCGATAAACGTCCATATAAAATTTCAAAATATTCACATCTTTTATAAAATTGGCATGGCTTAGTCATACCAACTATAAAGTTATCAGTAAAACTACACCATAGATTGGATTTTTCAACCAACACTGAAAAAAAACTCAAAAATCGTTGCTATTTCCTCAAAAGTTTTTACAATTTCAAAGACATTGTAACGATTTTGAAAATCGTTGCAATTGAATTCAGAAATTGTTACCTTAAGCAAAACTTGTTATCAGTCGCAACGATATTAGAAACCGTTGCTGTAGAGATAGTATTTTGGGCTAAAAAGTATTGGCGGGCTAAGACGCGCGCGCGGGATATGTACAATTAATTTACCCGCGTTCCTAAAATAAGCCAAAAATAAGAAAAAGAAAAAGAAAAAGAAACACGCTCACACAAAAACAAACACAGAAACAAAAGTTGAACAAAACACTCACACAGAAACAAACACTAAGAGCCCGAAGAGGGGAAAGAGGGGATTCAAAGCTCGGAGATTCAAAGCTCGGGGAAAGAAGAATAATCAAGGTCGAACACTGAAGCTTGAACAAGGTGTGTTATCTCTATAATCGATTATGCATGCATCGATTAATTGGGACTTAATTAGGTTGATGTTTTTTGTTAAAATTGGGATTAATTGGGTTTTGTTTTGTGTTATCTCTCTATATCTCTCTCTCTTTGCATCGATTAATTGGGGCTTAATTAGGTTGATGTTTTTTGTTAAAATTGGGGATTAATTAGGTTTTATTTTTATTTTTTTGATTTTAATTTATTGCTCTGTTTTGGATTGTACTTGTTTGGGTTGCTCTTTTTTTTGAACAAGGTGTGTTACCTCTCTATGTTTTCTGTTTTTTTTGTGTTGATTTTATGCTCTATCATTTTAGCTTTGTTTTTCTACTCAGTTTGATGATGTTATTTATATGTTTTAATGGGTCTGTTTATGTATGTGTATGTATTTCCGTAAGTTAAAGTTTGTGTTGTGTTTATACAAATTTTACATCTTCTCTGTATTTTCTGTTTATGTTTCTTTGTGTAAATAATAGGTCTGTGAATTTGCAAAGATGAATTGGATTTCACTTCCAAAGTATACTAAGGCATATTGTAATGGGGTAACAGATTTTGTTAGAAATGGATTCAATAATTTAATACATATCTCAACAGTTTTTTTATGTAATATGAAATATCATAACCGCATAGTCGATTTTCTTTCACTTGGGAGAGTATAATAATATCAATAATATTAGATTTTTTTTCACTCATTACCATGATAATAATATACATGCTCTTCTAGAGCATTTAATATAGAAAATGTAATGAGACATCCAATATATACAATACTCCCCCTTTGGATGGCTCATATTTGTTTTATATTACTAACACAAGTCAACTTTATTTTAAACAAGAAAACATTTTCTATGCATATATTAATACAATTAAATGAGTTCACATTAGAAGATCATAAAAATACAAGGTTTATAAAATTTAATTTCTTAATAATATCTCATTCATTTCAGGGAATGGAGTGGATAATACTTGAGGAAGTTCATAAACTTTTACTAAAATTTAATATCTTAACTAACCTTACAAAATCAGGACATAAATTCACAATTTGTTAACTCATAACCTTTTCCAAGGTATTGTATCTTCAGAATATAGTTCAAAAAATTAAAAATTTTATTATCATTTGTATGAATACATGCTTCAGGGATTTTATGGGACCAAACACATAAAAAATGTGTCATCATATTTGCACAACTTCTAGTTGCCATTATTCAATTTTTTTTTAATATTAAAAGTATTGAACTCAAGCTTTGGTACAACTAACCCTTAAAAATAGTAACATATAATAAGTTCAGAATATTTTTTTAAAATTCTTTGCATCTACGTAAATTTCAACATCTAACACCCAAGATAAATAGTTCTTTCCACTAATGTCAAGAGCCACAAATTCGAGTTTCGCAAAATTTGACATTATCACTAAAATATAATTCCAAACAGTGTTAATTTATAAAATAAGCATAAATACAACAGGTATATACCTATTAATAACGTGTACGCATAAACATTATATGCGTGTTACCAAAAACATTATACGGACACATATAATTTGATAACAGTACTTCATCAAGAAAATCATGCATAATTAAACAATTAGGTATATTAATATTTGTAATTTTCATTGTGCACGCATATGAAATTATCCATTTCGCTATAAGTTTAGCTTTAATACGTTGTCTACTTTTAATTAGATAGACAAACACAATGATCTCAGATCTGACCAGTCTCAAAGAATAGTAATTTACTCTGTAAAGATGAACTCAAATGAAAAAGTATAAAACACAGAACTCGTAGAGGATTCCGAGGCCTTTCAAGAATGGTAAGGCTCGTTAAAAACGGAGAAGTAACGAATTCATAAATGAGACAAATGTGGACTGCGAGAGCAGAATCAGTCCCTGATCAGTTTAAAAATATGGTGTTTTGGAATGTTTAACAGCATAATTTCAACAAGAAAATGAACTATAATCAAAGATAATGAAAATACCTTTCCACAATGATATTACTCACAATTTTCGGATAATTACTCGATTTACTACGATTTTTCAAAAATAGATATCACAATTTCGAAATCAAACGGGAAGGTAACAAAAATTGCAGAAAACTCATACTTGCAAGTAGAATTTTAGAAAACTTAAAGAACGAAAATCGAAGATAATCAAATTATCTTTAAAATGACTCTAAGATAACAATAATCCAATGAACAGTGAATTAAATATGAATTTTACAAGAATTTAGAAATAATTGAAATATAGACTGTTAGAACAGAATCATGCACTGATAATAGTAGTATTTGACGTTTAAGACATCACAATCACATAATTTGTTAGAGTAATGTAAACAAAAAACACATATATCGAAAAGAGCTTTCCAGATTGGTATCGCTCATAATTTTTGAACAAATATACAATTTACTATGAATTTAAGAAGTTACAACATAATAACACAATTTAACCCACCACATTACAAAAAGGTAGGTTTTGATAATCATACAATCAAATTTGAAAAAAACTTAAAGAACAAAAAAATGAAGATAATCGAAATATCTTTCCAAATAGTCAAAAATCATAATATTCCGACAAACAACGAATCAAATACGAATTTAATAAGAAATCAGATTTGCAATCAATATTCATAGTGTATCGTAGTGATATGGTAGATCAAATTCAATCTACCATGTAAATATAGATTGATTATAAAGACACATAAAACATAGTAGGTTTAATTCAATCTTATGTGTCTTTAGTCTGCATATTATAAATTAATGCTAATAAGATTATATGTACTAAAAGTTTTGAATCAACTAGTGATATTAAAGTCCACTTACATATAACAAATCAGATGCACATAATTATACAGATAAGATAGAAAACATACAAGGAAAATATCATGATATTATAGAAAGGTATACAGATGAACCTTCTTTTATGTAATCTTTGATTTTCCAAACAGTGGGTGCACCTCCTTTTCTTCCGATGTTGCTCTCCTCACAATGTAATTGTAATTCTTCTCAGCTAGTTAGAGCGTCGTCGTGCTGATAACGTGTTATATATTAAGTAATATATATCAAGAGAACTAGAGAGAGTTAGATAGAAAGGAGGAGAGCATTCTATTATTAACATATTGGTGTATATACATCCTTAAGATCAATGCCTATTTATAGGCTTTACATGACATAAGTTACAATAGTTTAGAACGCTAAAAGTCTAGAATTGAAAAGTCAACAGACTAGAAGTGAAAAGCCAAAAGTCTTGTACATGAAAGGCCTAAGGACATTCACATAATTTTATTATTTACAACAATGTAATGGTTTTTGGTGTTTTATTACATTTCTTGTAATAAGTTTTACTATAATATTTTTTTTTCTTTACTATTTGTGTTTTGTACTTTTATTATCTATCTATCTATTACTATATATTAAATTTCAACACAAGGGCACCTTGTGTTTTGTACTTCATTGTGGCCACTTGGCCATTTTCACAAAAAAAAAAAAAAAAACTTTAACACAAAGACAAAAATTGTCATTTTAATGGGTGTGAAGCTACGGTTTTACCTTTTTATTTAATAAATCACAAAATACCATCCATTGATAATTATGTGAAAAATAAAGAAATTATATTTGTATAGGGATTCGAACCACAACCTTCAAATCTCAAACTCATAACTTAACCAATTATGCTATGGTTGATTTTGAGTTTTATTTAAAAATCCTATATAATAAACCACCTATCTTCTCTTTTTGTCTCAACCTTTTTTTTTGAGTAAATGAAATGTTAGTTCATATTATTTCTAGAATATTGGACAGATAAAATTATTAAAAATATTTTAATCGATTGAGCATACTCTACAATTCTATTTTGTCATTTTAAATAATTGATATAGAAAAAAATTAGATTATTCATAATGCAACCGAGTCCAAAAAGAAAAAGGATTTATTTACATGAGTCTCCTTGTTCATGTTAAATTATATAAATAAAAAATAAGAGTTGCTTTTAAGAAATATGTAAATTTTAGTTATCAAATCATAACATAATTAATAACTGCATCACATAATTTTTTAGGTATTTAAAATTTTAAATATTTAAGTCATATTAGAGGGTTTTAGTCGACCAATTATTTAGACTTTCAACTATCTAAATATGTGAGTCATATCAATATTTAAATATATATGAAAAATAATTGAAATTATGTTAAAAAGATGAAAATTTTAAAAATATGTTCTATGTGATATTGTGATATATAAAAAAATACTATAATTGACATGCAAATTAAATCAAAAATGATATACTAAATATTACAATATTATAATAATTATTTTAAATGATCAATTAGATTATAACTCGACTATAAAATATGGTATACATGATTTTTATATAACTTATTGATCAATATAATATTTAATGGTTGAGTTATAACATATACTTAGATCAATATATCACAAAATTAAAAAAAATTGATTTTAGAATTCATGTACATGCACGGGTCATTAAGGTTGTCATATTTTACATCGATTGAAATATTTAAAAAATTTATAATTAAGTTAAAAAATAATTCAAAATTATTATATAAAAATATTTCAATTTACCTAATTATTTATTGAACTTCTGTATTATGTAATAAACATTAGATAAAACTAAACATTTAAGTTTAAAAATGTATAAATGTATAAGTTTAGAAAAAATGATTGAGACAAGCATAATGATGACTTTTACTCAATATTAAGAGATTTTGTAATGTCTCAAAATATAGTCTTACATATACAATCAATTTTTTACAACAAAAATCAATGAGTTTACATACACCTCTATTACACAAGGATAATTTTACAAAGTTAATTATTTATATTATACTCAAAAGTTCAATTTGATAAATTTATTTCATGCAATTGAAAACTAAATTAATAATTTAACAATCATAAGTATTCATGTGATTATTATCGTATGAATATTTATTCAAATCTTATGAAATCTACACTACACCAAATATGGCCTATTGCAACACCAATATATAAATGCTAATGATAGTATTCTTTTATTTTATTTTCCTTTTAAATCTTTTACAATAGGAGCAGACTTGCTGCTGGAGGAGAAGACTTCTTTACATCATGTGATGAAGTTTATGACAGTTTCGATGCTATGACAGAGGTGCTTTTGAAAAGGAGATTGAAGGGATGCCCTCGACTCGTTCTCTTGGTGATCTCCCTCTAGAACTTTACTACCCTATGTTCATGGTAGTAATGAAAGATGCGGTTTTAACTAGCAAGTGTTACTTTAAGAGTTATTGTGACAAGTGTAAGATAAAATGTGATTCTTCCATATTCTTAGAGTATATAAAAATGCAATAGAGCATTTATTAATAGGTATAACTAGTTTAAATTTCCATGTTTTATAGTTTATCTCCCTTCATTAGGATCTAGTAATTGATTAGGATCTGCACTTGAAATTTTTAGGAAATACAACCAGCAGTGTCGATAGTGGAAGATCCTGAGAAGAACCAAAAAAAAAAAAAAAGAAGGTAGAATCATTTTTATGCACTATTTTTTGTTCGTATGGCCTGATCTGTGTACTTTGTTTTGCAGGCAGAAATAAATTACTACTCTGAGAATAAGGATGCAAACAAGAACCTGATATACCGATATTAAGATGAATACGTTTCTTTCACTTCTCACATAATCTAAATTTTTGATTTCTTGTTTGTTTTTCTCTAAATTTTCTTTTATTGTTTGTATCATGGCAAGGGGTGTGGTGACTTTGCAAAACTTTGAAAATAATCATGGAGATGCAGAACTATAGTTAGTCAGACAAGGAGAAGTCCCAGAACTACAGATAGTCAGATAAGGAGAATATAGTAATTGTCTCGTAAGAATATATGGTCTCACTAGTTATTGTGGTAATTGACCATTCTTTTCATAATTATGCTCTATCCTGGATAGATGTTTGGGTAGTGTGTAATGAGACAATTAGAAGTGCAAGGCTTGACTTATTTTTTGTTTTAGCCGGTAATTGCCTATAAGTATAATTAGTATCTCCTTTAAGTTTGTTGCTGCTTCAATCCCCGTGTGATTTTTAAACATCCTGGATCTTGCAGGGGGCTTGTCAATGACACTTTATGAATTTGATGCACGATTCGGATCTGGTGAAAGTGGAGCTCAATCGGCTTGAGAATGAAGTTAGAGGTGAGGAATGCGTGTTGATCTGTTGAAATGTGTAGTGTGATTTTTTGTAACTTGATTTTATTGAGTTGTTTTTGTGTAGATAAGGATCGAGAATTAGGCGAAGCACAAGCTGAGATCAAGGCGCTTAAGCTCTCTGAACGTCTTCGTGAAAACGCTATAGAAGAGGTCTTTCAACTCTTTTTTGTTCATAGTTTATATTGTTTATATATCTCTGTTTTTTTCCTAATATTATTTTGTTATCTAGAATAGGGTCAATAGGGTCGATAGGCCTTTTTTAATGTTGAATTATAGTATAGTCACTTCTTGCTTTAGTTAGAACAAATTCTTTTAATAATCTTTTGTTCCAGTGACCTTGATATATATTTGAACAAAATTTTGGCCAATTTGATGCTAGTAAAAAGGCTAAAGGCTAATAGAAATTAATTTTCATAATTGGTAGAAGAAGTAGTAATGATACTGGTATAAAAAAAGAAGTAATATCAAGTAGTAATGTATTTTGGATCTTCCTTTCTAGAGAACAAGATGATGAGTATTGTATTGAATACTTGTGCCACTATATGCATCAGATTATGATTGATACAGGAGATTCGATTGGTAGCTATATAAATGTTCAAAAGTACTTCTATCAACATGTAGTGCAAGGTGCTTGAACCTTATTTAATGGTAGATTAGTGTACATTCTTTTCATAACTAAATTATGAACATGCGCGATGTTAACATTACAAGGCTGTCACTGTCTATCTTAGGCCAATTCTGAGTGGCATACAAAAAATTTCCAGTTCTTACATATTCTATAATATCAAGGCAGAGTCTGGATTGAATTTGCATCATTACAAAAAAAAAACCAGTGTAGGACGACTTGGTCTCTAATGTTTTGTTTCGATTTTAACGTGCTTGATATGATTTCTCCCCAATAGTTCTCAAACTTTTCATCAGAGTTCAGTTTAGTCTATTCATTGAATTTCATGCAACACAAATGAAATGGATGTAAAAGGAAGAAATTATTAGAAATTTATTATCTAATAGTAAAAAAGACTAGAAGAATATTGTAAGTATATTTTTACTGCCATATGGCCACTGAATATTTTATAGAAGTTGTATTTTATAATTTAGTAGCTGATTATGCGAACAAAGTAAAATTGATTTATACATGTATGTTTTGATTTCAGGAAAAGGCTTTGGCTATAGCGAAAAATGAACCGATGCCCGGCGGTGGTGAAAGTGAAGACGGGGAAGGGGGCCAAATCATACTTATTTTTTTGTATATGTGTACACTTTTGGTTGGATATTTTGACTTGGAAGACTAAGTTTCATGTTAATTATGGTGTAGGGCGATCATGTGTTTCGACTTTAAACATAAGTACTAGATGTAAGAGGATGTCATGGTATAAGCCGACTTTGATTAGGCTTCTTTGACTTATGCTTTATTTTTGTATGTTTTTGGTGCATGGTATATTGAAATTTCAAACAGGATATTGAAATATGGACTAACAAAAGTTTACAAATAAGTGTTGCCAAAAATATCAAAAATTATTGCAAAAGGTACCAAAATGTTGTAGATAATTGTCGCAATAAAAACCAAAAGTATTGCAAAATGCATCAAAATGTTCCATAAAAATGTTGCAATAAACTCACTTTGTAACATTTAAGTCAATTAATGTTGCAAAAAAGTGTTGCATTAGTCTGTTGTAACACATTTAAAATGTTGCTAAAACATGTAAAAGTGTTACAACAAACTACAACAAACTCTTATTGTAATATTTTATAAAGTGTTGCAATATGTTCAAAAAGTGTTGCTATAGAAGGCATATGCAACGCCGGCAAATGCAACGCCGAGTTTTAGCAAAAGCGTTACATAAACATCTATTGTAACACTTTTTTTTTTGCTAAATTTATATATATTAGAAGGGAGAAAGAATACAATGGGGTTTACCCCTGGTCTATGAAATACATAGATAGAACTGTCTATAGACAATCTTAAACAGATTGTAGATAGAAAGCATGACAAGAAAGAAGCAAGTTAAAAGAGTAGATCATTCCTGCTACAAACTATTTTTGAAAACCAGGATGAAGTAGCTAGCTTGGCTCGAGTGTCAGCAAGAATACATTCCAGAACGTTTTTTGGTTGAAGACTCTCTCCATTGTGCATTCTTGAATTTCTTTCGCGCCAAATGAAATACGTGTAAACTTGAATCAGAAGCAAGATTACTTTCCTTTTGTTACCATCCGAAATGTGCAAGATATGCTGTTGAAAATCTGGCCAGGTTTGGCCAGAAATTCCCACATTAAACTGCGAGAGAGAAGAAGATAGCACATATCTACTGAAAGGGCAATGCAGGAAGAGATGGTTGTCAGTCTCACGTCCTCCCACACACAAGAAACAGTATTGATCCAGCTGAATACCGAATCTAGCAAGACGAGCCAGGGTGTTGAGACGCCCATGACTAAGCAACCAGTCGTGGTGAGCATACCTCTCCACCTTAAGTTGATGCCAAACCGATTGATACCACTGCACTTGATGACCACGAGATCTAAGAGAGTCCTAGACATGCCAAGTTTTTACCTTGTTAATATTCAGGCCATCCCACAATATGGCATCACGATTAGCTAGGTTAAAACAAGGATAGTTAAAAGAGGTGATCCAATGGGACATAGTATGATCCATATGATGTAATCTCTGGTTTGGCCGAGGTAGGCACCACTGACCTGAGATAATAATGTTTTGCAACTTAGCATCTTTGGTCATACCACACTGAGAAATAATAGGAGCCGTTAGGGAGTTGGCGAGACAGGCACCATTCCACCAAGGATCAAACCATAAAGAAATAGTGGAGCCATCTCCTATTGAATATGAGATAGAACGAAGTGCAAGATTACGAAGCTTTAAAACCTTCTTCCAAATCCAAGAGCAGTCCGATGGAATCTACATAGTCCAAAAATGCTTACGTTTTAGGATTGTGTGATTGACCCAGGAGGCCCATAGAGAAGGGGCCTTTTTTTATGATTTTAAGTAAGTGACAAATGATTTGGGCTTTGTTCCATTCAGAAGAATTCTTCAACCCTAGGCCCCCTTCTGCCTTAGGTAAACATGTGGTTTGCCAGTTGATCTTTGCTCCTCCTTTCTCGTTTCAGTTGCCTTTCCAAATGAATTTGGTAAGCATGGATTGAATTCTTTCATGGATGGCATTAGGAAGGAGAAAATGGTTGGACCAAAAGGCTTGGATTGCAAAAAGAACGGCTCTAACCAATTGCACCCGTCCCGCAAAGGAAAGAAGCAGAGAAGTCCAAGTACCGATTCTTTGAGTGAGTTTCTGTACTAAAGGCATGCAGTCATTGATATAAAGCTGAGAAGAAATTAGGGGCACCCCTAAAAACCGCACTGGAAGGCTTCCTCTAGGAATACCATAAGAAGCATCAAACCAATCTGTGATAGCAGGGTTACAATTACAGAAGAAGCTGGTGCTCTTGTGTATGCTAGGAACAAGACCGCTGATCTCAGAAAAAGCTCGCACAGAGTCCATTATGTGAGTAATGGACGCCTGATCTCCATGGCTAAAAAACAGCACATCATCTACAAAGAAGAGGTGAGTGATATCGAGGTCCTTGCAGCGCCAGTGATGCTGAAATCCTGTAGGCTTATTCTTCAACATTAGAGAGAGAACATTCATACATAAAACAAAGATATAGGGTGGCATAGGGTCACTTTGGCGAATGCCTTTTCCACCATTAAAATAACCATGCACTATACCATTGAGCTTGACAGAATATTTAACTCGACATATGCATAGCTGAATCCAACGCACAAAACGAGGAGGGAAGTTCATTTTATGAAGCACAGCTAGCATGAAGTCCCACCTTACCGAGTCAAAAGCTTTGTGTAGGTCAAGTTTGAGGGCACACCTCGAGATCCCTGATTCCCTATCAAAACCCCGAATTAATTCTTGAGCTAATAAGATGTTGTCCGAAATCTGTCTGCCCGAAATGAAGGCAGACTGAGCAACATCAATAACACCAGGAAATACAGACTTAAGCCTTGTAGCTATGATTATGGATATACACTTGTACACAATAGTGCAAAGAGAGATAGGTCGAAAATCGCGCATATGAGTAGGGGTATTCACCTTGGGAATAAGAGCAATGTAGGTAGAATTTATACCTGTGTGCATGTTAAAGTTATTAAACAGCGAAAGAACAGCCTCGCAGAAGCATTCTCCAACGATGCTCCAGGTTGCCAAGAAAAACTCGAAGGAAAACCCATCTGGCCCAGGGGCCTTGTTCCTTTTCATTTTCTTTAAGGTAGAATAAATAAGGTCAGTGGAGACTGGAGCTTCCAGAATTGATGCTTGAGTTTCAGAGATAGACGGACAATTAATACCCTCAAGCATTCCATCGATGTCAGATTAGGGCACATGACTACCCAGAAATTCCGTGTAGTAATCCACTGCGATTCTAGCGCACTGTCTCTGACCATAGACAAGACTACCATTTTGATCAAGAAGAGCTAAGACTTTATTGTGGTTCCAGTTGGATTTGCATTGATTGTGAAAGAACTTATTGTTTCCATCTCCCATTGAGAGCCATTTCACCCTTGATTTTTGATGTAAGAGAGATTCCTCTTCTATCAAGGACTTGTTAAGCTTTTGAATCAGATCAATTTCTTTAGTAATGAGGTCTCGAGACGAAGCAGTAAGAAGAGTACTTTACATGTCTGCCAGGGCCTCTCGAGTAATCTGGACATTAGAATGCAAATTCTCGTGCCTTTTATTGAGCTCGACAAGGGCAGTCTTTACAGCTTTAAGTTTCCTGCATAGAATGGCCATAGGGTCTCCAAAAAGAGTAATAGAGGACCAAACATTTGAAACACTATACATGAAATCAGGTATTTCAAGCATGTAATTGTAGAACTGAAAAGGTTTACCGAAGCGCTCCAAATGCATAGGGGCAGTTACGATTAATGGATTGTGGTCCATGATACCTCTATTTTTCACCACTATGTAAGCTTCGGTGCAAGTGTTAAACCAAGAGCCATTACCCACAACTCTATCGAGACGCTTGTAAATAGGATCAAGGATGCGCTTGTTAGTCCAAGTAAATGGATCACCAACTGTACGTAAAGAATCAAGACCTGCACTTGAAAGACAGTCTTTGAAAGCTTGAATATCGGTTGTCCAAGCCTCTCTTCCCCCACACACTTCATTAAGGTTAAGAATACAGTTGAAATCCCCTAGGCAGCACCAGGGAAGAGTGGTACTGCTAAGGGCGATAAGATCATTCCATAACAAAGCACGATCGTGAACTTCATTCGAAGCATAAACAAAAGTTGCTAAGAATGTAAGATTCTTCTCAAGAAAAGTGACCGTACAAGTAATATGCTGAGCTGACTTGGAGTGAAGAGAAACACGCCAAATAGATGGATTCCATCCTACCTAAACATGACCGTTGTAATGAGTTTCATAATTAAACAACCAGTTCCAGGATCTATTAATCTTCCTTGAAATACGCAAAGAGCGTCCTTCTTTGACAGAAATGAAATTCATGAGTTCACGTTGATGAGTGCCTTTGTTTAGGCCTCTAACGTTCCAGACTGCAAAATTCATTTAGAGTGATTGAGTGTTGACACACCTGCCAACCTGGGGTTTTTTCTGTTGGAGATAATAGTAAAACCATCATCATCAACCACAATAGCCTTACTCTTTGGCAATGGGGGTTTCAGGGTACTAGGACCCTTCTGGGAATTAAAATCATTGACAATAGAATGAGTGATGACCTTGGAATGATGAAGTTGTTTTTTGTCATAGTTATTTTCCTTCTTTCTTTTCTGGCCTGGAGATAGACCATTATATTCTATAATCTGTTCCTCTGTATTTCGTTCAAGAGCTGCAAATCCATTTTCAGAAGCAATCGGCATTACATCTTCAATCTTAGGGTTCTCATTACATCGGCATTACATTTTCAGTTGGTGCTATTGTGGTTAATTGGGCCCTGTCAGATTCTTGGAGGTTTTCTTGTTCCTTTTGAAGCTCATTCAGAATATCATCATCATCCATAACAACCTTGCAACCACAGAATTCCCCAACTACATAGGGTACCATCTCCATATTTTTCAAATACTCTGCCTTTGAAATTGATTCGTTGTCAGTTGCTACAGGGTTAGAAGTAGAGGCGTTTCCATTCTTACCATGTTGTTCCATTCTAGGCTTCTTGTTAACTCTTTCTGGATTGTTTATACAACGAGTGATAGAGTGCCCAAACGCTTTGCATAAACTACAAGAATAAGGCAGTTGCGGATACTGAATTTCAACCTTTTCTTTCTCTACCACACCCTCAGCATTCAAGACATTTACCCAAACAAAATCCGGCCTAGGTGCAGAGTAAGCCAATTCTACTTGAACATTAGCATATTTAAGAGGCTAAAATTTAGATGTGGCCACATCAAATTTAAGAGGTTTACCCACAGCCCTTGCGATTGAGGAAAGGCTATCCTTAGACCAAAGAGAATATGGGACATCAACAAGGCGAATCCAGCAAGGAACTTTCTGGATTACGTTTCGCTTAAAATTCGAACCCTCCATCCATGGTATCAAATATAACGTTTTGCCACCAATTTGGACAGTATTCAAAGACAAGGCCATATTCCTTTCTTCCATCGTTCCAAAACGGAAAGTGTAGTAACCTTTCGAACTATAGTATACCCCTGTTAAGCCCTTGTTTTGCCAAAATTTTTGAGCTTGTTCTTTAACAAATTTAAAGGCAAAGCTCCCCCCTATAAAGTGACCAATAATGCTAGTCTCCCACTGTTTTTGAGCATGAACTAAATATTCTATGGAGAATTGAACCGAAGCAGAACCATCCTCATTATAAGTAATATCTGCTTCGCCATTTACATCAGCACAAGGAGTTGAATCGATAACATTTTTTTGATACAATAGAGCTCCAGGAGGCAGTTTTCTTATGGTTATCACTAGGTTGCTGTAATGTATTAGAAACATTAAGTTGAGAGATGGTACCACGATTGTTAAGCTCAGCCACATTATGAATCGAAGAGTTCACTTCAGGTGGCGAAGAAACTGTACCACCGAGATATGCTTTCGAGGAAGCCTCCTCTGTTAAAGGACCAGTAACAGGCTGGACAGATCCTTCGTTAAGAATGAAATCGATCTTCTCTCTCATACGAGCTTGAGCTCCCGGAGAAAGAGGTTCACCCATGACTTCATCAGCTTCAAAGCGCATCTGGAGAGGTGGCGGGACGATATGGTTATGATGAATAAAGGCAACAAATTCGTCTGAGTTCATAGAACCAGAGTGTTCAGAATTCTGAGAACCCATCTGAAGGCTTGCAGATCGAGGATGATGGTGTTGGTCAATGGAAGAGAAAAGAAGGGAGAGTAAGAAAAAGAGGAGCGTGAGAAGATTGGATATGAAATGGTGACAGAAAGAAAGGTCAACGGTGAGAAAGATGTGTTTTCCGGTAGAAGGAAAAGGGAGCATTTTTTACAGGTATGTTTTGCTTGTGATGATGTTATCTTTTCTCATATTGTAACACTTTTGGGGCCTAATAATACAGTTTTTTGGCGTTGCAATAGGTCATATTTGGTGTAGCGCTAAGCAAAATTATAAAATATTTGGTTAACAAAATTGGTATGCAATATTACAAAATAACTATAAAAACATTTGATAAATCAAAATCTTATCATTTATCATATTTTTAATTAAAAAATTATTTCAATATATACAATTTCGAATGAGAATTTAGTTCGCATTTACGCTAGTTACTATATATTAAATTTCAACACAAGGGCAAAGATTGTCATTTTAATGGGTATGAAGTTAAGGTTTTACCCCTATTTTTTAAAATATTACAAAGATGTCATCTTTTAATTATCATTTTAATGGGTGTGAAGTTACGGTTTTATCCCTTTTTTTAAAATATTACAAAAATGCCATCATTTAATAATTATGTAAAAATTAATGAAATTATGCGTGTGTTAGGATTCCAACCAATAACATTCTAGTCTCAAGTACCTGCCTTAACCAATTGTGCTACATTCGATTATGAATTTTGTTTAAAGATTCTATAAGATAAATCAGCCCTCTTCTCTTTTTGTCTTATCTTCTTGTTTTTTTTTGAGTAAAATTATGTTGGTTCATATTATTTTTAAAATATTGGATAAATAAAATTATAGAAAATATTTTAATCGACTGAGCATACTGTACAATTCTTTTTTGCCATTTTAAATAATTAATATAGAAAAAAAAATTAGATTATACATAATGTAACCGAGTCCAAAAGAAAAAAGGGTTTTTATATATGTTTCCATGTAGATGTTAAATTATTTAAATAAAAAATAAGAACTGGTTTAAAGAAATATGTAAATTTTAGTTATCAATTCATACATAATTAATAATTGCATCACATAACTTTTACATATATAATTTTTTTTAAATACATGGGTCATATTAGAGTATTTGGTCGACCAACTATTTAGACTTTCAACGATTTAAATATATGATTGGTCTAAAAACATAAATATTTATATATATATATATATATATATATATATATATATATATATATATATACGAAAAATAATTGAAATTACATTAAAAATATGAAAACTCTTAAATTATGATCTATGTTATATATATAAATAATGTAACTAACATTCAAGTTAAAATCGAAAAATATATAAAATTTTGGATCATAAATATTACAAAAGTACAATAATCAAAATGATCAATGATTATAACTCGCTTTTAAAGTATGGTACATATTAATTTTTATATAATATATATTGATCAATATAATATATAATGGTTGAGTTATACATATATTTAGATCAATATGTGATAAGATCAAAAAAATTGATCTTAGATTTCATATACATATACATGGGTCATTAAGGTTGTCATATTTTACATCGATTTTTAAAAAAATTAAAAATTGAGTTACAAAATAATTTAAAATTATAATATAAAAAATATTTCAATATTTCCAAATTTTTATTGAACTTCTATATAGTGTAATAAATATTAGACTAAAACTAAACATTTAAGTTTAAAAATGTATAAATGTATTATTTAGAAAAAATGATTGAGACATGCATAAGGATGACTTTTATTCAATATTAAGAGATTTTGTAATATATCTTATAATATAATATTACATATACAATCAATGTTTTACAACAAAAACAATGTGTTTACATGCGCCTCTATTATAAACGGAAAATTTTACTACGATAATTATTAATATGATACTCAAATGTTCAATTTGATAAAGTTCATTTCACGTAATTAAAAACTAAATTAATAATTTAACAATCATAAACATTCATGTGATTATTATCGTATGAATCAATACTATTATATAAAAGCCGAAATATTAAACGTTTGGTTGGTCGGTTCGGTACCTATTGATTTTACTTATTTACCCTTACTTAATTACAAATAAATAAAATTTTCTTTTATATTTTATCTAACTAAAATTTTTCCTTTAGTAATCAATTTTCTTTTTCAGTTTAAACATATTACCTTTTTTATATTTTAATAACTAAGCAGTTTCCCTTTTAAGGTAAAATCTAATATCTTTTATATTTTATCTAACTAAAAAGCATATTATAATTACTATTAACAAATCAATTAATTTTTTAAACCAAAACACGTTACTTTTTCTCTTTTCTCTAACTAAAATATCTCTTTTTTCAATATCACGGGTTACTTTTTTCGACCAAAACAAGTTACCTTTTTATTTTATCTAACCAAAACCTCTATTTTTCAAAATATATCATTCTATTTAATAAAAATAAAATAATAACATTATAATGCATATAACAACTTTTATATTTTATCTAACTAAAAAACATTTTATAATTACTATTAACTAATCAATTAACCTTTTAAACCAAAACACGTTACCTTTTCTCTTTTCTCTAGTTAAAATATATTTTTTACAATTATATCACGGGTTACCTTTTTCAGTGAAAACAATTTACCTTTTTTATTTTCTTTAAATAAAAACTCTCTTTTTAAATTATATCACGAGCGATTCTATTTAATAAAATCAAATAATAATATTATAATGCTAATAATTAACCAATTATTTTTTCAGCTAAAATACATATCATCTTTTTATTTTTTCTAATTAAATTCCTTTTTATTTCTAGAAATATCACGATTAACATTAATTTCTTATTTTCCAAAAACACTACGGGCAATTTAATTTAGTAAAATAACAATTAAATTATAATTACTATGAACTAATCAATTACCTTTTTCACTTAAATTATGCCATCTTTTTAATTTTCATGTTCTCTCTTCTTTTTTGTCAAACTAAAATCTCTATTTTTCCAATTATATCACGAACTTTTCTATTTAATAAAATAAATAATAATATTATAATACTAATAATTAATCGATTACTTTTTTCAACTAAAACGTACCATCTTTTCTCTATTTTCTAACTAAGATCCCTCTGTTTAAATATCGCGAGCAACATTAATTTCATCTTTTCCAAAAATACTACGAGCAATTTTATTTTGTAAAATTAAATATTTATATTATAATTACTATAAACTAATCAACGACCTTTTTCACTTAAAACATGTTATATTTTTAGTTTTATCTAACTAAATCCTCTCTTTTTCGTATTATATCACGAGCATTCTATTCAATAAAGTAAAATAATAATTTATAATTACTAATAATTAACTAATTATCTTTTCAACTAAAATTTATCACATTTTCTATATTTTCTAACTAAAATCACTCATTTTCTAGAAATATCACGGATAATATTTATTTAATTATGATCATCATCTCATTTGAAAATTTAATCCTCCAAAATTCAAAGTTTAAAAAAATTAATCCAAATTAATGAAAAAATTAATATAATATTAAAAAATTCCGTTTTCAACTAAAATTTATCACATTTTCTAACTAAAATCACCTTTTATAGAAATATCACGGATAATATTTATGTAATTATGATCATCATCTCATTTAAAAATTTAATCCTCCAAAATTAAAATTTTAAAAAAATTGTTCCAAATTAATGAAAAAAAATATATTATTAAAAAAATTTCGTGCATTGCACAGATTTTAAGCTAGTATTTATCTAAATTTTAAGAAATCTAATCAAATTATAAAATATTTGGTTCAAAAAATTGGTTTGTAATATTATAAAATAACTATAAAAATATTTGATAAATCGAAATTTTATTGTTTATCATTACAAAATTATTCCAATATATAGGACCGAATTTTTGTTTACAAGATCTAATACGTAATCTTAGTGAGATCCATGAATTTATTCACTTTCTCTTCTTTGTTTTTTCCTTATTGAATAATGTTACTAATGTACCAAAAATAATTACAAGATAATGTGATAATTTTTTTTTATTGATTAGTATTGGTATGAATGTAAAAAAAATTATTATATTTAATTAAATTATAACCAATTAGACTAAAATAGGTGTCATTTTGTAAAATTTCTAATATTTTCTTTTTACTTTTCTTAATCTCGATATTTTATCCAAATATCAAGAATGGGATGGAGGGAATACAAGTTTAGACATTTTATATCTATATTAAAAATCAAAAATCTATAGACTAAATTGAGAAGTAACTGCAAGATCAATAATGTGAATAGATGATTTTCCCTCCATAAATAAATAAATAAATAAATAACGTCAATAGATCTTGTCAAAATAAAAAATAAAAAATAAAAACTAATGTTAATAGATAAAAATAGAGATGCTCTTGGATATAAGTCGAGGTCAATAACTGTATCCCCAAGAAAGCCCAATAAATTAAATGAGATAGGCCCATAAGTAACTCCCCCAAATAGTCCAGTCGAGTACATAATTCTTTATATTATATCTATTATAGGCCAACATGGGTTTTGTGCCTATTTAGTAAATTACCAATTTGTCCTTAGATTTAAATGAATGTTAAAAATTTTTAAGTTGGAAGGAATTGAACCCATGACCCTTCCAACACTTGTAACTTTGTGTTCACATGTTCAACCACTAAACCAAATCACTTCTTTGTGCAACTTTTTAAACTCATTCACTACATGCTCAAATAACTCACCTATTAGCAATATTTATTTTATAATTTATTCAAGATAAAATTGCCCACATAATTTTTAATAATTTGAATTTTGATAATTAAAACTATGTCATTCATATACTCATAAATTTATGCTCACATTTATTTTTATGATTTATTAGGGATAAAATCATTAAAATATTTGCATATATAATAGTAAAAAATGGTAGTCGGGGAGGGAAAATATAAATTGACAAATATGATGTCGTTGAAGTCAGAATTAAGAAAGGTACTGAGTGACTGAAAATTGGTCAAAAAAAAAAAAGCAAAGTGAGGAGGTAGGTGACGGAAAATAAGTAGACGCATATGTCAAGTAGGTAAACGGGCGGAAGTAAAAATAGATCTATAAAATTTTATTATAATATTTCTCTTTTTTAACAATTATATCTATATATTAGTCAAATGGCCAGATTATGTTTATTATTAAATTGTTACATTGATGAATGAAGTGTATAACATATTTTTACTCGGTATCATTATAATATTTTATTTTATGTATGAAAGGTACTGAGGTGGCCGAAAATTGGTAAAAAAAATTGAAGTGAGGAGCTAGGTGACGGAAAATTAGTAGAAGTTATCTCAAGTAGGTAAACGGGCGGAAGTGAAAATAGATATATAAAAATTTATTATAATATTCCTCTCTTTTAACAATTATGTCTATATTAGTCGAATGGTCAGAATACAAAAAATGATAAATAAGGTGTAAAACATATTTATACTCGATATCAGTATAATATTTTATTTTAAGTATATTTGCACTATATCGGTTAATCCTATTATTATCGGGTCCGATCTAATAACGAACGAATATGGATTTTGTATGATCGATCCATTCGAAAATATTATATTTATTATATATTTTATATACTTATGTAATATACTATAATATATATATATATATATATATATATATATATATATATATATATATATATAACATTTTATATAAATAATATTATTTTGGAATATAAATTTGGATTTATCAAAGCATGTCATAATTTTAATTTTTACCTATGTCTATCTTATTTTCATAGATTGAATTTTATTGTACATATGAACTTTTACAACATAATTCATTCGGTGCATACATTAACACATCTTATTTTAAAAACCCATTATGAGTTATGACACTTTAATTTTAGTTACTCGTGTATTTTGTTGAATTTGTACATGTCTAAATATGGATTGTCTTGAAATTTGAGATATTACCTTGGGGTTTTGAAAGTTCACTTCTGAGAATAGATATATAGTTCAATGTATTTGAAGAAAAGATTTTGTTATGGTCAATTTGTTATTGAAAGGATACATCTGCGATGGTCAAATACCATGATCTTAGAAAAGCACACATCACATATTTATTTTGAACGTGCACAACTATTAGAATAAATTTGTTATTCTCCTTGTTCTCCGAAATTGGTCGGAGAAAAGGATCCAAAATTGGAAATGTGCGCTGAAATCCAAAATTGAAAATATGCGCTGAGATTTTATTAGCAGAACTATATGACTCTATTACTTTTATTTTTTCGTCACATTACATTATTTCTTAAAATATTAAACTAGAAATAATATAATATTTAATTCTTCATCCACCCAAAATAAATAAGTCAGCTATTTTCTCATGTATTTCAATACAATAAGATTATTGTGGTAATATTTGGCATTTAATTAACTATTACTTATAACTTTCAGTCGGTCATTCTTCTTACACTGACCAAACATAACTAAAAATATAACTTTCGCGGTTCAGAATCTAATAATATTTTGAAACTATAACATCTAAAATAGATCGAAATACGTAAAGTAGACAAATACGAAAAAATTCTATGAATTATTATATGGCCCGTGCTTTGCACGGGCTATCATGCTAGTTGTTAGAAACAATGACAATAATACCACAAATTTCAACAACTTGTACTAAAATAACGTTTTTCGGAACTGGTGGCCAAAATTACCATTTAGTTACGCATTTGTGAAATGCATAATATGAAAAAGTTGGTGTTACGCATTTGAGAGAGGCTTAACAAAAAAAAAAAAAAATCAGCCTATTACGCATTTGATAAGTGGGTAACTAGCATAAAATTTTCTCATGTTACCCCTTTGGAAAATGCGTAATAGCATTTACCCATTCTTCAAATGCGTAATAGATAAGGACTGTTCACCTATTACCGCAAACAATTCAATTTTAATAGATAAAATAACATGTTTGCTCAATTCAATTTTCTGCACACTTTTCTTTATGTGAAGGAGGTGGTAAATTAATAGGGGAGGAAATCATAAAAAGAGCTAGTAGAATCTGGGGTGTGATTTCGGGAATAAAGAATTTCATATCTATTAAATTATTAATAGTAGTTTCGAAGACTGATCCTTCTGCCAGTTCCAGTATGTAATTAACAGCGGAATCCCTACTGTCCACAGGCACTTTAAGGCAAGGGCATCCCCTCTGTTAATATTCAAAACAACATTTTTTCCATACAAATTTTAAATGCGCAACCATTTCTGATACAAAAGACAGCTGAAATCCTACAAGATATATAACATTATTAGGGAAATATATTCTTAAGACTTTTGTTGTTTTCTACTAGGCCTTCATTGTATCAACTTTGATCTAAAGGAGCTAGAAACCTTTGTAGATGATAGGTTTCAGAGTACTAGGTTGACTGAGGTATATGACAAAGGTAGTTTCGGAAGCTGCTTGATCGCAATAAGGCGATTGATAAGTTTTCTCATGAGTAGTGAGCCTGAGAACTTCATGAATCATGTAATACGTCAAAGAAATTAAAATGTGTTGTGAATCGAGAGTCTCTAAACCACACTAGACCAGATTATATGAATTAACAACAGAAACAAGCGCTGAATTATTAATAATAAAGAGTAATCTGAGAACAATAGCCACAATTCGAGGAGTGGCAACACCTCCAAGTCTCGACTCACACTTCACTAATTTTCCATGCCCTAAAATTCCACATCTCTTTCCCTTATATCCCCCCATGTGTCAATTTACTAAAAGATCCTTACATATTCATGAATTCCCTATTCTGCCCTTTCCCCCCTTACATTTCTTTTCTTCCTCGAATATGTAAATAAAACCGGCTGGTTGGCTTGATTCGTTGCATTACCCGCGGCCCAGACATTGACCTTGTCCTCAAGGTCGAAGTGTGGAAATAACGTGTTGATTTGCTGCCAATCTTCCCAAGTCGAGTCCCATTCTGGTAATCCAGTCCACTTGATCAATACCTCGGTTGGCTGGGAGTTTTTCTTCCTTTTTCGGGCACCCAATACAGCTTCTGGTGTCGTTTGCAGCACTAACTCGGAGGTTAACTGTGGAGGTAAGGAGGGAGACACCCGGTGTGAACCAACAGCACCTTTCAATTGTGACACATGGAAGACGGGATGTATTTTCGCTGACGCAGGTAACTGGAGCTGGTATGCCACCTTTCCTATTCGTTGTATCACCATAAACGGCCCATAGAAACGTGCAGCCAATTTCTCACACAGGCGCTTCGCCAAAGTTTCCTGGCGGTACGGTTGAAGCTTCAAATAAACAAAGTCCCCAATTGCAAACTCTACCTCTCGACGAGACCCATCAGCCCATTTCTTCATTCTTTGCTGAGCTTTAAACAAATTGGCTTTGATGTCATCAAGCATTGCGTCCCTTTCCAGGAGTTGGTCTTCGAGAGTTGCCACCGCTGTACTACCCGGTTCAAAACGAATCAATGCTGGGGGCTCTCGACCGTACACCACCTTGAACGAGGAGCAGTTGAGGGAAGTCTGGTGAGCTGTATTGTACCAAAATTCTAGCCATGGTAACCAGGCTGCCCATGTCTTGGGATGGCCATTAATAAAACAACGTAAGTACCCTTCCATGATCTTGTTGACCACATCGGTTTGGCCATCCGACTGTGGGTGATAGGCCGTGCTTCTATGCAGATTGGTCCCTTGGAGCTTAAATAATTCCTTCCAAAAGAGACTCAAGAATATCTTGTCCCTGTCCGACACAATCGTTGAAGGGAATCCGTGATGACGGACTACCTCCTGTATGAAAGTCTGTGCTACCGTTTGAGACGTGAAAGGATGCTTCAAACCAATAAAATGGCTATACTTTGAAAACCTGTCCACCACTACTAACACGCAGTCCACATTCTTGGATTTAGGTAACCCTTCGACGAAGTCTAAAGAGATATCCTCCCAGATTCGGGATGGAATTGGCAAGGGTTGGAGGAGCCCCGCTGGATGGAGAGAGGCAGACTTTTGTTGTTGACACACCTCACACGCACAAACATATTTCTGCACTACACGCCTCATACCTGGCCAATACCATTCCTGAGATAGTCGTTGATAAGTCCGAAAATCCCCAGCATGCCCCCCCGCATGCCCCCCCACTGGGCTGTCATGATATTCCTTGAGAAGCTTGGAACATATGTCAGAATTTGCAGGAATTACCAAGCGATCCTTATAACGGAGGATCCCTTGTTCAACGGTATATCCTTTAGGGTAGGAGTCCCCTCTCATAATGGTTGTGGTCATCATTTTCACAAACGGGTCCTGTTCGATTTGGGAATGGATCTCACTCCACTGCACACCCCCCATTGTCACCATAGTTGCCAGTTCTATAGTGTCTGTAAACTCCCGAGACAAGGCGTCTGCCACCCTGTTTGTAAGGCCTTGCTTATACTGTATTTCGAACTGGAAACCAAGTAATTTACTCACCCACTTTTGGTAATCTGCTCCCACCTCTCTCTGTTCGAGTAAGAATCTCAAACTTTGTTGGTCTGTCCGCACTATGAATCGTGTACCCAGCAGGTAGTGGCGCCATTTTTGGATGGCTAACACAATCGCCATTAGTTCTTTCTCGTATATGCATTTCATGCGGGCTCGAGGACCAAGGACTTTGCTAAAGTATGCGATGGGGTGATTTTCTTGCAGCAAGACCGCGCCTAAACCATAACCAGATGCATCCGTCTCCACTATGAACTGTTTATCGAAATCCGGCATGGCTAGAATTGGGGCTTTCATCATTGCTGTTTTTAGTGCTTCAAAGGCTTGTGTAGCCTCCCCTGTCCAGCAAAACTTATCTCTTTTAAGTTGTTCAGTCAGAGGGCTGGCAATGTTGGCGTATCCTTGAATGAACTTCCGATAGTACCCGGTAAGACCCAGGAAACCCCGCAGACTTTTGAGGCTGGTTGGTAAGGGCCAGTCTTGCATTGACTGGACTTTGGACATGTCCATAGCTACCCCGGAACTGGAAATACTATGACCCAAGTAGGCGACCTGCTCCCTGCCAAATTCACACTTCTTTCGATTGATATACAACTGGTGTTCCTTGAGAGTTTGTAATACCACCTCGAGATGTTTCAAATGCTCCTCGGGAGTCCTGCTATACACTAAGATGTCGTCAAAAAACACCAGAACAAACTTACGAAGATAGGGCCTGAAAACATCATTCATTATTGCCTGAAATGTCGCTGGTCCGTTTGTTAACCCGAAAGGGAGCACCAAAAATTCGTAATGTCCCTCATGCGTGCGAAACGCAGTTTTTGGGATGTCTTCCACCTTCATTCTGACCTGATGGTAACCCGACTTCAGGTCTAATTTTGTAAATACTGATGGCCCATGCAATTCGTCGAGTAACTCGTCTATTACGGGTATTGGATATTTATCTGGGATTGTAGACTTGTTCCGGACCCTATAGTCGATGCAGAAACGCCAAGAACCGTCTCGTTTTTTAACCAATAAAACCGGGCTGGAGTAGGGACTTACCGAAGGTTGTATAATCCCTGCTTGGAGCATTTCTTTCACCAATTTCTCGATTTCCCCTTTTTGCACATGTGGATATTTATACGGACGAACATTTATAGGATCTGTCCCTTCTTTCAACACAATAGGGTGTTCCTGTTTCCGCTGGTGGTAGCCCTGGGGCATATTGAACACTTCTTCGAATTTGCTTAGCAGTGGTGACAAGAATTTCGGAGTCTCATTTGACGCCTCACCCTCACTCGTTTCGGTCCCTTGTATTTGATTCAATTCAACTAGGAATCCCACTTTCTCCTTTTGTAAAGTTCGTATCATGGCTTTCAAAGAAATCCCAGTTCTCCCCAAAGCTGGATCACCCCGAAGTGTAACCATATCTTCCCCCATCTGAAACTTCAATGTCTGCGTTTTCCAGTTTGTAGTCATTGTGCCAAGCTTTTCTAACCATTGTATGCCCAAAATCAGGTCCGAGTTGCCTAATGGAAGGGCCAAATAGTTTTCTATTACTACAATACCCTGTAACTCCAGCACTATTGAACGGCATTCCCCTTCCCCTTGTACCGTTTCCCTGTCCCCAAAGATACTCCGAATGACTTAGACGGGTTTATTGGTATACCCAACTTCTGTGCCAAAGCATTTGATATGAAATTATGGGTAGCTCCCGGGTCGATCATGACCACTACATTATTTCCTCCAATCTGTCCCATTAGTTTTAACGTACGCGGGCTAGAGATTCCCATAACCGAATTTAGAGATATTTCAGGTTGGGTGGGATCGGGGGGTAACTCCAAGTGTTCTTCACAGACTGGACTGATGGGACTGAGCTCTGCGTCGTCCTCTTCCTCTTCGCAAGTTAATAAGACACTTAATTCTTTGCGTTTGCACCGATGACCAACAGACCACTTCTCATCGCATCTATAACACAGCCCCTTTTCTCTCTTTACTTGTAGTTCGCGGTCTGTAAGCCTACGCACATCGCTTTTAATTTTACTGTTGGGATAGGCGCTACTCCCCCCGGATGAAACTACAGACACCCCTGAACTCATAGTTGTTCGAGGAGATACCGACCCCACTGAAATATTGACCCAGAATTCTTAAAAGGAGGGGAGGATGGTGCATAGGAACTTACCCCTTTAAAACTCGGACTATATCGTGCCTCTGTCCTCTTCGCTACCCCAACTCGGAGCTTATCCTCCACCATTAGCGCCAAATCCATGGCGTGATCGAGGTTTCTGGGCCCTAACAGCCTTACTTCCACCCTCACTTCTTCTTTCAACCCGTTTAGGAACTGCCCTTCGCTATCTCTTCCGGTACCCTTTCAAGTGGCGCCAACAGCTCCACAAATTTCCTCCTATACTCAGCTAGACAGCTACTGTCCCCGATTGTTGGTGAGCTAACCATTGCTCGTGGAGAGTCCCCGTAGCTGTTGATCGGAATCGTCGTCGAATCAAAGTCTTCATCTCTGCCCAACTTTGGATTGGCCTCCATCTATTTTCCCACTGAAACCATAATATATAGCAATAAGGCGATTGATAAGTTTTCTCATGAGTAGTGAGCCTGAGAACTTCATGAATCATGTAATACGTCAAAGAAATTAAAATGCTTTAGATTATAAAAAGATGGCAATAATCTGTGAGAAGTTTAAATTTTGGCAGCCTGCTAAATGGAAGTGTGAATAAGAGCTCTAGGAAAAAATTGATGGATGTATAAATATTTAAATCCACATCTAATTTAAATATGTGATTGTATCTTGGTTTCCACTTAAGGAGGAACGAATCTGTAAGTCTGTAACATAGTTAGTGTCCGTGTTTTCCACTTAAGGAGGCTACAGTCCCTTCTAGCTGGACCCTTTCTCACCACCAAGAAACAAGAAGAAAGACAAGCTAAAACAAGAAATCCACCATAAAATTGAGCCAAACATGTATTGGAGATTCTGATGGTTGCTTCCTATCAATGAGCCCAGTCCTTTGATGCATACTTGCTCTCAAACTAATGATTATATTTAACACATCTAGTAAATATTAAAGTAATTCATAACAATATTAGGATATAGTTAACAAGAGAGAACACATCATCAATAAGCTTAAATAATAACAGGTATTTTATTACAAGCTTTAGACATATGATCCTTTAAGGCTATGCTAGAAACTAATTTGAAAAATAGTACATAAACGTTTTGTTAATCTATGCAGTTAGATGCAATATTACTTTGTAACAGAAAAAGTTATCGAGAGTAGATAACCCCTCCAAGGTTCTCTCTGTACATTTCTTCGGTATGCACATCTAAAAAAGAACTCTCGATAAATATATATCAGGGTTTATCGAATTTGAGTTCTTCCCAAAAATGATGCTCCAATTTCACTTTTCGTGTTCTGCATAAACTAGTTCTTGTAATTTATTAGTTTCTTACTATTTACTATAGAGATATACAAACCCTCTGTCCTCTGAATATGTGATTGTATCTGATTTGTTAATAAAGAGATTGTAGTCATATAGATTTGTAAAATATCCGTATAGATTTTGATACAGATTTGAAAAGATTCGTAAATATCCGTATAGATTTTGATACAGATTAAGAAAGATTCGTAAATATTCTTATAGATTTTGGAGAGATTCGAAAAGATTTGTAAATATCCTTATAGATTTTGATACAGATTCAAAAGATTCATAAATATTCGTTAATTTTTTGTATTTTAGCTAGGATTGGGAAATGAGGTACTTCTGTGAATACAACATTGGTAGATATTGTAAAGCTTTCAAGTTATAAATGCTATCCGGAAAGCTTTACAATATCTACCAATGTTGTAATAATGCTATCCGGAAGAATTTTAAGGTAGTGGTTATCTCTTAGTTCCGGGCCCAACAAGTTTAATAAGCTATTGATTCCAGTTATTTTAAAACACCTAGTGCCCCCGCTTTCAGCTCAATAAGCTTACTTAGACATTCTATTAAATTCGAAGACTTACAGACACTCAGGTGCTTCGCATTGAGATCAACTAAGCATTCAATGTTCCACAAGTTTATAAGACCTGTTTACAGCCTACTTCAACACCTATATTAAGACTTACCAGTGCTGTTAAGTTACCGATACTATGAGCCTACCGTCTTGTATTTTATATTATTTTAGATAAATGTGTAGAGATTCGGGTAGATTCATATGTATTTTAGGACAGATTCGTATATATATATAAATATATATATATATAGGGGCTACTCCAATACAAACCTCCTTAAAATACAAACCTACAAACCAAGCATAATCTAATATTTCAAGCTAATCTAATGACCAAACTAGGGATACCCCAATACAAAAAACGTTTAAAATACTTGGCTCTATCCAACAAAAAAAAATAAAAAAATAAAAAAATCACTGTTCACGTGATGACGTGGCAGTGGATTTCACTGGTTAACGCTGCTTCGCACCTTCTTGTACGGCGCTTCGCGCCTTTATCATTCTAAAGTTGTAAGGAATGACAATCAATGGTAAAGGCAATAGACGATTGACGGGTGTGTCGAGAGCCTTCGGCCCTCATGACTACCTAACTCATTCGTTTACTGTCTTAAATGCTTCGCATTTCCACAGCAAGTTTTTTTTTTGTTGGATAGAGCCAATTATTTTAAGCATTTTTTGTGAAGGTACCCCTTGGCGAAAACCTTAGAATAGATGAAATATAATTAATTTAGTGTTGGTTTGTAGGTTTGTATTTTAAGAATGGTTTGTATTTGATCATTTGCCTATATATATAAGTGATGTTAATCTTTTGTAGTTGATGATACTTTGTAATAATATTAAGTGAGCAGATACTTTATTTCTATTATAATTGTTGTTTAGGATGTGTAATCTTTTGGTTAGTTTTTGGAGATGCATAGTAAGCAGTGTATGTAGAAAAGGTAAATAGATTTAAAAAATACACACCAACAATTGCGCATTCATTGTATGCGCTTGTATTTGTTTGATACTCGCATTCAGCATATGCGAGTTTGTTTGGTTAGTTTGGGCATCTTTTCCGCCAATTGTAATTTTGGGCATTGTTTTATAAAATCCAGTTATATTGGGCTTTCACCCAAAACAAAATTAAAAATTAGAAGTAAAATTAAAATTGTGATATATATCGGTCGAGGTTGTTTTGTAAATTGTAAATCGTATGGAACTACGGATTGAAGTTGTTGATTCTTATGTGTTGTTGAATTGTTTGTTTATATACTGTTTAATATATAATGATCTTTATCTTATGTAATCTCTTGCTTGTAATCTCGCTGTCTATTGTCTTGGTCCGCTAATTACTTTTGTGAGGAAACTTTAGTTTATTAATACTTTTCTGGTTTCTTGAAGCAGAGATGCTTTTGTTAATTAATACTTGTAGGTTTTAACTTTTAAATGTCTAAAATGAAGTAAATGATTCTGTTGCTGTACAATTTAAGTTAAATTTCCTCCTTTTTAAGTGTGGCTGTATATCCTTATAAAAGCCATTTGTTATGTTTGGATGTTGAAAATCTGGCTGTTAGATTTTATATAGTTTCGAGAAAAAGCAATAATTATTCTAACAATGTGTTTATAATTATTGGACATGCAGGCCAAACACTGCAAACATGGATGATGTTATAACGTATTAAATACGTATTAAATTGGGGGAATTCTAGTTTTGGTTAGGGTTTTATCAGAAATGGTAAAAGTCAGGCCGCGCCCTCTCTTTTTTAATAAAGAGGGCGCGCCCTAAATATAGAATATGGAGAAAAATTGATTCAATGTGGTTTTTTGAGAAGACATTAAAGAAATCTTTCTTAGAATTCTACTCGAAAGAGGATTCTACTCAAGCTGGAATTCCAGAATTTGAAGAAATTCCCTCCTGTCGTATCTCAGGAGGGGGATGTCCGTCGCAGAAGGCCTCCAGGGGTTTGCCTGGATATAAGGACCCTTCTTAGACGCTAAGGGAGGCATCCGTGCGCCCTAAGGTGGAAAGATGGGGACTTTTTGGTGTGTGCTTTGGGAGCTCTGTTCCTGTAGCCAATGGGCGCGTCCTCATTGGGGAACTTTGGAGTAATCCTGCACTTTGCACCCAAAAGCTCTGGATCACCTGTCCTGCTATCTGGTGGGTGCTTCTCATTCGGGGGACAGGGATGCGTTCTGCACTTGGGGTAAACCACGGCTATACCTGCATCCTTGAAATCAAGAAATAGCTGGTAGCGGATAGGACTAGTCCTCGACGGGGGAAGTTTCCTTATTCGTGAAGTCTTGAAATCTTGGATGAGCCTTGGGCCTTTGTGGTTAGGCCTCATAGTAGAACATTCCGGAAGCTGGTCCGTTATCCAAGCCCATTTGGGTTTCTTGTTCTCCAAGAACTACGTCTGGCTTGATCCCCTATAAATACAGGGGTACGTAGGCCGATTGAGGGGTTGGAAGTTGAGAGCTCTGAATAGCCACCACTAACCCTATCAATCTCAGCCACCAATCATCTACAGCCACCACACGCCACCACTTTTTCCGGAGAAAAACCACCGTCTAAGATCTTGTTTCCGGCGACATACCTCGAATTTTGTTGTTACCAAATTCCTCCGTCAACAAATTGGCGCTAGAAGGAGGGGAGCCAATCAAGATCTGCATCTTAGGAGGAAAAGATGTCTCACAATCATGGCAGAGATTCTCAAGGAGAAGATGGTTACGATTCTGAAGATAGCTTGGGAGATAACCGAGCGCGACATGAAGCTTACGTCCCGGAAAATATAGCTGCTCCTCCGCGACATCAAGGAACTCCGGCCGCCATCGGCGGACAGCCGCCCGTTCTCATCAGTAATTCGGCATTAATGGAACAGCTGTATGTTATGCAAGATGCCATAAATAGTTTCGGGGCAAGATTGGGTTCGGTGGAGGAAGAGCAAGAATCAAGGAGAAAATCTCGGAGTATCCCACGAAATCATCACCGATCAGGGAAATCCCCTCAGACCGTGGAAGATTCTCGAAGGGGGGAGGAAAGTCATGAAAAGAGATTTCAGCTGGTTACTCCTCGAAGGTTAGATTATTCTGATCCTATTATTGAATATCCTAGTGAAAATAATTCTGAGCGCAGGTTGGTGAATCCTCAAGAGAGGGCGCGCCCTCATCCTCACCGTTCAGGGCGCACTCCTCATGAGATTCAAAGGGACGAAGAGCAAATCGCTAAAGAAAGGAGAGATTTTGCCAGCTTGAAAGAACGCCTTGGAATAAGGCTTGATGACGATGATTTAAGGATGGTGCTCCTCGAGCTTCAGAAGAAAGACAAATATATGGAGTCGAGGCCCCATGATTCACAGCGCGTGCCCCCTGATAACAGGTCGCGGCCCCTTGGACATGAGCGAGCCCTTCCTCAAAGCCATGATTCACAGCGCGTGCCCCCTGACAACAGGTCGCGGCCCCTTGGACATGAGAGAACTCTTGCTCGAAATAATAATCCACAGCGCGTGCCCCCTGTTCAAAACAGGTCGCGGCCCCTTGGATTCCACCGAACTCCTCATCGTGATAATACTGAAAGAAGAAACCGTGATAACGGTGACAGAAGAATGGATTGGCACCAGGGAAACAGACGCCCCCGTAATCAGGGCGCGCCCTCAGGGGGGAGAACCCCCCGCATCCATCAAATTCCCTCAAGTACTTCCAGTGAGTCCAGGTCGAGGACGCACTCTCGCTCGGGAGAACAGTATCAGAGAGGTTCTCAAGAGAATCCACAACCTCATGGAAATCCCGAGGGTCATCAAATTCAAACTCAAGAGGTCGTGACTCAACCACAAGTCGAAATTCAAGGAGGTGTTCAGACGGCGGCTCCACCGCCACCTCCGCCCCCGGGGGGTACTCAGACTGTGGAACAACCAAATATCCAGAATATTCCTGGAGTGGGAACATTTAATGTGGATGACTTAAAGAAACTCCTCGCTCACCTAGACGGAGGAAGAATATCTGCAACTGCTCCAACATCTTCTCCCTTCTCAACTGAGGTTAGAGAGGCGCAGCTCCCTGCTGGGTATAGATCAATGACTAATGATTTGCGATTTCATGGAAATGCAGACCCTGTGGAATTCCTTGGACGTTTCGATATTGAGATGGATGTCTATCAAGTTACAGAACTGGCTAGGTGTCGTTTGTTGGCGGCAACTTTCAGGGAGAGTGCTCAGCAATGGTTTCAGAAGCTTGGTCCGGGGATAATTACATCATGGCAGGTGATGAGGAACTTGTTCTTGACTAAGTTCCAGGCTGCGGTAAAATATGCTCCTCCGGTCACGACCTTGGCCAACATCAAACAAAGGGAAGGAGAGAGCTTGCAATCCTATTTCAAGAGATTCAACTCGGAATCCACTATGGTGAGAGGAGCGACAGACGAAACACTCAAGAGTTTCTTAATTGCTGGATTGTCGGTGGGAACAGATTTCTGGAAACATCTTCAAGGACGTGATCCACCTACGTTGGCCGATGTGTTTGCACAAGCTGAGTCTTTCAAAATTGTGGAACAATCCTTGGCAGACAACCGAAAAACTGACAGTCAGAACGGTTCTAAGGCAAAGATTGGTAAAAGGAAGGATAGGTCTCCCAGTCCTACTCGTCGTATAGCAACTGGTGCGAACCGGATAAATCTAACTGAAACTGGAAGGAGTTGGGGTCCACCTGATACATATACTTACGATCAAAGGCCGGGTAACTATACTCCTTTAGCAGCTTCTATTGAACATATCTTTGAGGTGAATAAGAACAAAGGATTCTTCAGAAAGCCGGAACCATTGACCTCCTGGCAGAGTAAGGATAAGAAAAAGTATTGTGAATTCCATGAATCCTCAGGGCATAACACTCATGAATGTCGTCAACTCAGGGAAGAGATTGAGGATTTGATTAAGGAAGGATACTTGACGGAATGGATTGTTAGGGAGGTAAAGAAGCATAGGGAGAATCCCGACAGGAGAGATGGAGGGCGCGCCCTCAACGGAGATGGCAAGCCGGAAGAGAAGAAATTCGTCAAAGAAGGGAGTATTCACACCATCTTTGGAGGACACCATTTAGGGGGAGATAGCAATCACGCTATGGAGAGATATTCCAGGGAAGCGAGGTATCGACCTCTCACAAATGTGAATAGATTGGAATTGAGGCCACCTAAATTGTTCAAGGGGGAATGTGCTGACATAACTTTCACCGAAGAAGAAGCTAGATGGGTACATCATCCTCATAATGATGCTCTGGTAGTAGCAATTCAGATTGGTTCGAAGAATGTCCATCGGGTTTTCGTGGACAATGGAAGCTCGGTGAACATACTTTATTACAGTACTTATAAGAAGCTGGGACTCTTAGACAAAGACATGGTTCAAGACAACGGATGGATCTATGGTTTCTCAGGAGAATCGGTAAAAGTTATGGGAGCTATTAAATTACCGGTAACTCTTGGGGAAGGAAACCTTTCTGTGACACAAATGATGGATTTCATGATTTTGAATGTGGATTCCTCACATAATGCTCTAGTAGGACGACCCCTGTTGAAGGAAATGAAAGTTGTGACCTCCATCTATCATCTCGCGATGAAATTTCCTACGCCAAATGGTGTGGGAACTGTGCGGGGCTCTCAGCACGACTCCAGAGATTGCTACCATAAGGCGATTAAAGGGTTTAGAAGGCAGCAGGATGGAGGGCGCGCCCTGTGTGAGGGTGGTTCCGGAGTCATGAGTGTTGTCCCAGAAGAGGTGAAAGCCCATTATCTTGTACAGGAACCTGAAGAGGAAGAACCGCTATACAGGGCGCGCCCTGAGGATGATACCTCGGTTCTTGGTGGGCTTCAAGAAGGAATTTTGGAGGAAATAGAGGAAGATGCAGAGGAAGTAATCTCGTTTGATCTCCAGGGTGAGCAGGTTGAAGGGAGACGAATTTTGCTTGAAGGTTTGGTGCATACCCTTGTCGAGGAAGACTTCCCTCTTAAAGAGGACGTGCCCTCCAAGGACGTAGCACCGGTTGAAGATCCTCGAAGTTTTGATTTTGACCTTGACCCAAGGACACCGCAACCGGTGGAAAAGACTGGTCCTGCAGAGGATACAATTTCTATTTTGGTGGATGAGAGGGATCCGACTAAGGTTCTGAAGATTGGATCGCAGTTGAACTCCAAGTTAAGAGGCATGCTCACTAATTTCCTTTTAAACAATCTGGATGTTTTTGCTTGGAGTCATGCTGATATGGTTGGGATCGATCCGAAGGTTATGTGTCACCGTCTGAATATAGATCCCACCAAGAAGGGAATTCGCCAGAAACGCCGGCCAGTAAGTGGAGAGAGAGCTGTAGCCTTGAAAGAAGAGGTGGATAGACTTCTAGATGTTGGGCTAATCAAGGAGTCATATTATCCAGATTGGTTGGCTAATCCGGTTCTTGTGAAAAAACCCAATGGGAAATGGCGAACTTGTGTGGATTTCACTGATCTGAACAAGGCATGCCCGAAGGATAGCTTTCCACTCCCGAGGATTGATCAGTTGGTAGATGCCACGGCAGGACATGCTCTTTTAAGTTTCATGGATGCCTACTCTGGTTACAACCAGATTCCTATGTATGGGCCGGATCAGGAGCACACTTCCTTTATTACAGACCGAGGATTGTATTGTTACATTGGAATGCCTTTCGGGTTAATCAATGCGGGCGCAACCTATCAAAGATTGGTGAACATGATGTTTAAGGATTTAATAGGGAAAACCATGGAGGTATACGTGGATGATATGCTTGTTAAATCCTTAAAAGCAAAAGACCATGTAAAGCATTTGAAACAGATGTTCGAGATTTTGAGAAAGTTTAGGATGAAGTTGAATCCTCAAAAATGCGTCTTTGGAGTAGAATCCGGGAAGTTTCTAGGATTTATTGTTAATCACCGTGGAATCGAGGCAAATCCGGCAAAAATAAAAGCACTTCTTGATATGAAATCTCCGACTAGTGTAAAGCAGGTTCAGAGTCTCACAGGAAGGATAGCAGCCCTTAATCGTTTCGTTTCAAAATCGTCGGATAAATGCAGAGAATTCTTCAAGGTGATAAAGGGGGCAGCCAAAGATTTTGCATGGACATCTGAGTGTGAGGAAGCTTTTCAGAGAATAAAGGAGCATTTGGGAAATCCCCCTCTCTTAGCTAAGCCCGTGGAAGGAGAGACGTTAATTTTATACTTGGCAGTTTCAGAACATTCTATCAGTGCGGTATTAGTAAAAGAAGAAGTTGATCATCAGTCTCCGGTTTACTATGTGAGTAAGCGTTTGCTCGATGCGGAAACCAGATATACTAGCATGGAAAAGTTGGTTTATGCCTTAGTTTTGGCGTCAAGGAAGCTTCGTCCTTATTTTCAGGCTCACAAGATTGAAGTTCGTACGGCATATCCATTGAGAGGAATTCTCCATAAGCCAGAAACCTCTGGTCGAATGTTAAAATGGGCAGTTGAGCTGGGACAATTTGATTTGGAATATACTCCAAGGACAGCTATAAAGGGTCAAGCTCTTGCTGATTTCATTCTTGAATTCGAGTCGGAGAGTGAAGAAAAAGCAATTGTGTTGGTTGAGCCTGAAATTCCATTAAAGATGGCAAGCCCATGTGAGGAAGTTCCTCAACCTTGGTGGAAGTTACAAGTAGATGGAGCTGTCAACAATGGAGGGGCTGGAGCAGGAATAATCTTGCTTACCCCCGAAGGGAATCAACTCATGAGTGCTATTCACTTCAAATTTCAGGCGACCAATAATGATGCAGAGTATGAAGCCTTGATTAATGGCCTAAAGATGGCTTTGGAGATGAAGGTAGTGAATCTCATTGTGTTAAGTGATTCAGAACTGGTGGTCGGACAAGTAAAAGGTGGATTTCAGTGTAGAGGTCCAAGGACAGAGCTTTACATGAGGTGTGCTCAACGATTGATCAAAAAGTTCCGAGAAGTACGAGTAGAGTGTATTCCACGAGATGAGAACTGTAGTGCAGATGTGTTAGCCAAGTTGGGGTCACAGAAAGACGCTATGTTGTTGGGGACTGTACCTTTGCAAATACAGGAAGTTCCTAGCATTCCAGAGGTTGAAGTCATGGAAGTGGAATCTATTCCCAGTGTTACTTGGATGACTCCCATTCAAAAATATATTCGAGAAGGGATACTTCCCGGTGAGAAGTTGGAAGCCAGGCGGCTTCAGTATCAAGCAGCTAGGTTCGTGGAGTATGATGGGATTTTATATAAGAGGGGTTTCAATCAACCACTTCTCAAGTGCATAGATGGGGATGAGTGCAATTACATTCTTAGGGAAATTCATGAAGGTATATGCGGCAATCACTCGGGGGGTGGTTCGTTGGCAATGAAGGTGTTAAGGCAAGGATATTATTGGCCTACCTTGAAGAAGGATGCTTACGAATTTGTTAAGGCATGTGACAAGTGTCAGAGGTTCGCCAATTACTCTACCAGCCCTGCTACCACTTTGACTTCTTTGATGAGTCCGTGGCCGTTTGCTATGTGGGGAATAGATCTTATCGGAGAGCTCCCTAAAGCCAAAGGAGGAGTGAAATATGCTGTTGTTGCTGTGGATTACTTTACCAAGTGGGCGGAGGCAATGCCCCTGGCCACAATTACAGCAAGAAAGATTCGAGATTTTGTTTTCAACTCTATTGTGTGCAGGTTTGGAATTCCATATAAGCTTGTGTCGGATAATGGAAAGCAGTTTGATAGCAAGGAATTGAGGAAATTGTGTGATGATTTGGGGATAAAGAAGGAATTTGCAGCTGTGTATCACCCTCAAAGTAATGGGCAGACAGAGGCTGTCAACAAAATAATCAAGCACACCTTGAAGACGAAGTTGGAAGAAAGCAAAGGGAATTGGCCTGAAGAACTTCCCATGGTCTTATGGTCGTATAACACGACTCCAAGAACCACAACTGGAGAATCTCCTTTCATATTGTCTTATGGATGTGAAGCAATGGTGCCAGTGGAGATTGGAGCAGGGTCATTCCGAAGAGATTTTTATGATGAAGAATTAAATATGGTTAATCAAAGATTAAATCTTGATTTCCTAGAAGAAATGAGGGCTAATTCGCAGTTGAGATTGGCAACTTATCAGCAGAGGGCTGCACGGTATTATAACAAGAAGGTGAAGGCTCAACCTTTTAAGGTGGGTGATCTAGTTCTGCGAAAAGTTATGCCAAATACAAGGGTAGCAGCGCATGGAGTCTTTGGACCTAACTGGGAAGGACCTTACAAGATCAAGTCTATCATCTGGGAAGGGACTTATCATCTAGAAGACTTGGATGGCAACACAATCCCAAGGGCATGGAATGCAGAGCATCTGAGGAAGTATTATCAGTAGGGTGCGGCTTTGACCCACTATTGTATGAAGGCTTATATTTAAGTTATAGACTAGCATAAATAAATCTTCTCCTAGTCTAGGGGGGTAGTATATATACGCCTTTAGTTCTAGTCGAGACTTGCTGTTTTTATTCTATGTTTTTTCGAAGTTTATTCTCCTTAGCTCGGGGGGTAGTTCATGTATACCTTCCCCTGTTCTGTTGAGATTTGAGTTTATTTGAAGAATTAATAAAGTTTATCAAGACATTCTTTCAAGTTTTTGGAGATTCTTTTTATTACAAGAGGTCGTGCTCTATGCCTTAGGGCGCGCCCTGTGAAATTCTGTCTAAATCCAAGCAATAATTGACAAGTAAAAGGAATATTGGAAAAAGGGTAATGCCTTAAGGCGCGCCCTCAATATGAATGAAGATTTTATATTCTAAGTGTTTCAACGTTTTCAAGAGTTGGAAGAATATTGGCTGATAAAACACAAGAGGCTGCGCTCAAATAAAGGGCGCGCCCTGTACTTATACTGAAGAGTTTACAAGTATTTTAGCTAACAACTTTTCACATTATATGATGTTTGCACAGAAGAAGTATCTGAAAATTTTTGAAGATGTATTTTAACAAGTAATAAAGAAAATTTTACGAAGGTTGCCCCCTATGTGTTAGGGCGCGCCCTCTAGCTGTTTTACGGCAAACGTAATTTTGCAATTAACATCAAGGTCATTAACGGTGCAAATAAAGTTCAAAAGTAAAGTTTACAACTTGCAAGGTTTTACAGAGGGCCTGCACCTCAGAAAATTTGAAATAATACCCAAAAGTTTAGAATGATTGAAACATAACATTCAAGGCGCGTCCTTAACAGGGGACGCGTCCTTAGATGGAGGTTCTTTATCAGTGTTCTCAATGCCTTCAATATTCTTGGTGTTTTCAGCATTTGCAGCGGGAGAAGAGTTATGATGACCCTCTTGTTCCTCAATAGGAGTAGGAATTTTATCTTCGAGAATAGGCGTCCCACCAGGGGACGCGTCCTCATCTACTTCAGGTAACTCGAGGCCAAGAGAGATTCTCTTTGCTTTGATCTCATCCGCTTCATCAATTTTGAATTTTTCAATCCAATCAACTGTCTCTTGACCAAATTTGGAAAAGTCATACTCTGGATCAACAGCAAGAAAGCCGGAAGCATAATTGCGAAAGCCTCTAGAAAAAGATGACTTTTGTAAAGCTTTCTTCTCAACGGCCCATCCATTGCTTTTATCTTCCTCAAGAAGGGAATTGGCCTTAGTGAGCTTATCGATGGACTCAGTCATTGACTTAATCGAATTGTTCAGCTTTTCAATATGAGTGTCTTTGGCGGACCTCATTTTCTTGAATTGATCATCTTTTCCCTTCAATTGCTTGGACATGTTTTTGTTCTCGGTTTCTAGTTGAGAAAGGCGCGCCCTCATTTTTTGATTTGATTCTTTGATATGATTAGCATGAAAGTGAAGCTGTGCGGCTGAAGAAATTAAAACACTTTCAATTTGTTCGTCAGACCGAGAAGACCAGCCTTTAACTTCTTCCTCAGAGAAGAATTTAGAAGATGCAGCCCCAAGAAATGTCTGCACAGTTGGGTCAGTAAGCTCGGTAATTTTCAGGCGTTTTGAGGACGCGTCCTCTTTGCCTTCATCAGTTGGTTTCCGTTTTGGTGACTTGTTAGGAGGAGGTACTTTTTTTGTATCTCTGCGTGGAGGGCGCGCCTTCCCAGGCTTTACTGCGATAGGGTTGTCTACATCAATTCCAAAACCCTTTGGAAGATCTGCCATTCCTGAAAATATAAAGTAACAATTGAGAGTAATATAACAAATATGGAGTAATTACACTGCAAGGGATAAAAATTATAATTAACAAAGATCTACCAGCATTGACAGACGCGCCCTCACTTGGGGCCGCGCCCTCAGTATAAGAAGTATTGTAATTATCAAGGGTTCCTTCTGAGTCATCAATTGTTGTGGATTTTATGGGTATACCCTTCCTAAAGCGTTGGAAAGGGATGATTGATCCAACTTCTTTTGAGAGTATCCCAACTCTTTTCAAGTTTTCTTCAGTGACAAGGACGGATGTGTCAAAACTCCCAGGGGGAAGATTTAAAATAGTTTGGGCACGTAGTAAAGGCGCGCCCATAAGTTCATCAACTACTCTGCGAGCTGAATATAAGGAAAGGGTTTTATTAAAAGAAGAACATCTAAAAAGAAAAAAAAAAAAAAACGAAAGGACGCGTCCTTACTTGGATTGTAGTTGAAAGAAGTTTTAATTCTCATAACATCCCAAACATAGAAGAAGGGATCCTTCCAATTTTTGACGTTGCTGATTCTTCCCTCAGAAAATCCTTTTTTATTGTGTTTCTTGTTGACCACAAAGTAAAAGTATCCTTTGCCAGATTTGCGAATACTAAAGAAATAACTAAATTCCTCCATGGTTGGCATTCCAAGGTGGGCATCATGATAGAGAATAAAAAGTGCTGCGGCTAGGGTATAACTATTGGGAGATAACTGGATGGGTGCTACATCATACCATTCAATGATTCTTTGGTAGTATGGGTGTAAAGGCGCGCCCACTCCTAGGGTAATTAATTTGGGGGTTAAAACCATTCGAGGGATTTTGAAATCCGAATTATAGTTAAAAATATGGGGCCGCATCATGGAAGGAGGGCGTCCCCATATACCATTCATGTTGTAATATTTCATACACCACTCAATTTCCTCTACAGAAGCTGTGCTTGACATACCGACACAATCAACCTTCCCAGCGTTTTTTCGTAATATGTTTTTCTCTGCTTCAATTAGTTCTTCTTCGTAGGTGCTCCAATCAAGGTCAATTTCAATTTTCATGACTGTGGGGTGTACGTATGGAACTGGGGATGGAAGAGGAGAGTAAGGGTTTTTGAAGCTCTCTTCAGTTGAAGAAGCGCTTTCACAAGAGGGCGCGCCTTCAGAAGAATGGTGGGTTTCATCATTGACATCGTTCTCAGTGGGAGAAATAGTTTTGTTTTTATGAGAAGTTTGTTCAATATCAGTATTTTCCGTTAAATCGTCAGTGATGGGTTGAGGAGTGGATCGTAAGGAGACATGGTGGAGAGAGTCAATAGACGAGGTGGACATGGAGTCAAGTTCTGACATAATGTACGGTATGTTTTCAGGAGGTATGGGATGAAATGTAGGGTGCTCTGGAGGAAATGAAATGGATGGGGGTGAATATGTGCCTAATTTTCTGTTAAATTCTTCAAATGGATGGAACGGGGAGGATGTGTCCGAGTGCTCCAGCTGAAAAAAGATGGGTATAAATATGTAAAGGCGCGTCCTGACCAAGATATGGTGAAATGTCATCTAAAAAAAAAAAAGAGAGAGAAAGGGAAAAAGGAAAATTTTCATGTTTACACTCTTAAAGTCTATGGCTAAAGATCTTGAAAGGTTTGAGGCCGCGCCCTTAGTATAAGGCGCGTTCACAAGGTAGTAATCTTATGCGAAAGTCAGCTAACAACTTTTGAATTGGGTAAATAGAAGATCAAATCAATATATATACTATATATACGTATATACATACAATTAAAATGAAGAACACGAACAATATGAAATGAAGATTTCGAGTATAAGCAAAAAACAGGTTGAACACTTGAAGTAAATGGATAGGAACGTACCTTGAAAGTTATCGATCAAGTCTTGTGGAAAGCAAGTACTGAAAATGATCGATTTGATCGGGTTTTCGCCGAGGAGGAAGAAAATCGCCAGTGGTGGTTTTAGTGCAGAGATAATGGTGAAAAGAAAGTGAGAGTGGTAGTGATGATCTAGTATTTATAGGAATTTGGAAATGTAATGGGTAACAGCTGTAAACCGGTTGGAATTCTGAAGGGATTTGGAAATGTAATGGGAAACAGCTGTAAACCGGTTGGAATTCTGAGGATGCGCCCTTCTCCAAGGCGCGCCCTAATGAACTATTGCGAGAATTTTGTGTTTTTTGAAGAAAATTCCACATTTTATCTCTGATTTCATATGGAATTGGGGGGTAGTTGTTATAACCAAAATTCGGATTCGGATATTTTTGAGATGGATTCGGGTCAAATACGTATTAAATTGGGGGAATTCTAGTTTTGGTTAGGGTTTTATCAGAAATGGTAAAAGTCAGGCCGCGCCCTCTCTTTTTTAATAAAGAGGGCGCGCCCTAAATATAGAATATGGAGAAAAATTGATTCAATGTGGTTTTTTGAGAAGACATTAAAGAAATCTTTCTTAGAATTCTACTCGAAAGAGGATTCTACTCAAGCTGGAATTCCAGAATTTGAAGAAATTCCCTCCTGTCGTATCTCAGGAGGGGGATGTCCGTCGCAGAAGGCCTCCAGGGGTTTGCCTGGATATAAGGACCCTTCTTAGACGCTAAGGGAGGCATCCGTGCGCCCTAAGGTGGAAAGATGGGGACTTTTTGGTGTGTGCTTTGGGAGCTCTGTTCCTGTAGCCAATGGGCGCGTCCTCATTGGGGAACTTTGGAGTAATCCTGCACTTTGCACCCAAAAGCTCTGGATCACCTGTCCTGCTATCTGGTGGGTGCTTCTCATTCGGGGGACAGGGATGCGTTCTGCACTTGGGGTAAACCACGGCTATACCTGCATCCTTGAAATCAAGAAATAGCTGGTAGCGGATAGGACTAGTCCTCGACGGGGGAAGTTTCCTTATTCGTGAAGTCTTGAAATCTTGGATGAGCCTTGGGCCTTTGTGGTTAGGCCTCATAGTAGAACATTCCGGAAGCTGGTCCGTTATCCAAGCCCATTTGGGTTTCTTGTTCTCCAAGAACTACGTCTGGCTTGATCCCCTATAAATACAGGGGTACGTAGGCCGATTGAGGGGTTGGAAGTTGAGAGCTCTGAATAGCCACCACTAACCCTATCAATCTCAGCCACCAATCATCTACAGCCACCACACGCCACCACTTTTTCCGGAGAAAAACCACCGTCTAAGATCTTGTTTCCGGCGACATACCTCGAATTTTGTTGTTACCAAATTCCTCCGTCAACAGATGACAAGCCGGAGTTTTCGGGTAGGATGTCTGGCATTCTGAAGGCTCTCCGTTTTTGTATTGAAAAGGAGCGGTATGATCAAGCAATTGGCATTGTAGAAAAAGAAGTTCAGAAAGAAAACACGGATTTAAGATTGGAAGAAAGGGCCGAGTTATTTGAGAAACTTGGTCTTCTATATAATCTTAAATCTGGTGGCAATGATTTTGAGAGTAACTCGTACTATCCTTTCTTTTTCCCTTTAAAATTTCCATTTAAATGTGTTGATTGATTTAGTTCTATCAAATTTCGTTTTGTAGAAGAATATAAAGCTATATGTGATTGCATGACATTGAAAGGAGGTCGCCGCGAATTCAAATACACACCTCTTTAACAATTCTAGGGTAATTTTTTATATTTTCATCTATTTAATAGTGACACTGTTTTTACTAAAAACTGTAGAATAATGAACACTTTTACATTTTTAGGGATGGGTTCCGCAGGATGGGGGAGTTGGACAGTGCTCTTGATGCCTTTCGTCAAGGTCTTACAGAATTTAAAGAACATAGTGCTCTATTTGTTGCTCCCATTAATGTAGTAGAAGCTGAAAAAAAAGCTGCAGCAGAAGCTATATCTAGACGTATGTTAATAAATAACTAATAGTTTTCTTCTTTAATTTTTTTTGTTATTTCAATAAATACTTCTAATCTTGCTAGTACTACAAGAAGAGTTAATTGAGGACGAGGAAAAGATGAGAAAAAGAGAGGAAGATAGAATGCGGCGAATCAAGGAAAAGGAGAAAAAACAATCTCAAGAAATAATTAATAAAGCTGAAGAATCTACCTGCTTAGTTGCATTACATTAAGTTATTTTAATGTTCTATTATTAGTTTTAATGCTTCAATTATTTTAGTTCATGTACTTACTTTTTCTTTCATGTAAATTAGTGGCTCTGAGTTTGGAGTGAATGCGGAATGCGGGAGTCAGTAGTCCTACTAATCCTGTACCTGTACCTGTACCTGAGTGGGAACGTCAAGAGGTATGCTTAGCAATAAATTCAGCCGTTCTACATTACCTTTGTTAACACTTCTAATAATTTACATTAATCAACCCTTAGCATTCTCGGTAGCATAAACAAATGTAATGTAAACATCAGACTTAGCATGTAAATATATAACATTAAACAAATGCCTATATTTCATTAATCAACCCTTAGCATTCTCGGTAGTATAAACATCAGACTTGAAAAGTGATTAAGACTTGAAAAGTGATTAGGATTAACAATATAATTTTTACTAGTTGGAATGTCATTGGCATATGGGATGTGCTTTATTATATAGCCATCTATCACTATCAATCCTTGCTTTTGCCGAGAATCACATTTCTCTTTGTTTTCGAGTCATATTTCCAATCAAGGTTTTACATTCTTTGTATTTAATATAGTATCACGCCGTTCATTTGTTCATGAGTCATGACTTTGGCAATATTGTCTTCTTTTATATCAAATAATGACAATGTATTATGTCTTACAATTTTGCAGTTCAACGCTCACTTCAGCTTTATCTTATATACAAGAGTTGGTGGGAATTGTTACATTGGAAGTCTACAAAGTGAATTAGTGAAGCTGGAAAAGTCTTTTGTGGAAGCTTCACCAATTTACATTAGCAAACTCGAGAATCTGATTTCTTTGGGTCGCATGCATGTATCGCTCTTGAACGTGGAACATTTTGTTATGCTCCCTACAGATAAGTCTAAGCTTCTTGTGACAGAACTTGGCTATCCTCTTGAGGAGTTTTTCTTGTGGGAGTATGAAAAATTCAAGCCTCTTAAGAAAAACAACTTTACATGGTGGGATTACATCTCGAGAATGTACTGGAGAATCTTTAGGTAAAAAGATTTTTCATTTACTATAAGAATTTTATGTGGTAGTTTAATTTACAATTAGTTATGTATTTTTCTATGCTATAGTTTAATTTTACAATTAGTTATATATATTTAATTAGTTATCCGTACCTTTAAGAGCCACATGTATTTTTCTATGCTATAATATATATTTAATTAGTTATCCGTACCTTTAAGAGTCACATAGTGCGATTTGAGTCGGCACATTTACTACACTGATGAACTTGGACTTATGCTATTTTGATATACATCGTAGGTTCAGTTTTTTACTCCCTCCGTCCCAATTTGTTTGAGCTGGTTTGACTTTCACGGAGATTAAGAAAGCTACAGTTGACTTGTTAAAAATGAGTAAAGTTATATGAAAAGTTGTTTAAGTGGTGGGACCTATGAATATTTAATAATAGATTTGAGATAGTGGGAGTAAAGTAGTAGGTGTAACAGTGTTTTATATTATAGATTTGAGATAGTGGGAGTAAAGTAGTGGGTATAATAGTGTTTATAGTATTTATTTAATAAAGTTAGTGGATGTAATAGTGAAAAGTAATGTTCAAAAATAGTAAGTGTAGTAGGTTCATTAGTTTTGGGACTTCCCAAAAAGGAAAGTGTGTCAATCTTTTTGGGACGGAGGGAGTATTTCAATTTATCAGTTTACTTTCCTTGTTGACCACTCAATGATTGTGCAACATCCAATAGGTAGAAACTTGAAAAACTAACTGATAGGTAATGAGAATAGAGGTTCCTTAAGTGTTATAACTTGTATTTTGTCTGGAATAGCACCTCAAGTCCTTGTTAGTATAAATGTATATGGCTGGTAGTTTCAGAACTAGTATAAATAGTATTGTTAGTTGTACTTTTTCAGTATTTTGGAACAATTATCAGAAGTAATAGGAAGAAGAGAGGATATGTATATATATATAAGGATTGACATGAGAAATATGCATACATGTGACAGTAAAAGACAAAAGAGATGGAAGAGATATGGATTGAAATGGCAAAGATGAGATGGAAGAGTAAAACTTATTAGGAAAATGGCAAATTACAGTTTAGTCACCCAACTTCGGTAATTCTTTCACATCTTATAGTTTTAAAATTAAAATAAAAAATCAATAAAATGAATGATAATAATTTACAAAGATTCAAAGAATAGTTGTTAAAACTATTACATATAATAAAGATATCAAATAACATATTGAAAGCTATAGAATTAGTATAGAAATTATAAATCAAAAAGAAGATACGATAAAGATTGTAAAAAATTGCTATGAATTACACTTAAGAACCCTAATTATAGAACTGATATTAGAAGTGAACTGAACTTGAATTGAATTGCAGGGATATAACAAAAGGATTGATGTTTTTGTACGAGAAAACTGGAAATGCTTGTGGAGATTTAGCTTTTAACAGCTTTGTTACATTTGAGGGCAGGGGGAGAATATTACCTACACTAGACAACTCCAAGAAAGGCAGGGAAGATGTGAAACAGTTAAAAACCTTGATGAGTAGTGTTCTATATAATCCAACAAAAGGAATATCTGATACTGCCCATCTTAAAAGTGTTCCCAGTGATTTTACAAAACAGTTGGATTTCCTTCCTCTTTACTTGTAAGTTTTATCATTAATATGGTCATTCCTCATAAATATTGTTTCGAAAATAAAGCTATCAAGTTTGTATATCTCTTTTGATTTTGTTTAATTTTTCTTTAGGGATTTGCCAGCAAGTTTTCTAGTTGATTTTTCTTACCTGTGGACGGATGATGAGAAGTTTGCTTTCGCACGGAAATTTAAAGGACTTGTCACAAAGAACACTCGTACTAAGGATCATGTTGAATGGGGGATGGATTGTATTTCAGAGTTTGAGGAGTGGCATGAGGTGCTAGATGGTGTTTACCTAGAGATTTATAAGTTTGCTCAAAATGGACGTGCTTCTCCTTATAAAGGGAAGGTGGATATAGCAAGATTTATTAATTCATCATATACCCATGTTAATGACAAGGCTTACAAGAAGGACCGGGAGGCTCAAAAGCCACACCGGGGGGAGAAGGTTGTTACAAAGATGTGATTTGTGTCTAATTTTTACCGTTACATATTGTCTCTTATAATAATGACTTACGTTTTTTTGTTTAATTTGGCAGTGGACCGAAAAGGAAATTGAAAGTGATTTGGTTTCTTATTGGCCACATTATTATGTTACAATACATGAATGTCTTTGTTTATCTGTGCAGGGAGGGTAAGTATACTTTTTTTAGTTCTCAATAACACCAATATACTAAAAGGACTTGCCTTTACTAGAAATTAAATGATTTTTTTGTGTGTTTTTATTGTAGACTTGCAGTGGACGAGTTGAAGCATATGTCAAGCACTTGCTTTCAAAATGATGATCAATGAATAAATTTCAAAGTGTTTGTTTGAAACCATGACTATTAGGTATGTTTTTAAGGATTTCTATGTTTTCTGTGGTTTCTATGTTTTAATTTGTTTTTTTAGTATTTGAGTTTTTTTAGTATATTAGTTTAATCTACTAAAGGGACTATATTGGCGAAGGAATGTTTAGTCACATACAATACCTTGGATAATTGAGAAGCTATCTTATCTACCTGTAGAAGTCCTCTATACTTATTTAGTTATGTTGCCTATTGGATACTTGTTGCATAACCTGAAACTTGTGTTGGTTGTCGGATACTTTTACTTTTTCCGTATATGGAGCAGGATACTAATAATAGAGAAGGAAGGTCGAATGCAATACAAGGCCTCGGATAAATAACATTGGACAATTGTTACCCAACCTGAAACTTATGTCAGCTATTTGATCCTTTTACTTTTTGGTGTATGACTGTATATGGTGACTAATATAGAGAAGTAAGGTTGAAAAAAAATAAAATAGTTGCATTCCTCAGCATTTATTCTTTTTAGTTTCTACAATATTTTTCTTTTCTTGATGGTTGTTGTCAACGTTTCCTTGGTCTTTGGTGGCATTGAGATTGAGACATTTTATGGTATTCCAAATTTAACTTTATGATTTCAAACATGTCTCAGGATGGTTCAAGATGATCAGTAGCTCCTGCCACCTACACTTTGGTCATAGTGATAGTACTGCTGGACAGTGAAAGGATTCTTTGTGAAATATATAAATTAGGGTTTTTAACTCTCTTTATTTTCGAGTTCAATTGTTGATTAAATTGAAAGTTTGTTGGATGTATTGGTGGCATGAGTTACTTGAAGAGTTATAGAGAAGTTCTGCTGAACTGATTTGATCACTTTTGTGTGAGAGCTGTCCCAGTGGAAATGGGGGCTTGCGTTGATCCAAAGGGTAATGGGTTCGAACCTCACCTGTTCCCTACGCAAAAATTGAGTTGGTGAGACAGTGGGAGGTTGAACAAAGTGCATTCGGGGTAACACTGAGTGTATCGCTTAAGTGCACCGGCCACTGGGTCTTGTCGCTCGGTTAGCAGATTTACATACCTGTGTTGGCCATAGAGCTGGTCGACAGATTCCCGGAACTAACCCGGGCAGGTCAGGTGTCCTGTAATACGCCTTTTGAACAAAGTAGTAGAAGTCCTGCATATTAGTTGCTTCAAGGTCCTGCAACGGTCCAAATTAGAATCATGATTTAAACTAAATCACGCATGTGATATGTACTAATTAACGGTTATGGTATTATAAATTACTGGCTTATAGTCCGTGCAAAGCACGAGTTACTTTTAAATATTTTTAAAATTATATGATTAAATAGATTAAAGTATAATAATTTATTATGGATATAATTTAACTTTGTGATATTAATTAATAAAATTATTAGTAATAATAATAGTTATTTAAAAAATGATATGTATTGATTAGAACTAATAATATAAAATCTTAATGTAAATTTGTTGTTGATGGGATTCGAACCTTGGATCTTTAGAAGATGAATTTAAATATAGAATATTCCTTATTATTAGATTTAACGGCTATCATCTATTTACTAAATATCTAACGGTTACTATTCTTTAGATAGTTGAACCAAGTTGAACCAAACAACCAAATTATACCCCTGTTTGCTTATTATATAATAATATAGATTATATAGTTAACATATAGAAATAGTGATAATATTGTGCATGGATTCTAAATTTTAATCAAATAGGATAATAGTTTAATAATTATATTGTTGAATTTGAAGTTGTAATGATTGTAATTAAGATCCTATATTAGGATACTTTTAGACATGATTTTAATGGCATAACACAAAATCACTATGATAACATAATAATAAAATAAAAAATTAAACTTAGCCAGTTACAAATCTTGCTCAAAGTAGGGTCAATAACATAATAATAATAAAATGACTAGGAATATAATTTGATTTAATATATCATTATTATAAATAAATTTTTTTTAGTCCAATTAATGATCCTCTAAAGATTTAATGTAAATTTTTTACTTTGACATAACATCAAATAAGATAAGTATTTTTTTTAGAAGCATAGCATTGCATTAGAAACAAACTCACAATAAGGTGTGACCATTATATGAAATGCACCACAACCATTACATAACCACTACAAAGATTTAATTAAACACAAAACTTAGCCAAATAACACTAACACCACCTCATCTGCTCACGAATTACCATAGAATTAGCCATAAATTAAACCTCCTCGATCTCTACTAAGCCACCCCAGCGTCCTCAACCTTTCCATTCACCACCTCGCATATTAAGTCTCCATCAAACATTGCCACAAACTGATCCTCCACCGGCCCTAACCCCATATCGTGACTCCAGATTTCATGAATCCTTCCAAATGGTTGAGATATAATCACCATTTTCTTATAGATTTCAGCCCCATGTCTCGCTAGATACAGGTTACACAGATAGAATTTTGTTACCTACTGATGGTACTAAATACAAGTAACTCTACAGCTAGAGGTTCCCTCAGTTAAGAGGTCATGTAAGTAATGCAAAGCATTATAAACAATTAGGCTTGTTATTAGATGTATACAGGCATGCCTCTGTGACTAACAATCTCCCCCAAATTATGAGTAAGACCCTTAGTCATAATTTCATGTCTGATAACAAGCCTAACATACATAAAGATAAAACTTGACAAGTACAGGTATGAGATTGATTGATATGAATAGAATTACAAGGAAGGTATTCTTACAATTATAAAGAAATACTAGCCATTTTCCTTTGAGATTCTTCCATGAGATTCGGCTTGTAGATCCTCTTTTTCTTTTTCTTCCTTGGCTTTCTTTGCATCGCTCATTGCCTGGATGATGTCTTCAATGGCATAGAGTTCTTCAATTAGAGGTGAGCCAGATAAGTCTTTGATAACTTCATTTAGTCTGGCTTCAGGATAAGAGCTAATGTAGTCCATTCTAATCTTCACATTTCTGCCATATTTCATGTATTCCACAATGTAAGGATTGTACTTGACTCTGCATAACCATTTAGCTCTCATCTCCTCAGTTTTGGCTTCTAGAGCAGCTAACTCTTCTTCCCTCTTTTGCTTCAATATTTCATTCTGCTTTCTTAACACCTCCTCATTTTTCATCTTGATAAAATGAGCTATCTTAATTTTCCAGCTTCTCTCCTTTTCATCCTCATAGTTGAGTAGCACCATTATTCTTTGTAGATCATGTAACTTGCCCCAGTGTTCACACATGCCTTGCTTGAATCTCTTGAATCTTCCATCTGTGTATTTGAACTCCAGGCAATCATCAATTATATCTACATTATAGATTCTCTGAGCCAGTTAATATGCTACCTCGTCTTTATCATAGTCTATGTTGAGACAGGGCAACTCTAGTCTAGGAATGATTGTGAGAGCATGAGATTTGGGTGTCTTCACCTTTCTTGTCCTTCTAGCCATATGTTTGAATTTCAGTTTCTTCACCTTGTTGCTTGAGAGAAATTTAAGACCGTTGTCTTTGGACCATTGTAGTACACCATTAGCAGTTTGCTTTTGGAGACACACTAATGGTTTCTTGATTTGAATCTTCTTTTCTTGAGATGGAAAAACAGTTGCAGAAGCCATAGATGTAGATTTTGGTAGGTCATTACTAACTACAATCACCCTAGACATAGAGTCTTGTGTTGTGGTGAGGTTACTGCTAGTAATGCCCAAGGCTTGCTGTTTCCCACTCTTTCTTTCATAAACTTTCTCACACCCCTTTCCATCATCTCCCTTCTTACTCTTGTCATCTTTCTTCTTCTGTTCCTTGTCATCCTTATCACTCATGTGATGTCTTATCCTCCCATCACTTTCATCTTTTTCTTCATCATCCTTATTTCTCCTTGGTTTATCCATCTCAGGAACAGAGCCTGTGGTTATAAATGACTTCAGTATGTGCAAGGCTTCCAATTCTTCAGCAGTCCTGATTCCTTTCTTTTTGGTGAGTTGATCAATGATTGCATGAATCAACCTTGTGTTCTATAGGATGAGATGCTTGGGAATGACCAATTTTTTAATGTCTTCAGGTTTGGTACCAGATTGATAGATAATTGTCCTTGGATTTGTAATCACTTCTGGCAGCCTTGAGTGTCGATCATTCCTCAAGTCATCAAACAAGCTCTTAGTATTTGGATTTTGATTAGGTTGTTCAATCAGCTTGATGATCATATCTACTTCACTGTATTTTAAGGATGCCAAGGTATCATATGTAAGATGCCATATTTTAGAATTGGACACCATCATAATCTCCTTGATATAAGCTTGTTCAATTTTTCTGGGTACTACAGTGAAATAGTTGATTTGCTCCTTCAAACTTCTCAGGTACTTCTGAGTATCACCACTCACAGATGCCTTAGAGACTTGCAGAAACTTCAAGAAAGCTACATCATGATATACCCCTGAATTTGCAACTTATATCAGTTTGGCCTCTTTGACTACATTCACTTCAACTGGTTGATCTTCTTTATGTCTGAAGGGTTGAGCTTGCTCAGAAGGCATAGAACCTGTTACCATTATAGATGTAATTGATTGCCTCACACCACTTGGAGTAGTGATGTGCATAGTTTGTAGAGTGATAGTTGGTAGAGTGACAGTTGGTAGAGAGGTGATAGGCTTGATAGGCTTGGCAGGTTTAGAGGTTTGGGTCTCAATGACTTCAGCTTTGCCTTCGCCTTGAACATGGACTTGAGAAGCTGTAGATTCAGATGGTTTTGGTTTATCAGAGATGATAATGCCTTTCTGCACCACTTTAGAAGGCTTAGAAGATCTCATGGTTACTTTCTTCTCCTCCTTAGGCTTGGGGTCAAACACATGAGCCCTTGGGTTTAAAGAAGAGGTTGGAGGTTGAACAAAGTCTTCAGTTGTGCTTCATCATTGTAGACAACATCTATTGTTGATTAAGATGAACATCAGTTGTGGTGGAAGACTGAGTGTCCAACTTGTCATTGAGAAGATTAACATATTTCTGTAGCTCAGAATTATATGCTTTGAGGGAGCTCACTTCTTTCTCTAAACTTTCAACTTTGGTAAATAACTCTGTGGCCTTGAAACCAGATAGAGACTGTTGTTTGAGCCTTTCCACTTCATACTTGCTCATCTCATGAAGAGGGACATCAGTAACTACCTTATCTCCATATCTGTGGGCATACAGCATGTTGATGGTATCACTTGAATTGGTTGTCTGTTCTCTAAGTCTGTCCATTTGAGATGCAAGAGTGGTGATAGACTTTTGTACTAAAGGAAGACTTGTATCCAAGCTAGTGCAGGTGGCTCTGCATTCATTGATATTTCTGAAGACAGAGTCAAGGGATGGGAATTCCTTGGTGAATTGACTTTGAAGCTCTCTCACCACCTTGGTTGTATCTTTGCATACACTTTCAATTTCAGATTGAATGTCCTTTCCCAGATAGTGTGTAGCTTTTAGGCTTCCTTTGTATGTCTCATTTATAGCTTCATACACTTCATTAGGAGTAAGAGAGTTAGCATTTGACCTGAATGAAGTGATGTACTCTTCCCTTATGTATTGAAGAGCTTCACTGAGAGAGTGGATTCCATAACCTTGCAACCAGGCATCCACATTGCCATCTCTCTCAGCTTCATCAACAATCTTCTCTTTCTGCTGTTCAACATCCTCCTTGTGATAGAGCAGAAAGGCTTCATAGTTAGCATTTGGTATAGAGGAAGTGAGAAGATGTTGGGCTATCTTATTGAACTCAGGAATCTGATCCACAACTAAGCTTTGGAGTACTTCAACCGTCAATTGTGGTGGAACAGATCCTGATCCTGAAGCACTGTCATGTTGTACAAGCTTCAGCCATTGTGACACAAAGTCAGAGCTAGAGCTAAGCAAGCTAGACTCCTCAGTTGTAGATGCAACTTCTGCAACCAGATGGATTGACTCTACTACTATTGTCTCTACAGAAGTGGGATGAGTTACAACAGTAGGTGACACATGCACAGAGTGTCTATTGAAAACTAGTGGAACCTCTATGTTTGTGATGGTGTCATTAAGAGATGCCCCAACATGCATTCCCTCACCATCGAAATGTAGGTCCTGGGTAGTGAGCAAATTGTCTTGCACTAAGTCACTTGAATCCATTGGCTCATCAAGAGAAGGAAATTATTGATGATCAAATCCTTGCTCTTCAATTTCTTGAATTACAGGTTGAGAAGAAATTTCAGTTGTAGATTCTGGAAGAGAAGTGTCTTGTAGAAATGATTTTGGCAACTCCCCTTGAGAAATAGGAGGAGTTTCAATTGTGATATGCTCTCCACTCAGTGTTGTGCCAACCTTATCACTCCCATATGTAGACTCATTACAAGAAGGTGCATTGGGGAGAATGCTTGATTCTATAAATGCACCCCGTTGAGAGAGTACATCTAGTGAGCTATTTGCCCCTGATTTTACAACTTCAGCCATTTATGTGACTAAAGAGGTGGTTTTCTTTACTTTCTTCTTCTTTGGATTGAGAGAAGGTGACTCAGGTTCCTCACTTCCTAAAGCTATTTCAACATTTAATGTTGCTTCTGATAATATGTTCAAAGGTTCAAAAGATACCTCTTTTCTTTTCTTTTTACTAGCATCGCCCTTTTGAGAGGATGATGCAGTTGGCTCAGTGTTTAGTACTGTGTTTGGTTGAGGGGGTTGGTTAGCAGGCCCTGGGTTAGCAGTTTGTACACCTTGCTTGGGCCTAACTAACTCTGACTTGGAGTCAAATGTGGGCATGTTATGGGGGTAAGACTCAAATAACTTCTGCATATGAGGAGTTAACACAAGTCTTACATCCACATCATTCCTAGTTTCCAAATTACCAAAAATAAGTTTGGTCATGGATTTAGGATAGCCTATTCTGCTTTTATCTATCCCAGGAAATTCAATCAATGTATTATCTACAAAATTTAGTGCAGATTGAATAAAGTAAGGGAAGAAAATTTCATTACCTCTCTTGTTTTTGTTCTTGCCAAGTCTCCCATTCAGCTCCTGCATTATCATATTCCCAACATCAATTTTCCTATCATAGGCCAAGGAATAAGCTATTTTCTATGCATGTGCACTAATCTGATCAAAACTTGATTTTCTGGCAATGAACACTTGAAGCAAAGTTGCAAACACATAACTCCATTCCTTCCTTAGATTCTTCCTATTCATATATGCCCAATCTTGATTATATCTGCATATCTAATAAACTCAAAGAACTCAATCCAGACATCATCACTTACTAGAGGATGATACACATCTTGATGAAGTCCTAGTGCTCGATTCATGTCCTCTATAGTGATAGTAACATCTCTATCTTGAATCTTGCAATAGACTATGTAGGAAGTTACAGCCTTCTCAAGAGCAACCACCTCCACAGTAGCAGTTCTCCAAAACTGTTCTAGAAGGTCTAGATACAGAGTTGGGTTGGTTGAGAGTGCACCCTTGATGTATGACTCAGACATCTGTTAGTGGACTTTATATCCACTAAATACGTTCCATTTCGGCTTAAATTGACAGCTTGTACCCGAGTGTTAAGTGTCTTTTGATGTGTTTTCTTGTTTTTAGTGTGCAGAGTATCGTGTGGGGAATAAGGTGATGGAATTGCTTGTTTTGGATGGTTTCGAGCTGGAGGTGCCGAGGGCTGAAATAACATGTCGATCAGAGAGCATATCGGAGCATTGTGTTGCAACCAACCGGGGAACGGAGCAAAAATCAAATTTTGGACAGTGGGTGCAGGCGCGCCCGCGCCTGTATAGAGCTTGCCCGGGCCCTGGCGGGTTGTGGTATTTTATTTTCCTGTCGTTGGGCTTGTTTGGAAGGGCCGGTTCGGATGGGATGTGCAGCCTGGTGTCGTGGAAGCCCAGTTATTTATGTAATATTAGGGGAAAGCCCTAATCAGCAAGAGAGGATTCTAAGCGTTGTTTTTTTTAGGGGAGAGAGGAAGAAGAACCATTGTGGGAGCATCAAGCTTTTGGGTGTTTTCTTTGCTTTCATTCATATTTGTAATCTCCTATTGCGTTGAATGCTCGGTTGTTTCCGTATACTCTTTTACTATCTTTGTTTAGTTTATCATAACTCTTTTTCGATCATGTTTACATTTGGACCCATGATGGCGATGAGGTCGATTATGGGCTAAATCGCTATCATGGGATTTTAATGGATTTTTCTATGGATTCTAGTAATTAAGTGTTATTATGCCTTGGTGTGTGATGGATTGTATTGATTTCCTAGTATGATTATGCTTATTCGTTATAGGTGAGTCGCGAACACCTGTAATTGTGTGTTAAATCCTGGTGAATGCGAAAGTGGATCTAGGGTTTAGAACAATTCATGTTAGCATAGGTTTTTGCATGCGAAGAACATGTATTAATTTGTGGTGTAATTCTAACCGTCTTGCACTGACTATGTGGTTTTATGGATGCTTGATTTTTAACCGGTATGTGTTCAATTGCTATAGACGTATAGGAACTACACATATTTGGTGACTACTTAACTTCTATCAATTGTGGATGATCAGTAGGATGGTATATGCACAACGAAAGTTGGTGTGTATCAGTTTAGTGCATCTAATCAGTAATCAACTCTGTCACATGCTAGGGTAAAGGGCATAAGATTTTAGATGAAGTGGTTAATGAAATTGAAATCCCATGTTTATTTATTATAAGTTAACCGTTAAGTTATTGTCTCATAATTTTCATAGTTGGTAGTTAATCATTAGTTACACAAAACCAAAAATTGTGATTGTCTTGGTAGTGAGTGTAAATCATAAGCTGGTGTATAAGTGAACGAAACAAACAATTTGAGTCTCTGTGGGAACGAATCCTATTTACCGTATATTACTTGTTGACCACGTTCTCTTGCGTGAATAAGTGCGAACAAGTTTTTGGCACCGCTGCCGGGGACTCGGTTCATTGTTTGTCTAGTTTATGATCTTGTCATCAATTTGGATTAAATTCATTGACTCGGACGTTTTTCTCACCTATTTACTTTTGGGTTTCTCAAGTACTATCTTGAGCGTGTATGCGTACTCGTTCTCAAGTTTGTGAATAGAATCTGGAAGGGAAAGAGCGAGAAGAGAAATTAGTGGAAGGAGTTGAAGAAGAGTTGGAAGTTACTGAAGCAATGGCAGAGAACAAGGCACTGAAGGAATATTCTCAGCCCAAGATTAATGATATTCAGTCGAGTATTGTGCGGCCGACTATTGCTGCAAATAATTTTGAGATCAAGCCGGGCACGATCCAAACAGTCCAGTTTGGGGGTTCACCTGTTGAGGATCCGAATATGCATATCAGAGATTTCTTCGAGATCTGTGACACCTTCAAAACCAACGGGGTTTCTGAGGACGCTATCAAGCTAAGGTTGTTTCCATTCTCTTTGAGAGACAAAGCAAAAAGCTGGTTGCATTCACTTCCAGCAGGTTCCATCACTACATGGAAAGATCTGGCACAAAAATTCTTGACTAAATTCTTTCCTATGGCAAAGACTGCTGCCATGAGGAATGCTCTTACACAATTTATTCAGCATTCTGGTGAATCACTGTGTGAAGCTTGGGAGAGATACAAAGAGATGCTTCGGAAATGTCCTCATCATGGGATGCCAGATTGGATGGTCATCAACGGTTTTTACAATGGATTAAGTCATTCTCGAGCAATGCTCGATGCAGCATCTGGAGGAGCTCTGTGGGCCAAAAGCTATGAAGAGGCCTATGACTTGATTGAAATGATGGCTGCAAACGAGTATCAGAATCCGACACAGCGTATTCCACAAGGTAAGGTTGCAGGTGTTCTGGAAGTGGATGTTACAACAGCTATAGCAGCTCAGCTACAGGCTCTATCGATGAAAGTGGATTCATTGGCTAAGGTGGGGGTTCAACAAGTTGCCCTGGTTTGTGAATTGTGTGCGGGGGCTCATGAAACTAATCAATGTGCAATTTCGAGCGAGTCGACACATTTTGTCAGCAATTATCAGAGGCCTTCACAACCTACTCCTAACACATATCATCCCAACAATAGGGATCATCCTAACTTCAGTTGGAGCAACAATCAGAATCCCATGCCACAACCATCTCAGGGTCAGCAGTATGGTGCGAAGCAGTTTAACAATTCGGGTTATCAACAACCCTATGCTCAAAGGCCACCACACAATCCACCTGGCTTTCATCAACAACATCCAGGAAGTCATGTGCAGTCGAATGAGAAGTCAGAAATTGAAGAATTGCGAATGATATGCAAGAGTCAAGCAGTATCTCTGAAAACTCTTGAAAACCAAATTGGTCAACTGGCCAATGCGCTTTTGAACAGACCTCAAGGGCAATTACCTAGTGACAAAGAAGCAAATCCGGGTAAAAAGGAGGTCAAGGAACAGATTCATGCTATTACGTTGCGTTCGGGAAAGGTTACAGACGATCTGGAGGTCAAAAATCAGCTTAACGAAGAACTTGAAAATGCTATGAACAGTAGCGTAGGGCGCGGGCGCGCAGCCTTGGGCGCGGGCGCGCCTGAGGGGACTGCCCGGTCTTCAAATTCTGCTCTCCCGGTCGTTCAGAAGGCATCAGGTGAGGTAGAAAAGGAAAAGTCAGCCGGGAAAACAAGTTCAGAGAGTAAGGAAGCTAGCAAAGAAGTTTATCCGCCTCCGCCATTTCCTAAAAGGCTTCAGAAACAGAAGTTTGATAAGCAATTTGCAAAGTTATTGGAAGTGTTCAAAAAGTTGCATATAAATCTACCGTTTGCTGAAGCCCTAGAACAAATGCCAAGTTCATGAAAGGCATACTTTCGAGGAAACTGAAACTCGAGGAATTAGAGACCGTCGCTTTGACGGAGGAGTGCAGTGCTATCTTGCAACAAAAGTTGCCACCTAAGCTGAATGATCCGGGGAGTTTTACCATACCGTGCATCATTGGGAATGTTTCTTTTGACAAGTGTTTGTGTGATTTAGGGGCAAGCATCAACCTTATGCCCTATTCGGTTTTCTTGCAACTTGGTCTTCCGGAACCTAAGCCTACGAACATGTCACTCCAGTTAGCTGATCGCTCAATCACCTACCCTCGAGGAATTGTAGAAGATGTTTTGGTGAAAGTGGACAAACTCATCTTTTCGGCGAATTTCGTCATACTTGATTTCGAAGAAGATAAGAAAATCCCTATCATTCTTGGGAGACCATTCTTGGCCACGGGTCAGACCTTGATTGACGTGCAGAAAGGGGAACTCACCATGAGGGTGCATGATCAAAATGTCACCTTCAACGTTTTTAAGGCTATGAAGTTTCCAACTGAAGAAGAGCAGTGTTTGAAGATAGACTTGGTTGAGTCGGCAGTGCAATCGAAAATTGAGCATCTGCTCATGAATGACACATTGGAAAAAGCACTGATTGGTGATTCGGTCTTGGAAGAAGATGATATAGATGAGCAACTGCTATTTCTTGATGCTACTCCATGGCAAAGGAAATTTAAAAGACCAGTGGAATCTTTAGGACTATCTGAATTGAAGGGGTCGCATCAGCGACTGAAACCATCCATTGAAGAAGCGCCAACTCTAGAGCTCAAACCACTACCTGATCACTTAAGGTATGCCTCTCTTGGTGAGTCATCTACTTTACCTGTGATTATTGCTGCTAACTTGTCAGATTCGGAGAAAGACAAGCTTTTGAGAGTTCTTAGAGAGTTCAAATCAGCCTTTGGATGGACTATTGCAGACATCAAGGGGATTAGTCCGGCTTACTGTCAACATAAAATTCCACTAGAAGAAGGGAGTAAACCAACAGTGGAACATCAGAGATGTCTAAATCCAATCATGAAAGAAGTTGTGAAAAAAGAAATTATCAAGTGGTTGGATGCAGGGATTATCTATCCCATTTCTGATAGTTCATGGGTCAGTCCAGTACAATGTGTGCCGAAGAAAGGGGGCATGACGGTAATCACCAATGAGAAGAATGAACTTATCTCCACTCGCACAGTCACTGGTTGGAGAATCTGTATGGACTACCGGAAATTGAACAAGGCTACCAGGAAGGATCATTTTCCTTTGCCCTTTATCGATCAGATGCTGGACAGACTTGCAGGTCATGAGTACTACTATCTTCTGGATGGATATTCTGGGTACAATCAAATCTGTATTGCCCCTGAGGATTAGGAGAAGACGACATTCACATGTCCATTCGGTACATTTGCTTTTCGGAGGGTCTCTTTTGGTTTGTGTGGTGTACCTGGCACTTTTCAACGGTGTATGATGGCTATCTTTTCAGACATGATTGGCAAGACCGTAGAAGTTTTCATGGATGACTTCTCTATAATCGGTCTCTTTTTTGACGAATGTTTGCAAAATCTGGGTGTGGTTCTGAAAAGATGTGTGGAGACTAATCTAGTGCTTAACTGGGAGAAATGCCATTTCATGGTGCAGGAGGGAACTATCCTTGGGCACAAGGTGTCACGGAGAGGTCTAGAGGTGGACAGAGCAAAAATAGAAACAATTGAAAATCTTCCACCACCTAATTCAGTGAGAGGAATTCGTAGTTTCCTTGGACATGCAGGGTTCTACAGGCGTTTCATCAAAGATTTCTCAAAAATCTCCAAACCGTTGTGTAAGCTCTTGGAAAAGGACGTTCCTTTTAAATTTGACGAAGAATGTTTGACCACTTTAGAGACTTTGAAAAAGAAATTGGTTTCAACACCAGTGATCATATTGGAGTGAACCTTTCGCTATGATGTGTGATGCTAGCGATTATGCAGTGGGGGCTGTTTTTGGGCAAAAGAAAGAGAAAGTGTTTCATGTGATCTATTACGCAAGCAAGACCCTTAACGAGGCTCAATTGAATTACACTACTACTGAGAAGGAGCTGTTGGCCATAGTCTATGGCTTCGAAAAATTTCGTTCTTATTTGCTTGGTACAAAGGTAATGGTGTACACGGATCACGCAGCTATTAGATATCTGCTCTCTAAAAAGGACTCCAAACCTCGGTAGATTCGTTGGGTACTTCTGTTACAAGAATTTGATGTGGAGATTAAGGACAGAAAAGGGACAGAGAATCAAGTAGCTGACCATTTTTCTCGACTGGAGGACTCTGGTAAATCCTCTTGAGACGGTACCATCATTAATGAATTCTCTCCGGATGAGCAATTGTTTAGGGTGCAAGAAGAAGAGCCATGGTACGCAGACATTGTGAACTTTTTGGTTAGTCAAGTGATGCCGCCCGAGCTTTCTTATGCACAACGGAAGAAGTTCTTGCATGAAGTCAAATGGTATCGTTGGGATGAACCATATCTGTTTAAATAGGGAGCTGATCAGGTTATTAGAAATGTGTGCCGTATAGTGAAACAGAGGCTATTCTGAGGGATTATCACGCCACGACATCTGGAGGCCACTATGGAGGTGAGAAGACTGCAACTCGAATTCTTCAGGCGGGTTTCTATTGGCCTTCTCTGTTTAAGGATGCTCATCAGTACGTCTTAAGATGTGACCGTTGTTAGCGTGTTGGTAACATATCGAGGAGGGATGAGATGCCCCTTAATGTACTGTTGGAAGTGGAAATTTTCGATGTTTGGGGAATCGACTTCATGGGACCGTTTATCTCCTCATGCAACAATCAATATATCTTGCTAGCCGTTGATTACGTCTCTAAATAGGTTGAGGTCAAAGCACTCCCAACTAATGATGCCCAAGTCGTGCTTAATTTCCTCCAAAAGAACATTTTCACCAGATTTGGCACTCCTCGAGTCATTATCAGTGATGAAGGCACTCATTTTTGCAATCGCAAATTCACTAATCTCATGGCCAGATACAATATCAATCATCGGGTAGCTACAACATACCATCCTCAGACCAATGGCAGAGCTGAAGTGTCCAATCGCGAAATCAAGCGCATTCTGGAAAAGGTGGTGAGTCCTTCAAGAAAGGATTGGTCTCTGAAACTCGATGAAGCCGCCTGGGCTTATCGAACGGCATATAAAACACCTTTGGGTATGTCGCCATATCAGCTTGTCTATGGGAAGGCTTGTCATTTGCCGGCAGAATTGGAGCACAAGGCTTATTGGGCTTTGAAGAAGCTAAATTTTGATCTTAAAGCCGCGGGTGAAAAGAGAATGGTGCAACTCAATGAGATGGACGAGTTTCGCTTGCAAGCCCATGAGAACAATAAACTCTACAAAGAGAAAGTGAAGCGATGGCATGATCGTCGTTTAGTCAACAAGGTATTTGTTCCTGGCCAAACCGTGTTGTTATTTAATTCTCGCCTTCGTCTGTTTCCAGGAAAGCTTAAGTCGAGATGGTCAGGGCCCTTTGTGGTAAAAACAGTGTTTCCGCATGGAGCGGTTGAAATTTTTGAGAAATCACCTGAGTAGTCTTTCAAGGTCAATGGTCAGAGATTGAAACCGTACTTTGGGGAGGTATCGAATCGTGGAGCTAAAACCGCGATTCTTGCAACTACTGAGTGAATCATGAAAGTCACGTCAAGCTACTGACGTAAAAGAAGCGCTTTGTGGGAGGCAACCTACGTTTTGTTGTACAAGAATGGGAAAAAAAAGAAAAAAAAAATAAAATTTGGCAGTCAGTCGAGGCGCGGGCGCGCCGCCAAGGGGCGCGGGCGCTCGTGAGTTCCAGTGGCCATAGGCGCGGGCGCGCTACGTAGGGCGCGGACGCGCGGTACTCGACTGTTAAGAAAAAAAAAATCGAAAAAACAGAAAATTATAGAGGGGAAATCAGTTTTTGGGGGTTTCTCACCTATTGTAACAGCCCCAGATCCGGGGTCAGGGATCCAGTCGTCACGACCTTAATTTCCATCCACAAAATTATCATAAGTTATATTACATCCTTGTGACCCAAAACAATAACACAAAACACACCCGTTATAGTCCCAGAGATGAAATCAGAGCAAATAACAAATTTATTATTCATGAATTGAGTTCTTACAACCCAAAAGAATTATAGATTAACTATTACAAACTCTTTGCCATCCATTTACATATGTCATAAATGAATATATCGGAAAAAGTTAGAAAACTCTAACTTTGTCTTAAAATAAGTTGACTTATTCTGTAAAAAAATTCTCCCAAACACCCCCTTAGTAATGTTAAACAAGCTAAACTTTGGTTGGAGACAAGCTCAAAGGCTAGGTCGAACAAGTATCATCTCGCTACGCTCTATATTCAGCATGTGACCTCACTTGCAGTCAACAATGAGGACCTCATGCATCAAATTTTGTTCTTTTATAGTTAACTTTCTAGTGGCACCTTTACCACCGCTCGTGCACTCCTTGATTCTCTTAATTGTTAATTACATTAGCTAAATTCTTAAACTTCTTGACATAAGAGATATAACATACTCTCCTTGCGAAAAGTAATAAAGAATGCTGTGAGATGAAAAATGTTTTGTGTTTGTGGGATACTCACACATGCTAATGTGAGGTTAATTAATTAAGAAATGATTGAATTGAAGAAAACTAACCACATCCCGTTGCAGCTGTTGTGTTTGTCAGACAGCTGCATCCCTTTCATCTCTGAGACGCTGCAAAGCCTGATTCTACATATCCATGGAAGAAAACAAGAGGTTACATACTGGCAATGACCTGTGCAGAGACATAGAATACAGCCTGCAAGCTGCAATAGTTATTCTGGCTGCTAAAACATGCATACAGTATGTCTCTGACTAGTGCTAAACCTTCGTCTGTCAGTTAAACATGTCAAATACATGCCGCTCATTTTTAGATGGAAGACAAAACTCTTTACATGTATTTGAAATACTATACAACATAGACAGCACTTGATTCACTCACAGTTATGCGAATTTAGTAATGCAAAACTAATACGGAGCATCTCTTTCACGCTGCTCAGTATGTTGATATTCAAAATGGGATGATATAAAAACTTGATGAATTTGTAGATCAAAACTATAAAGAAGGTCGAGATGGAAAAATTACTTACATCCTCATTGCTTGCAGAGCCTTGCATCTGCAGATAACAAGGGAGAAGTTGTTAAGAAGCTATGTACTAAATACTAAACATTACTACTTTACACAGAACTGACAAGTTTGATTTGGATGAATCATACTTGTCCACCAACCTGGCTTCATGAATACTGTAATAACTTATGCATAACAGTTAAAGGTAATGAGTAAAACATTGGAGTTATTAAAATGACTTTGTAATTATTAATTATATTATGAATTAAATTACGTCAAGGCAAATGACAAAGTTTAAAGAACATTAACTATGCCCAATGTAAATGGATAATATAGAGCTCACATTGCTAGAATCAGAACTTAGTTTGAGATCATCTTCTCCATGCGTTGAGCCCGATTGAGGAAAGATGTACACAACCCTAAGCTTGCAATCTTCAACTGATAGGCCACAAACAGCCAAGGCCCAACAAGGAGCCCAAAACAATGAGTAAATCATCTCATGAGAATAAGAGCGGCCCAGCCCAGAGTAGCGGACCCCGGGCCCGGGGCCACTACCACGTGGCGCAGTCTCCACCCCAGACTAGGGGACCCCAGATGGATGACACTCGACACACGTGGCACCCCACCTCAGCTGACATTCCGACATATGGTGCTGACCAACACTAAAAGACATGGGAATGCACGTGCCAAATCATTTCTGCAACAACATGGCCACACTCCAGTCAACGGTCACCCCAGACTGGTCCACGTGTCCTACATCCCGAATATTCAGCGGTTTGTCCCCCAGATCCAACGGTCGGGGGTGAAGGTAACCTACCCCTAAACCCTAGGCCTAGGGCTATAAATACCCCTAGTAAATAGGGTTTAGGGGTTGAACACGATTACACATCCACACACTCTTATTACTTTGTGGTACTCTACTTGATTATTACCTTCCAGAGCCAACTCTTATTCTCACGCCGGAGGCACCTCGGGGCCAAACCCCCCCTCCGGTGTTGTTTTGCAGACACCCCACAGCAGCTACACTACTTCCGAGACAGGAGTTGGTGAGGAAGGACCCGATCAAGATTTGGAGTTATCATTGGCGCTAGAAGGAGGGGTAACCTCCGAACTCCAGAACCCCGAACCAACAGCCAAACTGAAGCAACCCGAACTACCTAAAACCGCGAACCATGCCCCGAAGAACCACCTCTGCCCAGCGCCAAGCACCCAGCGCAACTAGAGACGAACCCCTGATAACTATCCCGGAACAAGTCCCACCTGTCCAGATCCCAATCCAAGAAAGGCTCGGAATTGGGCCAAACGACGCTCGGGTAACCGTTGAGGTGAACCGGTACAAGTATACAGATGTGCCCCTGGACTCCGCTCAAATGGAAAACCTGACACCCGAGGAGCTAGCCCAGGCAATCCGAAATTATAGGAACCGTCCCCTCCCGGAACCTGAACCTGTGCAAGCGGAAAATTCCGGGGAATCAGCCAACTCCCATCATTCCCGGGCCTCGGTCTTTGACCGCCTTGGAAACCGGGGCAAGGGAAACAGAAAGGACCAGGAGGTTCGGAGTAGGGACAAAAATGATGAAGCCGATAAAATCAAGAGACTAGAAATGCTCCGGGAAAGAATAAGGCAGGAGGAACAGGCTAAGTTGGAGCTCAGAATCCAGAAGAGGCTCCAAGAAGAAGAAGAAAGAATGAGGAAATCCAAATCCAAAAGAACCCGGAGGGAGGTAAGCCCGGAGATTATCTCAGATGATGAAGAAAATCCAAACCACCTGGTGCAAATGATCCATGAGCTACAGAGGAAAGTCAATAGTGACTCCGGGTTCGAGATCCAGGACACACTCACCCCTTTCAGCCATTCCCTTGAAGCCATACCCCGGCAAAAGAACCTCAAGCACTACAACTTTGATTCCTTTAATGGGCTAGAGGACCCAGAAGAACACCTCAACTACTTTGAGCAAATAGCCCAGATATACTTCTACAACGACCTAACCAAGTGTAGGTTCTTCGCTTCCACCCTAAAGGGAGCAGCTCAGAGATGGTTCAGCCGGATCCCTTCCCGGAGCATACACAGCTGGAAGGAGTTCCGGGAAGCCTTTCTCCGAAGATTCCGAGCCAACAAACCCCCGGAGTATCACATGTGCCACCTTGAAACAATAAGGCAACATGACAACGAGACGCTTGCCGCATTTATGAAACGGTTCCAAGAAGCCATAAACCAAGTCACCAACCTAGACGAAAGAGAAGCCTTGAGCATATTCCGGAAGAACCTAGACCCGGAGCGTAGTGAGCGCTATGTTATTGAATTGGTAAACAAAGAGCCCCAAAGTCTAGCTGCAGCCTACTCTATGGCTGCCAAGTTCATCAAAGAAACTGATGTCCTACAAGCAATGAGAATGACCCGGCAGGGCACCTCCTCGGGAAGAGGTAAAGATGATCGCTCTAGAAATGATCACAACTCGGATAAGAAGTTCAAGCCCAACAAACAGTACAACTATATCCCGAGTCATCAACTGACGGTCCCGGACAAAGGCCACTCCTCCGGGGCCAAGTCTGAAGCCAGACCCCCGAGACCGGGGAGGGCCGAACCAAGGCCGGAGCCAGAATGGACACCTTTGAATCGGCCACGCGCCGATATATTAAAAGAAGTCCGGAGCAAGCCCTTCTTTTATCCTCCCAAACCCTTAGTTTCGGCCCCAGAGAATAGGCCCCGTGACAAACATTGTGATTACCATGCAACCCATGGCCACGAGACGGAAAGCTGCGTCTCCCTTAAGTTCTTCATCGAAGACCAAGTCAAGAAAGGAAATATGGGCCAATATCTAGCTCGGAGAACCACGGAAAGGGGCGAAGGACCCGGGGCCCAGAAGACCAAGAATGTGGTGCACGTTGTATTGGGAGGGTCCAGTTCCCCTCCGGGAAGCCCGGACTCCGGAGATGAAGTAATGATGATAAGCTCGGCCCCAGAGCAAGTCATATCTTTCAGTAATGCCGACTTTGAGGGAGTAGATCCTAACCACAATGAAGCCCTAGTCGTAACCCTGGACATCGCCGAAAATGAGGTAAAAAGAATTCTTGTTGACAACGGATCCTCCGTCAACATACTATTCAAACATACCATGGACAGGATGCAACTTGGAAGCATCAGGATGAATGAGTGCCGGGAAGACCCGCTATATGGCTTCGGCCACAACCTGGTTCCGATCCAAGGAACCCTTTACTTGCCCGTCCAATTCGGCACCGCCCCGAAACATATAGTTCATATGATCAAATTCTATGTAATCAATAGCCCTTCCTCTTACAATGTAATCCTGGGGCGCCCAGCCCTGACCAAGCTCCGAGCCGTAACCTCAACCCCACATCTCAAGTTTAAGTTTCCCACACCCTCCGGGGTCGGAGAAGTTAGGGGCGACACAGAAACAGCCAGCCGGTGCTATGGCCAAGCCTTAGTCATGGCGGAGGCCGACCCGGAGAACAAGAGGAAAGCTTCCTCTTACCACAAGAATCTAAGCAGAAAGAAGCACAGAGTTTCAACTTACAAGAACCCCGGAAAAGAGGTCCAAAACATTGAAGTCTCCGGAACCATGTCCCAGGGACCAAATATGACTGAGGCCCGGGAATACCAGATCTCCAACTCCCAGGCCCGAGTGCAAAAATCGTCCCTGCTTCAAGACCAAGCTAAGGTGGAACCTGCAGTAGAAACCGAGACAATCGAACTCATACCGGGAAGCTCAGAAAGAAAAATTAAGATCGGAGCTGGTCTAGAAACCGCCTTCAGAGAAGAATTAATCCATCTACTCCAGGAATATGCTGATGTTTTTGCTTGGAGCCCATCTGATATGCCCGGGCTCCGGGAATCCCTCGCCATGCATAGCCTGGATGTTGATCCCCGGAGGAAGCCTGTGAAACAGAAAAGGAGGAACTTCGCCCCGGAGAGGCAGAAAGCCATAGACGAGGAAGTGGACAAACTGCTCAAGGCGGATATCATCTGCGAGGTCAAATACCCGGAGTGGTTAGCCAATGTAGTTCTGGTCAAGAAGCCTAGTGGGAAATGGAGGATGTGTGTTGATTACACGGACCTAAATGAAGCCTGCCCCAAAGATCCATATCCACTGCCAAGTATAGACCAGCTCATCGATGCCACCTCCGGACATGTGATGCTTAGCTTCATGGACGCATTCTCCGGATATAACCAAATCAAGATGAACCCGGCAGACATAGCCAAAACCGCATTTATCACTCACAGAGCTGTCTATGCTTATAAGTTCATGCCCTTTGGACTCCGGAATGCTGGAGCTACATACCAAAGAGCCATGGTGGAGGTCTTCAGGGATCAAATCGGCCGGAATTTGGAATCCTATGTCGATGATATCATTGCCAAGTCTGAAACGGTCAAGGAGCATGTCCCCGACCTGCGGGAATGTTTTGAAAATCTTAGAAAAAATGAGATGAAGTTGAATCCGGAGAAGTGCACCTTTGGGGTAGCAGCAGGAAAGTTCCTAGGCTTCATGATCAGCCAGAGAGGGATTGAGGCTAATCCGGAAAAGATAAAAGCCATCTTGGATATGCAATCACCCCGGACTCAGAAAGACATTCAGAAGTTAGCCGGATCATTGGCAGCCTTAAGAAGATTCATACCCAATTTGGCAGAAAAGTGCTTACCATTCTTCACTTTGCTCAGGGGGGCGAGCAACAAAAAAGAAATTACCTGGAGCCCGGACTGCCAGCAAGCTCTTGAAACCATCAAGCAATATCTCTCATCACAACCGCTTCTAACAAAGCCGGAGCCCGGGGAACCCCTACATCTATACCTCTCCGCCGGGCCCCTGACCGTGGCCGCGGCCTTGGTCCGGGAAGTCGAGGGAAACCAACGACCGGTGTACTACATCAGCCAGGTCCTAAAAGATGCAGAAACCAGATACCCCAATCTAGAGAAATTTGCCTTCGCCTTAGTCACGGCCTCAAGGAAACTCAGACACTACTTCCAAGGCAGAGAAATCAAAGTGATAACAGACCAGCCGTTAAGGCGAATAATCCACAAGCCAGATGCATCCGGAAGATTAATAAATTGGGCAATTGAGCTAAGCCAATTTCACTTAACGTTCGTGCCCCGAACCGCCATCAAGGCGCAGGCTTTGGCAGATTTCATAGTTGAATGTTCCTTCCCGGAACCGAAGCAAGCTACGACAGTAGCTGGATATTTGGTAAATCAGGACCAAGCCCCGGGGTCATGGACTCTCCATGTGGATGGATCCTCAACAGCCGACAGGTCCGGGGCAGGAATAATCATGAAAAGCCCGGAAGGCTTCCAAATCAAACAAGCCATAACATTCAAATTCCCAGCAACGAACAACCAAGCCGAATATGAAGCTCTTCTAGCCGGGCTAAGGTTAGCACGAACTTTGAGAATCAACAGCCTGAACATCTATAGTGACTCCCAAATCGTGGTGCGGCAAACCAAAGGGGAATACCTAGCTAAAGACCAAAAACTGGCCCAATACCAAGCCCTTGTCAAAAGTTATCTAGCAACCATTCCGGAGTATCAAATCAGCCAAATCAACAGGGAAGAAAACTCCGAAGCTGATGAATTATCCAAGCTGGTTCAGAACTCAGCCGAACTAGACAGTTCGGTCTATTTTGAAGAACTTGAAACCCCGGCCATCGATCAGAAAGAAGTAACGGAGATAGAGGGAACCCCGAACTGGATGACCCCCTTCATCCTCTACTTGGAAAAAGGAGAGTTGCCCGAAGACAAGAATGAAGCCAGAAGATTGAAAAACAAGGCTTCGAAATACTTCATAGAAGAAGACCAACTCTATCGCCGAACCTTCTCATCTCCGACACTGAAGTGTGTAGGCCCGGAGGAAGCCAATTACTGTTTACAAGAGGTACACGAAGGGATTTGTGGGGATCATATGTCCGCAAAGTCCCTCGCATACAAAATCATAAGGCAAGGTTACTACTGGCCAACAATCCACTCAGATGCAGTAGAATTCGTCAAGAAGTGCAGAAATTGCCAACTGTTCAGCAATGTACCAAGACAAAGCCCGGTGTTACCATCCTCAGTCTTATCCCCTATCCCATTTGCTGTATGGGGCATCGATATAGTAGGGCCGTTCCCCCGGGCCAAGGGTGATCTGAGATACCTCCTGGTAGCCATTGACTACATGACTAAGTGGGCCGAAGCAAAAGCAATGAGGACCATAAACCAACAAGACTGCATCAAATTCATGGACAACATATTAATGCGGTTCGGTCTGCCCAGGGTCCTGGTTTCAGATAATGGTCCCCAGTTCATTGGCTCAGATTTTGAAAACTATTTGAAGGAAAGGGGAATCAAACACAAGAAATCTTCAGTAGCCTATCCCCAGGGCAACGGGCAAGTGGAAGTGACAAACAGAATTCTGCTAAGGGGAATTGAGAAGAGGCTGAAGGAAAGCAAGAACAAATGGCCCGAAGAGCTGCCACATGTATTATGGGCATACAGAACTAGTCCACGATCCGGGACAGGGGAAACTCCGTTCAAGCTAGCATACGGAACCGAAGCAATGTTGCCAGTCGAAGTGGGTTCTCCTTCCCACAGGGTAATCAACTTTGATGAAATTGCAAATGAAGAAGGGCTACGAGTCAATCTAGAGCTAGTTGATGAGGTCCGGGACAAAGCAGTACAAAGAATGGAGAAGTACAAAGAGAAAACAAGAGAATACTTCGGAAAGAAGTCAAGAGTCAAAAACTTCCAAATCGGGGATCTAGTACTCCGGGATACCGAGGCTTCAGACCCCACTAACACAGGGAAACTTATGCCTAAGTGGGAAGGTCCCTACAGAGTTAAAGAGGTACTCCGCCCCGGAACCTACAAGCTCAGTCACATGGACAACTCCGAAGTCCCCAACACCTGGCATGGCCTCAGACTAAGAAAGTACTACCAGTAAAGGGAAATAGACTCAGCTCATACACGGGCGTTTTCTTTTTTTTGGGAATTGTATTCGGAAATCATGTAATCATTCTGTTATCAATGAAAAAGAACTCTATTCCCTACTTGGCGGTTCAATTTTACAATTATCATCAAAATTCCTACTCGGAAAAGTTTTCATCCTTTCCAAGTAGGCCAAAGCCCGGGACCTTAGCAATGCTTCGGCCCGGGAAGCCATAGGCATCAAAATTCCTACTTGGAAAAGTTTTCATCCTTTCCAAGTAGGCCAAAGCCCGGGACCTTAGCAATGCTTCGGCCCGGGAAGCCATAGGCATCAAAATTCCTACTTGGAAAAGTTTTCATCCTTTCCAAGTAGGCCAAAGCCCGGGACCTTAGCAATGCTTCGGCCCGGGAAGCCATAGGCATCAAAATTCCTACTTGGAAAAGTTTTCATCCTTTCCAAGTAGGCCAAAGCCCGGGACCTTAGCAATGCTTCGGCCCGGGAAGCCATAGGCATCCAAACTCCTACTTGGAAAAGTTTTTATCCTTTCCAAGTAGACCAAAGCCCGGGAGAAACAACCACTCCCCAATCCGGAATACCCGAATTAAGGAGTGGGGGGCAATACAAGCTAACAAGAAACCAACAACAAAATAACAAGGCAAAACTTGCATATAAGAAGAAAAGAGCGGACAGGCCGGGCTGACCGACAGCCCGAAACACCTGACAGTTAAAGTTACAAACGGCAGCAGAATTTAAAGTTATAAAACCAAGTTAAGATTACATCAAAATGAAAGAAATTACAAGGGCACAGCCCGGGCACTGGACGCAGCCACATAACGAGGTTAAGCCGGAGGAGGACGGGAGGAGCTGGGAGCAGCGTAAGGAGTCGGTTCCCCTTCACCCCGGGCAAGAGCATCCTCGGCCTCCATGTACTCTTTAATGAAGTTTTCCCAAGTGGCAGACCCAGGATCGCTCTTAAACATCTTCTCAGCAACAACCCAGCAGCGGCTGATTTTCCGGGCTGCGACTAAGGAAAGGTCATCGTCGTAAGCATCCGAAGCCCGGAACTCAGCAATGACATCCTCTTCGGACTTCTTAGCTTTGAGTTCATCCCGGAGCTTCTTCACTTCTTCTTTGTAATCCTTGACCTTAGCCCGGTACGCATCCCTCTCATCAGCAACTTGCTTAGCCCCGGCCTTGAGCTTCTCAACCCGGGACTCCATGCGCTCCTCCAGCTCGGTGACTTTCTGCTTCAGGCCAGAAATCTCCTGATCTTTCCCAGATGCCCCAGCCAGCGCAGCCTGCCCCTCCTTGATCTCTCGGCATGCAGAAGCCGCAGCCCCGGCCATCCGGACCCCGAGCTGTCAATATAAACGCAATTAGAAGCCTAACAAGAAAAACAAGTGTGGGAAATTCGGGGAGATGCATACCTGACCGTAAACCCCCATCATTTCCTGCAAGAGCGAAGTGGCCGGAGTTTTACCCATATCCTCCCACTCCGTCTTGCTGGGAAGATCAGCCAGGAAACCGATGAAGTTTCTTTCTTCCGGAGACACGGGGGCGACCTCGTGAGGACGGAAGTTAGCCTTCTTCGGGCTACCACCAGCAGAGCTCTCCTGCACAAGCTCGCAGTCCGAGAGCATGGTCCCAAACTTCTCAGCTTGAACAGAAGAAACCCTGGGCCTCTTCCTCGGAACCAGTCCGGATTCGTCCACCACAGCTTCGGGGATCACTGGAACCGAACCCCCCGTTCTCCCCTCCCCGGATTGGGAGTCACCAGCTTCCCCGGGGGCCTTAGTATTATCACGAACATGCCCAATGCTCTTAAGAGCCGCGGCCAGAGCTCTGTTGGATTTGTTCATCTCAGCAACTCTTTCAAACTCCGGGTTATAACCTGGAAGACCTGGAAACAAAAAAAAAACAACAAAGGAAATTTTTACATTAGTCCGGCGTAAAACCAAAACAACAGATATGAGTACGATGAAAATATAGCCCGGACTTACATCCTATCCGGTAAAGGTAGGCATGACTCATGAGATCCTCCCGAGTTACCAACCTCCCAAGACCTCGGCAGAAGGCATGTACCCGGTCCAACGCCGCATCCTGGAGATCAAACACCTCGAAATGCATAGCCAAAGGATTCTCCTTGAAGGTGGGCATGAACCGGATATCAACACCCCGGAGAAAGACGAACTCTCCGTTCCAGCCTTTCAAAGACGGAAGCATAACTAGTGGCTTCGAATCCGAAGAAGGATAGCCACAGGCTTTAGCCCGGAATCTAAACTCAAACAAAGGAACATTGTTGGACCGGACCATCTGGAAAAGATGGTGAAAAAGCTTGAAAGTAGGTAACACTCCGGCGGCCTCACAACACCCCAGAAAATACGAAATCCACTTGACCGCGTTTGGAGTCAATTGGGTAATGGGGATCCCATACTCAAACAGGCACAAGGACTTAACAAACTGATGACACCTGGGCCCATATCCTGACCTCAAATGCTCCAACCATACCCCGACCCAACCGCCATCGGGCCTGTGGTAGATCTTTTCCCCGGGCTCCGGCCATCTCCACTCCACGTCACCATCTATATGGAAAGTAGCCCGGAATATAGTGTCCCACTCAACCGGAGTCTCCAAATACTCCGCCCTAAAGGGACCAACATCCATTCCGGACCCTGGCTTAGCCCCGAACTTAGAGTCAAGAAAAGCCCTATTGTATCGGGTCATCTCTGCTACATCCGGACTCTCCCCAAACTCCGCACTGAGATCCCTGAAGAAGTAAGCTTGAGGAATCCCCGGGTCCCTCTTCACAAAATAATACTTAGAGTGGCCCCAGCTACCGTCCGGCTCACTCAGACTGTACCCCGGACCCATGTCCTTGGTCGCAATACTCGTTAATACGGGAAGGCGGCTCTTCTTCTTACCCATTATACCCCAATCTAGGTCTATCAATTCTAGACTACTATCCGGGGAATTAACACTACTTGAAGAAGTACTTGGGTCGGAGAGAGGAATTAAAACTCGTCTAGCAGTTACTTTCCTAACCATAAAAAGGGACTACCCCGGGCTACCCAACAAAAAGATAAAGCCTACAATTAGTCTCTACTCAGTCCGGGCCAAGAAAGTAAAATAAAATTGAAGACAAAAAGGAATACAAAGACCGGAGCAAGAAAACTTACAGTGAAGTCCGGAGGTCTGGGTGCGACGATGAACTTGGATCAGATCACGCTTATAGCCCGGAGTGCAGGTCTTCAGAGTAGCAGAGTCACAACAGCAAATCAAGAACTCGTAAAAGACAAATGAGGGGAGGAAGCCGCTATTTATAGGCAAGACCAGAATCCAGACCGCCCAAGACACGTGGCGGCCCAAAAATACCGGCCCACTATCTCCAAACCCCGGGGATAGTGGATGACAGCTGTTATTTTTCCAAAAAAAAAAAAAACAAAAAAAAAAAGAGAAAAGGAACAAGAGCAAAGTCCAAAAATGCACTCAGAATATTACATATACGTGCATTTTGAATACGCGCAAACCCAACGCCCCGGGGTGTACACTCCAATCTCGACCCCGGGCCTGGGGGCAACCGAGGCAAAAGCTCATCCCCCCAAAGATGACACACTCACAGAACCACAAAACGTCCAGCCCCGAGGACATATGTCTACCACCCCGGAGTATCCGCAAATCCACTCTCCAAGGCAGAACCACCCCTTACTACTCCCCCATCCGGAAAATCCGCATTAGGGAGTGGGGGGCAAATGATAGGCCACAAACAGCCAAGGCCCAACAAGGAGCCCAAAACAATGAGTAAATCATCTCATGAGAATAAGAGCGGCCCAGCCCAGAGTAGCGGACCCCGGGCCCGGGGCCACTACCACGTGGCGCAGTCTCCACCCCAGACTAGGGGACCCCAGATGGATGACACTCGACACACGTGGCACCCCACCTCAGCTGACATTCCGACATATGGTGCTGACCAACACTAAAAGACATGGGAAGGCACGTGCCAAATCATTTCTGCAACAACATGGCCACACTCCAGTCAACGGTCACCCCAGACTGGTCCACGTGTCCTACATCCCGAATATTCAGCGGTTTGTCCCCCAGATCCAACGGTCGGGGGTGAAGGTAACCTACCCCTAAACCCTAGGCCTAGGGCTATAAATACCCCTAGTAAATAGGGTTTAGGGGTTGAACACGATTACACATCCACACACTCTTATTACTTTGTGGTACTCTACTTGATTATTACCTTCCAGAGCCAACTCTTATTCTCACGCCGGAGGCACCTCGGGGCCAAACCCCCCCTCCGGTGTTGTTTTGCAGACACCCCACAGCAGCTACACTACTTCCGAGACAGGAGTTGGTGAGGAAGGACCCGATCAAGATTTGGAGTTATCATCAACAACATTCCCGCTCTCTTTATTAAACTGATGCATCCATCATTTCCAAGCAAAAATAGAAAATAGAACTATTATTTTTGTTACTCAATAGCTACATAATAAAGGATTGAAAAATGAAAATTCTCCGAGTAATAACTCTCATACAGTATTTGGTGGAAGCTCATCAATATCAGTCTGTTGTGCCACTTTGGTGCTTTGTAGGAGAAACTTATCTTTACTCTGCAGACCTGGAGGGTATTCTTTTTGAGGTTGAAGGGTTACTACAAGTAGAGAAGCAAGTCAAAGATAATGTAAAATGAAGACATCTAAATGTAAAACAAACTGCAAGTACAAATACGGCACATCAAAGAAAGATTTGATGTTCATGGTCAAAAATATTTTTGTACACCCACTACTTGAAAGAACAATGTAGGTGTAGTATATGATAAATTTAATATGGGTATTAACATGGCCATTCAAAGTGACTACATGGATCAGACCTCGACATGAATTATAGTATTAATTATGCAGACTTTAGTCGTCGTTAGTCTGGTTAAATTTCGCCAACAACATGTTGGTGAAGTGGTTGAGCCACTGGCCTCCTTTGAAGGAGGTCAGGGGTTCGACTCCTGCGTGTCCAATTATAAAATAACACATTCGCAACGATTCAGTAACGGATATTTAGTAACGGAAATTTCCGTTGGTGATTGCTAACAGATTCCTAACGGAAAATAAATTGTTGAAAAGTCCATGCTCTAAAAACGGATCAAAATTTTGGTGCTAAAATTGCCTCCCATTTCTAGCAACGAGATGCCAACGGAAAGAGTACTAACAGAATAACAATAATTTACCAAGGAACTAACAATGATTTACCAACGATATATTCCGTTAGAATTTTAGATCGGTCATACTCTTTTCCGTGACTAATCCGTTGGTAATATTAGAATTAAAAAAGGGAAAAAATAGGCGCTAAACAACGAAAAAAACCGGCTAAATTTCCCCCCAATTAAAAATGAAAAAAATGGGCGCTAAAAGAACAAAAAAAAAACCCGCCCATTTCTAGCAACGAGTTGCCAACGGAATATTTTAGATTGGTCATACATTTTCCGTTACTAATCTGTTGGTAGTATTAGAACGGTCATACATTTTCCGTTACTAATCTGTTACAATTTGAAATATTTCCGTTACTAATCCGTTATAAGTTAGGAGTACGGGACAGTTGACTACCAATTTTACTATCCAAATAAATTTATTATTTTTTAAAAACTTGGGAATATCACGAAATTAGATATATATTGACATATGAGCGGTTGGATCGTCGATAAGTATTTTTTAAAAAATAAAAACAACAATCCGGGACAAAGCACTAGTTAGAAGTACGCGTCAAATCGATAGTTGACTACCACTTTTACCATCCAAATAAATTTATTTTTTTAAAATCTTGGGAATATCACTAAATTAGATATATATTGACATACGTGCGGTTGGATCGTCGATAAGTATTTTTTAAAAAATAGAAAGAACAATCCGGGACAAAGCACTAGTTAGCAGTACGGGTCAAACCCAAATAAATTTATTATTTTTCAAAAACTTGGGAATATCACGAAATTAGATATATACTGACATACGTGCGGTTGGATCGTCAATAATTATTTTTTAAAAAATAGAAACAACAATCCAGGACAAAGCACTAGTTAGAAGTACGGGTCAAATCGATAGTTGACTACCACTTTTACCATCCAAATAAGTTTATTATTTTTTAAAATCTTGGGAATATCACTAAATTAGATATATATTGACATACGTGCGGTTGGATCGTCGATAAGTATTTTTTAAAAAAATAGAAAGAACAATCCGGGACAAAGCACTAGTTAGCAGTATGGGTCAAATCGATTGTTGACTACCACTTTTACAATCCAAATAAATTTATTATTTTTTAAAATCTTGGGAATATCACGAAATTAGATATATACTGACATACGTGCGGTTGGATCGTCGATAAGTATTTTTTAAAAAATAGAAACAACAATCCGGGACAAAGCACTAGTTAGAAGTACGAGTCAAATCGATAGTTGACTACCACTTTTACCATCCAAATAAATTTATTATTTTTTAAAATCTTGGGAATATCACTAAATTAGATATATATTGACATACGTGCGGTTCGATCGTCGATAAGTATTTTTTAAAAAATAGAAAGAACAATCCGGGACAAAGCACTAGTTAGCAATACGGGTCAAATCGATTGTTGACTACCACTTTTACAATCCAAATAAATTTATTATTTTTTAAAATCTTGGAATATCACGAAATTAGATAAGTGCTGACATACGTGCGGTTGGATCGTCGATAAGAATTTTTGAAAAAATAGAAAGAACAATCCGGGACAAAGCACTAGTTAGCAGTACGGGTCAAATCGATAGTTGACTACCACTTTTACAATCCAAATAAATTTATTATTTTTTAAAATCTTGGGAATATCACTAAATTAGATATATATTGACATACGTGCGGTTGGATCGTCGATAAGTATTTTTTAAAAAATAGAAAGAACAATCCGGGACAAAGCACTAGTTAGCAGTACGGGTCAAATCGATAGTTGACTACCACTTTTACAATCCAAACAAATTTATTATTTTTTAAAATCTTGGGAATATCACTAAATTAGATATATATTGACATACGTGCGGTTGGATCGTCGATAAGTATTTTTTAAAAAATAGAAAGAACAATCCGGGACAAAGCACTAGTTAGCAGTATGGGTCAAATCGATTGTTGACTACCACTTTTACAATCCAAATAAATTTATTATTTTTTAAAATCTTTGGAATATCACGAAATTAGATATATACTGACATACGTGCGGTTGGATCATCGATAATTATTTTTTAAAAAATAGAAACAACAATCCGGGACAAAGCACTAGTTAGCAGTACGGGTCAAATCAATAGTTGACTACAACTTTTACCATCCATATAAATTTATTATTTTTTAAAACCTTGGGAATATCACTAAATTAGATATATATTGACATACATGCGGTTGGATCGTCGATAAGTGTTTTTTAAAAAAAATAGAAACAACAATACGGGACAAAGCACTAGTTAGCAGTACGGGTCAAATCGATAGTTGACTACCACTTTTACCATCCAAATAAGTTTATTATTTTTTAAAAACTGGGAATATCACTAAATTAGATATATATTGACATACGTGCGGTTGGATCGTCGATAAGTATTTTTTAAAAAACAGAAACAACAATCCGGGATAATTGATTAATTAGTAGTACTGGTCAAATCAATAGTTGACTACTAATTTTACCATTCAAATTAATTTATTATTTTTTAAAATCTTGGTAATATCACTAAATTAGGTATATATTGCCATACGTGAAGTTGGATCGTCGATAAATATTTTTTAAAAAATAGAAACAATAATCCGGGACAACGAACTAGTTAGTAATATGGGTTAAATCAATAGTTGACTACTAATTTTACCTTCCAAATTAATTTATTATTTTTTAAAATCTTGGTAATATCACTAAATTCGGTATATATTGCCATACGCGCGGTTGGATCATCGATAAATATTTTTTAAAAAATAGAAACAACAATCCGGAAAATGGACTAGTTAGTAGGACCGGTAAAATCAATAGTTGACTACTAATTTTACCATCCAAATTAATTTATTATTTTTTAAAATCTTGGTAATATCACTAAATTAGGTATATATTACCATACGTGCGGTTGGATCGTCGATAAATATTTTTTAAAAAATAGAAACAATAATCCGGGACAACGAACTAGTTAGTAGTACCGGTCAAATCAATAGTTGACCACTAATTTTACCATACAAATTAATTTATTATTTTTTAAAAACTTTATAATATCACTACATTAGGGAATATATTGCAAATACGTGTGGTTGGATCGTCGATAAATATTTTTAAAAAAATAGAAACAACAATCCGGGACAACACACTAGTTACTAGTCAAAGTAATAGTTGACTATTAAATTACCAAATCAAATTAATTTATTTTTTTCTGAAATTTATGGAATAACATCAAAAAAGTTGGTTCTTGACATCCGTACGGTAGGATCGTTGAGAAATATTTTTAAAAAAATTGAAGTACGAATCTGGGATGAAACACCAGTTAGAAGTAGTGGTTAACGTACTAGTTGATTGTTAAATTACCAAATCAAATAAATGATTTTTTTCCTGAATTTTTTGGAATAAGACTAAAAAAGATGAATCTTGACATCCGTATAGTTGAATCGTCAAGAATTATGTTTAAAAAATCGAAACACGAGCCAGTGATGAAACACTATTTAGAAATACTAGTCAAAGTACTAGGTGACATTTATATTATTGAATCAAATAAATTTATTTGTTTTTTGAATAACATTGAAAATGATGGATCTTGACAGTACGGTAGGATTGTCGAGAAATATTTTTAAAAAATCGAAACATTAGTTAGCAATACCATTACTTAATAGTACTAGTTGTCTGTTAAATTTTCAAATCAAATAAATTTATGTTTTTTTCTGAAATTTGTGGAATAACATCAAGAAAGATGGATTGTCGAGAAATATTTTTTAAAAAACGAAACACTATTTAGTAATAATAGTCTTGACTATTAGATTACCAAAACAAATAAATTTATTGTATTCTAATTTTTTTGGAATAACATTAAAAAAATGGATCTTTACATCCGTATTATGCGTACTAACTTAAAATTGGTAAGATAATTATATAACAATAAATGAAAAAAATCTTTTCATATGAACAATAACAAATAGCTTTTTCTAGCTCTTTTTAATTATAAATACCTAATAATATATATAATGACTAATATTATTAATTGATATTTTTAAGGAAGTGATTAAAAAAATCTTAGTACTTAATATTAAATAAAAATGAATATTAGTTAAAAATTTAAAGTTAAAATACTTATCAAAATAAATTATGGAAATGCGGGAATTCCAATTTTTTGGCAAAATTTTGATTTCCCGGGTTGGAAACATGGGCGCGCTGATACCACAGATCCCTAATTTCAACATCCCTCTTTCAGTTCTTTAGTTCTATTTCTCTTTCAACTCCTCTGTGCCGCCGCATATCTCTAAAGCCCTAAATCTCTTACACAATTCACCAACTCTACATCTCTCTCTCTCTCTCTCTCTCTCTCTCTCACACACACACACACACACTTAGACATAATCTATATCGTCATCAGCTATATATATTTACACACACACAACACATCATGTCGATAAATCTAGGCCTAATTAACATTCCATCCCTTTTCACTCCATTTTCGTCTTCTCAAGTAAGTCTTGATCCTCCACTTATTCTCCTCTATGATCTCAATTTTCAATAAATCATGTTTTGTAAGGCGCTTGTGTAATCTCGATTAATGTAAAATTATAGATATAGTGTTTATTTTGCTAAATTTATACTGTGCTTTTTTAATGAAAATTAATAATCTAGTTATATTAGTATAATTATGCAAGGATATTGATTTATAGAGGTTTAACTGTATCATGATTGTAAAATTGATGTCAATTTAGAAATTTATTGCGTGAGATCATATGTAAGTATATGATTGTGATGTAAGTTGCGTGTTTTGGATATACATACAGGTGAAGAGATTTTAGGTATTAGTGATTTTGGTGCTGTATTTTTTGATTGTTCGAAGAAAAATGACTACCGAACTTCTCTATATTCAATCGCAAGAACTCAAATGTAAGTCTCGAATTACTTATATTTTGATCAAATTTTCCGTTTATTTCATTTTTTATTGCGTTTAATTTTTTAGTTGTGTGTAATTTAAGCTTATAGCTGAAGATTCAAGTTGTAATTGATCTTAACCAAAAAAAGAAAAGAATGATAAGCTAATTAAGTTCCGCTTTGGCTTTTGCACTTGTAAACTGAAATCAACTTATTTGTTATTTATCAAATAATTGATGAAGTAGGAAATGAATATACTTTCTTTGTTGCTCTGTCCATTTTTTATGCAGTGCCTTTGACCATATCTTCTTTGCTAATTTGACAGTGAACTGATTTTTGTGAATATGATTCAATATTCTTTTGTAGTTAGGTTGAAGAGACAAAGCCGATGCTCTGTTCGACTAGTCAATAAGACCAACCAACATGTTGCCTTCAAGGTGCAAATGTCTTGTTCACTAAAGAATTATTTACCGGGCAATGCATTCATTACAGAAAATTTAGATTAAACACAGGCGTTGTGAAACCAAAAGAACTATGTGATTTCACAGGTATCTGTGCTTCATTGCTATTTTTAAAAATATCATAGTTTTGGAATTTTTGCGTGTACGAACCGTATACTTGCATGATTTTTTCCCTGACAGCATCAAAAAAGTGTGCTAAGGCTCAAGTGTAACACAACTGTTACTTTCATATGCCTTTAGTTCTTTCTTATTTTTAGACACCATGCATCAGTTTCCTCTTGCTTCTTAAAAACTGGGAGTAATTAGTTCCCTTTGTTTCTATGTGAAAATAGTTATAATGCAAGCACAAAGGGTTACCAATATTGGACTTGTAACTATATGCATGTTACCTGGTTATATGAATTCTCTAAGTGATTATTAATCAAAACAAAATCTGAGATTTTAATTTACTTGAATTTATATTTGTAGTTTGAGAACACTAACCATCGAATTTGATAGTCTCTTATTAGTATGCGTGCTTAAAACATGGTTGTGAAGAAAAGGCAAGAATATGGGTTTTATGGGTACCACGTCATTCCTAGAGCTTCGAGATCTCTAAGGGTAAGTATACACTTGAGTTAATATTAGTTTTTTTATTTAAGTAATGGTAAATGCCCATTAATCTGTTCCGTATATTACTTGTAGAGGATGAGTTTGAAAAAGAAATCACCGGATGTCTACCAACTTTGTGCATTTGATTTGGCAAGTTGTTACAGGAGAGCGAAAGTTCTGCTTCTAGTAATATACCAGAAGGGAAAGTGCAACTGGGTATAACAAGGATGATTGAAAATATTAATATGCACTCTGTAGTTTGCTAGTAGAAAATATATGTATGGCGGGATTTTTGCTGTTGAGGGGTATGCACATGCCACTGGACACCCTGCATTGCCACTTCTGCTCCTGCTGCTCAATCAGAAGCAAGAGCACTACAACTTCATTACATCCAAGCACACTTAATATGTTGTCTACGGCTGCTAAGGGAACCCACTTTTTTTTTTTTTAATTTTCAAGAATTCAATTTAATTGTATCTTGTGTAGTATTCTTTTTGAACCTAATGTTCTTAAAGGGCTAGAGTGATGTTAATTGTAACTTTTAGCCCCACTTTGAAATGCTTTATCTAATGAAATGTTGTTTATAAGAATTTTTTTTATCTTTTGTTTTATTATATTATAAAAAAATGCACAGGTAGATAAATTAATTGGAAATACCAGTAGAAATTTGTGATTCAAAACCAAATATTTTGTTGGTAGAATGTTACTATGATTACAGATAATCTGTTGGAAAATTGTTAGAATTACTAATGGATTGTTCTGTTGGGATTTTGTTACTACGATTAATATCATAAATTTCGTTAGCATATGGTTGCTAATTATACCAACAGAAAATTCCGTTACCAAATTGGTTCCAACAGAAAATTCCGTTACCAAATTGGTTGTATCATGGTTATTTGTAAAACAAGAATTCTGTTATCATTATGTTGATATTCCGTTGCTAAGTTTAGTAACGGAAAAAAATTCGTTGGTAGCGATTTCCCAACAACGTTTCCTCCAACAGACCATTTCGGTGACCATTCCGTTGGTAAAGAGTTTTCCCAACGGATTTCATTAATATGCCAACGGAATTTTCTGTTGTTAAAACTGAGTTTTCTTGTAGTGATTGTATAGGGGCATGGTCTGCGTACATCTACCCTCCTCAGACACCACTTTGAGTGGTATTATAACTGAGTAAGTTTCGTTTTAGTCTGGTTAAATTTCCACAACACTTTTAACACTACATGTCTACATCTGTGAGCTGGACATATCTCAAAGCATGTTCAGGTATTTAGTCGGACGTCAATGGAATACTGTTAACAATAGCAGAGTTGCCTAATCTACAGTTTCTTCATGCAACACCAACGGAAAATTGGACAACTAAAGCACACACCTCGTATGTGACATGAGTCCCAAGGCTGTATAACACCAGTGTTTGGTCGCACAAAGTATTTCTTCGGAGAAGTTGTCTTCACCTAAAAAAATAAACAAATAAATCGGAAAGGAAAGTAAATAATGTGCCTGTATGGCCCAACTTATTTTAAAGATTTATGAACTTATTTTTGGGTAAAAAATTTATATTTTGATAAAAAAAAATTATGCAAAGTATTTAATGTATATTTGAGATTTAATATGTTACAAAAATAAGTTGAAAAGTTAAAAATCTCTAACTGACTTATTTTAGAAAAAAAATTTCCCAAACACTTCAAACTAACATCAGAAGCCAAAAACAAATGGATGATTTAGTCAAATCAAGATGTTTAATAACCTTTAATACCTTGAAGGCCACATGTTGGTCTGTTGTGTTTGCAACTTTGAGATCGCAATAGACTTGCTTCTCCAGCTCAACTGATAAAATGATAATTATAATACAGCGCATCAAAATTGATACTAGTTGCGAATTTATTAATAAGTGTTAGAGCTGAGCAGGAGTACTAGATGGTCCTTGCAGACAAGCTCTACCCTAAAGTTCTAAAACATTCTTCACTTGGTATAAAACAGGACTATATCTCAGTACAAGAATGTAGTTTTTAGAAAGTTGTAAGACAGTAATCTATTTTTCATGATAACAAGAAAGTGAAGCCTTCTATACAGGCCTAAATCTAGTATAATAAAAGCTTTAAAAAAAATTAAACTATGTTGCCTACAATTAAGCTACCAATGACATACTTTTATAATTAAGCTGTCTTAAACTCAGAGTATTGTTAATGATAGAAATGAACCATTTAGTGGCATTTACTAACACCTCAAGCTTACCGAACAATTGGTCATCTCACATGGTATCGAACTAATATAATACCACAAGTCTAAGTCTAGTATCAAGAGTCTCTATGTTCCAAGAGTCTCTATGTTCCAATCCCGACATCCCCATCATTCTCTAATTATATAAACGAATGTTAGCTTAATTGTCATGCTTAGTGAGGTTGTAGATTTCCATTTAGTACTGATTTCTACTAACATACTAGGAATTATTGGAAACATTATTTATTGAACATGTTGGAATATTAAATAAAAATCTAGTTGGGTTTTTAAGATTTTAGATAAATTAATTACTTAACATAACATGGTATCAGGGATAGCATATGCATGTTCGACTCTTTGTGATCCCAATATTCTCTTAATTATTATGTACACAAAAAACAAATTATTAGTGTCCTATAGATGGACGTTCGTGATCCAATCCAAAAAAATGATTTTCAAATGAATGAGAGTGTTAAAATATAATGTAAAGATTCGGTTGAATCTTTTTCTCATTCCTTAAGATTTTAGTACTATTGATCAGCATAAAATTTTACTCATAAAATTTTACTCCCTCTGTTTCGTTTTATTTTTCTTATTTGAAATGTCGGAATTGTTCATAACATGAGATAAATTATTAATTTACGTCTAATCTATAAGATCAAATATAGTCATGAGTGATCTTGTTGGATTCGTATTTATGAGTACTTTAATACAATAAAGTTTTTATATTTAATACTAATACGAAATTCAAGATATTAACGATCTAAAATGTGCATTGACAAACGTGTCCAATAAAAACAGGAAAAACATTAAGGGACATAGGGAGTAAAAAATAAGAAAGCTGATAATTATGCAGACACATTAAAATACGTGCAAAAAAGTAAATGGAGAGGGGCCGGGCATGCATACATACTTTGAAATCTGAGCTCTTCAGGATTAATAGTGACGAACTGGTTAGTAATGCCAGGCATTTTTGCACCAAATCAATCCCACCGAAATGCTTTTTCACACACATGCAAACTGGATCAAAACAGGGCGTGCCTAATTTGATATAATTATAGTACTGGTATTTTAAGAAACTATGATTTGTGAATAAATGACCAGCAACAATAAAATTAAACATGCAAAATGGAAAAAAGAATTACAAATGGATTGAAAAAGATTGATAATGAGAAGAGGATGAGATAAAACCTGGCGAGAAAAAAGGGGAGCACTGGGCACATTTGTGGTGTGCTAAAATGGTGGTGTCCCAAAGTTAGGGTTTTTTTTTCAAAAATACTCAAGTTTGATAATTTTTTTAAAAATTGTGGTGTACTTTCATATGCAATCTAAATGTAATTATTTGCAAATTATTACTCAATACTACTACTCAACTCAACTCAACGTATTCAGTATATCTCGCATGAGCAGGATCTGAGAGGGGTAGGATGTACGCAACCATGCCCCTATCCAAGGATAGAGAGGCTGTTTCCGGTTGTTTTTGACCCCCGGCAGGAGTCGAGCCCATGACCTCTCGGTTCATAGATTGGGCACTTAACCACTGTGCCAACTCAACCCCTTTAAATTACTACTCAATCACATATGTAATTTGATCGTATTTTTGAAAAAAGATTGAAAATATGGGTATTTTTTTAAAAAATCTTTAATTTATGATAAATTAAAAATTTTAATATAATTTTTGAGATATAATAGAAATTTTATATATATATTTGTCATAAAAAAATAATGATTTTGATATTCCCGTCGAGAACTAATAATTTTGATAAAATAATAAAATTTATTGGTTTTAAATCTTTCTTTCGAATGTAATTCTTCAAGATTTTGAATAATATAAGTTTTTGTGGTTTCAAAAAAAATAATTATAAATATTTCACTAGAATGTTAATTTACGCTTACCTTTTCTCTAAATAGGGGTTGAGTTGGCACAGTGGTTAAGTGCCCAATCCATAAACCGAGAGGTCATGGGTTCGAATCCTGTCGGGGGTCAAAAAAACCGGAAACAGCCTCTCTACCCTAAAAAGTAGGGGCATGGCTGCGTACAACTTACCCTCCCCAGACCCTCCCCAGACCCTGCTCTAAACGGGATATATTGGGTATGTTTGGTTTGGTTTTTTTTCTCTAAATAGGCCTTCACATACCTACACGACGGTTGAACCACTGGCCTCCTTTTAAGGAGGTCAGGGGTTCAACTCCTACGTGTGCGTGAGTTTTTTAGTTTGTATTAGGTTTCCTTTCTGTATTTGTAATTCTATATTCGATCGGGGGTCCTCTCAGGAAACAATCTTCCTATTATATAGGGGCATGGTCTGCGTACTATCTACCCTCCCATATATTACTTTGAGTGATATTATAATTGGGTATGTTTGATTTGATTTGGTTTGATTTTTATACCTACACGGCTACATCAAACTACAATTGAAGTTAAAATTCCCCAGCTACAGTCGAACTGAAGGCTAAACATAATTATAATTCATTCGATGTATACATATGTATCGAATTTATTTAATAATTGATAAGGCATGAAACAATTCAACCATATCAATAACCTCAAATTCATGTTCACTGAATTTAATAGGAGATATCTCTCTTTCAAAACCAAGAGTCTGCTGTCATCCTCCGATGAGGGTCGATTCCCATTAGTTAGCCTCTTCAATCCTTCTCCTTCCTTCTTCTCCAATCAAGCATTCATCCACCTTCACAATTCTTCTTTATTCCCTCCATAAATCGAAATTTTTTTCTAAAAATTTCGAAAAACCCATTCGAGTTTTTTCGGTTCTACTTTGATTTAGAACTCAAAATATCAAATAAACACATTTTTTAGACTCAAAATCTCTTACTTAACATCATATCAAAATTTGATATCAATCCGAGATCTTTGACTTTTCGAAATGTATGAGAGTTTTTCTACCTTGTGATTTTCTCTACCCATTTTTTTAGGTTGTTGTCCCAAATTTTTTGGGGTTTATGATTGTCCCCAATTTTTTGGGATTTACGTTTTGATTGTGTTTTCTAGTTGTCATATTTGGTGTGTTGGCTACAACTCAGAATTTGCTCTAGATTTAGAAGGAAGCTCAGGTTGGAGGTAGCTGTTGTTAGATAGAAGGTAATTGGCAAAGAGAAGTTGAAGCCATTAGTCTTCGAGAAGCCATTTCTTGGACTAAATCACTAAAGCACATTGATCAAGTGCTAGTATTTCAATTTTCGGTCTGCGAATCGTGTGGTTCTTTTGCTTGCAAATGCTGCATTAATTCTATGTCAGACTATGGAGAGTGGTTTGTCATTCCTCCCGAATTTATTAATCATGTGCTCGAAAGTGATAATTTCTAAGGAATGCAAGTACGATTGTTTTTTTTTTAAAAAAATTCATGTTCACTGATCCTCGATTAATTTTTTCTTTAAAATGTATAATAAATAATGAAATTAATGAAAAACACACCTAGAGGGGGGGTGAATAGGTGTAGTATGGTTGATAGTGGTTAACTATAACCTATTTTAATTTTACCAGAAAACAGCTTGTTGAAATGACCTAACAGTTAAATAACAGCAGGCTGAATTGAAACGCAGATGCAGTGCAGAATGAAATGTGCAGAAAATAAAATGTAACACAAGATCTTTTAGCCAGGTTCGACCCCTAATCCCCTATGGTCTACGTCCTGGTCCCTTACCAACTTGGTAAGAGAATATATTATTGATCACTATAAAACCAATTACAAGATCCAACAATATATCTCCTTTTACACCCAGTTGCTTACAAAATGGCTTGCTGAATTACTGTGTTGAACTAACTCTCTAAGCAATACTTCCCAAGTATCATTCTCTAGTCTAGTTTTACCCACCCAAGACCTTAAGCCAAACTTGTACAGCAACTAATCTTTACAATTTGAACAATACAAAGATTTAAATAAATACAACTCAACCTAATGAACCCTCTGAAAATATAATTCGAATGTATTATGAGAGTTTGAAAGGTTTTCAAGAATTTAGCAATGTGGCTCGTGGTTGTGTGTATATGATCAGGTTTTTGCACTTTTTCTTGTTTCAAAACTGAGCAAGAATTACTTATTTATAGGTAAACAAGAATGATTTAAAAGGCTTCATGAGGCTCCTTCGAATTTTCTAGTCTTTGTAAAATAATGGAGCGTTAGAAAACAAACAAATGGAGGAGGCATGAATGAGGAGCTGTTGTCTTCTTTGTTGGAGAGAGCGTGTATGGGTGAAATGATGGAGAAGACAAAGCAATTGCTAAATGTATGAGAACGTGTTTGTGTGGGGTTTCTTTAATAAAATAAGGAAAGATCGGCAAGTGGTTTCATTATTTTAAAGAGGCAAGGAATATATATTGTCTCCCACTTTGAGAAGTGAATATTTATGTGTTGGAATATATCAGAGGGTCCTAACAACATTCCTAAAGAAATATCCACTAAAATCTCCTTGATATATGAGTCTTCTTATAAACACTGTTGTTTCTGTCGAACAGAATCAGCACGCTGATTTGTGTACTGATTGGAATTTAGCTTGCTGAATTATACATGACAACTCATAACAGCTTGCTGAAATTGAACTGTTAGTCTGACTGAATTAATCCTGTAATACTGAAAACAACTTGCTGAAAAGATAATAAATATTAAAATAGCTTGCTGAAATATAATCATCAAAATATAAGGGTTTCAATCTCCCCCTTTTTGATGATTATTTAATATTTATTTTAGGAGATAATTCTCACCCTAAATCCCTGCAATCCTGTAAACTGGTTTGAACAATTAAGACACAATCATGCATTTAACATATTACTTAATTCAAACCACACATAAAACATAAGCATAACAGATAGTTAAAGTTTTACAACAAAACCCAATCAAAAGCAAGTTTAAACAAGTTCAAGTTCAACAAGACAAACCAAGACAATTCAACTAAAATATTCTCCCCCTTAATCATTAAAAAGGGAACAGGTTTATGCCTCATCTTTGCCAGAGCCACCTTCCATGAGATCATCTTTCTCAGATCCATCTTTAGCAGGAGCTTTAGTTCCATCAGTAGTACTAGGAACAGGAGTAACAACAACAGTTGGAGTTGGTGTTGAGGTATCAACCGGCACATCCTTACCAATTATCATCGAAAGCATGGTTTTTATGACCTTCATCTCACCTTCAAGTTCAGAAATCTTTCCAACCAAGACAGTATGATTTTCCATGAGAGTAGTGGTATTTGCAGCAATTTGTTCAACCAATTTATTGATATCAGGAGTAGCAGAAGTCTCTCCGGTATTGGTTTCAGTAGGTTGAGTTGGTTCTGAGATATGTTCTAGCACGCCATTTATAACCTTAAGATTGGATTGAGCTAAGTTCTTAGCATCAATCTGCTCTTTAACTAGAATTGACTCAAACCCAGTGAATGGTACTTTAAAGAACTGGAGAATCCTTGTGATTAAACAACCATACGGCAAACCAGAATTTTGTTTACCAACCGCAGCAAACATAGTATCAAGAACAAGTTTTGGTAAATTAAAAGGCATTTTGGACAAAATTCTAGCACAAACACATACATCTTGCCACGTGAGATTTGAACGACCTCCCGACCTTGGACAAATATTAGCCCAACAAATTTTGAAAAATAAGTGTGCCATTGGATTTAACAGTGAGGTAGTGGGGGGTGCTAGTTCTATCAGTTTATTAGGGGCTACTAAAACATTTAGTTGATCAACATCAGTAAATCCAGGAAAGCTTAGTAAACCATGAGTAAAGACATCCACAGAGGCATTAACATTGATCTCTAAAATCATGCTAAGAAAGGGGGGTTCAATTGTAGGATCTTATTATTAACTATAGATGTTAAATTTCCAAATTCGTCTTTCTCCAAATTAGAATAAAATTGACGAATTAAGTCGTGATAGTACAGTTTTGGCATATCAATGATGAATGAATGCATACCCACTGCATCAATCAAGTCTATGGCACCACATGCAGAAAGCAGTTTGAGAGTAATCGGCTTACCAGGAACAATGGGGCGAGTTCCGATATGGTGATCAAGGAAACGATTTGAGAGAGCATCTGAGACTATGTCAAAACTGGTTTGATCCTCTTTGTTGCCGGAGAACCCATCGGATTTGCGTCTGAACTTTGTTCAGTTTGAGCACTAGGGGTGGCAGTTTCGTCGAATGACAGTCGAATAGGGGAGGTTGAAGTTGCAGTTGGGCGGTTTGCTTTTCCCTTGGTACGACGAGTGCGGGAAGACATGATAGAATTGAGAGATTGAGAAAGAGAGAGAAAAATAAAACCCTAATTTTTGGGAGAGTTGGGGTCTGAAGCTCCATGTATCCTCAATTAAATCATAAAGGGGGAATATATTTGGAAAGATAAACTTGTCACCACTTAGCAATAAAAATAATTTAATCATGGCAGTTTTAATAAATAAAGCATGTAACCACGTAGTACACAAAAAAATAATCATGGCAAGAATTTAGGCAGTTATCAGATAATTCATATCAATTAGATTTAGATATAAGAAAAATATTTTTAAAGAATGAGTTTAGAGAAAATATTACCCGAAAGTGTAAAATCAGCTTGCTGTTTTACACTTCACACATACCAAGTTCACACCGAATTAAGTTGAATCTTTCTGTTGCAAGAGGCTTCGTAAAAATATCAGCAAGCTGATATTCCGTAGGAACAAAAATCAGCTTGACCTTTCCTTTAGCAACATTGTCTCGTAGAAAATGGTGGCGAACATCAATATGTTTGGTGCGGGAATGATTTACTGGATTTTCAGATATGTTGATAGTACTTGTATTATCACAATTAATTGGAACTTGCCCACATTTGATTCCAAAATCTCGTAAGGTTTGAATCATCCATAATATTTGCGAGCAACAACTCACGGCTGCCAAATATTCTCCTTCAACTGTAGACAAGGCAACGGATGTTTGTTTCTTGCTTTGCCAAGAAACTAGACTTTGTCCAAGAATTGCACAAACTCCACTTGTACTTTTACGACCAGTTTGGCTTCCTGCATAGTCAGCATCACTAAAACCAACAAGATCAAAGCTGTTTGTAATGGGATAGAATAGCCCAAGATTTGTTGTACCACGGAGATATTTGAAAATACGTTTAATGGCACTTAAATGAGATTCCTTTGGATTGGCCTGAAATCGAGCACAGACGCAAACACTATACATAATATCTGGTCTTGAAGCAGTTAGATATAAGAGGCTACCAATCATCCCTCGGTATTGACGAATGTCAACACTTTTACCATTTTCATCCGAAATCAGCTTGCTGTTTTGGCACATTGGAGTAGATTTCGGCTTGACGTTTTCATATCCATATTTTTTCAGCAAGTTGTTGACGTATTTAGTTTGATGAACATAAATACCATCTGGTGTCTGTTTGATTTGGAGTCCTAAGAAGAAATTCGGATCGCCCATCATACTCATATCAAACTCATTTAAGAAGGCACTCTTTACGTCCATTTGGTGAAGCTTAATTTTCTTGAAGCTTGCAAATGAGAGAAGTATTCTGATTGATTCGAGTCGAGCAACTGGTGCATATGTTTGGTCAAAATCAATCCCTTCTTGTTGATTATATCCTTGTGCTACGAGTCTAGCCTTATTTCGAGTGACCGTTCCAAATTCATCAACTTTATTCTTAAAGATCCATTTGGTGCCTATGATGGAGACATCATTAGGTGGTTCCACAAGTTCCCAAACGTCGCATCTCTCGAATTGACTAAGTTCTTCTTGCATCGCTTTGAGCCAATTTTCATCACTTAATGCTTCTTTCACATTTTTTGGTTCCTCTTGAGCAATGAAAGCCGAGAATGCACAGATATTTGCTTGAGCTTTCCTTGTCTTTATGCCATCTGTCTTTTCTCCAATGATCAACTGTGGAGGATGATTTTTAACCATCCTAGTAGCTTTAGGAAGAGAGTGTTGAGCCATAACTTCTTCTTCTGTAAGTCTGATCATTTTATGAGGTTGAATCCCTTGAGCATGAAGTTCCCTTTTAGACCCTAGAGTTGCTCCTTGCTCTTCCAGTGTTATCTTTGACAGTTTTTCTGATGTGTCATCAATAGGAGTAGGAATATCAGCTTGCTGTTTTGATTCAGAATCTGGTTCAGCTTGAGTAGCTTCACTTTGTTTTTCTGCTGAATTCAGCTTGCTGTTTGTACTTGTTCCTATATCATCTTCCTCATCTTTTGGTAGATCATTATTAGTTTCTTGAAAAGATACATCAATTGATTCTTCAACAATATTTTTAGATAAATTATATACTCTATAAGATTTACTATTTAGAGAATATCCAAGAAAAATAGCCTCATATGATTTAGCATCGAATTTACCATCACGATCAATCGTTTTGAGAACAAAGCACCTTGATCCAAATATCTTGAAATAACTGATGTTTGGCTTCCTTTGATTCAGAAATTCATATGGTGTTTTATTGAGAATTGGTCTGATAAGAACTCTATTGAGAATATAGCTTGCCGTATTTACCGCCTCTACCCCGAAATTTCTTGGCAGTTTGCTTTCTTGAAGTAGAGTCCTTGCGGTTTCTTGTAAGGACCTATTTTTCCTTTCCACTACTCCGTTTTGTTGCGGAGTTCGGGGTGCTGAAAATTCATGAGATATACCTTTATCTTTGCAATATGTGATGAAATCCTTTTGAAATTCACCTCCATGATCACTTCGAATCCCTACAAGTCTTGTGTTCAACTTATTCTCAAGTAGCTTGATTAGATTCTCAAATTCCTCAAAAGCACAATCTTTAGTTTTAAGAAATAATACCCACGTGAATTTAGAATAATCATCGACAATAACAAAAGCATATTGTTTACCTTCGATGCTTTTGTATGCTTCTTGACCAAAAAGATCTAGATGTAGTAGCTCTAAAGGTTTAGAGGATGATACCATGTTCTTTGATTTGTGCGGAGTTCTAATTTGTTTGCCTAATTGGCAAGCTGAACATGTTTCTGTCTTGACATATTTCATTTTGCGCAGACCTCGTACTAATTTCTTCGAAATCAGCTTGCTGATTTGATCCATATGAACATGTCCTAGCCTTCTGTGCCATAGACTTAGAGATGTGTCAACTGCAGTTAAACAGTAGGTTGTTTCCTGAAACTCAAAATCCAATATATATATATTTCCTTCCCTTCTAGCAACTAGTGGGATATTGTTAGCACCAAGATTGATAATACACTTCTCTTTATCAAAATCAACAGTATGACCATCATCGTATAACTGACTTATACTAAGTAGATTATACTTTAGACCTTGAACAAATTGAACTTTGTCAATTGAAATTATATTGTTACCGATTTTGCCTTTTCCAAGAATTTGAAGAGTTTTGCTGTCACCAATTGTAACTCTTCCACCCTTTTTCTTTTTGAGACTGATAAATTGAGATTCATCTCCACACATATGCCTTGTACATCCGCTATCCAAGATCCATTTCTTTGAGTTTATCTTCGCGGCTAGGCATACCTATAAAACAAACAAGAACAATTTAACCTTTTGGTACCCAAATTTTGTTGGGTCCAGTATGGTTAATAGATAGAGTATATAAGTTATGTAATTCAAATTTCTTGATCCATTTTTGGATCCATCTTGGTTCATGATTTCTTGTTTTTCTCCTTCTATCAGCTTGCTGATTGTAGGCTGTTGGTCTATTTCGGTAGGCTGATTTTTTCTGAATTGTGCAGTACATTTCCAAATGTCCCTTCTTTTGACACTTGTTGCATGTTTTCGATGGCATTGCATAATCATAATAGATTCCTTGTGTCCCATCATATTTGAGAGCATTTTCTTTAGAAGTTGATGCTAATCCAACACCTTCTTTTTCTATGGGAACGACAGCTTTCTTCATCATTGATTTGAGAGTTTCTTCTCCTTGAACAAACTTTCCCATGCCCTGCTTGAGATCCTTGACTTCTTTTTGCAGAGAAATGATTGTTTCAGCTTGCTGATTTGTTATTTCAGCTGTTTTAGAACTTCCAGCTTGATTGGATTCCTTCAATTTGTATGATTCCAATTCTTTAGTCTTATCTTTGACATCAGAACTCAGATATTTGATTTCCTCATTCAGCTTATCAATCTGAGTATCTCTGATACCAATTGAAAAACACACCTAGAGGGGGAGGGGGTGAATAGGTGTAGTATGTTGATAGTGGTTAACTATAACCTATTTTAATTTTACCAGAAAATAGCTTGCTGAAATGACCTAACAGTTAAATAACAACAGGCTGAATTGAAATGCAGATGCAGTGCAGAAAATAAAATGTAACACAAGATCTTTTAGCCAGGTTCGACCCCTAATCCCCTATGGTCTACGTCCTGGTCCCTTACCAACTTGGTAAGAGAATATATTATTGATCATTATAAAACCGATTACAAGATCCAACAATATATCTCCCTTTACACCCAGTTGCTTACAAAACGGCTTGCTGAATTGCTGTGCTGAACTAACTCTCTAAGCAATACTTCCCAAGTATCCTTCTCTAGTCTAGTTCTACCCACCCAAGACCTTAAGCCAAACTTGTACAACAACTAATCTTTACAATTTGAACAATACAAAGATTTAAATAAATACAACTCAACCTAATGAACCCTCTGAAAATATAATTCGAATGTATTATGAGAGTTTGAAAGATTTTCAAGAATTTAGCAATGTGGCTCGTGGTTGTGTGTATATGATCTGGTTTTTGCACTTTTTCTTGTTTCAAAACTGAGCAAGAATTACTTATTTATAGGTAAACAAGAATGATTTAAAAGGCTTCATGAGGCTCCTTCGAATTTTCTAGTCTTTGTAAAATAATGGAGCGTTAGAAAATAAACAAATGGAGGAGCCATGAATGAGGAGCTGTTGTCTTCTTTGTTGAAGAGAGCGTGTATGGGTGAAATGATGGAAAAGACAAAGCAATTGCTAAATGTATGAGAAAGTGTTTGTGTGGGGTTTCTTTAATAAAATAAGGAAAGGTTGGTAAGTGGTTTCATTATTTTAAAGAGGCAAGGAATATATATTGTCTCCCACTTTGAGAAGTGAATATTTATGTGTTGGAATATATTAGAGGGTCCTAACAACATTCCTAAAGAAATATCCACTAAAATCTCCTTGATATATGAGTCTTCTTATAAACACTGTTGTTTCTGTCGGACAGAATCAACATGCTGATTTGTGTACTGATTGGAATTCAGCTTGCTGAATTATACATGACAACCCATAACAGCTTGTTGAAATTGAACTGTTAGCCTGACTGAATTAATCCTGTAAGACTGAAAATAGCTTGCTGAAAAGATAATAAATATTAAAACAGCTTGCTGAAATATAATCATAAAAAACATAAGGGTTTCAATTAAATCCAACGAATTAAGCAAAAATAAGTTGAAAATCTCTCATAATTAAATTCAATGTGCCTTTACCAATAATTGAATATGATGAATATATATGAGTGAGCATGAACGATAAAATTCAGCATGCCTCCACCATTAATAATTGTAAATGATGTGTACGAATTAGTATGAACAATAAATTTGGTTACATAAAATATTTCTACAAGCTTATAATTCATATGAGTAATGTTGCATACGCAAAAAATGTTTTTAAATAAAATTTTCGAATGATGTAGTATTAATTATCACATTTTGAAATTTTTTAATTAATGATATTTATGTGAATGCAAGAATTCCATCCTAATTAATTAAATTATTATCAATAATATTTTAAAATGTAACATTTAAGAATAAATTTACGAATAAATTTAAAAATTCTAACATTTTCCGATTCATATATACCATATATAAATTTCTTTTGAAAAGTTAAACGGTCAAATAAAAGGGCCAGCAATGATGTATGATATGATAATCTAACGACAACATATATGTGGCGTTTTCTTAAGCAATTAATTTTCCACGTGGCATGCAGTCGTTTTTTCCCAATGCACAATCTCATCCCCTCCTCTCTCTAAAATCTGTTCTCTCTTCTTTCTTTCTATACACACACTCATCATATACGAATAATTAATGGGCTAGCACATTCTGGTGAATTCACAGTAAGTTCTCGAACTTTTCTTTACAATTTGTTAGTTTACTTATGTTTTAAGTTTTTTTTTGGTAATTAGCATATTCGTTATATTCTTTGACAAGATTCGAACCATCTATCACAAAAAATCGGGAAGATACCATTAGAACAAGAGGTCATCGGTTTTTTAAAATAATTGTTGTGTAGGTAAAATTTTGGTGTATAAATTTAAAAAGTTTTTAGTTAAGTGTGTGCAAATTACTAGGTTGTTTTTTTAAGACAATGAGGAGGGACCCACCTGGAATTGTACTTGTAAGAAGCTTTAGAAGTAGGGATTGGAGTGTGCATACTTATAGATATGTAGTTTTGTTAGTTACATTTGTAGCATATACTTCTTATCATGCTTCAAGAAAACCTAGTAGTATTGTCAAGAGTGTTTTGCATTCGAATAGTTTGGATGGTAGGGGTAGGAATGCGTATCCGTGGCCGGTTGGGGATGTTTTTAGTAAGAGGGAATTGGTAGGGTTGGAGGGGAATGTGGATCAAGTAAAGGGTTGGGCTCCGTTTGATGGCGAAGATGGTACGTTTAAGTTGGGGGAAATCGATGTTGCGTTTCTTGCTTGTTATTCGATGGGAATGTATGTTGCGGGTCATTTAGGGGATACGTTGGATTTACGGTTGTTTTTGACTGGTGGAATGATTGGAAGTGGTGTGTTTGTTGGGCTTTTTGGGATGGGTTATTTTTTGAATGTTCATGCATTTTGGTTCTATTTAGTTATGCAAATGGTTGCGGGGTTGTTTCAAGCAACGGGTTGGCCTTCGGTTGTGGCAGTTATTGGGAATTAGGGATGGCAATTTCGGGTAACAGGTCGGGTTCGTGTCAGGTTTGCTGTACCTGGTCCTGTTTTTGGATCAACCCGAACCCGACCCGAACCCGAAACGGGTTAAAATTTTCAACCCGAACCCGACCTGTTATGTACCTGATCAATCCGAAAATGACCTGTTTTGACCCGAAAATTATTAAAAATTAATTATTAATTTTTATTTATTTATAATATATTAAAAAAATTATAATAATAACTTTATAAGATGATATTTAAATAAAATTATTTAAATAATATATAAATATATGACAAATGTATATTTTTTTAATATAAATATATATTTATATATAATATATTATATATAAAAAAATTTCAGGTCGGGTTCGGGTACACTGGGTCAACCCGAACCCGACCCGAACCAAATGGGTAAAAATTTACCCAACCCGAACCCGACCCGAAACTTAAAAACCCCGATCCTAATTCGTATTTTTCCGTGTCGGGTTCGTGTCGGGTTTCTGGTCGTGTCATATTTTGCCACCCCTATTGGGAATTGGTTTGGGAAAAGAAAGAGAGGGTTGATAATGGGTATTTGGAATGCTCATACATCTTTTGGGAATATTATTGGTTCTCTGCTTGCTGCGAGTGTTTTGGAGTATGGTTGGGGTTGGTCTTTCATTGTTCCCGGGGCTTTTATTTTTGTTGGAGGTGTAATTGTGTACTTGTTCTTGGCTGCATATCCCGAAGATGTTGGTTTTCCAGCCCTAAATGGTTCAGGTGAAAATGACACGACAGTACCTACTGACATAGAAGCTCTACAGAATGAGCTCAAGGGAGGCAAAGAAAATAATAAGGTCGGGCAGTCTGGTTCAGGGAGTAGGAAAAGCATAAAACTTCTTGAAGCTTGTATGATACCTGGAGTTATACCATTTGCGTTATGCTTATTCTTCGCGAAGCTGGTGGCGTACACATTTCTCTACTGGCTACCATTTTATCTGAGTTGTACAGGTGAATGTAATTTTGTGCACCTTTTGCTGCCTGCTTATTTTGAGAACATAGATCTTACATCAAATTGAAATTCAATCTGATCTGTCATGGGATTGTAATTCCAGCCATGGTTCCTCTCATATTATCGAAATTATAATCATATTCTATTATTGGCTTGTAATCCTTTACTTCCTTTAAGAGGTGATACATAATGCTGACAGATTTTAACACGAATCATGATAATTGGTTGCTAATTTTTGTTGGCTTCTCACTTAGCATGCAACTGTTGGCCTCCAAAGGCTACAAATACCTTCATTTTCAAATTGAACAAGTTTGCATCATTTAGAATAGGAGGACAATTGTCTTGTACTCGTGTTCTTGTGCATAACGAACACAATATTTTTATATGAGGGCACCTCCCCATGAGACATGTCAGCTACCTAAGAAACTGTCGTAACTTGTATTGACTATTGTTATGAATAAATGCACAATATGCAAACACGCATACACACCCAGATTGCAAAGAAATATAAACACCCGCTAATGCATACAGACATAGAAAAGTTATAAAAAAGAGGAAATGTTGACTGAAAAAACTACGTACAAGGAGCCTCGCAAGTGATAAAAAGGCATCCTGAATATTCATATTTTTCTGTTAAAAACATTTACGATTCACATTCAGTCCTTGTCAACTTCAAGAATTTCAGCTAAATTTTTGTTGTCTCATTGCAAAACAGTTAGTACAGTTCTTTGTCCTAGCTTCTAGTTCATCTCCTCTAAGCCACATTAAGGTAATCATAATAATACGGGATATGCAGGAACCAGTTCTATTATAACGAGCTTGTTAAAAGGATAGACCAAATACAACTAATATAATAATGTTGAGGAAGATTTCTTAATAACGTTATACAGAAAAGAAGGCAGAACTGAAAAAAAAGAGGTATTTTTAGATAGCCCTGCCTACGTATAAAGTTGACCACAGATAGTAGCACTGTAGTTTTTTGTAGTAGTGTTCTTCTCTTACCTATTCTTAAATTTTTTTTTATTGTTGTCCAAGATGAATTTATATTCTGTAAAAAAATTTGTAATTTCCGTGGGATCTTCATGCATATTTGGATATTACATAACGGGCTCAAAAATAGGGCCATTTATATATAGTTTTTACTACTTTGGGGATCCTTGGAGTATGTACTTAAGTCCCTTGGTTTGTGGTGAGTTTGCAGCTATTGGCGGGGAGTATATGTCGGTGAAATCTGTTGGAAATCTTTCTACGTTGTTTGTTGTAGGTGGGATAGTTGGTGAAATTTTAGCTGGTTACATATTCGATAAATTAAAGGCACGAGCTACGACAGCAGCAACTTTTATGTATGCAGCAATTCCTTCAATGATTCTGTACCGCATTTATGGAAATGCATCAACAATTATGAACATTTTACTCATGATGACTACTGGTTTATTTGTGAATGGTCCCTATGCACTTATAACAACTGCAGTTTCTGCCGATCTTGGTACACATAGCTCTGTCAGCCCCGTCTAGGAACTCTCTCCTCAGGTGGCGGATTACCGCCTCCATCAGCAGCAACCACATAACCAAGACCTCTAGGATGAGGAATGTCGCCCGGCCATTCCGCCAATCTGTTAATCGCATAACGATCAAGGTTAGAAGTAGGCTTCTGCAGAATCTCATTAATATGCCAGCGAACTCCCACATTATAACACAACTCAGTGACAATAACAACATGCGGAATCCCCCCGGTAGTGCTACCACCCAAGAATTTCAGGATATTCTGATGAATTAAGAACTCGAGATCAATGTAGTGTCCGTTTAGAATTGCCCACAGAATGATAGCTCGCTCGACTGAAACATCGGTGACATGTGATGAAGGCATTATGCGAGCACATATAAATAGGAACCAAGCCCTCGCATATCTGGTCAATGCAGCCGCAGGGAAATTAAGCGGCTCAGTCGTGCCCGCTTTACACTTCCAAACTGTGCCCGGAACACACATCCCTGTAATAATAGCCTCCAAGTCAACATCCGCTCGGGTCTTAAGTGCCCAATTCTCAGCACCCCTAGGTCGGGCCGGCTGAAGCACAACATGCCGAATAGCCGTTGGCCCATAGTCCACATGCATTTTCACAGCAGGAAAAAAAATTATAAATTAATGAAGTGGCCACTGGCCACTTCCCCGGCCATGCCCAGTTTCTAGTTTCTCATCCAATGGTATTTTTCTATCTGTTGGCCATTTTGAAAGGCCCAATGCATGAAATGGGCACCCATTGTAGTTGCTCTAAGCAACAAGTTTGGGAACATGTTCATTCTACAATAATTTTGGGAATAACATTTGTGTTGTCGGTAATATACTTATGTGCTGGTAACTAATTACAAATGTTTGTTCCTCGTTCGATAAGGATTCGACATCCTTACAAGGAGCAAATTCAGTGATGTGCTATATCTTATTCTATATTTATATTATAGAATAAAAATCAAAATTTATCACTCCAATGATGTGTTAAATATAGTGCTAAAATAGTATAATACTATAATTTGTTCTAAATATAAAATAAAAAAATAGATGGAACTATAATAGACACGTCATCAAAAAGTGAAAAATTGAAGAAAAATGTATAATGGAGTGACATCATTTTTGCTATGTAATCAAAAAACATGAATACACATCTATTTTAGAATAAAATTTAAAACAATACATTAAAGACATGATGCTATTTTAGTATCAAAAAATGATTTGGACATGTGCCTATTGCTAGACACATCTTAACTCTTCGAGTAACAATTAATATAAATAAATTCATTATTATCACCATCAATCTTCTACTAACTCCCTTCTATTTTATTTTGTTTTCTTTCCTATTAGCTAGCTTCTTGAAATTACTCCCCTTTTGTGTGGCTTCCATTCATTTGGCTACGCATATTCAATATACATATAGAAACATACATTCTATTCTCTTATATTAAGTGGCCATCCAAAAACCCCACAAGATTTTATGCCTTTGATTCAATTTTAATGATTTACTCCTTTTTCTCAGTTGTGGGTCAAAATTGTCCCCTCACGCTTAACTCTTTCTATCCACTTTATAAATGCATATATGTTCTTCATTTTATAAGAATTTTCTTCTTTTTTCTTCGTAATGGGATGTTTCCTTTATCGTTTTTAAAGTAAGTACTTATTTTTTCAATATAAGCCCGGCCAAACATACTGCATGTGTTAAACTATTTATACTGTATGCTTACTGCATGTGTTTAGGTGAGTGTATGCATGTTTCAGCTCTAAAAGTGCTACAGGAGACATGTAACCATATAAGAAACTTACAAACTTTAAAAGTGCTACAAGAGACATGTAACCATATAAGAAACTTACATATAGAAGTTAGCGACTTGGGCGACAGATTATCACAACTTTTAGGATCCACGGAAAGCAACTATTATTAGGAGCTTGCTTATGTAATAACATGATATTTTCAAACAAATATATATTTAATTTTAATAATGATTGAGGTTTAATTGTGGATGTGAACTCCTTTTCTTTTCCTACTAATAGTTTCTAATAGAAATTGATCATTCCTATTTCTTAGATGTTAAAAAGATGATTACTTTGGTGAGCTATTAAAATTAAGATTTCTTTTCTTTAATTAGTGAACTCTTACTTAGCTATCTTTTTGGTTCCCAGCATTCCTTGTCCATATTCAAATTATAAAAAGTCAACTTTAGTTCTTTTAATAGCACTAATTTATTGTGAACTTGGCATTGTTGTAGCAGTATGAGACTGCACCATATATGAAAAAGGTACGTTACAAGTTCAAATTTGGTATGTTTGTACGTGTGATTCAATTATTTCTAGGAATGGTGGACTATAGTTTTGCAAAAAAATAGGGGTATTTCAGGGACTTCAAAGAAATTATTATAAAAATTCGGACGAGGATGAGTATTTCAGGACTGGTGGACTTGTAGTTAAGAATGGATGGATTTGTGTATGAATTTAGTCGAGTTCGAGTTTGTTATTGTATAGCATAAGTCAATTTTCAACCATATACCATTTAATCTTATAAGCTCATTCACTAAGAAAATTAAAATTACACATTGCAAGGGATCGCACAAATGGATAAGACACCATATGATTACAGCTTTATCTGCCCGCTTATGCTAATTACTTCCAAAAATTGTAATTGTTTACCTCGTTTTGGTGAAAAAAATTCATACACTTGTATTTTTAGTCTTGTCATTATCAAACTTAACCATAGAAAAATACAAGCTTCCGTATCAAAAAAACAAATAAAGATTAATTTCCTTTTAATTATTGGCTACTGGCTACATAGTATGTCATACTTCATGAAGAGGTGAACATCCAAAGTTGTTCTCAAAAAATATATATTTAGCACATATCATGTGTACTTATGCATTAGGAGTAAATTGTGTGTGTGTACCTTGAGCGGAGGAAAATGAGCAGGTTCTGTGGATTTTGTAATATCCCAGATATAGATGTCCCCTTCGTTGGCTCCACAAGCAAGAAGATTCGGCGAAAGAGAATTAAATTCTAGGCCACGAGCCTGAAAAATTATATAAAAAAATTAAAGATAATTGGTGCACAAGTAAGAACAGTACGATCATTAGATTACATATCACCATCATTTATCTGAGGTATCTAGAATGAATTATATAGGAATCTTATAAGTCCTTTGTGTCTTGAAAGCTGTTGAGGAAGAGAGTTTTCACTTGGGTTACAACTGTAGCAAATAAATTTTTGAAATCAGGTTTCACGTACATGAAGGAACTGCATACTACTTCTCAACTAAAAAATAAATCAACACCAAATTATATATATATATATATATATATATATATATATATATATATATATATATATATATATATATATATATAGTAAAGGATAACTCCATTCTAAATAATTCATTAACAAAAATGGCTTAGGGTCTCTACTCAATAGTCAATACCAGAAACAAATAGTTCATCTACAAAAAGACTTATAGATTACAAAATATCAATCGCGCAACATCATCAAAATGTAAACTTTTCCGTCAAGCGCCTAAACCGAAAATTATAAAGAACAACACTTGTAATTTATTTATATATTACCCTCCTCTACATCTACACAAAATATTCAATTACACACCATCATTCTTAACAAAATTACTCTCTTACCACAACAAAAGCTCAATTACAATCACAAAACCAACCAATCCAGTGCAAACAAACACAAAGCATACATCTCTTTCTCTTATATAACAACACCAATCAAACCTAAAACCACAAAATAGTCAAGCCACAAAACAATCAACAAAACACCAAAAATTAGTTCCTTTTTGGACCACCGTAACTAAAACAACTTCAAATATAAATTATCACAAGGCAATGAAAAGTACAATTATCATAAGGTTACCTGTATTATGACAATGAAAAAAATACTTCAGTAGAAATGTAAATGAGTAGTTGTAATTTGTCCATTAAATACTGTTGTGCTATTTTTCCCTACATATATGATATATAGAAATAAATAAACTTTAAGAATGATTGTCTATATGATCGCCAAATCAACAGTTGAAAATCGGTTGCGTAGGTGGTTTACATAGTAAATAATTTTCACAATGGATTTGGAACCTTATATCGAAAACTTCAGACTTCAAAACAGAATAGAGGAATGTGCACCAGTGCTGAAACTAAAGAGAATGGAGTTTTCATGTCATCTATTATTGGGAAACTTCCTTATTCCTTCTTGGACATTGGAAGCTGGGGACCCTAATCATTAGAGACATGCTTTATCAAAAAGAAAGTTCCAGAAGGCATTCTATGTCGGGGAGAAAGTGGGATTGACCCATTGATTAGAAAGGGCATTAAACTATAAGATATTTGGTGGAGGAACCAGTGGTACAAAATATTAAGAAAACTCTCAAGTTGGCTTTAAATTCAAAGCCTAAGACTATTCTCAAAATCCTGTGATTATTTTTATATAAATAAGCCTCTAGTATCAAAATTCAAAAGCAAAATTCACATTTCAGTCTTTCCTCTATATCATACCTGAAATACTTAGACTTCCAAGTATTCTATCAAAAACACTTGCATTTTACAACATGTCTATTGATATCCACAAACTAATCGAAAACCGCAAATTCCAATTTACAAGCACTTCAGCAATCAAAATATTTAACAATTGCATAGCCAATGATAATGCTATATAAAATTGGATAAATTGGGCATGCACATACAATTTGCAAACTTCCAAAAGAATACAGAATGTTAACTATCCGATAAACACACAAACACATACACGTCTTTGTAATTATACAGGATTTTTATTAATATACAAATACACATACCCTTACACTTGAAGACGAATTAGATGATTTATACATGTAAGAAGAGAGAGGTGTTCTCTAAATCTCTCATCGGAATTTCATCAAAAATATGATATATACAGAAACACAAAATTGTATTTGAAATTGAGGCAAAGTAGTGAAAATCAATGCAATTGAAATAGGGGTTTCAGAGGATTACGCGCTACAGAGACGAAAAGCTGGCGCTACAGTGTAGCATTTTGTTATAATGGGAATTCTGTTAATCGAATAAAATCAGGATCATTTTGGTAATTTCACAGAATTTGTTTTTGCTCTTTTTATCCCTATGTGCTCAAAATACTCCTAAAATATCCTTTTATTCACCTATTATATATAGAAGAAAATACACTGTTATATAGCATCATATACATAATCTTAATTATAGTATTGTCTCATAACTCAACGATATATATTATTTAGTTATTTAATCGATAACTGATAACTGACATGAAGTACAAATCTCATATATACATAAATGTTTCAAATTTCCTTTCAAAACTTCATATCTTTCATATTTTGCTAATTAATTTGCTATATTTTGTATAGTATTTATCATACCGTCTTATAAATAAACTATATATTATATGCAATTATTAACCAATAATCGATATGTAATTCAAATCGCATTTGTATATTTTTTATAAATTTTCTTAAAATTCATATTTTTAGTATGCCTATAATTTAATTGATTTTAATTTTACCAATAAATTTTAATTTAGTGCATTTTTTTTTATTAAATTTCACAACAAAACTAACCACGAGCACTTCATATGTGATATTGTTAAAAAAATAGTTGATCTCTAAGAATAATTTTTTTATATATGCATTTCATATATGAGATTATGAACAAACAATTTATCTCAAAATAATAATTATTTTCTCCATTTAAAAATAATAATAAAATTTTCTATAAAATTTATTTAGATGGGTAGGTCTATAAATAATTATAAAAAAAATAATGCGCACAGGTTATAATATAAGTAATTTTATCTTAAATGAATAATCTAATATATATTAAATATAATATAACCCAAAAAGTATCTATGTATGTGGTTAATGAATTCCATTATAAGTATAAATGTCCATCTAGCCAAATTGGTTGGTGAGTTTACCAAATTGGTTGGTGAGTTTAGTTTCATTATGAGAGGTCATGGGTTCAACTCCTTGGAACAACAATATTTTTTTAATAATATAATTGAGTTAGGTAGGATCTATTTGGTTAGTTGGTTAACACCTTCCAAAAAAAGTATTAGCACCTTCCAAAATAAATTAATTACATATAATTAATTAAAAATAATTCAAAGCTTTTCAATTATGCCCCGATTAGAATCCTCGAAAGCCCATACTTCTTCCTACGACTCTTTATTCAACGATTTTTGGTGTACAAAAACCAAATAACTCAGCGAATAACTTAGTATTGAAAAAAAACTTATAACATAGGTTAACAATATAATAAATTTAAAAATACCTGTTAAAATACGGATATCACCAACATATTATACGGACCGAAAAAAGTACGACTTTTTAAAATAAGACATTGTATGGTTTTGGTAGTGCCTACACACTTAAGAATTTTTTTTAAAATAATACTCATTGAATTCTTAAATGTTTAACAATAAATTTAAAAATGAGAAAATTATCAAAATAATCATATTTGAGCTTGTTTGGTCCGATTTACCTACCGGACACGTTAAACCGTGTAATGTGATATTGGGGATAACACGTTATTTCGTCTTCCGTAACACGACATGATACGATAGAGCGAGTAGTGTGTTTGTACAATACAATGTACTATGTTCCGTATTAGCCGGGTGCGCAGCATAATCACGATACACGCTCTTCTGTATCTTGTCATGTTACGGAAGAGTGTATAGCGTATCAAGCTAATACGGAGTTTTGTGCAACGTATCAAGCTAATACGGAGGACACAATTCCGCATCCCATCGGTAAGAAGGATCAACTTTCTGAATTTCAGTATTTTGGGCATTTCAAACTTAAAAAATGATTATTTAGGACCGTTACCCTTCAAAGATTATGTTAAATTAACAATATTCATTTATGTTAAAAAATTTAATTTGGAACATACGTAAAACTAAAATTATTAAAGAAAAATTATTAAAATAAATCTATAGGTACTATAATCTATAGCTATACTAAAGTATAATAAGCAAACATAGGTATAATTGTTGGTAGTTTGGGTGAAGAGTTGAACCGTTAAAAAAATAATGACCGTTAATTTTTTTTGTAAATTAATGAGAATCGTTAGATCTAATACTAAAGAATATTCCATATTTGTGCTAATTTTATGAATATCCATGGTTCGATTCCCGATAACAACAAATAAAGTTAAGAATTTATAGTATCAACTCTATATTTGACTAATATATTTCAACTAAAATTAAATTATTTATTAAACTAGAAATTAGATAAAATTTTATTTTATTATAAAAAAATATTATATCATATTTAAAAGAAATCCATGGGATCACGTGTTATAAGTTAGTTATAAATAATATATATTATGTAAAAGAATTTTGGTCATGATTTTTGATGCTCTACTACTCAACTCAACTCAACGTACTCAGTATATCCCGCATGAGCAGGGTCTGAGGGGGGTAGGTTGTACATAGCCATGCCTCTACCCAAGGGTAGAGAGGCTATTTCCGGTTTTTTTTGACCCCCGGCAGGAGTCGAACCCATGACCTCTCGGTTCATGGATTGGGCACTTAACCACCTCCCCAGTCCCCAGTTGTTGTAATTATGAAAATGATTATTATGGGCTGGAGTCCACAACTAATAATACATTATACATGATTGGCGCACCTAGAGTGCGTATGAACCCCCCAACGAGCCCAATCCCCGGGTCTCAAGTAAACGACGCCGTTGAGTCCCAGCAGCAATGCCACTTGTATTCATCCTGGGCGGTTACAACAGAAACGAAAATAAATAACAGAAAAAAGGATAGGTTCTCTCTTTTCCGTTACATTTTAGGAGTAGTCAAGAAGAATCCCAGCTGAACACTCTGTATCCCCCATGGCCACCAAAGTATATATCGTGTTAGTGATCTCACTTATACAATCTATTTCTTTTATAATCGTTGTTTTTAGCTTTAATTTTAGTTATTTACAGAATTATCTTAGTGGAATTTTAATGCAGTTCTTTATAATTGATGTAGTACACGCTATCTTTGCATTTAGGGATGTACATTAATAATATCTCGAAACATCGATTAGCATTATATATGTCTCTGTAGTTCAATTGTGTGTGATCTTACAGTTAATTTTGGTTTAGTTGTTTGATCTCTGCTCAATGCATCTTGTGTTTTGACGCAATTAGGAAATTGAGACATAACTTAAATATTTATAATGCTTGATTTGGGTTAGTCGCTTCGATGTCTTCATTTTGTTGATCGCACCGTCTATGTTGTCAAACTTGTGTGTAGGAAATGTTTTCCCGTAGTTTTAAGTCAATTTCTGATGGAACACGTGTCTTTCGTAATGACATATGTGCTATTCAACCAGAGCTTAAGCATAATATTAGAATAGCTTATAACCAAACAATGTCTTAGTCTTTGTAATTGTGTTTAATTGTATTTTAATATTGGTCAATGAGTTGACTTTAGGGACTATATAATGAGATGTAATGTCCCAATGATTGAATAACAGAATTATAACAAATTGTTCATTTTTATATCTCTCTCTCGTCATATATCTCTCTGGTTATTAGAATTGTACAAGTCAATATGGTATCAGAGCATCAATCCTGGATAATCTTTCTTCCGCATTTATCTCTTGGTGATCTCAATATGAATTCGTAAGTGTTTTCTTGAGAGTTATTCATCTGATTAGCATAATTTGAAGCATAATCTGAGATTGAGATATTAGAGATGAGTTTGTTGTTCAGTTCTTGTATCTGAATCGTGTTTTTAGAGCTTTGTTGTTCATAAATTTCGTCTTGATTGTTGATTTACAACTGTTTTGTAAGGATATTCTTCTTTCTTGTACAGAGATTGTACGGATATTGTTGACCTTAGGGTAAGATTCTCTTTCGGTTTCTTTGTTTAACCTGTGGATTGAATTGAGTATACAATGGCAAGACCTACATATGCTCATATGGTTTCGAGTAGCTCAAATAATACTGGAAATGTTGAAGGAAATGTTGAGAAAACAACAGATTATAATGCAGTTGCTGAAGAAAACTCTGTGAACTCTAATCTTCATCCTCTGTTTTTACAAAACATTGATCATCCTGGATTGATTCTTATCACTAAGAAACTAACAGGATCTGAAAACTTTGGACCTTCGAAAAGGTCATTGACAATAGCTTTATCAGCTAAGAACAAACTAGGTATAGTTGATGGTTCTATAGGCCTGAGGAATCATCTTTACTTCGACCTCAGTGGGATAGGGTAAATGACATGGTCATAAGCTCGATCCTAAATACTATTTCTGATGAGATAAGTAATGGCATGGATTTTGTGAATCCTGTAAAAGAGGTTTGGGATGAACTTACAGATCAGTTTTCAAGTGTCAATAAACACAGAGTTTATCAAGTCTTGAAGGACATACATGCTTTAGAGCAGGGTGAATTGTCTGTTGAGATCTATTATCACAAATTAAAGAATTTGTGGGATGAATACAGTGCTTTAAAAAGTGCTTTAAAACCTGTGATTACTTGCAAATGTTCAATTTCTTGTGAGGCTCATAAGCAACGAGAAGAAAGAGATCAAAGGAGGAAGTTGTTGCAGTTTCTTATGGGACTTAATGATAGTTTTACTTCAGCTAGAAGTCAGATATTGATGATGAATCCACTTCCAACTACTTCACAAGCTTATTCTTTTGTTAAACAAGAAGGAAGACAGAGGCATACAGTTGTTACTTCAGGGTCTATTCTGGCTTCAGCAAAGTATGGTACTAACAAGTTTGCTTCTGGTACTTTGACTACTGATAGTGTTAAAATGTCCAATTTGAAGTGTTCATACTGTCATAAAGATGGTCATCTCAAGGAGACTTGTTTCAAACTTGTTGGATATCCACCACCAAAAGGTAGAGGTAGAGGAAAATTTGGTGCAACCTCTAACACTGGTTTTAAGTCTCCAGCAATGCAGGTCTCTGTTACTCAAAAGGATTCAGGATCTGTACCTTCTGTTTTTTCTTCTAAAATGGCTGAACAGAAGAGCACTCAACATAGTACCATGGAGAGCTTACATCAACAAGTTAATCTACTTATGTAGATGATGACAGAAGGTTCTCATGTTTCTCATAGCACTCCAGAAGGTCATGTCACCAATGTTTCTCATATAGCAGGTTTGGCTTATACTATGCTTTCTTATGTGCCACAACATCTCAAAAATATTTGGATCATTGACACTGGAGCTTCAAATCACATGTGCTGTGATAAGAACCTTATGACTAATATTCACACAAGTGTTACACCTTTTCATGTAGCCTTACCAAATAGTCATATTTTTCACGCTAATCAACTTGGTACGGTCAAGTTATCATGAGACATAGTATTGACTAATGTCCTTTTAGTGCCACAGTTTAACTGTAATCTCCTATTGATTAGTAAACTATCTGTGGATTCTAAATATGTAGTCACTTTTACTGCTGGAAAATGTTTGTTTCAGGACCAGAACCAGGTGAAAACTCTGGCAGCTGGTACTAAACAAGGAGGCCTGTATTTCCTTTCACCCTCATCTGATGTCCATCTTCATTATGCAATTTTTGCAAATTCTGCAAATTCCTTTTCAGCTAAAGACAATGATGTCAAGCTATGGCACCTAAGATTAGATCATGCTCCTTCTCATGTTTTGGAGCATATTCCTTGTTTTGGTAGAATTCCTACTTGTAATGCTACTAATTGTCCTATTTGTCCTTATGCCAAACAATGTATGTTGTCTTTTCCACATCATAGTACTTCTCATGCAACTGAGATTTTTGATCTTGTTCACTTAGATGTTTGGGGTCCATATCATATGCTACTACATGGTTATAAATATTTTCTTACATTGGTTGATGATCATAGTAGAGCAACTTGGACAATGCTTATGTCTACTAAACAGAATGTTCTTCAGTTATTCAAGGACTTTGTAGCCTATGTTTCTAATCATTTTCACAAATCTATAAAGGCTATAAGATCCGATAATGGTAGTGAGTTTGTTAGTCACAATTTTACATCATTTCTTTCAAAATCTGGTATTCTTCATCATAAATCGTGTACTTATACTCCACAGCAGAATGCTAGAGTAGAGAGGAAACATAGACACTTATTAGAAATAGCATGATCTTTGAGATTTCAGTATGGTCTTCCTTTTAAATATTGGGGAGATCGTCTTTTAACAGCCACACATACTATCAATAAACTTCCTACACCTGTACTCAGACACAAAACACCACATGAAATCTTTATAAAAGCAAACCAGATTATTCGAAGCTTAAACCTTTTGGGTGTTTAGCTTATGCTTCTACTCATTCTACTGACAAATTTGATCCAAGAGCAATCAAATGTGTTTTTTTTTGGGATATCCACATCTTACCAAAGGTTACAAACTTCTCAGACTAGACACTCATGCTGTTATTGTTAGCAGACATGTCAAGTTTATTGAGAATGAATTTCCTTATCATTAGCATACCAATACATCTATTCAATCACCACTACTACTTCTTCTGCTAATTCCTATGTTTTCTTGAATTGGCTAAATACTAGGACAATGAGTACTAGTTCTGAATCATTACCTCCTGATACTTCATCTCCTGATATACATCAAAATGATAGTCATTTGGTTACTCCATCTGTTTCTCATGACACAAATACTCAACTTCAAGAGTATTCAGATATTTCACAAATGCAGTCAAGTTCACCCGTGACTTCACCAGAGTCATCTGTAACTCCACCTTTAGTCATAAAATCTACTAGGGATAAAGGTAGACCCTTGTGGTGGTCAGATTATCAAGTTATTCAGCCAAAGTAGTCGGCTAATGTAGTTAGCATCAAATATCATGATTCTTCAGCCATGGATTCTTGTAATTTGGAACTTACTCATTATGTTTTTAATCCAGATCATCAAACCTTTCGAGCCTTTGCAACACCTTCTTAATTTGAACCAAGTTTGTATCATCAAGCAGTAAAGGATCCGTTATGGATAGAAGCCATGAATAAAGAGTTAATGGCATTAGAATCAAATAATACTTGGTCTTTGGTGAAATTGCCACTAGATAAGAAAACAATTGGTTGTAAATGGGTGTATAAACTGAAAACTTTGGCAAATGGTCAAATAGATAGATACAAGGCTAGGTTAGTTGCTAAGGGATATACTCAGTAAGAAGGGCTTGATTTCCATGATACTTTTGCCCCTGTTGTTAAAATGGTTACAGTAAGGAGTCTTTTGGCCATAGCAGCAGCCAACAATTGGTACATAGAACAACTTGATGTTAATAATGTTTTTTTACATGGGGAGTTGGAAGAGGAAGTTTACATGGATTTACCACAGGGATATACAGTTAGTGATCCTAGTCTAGTTTGCAAACTCATTAAGTCAATTTATTGATTGAGACAAGCTTCTAGACAATGGTTTGCTAAACTCACGTCATTCTTAATAGCAGCTGGTTATAAGCAGTCTTTACATGATTATTCACTGTTTACTTTTACTTCAAAGGATGTGTTTATAGCTCTGGTAATCTATGTGGATGATATCTTGGTATCTGGTAATGATTTGACTATGATTCATTCTTTTAAGAAGTTATTGGATGATAAGTTTAGTATTAAAGATTTAGGCAGCATTAAGTATTATTTGGGTTTGGAAGTTCAGAGAAATAAGTCAGGAATTTTTCTCAACCAGCCTAAATTCATTACTGATTTGCTGAAATCTGCTGATATGATGGATTGTAAGCCTTTGTCTGTTCCAGTCAATCCACACATTAAGTTGTTTAACAATGATATGTCTGGAGAACTTATTACTAATCCTACTGTCTATAGAGCATGGGTTGGAAAATTGTTGTATTTGACTTCCTCAAGACTAGATATCTCTTTTGCAGTACATTTGCTTGCTCAATTTTTACATGCACCAAGGATTAAGCATTTGGAAGCTGCAAAGAAGGTTCTCAGGTATTCACTGCAACTACAAGGTTAGAGTGATAGTGACTGGGGAGCAGATCCAAATGATAGGCGTTCTGTAGAAGGTTATAGTTTCTTGCTTGGGTCAGTTGGAGAGCTAAGAAACAATCCGTCACTTCTAAAAGTAAAACAGAGGCAGAATACAGGGCATTGGCTGATGCATCTTGTGAGGTTCCATTAAAGTGTGATAACAAATCTGCCATTGATTTAATAGCAAATTCGGTTTATCATGCTAGAACAAAACATATAGAAATGGATTGTCACTTCATCAGGGAGAAAATTCAAGCTGGTTTTGTCAAAGTTTCTCAAATTGCTTCTAAAGATAATTTTGCAGATATTTTGACAAAAGGCCTCAGCAGAAGTTTACATTGGTCTTGTGTTAATAGTTTGGGTATCAAGTTTGTATCTAAAGTTTCATCCAGTAAGGAAAGAATTGATGATTACATTGGAGCCAGAGTTACAGAGGTTTCAGATAGCATAAATGATGTTAACAATCAACAGCTGGGAGTTGTAGCTCATGCAACAGCAGTGGATAGTACTTCAGTCAAGGGGGGGCTAATGGCATATGTGCTATTTAACCAGAGCTTAAGCATAATATTAGAATAGCATATAACCAAACAATGTCTTAGTCTTTGTAATTGTGTTTAGTTGTATTTTAATATTGGTCAATGAGTTGACTTTAGGGACTATATAATGAGATGTAATGTCCCAATGATTGAATAATATAATTATAACAAATTGTTCATTTCTATATCTCTCTCCCTATCTCTCTCTCTCGTCATATCTCTCTCTGGTTATCAGAAATGTACAAGTCAATATTTCGGTGTTGTATGACCAAATTTGTTTAATTTGGGATTCATCGGTTATTTAGTTGTTATCGGTGAACCCAGACGATTGTGATACTGTCTGTCCATATTTTTAATTAAGGTTCAAATTATATGAGCAGAACAAATCTTTTGAGGTGCTGTAGTTTCTGTGTAAAACTGTTTCAAGTAGGATCTTGCAGCTTCCTACTGTACTACAAAAATGAGTGTATGACAGTCATATGGCTGGTTCCAACAATCCCTGTACACTGACGGTTTTTTTTATTCCAAGATGAACCGAGGATGCTGTCTAATTTGTTTCTTGCAGTTAGTTAGTGATCATGAGTTGGGTTGTGAGTACAAGGTTGCTATCCTCCAGCAACCTTGTAATAGAAACTAAATGTGTTTGTTATATCCATTATCGTTCGTTCTTTGATGTTGGCTAAAGGATACATTAACTGTAGCTGCAAGATCCTACTTTATAACAATGCTATACTTTAGCTGTTTACCTTAAATCGTAGCTGATAAATACCTGACTACGCGTGTTTTGGTAAATTATCAGTTATCACATGAACAACATTATTTACTTCTGGTAAAGAAATCATGGTATTACGGTATTAGTCTCATTGATGACACATGGTTCGTCACGTATTGCTGATAAGATTTCTCTTGTGACAGATACTATTCTATGTATGGACATGTTGAGAAACTTGCAGAAGAGATAAGGAAAGGAGCCGCATCTGTCGAGGGAGTTGAGGCCGCACTATGGCAGGTATATATGCTTTTTCTTTTTACCGGTCACAAAATCTGGTACACGTCCAAATCGGAGTGCTAAAGCAAAGAATTGTCAGCTATATATTTCCTGAAATATTCTGAAGCCTTCTCGTCATGCCTTATTTCGTCCATTTCTTGGCTAGGCCATTGTTAGACTTGATTATAAAGTAAAGAGTAAAGACTCTATTGTTCTTCGAATTCCATTATAATGTTTGTGATGACAGGTCCCGGAGACATTGCCAGATGAGGTGCTTGCAAAAATGAGTGCACCTCCAAAAAGTGATGTACCACACATTACAGCCGATCAACTTGCTGAGGCTGATGGATTCATTTTTGGCTTCCCCACGAGATACGGTATGATGGCTGCCCAATTTAAAGCGTTTCTTGATGCAACTGGAGGGCTATGGAGAACTCAGCAGCTTGCTGGAAAGCCTGCTGGGATCTTCTATAGCACAGGATCCCAAGGCGGTGGACAAGAAACTACTGCGTAAGATTTTAGTTTACTGTTAACAAGGACCTAACTTCTTAGAACCTAAATAAAGGCTTCTTCTGCTTGCTTTTGTACAGCTTAACTGCCATTACTCAGCTGGTTCACCATGGAATGATTTTTGTACCTATTGGATACACATTTGGTGCTGGCATGTTTGAAATGGAGAAAGTGAAAGGTGGAAGTCCATATGGTGCTGGAACATATGCAGGTGATGGTTCCAGACAGCCATCCGAGCTCGAGTTGGAGCAGGCTTTTCACCAAGGTAAATACATTGCAGCCATCACCAAGAAGCTCAAGCAAGCTGCCTAATTTCCACTCGAGTCAAAGATGTTTCTGTGAGTAATTATTATGGTATAGTGTGTCAATATTCTGTTTCTCTGTCTATGCAAGAATCTTTTTCTCTTTATTGGATAAGGATTTGAGTGTTTTTCTCACTTACAGTGGTAATATGGTATTGGTTTTCTATTTCTTTTATTTTATATGTGAAATTTATATTACTGTTTACTAATGTTATGTTCTTTATGTACTTTTAAAAGTACTAGTATCTACGTTATGGAAGCAAAATGAAATGATTCGGACAAACCATTAGAATAGCAGGCCAAGTCCCCTCTGTTCAACTATTCATACTTTGTTACAATCATATAACGAAAAAGATGCACCCAAGAAAGAATAGTTAATTGTAAAGAGCTGAATCAGCAGAAGCAACACAATAGTATAACTTTGGCATGGTTTATAAATCAGCAGATTTATGAATGGCCGATCAGCCATTCTGGAACTAAAATGTAGAAACTTGTGTGGAAGACATAACACAAGCAAGACTATTGTATAACTCTGGCATGGGTTATGAGTTAGCAGAATTTTGAACAGCTGGTCAGCCATTGCGGAACTAAAATGTAGACACTAAAGTGGACGACATAAACTCCATAACAAACTTATAAAAACTGAGTGGGCATTCTTTGATAACAATGAACCGAAACCATTTGCAGAAGTAGAGCAAATGTTACATCTCACTTTCTTCACAACTCAGAATTATTGTTTTGTTTCGTTTGGTTTGGTTTGATATGGTTGACAACCCCGTGTTCTCTATACCGGTACTTGGTATATTTGGTTTGGTTTTGTCTTTGATAAGAATGGTTTATGCATATTTGACTGCATATACCGGATCCGATATGAATCCAGGAAAACTGAATAGAACAGTCCGAAAGGAAAGCATATCCTGGTGAATCTAACACAAGGTATTCTGGCACACTTTAAAAGAGTGAATGAACATAACCATGGATCTGACCACCGACCCATGTCCATGTGGTCCAGTGGGTATCAAACACAGACTTTTCGTGCTAGTGACGTGCTATGAAGCCTCGCATAACTCATTTAGTAAAGTAGAGTGGGAAGGGCAGTGCCATAGGCCTCTGGTTCCGTGAACAAAGTACTAAAAAAAGAAAGATAAAGAAAAGAAAACTGTTCTCTTCTCTTTTTCCTTATGGATTTATGCTAATAATTACATGATGTTATGTTTGGTAAAGTGACCCCATATTTTTGGAAATTTAATCAAGGCCCTAAAAGCCTAAGCAATTTCAAAGTAAAATTTTTCACCTTTTCTTTATATTTGGGTCTACTTGTGCCTAGAGGTGCACAAAAAGCCCTTCGGACCGGGTTTTATCCGGGCTTTAAAAAGCCCGGGCTTTTTAACAACCGGGCCGGGCTGGGCTTTTTCAAAAATCGGGCCGGGCCGGGCCGGGCTTTCTCTAAAATATGAGGCCCATTTTAGGCCTTCGAGCCGGGCCGGGCCGGGCCGGGCTTTTTTCGGGCTTTTTAAAAAAAAATTATATATATGTAATTTCTATATTTTTACAAATATTTCTCGATGATCCAACCGTACGGATGATAAGATATATCTAATTAAATGATATAACCAAATTTTCAAAAAATAAAAAATTAATTTGGTTGGAGATCATAATAGAACATTACTATATTGTCTAGTACTCGTAACTAATGCTCATCCCAGATTATTGTTTCTATATTTTTAAAAATATTTCTCGACGATCCAACCGTACGGATGTCAAGATATATCTAATTAAATGATATTCCCAAATTTTCAAAAAATAAAAAATTAATCTGGTTGGAGATCTTAATAGAACACTACTATATTGTCTAGTACTCGTAACTAGTGCTTCATCCCAGATTATTGTTTCTATATTTTTAAAAATATTTCTCGACGATCCAACCGTACGGATGTCAAGATATATCTAATTAAATGATATTCCCAAATTTTCAAAAAATAAAAAATTAATTTGGTTGAAGATCTTAATAGAACACTACTATATTGTCTAGTACTCGTAACTAGTGCTTCATCCCAGATTATTGTTTCTATATTTTTAAAAATATTTCTCGACGATCCAACCGTACGGATGTCAAGATATATCTAATTAAATGATATTCCCAAATTTTCAAAAAATAAAAAATTAATTTGGTTGAAGATCTTAATAGAACACTACTATATTGTCTAGTACTCGTAACTAGTGCTTCATCCCAGATTATTGTTTTTATATTTTTAAAAATATTTCTCGACGATCCAACCGTACGGATGTCAAGATATATCTAATTAAATGATATTCCCAAATTTTCAAAAAATAAAAAATTAATTTGGTTGAAGATCTTAATAGAACACTACTATATTGTCTAGTACTCGTAACTAGTGCTTCATCCCAGATTATTGTTTCTATATTTTTAAAAATATTTCTCGACGATCCAACCGTACGGATGATAAGATATATCTAATTAAATGATATAACCAAATTTTCAAAAAATAAAAAATTAATTTGGTTGGAGATCTTAATAGAACATTACTATATTGTCAAGTACTCCTAACTAGTGCTTCATCCCAGATTATTGTTTCTATATTTTTAAAAATATTTCTCGACGATCCAACCGTACGGATGTCAAGATATATCTAATTAAATGATATTCCCATATTTTCAAAAAATAAAAAATTAATTTGGTTGAAGATTATAAGTTAAATTAATAAAATAAAAATTTTATCCGGGATTTATCCGGGCTTTATCCGGGCTTTATCCGGGCTTCGGGCCGGGCTTTATCCGGGCCGGGCTTTATCCGGGCTTCGGACCGGGCTTTATCCGGGCTTTTTAAAAGCCCGGGCTTTTTAAAAGCCCGGGCTTTATCCGGGCTTTTTAAAAGCCCGGGCTTTTAACCGGGCTTTTCGGGCTTCGGGCCGGGCCGGGCTTCGTGGAAAATAGAGGGCCCATTTTAGGCCTCCGGGCCGGGCCGAACCGGGCCGGGCTTTTTTCGGGTCGGGCTTTTCGGGCTTTTTTTCGGGCCGGATCGGGCCGGGCTTCGGGCTTCAGGCTTTTTGAACATCTCTACTTGTGCCCAAGAAATATATAAGGAACGGCAAAGAAAAATAAAGCTATAAAGGGTGCTTAAAAAGACTTTATCCCCTTCATAAGTAAACTTCCTCGTAAAGATTTCACTTTAATTTATTGAGTTCTTGAGCCCTGAACATATAATTGATAAACGACAAGTGAGACACTATCGCAAGAGAGTTAGACATCAACAATGTGTTCCCAGAACCTATAATTTTTAATACAATATCGAACAGACGATCTAGACGTTTTCATAAGGTCCGTTTGGATTGGGGGTGGAGAAGAGTTGTGTTGAGTTTAAATATAAAAATTCATTTTTGAGAAAATTTTTTAAGTAAAACGTTGTATTAAATTATAAGTAAATTTAACATATAATTTAAAAATGAATTATCCAAAATCCAACACTTTACTTTTAAAATTTTATTAAAAATGAATTTTTAAATTTGAGCACGCCAACTCTCCTCAACCCTCAATCAAAACCGACCCTTAGTAATTAAATACCCTCACACCTATCTCGTATTTCGCAAGGTTCGAATCAAGAAAGATATCGTTAGATGATCAAGAAGTGTTTGATGAACGGACATTTTCTCAAACCATATTTTATTTTAGAATAAATGTTCAGAATAAAGCACTTTTACAGATATCACAGATGTTCTCATGTTCTTTTTGTCATCTAGTAATTCATACCTTCGTTAATAAAATGTGCCGAATACATTTCATTCAACATACTAAAATCCTGAGAACCTTCTTTAGATTGAATTGAACTCTCATCTATTGTTAGTCCACATAATAAATCATGAACAATGGTGCAAACGGCTAGTGGAACCCCTAAATATATATAACAAGAACTTTAGATGATAGAATGAGTTTATTATTGAGGAAACCCTAGTGTGTAAGTTGGTAGAGTCTTTGTTTAGGTTAACTATATATATGAAATAAAATATTGGACAATAATGTAGACTTGAAGATAAGACTATTTACAATATTTAACATCCTTCAGCCTGAGAGTAGCCATGGCAAGCAGCTTTTAAAATTGTCTTGTAGATTGCGGTTATAATAATTTTGTAGACTATATAGAGTTATGATTGACACAATGATATTATGATAGCGTTGTATAGTAGTAGTATTCATTTATTTATAATGCTTGAGAGTAAAGTAAATTGATTTTACTCATTTGTGTAAAGTAAATTGATTTTACTCATTTGTGTTTAGACTACATAGTGTATTGAGTATTGGATGATGACATCCTAAGGTGCTAGTTGATGACATATTAGTCACCATTACACTGTTTGTGCATCGGATTCCTTTTAGAAAATTTAATTTTTAAGTTGCTAAATTATTCAATTAAAGTTCTAAATTTTTTATTTTAATAAATTATGTCCATATATTTACTTATTCTTTGAATCTATGCCTTCATATTACTCAATTAAGTAAAGGATACGAGTGTTAAAAGATAATCCAAGTAATAAATATTTATCTCTTACTATTTCTCGTTATGAATTCAATTTTCGTTCACATTGATATCTTCATACCAGTAATACCTACTCATTTTGACAATACAGTACAGAAAGCATCCAAAAATCAGCAAAGGTTTAAAACTATATGCATGACATAGCATAGAAATTGTTAGACGAAAACAACATATTATCCACACTTTGCATCATAAACCAGGTGATCTGTCAATCCTAAAGAATAGCATAATACAAATTTAACGTCCGTAAGAACTATTAGTGATTCATCTAGTTGACACGTCAGAGGCTCCACATCAGCATTCCATAACTGATTTGAATAACAAACTTTCCCTCCATATTTTACCCTCTAGTCTTGCATCTGTAATGTATATATAAGAACATTAGATCTCTCTCTATCCCTCTCCTTCTCTCTCTGCAGTTTTTCATTCATTGTAACAATGCAGTTTTGTAACATACATTTCATCTTCTTCATTTCATAGATATACAATTTATTCTTGAGTAAATTTACACCTTATAACATGGTATCAGAGCTGGTTTTGATCAAATTTTCACGTTTATTACGACCGATTCATCGATTTCAGGTGTTATTCTTCCGTACTCAAGAACATTTGTTCATCTAGTGCTTACATCAGTGTTTGTTTAATAGTAAAACGTTTAATTCAATCTCCAATATACAATTTATGTTTGTATATTGATCGATCGATTGTTCTAGATCGTCTTATTATCTGTTCTTGATCTTTGTTGCGTTGATAATTGCATCTAAGAACTTCTGGTTGTTAGTTAGAATTTGCTGATCGTTTAATTGCGATAGCGATTACTGAATTCTGGAAATTGTTCTCAAATTGTGATGCACACAACTTGTTTGATGTTTTGTTTTAGAATATCGTCTTGATCGTTTCTGGAGTTTTGTCAATTTTTGTAGAAATTTTGTGTTTGACATGGCGACACAAGTAGTTCAAGATCCTACTAGTGTGTTTTTCATCCATCCCTCATATTCTAGTGCAAATCAGCTTGTCTCTATTAAGTTCAATGGACAAGGTTTTAGTAATTGGAAGAGAAGCATGATGCTAACTCTGTCAGCGGAAAACAAATTAGGTTTTGTTGATGGTACTGTAGAAATGCCTGATATTACAGATACAAACTATAAGTCATGGGAGAGATGTAACGATTTAGTGATATCATGGATTTTGTCAAATCTTGAAGAAAATGTTGCACGAAGTGTATTATTTCTGAAAACAGCAAAAGCAATTTGGAATGATTTGGAGGCTAGGTTTGGTTTTGCATCTGTCACACAAGTTTTTTCTCTTGAACAAAAACTATCTGAGATGAAACATGGTCAACAGTCTGTGTCTGAGTTCTATACACAAATTAGGACAGTATGGGATTCTTTGGATGATGCTGATCCATTGCCTAAATGTACTTGTGATAACTGCACATGTACACTCTCTGGTAGAATTATGAAAATGCAGCAAGATCACAGAGTTCTTCAATTCTTAATGAAATTGAATGATCAGTTTTCTAAGGTTCGAGCAAACATCTTAATGATGGTACCATTACCAACTTTAACTCAAGTATACAGAATGATAGCTCAAGAGGAGACTCATAAAGATTTTTATCAGACTGTGAATCAGAATGATAATTTGGATTTTGTTGCAGACAAGAGGAGTTTTCAGAATAAATCTCAGACTTATAACTCTTCATCTGGTTTTCGAGACAGAATTCAAGCTCAAGCTTTGCACCTAGAAAGTTTAATCAAACTCAAAAGCCTGCAAATACTTATTACTGTACTCATTGCAAGATTGCAGGTCATAGCATTGAAAGATGCTAAAATTCATGGATTCCCACCTGGTTTTAAAGGAAACAGAGATAGAAAAGTTGCTACTCATTCACATACTGATCAATCAAATACTCAGGACACACAAAATGGTTCTGCACCTGTTACTTGGACCAGTATAATCATCTTTTGGAGTTGATCAACAAACAGACACTGAATACTTCTGAAAATACTGGTGTAACTGGACATACTGGACATGCCCTTCTTGCAGGTAAATGTCTAATGTCATCTTATTCCGATGAATGGCTGCTGGATAGTGGTGCTACAGATCACATCACAAATTCAATTCATGATTTTCATGATTTTAAATGTGTGACTGACAGTGATAGTCATGTTACTATACTAGATAGGAGGAAAATTCAAGTAACACATGTTGGTACTGTTATTTTGAACAGTGACATCACTTTACACAATGTGCTTCTTGTTCCAGAGTTCAAATATAGATTGATCTAAGTCAACAAATCATGCAAAGATATGCATTCTAATTTTTACTTTTCTGGTGACAAATGTTATTTACAGGGCCTTTCTCAGAAACAGCCTCCACTGCATCTTGGTAATCTAGAAAAAGGTCTATACACTGTACATTCTACAAATGTCAAAGATTCTCTTGTAAGTTCTATTTTCAACAACAAAACTGCTAATCTCAATGTTACAAAGGAAGCTAAATTGTGGCACTTAAGGCTTGGCCATTTGCCTTTTGAAAAACTCAAGCATATTCAACCTAGTTGCTCAATGAAAGATTGTATAGAAAGCTCGATTTGTCAGATATGTCCAAAGGCTAAGCAAACCAGACTTTGTTTTCCAGATAGTAGTATTAAGTCTACTTGTATTTTTTAATAGTTACATGTGGATATTTGGGACCCTTATAGGGTGGCTAATCATAATGGATGTACACAGTTTGTAACCATTGTGGATGATTTTAGCATATATACATGGATTCATTTGATTAAATACAAATCTATTAGTCACAGAGGCATGCTTGTATACATCTAATATCAAGCCTAATTGTCTGTAATGTTTTGCATTACCTACATGACCTCTTAACTGAGGAAACCTATAGTTATAGAGTTTCTACTTGTTGTAGTACTTATAACAGGCATCAAATTCTACCTGTGTAACTGTAATTAAAGTCAGAGAATAATGCTTGAATGAAGTTCCAAGGATCATGCCTCAAGCTTGAAGACCAAGACTGTCAAAATAAACATATTTGGAATTTGGAGAATGAAGATTTGCCTAAGTACCAATTCGAGAAGTGTTTTGATCTATTCGAGAAGTCTAGCATTCGACAAGTCAAAAATTCAATATCTACAAGGACACTGTTCGATATCTCTGGAAGTCAACTAGTCAAAGCCTCATTCGACAACTCAGAGATTTGACATGTCTAATACTCTATTCGAGAACTCAAGAAGTCAACAAGTCAAAGCATCATTCGAGTTCTCTAATAGTCAACAAGTCAAGGCTACATTCGATATCTCAAGGACTAAAGAAGTTATTCGCGCAAGGACTCCATAAACTAAAAGCTCTATTCGACAAGTCAAGGATTCCTGAAGAAAAGATTAATTCGAGAAGTGATTCAATATGTCAATTATAAAATATTCGAGAACTCAGAGTTATCTATCAAGTCAATTCTAGTTCTCGAATCAACCACTTTGTTACTTCTCGAATGCAGTCTTGGAGATAAAATACTGGAGAATTGTACAAGTCAGAAACCTGCAGCAAGCCAAAACACTTTCAGAACCATAGTACTGTAAAGTAATTTTGGAAAGACTACAAGAAGCTTAGAGAGATGTCTTAGGAGACAAGCTGCTAAAGAAGTGGATCTGAACAGAGTTAAAGAGAGTCAAATCTCAAGCCGTTTGGATATTACTCAAAAAGGGATAGACATATAAGAAAGTAATTTTGTATATCACCCTGTTTGTAGTAAGTAGCTATTCTCATGTTTTATAAGAGTATAACCTCACTTCTCTAGTAGTTAAGCGTTTCAAGAACATTTAGATAGATACATATCTGTGAGAAAAGTGAAGCTGAGAATACTAACATTTGTATTCACAGTTTGTAGCAAATCTTTATCTAATACAATATTAGATTAAAATGATATCGTGTCTTGTGTTGTTCATGATCTACACTTATATTTCTGCACACACATAACACATATCTTGCTACATACACCAAACAGATTCAAGAATAAGAAAAGTTCAAGAATCCATTTAGCCCCCCCTCTGTATTCTTTTGTGTATTTAATACTTAACAAGTGGTATCAGAGCAGGCTGTTTATTTAAAAATAGAAAAAGATCATGAATACACCAAAGGCTACAGGAATAGTGAAGGTCCCTATGTTCGATAAAGAGAATTACAACCTCTGGAAGATTAAAATGTTGTTGTTCATCAAAGCTGCTAACCCTCTGTATCCTAAGATACTCAAGAATGGTCACTTTGTTCCACAACAGGAGATTCTTGAAAAGACTGTTGGAACTGTAACCATTCCAAGATCCTATGTGGCTAAAGAACCATCCAAATGGACAGAGACAGAAAAGGAGATGGTTGCTCTTGACAGTCATCTCATGTTATTAATCATAGATTCTATGAAACTGTCAATGTTTGCTAACATAGCCTTTTTCAAAACATCAAAGGAGGTGTGGGATCATATTGAGGTGTTATGTGAAGGAACAGAGGAGGTTAGAGAAAACAAGAAACAGATACTGATCACAAAGTATGAAGCTTTCATGGCTCAGACCAAGGAAAGCATTACTGACATGTTTGAAAGTTTTCATAAGCTGGTGACTGAGCTACAGATGAATGGCAAGGTTTATAGTACTAAGGAGTTGAACATGAAGTTTCTATTATCTTCTCCAAACCATTCTAGAGCAAAGAGTCATTTCTCTAAGGGAAAGAGATTTGAACAAAGTCACATATGATGTGCTCTATGGGGTTTTAAAGACTCATGAGCTTGAGTTGCTTCAGAAGAGGGCTATCCAAGCCAACCAAGGCAGAATGATAAACACATCATGTGCCTTGATTGTCAACAAATCTGTTTCTAAGCCAAGTGGACCCAAACTTGTTTGGGTACCAAAGGAGAAGTAATACCTTTGTGTTTGCAGGGCAAAGAACAAGAAAAGAAAGTCATGTGTATTTTGGACAGTGGATGCTCAAATCATATGACTGGTGATATGGCCCTGCTATCACAGTATGAGGAGAAGGCTAGCCTAATGGTTGCTTTTGGAGATGACTGCATGGGTAACACATTGGGATATGGCAAGTTGAAAGTTGGAAATGTCATCATTGAAGATGTAGCAATAGTCAAGGGACTCAAGCATAATCTGCTAAGTGTTGGTCAGTTTACTGATAGAGGATTCAAGGTAAATTTTGACAAAGATGAATGTTGGAGTTCCTACAAAAAGACTGGTGACCTTGCTCTATCTGGAGTAAGAAAGGGAAGCCTGTTTGTGGCCAATATGGACTCTGCAAGCAAGGATAAGATTTGTTGCTTTTATTCAAAGGCCTCAAATAAAGATTGTTGGCTGTGGTAGTAGAACCTATCACACTTGAACTTCAAGGAAATTAATTCTCTGGTCAAAAGAGAGTTAGTAAGAGGCATGCCCACACTTGAATTCTGTCAAGAAGGAGTGTGTGAGGCTTGTGAAAAGGGAAAAATGAAAAGGTCAAGCCACAAGTCAAAGATAGTGACATCAATCACCAAGCCCCTGCAATTAATTCATATGGATTTGTTTGGGCCTGTCAATATTATGTCACTTTCAAGAAAGAAGTATGCCCTGGTGCTGGTTGATGACTACACAAGGAATACATGGGTGGAATTTCTAGCAACAAAGGATGAGGCTCCACAAGTGATCATTGAGCACATAAAGAAAATTGATAAGGAAGCAAAGGCCAACAATGCAAGTGTGATTGCATTGAGAAGTGATAATGGAACAGAGTTCAGAAATGCCTTACTTGAAGCATTTTTGCAAAGAGAATGGCATTTCTCAACAATTCTCAGCTCCAAGGACTCCACAACAAAATGGAGTTATTGAGAGAAAGAATAGAACTCTGATTAAGGCTGCTAGAACAATGATGCTTGATGCAAAGATGCCTACATGTTTTTGGGCTAAGGCTGTGAGCACTGCATGCTATATCCAGAACAGAACTCTCATCAACAAAAACACTGGAAAGACACCTTACAATTTGATGACTGAAAAGAAGCCCACTCTTAAGTATGTTCATACTTCTGGAAGCAAATGCTTTGTGTTAAAAGACAATTCAGAATATGTTGGAAAGTTTGATGCAAAGGCATTTGAAGGAATTTTTCTTGGCTATTCTATGGAAAGGATTGCATACAAAGTTTATGTCATCAGTCAAAAGAAAGTTATGGAAAGCACAGATGTGACATTTGATTACAGCAAACTACCTGGTTTAGAAGAAGCCAATGATAAAGACAAAGATCCATTAAGGTTTGAAAATCTAGATGATTCTGATGAGGAGATTGGAACTGAAGTTAAGACTATAATTTAGCAAACTCCAGTGAATGATGAAGCAAGAGAAGAATTTGTGCCAATCAACAGTGAAGAGACTAGCATCAAAGACACACCTATGAATAGTGGCAACTTCACAGGGGGAGGAAATGAAAATGATTATGACTTGGATGATGAAGCAACATCAAGGAAATGAAAATGATCATGACTTGGATGATGAATAAGATGGATGAAGATGGTGTAATAGTAAGAAACAAAGCAAGGTTGGTTGCAAAAGGATACTCTCAACAGGAAGGCATTGACTATGACGAGACATTTGCCCCTGTTTCTAGATTGGAAGCCATCATAATCTTCTTGGCATTTGCTGCTCATTCAAACTTTAAAGTCTATCAAATGGATGTCAAGAGTGCATTTCTGAATGGGGAGTTGGAAGAAGAAGTTTATGTGCAACAACCACCTGGCTTTGAGGATCCACATTTCCCAGAATTTGTCTACAGATTGCTTAAGGCATTGTATGGACTTAAGCAGGCTCTAAGGTCATGGTATGATACTTTATCACAAGTTCTTCTTGAAAATCAATTCATTAGAGGCACATTGGACAAGACACTGTTTTACAAGAAGCATGGTAATGATATTATCCTAGTTTAGATCTATGTGGATGATATCATATTTGGCTCTACAAATGAGAAGCTGTGTAAGAAATTCTCTAAGCTCATGCAAAGCAGATATGAGATGAGTATGATGAGAGAGTTAACATTCTTTCTTGGATTGCAAGTTAGTCAGAGGAAGGATGGTATCTTCATCAGTCAAACCAATTACATCAAGGATTTATTGAAGAAGTTTGACTTAGAAGACTGCTTACCTGCAAAGACACCCATGGCCACTGCCACTAAACTGGATGAAGATGCTAAGGGCAAGAAGGTAGATATCTCAGTCTAAAGAGGAATGGTTGGTTCTCTACTCTATCTCACTGCAAGTAGGCCAGACATCATGTTTGCTACATGTCTGTGTGCAAGGTTTCAATCAAATCCAAAAGAGTCACATTTGATTGCTATAAAAAGGATTTTTAGATATCTAAAGGGCACTCCAAACTTGGGTTTATGGTATCCTAAGGACACAGGGTTCAATCTGGTTGGTTATTCTGATGCTGATTATGCTGGATGCATAGTGGATAGGAAAAGCACCTCAGGCAGCTGTCAGTTCCTTGGACAAAGGTTAGTCTCTTGGTACAGCAAGAAACAACAATCTGTGTCAACTTCCACAGCTGAGGCTGAATACAGAGCTGCTGGAAGTTGCTGTGCTCAAGTGCTTTGGATTAGAAATCAACTTAGAGATTATGGACTTGTGTTGGAAAGAATTCCAATCATGTGTGACAACACAAGTGCAATCTCTATAGTTGCCAATCCTGTCAATCATTCTAGGACAAAGCATATTGACATCAGATATCATTTTATTAGGGAGCATGCAACTAATGGAACTATTGAGTTGCATTATGCCTCCATAGATAAACAATTATATGATATATTCACTAAGCCATTGGATGAAGCCACCTTCACAAGGTTGGTTAGTGAGACTGGAATGCTGAATTCTTCAGAATCTGGCTAAGAGAAAATATCAACTAGATTGTTGCAATAGTAAACACTTACTTTATCTAAATGCTCAATATCTTTGAAGTAAGTGTTGGCTGGAATATGATTTATAAATATTTCAGATTTGTTGCATATGTTGAAAATCATATTCAGTTAGCTTGAAATTTCTATGAAATTTTAAGATGATCACTATTTAATTTGTTAGAATATTCTTCATTGAATATGTCTGTTGGTTCGAAAACTAACTGCGCAAGTGTACGCGGTCACAAGTAATATAATAAATTCGTTCCCACGAAGACTTGGTGTTTGTTCAGAAATAATATTTAAGCAACGACGTATGATTAAACAACAAACTGCTTGAATAAATATAAAGGGGGGTTTTGTTTGTATTTTTCTAATTGATTAATTAAATTAATAATAAATAATTCAAACTAATTAATTTAATTAAATGAGAATTTATATGTGAGAAAAACATGGGATTCTAATTTCATTATTTATTTCATTTAGAATTGATGCCTTAATTTCAAAGTAATTTTGATAATTTACGAAAGCTAGTCGGGAACAAGAAACTAACATAAGCGCCTTTCAGCCTTAACTCATATCAAACCACACGAACATCCACTTAAAAAGATAGAAGTCGCGTGGACACCTTTTATGCTTAGACCCTATATGTCTATAAGATTTGAAAACATAATTGGTTTACGAATAAATTCCTTTATTATGACTATATAGGGTGATGTGATCCAAGATCCTACCACTTATCGTAAATGTACATGACAATTACGAACCTATGCTAACATGGCAAATTCTAAATTCCTAAATCCACTTTCGCATTCATTAGGAATTAATAATTTAGACGTTAGCTACGCATCTAATAAATTAAGCGCAACCACATTAGGAAATCTGAATTTTTATCATAATACAAATTATTAAGGCATCGAATTACTAAATTACGTAAATAAATCCATTAGAACCCCATGACGGCGATTAGTTCATAATCGAACGAATCGTCATCATGGGATTAAATGAAAACATAATAATAATAATAATAATAATAATAATAATAATAATAATAATAATAATAATAATAATAATAATAATAATAATAATAATAACTAAATTAAAAATTGCGATAAATTAAATATGAAAATCACAAGAGTTAGAAAGTAGAACCGAAATAGCTTCCAATGAAAGAAAAGAGCACTCCAAATAATCCCCGTAAATTCTTCAACCAATATAACACTTATACTAAATTTGCAAAAATTAAAAGTGTATAAAAATGAAACTTAATATTACAAGAACTAGAGAGAATACAAGAGATGATTGTTGCTCTCTAAGAAATGGTGTGTGTTTTTGAGCTTGAGAACTCACCTATTTATAGCACAAATTAGCACACCTAATTAATAAAATAAAAATAAAATAATTAAAAAGAATTACAAAAAAAATTAAAACAAACAGCACACAATTTTAATTTAAACAACCGAAAGTATCCATAACAACTGCACTCAACAACTGCTGTCGGCTCCCCAGCGAAACACAGTCACAGCTCACGCGCGTGCAGGCCACGCGCGGCTTTTTCCCAAATATTGAGGCGCGTTGTCTCCCATCACAGACATTGACAGCCACAACCCAGTTCATTTGTGACAATTGTTTGGTTAATTGATTAAACAAACTGAATTCCTGCCGACCAACCACTAATTTGAGTCCTGATTTGAATAAATGTTTCGTCAAAATATTTTTTTAACCCGCACAACTCATAATCTTTAATTAATAAATAATTAATTTAATTCAGAAATTATAAAAATAAATATCTAATATTATTAGATATTTAAAAATATAATTTTCTAATTAAATAAAATATTTATTAATATAAATAAATCCTTAAATCCTAAGCTGCGATCTTTTGAGGGTCAGAAATCGGACTCCTTTTGCTTAACGAAAAATGTATCAATTCCAACCGGGATTACTGCTTTAAGAATATATCACTTTCCATATTTTTGTGACAATTCTAATTCCTCATTACTCGTTCAGGTGTAAATTTCGGTCTCTTGAGGATCTGAAATCAGATTCCTTTTGCATAGAAACAAATACAACAATTCCAACCGGGGTTCCACATTTAAGAATATATCACTCAGAATATCTTTATGATAATTCTTTTTCCTCGTAAACAGTCCACTTGATAAAATTGAGCCAGAAATCCACCGTTTTTAACCTTTTATCGCATAGATACCTGAAGTTGCGAGTTCTACACAACAAATGCTGAAACACAACAAAAATGAAATAAAAGACACAACATACTTAAGGATAAACCATCAATCTAGGTCCATTTAGCGCATAATAAGTGGATATAAAATCCACTTATCACACCCCTAAACTTAAACTGATGCTTGTCCTCAAGCGAAAACAGACTCGACTACCACTAAATGCATGAGTGCAAGGATCCCATAGGCAAAGCAATAACCAATTTAGCAGAGTGACTCAGAGAATGTGAACATTCCAAATAGAGATCGACTAAATACCCGAATATTAACATTTACAAGTACAGAAACGTGCGTGTGTGCAATACTCATCAGAATTACTCTTAGCACTAGATCAAAACCATACATATTCTTCGCCAAAACAATCACAAGTTTATAAATAGAATGAACGCTAGACACTTCATAACCTAGAAACACCTCCATCATCATTTGAGTTAGACAGGAATTCATGCTTTATTAACAACTATGACGCATAATACTATACACAACACACATGCTTATTTGACCGTGCAATGGATGAGACCCCAAAAGCCTTATACAATAATACCCATGTAGCGAGCGTTAGATTGTGGATCCCAGACCGGAAAAGTCTTAGGTCACTAGGCTTTAGTCCCCTAGAACTTAATTGCTCGAGTATTAATGAGCTCACCCTGGCCAACTCTGCATACTCACACTCTCATAAAGACTCTTTTTTGTTTTTGTTTTTTTTTTGTTTTTGTTTTTGTTTTTGTTTTTTTTTCTTTTCTTTTCTTTTTTTTTTCACAAATGCAATCTGGAATGAGAATTCTCAATTCCAACCCTAGACTACTCATATAAATATGAGCTGACTGAGCTGGCTACTAGCCAATTGACACCTAGCATGAACCCTGGTTTCCCCCAAACTTATATTTAGTGATTCTACGCTATCAAGAGAATAAAGAAAATTCCAAATATAATCAGGTGATTAAATTTCAACAACCAAACAAGCATGACCTTAACCTAGCCCCAAAAGCAAATGATGATTTTTGTAAGATTGTGTTTCTGCAACATGCACGTCAATTCATAAGTATTTAAATCAGCCATCTATCCATCATTATCACACTCAACTTCATCATTGACTACTAAACGGAATCACCAAGCGCTACGGGATCAATGAAAATATGATATGCAACTAATCATGAATATGCAAAAAAAAATTTATATATTTTATGGTAAAATATGAATTATATGAAACTATATGCAATATTATGACTCGATTAATCAAATATCCTAAATCACCCCCAAACTTAAAATATTCAATGTCCTCATGGAAGGTATAGATAAAGGATAAAAGAGAACTCCCCTAACTGTCGGCATCGTCGCCCTCCTCGGGCGGTGAATCAGTTGGTGGAAATGCGCTCCAAACTGAGACCAATCTACCTTGAGAGAGCAAGTTCCTACAACTCGCCAACGACCTGCAATCTTGACATAATACTGAACAAAATCACACAAAATCAAACCACACATAAAAACACCAAACCTATGGGTTGCCTCCCATGAAGCGCTGTCGTTAACGTCATTTAGCCGGACGTTACTTCCTCAACTCACGGCGGTTTCAAAAGAATAACCGAACCGTCATCAACAAAAAGGCCATTCATACGAACGTTGACATCTTGATTGCTTAGTCCCAACTCAACTCTTCTTTCACTCTTCACTTTGAGTTTTCTACCCGTCGACTTCTTCACCTTCTTCCTCACAGTTCTAAGATGTTTATCCCTCTCCGTTGACTGAACCACACACTCTACATCCGCATCATCAACTATCCACCTTCTTAACACATTATCATGCCCTTCTTCAAAAATTAGTAACTCATCATTCAAAAGGACATACCTCAAACGCGGTGGAAGTTTTCCGAGCTTTACATTCGAAAGATCTCGAACAGAAGAACTGTCAATGGAATCACTGATGTGATGCTCTAGCATGTGCATGTCCGACTTTTCACTAAACACCTGATCAAACTCCTTTGCCTGGCCAGCATCAACCATTTCCACGCTGAAACACTCTTCATCTTCTGCCAGAAGTTTCATGGCCTTGAAGACATTAAAGGTGACATTCTAGTCTTGTACCCTCATTATAAGTTCTCCTTTTTGCACATCGATCAAAGTACGACCCGTAGCTAGAAAAGGCCTTCCCAAAATTATGGGAATCTTCTTGTCCTCTTCAAAATCTAGAATCACAAAATCGGCAGGAAATATGAGCTTATCAACCTTCACCAAGACATTCTCTACTATACCCCTTGGATAAGTGATTGACCGATCAGCCAGTTGCAACGAGATATTGGTAGGTTTTGGATCAGGCAGACCAAGTTGCTTGAAAACAGACAAGGGCATGAGATTAATGCTAGCTCCCAAATCACATAAGCATTTGTCAAAAGACAACTTTCCAATGGTGCATGGAATTGTAAAGCTTCCTGGATCCTTAAGTTTAGGAGGTAATTTCTGTTGCAACACCGCACTGCACTCCTCTGTTAATGCCACTGTTTCAAATTCTTCCAACCTTCTCTTTCGTGACAAAATATCCTTCATGAACTTTGCATATCTTGGCATCTGCTCCAATGCTTCAACAAAAGGAATGTTAATGGATAGTTTCTTGAAGACCTCCATAAACTTCTGAAATTGTTTTTCTTGATCTTGTTTCTGCAAGCGTTGAGGGAATAGAGGAGGTGGATAAATATGCTTTTCTGGTATTGGTGCTTTAACTTGTTCATCTTTTCTGGATTCTTCTTGCACCAACGCTTGAGGCTTTTCATTAGACTCAGATTCCTTGATAACCTCTTCATCAGCTTTCTTTGAGGTCTCTTCAATCTCCTTACCACTTCTTAACGATACTGCATTGCAAGTCTCCTTCCGCTTATTCTTTGGATTTGGCTCGGTGTCACTAGGAAGAGTTCCTTGTGGCCTGTTTAACAAGGCATTAGCAAGCTGCCCAATCTAATTCTCCAACGTCTTGAGAGATACTGCTTGACTTTTAACCAACAACTTCAATTCATCCAATTCAGATTTTTCATTAAAAGATTGCCTCGCACTAGCCTGAGGCTGCTGCTGAAATCCCGGAGGTTGGAATTGTTGCCTTGGAGCATACTACTGTTGATAGCCCTGATTTAATGGCCTAGCTTGCTGACCCTGAAACTGATGATAAGGCTGTTGTGGTTGTTGAACACCTTGATTGTTGTTCCAACTGAAATTGGGATGGTTCCGATTGTTCGGATGATAAGTTGCTGGAGCTGGTTGCGAAGGTCGCTGAAAATTGCTCACAAACTGTGCTGATTCAGAAGAGATTGCACACTGATTCGTATCATGTGCACCTGCACATAGCTCACAAACACTAGCAACCTGCTGAACTCCATAATTAGTAAGGGAATCCACCTTCATCGTAAGAGCTTTCAACTGAGCTGTTATAGCTGTTGCTGCATTAACTTCAAGAATTCCTGCTACCTTACCTTGAGAAAGCCTCTGGGTTGGATTTTGATATTCATTCGCAGCCATCATCTCAATAAGCTCATAAGCTTCATCATAGCTCTTAGCCCACAGAGCTCCGCCTGATGCTGCATCTAGCAAAGGTCTAGACTGTGCTCCCAACCCATTGTAGAAACCATTAATAACCATCCAATCAGGCATCCCATGATGAGGACACTTTCGCAGCATCTCCTTATAACGTTCCCAAGCCTCACACAAAGATTCACCAGTTTGCTGTGCAAATTGAGTTAGAGTGTTCCTTATTGCAGCAGTTTTAACCATGGGGAAGAATTTTGTAAGAAACTTCTGAGCAAGATCCTCCCAAGTAGTGATGGAACCGGCTGGTAGAGAATGTAACCAGCCCTTTGCCTTGTCCCTTAAAGAGAATGGGAAAAGCCTCAATTTGATAGCCTCATCCGACACACCATTGAACTTGAAAGTATCACAAATCTCGATAAAGTCCCTGATGTGCGTATTAGGATCCTCCGTTGAAGCTCCCCCAAACTGAACTGAGTTCTGCACCATCTGAATTGTGCTTGGCTTGATTTCAAAAGAATTAGCTGCAATGGAAGGCCTGACAATACTAGATTGAATGTCATTGATCTTTGGTTGAGAATAGTCCTTCAAAGCCTTGGTCGCTGCTGCTACTTTGTCGCCCATTGTTGCTTCTACTATTACTTCAAGCTCTTTTGTTGCTTCAAGCTCTTCTTTTTCCAGCTTAGCTTTCAAAGTTTGAGAACGTGTTCGCATAAACAACTTAATATCCTTATACTGGCAGAGCGAAAAAACACGTCGTGAGAGAAAATAAACTATCCAAGTCAGTTAAGTTTAACCTCCGCTGATGTTAAACACTAATTCTGAAAATAACACCGAAGTCCCCGGCAGCGGCGCCAAAAACTTGTTGGTTCGAAAACTAACTTCGCAAGTGTACGCGGTCACAAGTAATATAATAAATTCGTTCCCACGAAGACTTGGTGTTTGTTCAGAAATAATATTTAAGCAACGACGTATGATTAAACAACAAACTGCTTGAATAAATATAAAGGGGGTTTTGTTTGTAATTTTCTAATTGATTAATTAAATTAATAATAAATAATTCAAACTAATTAATTTAATTAAATGAGAATTTATATGTGAGAAAAACATGGAATTCTAATTTCATTATCTATTTCATTTAGAATTGATGCCTTAATTTCAAAGTAATTTTGATAATTTACTAAAGCTAGTCGGGAACACGAAACTAACATAAGCGCCTTTCAGCCTTAACTCATATCAAACCATACGAACATCCACTTAAAAAGATAGAAGTCGCGTGGACACATTTTATGCTTAGACCCTATATGTCTATAAGATTTGAAAACATAATTGGTTTACGAATAAATTCCTTTATTATGACTATATAGGGTGATGTGATCCAAAATCCTACCACTTATCGTAAATGTACATGACAATTACGACCCTATGCTAACATGGCAAATTCTAAATTCCTAAATCCACTTTCGCATTCATTAGGAATTAATAATTTAGACGTTAGCTACGCATCTAATAAATTAAGCGCAACCACATTAGGCAATCTGAATTTTTATCATAATACAAATTATTAAGGCATCGAATTACTAAATTACGTAAATAAATCCATTAGAACCCCATAACGGCGATTAGTTCATAATCGAACGAATCGTCATCATGGGATTAAATGAAAACAAAATAATAATAATAATAATAATAATAATAATAATAATAATAATAATAATAATAACTAAATTAAAAATTGCGATAAATTAAATATGAAAATTACAAGAGTTAGAAAGTAGAACCGAAATAGCTTCCAATGAAAGAAAAGAGCACTCCAAATAATCCCCGTAAATTCTTCAACCAATATAACACTTATACTAAATTTGCAAAAATTAAAAGTGTATAAAAATGAAACTTAAAATTACAAGAACTAGAGAGAATACAAGAGATGATTGCTGCTCTCTAAGAAATGGTGTATGTTTTTGAGCTTGAGAACTCACCTATTTATAGCACAAATTAGCACACCTAATTAATAAAATAAAAATAAAATAATTAAAAAGAATTACAAAAAAATTAAAACAAACAGCACACAATTTTAATTTAAACAGCCGGAAGTATCCATAACAACTGCACTCAACAACTGCTGTCAGCTCCCCAGCGAAACACAGTCACAGCTCACGCGCGTGCAGGCCATGCGCGGCTTTTTCCCAAATGTTGAGGCGTGTTGTCTCCCATCACAGACATTGACAGCCACAACCCAGTTCATTTGTGACAATTGTTTGGTTAATTGATTAAACAAACTGAATTCCTGCCGACCAACCATTAATTTGAGTCCTGATTTGAATAAATGTTTCGTCAAAATATTTTTTTAACCCGCACAACTCATAATCTTTAATTAATAAATAATTAATTTAATTCAGAAATTATAAAAATAAATATCTAATATTATTAGATATTTAAAAATATAATTTTCTAATTAAATAAAATATTTATTAATATAAATAAATCCTTAAATCCTAAGCTGCGGTCTTTTGAGGGTCAGAAATCGGACTCCTTTTGCTTAACGAAAAATGTATCAATTCCAACCGGGATTGCTGCTTTAAGAATATATCACTTTCCATATTTTTGTGACAATTCTAATTCCTCATTACTCGTCCAGGTGTAAATTTCGGTCTCTTGAGGATCTGAAATCAGATTCCTTTTGCTTAGAAACAAATACAACAATTCCAACCGGGGTTCCACATTTAAGAATATATCACTCAGAATATCTTTATAATAATTCTTTTTCCTCGTAAACAGTCCACTTGATAAAATTGAGCCAGAAATCCACCGTTTTTAACCTTTTATCGCATAGATACCTGAAGTTGCGAGTTCTACACAACAAATGCTGAAACACAACAAAAATGAAATAAAAGACACAACATACTTAAGGATAAACCATCAATCTAGGTCCATTTAGCGCATAATAAGTGGATATAAAATCCACTTATCAATGTCTGGTAAATTTTAAAAGATAGTGAAAATTGAATTTTTATGAGTGAAAAGAACATTTCGATAAGTCAGATTTCTCTAATGATTAACTACTGGACTTCTCTAACAAGTCTCTTGGGAACACTCTCGAGTTCTCGAATAGAGCCTTTTAGAGATATCGAATAGAGGTATGATTGACTTCTCGAATATGGTAATTGATTTCTCTAGTGACTGAGTTCTCGAATACTATATTTGAGTTCTCGAATCATTTAAAAGGGCTGAATTCTCGCTGAATCTTAATCATTTTTGGATTTTTATTCAGAATTTTAAATCACTCATAAAAACATATTTTATTTAATTTAGAATTATTTCTAAGTTAGATAACTGCCAGCTGTGAGTTACAAACTGCTTGAGATATCGATTAAGCCTTTCTTGACTTGTCGAATAGTTGATTTCTACTTCTCGAATGCCTGAGTTGTCGATACAAAACTTATATCTAATCGACAATTCAAGTACTTCATACTTATACAATTCTACATCTATTCGTTTCATTTCATTCGATTTTTCAAGCATCTAAAGTTCCAAAACCTCTAGAAACCCTAACTTCAAAAGCTAAATTTCTTCTTCAACCTTCATTCTTTTCTCTCTTTTCTCTATATCAATGGCAACCGTAAAATTCAACACCAACTTCATCGTTCTCTCAAGTGATGTTGAAGCCCCAAATGCTAACTACAAGTGCTTTGTGAAATGGATGTCTGAATCATATATCAAAGGAGCACTTACGGCCAACCCAACTCTGTATCTAAACATTCTAGAACAGTTCTGGAGCACTGCAATTACTGAAACTGTTGCTCTTGAAGATGGCATTCTGGACTATGTCATAAACTGTAAAGTTCTGGGTAAAGAGTTTAACATCACCTCTGAGGACATGAGTAAAGCCTTGGGTCTTCACCAGAATGAATACAACAATCTAGTAACAGATGATCAACTGGTGGAATTCTTTGAACTCATAAGGTATTCAGATACTATCAAGGTTGGGAACCTAAATAGGAAGCATCTGAGAAAAGAGTGAAGCTATGTGTTTGCCACACTCCTGCAAGTATTCAGTGGAAGAAAATCCAGCTATGATCAATTAAGTGCACCTGTTCAACAGATAGGCTACTCACTTGCCTATGACAGAAAGATAGATGTTGGAAAGCTCATAATGCAGGAGCTCTATGGAAAACTTGGTCAGAACACAACCAAGAGAGGTAATGATATCTTCTTTCCCAGATTTATTCAGTCTGTACTTAATTATTTAGATAAGAATTTGGCTGATTTACCTGGTTTAGATAAAAATAGAATAGGCTACCCTAGGTCCATGACCAAACTTATTTTTGGTAATTTGGATACTAGGAATGATGTGGATGTTAGACTTGTAATAACCCCTCATATGCAGAGGTTATTTGAGTCTTACCCTCACAACATGCCAATATTTACTTTTAAATCTGAGTTAGCTAGGTCTAAGAAAGTAGAACAAAATGCTAACCCAGGGCCTGCTAACCAACCCCCTCAACCAAACACTATACCAAACACAGAGCCACCTGCATCATCCTCTCAACAGGGTGGTGTTAGTAAAAAGGAGAAGAACAAGAAGAGAAAACAGATTGAATCTGAACCCTTGAATATCTTGACAGAAGCAGCATTGGCTGTAGAATTAGGTCTAGAAAGTGAGGAACCTGAGTCCCTTACAGAGACCAAAGAAGAAGAAATCTAAAGCCACCTCTTCAGTCACACAAATGGCTGAAGTTGTAAAATCAGGGGCACACAGCTCACTAGATGTATCCTCTCAACAGGGTGCATCTATAGAATCAAGCATCCTCCCCAATGCACCTACTTATAATGAGTCAGCACCTGAGAGTGATAAGGCTTGCACAACACTGAGTGGAGAGCACATCACACTTGAAACTCCCTCTATTTCTCAGGGGGAGTTGCCAAAATCCATTCTTAAAGACACTTCTCTTCCAGAATCTAACACTGAAATTTCTTTGGAGCCTGCAACTAAAGCAATTGAGGAGCAAGGCATTGATCACCAAGAATTCTCTTCTCTTGGTGAGCCAATGGATTCAAGTGACTTAGTGCATAACACTTTGCTCACCACCCAGGAACCACATTTAGATGGTACGCAAGCTGGGGCATATCCTAATGACACCATCACAAACATAGAGGATTCACTAGTTTTCACTAGAGACTATGTGCCTGTGTCAACTACTGTTGTAACTCATCCCACTCCTGTGGAGACAACAGTGGTAGAGTCAATCCATCCGGTTGTAGAAGTTGCATCTGTAACTGAGGAGTCTAGCTTGCCTAGCTCTAGCTCTAACTTCATGTCACAATGGCTGAAGCCTGTGCAACATGACAGTGCTTCAGGATCATGGTCTATTCCACAACAATTGACGGTCGAAGCTCTTCAAAACTTAATTGTGGATCAGATTCCTGAGTTCACAAAGATTGCTCAACACCTACTCACTACAGACATGCCAGATCCAGACTATGAGGCTATTCTCCTATGTCATATAGCAGATGTGGAGGATCAAAGGGAGAAAATAGCAAATGAAGCTGAGAGAGATGGCAATGTAGATGCCTGGCTGCAAGGAAAATATGACATTACTCTCAATGAAGCTCTACAATATCTAAGAGAGGAGTACATCACTTCACTGGGCTCAAATGCCAAATCTCTATCTCCCAATAAAGTGTATGAGGCTATAAATGATTCTTACAAGGGATTCCTCAAGGCTGCTCAGTATCTTGGGAAGGGAGTTAAAACAGAAGTCAATAAAGTATGTGATGCAACAACCAAGGAAGTAAGTGAAATAAAAAGGGAATTTACTGCCAAGTTTCCCACCCTAGATCCTGTCCTCAAAAATATAAAAGACTGCAAATCTACCTGCACCAAGATGGACAATGGCTTGGCTTTGCTTCATGGAACTGTCAGTAATCTAGCAACTCAATTTCAAAATCTATCTGGTCAGACAAATGATATCAATGCTATGCTGAGGACTATTTTTGCAAATCAATATGGAGATAAGCTGGTGACTGAAGTCCCTGTTCATGAAATGACCAAATTTGAGGTATTGAGGCTCAAGGAACAATCACTGTCTGGTTTTAAATCTACTGAGTTATTCAACAAGGTGGATGCTCTGGAGAAAGAAGTGACCTCTCTCAAACAGTCAAATGCTCATCTTACAGACACAGTTGAAACCCTCTCTGTGCAGTTGGACACTCAAGCAACCACCACAACTAATGTTCTTCTTCACCAACAACAAATACTGTCTGCTATGATGAAGCACATGGGGCTCTCTCTTCCTGATTAATCTGCCAATCCCACCTCTTCCAACCCAAAGGCCACTACTACAGCCTCTGTGCCTAACAACAAGCCTAAGGGGGAGAAGAGGACCTTAAGGAACTCAAAACCTAAGGGGGAGAAACCTAAAGAGGAGAGACCTAAGGAGAAAGGCATAACCATTTCTGAGGGTGGTCATCCAAGAACAAGATCTATACCTCAAGTTCAAGGAAAAGGCAAATCCAAGGTCAATGAGCCTATCACCTCTCTACCTATCACCTCTCTACCATCTGTCACCCTACCAACTGTGTATATCACTACCCCAAGTGGTTTAAATCAATCAATTACATCCACAGTGATGGCAGGTTCCATGCCAATTGATCAAACACAAGCCTCCAGATATGAAGATGATCCAGTTGAAGTTAATGTGGTTACAGAGGCCAAACCGATAGAAGTAGCAAATTCAGAGATTTATCATGTTGCTGCATTCTTGAAGTTTCTGCAAGCCTCAAAGGCAAAGGTTGAAGGAGATACACTACCGTACAGAAGGAGCCTAAAAGATAAAATCAAATATCTAACAGTGATTCCAAGAAAGCTAAATCAAATCTTCTCAAGGAAATTATGATGGTGACCAATGGTAAAATATGGCATCTATCTTATGACACCTTGAAAGTTCTAAAATTCACAGAGATTGATGCTATCTTGGAGCTGATTGAAAAGAAGGGAGAAAACAACAAGAGCCTATACTCTGAACTTAGAAATGGTTAACAAGCTAGATTGTCTGAAGTGTGCATTAATCCAAGAACCATTCTCTATCAGTCTGGTACAAAGATAGAAGATGTCAATCAGCTTGCCATTCCCAAGGATCTCACTATTAGAAATCACAGACTTATAATTGACATCATTGATCAACTATAAAAGAAGAATGGGATAAGAACTGCTGAAGAGTTGGAAGCATTGCATATTCTCAGATCTTTCATAGCAACTGGCTCTGTCCCAGAGATGGCTAAAGCAAGGAGGAATAAGGATGACAAAGATGAGGATAAGAATGATGGGAGGAGAAGACATCATAGGAGTGACAAGGATGATGAAGACAAGAAGAAGAAGGACAATAAAGATAAGAAGGGTGATGATGACCAAGGCAAAGTCTATGAGAGGAAAAATGGAAAACAACAAGCCTTAGGCATTACTAAAAGCCACAACACAAGACTCTAAGTCTAGGGTGAATACTGTTAGTAATGACCTACCAAAATCTACATCTATGGCTTCTGCAACTGTTTTGCTACCTCAAGAAGAGAAGGACATTCAACTCAAGAAACCATCTGTATGTTTCCAAAAACATACAAACAACCAAGTGAAAAAGATCAAATTCAAACAAGCTGCAAGAAGAGTAAAGCCATCTAAATCAAGGGCCCTAACTATCATTCCAGGATTAAAACTCCAACCACTAGATGAAGACTTTGATGAAGACCAACTACATTTCTTATGGGCTCAAAGAATCTATCATGTTGCCATTGTTGATGACTGCGTTGAAATTAAATATATTGATAGAAGACAGAAGAAATTCAGGCAAGGGACATGTCAGCATTGGGGCAAGCTAGATGATATAGAAAGGATTATTGCTATGTTGGATTCTAAAGATAGAGTGGAAAGAGTATGGAAGCTGGAGTTGATTGACTTTGTCAAGATGAAGAGAGATCACCAGGCAGAACAGAAAAAGAAAAGTGAGGAGCTGTTAAAGAAAAGAGAGGAGGAGTTTGTTGCAATGGAAGCTAAGGCTGATGAGTTAAGAGCCATGGGTCTGTGTAGAGTCAAGTATAATCCTTACATTATTGAATACAAGAAATATATAAGAACTGTGAAGATTAGAATGGACTGCATCAGTTCCTACTCTGAGAAACAGCTGAATGAAGTTTTAAAGATCAATCAGGCTCTCCTCTAATTGAGGAACTCACTGCTATAGAAGACATTGTTCTTGCTATGGAAGAAAATGCAAAGAAGAAAGCTAAAGAAGATGAAGAAAAGAAGAAAAATGAGAATCTACAAGCCAAAGCTCAAGAGATGAATCCAAAAGGATATGGCTAGTAATTCTTCATAACTTGTAAGGATGCCTCTTTGTATTTTCAATCAAATTACATACATGTACTTTTCAAGTTTTATCTTTATGTATGTTAGGCTTGTTATCAGACATGAAATTGTGACTAAGGGTCTTAATCATAATTTGGGGGAGATTGTTAGTCACAGGCATGCCTGTATACATCTAATAACAAGCCTAATTGTCTGTAATGCTTTGCATTACCTACATGACCTCTTAACTGAGGGAACCTCTAGTTGTAGAGTTTCTACTTGTTGTAGTACTGATAACATGCATCAAATTCTACCTGTGTAACTATAATTAAAGTCAGAGAATAATGCTTGAAAGAAGTTCCAAGGTTCATGCCTCAAGCTTGAAGACCAAGACTGTCAAAATAAACATATTTGGAATTTGGAGAATGAAGATTTGCCTAAGTACCAATTCGAGAAGTGTTTTGATCTATTCGAGAAGTCTAGCATTCGACAAGTCAAGGATTCGATATCTACAAGGACACTATTTGATATCTCTGGAAGTCAACTAATCAAACCCTCATTCGACAACTCAGAGATTCGACATGTCTAATACTCTATTCGAGAACTCAAGAAGTCAACAAGTCAAAGCATCATTTGAGTTCTCTAAGAGTCAACAAGTCAAAGCTACATTCGATATCTCAAGGACCAAAGAAGCTATTCGACATCTCAAGGACTCCATAAACTAAAAGCTCTATTTGAAAAGTCAAGGATTCCTGAAGAAAAGACTAATTCGAGAAGTGATTCAATATGTCAATTATACAGTATTCGAGAACTCAGAGTTATCTATCAATTCAATTCTAGTTCTCGAATCAACCACTTAGTTATTTCTCGAATGCAGTCTTGGAGACAAAATACTGGAGAATTGTACAAGTCAGAAACTTGCAGCAAGCCAAAACTCTTTCAGAACCATAGTACTGTAAAGTAATTTTGGAAAGACTACAAGAAGCTTGGAGAGATGTCTCAGGAGACAAGCTGCTAAAGAAGTGGATCTGAATAGAGTTAAAGAGAGTCAAATCTCAAGCCGTTTGGATATTACTCAAAAAGGGATAGACATATTAGAAAGTAATTTTGTATGTCACCCTGTTTGTAGTAAGTAGCTATTCTCATGTTTTATAAGAGTACAACCTCACTTCTCTAGTAGTTAAGCTTTTCAAGAACATTTAGATAGATACATATCTCTGAGAAAAGTGAAGCTGAGAATACAAACATTTGTATTCACAGTTTGTAGCAAATCTTTATCTAATACAATATTAGATTAAAGTGATATCGTGCCTTGTGTTGTTCATTATCTACACTTATATTTCTGCACACACATAACACATATCTTGCTATATACACCAAACAGATTCAAGAACAAAAAAAGTTCAAGAATCCATTCACCCCCCCTCTGTATTCTTTTGTGTGTTCAATACATAAAAAAATCAGATATTGCTAATGTCTTAACACAATTTGTTAACTATGCTGAGGTTCAATTCAATGTTGTTGTTAAATGTGTCAGATCAGACAGTGCCAAAGAACTTACTGAAGGAATTTTAAAGCAGTTTTTTCAGTCCAAAGGCATTATACATGAAACTAGCTGTAGCTACACCCCCCAACAAAATGGGGTTGTTGAAAGAAAGCATAGGCACCTACTGGATACTACAAGGTCCCTTTACTTTCAATCCAAAATTCAGGCTCATTATTGGGGTGAGTTCATTCGTTGTGCTTGTTAGTTGATTAACAGAATGCCCCTTAAAAGTATTAAGAATACTACACCTTATCAAAAATTGCATAAAGAACCACCTTCTTTGGATAACCTTAGAGTCTTTGGATGTTTATGTTATGTATCTACTCCTAAGTCCAACAGATCTAAGTTTGATCCAAGATATGTACCTTGTGCTTTTCTTGGATATCCACCACATCAAAAAGCTTATAAAGTGCAAGATTTGAACACTAAAACCATATTAATTTCCAGAGATGTTTCTTTTCATGAACATCATTTTCCTTATCATATTCTAGCTCAAACTTCTCAGAAAATATATGATTCTGCTATCTTTGTTCCTACCAATACTACTTCTACTACACAAATATCATCTTATTATGAAGTTTTAGATTATATACAAACTTCTCCTGTTAACAATTCTGATAATACTGAACAATCTGATAACAGAGATAATAGTGACCATTCTGATTCAATTCATTCTGAGTCTCCTGAACGTTTTGACAACAACCAGTCCACTTCAAACTTTGTTATTATTCCACAAATCAGACAGTCTACCAGAATAAGGAATAAACCTTCATATTTGTCATCTTATCACTGTAATGTTAGTCACTTAGATTCTTTATCTAGGCCATCTCATTGGTGTAATCTAGTCACTTTTGACAGATTTCCTTCTTCTCATAAAGCTTTTTTAGCTTCCACTTCTATTCTTTCTGAACCTCAATCATATGAGGAAGCTTCTCAACATCCTTTGTGGGTTCAAGCTATGCAAAAAGAACTCTAAGCCTTGTCAGATAATAACACATGGGATTTAGTTGAGTTACCACCTGACAAAAAGGCTATTGATTTTAAATGGGTTTATAAGATAACACTCAAAGCAATTGGTTCTCTTGAGATATGCAAAGCTCGATTAGTAGCCAAGGGTTTTAACCAGAAATTTGGTGTAGATTATGCTAAAACCTTTTCACCAGTTGTGAAAATGATCACAGTGAGATGCTTACTTGCTTTAGCTGCTAGCAGAAATTGGAAATTATTCCAACTAGATGTAAGTAATGCATTTTTACATGGAGATTTGAAGGAAGAAGTTTATATGCAAGTGTCTCAGGGTGTTCCTCATTTTCCTAATCAAGTATGTAGACTTAAGAAATCATTATATGGACTTAAACAAGCCAGCACAGAATGGTTTTCTAAACTACTTCAAGAACTTGTGTTTCAGGGGTATGAGTAGTCCAAGAATTATTACAGCTTGTTTAAGCATAATGGCAATTTTATGACTATTGTGACTGTTTATGTTGACGATATCATAGTCACAGGTGATGATTTACAAGAAACTGAGTCTTTAAAAGCACATCTGGACAAAGTTTTTAGTATCAAAGATTTAGGGGTCTTACACTATTTCTTAGGATCGGAAGTTGGTTATGTTCAAGAAGGCATATTGCTTTCATAGAAGAAATTTGCATCAGACTTGTTAAAGGATTGCAAGATGAATATATCTAAATCTGCAGTAACACATCTTCCTCTGCATCTTAAATTAACAGCTACAGATGGATGTCTACTTGATGATCCAGAACATTACAGATCATTGGTTGTAAAGTTAAACTATCTAACCATTACACGTCCAAATTTATCTTATGTAGTTCAAACATTGAGTCAGTTTTTGCATAGTCCACGAGCTCCTCATCTTGAAGCATTAACACATACACTTAGGTATATTGCGCAATCTGTTGGACAAGGTATCCTTCTCAAAGCTTCCAATTCTCTTACTATTCAGGCTTTTTCAGATTCTGACTGGGCATCTTGCCTAGATTCACAAAGGTCTCTCACTAGTTATGTTATGTTATTTGGCAATTCACCTGTTTCATGGAAATCAAAAAAGTAGAGTATTGTGTCTCGATCTTCTTCTGAAGCCGAATATAGAGCCATGGCCTCAGCCGCTTCTGAAGTTACTTGGTTAGTTCATCTTTTACATGAGTTAGGTGTCAACAATTTAACTCCTATTACCTTGCATTGTGACAACCAATCTGCTCTTCACATTGCTCGAAATTCGGTGTTCCAAGAACGTACTAAACATATTGAGATAGATTGTCACTTCATGCGTGACAAAGTTCTTGAAGGTTTTCTGCAATTATCCTACTTACCCACTCGACATCAACATGTAGATGTTATGACCAAGGTTCTTCCTAATCCACAATTTAAAGACTTATTGTTCAAGTTGGGAATGTCTGATATCTCACCATCCTCTAACCTGAGGGAGGCTATTAGTGATTCATCTAGTTGACACGTCAAAGGCTCCACATCAGCATTCCATAACTGATTTGAATAACAAACTTTCCCTCTATATTTTACTCTCTAGTCTTACATCTATAATGTATATATAAGAACATTAGATCTCTCTCTATCCATCTCCTTCTCTCTCTATAGTTTTTCATTTATTGTAACAATGGAATTTTGTAACATACATTTCATATTCTTCATTTCATAGATATACAGTTTATTCTTAAGTAAATTTACACCTTATAACAAGAACTCCTCATAGAAGTCACATGCTGCCATCGAGATTTAAGGCTATTAATTAAATTTAATTTAGGTTGTTCCTTTCATGGCTTTCTTGACCTCCCTCAGCTTCTTCTCGAACCTTGAATCACTATACCTTCCACCCTTCTCACTGAACAGTCATGTGTTCTCTCCGGACGTGATCAAAGCAACTCATGCATAGTTGATTGCGGAAAAAATCATTTGATAATCAATCTAACACGTGATATGCCCGCACAAGACCATCATATATAATAACATCCTCATTTCCACCACCTCAAATCCATTTTCTCGGGACTTGTTTATTAATTCGCAATACTCCTATCTATACATCATAGTGAAGATGACTGTGGTGTGGTTTTGATAACTCCGAATCTCGATCGGGTCCTTCCTCGCCAACTCCTGCCTCGGAAGGGGTGTAGCTGTGGTGGGGTGCCTACAAAACAACACCGGAGGGGGGGTACGGCCCCGAGGTGCCTCCGGCGTGAGAATAAGAGTTGGCTTTGGAAGACTATAATCAAGGAGAGTATCACAAAGTAATAAGAGTGTGTGGGTGTGTAATAGTGTCTAACCCCTAAACCCTCTTTACTAGGGGTATTTATAGCCCTAGGCCTAGGGTTTAGGGGTAGGTTACCTCACCCCCGACCGTTGGATCTGGGGGACAAACCGCTGAATATTCGGGATGTAGGACACGTGGACTAGTCTGGGGTGACCGTTGACTGGAGTGTGGCCATGTTGTTGCAGAAATGATTTGGCACGTGCCTTCCCTTGTCTTTTAGTGTTGGTCAGCGCCATATGTCGGAATGTCAGCTGAGGTGGGGCGCCACGTGTGTCGAGTGTCACCCATCTGGGGCCCCCTAGTCTGGGGTGGAGACCACGCCACGTGGTAGTGGCCCCGGGCCCGGGGTCCACTACTCTGGGCTGGGCCGCTCTTATTCTCATGAGATGATTTACTCATTGTTTTGGGCTCCTTGTTGGGCCTTGGTTGTTTATAGCCTATCATTTGCCCCCCACTCCCTAATGCGGATTTTCTGGATGGGGGAGTAGTAAGGGGTGTTTCTGCCTTGGAGAGTGGACTTTGGACTTTCTGGATACTCCGGGGTGCTAGACATATGTCCTCGGGGCTGGACGTTTTGTGGTTCTATGAGTGCGTCTTCTTTGGGGGGTGGGCTTTTGCCTCGGCTGCCCCCAGTTCCGGGGTGTGCACTGAAGTACGTACGCCCGGGGCTAGTGGTTAGTATTTGAAGGCCTTGATACTTTGACTGTCCTTGGTTGCCCCCAGGCCCGGGGTCGGGACTGAAGTGTACATCCCGGGGCGTTGGGTTTGCGTATATACAAAAATGCACGTCTATTAAGGAATATATGTAATATTCTGAGAGTGCATTTTTGGATTTCGTTTTTGTTTCTTTTCTCGATTTTCTTCTCTTTTTTTTTTTTTTTTTTGAAAAATAACAGCTGTCATCCACTATCCCCGGGCTTTGGAGATAGTGGGCCGATCTTTTTGGGCCGCCACGTGTCTTGGGCGGTTTGGATTCTGATTTTGCCTATAAATAGTGGCTCCCTCCCCTCGTTTTGTCTTTTACGAGTTTTTGATTTGCTGTTGTGATTCTGCTACTCTGAAGACCTGCACTCCGGGCTATAAGCGTGATCTGATCCCAAGTTCATCGTCGCACCCAGACCTCCGGACTTCACTGTAAGTTTTCTTGCTCCGGTCTTTGTATTCCTTTTTGTCTTTAAGTTTATTTTACTTTCTTGGCCCGGACTGAGTAGAGATACTAATTGTAGGCTTTATCTTTTTGTTGGGTAGCCCGGGGTAGTCCCTTTGTATGGTTAGAAAAATAACTGCTAGACGAGTTTTAATTCCTCTTTCCGATCCAAGTACTTCTTCCAGTAGTGTTAACTCTCCGGATAGTAGTCTAGAATTGATAGACCTAGATTGGGGTATAATGGTTAAGAAGAAGAACCGTCTTCCCGTACTAACGAGTATTGCGACCAAGGACATGGGACCGGGGTACAGTCTGAGTGAGCCGGACGGTAGCTGGGGCCACTCTAAGTATTATTTTGTGAAAAGGGACCCGGGGATTCCTCAAGCTTACTTCTTCAGGGATCTCAGTGCGGAGTTTGGGGAGAATCCGGATGTGGCAGAGATGACCCGATACAATAGGGCTTTTCTTGACTCTAAGTTCGGGGCTAAGCCAGGGTCCGGAATGGATGTTGGTCCCTTTAGAGCGGAGTATTTGGAGACTCCGGTTGAGTGGGACACCATATTCCGGGATACTTTCCACATAGATAGTGACGTGGAGTGGAGATGGCCGGAGCCCGGGGAAAAGATTTACCACAGGCCCGATGGCGGTTGGGTCGGGGTATGGTTGGAGCACTTGAGGTCGGGATATGGGCCCAGGTGTCATCAGTTTGTTAAGTCCTTGTGCCTGTTTGAGTATGGGATCCCCATTACCCAATTGACTCCGAATGCGGTCAAGTGGATTTCGTACTTTCTGGGGTGTTGTGAGGCTGCCGGAGTGTTACCTACTTTCAAGCTTTTCCACCATCTTTTCCAGATGGTCCGGTCCAACAATGTTCCTTTGTTTGAGTTTAGATTCCGGGGCAAAGCCTGTGGCTATCCTTCTTCGGATTCGAAGCCCCTAGTTATGCTTCCGTCTTTGAAAGGCTGGAACGGAGAGTTCGTCTTTCTCCGGGGTGTTGATATCCGGTTCATGCCCACCTTCAAGGAGAATCCTTTGGCTATGCACTTCGAGGTGTTCGATCTCCAAGATGCGGTGTTGGACCGGGTACATACCTTCTGCCGAGGTCTTGGGAGGCTGGTGACTCGGGAGGATCTCATGAGTCATATCTACCTTTACCGGATAGGATGTAAGTCCGGGCTATGTTTTCGTTGTACTCATATCTGTTGTTTTGGTTTTACCCCGGGCTAATGTAAAAATTTCTTTTGTTTTTTTTTTTTGTTTTTTTTTTTTTTTGTTTTTTATTTCCAGGTCTTCCCGGTTATAACCCGGAGTTTGAGAAAGTTGTTGAGATGAACAAATCCAACAGGGCTTTGGCAGCGGCTCTTCGGAGCATTGGACATGTTCGTGATAACACTAAGGCCCCCGGGGAGGCTAGTGACTCGCAAGCCGAAGAGGGGAGACCGGGGGGTTCGGGGCCAGTGATCCCCGAAGCTGTGGTGGATGAATCCGGACTGGTTCCGAGGAAGAGGCCCAGGGTTTCTTCTGTTCAAGCTGAGAAGTTTGGGACCATGCTCTCGGACTGCGAGCTTGTGCAGGAGAGCTCTGCTGGTGGTAGCCCGAAGAAGGCTAACTTCCGTCCTCACGAGGCCGCCCCCGTGTCTCCGGAAGAAAGAAACTTCATTGGTTTTCTGGCGGATCTTCCCAGCAAGACGGAGTGGGAGGATATGGGTAAAACTTCGGCCACTTCGCTCTTTCAGGAAATGATGGGGGTTTACGGTCAGGTATGCATCTCCCCGAATTTCCTCCACTTGTTTTTCTTGTTAGGCTTCTAACTGTGTTTATATTGACAGCTCGGGGTCCGGATGGCCGGGGCTGCAGCTTCTGCATGCCGAGAGATCAAGGAGGGCCATGCTGCGTTGGCTGGGGCATCTGGGAAAGATCAAGAGATTTCCGGCCTGAAGGAGCAAGTTGCCGAGCTGGAGGAGCGCATGGAATCCCGGGTTGAGAAGCTTAAGGCCGGGGCTAAGCTTGTTGCTGATGAGAGGGATGCGTTCCGGGCTAAGGCCAAGGAGTACAAAGAAGAAGTGAAGAAGCTCCGGGATGAACTGAAAGCCAAGAAGTCCGAAGAGGATATCATTGCTGAGTTCCGGGCTTCGGATGCTTACGACGATGATCTTTCCTTGGTCGCAGCCCGGAAAATCAGCCGCTGCTGGGTTGTTGCCGAGAAGATGTGCAAGAGCGATCCTGGGTCTGCCACTTGGGAAAACTTCATTAAAGAGTACATGGAAGCCGAGGATGCTCTTGCCCGGGGTGAAGGGGAACTGACTCCTTATGCTGCTCCCAGCTCCTCTCGTCCTCCTCAGGCTTAACCTCGTTTGGGTGGCTGCGTCCAGTGCCCGGGCTGTGCCCTTGTAATTTCTTTGATTTTGTTGATGTAATCTTAACTTGGTTGTATAACTTTAAATTCTGCTGTCGTGTATAACTTTCAACTGTCAGGTGTTTCGGGCTGTCGGTCAGCCCGGCCTGTCTGCTGCTTTTATATCTATTTTTGTTCTGCAAGTTTTGCCTTGTTCTTTTGTTGTTGGTTTGTTTGTAGTTTTTATTGCCCCCCACTCCTTAATTCGGGTATTCCGGATTGGGGAGTCGTTTGTAGTTTGGCTTACTTGGAAAGGATGAAAACTTTTCCAAGTAGGAAATCGGGTGCCTATGGCTTCCCGGGCCGAAGCATTGCTAAGATCCCGGGCTTTGGCCTACTTGGAAAGGATGAAAACTTTTCCAAGTAGGAATTCGGATGTCTATGGCTTCCCGGGCCGAAGCATTGATAAGGTCCCGGGCTTTGGCCTACTTGGAAAGGATGAAAACTTTCCAAGTAGGAATTCGGATGCCTATGGCTTCCCGGGCCGAAGCATTGCTAAGGTCCCGGGCTTTGGCCTACTTGGAAAGGATGAAAACTTTTCCAAGTAGGAATTTGGATGCCTATGGCTTCCCGGGCCGAAGCATTGCTAAGGTCCCGGGCTTTGGCCTACTTGGAAAGGATGAAAACTTTTCCAAGTAGGAATTCGGGTGTCTATGGTTTCCCGGGCCGAAGCATTGATAAGGTCCCGGGCTTTGGCCTACTTGGAAAGGATGAAAACTTTTCCAAGTAGGAATTTGGATGATAATTATAAAATTGAAATGCCAAGTAGGAAATAGAGTTCTTTTTCATTGATAACAGAACGATTACATGATTTCCAAGTACAATTCCCAAAAAAAAAACGCCCGTGTATGAGCTGAAACTATTTCCCTTTACTGGTAGTACTTTCTTAGTCTGAGGCCATGCCAGGTGTTGGGGACTTCGGAGTTGTCCATGTGACTGAGCTTGTAGGTTCCGGGGCGGAATACCTCTTTAACTCCGTAGGGACCTTCCCACTTAGGCATAAGTTTTCCTGTGTTAGTGGGGTCTGAAGCCTCGGTATCCCGGAGTACTAGATCCCCGATTTGGAAGTTTTTGACTCTTGACTTCTTTCCGAAGTATTCTCTTGTTTTCTCTTTATACTTCTCCATTCTTTGTACTGCTTTATCCCGGACCTCATCAACTAGCTCTAGATTGACTCGTAGCCCTTCTTCATTTGCAATTTCATCAAAGTTGATTACCCTGTGGGAAGGAGAACCCACTTCGATTGGCAACATTGCTTCGGTTCCGTACGCTAACTTGAACGGAGTTTCCCCTGTCCCGGACCGTGGGCTAGTTCTGTATGCCCATAACACATGTGGCAGCTCTTCGGGCCATTTGTTCTTGCTTTCCTTCAGCCTCTTCTCAATTCCTCTTAGCAGAATTCTGTTTGTCACTTCCACTTGCCCGTTGCCCTGGGGATAGGCTACTGAAGATTTCTTGTGTTTGATTCCCCTTTCCTTCAAATAGTTTTCAAAATCTGAGCCGATGAACTGGGGACCATTATCTGAAACCAGGACCCTGGGCAGACCGAACCGCATTAATATGTTGTCCATGAATTTGATGCAGTCTTGTTGGTTTATGGTCCTCATTGCTTTTGCTTCGGCCCACTTAGTCATGTAGTCAATGGCTACCAGGAGGTATCTCAGATCGCCCTTGGCCCGGGGGAAGGGGCCTACTATGTTGATTCCCCACACAGCAAAGGGGATAGGGGATAAGACTGAAGATGGCAGAACCGAGCTTTGTCTCGGTACATTGCTGAACAGTTGGCAGTTTCTACACTTCTTGACGAATTCTACTGCATCTGAGTGGATTGTTGGCCAGTAGTAACCTTGCCTTATGATTTTGTATGCAAGGGACTTTGCGGACATATGATCCCCACAAATCCCTTCATGTACCTCTTGTAGACAGTAGTTGGCTTCCTCCGGACCTACACACTTCAGTGTTGGAGATGAGAAGGTTCGGCGATATAGTTGGTTTTCTTCTATGAAGTATTTCGAAGCCTTGTTTTTCAATCTTCTGGCTTCATTCTTGTCTTCGGGCAACTCTCCTTTCTCCAAGTAGAGGATGAAAGGGGTCATCCAGTTCGGGGTTCCCTCTATCTCGGTTACCTCTTTCTGATCGATGGCAGGGGTTTCCAGTTCTTCAAAGTAGACCGAACTGTCTAGTTCGGCTGAGTTCCAAACCAGCTTGGATAATTCATCAGCTTCGGAGTTTTCTTCCCTGTTGATTTGGCAGATTTGGTACTCCGGAATGGTGGCTAGGTAACTTTTGACAAGGGCTTGATATTGGGCCAGTTTTTGATCTTTAGCTAGATATTCCCCTTTGGTTTGCCGCACCACGATTTGGGAATCGCTATAGATGTTTAGGCTGTTGATTCTCAAAGTTCGTGCTAACCTTAGCCCGGCTAGAAGAGCTTCATATTCGGCTTGGTTGTTCGTTGCTGGGAATTTGAATGTTATGGCTTGCTTGATTTGGAAGCCTTCCGGGCTTTTCATGATTATTCCTGCCCCGGACCTGTCAGCTGTTGAGGATCCGTCCACATGGAGAGTCCATGACTCCGGGGCTTGGTCCTGATTTACCAAATGTCCAGCTACTGTCGTAGCTTGCTGTGGTTCCGGGAAGGAACATTCAACTATGAAATCTGCCAGAGCCTGTGCCTTGATGGCTGTCCGTGGCACAAACGTCAAGTGGAATTGGCTTAACTCAATCGCCCAATTTATTAATCTTCCGGACGCATCTGGCTTGTGGATTATTCGCCTTAACGGCTGGTCTGTTATCACTTTGATTTCTCTGCCTTGGAAGTAGTGTCTGAGTTTCCTTGAGGCCGTGACTAAGGCGAAGGCAAATTTCTCTAGATTGGGGTATCTGGTTTCTGCATCTTTTAGAACTTGGCTGATGTAGTACACCGGCCGTTGGTTTCCCTCGACTTCCCGGACCAAGGCCGCGGCCACGGTCAGGGGCCCGGCGGAGAGGTATAGATGTAGGGGTTCCCCGGGCTCCGGCTTTGTTAAAAGGGGTTTTGATGAGAGATATTGCTTGATAGTTTCAAGAGCTTGCTGGCAGTCAGGGCTCCAGGTAATTTCTTTTTTGTTGCTCGCCCCCTGAGCAAAGTGAAGAAGGGTAAGCACTTTTCTGCCAAATTGGGTATGAATCTTCTTAAGGCTGCCAATGATCCGGCTAGCTTCTGAATGTCTTTCTGAGTCCGGGGTGATTGCATATCCAAGATGGCTTTTATCTTCTCCGGATTAGCCTCAATCCCTCTCTGGCTGATCATGAAGCCTAGGAACTTTCCTGCTGCTACCCCAAAGGTGCACTTCTCCGGATTCAACTTCATCTCATTTTTTCTAAGGTTTTCAAAACATTCCCGCAGGTCGGGGACATGCTCCTTGACCGTTTCAGACTTGGCAATGATATCATCGACATAGGATTCCAAATTCCGGCCGATTTGATCCTTGAAGACCTCCACCATGGCTCTTTGGTATGTAGCTCCAGCATTCCGGAGTCCAAAGGGCATGAACTTATAAGCATAGACAGCTCTGTGAGTGATAAATGCGGTTTTGGCTATGTCTGCCGGGTTCATCTTGATTTGGTTATATCCGGAGAAGGCGTCCATGAAGCTAAGCATCACATGTCCGGAGGTGGCATCGATGAGCTGGTCTATACTTGGCAGTGGATATGGATCTTTGGGGCAGGCTTCATTTAGGTCCGTGTAATCAACACACATTCTCCATTTCCCACTAGGTTTTTTGACTAGAACTACATTGGCTAGCCACTCCGGGTATTTGACCTCGTAGATGATATCTGCCTTGAGCAGCTTGTCCACTTCCTCGTCTATAGCTTTCTGCCTCTCCGGGGCGAAGTTCCTCCTTTTCTGTTTCACAGGCTTCCTCCGGGGATCTACATCCAGGCTATGCATGGCGAGGGACTCCCGGAGCCCGGGCATATCAGATGGGCTCCAAGCAAAAACATCAGCATATTCCCGGAGTAGTTGGATTAATTCTTCTCTGAAGGCGGTTTCTAGACCAGCTCCGATCTTAATTTTTCTTTCTGAGTTTCCCGGTATGAGTTCGATTGTTTCGGTTTCTACTGCAGGTTCTACCTTAGCTTGGTCTTGAAGTAGGGATGATTTTTGCACTCGGGCCTAGGAGTTGGAGATCTGGTATTCCCGGGCCTCAGTCATATTTGGTCCCTGGGACATGGCTCCGGAGATTTCAATGTTTTGTACCTCTTTCCCGGGGTTCTTGTAAGTTGAAACTCTGTGCTTCTTTCTGCTTAGATTCTTGTGGTAAGAGGAAGCTTTCGTCTTATTCTCCGGGTCGGCCTCCGCCATGACTAAGGCTTGGCCATAGCACCGGCTGGCTGTTTCTGTGTCGCCCCTTACTTCTCCGACCCCGGAGGGTGTGGGAAACTTGAACTTGAGATGTGGGGTTGAGGTTACGGCTCGGAGCTTGGTCAGGGCTGGGCGCCCCAGGATTACATTGTAAGAGGAAGGGCTGTTGATCACATAGAATTTGACCATATGAACTATCTGTTTCGGGGCGGTGCCGAATTGGACGGGCAAGTAAAGGGTTCCTTGAATCGGAACCAAGTTGTGGCCGAAGCCATATAGTGGGTCTTCCCAGCACTCATTCATCCTGATGCTTCCAAGTTGCATCCTGTCCATGGTATGTTTGAATAGTATGTTGACGGAGGAGCCGTTGTCAAAGAGAATTCTTTTTACCTCATTTTCGGCGATGTCCAGGGTTACGACTAGGGCTTCATTGTGGTTAGGATCTACTCCCTCAAAGTCGGCGTTACTGAAAGATATGACTTGCTCTGGGGCCGAGCTTATCATCATTACTTCATCTCCGGAGTCCGGGCTTCCCGGAGGGGAATTGGATCCTCCCAATACAACGTGCACCACATTCTTGGTCTTCTGGGCCCCGGGTCCCTCGCCCCTTTCCGTGGTTCTCCGAGCTAGATATTGGCCCATATTTCCTTTCTTGACTTGGTCTTCGATGAAGAACTTAAGGGAGACACAGCTTTCCGTCTCGTGGCCATGGGTTGCATGGTAATCGCAATGTTTGTCACGGGGCCTATTCTCTGGGGCCGATACCAAGGGTTTGGGAGGATAAAAGAAGGGTTTGCTCCGGACTTCTTTTAATATATCAGCGCGTGGCCGGTTCAAAGGTGTCCATTCCGGCTCCGGCCTTGGTTCGGCTCTCCCCGGTCTCGGGGGTCTGGCTTCGGACTTGGCCCTGGAGGAGTGGCCTTTGTCCGGGACCGTCAGTTGATGACTTGGGATATAGTTGTACTGTTTGTTGGGCTTAAACTTCTTATCCGAGTTGTGATCATTTCTAGAGCGATCATCTTTACCTCTTCCCGAGGAGGTGCCCTGCCGGGTCATCCTCATTGCTTGTAGGACATCGGTTTCTTTGATGAACTTGGCGGCCATAGAGTAGGCTGCAGCCAGACTTTGGGGCTCTTTGTTCACCAATTCAATAACATAGCGCTCACTACGCTCCGGGTCTAGGTTCTTCCGGAATATGCTCAAGGATTCTCTTTCGTCTAGGTTCGTGACTTGGTTTATGGCTTCTTGGAACCGTTTCATAAATGCGGCAAGCGTCTCGTTGTCATGTTGCCTGATTGTTTCAAGGTGGCACATGTGATACTCCGGGGGTTTGTTGGCTCGGAACCTCCGGAGAAAGGCTTCCCGGAACTCCTTCCAGCTGTGTACGCTCCGGGAAGGAATCCTGCTGAACCATCTCTGGGCTGCTCCCTTCAGGGTGGAAGCGAAGAACCTGCACTTGGTTAGGTCATTGTAGAAGTATATCTGGGCTATTTGCTCAAAGTAGTTGAGGTGTTCTTCTGGGTCCTCCAGCCCATTAAAGGAGTCAAAGTTGTAGTGCTTGAGGTTCTTTTGCCGGGGTATGGCTTCAAGGGAATGGCTGAAAGGGGTGAGTGTGTCTTGGATCTCAAACCCGGAGTCACTGTTGACTTTCCTCTGTAGCTCATGGATCATTTGCACCAGGTGGTTTGGATTTTCTTCATCATCTGAGATAATCTCCGGGCTTACCTCCCTCCGGGTTCTTTTGGATTTGGATTTCCTCATTCTTTCTTCTTCCTCTTGGAGCCTCTTCTGGATTCTGAGCTCCAACTTAGCCTGTTCCTCCTGCCTTATTCTTTCCCGGAGCATTTCTAGTCTCTTGATTTTATCGGCTTCATCATTTTTGTCCCTACTCCGAACCTCCTGGTCCTTTCTGTTTCTCTTGCCCCGGTTTCCAAGGCGGTCAAAGACCGAGGCCCGGGAATGATGGGAGTTGGCTGATTCCCCGGAATTTTCCGCTTGCACAGGTTCAGGTTCCGGGAAGGGACGGTTCCTATAATTTCGGATTGCCTGGGCTAGCTCCTCGGGTGTCAGGTTTTCCATTTGCGCGGAGTCCAGGGGCACATCTGTATACTTGTACCGGTTCACCTCAACGGTTACCCGAGCGTCGTTTGGCCCAATTCCGAGCCTCTCTTGGATTGGGATCTGGACAGGTGGGACTTGCTCCGGGATAGTTATTAGGGGTTCGTCTCTAGTTGCGCTGGGTGCTTGGCGCTGGGTAGAGGTGGTTTTTCGGGGCATGGTTATGGTTCTGAGCGGCTCGGGCTTCTCTATTCTGTCTGTTTAGTTCGGGGTTCTTTGGTTCGGAGGTTCTTCCCCTCCTTCTAGCGCCAATGATAACTCCGAATCTCGATCGGGTCCTTCCTCGCCAACTCCTGCCTCGGAAGGGGTGTAGCTGTAATGGGGTGCCTACAAAACAACACCGGAGGGGGGGTACGGCCCCGAGGTGCCTCCGGCGTGAGAATAAGAGTTGGCTTTGGAAGACTATAATCAAGGAGAGTATCACAAAGTAATAAGAGTGTGTGGGTGTGTAATAGTGTCTAACCCCTAAACCCTCTTTACTAGGGGTATTTATAGCCCTAGGCCTAGGGTTTAGGGGTAGGTTACCTCACCCCCGACCGTTGGATCTGGGGGACAAACCGCTGAATATTCGGGATGTAGGACACGTGGACTAGTCTGGGGTGACCGTTGACTGGAGTGTGGCCATGTTGTTGCAGAAATGATTTGACACGTGTCTTCCCTTGTCTTTTAGTGTTGGTCAGCGCCATATGTCGGAATGTCAGCTGAGGTGGGGTGCCACGTGTGTCGAGTGTCACCCATCTGGGCCCCCTAGTCTGGGGTGGAGACCACGCCACGTGGTAGTGGCCCCGGGCCCGGGGTCCACTACTCTGGGCTGGGCCACTCTTATTCTCATGAGATGATTTACTCATTGTTTTGGGCTCCTTGTTGGGCCTTGGCTGTTTATAGCCTATCAGGTTTCATGCTCAAAATTGCAATGTAATCGCATGTATTCCATTTCTATAATTAGATTCCAAAATCAAATCAAATATTGTTTGTGCGGTTTGGTTTAAACAATTGTGATTTTGGTTTTGAAATTAGACATATCAAATTTTAAAACTACCCTTTATATCATATTTCAAAATATATTATGATTTTTGTTTAAACTACCCTCCCTCCACATTTACATAATTCTAATGACAATGGTACGTAGTGTATGAATATACAAACAGGAAAAATGCATGCATGCAATAGAGATAATATATTTGAAGAGAAAACTGATCAGGAGAATAATATTAGGATGGTTCTTGAAATTAGACGTCTATTTAATAGGAATTCTAAATGATATTTTTGAAAATTTTCATTTTTCTTAATGATTTACACAAATATTCTTGCATTTGTATTGCAAAATTTTTTAGCCTCTATCAAAGATCACCGTCTGGCATATGAATCTCATAGTTGAATATATCTCATAAACTATGTAAATAAAACATGTAGTAATATAAAGTGTATACGGCATGGGAGTATGATGGGCCACAATACTCTGACTTCCACTAACGAATTGAATACACAAATATAGCTAGAATACATATATTCCCAACATATATAAACATATCAAAAGTATTTTCTTCTAAAAGCTTAGAAACAAACTAAGAAAGTAAGATTTCCAATCTAATGATATATGTTGGTGCCCACACACGTACACTCGCTTCCCTTACTCTTATTCTATTGTTCAATTATTCCCTTCGTCTCCCTTGTCTTTTCTCTTTCAAAATAAAGCAAGCATAGCTACCTTCTAACATATATATGGAGGGAAACTTAACCAACCTCAATTAAAACAAATCAAAGCCCGCTGCTATTATTTGAACTCTCGCTTAGCGGATAACAAGTAACACTTGACCAGTACGTTACATTTGTTGATCAAATTAAAAAACAGAAGATTCTCTAAACTAGCTAACTGATATGTATAATACGGTACCTTTTTTTGTTATATTACAAAACAGCACTTGATCACATTCCTAATCAATCTGTTTTAAGTAATAGAGCGATTATTACAACCCAAATACTAATTAAACACCATATATATATTCTGTAGCTCCAATTGATGGTCCCTATAATCTGCCAAAGCTAGCTGCATCATTTCATCTGTTGATGGCCCAACATTATTTAACCAGTCGTTTAAAGCATGATATCCTTTTGTTTCTCCTTTTCCTTCATTTGGACCCTTGTACATGAATTGCACGGCTCCAGTGTCTCGTTTATACCTTATCTTTACCCCCTATTTCACTCGGGCGCCATCGATCACCATGCATACATAATAAAATTAGTAGCTAGTACATAAGAAACGAATATTATGATCAGACCATTTCTAATTACTCAATATTTGTCGCTCAAATTCATCTGAAAGTTCCTCCAAACGTAGGGTTCCAGAAATCAACAGTTGTCTCGTGGGTGACCGGGAAGGTGCTTGAAACCGGGACTAGGCATAGCCCTCTACTTCGAAGATCTTGTTTCTGCCCTTCTGAATCCTTTGATTTATCGCATTTCTGCATGCATGCAAAGAGAAGTTAATGTTCTTATGACATGCATATAATTCCAAATATTAGTATACATGCTTAGAATCCAAAATCCTAATCGCACACTATGCCTGAAATTTTGAGAACCATACTATATATAAATTACATATGTTCAGAAGTACTTCATATCATTTTTTGAGCATATTAGTTGAGTATAAACCATGTCCATGTGCATGGTAACAATAGATAAATTAATGAAGCCCGAATAATAATCATAATTTCTCATCCGTCTTTTTTTCTCCTCTATCTCTTTTTCTACAAAATTCCGATGTATTAAGTATAAGAAGTACAAAACCTACTTCTGACTGGTATGCCTAGCTACGTGGGTATGTTTGATTTGGTTTGAGTAATTAACAAGTGAAAAGAACATAATTCAAAACCCTAAAAAGCATCCTGCATTTTGCTAAGAATACGGTTTATTAAATAATCTAAACGTTTTCCACATATTCAACTAATAAGCATAGAAGAAACAAAATAAGAATTCTTTTAGTAAACTAAGTACCTGTTGTTGTTGTTGTTGAATGGGAGCTCCACTTTTCATATATGCATTACTTAAAACCTGTCAATTTTACATGATGATTGTTTATGTATTAATTAATTAATATCATTAGCTAAAGTTAATTAGCTATAATGATATATACTAACAATACAGAAATACTCAATAATTTTTCAGACAGCATATCTAAGAACTTGAAATCGTTGTACAAAATTACGACTCATCAAATTAAACTTGTGGAACTTACACTGACTTGTTCATGGAGGAACTTAATGTATTCAATGGCTTCTGATAGCACCGATGCCGTATCAGTCTGAAACAATAATAATTCATAATTAATAATTGATGATGATATATACACAATCAAACACTTTTTATAAATTCAGAAAAATAATGATAGATCTTTATACTCTAGTGTAAATTAAAGTGAAAGTATGTATTAATGAATGGAAAATTCACAAGCAAGTTTAATTACCTTTCCAAAAGGTGAGACTAATTGTTGCAGCGCAGTGATTCTGTCCCCCATTTTCTCTTTCCTGGCCTATGAATTTCAATAAACACCAGGATATAATTTGGATATATACATTGAAAAAGGAAACTCAAAAGCTTAGCTAGCGTAAAGCAGGTTGTTTAAACATATATTTATAGCAGTTTATATGTAGGATGTTGGTCCCCAACCAATGTTGGATATTGTAGCAGGTGGTTGACATCCAACGTTGGCTACGTAATAGCACCCTTGTATGTATATTTGTACCTTGGCTGGCATAGGTGACGGTGTTTCATTCCTAGGCCTTTTGTTTGATGTTTCACTGCTACTACTTTTCTGTCAATAACGTACAACATATACTGTATTAATTACAGAATTATTTCATTAAACCCTAATTAATTAAATTATAATTTCGTACATAAGATATATATGGAATAGGAACATTATATAGTTATAGTTAGTTACCTTTGTCTTTTCATCAAAAGTTGATGAAGCTGATTGCATCTGCAAAGAAGGAAAGAAGTTCGAGCGTACGTCATGATTTATAATGGGAGCGGCCGTTGAGGCATTCCAAAAGGGAGCGTTGTTCGACAAGTGTAACTGGTTTTGAGGTTTATTATTCGATGCCCAAGAATTAGGCTGCATAATTAACTGCTGATGATCGTGATCCGATGACGAGGATGAGTTCACTCCGTAGCTTGTAGGATAAGAATTGAAGTTCGTCATGGCGGATCGATTATCGAAAGGCGTGGACTGTTGTTGTTGAGGCTGATGATTAATTTCGTATCCTAACAACCCTGGTAACATGGAAGTTGTTGAAGGGTTATTTTGATACTGAATCGATAAAGACGAGTCCAAGTGATCGATAGTATTGGGATTCAGATGATGATGATGATGTGTGCTGCTCATTAATTGAGACGGATTTAACGAAGAAAAAACTCCTTCGGAATCTGTTGCTGCTGCTGTTGCTGTTGAATACATCATCATTTTCTGTGATCTCGGCGGCCACTGCTGCTCAGCTTGTTGAAAATTTGAAGTGTTTGAACTTAACTGATCATGCTCTTCTTGAAGCATCGACCTAAAGCTGGAATTCTCATCACTTTTTTCGATACCACGACGGCTGTCCATAAGATAGTTTAGGCATCAAATATATGATTTGACAATTGAAACATATATTTAAAACCACAAATATAAATATCTCTAGTTCCATAAATCTTCACTTCATAGCAAAATAGTTCAAACTGTAAGTATTTAAATTTTTGTAATTGAACGTTACCAAATTAAATGGATAAGTACTGAAAACTTACAAATGTTGGTTCCAATCCATGGGTTGAGAAGAGAGTCCTAAGCCCATCAAATGTAAATTAGGATTGTCTTGATGAAGAGGTTGCTTGTGAGAATCTTGGAATAAATTAGCCGAAACGGAGTTAGAAGAATCATTCGAATGAAGAAGAAGTGCGGGTGACTTCATAACGTCGGCAACTTGTGTCGTCGGCCATGCGTAGGTGGATGTTGATGATGGCGAAGAACATCGGCTACTTCTGCTTCGTTGCGACCAGGCTCCGCTCCCGAGTTGAAACTCCTCATCTCCCATGACGACTACTCGATACGATATCTGCTCTCGTATTTCTTGATGGCAGCAAATAAAGCTTTGTAAGGCGCGCTCACTAGCTATGAAGTTGTTCTTGGACTAATTGGTTATTTGAATGAAGAAGTAGTAGTATTAAAGTCAATCGATTCGCTGCATCTCAATACTGGACTTGTATTTATATTGAGAGGGAGACGAGTTTGGGAGAGAAAGGAAAGTTGATTCATTCACTTCCGCCAATCAAATGACAAAGATACATTTTCATTCTCCTCTTTATTTGTGTCAACAATATAATGTCTCACCAACATTTTCTTTTTCTTTTTTTAGGGGAAGATAAACAACAAAAATACTTACATTATTATTTTCCAAAATAAAGACAAAATTTATGATTTATTTGTTTTTGACCAGTTACTGCTATATCAATATACAATTTGCAATTTAACTCAACCATTTCTTACGGTAATAGGATCGTAAGTACTTTATAAACTTAGATACACGTTACTAATTTTTTTTGTTTAGTTGTTTTGAATACCACCTTTTCTTTTAATTTCCAAAACACTTTAAATCCTTGATACAAAAATTTCAATTATGTATGAATATTTTTATTCTTTCAAAATTTTGCGGTGCAATTTGTTACCGTCTGGTGTACTTGTATAAATTTTTGGTAAAGAGATGAAAGAAATATCATAGAGAAAACTGGGTTTGAGGTTGTTCTCAGGGAAGAACTCTTAGATTAAAAGATTTTATTCCCGTAAAATAAGTGGCAATTTTGTAAATATAAATTTTTTTACAGTAATTTATATATATATATATATACTCAAATTTATACTGAAAATCTTTTAATTTCAGGGAGAACCCTGAGGACAACCTCAAGCACATCAAGCCCAATATTATATTTATATTTTGTTAAAAATCTGAGGTTGTTTAGTTGGATTAAGATGAGTTAATTAATAAAGAGGGGGATAATCTCAGAAGGAGAAACAGGAGAATTTGGTTGACTTTTCAGAGAGTTTTCAGTGAGTGATTGATTGGTGATTAGACAAAGAAAGTAAAGGTGATCCTGAAAATCAGATACCCCCTTTGCTTACCTCACTTTTTCCTTCTAATCTGATTTAAAATATCAGCTTTCCATTCCCTGTATTAACAGTCATATATATACCTACATCCTATACATATGCCTGTCTACATTTCTTACTTTCATTCTTATTCTCTTCTTAATTTATTAATTAATCATACAAATTCACTTTAATTCAATTTAATCTTGTGTTTATTGATTCGAGATTAGTATATTAATCACTACTTTTATTATCTTTATTCCTTTCGAAAGATTGAGCATCCAAATAATAATTAATTGTACAGTAACATCTGAGTCTTCTCCCCTAGTATTGTCGTCTGTCCAGTCAATTCATTATACTATATCAATGACTATATAAGACAGATCGTTGATCCTTAATTATTTGGTGCAACCTATGGCCTCTACATTTGTTCTCCAGTTACACTAATTTAAAGGTACATACTTTTTTCATTACATATTTTTATCTTTTTTTTTGGGTTCAAATTATGTATATGCAATTTGAATTAAAGAAATAATTTTGAAATTTGTTAAAATCAATTGTTCATTTGATGTAACTTGACCATATAGAATGACAGACGCAGTAACTTGAAAAGGCCAAACGGGTATATTCACTGTAAAAGTTTATAGTACGATCATTGCATATAGTGTAAGTCATGCTTGGAACAGTTCATCATCACAAACAAACCTAATAAACAAGATCTGATTGCAGTACTCGAACTATATTTCTCTCAACTCAAAAAGAATAAAAACGTGTGCAGTCTCTTCAATTCTGTGAATTATTCAGTCTAGCTACAGACACCATGGACACTATGTGTACATTGGACGAAATGCGTGGACGAAATGCGGAATAAGTATTACTGATTTATCCGGTCTCGATTAGCTAGCCTTCAAAAATTAGCGATATGTTTTAAAAAATTTAGTTGGGGGATATTCCATTGTGTGTATAGGTTTGACAAACTTTGGACTACTTGTATAATACGTTACATACAGTACTGATTGAAGTTAATTTCACGGCAATTAACAACCAGAATTAATAGTTGAGAAAAGCCACCATCTGAATTACATACAAATGACATGAGCTCCTGATGATGGTGGTTCAAAAAGAACAGCATGTGGATCAAAGTGAACTACATACACACGGAATTTCTAAAACTATCATTTACCAACCAACTTGGGCCAAGAAGCAGCCCTCAATTTGTAGGACCACAACTCCATTACCGATTTATATAATTTTCCCATCAGTTATCGCAAAACATAATGTCTCCGACTCAACTCTGCTGCCTTTTTCAGTTCTTGCTAGGTTTTTATTTACCGACTTTATATATGCATGTTTTAGACATGATAATCCTATAATCACTAATCAGGTATTAAGCCCTGATCATGGCAAATGCATAAGCTTTGTGTGTAATTAGTCTGATTACCCAATGATTAGATGATGGGAAATTATATTCTAATTGTTGGTTATTCCCCAAACACACAAGACATAACAATATATCCCCGACTTTGCATTACTTGATAGCTAGGCATTATTGATGAGAGAATATTAAAGATGCTGGACCTGCATGGCTGCATGCAATCAACTAATTCTGTGAACCAAAGTATGATGCTTCTCCTTTAGTCTCGGTTTGCAAAACGTACATTCTACAAAAAAGAAAAATCGCTAATTTCATTCCTCTTTGTTATCGGCACCGCATGAATCCGTGTTACAATTTTTTTGTTATTAAGAACCGAATGCTAACATGCACCTATTTTATTCGAGTCGGTTTTACCAACTATGAAAATGTTAGAAATCGTCAAATTTCTTGTAGTGACATGTAATTATCAAATTTCGTTGAATAACCATGTACAGGTTATAGCTGTGTTCTAGATTGATCGATGTGTGTTTGAATGTGAGGTTCAAATCACACACACACGTCAGAGGAGTAGTACAGTATTTGATTAACTATATAAAGAAGTGACATAAAACAAAATAACCGAAAAATTACAATCATGTTCTGTGTACGTGTGAAATGAAAGAGGACAAGTCAGCCTATTTTCCACCACCGAAGGAACAAAATGATCGTTCTAGTAGCTAGTAGATGGCCATGTTTAATTAGGAGTACTAATTAATTAGCACGACTTGCATTAAGTCAATTTATAAAGTAATTAAAAGGACATCACAGCTTGGACCGAGAGAAGCGGCAGCGGCAGTCTTTCATGGAAGTCGATCACACTCCTGAATTTAAAAATTAAAAAACTCTTAAATTCTTACTACATTTTTAATTTTATTTTAATTATTTGAAAATGCTTCTACAGACGGTTGGCTGAAACGGTATCGATTATATCTTTCTTATTTAATTAAATGAATAGTTTAAAATATTAAAAAATGAATGTGAGTCTATTAAAAAAGGGTCATGTTAACCACAGGGACTAAAGGGCTATAGTTAAGAATTAATGTAAATGGATAAATGAATTTATTACATCAATTTTACACTTAATACATCAATTTTGAACAAAACTCAATAGAATTATTTAATAATTTAGGATGTTTTTGAGGATGAAAATTAATTTAAATGCAAGTGGACTACTATTATTTGAAAAATTAAATTAGTGTTGCAAAAGATATATTGGCAAACTAAAAACAATTAAATACTTAAAAATAATTGTTAAAAATATTTAATACTTAACAACCACCCTTAGAATTATGATTAACATTTTTCATTAAAAAATAATAGGAGAGTATAAGAAAAGATAATATTCTTGAAATTGTTTATTAGCTAGTGAGTAGAGCAGAGAATATATTTATCTTAATAAACGGTTGAGAGAGGAAAAAGAAGAAAAGGGTAAAGACGTGACAGTCAACTAGAGGGTCCTACACGGCATGCGGGTACACAAAGGGTCCCACGTTTTATAAGAGTCAGAGCCATGAGAATGACCCAGCAGCTTTCGTTTCTTACTTCTATTCATTCCCCCCTGGCTTGAATTCCTTTGTCAATCATTTCATATTTTTCAAGTTTTGTGTTTTAATGCGCCTTGCTGACGCAATATACGGTTTTCAAGTTGTTGAAAGGGTTAACTAGGAAAGTGGTTATTGAAGTGGAAGCCGTATATCAAATTAATCATCGATATTAATGGGGTATTATTTAAATCATTAACGTCATAATTAAAATTTCAAAGGGATACCTTTAAAATGTACTCGAGAAGTAAAAATAATTTTTCAATGAGTTCTACACATCTTTCTTCAGTTGCATAACCAAACGAAATGTTAATTATTCTAGTATTTCTGATAATGTATTTAGATTTTTAAAAATTCATTTATTATTTATTTTTAATTTTATTTTCATTTTCCTTGTTTAATTAAAAATAAATAGTAAATAAACTTTTTAAATTCTAAATAGATTATCAAAAATACTAGAATTCATAAATTTTCATTTGATTAAAGAAATATTTAAAAAAAATGTGTACGATGAAAAATTACTTTTACTTTTAGAGTACGTATATAGAGATATTTGTTTGATATATATTATGACTTTAATGATTCAAACCCATTAAGATCAATTAATGAATAAATATATGCCTTGAGAGTGACAATTTTGATACTTAACCCATTGAAACTTATAAAACCAACTTCTAACAAAAAAAACACTTATAAAACCAACTTAACCGCCAACAGTTATGGCTGGTGTTTAACGGTCACCTGGTCACTCACTTGAAGATGATGATCCGATTACGAGGTAACCACTGTCCACTCCTTCTCACATTAATTCCCATTCTGGCACTCTTATGTAATATCACGGGTACAAACGACCACTCAAATTCGATTTGATAATAATTAAATTGAGCTTGAACTCAAGTTAGAGCTATTCAAATATTTTATTAAATTAATCTTAAAACTTTCATTATTTTATAATAATAAGGATCCTAAAGTTTCTGAATCTAATCGAGTCTTTATTACTTTTTTATAATTTTTATATATTATAATATATTAGCTTAAAACCTGTGTGATGAACGACTTTTGTTTAAGATTTTTTTTCTTTAATTTGAATTGAATTTTTTAAGATATGAATTTTCTAGGCTTCAATTTTGAAATGATAAGATTTGATAATGATTATATAAATGTTATCCGTAATATTTCTAGAAAAATAGGAATTTTAGTTAGAAAATATAGAAAAAATTATATGTTTTAGCTGAAAGAGTTAATCGGTGTATTATTAATAACTATAACATTATTATTTTATCTTATTAAATAAAACGTCCATGATATAACTGGAAAAGAGATATTTTAGTTAAAAAAAATAGAAAAAGTGTTATGTTTAACTTGAAAAAGTTAAATAAAAACACGAAGCACCGTAGCAACCAGCCAAACTTTTAATATTACGGTTATTATAATATAGTATAAATTTTAATATAAATATTCAATATTTATATATTATTTTATATATTATTATTTTACAAATGAGGTTGAACTGAACTTATATATGTGTTGAACAAAAATAGTTTGTAAGTTCGTATTTAAGAAAAATTTTACTGGAATTCAGCTATATATATATATATATATATATATATATATATATATATATATATATATATAATTGGGTCTGAAGAGAACCTCAGGAATCTTCCCTAAGGTTATAAAAAATATGTACTTATAAAGTAAGGGGCACTGCAGGGGCATTTTTGTGAATATTAAATTTTTATCAGTAATTTACATAAATATCCTTAAATTTGTATTGAAAATGTTTTAATCTCAGGTAGAATTCTGAGGTCATCCTTAGGCACATGAAATCCATATATATATATAGTTATGTTCTATGAAGATCAACATTTGAGTGGAGACCGTGGAGACCATATACATTGTACACTCAAAACATTGCAAAACATATATATTTGCAAAGAATATTCAGTGAACATTATTATTACATTCAAAATCTTAAAATCATATATGATTTGCAAGCAGAATATATTTTCTAGAACAATACGTTCTGCAATATTTTGTTTGCAGAACATACATGATTTTCAAGATTTTTAATGAAATTTGCATGTAAAACATATGTGATTTTCAAGATTTTCAATGAAATAGATGAAATGGTGATTTTCATAGAACATAATTTTCAATGAATAAGTTTTTACAATGTTTTGATTGATATATGGTCTCTGCTCTCCATTAAAATATTGGTCTCCATAGAACTTAACTCTATATAATAATGATATAATAATAATAAAAATAATAATAATAATAATAATAATAATAATAATAATAATAATAATAATAATAATAATAATAATAATAATAGTAATAATAATAATAATAAATCCATACATTGCAAGGATTTTACGTTAGCATATATATATATATATATATATATATATATATATATATATATATATATATATATACATTTATATATTCAAATTCTATTAAGAACGTTTTTTAATTGAAAACCTTGGAAATCGTATATATTTTACAAATAAAGATCGCAAAAATTATTATTTTATAATGTATGTTTCCTGAAGATCATTATTTCATTGAAAATTTTGAAAATCATGTAAGTATTGGTGGTAAAATATTGCAGAACGAATTGTCCTGCAAAACATATTCGGATTGCAGGATATAAATGTTAGACTTGCAAAACATACATGATTTTCAATGAAATGGTGATCTTCATATATATAAGGGTTTTTTTGATAAATAAATAGGAAAAAGTAAATTTTTGCACATTTACTTTTGTTAAGAATAGCTATTTGCAATTTTACTAACTAAGTTTCAAAATTGCAAAAATACTAACCCTAACCCTAGCCCTCCCCCTCCCCCCCTCTTTCTGTTGTACGCAGGCGGCGGTTGTGTACTTTTTTTTTTATAAGGTGGGGTGCTATTTTGGTGGATTTGGGTTGCAAGGCCTCGTAGGGGCATATTCAACTGAATGCAACCACATGCAACTAATTGCAACTAAATGCAACCACATGCAACTAAATTTCTGATTTCAAGTTCCATTTGTCATTTGTCATTTTCGACCTCATTTTTTAACTTTATATATATATATATATATAAGGTGGGTGATACTTTGGTGAATTTAGGTTGCATGGCCCCGCATGGGCATATTCAACTAAATTTGCAACTGAATGCAACCACATGCAACTAAATTTCTAATTTTAGTTGCATTCAGTTGAATATTGCCCCTGGCGGGGCCATGCAACCCAAATCCACCAAAATCACCCCACCTTAAGAAAAGTTGAATGTGGTTACATTAGGTTGTATATTGCCCCTGGCGGGGCCTTGCAACCCAAATCCACCAAAATCACCCGACCTTAAAAAAAAGAAAGTTGAATGTGGTTGTATTTGGTTGTATTTGTATATTGCCCCTGGCGGGGCCTTGCAACCCAAATCCACCAAAATCACCCCACCGTAAAAAAAAGAAAGTTGAATGTGGTTGCATTTGGTTGTATATTGCCCCTGGCGGGGCCTTGCAATCCAAATCCACAAAAATTACCCCACCTTAAAAAAATAAGAAAGTTGAATGTGGTTGCATTCAGTTGAATATGCCCCTGCGGGGCCATGCAACCCAAAATTGCACTATGCCCCTGCGGGGCCATGCAACTCAAAATAGCACCCACCTTAAAAAAAAAAAAAAAAAGGACACGGGCGGCGGCAGAAAGCAGAAAAGAGGAGGGAGGGAGGGGGGAGGGTTAAGGGTTAGGGTTGGTATTTTTGCAATTTTGAAACTTAGGTTGGTAAAATTGCAATTAATTCAAGAAGATGGTATTTTTGCAAATAGAAACTTTAAATCTAGTATTCTTGGTAAATTTCCTATATATAATATGCTTTGCAAAATAATAAATTTTGCAATGTTTTGAATATAGAACGCATATGGTCTCGAAGGTCTCCAACAAAATGATGGTCTTAACAGAATTTTTCTCTCTACATATAATTAACATTTACTTGAAACAAAATTAATTTTTTATTCAATAAAAAAATCATCATTTATATTAATCATTTTAAAATTACTAAATTACTAATCATTTTAAAATTACTAAATTACCCCTCTTATATTATATTAATGATAAAAAAGTTGTACATGGTGGGAATTGAACTCTTGATCTCTAGCATAGAAGTGAGAGTCCTTACCACTATGCTAGACATGAGTTTTGTACATATTTTAAAACTCATTATTAATATATCACGAGACAACCCCCATATATCTACTATCTACTATATATATAATAGGGCAACATGTCACATTTTATTCATGTGTAATTTACAATTATGCCCTCAAATTATTATAATTTTATTATTATGCCCCCCAAGAGTCAACATCAATAAAAATAATGAAATGTTTTTATGTTGTTGGGAATTGAACCCATGACCTCTAAATCATAATTTTAGTAAATTTAGTTCACTACTACAGCCACTGTACCATATGCTTATTTGGTTAAATATTAGAATCCATTAGTTTTATCTGGCGATGCTTTTAAAAAAAATCAAGAAAATATAATTGTTTCGTTCAGGTGCCCCATAGTATTCACATATCATGTGTTAATTAATTTTTATATCATAATTTTAATAAATTTAGTTCACCACTACAATCGCTATACCAAATGCCTACTTAGTTAAATATTAAAATACATTAGTTTTATGTAGCAGTGCTACTTAAAAAAATCAAGAAAAAATAATTGTTTCGCTCAGGTGCCCCATATTCGGCACAATCCGATCCGTAAAAAATCCCGAAAAGCCCGGTCCAGTTCGGCCCGCCCATGGGCCTAAGATGGGCCTCCTATTTTTTATCAAGCCCGGCCCAGCCCAAATCCCGGAAAATTCGGTTAAAAGCCTTAAAAATCCCGAATAAAGCCCGAGCATTTAAAAAGCCCGGTTTGCCCTGGATAAAAACCCGGGCTTTTTAAGAAATCTGAATAAAAATTTAATTTTTTATAGATAAAATCATTTAATATTTTGATTAAATTTCAAGAATATTAAACTTAGCAATATAGGGGATGTGAAGATCATGAGTCTAGGAAGATTCAACAATATGCAGAATAAACACTTCTTTCAAGAAGATTTATTGAGTGTAGATGATGTGCTTCTCGAAATTAGTATTATGTATCGTGGTGTTTATTTTTATTTATTCTGGATACTTGAAGTTCAGGGTTGTAGATCTTTATAGGTCGTTTCTTCTGTAAGATTTTATTTTTTGTATATTAATATATTAGCTTTGCAAAAAAAGACAAAAATTACGTATATATAAATTAAAAAAAAAACCCAAATAAAAGCACGGCCCGATCCGTCCAACCTGAGGACCTAAAATGGGCCTCATATTTTAGAGAAAGCCCGTTACAGCCCGATTCTTAAAAAGCACAGGCTTTTTAAAGCTCGGATAAAGTCCGGCCCGAATGCCTTTTTCTACATCTCTACCCATATTATTCACATATCATGTGACAAATAAATTTTACATAATTTTATATATCTCTATACACATACAAGAATCATATATTTATTCTATTAACAAAACTTGTATAATTTCATTTAATGTAAAAATTAAAAACTGAATATAAATATTTTGTAGAATATTTAGAGGATCGTTTATTAGAAAAAAAAAATCTCACTACTCTAATTATTTGAAAAAACACTTAGTATTATGGAGTCTGTCCAATGCACGCATATCCTTTTAAGTAAATTATATGTATCTTTGTCATGTGTGGTCTTATTTCATAATTAAAAATTGCACGAGTTGTTTGGGTATGGTGCTTTTTTGTTTTTATATAGAAGGGATTATAGAGCATGAAACTAGCAAAATTTATCGAGTCTCTCATGTCACTTATACCTAAAATGTGGTGAAAATTATAATGAGAATTAAAATTGCACTTCAGGTCATACTCGCTTCTTACAATTATTCAGATGACATTGCCAACTTTGAGATGGAAGAAAATATAAACTATACATACTTAATAGCCGCAACACAATTTTCATTGATAAGATCATACTAAATTATGATGAAATAAAGTCACAATAAATCGACAGTTGTTCATCATCATAATAAATTTTTCTAACGTGTAATGTAATATACATCAAATATCGAACCGTCAACACACAAATATAACAAACAAAATCAGCAAAAAATAATTTAATCAAATTAAATCATTCTCGTGCCTTGCACGGGTATTGAATCTAGTATATATAATACCACAACATGTCATATTTTATTCCTTGCAAATTTATTATTTTAGCCCTTCATACATTTAATATACATCATTTAATGATCTTGTATTCAATATGTGTTTATTTAATACTTAAATATTACGTAATTAATTACATCAAGCTAATAATAGCCATTAACTTTCGAAATTAATAACTTATATTGGTGCATATATTTAGAATAAAATTCTTGGGTAAATTAATATATAATTACGCCAATATATGAATAATAACTGTATAAAAATACTCATAATATTCGAGAATTGGAATTATTCGATTGGGTTCGCGATTAGGGATTAAGCGTGAGAATAACAAGAATAATATTCGTAATTTAAATTCTCAGTTCTGAATAAAGTGAATTTAAATTCACAACTGAAAACATTGAATTAGATGAATATCTTAGTAGATACTATAAATCTTAGACATATCATGTTGAAAATGAAGCTCTTGAGAAGAGAGTTTGCTAAATTCAAAGGCGTTCATGTCCACAAAATTAAACTACTAAAAGCCAAAATTTCGCAATATTCCACATTTTATTTAAAATCATTTCACATTTATTCCTTCCAATTTTCAATGATTTTACTCTAAAACCCCCATAAAGTCAAATGCTATGAAAACGTTAGTTAATCTTCACGTTGTCCAGAATCGAAAATGTGACATCTCAATTCTAAATATAATGAATTTAAATTTATAACTAAAATCATTGAACTATATGACTAATTGATTGGATATTAGGATTTTTTGGACACAACCTGTTAGAAAGTTAGAGCGCTTGAAAGGAGAGTAAGTTAATCTATATTTAAGTAACACTGCAATAAATTAAAGAATATTCATGATCACAACTATTAAAAACCAAATTCTTGCAATAAAGTTATAATATCCCCGTGCCTTGCACGGGTAATGAATCTTTATATTAGTGATTAAAAATTGTTCATAATAAGAATTGAACACTTGACCTCTAACTTAGAAGGGAGATTCCTCATCATTATGCTAGATATCAATTTTGAATATATTATAAAATTCATTATTAATATATCGCGAGACAACTATATTAATGATAAAAAAATTGTTCCTAATAAGAACGGATATGAATATTGTATGATCCGATTTGAAAATATTATATTTATTATATATTTTACATACCTATGTAATATACATAATATATGTGTATATATATATATAACATTTTATATAAATAATATTATTTTGGAATATAAATTTGGATTTGTCAATGCATATGTCATAATTTTAATTTTTTACTTCGTCAAATTTTTTTTTAAAAAAAACTATTGCATGGATTGATAAAATAAAAATAAAATTTGTTAAACGGATCGGACCTCCGATCCGATAACCCGAAATAAGAGTGGATCGGATATGGATTGACCTAACAAATATCCCACTTCTGTTCCGATTTGAGTCCGAAAAATCTTAACGGATTCGGATATGAATTTAGGTTGATCCGACCCGTTGACAAGCCTAAACTCAGTCATTCGAACATTCGTTTAAAGAGATTATCACATTGAAATTTACTTATTTTAAATTGTATATACATCATAAATAGATAATCTTTTAGATATATTTCGTATACTAAGTATTAACATGTTGCAAACATCATTTAATTATAAAGTAATATAAATACATATATAATTTCACTAGCAAGCCGGTGCCTTGCGCGGACTATAAAACTAGTTAAAGTTTAATTACACAAAATATTTTTTACTTCAATATTGATCATCATAATCATTTTTATAACCTCGTCAATAATAAATATCTTAGAAAAACAAAATTAAGGTCAATGTATATAGTGATTAATAATTTTATAGTTTCAAATTTAATATTTTTAAAATTTAGTTAAATATTTTGTAATATTTTTAAATGATTATAAATGTCCAATTTTTAAATATTTTGAAATTAATTATGATTAACCAAATTTAACCATATGAACTTATTTGAATCAATATATTAAAAAAAAAAATTCAGTTGAGCCTTTTTAAATTATGAGGACTTATCAGCCCCCACTGTTAAAGCATAGGGGCCTTATTTCCTCTGTACATCTCATTTCTTTACATTTTTTTTGTTGGAATGTCTCTTAATTTTTTACATTCCAAAACTTATCCAAAATAGTAAAATTTTATAATATAAAAAGTAACTACACCCACTACTTTCCTCCACTAAACTCACTTTATTACATGAAATATTGATTGATAGGGCTGTAAATGAGCCGATACACTCGCGAATGGTTCGGTATTCGGTTTGAAAAAAGTTCGGTTTGGGTTCAGTTCGATTCACAAACGAGTCGAACTTGAATACGATTTTAAGGATCGAATAATAAACGAGTTGAACTTGATCACGGTGAAGTTCGATTCGATAGCTCGCGAACAAGTTCGATTAATGTGTTCGTGAACATAGCTCATGAACATGCTCGTGAACATAGCTCATGAACATGCTCGTGAATAAGTTCGATAATTGAGCTCGTTAATATGCTCGGTATACGAGTTAATTAGCAGTTCATAAACAAATTCTATAAATAATCTTGTATATATAAAATATATATTTGATTATATACCCGAAATTATTATTAATTGTACACCATCAATTAGAATATTTTATATGTTATGCTAGATATTATAATAATTATGTAAAAAGTAGTGAAATTATATTAGTGTTAGGATTCGAACTACTAACCTTCTTCTATCAAATTCATGCCATAACTAATTGTGCTATACTCAATTTTGAGTTTTATTTAAAAATCCTAAAAGGTGAACCACATCTTTCTCTTTCTCTTCCTCTTTTATTTTCATTTTTCAGTAAATAAAATATTGATTTATATTATTTCTAGAATATTGTATAGATAAAATTACAAAAAATATTCTAATCGACTGAGTATATTCTACAATTCTATTTTTTCATATTAGATAATTGATATAAAAATAAAATTTTAGATTATACATAATGTAACCGAGTACAATAAAAAGATTTATTTACCTGTCTCTCCATTTAGATATTAAATTCTTGAAAAAAAAAAGATTTGGTTATAAAAAAATATCTAAATTTTAGTTATCAAATCATACATAATTAATAATTGGATCACATTAGTTTTAGGTATATGAAAATTTAAATTTGTGAGTTATATTAGGAGATTTTGTTCGACCAACTATTTAGACTTTCAACGATTTAAATATATGATCGATCTAAAAATATAAATATTTAAACATACACGAAAAATAATTGAAATTATGTTAAAAAGATGATAACACTGAAAATATGATCTATGTTATAGATAAAAAATAACATAATTAACATTCAAATTAAATAAAAAAAAGATATAAATTTTTAAATCATAAATATTACAAAACTACAATAACTATTTATAATGATCAATTAAAATATAACTCGACTATAAAGTATGGTACATATGAATTTTTATATAATATGACAAATTGATCAATATAATATATAATGGTTGAGTTATTACATGTAATTAGATGAGTATAACATAAAATCAAAAAAAAAATTGTCTTTATATTTTAAATAGATGCACAGGTCATTAAGTTCGTTTTATCATATTTAATATCGATTGAAATATTTAGAAAATTTTAAAATTTTGTTAAAAAATAATTCAAAATATTATATAAAAAAATGGTATGCAAAACTACAAAATAACATATAGAGACTTCACTTGCTTGTGCAAGTTCAGATTTTAAATGATTAAAGCTTTAATAACTTAACTTTATTTCTATCAAACAATTACGTTTCTTTGCCCTTTGTTTTTAAATCAAACTTTGTTTATTTTTTGGAGTTGGAGATGTGAGAATTTTATTGGTTGATGATTTAATATTATTTCTAATGCTGAGACATAAATTTAATTATTTAATTTTGGACTTTTTAATTTTTTTTAATGTTAGATTTTTGAATACAAAAATAAGGAATTAAGTTTATGAGTTGTGCGTAAGTGAGCTCGTGAGCATAAGTTCACGAGCAATATTTAAGATTTATTCGTGAGCATAAGTTCATGAACAAGCTCGTAAACAAGGTTAATGAGTTGTTCGAAAACAAAAGTTCGTGAGTAAGCTCATGAGACATGTTCGTGAGCTGTTCGTGAACCGTTCGTGAACAACATTTTATCTTAACGAACCGAGCTCAAACATATTTTTTTGGCTCGATTCAAGTTCGAGCTCGAGTTCGATAATTTTATAACAAACGATACATGAACATTTTAGAGTTCGGCTCGGCTTGGCTCGGCTCATTTACACCTCTAATTGATCTCACTATTTTACTCACTTTTCTTATTTTTCTCCATTATATTACACTTTTTTTTAATTTCCATACCCAAATCATTTGTAAACAAATGAAAGGGATGAAGGGGGTAGTTTTGTAAAAATCTACAAACACATCATAGCTTGTATGTTTCTAAATAAAATTATTGTTAATGTTTAAGTCATACATCACACCAACGTCCTCATGAGGTGCACAAGCTGACAAACAAAACGGGACTAGATAAAATAAAAGAAACCAAAGAAATTAAACAAAAAGTGAGAAACGACCCCATCTCGCAGCTCACCTCTTACAGAGACCACTGTGTGCAGATAGTATACAAATGTACTCTCAAACATTCTGGTGAATAGAACACAAGTTGACCTACCAAGGGGAGATGGTCCAAATGAGTCGCAATATTCTTTCCAGGTGAAAGATTTAAATGGTTTCATTGGTCCACTCATAAATACTATTTTATTTAAAACACAAAATTACTGTACAATTTCATTTTTAAATTATCCTTCTTTTTGTTAGTCAATTGAACGTGCTACTATAATCATATCGCGTTCCCATCATCTTCAATGAAAGTCAATTGGGACATAGAGTACATGGTCCTAATGTACCGCGCAAAATTCTGGCCGGTTTATAATACAACTCCAGATATGACATTCAACAAACATGATATATACGTCCGACTTTATTAATATTTTACTTCAAATAATTAAGGTGGTCTTTTCCTTATACGATTTTACCTGTGGGTAAAAAGATTCAGATTAATTTCTGAAAATTTTCCGATAAAATTTATTGGATCCACAGGATTAATTAATAAAATTTTAAACAAATCTTGATTTTACAAAAATGTCCACCTATATTTACATATAAAATTATACTATTTTAGGGAACTTTCAGGCTCTTTACCTATAAATTATATTCAATTGATCATTATAATTTAATTAAATTAAAAAATAGTACTCCATTGGTTAGCAAAAAAAAACTCCATTTTTTTATCAAAAAAAGAAAGAAATTTTAAATTTTTCCAAAAAAATATTTTTTTCCCCGGTTGGTGAACCCTTTAATAATGAATTAAGTTCAGAATTTTAAGTCTTGACGTGGCTAACATGGCACCCACGTCATAGTTGATTTGGCGTAGCTTAACAATTATTGTTAATAGTCAACACATTTTAATGACCGTGTAAGTATTTTATAATTCAGTGATGTGGTTGCAAGTTAATTATAATTTTATGATGCAATTATATTTTTTTAATTATTCATTCAACTAAAAAATTCAATATAATATAGTGATTAATTAGCTCATTTACCCTTATAATGTCCTATCTAGCTGTTAATGTTACTTTTTGTAAAGATTTAAACTCTAAAACTGATATGTTGCTTCGATAGGTAAGTAAAGCTTTTATGTCCCCTCAAAAAAAAAAAAGTAAGGCCTCATTTGTTAATGATATCAAACTGAACGACACCGCCTATTAATATCACTTGTTAAATTATTAGTTAACTGAACGACTCAAAAATTTTCTGAACGACACAAAAAATTGTCGAGATGGTTGGTTCATAAAAATGAAGCTGGATGGTCCAGGACGGTTATACACAACACTGATGGCTTATTATCTTTTCTTTTATCCTTCTAAATTTGGTATTTTATTATGTAATAATTTCCTATAAAAAAAATATATGATATTTTGTTTTACCTTTTATCTTGAAATAAATATACTAATACATGATTTATTGTCTTTTTTTTTTCAGCAAGCAATTTTAACTAAAACAACCTTATTAACATAATTATGCAACTGAATTGTTCAATTACATTTAATTTTCTTGCAATTAAATAATTATACAAAAAATATTAATTAAAGTATTGCACAATAACAAGTGTTCTAAAAATGTTTTAAAGTATCTAAATTATTTGTTTAATAAAAATAACAATAATTAAATAAAACATAATTTATTAATACCATCATTCAGAAATTTTTTATTAAACAATATTTATTTATTCGGCGTTCAAAATTTTTAATCATCCAAAATTGAATTATCCAGAAATTGACATTAACAAATGATCCCTAAAGCTTTTATGTCTATTTTTTCAAGTGGCGGTGAGAAAAAATTTCCAACATATTGAATTAACCCATGGTTTGGGCTAACCAAGTACCTCATATTATGGCTATCTATACTCCAATTTTTTTTTTATTGAATTCCTGTACTTATGTCTAGGCCTGTTAATTGGGTTAAGGTAACCAGGTCGATTTTATATTGGATTAAGTTTAATTGAATTACTTTTCGGTAATGATATAGATATAGTTCCGATTGGGTATTATTTTATCTTAAAATAAGTTTACTTATTCTGAAAATAAGTTTCCCCAACCATCCTCAATATTTGATTTGCTTTAAATTTAGTTTCAACTTCATGTAAATTAAGTTATTTTTTATTTGGATATTTAAATCGAACTAATTCACTAAGCCGCGATTCATTACGGTATTATAATAATTTTACAAATTTTTTTAAGTATATGAATCAGTTTTATAATATAGAATAAATCATATAAAAATAAATACTTTCAATATTCTATAAATTAGTCAATTGAATTTTTTATAAACAGAATTGCAAAACTAGATTGATATACTATGATATTCATATTGAATCTAATTTTTTCTAAGTTTCACAATAATAATATCCTAAAACCCTATCATAATCCTTATTAAGATTGTCAGATTCACCCATGCTAATATCTTTTTGGGATTCCTTGTACCTTTGTAATTGGAAATAAAAGTAAACTTTACGTAAAACTACTCTATTAAAATGTATTCAATACTTTTACGTATAACACTAAAAACATAAAAAGGAAAGTTGTAATTATCAACACTAAAAATTCGAATATAAAAAGGGAAGTTATATTTGTTAATTATAAAAAAGTAAAAAAGAAACTTGTATCTACTAACATTAAAAAATAAAAAATCGAATATAAAAAGGGAAGTTGTATTTATTAATTATAAAAACAAAAAAAAAAAAGGAAGTTGCATCTATAAACAACAAAAATTTGAAAAAAATAAAGGAAATCACAATTTTTAACATAAAAAATTGCAAATATTTGTAAAAATTAGAAAAATAGAACAGAGCGATTTGAGAGGCAGCACTTCAACACCCCCATCTTTTCCTTTAAATAATAGTACTAGTTGACTAAGTCGCGCTTCAAGACGGCCTTGTAATATTTTTAAAAAAAAATAAAAATATAAAAGAAAGAAATCGAAAAGAAAATATCTAAAAATAAATTAATGAAAACAATATTGTACAAATTTTAATATATATATATATATATATATATATATATATATATATATATATATATATAGATAACTAAATAAACTATATACTTATTTTCCATGTTGATTTTTGTATCACGTTTACGTAGACCGACACCCGTTGTAATAAATACATATAAGCCACGTTTTGCGACGGCCTTGTAATATTTTTAAATTTTTTAAAATATAGACTATTTAAGAAAGTAATCAAAAAATATATATATAAATAAATTAGTGAACACAATATTGTACAAATTTCAATATATATATATATATATATATATATATATATATATAACAAAATAAAATATATTCTTATCTTTTACGTCGATTTTGTGTCACGTTTTTTTAGGCCGACACCCGTTATAATAAATACATATAGATAAAAAAGCAGATTTGATTGAATTAATTAAAAGAAGACTTTAGAATATTATGATCGAGAACAATGAGAAGATAATAACGACAACGTAACAATTAACAGTAAATAAATAAAGAGGGAATGGTAAAAATTCAAACCTTTTGTGTCAAATTTCTCAAGTGATTCTACTTCTCATACAGAGAAAGATCTCCTAAGTTTTGTTCACCCGATCATGTGTTTCTATACCGAGATTACTAACAAAAAAAATACAAAAGGCAAAACAAAGAACAATCAGTGGTTATTAATAATCCATAATTATAACTAAAATCATTACAAAACATAAATTTAAAAATAAAACGAAGAAAAAAATATTAAATCAATAAATTCAAATCTTAAAAACCAACCTGAAAATCAATAAATGTAAGCCATGTACATTGAGAATTAAACAAAATAAGAATTAAAAAAACTAAAAAAAAAATAGACAAAGACAAAAGTAAACAGAAGCAAGCAATGGGTTACAAACATGTTGATAAAATTTGATCATTAGAATCAATAATTATAAATATATAAGAATATAAAATTTCGTTTCTATTCGAATATGTGAATTTGAATTCTTCTTCCTTACAAATTCAAAAACATTTTCTATTTTGAAGATGTTAATGTTAAAAAAGGAAGTTTTGATTTCTTTTCTAAAAAATAGGAACTAAAGAATGAAGTTTTGATTTTAATTATTTAAAATAGAGGAGTTCTATAAAAATAGTAAATATAATTCAAGTGATTTTAGAGCTCCTGGGGATTCTTCTTTATATAATATAAAGATTGATGATTTACGATTTGATGTTGATACTTATTTTTCATAATAAGCGATAAGTAATAAATGCAAACTAGCTTTCAAACCCGTGCAGCACGAGCACGTTTTAGATATTATTAAATTGATGTATGATGAAGAGTTTAGTCATACGATAGTAACTGTTAGTAAACATTTGTGTTTAGATGTTAATTATTTTTCAGTATATTGAGTTTTACGTTTAATTATTTTCATGTGAATTTAAACTTATTTGTACTATAAATTTAATATTTAAAATGATGAAGGAATTGCTTATTAACTAAATAAATAAATGATTACAATATAAGTTCAAAATAGACATAATAAGGTTTTAGTTTGTGTACACTAGAATTTTCTCATAAACGTATCTTTTAATATCACTGTTCATATTATGATTCCAACAATACTATAAAATGCTATTAAATTGAAATTTGAAAAAAAATTAAAATTTAATTGTAGATATATGAAAATTGTAATTCAATTTAAGTATTAAACATTTAAGTATTCTATTTTAACCATACAATGATAACATCTATTTTATTTATAAAACTCTCATGGCACTAACGTCAACTACGTGTTTTGCGATTTTAAATTCATGTTAGTGAGTAATTATTTTTTATTTTCCCAAAAATGTAAATCACTAACAAAGATATCATAAACGTATATAAATATATATGTGTGTGTGTGTGACTACTCCAATGAGACTACTAAATTACTTTAATCTATCGCTATATACACACATACATACATTTATAATTTTAGAAAATACCCTTGCCACCATCAACACTTCTCCAGCACTACCATCACCACCATCACTACCACAAGTCATTGTTACTTACTGCTGTCATTATTACATGCTCCTTCGTGACACCACCCTCTCCTTCGTGACACCACCCTGTTCTTCCGTGACACCATTTGTTCAACCCTTACTGTAACATCTGTTCTACCATAATACTGCCTACTCCATCACCATCACCATCCATCCACCACCAATACCAGAATTGTAATAACCATAATTTCTGTACTTAAGAAAAATTTTCATTTTAAGGATGAATAGTGATTTGCATGGATGAATAGTGAATTTGTGGATGAATAGTGATTTTTTAGCATTAAGAAATTTTTATGTAACCCTATGTACGGAACAGAAAATGGATATTGTAAAGTTATATTAGTAATCTACAATGTAAATAATTGTATGTAAACGCGATCGGAATTCAGAAAATCCTAATTTTATTTTTATGAATTATTTGACCGGGCATTGAAGAGCATATTAATACGATCAAGACAAGTGACTTATTTAAAATGAGGATTACAAGATTTATATTTATTCTTTTATTAAAAATGTGATTTAAGGATCGAGAACAAAAACCTTCGAGTTAGTGCAACGAACGTTCTAGAAATCGCTAGAACTTTATAACGAGATTAAGCGATAAAGCGAACGCGAAATGGATTAAACATATAATAACATTAAATATCATGTATGATTATCAACTGCAATATATCAAGTGGATTGGTGGTAAAGAAATCAAGAACAAGTCAAGAGTGATTAATTCTTACTAGAACAAGACACCAACGCACCTTGTCACCACTTTCTTATGAACTATACATGCTTGACACTTGGATTAAGAGGATTAAAAAGCTTGTTAACATCTGATATATATCACAAATATCATTAAAACACTTTATTCGACAACAAGTCAAGGAGAAAAAGTAAGAACAAGCACCAACCACCACCATTTCTTCCATTCGGCCCCTTTTATAATTCCATTTTCAAAACCCTAGCTAGGAAGCTTCAAATTTGATGATCTATGGATTGAAAAAATGTCTTGAGGAGATTAAGGTATGGTTAAAATCTTAGCTTCAAACATGAAGTGTAAGGTATTCAAATATCCATTCAAAGTTGATAATGAATAGTAACCTTAACTTATTTTCTTGATTTTATCTTAAGGTTTTGGCTTTGTAAAGATCATATATGGCTTATCTAAGGTTTATCAAGCTTTGTTAGTGTTGTTAGAGCATCAAAGAAGGTAAAACCCTCATCCAAGCTTTGAGTTTTTGTGAGTTTTAGTGAAGTTTTGGTGTTGATATAATGATGAACACATGTTAAGAGTTTAAGTAGCAATGGAGAGTGTATGAGTTTGCTTCACTCGCAAATGAGTGATGATTCGGGATGCATTCATGCCCACTTTTAACAATTTTAAATTTGTTAAATTTAAGAATTTTACTTTTATGTTAAGTCCTAATGAAAGATTATAGATAAGTATTATGATATAATTCAAGTAATAATAGTTTATTTTTTTGTTAAAGAGTTTGATTTTCATCAATTTAAATTTTTTTAGAACCAATATTTAAAATGCTTGTTGTCGAGTTTGTTTTTTCCGCAAGAATCATGTCTAAAGAGTTTACGGTTTGTGAGATATGACCATTTTAGTGAAAGTGATTCAAGGAATGAGACTACAGAAATGTATCAACTTTGTTGCTTTGTTTAAGACCCTTAAGAGTCGTTTTAAAATGTAAAATTTTGTGGTAAAGTGCTAAGGTCAGTTAGATAAGTTTGTGTGAAGGTTCGAGTTCAAAAGATTATTTCTCGATTTTATAAAAATGCGTCAGCCGAGGTTGCGCAAGTGAAAACCCCTAAGAACACGACTTAGAATCCAATGTCATAAATGGTTAAGTAAAGTATGAATTCGAGGAATGATTTTGGACTAAGCTTATGACTTGAGTATTTGTCGATGTACATGGACTTAGCGAGAGTCTAGAATGAGCCTTTAGTGCCTTTGCTGAGTTTTGGTTACATGCATAAGTATTAAGTTGTAAGTGGATCGTCTAGGGGACTAATCATGTGTTATTGACTTTGTTTAGATTGTCGGACCTCGTCACGAGCCCCTACTACCTCCAGAGTATCAGGAAAGTTTTCAAAACATATACTTTTGAGTATTATTGTATAATACTGCTTTTGCTATATACCAGCGTTGTACAGTTTTGTGATAATTGTTATATAATGCTAAGTATGATTTGATTTTGGTTTATATACTCGCTTTGTATAAGTAGTTATGAACCAGTATATGTTGTGGTTCTAAGTGATAAGAGCATAATTGTTATTTTCGACTCTAGACCGGGAGTCGGTATTTTGAGTTATAGAGATTGTCATGGAAACCCGGAGGGATTCCAGAGACAGGATTATTGTTTATTTTTGAACAATATTTTTGATAAACATTATTTATATTTCTAAAAAGTATTAACTACTTGTAAATAATTTGAGAAATATTATTTGAATATTTATTTATTCAAGGTATATTATTGTGCATAATTATTTATTCATGGAGATTTATTCAATAAATATTTATTGAATATTTATTAAATATTTTTAATTGATTTAAAAATTATATTATTTATTTTAAAATCATTTAAGGTCTTTAAAAATTATTTTAAATATTTTCTGACCTTCAAAAATGTTTTCAAAAATTATAAGGATTCTCAAATATTTTTCCAAAAATAAGATAACTCTGTATAGAGTATCCACATGTTTTCAAACTTATCATAATTTGGGAATCCAAGGTTTTAGGGAGCTGATAAATGTTTTCTCCCTTCGTTGATAACATAAAAGTATTATGGGATTCCAGCCCTACTGTTTAGAGTTCCCATATCATCAAAAGAGTATAAAGAATCAGTCTCGATTTTCTTGAGAACTATTCGTCGCTTAGAGTGATTTTCTGTCTAAAGGCCAACCACTGCTTATCGGTTAGCTTCCAATCGTTCCGGAAGAACCAAGGGTTGCGAGTAAGATCTGTGAACGGGTAGTCACTCGGGGGACTTGAATGTGTTTCAATCCCAGGTCAGCAGACTCCGTGAAAAGAAGTGGGAGAGCGGTGTAAGTGGCAAAAGTAGTGCATCTTCCATCCACGGCCCGTATGCAGTCAGGGCTAACTGGGATGCCGGGATTGTCCTCTACATATAGAAATATTTGATCAAGAGAGCCCCATGCATATCGACTGATCATCGAGCAAGGGGTACGCTTATACTCCCAATACATAGTTCAATTGAGATTCTCCTGTATACGGAGTAAAGTTCATTTCATCTGGCAGTATCTAAAACTACTGATTATTACTTTCCAGAAAGAGTTCTGCATTCAAATTTCTACAAAATTCGGATAAGGGTGAATATTCATGTGTTTTAAAAAGAGGATGCTTATTGTTTATAAATTGCTACGGCAAGTGTAAGTTTCATATAGCTTTTGAATAAAGATGATATCTGATATTGGAAGTACTATGCTAGTACTGTTTTCAAATATTTTTCCGATAAGGATATGATTTGATATAATGAGTTTAATTATTTTCCGGTAACGGAAATGATTTCTGAGATGAGATATTTTGACAAAAAATGTCTTGTATAGTTTTATACTTAGATTTTATCAGGGGCAGAGTAATGTCGTGCCTTCATTATATTGCTGAGCTATCGCTCACTTTTGTTGTGTTTTTTATATTATATAGCAGCTAAGCGAGAAGACAGGGATACGACACACAGCCCGCAAGCGAGTGGGAAACGCAAGGCATTTTCGTGAGCATTTTATGGCAGTAATCCCCGAGGTAGTAAAGACCAGTTGGATCAATTTGCAGCTTTTGTTAATCCGCTTTATCTATAAGTATGACTTGCGTAAGGGTATAACGAGAAACAGAAGGTTGAGCCGCTGATATGCCTTTACTTTGAAATTGTATCAATAATAGTATTCAAAGATCTTTTGGGACTGTAATAACTATACTTTTATTCTGCTAATGTATTAAGTGTGTTGTTTTTTAGACTCTAACATGTGTGAGTGAGTATGTATATATTGTGGGGTCATGAACAGGTGGATTGCATATATTGTGAGTAATACAGGCACAACAAGGAATAAATGGATCGTGGCTACCCTAAATCCCTGACCCCGGGTCTGGGGGTGTCACAAGAATCACAATCACCATGTCATTGTCACTAATCATCATCATTACCATCTGTTACATAAAAAATCATTGTCATATACTAACTATGATCACCATATATAGCATTTTTAACATTACACCTAACTTACCAAAATTTCACTACAAATAACCAAATTTTAACGCAAATCACCAAATTTCAACACAAATCACTAAATTTTATAAAACAAATCACCAAAAAATGCAGACTCTGCCACACCTTCTCCTTTCATCACCATCGATTCAAACTACTTCCAAAACATATACAACCACCTATATATATATATATATATATATATATATATATATATATATATATATGCAAATGATCAAATGAAAACCAAAATTAAAATGGAAACTAAAAACTAATTTTAGCCCTTAGATTAATCTAATCTAATGGCGTCCTAGAGGTACCATACACAATTAAAATACACACTCACATGCATAATCCCGCATAATCCCCTCAATTTCTAATTTAATTTTTCTGGTCGATCGGTAAGTTTTTTTTGAAATCTGACTCTACTGCATTTTCCTCCATCTTCTAACAATTAGTTTGTATGCCATAGCTATATTATGGAGTACTAAAATTTTGGTGATTCTTGTAAGAATAAATAGTGATTCAGCATAGATCTAGTGATTTATTCTTATATGTATATAGATGTATTGATTTGCGGTACAAAATTTGTTATTTACGTATAGATCTGAAAAATAAATCACTAAATTTATGTCAAAATCACTATTTAATCTTACAGAAATCACATTTTAGTAATTCTACGTATAAATATATAACAGACTACGATAAAATCTTATATAAGATTCCATTTAGATTCTAATTTCTCTTCATTACCCAAAAATTTGGAATACAATTAGAGTAAAATGCAGTTTGTGTACCTGAACTTTGGCGAAGACACCACTTGCAATACTACCTTTCTAAAAGTACCACGTGCAATACTAAGTAATGGATTTACTTAAACTTCGTGTACCGCCGTCTATCTGCTTCTAACGGTGTTAAAATCCCAGGGGTAAATCAGTCTTTTCCACCCTAATACAGTCTTAAGGATCAAATACTGAAATTTATGAAGAACACTAAGAAAGCTTCAAGCTCATCAATGGAGGTCACCGGAATTTTTAAACCCAAAAATTATAAATAACTCCAGCCAACAAGTACAGTCGATGGCCCTGGTAGATTTGGGAATGTGAAATCAAACTAGTTTCCAATTCAATATTTAAATAAATCGAACTGCATATTAGATATAGAATAATCAAACAGTCTAACTAGTATGTTATCCAACATCAAATAACAAACTTCTCTTGCCATAAAAGAGAACCTGAGCAGACAAAATCCAAAACCATAAATCACAGACAAAATCCAAAACCATAAATCACATATTACGCAATGCAAAAGATTGACTCCTCATTATCGGAGGATCCAAGAAAACATACTAAACGATGCCAAAATGAACTTCTTATTCGTCATCCTCCTCATCTCCATCTCCACCAGACTGTTTCTTTGAAGCCGCCTTCATGTTCCTTCTCTTCACTCTTCCAGGACGACCACCTCCAAACGGGCTGGTAAGAGAGAAATCAATGTGCTTTCTGTGGTCCCGTCACCTCATACAAGAATAGCTCCTAGCAAAACAAGCAATCAACATAATAATTAAATGATAAATGAATTCAAACCAAAACGAGAAGGAAAAAAATAACCTCAAAACATTTCTTACTTCAACAATAATCAGAAGTGTAATGTGACATCACATTAAGAATTCAAGTAACCAAAATACAAGGGCAGCACATTTGTTTACATTGAATAAAGAGTAAAATGCACTTTGTGTACCAAAAACACAACTAAAATCAACGCCGCCGGTGGTTTTCCGACGAACCCGAAAACTCAACGAAAATCGACAAACTTACTACCAACATGCTCCAAATTTAATATTCTACACTAATCCATCATCCACAACATCATCAAAAATCAAAATCATAAAAAACAAAATTTAAACGAAATGGGTTTTAAACCCAAAAATTTTCTTTACCAAAACACAATATCTATCACTCTAAACTACTCTACACATCAAGATAAATAAAGATTAAGCATCAAAAACAATAACAAATCGCTATACCACAAAAATCGAACAAAAATCAAAATGGGTGTTAAAAAAAATCTCATGGATCTTCATAAATCATATATCAAAATGAAGCTATGAAATTGTAGGTTAATATCATGTAATTGCATTCTCGAATTGAGGCAAAACAAAGCAGAAAAATCGAAATTAAGGTGAGTGTGTGTGGGGGTGTGTGTGTCCGTGTGTGTATATAAATCGAGGGAGAGAAAATATAGAATATAGAGGAATAAAAGTGGGTAAAATGACTGATTTGCCCCTGACTATCTAACGCTGTTTGCATTAGATAGACGGCGGTACACGAAGTTTAAGTGAATCCATTAATTGGTATTGCACGTGGTACTTTTAAAAAGGTAGTATTTCAAGTGGTGTCTTCACCAAACTTCAGGTACACAAAGTATTTTTTACTCATACAATTATTTTCGGTAACTTATAAAAGACGGTGGACCATGAAGCGCTTACTTCTAATTTTCCACTTGAATATCTTTCGGTGCACTGTTTCTTTGTCAAAATACATAAAGAAACGAAGTACCTGTCACAATTCACATGTGTAGCTATGTTTTTCTAATTTGTCAACTGAAATCATTCTAGATTTTGACTTCTACTTATTACTCTTTTATTTAAACCGCTACTTATATTTCCAAATCCGTTTTAGTAGTATCTACTTTAACTAAGATTGTGTTCCATATTTAAATTTTGAATTTCAGTTTCCAATCTTACTAAATGATAACTGAGATATTGGATCAGTTTCGGCATATGATCACTTTTAATAGTATTAGAATTATAAATTTATATAATATATTATGCTATATTATATTATTTTTTTAATATTTTTATTATTATCAATTATTTTTTGGTACAAATACTTTTCTAAAACATATCATAATGATATGGTAAAATTGAGTTACGTGAAAAATATTGAAAAATACTTATTATATACTGCATAATACATAATACTTTATAATTATATTGTGTGATGTAGCAAAACTTAGAGATCGTGTATTGCATCTCAACCATTGATGTAGCAAAACTTAGAGATCGTGTATTGCATCTCAACCATTAATTACACAAAATCTAAGATATAAATTATTTTTAAGTTCTAATTTTATATAAGGTTCTAATTTGAACCTAACAAATATTCTCTAATTCTCCATATCATTCTTCGCACAACTCAAAATGTTCGATCACATAGTTAAATTTTTATTTAAATTTGTTTACACTATTAAGCATTTATTATAGAAAAGACAATTAAATATTTAAATAATATTTATAATCAAATGATCAAATATTTTTAAAAATGGTCAAACAGGATTATAGTGAGGGTTAATTTTCCCTACATGCGAAAAATGCAAATTAAGAGAAGAATGATGGTTTCAAACTCGGATAGAGGAGTAGAAAATGTGAAATATTTTAATTATTTATATTTAAATAAAATGAATTAATTTTGAATATGGGAATAAATTGAAAGTAATGATCTATCTGTTTATACAAACCATAAATTGCAAATAGATTGCGGGATCTGAGTGTATTCCTACGTTGACCATAAATTTCTAGCCTCCAGTAATTGACTTAGTATGGAAAACGAGAGTTGACGATGTACATTATATGATGGCAAATCCAGAATTTAAACGGCATTAAAATAAGGGTCTCTCTAGTGTGACTAAAGGTCATCCTCTAATAATTATTTTTAAAATTTTTTTTTATGAATTTATAAATTTAATTAATTAAAATTTTTATGTATGCAGGAATTTATTTTCATTAATAAAAATAAATCAATCACAAAGTATCAACTAAATTCTTATCATGTACTCTTAGATCCCATTTAAAAAAGCGTTCAAATAATAAGACAAGAATTTGACTAAGCTAGTGACAAATCGAATGGCCATAATTTCTTACGTTTATGTGCAATCTTTTCACTAAACTTGTTTTCCAACACTAGTGGGGGTTGACATGGATCTAAGATATTTTGGTTTGACTTTTATCAGGAAAACATTCTTCTATATTTGTCAATTATAATATGTTGTTGTGTAACCTCCTAGTATTTCTTCTAATCTTATGGGTTAGGTCAGGTATATGCATATTTTAGAATTTTGGACATGTGCGATGTACGTATTTTTTTTGATATGTAATAAATTTTAATTAATGTTATAATTATATTTTTATATATTCATTATTTACAATATTTAATTTTAATTTTAATTTTAATTTTAATTTTAATAATTTAATAAAAATTTAATTAATGATATGCATGGTTTAAAACTTATATTATAAAATTTTAAAATAAATATGTCGCCGATGGAATTCGAACTTTGAAATTTTAGTAAATTAATTTAATCATATAATATATATAATCATTAGATCTAACAGTTCTGATTTTTTACTAAAAATCTAACGGTCATTACTTGTAGTATACAGATTTCTATTATATTTTGTTAGTGATTAGAACTTAGAAGATATAGTTTGATATTTTTGGGCATATATTAATTATTGCAAGATTATTTTTTGGTAACTTGTTTTAATTCGAAAGAAAATATAATGATTGGAAAATATGATACAATCTTTTTAGGTGTTTATAAATGGTAATATCTTCAACAAAAAGTAGATGTGAAAAGGCAATCGACTAATTACCATTAATTATATTATGTTATTATTTTTTTAGGTGTTTTAATAGTATAGATATTGTATATATTGATACGATTGATCTTTTTAGGTGTTTATAAAATGTAATATCTTCAACTAAAAGTAAATGTGAAAAAGGCAATCAACTAATTATCATTAATTATATTATGTTATTATTTATTTTAGATGTAATATTTTTCTTGAAAATTATGGTGTGATATTTTCGGGTATATATTAATGATTATAAGATTGGTTTTAAATTTAAAAGGTAATGCGTTTTAAATCGAAAGAAAATATTAATGATCAGAAGATATGATACGATTAATATTTTTAGGTGTTATAAAATGTAATATCTTTAACTAAAAGTACATGTGAAAAAGGCAATCGACTAATTACCATTAATTATATGAGAAAAATGTTCGTTTTATATACAAAAGTTAGATGGCATTTTTGTAATAATAGAATTCACCCCCTATATTTACAAAATACCCTTACTTTTGTATTGAAATATGACTTAATTATAGGATATTACCTATAGTTAACTATAGGATCATTAAGCCTAATTATATTATGTTATTATTTTTTTAGGTGTATTTTTTTCTTTATATTAATTATTATAAGATTGGTTTTAAATTAAAAAGGTAATATGTTTTAATTCGAAATGAAATATTAATGATCGGAAGATAACGATTAATGTGTTTAGGTGTTTATAAAAGGTATTATATTCAACTAAAAGTACATGTGAGAAAGGCAATCGACTAATTACCATTAATTATATTATGTTATTATTTTTTTATGTGTATTTATTTTTCTTTATAATGAGGTTAAATAAGTAAATTCACAAAGTACCAAAAAATAGATACCAAAAAACAGGTACCAAAACTTTTAATGTTTCGGCTTTTATATATTAGTATAGACTAGCTTATAGCCCGTGCAATGCACAACTCCCTTTTTAATATCTATAATTATATTATATGTTATTAATTTATATATCAAATTATTATTAGAAATTGATATATATAAGATTACATGTCAATTTAATATTTGTGCTCTATCTTGAATTCTTAAAATTTGATTTGGACGGTTTTATAGCTTACGCAAAATTAATAAAACAATCTTTAATTTAGTGATGGTTTAACAATTATTTTCCAATTAAAACTACGCACAAGCAAAAGAGAAAAGAAATTGACGATTTTTTATGCTGAAAATTCTATTCGATTTATGAAATCTACTTATATTTCGTTTTGATTATCAAAATAGCCTTTTTATTACTTGAAGATAGTTCTACTAACAAACAAATACGGTAAGTTTATAAATTCGAACATTTTCCTTTGTAAGTTTGAACACTTATTCTAATTCCAATAAAACTTTTAATTATATGTCTTCTTTATAAATTTGAACTATTCTCATTTATAAATGAACTCCTATTATACTTCTAATATGTTAAAAGATATTTTTTTCTAGTATTTAAAATTCTAATTTTTTTTATAAAAATTAGATTGAGACGATCCAAGAATCATCACATAACCTCTCTCGCGTATTCGCACTATTCGCCGCCGCATTATGAACACTCCTTGGAAAAGCAAAACTTTTTCTAAAAAAAAGTATCATTCTTGTAATTTAAATAAAAATAAACAAAATTCTGAATGATTTAATTAAAGTAAAAGGCTCTGCACTCTGCAGCATGTTAATATCTTATGAGCAAAAGAACATTCTCCTTGTAATGAATAATTTTCTAATTTTAACAAACTATTAAAAAAAATCAATATCTCTTCTCATTTTTTACATTAAGAGGTACACCTTGTTTCGAATATTTGGATTGCTGGAAACCGGTCAACTTAGCCACAAATACAAAAAATCTAGTTATGAGAAAGACATTAACTATGGTTCGATGTAGAATTGTTTGGGTTGAATAGAAAATATTCAATGTTTCGTATAATGTTTCGTATACTTGTATAATATTGCTGCCATTTATATTGAAATACAAATAAGTTTATGTCAATAATTTAAATAATATATAATTAGGTTTTGTACATTAAATATAATTATCAATGTAGATCTTCTACATGAATATGATTAATGTAAAAATTCGTAATTATATTTTCTCTTGAGATTCTGAATGTTTTCATTTTGAAAATAAATTTTTTTTTTTTGAATATTTTGGCTTATAGCTTTTTACAATGAGTATCTGTTCATTGACAAATCTCGTGGTAAGCGAGTATCGAACCCAGAACCTCTGGGTCGACCAGAGGTAAGCTCAACCAACTGAGCTACCTCAACTTGCTTACCACTAAATAATTATTTTATTTAGTGGTAAGCAATAATTTAAATAATAATTATTTTATTATTAAATAATACTTTAATAATCATTCTGAAAATAATTATTAAATCATTACTAAATTAAAAATAATTTTATGAGCTTCGTGTGTGCCTAAAATCATCTAAATCTGATTTCTAGATCTCGGGATGGAGCCCAAATGGTAAATATGAATTTTTTTAAATATTAATAAAAAAAATTCAGTTGTATACTATTTTAATTATATCCTTTTCCTATTACAATTTTTCTTTTTAAAATTCATTTCTAATACAAAATTTTTTAATTCTATCATTTTTAGATTATAATTTTCTTTTTAATATGATATAATCTTGATCGTCTATTTTTAAAAATATTAGATTCGACGGTTGAGATTATTTTGGCGGTACAGTGACCAAACTACAATGACCAAACCAAAATTAAGGATAAGATCCATCTTACGCTTATTATATATAAGGATATAATTGTATTAAATAGAAGCACCCGTGATATAATTAGAAAAAGAGAAATTTTAGTTAGAAAAAATCGAAAGGTAACGTGAAAATTAAAAAGGTGACATGATTTTTGTGAAAAAGGTAATTGATTAATTTATAGTAATTATAATTTATTTATGTTATTTTACTAAATAAAATTGCACATAGTATTTTTAGAAAATAAGAAATTAATGTTACTCGTGATATTTCTAGGAAAAAATGGAATTTAATTAGAAAAAATAGAGAATATGATACGTTTTAGCTGAAAAGGTAATCGATTAATTATTAGTATCATAATATTATTATTTTATTTTTATTAAATAGAAATGCCCGTGATATAATTGGAAAAAGAGAGGTTTTTGTAAGAGAAAAGAAAAAAGATAATGTGTTTTGACTGAAAAAAGTAACCGTCCATGATATGATTGGAAAAATAGAGATTTTAGTTAAAGAAAAGAGAAAAGGGTATTGGCTGAAAAAAGTATTTGATTAGTTAATAGTAATTATAATATAATTATATTATTTTATTAAATAAAATTACTCGTAGTGTTTTTAAAAAAGGAGAAATTTTAGTTAGATAAAATGTAAAAGATATTGTATTTTTCCTGAAAAAGGAAATTATTTAGTTATTGAAAAATAGAAAAGGTAATATATTTAACCTGAAATAGGAAATTGATTAATGAAGAATAAATTTTAGTTAGATAAAATATAAAAGATATTGTATTTTATCTTAAAAAAGGAAATTATTTAATTATTGAAAAATGGAAAAAATAATATATTTAACCTGAAAAAGAAAATTAATTAGTAAGTAGGAAGGATTTTATTTGTAATTGAGTAAGGGTAAATAAGTAAAATCAATGTGTATCGTACCGACCGACTGACTAAACTTTTAATATTTCGGTTTTTATATAATTGTATAGATAACTTAAATTCATATGTTTAAGGTAGATATATCATATAAACTTATAATCTCTCACAAATTCTCTTACAAATTTGTTCATCCAATTTATATTGGTTTCTTGATCACTGCAGGCTATATAGCTCCCAGGAGGAAAATTTGGGCTTGACTATCAAATAATCTGGACCCTGTCAAGGTATTATGATGGTTCGATGCTTTATAATCTAAGGGTCTGTTTTTTTTTTTTTTTTTTTTTTAAGGTTAAGGATTCATTAATTATAAGTCATACCACATTTACAATAATAATCAAAATTCAACCAATACATTACAAAGATCAAATCAAGAGTTCCTTCACTAAAACTATCATCCTGTAGATGTTCCGTAACGCATCTCTCGCCTCGTATTGGTGAGATATACAGCTTTTTTGAACAGACAATTTAAGGAATTTGTGTAGCCGTGAGAATTGTGTCTGTTTGGTTGACCGTTGCTCATAGAAAGTCATTTCCTATGTAATTTAAATTTTCTACAGAATTTATTTTGTGTTTGGAAGATGGAAGATATGTAAAAAGTAAATTCTCATAAGAAATATAGGTTAACAAGTAGGAGGTGAGTAAACAACTTCCCCTTTTATTGGTACTAGCCAATAATTCGTGCAAATCACGAGCTATCATATATTATTATTATTAACTAATATATTAATTATTTGAATTAATATAAAAATTTAATTTATTTTAATAAATTTTATTATTAAATTTAAATTTACTTATGTTTCATACTTAATTTTATGACATAAATAAATATTAGTAATTTAACGTTAGTTTTAAATTTATTGTTAAATATCTTAAAAATTCAATAGATATTTTTAAAAAATTATTTAGTGTAAGCTAAAATTGTAGAAAAAAAGAATCGTAATAAGAAGTGTGTGCTAAGGATGATTCTAATCGGGATATAATTGAAAACGTTTATAATCCTATAAAACATGTGGTTTTTTATTTTTAATAAATTATATACTCCCTCCGTCCCGTTTATATTGGCTATAATTTCTTTTTTGCATGTCCCAAAAGTATTGGTCATGTTTCATTAATGAAACAAATTAAGGGTTTAATATGTTAATTTTTTCTAAACATGTAAACAATTGAGAGAAAGTTTGGCAGTTTTCACTTGATTGCTAAATACGTGTTTTTTGATTGACGACCAATATAAACGGGGCGGAGGGAGTATAATTTAATTGAATTTGAAATTTTTCATACGTTTTTTTTAAACGTATTTTTGTGTTTTATTGGTAGATTTTGTTGTTTAAAATAAATAAATTAATATTTTTAAAATAATTTTTTTAACTTGTTATTTTTAGAAAGGTGTTAACAATTTTTTTGGAAGGTGGTTAACCAACCAACCAATTAACCAAATATACTTATAATTGTATAGTATAGATTTGAACTTCCTAAATATTTTTACTTCCATTATTGATACGAAAATGCTAGGGAACCAAATAAATTTTCCAAAAACTTTTCCAAAATGATGTGGCAAGAGTAATAAATGAGATGGACCCCCCTGCATTCACATTAATTCCACCAATTAAACTTTCCCATTTTAACACATCATCACCTGCCGCATCATTTTTAGGGAAGTTTTTGGTAATTTTTTTTGGTTCCCTAGCATTACTCTCGATTGATACTAAACCAAACAATATTTTAAAATCTCATTTCCCTGGATTCCAACTTCCTAGGTATTTGAGGGTCAACCAAACAACTTTCAAAGGTATTTTAATTTTGGGCTGTGGGCTTGAAAAGAGGGCTGAGTAAACCATATAGATTTCCTGAACTACCAGAAAATCCCTTAAAATTTTCTGTAACTTCCAATCGATTTCATTAGTGATAATATATCAAATTCATCTAAAAATAAAAATTTTATTTAGTTTTTAAAAGAAAATGTCAGTGATAAATTTATTGATTTAGCAACAAGAAACGAAAGATTAGTTGTGATATGGGATTGGAAAGTCTGCAATTCTTTAGTCTATAGCAACAAGCAGCCTTTTAATTGTTGGCCCAATAAGAAATGAAATTGACATGGAAATCAATAACATGGATAGCCCGTTAGCACTGCCCCACCTCAAACTTATTGAGATTAGCTTAATTTGTGTGACAGAAGAAAGGTAAGTAACTCGCTTGATAGATTAACTAGTTTTTATCGTCTAGTTCTGTGCGTTTGAGCAATTCCAATAGAGTTCTAGTACAATTTTTAAAAATATTAATAAAATAATGAATTTTTATAATTTAGAATGTTTTAGTAAACGTCTAATATTATTATAATATTATTTTTAAACTTTAGGCATGTATGTAAAGAGGAGAGAGAAATGAATTATAAGTAATGACTTTTGCTACTTTATAAATAAGGCATGACAAGGAGATTCTAAATTTATAAGAAATCACTACGATATTGTTGTAGTTGTTTTTTTGTGTTAAATTTGATATTATGTTATATAATAGCTGAAAAAATAAAATTTATCAATTCAATAACATGTTAAACATTATGCTAAATTAGAACAATGTTTTAATTTATTTATTTTTGAAAATTATAATAATGTTGTAGTTTATGATATATGGATCTAAATATATATGGAGTAACTCATCTGTCTTGCAAGTTGCAACCCATTAAAACCCTCTTTGGGCTCACTTCCTGTTTGCACATACCACTTCTAATCTGTTTATCATTGTTTTAATTGAGGAACCAGTCCAAACTCAACATTGATAGATTTTTATACTCTCTTGATGCAATATGTGATATGTCTGTCAAAAATATCATGAGATGAAAAAGTAATATAAATCCAAATAAAATAAATTATTTACATATCTCAATTTCTAAATTTTGCACAAGACCCCCCAATTGTCACAACTTCTTACAACCGATCATCACGATGGAGGAAGAAAAAATTGTTTATTCCTCTCAAAATCTCTTAGAGCAAGTCCTAGATGTTAAATAGTTATAGCTATTGCTATAATTTAACATTAAAAAGTGTTTTTTGGTGCTAAAATAGAACTTCAACTCCAATGCTAGTTGCATTTTACATTCAATTAATTCCAAATTTAGTTATTTTTTTGTTTCTCTCTCCTATCTTTAATTTAAAGTACATCAACATACAATTCATATATGGTTAAATGATGATGTGGCATGGATGCATAAATGCATTCTTGGTTTCAAATTTAGAACCAAGGATGCATTTATGCATATTTGCATCCAAATATAGCACCCTTTGGAGTTGGATTTTTTAGCATTTGATCATGCTATAATATAGCAATAGAACCAAGGATAGCATTGCATTAGACTTGCTCTTAGAAGTGATTTCACAACCTTTTATAGAAAAGTAAAACAAAATAAATGTAAATAGGAAAAAAAATTATCCTTTTATAAATAATTCGTGTTAGATCATTTTCAAGGATGAAAAATTATCCTTTCATAAATAATTCGTGTTAAAGCATTTCAAGAGTAAAAATCTGTTAGCTAAATAGGTGGCATTTATGTGTCACTTTTTAGATGATATCTAAACATCTATACGCTCCAACCTTCTTTTCTCTCTGAACAAAAAATTATAGATAAACATATTCGATCTTATATATTTGTCAAACCTATAAATCTCTTGTATATAATTTTATATGATTATTCTTATAAATAATACCTTTAAAATGAATGTCCACCACTTTAGTTAAAATTTTACATAATAATGATAAAAGACCATTTTAGCAAAATTTTTACATAATAATGATAAAAGACCATTTTACCAAATAATTATACATATCATCCTTGAAGATGCTTTTTTTCGCGAAAGTTAGGGAAGTGAGGTTGAGATGGTTCGGCCACGTCCGTAGGAGGCTGGCTGTGAGGAGGGTTTAAAGGCCTTAAACTTAAATGAGACCATGACCGCTGATAGGTGTTCTTGGAGGCGCCAGATCAGAGTGGTGGATTCTCTTTTAGGGAGCGGCTCTGTTGTTGAGAGCCTGAGAGTTGGATTGTCTCGGTTAGCTTTATCTTAGAAGTTCGGCTCTTACGTTCTCATTTCTCGTTTTTTTATTGTCTTCTGTTTTCTAGTTTTGCAGTTGCAGGGAGCTTGGCCAGACGTCATATTAGATATGAGTGTTTTGCAGAGCGGAGTAGTCAATCCCATGATAGGTAAGCCTCATGTGTTCAAAGTCATGGGCTCAGGTATGACGATGAGCCTTTTTCAAATCTTAAACAAGCCTTGTGAATATCACACTCTATAAACTTAATGTGCACTTAGCCGGGATCTTCACGGAAATAGTCTCTCTACCGTTAAAAGTAGGGGCACGGTCTGCGTACATCTCAGCCCCAGACCCTGCTCTGAGCGGGATATAGTGGGTATGTTTTGTTTGATTTGGTTTATCCTTGAAGATGCTCTTATAAGAGAAATTATTCAATTCTGGCATACTATTTGTTCAGGGTACAGTATTTTCGGTGATAGATATTAAAAAAAGAGGGGCCGGGGACAGAAAGAAGTAAATAGATGAACAAAAACGACATGGTGCAGAACTTGTTAACTTCACCAGCGTCCAGTCTATTCTTCACATTCATGCTAGTCAATTGGTGGGACGACATGACAAACTTTTGTTGCATTTATCCCCTAAGTAGGACCGTCCCTCCTCGCTGTCTTGTTCATCTACAGAAGTCAGAGTCTCGAAAAAGCACCTACATGTTTAAATCTCCTGTTCAGTTTATTTGGTTAATTTTCAATCTTTAAGTTTGTACACCATGTAAAGCACTTGGTCATCAGTCATCTAATCAAATTCCGGCTTAGATTACTAAACAATGCAAACTAAACTGGATATTTACGACAAAATTTGTTCTGACAGATTGTTTGTTCTCCAGAAACTTCTACGAATTTTGGCATTTATTTGAGGTGATACGTATATATTATAATACTTCCTCCGTCCCATCTCGTTTATATAGATGAATGATTTATGCTTGAAAGCACTATGCGTACAGGAGCATTAGCACCAATAAATTATATAATATCATGATCCATCATCTTTTTCTACAAGTGTTTGGACTTGGAAACGAATATGGCAATTCTCTTATCCAAAACCAGGGGGATTAGCTAGGAACATATTTATACTGGTAGTTCACAAGTCTTTTTGCGTAGCTATATCTTTCAAGCTGTGCATGAATGTGTTCCCCACATTCTTCGGTCTCATGCCGACCCAGCTTTCCTTTTGCATCCATCTCTCGTTGAAGTACTATATATATAGTCTGATTTATTTTCATAAACAAATAAAAAGTTTGTAACATGAACTTTACTATGCCCCCACTTCCCATATGCCTTGAATCATCCTGTTAAAAAGTGAAGTTTAATCTTTAGACAAGTACGTTGGTGGTGATCAACACATTTCAGTCCCCACCCTCTACCATTATCGGCGACATGAAACGATGGGCTAAAAGATTTCAACTACATGCACCAATTATCACTTGGAATATTGCCCTTACGACTACTAGCTCTCCACAAATTTATCTGGTATTCGTGTGTTTGCACTTGATTATGTTTTATTGGAACCTTTTGCTTCGAAAGTATACAAGTTTACTTGGTAATAATCGACAAACCACGTGAAGTACCAATCCAATATTCAAAAATGCGATTTATGTTTATGTTATATTTTTTACGTAATGCGAATTATGTAAGGTAGACCGACATCCCACTCCCACAATACAACGATAGATTTTGGATGCAAGAATTACAATTGCGTTCAAATTCAATTAACGGAAATGAACATGTTATGACCAATAGATGAACTCATGTTTATCGAAAGAAATGGATCAAAATTTAGCGAGAGATTAACTTACATAATTCGACTCCTCATTTGATAAATGAACCTATGTATTAAGTAACCAACTCATCTAAAATTTTAAAGTGTTGGAGCAAGGCCCAATCGGATTCTTATGTTATATTCTAACACTCCCCCTCACTCAAAATTCCATTTATGGATTGAGAGTTGATCACGGGAACCAACTCATCTAAAACCTTAAGGTATTAGATGAAGACCTTATATGGATCTTATATTATATTTTAACACTCCCCCTCACTCGAAAACCCATTTATGGGTCGAAGACTGAATCACGGGCGTCCATCTTTTGCGGCGTAAATTGTCTTCGTGTCCAAATTTAATATTGAGAATATTGGGGGTCGCAGAGAGTCGAACCTGGGCTCTGATACCATGTTAAGTAATTAACTCATCTAAAACCTTAAGGTGTTAGAGGAATCCCTTATATGGATCTTATATTATATTCTAACACTCCCCCCACTCGAAAGCCCATTTTTGGGTTGAAGAATGGTTCACATGCGCTCATCTCTAAAGTATAACTTGCCTTCATGTCCATATAATGTTAGAGGAAGGCCCAACCGGATTTTTATGTTATATTCTAACATTATGTTTACCGAAAGATATGAACCAGACTTATATAATCCGGCCCCTCATTCGATATATGTAGCCAAACCAAAGATGAGGTTTCATTCTTTGTTCCCCTGTTTAATTGATGAATATGCATACAGCATATAATGCTGGATTTCACAATTAACAACCAGCATATATTGTGTAGCCTTCCAGATTAGGAAGTATTGCCCTATTTGCTTGTAGGGGATGTATGTACATGTATCCAGTATATCCTAGCTAGTGCTGGCATTATTGTGTGTAATCTAAGTTTTGAGTGTGTAGGTCTAACTATTTATGATCATGTTGTTCTGTTCTCCGGGGAGTTGACAGACATAATTACATTCTAAATCAAGATTTCAGAACACTCATAATTTTGCATAGGCTTTAACAAATTTGCACAACTGATGTCGTCGGAGTATGCTTTTTAGAAATGCATATTTATATTTTAACGTAATCCCCCTGTAATTAACAATAAACTAGGTGATCACCCGTGCGAAGCACGGGCACAGATTGAACATGAGCCGAGATTAAAATATTAATTAATATTAATACGCTATTTAATTATGTAGTTATAATGAAACGAATCCGAGATAATTATAAAAAAATAAAGTAAATAAATTTTTTTAATTACGTAGTTGTAAGGAATCGAACCCGAGATGAAGCTAAAAAAAAAATTAAAGTAAATAAATCTTGTATAATTATGTAGTTGTAAGGAATCGAACTTGATGTGAAGCTAGAAAAATAAAGTAAACAAATCTTGTATAATTATGTAGTCGTAAGGAATCGAACTCCGAATTTAGTGATAATCAAATTTGATATTTTGATACTTTAGTAATATTGTGTACCATTAAAACATGATTTTTCACATTAATAAAAAGGATAGATTAGATGTGCTTAATGCATGAAGTTTGTCATTAAAATGGATGCATTAGATTCTTAAGATTCAATTTATCATGATAAATAAATTTTAAGCACATAGTTTGTGATTAAAAGTACCCTACTTTAGAGTCTCTGCTGTTTAGAAAATCTATACTCTTTATTAATGTGGAAAATCATGTTTTAATGGTACATAATAGTACCAAAATACCAAATTTGGTTATCACTAAATTCGGGGTTCGATTCCTTACAACTACATAATTATACAAGATTTTTTTACTTTAATTTTTTTTAGCTTCATCTCGGGTTCGATTCCTTACAACTACATTTTTCCAGATGTGGGTGGAAGAGACGTATTTCCTTACAACTACATAATTATAAAGATTTATTTATTTTAATTTTTTTAGCTTTATCTCGAATTCGATTCTCTATAACTACATAATTAATGTTAAAGTCTAAGTCTAATATGTTAAAGTCTAATTTAGTGGCCATGTTAAAGTCTAGTTTATACCTTCAAGGATAGACTTTGTGTACCATTTTTCATCTATATATTGTTTCCTCTAGCATGTAATTGAATAAGCTGAATATTTCATAGCAATACAAGAGTTCTTTGTTTGTCTCTTACATTGTTGTTTAGCTTCCCTTATGCTTCCTTTTTAATACAAGATGTAGCATAAGGTCTTAATTCCAACATGGTATCAAAGCTTTAAGCTCCTTACCTCCATGACTTCCGCTAAAAATTTCGAGTTTTTTTAAAGTGGTCAAAACTCCGTTTTAAGGATATCGTTAGACTGGCCTCGTCGAGAGGAGTCCAGAAGTGATTTCGGAATTCAAAACCGATGCCAAACGAAGCCGTACGAGATGCCGGAAGATTGGCATTGAAGAAGATGATGAACAGTGACCAGCTTTGAAGATGATGAACAGTGACTGAAAATTACATTTTGGTACCTGAAGTTTTGCGGACATTATAAATTGGTCCCTGAGGTTTCAGAAGTTACAAATCGGTGCCTGAAGTTTAAAAAAAAAAGAACACATCATTTTCCTTGATCTCAAGCTATGCGTAGCTTTTTCAACGAAATACATATTTGGCGATCCACTAATGCAACCTCAGATTCTACACCAGAAATTGCATCAATTATTGAGCTTGAATCCATTCACAGTCACTACGGGATCCTCAGACAAGACAACCTCTTGGGACAGAACGTAGCAGCGAAATGTTCTAATCGACATTCAATCTCTATATCACACACAGCACACATATATATACATATTATTGTCATATTCATATATATTCGCTCGTGATTTCAACGTATCACAACATAGCACACATATGTATACACATCACAATCATATACATATATGTCCACTCATAGCACTTATATATATATATATATATATATATATATATATATATATATTCATGTCATATACATATATATTCGCTCGTGATTTCAACGTATCACAACATAACACACATATATATACACATGACAGTCATATATATATATATATATATATATATATATATATATATATATATATATATATATATATATATATATATATATAATTCGCTTATTTTCAAACAACTCCCATACAGATCGATTGTCAATTCAGCAACCAATAAAGTTAAAATGGCACAATTCATCTACATCGTGTCTCCGATTCAGAAGCTCATCCTCTTGACAGTTTTGGTGATTTTGTTCACAAACTAAAGCTGATTTTCCAACCATCTTAAGTTTGAGGGGGGGGGGGGGGTGTTAAAGTCTAATCTAATTTAGTGGCCATGTTAAAGTCTAGTTCATACCTTCAAGGATAGACTTTGTGTACCATTTTTCATCTATATATTGTTTCCTCTAGCATGTGAGAATTATTCTGTAGAAGGCTGGGTTGTCAAGATTAGAAGGCTGGGTTATCAAGATAAGGTCTGAAGGCTGCAAGCAGTAATTATAGATGAGTAAAATATGGTAGGATGCCATGTGAAAAAAAGAATAGAATGAAACAAAGGCAGCTAAGCTACAAGTCAAATATTCACACAAGGAAGAGTTAATAGCAGCTAGCACATTGACATAAGCAATGACATGTACAATATAGCCTATAAATAGAGAGTAGGTTAATTCAACAATGTAGTCCGTTTGTATTTCAAGTAGTGTAATATAATAGCCAAGCTTGTGCCTAATATATTTCAGTTTATATAAAACTTATCATGGTATCAGAGCCTCCGATCTTCGAGGCGTCATTCTTCCGCGTTTTTACTTGTTTTGTTTTCTTCGACCACAAATAATCAAACCCAGCTCTATTTTTCTCTTGATTTCTTTTTTTATCCTTTTCTTCTCTGCAAACACCATTTTCCTTTGTTTCTCCGTTCGAATCTTCTTCCCTGTTCTTCCCTTTTGTTCGTTTATTTTGGTTTCTGCGTTTCTGAATTTGCTGGAATGAATCAGAGAGATTTGAGCGAGATTTGTATGATGAAAAATCAAGAAAATAGGGTGATAGTTGGAGAGAGTAATTATAAGTAACGAGAGCTTTAGGCTCTTGATCTTCGGTATTTTCGTTGTCACCAAAATCAGTTGTACAAAACATACCACATACCTCAAGTTAAGGCCCTGTTTGGCTAACCATATAAGTTAACTTATATGGCCAAAGTCCGTTTAACTTATTTTGTAGTGTTTGGCAAAATAAGTGAACGAGCTTATTAACAACTTATATGGGATAAGTTGAATGTTAAGAAATCCTAACATTCAACTTTCAACTTATTCTTATTTCTCGATACACGCAATATTCTTATCCTTTAAATCTTCAAAATCATATATATTTTGAGTCGTTCATTAAAAAATTGATATGTATATATCAAATTTCTCTACTCATCGAGATCTATCCATTGATATCCACTTATATATATTAAAAAACAAATATTTTGAAAATATTTAAAAAAGTTAACTTATAAGTTCTGATTTGCCAAACACTCTACTGACTTATAATTTCTAATTTACCAAACACTCTATTGACTTATAAGTTCTGATTTACTTATCACTTATATGACACTTATCACTTTAAGCTATAAGTTACTTGTTTTAAGGTAAGTCAAACGGGCACTAAGTTCCGGTAGTTTTTGCAATCCTATATCAAAACCACCAGCTTATCTTGTTGATTCACTACTCTTTCCGCTACACCCACAACTACCAAACTCCCGGCAAACCCAGCTGAGTAACGAGTTAATTCAGTAACTCACCCATTTTAGCTTGCGGAATCCATCATTTTTAGTCACCCAACTGCACTTGTCTTTGAGACTATTGCTCAAACAGTTGGTGGCCACAAATCAGACTCCTCCAACTTAACATCTCCTACACCGCTGCATCATCCCATCTTCCTCCCTCTCACCTTCTTGGTGTTGCTTTCTCTGTGACATTACACAATCAATACTTATATTTACACCAATTCCAGCCACAATACAAACTACTAACACCCTCATTCTCCTCCGGCAAGCAATCATTTCTATTTGGGTTAAGAGTCTCCATCCGAAAATTTCGCGAAGCATCACCAAAGCAGCTCCTCTCATTATCATTTCTCCTGGAGATATGAAAATTGATAGTAGTTGTAGCTGATTCAGATCCGGATAAACCAGCCCCGACCTTTAGATACACATAGTATGAGCTTGTATGCATTTATAATGCTTTTGTGTAGATGTGGAGAAATGAAGGGAAAGGGGCAGGAGCATTAAACCCTACAAATTAGTAGTACAACTAAGTATTTCTGTTCGGCGAACCTCATCCCTGTCGTATTTATCAAGGTTGCTGGCTTGTGTTTGGTTTGGGCTAGCATATAGTTATACCCTTGTTTTCATTATTTGGGCCACACTATATCAGCCCACTGAAAAATACAACCGGTATAATTGATTTTAGTAGTTTAACAAAAAAAATATATGGAAAGAGAAAATAGTTCACCGATTCAAACAAACTTGATCGGTTCGAACTATTTACCTTGGTCTCAAGCTAGGCGTAGCTTTCTCAAGGGAAAACGTCTTTGGCGGTACGTTAACGGGGATTTCACTATTCCTACCAAGGAGAAGGATGAAACTGATTCACAATTGAAAGATCGCATTGAAGAATGGGATGTCAAAAATCATCAAGTTATTACATATTTAGAAACTCTTCCGTTTCTAAAATTAATTTACAATTTGGAAATTTTGACATCGCAAAAGAAATCTGGGATCTTTTGGAATCTCGGTACACTACATCCGATCTTTCTCACCAATATCAGATTATGCATTCTCTCAGTAAGCAGAAACAAGAGTCTGGTCAACCAATAGCTGATTTTCTCTCACAGATACAATCACTTTGGGATCAATTGACATTGTCTGAACCAAAGTGGCAACACACGGAGGATGCAACACTTTATCAAACATATCATGACCAGTAACGACTCATCCAATTTTTTAATGGCTCTTGCACCAGATTATGAACCAATTAGAACTGCTTTGCTTCATCGTGTTCCTCTACCCTCTTTGGAAACTGCTGTTACGGAACTCATTTCTGAAGAAACTCGACTCGACATCGGCAAAGGCATCCATGTGGAAGATATGGTCCTAGAAATACCTTCATCATCTACCTTTGATAAGCCATTTTGCAAGTTTTGTAGGCAAAATGGACACTTGATCAAGGATTGTGTAACACTTTGCAATCATACCTGCCAACTGTTCGCACTAATTCACGCAAGCATACGCGGTCACAAGTAATATAGAATAAAGTTTAGTTCGTTCCCACAGAGACTGGTTTAGGTTTGATTTACAGATTAATGCACCTATGCAACAATGTATGATTATCCTTCACTGCTAAGACAAGTAACAAATTTCGGTTTTTGTTTATCTAATTAACTAAGATGCAAATTAACAAATCTAAGAATTAACTATTGAGAATCAAAATCGAATTACTTATGCGAGAGAAAACATGGGATCCTAACTTTATTAAGTACTTCGTTTAGATCTGACGCCTTTAATTACTGCATACTGTAAAGCATAATGTAATGTAATATGTAATAGAGACATATATAACTCAACTAGGATAAAAGATAAATAATATTAACTCTATACAGGGATCGTGAAATTCGAAGAATATGCATCAACAAGGATCAAGTCGCTGAAAGAAGTTCATTAACATGATCAAGCCTCAGTGACAAAATAAGATGTACAGATGATTCAGTTGAAGGGCCAAAAGATTCTAGTGATAAAGTTTTTATGGTTGCACAATTCTTAGCAGTGTTCTTAAAGACATGATACGAAGACCACGAGTGAATGTTAGTCGTCTGTGAACCAGACCAGTTGCACTAGGCGTCAACACTTCACAAAGGAATCGAAGTATCTAACTCAAAAAAACTGTTAAGAGGTATGATTGAATTTAGAGCAGTGTTGATATCCTCTAGTCAGTTGGAAGCTGAATATTTAAGGATGTCAAATTAAGAGGAAAATGAATAGTATCCGAAATTACTATTCATATGAAAAGTAAACAAAAGCAGGTGGGATGAAAAAAGCAGGTGGGACAAGTGAAAAACAGAAAAGAAGAAAGAAGAAAAATAGAAAAGAAGAAAGCAGGCGGCGGCAGATGTTCGTCACCCGTTACGTAATATTAGCCGCATAGTGATTTTCTAGAATCTATAAATAGGCCTGTTGTATTTCATTTCAAAACACACCTCAACACCCAACTCTCTCTTCTCTCTATTATATCTTCTATGTGTAAGCTGCTAGACAGTCCATCTAGTAGGAAATCCGGCTTAGCCCGCTTTTAGGAAGTGTCGGGTAGAAGGTCCTCGTGCCTAAACTATCCTTAGGAGTGTTCTGTTTTGAAGCTAATCCATTGGATTAGAAGTTGTAACACCCCTTCGAATTTATTATCAATAAAGATATATTCTCGGAATTATTTTTTATTTTTTGTAGTATCGTATTCAACCCCCCTTCTATGATACTTCGGGACCTAACAATTGGTATCAGATCAAGCTTCTAACATACAAGAAGTCTAAAGATCAAAACCATGGGAAGGAAGGATACAGGTGTAAAGATTCCAATGCTTGACAAAGATAATTACTTTCACTGGAAAGTAAAAATGCACCTTCATCTCTCAGCCATCGATGAAGGCTATGTAGATTGCATAGAGAAAGGACCTCATGTTCCAATGAAGGCCAACTCTGGGATTGGTCAAGATGCTGGCACTGTAGCTGCTGGAAGGCCTATCCCAAAGAATCAAGCCGAGTACACAGATGAAGACTTGGAGGAGATTCACAAAGATAAGAAGGCTATGAACATCCTATTCAATGACATCGACCAAGATATGTTTGATTGTGTTATAAACTGCACCACTGCCAAGCAAGTGTAGGACACTATTCAAACAATCTGTGAAGGAACTGAGCAAGTCAGAGAAAATAAAATGTAGCTCCTAATACAACAATATGAGCATTTTCACTACTCCTCTGGTGAAAATCTAACAGACATATTCAGTAGGTTACAAAAGTTACTGAATGGTCTAAAGTTGTATGGGAGAAAATATGAAACCAAGGACTCCAACCTAAAGTTTCTGAGACCTCTTCCTAAGGAATGGAAGCCAGTGACAGTCTCATTGAGGAACTCTCAAGACTATAAAGATTTTACACTTGAGAGACTGTATGGCATCCTGAAGACCTATGAGCTTGAAATGCAGCAAGATGAGGAAGTGGAGAAAATCCAAAAGAAAGGTTGATATGTTGCCTTGGTGGCCAATATTCCAGTAATCCAAGTGAGTGAAAAGATGGAGAGCACTCAAGCCACACCAAGTTCAAAGACTTGTGAAGGAGGACCTGAAACTAGCAGAGGGAAAAGCAAGTTGGTTGAAGAACTTGATGCATTGAGTGGAGATGAATCTGATGACTTGGATGATTATCTAGCATTCTTGTCAAGGAGATTCTCGAAGATCAAATTCAAGAGGAATCCAACAGGAGGCAAGCAATTCGGAAAAGGTTTTCAGCCATCCAGAGACATGGTTGAAAGGTTTAATTTCAAATGTTTTAACTGTGGAATTGCTGGCCATTTTGCCAATGAATGCAGAAAGCCTAAAGCTGAGAATGAGAAGAAACAGTTCGAGACTTTGATTACAAGAAGAAATATTTTGATCTTCTCAAGCAACAAGGGAGAGCATTCGTGTCAAAAGATAGTGACTGGGCTGTTGGAAGTGACTCAGATGCAGAAGAGGAGTTTGTCAATCTTACACTCATGACAAACGAAACTAATGAAGAAGCTAGCTCAGCAAGCAACCAGGTATTCTCTACAATCTTAACTGATCTTTCTAAAGCTGAATGTGCTATCACAATTGATGAAATGTCTATTGAATTGTATAACATGCATGTTACCTTAAAATCACTTAACAGAGAGAATAAGAGGATTAAAGACCTTAATGAAAAGTTAAGTGATAGGAATGCTTTAATAGAAACACAGTTGATTGAGTTTGAAACTCTGAGAAGAGATTGCTTGGATGCTAAAAATGAAATGATTGAGGATATAAATAGAGAGGAAGTTTTAAAGAAACAGTTAGTAGAGGAACAGAATCTGATTGCTAAGTGGAAAGGATCAACAGTTGTAACTGAGGAAATTTGTAATGTTCAAGGAATTGATTCTTTCTGCAAATTAGCAGAAGCTAAGTTAGATGTTGATAGGGAAGTTACTTCAGACAGTGATTTAGTCAAAAAAGAATGTTCTTTAAGACTTAAGCCTGTTAGCAAAGCAACTTTAACTAAATTGAATAAAAAGTACGGGCCTGTCAACAAGAACTTTGTTAATGGAGAATGTAGCAATACTGAATCAGCTGAGAAAAGAAACATAGGCAACTTGTCCCACAAGCAATTGAAGGACAAGCTAGAAAATGTTAAGTCAGGTGTTAAGGACAAGAAAAAGAACAAAAATAGTAAGGTAGGGATTAACAAGCACAACAATTACACACCTGATAAATATGCTCCTAGGAAAGAATGTGTAAAGTGTGGAAGTAGTAATCATTTATCTACCAACTGCAAAGCTATGAAAAATCCTTTGATGCCTAACATGCCTATGTTTGTGCCTGCAATGAATGTTATGCCAAATATGTATGCTCCCTCTGCTCATGCATCTAGTCAATATGCTAACATGCCATCCATGCATAATCCATACTACAATACTTTCAATATGCCACAGATGCCATGGATGATGAATAACATGTTTGCACAGACTATGCCTAACAATGCTATTAACTATAACAAATATGAGCAAGTATCAAATTCTGTCTCTCCAAGGCCCAAACCTAAAGTCAAAATTGATATAACTCAATCTAAACCTTCGGTTAAAAGGGATTTGAAGGATAAGAAATTGGCTAGCATGGCAGGGCCCAAGAAAACTTGGGTACCAAAATCAACTTGATTTTGTTTTGATGTGTGCAGGGAAATAGAAAGAATATTTGGTATCTGGACAGTGGTTGTTCTAGGCATATGACTGGAGATTCTACCCTGCTCACTAAGTTTGAGGAGAGAGCTGGCCCTAGCATTACCTTTGGAGATAACATCAAAGGATATACTAGAGGATATGGCTTGATTTCACAAGGGAATGTTGTCATTAAAGAAGTAACACTGGTTGATGGACTTAAGCATAACTTGCTAAGTGTCAGTCAACTGTGTGATAAAGGCCAGAATGTCTGGTTCACATCTGAAGCTTGTGTCATTTTCAAGAAAAGTGACAACAACGTAGTGTTTACAGGAGATAGAAGAGGAAATGTGTACATTGCTGACTTCAATTCAACAAATGCAAACATGACTACATGTCTTCTACTTAAGGCAAGTGTAGATGAAGGTTGGTTTTGGCATAAAAGACCGTCACACTTGAATTTTAAAGCAATGAATGAGTTGGTAAAGAAGGATTTGGTTAGAGGTATTCCAAAATTGGATTACTCCAAGGATGGATTGTGTGATGCATGCTAGAAAGGGAAGCAGAAGAAGGCCTCTTTCAAATCAAAGTCAATGTCATCAATGGATCAACCCTTGCAACTACTTCACATGGATCTCTTTGGACCAGTCAATGTGTTGTCAATCTCAAAGAAGAAATACTGTCTTGTGATTATTGATGATTTCTCAAAATTCTCTTGGACATTCTTTCTGCACTCTAAGGATGAGGCGGGTGAAGTCATTATAAATCACATCAAGATAGTCAACAACAATCCTTTACTGAAAGTAAGGAGAATCAGAAGTGACAATGGAACTGAGTTCAAGAATTCTGTAATAAGAGAGTTTTGTGAAGAAGAAGGAATTATCCAAGAATTCTCTGCACCCAGAACTCCTCAACAAAATGGTGTAGTGGAAAGAAAGAACAGAACTCTAATTGAAGCTGCAAGAACAATGCTTGAAGAGTCTAAGCTACCAACATACTTCTAGACAGAAGCTATAAACACTACATGCTACACTCAGAATATTTCTTTGGTCAATCAAGCAAAAGGCATGACACCTTATCAACTTTTCAAAGGCAAGAAACCAACAATCAACTTTCTGCATGTCTTTGGATGTAAATGTTTTGTACTGAAAAATCATGGTGAGCATCTTGGAAAATTTGATTCAAAGGTAGATGAAGCTATCTTTGTTGGATACTCAGCTGGAAAATCCTAAAGAGTCTACAACCTAAGACTAAACATTGTAATGGAGTCCATACATGTTGTCTTTGATGACAAGAAAATATCTGGTCTAGTAGATGAAGGTTTTCATGAGTCTCTCTCATTTGAAAATGAGAGAAGTGGTGAGGAAAGTGAATATGATGATGAAGAATGGAGATCAAATGGTGTGAGAAACAGACAAGGATCATCAGTTGAAGTGCAGAATGAACCACCTGTTGAAGAGCAACTTACACCTTCAGTTGAAAATCAAAGAGAAGCATTTGTTGATGAATCTGCAAGAACTCCATCAATCTCGAGGGCCATACACTCAGGGGGAGTTTCTCACAATCAAAACTCAATAACAAGCCACAATGATCAACACAGAGAAAATGAAGCCACTTCATCAAGGTCAAACTTACTACCACAAAGAAAATGGACCAGGGATCATCCATTTGAGCTTATCATTGGAGATCCTAATTCAAAGGTCCAAACCAGAAGAGCAACTCAAGAAGAATGCTTATATAGCAGTTTTCTATCCAAAGAGGAACCAAAAAGATTTGAACATGCTCTTCTGGATCTAGACTGGGTTTTAGCAATGCAAGAAGAGCTAAACCAGTTTGAAAGAAATGAAGTATGGAAACTTGTACCCAAACCTAAAGACAAATTAGTGATTGGCACTAAGTGGGTATTCAAGAACAAGATGGATGAGAATGGCATAGTCACAAGGAATAAAGCTAGATTAGTTGCTAAAGGCTACTGTCAAGAGGAAGGAATTGATTTTGAAGAAACCTTTGCTCCAGTGGCAAGGTTAGAAGTAATAAGGATCTTCTTGGCCTATACAGCGCATGCCAATTTCAAAGTCTATCAAATGGATGTCAAGAGTGCATTTCTGAATGGTATTATGGAGGAGGAGGTGTATGTTAGTCAACCATCTGGTTTTGAAGATCCAGACTTTCCAGAATATGTGTTCTTTCTACTCAAAGCACTCTATGGCCTGAAGCAAGCACCTAGAGCCTAGTATGACACACTCTCACAGTTCCTTATAGAGAATCACTTCATTCGAGGTACTATTGATAAAACTCTCTTTTATAGAAATGTCAATGGCTCTATGATACTTGTCCAAATTTATGTAGATGATATAATATTTGGGTCTACAGATGAGAAACTTTGCAAGAGGTTTGCCAAACTCATGCAAAGTAGATATGAAATGAGTATGATGGGTGAATTAACTTATTTTATTGATTTACAAGTTAAACAAGTGAATGAGGGTATTTTTATAAGTCAAAAAAAATACATTTATGATCTTTTAAAAAGGTTTTATTTAGAAGATTGCTCTTCTGCAAAAACACCCATGGCCACTGCCACTAAGCTTGAACTGAATACTAAGGAAAAGAAGGTGGACATGACAAGCTATAGGGGCATGGTTGGATCTCTTTTATACTTAACAGCTAGTAGACCTGATATTATGTTTGCTACATGTTTATGTGCTAGATTTCAAGCTGATCCTAGGGAATCTCACTTAGTAGCTATTAAAAGGATTTTCAGATATCTTAAGGGAACACCAAACCTTAGCATTTGGTACCCTAAAGATTCTGGTTTTGATCTAATTGGTTACTCAGATGCAGATTATGCAGGTTGAAAAATGGATAGAAAAAGTACAATAGGAACCTGTCAATTCTTGGGAAACAAGCTGGTCTCATGGTTCAGTAAGAAGCAGAACTCAGTATCTACCTCAATGCAGAGGCTGAATACATAGCAGATGGGAGTTGTTGTTCACAGATTCTATGGATGAGAAATCAACTACTTGACTATGGAGTTAAAGTTGAGAAGATCCCAATTTTCTGTGATAACACTAGTGCAATTGCAATATCACAGAATCCGGTGCAGCATTCTAGAACCAAGCTAATAGACATCAGATACCATTTCATCAGGGAGCATATGATGAAAGGCACTGTGGAACTGCATTTTGTTCCTAGTGAAAAATAGTTGGCAGACATTTTTACTAAAGCTTTGGATGAAGCAACCTTTTCAAGGTTGGTAAGTGAGCTTGGTATGTTAAATTTCACATGATCTTTTAAAATGTCTGTTCAATTTGCTTGCAGCCAGTGAATTTCATTCTCTGGATTTTGTTTGTTTTATTTGCTTATCTGCATGATTATTCTGGAGATATCATTGTAGCATAATTAAATAAATATTTTATTGACATATATCAATTAATGATATTTTGTTAATTTTATGTCTATTTAATTGTGAGTTTATCTGATTATTGTGGATTAATTCTTAATTTACTGCGTGATTATTTTTAAATCCATAATAATTAGAAGTATTAAATATGTGTATATGTGTATAGGCTGATAGGTTTCGGTGATAAGATGTTTTTCGGTTGACAGGTTTCAGTGATAAGATGTTTTTCGGCTAATTAGGTTGTTAGGTTAGAAATTATTGAACGGTGTTATTTTTTCAACATAACCTGTCACTATCACACCTAACCCACTAAACCTTGAAACCTTATAAATGATGAGTTTTTGTTTGTGTTTAACATCATCATTTTTCAGATATACAGAGCATATACACACGATTGCTGAATATTTCGAGCTTTGATCGGAAAGATCTCTCAAATCTAGCTGGTGGTTTTTAGATCGGCTTTCATATTATTGCTTTATACATCATCCTTTATAAAAACTAACCCTTGTTTTTGAATTTCCTCAAAGTTTTGAAAATGGCATTGCAGGGAAGCTTTTTAATTGCTAAAATTAATCATATTTCCATTCAGCAAATCGAAACCATTCTGGATGAGCAATTTCGGGCTTGGACACAATTTCTGAATGAACATTCATTAATTCGCTATGCTTTAGTTACACCAGTGCAGCTTAACCATGATGCATTGCGTGAACTATATTACAGTGCGGTTAACACTTCTGGACAGGACGGGTGTGCAATCACATATCGACTGTTTAGTAGGTCGATTAGGGTCACTGAATGAGATGTTAATCGAATTCTTCATTTTCCTATGGAAAATCTTGTTTCTGATCCTACACCTGAACAGATTGAAATGTTCTTTCGTTTTATAAGGTACCAAGATGGCAATTTCAATACTGGTAATCTTTATAGAACATTTCCAACCCAGTACTGGAATTTCTACTTTCACACTCTTAACCATGTTTTTTCCTCAGATAGAACAAATCAGGATCGAACACCTGAATTTATTCAAAAATTAGGGTATGCGGTCGTCAATAATTTGAGGATTAATTTTGGAAAAATAGTGCTTGGTCAAATCATTTTAAAGATGAAACACTTGGGAAGAAGAGATGTTCGGACTCAAAATGTCAAATGTCTATATCTAAGGTTTCTACAGCTAATATTAAATGATTTTTTGAATGATTAAAACAGGGTACGCTTGGAAAATGGTCGAAAGGTGGAATGTTCTTACATGAAGACGAATGTAATTAATTACATAAGCAAAAAGAACTATACGGATGTGCCTACAGTCCTAACTGAATATCTAAAGACTGTCCCACTTCCGTTGTTACCAAGACCAGTGAGAGCAGGTATACGACAAGGTAATATTTCAATCCCTGCTATTCCAACCTCTGTATTCCCTGTTGTGTCATAGGAAATACAGTTTGTACAGCCCCTAGTGGCCATCTTACCCGACCAATAGCAGGAAATCCCACCGACTCTAACACAGGTCGAAGAGCCCATTCTACAAATGCAAACACAAACACAACAAACTCCTACACCTCAATTGTCACTTAAACGACCATCCATCAACACTTTTGAGGGAGATAGCGCCTCAGCAGCACCATATAAGGAGTTAGTTACATCAGCCGCTCTACCTCATTCTAAACGGAGTAAACCCAATGAACCTGAGGTAACGACAACTGTTATTCAAACAATTCTTCCTTATCCAATGAGTGAAAATGTAAACGAGGTTGAATTGACGGGAGCTACTATCTTGAGTTCCATTTCACGGAACATAAGAGTGGTTGATGATCTTTCTAAAGATCAAATGCCTTCACAGGCATCCGAGGTGGAATTACCTACCTCAATAACTGCTGGTGAATCTTCCATTTTACGGAAAGATCCATCGGTAGGTGGTTCTTTTATGAACCAATTGTCTTCACAGACATACGAGGGAAACTTGGGTTTTGTGCCATTTAATCGATTCAAGTTTAACCTCCCAGAGGGAAAATCTCTGGATCTCTTTCGAGATTTACCACTCTTTACCAGTGGTCGGCAACTCGCTTCACGCGAGGACGGAAGCTCATGAACTTTCATTACACCATCTATGACCTCTGAAAAAGGGGCTAGGATGATTTCATTTGCAGGTACACATCTCGGTGGAAGCTCTGGAAGAGAGTTGAGGGAAACACAAACAGAACATGTAAGTGTAACCCAAACCACTAAACTGAGTGAATATAGAGTGTTGAGTGAAACACCTGCAGAATGTACGAGTGAACAACCTACTCAACCACATGCACCTGTCACCAGAAAGGAATACAGCAGACTCCTTACATGGGTCCAAACAATGGAGAAAGAATTGCAAAATAGCTGTAAGTCCATTGCAGAAATCAAAATTTTGCAACTTATTCAACATGATGTATTCCAGGTTCAATTGAATACCATGGCAACCCAGTTAAATGATGCAATCAACTCCTCGGTAAAGCCATCTTCGTCTAATTTACCAACTCCACATCCTACTACTCTGGAGGATAACCCAACTGACGGGGAGAAGTTGGATGATCAAGAAAAATCTACTAGGCGTAAGGGCAAAGAAAAGGTTGTTGACACGGAATTAACTTTATTTTGGGAAAGGAAAAGCTAATGGGAGTATTAGTGCTATGTGGAAAGAAAGCAAGGCAAACTTGATATGTTCAATCTAGAGGAACAATTAACTTGCACTTGGTTAATTTTATAAATCTGGAAAATGTATATATATGATCCAGAATGCACTTTAATATTATTTATCTTTGTATTTTATTTTGTTGTATCAGTTGAGTTATCCTCTAGGAATTTGGTTGTTAAACCCTAACAATCAAATAGGGGGAGATTGTAAAGCATAATGTAATGTAATATGTAATAGAGACATATATAACTCAACTAGGATAAAAGATAAATAATATTAACTCTATACAAGGATCGTGAAATTTGAAGAACAGGCATCAACAAGGATCAAGTCGCTGCAAGAAGTTCATTAACTTGATCAAGCCTCAGTGACAAAATAAGATGTACAGATGATTCAGTTGAAGGGCCAAAAGATTCCAGTGATAAAGTTTTTATGGTTGCACAATTCTTAGCAGTGTTCTTAAAGACATGATGCGAAGACCACGAGTGAATGTTAGTCAACTGTGAACCAGACCAGTTTCACTAGGCGTCAACACTTCACAAAGGAATCGAAGTATCTAACTCAGAAAAACTGTTAAGAGGTATGATTGAGTTTAGAGCAGTGTTGATATCCTCTAGTCAGTTGGAAGCTGAATATTTAAGGATGTCAAATTAAGAGGAAAATGAATAGTATCCGAAATTACTATTCATATGAATAGTATCTGAAATTACTATTCATATGAATAGTAACTGAAATTACTATTCATATGAATAGTAATCGAAATTACTATTCATATGAAAAGTAAACAAAAGTAGGTGGGATGAGAAAAGCAGGTGGGACAAGTGAAAAACAGAAAAGAAGAAAGAAGAAAAATAGAAAAGAAGAAAGCAGGCGGCGGCAGATGTTCGTCACCCGTTACGTAATATTAGCCGCATAGTGATTTTCTAGAATCTATAAATAGGCCTGTTGTATTTCATTTCAAAACACACCTCAACACCCAACTCTCTCTTCTCTCTATTATATCTTCTCTGTATAAGCTGCTAGACAGTCCATCTAGTAGGAAAGCCGGCTTAGCCCGCTTTCAGGAAGTGTCGGGTAGAAGGTCCTCGTGCCTAAACTATCCTTAGGAGTGTTCTGTTTTGAAGCTAATCCATTTGATTAGAAGTTGTAACACCCCTTCGAGTTTATTATCAATAAAGATATATTCTCGGAATTATTTTTTATTTTTGGTAGTATCGTATTCAACCCCCCTTCTACGATACTTCGGGACCTAACACATACGATGGTTATGATAACTGACGGATAACACGAAACAAGTATAGGCTACCTGTCAGTATACGAATACAAAACTACTCATACATCCACAAAAGAGATAGAAGATGGGTAGACACCAATTATGTTTAGACCCTATATGTCTATAAGATTTGAAAACATAACGGTTGAAGCACAATTTATCCATAAAGATCACATAGGGCAATGTAAGATAGTTCAAATTACACTACGAATCATGTTGGTAACAATCATGAACCTATGCTAGTATGGCAAGTTCTAAATCTCAAGATCTACTTTCACTTCACAAGAGATTAATAGATTAGATGTTAGCTACGCATCTAACAATTAAGCACAACCATACGAGGATATCAAGTATACATCATACACAGATCTTTAAAGCATCAAAATAATAAACTCCATAAATAAATCCGTTAGAATCCCATGACAACGATTAGTTCATAATCGAACGGCTCGTCATCATGGGATCTGATGAAACCATGGTAAATAACAATTATTAAAGATTACAGATAACTAGAGTAATGAGTTTAAGAAAACAAATCCGAAATCTAGAGTACTGCCTAATTTAAAAGAATACAATAGTAGATCTAGATCTCCGAATGATGTCACGTCCTTCCGGAAATCCGTCTCCAAGTCTGAATCTCTATCTCCGGCTTTCTCTCTGTGTGTTTTTTTTAATCCCCATAATCTGATGAGAAGATGTGTTTAAATAGGCTCGGGAGTCTTTTCCAATAAGATATTACCATAATTACTATTTACAGCAGAAAAATAGGATTTTTCGGACAAAATTCGGATTCTGCATAATTGCTCGCGTACCGTGGCGCCTCTGACCCGTGCCGTGGCGCCCCTGGAATCTGTTGAGCCGCACCGTGGTGCCCTCTAGCGCGCCGTGGTGCCCGGATGAATCTGCCGGTTCTTTTTCTTGTTGTTTTCTTCGTTTTTCAACCTTTTTCTCCCGTTCCTTCTTCATGTGATGCTGTGTTGGGACAATCAGATCTTGGCACTGCGATTTTTGATACAATAAATTAACGAGTACGAATAGAAAAATCACCTTGTTAACGGTTGATTCCACGCTCTTCTATTGTATTCCCAAATTCCCTTAAGCAAAGTGTGGCCTTCGTCTTCTCAAGTTAAACTCTCTTCTTGCTCCTGGGTGGCTACAAAATTTTTCGACCAACCCTAGCAAGAAGAGAATAGGAATATATATAGGGCTACAATAGGGATCATGGACAATTAAGTTGAGCCTTCTAATTACATCTTGGGCATAGCTCAATGTAATTAAATATTAATTCAATCCACTAAAGAATTAATATTTGCACTACCTTTCCCAATACCGTAATTTAATTAATTAATTCGGTTCCAATATTATTTGATTATTAAATTCCCCATGTTTAAAATATCGCATGTCCATTAATTAAATAAATTACTGATAATTCATTTAATTAATATCTTTTATCCTTGATCATCCACTCAACCTTTATTTAATTATGCCGGAATAAATCCACCTGCAGGGTTTCACATAATTAAATCTTTTTGAGCTTTCAAGGGGACATCATTAACCCGAATATTATCAGGACATGGATTCCTTCAATAAATAATATCCACCATATATATTATTCCATCACCCAAAATATAATGAAATAAATCAAAAGAATTATTTCATATATAAATCAAAGCATGTAAATAATATACACGTGTCAATTACTATATCTGGATTAAGAACCTAAGCATTAATAATAACATAGAATCTTAGTTCACCTTCTTAATCAGTATAAGGGAACAATTCTAAATTTGATCCTGTTCAATATACACAAAGTATACTAGTATTATTTATTAGTCAATATAAACTAATCTAAATAATACTACAGCCATACCAGTGGATTGTCAAATACCACCTGTGCTGTGAACCTTATTATATTATATAAACCGTATTTAATAATCTAATATTCTGTATCCCATTTGATACTAGATTATTCACAATATATAATATTTAGACAACATGTAAACATTTAAATGATTCTCAATAAAATAGGCCAGAAATAAATGTATATACTTCAAATAAATATTTTCAGTATACACCAACAATCTCCCACTTATACTCAAAATATTATATGAGTATATCAGTGTTTATTTAATTCATTATTACACAAAAAAACTATGTGTCCATCCATCTGACTCCTATCGCTTCCACATGCCTGTCAAAAACTTTGGCTGGCAAACTCTTTGTGAAAGGATCTGCCCGGTTGTCTTCTGATGATATGTGAGCCACAACTATATCTCCTCGCTTTACGATTCCTCGTATGAGATGATACTTACGTTCAATATGTTTAGCTGCTTTGTGGTCTCGCGGTTCCTTCGAATTTGCCACAGCACCAGTGTTATCACAATACACTGTCAAGCTCCTAGGCAAATTAGGTACCACATCCAAGTCCAAAAGGAAGTTCCTGAACCATACAGCCTCCTTTGCAGCCTCAGAGGCCGCCACGTACTCGGCTTCCATGGTAGAGTCTGCAATGCATTTCTGCTTTACACTCCTCCATATAACGGCTCCACCTCCCAAAGTAAAAACATATCCCGAGGTTGATTTCCTCTTATCCCTATCTGATTGAAAATCTGAATCAGTATATCCCAAAGGAAATAGATCTGAGGCCTTGTAAATTAACATATACTCCTTAGTCCTTCTCAGGTACTCGAGTATAGTTTTTACTGCACTCCAATGTTCCTGACCTGGGTTCGACTGATATCTACTAACCAGGCCTACAGCAAAGCAGATGTCAGGCCTCGTACATAATATAGCATACATTAAGCTTCCACATGCCGAAGCATAAGGAACTGCTTTCATGCTCTCTATATCCTTAGGTGTCGAAGGACACTGCTCCTTGGATAGAGCCACTCCATGCTTAAAAGGTAGAAAACCTTTCTTAGAGTTCTGCATGTTAAAACGAGCTAATACTTCATCAATGTAGGGCTCTTGAGATAAAGCCAACATCCTTTTCTTGCGATCCCTTATTACTTTGATCCCAAGGAAGTATGCCGCTTCACCTAAGTCCTTCATTTCAAATTGTTTGAACAACCATGCCTTTACTGATGACAACATCTTAACATTGTTTCCAATGAGTAAAATGTCATCAACATACAGTACTAGAAAAACCACTGCATTACCCTCACTTCTCTTATACACACATGATTCGCTTGGACTTTGATCAAATCCATAAGACTGGACTGCCTGATCAAAACGAATATTCCAGTCCCTAGAAGCTTGTTTTAGTCCATAAATAGACCTCTTAAGCTTACAAACAAGATGCTCTTGGCCTTCCTTAATGAATCCTTTTGGTTGTTGCATATAGATGGTTTCCTCAAGACTTCCATTAAGGAAAGCTGTCTTGACATCCATTTGCCAAATCTCATAATCGAGATGAGCTGCTATAGATAAAAGAATCCGGATCGACTTAAGCATAACAACCGGTGAAAAGGTTTCCTCATAATCGATCCCTTCTTTCTGAGTATACCCTTTCGCAACAAGTCGTGCTTTCCAGGCTTTCACCTTTTTGTCAGATCCTCTTTTCTTCTTGTAGATCCACATACATCCATTGGGTTTTACACCTTTGGGTGGTTCCACGAGCTCCCAAACTTGATTAGAATACATAGATTCCATCTCAAATTCCATTGCCTTTTGCCAAAGATCTGCATCTTTATCTAGAATTGCTTCTTCGTATGTCCTGGGATCCTCAACATGTTCACCAGAGACCAAGTCCGAGGACTCTCCCAAAAACATGAATCTATCAGGTTGTTGAACAACCCTCCCACTACGACGAAGCACCGGTGTGGTATTAGTGACAAGTTGTGCATTTTCTTGTGGTTGATCTTCTTGTACTATTGGCACTTGGGGATTATCTGTCCCTCCCACTAGTTCCTCTAAAACGATACTACTCATGGGTTTGTGGTTCATTATATAGTCTTCTTCTAAGAATCTAGCATTGGTTCTAACAATGATATCTCGATCCCTAGGACTATAAAATGAATAACCTTTCGTTCCCATGGGATAGCCTACAAACAGCCTTACTTCTGTACGAGATTCTAACTTGGTCGCGTTCTTGTTCAGCACATGTGCTGGACAACCCCAAATCCGAATATGTCTTAGATTTGGTTTGCTACCAGTCCACAATTCTATTGGAGTCTTGGGAACTGACTTAGAAGGTACCAAGTTTAGAAGGTAAGCCGCTGTTTCTATAGCATATCCCCAGAACGACTTGGGTAAATCTAAATAACTCATCATCGATCTAACATTCTCTAAAAGAGTCCATTCCTTCTCTCTGCTACACCATTCTGCTGAGGTGTGCCAGGTGTAGACAACTGGGATGGAATCCCATTTTTTGATAAATATTCCCTAAATTCTCCAAGCAAGTATTCGCCACCACGATCTGATCGTAGTGACTTGATACATTTTCCAAGATGTCGCTTCTCCGCACTTGCTTTGTACTCTTTGAATTTTTCAAAGCATTCAGACTTACGGCGCAACAAATAAATGTACCCATATCTAGAATAATCGTCAATAAAAGTGACAAAATACTCATAACCTCCTCTTGCTTGGATACTCATAGGTCCACATAAATCAGTATGAACCAATTCTAATACTTCTTTGGCTCTATTCCCCTTTGCTTTAAAAGGCCTATTAGTCATCTTACCTTCCAAGCAGGATTCGCAAACTGGAAATGGCTCCACTGCCAACGAGCCTAATGGCCCATCTACTACCAGTCTTTGAATCCTCCTCAAGTTAATATGACCTAATCTTAAGTGCCAAAGATATGTTTGGTTCAATTCAGAAGGTTTCTTTCTTTTATTTGAGCTAGAAAGAATGTTATTAGTTTTCTTTTGTTGCAGCATTGGTTGGACAGGATTAATAATATATAAATTGTCTTGCAATGTACCAGAACATATAACTCGTTTATTCATCATAATAGAAACATTACGATCCAAACAAACATTATAACCATCCATGGCAAGTTTAGAAACCGAAATTAAATTCCTTCTAAACGAAGGTACATAAAGACAATTGTTCAAAACCAAAATCCTATCATCGCCAAAAGATAATGTAATTATTCCAACTGCAACTACTGCTACTTTCGTAGCATCTCCCATGAACACATATATCTCGCCATCTCTAAGCATTCTGGATTGCTGGAACCCCTGCAAAGAGTTACAAACATGGTCAGTGGCTCCTGTATCTACACACCAAGTGCTCGTAGATATAGCCGCTATATATGTTTCTGTAACTAGAGAAAGAGACATACCAGTATTGTTTGTCTTCTTAGGAAGAGGACAATCCTGTTTCCAGTGACCTGACTGCTTGCACCTGAAGCACTTGCCCTTAGGCTTTTTCACAGCACCATGAACTCCCACTGTATTAGCAACCTTTCCAGCTTTCTGTGTCAGAACCTTTTTCTTCTTCTTGACTTTCGGCTTAGAGGAAGAAGCTTTCTCAGCCACATTCACTTGAACATTCTGCTTAAAGAGTCCTTCAGCTGCCTGAAGTTCCGCGAGACTATACATCCTCTTGTTCATGGTGTAATTCAAGCGGAACTGCTCAAAACTTTTGGGCAGACTCATAAGGATGATATCGATCTGGGTTTCCCCATCAATATCAGCACCAAGGATCTCCATCTCATTCAGATGAGACATCATCCTGAGAACATGATCCCTTACAGGTGTTCCTTCAGCCATCTGAGTGTTCATTAAAGCCTTCATTGCTACTTGCATAGCAGCCCTACTCTGTTCTCCAAAAAGTTCCTTGAGATTAAAGAGCATATCTGAAGTAGTGGGCATAGCCTGATGCTGATGCTGCAAAACACCCGACATTGCTGCCAGAATGTAACATCGCGAGATCTCATCAGCCTTAACCCACCGCTTATAATACTCCTTCTCACTTTCAGTAGCATCTTCAGCAGGCTGATCTGGCTTGGGTTCATAAGTACAAAATTTGTACTCCTCAGCAGTCAACACTATGTCCAAATTACGTTTCCATTCAATATAGTTCGGTCCAGTAAGTTTGTTATCCTTAAGTATGGTGAATAGTGGATTAAAGCCCATAATGATCTAATCCTGAGAATCATACATGTAACACATAATCAAATAGTTGCATAAATCTTAAATCCTATTGGTTTCCTCTAACAATTAATTAAAATTAATGCACTAATATTTAAACACCATAAGTATCTGGTACGCCACGATGGGTGACATATATACCACTTAATTCGTTTAAATATTACTTCGGTCCTATTACTAAATAATACGCCACGTTTGGGTGGACTATATATTACCTTTCATAGCTAGGTGTATACCATTATCAAATCCTAAATTAATAGGAATAAGACCGGATGCCACCATTAAATATTTCAAATCAATAATCAATAATAGGATAATTCCCAGATCGGGGGGAGCATTGTCAAGAGGCGTCACTTAAGACCCCTTTCTAGATAGAATCATCCTTTCTCTCAATATCAAAAATCTATATTCAATCAGTGGTACCATTCTAATTAATCGAGTTCTATGAAACTTGGTATGCCACGTTGTGTGGCATGTATACCTTTCAATATTCGTAATTTATTTAGGAAGTTTGTCCTAGTAATATCCATAACACTACCTGACACCATAAATCATATGCCACGTTAGGGTGGACTATATATAATTTATATTCGTCTTAGTGTTAAAATTACATACAAACAATAATGGAGACCGTGAGATTTAATTCCTAATTAATTCCCTCACCCACTTAGTATTTTTATTTAAAATTGAGGAATTTTATCTAGCATGCATCGCCTTATGTTATTTAATCGCAGTCCAAATGTATCAAAATACACAAAACACATAACATAACAGCATGCTATACATGATTAAAGCATAATAAATAAATACTATGTCCATGTCGTCCTAATTATGTTAAACATGCAATTTAAAAATAATTACACACATAATTAACAACACACATAATTAATTATTTAAATCAATAATCAAAAATCAGTGGAAAAAATTAAAATAAATTTTTTTTCCACTATTATGGCCCCTTGAAAAATTTCCAGCCCTGTTCTGTTGAAAAAAAAAATTCTGCCAGAAAACAGCTATTGCGCAGACTGGAGTGGCGTTACTCCCCTTGTTGTGCATCCCATAGATGCGTTACCTATCCTGTCTGTTCCAGGGCTGTAACGCATGACGCACCTGCGTTACATGCCCTGAAGACCTATTGCGCAGTCCTTGCCTGCGTTACAGGCTTGTTCCAGAAATTTTCACCCGCCTCTTCTTCTCTGCTTCTGTTCGACTGTTTTCTTCTTGTATTCTTCGACTTAATCAAAACTCAAACAAGACCAGTAGCCACAATCAACTACGCAGCGGACAACTTTGTTTCTCCGATTTGATTTCCGATCGCACGTAATTGTTACAAAATACCCGAATTTTTATAAAACCCAACAAACAATTACAAAAAAAAATATATCTAATACAAAACTAATTTTGCAAAATCTATTCTAACACGATCAACCCTCGTGTTTTACAACCACGATAAACCACGTGGAAACCAAACAAAATAACCACGATTAAACCACGTGAGATCCAAACACATAATTAAAATATACATGGCCATAATAGTGGATAACAACCTGCAAAACAGAATATACAAGCCTACCACTATATACATGCATATATAATTACGACATGGACATCGTATCAAAATTCGCAGAACCATTGAACCTAGCTCTTGATGCCAATTGTTGGGACAATCAGATCTTGGCACTGCGATTTTTGATACAATAAATTAACGAGTACGAATAGAAAAATCACCTTGTTAACGGTTGATTCCACGCTCTTCTATTGTATTCCCAAATTCCCTTGAGCAAAGTGTGGCCTTCGTCTTCTCAAGTTAACCTCTCTTCTTGCTCCTGGGCGGCTACAAAATTTTTCGACCAACCCTAGCAAGAAGAGAATAGGAATATATATAGGGCTACAATAGGGATCATGGACAATTAGGTTGGGCCTTCTAATTACATCTTGGGCATAGCCCAATGTAATTAAATATTAATTCAATCCACTAAAGAATTAATATTTGCACTACCTTTCCCAATACCGTAATTTAATTAATTAATTCGGTTCCAATATTATTTGCTTATTAAATTCCCCATGTTTAAAATATCGCATGTCCATTAATTAAATAAATTACTGATAATTCATTTAATTAATATTTTTTATCCTTGATCATCCACTCAACCTTTATTTAATTATGCCGGAATAAATCCACCTGCAGGGTTTCACATAATTAAATCTTTTTGAGCTTTCAAGGGGACATCATTAACCCGAATATTATCAGGACATGGATTCCTTCAATAAATAATATCCACCATATATATTATTCCATCATCCAAAATATAATGAAATAAATCAAAAGAATTATTTCATATATAAATCAAAGCATGTAAATAATATACACGTGTCAATTACTATATCTGGATTAAGAACCTAAGCATTAATAATAACATAGAATCTTAGTTCACCTTCTTAACCAGTATAAGGGAACAATTCTAAATTTGATCCTGTTCAATATACACAAAGTATACTATTATTATTTATTAGTCAATATAAACTAATCTAAATAATACTACATCCATACCAGTGGATTGTCAAATACCACCTGTGCTGTGAACCTTATTATATTATATAAACCATATTTAATAATCTAATATTCTGTATCCCATTTGATACTAGATTATTCACAATATATAATATTTAGACAACATGTAAACATTTAAATGATTCTCAATAAAATAGGCCAGAAATAAATGTATATACTTCAAATAAATATTTTCAGTATACACCAACATTGCCGTACATTGTTCCTTTAACTAAAAATCTCCCAAGAATTTAAGGGGAAGATTCCGTTCTTCGTTCCAAACTCGAAATCCACACCAAGATCACGGAAATAGCAAACCCTAACCGACGATTAGCAAACCAGCACAACTAAACGAAACTCATCAAAAATACAACAACTTGAGGCCAAGTGAATCAATTCAAGCCGATATGGAACGCTCCAAGTGGATATAAAATCCACTTATCACACCCCCAAACTTAAACCGATGCTTGTCCTCAAGCATAAAATAGACTCAAAACAGGCTCGATTCTACCTAATGCAATGCAATGCATGAATGCAACTAAAATGAATATGCAACGATCCCCTTCAAACTAACCAAAACCACTCAGCAAGCAAATATCTCAAAGAAATGCAATACGTCCAAACAGAGCTCGACTAAGTCCCCGTATACTAACAATACATAAACAGAACGTGCGTATGTGTGATACTCATCAGATATACTCCTAACACCAGATCAAAGCCCTACATATTCTTCGCCAAGACACTCACAGGTTTATAAACAGAATGAACGCTAAACACTTCATAACCTAGAAACGCCTCCATCATCATTTGAGTTAGACAAAAATTCATGTTTTATTACTAAACAACAACTATAATTCAGACCCTTGTAGCGAGCGTTAGGTCAGTGGATCCCAGACTATAAAAGACTTAGGTCACTAGGCACAAAGTCCCCTCGTACTTAATTGCTCGAGTATTAAAGAGCTCACTCGTGGTCAATTCTGTGCTACACATTCACATAACTCTTTTTTTTCTTTTCTTTCTTCTTTTTTTTTGATTTTTTTGATTTTTTTTATTACTGATTTTTTTTACACACCTCTAACTGGGAATGAGTACGTTTCGCTCCATCTCATCCAACCATAGACTACTCATAAAGATATGAGCCGGCTACTAGCCATTTGACACATAACAACTAGCATGAAATTCCTGGTTTCCCCCATACTTATACTTCGGAGTTCCTACGCCATAAAGGGAATAAAGGACATTCTAGGTATAAACAAGTGATTAAATCTAAAACAACCAAACAAGTAGGACTCGATCTAGGCCAAAAGCAACGATGGGTTGTGTAAGAATTTTGTTTCTGAAACATGCAAGTAAATTTCATAAGAACTATAAATCAACCCTCTATTCATCATTACTACACCCAAATCAACGTCGACCTACCAAGCAGAAATAGCTCGTTCTAAGGGATCATGAAATATGCATGCCATGCAAAAGAAACTAACATGGACTCACATGGTATAAACTAAACAAAAATAACAAAATGCCCTAAATGAAACAAACATAAATAACACGAACAAAACATGAATGAATTACTACTAAAATACAAAATATGATATCTATATGAACACCATGACAAAAACAACTACCACACACTACTTATCCCCAAACCACCCCCAAACTTAAAATATTCAATGTCCCCATTGAATGGAAGGTAATACAAGGGATAGTAAGAAACATACCTAATCGTCAGAAGAATCACCCTCATCGGATAAATCAGAATCAGGCGGTGGATATAGTGCATGAGCTCCAAAGACAGGCCACTGGACATTAATACCGGTAGCCTAGAAATCCATGCTCAAAGCCACAGTCATATCATCAGCATATCGACGATTAATGTCATGCATGGCATCAATACGCCTCGTCAACCTGCGAAACTGGGCATCCGCAAGACCTGTTCTCTCAACACGTTCTCGTGAAGGACCCGCTCTAGCAGTTGTAGGATCTCTTGGAACATGTGGCGGAGCGCCCGCATCCTGACCACCATCACCTGGAACTATGTAACCCAAACCTCTAGCATGGGGAATGCCGCCCGGCCATTCCACCATCCGGTCAATAGTAGATCTCCGAATGATGTCACGTCCTTCCGAAAATCCGTCTCCAAGTCTGAATCTCTATCTCCGGCTTTCTCTCTTTGTTTTTTTTAATCCCCATAATCTGATGAGAAGATGTGTTTAAATAGGCTCGGGAGTCTTTTCCAACAAGATATTACCATAATTACTATTTACAGCAGAAAAACAGGATTTTCAGGACAAAATTCGGATTCTGCAGAATTGCTCGCGCACCGTGGCACCCCTGACCCGCGCCATGGCGCCCCTGGAATCTGTTGAGCCGCGCCGTGGTACCTGGATGAATCTGCCGGTTCTTTTTCTTGATGTTTTCTTCGTTTTTCAACCGTTTTCTCCCGTTCCTTCTTCATGTGATGCCGTACATTGTTCCTTTAACTACAAATCTCCCAAGAATTTAAGGGGAAGATTCCATTCTTCATTCCAAACTTGAAATCCACACCAAGATCACGGAAATAGCAAACCCTAACCAACGATTAACAAACCTGCACAACTAAACGAAACAGATCAAAAATACAACAACTTGAGGCCAAGTGAATCAATTCAAGCCGATATGGAACGCTCCAAGTGGATATAAAATCCACTTATCACCAACATTGCCACCAAAAGGGTCATTCTTCACCACAGTATTGTAAGAATAGTTACACTCTAGAGATAGGCAAATTATTACTCTATAAGGGGGCGCGATATTGGTGTGGTCCTGGTGTAATACTATACTAACCCTTATCAGCAGGGAGAGGCAGGAAGTCACAACCACCTCTGTGCTTTCCGGGATTGGGCATCCATACAAGAAGTACCCTATATGGAAAGGATATTTTCTACCGGGAATCAATCTTACTCAGCTCCCCGACTGCCCTACAACCTAATATAGTAACCAGGGTATCCACACTCTAGAAACTATATGAATAGTTACACTCTAGAGATAGGCCAATTATTACTCTATAAGGGGGCGCGATATTGGTAGGGTATATATACATATTATTATCATATTCATATATATTCGCTCGTGATTTCAACGTATCACAATATAGCACTCATATATATATGCATGTCAATCGTATACATATATATTGGCTCAAATATATACATATTATTGTCATATTCATATATATTCGCTCGTGATTTCAACGTATCACAACATAGCACTCATATATATGCATATGTCAGTCGTATACATATATATTGTCTCATATTTTCATAGCATATATATATACATATAATTTTCACATTTATATATATATTTTCTTTGTGATTTCAACGTATCACAACATAAGCACACATATATGTAAATATCACAGTTATATACACATATATTTGCTTGTGTTTTCAAACAAGACACATAAATAGAGATTGATTGTCATTTCACCCGTCAACAAGTTGCCAAAGGCACGGTTCAATTACATGGTGTCTCGAGTGGTGATAACGCTGCAGATATTTTCACAAAAGTTCAACCTCCTAGAAATTTTCACAATTATGTTTCCAAACTCATGTTGTTTCTTCAACCATCTTAAGTTTGAGGGGAGTGTTCAAATACTGTGTATAAACAGTATACTAGTATGAACTATTGTTGGACTATTGTGGTCAGGGGTTGTTGGGGGTTGTTGATTGTTGCACAATTCTAGTTAAGTTCACACGTTTTATTCAATGTAGTATAAGACTTTCTGTACATTACATAGTCTATATATTGGCTCTTACTCATGTTAACAAACAAGTTGAATACTACATAGCAATATAAGAGTTTGTTTGTTCCTTCTCTTACATTGTTGTTCAGCTTCACCATCATCAACAAGCTCACATTGCTTATACAATATATCTAACTGATTTCAGTTATATATATACATACACAAGCAGAGCTACTCTCACAATTTCTACAATTAAATAGTGTTTATTAACGTATTAATATTAATATTTTAATCTCGCCTCGTGTTGAATCTGTGCTCGTGCTTAGCACGGGTTATCAGCTAGTAATAATTAAGTTACGAACACATACCATTCGAAAAAGAAAAGTTACTACTACTATTTAATCAGTGTGGGACACTGACCATAATAAGCGGTTGCTACCAGAACAATTTCGATTGAATTATTGAAGTGTTTTTAGAAGAGCACACGTTGCAAAGGCCGGTAAAAGAAATTTGCGGATGAAATGCCCGTGAGTCCGTGACAATGGTTACTGTAGACTGTAGTCTGGATCAGGAGCTAAATGGACACAACACATGATACGACAAGTACCTCTGTACCACCACTCCCTGGCTCACCTGGAAAACTTGTTTTTCTTGTTACTTCGTATTGCTGTCAATAAATTCGGCTTACATTTTAGATACTCCATTTCAACATTTCATGTTCATGCTCATTTTAGACTAAGTGCAGAATCAAAGTGTGCGCGCTGACTTGGGCTGAATCCCAGCTAACTTCATAGAATCATAGTTGATGCATTTCTTTTAAACACAGATTTTTAATTAACAATTATTAAAACTTCTTTTAAGAGTCCGGATATGTAGAGTTAGGACTTGCTCGTAGGCCAAAGGTCAATGTTATAGCCAAAATTCGGTTCGGGTAATCTAAAATGGACTCGGGTCAAATATGGTTTCAATTTGGGGAATTCTAGGTCAAATTAGGGTTCTGGTGAAATAGAGTTAAGTTAGGTCGCGCCCTGATTATTAGGGCACGCCCTCAATGACAAGTCATGATGAAGTATTTTACTCAAGCTGGTTTTCAAAGAGCCATTGAAAAATTCTCTTCTGGGATTCCACTTAGGTTGGGATTCCAGGAGTTATTGAAGAATTCCCTCCTGTCGTAACTCAGAAGGGGGATGTCCATCGTAGAAGGCCTCCAGGGGTTTGCCTGGATATAAGGACCCTTATTAAACACTAAGGGCGCACCCTAAGGTGGAAAGATGGGGACTTTCTGGTGTGTGCTTTGGGAGCTCTATTCCTGTAGCCAATGGGCACGTCCTCATTGGGGAACTTTGGAGTAATCCTGTACTTTGCACCCAAAAGCTCTGGATCACCTGTCCTGCTATCTGGTGGGTGCTTCTCATTCGGGGGACAGGGACTTGTTCTGCACTTGGGGTAAACCATGGCTATACATGCATCCTTGAAATCAAGAAATAGCTGGTAGCGGAAAGGACTAGTCCTCGACGGGGGAAGTTTCCTTATCCGTGAAGTCTTGAGATCTTGGATGAGCCTTGGGCCTTTGTGGTTAGGCCTCATAGTAGAACATTCCGGATGCTGGACCGACAATCCAAGCCCATTTGGGTTTCTTGCTCTCCAAGAACTACATATGGCTTGATCCCTATAAATACCAGGGTACGTAGGCCGATTGAGGGGTTAGAAGTCGAGAGCTCTGAAATAGCCGCCACTAACCCTATCAATCTCAGCCACCAATTATCTACAGCCACCACACACCACCACTTTTTCCGGAGAAAAACCACCGTCAAAGATCTTGTTTCCAGCGACGTACCTCGAATTTTGTTGTTCCCAAATTCCTCCATCAATAAATTGGCGCTAGAAGAAGGGGAGCCAATCAAGATCTGCATCTTAGGAGGAAAAAATGTCTCACAATCAAGGTAGAGGTTCTCGAGAAGAATATGGTTACGATTCTGATGACAGCTTGGGAGATAACCAAACACGTCATGAAGCTTATGTTCTAGAGAATATTGTTGCTCCTCCACGACATCATGGAACTTCGGCCACCGTCGGTGGACAGCCGCCCGTTCTTATTAGCAATTCGACATTAATGGAACAGTTGTATATTATGCAAGATGCCATTAATAGTTTCGGGGCGAGATTGGGTTCTGTGGAGGAAGATCAAGAATCAAGGAGAAAATCTCGGAATATCCCACGAAATCATCACTGATCAGGGAAATCCCCTCAGATCGAGGAAGATTCTCGAAGGAGGGAAGAAAATCAGGAAATGAGATTTCAGCTGGTCACTCCTCGAAGGTTAGATTATTCTGATCCTATTGTTGAACATCCTAGTGAAGATAATTCTGAGCGCAGGTTGTCGAATCCTCAAGAGAGGGCGCGCCCTCATCCTCACCGTTTAGGGCGCACTCCTAGTGAGATCCAAGGGGATGAGGAGCAAATGGATAGAGAGAGGAGAGATTTTGCCAGCTTGAAGGAACGCCTTGGAATAAGGCTTAATGACGACGATCTGAGGATGGTACTCCTCGAGCTTCAGAAGAAAGACAAATATATTGAATCGAGGCCCCATGATTCACAGCGCGTGCCCCCTGACAACAGGTCGAGGCCCCTTGGACATGAGCGAGCCCTTCCACAGAGTCATGATCCACAGCGCGCGCCCCCTGACAACAGGTCGAGGCCCCTTGGACATGAGCGATCACTTGCTTGCAATGACAATCCACAGCGTGCGCCCCCTGTTTACAACAGGTCGCGACCCCTTGGGTTTAAACAAGCTCCTCATCATGACAACATTGGAAGAAGAGGAAACCGTGATAACGGTGATAGAAGAATGGATTGGTATTAGGGAAATGGGCGCCCCCGTAATCAGGGCGCGCCCTCAGGTGGAAGATCCCCCCGTATTCATCAAATTCCCTCAAGCACCTCAAGTGAGTGCAGGTCGAGGACGCACCCTCACTCAGGAGAACAGTATCAGGGAGGTTCTCAAGGGAATTCGCAACCTCATGGAAATCCTGAGGGTCAACAAACTCAAACTCAAACTCAAGAGGACGTTGTGATTCAACCACAAGTAGGAGTTCAAGGAGGCACTCAGACAGCGGCTCCACTGTCGCTTCCACCCCCGGGGGGTACTCAGATTGTGGCACAACCAAATATCCAGAATATTCCTGGAGTGGGAACATTCAATGTGGATGATTTAAAGAAACTCCTTGCCCACTTGGATGAAGGAAGAATATCTGCTACTGCGCAAACATCCTCTTCCATCTCGACTGAAGTTAGAGAGGCACAGATCCCTGCTGGGTATAGATCTATGACAAATGATTTGCGCTTTCATGGAAATGCAGACCCTATGGAATTCCTTGGACGTTTTGATATCGAGATGGATGTCTATCAGGTGACGGAATTAGCTAGATGTCGATTGTTGGCGGCAAGTTTCAGGGAGAGTGCTCAGCAATGGTTTCAAAAGCTTGGTCCAGGAGTAATTACATCATGGCAGGTGATGAGGAACTTGTTTTTGACTAAGTTCCAGGCCGTAGTAAAATATGCTCCTCCAGTCACAACATTGGCCAATATCAAGCAAAGGGAAGGAGAGAGTTTGCAATCCTATTTCAAGAGATTCAACTCGGAATCCACTATGGTGAGAGGGGCAATAGATGAAATGCTCAAGAGTTTTCTAATAGCCGGATTGTTAGTAGGAACTGATTTCTGGAAACACCTTCAAGGACGGGATCCACCTATGTTGGCTGATGTGTTTGCACAAGCTGAGTCTTTCAAGATTATGGAACAATCCTTGGCAGATAATTGAAAAACTAACAGTCAGAATAGCTCTAAGGGAAAGGTCGGTAAGAGGAAGGATAGGTCTCCTTGTCCTACTCGCCGTATAGCAACTGGTGCAAATCGGGTGAATTTAGCCGAAGCTGGAAGGAATTGGGGTCCTCCCGATACATACACTTATGATCAAAGGCCGGGTAACTATACTCCTTTGGAAGCTTCTATTGAGCACATCTTTGAGGCGAATAAGAACAAAGGGTTCTTCAGGAGGCCGGAACCTCTGACCTCTTGGCAGAGTAAAGATAAGAAGAAGTATTGTGAATTCCATGAATCTTTAGGGCATAACACTCATGAATGTCGTCAGCTCAGGGAGGAGATTGAGGATTTGATTAAGGAAGGATACCTGACAGAATGGATTGTTAGAGAGGTGAAGAAGCATAAGGAGAATCCTGAAAGAAGAGATGGAGGGCGCGCCCTCCACGAAGATGGTAAGCCCGAAGAGAAAAAGTTCGTTAAGGAAGGGAGTATTCATACTATCTTTGGAGGACACCACCTGGGTGGTGATAGCAATCATGCTATGGAAAGGTATGCTAGAGAGGCAAGATACAAGCCTCTCACAAATGTGAATAGTTTGGAGCTAAGGCTGCCCAAATTGTTCAAGGGATAATATGCAGATATTACTTTCACTGAAGAAGAATCTAGATGGGTACATCATCCACACAATGATGCTCTGGTGGTGGCAATTCAGATTGGTTCCAAGAATGTACATCGGGTTTTTGTTGACAATGGAAGTTCGGTGAATATCCTGTATTACAGCACTTATAAGAAGCTGGGACTTCTAGATAAGGATATGATTCAAGACAATGGATGGATCTACGTGTAACACCCCCAGATCCGGGGTCCGGGATCCGGTGGTTACGGTTTCCAATTCTGTCCACAACAATTGAACTTTCCTTTATCATAAAATAAATTATGTCTCTATAACCCAACACAACAATATAAAACACACCCGTTATAGTCCCAGAGATGAAATCAGAGTAACAATCAAATTTTTATTAATCACATTATGAGTTCTTACAATTCAAAAGAATTTCAATATAATACATACTCTTTGCCATCCATTTACATGAGTCATACTAGACCATATTCTTGGTACTTGAAAGAATAAATATACCCTACCAATAGCTTCTTCTTCAGCTCTGGTAGTCTCATCGTCCTCGCCCGCGTCGAGTGCGCCTTGTGCGAGTCATCTGGTCTAGCTGTTGTTGTGATATAATAATAAAGCAAGGGTGAGCAATAGCCCACCAACAATAATAGATAACTGAACGATAATGTATAACAGTTCAAAAGTATCTTTCAAACCATATGCCATGCATTTACGGAAATGATGCCAGTATAATATGAACGATGAAGTTACAAGGTAACTTAAAGTATTTGTTTGTAGAAATATCTGCTACATCAAAAGTAAGTGAGATATTCTCATTGTTATTAAGAAGAGGAACTTGCATGAAAAGGTTGCAATTCCAGTTATGAACACTTTTCCAGCTCTGCCAACAGTAATCATGTTGCAGGAAATAAATAAGTTTGGATGATGAACCAATGATGGAGTATTCACCGCGCCCGCTGTTCCAATCTTGATGATCAGTCGAGATCGTACAGCTCAATTTAGATTTACTACCGGTAGAAGGAAGAACTGACGGCTTTACTTGTGTACCGCCTTACTAGCTCTCCCCGGCCAACGGTTGGGCCAAAGGGGATGGACCGGCGCTACTCGGCCTCTTACACGACTCCTAGTTCAAATAGAATTCATGATTCTGAATGCAACGTTCGTCCCCCTTTCCCCAAGTATAATACTTGTTGATAAGACTCCACAAAGTAGTCGTATCTAGTTGGAAAGGAAAATTTACCAATAACTCCCAAGCTATTACTTGGTAACGGATATCAACTTGTTCCAGTGATCTTACCCCTCGAAAGATGAGAAGGTAAGCAACGACTTAATAAGTCAACAGCACCCGAGTTGCGAGTGAAGGGAATACTTTATGACCGGGAAGTCGACAAGATAAATAACATTTTTCCAAGTAAGGTTCCCTTATTATTAAGGAGGTAGACTCAAAGAAGAATGATGTCTGAGAACCTTTCTTGATATAAGATTAATAATAATATGACTCCGAGATATTTTCTGTAATAAGCGAAGAAGATAAACCTTATCGAGATTATTCTGAGTATGGAATAAATATTCAGAGAATATTTATTGAGTTAAAATATTTAAAGAATATTTGGGAATATGAAAGAATATCTTTGATAAGAGTATTTCTCAAAATAATCCCTGAAGAAATATCAGGAGAATATTTATTGCATAATTAAATAATCAAATGAATATTCAAAGTAATATTCATTACTTAATAAGTCCTGAAAGGAATATTTAAAATATTTAAAATAATATTCGATGATTAAATAGAACCCTGATGAATATTCAAAATAATATTAATAATTAATTAGGAATTTAAATGAATATTGATAAAGTAATATTCATTTCATGAATAATATTCTAAATGAATATCAAGTAATATTCATTTAGTAATCCAAGCCTTAAAGGAATATTCGATATAATATTCGATAAGTAAGTCAAGCTTCAGATGAATATTGAAGATAATATTCATCAAGTACTTAATACCTTAAATGAATTTTCAAAAGTAATATTTATTTAATAAAATAATATTCTAAATGAATGTCCACATAATATTCATTTAGTAGTCTCATCTTAGGAGAGTATTCGAAATAATAATCGATAATCAACTCGACTCTGAATGAATATTGACAAATATTATTCGTCGAATGATTACGTTCAAATAATTATTTGAAGTAAGGATCATTAAAATAAATAATCTCGAACGAATATTCAATGATATTCGTCGCCCGAATAATAGAAAATATTTACTTAAATATTTTCCTCCGAAGTAATCTCGATATATCAAGGAATATTGACTCCCGGTCTATATTTGATTAATAAGATGTATACGCCCTTCTATGAGGGTCTTACAATAGCCGGCTTATAACTGATATATAACTATCTAGCTTATAAGCCAACAATAACATTCAGGGAACAAGTATATCAATTCAACTTGAAAGTAGGCATGCATGCAATGGCATATGTATATCAGCAATCATATATATATATTTATTCAATCACAACAACAGCCTAAAAGAAGGGAATTGAAACTTGCCTGGTAGTCGAGTACGGTAAGGGGTAGTGGTAGCGGGTCCCGGTTCAGCTTGGTGATCTATAAATAGCCAAGGCATTCGGGATTAATCACTTAACATATTAAAAGTTAAGTTATTCTTAAATCGAAACACGTTCTCAAGTTATCTCGTTATACCCCTTTTAGTGGATTACTTATTCTCACTGATCCGACCCGACATTCGTTCGTTAATACGACATGTCACTGCACTTATACTTGGGACATACTTAAGTCATATGAGTTCTAAGGTTGATCGTTACGAACCAATATTATACTCCGAGTTTTATCGCCCGTTTTCTAAGTGTTTTACCGAAGTTATAAAAGAGTCGTCTTTTAGGGGTTCGTTCGCGTTTAACCTCGACTCGAACATTTTTAATAAATCGAAAAATGATCCTTTTGACATACGGTTTTCTTTCACGCCTTCCTTTTTACCTCTAGTATTTATTTACCAAGATTCGCCATGACGTTACATAGTTTACGAGGGTTCAATTACAGTTACGAACTTTCGTTTACGGATTCGAACTACTTTTAGTAATCCGGCCGTAACTCCTAAACCGTAAGTCCGTTTCACGTGATATTTATATCAAAACGAAGCTTAGAACATTACCTATCCTATCATGGCAGATAAGGTCTCTGGACAGTAGGGGTTCGACATGGAAAATGGCATACAAAACATGGTATTGTAAAATCGGGCATTATAACGGCTATGTTTACACGCTTTTCCAAATTTTTATCATTATCAAATCATCCTCCAACAACAACCAATTCAAGACCTAAAGTTTCTCATCTATTCTAAGTCATGATATCTCAAGAACAACTCAAATCCAACAAGTATGAAATATCAATAACAACCAATTATACATACATGGATCTAAGCATACTAACACCTCTCCATCACATATCCATCCAAAAAGATCCATAAACTCAAAGTAGTACTAAGGGTTCTTGAGCTTTATACCTTCCTTGGAGAGTGAATAACACTTGTTAAGCCTTGAATGATCCTTAAGTAGCCTTAGTATACTTGAATCAATCAAAAGAAAACAAGAACACAAAGTTAATACTTAAAAGTTACTATTCATCACCATCTTCTTGATTTTATATCTCAAGATTGGTATGGAATTTGAAGATGAAATTCATAGGATATCTTAGTTATGAAATATAGGACTCACCTTAATTTTCTTGAGATTTAACAATGGTTGGAAGTTGGACTTTGGATCTTGAATTATGCAAGAAGTCGAATGGAAGGAGAATGGAGAGTGGTGGTGTTTGCTTGGCTTGGTTCCTTGCTCTCTTGCATTATTGTGAAAATATCTAACATAAAGTTGCTTTATTAAAGGTACTAGGTCATGGCATACATCATCTTGGTGGACAAGTGTTTAATTTGGTGTGGTAGGATGAGAAAGCATGCTAAGTACTTGGTTTGATTGCTAAGATTGCTAGTTAGCTTTGTAACTAGCTTGGTCTCTTTGATCTTATCTTGCATAAAGTGATTATGTCACCTTCCACTAGCTCATCATACCTCTTGGCTCTCTGCTTGTCTCTTTGTCCGGTTATTGCCCGTTTCGATTGATCGTTCGTAGGAATATTTCACGGATTTCTAATTAGGGTTTACCGGGAATCCTTTTTAATATTAATACTTTCATTCTCCATCTTTCATTCTAACTTTCCAATTTATATTCCTTAAATCCATTCGTTAAATACTTAAGGCTATCAGTGTCCAGGGAACTCTCGGAGAAAATAAAAGTGCGGTTTTTCAGAATCCGACAGCTTTTACATACACTTATTTTCCCCCTGGATCACTAATACGAACTCGGAAATCCGTTCCGAATACTTCTATATAGTGTCGTCTCATATTATTATATACTCCCACCACAACACTATTCATTTTGTATTCTTTACTTGTTCTCTTAGGGTTGTATACTTGTCCGTATTCTCTTTCGATCGTTCCTTAACCTTTTTACGGAACTACTGGATTAATCGTTACCGATCTGGATGACATGAGAATATTCTCCTGCTTGAAATTGCCATATCTTATTCCCTTAGAAGATAGATTATTCTTACCTATGTTGTTACCCTTTAGCATTCTTCAAGACATAGAAATAATAAAGTCGAATTCCATTCATTCCTTCCAAATATCAATTATTACATTGTAGCCATAACCACTCCTCAGTGGTTTCCTACCTTCATTCTTAAATCAAATATAATAACATTCCAAAATATCAAATCCTCAAAGTTAATATCTCAATTCTTGGATTATAATAATATTTAATCCACTGTCCGGTCAAATATTATACCGAAAAGAATTTGGAATTTCTGAATTCCGATCGTCTCTGCATTCACTTATTTCCTCCGCGTATTACTAATATGACTTCGAAACATCCATATCACGTCCCGTACATAGGGTGGAGTGAAAAGTTTTCCAACTTACAAAATCACTATTCATCCACCAAATTACTATGCACGTACAGGAAACACTATGCACGTACGGGAAATACTATGCACGTACGGGAAATACTATGCACGTACTCATTTCCCTTCAAGGATCCATTAGCTCCTTCCTGGATGGTAGATTATTCTTAACTAGGTCCTCAACCATCGAATTACTCTATTCTGACAATATACCAATGCATCAGGATCATTGTCCAAAGCAATATCCATCCATTACAATCATTGTTCTTTGAAACCACCACTCATTAGAGCTGGTGACCTTGTTGTCGGAATCATTGTTCCTCATTTTATCATTACTTAATAAAAAGTTTTAATTACATCCAAAATTTGGGGTTCTTACAGTCTCCCCTCCTTAAAAGGATTCCGTCCCGGAATCAGGTAGGAAGCAAGGAGTCGTTTGCCTGCCGTTCACTCTTTAGCTTCCCGGTCAATTCTTAGTCGTTCTACCCTTCCTCAGCACATCTTCTAGTGCTACAATTCATACTTTATCTTTTTTTTTTTTCCCATCAAGGTTGCCACTTTTCGTACAACTCACTATCCGGGTTATACTCTTACTCAGTCTTATCCTTATTGATACCTGCAGTAACATTGGTATCACTATCACCCTACGATTCGGAGGTAACCTCGCTCGTACTGTGCATTTCCTGATCGCTTTAATCTTCGCAATCTCGATCAATATAGAGAAGTGGAAAGATTTATTGAGAGATCACTATGATCAATTGAACATTTGTTATACTGCATAGTTAGTACAGAAGGGGGCCAGCCTTTAGTACTTGACAAGCAATTAAACAAGTCATGGCATTCCACTTAGACTTCTATCACATAGACAGATAGTCACGTAGCAGTACCTCCCCTCCTAAAAGGGTTGTTCTTCTCAATTCATAAAGAAGATGAATAAGAGATAAGAAGAGAAAAGAGTTCTAAAGGATTATAGAAAGCTTTCATGATTGTAGAATATCATACTCAGAATTTACCTCTGAACTATAGAGGTTTATCAGAGAAGAAATTAATCATAATTATATCCAATACTATTTGATCGCAATCTCACGTGTCAACATATCTTGCTGCTTTGTCCATTATTCTATGGACAAATACTCTTGTTCAATCTTAGCGATACTCACATTCGGGAAATCCTTCAACCTTTCAGGTTAAATCTTAGATTTCTCACTTGACATCATTATTACTGACATCCCATATCATGTTACTAGCTTTTTCATAACTATAATATTGACACTATCAGGTTGTCATCCTGAGAATTCATTAGAAAACCCATTCATAACATTCCTTGCTTCTCACTCCATAGTTGTTTCCCCAGCCTTTTCTTTATCAATCACATCCTTCTTATTAGCTGACTCTTACTCATTTCTATTATTTACTTTCACCTTCACCTCTTTATTGAGACACCTTTTTGCACTTGGTACCTCTTTATCGGTATTCCGTCACATTTATTCTATAATCATCACGTTATTCCAATTTAAACTTTCCGAAATGAATCTGGCCCGATTCCTTTAACTTAGATTCATATAATCTACTTCTGCCAACCTTGTTTCTCATTACTTGTTCTTTTCTATCCGTGATTTTCCACAGGTTGTCTTTCGTAAGTCAGACCAGGTCGCACATCTACATGCTCGTACTCCTATCATCTGCATTTTACTGGCGTAGCCTAGCCACATGAAAACCCGTTATGACCGTGCCATAATTTTGGGGGTAAGGCTGGCTCGAACACCGCCGTCCGAACACTTTAAACTCTCAAGTGGCCCAATAAGTCTTGGGCTCAACCGCCCTTCCCTCCAAGTCTCATTAATTCTTTCTACGGGAATACGTTTAGCATCACGAATTATTAACCTCATATTCTCTATCTTGTTTGTGCAGAAGTACACTAACACAAACTTGCTTGTCATTCATCAACATGCCATTTAGCTTATCAATAGCAGCACTTTCTTTATCTTTACGTTGTCATCTCCTTTCTTAGAGGAATCACCATCGCTTGTTGTTTACGTAGTGCGTTAATAGCTAACCCTACGGGTTTCAAATCCCTTAGGGAGACAAAGTAATCATTATTCCTTATCCATAAGGAACACTTCCTGAACTTGATGTAGATATAACATGAAGCAGATAGAATTGCAGAAGAGTTTCAAGCATCGCAGCTAGGTCCGGTTGATGAAACTATCACTTATGCATCTTCCATAAAAGACTGGAAACTTAACGGTTTACTTCATCAATTTCGTACCATGGTCCTGGTTTGCCTCAAAACGGGACCTTCTAAGGTACGTAATATGCTTAAGACTCCATCGGGAATCGAATCTTTACTTAAACTATTATTACTGTCAATTCTTGCACAGTCATCAGAAGGAATGTAAATTCCTCCATTCCGATATGACCTTCAAGGTCCTTCCAAATATCATCCTGTTTCTTCGGTATGAACATTTGTAATTATTCCTTTATACTTAGATTGTCGGCCACCTCATTGGCCTTTCTTGATGATAATGATTTCTTGTAACCCATGTTCTCTGGGTACATTCCAACTAAAGTTTTTCTACCTCATTCCCATCACTGTTGGGTTAAAGCATTCTCCCTTAAGCTCTGCTGAAGGAGAAAATATAACTATCAGTCATTTCCATAAGTCATTGCTTCCACCTACCCGTGGGAACTTTATCACGTTTATCCTCAATCCTACTTAGGATACTTCTTTTCTTAGTTCTTTCTTTATCTTAGGATAATCTCAATCTTTATAGGTTCAACCCATACTTCCTCAGGGTTTCATACATGCCTCATCTGGCATAATTGTTACGATGTCATACATTCCTTACCAAACTTCCATTTTTGAAGTTCGGAATATTAACTTTTTTTTTTTTCCTTGTAAGGTTTCGTAGGCCATCCTTATCATTCCTCCGGTATTTTCTAGGTACCGGGTATATCAAAATGTCATTGATCAATACTCTAATAATTCTATCCATGTTCTTTCCAGAACCCTTTTTAATAATCCTTACCGGTCATTGTTGCCTTAGCAAGTCCAGCTCATATCATCTGAAGTCATAATGTCGTTATTAGGGTTAATGCCACCCCTTGTGCATTCCCTAGGGTTTGTCTTAATTTATGGATATCCTATCCTTAATTCAACTGCCAAGGAATTCTTGTATCTTATAATTGGCAATCAGATCATGTATCCTTAATAAAGGTCTCTTTTCAATCATTCTCATTTGATAATCAATCGGTGGTTTAATGCCACCCTCTTCTTTCAGATAGTTGTCAGCCTATTTGGCCTTCCAAAAAGGCAACGTATGTCAATCTCTTCTCTTACCGAACTTGTTAATGGTAGCAAGGATGTTCTGGAAGATATTGGTCGAGTTCAACGTGAATCTCTTAGTGCTTATCGTTCTTCGCAAAGGTACTTGCCTCAGACAAAATTCCTACAGCATACTGTTCAATTTCTGACCTTTTCTATACCCTCTCCATATACCTTCATTGTTTACTTTCCTCCATCATAATATATTCATGGTATTCATGATACCCTAACATCATACATCTCAAGTCACTATACTTCCATTTTACTCGAAATCTTGGACAACCATATACACATGAGTCACTTTAGTACGGGTGACCCCATCCCAAAAAGGTCTAGTGAATTCCCAATCAAAACATGGGTTGTTTGGCAGAAGATTCAAACGATCTCATTAATGTTTTCTTTATATCAGAAGCCCTTGCAGTCGGTGCTTTCTTAGAAGCAACCCTGCTTTGTCCTTTCATTGCTGGTCTAGTCACTCGATAATCCTTTGTGACTTGGCCTCAACTGGCCACACAAAAAAAAAAAATATATGATTTTAGGGGTTGGCTAATAGCATTATTTTTCTAGCAATTGCCGGCATAGTGCCTTCTTCTTTGATACCTTTCTATCTTTCCAAAACTTTACTCCATGTAAGTCTTAATCGACTACTCGGCACCGTCTCCGGTCACCTTTCCTCCACTTTTATCTTTTCAACTATTCTTATCAATCCCGCGTGCCACGCAAGCTTACCATTCCTGGCATAACAGCCTTTTCACTTAAGTCAATCCTGGAATTTCTCAGTCCGGCTGGTTTCTTACTTACATTTCCTATTTTCGTCCAATCTCACTTCATCATTTTATCACTACCGTCGATTGTAATGCTCAGGGTCCGTTTACTAACCCATTTTACAGCATCCTTACCCAAATCACAGGGTTTGCTCCAATTTTTACTCTCTTCCATGACATTCTCTGATAATCAGAAAGACAAGGTTTGCCAAAATTCACCGAATTCCTTTCCAGACTCAGGGAAATTTTGATCAATCTACCCACCTACTGGCAACATTAAGGAGACCAGTTTCGAAACCTGAAGAATAGTTCTATGAACCTCCAAGAAGGTGGAATCATAAGCAGTCATAGTTAACGAAATAATCATCATCGGATTGGAAGTTTACCCACTGGAGAGGAATCAATTATATCCATCCCTTAGAAGGGAATCAATAGTCTCAAACTGAAACCTATCACAACGTCCTGATATTTAATACTACCAAATGTCGGTCTACCTAACCCTTTATGCGAAGCGTCATTGGAAGCACAAAGTCTCCTTTTTCCATTAAGCAATGCCAGCTCTTGGTCATTACCAATTTCACCTTTTAGCTCCAGGAAGATTTTCTCACATTTTTCTCTTTAACTGCTGATCGTATTACTTGATCTATTATAATTCCGTGTCGGAGTAAACTTAAGGTAACTACTATAATCCATTCAAAGAGAAGAAGGAATTTAATATTCCTCTGAATCACATGCATCTAACGTTTCTGGTTCATCATTTAACTGAGTTGAATTAACTCTATACTCAGTCTCTGGCAGTAGTCTCATTACGAGTTCATCTTGACTCACTGGTCTTATCTTCCGGTAGGTTCTGAGATCATTGTCTTGCTTACTACTTCCTTATATAACTTTACCCAATCATGCTATCACTTCCCAATGTCTTTACTTTCTAAATGATTCATTCATAAAATGAACATTTTCCTTAATAAAACCACCTTATTAACCTCAATTTGGTTCCATAATTTACAACCTACGATACCTGCCTTCTCATGGCGAATTATTACTGACCATATTCATACTAATTCATTTATCAAATGATATGGCACTTACTGCCTCCTTCTCAACTATTCCTAGGGACTCTGCTCCTCGCCCTAAATTGATGTCTTTAATAATCATACACCCCTCTAGCTCTTTCTTTGTTAAGATGAAAATCTCTAAGGATTCTCATCTATTTCCGTATAAGATCTCAAGTAATTCTTCCAATCCTTCATTCTTGCTGGTACTACATCTGGTAGTCCGGCTATGAATTCAACATGCATCTTCAGATCTCTTAATAATATCTCGGTTCTTTATACTCACTTTTCTGAGCACCATATCTTAATCATCACAGTCATTCTGGCTGCGACCCTCATTACCCATGGGTAAGCTCCTCATCCTAACAGGATTTTCCTTATCTGCTGGAACCTCTTCCGGGTCTCCAGTAGGGTACTCCATCGAATTACCCGCTGATCTTCAGCATATAAAGCATCATCGCGCTGTTGCTCGTATGCCTCAAGGTCAGTCACCTTACTCGTCGATACGATATCGAGCTAAGTTACTATCATTATACTTACGAGTTCCCATAAGGGTTTTATATGTTATCACTACATTAAGTAGTCCGACTATGAACTTGGCAAGAGTTCTTATTATCTTATTGAATTTATTGTTTTAACGTCACCTCATCTCTGGGGTTTATAACGTACGCTCTGATACCACTTCTGTAACACCCCCAGATCCGGGGTCCGGGATCCGGTGGTTACGGTTTCCAATTCTGTCCACAACAATTGAACTTTCCTTAATCATAAAATAAATTATGTCTCTATAACCCAACACAACAATATAAAACACACCCGTTATAGTCCCAGAGATGAAATCAGAGTAACAATCAAATTTTTATTAATCACATTATGAGTTCTTACAATCCAAAAGAATTTCAATATAATACATACTCTTTGCCATCCATTTACATGAGTCATACTAGACCATATTCTTGGTACTTGAAAGAATAAATATACCCTACCAATAGCTTCTTCTTCAGCTCTGGTAGTCTCATCGTCCTCGCCCGCGTCGAGTGCGCCTTGTGCGAGTCATCTGGTCTAGCTGTTGTTGTGATATAATAATAAAGCAAGGGTGAGCAATAGCCCACCAACAATAATAGATAACTGAACGATAATGTATAACAGTTCAAAAGTATCTTTCAAACCATATGCCATGCATTTACGGAAATGATGCCAGTATAATATGAACGATGAAGTTACAAGGTAACTTAAAGTATTTGTTTGTAGAAATATCTGCTACATCAAAAGTAAGTGAGATATTCTCATTGTTATTAAGAAGAGGAACTTGCATGAAAAGGTTGCAATTCCAGTTATGAACACTTTTCCAGCTCTGCCAACAGTAATCATGTTGCAGGAAATAAATAAGTTTGGATGATGAACCAATGATGGAGTATTCACCGCGCCCGCTGTTCCAATCTTGATGATCAGTCGAGATCGTACAGCTCAATTTAGATTTACTACCGGTAGAAGGAAGAACTGACGGCTTTACTTGTGTACCGCCTTACTAGCTCTCCCCGGCCAACGGTTGGGCCAAAGGGGATGGACCGGCGCTACTCGGCCTCTTACACGACTCCTAGTTCAAATAGAATTCATGATTCTGAATGCAACGTTCGTCCCCCTTTCCCCAAGTATAATACTTGTTGATAAGACTCCACAAAGTAGTCGTATCTAGTTGGAAAGGAAAATTTACCAATAACTCCCAAGCTATTACTTGGTAACGGATATCAACTTGTTCCAGTGATGTTACCCCTCGAAAGATGAGAAGGTAAGCAACGACTTAATAAGTCAACAGCACCCGAGTTGCGAGTGAAGGGAATACTTTATGACCGGGAAGTCGACAAGATAAATAACATTTTTCCAAGTAAGGTTCCCTTATTATTAAGGAGGTAGACTCAAAGAAGAATGATGTCTGAGAACCTTTCTTGATATAAGATTAATAATAATATGACTCCGAGATATTTTCTGTAATAAGCGAAGAAGATAAACCTTATCGAGATTATTCTGAGTATGGAATAAATATTCAGAGAATATTTATTGAGTTAAAATATTTAAAGAATATTTGGGAATATGAAAGAATATCTTTGATCAAAGTATTTCTCAAAATAATCCCTGAAGAAATATCAGGAGAATATTTATTGCATAATTAAATAATCAAATGAATATTCAAAGTAATATTCATTACTTAATAAGTCGTGAAAGGAATATTTAAAATATTTAAAATAATATTCGATGATTAAATAGAACCCTGATGAATATTCAAAATAATATTAATAATTAATTAGGAATTTAAATGAATATTGATAAAGTAATATTCATTTCATGAATAATATTCTAAATGAATATCAAGTAATATTCATTTAGTAATCCAAGCCTTAAAGGAATATTCGATATAATATTCGATAAGTAAGTCAAGCTTCAGATGAATATTGAAGATAATATTCATCAAGTACTTAATACCTTAAATGAATTTTCAAAAGTAATATTTATTTAATAAAATAATATTCTAAATGAATGTCCACATAATATTCATTTAGTAGTCTCATCTTAGGAGAGTATTCGAAATAATAATCGATAATCAACTCGACTCTGAATGAATATTGACAAATATTATTCGTCGAATGATTACGTTCAAATAATTATTTGAAGTAAGGATCATTAAAATAAATAATCTCGAACGAATATTCAATGATATTCGTCGCCCGAATAATAGAAAATATTTACTTAAATATTTTCCTCCGAAGTAATCTCGATATATCAAGGAATATTGACTCCCGGTCTATATTTGATTAATAAGATGTATACGCCCTTCTATGAGGGTCTTACAATAGCCGGCTTATAACTGATATATAACTATCTAGCTTATAAGCCAACAATAACATTCAGGGAACAAGTATATCAATTCAACTTGAAAGTAGGCATGCATGCAATGGCATATGTATATCAGCAATCATATATATATATTTATTCAATCACAACAACAGCCTAAAAGAAGGGAATTGAAACTTGCCTGGTAGTCGAGTACGGTAAGGGGTAGTGGTAGCGGGTCCCGGTTCAGCTTGGTGATCTATAAATAGCCAAGGCATTCGGGATTAATCACTTAACATATTAAAAGTTAAGTTATTCTTAAATCGAAACACGTTCTCAAGTTATCTCGTTATACCCCTTTTAGTGGATTACTTATTCTCACTGATCCGACCCGACATTCGTTCGTTAATACGACATGTCACTGCACTTATACTTGGGACATACTTAAGTCATATGAGTTCTAAGGTTGATCGTTACGAACCAATATTATACTCCGAGTTTTATCGCCCGTTTTCTAAGTGTTTTACCGAAGTTATAAAAGAGTCGTCTTTTAGGGGTTCGTTCGCGTTTAACCTCGACTCGAACATTTTTAATAAATCGAAAAATGATCCTTTTGACATACGGTTTTCTTTCACGCCTTCCTTTTTACCTCTAGTATTTATTTACCAAGATTCGCCATGACGTTACATAGTTTACGAGGGTTCAATTACAGTTACGAACTTTCGTTTACGGATTCGAACTACTTTTAGTAATCCGGCCGTAACTCCTAAACCGTAAGTCCGTTTCACGTGATATTTATATCAAAACGAAGCTTAGAACATTACCTATCCTATCATGGCAGATAAGGTCTCTGGACAGTAGGGGTTCGACATGGAAAATGGCATACAAAACATGGTATTGTAAAATCGGGCATTATAACGGCTATGTTTACACGCTTTTCCAAATTTTTATCATTATCAAATCATCCTCCAACAACAACCAATTCAAGACCTAAAGTTTCTCATCTATTCTAAGTCATGATATCTCAAGAACAACTCAAATCCAACAAGTATGAAATATCAATAACAACCAATTATACATACATGGATCTAAGCATACTAACACCTCTCCATCACATATCCATCCAAAAAGATCCATAAACTCAAAGTAGTACTAAGGGTTCTTGAGCTTTATACCTTCCTTGGAGAGTGAATAACACTTGTTAAGCCTTGAATGATCCTTAAGTAGCCTTAGTATACTTGAATCAATCAAAAGAAAACAAGAACACAAAGTTAATACTTAAAAGTTACTATTCATCACCATCTTCTTGATTTTATATCTCAAGATTGGTATGGAATTTGAAGATGAAATTCATAGGATATCTTAGTTATGAAATATAGGACTCACCTTAATTTTCTTGAGATTTAACAATGGTTGGAAGTTGGACTTTGGATCTTGAATTATGCAAGAAGTCGAATGGAAGGAGAATGGAGAGTGGTGGTGTTTGCTTGGCTTGGTTCCTTGCTCTCTTGCATTATTGTGAAAATATCTAACATAAAGTTGCTTTATTAAAGGTACTAGGTCATGGCATACATCATCTTGGTGGACAAGTGTTTAATTTGGTGTGGTAGGATGAGAAAGCATGCTAAGTACTTGGTTTGATTGCTAAGATTGCTAGTTAGCTTTGTAACTAGCTTGGTCTCTTTGATCTTATCTTGCATAAAGTGATTATGTCACCTTCCACTAGCTCATCATACCTCTTGGCTCTCTGCTTGTCTCTTTGTCCGGTTATTGCCCGTTTCGATTGATCGTTCGTAGGAATATTTCACGGATTTCTAATTAGGGTTTACCGGGAATCCTTTTTAATATTAATACTTTCATTCTCCATCTTTCATTCTAACTTTCCAATTTATATTCCTTAAATCCATTCGTTAAATACTTAAGGCTATCAGTGTCCAGGGAACTCTCGGAGAAAATAAAAGTGCGGTTTTTCAGAATCCGACAGCTTTTACATACACTTATTTTCCCCCTGGATCACTAATACGAACTCGGAAATCCGTTCCGAATACTTCTATATAGTGTCGTCTCATATTATTATATACTCCCACCACAACACTATTCATTTTGTATTCTTTACTTGTTCTCTTAGGGTTGTATACTTGTCCGTATTCTCTTTCGATCGTTCCTTAACCTTTTTACGGAACTACTGGATTAATCGTTACCGATCTGGATGACATGAGAATATTCTCCTGCTTGAAATTGCCATATCTTATTCCCTTAGAAGATAGATTATTCTTACCTATGTTGTTACCCTTTAGCATTCTTCAAGACATAGAAATAATAAAGTCGAATTCCATTCATTCCTTCCAAATATCAATTATTACATTGTAGCCATAACCACTCCTCAGTGGTTTCCTACCTTCATTCTTAAATCAAATATAATAACATTCCAAAATATCAAATCCTCAAAGTTAATATCTCAATTCTTGGATTATAATAATATTTAATCCACTGTCCGGTCAAATATTATACCGAAAAGAATTTGGAATTTCTGAATTCCGATCGTCTCTGCATTCACTTATTTCCTCCGCGTATTACTAATATGACTTCGAAACATCCATATCACGTACCGTACATAGGGTGGAGTGAAAAGTTTTCCAACTTACAAAATCACTATTCATCCACCAAATTACTATGCACGTACAGGAAACACTATGCACGTACGGGAAATACTATGCACGTACGGGAAATACTATGCACGTACTCATTTCCCTTCAAGGATCCATTAGCTCCTTCCTGGATGGTAGATTATTCTTAACTAGGTCCTCAACCATCGAATTACTCTATTCTGACAATATACCAATGCATCAGGATCATTGTCCAAAGCAATATCCATCCATTACAATCATTGTTCTTTGAAACCACCACTCATTAGAGCTGGTGACCTTGTTGTCGGAATCATTGTTCCTCATTTTATCATTACTTAATAAAAAGTTTTAATTACATCCAAAATTTGGGGTTCTTACACTACGGTTTTTTGGTCGAATCTGTAAAAGTCTTGGGAGCTATCAAGCTACCGGTAACTCTTGGGGAAGGAGTTCTTTCTGTGACTCAAATGATGGATTTTATGATTTTGAATGTGGAATCGTCGCATAATGCTTTGGTAGGGTGCCCCTTGTTGAAGGAAATGAAAGTTGTGACCTCCATCTATCATCTTGCAATGAAGTTTCCTACACCCAATGGTGTGGGGATTATAAGGGGATCTCAACATGATTCCAGAGATTGTTATCAAAAGGCAATCAAAGGGTTTAGGAGACAACAAGGTGGAGGGCGCGCCCTGGCTGAAGATAGTTCAGGAGTCATGAGCATTGCCCCGGAAGAAGTAAAAATACATTATCTCGTCCAAGAGCCGGAGGAGGTGTCCCATTACAGGGTGCGCCCGGAGGAAGATGCCCCAGTTCTTGGCGATCTTCAGGATGGAATTCTGGAGGAAATTAAAGAAGATTCAGAGGATATAATCTCTATCAATATCAAAGGTGAGCAAGTTGAAGGAAGGCGAATGTTACTTAAAGGCTTGATGCATACCCTTGTTGAAGAAGACTTCCCTCTTAAAGAGGACGTGCCCTCCAAGGATGAAGCGCCAATTGAAGATCCTCGAAGTTTTGATTCTGACCTCAATCCGAGAACACCACAGCTGGTTGAAAAGACTGGCCCTGCAGAGGATAAAATTTCAATTCTGGTAGAAGAGAAGAATCCAACTAAGGTTCTGAAAATTGGGTCGTAATTGAACTCCAAGTTGAGAGGGATGCTCACCAACTTCCTTTTAAATAATCTGGATGTTTTTGCTTGGAGTCATGCTGATATGGTTGGAATTAATCCGGAGGTTATGTGTCATCGTCTGAATATAGATTCTACCAAGAAGGGAATCCGCCAAAAGCACCGGCCAGTGAGTGGAGAGAGATCCATAGCATTGAAAGAAGAGGTGGATAGAATTCTAGATGTTGGGTTGATCAAGGAGTCATATTATCCATATTGGTTGGCTAATCCCGTTCTTGTGAAAAAGCCAAATGGAAAATGGAGGACTTCTGTGGACTTCACTGATCTGAATAAGGCATGCCCGAAGGATAGCTTTCCACTCCCGAGGATTGATCAGTTGGTGGATGCCACGGCAGGACACGCTCTTTTAAGCTTCATGGATGTCTATTCAGGTTACAACCAGATTCCTATGTATGAACCAGATCGGGAACACACCTCTTTTATTACGGATCGAGGATTGTATTGTTATATTGGGATGCCTTTTGGGTTGATCAATGCTGGGGCAACCTATTAGAGGTTGGTGAATATGATGTTTAAAGATTTGATAGGGAAGACCATGGAGGTATACGTGGATGACATGCTTGTTAAATCCTAAAAAGCAGAGGACCATGTAAAGCATTTGGAATAGATGTTTGAGATTTTGAGGAAGTTCAGGATGAAGCTAAACCCTCAAAAATGTGTCTTCGGGGTAGAGTCCGGGAAGTTTCTAGGATTTGTTGTCAATCATCGCGAAATCGAGGCAAATCCAGCAAAGATTAAAGCTCTGCTTGACATGAAATCTCCATCTAGTGTGAAGCAAGTTCAGAGTCTAACGGGAAGAATAGCTACTATTAATCGTTTTGTATCAAAGTCATCGGATAAATGCAGAGAATTCTTCAAAGCAATCAAGGTGGCAGCCAAGGATTTTGTATTGACCTTTGAATGTGAGGAAGCTTTTCAAAAAATAAAGGAGCACCTGGGAAATCCTCCACTTTTAGCTAAGCCTGTGGAAGGAGAGACGTTAGTTTTATACTTGGCCATTTCGGAACATTCCATCAGTGCAGTGCTGGTAAGGGAAGAAGTTGATCATCAGTCTCCGATTTACTATGTGAGTAAGCGTTTGCTTGACGCGGAAACCAGATACACTAGCATGGAGAAGTTGGTCTATGCCTTAATTCTGGCATCTAGGAAGCTTCGGCCTTATTTTCAAGCTCACAAGATTGAGGTTCGTACGGCCTATCCATTACGAGGAATTCTCCATAAGCCGGAAACTTTTGGTCGAATGTTAAAATGGGCAATTGAGTTGGGACAATTTGATTTGGAATATACCCCAAGGACTGCTATCAAGGGTCAAGCTCTAGCTGATTTCATTCTTGAATTCGAGTCAGAAAATGAAGAAAAGTCAATTGTATTGGTTGAACCTGAAATTCCACTTAAGAGGGCGAGCCCTTTTGAAGAAGTTCCTCAACCTTGGTGGAAGTTACAAGTAGATGGAGCTGTCAATAATGGGGGGGCTGGAGCAGGTGTAATCTTGTTTACCCTCGAAGGGAATCAACTTATGAGTGCCATTCACTTCAAATTTCAAGCAACCAATAATGATGCAGAGTATGAAGCCTTGATTAATGGGTTGAAAATGGCTTTGGAAATGAAGGTAGTGAATCTCATTGTGTTAAGTGATTCAGAATTAGTGGTTGGACAGGTAAAGGGTGGATTTCAGTGTAGAGGTCCAAGGACAGAGCTTTACATGAGGTGCGCTCAGCGGTTGATCAAAAAGTTCCGAGAAGTACGGGTAGAGTGTATTCCACGGGATGAGAATTGTAGTGCAGATGTTTTAGCCAAGTTAGGGTCCCAGAAAGATGCTATGTTGTTGGGAACAGTTCCTTTGCAAATTCAGGAAGTACCTAGTATTCCAGAGATAGAAGTCATGGAAGTAGAATCAACCCCACATGTCACTTGGATGACTCCCATTCAAAAATATATCCAAGGAGGTATACTTCCAAGTGAGAAGCTTGAGGCAAGGCGGCTTCAGTATCAAGCGGCTAGATTTGTGGAATATGATGGAGTATTATATAAGAGGGGTTTCAGTCAACCACTTCTCAAGTGCATAGATGGAGATGAGTGTAATTACATCCTTAGGGAGATTCATGAAGGGATTTGCGGCAATCACTCGGGGGGTGGTTCGTTAGCAATGAAGGTGTTAAGGCAAGGATATTATTGGCCTACCTTGAAGAAGGATGCTTATGAGTTTGTTAATGCATGTGACAAGTGTCAAAGGTTTGCCAACTATTCTACCAGCCCTGTTACTACCTTGACTTCTCTAATGAGTCCATGGCCGTTTGCTATGTGGGGAATAGATCTCATTGGAGAACTCCCCAAGGCTAAGGGAGGTGTGAAGTATGTTGTTGTTGCTGTGGATTACTTTACCAAGTGGGCGGAAGCAATGCCCTTGGCCACCATCACTGCGAAGAAAATTCGAGATTTTGTTTTCAACTCTATTGTGTGCAGATTTGGGATTCCATATAAACTTGTATCGGATAATGGAAAGCAGTTTGATAGCAGAGAGTTACGAAAGTTGTGTGATGACTTGGGGATAAAGAAAGAATTTGCAGCTGTGTATCATCCTCAAAGTAATGGGCAGACAGAGGCTATCAACAAAATAATCAAGCATACCTTGAAGACGAAGTTGGAAGAAAGCAAGGGGAATTGGCCTGAAGAACTACTACTGGAGAGTCTCCTTTTGTGTTGTCTTATGGATGCGAGGCAATGGTTCCGGTAGAGATTGGAGCGGGATCGTTCAGGAGAGATTTCTATGATGAAGAAACCAATATGGTAAATCAAAGGCTGGGTCTGGATTTTTTGGAAGAAACAAGAACCAACTCACAGCTGAGGTTGGCAACTTACCAGCAAAGGGCTGCGAGGTATTATAGTAGAAAGGTGAATACCCGACTTTTTAAGGTGGGTGATTTGATTCTCCGGAAGATCATGCCAAATACAAGGGTAGCTGCTCATGGAGTCTTCGGTCCAAACTGGGAAGGACCTTACAAGATCAAGTCTATCATTTGGGAAGGCACTTATCATCTGGAAGACTTGGATGGCAACACAATCCCAAGAGCATGGAATGCGGAGCATTTGGAGAAGTATTATCAGTAGGGTGCGGCTTTGGCCCCCTATTTTGTGAAGGCTTATATATATAAGTTAGACTAGTATTAATAATTGTTCTCCTAGTCTAGGGGGGTAGTACATATACGCCTTCCTTAGTTCTAGTCGAGACTTGTTTGGTTTTTTCACACTTTCAATAATTGATCTCCTTATCTCGGGGGGTAGTGCATGTACACCTTCCCTTGTTCTGTCAAGATTTGAGTATAATAAAGCTTTTATTTGAAGATCATGAAGATTATGAAAGAAATTATTTGTTGAATTTTCAGAGGTCGCATCCAAATCATCAGGGCGCGCCATAAAGATATATCGAAGAATTTACAAGTTTTTTCTGAACAATTTTTATTGAAGACATCACATGACATTAACAAATTAGGGAAATTTGAAAAGGTCACGTCCTAACACATGGTAGGGCGCGCCTTCAACCTGCATATATCTTTTATCACATGCTACCAGAAATGTAATTATGTTTGAAGATGATTTCAAGATCATTTTTGAAGTTTAATTAATTGACAGTAATAACAAAATAGATGTGCTGAAGTGATCAAAAGTAGATGGACAGTCAAGGCTTACAACTTGCAGGGTTTTACAAAGGACCCACTCCTTAAAAGTTAGTAATGATTAAAAAACAAGTTCAAAGAAAAACCCAAGGAATTAGGACGCGTCCTTTGAAGGGGACGCATCCTTTGCTAGTAAAGGTCGCACAACAGAAATAGGAGATACCATCTCGGGAATGAAGTTTTGGTTGGAAGGATCAGCTGTTTAGATCTCTGGATTTTTGGTTCGTTCAGTCTCTAGGGGAGTTTCTTCAGTTGAGGGCGCGCCCTTAGGATCCTCTTCCAACCCTAACTCAACCCTCTTTGCCTTGATGGCATCAGCATGTAGCTTCTTGAAGTCCTCAATATCCTCAGCGCTTCCCCGACCAAATTTCTCCTCCCAATTATAGTCAGGATCGTTAGCCAAAAAGCCAAGGAGATAGAAGTCGAATCCCTTTTGAAAGTTCTCATTTTCAATGGATTCTCACTGTTCTTTCAGTTTAATTTTTTCGGTCTCCAGAAAATTTTGTTGTACTTGGAATTCTTCTCTTTCTTTCTTCAACCTCTCAACCTGGTCACAAAGATATTGGCCGTGTTCAACGGAATTCTGGAGATCCAACTTGAGGGTGGCAATAGTGGCATCCTTGGCATCACATTCTTTCTTCCACTTGTTACCAGTTTCGATAACCATTTTGGAGAATTTTCTGTTCTCAGCCTCGAGTTTGTTTATATGAAGTTTTTCTTTGTGCACTCTTTGGGCGCGCCCTAGGGATTGGATTAGGAGTTGGGCAGATGCTTGAATCATGGATTGAGCCTCATTCTCAACACTCATATTCTGCCATAAATCAATCTCTTTTTCCCTAATAAAGGGGGCAGCTGCTGGACCAATTAAGGTTTCCACATACGAGGGCGCGCCCTCGATTCTTTGTTTTTTACCCTTTTCGATGGAAAGATTTTGAGTCTCAGCATTCCTCTTCAAGGATTCAGTTGAGGAAGGAGGAATGACTATCTCAAAATCTCTCTCCTGACTAAGGCGCGTCCTAGGATCGGAAGTGCTATCCTTTGTAAGAACCCCAAATTTTGGATATAATTAAAACTTTTTATTATGTACTAAGGTAATGGTGAATAGTGATTACGACTACGATGTAACGATTGAGATAATGAATGAAAGGAATAGATTTGGATTCAAATGTTTATATGTCATGAAGAATACTATTGGTTGACACTTTAGATAAGAATTATCTATCTCCTAGGGAATTGAGATTTGATAATTCTAAAAGGAGAAGATTATTCTTATGTCATCCAAATCGATATCTGTTATTGGTCCAGTGGTTCCGTAAAAGGGTTAAGGAACGATCGAAAGAGAACCGGGACATCTATATAACCCTAAAAGAATAAGTAAAGAATAAGTGGTGAATAGTGATTTTGGTGGACGTAGGAATATTATTAGACGACGCTATATAGAAGTACCCGGAACGAAATTCTGAGTTCGTATTAGTGATCCAGGGGGAAAAAGAGTGTATGTAAAAGTTGTCGGATTCTGAAAAACAGCACTTTTATTTTCCCCGAGATTTCCCTGGACACTAATAGACTTAAGAATTTAACGAAGGGATTTAAGGGATATAAATTTGAAAGTTAGTAAGAAAGATGGAGAATGATAGTATTAATATTAAGAAGATTCCCGGTAAACCCTAATTAGAAATCCGTGGAATATTCCTACGAACGCTCAATCGAAACGAGCAATAACCGGACAAAAGAAACAAGAAAAGGAAGCAAGAGTCATGCATAAGCCACTAGAAAATATCTAGCAACCAAGTGGGCTCAAGTAACTAGCTTGATTATGGGATGAACAAGTACTTAGCTAAATCCAACTCCAAGTTAGCTAGCAACCATTTAAAACACAACACATGTCTTGCCCAATTGCATCATGCATGACCACACCACCTTTAATAAAGCTACTTTAGCTAGATATTATCAAGATGAGGTGTATTATGCAAGAGAACCAAGCAATCAAAGATCAAAAACTCCATTCTCTCCATTTTGTTCAAACTGCCCAGCAGAACATCCTCAAAGAAGAAAATTCATATCTCCATTTCTATCCATGATAAAATCACCAAATTTTGAACACAGCCTCTCCACTCCATGGGCAATATTCCCTCAAAATTTCATGGCAATCTAATGAGTATAGCCTAGTCAAATCTCCTCCCCAAGTTGAAGAAACAAAACTGCCCTGTTCTTGACAATTTCTGTCCAGCGGAAAAAGGGGGCTTAAAACCCTAGCTAGGAAGCTTCAAATTTGATGAACTAGGACTCAAAACAAAGCTTATGAAGAGACCAAGATGTGGTAAAAATTTGAGAGCCAAACTCTTATTTTTCGATTTTCTATGATTTTTACAAGTTTAGGATGAATAGTAACTTTCAAGAAACTAACATTATTTTTCTTGATTCTTTTGGATGATCTAAGCTTTGTTAAAGAAATCTATGGACTATACAAGGCTTACTAAGTGCATACACACTCCAAGGAAGGTATAAACTTCAAGAACCCAAGTTTTTGTTTTGAGTTTTAATGGAGTTTTAGATGAGATTTGGTGATGATGTTAGTATAAGCATGTTTACAAGATCATGTAGTTGTTCTTAGTAGTTATTTAGTCATGATTCAAGTCCTTGATGATTTTGAGGTTAAGATCAGTGGTTCTAGAACTTGTGGATATGAGAATCATGTTTATGAATTGTGTTGATGCCCGGTGTGGCTTGGTTGTGTTGTTACGATTTTAAAAACGTCCGATTTATAGCAGTCGTAATGCCGAATTTTTGTTAACACTTAGAAACCGAGCATGACAGTAAATATAAATTCCTGACCTTGATAATATTATGACTGGTCCTTGTAGACCTCGAGCCATAGATCGTTTTGGCACGAGAATCGAAACATTCCGACTTACGGTTTAGGGGTTATGGTCAAATTACGAAAAGTAGTTCAAAACCGTAAACGAGAATTCGTAACTGAAATTGAACCCTCGTAAAATACGTAAGTTAGTGGCGAATCTTGGTAATTAAATACTAGAGGTAAAAAGGAAGGTGTGAGAGAAAACCTCATGTGAAACGGATCGTTTTCCGATTTTATAAAAATGTTGGAATCAAAGTTAAACGCGAACGAACCCCTAAAAACCCGCTTGGTTATAACTTTGGTAAAATACTTAGAAAACGAACGATAAAACTCGAGGTATAATCTCGGTTCGTAATCGATCGACTTTAGAACTTATACGACCTAGGTATATACCGAGCGTGGGTATGATGACATGTCGTAATAACGAACAAATGTCGGATCGTATCAGTAATAAAAAGAGTTACACTAAAAGGTGTATAACGAGATAATTCGAAAACGTGTTTCGATTTTAGTGAAGTTATACCTAGACTTTTAAAACGTGTTAAGTGGTTAATCTCGAATGTTCTGATTGTTTTTAGATCATCGAGCAGACCCAGGACACGTTATCTCCACCCACACCTGATTACCAGGCAAGTGTTCAAAACTCTGAAACTGTTGTTGTGATAATATATATATGTGATTGCCATTTTACATATGCCATAGCGTGCATGCCTATTGTCAAAATTATACTCCCTCCGTCCCAACGGATTCTTTACAGTTACTATTTTGGGTCGTCCCATCCATTTCTTTACATTCCCAAAATAGTAAGTTTTAACACTATTACACCCACTACTTCACTTATTTTGACAATACTTTACACTATTACACCCACTACTTCACTTATTTTAACAATAAAATCACTATTACACCCACTACTTCACTTATTTTAACAATAAAATCACTATTACATCCACTACTTCATTTATTTTAACAATATTACACCACTTTATACCTACTATTATATGTTTGTCTTGTCCTCCGTGCCCAGCTAGGATGTAAAGATCCCGCTGGGACGGAGGGAGTATTATGATACCTGTTCCCTGAATTGATATTGGCTTATAGACTAGATACGAATTATCAGTTATAAGCCGGATTGTTTGGATAAGACCCTTAGCGAAGGGCATATGATATTCATTCTTAAATATAGACCGGGAGTCGGTATTTTGAGATATAGATAGTCGTGGAAACCCGGAGGGATTCCAACGAAAGATTATTATTTATCTGAGGAATGTTATTATTAAACATTATTTATATTCCCATAAAGTATCAATTACTTGGAAATATTTCGAGGAATGTTATTCGAGTATTATCTTAGTCGAGAGATATTAAATGAATGTTAGTTTCGAATATTCATTTAGAGTTGATTATTTAATGAATATTATTTTGACATTCATTAGAAGGTTATTTATTAAATGAAAATTACTTTCGAATATTCATTTAAGGTTTTATGTACTTGATGAATATTATTTTAAAATATTCATTGGAAGTTCTATTTACTTAAGGAATATTATTTCGATTATTCCTTTAAAGTTTTGATTACTAAATGAATATTATTTGGATATTCATTTAGAAGATTATTTACTAAATGAATATTATTTTCAAATATTCATTTAAGGTTTGACTTATTTATTGAATATTATTTTAAATATTTATTGTTGTTTAATTATTTAATGAATATTATTTTGAATATTCATTTAAGGAGGGATTTATTTAGTGAATAACTCCATATATTCATTCGAGGATTACTTACGAGCAATATTATGATTAAATAATATTCCGTAATTATTATTGAATTAATAAATATTCTTGGAATATTTATTTAATTCTTTTAAATTCTTTTTAAAATGATTTATATTATTCGGAGATTATCTTTCGTAATTGCTATGGACTCATTAAGTCTGTGTGTACCTTCTCATCATTCGAGGGGTAAGATTGTTGGAACAAGTTGATATCCATTAACAAGCAAAAGCTTGGGAAATGTTGGTGAATTTTCCTTTCCAACTAGATACGACTACTTTTTGGAGTCTTATCAACAAGTATTTCACTTGGGGAAGGGAGGACACACTCTACGTTTCAATGCTGTGGATTTATTCGAACTAGGAGTCGTGTGTAAGAGGCCGAGTCGCGCGGTCCATCACAAGGCCTAACCATTGGCCAGGGAGTTACTATTAAAGGCAATCTACAAGTGGAGCCGTCAGTTCTTCCTTCTACCGGTAGTAAACTATATTGGGCTGTACCATCCCCGACTGATCATCAGGGAGTGGGACAGCTGGCGCGTGATAACTCCAGTATTGGTTTATCTCCCAAATTGGGAATTCCCTGCAACACGTGTTAGGAATATGTTGTACTTGATGATAACTTCACAATCAATCAAATTGTTTAAGGTTTTGTAGCTGTCAACGGATGAGGATTTATAACTCTATCCGTTGACAGGTAGCTCATCAACGGATGAGGTTTTGTAGCACACTGCAGTATCTCTATGTTATCAGTTGATAGTGTTTTTATCCACAGTCATGTTGACTATCAACGGATAGGCAGAATAGGGTAGCCAATTGTAAATAAGCTATGCTATGTAATTCTGTCTAAGTGAAAGTGTATCAACGGATGAAGACTAAACTCTATCAACGGATACAACTCAAATCCACTCTATCAACGGATACAGCTCAAGTCCCAATATCAACGGATACTGCTCTATACATCATCAACGGATGTCAGTGTACATCATCAACGGATAATCATTGACACTGATTTCTATGATTAGCTGGAGATTAGCAGTTGATAAGGACATGTTTGACTGACAGATCACATGAGTTGAAAGTAGATACAAAAAGCAGTATGGCAGCCATACTTTGGAAACACAGAAGAAAGAAGCATTCCATTTACACTATGAATACAAGAAAGGTGCAGGAGACATGTCTGAACACAAGGACAACCTTTCGGCTACATGTGTATTTGGAGTGTAGTAGCAAGTCAACTAGAATTAGATTAGTATTATCTTATTCCAGTAGTACTTGTAAAACTTGGGATATATAACCAAGTGTAGCAACTCTTTGTAGGTTAAGAAAACAGACATATTTGCTTAGGGTTTCTTGAATATCTTTAGAAGCAAAGAGTTGTAAAACGGCAACTGTGTACATTTTGTATCACAGAGTTTTCTTCAAATAAAAGCTTCAGGTGGTGCATATTAACCACCTGATTTTATATGTGTTTGTGTTTAAATCTTACATTGCAATTATCTCTTCATAAGTTTCTGAAGTTCTTATCAGAAATTTATAAATATCAAGAATTGTATTCAACCCCCCCTTCTACAATTATACAAGTGTGTAATCTGGGAATAACAATTGGTATCAGAGCAAGCTTCTAACATATTTGAAGTTTAAAGATCAACACACTTCCAACATGTCTAAGAAGGATTATGGAGTGAAGATTCCAGTTCTTGATAGAGAAAATTACTTTCACTGGAAAGTAAAAATGCGTCTACATCTCTCGTCTATTGATGAAGGTTTTGTGGATTGCATTGACAAGGGTCCTCACGTTCCAATGAAGACGACAACAAGAGTTGGCCTGGCTGATGATGTGCCTGACACTTTCATTCCCAAACCTGTTTCTGAGTGGAGTCTTGAAGATATTGCAGAAGTCCACAAAGACAAAAAGGCCATGAATATTCTGTTCAATGGTCTAGAAACAGACATGGTTGACAATGTTATTAACTGCACTACCGCCAAGGAAGTATGGGACATTGTTCAAACCCTGTGTGAAGGAACAGAACAGGTAAGGGAAAACAAGATGCAACTACTAATCCAACAGTATGAACATTTTCACTTTAAGAGTGGAGAAACATTAAATGATACATTTAGTAGATTTCAAAAGCTACTAAATGGTTTGAAACTGTATGGAAGAGTCTATCAAGTTAAAGACTCTAATCTCAAATTTCTGAGATCACTGCCCAAGGAATGGAAGCCAATGACTGTTTCTCTAAGAAACACTCAAGAGTACAAGACATTTACTCTTGAAAGGCTCTATGGAACTTTAAAGACCTATGAGCTGGAAATGGAGCAGGATGAAGAGATTGAGAAGTCTCAAAAGAAAAGTGGGTCAGTTGCACTCGTTGCCAATTTGGAGCAAAAGGAGGAAAGGACAGAAACTGCTAGTTCTACACCAAACAGGGAGGTTTGTAAAGGTAGAGCAGAATCAAGCAGGAGCAAGGAAAAGGTGTCTGAGGAATTGAATGCCCTTCAGCAGGATGAATTGGATGAGATAGATGAGCACTTAGCTTTTCTATCTAGGAGATTCTCTAAGCTGAAATTCAAGAGAAACTCTGGGATGGCCAAGCCATTTAACAAGGATTTTTCCACAAACAACTATGTGGATAAATCCAAAATTAAATGCTACAATTGTGGGATTGCTGGTCATATGATAAGTGAATGCAGGAAACCTAGATCTGAGAACAAGGGAAAGCCAACTGAGGTTGTTGACTATAAGAAGAAATATTTTTATCTTCTCAGGCAAAAAGGAAAGGCATTCTTGACCCAAGAGTATGACTGGGCTGTTGATGACAATCATTCTGATGATGATGCTGAGTTAGTCAACCTTGCTTTAATGGCTGATTCTGGAGAGCAGGAAGCAAGTTCAGCTAGCAATCAGGTATTCTCTACTAATCTCACTGAGCTCACTAAAGAGGAATGCAATAGTGTTATAGATGAAATGTCTACTGAACTATATCACTTAAGTGTTACTCTTAAATCACTTACTAAAGAGAACAATAGAATTAAAGAGTCTAATCTGTTTTTAAGTGATAGAAATGCTGCTCTAGAATCTCAATTTCTAGAATTTGAGAAAATGAGAGTTGATTGCAATAATGCTAAAAGTGAACTTGAAGCTGTGTTAAAAAGAGAACTGATTTTAAAAGACCAGCTTGAAAAAGAACAAGGGATAATTGCTAAATTTCAAAGTTGTAGGAATGTTTCTCAAAACATAATAGAAGTTCAGGGAATAGAATCATTTGTGAAGGATACCTGGACTCAAAAGAAAAAGGAGCTAGAGCCTGGCCTTGAGGATCTAGAGACTATTTGTGAATCAACGGATAGTGATCATCCGTTGACAGATGAACCGTCAACGGATGAGAGGTATCCGTCGACTAACAAAAAGTCTGTTAGTAAGAAGGAACTTAGGAAACTGGACATCAAGTATGGTCCAGTAAACAAGAATTTTGTTAGTGGTGAGTGCAGCAAAACCAAATCCAGTGGGAAGGCTAAGACAGGTGATTTACACAACAAAAAGGCTGTTGGTAAATCAGACAATGAAAAGGTAGAAATTGAGGGCAAAAAGAAAAAGAACAGAAATGGTAAGATAGGCATCAACAAGAAAAACAATTACTCTCCTGACAAGTTTGCTCCTAGGAAAACTTGTAGTAATTGTAATAGTGTCAATCATTTATCTTCTAATTGCAAGATTGTCAACAAGGCTCCTGTTCATGTACCTCAACCAATGCCATGTATGCCTGCAATGCCTGTTATGCCTGGTTTGTATCAAAATGCTAGTTTTTCAAATCCATATGTGAACATGCCATATGTGTCTAATCCATACTTTCAATCTATGAATGTGCCACAAATGTCATGGAACCTACCTAACATGAATAATATGTATGCCAATTTTCCACACATGCATGCATCCAATATTCATGCAAATGAGCATTTGTCAAACCCCATTACTCAAGCATCTACACCTAAGATGAAGAATGCTAAGAGTGCAAAGTCAAAGGCTAACAAGAAAGGACCCAAGGAAGCTTGGGTACCAAAATCAACTTGATTTGTTTTTGAAATGTGTGCAGAGAAACAGAAGGAATCTATGGTACCTAGACAGTGGATGTTCTAGGCACATGACAGGAGATTCAACCCTGCTCACAGAGTTCAAGGAAGGAGCTGGCCCTAGAATTACCTTTGGAGAAGACAGCAAAGGATATACTAAGGGATATGGCCTGATTTCAAAAGACAATGTCATCATTGAAGAAGTGGCTTTAGTTGAAGGTTTAAAGCACAATTTGCTGAGTATCAGTCAGATTTGTGACAAAGACTATGAAGTAAAGTTCACAAAAGAAGCCTGTGTTGTTTCTGCCAAGGAAGACAACAATGTGGTATTGACAGGCTTTAGAAAAGGAAATGTTTACATAGCTGACTTCAATTCAGCATGCTCAGAATCCATTACTTGTCTCTTCAGCAAAGCAAGTAAGGATGAGAGTTGGCTATGGCATAAGAAGCTGTCACATTTGAATTTTAAAGTTATGAATGATTTGGTAAGAAAGGATCTTGCTAGAGGAATCCCTCATTTGGAGTTTGTCAAAGATGGGCTATGTGATGCCTGCCAATTAGGGAAACAAAAGAAATCATCTTTCAAAAGCAAGACAGAGTCATCCATTGTTAAGCCTCTTCAATTGCTGCATATGGATTTATTTGGTCCAGTAAATGTCATGTCTATTTCAAAGAAGAAATACTGTCTGGTGATTGTAGATGATTTTTCTAAGTTCACATGGACTTTCTTCCTGCACTCCAAGGATTGTGCAAGTGAAATCATTATCAATCACCTCAGAATGCTAAACAATGGTTCTGAAGACAGAGTACAAAGGATCAGGAGTGACAATGGTACTGAATTCAAGAATTCCACAATGAAGATTTTCTGTGAAGAGAATGGAATTGTCCATGAGTTTTCTGCTGCCAGAACACCTCAACAAAATGGGGTTGTTGAAAGGAAAAACAGAACTCTCATTGAAGCAGCTAGAACAATGTTAAGTGAATCAAGATTACCAACATATTTCTGGGCTGAAGCTGTCAACACTGCATGCTTTACTCAGAATATTTCCTTGGTCAATCAAGCTAGAGGAATGACTCCTTATCAGTTATTAACCAACAAGAAACCAACTTTAGCTTTTCTACATGTCTTTGGATGTAAGTGTTTTGTGCTAAGGAATCATGGAGATAATTTAGGCAAATTTGAAGCAAAGGCAGATGAAGCTATTTTCGTTGGATATGCAGCAGGGAAAGCCTACAAGGTCTACAATCTAAGAACCAACATTGTTATGGAATCTGTACATGTTGTGTTTGATGATCAAAAGATTCTAGGCCTAAATGATGAAGGCTACCATGAAAAGTTGGAATTTGAGAATGAAGGTGAAGGAAGAATGTACTATGATGATGATGAGGAGAATGAAGATCATGACCACAGAGATCCACCTAGAGCTGTTATACCAACTAGAAGTGATGCTTACACTGAAAATGAAGCATCCGTTGATAGTCATTCTGGAGCATCCGTTGACAGTCATTCTGCAACATCCGTTGACACTATTAGAGATGCATCCGTCGACAGGCAAAATGATGCATCCATTGACAGTCAACTTCATAACTCAGCAAGGACAACAAACTCAGGGGGAGTTTCTCATGGTCAAAGTTCAATGCTAAATCAACATGATCATGGAAATGAAGCAACCTCATCAAGATCAAATCTTCCACCTGCAAGAAAATGGACTAGAAATCATCCATTTGAGTTAATCATTGGTGAATCAAATTCAAGAGTCCAAACTAGAAGGGCCACTCAAGCAGAATGTCTATACAGTAGCTTCCTGTCTCAAGAGGAACCTAAGAAAGTGGAAGATGCCCTTCTAGATCCAGATTGGGTGTTAACAATGCAAGAAGAGCTAAACCAATTTGAAAGAAATAAAGTATGGAAACTTGTGCCCAAACCTGATGATAGAAGTGTCATAGGTACTAAATGGGTTCTCAAGAATAAGACAGATGAAAATGGCATAATTGTGAGGAATAAAGCTAGATTAGTGGCAAAGGGCTATTCTCAAGAAGAAGGAATAGATTTTGATGAAACTTTTGCTCCAGTAGCAAGACTTGAGGCAATAAGAATCTTTCTAGCCTATGCAGCACATGCCAATTTCAAAGTCTATCAGATGGATGTCAAAAGTGCCTTTCTAAATGGGGAACTGGAAGAAGAGGTCTATGTCCATCAACCTCCTGGTTTTGAGGATCCAGAATTTCCAGAATATGTATATCTTCTCATGAAAGCACTTTATGGTTTGAAGCAAGCACCAAGAGCCTGGTATGACACTTTATCTCAATTTCTTTTGGAGAACCACTTCACTAGAGGTACAGTAGATAAAACCTTATTTCATAGGGATATTAATGGCTCTTCAATACTTGTTCAAATCTATGTATATGATATTATTTTTGGGTCTACAGATGAGAAGCTTTGCTAAAAGTTTGCCAAACTTATGCAAAGTAGGTATGAAATGAGTATGATGGGTGAATTAACTTACTTTCTTGGCCTACAAGTAAAGCAAGTTAATGAGGGCATTTTCATAAGTCAAACAAAATATATTTATGATCTCTTAAAGAAATTTGACTTAATGGATTGTACATCTGCTAAAACACCTATGGCCACTGCAACTAAGCTTGAGTTGAATACTAAGGAAAAGTCTGTGGACATCTCAAGTTATAGAGGCATGGTAGGTTCACTTTTATACCTAACAGCCAGTAGACCTGATATAATGTTTTCTACTTGTCTTTGTGCTAGATTTCAAGCTGATCCTAGAGAGTCTCACTTAATAGCTATTAAAAGAATTTTCAGGTATCTCAAGGGAACACCAAACCTTGGCATTTGGTACCCAAGAGAATCTGGTTTTGATCTAACTGGCTATTCAGATGCAGATTATGCAGGTTGCAGAGTTGATAGGAAAAGTACTACAGGTTCCTGTCAATTTCTAGGAAACAGGCTTGTGTCATGGTTCAGTAAGAAACAAAACTCAGTCTCCACTTCTACAGCTGAAGCTGAGTACATTGCGGCTGGAAGCTGTTGTGCACAGATTCTATGGATGAGAAACCAACTCATTGACTATGGTCTAAAAGTTGAGAAGATTCCAATTTTCTGTGACAACACAAGTGCTATTGCCATCATAGGGAATCCAGTGCAACATTCGAGAACCAAGCACATTGACATCAAATACCACTTCATTAGAGAACATGTGATGAATGGTACAGTAGAAATGCACTTTGTGCCAAGTGAAATGCAGCTTGCAGATATCTTCACCAAGCCTCTTGATGAATCCACATTCACAAGATTGGTAGGTGAGCTAGGTATGCTTAACTTGTCATAATTTCTAGTGATATTTGATTTCAATAATTTTGAAGCTGGAAATGTGTTTTGATTTACTTGAAAGTTAAAACTTTCAGAAAAATTTTCTGCAGAAATTTTGCCTAAGGCAAAATTAGCTTATCAACAGATATCCTTTTATCCGTTGATAGTATAAACACATTACTAGATTTTTACATGTCAACGGGTAACAGACTATCCACGTCATCAACGGATAAACTGTATCTCAACCGTTCATTCTATATCCGTTGATATACATTTTTTTTTCCGTTGGTAACCGTGTATATCTAATCATGGCTGTACTTATTCTCTTTTTATTTATTATCTGACAGTTACTTTTGACCAATGGAGTAATTACTTTTAATTATTTCATTTTTAATTCTTGAAAAATATAAAAGGCGAACTTGTACTCTCACATCTCACTTTTATTCATTTTCAAGCATATCAAAAGTTAACTGCATCTTCTTCCCTAAAACTCTCTGTAACCAAAGTTCAATCACTTCAATGGCGCCTATTGTTAAGATGATGTCCTCCACTGGGTTTACCTATGAGAAGAACAATTTCGCAGCCTTTGTTGACACAGTGAATGCTCCAGAAGCTTACCACACTTTGATGAGTTTCGTGAAGAAATGCAAACTGTCATATGCTATGACGGCTACCACTCCCTTAATCCACGAGGTAATTGAAGAAATGTGGACATCTGCTGAGTACAATGGCATAGACGGTACAATTGCTTTTTCTTTAAAGGGTAAAAACTATGTGGTTAATTCTGATGTAATAACTGCTTGTTTAAAATTGCCTGAGAATAACTGTCTGAAAGTACCTACTGATGCTGAAATTGTTGCCATGCTTAATTCTATTAATTATGCCCTTAGTACTGAAAACTTAGGGAAAATTGCTAGAAAAGGAATGGTTAAAGAATGGAGCTACTTCTGTGATGCCTTCATTAAAACTTTTTCAGGAAAAATTAGTAATTTTGATGCTGTTACCCAGTCCATGCTAACAATGATGTGTATGCTTTTAAATGATAAATTCTATAATTTTGGCACATTAGTTATGTATGAGATAGCTGCAAAGTTGGGTAAAAAGGAAACTAGGAGCAAGAATATCTACTTTGCTAGATTTTTAATGCTCTTAGCACTGCATGTGTCTGAGAATAAGCTATCCATTGCTAACCCGGATAGCAAGTTCCAATGTTTTGTTCAGGAGAAGAGAGTCTTAAGTGACCTGATTCGAATGAACCTCAATGCAGGAGTACAGTTGGTATATCTACCAATTGTTCAGGTAACTATCTCTAACTCTGAAACCCCTATCTCCAACCCCCAAATTTCTTTGCCTTCTAGTGTCACAATGGAGTCTGTAGTTGTGACCAAACAGGCTCCTACCAAAGTGACCAAATCCAAAGTTCCAAAACCACATTCTAAAAGGCAAACCTCAAGTGTCTCTCAAAAGACACCTGTTGTAAAAACTACCAAACCTCTTGAGGGGAGTGTGAAGGTGGTAGTGAGTGGTGAGGGACAGGGTGAACATCAAAGAAGCCCTAAGGATAAGGAAGGAGAGATGAGTGCAACCACCATTTCAGTCTCTCAAAAGACTGCTAATGTAACTTCAGACCAAATTCTAGTTACACTCTGCCAAAAGAGTGTGACTACTGAATCAAGTTCCCCACAAGGAACACTGCACAAGAGGGTTAGGGACACATATAGCCCAATCTCAAAAACCTATGGAAGAAGAGTGAAATCTAAAACCACAGGGGAATCACAGGGTGCACACACTGTACAGGAAACTGTACCTTCTCAAACTCAGTTTGATGTGGCTCCAATAAATGTGGAGTCACAGCCCCTTGATCTTAATCTTCAAATCGACACACATTACAATCCACCATCACCAACTCCATCTCTGGATGTGGATATGATATCTACATCAATTCCTGATTCTCCATCTTTAAGATTCTTGGACAAGCCCCACTCTGTAATTGGTGGTCATCATCTTTTAGATGATTTGTTGGACCATCAATCTTCCCTTCCAGAATTCTCAACACAGACTGTGGCCTCGAACTTAAAATCAATCTCCACAGATTCAGTGTTGGTTTTCTCTTCAACGGATAGAATTATTCCTTCCTCAACGGATATCCTTCATCCGTTGACAAGTGTTTCTCCATCAACGGATGCGCCTCTCTCTAGCCATCCGTTGACAGCTATAACTACTCCATCAACGGATATTCCTTATCCGTTGATAACTCACTCTACCACTGCTATATCTGACATTCCAGTGTCAAGTGTAGAGGAGTTCTCAGTAGTTGAAACACTTTTAGGTTTGAGGGAAGGGAGTGAGAGGCTGCCTTGTGAGCAGGCAAAAGGAGAGATAAATAATGAGAGGCTGGCCAATTCTTCCGGTCAGGCAAAAGGAGAGTTTGAGAGTTCCACCTTAGTAGGTGAAGGTGAGGGTGTGAGAGGTGTGAGCCAAGGGGAGCCCTTGATGCAAGAAAAGAGAGATGAGGGGAGAGAAGGGACTACAGGAGAGATAAGGATGGAAGAAGCAGCCATTGCTAGTGAGTCAATGGGGGTTGAGGATGCATCCAAGGAAATGGAATTTCAAAGAGAATATCAGTCCATGATTGACTCCATTTCTTTGGATGCTGAAACCTTTACTCACCCTGTTCCTGACTATCAAATTCTGGCACAACAGGGCAATGTGGAAGCAGAGGAGGCAATGCACCTAGTGCACACCTCACAATCTCTACTTAGAGCTAAGGAATCTATAGCAGCTCTGCCAACCACTGCTGAGAGTGATGAATTTGACAATTCTGAAGATGAAGACAGCCAGAGCTCTGAAGATGAAGGTGGTAGCAGTATTCATGATTTTGCATTTGCTCAAAACTACACCTATCATCAACTTGATATGGAAATCATAAGGCAATATAAATCTGCCCTGGCTGAGCACCCAGAAGCAGATCCACAGAGAAAGGTTCTTCTTCAACAGGCAATTGACTCCCTAAAGTTACAAAAGATGCAAATGGTGATTCAGAGATCCAATTTAGAGGAGGTCAAACAAGAAATCAAGGATGTGAAGATCTCTGTGGATTCCAAGCTAGAGCAACTAGCTCCTACAGCCACTCAGAGGGTGTTGCAACAAAGGTTTCTCAAAGAAGACAACCTGGCTAAATCTGTGCAACTTCTCACTTCAAGAGTGGAAAAGATGGAATCCCAGATGGAGCAATTTCTTCAACATCAGAAACTGCAAACCCAACTGCTAGAAAGGTTAGTTGCAGCCCCAACTTCTAGTCAAACCCTTGATGCTAACAAAAAGGGGGAGAAAGTGGAAGAGGCTGTGGCAACTACAAGTCAAATCTTAATTTCTGAAAGAAGGGAAGCAGCAAGTGAGGGGGAGCAGCAGCCTACCATAGTGGTCAATCCACAAGAATTCATTGTCACAGCTTCCCCCAGCAAATCCAAACCTCTATCTGAAGAGTTTGATCTTTCAAACTTGACAGAAGAAGAAAAGCTAGCCAAAATTGAAGCTCTCCAAAAGATGAAAGAAGAAAACTATGAAAGGATAATGAGGACAGAAAGATTGATCAATCAATCTATTGCATCAACTCTGTTCTCTAGCCAAACCTCAGCTCCAACAATATCTACAACAATTCTGAAGGTGCTCACTCCAGCAATTGTGGCTCCTACATTCTATGATGCTGAGCCTTCTCATGTTAAGGAATTTGAACCCTACATCAAATCAAGACCCCTCTCACCACCAAAAGCAAATGGGAAGAACAAGTTATAACTGGACTTTCCATTTCCCAAGGATGATGAAGAGAAGTTGATGGGTAAGGCAATCAAGGAATTCAAGGAGAAGACTAACAGTTGTGTAAGAGAATGGATGGCTGTAATCATAAGGAATGGAAAAGTTCTAAACATATCCAACAGCCATCCTAGATTTGTTGAAGCCAAGAGAGAAGAGACTTCAAGGCTGCTAAGAGAATCTCAACCAAGCACTGAATATCAATATGAAAACTCAGATGAGAAGCAAGCAAGGCTGGCTCAAGAGTTATTGGATGAGGTAGAGGATGAATTGAGGGAACCTGAGGAAGTCCCCAAATTCAAAAAGAAAGGGAAATCAGTCCCCAAATCCAAGAGATTAAAATCACATGCAAGGAGGCCTGTCTCTCCAGAAACTGAAAACAAAGAGACAGTTGGTTCATCACAACCTATTGATGTTAAAGTATTCAATCCAGATGTAAATTTCCATGGTGAGCCTATAGTACCTAAAGAGGAACCAATGAATCTTGACTCCATTGAGGTTCCTTCATTCTTGCTGAAGCCTCAACAGAAGCCTACACAGAAGAAAAGGAAACCAAGGAAGCAACCTTCAAAGGAACCAATTCAAGTTGCTAGAGTACCTGCAATTGTCAGGCAGCCAATCTTGGAAAACAAGGATGATTTCATCTATCAGGCAGATATTGAAGAATACTCTGACATGAATCTTTATCTGGATGAATTGTCAGAAGTAAGAGGAATTGACAAATATAAACATTTGCCTGAAAGATTGGTCTTTGTATACAAGGGAGGAACGGAAAGGACATGGCCACTACAAAAGGTTCTTGGAGAAAATTATCATACCTTAACCAAAGTGTTCTCTGCAATCAAGAGATACACAGGGTTCTCCAAGATAGCAAAAGGGGAGATACTGGACAAAATAGAACAAATAAGGAGGGATTGGAACTCACCATCAAGTCTACCAAGGAAAATGAAGATCCCATACAATGGACAGAAAATCCACCTCCAACCTTTCTGGATGATGGAGTTCAGGGATGAAGATGGTAACAGGAGATTCTTCAGGTTAGAAGACCAACTACCAAAGGCTAGTTCTCAATACCTGAGATGGCTACAACAGAAGCTAAATCCAAAGGTAGATGAAGAAGATGCCTTCTATAGGCAACTCCAAATACAGATTGAGTCCAACTCTGCCAAGGAAGGAAAATCAAGGGTGATGCCAACAAGAGGAAAGAAACAGTCCTAATCTGCTCAGTCTAGAGGAGCATTTCTCTGTAAATTTCTCAAACTTTCAGTTTTTAATTATTGTAGCTTAATACAATTTATGTATTGTTCTTTATATATCTTTAGGAATGTTTTGTTATCATCAAGGTCCTGAATTTATGCTTTATTGCCATCAAGTATAAATTGGGGGAGATTGTTAGGAATATGTTGTACTTGATGATAACTTCACAATCAATCAAATTGTTTAAGGTTTTGTAGCTGTCAACGGATGAGGATTTATAACTCTATCCGTTGACAGGTAGCTCATCAACGGATGAGGTTTTGTAGCACACTGCAGTATCTCTATGTTATCAGTTGATAGTGTTTTTATCCACAGTCATGTTGACTATCAACGGATAGGCAGAATAGGGTAGCCAATTGTAAATAAGCTATGCTATGTAATTCTGTCTAAGTGAAAGTGTATCAACGGATGAAGACTAAACTCTATCAACGGATACAACTCAAATCCACTCTATCAACGGATACAGCTCAAGTCCCAATATCAACGGATACTGCTCTATACATCATCAACGGATGTCAGTGTACATCATCAACGGATAATCATTGACACTGATTTCTATGATTAGCTGGAGATTAGCAGTTGATAAGGACATGTTTGACTGACAGATCACATGAGTTGAAAGTAGATACAAAAAGCAGTATGGCAGCCATACTTTGGAAACACAGAAGAAAGAAGCATTCCATTTACACTATGAATACAAGAAAGGTGCAGGAGACATGTCTGAACACAAGGACAACCTTTCGGCTACATGTGTATTTGGAGTGTAGTAGCAAGTCAACTAGAATTAGATTAGTATTATCTTATTCCAGTAGTACTTGTAAAACTTGGGATATATAACCAAGTGTAGCAACTCTTTGTAGGTTAAGAAAACAGACATATTTGCTTAGGGTTTCTTGAATATCTTTAGAAGCAAAGAGTTGTAAAATGGCAGCTGTGTACATTTTGTATCACAGAGTTTTCTTCAAATAAAAGCTTCAGGTGGTGCATATTAACCACCTGATTTTATATGTGTTTGTGTTTAAATCTTACATTGCAATTATCTCTTCATAAGTTTCTGAAGTTCTTATCAGAAATTTATAAATATCAAGAATTGTATTCAACCCCCCCTTCTACAATTATACAAGTGTGTAATCTGGGAATAACAACACGTATCGAAGAGACTTTTCAGGTTGACGGTGTCTTCCGCAACACGTACCTAAGAGACTTCTTTCAGGTTGTAGGACTTCGAAAAATGTTAATAACTGGAATTGCAATATTTTCCTTGCAAGTTCCTCTTTATATGATAAATGATAATATCTTGCTTATTTTGACTTAGCAGATATTTCCACAAAATAAATACTTTAAGTTACCTTGTAACTTCATCGTTCATATTATACTGGCATCATTTCCGTAAATGCATGGCATATGGTTTGAAAGATACTTTTGAACTGTTATATATTATCGTTCAGTTAAACATTATTGTTCGTGGGCTAGTGCTCACCCTTGCTTTATTATTATATCACAACAACGGCTAGACCATATGACTCGCACAAGGCGCACTCGACGCTGGCGGGGACGATGAGACTACCAGAGCCGAAGAGAAAGCTATTGGTAGGATAGATTCATTCTTTTAGTACCAAATATATGGGTTGGTATGACTTATGATAATGGATGGCAAGGAGTATGTATTCACATTGTAATTCTTTTTGGATTGTAAGAACTCATAATGTGCTTAATAAAATTTGGTAGTTACTCTGATTTCATCTCTGGGACTATAACGGGTGTGTTTTATGTTATTGTTTTGGGTCACAAGGTTGTAATTTAATATTTATGTTGAGTTGTGGATGGGAATTGAGACGGTAACGACCAGATCCCTGACCCCGGATCTGGGGGTGTTACATCCTTGTTATCCTTGTCCTTCTTTTTACCTCTAAACCCATGAGGAATTCTGGGAGCCATACCTGCGTGAAACAAAGTACAATATTAGGCCATGTCATATGTAAAAAAAAAATAAGGAAGTTATGATGGAACTAAGGTAAAAATGCATAGGGGAAGTTAGGGCGTGCCCTAGTTTACAATCCTGTACCTTCATCCTGTTCAGAGTCAGAATTCTCATTATCACTATCGCTGGATGAGGACATGGGAACGGCAACACCATTCTTAAATTTCATAAACTTACAAATTGACCTAACTCTGTCCGACAGAATTCCAACCCTTTTGAGGTTTTCCTCTGTAATAAGGGTTTAGAGATTGAATCTTTCAGCTGCAACCTTAAGAACGGCCTTTGCTCTGTGTAAGGCCGCGCCCCGAAGAGTTTGTTGAACTCTCCTATCTGTTTTAATTTAAAGTTAGTCAAAATTCATATTAAGGAAAAAACGTTGAGATACAGAAAAATATAGGGCGCGCCCTCATTTACAAGGATCTGTGTTGAATTGTAAGCGAACTCGAGGAACATCCCAGACAAAGAAGTAGGGTTCCTTCCACCGTTTAATGTGACTAATCCTTCCTTCGGAAAAACCTTTATTGTTGTGGGGTTTATTTATTACCAAATAGTAATAACCAATACTGGATTGACGAATGCTGTAAATATAGCTAACTTCTTGCATTGAAGGCGCCTTGAATCCGAGATCATAATAGAGAATGAATAAACCTAAAAGAAGTTTGTAGCTATTGGGAGAGAGTTGAATCGGAGCTAGGTTATACCACTCGAGGATTTCCCTCAAATATGGATGCATGGGCGCGCCCACACCAAGGGCTACGAGTTTTGTACTTAGAACCATCCTTGGAATTTTGAAATTTTCACCATAGTTGAAGATGTGGGGTCGGTGGTGAGAGTGTGGAATGGCCCAAAGTCCTTCTTGACCATAATATTTCATAGCCCACTCTACTTCATCATTTGTAGCAGTAGAAGACATGCTCACGCAGGCTAGCTTGCCTCGTTTCTTTCTGAGTTGGTTTTTATCTTTTTCAGGCATGTCTCCATATCTCCCCCACTCAATGTCAATTTCTTCATCAAGAACTTCCCAATGTTCGAACGGGATTGGTGAAGATGGTGGAGACATTGGCTCAGGGTCGATCATAGGTGAGATAGAGGTAGCTGAGGGCGCGCCTTCAGGGGAGTAAGAATCTGAGGGGTGTGTATCACCAGAAGTGTTAGAATTTGGAATAAACTCGACATCGGAAGAATCGGAAAGTGACAGGTTAGAAATCTTTTCGGGACTTGGGGATTTCTTTGAAGATTGAGGGTCTTCTTTATTTTTTTGCTCGGACATTGAGAGGGACGTTGTCAAGAGAATCTTCACTAGAGAAACTCATGGTGCCGTCTTGAAATTCTTGAATAAGGCGCGCCCTATCTTCTGAAGATACGAATGAAAAGAGAGGCCTGGGCGGACTAGGCGGTAGAGGAGAAGGCAAAGGAGAGTATATCCCAATGCGTTTATTAAACTCCTTAAAAGGATGAAATGGAGAAGGCGCGCCCTCCAGCTGCAAAATCAAAATAAAAAAGAAAAACTAAGGGCGCGCCCAAGAAAGTAATAAAAGGAGGAAAATTTCCTACAAGTCGTGGTGTGAAGGTATCCTAAAGGGTTACAATTGTTGCTAAGGAAGAATTTCTAAATGGAGGCTAAAGTATAACCTTAGAGAAGGTTAAGGCGCGCCCTATGTTAAGAAAGAAAAATAAAAAAAATAAATCGTAGTGCACCCTGGGCGTAAGGCGCACCCCAAAAGACCAAAGGAGCTAAAATTACAGAAACATGTCTCGTAAAAGTAGTAACGCCAAAAGAAGATCTAACGTGCATACATACATATATACATACATCGGAAAAATGAAGAACACGAGAAATATGAACAGTTAAATCAACATAATGCAAGATTTATACGGTCAAATCGTGAAATAAAGACGTGAAATTGTACCTTTGAAGTTCCTGAGTACGATTTGTGAAGAAAAGATACCAAAAAAATGCTCGATTCAGTCGACTTTTGCTCGGAAAGTAGAAAATCGTCGGGATGGAGTATTCTTGAGAGAGAGAGAGAATAGAAAAAGAGTAAAGTAGAGAGAGAGGGGGGTATTTATAATGGTTTAAGAGAATAGTGGATGACAGCTGTGAACCGATTGGAATTCTGAGGACGCGTCCTATGTCAGGGCGCGCCCTGGGGTTGTATTAAGGAAATTTTGGATCTTTTAAAAAAATTCAATATTTTATTTCTAATTTCATATGGAATTGGGGGGTAGTTGTTATAGCCAAAATTCGGTTCGGGTAATCTAAAATGGACTCGGGTCAAATATGGGTTCAATTCGGGGAATTCTAGGTCAAATTAGGGTTCTGGTGAAATAGAGTTAAGTTAGGTCGCGCCCTGATTATTATGGCGCGCCCTCAATGACAAGTCATGATGAAGTATTTTACTCAAGCTGGTTTTCAAAGAGCCATTGAAGAATTCTCTTCTGGGATTCCACTTAGGTTGGGATTCCAGGAGTTATTGAAGAATTCCCCCCTGTCGTATCTCAGGAGGGGGATGTCTATCGCAGAAGGCCTCCAGGGGTTTGCCTGGATATAAGGACCCTTCTTAAACACTAAGGGCGCGCCCTAAGGTGGAAAGATGGGGACTTTCTGGTGTGTGCTTTGAGAGCTCTGTTCCTGTAGCAAATGGGCGCGTCCTCATTGGGGAACTTTGGAGTAATCCTGCACTTTGCACCCAAAAGCTCTGGATCACCTGTCCTGCTATCTGGTGGGTGCTTCTCATTCGGGGGACAGGGATGTGTTCTGCACTTGGGGTAAACCACGGCTATACCTGCATCTTTAAAATCAAGAAATAGCTGGTAGCGGAAAGGACTAATCCTCGACGGGGGAAGTTTCCTTATCCGTGAAGTCTTGAGATCTTGGATGAGCCTTGGGTCTTTGTGGTTAGGCCTCATAGTAGAACATTCTGGATGCTGGACCGACAATCCAAGCCCATTTGGGTTTCTTGCTCTCCAAGAACTACGTATGGCTTGATCCCTATAAATACCAGGGTACGTAGGCCGATTAAGGGGTTGGAAGTCGAGAGCTCTGAAATAGCCGCCACTAACCCTATCAATCTCAGCCACCAATTATTTACAGCCACCACACACAACCACTTTTTCCGGAGAAAAACCACCGTCTAAGATCTTGTTTTCAGCGACGTACCTCGAATTTTGTTGTTCCCAAATTCCTCCGTCAACAGTCAACATTCAATGTACAAAAATTAGTGATAACTATCTTTGATCTCCGCTGTTCTGAGCTTCTGATTCCGTCACAATCATCAACATTTTTAAGCTAATAAGAGAGATAAGGGAGAACTCATATCTAGAATATATATGCATATGATTATATGTGCTTGCACATCATGTAGTCTGTAATATGTACTTGTATGCTTTTATAAATGAAGTTAAGTGCTCAAACGGGAGCATAGTAGACTAAGTAATTCACCCGGAAGTGAATTGATTTACCTTTAAGTTAACAAGAACTAGGTAAAGGAATAGAATACACATTACGAGAACTTTCTTTTGAATTGTAAAGTTTTGAACTAATGTCATATCATATGGGCTCACGCATTACTAAAAAAAATACTAAACGAATCATGCATATATCCATGTATGAGTATAAATTAGTGCCTCAGTTTTGGTTTCTAAGTTAAATTTGATCCATTGGATAATTTATTTTCAATTTTGATATTCATATTTACGATCCAAATCCATGATCCATTTTAATAATTGTGTGACATATAATATTTATGGTAAGTTAATTTATAACTTTGAATTAATTTTTAGTATAAATAATCATTAATATGACATACAATATTAATGGCAAGCTGATTTATAAATTTGAATTAAGAAAAATACTAAGGAACTAAATAAAAATTCCAAAAAAATGTCCAAAATGACACTTGTCACCTTGTCATTAGTTGATTAAATAATTAATGTGATGGATCCTGCCTGCATTCATTTGAATTCCCTAATTAAAACTTCTCATTTTGCCAAGTCACACATGTCAAGTCATTTTGGAACATTTTTGGAATTTTTTTTTGGTTCTCTAGCATTACTCTTGAATTAATTTGTATGGTAAATAAATTAGAGAAAAATTATAATATAACATATACAATTAAATATTTAATTGAATATAAACAAAATTAAATCAACATTACCGTATTATTAAGTTTAAAATACTAGTCATTTCTTTATTTATAATTTAGCTCAACTATTATTTGTAATTGTAGATAAAATAAATTTATTTTTAAATAAAATAAAATTTTTAAATATCTATGTGACTATAATCTAATTATTAATAATATATGAAAAATATAAATCCACAGGAAAAAAATGCTAAAATTTAATGTAATTTTCGAATCCAATATCCTTTTAAGTAATTTAAAGAAATCTTACCGGCCACCTTTTTGTAGTATCATGATTATCCTAAAGAAATAAAGTTGCATGTGATGAATGAATAACATTATACATTCTCCTCAATTAGCACACATTAACTCAAAAGCAACTCATTTAGTCTCACATTAACCAATCAAAAGTCAACAAAATCTTATCAACGGATGTTAATTAATCATTAGTATTAAAAGCTTAATGTCTCCTGTAGGCAAGATCCTGCCTTAACGACGGAGCAATAACTCCTTTAAGATTATTAAATTATTTTTGTAACGTAATAATATTGTCACTGTCACTTTCTTGCTGCACTCGAGTGGTAACAAAAATAAGGGACCACTCAATTGGTCTCCAGAAATTTAACAATGCTTTAATTAAGAATTGGGTTTACTAGCCAAACTTAATTATTGTTTTAATTGTTGGATTCCGCTATAGTACTTGGAAAGTACCAAACTAAGGTTGCGAGTTTCCCACAAAATCTCATGAACATGCAAATAAGTTGAATATCAAGTGCCCAAGGAAACGATATCGAAAACAGGAGGAATGTCACCTTATCACTTGAGCTATCCAATTATGTTCTTACTCGGATTTTTAGTTGAACAAGATAGAAACACTACGAAAGAAGATGAAACTAAAATTAAAATGTGCATGTATGTAGTAGCAGGAGAGTAGCTGATAATGGTCCTACCCCTGCCTGCCTTAAGTGCATTATAGTGATCCCCAAAATTCTCGTCCCCCACTCCCAGCAAACAAGTTGTATGTCCCATTCTCACACGATATAGATCAGTCAGGCCACGGGTCTTCAGGATCATAAAGTATATAAATTTTTATATAATGGAATTATGGATTTTGCTCTCTCGATCAGGTGTGTAGGCCGGTTAACACAGGCTGTCTAAGGGACACGTGATTGTGAAACACTTCCCGGGCACAACTAGTGATAGCCCCAGGGGCATTGACACTTGTATATCTCTCCCTCCTTTACTTTAGTTTTGTGCTCGGTCCCAGATCATACAGGATCATAACTGCGTGGAAAAGAATACTGTTTTTGATTGAATATAACTATTTTTATTAAGGAAACAAATTGGAGAATTGCAGATAACATTTTATCGTGTTATCAAAAAAGTGTTCACATTCAATTTCACATGATTACTTTTGTTATACATAAAAACCAAGCGCACATTATAAAATAGAGAAAACTGTCCCTTGAGAGAAACTGGCGTTGAGGATGGTTTCGTAAAAGTTACATGAGCTTTAGGTGAATTTTCATACAAAATTAAAGTATACATTTGTAACTAAAACATCTACCATTCCATTTACATGAACGAGTTGCACTCTATAGAAAATACCTTATATAACAAACAATAAAGAACATCTTATATCTAATATAATTTAATAGTTCCGTCATAGCACCCAATACAAAAAGTTGTAATATTTTTACCCTCTAGCAAACCAGCAAAAAAAAAAAATTGAAAATTTACTGTTCATTGATGAGTGATGTCATCAGTGAATAGTAATTTTCAATTTTTTTATTTTTTTTTTTGCAGACTTGATAGAGGGTAAAAAAATAACAACTTTTTGTATTGAGTGCCCTGGCGGGGCCAAAGGATCTAATAGATCTAAGGTGTTCTTTGTTGTTTGTTATATAAGAGTGTTCTGTATGGAGTAAAGGCCTACATGAACAGTTTTAAATATTATAAGTTCAGGATGTTACCTGAGTTCATTCTCGAAACATCATTCCTATAATCATATTTACGAGTTCATTCTCGAAACATCATTCCTATAATCATATTTACAATAAAATTGAATGAAACATACAATATATAACGATATTAGAACAAGAAAATTCTGCTTCTAGTAGTTGTGGTTTAAAAACATGACACGAAATACCATTCTTGGATTCGAAGATGTCCTATTCTCGTCCTTAACCAAATGATGGGCTAATGAAGTTTGCCACACAAAGTACAAACGATCATGTAGCATTTTCAAATTATGTAGCATTTCTATATATTATACTATGTGCGTATTATTGTCTTGGCCTTATGAGGTCAAAATTTGTTAGGTATCCGAACTAAATTCTACCAATTTTGATCCTCCTCTTTACTTCAAAATCCGGAAATCAGTTTTTTACTTGCCTACGACAATAAATACATTCCAGACTTGAATTTTTGTAAAGTTGTATTTTAATTGTTTAACATCGCCGACCTTATATCTCAATCTTGACTTTCCTATCTACAATACATTCTACTTGCAAACCTTTACTTTATGATGGTGACAGATCTCAAATTTTTTCACATATAAATGTTATTTTTTAGTTTATGGTATGCTGCTTCGATAATATTTATAATGGCTAGCTAAAAAAATTTAAATTAAAAAGTAGTTAACTTTTTGAATAAGGATAATCATGAAAACTCCGATTGGCGTAATTAATTATGTATAATTTTTGTTAAGGTGAAAGGTTAATCAAATATGATTATCTATAATTTTTGTTAAGGAAATTTATGCATTAGAGTCATATTTTTTTACATATTATATATAACATGTGTAAATTAGGATATTATAACTAAGGATTCTTGATCATTGGAGATGCTCGGCTGATGAAGGTTAGAATTGAGAGAGATTGTTCTTTCCATATTGCGCTAATTTTTATGTTTAAAGCGTTGGATGGTACAGGATCTTGTTGGAGTTTCTTTTACCACCGGTTCTAAATGGATTGGTTACTTAACATTAAGGAACCGGAGAAACAGATGATAGTAGGTGATCAAAACCGACCAACATGCACATCCTGTATTGTCTATCGGAAAAATCTGCAGAAACTGCAATACAGCTCCGACCATGGAAAACGGCTTGACGTTTTCGGTCCATTTGTACTTGCACTCTTTCTTTTTAAAAAATGAAATGATTAATTACGACATTGACTGCATGCAAATGCAACTCTAAACACTGAAGTCCTTATCCATATCACCACGGAACAGACGAAAAAAAAAAGGCTCCCCTCAAACTTTTTTTGTACATCAGTCCTTTTAAACCTTCACATCTTTTCAACTTTACTGTCTCCATTTACAAACCATCTGGAGTTATGAGATAAGCTGGAGTCACTTCGCTTAATTGCGTCATATCGTTAAACAGTTGAATTACTCAGACCGCATTTAAAATTTCGTGTTTAGCCTATTAATTAAGATTTATCATTATTATTACATAAACGTAAGTCGCATTACATGAATATAAATATATAATCGGCAAACACCGGCGGGAAGGGTGTCATTTCACGGGGAAAAAGGGTTCCTCCTTGTACGACAAGTACACCATAGCCAGCTGGCACCGACTACCTAAGAATTTATATTTTTTGGTGGTAATAAGAAAACAAATTTAAATTGGACAAATTAGCGTATGAAACTCAAAGTGAGTATGTGGATATGATTTGATTTGTGGTTATGTGAAGCTATTGTAAATCAAGCATCGTCTGTACACTATTTGCGGGTCAAATTTTGAGAAGTTGTATTGTACTATAACTTCTTGCCAGGTTGAGAAATGAACCATTAAACTTGTATTGACAAAATTCGAACTTTCAACGTCCCATGGAGTAAGCGAGGGAGATATGCCAGATTAAGAAATCATTGGATTAAGAGATCATGGGTAAAAGAGACTATTAAGTTAACATGTGCAGTTACACGCACAAATAAGAACTTGTTATTGCAAACTCTATGTATCATTAATATAAAAATGGGCTGGTATTTGAATACCAAAATTTCAGCAGTTTATATATAAAAAGCTCATAAGGCTGGACCACACAACTTCAGTTGGCTTATATAAAGCCCCTCTTCTCTCTTCTTCTCCCCACAACCACCATCTTTCTCCTTCAGCACAACAAATTACATTTCTTGCTCTGATACAACATCACCATGCCTGAAGCACCAAAGAAATCTTCACATAAAATATCATCAGACTTCAGTGTTTCTGAGAAGAACACAAAGGCTCTTCAATTCATTGAAGATGTCACCTCTAAACCTGATGAAATTCAAAAGCTTGTTCTTTCTGAAATACTCTCCCGTAACGCCCATGTCGAATACCTTCGACGCCATGGCCTTGCTGGTGAAACTGATCGAGACACTTTCAAGAAAATCATTCCTGTTATCAAATATGAAGATATACAACTTGATATTAATCGTATTGCCAATGGTGATAAGTCACCCATCCTTTGCTCTCACCCGATTTCTGAGTTTTTAACAAGGTATACTTTTACTATATATTAGTAAAATAGATGCACAGGGTCATGTTCTTCTGCTTCATGTCATTTTAGCCAACAGACCAATCACAAATCACGTAGTGGTAATACAAATTAATGATCATACTACTATACAAACTACAAAGCGGTTGTATGTGGAACTGTAACTTGATTTATAGTAGTTTAGTTACAGAATTTTAAATATTCACGCAAACATGTCTCCACTAAGGAGAGGCTTCTGCTAGGCTAAGTCTTGCAGATCGCTTTATTGTTTGTAAGATGTGTTATTTACATTTGTCTAAGAAGTAAAATTGATTATTTCATGGTTTTCTTTTATATGCAGTTCTGGGACATCTGGAGGTGAAAGAAAACTAATGCCAACTATTGAAGAGGAGCTGGAGAGGAGATCATTGTTGTACAGTCTTTTGATGCCTGTGATGAATCAGTTTGCTCCTGGTTTAGACAAAGGCAAAGGGATGTATTTCTTGTTCATCAAATCAGAAGCGAAAACTCCTGGCGGCCTTCTTGCTCGTCCTGTTTTAACTAGTTACTACAAAAGTTCCCATTTCAAAAACAGACCTTACGACCCATACACAAACTACACTAGCCCAAATGAAACCATTCTTTGCTCTGACTCTTACCAAAGCATGTATTCCCAGGTGCTCTGTGGTTTATGCCTCCACAATGAAGTCCTTCGTGTCGGAGCCGTTTTCGCCTCTGGTTTTATCCGGGCCATCAGGTTCCTTGAAAAGCACTGGCCTATATTGTGCCATGACATCCGAACCGGGACCCTTAACCATGAAATCACTGACCCATCTGTGAGAGAAGCAGTGCTTAAAATCCTCAAACCAGACCCAAAATTAGCCAATTTTATTGAAACCGAGTGTAGCAAAAAATCATGGCAGGGAATCTTGACTAGGTTGTGGCCTAATACCAAATATGTTGATGTTATTGTGACCGGGACCATGTCACAGTATATACCAACACTTGATTATTACAGTAATGGCCTCCCACTTGTTTGCACCATGTATGCTTCTTCTGAATGCTATTTTGGTGTCAACCTTAACCCACTTTGTAAGCCTAGCGATGTCTCTTATACACTCATCCCAACCATGGCTTACTTCGAGTTTTTGCCTGTTAATAAAAATAATGTGGTCACAAATTCAATCAATGTCCGTGATTCTCTATGTGAGAAAGAACAACTAGAATTGGTTGATTTGGCTGATGTTAAGCTCGGGCATGAGTATGAGCTTGTTGTCACCACCTATGCTGGTAACTTGAACAACAAATTTACAATTTTTTCTTGTTTTATGAGCTTAATATATACTAGGTCCAAGATTCTCAGATATGTTTGCTTTATGTTTGGCAGGACTTTATCGATACAGGGTCGGAGATGTACTTAGAGTTGCAGGATTCAAGAATAAGGCCCCACAATTCAACTTCATTTGCCGCAAAAACGTTGTTCTAAGCATTGATTCTGATAAAACTGATGAAGTTGAGCTACAAAATGCAGTAAAAAACGCTGTCACGCATTTGATGCCATTTGATGCAAGTTTAATCGAGTACACAAGCTATGCAGACACGACAACAATTCCGGGACACTACGTTCTATTCTGGGAGCTTAATGTTAATGGGACAATCCCAATTCCTCCATCAGTTTTTGAGGATTGTTGCTTAGCAACTGAAGAGTCATTTAACAGTGTATACCGTCAAGGTCGCGCCTCGGACAAGTCCATTGGACCACTTGAAATCAAGATTGTGGAATCAGGAACTTTTGATAAACTTATGGATTATGCAATTAGCTTAGGTGCTTCAATTAACCAGTACAAGACACCCCGCTGTGTGAAATTTGCACCCATTGTTGAGCTGTTAAACTCCAGAGTTGTGTCAAGCTACTTCAGTCCAAAATGCCCCAAGTGGGCTCCAGGGCATAAGCAATGGATGAACATCAACTCAAGTTAAAGTTGTCCTAGTTTTCATAAGGAGATCCAACTTCTAGTATTTTGTGATCATTTTAGAAATTTAAAAAGGCTGATGTTAGGATAAAACCTGTCCTTTCATATGTTCTGTTTTTATTATCTTAAGCTATTGTTCTAGTAGGAACTTCTGAATTAGCCATGTAAAAAACCAGTTACCATTTCAATCTTAGCTCTGATCTAGCTTCAATGCTCTATTTCTTATAATCCTATATTTTAATTATGGAATGTATCAGTGATACTGACCAGATATTCTGCAGGCTCATTCAATCGGCGATCTGGTCCTCTGGCTTCTCCTACCATTTTCACATAAAAGAAACTTAACTTTAGCTTCACTCCCGGTTAAACGAGCTAATTAAATTATTCTGGGGTTGCTTAATCAAAATTAAAAATGAAAATGCATAAAAACTTTTTTTTTTTTTGGTATTTGAAACTCAAGTGTCGGGAGACGGAGACGGGGACGGGATGGGATGTCACTATGCGAACCAACTCTAGAAGTTTCCTAGCAGTATGAGCAAAGTTTTTTTTTTTTTTTTAAATAAGTATGAGCAAAGTTAATGCTAGTCGGACACACATTTCAGACATGGAACTAAAAGAGTGAAGTGCAATGTTAGAAATGCTAGAATTTCCAAAATCGTTTTCGAAACGATTTTCAAATGTTGAGTTGTTAAAATAGGAGTATTGGTTATTCTCTCATAAATGAGATGGACCTCTTGTACATATATATGAATTCCACGAATAAAATTATGTCATGTGTCATCGGAGAAAATTTTCGGGATCCATTTCGGTAGAGCTGTAAACGAACCGAACTCGGACGAACTTTTAACGAACTCGGACAAATTCATAATGAACCGAACAATGTTCGGTAAGCTTATCGGACACTTTTTCTTGTCCGAACTCGAGTTCGGTAATGAACCGAACCGAACACAAACTGTTCACGAACATACCGAACTGAACACGAACAGTTCGATAATTATATATATAATAATAATTTTAAAAATAAAAAAATTGTAGTAAATATTAATGTTTTTATCGAACGAAACGAACTCGAGCCGAACTCGGACGAACTCTTAACGAACTCGGACGAAATTCTAACGAACCGAACAATATTCGGTAAGCTTATCGGACACTTTTTCTTGTCCGAACTCGAGTTCGGTAAGCTTATTTGACGAGCTAACCGAACTCGAACTCGAACCGAACGAACTTACCGAACAGTCCGGTTCATTTACAGCTCTACATTTCGGGGTATGTAATTCTATATTACAATGCTAAGGTATAGAGAGTTTATATACAGATAATAAACAACAGTTGGTGTACAATCAAGAGCATGTCATGGAATTAAGTTTGATACACGATATCAATCATAATCAAGTTAGTGATTTTGGCATGCTATTAGGAACAACAAAAATGTTCAACATGCTAGACGATGATGGAGTCATTGTCTTTCTTCGAACAGAAATGTGTCACTTTTTCCTTTGAGTTCTCATATATTGAACATTTTATGATCGCTTCACGATCAATGACTATGGAGGCATATTTCCTTTGAATTCTCATAGTATTATGAATATTTTATGATCGCTTCATGATCAATGACCTCGAGAGCATTTGTTTGGAGCCCGGATCCTCTGTCCCCTTTTTCATGCGCCCTTCTGTGTCTTCTATACAAAATAGGTGTCTCTGGTGGGGCCCATTGTAAGGAAAATAGAAATAAAATATTTTATTTCCATTTTCCTTACAATGGACCGTCAGGGGCACCTATAGGGGACACAGAAGGGGACAGATGATCCTCACCCATTTGTTTGGAGTTAAAACTTAAATTTATGGACGGAAAATGCGTGGAAATGTAAACTAGTGGTATATTACTAACAAAAGGTATGGTCCAGATCGGCACTTGAAGTTGAATATGATACCGTACTGATTTTGTCGGTGACCCTAATATTAGAGATATAGAGGTTCCAACAAGTGAATTGCTAGGGGGATGTTACATATTATGGTTCTGAAATATTTATCAGTGTGACTGCCGGACATATAGTTGACAAAACAACAAAAATGATGGTGCAGGGCGTGACAAGTTGGACGCTTAATTATTTTTTTTCTTTTGTTTCTCCCATTACCAACTTACCGTACAAATTTAGTGCACATTGTTGTGTTTGTGTATCACCAAATTGACACCAATTATTTGGAGTTAACATCGAAATATGTAATTATCACTTGATTTAAGAAAATTAAGAAATGTGAGTATGGCAATGACACAGAGGTTCCCAAGGAACGAGATAATGTCATAATTTTTCGGAAAGAAAACAAATAATGTAAGTACGAATAATGTTGTAATTTTTCAAAAAATGTTCCCTTTAGGTAAGGGAAAATAAATTATTTCGTCCTTCAACTTTATGCTGTTTTTGGTTTAGGTCCCTGAACTATGAAAAATAATATACGGATACCTAAACTTTTAAAATTTCTGATTGACATCCTTCCTTTCGCGGAATTAAGTGAAAATTTAACATGTTAATCTTCGAGTGATTATAAGAACATGGGTGGTGAAAGTTTTCAATTTCGAGTTCACTAACATATGCAAATCTGCATATTTTAGTAAGTTTTTTTTCGTGTTCTTGAAATTAAAGTACAGATTTCTATATGTTAGTGAATTCGAAATCGAAAATTTTCACCACCCATGTTCTTATAATCACTCGAAGATTAACGTGTTAAATTTTCACTTCATTCCGCGAAAGGAAGGATGTCAATTAGAAATTTTAAAAGTTTAGGTATCCGTATATTATTTTTCATAGTTCAGGGACCTAAACCAAAAACAGCATAAAGTTGAAGGACGAAATAATTTATTATCCCTTTAGGTAAAAATAAAAAAAAAAATATTTACAGGGAATTATAAAACAGTAGCAGTAACCAGAGAAGTGTATCTTATGTTCGTAAGGTACTGCTTCTCCAAATTTCATTTTGTAAAAATTAGTACTTTTACAAAAAGTTATATTTCCTAAGAATAAAAATATAATTATGATAAAAATTTACGCATCTAGAGAATAAATAATAAAAAAAACATTTGCATAACACAACACATGCATATCATCCATGTAACATTCAACAATTTGGCACTTTACAATTAGTAGTAATGCCCTTTATCTTATAATCATGAAACTTAATAATTGTGAAGTTGATATAAAGATTGAGAGGATGTATAAAGCTATGGTTAATCACTCGATTATTAATGTGATGTTAGAGTAACCAACTATAGGATAACACATGGGATTAGGATTAGGTTAAATTTCAATTTCCACATAAAGGTGAATGATAGAGAATTTCTGGGTTAGAGGCTATCGACAGAGAGTTAATTTGTTTACTTTCTACCACTCCTATTGTTGAAAATGATAAACCACGTTTATAAAAGTCATTATCGCTCTAAAAATAAAGATTAGATAAGATAATTGTACGAACTCATTAATTGAGTGTAGCTAATAACTCATTGTCTCCATCTGCAGTGAAATGATGGTCGGAATGAAAGATAAAGGAGCATATCTGCAGAAACAAACAGCAACTGATTTATTAATGGGTGTCACCCACTGTTAGTACTGATAATCATCCTCAACGTCATTAAACGTTTGCAAATTTTACGTATCCAAAATGAACAGAGCATGAAATAAATAACTTGGTTAAGCCCGGACCGTTCCATATAATTCAAGGTTCCAGTGCGAAATCGAAAAAATGTGGTCTCATTTATTTCTCCTCCTAAACATAAACTATATTAATTCAAATAAAAATATGAGTTTTACGTACTTGAGGATGATCTCACATAATATTCGACTAAGAATTTTTCAATACATGTACAATATTTATATAAGCTAAGAAAAGAAAATATAAAATTTATCAAAATGTCATCCAAAATTCGTATTAGAAATTGATATAACTTCAGGAAACATCCTAAGGTCATCCTGAGGGCCAATTTTCTCTATAAATATTAATGTAATCAAGATAAGATAAAATTAGAAAGCGAAAAGTAACTATATTGTTTTAGTCTTTTAAGAGAGCGGATCTCATTAATTTGCAAACTTGAAATGGAGTCATTATTTTGTAAAGGGCTCGTATTTGTAAGATTGGTATTCACTAAAATAACACACGACTCACAATATTTTTTATTTTCGATTGAAATATCGATGTATACTATTATTACTAGGAAGATCGGTAAAATTTGGGCCCCTTGAAATGTTTGGGCCCAGGGCGGTCGCCCTTTTCGCCCTCCCTCTGGGCGGGCCTTGGTTAAGCTGTTTCCTTAGATTTGAGGGCCCGTTTGACTTACCTTAAAATAAATAACTTATAGTTTAAAGTGATAAGTGTCATATAAGCACTGTTCTTACGGCGATTAATCGGGATTAATTGCCGATTAATCGCTGTTCGGTGCCTCTCCGAATCGGGATTAGTCGGGATTAGTTGGTATTAATTGCCGATTAATCGCTGTTCGGTGCCTCTACCGATTAAGTACGATTTCCGCTTTCTATAACACTGCATATAAGTGATAAGTAGATCAGAGCTTATAAGTAAGTAAAGTGTTTGGTAAATCAGAATTTATAAATCAGTAGAGTGTTTGGTAAATCATAACTTATAAGTTAACTTTTTTTATTATTTTCAAAATATTTAATTTTTAATATATATCAATGGATATCAATGGATAGATCTCAATGATTAGAGAAATTTGATATATATATATATGTGTATATATCAATTTTCTAATGAACGGATCAAAAAATATATGATTTTGTGTATCGAAAAATAAGAATAAACTGAAAGTTGAATGTTGAGGATACTCGGGGCTTATCTTAAAATAAATAACTTATATCTTATAAACTGATAAGTGTCATATAAAAGTAAATCAGAGCTTATAAGTCAGTAGAATGTTTGCTAAATCAGAACTTATAAATCAGTATAGTGTTTGGTAAATCAAAACTTATAAGTTAACTTTTTTTTATTATTATTTTCAAAATATTTGTTTTTTAATATATATCAATGGATATCAATGGATAGATCTCGATGAGTAGAAAAATTTGATATATACATATCAATTTTCTAATGAACGAATAAATATATATGATTTTGAAAATTTGAATGATATTATATATGGGTTTCATGTGCTTGGGGATGACCTCAAGGTTCTACCTGAGATTAAAAGATTTTCAATACAAATTTAAGGGTATTTAGGTAAATTACTAAAAAAAATTGATATTTACAAAAATGCCACTGTGGGGCCACTTATTTTATAGGCTCTTTGTGTTATTGTTAGTCACAGAGGCATGCCTGAATACATCTAATAACAAGCCCAAGTGGTTCGTAATGCCATGCATTACCTACATGACCTCTTAACTGAGGGAACCTCTAGTTGTAGAGTTTCTACTTGTTTGTACTATGTAATAGGCATCAAATTCTATCTGTGTAACTGTACCTACTAAGTCAAGAATAAAGCTTGAAAGAAGTTCTAAGGTTCATGCCTCAAGCAAGGAAATGAAGACTGTCAAATAATCACAGTTGGGATTTGAAGAATTGAAGAAATGAAGAAATTGCCTAAGTACTAATTCGAGAAGTACATTTGTTTATTCGAGAAGTCTAGCATTCGAGAAGTCTGGAGTTCGATATCTCAGAAGACACTATTCGATATCTCTCGATATCTCATTCGATATCTCAGGGATTCGATATGTCTATTACACGGTTCGAGAACTCAAGGAGTCAACAGTTCGAGTTCTCAAAGGGTCAACAAGTCAATGCTACATTCGATATCTCAAAGACTCAATATGCTATTCGATATCTCAGGGATTCGATATGTCAAAATGCTCTATTCGATATCTCAAGGAGTCCCAGAGAAAAGAGCTATTCGAGAAGTGATTCGATATGTCAAGATAACACTATTCGAGAACTCAGAGTTATCGATCAAGTCAACTCCAGTTCTCGAATCACTCACTTAGTCACTTCTCGAATACATTCTTGAGGACAAAATACTGAAGAATTGTACAAGTCAGAAACCTGCAACAAGCCAGGATACTTTATTTGACTCTGTCCTATAAAGCATGCTGGAAAGCCTACAAAGAAGCTTGGAGAGATAAGACAAGGGACAAGGAGCTGAAGAAGTGGATCTAAACAGGCTTTTCAAAGTCAAATCTGTAGCCGTTTGGACTCTTACTAAAGTGAGATAGACAGACTGGAAAGTGTTTCTGTTTTACCTACCTCATTTGTAGTAAGTGGGTGTATCCATGTCTATAAGGATACAGCCTCACTTCCTTAGCTGTTAAGGTGTTGAAGTTTCTCAAATATCCAGAAAATATCTCTCTGAGAAAAACGAAGCTGAGAATACTATCATTTGTATTCACAGATTGTAGCAAAATCTTTATCTAATAAGATATTAGATTAAAGTGATATTGTGTTGTGTTTGTCTTTAATTATCCGCATCTTCATATCTCACACACTCATCACTTATCTTGCTGCAAAGATTCAAGAACGAAGAAAAGTTCAAGAATCCATTCACCCCCCCTCTGTATTCTTTTACTGTATTCAATACTCAACAAGTGGTATCAGAGCAGGCTGTTTAATCTAAACAGAAAACGATCATGAGTTCGAATACACCAAAGACTACAGGTACGGTAAAGGTCCCTAAGTTCGACAAAGAGAATTACAACCTCTGGAAAATAAAAATGCTGTTGTTCATCAAAGCTGCCAATCCTCTCTACCCTGACATTCTCAAGAATGGTCCATTCATACCACAACAAGAAGTTGCTGAATCCACAGTGGGCGCAGTAGTCATTCCTAGATCATACGTTCCAAAAGAGCCATCCAAATGGACGGACTCAGAGAAGGAAAAGATTGCCCTAGACAGCCACCTCATGTTGTTAATCATAGACTCCATGGATATGTCGATGTTTGCCAACATAGCATCATGCAGATCAGCCAAGGACATGTGGAATCACATCGAGGTGTTATGTGAAGGGACAGAGGAGGTAAGAGAAAATAAGAAACAGATACTGGTCACACAGTATGAGGCGTTCATGGCACAGCCCAAGGAAAGTATCACTGATATGTTTGAAAGATTTCACAAGCTGGTGACTGAGCTCCAAATGAATGGGAAGGTTTACAGCACTAAGGAATTAAATATGAAGTTTCTACTATCGTCACCAAACCATCTAGAGCAAAGGGTCATATCCCTAAGAGAAAGAGATTTGAACAAAGTCACGTATGATGTGCTCTATGGGGTTTTAAAGACACACGAGCTTGAGTTGCTTCAAAAGAGGGCTATCCAAGCTAACCAAGGCAGAATGATAAACACATCCTGTGCCTTGATTGTCAACAAATCTATTCAAGACCTGGAAGCATCTGCAAGTCAGCTGAGAATAGAAGAGATAGTAGATGATGAAGAAACTGAGGAAGTAGTGACTGAACCTGCTGATGACAAGGAAGAAGATGAGTTCTACACTCTTGAAGAGCTGGATGGCATGGAAAATACATCATATGCTTTTATGGCTAGAAAATTCCCAAACATCAGATTCAAGAGGAATCAGCCCTTCAAGCCTAGACCTCAAAATCATTCATTCAACAAGAGCAAGGCACCTATGAAAACAAACAAGAACAGATTCAAAACCAGCTATGTGGATAGGTCATCTGTAAGATGTTATAGATGCAATGACCTAGGGCATTTTGCCAGTGAATGCAAGAAGCCTAAAAAGAAGGATAAGGAGTTTCTTGAGCTTGAAGCTAAGTATGAGGCCCTTCTAAAGAAGCAGACACCAGGTAAGGCTTACATAGATGAAGGGAAGTGTTGGGATGATTCTGACAGTGATGGGGAAGAACAAGAATTCTGCAACTATGCCTTGATGGCCAATTCCAAGGAAGAACCATCTGCATCAGACTCACAGGTACCATCTCTCACTACCATAGACATGTCTGTTTCTGAATATAAATCTTTGGTTGAACAACTATCCGTTGAGATGTTTAACATTCATACTAGTATGACTGCTGCTAATGAAGAGATTGCTAAACTGTCTACTAGGAATGAACTGTTAAATAAGAGAAATGAGGAACTAGAGCTAACTACTGTGCAAATAGAAAATCTTAAACAAGAGATTGAGTATCTAAAGAACAAAGTTCTATGTGCTAGTCAAGTTGAGAAAGCTCTTAGGGATGAATTAGCTGAAAATGAATTTAAGTTGAAGACATTTAAGAATTCCTCTAGTCTATTGCAGTCTTATCATGAGAAAAATCTAGCTAGACCTAAGGCCGCCATTGGACTTGATTATGACACTCTTAAACAGAGGAAAGGCTATGCAGTCATTGAAGATGACATTGTTGTTCAAGAGGAGGTGCCTCAGGTTTTGAAAAAGACTGAGAATCCAATATTTAAAACACCAACACTTGAGATTGATGAGGATGCCTTACTCATCAAGCAAATGTTGGAGGATGAAGATGAGGCACAATCAAATGAACAACAAGCATCCTCTGAGAGTAAGAATGTCAAAACCAAAGCCAAGGAGCCAGTAGGAGGTAGACCTAGACTTGAGAAATCTGTAAATTTTGTTTCAGCTGGAAATTATGAGACTAAGAAGAAAGTGACTAATAAGAGACCAAACAGGAATGGCAAATTAGGGATTAACAAAGATAACAACTATGCTTATGTGCCAAATGCCCCTAGGAAAGTTTGTCAAAACTGTTTTAGCTCTAATCATTTGACTCATGCTTGCAAGAAACCATCTGGTAGTGTTGCTAAACCATTCTATGATTGCTCTGTGCCTTTAAGACATAGAGACTCTCCTTTCTGTGATAAATTTGATTGTATGCCATGTAACATGAATGTGATGACTAGTTGTTTTAATTTGAGAAGACAATTCATGGAGGGCTGTATCAATCATAATGTTCACACACACTACACAAGGACAAAGTCTTCAAGTCCTCCTAAAGTTAGGAAGGTACCTCTGTCACCTAAGTCTAAGAACCCTGATTCTAAGACTCCCAACAGTGACAAGAAGACCAACATCAAGAAAACTGATAAGCATGCTGATTTTGATAAAACTGTCACTAAGTCACATGGACCCAAACTCGTTTGGGTACCAAAGGAGAAGTAATACTTTTGTGTTTGCAGGGCAAAGAAAGTAAAAAGAAGGTCATGTGGATTTTGGACAGTGGATGCTCAAATCATATGACTGGTGATATGGCCCTGCTATCACAGTATGAGGAAAAGGCTGGCCCAATGGTTGCTTTTGGAGATGACAGCATTGGCAACACACTGGGATATGGCAAGTTGGAAATTGGAAATGTCATCATTGAGAATGTAGCACTGGTCAAGGGGCTCAAGCATAATCTACTGAGTGTTGGTCAATTCACTGACAGAGGCTTCAAAGTGAACTTTGACAAAGATGAATGTTTGATCACCCACAAGAAGACTGGTGATTTTGCTCTGTCTGGAGTAAGGAAGGGAAGCCTGTTTGTAGCCAATATGGACTCTGCAAGCAAGGACACAATTTGTTGCTTCTACTCAAAAGCATCAAATGAAGACAGTTGGCTGTGGCACAAGAAGCTATCACACCTGAACTTCAAAGCCATTAATTCCCTAGTCAAAAGGGAGTTAGTGAGAGGCATTCCCACACTTGAATTCTGTCAAGAAGGAGTGTGTGAGGCGTGTCAAAAGGGAAAAATGAAAAGATCAAGCCACAAGTCAAAAACAGTGACATCTATAACCAAGCCCCTGCAACTGATTCATATGGATTTGTTTGGGCCTGTCAATATTATGTCACTAGGAAGGAAGAAGTATGCTCTAGTGATGGTTGATGATTTTACAAGGTATACATGGGTAGAATTTCTGGCATCAAAGGATGAGGCTCCACAAGTAATCATTGAGCACATAAAGAAAGTTGACAAAGAAGCAAAGGCCATAAATGCAAGTGTGATTGCATTAAGAAGTGATAATGGGACAGAATTCAGAAATGCCATGCTTGGAGCATTCTGCAAAGAAAATGGTATTTCTCAACAATTCTCAGCTCCAAGGACCCCACAACAAAATGGAGTTGTTGAGAGAAAGAATAGGACTCTGATAGAGGCTGCTAGAACAATGCTACTTGATGCAAAGATGCCTACATGTTTTTGGGCTGAGGCTGTGAGCACTGCATGCTACATCCAAAACAGAACCCTCATCAACAAAAACACTGGAAAGACACCTTACAACTTGATGACTGGAAAGAAGCCTACTCTAAAGTATGTTCATACTTTTGGAAGCAAGTGCTTTGTGCTAAAAGATAATTCAGAATATGTTGGAAAGTTTGATGCAAAGGCATTTGAAGGAATCTTTCTTGGCTATTCTATGGAAAGAATTGCATACAAAGTTTATGTCATTTGTCAAAAGAAAGTAATGGAGAGCACAGATGTAACATTTGATGACAGCAAACTACCTGGATTAGAAGAAGCCAATGATGAAGATAAAGATCCCTTGAAGTTTGACAATCTAGATGACTCTGATGAGGAGATTGAAAGTGAATCTGAACTCATAATCCAACAAACTCAAGTGAATGAAGAACCTGTGTCAACCAACAATGAAGAAACAAGCATCCAAGATACACCTGTGAGGAGTGACAACTTCACAGGGGGAGGAAATGTAGATGATCATGATCTAAATGATGAAGCAACATCAAGGATGAGAAATCAATCTGAACATACAAGGAAATGGGATAGATCACACACTGCAGATCAGATAATTGGAAATCCAAATGCAGGAGTAAGGACAAGGAGAGCAACTATAAATGAATGCCTCTATGGCTGCTTTCTATCCCAAGTTGAGCCTAAGAAACTTGATGATGCATTGTTGGATCCTGACTGGATAATTGCTATGCAAGAGGAGCTAAATCAATTTGAAAGGAGCAAAGTATGGGAACTAGTGCCTGCACCAAAGGATAGAACCGTTGTTGGAACTAAATGGGTTCTAAGGAATAAGATGGATGAAAATGGTGTAGTCATAAGAAACAAAGCAAGGTTGGTTGCAAAAGGATACTCTCAACAGGAAGGTATTGACTATGATGAGACCTTTGCCCCTGTTGCTAGACTAGAAGCCATCAGAATTTTCTTGGCATTTGCTGCACATTCTAATTTCAAGGTCTATCAAATGGATGTCAAGAGTGCATTCCTGAATGGGGAGTTGGAAGAAGAAGTATATGTGCAACAACCACCTGGCTTTGAGGATCCACAGTTTCCCCACTTTGTCTACAGATTACTTAAAGCATTGTATGGACTCAAGCAAGCTCCTAGGGCATGGTATGACACACTATCACAATTTCTACTGGAGAATCAATTCACTAGAGGCACACTGGACAAGACACTGTTCTACAAGAAACATGGTGATGATATTATCCTAGTTCAAATCTATGTGGATGATATCATATTTGGCTCTACAAATGAGAAGCTGTGTGAAAAATTCTCTAAGCTCATGCAAAGCAGATATGAGATGAGTATGATGGGAGAATTAACATTCTTTCTTGGACTGCAAGTTAGTCAAAGGAAGGATGGCATTTTTATAAGTCAAACCAAATACATTAAAGATTTACTGAAGAAATTTGATTTGGAAGAATGTTCACCTGCGAAGACACCCATGGCCACTGCCACCAAGTTAGATGATGACGCTAAGGGCAAAAAGGTAGATATCTCAATCTACAGAGGCATGGTTGGTTCTCTACTCTACCTCACTGCTAGTAGGCCAGATATCATGTTTGCTACATGCTTATGTGCAAGGTTTCAATCAAACCCAAAGGAATCACACATGATAGCAATAAAAAGGATCTTCAAATATCTGAAAGGCACACCAAACTTGGGGTTATGGTATCCTAAGGACACAGGGTTCAATCTGGTTGGTTATTCTGATGCTGATTATGCTGGATGCAGAGTGGATAGGAAAAGCACATCAGGTAGCTGCCAGTTTCTTGGACAAAGGTTAGTCTCTTGGTACAGCAAGAAACAACAATCTGTGTCAACTTCCACAGCTGAAGCTGAATACATAGCTGCTGGAAGTTGTTGTGCTCAAGTGCTTTGGATTAGAAACCAACTTAGAGATTATGGACTTGTGTTGGAAAGAATTCCTATCATGTGTGACAACACAAGTGCAATCTCTATAGTTGCCAATCCTGTCAATCATTCTAGGACAAAGCACATTGACATCAGATATCATTTCATTAGAGAACATGCAACTAATGGAACCATTGAGTTGCATTATGTCTCTACAGAAAAACAACTAGCTGACATATTCACTAAGCCATTAGATGAAGCCACCTTCACTAGGCTGGTCAGTGAGATTGGAATGCTGAATTCTTCGAATTCTGGCTAAGTGAATATATCAACTAGATTGTTGAAGCAGTAAATACTTACTTTATCAAATGCCTAATATTTCTGAAGTAAGTATTGGCTGGAGTATGATGTATAAATATTCCAATGCTGCACATGTTGAAAATCATACATATGTAGCTTGAAATTTCTGTAAAAAAAAAAAAAAAAAAATTTTGAGTAAACCACTATTTAATTTGGTAGAATATTCGTCAATGAATATTTCTAGTAAATTTTAAAGGATAGTGGAAATTGAATTTTATGAGTGAAAAGTACAGTTCGATAAGTCAGACTTCTCGAATGGTTCATTGTTATGTCTTGGTTCGAGTTCTCGAATAGGCCTATCTAGAACCCTCTTGAGTTCTCGAATAGTGTCTTTTAGAGAAATCGAATAGCACACTTTGAGTTCTCGAATAGAGTATTTTAGTTCTCTAATGATAGAGTTCTCGAATGCTGCATTTGAGTTATCGAATCATTTGAAAAGGCTGATTTTTCGCTGACACTTAATCGCTTTTTGAATTTATATTCAAACCTTCATTTCACTCATAAAAATATATTTTACTTAACTTTGATTTATTTTCTGAGTTAAATCACTGCCAGCTGTGAGTTAAAAACTGCCTGAGATATCGAATAAGCCTTTCTTGACTTCTCGAATAGTTGTTTCATACTTCTCGAATGACTTGTCGCTACAGTACACTTATCTATCGACAACTCAAGACATTCATATATATATATACAACTTCACAACTATTCAATTCATTTCGTTCGATTTCTCAAGCATCTCAACTCCTGAAACCTCTGAAAAACCCTAACTGCGAATTTCTTCTTCAATCCTAATTCTCTTTTCTTCTCTACCCAAATGGCAAACACTCAACTCACCATACCATCCCAAACTAATTTCATCGCAATCTCCAGTGATGTGGAAGCACCGAATGCCAATTTCAAGTGCTTTGTTCGGTGGTTGTCTGAATCATACATCAAGAGTGCGCTCTCAGCCAACCCAACTCTGTACATAGATCTATTGGAACAATTCTGGAGGACTGCTACTGTGGAGGTCATCGCTCTTGAGAATGCTATCACCTCTTATATTGTTCACTGCAAGATTCAAGGAGAGGATATCACTATCACCACTGCAGACATGAATCAAGCCTTGGATATGCAGCAAGAGACGTATGATGCTCTGGCCTCCAATGATGAGTTGGAAGAATTCTTTGACTTCATCAACTACTCTGATACTATCAAGCTGGGAAAGTTGAATAGGAAGTTCTTGAGGAAAGAATGGAGCTTTGTATTTGCTACACTCCTTCAAGTATTCACTGCACGGAAATCAAGCTTTGATCAGATTAGTACACCCGTGCAGCAGCTTGCCTATGCCTTGGCTCATGGGAGAAAGATAGATGTTGGACTTCTCATCCTACAGGAACTCTATGGGAGACTTGGTCAGACCACAGCCAAGAGAGGTAATGAAATTTTCTTTCCTCGCTTTATTCAATCAGTGCTTAACTTTAAAAATGCTTCATTGATTGAATTGCCTGGAGTAGATAAGAGTAAAATAGGCTATCCTAAGTCCATGACCAAACTCATTTTTGGTAATTTGGAGACTAGGAATGATGTGGATGTAAGACTTTGCATAACTCCCCACATGGAGGGTTTGTTTAGGTCTTACCCCCACAACATGCCAATATTTGATTCAAAATCACAGTTAGCACAGCCTAAGCAAGGAGAACAAAGTGCTAACCCAAGGCCTGCTAACCAACCCCCTCAGCCAAACACTCTATCCAGCAAAGAGCCAACTGCATCATCCTCTCAAAAGGGTGATGTTAGTAAAAAGAAGAGAAAACAGGCTGCTTCTGAACCTTTAGAAATCTTAACTGAAGCAGCCTTGGCTGTAGAACTAGGGTTAGAAAGTGAGAAACCTGAGTCACCTATCATAAGCCTAAAGAAGAAGAAGAAGTCTAAAACCACCTCTTCAGTCACTCAAATGGCTGAAGTTGTAAAATCAGGGGCACACAGCTCACTAGATGTATCCTCTCAACAGGATGCATCTATAGAATCAAGCATCCTCCCCAATGCACCTATCTGTAAAGAGTCAGCACAAGGGAGTGATAAGGCTGGCACAACACTGAGTGGAGAGCACATCATAACTGAAACTCCCTCTATTTCTCAGGGGGAGTTGCCAAAATCTTGTCTACAACACACTTCTCTTTCAGAATCTACCACTCATATTTCTTTGAAGCCTGCAACTCAAGCAATTGAGGAGCAAGGCATTGATCATCAAGAATTCTTTTCCTTTGATGAGCCAATGAATTCAAGTGACTTGGTGCATGACACCTTGCTCACCACCCAGGTACCACATTTGGATGGTCAGGGAATGCATGCTGGGGCATATCCTAATGACACCATCACAAACACAGAGGATTCACTAGTTCTTACTAGAGACTCTGTGCCTGTGTCAACTACTGTTGTAACTCATCCCACTTCTGTGGAGACAGCAGTAGTAGAGTCTGTTCATCCGGTTGCAGAAGTTGCATCTGTAACTGAGGAGCCTAGCAAGCCTAGCTCTAGCTCTAACTTTTTGTCTCAATGGCTGAAGCCTGTGCAACATGACAGTGCTTCAGGATCAGGGTCTGTTCCACCACAATTGACGGTTGAAGCACTTCAAAGCTTAGTTGTGGATCAGATCCCTGAGTTCACAAAAATTGCTCAGCACCTTCTCACTGCAAACATGCCCAATCCAGACTATGAAGCTATTCTCCTATGTCACAAAGAGGATGTAGAGCTACAGAAGGAGAAGATCATAGATGAAACTGAGAGAGATGGGAATATCGATGCTTGGCTGCAAGGAACCAATTCAATCCCTCTCTCAGAAGGTCTCCAGTATCTCAGAGAAGAGTACATCACTTCACTAGGGTCCAATGCCAAATCTCTCAACCCTACTGATGTGTTTGAAGCAGTGAATGACAGCTATAAAGGCATTCTCAAGGCTGCACACTATCTTGGTAAAGGCTTAAAGACAGAAATTAATGAAGTGTGCTCAGCTACAACCAAGGAGGTGCATGAGATCAAGAGGACTTTTGATGCTAAATTCCCTCAATTGGAGACTGTTCTCAAGGACATTCGAACCTGCAATGCTACTTGCACCAGGATGGATAATGGTTTGGCTATTCTCAAGGATGCTGTCACAGGTCTGGGGCACAAATTTCAATCCTTATCAGATCAGACAACTGATGCCAATGCCATGCTCAGGACCCTCTTTGCAAATCAATATGGAGACAAGCTGGTCACTGAGGTTCCTGTGCATGAGATGTCAAGGTTCGAAGTGCAGAGACTGAAGGATCAATCCCTATCTGGTTTTAAGGCCAATGAACTCTTCATTAAAGTGGATACTCTTGAAAAGGAGGTAGTCTCTCTCCACAAGTCCAATGCTCATCTTACAGACACTGTGACAACTCTGACTGAGCAGTTGAACACTCAAGCCACCACCACAGCTGATGTTCTTCTGCATCAACAATCCATGTTGTCTGCAATGATGAAGCACATGGGTCTCCCTCTACCTGATGAATCTTCAACTCCAAAGGTGCCTCCTACAGTCCCTGTGTCTGTCAACAAGCCTAAGGGGGAGAAGAGGATATCAAAGAACTCAAATCCAAAGGGGGAGAGACCACTAGAAAAGGGCATCAAGATCACTGAGGGTGGCCATCAGAGAACTTTGAAATCTACTACTCATGTGCCTGGAAAAGGAAAGGACAAAGTTGATGAGCCTCCCAAGCCTCCCACTTCTCTGCCAGTTGTCACTCTACCAACTGTGCACATCACTACTCCTGATGGTCAAAGGCAGTCTATCACAACCACAGTGGTTGCAGGGAGTATGCCATCTGACAAGCCTCAAATCTCAATATCTAAGAGTGCCAAGCCAGTAGAAGTGAAGGTGGTCACTGAGGCCAAGCTACAAGAAATTGCAAACTCAAATGTCTATCATGATGATGCATTCTTGGAGCTTCTGAAAGTCTCTAGAGAACAGGCTGGTGATGCTCTGCTATATCATGAGAGTTTGAAGAGTCAGATTGACTGTCTCACTGTAGTACCAAGGAGGCTTAATGATCTATGGCTCAAGGAGATATTGATGGTAGGAAAGAACAAGATATGGCACTTAACCATCAATACTCTACAGAGTCTAAAGCACTCAGAAGTGAATGTGCTCCTTGGACTAATTGAGAAGGGAAATGAGAACAACAAGAGTCTTCATGATGACTTGAGGAATGGTCAACCTTCAAGGCTACCTGAAGTTTTCACAGATCCTAGAACTATTATCTACCAGGCTGGAACAAGAATTGAAGATATCAAGCAGCTGGTCATTCCTAAGCATCTAACTCCTCAAAATAAAAATCTCATCATAGCCATCATTGAGAAACTGATCAAGAAGAAGGGATCAAGAACAGCAGAAGAATTAGAAGCTATATCTTATCTCAGGTCATATATTGCAACTGGCATTGTATCTGAGACTGCTAAGTTCAACCCAAGCAAAGATCAAGACAAGGATGAAGATAAAAGTGACGGAAGGGGAAGACATCACAGGAGTAATAAGGGTGATGAAGACAAGAAGAAGAAGAAGGATGATGAGAAGAGGAAGAATGATGATGATCAAGGTAAAGGCTCTGAGAGAAAAAGTGGAAGACAGCAAGCCTCAGACAGTAACCTCACCACAACGCAAGACTCTAAGTCTAGGGTGAATGCTGCCAGTAGTGACCTTTCAAAATTTGCATCTATGGCTTCTGCAACTGTCTTGCCACCTCAAGAAGAGAAGAAGATTCAAGTCAAGAAACCATCTGTATGTTTCAAAAAGCAAACTGCTAATGGAATACTACAATGGTCTACAAACAAAGGTCACATACTGCTGCCAAGTAATCATGTAAAAAGAATCAAGTTCAAGCAAGCTGCAAGGAAATCAAAGCCAACCATATCAAAAGCCCTGACAATCTATCCAGGCCTAAAACTCCAACCGCTAGATGAAGATTATGATGTAGACCAACTGCAATTTTTGCAAGCTCAAAGAATCTATCATGTTGCCATTGTTGATAATTGCCTTGAGATTAAATATTCTGATGGAAGGGAGGAGAAATTCAAACAAGGAGGATGTCAACACTGGGGCAAGCTATATGACATAGAGAGAATCATTGCACTGTTGAGCTCAGAAGATAAAGTGGAGAGAGTATGGAAGCTGGAGCTAATTGACTTTGTGAAAATGAAGAGAGATCATGAGGAAAAAGTCAGAAAAGGGTGTTTTGAGAAATGGCTGGCAAGAGAGAGAGAAATTGAGAGACTGGAAAGTGAAGCAGAAAAGCTGAGGAAAAAGGGTTTGTGTAGAGTTCAGTTCAACCCCTACATGGTAAAGTATAGGAGGAGAAATGGAAATCAAGTCAACATCAGAATGAATCTACTCAACCACTATCCTGCAAATATTCTGGAACCAGTACTTGAAGATTTCAAAGACTCAATTTTGCTTGAAGAATTGGATGCTATGGCAGAAATAATAAAAGCTATGGATGAGAATACAAGGAAGGAGAAAGAAAGAAGAGAGAAAGAATATGATGAATTTCAAGCCAAAGCTATGGAAAGGGAATCAAAAGACAATGGCTAGTCCTTCATCATAGGCTGTAAGATTACTCACTCTGTAGTTCTATCCAAATTGCTAATGGAAATTCATACATGTACTGTCAAGTTTTATCTTTATGTATGTTAGGCTTGTTATCAGACATGAAATTGTGACTAAGGGTCTTACTCACAATTTGGGGGAGATTGTTAGTCACAGAGGCATGCCTGAATACATCTAATAACAAGCCCAAGTGGTTCGTAATGCCATGCATTACCTACATGACCTCTTAACTGAGGGAACCTCTAGTTGTAGAGTTTCTACTTGTTTGTACTATGTAATAGGCATCAAATTCTATCTGTGTAACTGTACCTACTAAGTCAAGAATAAAGCTTGAAAGAAGTTCTAAGGTTCATGCCTCAAGCAAGGAAATGAAGACTGTCAAATAATCACAGTTGGGATTTGAAGAAATGAAGAAATTGCCTAAGTACTAATTCGAGAAGTACATTTGTTTATTCGAGAAGTCTAGCATTCGAGAAGTCTGGAGTTCGATATCTCAGAAGACACTATTCGATATCTCTCGATATCTCATTCGATATCTCAGGGATTCGATATGTCTATTACACGGTTCGAGAACTCAAGGAGTCAACAGTTCGAGTTCTCAAAGGGTCAACAAGTCAATGCTACATTCGATATCTCAAAGACTCAATATGCTATTCGATATCTCAGGGATTCGATATATCAAAATGCTCTATTCGATATCTCAAGGAGTCCCAGAGAAAAGAGCTATTCGAGAAGTGATTCGATATGTCAAGATAACACTATTCGAGAACTCAGAGTTATCGATCAAGTCAACTCCAGTTCTCGAATCACTCACTTAGTCACTTCTCGAATACATTCTTGAGGACAAAATACTGAAGAATTGTACAAGTCAGAAACCTGCAACAAGCCAGGATACTTTATTTGACTCTGTCCTATAAAGCATGCTGGAAAGCCTACAAAGAAGCTTGGAGAGATAAGACAAGGGACAAGGAGCTGAAGAAGTGGATCTAAACAGGCTTTTCAAAGTCAAATCTGTAGCCGTTTGGACTCTTACTAAAGTGAGATATACAGACTGGAAAGTGTTTCTGTTTTACCTACCTCATTTGTAGTAAGTGGGTGTATCCATGTCTATAAGGATACAGCCTCACTTCCTTAGCTGTTAAGGTGTTGAAGTTTCTCAAATATCCAGAAAATATCTCTCTGAGAAAAACGAAGCTGAGAATACTATCATTTGTATTCACAGATTGTAGCAAAATCTTTATCTAATAAGATATTAGATTAAAGTGATATTGTGTTGTGTTTGTCTTTAATTATCCGCATCTTCATATCTCACACACTCATCACTTATCTTGCTGCAAAGATTCAAGAACGAAGAAAAGTTCAAGAATCCATTCACCCCCCCCTCTGTATTCTTTTACTGTATTCAATACTCAACAGTTATAACCTCAGGAAAGATCCCTGAGGACAACTCAGGCCCAGTTTTCTCATTATATATTACGTATATCGAAAAAACAGAATAAGTTGAAAGTTGAAAATTAGGATTTCTAACTTTCCAGCTTATCAACTTATTTCTATAAAATAAGTTAGTTTGAAAAGTTTGCCAAACAGTGCATGAAACTTGAAAATGGCTTTTTTTGCCTAAATAAGTTGAAAACGCCCGTTTTGGACAGGAGTCAAATAGACACTCAACATTCAACTTATAACATATAAGTTGTTAATATGGTCGTTCATCTTTTTTGCCAAACACTTCTAAAAAATTGAAACGGGCTTTGGCCCATTTAAGTGCACTTATATGTGCTGCCAAACACGCACAGAATCTCAGCTAAATATTATTTATTAATTTATAAGTTATTATATTCAAAAAATAACATGAAGTCATTGATTTAATTTGAAAAAAATAATAATTTATGTCCCAATTTTACATGGATAATAAAGAGACTTCTTACCATGTTATGTATAATATATGGTTAAAATAATATAAATTATTAGTTGGTTATATTATAGAGGATGAAAATGTGTTTTGTTTCCAATCTTATTCTTTATAGTTGTTGGTTATATTTTAAAAATAGTATTTTTTATTATTAATAAAAGAGTCATGAGATGGAATCATAAAAAAATAAAATGATGATGTGTATTATTATAGAAAATTGTAGTTATTGTATAAAAATAGCAGACCAAGATAGGTTATATAAAAAAAAATTTAACAAGGACGTGGTGGTTGTAGATGAACTTATGCATATTGATTAGCTAATATATGTTGCTAGTTAAGATTTTTTTTTTTTTTTTTTTGACGAAATGCATGGAATTATATTACTGGATCAAACCAACTCAAAATAAAATAGCGGGACAAACACCCGACTGTCGATACAAACAGGTTGAAAAAACAAATAAATTGTTTCCTGATTGTTTAACACATTGAACTTAAAAGTTCTTGAAACTAAAAACGAATTCAAAGACCTCCTTGGCGATCCAAACTATGTAAACATCCCCGAAAGTAAAGGTATCACAATTGACCACATCACATAAGAACCATTGATACCCCAGTGTTCAGAAGCCTCAATTGCATAAATTGGGGTTAGAGGAACGACACTCCAGCTATCTACATGCCGGATACCAGCTATAGACATGCCGAACATGGGAACCCCCAAATGATGAGTAACGCCCCAGCTATCTACATGCTGGATACCACCTATAGACATGCCGAAAATTAAAACCCCCAAAATATGATGAACAATCTTTGGTTGTGAGTGGTGAGTTCACAACCAAAGATTTCGTTTTAAAATTTTATTTGTTGCATATATTTTAAAGGGAAATTCTATATGGTTCCGTCAAAGCAAACGTTGTAGAAACGTTTATAAGCCCAAAACATACCATATCCAAACTGTTTTTTGGCACCAAATTTAACAAACAGTACAAAATGAAGGAAAAAACAGGGGATACTTCCCAAAAACCCGATGTCATCCAAAATAGACCAACATAATCCAAATTGAGTTTTGTTTTGCTTTTTGTTCACTGTTAATTTGTTGAAAAATCAACGTTCTGCAGCAGAACATAGAGCATTGTGTTCTATAGCAGAATATTGGATGATAACTCAGTTTTCATGGTGTTGAGAAAAGATTAAATTGATGAAATATGATTATACTGAAAACACGTTACAGTCTTTCTATTATTATTTTTATGTACTTTTAATATGGAATTACGTAGTTTTACTAATTTATCTTACCTAACATATGTAAGGTAATCTCACCTTCCCTTTTCTCTTAATTAATAGATATATTACTTGACAATGTGCATAAATCAGTGAGGATTTGATGTTGGTATTGTCAGGTAATATAGAAAATATAGAAAAACCAGTAGGGCATAATCCATCTCCCTCAGTACCAAAAAAGATTGGAATAAACATCTCTTCTAGTCATTGGTGCTGCTATAACATAGCTACATAAGCCATCCTTTGAAGCTTCCTGAAGTAAATATTCATTTTCCTGTAAAATCAAAGTCACCACAGAATTTAGCAAACTTTTAAGCAAATGTTAGGAAATGAAAAATATCAAAGCGATAAATCAATACATTTGGGTTCTCTGAGAACTCATTTCCGCTTCTCTTTAGTAAAGTAATATGATTACTATCTGATTCATAATTTATCAGCTCTTCTCGTTCCCTAAAACTCAGTGGTCCTAGCGGAGCCATTGGCCACTGCATAAAGTGGTGGATTAAACATTCACTTCAAAATGTCAACTGACTTGTCAACAACAGTGATATAGTTTTAGTTTTGCTTTTTGCTCTATGTTAATTTGTTGAGTTTTGTTTTACATTAAAAATCTAGTTTTAATTCGAATTTAAATTTTTTACATTTATTTAGTTTTTGTTTTTTATTAATTAGTTTAGAATTAGAATAAATTTAATTTTCTTTTAGAAATAGATTAATTTTCCTTTTAGCAATTAAATAGAGAAGCAAATAGAGTGATGGTACCATGTCAGAAAAACCAAAACTACATTGGTATCATATAGAATTTCCCTATTTTAAAAGGTGATTTACAAGTTCTTTTAATTTTTAAAATAAAAATTAAAATAACCTTTTCAAAAAAAAAACCCAATCACCATTTAACTATCAACTATTGTTTTAACCTCTAAATAATTATTTTACTTTTAAAATTAGAAACAAAATTCAACTCTATCCACAACAAGTACATGTAGGGAGTTTTTTAGCCTTGAACTGCGGGACAGATTAGTTCTTACGCGGCAACCTCTTGATAATCGTGATAATACATTAAATTAAAAAAAAAAAAAAATTTCGTCAAACAAAAATAATGGGAGGCGGAGCAGCGATGAGAGCGGCCGGCAAGTTGGCCGGCGTGGTCAACAGCAGTTTGCGAGGAGGAATTCCGGCAGTACCTCTGCCGGAACATCTCTCTACCAAGGCTCGCCCAATTGCCGGCGTCCTCTCTGACGCGCCAATCGATATTTCATCTTCTTGTTCTTCGACGGTGAATAAAAGTTGTTTGGAGAGTGATGATTGGGAATTTGCGGAAGGAGAAGTGATGAGTGACGTGGACGAACCGGTGGCTAGGGTTGTTTTTGGTGGAGCACCTACGCTTCAGGAGGCTAAAGATGCCACGTTGGAACTTAGAACTGCTCTTGATCAGTATGTCTCCCCTCTCCCCTTATTTATATTTTCGAGAACAGTTTTAGTGTTTGAACAAGTGACAACAATTGTGACTAGTAAATTTTTAAAAGAGGGAATTGTGAAAATAATCATTTTGTAGTATTTTTTGGTGATTCTTTTCGACTTGTTTGTTACATGAGTGACTTTGAAAACAATTAGAATTTTGTCAATTACTCGTAACTTAATTTATGTCTTGAGTTGGATTTTAAGATGGCCCTAGAAATATGTGTGATAAAGGTTGTGCTGTTTAAGTTGGTTTAGTGTCTACTTGATATCAGCTTGTTGACATGTTCGAGTTCCCCGTGACACAAACTCTTTTATGAAGATGAAGGTGAAATACGTTGGGATCATCACAGGTGGATACAACGTAGGTTGTCGATTCTAGTGAAAGAAAACTAGTTTAACCTATATTTGAGGTTTAAAGGTCTGTTTATGTGGTTTTGAATTAGGAACACCTTGTAATCAGAATTGGTATTGAACAAGCAGCAGGTCCGGCTTTACACCTAGAAGGGTTTTGAAGTTTGATGATAAATATAGTAAGATGAACCATAGTATAGGCATCACAAAATAGAGAAGCCAATGTCTTTAAGTAAATTGTATGTAGCATAGTAAATTTTCTAAGCAGGGGTTGTGTTTTTTGTTTTATTATTGAGAGACATTTGTGTTGGGACTTATTTAAGTCACATTTAAGTGCCCTTGTGGATACCGAGTAGTGAGTGACAGATTGATACACTTAAATTTGATTAATTGACTGACTAAATTTAATCCCTATTGGAAATCTTTCTTGCCCCATGACCAATAAACTTTCTTTGCATCCTATCTGAAATGTGCGCTGTTAGTGCAAGAATTTTTGTACTTTGTCGACGACTAGGCATTATACTGACGACTACGAATGGTGTTGACGACTACGGTCCGGACGGGTACATGTTGAAGACGGCTTGATATATGTAACTGAGAATTCATCTGTACAAGCTGGAGAAGACTAAGTCAGATGTTGCCCCGGTCAAATAGGAACAGAAATACACTTTGCGACTACATATTGTACTGACAGGAACGGGACAGCTGTGTGACCAAGTCTACTCGTCTACCAACTGCCCTGGAAAGTAGGAGGAAGAATAACAACTATCCCTATAACTTAGCAACGTGGGTAGATCCATTACCTAAAGAATAGCAACAGGAATGATGGATTGCAGCTATATATACACTCAAAATGAAGATTAACGCAAGTGTTGGTCATTTACTACAAGAATACTTGTACGTAATTATATACTATACATACAGCTGACAAGTACAGTCTGCAGAGTCGACGTAAACAATCTGTTGTTCTTATATTTTTTACTTTTGTACTTGTAACCAATGATTATTACATTATAGTGGATTATTTTGGCTAGGACAATCCCACCCACGGTTTTTAACCTTTTACAAGGGGTTTTCCGCGTCACCAAAATCGTTTGTGTCCTTGATCTTTCATTTATCTTTCTGTACTTGTCAGTTACTTTGCTACTCGTCCATCAGCACTAAATTGTTTAGACTTAGCTATTAACTCTACAAAATTTTACCAAAACAGTTTTGCGCCGTCTGTGGGAAATTAGCTAAGAAACTACACAATTTTTACGACAATGGAGGAGTATGTACAATGTGATGAAAGCTCTGAACAAGGAGACGATCCAACGAATGACTACGATGACATGGTTTTGCCCATTAAACAACTACGATTAGACATGGATGCGTTATAGTCAGAGAATGAGGCACTCAAGGCTGATTCGGCTTTGTTAAGTTGTCCAAGACAACAAAAAAGACTTTATCTAGCATGGTGCGAAGATTGCATATGTTCTTGACAACTAAGAATACGTCTGATCGCGTCAAAAACTTAACAGAACTTCTGCCACGCAACGGGCCTATGACATGAAGTTGAATTTTATAAAATCCTTGCAGGCTCGTATAGTAAATTTACTGGATATATTGTTACGAGAGGGGACATAGAGGCAAGCTTAGAACATATAAAGTCATTTTTTGAGTTGACATCTCCAACATCCGCCAAGGATGAGCAGAAGTCGACCAAGGATGAGCAGAAGTCGACATGACGAATATCAAGGTGGTTCATCAAGTTGAACACATACAACACCATGTATGAGCTACGAACAACAATTAAGTACAAGCAATGACCAATTTTGTGGCTGATTTCAGTCCAAGTCTTTTGTCTCAGGTGGAAAACGAGATGAAAGAAATGATAACAGCTACACGTCAAGACCCTTGTCTTTGCGCACGAACGATGCTTCAAATGTCAACAGGATAGGGTTGAGACTTGTCCTAAAATCGCCACAAGGGGACACTATAGCATACTTAGTCTGTACGTTGTGACTTCAAGGCGACAAATAACAATCCAAAACATGAAAACATGCTTTTCAATGTTTTAGTCCATTTTCCCAATATATGAAACATATATGAAGCAGGCATGAGGCGTCCCATTCTTTTCAATGTTTTTCAGAACAGGTATTTTTCCCAACAGACAAGATGCCTCAGATATATGTAGTCTATCATTCTACCACCCAGTGTCAAACATATTCAAGCCTGCATATTTAAGAAGACATTGTGTGGTTTTATTAAAGTATCTAGTGAATTTCGTTCAAGGATTCACATTATCTTTATATGTATGTAAATGAATATGCATGACAAGCTAGAACTATTCTACTGGAATAGCATAAGTTGCCTGTTTCGTTCTATTTGCCTTGGTTGCTTGTTTTTTATAGTGCGAAAATGAAATACTAATAAGTATTTAAAGTTAAGTTTATTTGAGCTTAGCCAATTGTTTGTTGTTCAAATAGCTCTTTGTATGATATCCTTAGGGTGTTCCTGTCAAATAAATCTAGTGGCGGTCCATATGTATCATATCCCGATCACCACTTGGAGTCTAAAGCTTGTGTTGCTAGTGATAGCAATGCCTCAGTGCGAAATCATGCTATTCAGGCATTTCGGTTGCTGAATGAAAGTACTGCTGCTCAGGTTCTGAGAATGAACTTATAACATTCCCTCTTTCTCTTTATTTGTCTGCCATATTGTTCACTTGATTACAAAATGAAATAAATGTGGCAGCTCAGTGGTTCAACTTTGAATGAAAGTTTAGCAATTTCGTAGCCCGTAGCATGTATACTTTGCTTAGTATGCATTTAAACTTTTTTATTGCCCGTCCCTGTTTATTTTATTTTCTTAACATTTTATCAGTGATAACCGTTTCCAAGTTAAGAGACTGAAATATCTAAGTTATGATAACAGACTGTTGTAGCTTCAATTGCTAGTGATCCAAATGTCTGGACTGCTGTATTGCAAAATGACGCACTTGTGGAATTTCTCCACTCTCAGAAAACTGGTATGAAGTCAGTTTCGTAATCACTGTGTTTCAGCTTCAACAAAACAAAATGAGTTTTTTTTCTTCATGTTTTAGCGATACCTCTTTTTTTTAGGACTGAACAGAAGTTCTTAAAATCAACTGCAGGTGCTGAATTTTCAGGCTACCATTCCCCGAAGCACTCAGAAAATGATATCTCTGACGAAACCGAAACCAAGAATGATTTTAGCAATTTCTTCCAGGACATTAAAGCCAGACTAGAAGAGATGATGAACAGCTTATCTGGTTTCTTTCAGAATCTTTTTGTTGGTCCAGGTGCAGTTGATGGAAGTGCTAAAGCAACCTCTGTGCCTGTGGACAAGGTCATGGGTGGTTCGATAATGGGATTAGCCATCATGGTTATCATAGTAGCCATCCTTAGGCGTGGTTAAAATGCCAAGAAATTTGTCGAAGCTTCTGGATTTGATGTTTTTAGTTTATATGAACATGGTATTTTTTGTATGTTTGTTTCTCTGAGAATTGTATTATCACAAGGTATGTAAGACCAAGGTATTATTACAGGGACAGGGTGTGCAAGACTGGCAAGCCATCCAATTTGCATTGTACAGTTAAATAATTTAATTACTGAATAAAAAAGATGGTTGCTGAATCAGAATTTGTTTAATCGGTTTATGTGCTATATTTTACAATACAGTTGTGAACAATTTGAAGTACAGGCATGGGTAAAATTCTATAATAATCATCCAACTTCGTTATTCAGTAGTATTTTTGCTATCAGCTGTTGCAAAGTAATAAATGGCGAGTCAGAAGATAATTTATTGGGCTTTCCCCGCATTGTCCTGCCATTGTACTTTTGTACCAAAGAAATTCCCATTGTGATATTAGGAGCTGATACAAAAACAACAAATCTCTGAAAAGAGCTCAACTGCTCAAGTACGTAATGTCTTCTTTCATAATGCGCATTTTGCCTCTGTCTTTTCTACTGTTTGTCCGTGTTTGTTCTGGTTGGCCTCGCTGCAAAGGAAACAGAGTTTTACCATGAAAGGACCAATCAAAATACAAACAGAAACAAGATAAATCCAGACTGCATGGCATAGGATTCAAGTTCACAGCGGACTGGCACATTCACGAGTAACAACACCCATTGTGTGTATTGCATATATCATATATTTACATAGCAAAGAAGTAAAGCTAACCTTTCTCAAGACATAAGCCAGATATAAGTAAGCAACCTCCCATTCATCTGGTGACAGTGTACCTTAATATCAGAAGGCAAGGTATGATACATCAGACTTAGCAAAAAAAAAAAAGGTATGATGACACATCAGGCAGTGGATTGCATATATTTGTGAAAACCAAGAAATGTGTTCCACGGAGGCACGGATTATATCAAAATTCAAGTTTTTGAGATTTACTCTGGTCCTTGTTCCCGTCACCCAGAGCTCCAAGTCTCCTCATAAGTTCAATGTAATCTGGCTTCTTCATGTACTCGTCAACAAATACATGGTTATTTTTTACAAACACCAGTTCCAGATCATACTGCGTATTCAAATAAAAGAACGCGAAGAAGAATGTCACAACACATGCAGAGAAGTCACGCAATGCATATACGTGTATGAAAAAAGGCTCTGGCTCTAGCAGTTTGCCGTCACCCCTGTACGGGAGGTTGAGGGTACAAGCGACAAAGACAGAGTAGCGGTGTGTGTTAAAAACAAAAAGGTGAAATCCAATGCAATTAAACTGTACCTCCTCTGCCAGTGACTTGAAAACATGGAAGGGAACAATCCATTCTGGACAATCAACAGCATCCTACAACAAAAAGTTCCACATGGATCAGAATGATGACTGATTACTAACAAGATTTAATTTGACACTAATCCTATGTACTATGTAAAAACACTAAATAAAAGAGCTTACCTCCAGATGAAATTTGTACTTCACACCAAAAGGACTTGTCGATTTAAATTTCTGAAGAAAAGAACCAAAAGTGTTTTACAACTTAGTTGTTTGATTTTAAAGATAATAATAGGACCTTCTCGAAACCAAATGACACAATTTTCATTATAAGAATTTTATAAAATTCTAATAGTTCAACCGGGTTCTGAGGAATGCAAAGTGACCATCAAACCCTCTTGATACTATATATGCCAGTTAAATCTCTCACTTACAAAATTGATACTATACGTCAATTAAACTCTTACCATTACTTTAATATGGAGGAAGTAGTTCCAAATGACATAAAATATGAACTGACTCACCTTTTCTGAAAATTCTTCGTCAAAACGTATCCAGTACACACTGTTTCCAAACGTCAGTCCTTCAGCTGCATATTCAAAATCAAAGAATGAATAGAACTCTTTCCACAGAATATAGTTCTCTAACTGGACAAAGGTAAGAGGCTGAGTTCATCTATAATGATCAAATTATCACATTAACGAACGACTTCTCTTATTCTCCAACTTAATTCAGCAAACGGATAGTATTAGAGATCTGAATATAGGTATATTACTACATATTCAAGTTTTTGACACAGGTTACTGAACTTTCTAAGCATTCTAAAGTGAACAAACTTATTAGACTGGTAAAACTCGTCACTTTCTACCCAAATTCCTCTTTCTATCTAATTTAAGTTTAAAAACAACTTCTACAGAAATCAACACAGAATGTACTTGTACATGTATAATCAAGTATATTCAAGCATTGATCAAGGCCAATAGACAAGTAACATTATCCACACAAGCAAAACTAGAAATATTATAGTGAAGAGACATGCCTTCTCTGAGTTTTTTGACAATTACATTGGCATCTGGCATCGTTCCAATGAAGATGCCTCCAGGCCGAAGTAATGCGGAAACATTTGCCAAGGCCCGTCGTGCCCGTGCCTCAGTAGACCATGAATAATGCATGGCAAACTGCAAGTTGTAACCACTGTTAATTTACGACCCATGTTCTACATTTAAGGAGCTTTACAAATTGGCAGAAAAACTGTTCTATGGGAGATTGAGAATTTACTTGGCAACTACATATATCAAAAGGCGCATCATCTGCTAACGCTTCATCTAGGCGAACCTGAAACCCGTTAATGTAATGCAAATCATCCAACTGAATAATAGCATTAATATTCTAAAAACAATACACTTGCAGGAAACTCAAAACATCAACCACAGAGAAGACAAGCACGAGAAAGTGAACTTTTACGGTTGATAATTTGACTACTAAAGAAAATAGACTTGTATCAACCTCAAAACAATCTCCACAGAGAAGACGAGCAGGAAATGTGAACTTCTTACGCCGCTGATGCTGGTCTGCATCACCATTATACCGGGTACGGCAATCTTCTATCTGTATATAGAATGTTGACATGACAGTAAGATGTTGATTCTAGAATACATGAAACCGCAGTATCCTGGAATATGAAGAGGAAATAATACGATCTTGTACAACCAATCACGCCACTACAGCTCTACAGCCAAAATAACATATATTTACCCCTAAGCGTCATTGGATTTTGAGAGGCAAAATTGGTCTGACTGGAAGTTGTAGAGCTAAAACCAATCTTAACAATAAGTTATACAAAAGGAAGTCTAGATATAGCACCAACATATACAAAGTACTTCAGTCTTGCAGGACTTAAATGGGTATTGGTTCCTGTAATTCAAGCAAAATCTTTGCTGTCCAATAGACCACTGTACTTCAATGCTTTGTTTAGTTGTTCAATAGTTTTTCAAGTACAAGGGGAGGGAGAATAAGGGTTTAAATCCATGACCTTGTCATGATGGGGGTAAGGGGGTAGGTGATGAGTTTTCGCCATCGGGCTATCCCTGAATCCTCTACTTGTAATGCTTTTTGGCTATACACAGCCAATTTATAAAGACATTTAAAGCAATAATAATAATCACGGTCTTACTCAGTTGAATTTTCTGACCATTAACGAATCTTAACTACTTTGCTAGAATAGGGTTTAGTGTGGAGGGTTTGCATGAAAAAATTCTGAACATTACATTTAGGTGTTTAAAAAATAATTCTATATAAATCCGAAAAGGAACAAAAAAAGGCATCAATTTTTAATCCAAACCACTTACATAAGTGATCAAGACTGGTTATTAGTTATCACTATACACCGTCAGGCAAGTGTTTAGACAGAGACCAATAAATACATCAATTACATCATATTTATATTTAACAGATACAACTTTCCAGTTTTAACAAGGGTATTGGAAAAGAACAAAAGAAACATTAACAAGGGTATGTATGGACAAGAAGCCGTTTATTGTGTATGGGAAGTTGAAAACAAATATTATCATGGAATCTTAAAGAAACTCTAAAATGTCCATTATTAAGGAATGGAGATAGTACTAATTATAACATACAATAACTGGTTTGACTGTACATCAATTTTACCACTTATTCTGTTCAATCGTATACCTGGTTTACAAAATCGATTTTCAAAAAGTGCAATCATCTTGAAGGAAAATGATGATTTAGCATCGTCTGACATCTAAATTTTGTTTGAAAATGAACCGAGTTCGCACAAAGATGAGATCAAAACTTAATATCCCACAAGGACACATACCTAAATGCACACCACTAGCATTCTCTTTACTGTAATCACACCAAGTTAAATATTGTAACCACAACTATTATAGAGCTTACTCAGCTAAGAAATCCTTTTACATATTATGAGATTAAGAACATGTAAGAACTGTGTGAAAATGATATGAACAAAGGTACTAAGTAACATACTGAGCCATCAGCTATATCAATGCCCACATAATATCCAACATTTGCTTTGTCCCACTTAATAAGATCGCCACCCTGATAGAGGTACAAGAACTACTGTTAATAGACGTTCTAAACAAGTATGCACAATGCGTAAGCTTCATACATTACATAACAAGTGCTAATTATTTACAAAATATAATTACCTTGCCGCAAGCAAGATCAAGAACAGCATCTCCTCGACGTGCATAAAGCTGAATTAGGACACTTTTTATCTGTTCAATAATTAATAACAAAGTTTCTTCACTCAATTTTCCATCAGGTATCTAAAATTGCTTAAAATGCATGGTAAAAAAATAATATAAGACATGCCCAGTTGTTAAGTTTCTTCAAGTGGATGATAGGACTCGCTTCTCGCTCCTCCAGGGTATGATTTTTTCTTGCACTATAATGGTCAGCTACTTTCCTGGCTTCCTTTTTTGTACTCTCATCTTCTTGAAACTCCGAGTCACCTAAACAACAATATATATTCAACATTAAAACCTTCCAATTATTTATCAGAACAATGCATCAGTAGAAGATTAAAGCTTAACCACATAGAGCATAAATACAAAATATTCTCAGCATCTGCCATTCAAATTTACTTCAAGTATATCGATAAGACCCAAAAAAAGCCTAAATTCAAGAAATTAAAATTATTTTATTTTGAACCAAAATTGATTTTAAAAAATGGGATTTACAGAGAAAATGAAATTACCTTCTGGGTTGAATCTGGGTCTGGATTTAGGGGGTCCAAAGGAGCTGGAAGATGAAGATTCTTGGTACCCTCGCTTCATGTTTGATAAATATAATCAGATTGAGGGGGTGAAATCTTTGAGGGTTTGTGTAAGCAAGAGTTTCTCAAGTGTGAATTTTGTAAAAGATGATAGATTTGCTTGTTTTGCGTCGAGAGAGAACAGAGAAATAAGAGAAGGGGCAAAATTTATACTATGTGCGAAAGGTTGTTGGAAGTACTAAACTAAAACTAAACTAAACTAGGTGTCTTTGTGTCTCACCGTCGGTTTAATGGGCTTTGTGTCCAACATTCGGGTCGCGCCTACGCTTTTGAAACAAATCAGGGGCGGTTTGGTTTTTGGATGTTAGGAATGTATTTATCTGACAAAAAAGAAAAATCATAAAAAAATTAAGATTCAAATCTTGAACTCATAAATATATAAAGTGGAGGTCAGTGTATATTAATTTCAACTATCAAAAATATTTTGTAAAGATTTTAATCAATTTGAAGCATAATAATAAATCTGAATATCACCAGATTTTTTTGAGATTGAATTAAAATTTTGATCAAATATAAAGATATTTTTAAAAAATAGTTCCAACTGTTGTCATCCAGAGAAATGCTTCTCTATTAAATACACCCATTGGATTCTACTTTGACATATAAACAAACTTTTCCACCGAAAGAAAAACTTTTCCTTCAGCTTCTTCTTCTTCGTGGTCAGTCGCCTCTCCTCCGACGGTGGTTTATCCATCGACCGGAGGCCCCTTTCTTGTCTAGTTTCTTTAATTCTTTCAATAATCATCCTCCTCGCCTTCTACGAGGATTGTGAGTTTTTTTGACTTGTTTATCCATTAATTGGATTTATTTGTCTCTCCTTGTGAGAGTTTGTTTTGTCTCTCCTTGTGAGAGTTTGTTTGGTTTGATGAAGGTCTGCAATAGATCAGACCTGTTGAGAATGATTTTGTTTATGTTTTGGGAGATTTGGATTATTGCAAGAGCTCACAACTCACAATTAAAGATGGCTCATTACCTGTGGGGGGGTCTTCACTTGCGGTATGTCTATAGCTGGTATCCGGCATGTAGATAGCTGGGGTATTGCTCACCCTTTGAAGGTTTTATTTTTCAGCATGTCTATAGCTGGTATCTGGCATGTAGATAGCTGGAATGGCGTTACTCTAACCATAGATTATGCAGCTGAGGCTTCTGAACACTGGGTTCGGAATTTGTTCGAGGGTTGGAGGGAAGAGCAGGTGGGAGCGAGCTGTTGGCAAGAAGCCATTTCTTGGACAAAATCTCTAAAGCACAATTATCAAGTGCTATCAGTTCAATTATCGGTCTGCGAATCGTGTGGTTTTTTGCTTGCAAATGCTGCATATATTCTATGTCAGACTATGGAGAGTGGTCTGTCACTCCTCCTAATTTTAGTAATCATGTATTTTATAATTTTTAAGTAATGCAAGTACGATTTATTCAAAAAAAATACACCCATTGTGATTCATCTATATATAGCCCATTCATTATCTTCTGTCAAAGTCCCAAAAACCATACATTTTAAAAAAGGAACGAAACTAAGTGGAATTTCACTCCTATTTCTGCTTTTGAGTTTTTTTTAATGAAGGAAGCAAGTGGAAGGGGTAAAAATTTATATAATTTCTTCACAAAATTTTCACTAAAAAAATGTGATGCAAGTGAAAACAAGTGGTATGGTTAATTAAAAATAATTTAATATTACAAATATACTTTTATTAATTAAATGAAAATTTTTAAATTTAAGAATTAAATTATAACTTGACAATCATTTTTATGCTTTCCTTCCAACTTGGGACGGAACTTGTTTTATATGTATTATAATGACTATCTGTTCTCAGAAAATTTATGGATGAGTAATAATAGAATTCAGGACATGAGTAATAATAGAATTCAGGACATGAGTGATAGTATGACAAGAAATAAGTTTTAACCCGTAGTTATCTCATCGCGCACACTCGAAAATATATTAAAGAAATCAATTTCGTTTTATAATTTTTGAAATTCGAGAATAAGTGAATGAAACATATTACTTCTTTTTAATTAAACATATTACGTAAGCAAAATAATACAAAGGAAATAAACGTTCACGTTGACCGTTATATCTGCATCTCCATTATGGACTTGCTTTTATTAAAAAAAAAAGGGTTATTTTCAATAGTACCATCTTGATATTGACTTTTTCATGTGGAACCATTTCGTTTTTTTAACTTACTCATGGTGCATCTAAACTTTTGACTTGTTCTTTTTTTTCTTTTTTTTACTATTTAGACTTATATGCCTTACAAAATCTGTTCTTACAACTTAGTATCTGTTCTAAGATAATTCTTGGGGTGAGCAAGAGACGAACCCACAACATGGGATGACAGAGGATATACCCTTTACCACTTGTTAGTCTTGTTCTTTTAATTGTTCGTCAAAGTAACAAACTCCTTAGCTGTCTTTAAATATTTTAAAATAAAGATCAAGATAAATTTAATTCGATATTTTCACTCTTCTCAAGCAACAAGCAATTTAGTATATTCAACTTCAATCTTGTAATTTTCGCTATCTATTCTCCAACCGTCTTTTTTCAATATTTCCTTTCTAATGTTAATATGCAACTACAGGATTCTCAATGGTACCACTGGTACCATTTCGAGAAGCCAGTATTCTAGGAAATTATATCAAAAGGAAAAGTCAAAACCGCAATGGTGCCATTAGGATATCCCAAAAAAAATTACAAGTATGGGACATGAGGTTATGTTAAGAGGCATTTGTAGCTTGAAGTCTGAGGTTCACTCTCTATTTGTAGTCAAGAAGAAATGGAACACCTATTTTCCTCTGCCAGACATGAGATGGATCAGCGGATGACTGGATTCCAATCGGTTGATCTGTTGAAAAACACTAAAACATCATGTAAAAACCAGAGTTCTTCTGTCCATTTCTTCATGGAACACCTTTTGCCTCTACAAACTAATCCATATTTAACTTTGTTTACAATTATTTATTGACACTATAACATTACATGATCTTCAATGGGCCGTCTCACAAACTCTGGTGGTAGTTCACATCACTTTCTGTTCTCAGCAATTTTTCGAACCACTTCACAGAAGATTTAGGAATCCTTGTAAGATTATTTTGATAGTCCACGTAATACAATCCAAATCTCTTGGTGTATCCATAGTTCCATTCCCAGTTGTCAAGCAAAGACCATACAAAATAGCCTCGCACGTCGCATTCATCTTCCCTGCATTGAATTTATTGCCTTTTTGTTTATGCAGATCTCAAGGTTGATAATTTAAGCAGTCAGGTTTATACTGGTACCTTATTGCAGCTGATAGGTTTGAGAGATAATCCTTATGATAACTTATCCTCTTGTCATCTTGCAATGCCTTGTTTAAAGATATGAAGTGTCTATTTGGATCATCCATACCTGCAGCAAATGAGTTCAATACATTATAGGGTATCCGTTACAGGGTATAAATATAAGTTTCTGCGTTGAAAGTAAATTCTCACCATTTTCAGTAATGATCACTGGCGGATTTCCATATTTATCTTTTATATATCGTGCTAACTTCCGTATGCCCCAAGGAACAATGTGCAACCAGCTAGAAGCAGCCTATAGACAAGGGAGAATCCATGGTTTGTTAGTTGATCTATTTTGTGACTCTCTTATTACATTCTAGTTTTCATATAGTGTCTGGGAACATACCTTTTCTCCGATAGGAATTCCATGTCTAGATGCTATAGTCACAAACGAAAGGAAAATTAATGAGGTCCAGATATATCATAGAGATGTTGGGAATCAATAGTGCTTTGTCATCTTACATGTAGTAATCACACCACTATCAGATGAAGCATCTTGCAATATGAATTTGCGAACTCGAGTTCTATCATTCTTTGCATACAATGAGGTGTAGTGATTTATGCCAATAAAATCCAAGGATCTGACCAGGGATCTAGAAACCATTGGACTTATATCAGGTAGTCTCTCCCCCACCAGTTTTTGCATTGAAAGGGGATAGTTCCCAAGCAGAAGTGGATCAAGAAACCTGATTTAATCGTTACTTTGAAGTAAACATTATTATTTGAAATTGAAATATTGTTAAGTTCCTTATGAGATAATTACCATCCAAGTTCAAAATCCATAGCTCTACTTGCAGCATCTCTGTCTTCGTCGCTGTCAGATATTGGTTCATACCATTTGGCATCCAGTGCTATCCCGATAAGACCTCCTTGCCTTTCCTGGAAGGGGAAATTGAAGGTTTGTTACTATGTTGTAGAAATTGTTGAAGTAGCAGACCATCTATGGAAGTAAATCATATGCAGAACAGATTTCAGATATGTTAGAAACCATTTCACCCAACACCTTAAGGTGTTGGGGAAGGCCCTTCCAAGGATCTTATACTCATATATGTTTAACACTCCCCCTCACTCGCAAGCCCACTACGGGGTAAGAGTGGTCACTAGGAGCCCATTTTTGGAGCAATTCCTTAGTGCCAAATTAAATTGAGAATATTGGGGGTGGTGGGGTTCGAACTCGAGACTTCCACAAACACCAGAGCTTTGATACCATGTTAGAAATCATTTCACCCAACACCTTAAGGTGTTAGGGAAGGCCCTTTCAAGGATCTTATACTCATATATATTTAACAAGATATGGCAGCTGTTCTCACACTTCACTGCCCTCATGTAAAATTTTTAACCACACATGTGTAAAGATCTATACTGTTACATGCGGTGCTTTTAAAATTTGTAACCTGTTCCATGTTTTTGATCTGTTTTGGATTAAATGTGGATGGCACTTAGATTCCCCTGCTCTGTTTGTTACCATGAAGAAATTCATTCACATTTCACGGAAGAGTTTCTAAATAAAAATACATTGCAAGCTACAGCTATGATACCTTGAAATTTTTCTGGTAATTGTGGTAGGCTGCAGCATGAGACAGCAGGATATTGTGAGCTACTAAATATGGTTCAGTGGACGATTTTCCTGCCTTGCAAAAGAGATGCCCTAGAATTGAACACCTCCCCGGAGCCTGAGTTCCAGAGTCATAACCTTGCATTGCCGCATTATGAGGTTCATTAAAGGTGATCCAATACTTCACTCTATCACCAAAGGCCTTGAAACAGGTAAAAGCATACTGCTCAAAATCTTTTCTGCAAGAAACATATAAGCCATAGTTTAACTAACTTTTAAAGTTTATAATGATAAATATATAAAGGTAGAAGTGTAAATTGCTTACACTATATGGTCACTTAACCATCCTTCATATCTATCTTCGAGCATCTGTGGAAGATCCCAGTGGTATAAAGTTACATAAGGCTGAATTCCTGATAGGAAGCTACAGGAAGATCTTTAAAACCGTTGTATATACTTAATAAGAGCATCTCCAACCACCACCACCTGTTAGGTAAAAAGTCTAGGTGGCACTATGATATACATATTAGCTAAAAAATAAACCCCTCCAACCACAAGACCTATTAGCAAAAATTATAGATATCCTTTATTTCATCTTCTATATCTGTTGAGTCTGTAGCCATTATCTAAAATATCCACGTCACCTTTTTACCTTATTTAAATTATATCCATGGTGAAACAACGATAAAGGTGAACCAAAATAATAATAAAATACTGTTTTTGAATTATAGTTAACCATTATTGCTAACACCATTGGAGCACAATGTGTTACAGCTTCAGCAAATTTTAGCTAACAGTTATTTTACCTAACCATTATATCTAGTGCCGTTGGAGATGCTCAAGAAAATTCTTCATAAAATTTGCATTTTTTACTAACCTTTTTCCAGTAAATAATCTAAGAGGCTGTTGTAGTATTTCAATCCATCTGGATTTGGAACTCCTGTTCCATCTGCGTATACAAAATTATAATGTACTTAATACTAAGACAGGTTATCGCTAGGAGTACGACCATTTCATAGAGCCAAAGTTTCAGCATACCCGGAAAGATTCTTGACCATGATATTGAGAATCTGTAAGCATCCATTCCAATGTCCTTCATCAAGTCAATGTCCGTCTGCAATGTAATTTAATATTCAAGTCATAATTTCCATTTGGTTAGTTTGAGACGAAGGAGAGTTCAACTTTAGCTTAAAGTATGATTTAATATAACGTTAGTTGTCAGCACTTAAAGCTATTCTATTCTTATCTTCAAGAAGTCGGTGACATGCTATTTGACATCATTATCTTTGGTATTATCCCAAGAATTCTATCTTCATAGTAATCTAATGCATCCGGAAAACTTTATCACTATAAGCTTTGGTTTATCATCTGTTCTTAAAGTTGCCTGAAAACTTCTTGATGTCAATTCTGTTCTGATAATAATTAGAAATACTAAGGAACAAAGTGGTAATTTTAAAGTACATTATTAGTACCGATGGAAAAGGAAAATAGATGATGCAGAATTCAAAGAAATATATGCAAAAGGCTGAAAAATGATCAACCATAAAAATGCAAATCATCATTGGAAGTCTAAAGTAACCTTAAAGCGATGATAGTGATCCACTGCTGTGTTTGCATTGCTGAAGTCCAAAATTTTTTCTGTTCAAACAATCTATGTCAAGCACAAACTAATATACTCTACAGATATCTTTTAAGTACTGGATAAATTGTGAACTAATCAACAAATTTTCCCCTTTTAAGCCTTCCGATAGTTCTACAAAATTTCGATGTTTTAAGTAAGTACCTGTTCGGCTTGCAAAGGTATCCCATATGTTAGCACCCTTGTTTCCTTCATTCACAGCACCTTCAAACTGAAACACACACACAGAAATCATCTGACATACCCAAATGAGAGTAGAATACAAGTGACAAATGAAAGGAATGGAAATGATGATACCTGATAAGCAGAAGAAGCAGTACCAAACACAAAGCCTTTAGGAAAATGGGCTCGGCTGATGGACTTGGCATTCCAAACAAGACATGCCCACACCAACAAGAACAACAACTTGTCCGACATAGCTCAACTACATAAACGGACTCAATGCAAATATGTCTGTGTATTACAATTTACTGATAAATAGAGAAAATAGATTTATGTCTGTATTATTTAGCTTGCACTCCAACTAAAGATGCGGGGGCAGGATCTGTTCTTGTTGCGTAAAGGCGCTTGTTTATACACAAAAAGATGCGTACAAGATATATATTCACTAGCAACTAGCAAGTCCAATATATGATGAGCAAACAAAACTGATGTATCATGCAATCTATCTATAGATATATTTGTAAAGATATGCATCAACGTTTGTAGACACCCAAAATGTTTCATTCACTTTTGGCTGCTCGTGTTGTCGGCTTTTATTTTAGTTTATAAAATATTTTTTTACCAAATTCCCACACTTTTTTCTTATTATAAAATAAAAAAAAAATAGAAGAGCCAAGAGCTGCAATTTCAGCTCCTTGTGGGTGACATCGGTTGAGATGAGCATTTCAAATCATTAAAAAAAGGTTAGGTGCATTAACATCTTAGCAACGCCATCTTTGTCAATGGCCTTTCATTTTATAGAATTATTAACTTTCTGGACTAAGGAATAAACAAACATACTCTATACAAGTCGGTAAAGAGGATTGTTTAATATTAAATCATTGGATGAATAAGTGTTTCTGACCGGGATTTTGCAAATTTACAATTGTATTTTAGCTACGGATCATGGCTTTCAGGATGCACTTCAATATTGTCGAGACAAAGGTCCAAAGTGCCAAAGCCTTGGCCATCCTTCCAAACATTGTGGATTTACTGGACGATTTTGGATGTTCCATGTTAATTACTACCTACAAGGAGATCTAGAGAATGGCAGTCGCCAACTGCATTAGCACAGGAGATATACAAGCTTTCTTTCTTACGCAGGTCATCTGCTAGCCACTTGCATAAAACCTAGCTGCACAGTTTCGCACAGTTCCATGGCAAGAAACCATGAATGTAAAAACCGCCTCTACCATGTATAACCATTAAAGTTAAACTTCCTTTCAAACTTTTCCCGCAACTAATCCCTAGTACAGCCATTTTACCAGTGCAAAAAATCAATAGTCAACACTCGACAACACTCCGTAAATATGAGATATAAAGGGACAGTGAAAACCATCTATCAAAACACTAATAAGCATAAACTTCCTTCTTTTTGACAAACAGAAACTTCTAAGCATACTTATTGAAGTCGTGAAACACAAAATTAACTTTATAGCTCGAATCCACAACATAGAGTAGCATAAACTTAAACGGTAGGTTTCCCAACGAGCACACAAATTTTAGGTCAAAACAGTTAATTAATTTGATAGGAAAACACAAAAACTATGCTTTATCAGCTTTAGAGGCAGTAGCAGCAGCTTGACCACGGAGCCGACCAGTCCTCCTAGCCGCGATGAGACCAACTTTTTGCCCAGGTGGTGCATCACGACGAACAGTACTGGCATGACCAATATGTTGGTGGTTACCACCACCATGAGGATGCTCAACGGGATTCATAGCAACACCACGAACCTTGGGCCAGCAGTTACGTTTCACACGGTACTTGTGATAAGCATTTCCAGCCTTAAGCATAGGCTTCTCAGTTCTTCCTCCACCAGCAACCTGGCCAATCATGGCACGACAACCACTAGGAACAATTTTCTTGGAACCAGATGGAAGTTTGATCCTAATTAAAGCAGACCAAAAAACTCAATCAGAATTGCTGAATTATGAAACCAAATTAAAATACAAATCTTTAAATTCAACAAGAAAATTTGCATGCTAAACTTTTGTTGTCACTTGTCAGCAAAATAAACTTGTCCGGCCTTTATCATTCGGGGAACAAAAAAAAAACAAATCAACTCGCAAGTGGCAAGGGAATTCAGAGAATGTCTTTCTAAAATGAACATTATTCAGAGAAATAGTGTCGCTGGGAATTTAACTACACAACATAAAATAAACATTATTTTTAATTCCAACGCTATTGAAGGTAACGATAACAAGTTCTTTGAAAGTGTCTAATTTTCAAAAGAGCAGATGCAGGACTATGACCGGAGAACTACAGACACTTCACCAGTTCTCTGCTAATCAATAGTTACATAGCAACTTAAATATCTAGTTACGTTTGTATCTTGACTACTAGAGCATACCATTACATCTCTAGTCCTTGCAAACCCAAAGCAGAGAAACAATGTTGAGCTAAATAGCCAAATCCATCAAATTTTACAAACTAAATAATGCTACAAAACCACAACCAACTATATAATTTTGAATTTTAAAACTCAACAAGACTTTTTTTTCAAACTAATTCTTGACAAAATATACTTGTTCAGCTTCTAGCATATGGGGGCAATCAAAATAAGACTTGCAAGATCACATTTTCTCATTTTTCAAATAAAAAAGACCAAGGGCGGGCAAGAATTTAATTGATAAGTCACAACATGTCAGTGAAAAAAATAATATTCAAAGAAATAATGTGATTATATCCCTTATAACAGCATACAATAACCATTACATTTTCTTCAGCCGTTAGTAATATGCAACAATTTCAAAATATTCACACTAGTGTCTGTTTGTCAATAAAACTGTCAGGATCAGCGTCCTGTAGTAGTACTTTGTTAGAATCAGTAGTATTATGTCAGGATTAGGTTTTAATACAATAATATGTTGTCATAATAGTGCTGTGTGGTGTGTGCTGTGCTGTGTGGGGTGTGTTGTGTGGTGTGTGTGCTGTCATAGTAGTGTGCATTAGTTGGAAAGTTGTGTGTAGTAGTTTATTGCTGTGAGCTATTTATTTTCTGTACTTTGGTGCCTATTAAGTACAGTTGTGTGGTGTACTGTTTGGATATGAATGAAATGATGTAAAACTGGGATGTTTCCCACCACTTCTCTCTCTCTCTCAATAGAGTTTCTCTCTAAACTCTTTCATCTAAATCTGATCTGCCTCCTTCTCTTGTCTCTGTCTGATCTCTCCCTAACCTCTGAATCTGATCTGTTTCTCATCTATTTCTTCTCTATTCTCTGTAATCTACCTATCCTAGCTGATATCTTACCTTTATAAAACAGAAAATACCAAAAAGAGCCACAAAACCTGTCAAGAACACACCTGTTCCTGACAAATTGGTATCAGAGCTCATAAAATCGATCCAACCACTGCTTCCATCATGTTGTGCATCTCAATCCGAGCAGATTAAGTCCTGTTCTTAGATCTGTAGTGTAAGGCTGATATTGTGGTCATGGAGAAGGAACAAGACTTTAGTGAACTTTTACAAGAGGTTCAACCTCAGTTCCACTATTACAGTGAGAAATCTAACAAGAGATTTCAGGAATTGGAGGATCTGATTAGTTTAGTTGCTCAGAAAATGGAGATTTTGGAAAAGAGACAATGTAGGAATGTGTTGAGTCAAGAAACCTCACAAAACTCTCCTCGTTACAAGTTAAACATTCCAAAGTATGATGAATTTCCAGGTGAAGATAAAAAGGATTGGCACTCCGAGGAAATCATTTGTGTAGCTTTGGGTTTGGATGAGTTCTTTCAGCCCAAGATTTTTAAAGAAGAAAATTCTGGTGGTGATAAGGAGCTTGAATACACATCTGATTTCAGAATAACACCAAGGAAGAAAAATTCTAATGACAAAGAGAATCAGGATGAGCCAACAGAGTCAAAAGAACCAGAGTTTCAAGCTTCAAAAGACTTGACTATACAGGTGGATGGACCAAGGTTGCAATGTGATTCTTGTTTAATTTCAGCAAGTCAGGATAGGGTTTCAACAGAAGTATCTGCCAAAGTAGTTGGAAGTACTCAGCAACAACTCTATGTTGAAATTCTAATAGATTACGAACCGATCACCATTTTTGATCCAGGGGATGCCTAAGTTGTTGGTATGAGATCAATTTGTTCGTTGGTGACTCTGATGGAAGATTAAACAGACCAACCATGAGGACATGGTTAAGATCAACCATGAGGACATGGTGCATAATAAGGGGGAAGGATTGTCAGGATTGTCAGGATCAGCGTCCTGTAGTAGTACTTTGTTAGAATCAGTAGTATTATGTCAGGATTAGGTTTTAATACAATAATATGCTGTCATAATAGTGCTGTGTGGTGTGTGCTGTGCTGTGTGGGGTGTGTGTGTGCTGTCATAGTAGTGTGCATTAGTTGGAAAGTTGTGTGTAGTAGTTTATTACTGTGAGCTATTTATTTTCTGTACTTTGGTGCCTATAAGTACAGTTGTGTGGTGTACTGTTTGGATATGAATGAAATGATGTAAAACTGGGATGTTTCCCACCACTTCTCTCTCTCTCTCTCAATAGAGTTTCTCTTTAAACTCTTTCATCTAAATCTGATCTGCCTCCTTCTCTTATCTCTGTCTGATCTCTCCCTAACCTCTGAATCTGATCTGTTTCTCATCTATTTCTTCTCTATTCTCTGTAATCTACCTATCCTAGCTGATATCTTACCTTTATAAAACAGAAAATACCAAAAAGAGCCACAAAACCTGTCAAGAACACACCTGTTCCTGACAAAAACATAGACAATACTGACAACAGAATGACTGATACATGAACATTTCTCCACAAGAAAACAGTAACATAGCAACACACATTTTTAATAGACCCTGTATCCACTCTTCCAGTGCTTACCATTATCCATCCAAATCCTTCCAAACACAATCTCAATAAAGCAAGCCAACTTCTAAATAGCATAAACCATCCACATTTCCAATCAAATATAATATTACAAAACCCCCCGCTACTATACCATATCATTACCCCTCTAGTTCTAACAAACGTAATTGCAAATAAACAATACCAATTTTTGAGAGTATCTAACATCTACAAAAATTAACACTTACAAATGTAGACTATCAATCAAAAGAACTTCTCCAACAAGATCAATAGCAAAATGACGCTCAATTCTAATTAAATAAAGGAGCATAATACGCTCGATAAATCAAACAGTGGTACTATAGCACATAACCTAACAGTCATAGATGAATTTTTGTATACCAATCAAACACTACAAAATTATCCACAAATAAACATAAATGAACAATACACAAATGCAAACAACACTACAAATTCAATGGCACAGTGCAACAACATAAATGATGGTATTTTTAAATCATACCTGGAGGTTCCGTTATCGGGATTATGACTAATAACAATAGCGTAATCCCCAGAAGCTCTAGCAAGAGTACCGCGATCACCGACATGATGCTCGACATTGCAAACAACAGCTCCCTCAGGAATAGACCTCAGAGGCAAAACATTACCAACCATAAGATTAGCCTTCTTCCCACAGAAAATGAATTGACCAGTATACATACCCTCAGCAGCAACAAACAGTTCCTTCTGGTGCTTGTAACGGAACGGGTGTCTGAAAGTGACCCGAGCAAGCGGAGCTCCACGACCCGGGTCATGGATAATCTCGGTAACAACGCCTTTTAGGTAACCATTTCGCTCACCGAAATCGAGGCTCCGAAAGCGAGCGGGTCCTTTGCGGTGGTGAGTGTGGGATTTGAATACACTCCCTGCTCCTTTACGTTGCGCCCTGATTACTCGTCCCATTGATTTTGTTCCCTGCTGTGTTTATCGCCGATCTAGGGTTTGGAGACTGGAAAATGAGAGAATGAGATGGTTATATATGTGGATTTAGGGTTTTGTTATTTGGGCCGATATTTAGTGTTTGTGTTATTGGGCTTTTGTGAATTCACGTCATTTTACATTGTCTAGACCCTGGACAAATAAAATTGCGAATAAAGTCCCTGGAACATTTTAAATCAATTATCCATCTATTACCCATTATACACCAATAGAGGCCCAAAATACTATTTTGCTGGAATGTGACCTTTTTTACCCACCAAACCAGCTATCCTGTTTTCACCAACACTAAAACACATTACAGACGCACATAATATCATAATGGTGATGAAATCCCAATATACTTACACTTCTAACTCTAATATAATCTATACAAGGGGATAAAAGCACATCGTCGTTGTGATTGATAAACTGATCTTCACTCGTTTAACTAGACACTGTAAGTCTCGATTATTATCATTCTCACACTCTTCGATTAAGTTGTATTTGATTTGATTAGACTGATTTTAGGGCTCAATGTTTTATTACGACTTGATTAAGTCTTGATTCGAAATGCCTTCATCTGATGCTAAATATGTTTGGGGATGGTTGTATTGTGATGGTAGTATTACATATGATAGTGTACTTGGATGTACATATGATCGAGATGTTATTGCTTTTGCGAAGTTGAATTTCAATATGAAGTACCAAGAGCTTCTGAATATAATGCATAAAAACTTTCGATAGATCCAAATTTGTTTAGATTAAGTATATCACGTAGGTTTATGAATCCTTCCACAAAAAAATATGGAGTTGTTTCACTTGTTGATGATGATGATTTATAGTTTACGTTTGAATCACTGGAAAGTTTCGGTGGTCAAGTTCGTGTAGAGCTTTATATTAAAAAAATTGCTCTTAGTTTGTGCCAAAACTCAATTGAATTTGTGCAATGTTCAAAGATTGGTGAAGGTTCTGAAAATACTTCAAGCAACCGCAGTTGAAGAAATGTCCTGCAGGGTAGTGATTTTGTTTCTAGTGGGAGTTCAAGTAGGACATTGTTTATGAGTAATGCTGACAATGAATTGAATTCTAGAGCAAGTAGCGAGTGTAAAGATGATGACAGGGGTGTACACGATTTGGGTTGGGCGGGTTGGAAGAATTTTATGACCGAACCCAATTTAATCGGTTTGAAAAATTTTCAACCCAATCCATTAAAATTAAATTCATAATCCAATCCAATCCAATCGGTTTGGATGGGTTATGAAAAAATATTAAAAAAAATAACATAAAAAATTGTTATCATTTTTTTGGTTACTGGAAGAAGGAAAGGCTTCAGCACATGTTTAATACATTTCAGCATAACATGATTGCGATAAAAATTTAACATACGACTTGCATTTCATTGTTTCTATAACAGATAAAATGTTGCTACTTTCTCTCAGTAAGCTTCATGTATTTTAATGGTTTGCATGACAAAATACATGAATATACATGGCTGGTACAAAGACCTGTTAGCGCTACTGCTTCGCAGCACTGCAGTAGGCACTCTGCTTTAAATCTTGATAGCCTCATAATACTTTCGAACACTTCTGGTTCAATGTAAATGAGCCAATGTAATAATGGATCATGGATATAAAAAAATATTTTATTAAATTTATTTATTTTTTAATCGGGTTGGGTTGGTTCGGGTAAAAAAAAATTAAAACCCATACCCAACCCATTTAAATCGGGTTAACGTTTCTTCAATCCAATTATATATCGGTTTTAAAAAAATCGGTTTGGATCGGATGAAATAGTGTCGGTTTGGATCGGATTGATCGGTTTTATCAACCCGTGTACACCCCTAGATGATTATATTCCTTTTTATAAGTCTTTTGATGGTTGCTTCTGATCCAAATAGTTGTAGGCCAAATGTTGCTGAAATTCAAAGTTCGGCAGAGCTAAAAAAAGGGTTTATATTTGAAACAAAAGAAAAGTTGTTGAGTGTGGTAAAGAAGATTCACATTGCCAATCATCAAGAGATAAAGGTAATAAAGTCTGATTCTCGTACTTGAGAAGTGGCATGTAAACAGGATAATTATGGGTTGTCAATGGAGGTTGAGGGCCAGAAAGCTAAAAACCCATAATTTTTTTGAAATTATGGACATTAAGGGTCCACATACATGTTTCAATCAGTGTATATCATAAGATCATTCAAATTTGAGCTCTTCACACATTGCAGAAATCATCATTAACTTTATTGCTGCTGATCTTACGGTCTCGGAGAAGGTCTTAATTGCAGCAGTTGTCAAAGAAGTTGGCTATAAACCAACGAGGAAAGATTATCCATGACCCGCGTCATGGATAATCTCGCTAACGACGCCTTTAAGTAACCATTTCGCTCACCGAAATTGAGGCTCCGAAAGCGAGCGGGTCCTTTGCGGTGGTGAGTGTAGGATTTGAATACACTCCCTGCTCATTTACGTTGGGCCCTGATTACTCATCCCATTGATTTTGTTATGTGTTGAGTGTGTATCTCTGCTCTAGGGTTTGGACAACAGGGGAATTGAGAAGGATGAGATGAATAAATATGTTGATTTAGGGTTGTGTTAGTGGGCCGACATTTGGGTTTTTGTGGGCTTGTATTAAGTGGAGATTAATTGGAAGGAGCTTATAGATAACTAGAATTTTGGCCCGCTACGCTTTGCGTTGTTATACTTAACTAGCTTCATTATCCGTGCAAGGCACGGGATTGCTCTAATTTAGGATTCATATTTTTGTTTTTCTCATTGCGTGTTGATGTAAATGTGAGATGATCCTATTGTGACGATAAACATCATCTTATGTATAATAAAAAATTAGAAATATGTATTTAATGAGGTCGTTATTTTGTGTCTCTATCTCTTGGTCATTGTTTATAAAGTGTTGATACCTTTCATACGATTAGAGTTAGAAAAAAACTTAACGATTGTAGTTTCAACATTTTTATAAGATTTTTAGGATGATCATTTCATAATCAATTGAAGTGTTTTATTTGTAACAATTATAAATTATGGGATTATATAAATGTGAATTCTGACTTATTACTACTATTAAGTATTATTGAAGTTTTAATAATTCATTTTATGAATTTATAAAAAATGAATTCATAAAAATAAGGTTATTGTTATAGATGTTAAAGGTGCAGTTCTCACTTAAGTGATAAAATTTTAAAAGTTTTTAGATTTTGATTTAAGAAGGTGCCACAACAAATTAAGGAACATAATAGTAAAATTTGATACATTAAAATGTGACATGTTTTCCTATCATAATTTGTTATTTCATATCCGTTACTTACCTCGGGCCTCATATGCTATAAATCACATGTATCTATTAAGTATTCAAATCTCCCAAAAAGGCTCGGAAGAAAGCGATCTGTTTGTCGATTTAGGACGATAGTTTGGGAATATTGTAAAATTCACTTTTCTAAGAAGACAAGCAATAACAAAGAATATGATTATTCGAAAATTAAAAGAGTACTAAGATTCATTTCTCATCCGGATATTATAAATTGTACAATTATACAATTTCAATAATACTTTTTACTCCACTTTCATTTTTGGTAAGTCATATTATATATTTGTTTTCAAAATGTGACTTAAATGGAACTATTTCTTTCCTGTTATTAAGATTTTGAGTTTTAAAAAATTAAATTTGGCTTGATTAGAGGTTGAAATATGTATATTTTTGACTTGATCGCTATTTAAAATTGCCAAATATATACATTTAATTTAACACAAATGCATGTGTTGGACATGTTCTTTTAATACTAGTGCATGCAAACCGTTTTCACTTTTAAAAACACTAGGTAACAAAGCCGCGCTCCGCGCGGTATGAAAACATTTTTAAAATTCGTATATATAATATTGTTGTTTGTTAAGTTTTATTATTTGAAATTTAATATGATGAATTGAAACTTGTGTAAAGTGTAACTAAATTTGAATGTTAAAGAATTATAGAGAAAAGAATTAGCAGAAAAAAAACATGTTTCAGTTAAACTCTTAAGTATTAATAATGATATTTTCGAAAATATTGACGACACCTATTTTGTTACATAAAAAAATGCTTTTGAAATCCAATATTGATTAACATTTGTAAAGTTCAACAATGGATAACTAAAAGTAACATTTTTGTATCATTTTTGTTGTCAGTGGCATTATGAGAGACGTGATTGCTTAGTTTGTTGACAAATTTGTTTGTATGATGAAAAAAAGAATCAAAATGTAAATGTGATAAGAGATGTGATTGGCTTACGCTCGTCTCATAACTTACATGCATAATTAATTCCCGTCTCATAACATACATGCATGATTAATTGATTAGTAATGGTATAAGAATTTGTGTAGTTAAAATATTAATTTAATCCAACACAACATAATGAAACAACGAATGTATAACTTTTTCATTGATTTAATCAGTAAAGAAAAAGGTTGGATTGATACAATTTAATCGAGTTGATCACACCCCATGTGTAAATTGTTCATGTGTAAAAGTAAATACAATATTGCTTATATTTAAATTGTGGATGTTAATTAGAAAATTTATATGCTTCCGTATCTTATCATGATTCTCACGATCACTGATTACGAATTAATCGAAAAGTTAAAATCGTATATTTATTATTGCCGAAAAAAATTGCTTCAATTTTGAATAAGGATTAGAAATGGACGATATAAATAAGTTTATTTTATCGTTTTACCTTGAAATAATTGTACTTTTAGATAGATAATTAATATTTTATATTAATATAATAATTATAATGTTCTAATAAATATTGCTAAAATTTTATATTAAGTATAAAATAAAGTGTATTTAATATAAGTTTGGGTACAATTAATGACTAATTAAAATGCTATTAAATGCAAGAAAATTATTTTAATAAGAAAAATAAAAAATGTGAAAATCAAGAAAAATATTTTGAAACTTCTGAGTGAAAGCCTCTCAATCTCCTGGTTTATTACGTCCACACAATCATTGATACTAAAGAATGCTTGAGAAGTTCAGGTTAATAACATTTTTTAAAGCCGACACCTCTCTCATAATATACATATTCAATAATAGTGTAAAAATTTGTTTAATTAGAATAAAATTTTATTTCGACACAATGTAATGAAACAATGGGTGTATAGCTTTTTTATCAATTTTTCTTCCGATAAATGGCTGTGTTTGTTAAATTTAATTGATTTGATCATAATTCATGTATAATTTATTCATGTGCAAAATTAAAAATTTGTCTGTATTGTTTGTATACAATTCCAGAAATTAAGTAAATATCTTGTACTTCCATAATTTATTACGACTTTCACAATCATTGATAATAAAAATTGCTTGAGAAGTTAATGCTGTCTACCCTATAATCATCCGAAAAGAAAATATAATGATCTTGAATAGGGAATAAAAAATAACGCAATATAAACAATTGTTAGTCGTCATTTTACCTAAAAATAAACTTAACTGTATATAATTAATATTTAATATTGAAATAATAACTATAATGCTCAAATAAAGTTTGCTAATTTTTAAACAAATTAAATAGAATAAATTGAATAGATGTTTAATAGGTGTAATTAATGACTAATTAAATTTTCATTAATAGCTATTTAATGCAGGAAAAGAATTTTAATAAAAAAAGCAAAAAAAACAAAAAATCAAGAAAATTATCTTAAACTGTTTTGGTGCATTTCCGATCTCCTGGCATTATAATATATATAGATATGCTTATATCTTTTTTTCAACTTGATCACCATTTTTGTGAAATTTATGAAGTTTATTTGAATCAAAGTGCATGCATTGGACATGTCTTGTAGTTGCTTTCATAAATAGTTAAATTAATGAGGATTTTTTCGCAATACAAATTATTCTTCAAAGATTTTATGTAAGATTCCAAACTCATTTTCCAAATTTCGCAGGAAATAAAATAATACAAATTTTACTAAAATAAAGTAGATAGAGAGATTTTTGAATATATTTAAGTAATAATATGTAAAATTATAAAATAAATATTAAACAAAAGACATATATCATTGATATTCAAATAATATAGGACACTGGTGCATGTATCTAATGAAACGTAAATTTAATCAAATATATATGTAGCTTAATGGTCATAGTGGTGAATTTGAATTCATAAAGAGTTAATTAATATGTCAAAGGTTCGATTCTCATCTATGTCATAATATTTTTAGACTTAAGTTGATATTTAGTGACATTTTCATAAAATTGAATGGAATAAAATGTGACATGTTATGCTATTATATATAGCACAACATATCACATTTTATTCAATGTAATTTACATTTTTGCCCTCTAATATATTTTAGTTTTACTATTAAGTCCTTTATAATAAAATGTTATGAAAAAACTTAGGATATCTTGGTAATGCTAAGGATCGAACCCATGACATATCAATTCAACTAAACTTAAGTTCCGCATGAGCTACATGTGTACTTTGTTAAATAGTAGAATTCATTATCTATATCCCTCAGTGTTTTTATTTATTTAAAAATAAATGTTAATGAGAATTTACCCAAAATACTAGGTTTAAAGTTTCTCTTTGCAAAAATACCATCTCCTTCAATCAGTTGTATATTTACTATCTTAATTGCAAAAATACTATCTTTCCTTTTCCAACCTAATTTTTTTTAAAAAAAAATAATTCGGATGAACAGTAACCTGCCACGTGGTTGCCACGTGGCAGGTCACTGTTTATTGATTTTTTTAAAAAAAAAAACGTTGGAGGATTTTGGTGGATTTGGGTTGCAAGGCCCCGCCAGGGGCAATATTCAACTGAATGCAACCACATGCAACTTTTTTTTTAAGGTGGGGTGATTTTGGTGGATTTGCGTTGCAAGGCCCTGCCAGGGGCAATATTCAACTGAATGCAACCACATGCAACTTTTTTTTAAGGTGTGGTGATTTTGGTGGATTTGGGTTGCAAGGCCCCGCCATGGGCAATATTCAACTGAATGCAACCACATGCAACTTCTTTTTTTTTTTTTAAGGTGGGGTGATTTTGGTGGATTTGGGTTGCAAGGCCCCGCCAGGGGAAATGTTCAACTGAATGCAACCACATGCAACTTTTTTTTTTTTAAGGTGGGGTGATTTTGGCGGATTTGGGTTGCAAGGCCCCGCCAGGGGCAATATTCAACTGAATGCAACCACATGCAACTTTTTTTTATGGTGGGGTGATTTTGGTGGATTTAGGTTGCAAGGCCCCTCCAGGGGCAATATTCAACTGAATGCAATTGAAAAATGAAAGTTGCATTCTGTTGCATGTGGTGCATAAGAAAGTTCTATTTTTCAGTTGTCATTTTCGACCTCTTTTTTGAACTATATATATATATATATATATATATATATGAAAATGGAACTTGCAATCAGAAATTCAGTTGCATGCATAAGAAAGTTCCATTTTTCAGTTGTCATTTTCGACCTTTTTTTTTAATTTTATATATATAGTAGAACCTCGATAAATGAATATTCGATAAACGAATAACCTCATCAAATGAATAATTTTTTCCGATCCCGACATAATAGAGACAGTGTATTTTTGACCTCGATAAATGAATATTCTCGATTCATGAATAAAATTTTCCGGTCCCGGGCGTATTCATGTATCAAGGTGTAACTGTGTATATATATATATATATATATATATATAGTTCAAAAAAGAGGTCGAAAATGACAACTGAAAAATGGAACTTGCAATCAGAAATTCAGTTGCATGTGGTTGCATTCACTTGCATAAGAAAGTTCCATTTTTCAGTTGTCATTTTCGACCTCTTTTTTGAAACTCTACATATATATAGAGTTCAAAAAAGAGGTCGAAAATGACAACTGAAAAATGGAACTTGCAATCAGAAATCCAGTTGCATGTGGTTGCATTCAGTTGAATATTGCCCCTGCGGGGCCTTGCAACTCAAATTCACCAAAATCACCCCACCTTTAAAAAAAAAGTCGATGAACAGTGACCTGCCACTTGGCAGGTTACTGTTCATCCGAATGATGGGCAGTTGGGCAGTCTGGGCAGGGGGAAAGGGGAACCCTAATTTCTAGTATTTTTTGCAATTTAAAACTTAGTTTAGTAAAATTGCAAATAGCTATTCTTAACAAAAGTAAATGTGCAAAAATTTACTTTTTCCTATTTATTTATGAAAAAAGCCCAATTTTAATTTAATTTTATGTAAGTTTAAATTAAAATTTGGTTTTTGTTTGTTCCATTTTTGATTTAAAACATGAAGAGTGAAGTACATAAATAATCATTTGTTTCCTCAAAATTTAATTAATAAAAAGAAGATAATGTAATTTATTTAATATAATAATGATTTATTTTATGAAAAAATTATTAAAAAGTGAAGATATTGTAATATATTTAAGTATTGATAATTTGTAAAAAAAACTAAATTTAAGGTAAAATAAATTTTAAAGAAATCATTTTCAAATCTATAATTTCTATTTCTTATTCTCCTTTTCTTTGTATGTCAATTGCCTAAATTTAAAAATGAGATGCAAAATTATTTTCAAATTACTGTTTTATTTTAATTTTTGAAAATAAAATGCAAATTTCTTAATTACCTTTCCTTTATGTCATTTCCTCTTATTTTAATTTCGTTTGTGATTTCATCTAAATTACACGCTAATACAGTCACGGTCGTCGTTAATTGTTGTAGGTCAAAACATCACATACACTTGCACTCTTATCAGAAATCAGGAATATTAATGCTGAATCTAAACTACAAACATATTACTAACTCACTCTCAACTAATAACAATATATTTTCTTACTTTGCTAGTTTGCTTTAATAAAATCAATGTCACTTGGAAATTGGCATATCATATACACTGCAAAACCTAGACAACATCAGAGAAAGAAACTTGCAGCTATAGATACTTAGAGACACAAAAACATGCATTGAAAGTAAGACCAAAATCTTGCACTAAACCCCATCCAAACATAGACCATCTTCACTCATGCAATATATTGTTCCCAAAATACTCCCACCACTTCAAGTTAGCATCAGCCATAGCCAAGAGCAATTCTTCCACATTCTGATTCAGCACATCATGATCCTCCGTTGCATTTGACAAAGAGCTTTCACTACAAATTAGTACCTCCCAATGGATACCCGCCACTACTCCTTCTAAGATATCATTTGCCTTGATTTTTTGAAAAATCTCTTCCTCCAAGACAATCACTGACTTAGCAAATTTTTTTTTGAATAATTTGGAGCTCTATTGACAATTAATTTTAATTTTGAAGGAAATTCATGCACTAAGCTGCAAACACACTTAAAAATCAATGTCAATTCACATGAACATTTAAGGATATATTATATAAAATTTTGATTTGAAGAACGAATAACTCCTTTCAGATGCATAAAATGTCAAATGAAGCTAAAGACACATGAATGAGATACGGTAGAGTTATGTCAGATTTAGCTTTTAAACTATTGATAATTTTTCCATTGCATACTATCTAGAAATATAGTTCCTTGTAAAATCACCTTCTACTAATTAGAATTTGGCATACTTGATCTTCTTCCTTGTAGTAACCCGTTTCCAAAATCCTGAAAAAGAAAAAAAATTAGTTAAATGTTTAATATAAGTCAATAAATGTAGAACGCATGCAGTATTGTACAACATCTCTTTGTTGAAAAAGAAACTGTGAGAAAAGTACTAGATACTAACCAAACAATGTGTTGTGTTTTTTTAAAAAAAAATCTATATCTTTTTTTGTTAGAGATATGAATATTGTTGCCACAATTACTTATATGGTACTTTGCATCTTTCTTGAAATGTATTCTAAATGAAGAATTCCTGAAATTAGAAACATGGCCATAAGTTAAATATTTGGGAATATCTTTAACTCATAACATAGATATACATACAAAAATTATATGAATAATGGATATGCAAACACTGAAATATTATGAAGACTTTATATTTAAGACACACTTGGATTAGAAAGTGCTCAATATCCTCATCTTCTTTTTTAAAATTTTCCACCCACTACTTCATTTATTTTAATAATATTACAATATTGTTTTATTGTCCTTGGTCTCCGTGCCCAAACACAATGTAAAGAACCTGGGGGGACAAAGGGAGTATATAGATTTGAATTAAGCTCTTGTGTGTATGTATGTAATGTGTGCACTGTGTATGTAATGGTAATGTACTACTCTGTTGTACAAAGTCTATACACAACTCTCACGTCTCTACTTTTTGACTTTTAAAAATTATAATAGAATATATGGGAGTACGTGCTGCTGATGTGCTATATGTAACAGAGTTGATAGATTTTGAAAAATTCAATGGCAATTTATGTAATTAAATAGCAACTCTTGGGGTAGGGGTGCAATTAGAATGGCAATATGTGTTTATTATATATATATATATATATATATATATATATATATATATATATATATATAGATGAGAGTTCGGGTAAAACATGCTTGATAGGACTATTTTATTATTTTTGTCTTGTTAGAGCATCTCCAGATTTTTTTTATGAAATAAAGCACTTGCATATAATTAAATTTCCTCCAAAGTAAGGTCACAAGCAATAAAATTTGAAGCGTTTAAATACCAATCCTGAAGACCTGACATGGAATCTGCTACCCTTGCTAGTTACTAATAAGTGAGCTACATGATTCATAGACCTATGCACAAAAACGAGTAACACTTCATTAAAGTGTTTAATTAATTCACTACAATCCGCAGCAATTGTGTAAAAATAAAAGTTGCCTCTATCCCCATTAACTGCATCGACCAAGCTCTTAGCACCTGATTCAAACATTCATTTGGTGTACCTCCAATGTTTTATCCATGTTAACGCCTCTTTGAGGCTTAGTGCATCCGCCACTCGTGATTGCATTCTCACTTGTACAACCTTGTTTCTAGCATGAATGAACTGGCCTCTGTCATCTCTAACTACACATCCAAGCTTCACAAACTCATCGTTCTGTCTACATGCTGCATCTACATTTATTTTCACCCAACCAGTCGGGGGTTTACTCCAGGATCTGTCTACAATCTACATCTGATTTGGCTGCTTCTTTGTATCCTCCATAGCTATTCTCCAGTCTGCTAACATATTGAGTGCCATAGCCTTAACCCCGAACACAAACATGTTCACTCTATCCCAAACCCACTTGTTTATCCTAAACCATAACTCCAAAAGAGTAGCCCCACTATCACATACTGTTCTCTATTACCCTTATTAAAAGCTCATTTCAAAACGTCCATGGCCGTATCATTTGGCCACACTTCGACCATCTTTTACAGTCCAATCTCACCCCAAATTTCCTGAGCAAAACAACAATTAAAGAGTACATATACTGTATCATCTACATACAGTTAGCACCAGCTACATGTTGGGCTTATACTTACACTTTAAACGACTAGAGCAGTATCCGAAGGCAAACAGTTTCGACATGTTCGCCATAAAAAATTTAGCACTTTACCAGGCAACTTTAATGCCCATAATTTCTTCCAAAAACTCCCTTGTGCACATTCTTTTTCTCCCTGTATATTTCTATAACAAGCCAACAACATGTTGGTGCAGTGGTTGAGCCACTGGCCTCCTTTGAAGGAGGTCAGGGGTTCGACTCCTGCGTGTGCGTGAGTTTCCTAGTTTGTATTAGGTTTCCTTTCTGTATTTGTATTTCTGTATTTGTAATTTTGTACTAAGCCGGGGGTCCTTCGGAAACAGCCTCCCTATTGTATAGGGGCATGGTCTGCGTACATCTACCCTCCCCATACACCACTTTGAGTGGTATTATAACTGGGTAGGTTTCGTTTATATTTCTATAACAACTCTTTACAAATAAATTACCTTTGTCTTCTAAGAGCAAAAACCGTGAATCTCCTTTACTTCGCATTGGAATAGGAATTTGTTGAATGAGATTTCTGTCACGATCATTGTAAATGTCTCAAATTACATCCACATCCCATTCTTTTTGATTTTCTTCCATTAAACTCTGCACTTGAATATCATTTAGCTCCTTCGACATTTCAGATGTGAGATACCCATTTTCTGGGCATGACAACCCATGAAGCTTCCACGCTTTTGTACTCTTCCCGTCTCCAATTCTCCTCCTGCATCCCTGTTGAATAGTCTTCTGAGCTTCAAGTATGCTCCTCCATACGTAATTATGTGACAACCCAGGTGAAATCCCGAGCCTTTTTCGAAAATCGTGTCGAGTCCCAATTCCGAATCCAAAATAAGCCAAAGTAAACTGGCCCAAATGCAACCAACTTGGGTAATCTACAAGCCCACCATATGCCCCCAAAAGATCATGATTTGTTGGTGCAATTAGTAGTAGTACTTTGCCTTATAAACTGAACTAAAGTCCCAAATCTCCTCGATGTGGGACTGGGATGTTACAAATTAGCACTTAACTGAGCACTTAAGAAATCATTCTCTCCAAGAGACTCTTAAATTAGCTCTTAACTTGAGATTTGAGAAGAGTGATAAATTTTTTATACCAAGATACTCTTAGTGTCTCTTAAGAGCATCTCCAAAAGGCTCTTAAATTGGCTCTTAACTTGAGATTTGAGGAGAGGGATGAAATTTTTTGCTCCACGAGACTCCTAGTGGCTCTTAAATACACTAAAATTCTCTTATCTCTCCTCAAGTTTAAGAGCTACTAGCAACTCCTAACTAATATAATATTATAAATTTTTAAAAAAAAATATTCTCTCTCTATCCACTTTCTTTTGTACTTTTATGGATGTATTATTTTATAATATATTTTAGAATGATTTAAGAAACTCTTGGAGATGCACTAAATTCACTAAAATTCTCTTCCCTTTCCTCAATTTTAAGAACTATTAGCAACTCTTAACTAATATTATATCTATTACTATATATTATACGCGAACACAGGGGTAAAAAGTTCCTCTTTATTGCCTATAAGTTACATGAATAACCTTATCTTTCTCAAAATAACAAAATTGCCAGCCACATTTTATTCTACTGCAGATCGTCGATCTATTATCAAATTCGATCGTAAAATTGGTTCGAGCATCCCCAGATTATCGGCGGGGTGGTCTGATCATCTACCCAAAAATGCCCGTCAATCTATGTTAGCCCGGTGGTCGTCATTGTCTCCACTCGCCGATCGTATCTGCTGCCCTTTCTCCTTCCTTTCAATCTCTACCCTTTCTTTTTCCTCAGTTTCGCAATTTTATTGGCAGATTTCAAAGGTATGATTTTTGTTATATATATATATTCTATGTAATATATTTGTGTGTGTATATATATGTGTTGATAATGATGGATTTATTTGTTAAATTATGGACAACCTTTTTAATTCTTGTGCATTCTTGAGTTTTAAAGTTGATTACTTTATGTTTTTTGGGGTTTATGAGATTTTAGTTTTGATGGGTTGTTTTAAAAATTTAATCTTTGTTTAAGCATTGTTATAAATTTGAATTTGTTGTTTGTTTGATCAGTGGGTTCTCAATCCTTCGTCATGTTGCTTTAATTGTGATTGGGAACATAAGGACAGAAGGAGAAACTAATGGGGGTTTGATTGTGCTATTCTAACCTAAAATTCAACTCTGTTCAGAAATATTACATAAATTCTAAATATATACATGGTATTTATATTTATAATGCCAATTCATATATACCTTTTAAGAGCATAGGTTACAAAGGATGCATTGATCTATTACAATTGTAAGTGTCATGAGATAGAGAGATATTGCATCCTAACCGCATACATTGTGTGCATCTTCCATGACTATCACCTTTGCATTTCTCAGTGATTTAGGAGTGATAATATCTCGTGGTTTCAAGTCGTGCTTTAATGTAGTATTTGAATATAGCCTTATGATTTTGTCTCTACTATGGGTGTGTAAACTTATCATTTATTTATGTTACCTCACCTCACCCTTAAACTTATATTGTTAATTTATTGTTCAATTTGTATTTTACAAAGTAGATAAGGAAATGTTATGAGTTTTTTTGTGGTTTTGACTAGTTGTTTGCCACAAGTCATTTAAACTACTGAATTTTTGGATCCTACTTTTTCCTGGTCCAATCGCTCTCCTCAATTTCACAATCTTGATTTCCGATGCTGGAAAAAACTCAAACTTGACTCAGAAAGTTCAGTAATATCCAAGAAACATATCAGTCTATAGTTATAATTTTTGTACAAATATGACCACATTTAGTATATACAATGATGTATTCATGTCTCTTCAGGCATTTTTTCTTCTTCTTTCTCTCCTGCATTTGTTTATTTGTTTGTCACCCTTTTTACCCCCAGAACATTATAACCTTTTTGGAGATGCCTGTTGGTTCGAAAACTAACTGCGCAAGTGTACGCGGTCACAAGTAATATAATAAATTCGTTCCCACAGAGACTTGGTGTTTGTTCAGAAATAATATTTAAGCAACGACGTATGATTAAACAACAAACTGCTTGAATAAATATCAAAAGAGGGTATTTTTGTATTATTCTAATTAATTAATTAAATTATTAATATTAAATAATTCGAACTAATTAATTTAATTAAATGAAAATTTATATGTGAGAAAAACATGGGATTCTAATTTCATTATTTATTTCATTTAGAATTGATGCCTTAATTTCAAAGTAATTTTGATAATTTACGAAAGCTAGTCGGGAACACGAAAATAACATAAGCGCCTTTCAGTCTTAACTTATATCAAACCACACAAACATCCACTTAAAAAGATAGAAGTCGCGAGGACACCTTTTATGTTTAGACCCTATATGTCTATAAGATTTGAAAACATAATTGGTTTACGAATAAATTCCTTTATTATGACTACATAGGGTGATGTGAAAAAATCCTATCACTTATCGTAAATGTACATGACAATTACGAACCTATGCTAACATGGCAAATTCTAAATTCCTAAATCCACTTTCGCATTCATTAGGAATTAATAATTTAGACGTTAGCTACGCATCTAATAAATTAAGCGCAACCACATTAGGCAATCTGAATTTTTATCATAATGCAAATTATTAAGGCATCGAATTACTAAATTACGTAAATAAATCCATTAGAATCCCATGACGGCGATTAGTTCATAATTAAACGAATCGTCATCATGGGATTAATTGAAATCATAATACTAATACTAATACTAATACTAATACTAATAATAATAATAATAATAATAATAATAATAATAATAATAATAATAATAATAATAATAATAATAATAATAATAATAATAATAATAATAATAATAATAATAATGATAATAATAATGATAATAACAACAACACCAATAATAAAACTAAATTAAAAATTACGATAAATTAAATATGAAAATTACAAGAGTTAGAAAGTAGAACTGAAATAGCTTCCAATGAAAGAAAAGAGCCCTCCAAATAATCCCCGTAATTTCTTCAACCAAATTAACACTTAAACTAAAATTGCAAAAAATTAAAGTGTATAAAAATGAAACTTAAAATTACAAAGAAACTAGAGAGAATACAAGAGAGAATTTTTGTTCTCCAAATTGTTGTGTGATTTACAAGCTTGAGAACTAGGCTATTTATAGCAAAAAATTAGCACACCACACTAATAAAATAAAACTAAAAAGAATTTAAGAAAAAAAAAACAAATAGCACACCACAATAATAATACAGCCGAAAGCAAAACTAAACAAATTGAATGGCGGGCGGCTTTCTTCATTTTGACAATCCTGACGCAGTACTTGTTTTTTAATTTAATTATGGCTTCTCAATTTACACCACGCAGGCCATCTTTTGTTAGTTTATATGAAAGGGCTCAGTAGAAATACTTTTTATCCCCGCACAACTTATAATCTTTAATTAATAAATAATTAATTTAATTTAAAAATTATAAAAATAAATATCTAATATTATTAGATATTTAAAAATATAATTTTCTAATTAAATAAAATATTTATTAATATAAATAAATCCTTAAGTCCAAAGTTGCGCTATTTTGAGGGTCAGAAACCGGACTCCTTTTGCTTAACAAAAAATATATCAATTCAAACCGGGGTTTTCTGTTTAAGAATATATCACTTTCCATCTTTTTGTGATAATTCTATTTTCTCATTGCTCGTCCAGGTGTAAATTACGGCCTCTTGAGGATCTAAAACTGGATTCCTTTTGCGAAACGAAAAATATATCAATTCCAATCGGGATTTTCTCTTTAAGAATATATCACTAAGAATTTCTTTATGATAATTCTTTTTCCTCATAGCCCGTCCACTTGATAAAATTGAGATAGAAATCCACCGTTTTTAGCCTTTTATCGCCTAGATACCTAAAGTTGCGAGTTCTGCACAACAAATGCTGAAACACAACAAAAATGAATTAAAAGACACAACATACTTAAGGATAACCCAGCAATCTAGGCCAAAATAGCGCATAATAAGTGGATATAAAATCCACTTATCACACCCCCAAACTTAAACTGATGCTTGTCCTCAAGCGAAAACAGACTCGACTACCTCTAAATGCATGAATGCAACTGATGCAAAGATCCCCTAAGCAAAGCAGTAACCAATTTAGCAGAGTGACTCAGAGAATGTGATAACTCCAAATAGAGATCGACTAAATATCAGCATATTAACATTTACACGTACAGGAACGTGCGTGTGTGCAATGCTCATCAGAATTACTCTTAGCACTAGATCAAAACCATACATATTCTTCGTCAAAACAATCACAAGTTTATAAATAGAATGGACGCTAGACACTTCATAACCTAGAAACACCTCCATCATCATTTGAGTTAGACAGGAATTCATGCTTTATTAATAACTATGACGCATAATACTATACACAACACACATGCTTATTTGACCGTGCAATGGATGAGACCCCAAAAGGCTTATACAATAATACCCATGTAGCGAGCGTTAGGTTAGTGGATCCCAGACCGGAAAAGTCTTAGGTCACTAGGCTTGAGTCCCCTAGAACTTAATTGCTCGAGTATTAAAGAGCTCAACCTGGCCAACTCTGCATACTCACACTCTCATAAACACTCTTTTTTCTTTTCTTATCTTTTCCCCTTTTTTTTTCTTGTTGTTTTTTTTTTCACAAATGCAATCTGGAATGAGAATTCTCAATTCCAACCCTAGACTACTCATATAAATATGAGCTGGCTACTAGCCAATTGACACCTATCCATTATTAACAACTACACACCAACTAGCATGAACCCTGGTTTCCCCCAAACTTATATTTAGTGATTCTACGCTATCAAGGGAATAAAGAAAATTCCAAATATAATCAGGTGATTAAATTTCAACAACCAAACAAGCATGATCTTAACCTAGCCCCAAAAGCAAACGATGAGTTGTGTAAGATTGTGTTTCTGCAACATGCATGTCAATTCAAAAAGTATTTAAATCAGCCCTCTATCCATCATTATCACACTCAAATTCATCATTGACAACTAAACGGAACCACCAAGCGCTACGGGATCAAGGAAAATATGATATGCAATTAATCATGAATTTTTTTTTTTTTGCAAAATATGAATTATATGAAATTAAACTAGCATGATGTATTATGAACTACATAAAACTATATGCAATGCTATGACTCGATTAATGAAATATCCTAAATCACCCCCAAACTTAAAATATTCAATGTCCTCATTGAAGGTATAGATAAAGGATAAAAGAGAACTCCCCTAACTATCGGCATCGCTGCCCTCCTCGGGCAGTGAATCAGGAGGTGGAAATGAGCTCCAACCTGAGGCTAATCCCGCAACTCGCCAATGGCCTGCAAACTGAACAAAATCACGCAAAATCAAACCACACACAAAAACACCAAACCTATGGGTTGCCTCCCATGAAGCGCTGTCGTTAACGTCATTTAGCCGGACGTTACTTCCTCAACTCACGGCGGTTTCAACAGAATAACCGAACCGTCCTCAACAGAAAGACCATTCATACGAACCTTGACTTCTTGCTTGCTTACTCCCAACACAATTCCTCTTTCACTCTTCACCTTGACTTTTCCACCAATTGACTTCTTCGTCTTCTTTTTCTTCCTTTTATCTCTCTCCGTTGACTGAACCACACACTCTTCATCCGCATCATCAACTATCCACCTTCTTAACACATTATCATGCCCTTCTTCAAAAATCACTAACTCATCATTCAAAAGGACATACCTCAAACGTGGTGGAAGTTTTCCGAGCTTTACCTTCGAGAGATCTCGAATTGAAGAACTGTCAATAGAATCACTGATGTGATGCTCTAACATGTGCATGTCCGATTTTCCACTAAACAACTGATCAAACTTCTCTGTCTGGCCAGCATCAACCATTTCCACGCTGAAACACTCTTCATCTTCTGCCGGAAGTTTCATGGCCTGGAACACATTAAAGGTGACATTCTGGTCTTGTACCCTCATTGTAAGTTCTCCTTTTTGCACATCGATCAAAGTACGACCCGTAGCTAGAAAAGGCCTTCCCAAAATTATGGGAATCTTCTTGTCCTCTTTGAAATCTATAATCACAAAATCGGCAGGAAATATGAGCTTATCAACCTTCAACAAGACATTCTCTACTATACCCCTGGGATAAGTGATTGACCGATCAGCCAGCTGTAACGAGATATTGGTAGGTTTTGGATCAGGCAGACCAAGTTGCTTGAAAACAGACAAGGGCATGAGATTAATGCTAGCTCCCAAATCACATAAGCATTTGTCAAAAGACAACTTTCCAATGGTGCATGGAATTGTAAAACTTCCTGGATCCTTAAGTTTAGGAGGTAATTTCTGTTGCAACACCGCACTGCACTACTCTGTTAATGCCACTGTTTCAAATTCTTCCAACCTTCTCTTTCGTGACAAAATATCCTTCATGAACCTTGCATATCTCGGCATATGCTCCAATGCTTCAACAAAAGGAATGTTAATAGATAGTTTCTTGAAGACCTCCACAAACTTCTGAAATTGTTGATCTTGTTTCTGCAAGCGTTGAGGGAATGGAGGAGGTGGATAAATATACTTTTCTGGTGTCGGTGCTTTAACTGGTTCATCTTTTCTGGATTCTTCATGCACCAACTCTTGAAGCTTTTTATTAGACCCAGCTTCCTTGATAACCTCTTCATCATCTTTCTTTGAGGTCCCTTCAATCTCCTTACCACTTCTTAACGATACGGCATTGCAAGTCTCCTTCCGCTCATTCTTTGGATTTAGCTCGGTGTCACTAGGTAGAGTTCCTTGTGGCCTGTTTAACAAGGCATTAGCAAGCTGCCCAATCTGATTCTCTAACATCTTGAGAGATACTGCTTGAATTTTAACCAACAACTTCAATTCATCCAATTCAGATTTTTCATTAAAAGATTGCCCCGCACTAGCCTGAGGCTGTTGCTGAAATCCCGGAGGTTGGAATTGTTGCCTTGGAGCATACTGCTGCTGATAGCCCTGATTGAATGGCCTAGCTTGCTGACCCTGGAACTGTTGATAAGGCTGTTGTGGTTGTTGAACACTTTGATTGTTGTTCCAGCTGAAATTGGGATGGTTCCGATTGTTCGGATGATAAGTTGCTGGAGCTGGTTGCGAAGGTCGCTGGAAATTGCTCACAAACTGTGCTGATTCAGAAGAGATTGCACACTGATTCGTATCATGTGCACCTGCGCATAGCTCACAAATACTAGCAACCTGCTGAACTCCATAATTAGTAAGAGAATCCACCTTCATCGTAAGAGCTTTCAACTGAGCTGTTATAGCTGTTGCTGCATTAACTTCAAAAATTCCTGCTACCTTACCTTGAGAAAGCCTTTGGGTTGGATTTTGATATTCATTCGCAGCCATCATCTCAATAAGCTCATAAGCTTCATCATAGCTCTTAGCCCACAGAGCTCCGCCTGATGCTGCATCTAGCAAAGGTCTAGACTGTGCTCCCAACCCATTGTAGAAACCATTAATAACCATCCAATTAGGCATCCCATGATGAGGACACTTGTTAGGAATATGTTGTACTTGATGATAACTTCACAATCAATCAAATTGTTTAAGGTTTTGTAGCTGTCAACGGATGAGGATTTATAACTCTATCCGTTGACAGGTAGCTCATCAACGGATGAGGTTTTGTAGCACACTGCAGTATCTCTATGTTATCAGTTGATAGTGTTTTTATCCACAGTCATGTTGACTATCAACGGATAGGCAGAATAGGGTAGCCAATTGTAAATAAGCTATGCTATGTAATTCTGTCTAAGTGAAAGTGTATCAACGGATGAAGACTAAACTCTATCAACGGATACAACTCAAATCCACTCTATCAACGGATACAACTCAAATCCACTCTATCAACGGATACAGCTCAAGTCCCAATATCAACGGATACTGCTCTATACATCATCAACGGATGTCAGTATACATCATCAACGGATGTCAGTGTACATCATCAACGGATAATCATTGACACTGATTTCTATGATTAGCTGGAGATTAGCAGTTGATAAGGACATGTTTGACTGACAGATCACATGAGTTAAAAGTAGATACAAAAAGCAGTATGGCAGCCATACTTTGGAAACACAGAAGAAAGAAGCATTCCATTTACACTATGAATACAAGAAAGGTGCAGGAGACATGTCTGAACACAAGGACAACCTTTCGGCTACATGTGTATTTGGAGTGTAGTAGCAAGTCAACTAGAATTAGATTAGTATTATCTTATTCCAGTAGTACTTGTAAAACTTGGGATATATAACCAAGTGTAGCAACTCTTTGTAGGTTAAGAAAACAGACATATTTGCTTAGGGTTTCTTGAATATCCTTAGAAGCAAAGAGTTGTAAAACGGCAGCTGTGTACATTTTGTATCACAGAGTTTTCTTCAAATAAAAGCTTCAGGTGGTGCATTTTAACCACCTGATTTTATATGTGTTTGTGTTTAAATCTTACATTGCAATTATCTCTTCATAAGTTTCTGAAGTTCTTATCAGAAATTTATAAATATCAAGAATTGTATTCAACCCCCCTTCTACAATTATACAAGTGTGTAATCTGGGAATAACAATTGGTATCAGAGCAAGCTTCTAACATATTTGAAGTTTAAAGATCAACACACTTCCAACATGTCTAAGAAGGATTATGGAGTGAAGATTCCAGTTCTTGATAGAGAAAATTACTTTCACTGGAAAGTAAAAATGCGTCTACATCTCTCGTCTATTGATGAGGGTTTTGTGGATTGCATTGACAAGGGTCCTCACGTTCCAATGAAGACAGCAACAAGAGTTGGCCTGGCTGATGATGTGCCTGACACTTTCATTCCCAAACCTGTTTCTGAGTGGAGTCTTGAAGATATTGCAGAAGTCCACAAAGACAAAAAGGCCATGAATATTCTGTTCAATGGTCTAGAAACAGACATGGTTGACAATGTTATTAACTGCACTACCGCCAAGGAAGTATGGGACATTGTTCAAACCCTGTGTGAAGGAACAGAACAGGTAAGGGAAAACAAGATGCAACTACTAATCCAACAGTATGAACATTTTCACTTTAAGAGTGGAGAAACATTGAATGATACATTTAGTAGATTTCAAAAGCTACTAAATGGTTTGAAACTGTATGGAAGAGTCTATCAAGTTAAAGACTCTAATCTCAAATTTCTGAGATCACTGCCCAAGGAATGGAAGCCAATGACTGTTTCTCTAAGAAACACTAAAGAGTACAAGACATTTACTCTTGAAAGGCTCTATGGAACTTTAAAGACCTATGAGCTGGAAATGGAGCAGGATGAAGAGATTGAGAAGTCTCAAAAGAAAAGTGGGTCAGTTGCACTCGTTGCCAATTTGGAGCAAAAGGAGGAAAGGACAGAAACTGCTAGTTCTACACCAAACAGGGAGGTTTGTAAAGGTAGAGCAGAATCAAGCAGGAGCAAGGAAAAGGTGTCTGAGGAATTGAATGCCCTTCAGCAGGATGAATTGGATGAGATAGATGAGCACTTAGCTTTTCTATCTAGGAGATTCTCTAAGCTGAAATTCAAGAGAAACTCTGGGATGGCCAAGCCATTTAACAAGGATTTTTCCACAAACAACTATGTGGATAAATCCAAAATTAAATGCTACAATTGTGGGATTGCTGGTCATATGATAAGTGAATGCAGGAAACCTAGATCTGAGAACAAGGGAAAGCCAACTGAGGTTGTTGACTATAAGAAGAAATATTTTGATCTTCTCAGGCAGAAAGGAAAGGCATTCTTGACCCAAGAGTATGACTGGGCTGTTGATGACAATCATTTTGATGATGATGCTGAGTTAGTCAACCTTGCTTTAATGGCTGATTCTGGAGAGCAGGAAGCAAGTTCAGCTAGCAATCAGGTATTTTCTACTAATCTCTCTGAGCTCACTAAAGAGGAATGCAATAGTGTTATAGATGAAATGTCTACTGAACTATATCACTTAAGTGTTACTCTTAAATCACTTACTAAAGAGAACAATAGAATTAAAGAGTCTAATCTGTTTTTAAGTGATAGAAATGCTGCTCTAGAATCTCAATTTCTAGAATTTGAGAAAATGAGAGTTGATTGCAATAATGCTAAAAGTGAACTTGAAGCTGTGTTAAAAAGAGAACTGATTTTAAAAGACCAGCTTGAAAAAGAACAAGGGATAATTGCTAAATTTCAAAGTTGTAGGAATATTTCGCAAAACATAATAGAAGTTCAGGGAATAGAATCATTTGTGAAGGATACCTGGACTCAAAGGAAAAAGGAGCTAGAACCTGGCCTTGAGGATCTAGAGACTATTTGTGAATCAACGGATAGTGATCATCCGTTGACAGATGAACCGTCAACGGATGAGAGGTATCCGTCGACTAACAAAAAGTCTGTTAGTAAGAAGGAACTTAGGAAACTGGATATCAAGTATGGTCCAGTAAACAAGAATTTTGTTAGTGGTGAGTGCAGCAAAACCAAATCCAGTGGGAAGGCTAAGACAGGTGATTTACACAACAAAAAGGCTGTTGGTAAATCAGACAATGAAAAGGTAGAAATTGAGGGCAAAAAGAAAAAGAACAGAAATGGTAAGATAGGCATCAACAAGAAAAACAATTACTCTCCTGACAAGTTTGCTCCTAGGAAAACTTGTAGTAATTGTAATAGTGTCAATCATTTATCTTCTAATTGCAAGATTGTCAATAAGGCTCCTGTTCATGTACCTCAACCAATGCCATGTATGCCTGCAATGCCTGGTTTGTATCAAAATGCTAGTTTTTCAAATCCATATGTGAACATGCCATATGTGTCTAATCCATACTTTCAATCTATGAATGTGCCACAAATGTCATGGAACCTACCTAACATGAATAATATGTATGCCAATTTTCCACACATGCATGCATCCAATATTCATGCAAATGAGCATTTGTCAAACCCCATTACTCAAGCATCTACACCTAAGATGAAGAATGCTAAGAGTGCAAAGTCAAAGGCTAACAAGAAAGGACCCAAGGAAGCTTGGGTACCAAAATCAACTTGATTTGTTTTTGAAATGTGTGCAGGGAAACAGAAGGAATCTATGGTACCTAGACAGTGGATGTTCTAGGCACATGACAGGAGATTCAACCCTGCTCACAGAGTTCAAGGAAGGAGCTGGCCCTAGAATTACCTTTGGAGATGACAGCAAAGGATATACTAAGGGATATGGCCTAATTTCAAAAGACAATGTCATCATTGAAGATGTGGCTTTAGTTGAAGGCTTAAAGCACAATTTGCTGAGTATCAGTCAGATTTGTGACAAAGACTATGAAGTAAAGTTCACAAAAGAAGCCTGTGTTGTTTCTGCCAAGGAAGACAACAATGTGGTATTGACAGGCTTTAGAAAAGGAAATGTTTACATAGCTGACTTCAATTCAGCATGCTCAGAATCCATTACTTGTCTCTTCAGCAAAGCAAGTAAGGATGAGAGTTGGCTATGGCATAAGAAGCTGTCACATTTGAATTTTAAAGTTATGAATGATTTGGTAAGAAAGGATCTTGCTAGAGGAATCCCTCATTTGGAGTTTGTCAAAGATGGGCTATGTGATGTCTGCCAATTAGGGAAACAAAAGAAATCATCTTTCAAAAGCAAGACAGAGTCATCCATTGTTAAGCCTCTTTAATTGCTGCATATGGATTTATTTGGTCCAGTAAATGTCATGTCTATTTCAAAGAAGAAATACTGTCTGGTGATTGTAGATGATTTTTCTAAGTTCACATGGACTTTCTTCCTGCACTCCAAGGATTGTGCAAGTGAAATCATTATCAATCACCTCAGAATGCTAAACAATAGTTCTGAAGACAGAGTACAAAGGATCAGGAGTGACAATGGTACTGAATTCAAGAATTCCACAATGAAGATTTTCTGTGAAGAGAATGGAATTGTCCATGAGTTTTCTGCTGCCAGAACACCTCAACAAAATGGGGTTGTTGAAAGGAAAAACAGAACTCTCATTGAAGCAGCTAGAACAATGTTAAGTGAATCAAGATTACCAACATATTTCTGGGCTGAAGCTGTCAACACTGCATGCTTTACTCAGAATATTTCCTTGGTCAATCAAGCTAGAGGAATGACTCCTTATCAGTTATTAACCAACAAGAAACCAACTTTAGCTTTTCTACATGTCTTTGGATGTAAGTGTTTTGTGCTAAGGAATCATGGAGATAATTTAGGCAAATTTGAAGCAAAGGCAGATGAAGCTATTTTCGTTGGATATGCAGCAGGGAAAGCCTACAAGGTCTACAATCTAAGAACCAACATTGTTATGGAATCTGTACATGTTGTGTTTGATGATCAAAAGATTCTAGGCCTAAATGATGAAGGTTACCATGAAAAGTTGGAATTTGAGAATGAAGGTGAAGGAAGAATGTACTATGATGATGATGAGGAGAATGAAGATCATGACCACAGAGATCCACCTAGAGCTGTTATACCAACTAGAAGTGATGCTTACACTGAAAATGAAGCATCCGTTGATAGTCATTCTGGAGCATCCGTTGACAGTCATTCTGCAACATCCGTTGACACTATTAGAGATGCATCCGTTGACAGAAATTCTCAAGCATCCGTCGACAGGCAAAATGATGCATCCATTGACAGTCAACTTCATAACTCAGCAAGGACAACAAACTCAGGGGGAGTTTCTCAAGGTCAAAATTCAATGCTAAATCAACATGATCATGGAAATGAAGCAACCTCATCAAGATCAAATCTTCCACCTGCAAGAAAATGGACTAGAAATCATCCATTTGAGTTAATCATTGGTGAATCAAATTCAAGAGTCCAAACTAGAAGGGCCACTCAAGCAGAATGTCTATACAGTAGCTTCCTGTCTCAAGAGGAACCTAAGAAAGTGGAAGATGCCCTTCTAGATCCAGATTGGGTGTTAGCAATGCAAGAAGAGCTAAACCAATTTGAAAGAAATAAAGTATGGAAACTTGTGCCCAAACCTGATGATAGAAGTGTCATAGGTACTAAATGGGTTCTCAAGAATAAGACAGATGAAAATGGCATAATTGTGAGGAATAAAGCTAGATTAGTGGCAAAGGGCTATTCTCAAGAAGAAGGAATAGATTTTGATGAAACTTTTGATCCAGTAGCAAGACTTGAGGCAATAAGAATCTTTCTAGCCTATGCAGCACATGCCAATTTCAAAGTCTATCAGATGGATGTCAAAAGTGCCTTTCTAAATGGGGAACTGGAAGAAGAGGTCTATGTCCATCAACCTCCTGGTTTTGAGGATCCAGAATTTCCAGAATATGTATATCTTCTCATGAAAGCACTTTATGGTTTGAAGCAAGCACCAAGAGCCTGGTATGACACTTTATCTCAATTTCTTTTGGAGAACCACTTCACTAGAGGTACAGTAGATAAAACCTTATTTCATAGGGATATTAATGGCTCTTCAATACTTGTTCAAATCTATGTAGATGATATTATTTTTGGGTCTACAGATGAGAAGCTTTGCAAAAAGTTTGCCAAACTTATGCAAAGTAGGTATGAAATGAGTATGATGGGTGAATTAACTTACTTTCTTGGCCTACAAGTAAAGCAAGTTAATGAGGGCATTTTCATAAGTCAAACAAAATATATTTATGATCTCTTAAAGAAATTTGACTTAATGGATTGTACATCTGCTAAAACACCTATGGCCACTGCAACTAAGCTTGAGTTGAATACTAAGGAAAAGTCTGTGGACATCTCAAGTTATAGAGGCATGGTAGGTTCACTTTTATACCTAACAGCTAGTAGACCTGATATAATGTTTTCTACTTGTCTTTGTGCTAGATTTCAAGCTGATCCTAGAGAGTCTCACTTAATAGCTATTAAAAGAATTTTCAGGTATCTCAAGGGAACACCAAACCTTGGCATTTGGTACCCAAGAGAATCTGGTTTTGATCTAATTGGCTATTCAGATGCAGATTATGCAGGTTGCAGAGTTGATAGGAAAAGTACTACAGGTTCCTGTCAATTTCTAGGAAACAGGCTTGTGTCATGGTTCAGTAAGAAACAAAACTCAGTCTCCACTTCTACAGCTGAAGCTGAGTACATTGCGGCTGGAAGCTGTTGTGCACAGATTCTATGGATGAGAAACCAACTCATTGACTATGGTCTAAAAGTTGAGAAGATTCCAATTTTCTGTGACAACACAAGTGCTATTGCCATCACAGGGAATCCAGTGCAACATTCGAGAACCAAGCACATTGACATCAAATACCACTTCATTAGAGAACATGTGATGAATGGTACAGTAGAAATGCACTTTGTGCCAAGTGAAATGCAGCTTGCAGACATCTTCACCAAGCCTCTTGATGAATCCACATTCACAAGATTGGTAGGTGAGCTAGGTATGCTTAACTTGTCATAATTTCTAGTGATATTTGATTTCAATGAGTTGAAGCTGGAAATGTGTTTTGATTTACTTGAAAGTTAAAACTTTCAGAAAAATTTTCTGCAGAAATTTTGCCTAAGGCAAAATTAGCTTATCAACGGATATCCTTTTATCCGTTGATAGTATAAACACATTACTAGATTTTTGCATGTCAACGGGTAACAGGCTATCCACGTCATCAACGGATAAACTGTATCTCAACCGTTCATTCTATATCCGTTGATATACATTTTTTTTAACCGTTGGTAACCGTGTATATCTAATCATGGCTGTACTTATTCTCTTTTTATTTATTATCTAACAGTTACTTTTGACCAATGGAGTAATTACTTTTAATTATTTCATTTTTAATTCTTGAAAAATATAAAAGGCGGACTTGTACTCTCACATCTCACTTTTATTCATTTTCAAGCATATCAAAAGTTAACTGCATCTTCTTCCCTAAAACTCTCTGTAACCAAAGTTCAATCACTTCAATGGCGCCTATTGTTAAGATGATGTCCTCCACTGGGTTTACCTATGAGAAGAACAATTTCGCGGCCTTTGTTGACACAGTGAATGCTCCAGAAGCTTACCACACTTTGATGAGTTTCGTGAAGAAATGCAAGCTGTCATATGTTATGACGGCCACCACTCCCTTAATCCACGAGGTAATTGAAGAAATGTGGACATCTGCTGAGTACAATGGCACAGACGGTACAATTGCTTTTTCTTTAAAGGGTAAAAACTATGTGGTTAATTCTGATGTAATAACTGCTTGTTTAAAATTGCCTGAGAATAACTGTCTGAAAGTACCTACTGATGCTGAAATTGTTGCCATGCTTAATTCTATTAATTATGCCCTTAGTACTGAAAACTTAGGGAAAATTGCTAGAAAAGGAATGGTTAAAGAATGGAGCTACTTCTGTGATGCCTTCATTAAAACTTTTTCAGGAAAAATTAGAAATTTTGATGCTGTTACCCAGTCCATGCTAACAATGATGTGTATGCTTTTAAATGATAAATTCTATAATTTTGGCACATTAGTTATGTATGAGATAGCTGCAAAGTTGGGTAAAAAGGAAACTAGGAGCAAGAATATCTACTTTGCTAGATTTTTAATGCTCTTAGCACTGCATGTGTCTGAGAATAAGCTATCCATTGCTAACCCGGATAGCAAGTTCCAATGTTTTGTTCAGGAGAAGAGAGTCTTAAGTGACCTGATTCGAATGAACCTCAATGCAGGAGTACAGTTGGTATATCTACCAATTGTTCAGGTAACTATCTCTAACTCTGAAACCCCTATCTCCAACCCCCAAATTTCTTTGCCTTCTAGTGTCACAATGGAGTCTGTAGTTGTGACCAAACAGGCTCCTACCAAAGTGACCAAATCCAAAGTTCCAAAACCACATTCTAAAAGGCAAACCTCAAGTGTCTCTCAAAAGACACCTGTTGTAAAAACTACCAAACCTCTTGAGGGGAGTGTGAAGGTGGTAGTGAGTGGTGAGGGATAGGGTGAACATCAAAGAAGCCCTAAGGATAAGGAAGGAGAGATGAGTGCAACCACCATTTCAGTCTCTCAAAAGACTGCTAATGTAACTACAGGCCAAATTCTAGTTACACTCTCCCAAAAGAGTGTGACTACTGAATCAAGTTCCCCACAAGGAACACTGCACAAGAGGGTTAGGGACACATATAGCCCAATCTCAAAAACCTATGGAAGAAGAGTGAAATCTAAAACCACAGGGGAATCACAGGGTGCACACACTGTACAGGAAACTGTACCTTCTCAAACTCAGTTTGTCAATAAATGTGGAGTCACAGCCCCTTGATCTTAATCTTCAAATCGACACACATTACAATTCACCATCACCAACTCCTTCTCTGGATGTGGATATGATATCTACATCAATTCCTGATTCTCCATCTTTAAGATTCTTGGAGAAGCCCCACTCTGTAATTGGTGGTCATCATCTTTTAGATGATTTGTTGGACCATCAATCTTCCCTTCCAGAATTCTCAACACAGACTGTGGTCTCGAACTTAAAATCAATCTCCACAGATTCAGTGTTGGTTTTCTCTTCAACGGATATAATTATTCCTTCCTCAACGGATATCCTTCATCCGTTGACAAGTGTTTCTCCATCAACGGATGCGCCTCTATCTAGCCATCCGTTGACAGCTATAACTACTCCATCAACGGATATTCCTTATCCGTTGATAACTCACTCTACCACTGCTATATCTGACATTCCAGTGTCAAGTGTAGAGGAGTTCTCAGTAGTTGAAACACTTTTAGGTTTGAGGGAAGGGAGTGAGAGGCTGCCTTGTGAGCAGGCAAAAGGAGAGATAAATAATGAGAGGCTGGCCATTTCTTCCGGTCAGGCAAAAGGAGAGTTTGAGAGTTCCACCTTAGTAGGTGAAGGTGAGGGTGTGAGAGGTGTGAGCCAAGGGGAGCCCTTGATGCAAGAAAAGAGAGATGAGGGGAGAGAAGGGACTACAGGAGAGATAAGGATGGAAGAAGCAGCCATTGCTAGTGAGTCAATGGGGGTTGAGGATGCATCCAAGGAAATGGAATTTCAAAGAGAATATCAGTCCATGATTGACTCCATTTCTTTGGATGCTGAAACCTTTACTCACCCTGTTCCTGCCTATCAAATTCTGGCACAACAGGGCAATGTGGAAGCAGAGGAGGCAATGCACCTAGTGCACACCTCACAATCTCTACTTAGAGCTAAGGAATCTATAGCAGCTCTGCCAACCACTGCTGAGAGTGATGAATTTGACAATTCTGAAGATGAAGACAGCCAGAGCTCTGAAGATGAAGGTGGTAGCAGTATTCATGATTTTGCATTTGCTCAAAACTACACCTATCATCAACTTGATATGGAAATCATAAGGCAATATAAATCTGCCCTGGCTGAGCACCCAGAAGCAGATCCACAGAGAAAGGTTGTCCTTCAACAGGCAATTGACTCCCTAAAGTTACAAAAGATGCAAATGGTGATTCAGAGATCCAATTTAGAGGAGGTCAAACAAGAAATCAAGGATGTGAAGATCTCTGTGGATTCCAAGCTAGAGCAACTAGCTCCTACAGCCACTCAGAGGGTGTTGCAACAAAGGTTTCTCAAAGAAGACAACCTGGCTAAATCTGTGCAACTTCTCACTTCAAGAGTGGAAAAGATGGAATCCCAGATGGAGCAATTTCTTCAACATCAGAAACTGCAAACCCAACTACTAGAAAGGTTAGTTGCAGCCCCAACTTCTAGTCAAACCCTTGATGCTAACAAAACGGGGGAGAAAGTGGAAGAGGCTGTGGCAACTACAAGTCAAATCTTAATTTCTGAAAGAAGGGAAGCAGCAAGTGAGGGGGAGCAGCAGCCTACCATAGTGGTCAATCCACAAGAATTCATGAAAGTGGAAGAGGCTGTGGCAACTACAAGTCAAATCTTAATTTCTGAAAGAAGGGAAGCAGCAAGTGAGGGGGAGCAGCAGCCTACCATAGTGGTCAATCCACAAGAATTCATTGTCACAGCTTCCCCCAGCAAATCCAAACCTCTATCTGAAGAGTTTGATCTTTCAAACTTGACAGAAGAAGAAAAGCTAGCCAAAATTGAAGCTCTCCAAAAGATGAAAGAAGAAAACTATGAAAGGATAATGAGGACAGAAAGATTGATCAATCAATCTATTGCATCAACTCTGTTCTCTAGCCAAACCTCAGCTCCAACAATATCTACAACAATTCTGAAGGTGCTCACTCCAGCAATTGTGGCTCCTACATTCTATGATGCTGAGCCTTCTCATGTTAAGGAATTTGAACCCTACATCAAATCAAGACCCTTCTCACCACCAAAAGCAAATGGGAAGAACAAGTTACAACTGGACTTTCCATTTCCCAAGGATGATGAAGAGAAGTTGATGGGTAAGGCAATCAAGGAATTCAAGGAGAAGGCTAACAGTTGTGTAAGAGAATGGATGGCTGTAATCATAAGGAATGGAAAAGTTCTAAACATATCCAACAGCCATCCTAGATTTGTTGAAGCCAAGAGAGAAGAGACTTCAAGGCTGCTAAGAGAATCTCAACCAAGCACTGAATATCAATATGAAAACTCAGATGAGAAGCAAGCAAGGCTGGCTCAAGAGTTATTGGATGAGGTAGAGGATGAATTGAGGGAACCTGAGGAAGTCCCCAAATTCAAAAAGAAAGGGAAATCAGTCCCCAAATCCAAGAGATTAAAATCACATGCAAGGAGGCCTGTCTCTCCAGAAACTGAAAACAAAGAGACAGTTGGTTCATCACAACCTATTGATGTGAAAGTATTCAACCCAGATGTAAATTTCCATGGTGAGCCTATAGTACCTAAAGAGGAACCAATGAATCTTGACTCCATTGAGGTTCCTTCATTCTTGCTGAAGCCTCAACAGAAGCCTACACAGAAGAAAAGGAAACCAAGGAAGTAACCTTCAAAGGAACCAATTCAAGTTGCTAGGGTACCTGCAATTGTCAGGCAGCCAATCTTGGAAAACAAGGATAATTTTATCTATCAGGCAGATATTGAGGAATACTCTGACATGAATCTTTATCTGGATGAATTGTCAGAAGTAAGAGGAATTGACAAATATAAACATTTGCCTGAAAGATTGGTCTTTGTATACAAGGGAGGAACGGAAAGGACATGGCCACTACAAAGGGTTCTTGGAGAAAATTATCATACCTTAACCAAAGTGTTCTCTGCAATCAAGAGATACACAGGGTTCTCCAAGATAGCAAAAGGGGAGATACTGGACAAAATAGAACAAATAAGGAGGGATTGGAACTCACCATCAAGTCTACCAAGGAAAATGAAGATCCCATACAATGGACAGAAAATCCACCTCCAACCTTTCTGGATGATGGAGTTCAGGGATGAAGATGGTAACAGGAGATTCTTCAGGTTAGAAGACCAACTACCAAAGGCTAGTTCTCAATACCTGAGATGGCTACAACAGAAGCTAAATCCAAAGGTAGATGAAGAAGATGCCTTCTATAGGCAACTCCAAATACAGATTGAGTCCAACTCTGCCAAGGAAGGAAAATCAAGGGTGATGCCAACAAGAGGAAAGAAATAGTCCTAATCTTCTCAGTCTAGAGGAGCACTTCTCTGTAAATTTCTCAAACTTTCAGTTTTTAATTATTGTAGCTTAATACAATTTATGTATTGTTCTTTATATATCTTTAGGAATGTTTTGTTATCATCAAGGTCCTGAATTTATGCTTTATTGCCATCAAGTATAAATTGGGGGAGATTGTTAGGAATATGTTGTACTTGATGATAACTTCACAATCAATCAAATTGTTTAAGGTTTTGTAGCTGTCAACGGATGAGGATTTATAACTCTATCCGTTGACAGGTAGCTCATCAACGGATGAGGTTTTGTAGCACACTGCAGTATCTCTATGTTATCAGTTGATAGTGTTTTTATCCACAGTCATGTTGACTATCAACGGATAGGCAGAATAGGGTAGCCAATTGTAAATAAGCTATGCTATGTAATTCTGTCTAAGTGAAAGTGTATCAACGGATGAAGACTAAACTCTATCAACGGATACAACTCAAATCCACTCTATCAACGGATACAACTCAAATCCACTCTATCAACGGATACAGCTCAAGTCCCAATATCAACGGATACTGCTCTATACATCATCAACGGATGTCAGTATACATCATCAACGGATGTCAGTGTACATCATCAACGGATAATCATTGACACTGATTTCTATGATTAGCTGGAGATTAGCAGTTGATAAGGACATGTTTGACTGACAGATCACATGAGTTAAAAGTAGATACAAAAAGCAGTATGGCAGCCATACTTTGGAAACACAGAAGAAAGAAGCATTCCATTTACACTATGAATACAAGAAAGGTGCAGGAGACATGTCTGAACACAAGGACAACCTTTCGGCTACATGTGTATTTGGAGTGTAGTAGCAAGTCAACTAGAATTAGATTAGTATTATCTTATTCCAGTAGTACTTGTAAAACTTGGGATATATAACCAAGTGTAGCAACTCTTTGTAGGTTAAGAAAACAGACATATTTGCTTAGGGTTTCTTGAATATCCTTAGAAGCAAAGAGTTGTAAAACGGCAGCTGTGTACATTTTGTATCACAGAGTTTTCTTCAAATAAAAGCTTCAGGTGGTGCATTTTAACCACCTGATTTTATATGTGTTTGTGTTTAAATCTTACATTGCAATTATCTCTTCATAAGTTTCTGAAGTTCTTATCAGAAATTTATAAATATCAAGAATTGTATTCAACCCCCCCCTTCTACAATTATACAAGTGTGTAATCTGGGAATAACAACACTTTCGCAGCATCTCTTTATAACGTTCCCAAGCCTCACACAAAGATTCACCAGATTGCTGTGCAAATTGAGTTAGCGCGTTCCTTATTACTGCAGTTTTAGCCATGGGGAAGAATTTTGTAAGAAACTTCTGAGCAAGATCTTCCCAAGTAGTGATGGAACCAGCTGGTGGAGAATGTAACCAGCCCTTTGCCTTATCCCTTAAAGAGAATGGGAAAAGTCTCAATTTGATAGCATCATCCGACACACCATTGAATTTGAAAGTATCACAAATCTCGATAAAGTCCCTGATGTGCGTATTAGGATCCTCCGTTGAAGCTCCCCCAAACTGAACTGAGTTCTGCACCATCTGAATGGTGCTTGGCTTGATCTCAAAAGAATTAGCTGCAATGACAGGCCTGACAATACTAGACTGAATGTCATTGATCTTTGGTTGAGAATAGTCCTTCAAAGCCTTAGTCGTTGCAGCTACTCTATCGCCCATTATTGCTTCTACTATTACTTCAAGCTCTTCTTCTTCCAGCTTAGCTTTCAAAGTTTGAGAACGTGTTCGCATAAACAACTTAAGATCCTTATACTGGCAGAGCAAGAAAACACGTCGTGAGAGAAAAAACTATCCAAGTCAGTTAAGTTTAACCTCCGTTGATGTTAAACACAAATTCTGAAAATAACACCGAAGTCCCCGGCAGCGGCGCTAAAAACTTGTTGGTTCGAAAACTAACTGCGCAAGTGTACGCGGTCACAAGTAATATAATAAATTCGTTCCTACAGAGACTTGGTGTTTGTTCAGAAATAATATTTAAGCAACGACGTATGATTAAACAACAAACTGCTTGAATAAATATCAAAAGAGGGTATTTTTGTATTATTCTAATTAATTAATTAAATTATTAATATTAAATAATTCGAACTAATTAATTTAATTAAATGAAAATTTATATGTGAGAAAAACATGAGATTCTAATTTCATTATTTATTTCATTTAGAATTGATGCCTTAATTTCAAAGTAATTTTGATAATTTACGAAAGCTAGTCGGGAACACGAAAATAACATAAGCGCCTTTCAGTCTTAACTTATATCAAACCACACAAACATCCACTTAAAAAGATAGAAGTCGCGAGGACACCTTTTATGTTTAGACCCTATATGTTTATAAGATTTGAAAACATAATTGGTTTACGAATAAATTCCTTTATTATGACTACATAGGGTGATGTGAAAAAATCCTATCACTTATCGTAAATGTACATGACAATTACGAACCTATGCTAACATGGCAAATTCTAAATTCCTAAATCCACTTTCGCATTCATTAGGAATTAATAATTTAGACGTTAGCTACGCATCTAATAAATTAAGCACAACCACATTAGGCAATCTGAATTTTTATCATAATACAAATTATTAAGGCATCGAATTACTAAATTACGTAAATAAATCCATTAGAATCCCATGACGGCGATTAGTTCATAATTAAACGAATCGTCATCATGGGATTAATTGAAATCATAATAATAATAATAATAATAATAATAATAATAATAATAATAATAATAATAATAATAATAATAATAACAACAACAACACCATTAATAAAATTAAATTAAAAATTACGATAAATTAAATATGAAAATTACATGAGTTAGAAAGTAGAACCGAAATAGCTTCCAATGAAAGAAAAGAGCCCTCCAAATAATCCCCGTAATTTCTTCAACCAAATTAACACTTAAACTAAAATTGCAAAAAATTAAAGTGTATAAAAATGAAACTTAAAATTACAAAGAAACTAGAGAGAATACAAGAGAAAATTTTTGTTCTCCAAATTGTTGTGTGATTTACAAGCTTGAGAACTAGGCTATTTATAGCAAAAAATTAGCACACCACACTAATAAAATATAACTAAAAAGAATTTAAGAAAAAAAAAAACAAATAGCACACCACAATAATAATACAGCCGAAAGCAAAACTAAACAAATTGAATGGTGGGCGGCTTTCTTCATTTTGACAATCCTGACGTAGTACTTGTTTTTTAATTCAATTATGGCTTCTCAATTTACACCACGCAGGCCATCTTTTGTTAGTTTATATGAAAGGGCTCAGTAGAAATGCTTTTTATCCCGCACAGCTTATAATCTTTAATTAATAAATAATTAATTTAATTTAAAAATTATATAAATAAATATCTAATATTATTAGATATTTAAAAATATAATTTTCTAATTAAATAAAATATTTATTAATATAAATAAATCCTTAAGTCCAAAGTTGCGGTATTTTGAGCGTTAGAAACCGGACTCCTTTTGCTTAACAAAAAATATATCAATTCAAACCGGGGTTTTCTCTTTAAGAATATATCACTTTCCATCTTTTTGTGATAATTCTATTTTCTCATTGCTCGTCCAGGTGTAAATTACGGCCTCTTGAGGATCTAAAACTGGATTCCTTTTGCGAAACGAAAAATATATCAATTCCAACCGGGATTTTCTCTTTAAGAATATATCACTAAGAATTTCTTTATGATAATTCTTTTTCCTCATAGCCCGTCCACTTGATAAAATTGAGATAGAAATCCACCGTTTTTAGCCTTTTATCGCCTAGATACCTAAAGTTGCGAGTTCTGCACAACAAATGCTGAAACACAACAAAAATGAATTAAAAGACACAACATACTTAAGGATAACCCAGCAATCTAGGCCAAAATAGCGCATAATAAGTGGATATAAAATCCACTTATCAATGCCCATTTGACAAATTAGTCTCATTTAATAAACCAATGTTCAAACAGAGGAAAACAGATCCACTCAATAATGGATCTTCAGCTGGTGTGGAAGAGCTTGACAAAAATAGAGGAAAGGTCTAGATATAAGAATAGAAATGTTCAAACAATCAGAAAAGGAGAATATATACCTGTATGGAAGAGACATTCTCATAGCCTCACTAGGTGATGCCATCGTATTTGCTATATACATTCCACCACAGGCTCCGGCTCCAGGGCAGGAATTTCTATACATCCATCTTATGTTCATCACTTATTGAGCCACTCACATACTCTCCAACTAAACCTAATATAATAGATAGTTGATACTAGACATATTTCAGAGGCAAGAATAATAATCGATTTATTTAAACCATTATGGCTTTCCAGTGCTCTGTAAACACTTCCCAGCATTCCCTCTTCAATAAGGTTTTCTTGAGAAAGGCTATTTGTATATTGTTAAAGAGAAACAATCGTGTAACACCTATGCTCTGGAGCATTATCCTGATGCAGCCTATACACAGATTCTGGCATTTATTTTTTCTCGAATTTATTGTGTGACCACTGTACATGGTCAAGTTTATTTAACGTGCTGTCAAGGCGTGTCTGTGTTTTTGAAAATATTATTTAGTGTCTTGACGATTTCTTCTGGGAGGCATTTGTCTGATAAGAAAACGAACAGTATGTAAACAACGTGCAGGTTTATATGAAAGGAAAACATGTTTTAACCGTCTGGTACCAATAGACGATCGGTTCCATTGAAACAATACAATATGGGTACAGTTTAAAGTAATGCAACAGGTTGATATGTGAACAGTTTAATAAGTATGAAAAGACAATATGAGAATGCGGTATGTAAAGACAGTATGTAAAAGCGGTAAGTAAAACAATTGACATATGGATATACGAAATATATGCATACGTCACCAAGGACGAAAACGATCCAACAACATAAGTTAATGGTATTCAAACCTTTCTACATACTGAGCGGCAGAATAAAAAACAAACTAAAACAACTATCCGTCTACTAGCAAAAGGAAAGCAGGAAAATATCCTAGCTAGTAGTAAAAACAACTAAACACTAGTGGGATATAATAAATGTCCCACTCATCCTGGTCTCACAGCAGCTGATCTCTAATCACGGGAACCTCGAGTCTCACGGAGCTCAGACAGTGTCCAGCAAACCACACTCGAAAGCCTACGGGCCTCGGCTAGTATATCATGTGTGATAGGATCCCGGTGTAAACGGTGCCTAACAGCATCCTCCAACATCCTGATACTTCCCCTCCAGTCAATAGTAGTCAGATCTACTCGAAGCTGCGCCTCCACTTTCATTTTCTCAATAAGTTCCTTCAACTCTACATTCTGACCTGCCAAACTCTCGCACTTGCGAACCATATCCTCAAAGGTGCGCTCAAGTACGGGCTCGGGAACCGAAAAAGATCCAATGGATGACTCACCATGCTCAGTGACAGATGGGGTCACAACTGGTACTGGGACAGGAACAGGCACGGACTCGGTAATAGGCACAAACTCAGTAACAGGTAATAGATTCTTCTAGTTCCCAAGTAGCTTCTCTTTCAGAATGATTTTTCCACAAAACCTTCACAAACGGTATAGTATTCTTCCTCAAAACTCGCTCCTCTCGAGCTAAGATAGCTTCTGCTTCCTCCTCACAAGAAAGATCCTCCCTAATCTTATGTAACGAGTACTGAACTATGTGTAACGGATGATACTTATGTAACATTATGCACATGCGATAACTATGGTGGCAACGCAACTCTGTAAGACACTTCTCCCACTTTCTCTATAATGTCAAACGGGCCAACATATCTCGGACTAAGCTTTCCTTTCATACCAAAGCGCTTAACACCCTTGCAAGGAGACACCTTCAAGAACACATGATCACCAAGTTCAAATCCGCCAAACTTCCTATGTTGATCTGCATAACTCTTTTGACGCGATCGAGCCTCCTTCAAGCTTGCCTTAGCCTTCTCTACCTTCTCATTAGTGACTCTAACTAGTTCTGGTCCTTCAATGACTCTCTCACCTACCTCATCCCAACAAGATGGTGCCCTACACCTCCTACCATACAAAGCCTCAAATGGTGGCATACCAATACTCGCGTGCCAGCTATTATTGTACGCAAACTCAACAAGATACAAACACTTATCCCAATCACCTGTCCACTCCAAAGCACAAGCCCTCAGCATATCTTCCAATGTCTGAATCGTCCTCTCTGACTGTCCATCGGTCTGCGGATGATAAGCAGTACTAAAATTAAGCTTCGTACCCCAAGCTTGCTGAAATCCCTTCCAAAAGCGCGATGTAAACCTCGTATCCCTATCAGAAACTATCGACACAGGCACACCATGAAGTCAAACAATATCCCGCTGAAAAATCTCGGCCAACTCATGAACCGGAGTAGTCTCTCTAATAGGCAAGAAATAAGCAGACTTGGAAAGTCTATCAACCACCACCCATATAACATCATTCTTTCTAAAGGTCCTCGGCAAATGAGTCAAAAATCCATAGTAATGTTCTCCAACTTCCATACTGGAATATCTAGCTGCTGCAATAATCCACTAGGCCTCTGATGATCTATCTTCACCTGTTGACATATAAGACATTTTCCCACAAACTCTACTATGTCTCCCTTCATTCCACTCCACCAAAAGTGTTTCTTCAAATCTCTATACATCTTGGTGGAACCTGGATGAATAGAGAATGAAGAGCTATGGGCCTCAGTCAAAATCTCTTCACGAATCGCCACATCCGCAGGCACACATAATTTACTACCCAACCATATCATACCCTCATCATCAACACGAAAATATTTTTGCTTACCTTCTGCCACCTTTGATCTAATACCTTCCAATCCTATATCATTCTTCTGAGCTTCCTTAACCCTTCAAACCAGATTTGGTTCCACTCTCAAACTCGCAATGCTACCATCTGATCCTCTGACATACAGCTCAATACCAAAGTGCTCCATGTCTGAAACAAGATGCGGCTGAGTAATGAGAGTTGCAACACTCCTCAAGTTCTTCCTACTAAGAGCGTCTGCCACAACATTCGTCTTCCCTGGATGGTACTGGATATTAGCATCATAATCCTTAAGAAGTTCAAGCCATCTTCGCTGCCTCATGTTAAGCTCCTTCTGAGTAAAAATGTATTTAAGACTCTTATGATGAGTGAAGATGTCACAAGTCTCTCCATACAGATAATGCCTCCAAATCTTCAAAGCAAAGACCACTGCTGCTAACTCCAAGTCATGAGTACGATAGTTTACCTAATAAGGTTTAAGCTGCCTTGAAGCGTAAGAAATCACCTTCCTATGCTGCATAAGAACACACCCCAATCCTCTCTTAGAAGCATCACTATAAACCTGAAATCCTCCACTCCCTGATGGCAATATGAGAATAGGAGCTGACACCAACCTCTTTTTCAACTCTTGGAAACTCTGCTCACGATCATCATTCCACTCGAACTTAACACCCTTCCTCATCAGTTGAGTCAATGGTAAAGCTATGGATGAGAAACCTTCCACAAAACGCTTGTATTAACCTGCCAAACCAAAGAAGCTCCTCACCTCTGTCACAGTGCTAGGTCTCGGCCAATTAGTGATAGCCTCGACTTTCGCAGGATCCAACTCAATCCCTCTAGAAGACACAATATGCCCCAAAAATGCCACCTTCTCCAACCAGAACTCACATTTTGAAAATTTTACAAATAACTTCTTCTCCCTCAAGATCTCAAGCACAATACGTAAATGTTCCTCATGCTCCTCCGTGCTCCTCGAGTAAATCAATATATCATCAATGAAGACCACAACAAACTTATCCAGGTAATCATGAAAGACCCGATTCATCAAATCCATAAACATCGTTGGTGCATTCGTCAAGCCAAAAGACATCACAAGAAACTCATAATGACCATAACGAGTATGAAATGCAGTCTTCGGAATATCTTCCTCCCTTACTCGTAACTGGTGGTAACCCGATCTCAAATCTATCTTCGAAAAGAATATCGCCCCTTGTAACTGATCAAACAGGTCATCAATGCGTGGCAAAGGATACCTATTTCTGATAGTCACCTTATTCAACTCCCTGTAGTCGATGCACAATCTCATAGAACCATCCTTCTTCTTCACAAACAACACCGGAGCACCCCATGGAGATACACTTGGCCTGATAAATCCTCTATCCAACAACTCTTGCAACTGCACTTTCAATTCCTGCAACTCTAGTGGTGCCATTCGGTATGGTGCCTTAGAAATAGGCTCTGCCCCTGGAACAAGTTCAATAGTAAACTCCACTTCTCTCTGTGGTGGCAAACCTAGTAGTTCATCGGGAAACACATCTGCAAATTCATTAACAACTGGATAATCCTCGATGCGAGGCTCATCTTTAGACGTATCCTTCACAAAAGCAAGATAGCCATCACAACCCTTAGACAAAAGTTTACCCGCCTTTAGAGCTGAAATAATTTTAACCTCTCCTTTCGGTTGAGAACCCTGATATACAAATTCTGGTTTATCTGCATCTCCAAAGATCACCCTCTTCCCCTGACAATCAATTATAGCTCGATGTTCACTCAACCAATCCATACCCAGAATAATGTCAAAGTCATGCATCTCCATCGGAAGCAAGTTAACCATACAATTTCTCTCCCCAACAGCTATCGGACACCCTCGGCACACATCAGAAATAATAACATAATTCCCCATCGGGGTAGCAATAGACATACGAGGATATAGTAATGAAGGTACAACACCAAGATGATGAACAAATGATAAAGACACAACAGAATGAGTCGAACCAGTATCAAATAACACATAAGCATCACGTCTACCAACAAGAAGTGTTCCTGAGACGGTACCTGAATTAGCTGCTGCCTGATTAGCAGTCAATGCAAACACTCTGCCTGAAGTATTCTGCTGACTGCCACTACCACTACCACCTGCTCCTCCACCAGTGTTACGTGACGCGGTACAATCCTTTGCCCTATGTGACATGCTACCACACAAGAAACAAGCCCCGGTCTATTTATAACAAGCTCTCCCTGGGTGATGTCCCCCACAAGTAGCACGAGGAGCCACTGGAATCATATTGGGGTTGCCCCCATAAACTGAATAGCGACTCTGCCCCTGTTGACGACCCTGCCACTGCCTAGGCTGCTGCTGCTGCTGAAATCTCCGATTCTGATTCTGTTTCTGACCACCATACTGATTCTGACCATAAGCTGACTGAGTCCTCATATTCTGATATCTTCCACGCCACTGTCCCTGCTGAGTACCCTAACCTCCATTCCACTGCTTACCCTGTACAAAACTCTGATCATCTCTATTCCGCTTGCGATCATTCTGGAACCTATAAGCTCTATACTCAGTGCGCTCCTTCTCAATATCCTTAACTGCATCTGCCACCTCAGCCACATTAGGAAACCAGTGAAATGATACCACCTCTCAGATTAGGCCTCAACCCCCATTTAAATTTCTCAGCCTGCTGTGCAGCAGTCCCTACAACTGTCCCAACAAATCCAGCCAACCTGATAAATCTCGCCATATAGTCAGTAATGCTCTCATCAAAATTCTGCGTGATCGAATGAAACTCCCTCAAATAACCCTCTCTGTCTGCATTAGAAAAGTACTGCTCATAGAACACCTCCTTGAATCCCTGCCATACCAATGTCTCTGTAAATTCCTCTCCTCTAGTAGCTTTCACTCCTCTCCACCACCTCTGAGCATCCCCCTCCAATTTGTATACAGCTAACTTGACCTTCTAAAGCTCATCACAACCCAAGGCATCAAAAGTCTTCTCAAGATGAACAATCCAATTTTCAGCATCAATAGGAGTCGATGCTGAATGAAAAGAATCTGGTTTCTGCTTAGAAAACCTCTCCAACCATGCAAATGGCTCCAACTGATTACCCTGGCCATCCTGATTTCCCTGACCATTCTGATTGGCTTGGCCATTCCGATTGCCCTGACCATTCTGATTATTCATATTTTCCATAGCTTGTTGTATACCGTTCGCCACTGCTTGTCCTAACATATTAGCTTGCTGAGCCGGGCTAACATTCAGGGTAGTTTGATTTTGATTTTTCTTAGGAGGCATCTACAATATAAGGTTAGCAAACGAATGAAGATCACAATAATAGATAAACAGAAGCAATTAAAAATAGATATCGAAATAGTAAAGTAAGATGATATGAATTTTAAACAGAATACCCATCCTAACGTCTACCCAAACTCACAGGTCAACCTAAATAGGTTTTCTACAAGAAAGAACCTAAGCTCTGATACCATCTTTGTAACACCCCCTTCCAAAATGGGAGGAGATATTACTTAAAATCCATAAACCTGCAAACAGAGCACTAAAATAATTTCTAAATAACGATTAAACAATCTAATAATCTTCGAATATTATTAACCTCCAAAATTACAAAGCAAACCAATAAATACGAAAAACCAAAATCTGTAAATAAATAATCAAGTTTAAATAATTCTAGAAATCCATAAATCCTAAGCAACGAAATAATGGGTAGCACTCCATCACACAGTCCCAGATCCCCCTAAACACCTGCCAGAAAAAGAATACGGCATGAGCCAAAACGCCCAGTACGGATTTGGAATACAATTTATAAAACAGGAAAACAGTAATGTATATTTGACAGTTTATAATAAGACAATTATCTTAAAAATATGCATGGCTGAAGCAACGAGGGGTTAGGATATTTCATACCGAGATCAAAACAGAACAGATACAGATACACACATCATAGGGTACCTAATGTGTGCAACAAATTGGATAACGTGTACGGCATATACAACGTCACCGCCAAATCAAATCACAAATCAAATCAAATTTGGGTGCACCCACGTATCCTGAAACAAATATCAAAATGCGCAAAAGCTCGCCACCTGAGCTATCAGAAGGATACGCCGTGACCAATCACACTGCCACGGAAGTGTCATGTCACTGGTGCCGCAATGACATGGTTGTAGTACTCCTACAGCTGGTTAACTCGGTATACCCTATATCGCTAAGGATTGAAATAAAATACTTCGCAAAACCTTTGAAATCAAAATAAACAAATATTTGAACATTTCCAACAAATATTTCAGAAAATTTCAGAAACTCGCAGAAACAAATATTTAAATATTTTCAAAACAGATATAAAAATCACTATCCAAAATCAACGAATCAAAACATTTTTCATCAGAACAGTCAAAACAATTAAAACCAAGCGAATAGATTTGAGGACAAAACAGATTTAATATAGTTAATCTTAAAATGAGTAGCGCTGGATAAAAATGAGAGAGAATCCGTACCTCGAAATTAACGATCTCAAACACTAACGAAATTCACAAACAATCCGCTAAATTTCCAGCCCGATCTAAAATCAAAATTATAATTTATAATTAACATACATTCTTTTATATATTATTCAGTTGCTTAATTAACATATTTACTCATCACAGTGGCGTAGGCAATAGTCATTATTCTATTCTAATATACCTACGACCTGCAACCAAAGTACTAACAGTGAATGTTACTAGTAATCTTGTCCTAGAATTCGTTTTATATGACAAGCTGATGAATGCATGGCTACAATACTAATTTAATATTAACATCTAGTATTTTAACAAGCAACCAGAAACTTAAATTCTAATTCTTAAATCCTAGCTAGATGCAGAGACATGTTTTTAAGTTGTCACTCTAAACTTAAATTAATAATACATGAATATATACGGCCAAACTTAATAATTAAACTAACATAAGCATTTATCTCATCAATTAACAAGTAAGGAAATGAAATAAATTAACATAATATAAACATGCAACCTAAATCATTAATATTAGAATGTGGTACAGCGAACAAACAAAAAGGCTGATTTAGTTTTGTAAATTAATATAGAAAAAGAATAATAACTCGTTTAACCACCATTAGCTTAAATAATAAACTCAAATCACAGTTAACTTAAATCGTACGATTTTGAAAACAAAAGCATGCTCTCTATATTAAAACATATAGATCCACGACATAGTAATCTCATAGCTTCAATATTATATAACAATAAAGTAACAAAATCCTATGTAAACAGATTTTCAATATTTAAATCGGAAAATCAAAACATAGCCACGTAAATCAATTCATAAAGTAACATGTTGACACTCTTAAATATGCATAGCTAGTGTACTAGTAGTCTAGTATAAGAGACAGTGACAAAACCTGGTAGTGCTTTGAACAAATAAAGTAGCCTAGTCCTCTGTTGCTCTTGACGACTCTATTTTTCTCTCATGTATCTTCTTATCACAGCCTCTCCTCTCTAGGGTTTTATTAATAGCTATCATGTCTTTGGATTATATATATATAGATCCAATTATCCTACAATTATTAGAATTCTAATTATTAATTAAAAATTAGTATCACTCCTTTTCCTTTTCTAATTAACTGAAAACTTGATCACTTACTTTAATCTTAATTCTATTATTATTATTATTATTATTATTATTATTATTATTATTATTATTATTATTATTATTATTATTATTATTAAAATCACGTATACTACATATATACCCTCTTAAAAAGGATTCCGTCCCTGGAATCAAACGAAACTAAAACTCGTACATGAATTGAACAAATGCGGATATCTCTCACGAATAGATTCTTCAAGTTCCCAATTAGCTTCTCTTTCAGAATGATTTTTCCACAAAACCTTCACAAACGGTATAGTATTCTTCCTCAAAACTCGCTCCTCTCGAGCTAAGATAGCTTCTGCTTCCTCCTCACAAGAAAGATCCTCCCTAATCTTATGTAACGGGTACTGAACTATGTGTAACGGATGATACTTATAACCCCTCAAAACTGACACATGAAAGACATTATGCACATGCGATAACTGTGGTGGCAACGCAACTCTGTAAGACATTTCTCCCACTTTCTCTATAATGTCAAACGGGCCAACATATCTCGGACTAAGCTTTCCTTTCATACCAAAGCGCTTAACACCCTTGCAAGGAGACACCTTCAAGAACACATGATCACCAGGTTCAAATCCGCCAAACTTCCTATGTTGATCTGCATAACTCTTTTGACGCGATCGAGCCTCCTTCAAGCTTGCCTTAGCCTTCTCTACCTTCTCATTAGTGACTCTAACTAGTTCTGGTCCTTCAATGACTCTCTCACCAACCTCATCCCAACAAGATGGTGCCCTACACCTCCTACATACAAAGCCTCAAATGGTGGCATACCAATACTCGCGTGCCAGCTATTATTGTACGCAAACTCAACAAGATACAAACACTTATCCCAATCACCTGTCCACTCCAAAGCACAAGCCCTCAGCATATCTTCCAATGTCTGAATCGTCCTTTCTGACTGTCCATCGGTCTGCGGATGATAAGCAGTACTAAAATTAAGCTTCGTACCCCAAGCTTGCTGAAATCCCTTCCAAAAGCGCGATGTAAACCTCGTATCCCTATCAGAAACTATCGACACAGGCACACCATGAAGTCTAACAATATCCCGCTGAAAAATCTCTGCCAACTCATGAACATGAGTAGTCTCTCTAATAGGCAAGAAATAAGCAGACTTGGTAAGTCTATCAACCACCACCCATATAACATCATTCTTTCTAAAGGTCCTCGGCAAATGAGTCAAAAATCCATAGTAATGTTCTCCCACTTCCATACTGGAATATCTAGCTGCAGCAATAATCCACTAGGCCTCTGATGATCTATCTTCACCTGTTGACATATAAGACATTTTCCCACAAACTCTACTATGTCTCCCTTCATTCCACTCCACCAAAAGTGTTTCTTCAAATCTCTATACATCTTGGTGGAACCTGGATGAATAGAGAATGAAGAACTATGGGCCTCAGTCAAAATCTCTTCACGAATCGTCACATCCGCAGGCACACACAATTTACTACCCAACCATATCACACCCTCATCATCAACACGAAAATAATTTTGCTTACCTTCTGCCACCTTTGATCTAATACCTTCCAATCCTGTATCATTCTTCTGAGCTTCCTTAACCCTTCAAACCAGATTTGGTTCCACTCTCAAACTCGCAATGCTACCATCTGATCCTCTAACATACAGCTCAATACCAAAGCGCTCCATGTGGCTGAGTAATGAGAGATGCAACACTCCTCAAGTTCTTCCTACTAAGAGCGTCTGCCACAACATTCGCCTTCCCTGGATGGTACTGGATATTAGCATCATAATCCTTAAGTAGTTCAAGCCATCTTCGCTGCCTCATGTTAAGCTCCTTCTGAGTAAAAATGTATTTAAGACTCTTATGATCAGTGAAGATGTCACAAGTCTCTCTATACAGATAATGCCTCCAAATCTTCAAAGCAAAGACCACTGCTGCTAACTCCAAGTCATGAGTAGGATAGTTTACCTCATAAGGTTTAAGCTGCCTTGAAGCGTAAGAAATCACCTTCCCATGCTGCATAAGAACACACCCCAATCCTCTCTTAGAAGCATCACTATAAACCTGAAATCCTCCACTCCCTGATGGCAATACGAGAATAGGACCTGACACCAACCTCTTTTTCAACTCTTGGAAACTCTGCTCACGATCATCATTCCACTCGAACTTAACACCCTTCCTCATCAGTTGAGTCAATGGTAAAGCTATGGATGAGAAACCTTCCACAAAACGCTTGTATTAACCTGCCAAACCAAAGAAGCTCCTCACCTCTGTCACAGTGCTAGGTCTCGGCCAATTAGTGATAGCCTCGACTTTCGCAGGATCCAACTCAATCCCTCTAGAAGACACAATATGCCCCAAAAATGCCACCTTCTCCAACCAGAACTCACATTTTGAAAATTTTACAAATAACTTCTTCTCCCTCAAGATCTCAAGCACAATACGTAAATGTTCCTCATGCTCCTCCGTGCTCCTCGAGTAAATCAATATATCATCAATGAAGACCACAACAAACTTATCCAGGTAATCATGAAAGACCCGATTCATCAAATCCATAAACATCGTTGGTGCATTCGTCAAGCCAAAAGACATCACAAGAAACTCATAATGACCATAACGAGTATGAAATGCAGTCTTCGGAATATCTTCCTCCCTTACTCGTAACTGGTGGTAACCCGATCTCAAATCTATCTTCGAAAAGAATATCGCCCCTTGTAACTGATCAAACAGGTCATCAATGTGTGGCAAAGGATACCTATTTCTGATAGTCACCTTGTTCAACTCCCTGTAGTCGATGCACAATCTCAAAGAACCATCCTTCTTCTTCACAAACAACACCGGAGCACCCCATGGAGATACATTTGGCCTGATAAATCCTCTATCCAACAACTCTTGCAACTGCACTTTCAATTCCTGCAACTCTAGTGGTGCCATTCGGTATGGTGCCTTAGAAATAGGCTCTGCCCCTGGAACAAGTTCAATAGTAAACTCCACTTCTCTCTGTGGTAAATCAAAAGAATTGCAACTTTACCAACATCAAAACAGCAAATATCTTGATACCAATTTATAGCTAGTAGATCAACATATAATATAATCAAGATATCATTGCACATATATATCATTTATGTTTGTGCCTAAAGATGTATAGAGTTCTATAAATATAACACCAATTGTTAAAAGATACCAATTGTTAAAGATTGATATCAAATATTAAATTATAGTTAGGGTGTCATACCATGTCTTCCATGCTTGCTTGAGTGATGATACCAGTTTATACTAACCTATAGAGATCTTCAATTATCTCACCAACCAGGAGTGCACTTGTTCACATTCCTCTAGCATCCAGATTCAGTAGGTCTAGATGTCCATTATAATCTTGAATGTGCAGCAGGTGCCTGATATCCTCAAGTCTTGTCACTGGTACTTCTTGTCAAATATACTGTTTGATCAAATTGTAACCTATCATCCAGTTTGGCTTTGTCCCTCATAACAATGCCTTGACATCATCCAGGTAGACTTCTGGTTATCCTTGTACCAAATACAGCCTTGTTGTTTGGTCTAGATACCAGCTTCCCTTCAATCTACCTTTTGTAGTGATTGAGATCATTTTGCATTGCAATCACTCAATATGAATCTTTCAGAGCTTTTGTAGCTTTCTTAGTTCTTCTAAAAGAAAACTAAAGAGATAATCATTAGTACTTGAAGCTCTGCTAGTCTTTTACTTCCACCATTAGAAACACTAAGAACTAGGACAAAGAATTAATTGAGTCAACATTCTTTGTCTTGGCAGACATGTTCTCATAGTGTCCTTTGACTTTCAATGTGGTGTTGAGTTGACTAGTTGATCCTTCTTTTGCTCCCCCTAAGCTGTTGCTGGGTTTACATGAAGATTCTCAATGTTGACATTGCTTGGATCTGAATCATCATTACCATTGACAGCTGGGAGCTAGAAGTCGATGAACATCACTAAGACTTTCAATCACCTTCTGTTGATCAACTCCATAAAATGTGATCAATCAACATTAGTGGTCCTAAGTCTTCAGACTGTTTGAACAACAACTTGTTTGTTGAGATAAGTCATTAGTCATCATCACTAAAGTATATTTTTCTTTGACGTAGAACTTCTGTATGATTCGTTTTGACTTCCCTTTATGACATGCCTCATAATTTTATTTTACTTTAATTCCAGATGAGGTAGTCTCCTTTACTGATTCGATTTCCAAGAAAGAATCTCTTGATATGACATTCAGGTGAGAGAGCTCCTTATGTCATAGCTGAACTCCTGTCTGATGAAGCTTTAGATTTGACCTTGTTGACTTCACCTTTGACTGAGATTCCATGTCAGCTACAGATAAGTTCTCTTTCCTTAATCCTCGAACAGTAGGCTCTTCATCTTATAAAAGATGCTTTATTACTGACAACATTCCTTGGCTATTGAATAGCCTTGACCCTTGGTCATACCCTTGCTGTTGTCTCCAAGGGATGAACCACTTGTCCAGATACCGTCACCACTTTTGATAGCAGGGCTCTATCTTCGGTCATATGCCTTGAACATCCACTGTCCAGAATCCACATAACACGATGTACCTGTTACACACCCTGCAATACCAAAATAGTTAAACCCTTTTTGGGACCCAAATTTGATTGGGTCCGGAATACTTGAAGTATTGGCCTTTGTCAGGCAAAACAACATTCTTAATCTTAACACCATTAGTCAGCAAACATTTTACCCTATAAACAGATTTAACAATCTTTGATTTCAGTTTAGGTATCCATGTTTGTTTAGTAACAATATCATTGACTGGACATTTGACTTTGTAAACAGCCTTAGTAAAACTTTGTTTAGGCTTTGGTACAAATGTCTCTCTCCTAACATGAGGAGGACTAGCAGTCTTTGATCTAACATTTTTATTTCTGTTCATATGTTGTCTAGGAGTAGTCTTATCAGCACATGCATGATTACCGTTGAAGTAAGCAGTCATAACATTAAAAGCACAAGACATACAATTGACAACACCACATGCTTTATGATTAGCATCAATGATAGGCATGGAATTCATGTTAGACATGTTATTGTTCTGTTTCAACTTATTACCTCCTAATCCAGTCTTAGAAGAACTAGTTGTTTCAACAACCTTGACTGGCACTTTAGGTACATCTTTCTTGGATGAAACATTTTCTGGATTAGTGTCCTCAACAGATTTAGCCTTAACAAAGATTGTGACATCTTTCTTGGATGAAACATTCTTTGGATTAGCGTTCTTAACAGATTTATCCTTAACACATTTATCCTTAACAAAGACTGTGCCATTTGCACTATCCTCATTTCTCATTTCTTCCTGAATAACCATAGAAAGAATATCTGGTGGGCCAGCATCAGATTTTGTAAACATTGGTTTTTCAACATTCTTGAGAATATGTGGTATACCTCTTTCTTTAGCTGAGATAGAATTAGGAGAATGATTACTCAAAGAACCAACAGCTTGACTGTAATCAAATCCTATTCCTACAGTTCGTTCTACTGCTTGTTTGTTGAAGAAATCTTTAGAAACTTTAACAGTATTATAACAAGCTCTAACCTGTGTTTCAAGTTCTCTAATCTTGGTTTCTTGTTCAGCAATCTTATCAACTTGTTTTACCATGTATTCTCCTAGACCCTTTTCTCTGTAGTTAAGTCGAGCTATTTCTTCTATATTCTTATCTTGATTAACCTGCACCCTTTTTAAATCTAACATTTCATTTTCAAGGTTAGTGTTAACAAGACTTATTCTCTCGTACCCTCTTTGTGCCTTATTCAAGGAACTACGTAAACTATCAATTAACTCAGCATCAGTAAGAATTACCGGTGTGGTGTAATAAGTTGATGATTCAGCATTTGCCACCAGTGCAAAGTTTCCAACTTCTTCATCTTCACTGTCTGTGTCATCCCAGCTTTTGCCTTGTACCACATAGGCCGTGTCTGTGTTCTTCTTACCAGATGCATACTCTCTCCTTGCATCTTGTTCAGGTCGATGACACTAAGTTGCAAAATGTCCCATTTCATTACAGTTGAAGCACCTGATCTTGCTTCTGTCTACCATTCCAGTCTCGTAGCCAACCCTTGTGCTACTTGAGGATGAACCTCCTTGCTGGAATCTGTTCTCAGTAGACCTGAGTCTGAAATTAGGATTTCTTCTAAATCTGAAATGATTAAACTGTCTTACAACCAGTGCCATTGATTGATCCTCCAACTGCTCCAGCTCCTCTGATGAATAGAATTCTCTACAACCCTGACTTGTAGCTGTCTTCCCATACTCTGCTACAATCACTTCCTCTTCAGAGCTGTAAGGTTGAACAATCTTAGCTTCCAATCTATTTTCCCTGACTTTCTTAGTTCCCTCATTTATTTTTATAATGGTGTCCCAGATATGCTTGGCATCTTTACAGTTAACAACATGGTTGCACATGATCGCATCTAGGGATTCCACCAAAATTAATTGTACATTAAGATCAAGGGCAATATCCATTTTGTCATCATTTGTATAACACTAATGTCCTTTGGATATGTCCTTGCAGGAACTACAACAACTCCTTCCACGATTATTTCCTCTTCAGTAATCATAGGAACTATTGGCCCGGTTTTCAATATTCCTAAATATTTAGGATTGACCACTTGTAGAAAAAGGATCATTTTCTTTTTCCATAGTTCATAATTCTCCTTGTCAAATATGGGTATCTTAACAGTTCCAATTTTTGAAGACATGATGAATTTTTAAGTGAGTTAAAAATTCGAGCTTGATTTTTGATTGAGTAAAAATAGGATCTTGATTTGTGTATCAATCAATAGGCTCTGATACCAATTGTTAGGTCCGATAAGATTGTAGAAGGGGGGGTTGAATACAATCTATACCAATTTATCGAAATTTGTTCTTCAAATAATATTTTATTTTAAACAAATTTGAGCGGAATAAATTGAAACAAATTTCAAGTTGAATATAACAATATATTAACTTGATGGGTGTTACAATTTCAGTACAGATTAATTATCAAGTTGATAAAAACTAATTAGAAAATTCAACATGAACTTTTCTAATTTAGTTAATAAAAATCAAGATAAGAACTAGGAAACTTAATTCGCTAGTAGTACAAGAACAATAAATAAACAAGTTCCACCGGATAAAATATTACAAAGGTGTTGAACTTGATTTTACAGAAAATAATCAGTTCTTGTGTTCTTGGAATATTTGAGAGAGAAAGATGGAGGCTGCTGTGTTTTTCTTCTGTTATGATCGGCTGATCCCAGTTCTTCTGCATTCTGCTACTTTATATAACACAGCTATAGTCATATTGCTTTGTTTTAACTGATATAACAATCAGTTAACACTAATATGACATTCGGTATGACTATCGAATGAATGTAATATGACTGTCTCTTTAAATATAACTTTCGGTATGACTATCCAGTCCAATATAACTTTCGGTATAACTATCCAGCCTGTCCTCTTGAATGAAATATGACTATCCAGTTTGAACTGAATATGATTGTCAGCTTTTGAACTGAATATGACTGTCAGCTTTTGAACTGAATATGACTGTCAGCTTTTGAACTGAATATGACTGTCACACTTTGAACTAAATATGACTATCGGTATAACTATCATTTGATAGTTATATTATCATATTTTTCAGCTTATAATTAATCAAATGATTTATAAAAATCATTTAAATAACTATTTCTTTTTCATATTAATTCTAATTTAATTAATTAATTGATTAATTTAAAGAATAAATTAATTCTGATTGAATTAATTTATAAAATAAATTAGCCAACTAATTTAATTTAATTAAAAGACAATTAATATGAAGTCTTTTTATAATTATATTAATTCCAACTTAATTAATCTTTTAATTAATTTATTGAATAAATTAATTCAAATAGAATTAATTTATCAAATAAATAAATCAAATGACTTAATTAATTAAGAGAAAATTAATATACCTCCTTGACAGCATAATTATATTAATTCTAACTTAATTAATCTTTTAAATAATTTACTGAATAAATTAATTCAGATAGAATTAATTTATCAAATAAATAATTCAAATGACTTAATTAATTAAGATAAAATTAATATACCTCCTTGATAGCATAACCCTTGTGATCTTCCATGTTTTGATAAATCTAATCCTCCACAAAGATTATTCCTTGGTCAGTCTTGATTGCAAAACCATTGTGGTTAATTAATATAGTACCTCTGTTGCTTGCACAATGATTTCTTCCCATACCAGTCATGATAGCTTGAACCACTGAAGTTAATGATGAACAATCACTGTTTAATGTTGACACTCGATGTACTGTCTGGTTCATGAGTGACTAACCGCAATGACTGTTCTTCATATATTGACTTTAAAATCTGGTTCCTTTTCTTTTCTTTTTCTTCTCTCTCTATTAATTCTTCTGTACTGTCTCTGTCACTGTTGAAATCTCTGTCACTTCAAATGAATCCACTTCTTTAACGAATACTTCACTGAGGCTTGATCAGATGTCTGAACTTCTTTCAATGTAGTAATTCTTCAAGTCTGTAGATTGACCTTGATCTTTTTCTTCTGACAGATAATACAATCTGAGATTCCTTGTGACAGTCTATATACTATTTACTATTACAATCTTGTTCAAGTTGAGTTGTATCCTCGAAATACAAATAGGCTACATCATATGCCTTTCAATCTCCCCCTATTTGTTTGTTAGACAATAACAAGCAAATACCTAGAGGATAACTCAACTACCTCACTTAAACAAGAAAAAGATAAAACTTTTAAGAATTAAGTAAATAATACAAAAAAATTTCTCTGGTTTAGATTTAACAAATCCAGAATCTTCAGTTGATGAAATGATAGATGATTGTTCCTCTAGCACTGAACTGATCTTCAATAGATAACTCATCTTCATTTCTGATTCTTCATATCTCTGCCTGATAATCCTTCACATCTTACGTTGGTGATTATCAGCAGTTCTTGATTTACAATCACTTCCCATTTCTGACACAGCTTTTCTCACTAAAGAAAAACAGTTGTTCCTACTATATAGACAATGGTGAATCAATACCATTTCTATAACTTCTGGTGAATTTACTACTCTTCCACTTAGCCTTTATACATAGTACATTGAAAGACTAATAGAATAGTATTGTGATGTAATTCTCCTTATATCTCCACTTTCATAACAAATGAAAGTTCTTTTGCTTCATCATCTAAGGCTCCTCCTTAGTAACTAGACTTGCTTCTCATCCTAAGCACAGTCTTTAATGCTCCCCCTTTCTAACTCACTCTTCTTTTACTTGTACCCCAATACTTCTCCTCCTTAGTTGAGTATATCCTATATATCCTACTAAGGTAAGCTTTAAGCTTGAATATATCTTTTTCAATATATCTCTCCCCCTTAGTTGAGGAATCCTCCATTCAACTAATTGACAAAGTAGTTGATACCAAATTGTTACCAATTTATATCAATCGTTAGAGTACATTGAAATCAATTGATAAAGCTTTGTTAGAAAGGAAGTTTCATTTTCTTCCTCACTGTGAGTGTGTGATAGTGTTTAGTGTACCTCACAAGTGTTTCACTCTTCTCTCCACTCATTTGTGTTGAGTGTCTCACTTCTCTCTGTGTTTACACTCTTGCTCACTAGTGTTTCACTCATTGCTCCAGCATCCTTTAGTGTACCTGCAAGGAAAAATCACCATAGCCCCTTCTAGAGAGGTCAGTGGTGGTGCAATGGGAGTTCGCAAATCCCAAATCCTCGTTGGACTCGTCAGACGAATCTGAGTCATAATCTACAAGTTGCTAATTTCCCTTTTTAGGGTTTTCAGATTTGAATTCTGAGAAAGTAAACAATGATCTATAAATTTAGCATTGAGATCAAGGTTCTCTTCTAATGTCTATAAAGGCATCACCTTGTTAAACTCATCAGGTAAAATCTGAATCATAGTTCACAAGTTGTCGATCCGCACCTATGTCGGATCCGTTACCCGTAGGATCCAGAGATGTTCCCTCTGGGGAGTTAGATAATGATCTTGTTGAATTTTGCATTTAAGATCAATACCTTCTCTCGAGGTCTGTGAAGACTCTTGATTCATTAAAGAACCTTTAACTTATAATCCTAACCGTAAAATGGTTGGATTACAGGTTTCCGTCAATTCATCCTTGGTGTATGCAATCTCACTTTGTGCATATGAAATATTTTGGATAGTGTATAAGGTAGTGACTCTCCAACTGAATATCCCACACATCCTTGTTTGCTACATCAAGTGCATTTACTCCCTGGTGACCTCTAGTCTGATAGGTTACTTCCATTTAGGTGGTAAGATAGAATGTGTTTGAGCTTGACTGTAGTCTGGGATAAAAGTTGTTGGGTTTACAACCTTATGACTAAACATGTGAGAATACAAAATTCCATGTAGATGAACCTGCATCACATAATATGAGCAACATATAGATAGAATGCATTTTTAACATTGAAAAGTTTTCTGAGAAAATATTGCATTTATCTTAAGTGAAATGATGTACAGTTTTGATTTCAAAAGATTTACAATGTAAGCAATCACAGCTGTAGAAAGAGATTTTGAATTTAGGAAGATAAAGATCCTGAGCCGGTTTTACTAAACAAGAACATAGGCAATAATCCAATTAATAAATATTAATCAAATCAATGTATGTTAATGTTTAAACCAATACAAACAAAACTATTTTATCATGTTTTAGGTCCTGCATGATATATATCAACTATTAGAAATTGTTAGCACTTGATAGGTCTTGTCTTCCAATTGTTAGATCCTGAAAATCAAACATTAGTTCCTAACCAATTGTATAGACACATACCAATTTGATACCAACATTGGTCAATTGTTAAGTCCTTAACACTAAGATCTGTTAACATCAATCACAAAACAAAGATTTATACTTAAACTGCAGGTTTTGTGTGTGTTAAAAAGAAGAACAACAAAAGAACCAAGTACAGGGACCTGTTTGTAAGTTTTGAAAGTATAGTGACTAAACTGTAAAAACTATACAAACTATTTATATACACATGAAAAATAATATTCAAAAATAAGAAATAATATACATAATAATATTAAATAAAAACTATAAGAAAAGAAAAATTCGAATAATAATAAAAATAAATAAATGAAACTATACATAAGTAATAATTTACATAGCTTAAACTATAAACGAACATATGACTACAATAAAAAGACAAACACTACAAAACATGTTAAATAAGATTAACATTTAAAAAAAATTACAATACATGTACAAAAACATTAAGTATATACAAGAGTATTTATAATAAGTTAGCAAATCCATATATTTTCTGACAAAACAACTTTCTACTAGAAAATTATTTAGAGAGAAAATATGATTTAATAAACTATCATAAATATGTCAGCTATTTTAAAATAATGAAATTTTCAACAAAAATAGCTTCCTCAAAAATTCTAACTAGAGAATTAGAGAAAAATATTTTTAGAGAAAATTATTATTCTAAAATAAAGAAACATGGATTAACACATTAGAATGATTATGACAATTCTTTTTAGAAAGATGATAAGATAGAATTCGAAAAGAATGTCTTACCAGTTACTTGGCGCTCAACCCTTGGCACCAACTTCCACGTTTCTTATTGTTCCAGATTCACAATTGCTTTCTCAGATTCCTTAGATTCTATACCTTGATTCTGAGAGGCCCTTTTTGTTCTTACTTCAACGTCTGGATCACCAATGATCAGCTCTATTCCAAACAGACTGTTTGAGAATGTTGGATCTCGATGAATCGCCTTGTTCTTCATTGTGATGTTGTGTTTGACTAGTGAATCCTTTGTTTACTTTCCTCGAGTTATTGCGAGAATGACTTGATGATTATTTTCCAATGACATTGGTATTGCCAATTAACAAAATTGTTTCTACCACTATCACTTGGATAATTATCATCATTAACATTTTAAACTTATGACTTCAAGACAACTTCTCGATAACAACAATTGTTAACACCTAACAACTGTTTGTTGATAGACAATCTTGGTTCTAAAAATAAAACTGATTACCAAGACTGTCTTGTCTGCAATCTTAGAAATAGTTTTCTAAGTCCAATACACCTTGATCCATAGTATAAAACATTTATTATCAAAGTGATTTGAAGCTTGCAAATAAGCATAAAAATTATTCAAAGTAATTGAACTATGGTAACTTTAGATATTTCAATATCCATAGTTCTACTTAGAGAATTTTTATACCATGTATAATAATATGAGTGAATTGTAAAAGATATAACAATGATTACTTAGAGGAGTTCTAAGTAATTTCACACATACAAATACATCTCACAATTAGTTAGTAAATAGAATTCTAACTAAATATCATTAACTGATATAAGTCAAAATTTCAATACAACCAATTGTTAGAACCATAATATTAATTATAGTGAATTTCTGAAAATGGAGCATTGATAAAATTCACTAGAATTAACATCTCACAACTAATTGAAGACCAATACAGATTAGGTCCAAATTAGTTATGTTGTTTATTTATTTTAATAAATATAAGCTACAGAGCAAATACTAAATTGAATTGCTTCAAGTCCGTAACCCATATAAATCAAAATAAATAATTAAATAATTAAATACTAAAACTCTATGAGTTAGATTTTAGCATTTAAGTATTTAAATTATCCTTAAATAATCACCACTAAAATATATTGCAATTATACACATGGCAATCATTCAACAGATAATTTTCAGTGTGAGGTCTGGATTTAAATAAGTTCACAAGTCCTTTCAATACAGACAATTGAAAACTTTTGAGCTTACTTAAGAATTACTTAACAGATGGGATTTACAATCATATAGCATTAATAAAATCCCAAGTTTACAAACCAATCTTGAAAAATTAATTTTATCAAGTGATTTAGTAAACATGTCTGCAAGTTATTCTTAACTAAAGACATGCTCTCGAAATAATTGATACCTTATGCAAGTTGCTTAGTCCTTGAGTGTTCCACAGAGTTGTTGGAGATGAAATTGATTCCTTGTGTTCTCCTACTTTCGTACAACTCATTTGATCTGTCTCTATGTAGCAAAACATGTCAGAACTGATGTCTCTAGGGTACTATCTCCGTAGATTTGGGTCCAACTTAAGACATCTGAAAATCATGTGTAATAACTACAAGAATAGATTCTCAAGAATCCACTTGGGACCATGCACATTTGCATAATTGAGAATAAAATATGTGTGTAAGTGATCTATTAGCAATTGAATAAGATAATGAGCTGATGATTCCTCTATAGCCTGATTAGGTCCTAATTAGTAGATCCTGAACTTGTTGGGTCAAATATCTCTAGAGTACCATTTCCTAAGATCTGGGTCCATCTAAAGATTTGTGATTACCAACTTGTTAGGTCTATAGTGATGTGTTGGTATGTAGTCTTGACAGGTCTAGAATCTTCTGAATAGAAACAAAAGATCCTTGACTTACTTTTTATTGTCATCATTCTTTTGGCTTACTGAAGTAAATCAAAAGAATTGCAACTTTACCAACATCAAAACAGCAAATATCTTGATACCAATTTATAGCTAGTAGATCAACATATAATATAATCAAGATATCATTGCACATATATATCATTTATGTTTGTGCCTAAAGATGTATAGAGTTCTATAAATATAACACCAATTGTTAAAAGATACCAACTGTTAAAGATTGATATCAAATATTAAATTATAGTTAGGGTGTCATACCATGTCTTCCATGCTTGCTTGAGTGATGATACCAGTTTATACTAACCTATAGAGATCTTCAATTATCTCACCAACCAGGAGTGCACTTGTTCACATTCCTCTAGCATCCAGATTCAGTAGGTCTAGATGTCCATTATAATCTTGAATGTGCAGCAGGTGCCTGATATCCTCAAGTCTTGTCACTGGTACTTCTTGTCAAATATACTGTTTGATCAAATTGTAACCTATCATCCAGTTTGGCTTTGTCCCTCATAACAATGCCTTGACATCATCCAGGTAGACTTCTGGTTATCCTTGTACCAAATACAGCCTTGTTGTTTGGTCTAGATACCAGCTTCCCTTCAATCTACCTTTTGTAGTGATTGAGATCATTTTGCATTGCAATCACTCAATATGAATCTTTCAGAGCTTTTGTAGCTTTCTTAGTTCTTCTAAAAGAAAACTAAAGAGATAATCATTAGTACTTGAAGCTCTGCTAGTCTTTTACTTCCACCATTAGAAACACTAAGAACTAGGACAAAGAATTAATTGAGTCAACATTCTTTGTCTTGGCAGACATGTTCTCATAGTGTCCTTTGACTTTCAATGTGGTGTTGAGTTGACTAGTTGATCCTTCTTTTGCTCCCCCTAAGCTGTTGCTGGGTTTACATGAAGATTCTCAATGTTGACATTGCTTGGATCTGAATCATCATTACCATTGACAGCTGGGAGCTAGAAGTCGATGAACATCACTAAGACTTTCAATCACCTTCTGTTGATCAACTCCATAAAATGTGATCAATCAACATTAGTGGTCCTAAGTCTTCAGACTGTTTGAACAACAACTTGTTTGTTGAGATAAGTCATTAGTCATCATCACTAAAGTATATTTTTCTTTGACGTAGAACTTCTGTATGATTCGTTTTGACTTCCCTTTATGACATGCCTCATAATTTTATTTTACTTTAATTCCAGATGAGGTAGTCTCCTTTACTGATTCGATTTCCAAGAAAGAATCTCTTGATATGACATTCAGGTGAGAGAGCTCCTTATGTCATAGCTGAACTCCTGTCTGATGAAGCTTTAGATTTGACCTTGTTGACTTCACCTTTGACTGAGATTCCATGTCAGCTACAGATAAGTTCTCTTTCCTTAATCCTCGAACAGTAGGCTCTTCACCTTGTAAAAGATGCTTTATTACTGACAACATTCCTTGGGTATTGAATAGCCTTGACCCTAGGTCATACCCTTGCTGTTGTCTCCAAGGGATGAACCACTTGGCCAGATACCATCACCACTTTTGATAGCAGGGCTCTATCTTCGGTCATATGCCTTGAACATCCACTGTCCAGAATCCACATAACACGATGTACCTGTTACACACCCTGCAATACCAAAACAGTTAAACCCTTTTTGGGACCCAAATTTGATTGGGTCCGGAATACTTGAAGTATTGGCCTTTGTCAGGCAAAACAACATTCTTAATCTTAACACCATTAGTCAGCAAACATTTTACCCTATAAACAGATTTAACAATCTTTGATTTCAGTTTAGGTATCCATGTTTGTTTAGTAATAATATCATTGACTGGACATTTGACTTTGTAAACAGCCTTAGTAAAACTTTGTTTAGGCTTTGGTACAAATGTCTCTCTCCTAACATGAGGAGGACTAGCAGTCTTTGATCTAACATTTTTATTTCTGTTCATATGTTGTCTAGGAGTAGTCTTATCAGCACATGCATGATTACCGTTGAAGTAAGCAGTCATAACATTAAAAGCACAAGACATACAATTGACAACACCACATGCTTTATGATTAGCATCAATGATAGGCATGGAATTCATGTTAGACATGTTATTGTTCTGTTTCAACTTATTACCTCCTAATCCAGTCTTAGAAGAACTAGTTGTTTCAACAACCTTGACTGGCACTTTAGGTACATCTTTCTTGGATGAAACATTTTCTGGATTAGTGTCCTCAACAGATTTAGCCTTAACAAAGATTGTGACATCTTTCTTGGATGAAACATTCTTTGGATTAGCGTTCTTAACAGATTTATCCTTAACACATTTATCCTTAACAAAGACTGTGCCATTTGCACTATCCTCATTTCTCATTTCTTCCTGAATAACCATAGAAAGAATATCTGGTGGGCCAGCATCAGATTTTGTAAACATTGGTTTTTCAACATTCTTGAGAATATGTGGTATACCTCTTTCTTTAGCTGAGATAGAATTAGGAGAATGATTACTCAAAGAACCAACAGCTTGACTGTAATCAAATCCTATTCCTACAGTTCGTTCTACTGCTTGTTTGTTGAAGAAATCTTTAGAAACTTTAACAGTATTATAACAAGCTCTAACCTGTGTTTCAAGTTCTTTAATCTTGGTTTCTTGTTCAGCAATCTTATCAACTTGTTTTACCATGTATTCTCCTAGACCCTTTTCTCTGTAGTTAAGTCGAGCTATTTCTTCTATATTCTTATCTTGATTAACCTGCACCCTTTTTAAATCTAACATTTCATTTTCAAGGTTAGTGTTAACAAGACTTATTCTCTCGTACCCTCTTTGTGCCTTATTCAAGGAACTACGTAAACTATCAATTAACTCAGCATCAGTAAGAATTACCGGTGTGGTGTAATAAGTTGATGATTCAGCATTTGCCACCAGTGCAAAGTTTCCAACTTCTTCATCTTCACTGTCTGTGTCATCCCAGCTTTTGCCTTGTACCACATAGGCCGTGTCTGTGTTCTTCTTACCAGATGCATACTCTCTCCTTGCATCTTGTTCAGGTCGATGACACTAAGTTGCAAAATGTCCCATTTCATTACAGTTGAAGCACCTGATCTTGCTTCTGTCTACCATTCCAGTCTCGTAGCCAACCCTTGTGCTACTTGAGGATGAACCTCCTTGCTGGAATCTGTTCTCAGTAGACCTGAGTCTGAAATTAGGATTTCTTCTAAATCTGAAATGATTAAACTGTCTTACAACCAGTGCCATTGATTGATCCTCCAACTGCTCCAGCTCCTCTGATGAATAGAATTCTCTACAACCCTGACTTGTAGCTTTCTTCCCATACTCTGCTACAATCACTTCCTCTTCAGAGCTGTAAGGTTGAACAATCTTAGCTTCCAATCTATTTTCCCTGACTTTCTTAGTTCCCTCATTTATTGTTATAATGGTGTCCCAGATATGCTTGGCATCTTTACAGTTAACAACATGGTTGCACATGATCGCATCTAGGGATTCCACCAAAATTAATTGTACATTAAGATCAAGGGCAATATCCATTTTGTCATCATTTGTATAACACTAATGTCCTTTGGATATGTCCTTGCAGGAACTACAACAACTCCTTCCACGATTATTTCCTCTTCAGTAATCATAGGAACTATTGGCCCGGTTTTCAATATTCCTAAATATTTAGGATTGACCACTTGTAGAAAAAGGATCATTTTCTTTTTCCATAGTTCATAATTCTCCTTGTCAAATATGGGTATCTTAACAATTCCAATTTTTGAAGACATGATGAATTTTTAAGTGAGTTAAAAATTCGAGCTTGATTTTTGATTGAGTAAAAATAGGATCTTGATTTGTGTATCAATCAATAGGCTCTGATACCAATTGTTAGGTCCGATAAGATTGTAGAAGGGGGGGTTGAATACAATCTATACCAATTTATCGAAATTTGTTCTTCAAATAATATTTTATTTTAAACAAATTTGAGCGGAATAAATTGAAACAAATTTCAAGTTGAATATAACAATATATTAACTTGATGGGTGTTACAATTTCAGTACAGATTAATTATCAAGTTGATAAAAACTAATTAGAAAATTCGACATGAACTTTTCTAATTTAGTTAATAAAAATCAAGATAAGAACTAGGAAACTTAATTCGCTAGTAGTACAAGAACAATAAATAAACAAGTTCCACCGGATAAAATATTACAAAGGTGTTGAACTTGATTTTACAGAAAATAATCAGTTCTTGTGTTCTTGGAATATTTGAGAGAGAAAGATGGAGGCTGCTGTGTTTTTCTTCTGTTATGATCGGCTGATCCCAGTTCTTCTGCATTCTGCTACTTTATATAACACAGCTATAGTCATATTGCTTTGTTTTAACTGATATAACAATCAGTTAACACTAATATGACATTCGGTATGACTATCGAATGAATGTAATATGACTGTCTCTTTAAATATAACTTTCGGTATGACTATCCAGTCCAATATAACTTTCGGTATAACTATCCAGCCTGTCCTCTTGAATGAAATATGACTATCCAGTTTGAACTGAATATGACTGTCAGCTTTTGAACTGAATATGACTGTCAGCTTTTGAACTGAATATGACTGTCAGCTTTTGAACTGAATATGACTGTGAGCTTTTGAACTGAATATGACTGTCACACTTTGAACTAAATATGACTATCGGTATAACTATCATTTGATAGTTATATTATCATATTTTTCAGCTTATAATTAATCAAATGATTTATAAAAATCATTTAAATAACTATTTCTTTTTCATATTAATTCTAATTTAATTAATTAATTGATTAATTTAAAGAATAAATTAATTCTGATTGAATTAATTTATAAAATAAATTAGCCAACTAATTTAATTTAATTAAAAGACAATTAATATGAAGTCTTTTTATAATTATATTAATTCCAACTTAATTAATTTATTGAATAAATTAATTCAAATAGAATTAATTTATCAAATAAATAAATCAAATGACTTAATTAATTAAGAGAAAATTAATATACCTCCTTGACAGCATAATTATATTAATTCTAACTTAATTAATCTTTTAAATAATTTACTGAATAAATTAATTCAGATAGAATTAATTTATCAAATAAATAATTCAAATGACTTAATTAATTAAGATAAAATTAATATACCTCCTTGATAGCATAACCCTTGTGATCTTCCATGTTTTGATAAATCTAATCCTCCACAAAGATTATTCCTTAGTCAGTCTTGATTGCAAAACCATTGTGGTTAATTAATATAGTACCTCTGTTGCTTGCACAATGATTTCTTCCCATACCAGTCATGATAGCTTGAACCACTGAAGTTAATGATGAACAATCACTGTTTAATGTTGACACTCGATGTACTGTCTGGTTCATGAGTGACTAACCGCAATGACTGTTCTTCATATATTGACTTTAAAATCTGGTTCCTTTTCTTTTCTTTTTCTTCTCTCTCTATTAATTCTTCTGTACTGTCTCTGTCACTGTTGAAATCTCTGTCACTTCAAATGAATCCACTTCTTTAACGAATACTTCACTGAGGCTTGATCAGATGTCTGAACTTCTTTCAATGTAGTAATTCTTCAAGTCTGTAGATTGACCTTGATCTTTTTCTTCTGACAGATAATACAATCTGAGATTCCTTGTGACATTCTATATACTATTTACTATTACAATCTTGTTCAAGTTGAGTTGTATCCTCGAAATACAAATAGGCTACATCATATGCCTTTCAAAAATACAACTCAATAAAGTCACATAAGCATTTGAGCACATAGCATATATGATATGTAAATCATATACACATCACTTAAACACTTAGCATATAAGATCACTTAGGTTATAAGTACTTTACACCATTTCACTATGCATTTACGACTTATGATTCTAACGAAAATCGGGCAGAGTTTACTTCGTAAAATGGACTATCCCGTCGGAACATAACCGACTCAAATCACAACCCAATGGATTTCTAATTCCATATTACTCACAATCATACTACTTACCATTACTCGAGATCATATAAACTATTTATGTATTCACGGTATCAAGTTACCGATTATATATCACCTTAACAAATAATACCCACATATACACTTTATACATGCACATGTAACTCTGACCACTTATATCATACCACTGACATTACTATACATTCCAAAATTTTAAAACAATTATCAGCAATTAGCAACTTAACTAGTAATCGAATAGAATCGCTAACTCATTTCTAAATCAATCACAAAAATCATATAACTCACATTTTAATCAAAAATTCGAGTTACTAACTTATATAAATTCTGAAAATTATCCTTTCATGACCACTAATCGTCAATTAACATATAATTATCAAGGTTAATCTATTAACTATTTTTATTATTCATGGAAATTCGAATTATTCATAATTAATCTATAAAATTCGAATTAAACCTTTATAAATCTAAAAATTCATACATGCATCTTCATAAAGCTGTATTACATATATCTACAATCTGTAATTAACAACTAAATAACTAATCATCAGGATCATCATTTAAATTTATAGATTATCAAATAATAATTTGAAGATTACATATATATATATATATATATATATATATATATATATATATCGTAAAATTCATACAAGTCATGTAATTCTTACATGCAACTCCATATATCTATACTACATCATTTTTATAATCTGATATCATCAACACACAACAAGAACATCTCTAATTACAAGAATCAAACTCCAAAAATTCATATATATATATATATATATATATATATACATATATTATTTCGAATAAAACTCAAATACACAAAACCCTTACATGCAAGCAGATTTATACATCTATTAACCATTTAAACAAGCAAACGATGTTACACAGCCACTGAACTACCACCTCCGGTCAACCACTCGCCGGAAACCGCCATGGTCGCTGGAGGGTTTCAACTTTAGCACCAAAAATAGTCCAAAATTATGCAAAAACTCAATTTAAAGCCACAACTAACATCTTAACATCATTTAATCCACGAGTTAGTACCTTACAAGGCTTGCATGCAATGATTCGAGGCTATACATACACAAAACTGAATATATACATCCACAAATTCAATAAAACTCACACCAATTGAAAAGTAAACTAAAGAACATGATTTAAGGGATTAAAACAATGATTCTAACATGATTTTGATGTTAAATTCGAAAGAAATGAGAAAGCGAGAGAAGAAGTAGTACCCAGCAGCTGAACAACTCGAGCAGGAGAGGAAAGAGGCGGTGGTGGGTGTTATATAGACTCAGGGATAAAATCATCATTTGATAATTGCTAAAAATCTAATTTTCTTTTACAAAACATTTTATTCATTTGAAAATCGAAATAAATTGAAAAAATTAAGATAAAAATAATTTTTAAAATTCTAAAATAAATTTTATGAAATTACAAGGCTCTCCATATTTTTAAAATAATTTTCAAGTCAAAAGTGAATTTTATATGAATTTTCGAAATAAAGGCTCTTTAAAAGGAATAAAGCTTTTTAAATCATTTTAAAATACTAAAACACACAATTAAATATTCACACTAATTTTAAAAACTAAATAATACCACAAAGATGATAATGCAAAAGATTTCATGATTTGAAATAACTCCAATGATTTTATATGATTTTTGGATTAAAAATGCACTTTAAAAATAGTTTTAATACTCTAAAAATACAAATAAAATTCTACGAACATATACGACACATACCAATCCTCACATAAGCACATAATCATGATCTCACACATAACTTGACTTCAAAAAATATATCCATCATATTATTCACATAATTTTCATTTAACGATTAATTAAACAGTTATAAAAACGCGAAAAATTCTAGGTCGTTATAGTAGTGCCTTTCTTCGATCTTCGATAGAGCGTACGTCGAGGAAGAGAAGGCGGCCTAAACTTTTTCTTACCAAAGAGATGGTAGAGGAGTGCAGACTATTGAAGCGTCTTTCCAAAAATTCTCGCTGCAACTTACAAGGTATATCTTTGTGGATAATCTGAATTTAATTGTATGCAAGATTCTTATTTAATGCTTAGTGCCATTCCCGTTAAATAAATTACACAGGTACATTAATAGCCCCTAATGTTTTAGGATTCTGGCATTTCTGCAACTTGCATCAAATATCCAAGTGGGCTTGCAAAATAATACTTATAACTGATGGAAAATTATTTGTAAAAATAATTACATTTGTCATAGCATGAAGTTTACGGGGTTTGGCATTGATTTGTAGTCATTCTTGTCCACCGCGTCATCCAGTTTGTTAGATTATATGTGCATTCTGCCCCTCCATAAAATGCAACTCCGAGACTTTGAAATCTCTCTTGCCCAACAGTGTCCCATATCTGTTAATAAAACCAACAAAAAAACATCAGTGCAACTCACATCTACCATATATGTAATATTTTTATATACATAATACATAATTACATATATGTGTGTTAATTAAATTACTAAAGAGGTAGGAGAACCAACTTGTAGGGTAACGATCCTGTCATCAATTAGCAATTCTTTGGTGACAAAATCAGCTCGGTTAATAGATTTGTGTTGGTGGCTGAAATTTTTGTGTACATATTTAGATATAGTTAAAGACGCACTGTGCTACTTTACGATACCATGATAAGTATTCTTGTAATGATGCCTTGATATAATGTTTGCACTTGACCGCCATGATATATAGGACGGGAATGAATGTTAGTTCAGTTTTCAAGTAACTAATCAGAATTACCCACATAATAACCTACAAGTCTCGATTGTGTTTGGGATACACAGTGCCAAGTGGATTTTATAACCTAAATTTGACATCCCAACATTGTGCTTATAGTATTTTCAAGTATTATCTTATCAAAAAATAGGAAAATTTTACAAAGGCACTCAAGTTACATATTGATAACCTTTTACATACTAAAAAGTAAACCCTGAGTTAAATGATTACTGTATGTTGCTCTCCAACATCTTCAATTGTGTGCAAGATTCTTATTTAATGCTTAGTGTCATTCCCGTTGTTAGATAAGGATGAGAATCTTCTGGCTTCTGATGTTGGGGAAGCAAATTACATAGGTACATTAATGGTCCCTAATGTTTTAGGATTTTGGCATTTTCGCAAATTGCATCTAATAACTAAGTGTACTCGCAAAATAATTTTTATAACTTTGATGAAAAATTATTCGTAAAAATAATTACATTTGTCATAGCATGAAGTTAACGGGTTTTGGTACTGTTTTAAAGTCGTTATTATCCACCGCATCATCCAATTTGTTAGATTTTATGTGTAAACTGTTTGGTCTGGATGTGACTTTGTTTGCTTCTCTATACCTATTTAGCTGAATCAAAATTTTACCAATTTCTATGCTTTTATCCAGTCATATCATCCTTGCCACTTATCATATTTGCACATTCAGTGTTCTTTTATCATAGTCTATTCACAGTCCCTAGCTCTATGACCAACATGCAGATTGTACATTTATTTTTCTTTGGTTATTTTAGTGCATCCAATAAATGTCTATAACGGCTCGATACTTCTAATATAATTTGGCTCAAACAGGAAAATCCCTCCTGGATAGGAGATAGATGCCACTTTGGATGAAATCGGTGGGAATGGGCCTTTAGATGAGGATTTTGAAAGTTCTGACAGTGTTGGAGCTGATTCCCCAGGTACATGCTTTAACATACCCTAGTCTTTTACAATATTTTCAACTCCCAAGCTGCTAAGGGTATTAGTCTATAATTCATATTTGGCCAAGTATTAAGATAAATGTGGAACAACAGTGCTTTATGTCTATTCAATGAGGTATTTGACTAAATATTAGAAAACCACTAAACAAGAATATTATTTATGTAGGGACTGATTGATGTAAATGTGAAAGATGAAAAAAATAGGAGTATTAATTTCAAAACATGTGGAAGAAGTTCTAACATAAAATGTAACTAGCACTAAGATGATGGCTTTTGTGTTACTGTCTATCTGAATATAGATGCAACGAACTTCTCTTTGTTAATTTTTTTTCCTCTATGAGTTCATGTGCCACGATTTTTCTTACTTTTGGAAGCATTTATCGTTCTTTTACATTTGCAATTTTAACACATTAACTTGCACATTCTTGGCATTTACAGAAGTGATTTACTTTACGTAAAATATTGGGAAATTCTACATTTTAATTCTTTCTTACGATTGTCAATAAATTTGGGTTTAGTCGAAACTCCATTTCCTATATATTTGGTGGTATTTGTGATCTCCTGTTAAGTATAATAACTCCCCTACTTCATTGGGAAAATGCAAAGTTAAAACGTCCACTTTATAAGGGACAACCAACATGGATTCAACTCTCCATTTCACATAATGCAGTTAGAAGGTCATGGCTAACTTTTTACCTCATCGATATACAAATAACAAAAAATATCTTTAATTTAATTTCTTCCTTGATGACTAACCATTATTTTCCTTTAGTTAAACTGTCAGTATCTTATTTGCAACCCTTCACTATTTCCTACAGGATTTCGTATTTTTTTAAGCACCACAACTTATTCATCTTCAACATATTCCAATCCAACAAAAATAAATACTCCTTCATAATAAGCATAGGCTAAACAAAATCAAAATGCATTCTTCAATTAATAAGGATCTCTGCATTGATATGTGCTACTGCAAATAGTACTTTTTAATTACGAAAATAGAATATCTGCCCTCTCTTACCAAACACATCAATTTATTTCGTCATACATTCCTTGCAGTCACTACGTATTTTTCCCTCCCTTCTAACTAAGGCGAAAACAAGAATGTGCTTATTACTCTATCCATTGAGTATGTTGGTAACGACGCAACATTTTTGACACTTGCAATCGTGTTTATATGGAAATAATTGACTCTAAATATGCAACAACAAACATTTTCAATTTATTTTCTCCAATTTACAGCTACACCATCAACCGTTCATCACGGGACCTGACCCATCATACTCGATAATATTATTGCTCTCAATTATACTTTTATAGATGTAGCTTATTTTTAATAATATAAAATGAAATACGGAGTGAATATAAGAAGTATTGTTGTAAATGAATCCACATTAAATAACTAAGAGCAATTATTTTATAATATATTTAATAGTGATTTAAGAGACTCTTGGAAATGCTCGTAGATTTTAGAGATGGTACTATATAAAATTGGCAATTTAATTTTGACTTATACTTCTAAAGTTCTACACATTTGTAGTTTTAAATAACTAGTTTATTTAAAATATTATTTATTAGTCATTAAAAAATACAAGACTACAAAAAAATTTCCCTTATGTTTTCAGACTTTTATTGAAAAGAAATTTTTTTTTTGGAAAAACATATGTGGTGGATAATATTTGAAAAAAATATTTAAAATACCAAATTGAAAAAAAAAATATTTACCATGTTATCTTTCATTGGTTATAACTCACTTTTGTAACAATTTTTAGTAACCAATTAACAAATATTAATCTTATTTAGAGTGATGTTCCAAAATTTTGCTCCCAATCATTCCACTCTTGGATAAAAAAACATAGGGAAAGAAATTACTACAATTTTCAATTTGTATCTCTTCTCTTCTTTTTGGAAATAACTAAGGGTGTGAAAAAATAAAATTAAAAATTTCTCTTCTTTTCTTCTCTTCTTTATCTAGATTTTCTTTTTTTGTTTTTACTCGAGGACGAGCAAAAGATAGGTATGGGGGCATTTGATAAGTGCATATTTTTGCATATTTTTATTACCTATTTATTGCTTGAACTCGTGTTTTAATAATTTATTTTGTTGCATTTCAGGAAATTCGTAAATAAATAAAGAAATGGCAAAATAAATAAATAAAGTGCAAGGAAGGGAAAAAGAGGAAGAAAAAGAACCAAAAATGAAAGAAGGAAAAGAATTAGGAGCTTGGAGCAAAAGGAATATTTCAAGACAAGTGGAAGGTGGAGATCATCCCAACACATTAGAAAAGTGTATGGCCAAGATCAACTCTTCAAAGCTTAAGGGGGGAGGAATCAAATAGATGGCTAGGATTTCACCACCACACAACCCAAATGTATGGTGGGGATTTACCCAACACCCCCCTTAACCCTAATTTCTGTCCTATAAATACCCCCTCACCCCCTTGTATTTAGTAACTTAGATTTTAGGGTAGTTTTATTTTTTTGTTTTTCTTTAGTTTTAAATCTTGTAAACACTCCTATTATAATTAATGCAATTTTTATTTTCTTTACTTCTTGCCTTGCTCTTTCGTTATTGTTGCCTTATTTCGTTATTTTCGTAAATCCCGTTGCTAACCACTTGGGGATGAAAATAACGAAACTTTAATTTCTTGTCTTATTTGCTAATTTTATGCCACTTTAAAAATCCATTTTATTGTGGGCCATTTATTTTCAAATCATCGTTTTAGTGTAATTTAAATTTCGTAGTTAAATTTCTTTATTTTCGTTTTTAGCTTTAAAAAAAACAAACAAAAATATTAGTTTTCATAAACTTTTAGTAATTAATTTTGCTAATTATTTTCTGTTTATTCGAAGCTTAAATCCAACTCCCCTGTTTCATTTCGTTAACACACAGAAAAAAAAAAACAAAGAAAAAAACCGAACCCAGCTCTTTTGTTTTATTCCTCATCTACACACGCAACTTCAAACCCAGTTCCCCTTCGATTTTTTTTCTTCCGTTTTTACTTTGTCTAGAACCCAGTCCTCCCTCCCTTAATCTCTCTCTCTCTCTCTAACATCGCAAATCCTCGAACCCGTTTCCTAGTTTTCTGCGTTTGATTGTTATTGTTTATTGTAGTCGTGTTTTGAGTTTAGTCCATGAATTGCTGTGATTCTAATTAGTTTGCTGAGTATATTTTCTGCGTTCCTCGAATTGTTGTTTTGTTTCTTGGTTTTGTGTTGAATTCCGAGTCACTGTTCTATGTTTATGAGTCTGTTTCTAAGTTCATAGTTTAATTCTGTGTTGCTGTGAATCGTTGCCGAGTTTCTGCAATTGTCCGCTTGTTTATTTTACTTGTTCTAGATCCTTGCAATGAGCTGAGTTGTCGTGTTCTGTGCTTTTCTTTGTTCGTAGTCGAGTTCAGTGTGTAGCCTTTCTGTCTGTGGTCTTCCGTTGTTGTACTGAGATTTGCTATCACGATCCTTGTCATTGCAGTTCATTTGTGCCGAGTTTATTTGAGTCACTGAGTTGAGTTTGTGTCATTTCTGCATTTATGCGTTTTGTTTCCAAGTCCAGTCGTGTTTCTTGTTTTTAGTTCGTTTATGTTTCGTTTGTTGCTGAGTTCGTTCGAGTAAATTTACCGAGTCAGTTTAGTTTTATTTTTAGCTACTCTAATGTTTTGTCTGTGTGAGTTCGAATGGCGCTGAGTTGATTCTGAATTGTTGTTTTGTCTGAGCCGATTTCTGCATTGTGGTTTGCAGTTTTCTGCAGTTGATTGTTCAAATGCTAAGTCGAGTGGTTTTTGTTTTTGGTTTCAAATGTTGTTAGTTTCTTAGTCCTGGTTATATGCTGTGTAGTTTGTAATTTTTTTTTATTTTTTTTAGTTTTAATTTTTTTTATTTTTTTTAGAATAATTTTAGAATAAATTAGTTTATCTAGTTTAATTTGAATTTAAGAACCTTTAGATTAATTTAGTTTTTTTTTTAATTTATAAATTCTAGAATAATTAGGTTTTAGAACTTTTAGAATAATTTAGTTTTTTTTTTCTTTGTTCTTTTAAGAATTTTTTTTTTAGAATAATGATTTAATTTTCTTTAAAGTAGTTTAAATTTTAAGAATTAATTAGTTAAAGTAAAAAAAAATTTAAAAACCTACTTGTTCTAATTCGATTAAATTAGAAATTAAGGATTGCGAAAATATTAGTCTCCGAGGAACGAATCACAAATTTTACAACGAAACGAATTATGCGCTTGCGATTCAAATTTAATTATTTCTAGCACAACAAGAGTTTAAAAACTTCATTAAAATTTGGATATATTCAATAATATATTTAAATAATTTTTTAAAATCTGATGATATTCATTTTAGATTTTAAACAGTTCGTGGATATTTAATTCAAATTTCATATAATTTTTAAAATTGAGAGATATTCAAAATAAATTAAATCTATTAAAATCTGATGCTATCCTTATACTAATGATTTTGAAAAATTTAATGTGAATTTTATTGAATTTTATGTTGTATTTTTAACTTTTTGAAATCTCACCAAAATTTAAATTTTTTTTATTGAATTTATGTTCAATTCCATGTACACTTTACGAATTCGCTGCATAAGTTCAATGTAAAATATTAAAACAACGATAATTTATTAAAAATCATGAATTATTAATAATTTGTCAAAAATTGAATTAAATACATTTTCGGTTAAAATTGTATTTTAATTTTCATTCCACATTCAACATATAAGTACAAGATACGAATAAATAGACATTCTTATAATATATTCTACAATTATGTAATATGAAAATCCAATAATTTATAAATAAATATTTAAACATTACAAGTAAAAATATAAAACAATAGTGTTTTTAGATACTTATTTTTATTAAAGTAATATAATTTTCAACATAAAATAAAAAAATATATAAGAAGAAAGTCTATGAAATTACATGTTTATATTATAATTTTTTATTTAAAATCTTCCAAATTTTTGTAAAAGGCTTATAAGGAGAAAACAGAAAAGGACCCAATGACATAATTTTAAATTAAATTATTCAAAATGTCATAACTTAAAAATAGTGTCCCAAATATGTTTAAATATTAAATTATTAAAATATTAAAATGTATCAGAACAGATAATAGAATTACAAGTAAAAGTTTGGGCAAAAAAAAATATTAAAATGTTATTTTTTTTTTCATTTTTTCAATTAATATTGTAAATCTTTATCAACATTTTCTTTGGAATTAAATAGTTTTCATTTGGGATTCAACGGTTCCATTTGTGGTTTAGAAATATTCATTTTTTTTAATTTTAATTGTATTTCCTTATCGAATCAACAATTAACCTTTGAGGTTCAATGGTTTCATTTTAGATTTTAGAAATATTCAGAATTACGAATAAATCGTACACAGACTTAGAGTTTAGGGTTTACGGTCCTAAACACTAACTTAGCCTGATTTTTTAAAAAAATCGAGACTTATCCACGATTTTATTTAAAATCCAAGTCGCCAGATTGTAAAAAAACACAATCTATCTATTATATCTATATATATTATAATGGTCGAAGATAAGAAATGCATCAGAAGAGTTCAAGGTATTTTTCTTGATTTTTCGTTTTTCTAATTTTTTTTATTATAATTCTTTTCTTGCATTAAATAGCAATTAATGGTATTTTAATTTGGTTGGAGATCTCAGAAATGCACCAGAAGAGTTCAAGGTATTTTTTTTGATTTTTCGTTTTTTTGATTTTTTTATTATAATTCTTTTCTTGCATTAAATAGCTATTAATGGTATTTTAATTAGTCATTTATTACAGCTATTAAACTTATATTAAATTTATTCTATTTAATTTGTTTAAAAATTGGTAAACTTTATTTAAATGTTATAGTTATTATTTAAATATTGAATATTAAATGTATATAGTAAAATTTATTTTTTGGTAAAATGACTACTAAAAATTGTTTATATTTCGTTTTTTTTATTCCCTATGCAAGATCATTATAATTTCTTTTCGAATGACTGTATGGCAGACGACTTTACTTCTCAAGCAATTTTTATTATCAATGATTGTGAAAGTCGTAATAAAATATAGAATTACAAGATCTTCGCTTAATATCTGGAATTTGTATACAAACAATACAAACGGATTTTTAATTTTGCACATGAATAAATTACACATGGGTTATGATCAAATCGATTAAATCTAACAAGCCTAACCATTTTATCGGAAGATAAAATCGATAAAAAAGCTATACATCCATTGTCATTATAGTGTATCGAAATAAATTAGTATACTAATTAAACAAATTCTTCCATTATTATTGAAAATGTATGTTATGAGAAATGTGTCGGCTTTAAAAAATGTTATTGACCATAACTTCTCAAGCAATCTTTATTATCAATACTCGTGGAAGTCGTAATAAATATGGAAGTACAGACATATTTTTTATTTTTGCACATGAATAAATTGCACATGTGTTATGACCAAACTATTTAAATTGAACAAACCCATCCATTTTATCAGAATATTAAATCAATAAAAAATTTATATACCCGTTGTTTCATTATATTGTGTCAAAATAAATTAATATTCTAATTAAAAAAAAATTACACTATCATTGAACATGTATATTATGGGAGTAGTGTCGGCTTTAAAAAACATTATTAAGTAATATTCAATATTTGTAACTTTTGATCGTAAAGATTACGTTCGTATTGTAATTTTTATTTTTATATGTTTATGATATTTTTAAAATTATCAATACTTTAGATATACAATTTGAGTATTTTTCCAACTAATATTTCATGCAAATTGTTTTTAAATTCATTTTTTTTAGGAAATTCATAAGAGACCAATCAATTTGTAAAAGTAATAGAAATTAATTTATCTATTCTCGGTACATTAAAATAAAAATTTATAAACTGCATGAAGCGCGGATTATATATTATAATTTTAGGAAATCAAAAGGTTACCAGAAGCGTTTGAGATGGTTTTCTTAATTTTTCATTTTTTTGATTTTTTTTTAAAATTCTTTTAATACCTTAAATAACATCTTAATAATTCATTACTTATACCTATTAAATTACTTTATTTTATTTAAACAAAATTTTAGAAAACTTTATTTTAACAATATAATAAATATTTCCATTTAAAATGACGGCTTAAAATTTTACGCTAAAACTTTCAAACTCAAAGTAAGATTATTTTTAGATAAAAGGTGACTTAAAATTATTAATATTGTGTCATTTTTTTATTTCATATTTAAAATCATTGAAAAGAATTCGGGTTAAATGGCGTTTTGGTCACTCAACTGACTGGAAACTTTCAATTAGGTCATTAAACTCAAAAAGTTTTCAATCACATCATTATACTCTTAAAAATTTTCATTCAGGTCACTGGCCGTTAAACTCCGTTAAAAATTAGACGGAAGCTGACTAAGTTTGGTGAGTTGGCTTGAACAAATCCACCGTGGCATGTACAATCAGCTGAAGCGGCATTTTTGTCACTCAACTGACTAAAAACTTGCAATCGGGTCATCAAACTCAAAGAAATTTTCATTCAGGTCACTAAACTAAAGATTAGTGGTTTCACTCACAAAAAATTAATCGCTATTAATCTCTTGTCATTATATATATATATATATATATATATATATATATATATATATATCTTGCAACTTATTTTGGATATTCAAATTCGTTCAGAATAATCTCAATCTCAGAATAATAGTCGAACCAAATCAAATACAAACATTCATATTTGAATTCAAGCCGAATTTGAGCAAAATATAAACATATTAATTCAAATCCGGACCTAATACGAGCGAGTAATTATAAATTCGAGCCGAAACTGATCATACTACTATTCACACATATTCGACTTGTTTTATATATCTTTTGGTCATTATGGAAAAACCCATCAAATTCTGCTTTTCCAAAATGGCCTAAAGATATATATATATATATGTATATATGTATATATATATAATGACAAGAGATTAATAGCGATTAATTTTTTGTGAGTGAAACCACTAATTTTTAGTTTAGTGACCTGAATGAAAATTTCTTCGAGTTTGGTGACCCGATTTCAAGTTTTAAGTCAGTTGAGTGACCAAAATGCCGCTTCAGCTGACTGTACATGTCACGGTGGATTTGTTCAAGCCAACTCACCAAACTTAGTCAGCTTTCCGTCTAATTTTTAACGGAGTTTAACGGCCAGTGACCTGAATGAAATTTTTTAAGAGTATAATGATGTGATTGAAAACTTTTTGAGTTTAATGTCCCAATTGAAAATTTTCAGTCAGTTGAGTGACCAAAACGCCATTTAACCCAAAAGAATTCCTTTCTTCTTTTTATAATTCTTTTAATAAACCTTTTAGTGGCTTTTGATAGCATCCTTTTTTTTTGACAAATTTAAATTAAATTTCGTTAACCTTAAAGAAACTCAACCGTGTCAAATCCCCAACCAGCTATGTAACCAGGTTGAAAAACAAATAAATGACCTTAACAATTATCCGATTTGTTTCCTGATCGCTTAACATACTGAATACAAATATTCTTGAAACTCAAGACGAATTCAATGGTCTACCGAGTAGTACAATCTACACCAACTTTTGATTTCTTCACGAAAATAGTACTCCCTCTGTCCCCCTCAATTGTTTACATTAGGGGACGGGGGTGTGACACGCATTCTAAAACTCCTAAAAAGAATAGTTCCATAATTTATTTTTTATTCTTCTGAATAAAATTTAATGTTTAAACCTTTATTCAAAAAAAGAAAATTTTAAAAATAAATTATGGAACTATACTTTATATACACCTTAAAATGGGTGTCAAGCAATGTCGGAGGTATGTATGCCCCTATAATATGAACATCTTATGTTGTGAAGGGTGAGCTCTTGCGATTTCCACTACCGTTCTATTTCACACCACGTCGATGCGAGCATTCCAGATCCCCTAATACACCATATTAATTATGCATTCTCAACAAAACAACCAACACAAAACAACTCAAAAAATACTAAAACATACTAAGCTCTCACAAGGAAATACAGCACACAAACTAAAAAATTGGGTACAAAAGACACCTCACCCAGGAAAGAATATTATTGGAAAAAAAACAAGATCAAATCAAGAAAAAAATAGGGCCTCCGGCCGGTGGAGAATCCACCACCGGAGGGGGAATGACGAAGGTACCTAACTAATAAGAAACAGAAGAGAGCTTTGTTTTGATAGCATTTTAATTAATCATTAATTACAACTATTAAATATCTATAGAATATACTTTTATTATTTATATTAAAATTTAGCAAAATTTATTTTTGCATTATAATTATTATTTCAATATAAAATATTAATTTCTATAGAAAAATAAGAACATATCCCACAAGATGACGACTTAAAATTACTTATATCGTGCCATACGATTTTCCATTTAAGATTTCTGCAAGTTTTTTCGGGCGATTGGAGGACATGCGACGCTAATTTTTGGGAAAAAATTTTATTAGTTGCCGTGTAAATCATATAAGTTATAGAAGTATATAGAATTACACAAGAGATGTGACCAACTCGATTAAATTAAATCAACATAATCATTTTCTCGGATAGTTAAATCGATAAAGAAATTGTACATCCGTACGTTATTCCAATATATTGTGACGGATTAAATTAATATTCTAATTAAATAAATTATTATAATATTTTTGAGCATGTATGTTACGAGGAATTGAGGAGGGTGTCGGCTTTTAAGAACGTTATTTAATTATATTTAATATTTATTATTTTTTATCATAAAAATTATGATCATATTGTAATCGCTAATTTCATGTTTATGATTTTTTAACATATTAAAAATTTAGATATACAATGAAAGTATTTTTCCAACTAATTTTTCATGTGAACTGTTTGAATCAATTGAAAATAGCTATCAATGTTTTTTTAAATGAAAATTAGTGTCTTGATTTTCTTTTTCTTCCTTCTATAAATTATTAAAATATAATATTAGCTTCAAAAAAAAGTGCTTGAAATGTTTTTAGATATTTGTTTTATTTCAAATTTGTTTTAATACCATAAAAGTTTTATTTTTTATATGTTTGAAATTTTTTTGACTAACATCATGCATAATTTATACGTATGATTTCATTATTTTTCACTAATATTCATGAATTATTAAATATAGTTTTCTGAAGTCACGCAATAGCGTGGCATAATTGACTAGTCTATCTCTTCTCTTTCTATATATAATAGAGCAACACAGGGGTAAAATGAGCCAATAAACCCCCTGTGAATCTTGTGATGCCCTTATATGTTGGAAAATTACATGAAATTGCCACTGCTCTCTTATTCAAACAAAAAATTTAGACAAATTATGTTCTTGTGGGGAATTGAACTCATGTCTTCTTCAAGGCAACTCATCCTTATAACCATTGAGCTAAATAAGCTTTTGAGTTTGAACTTAAAAACTTATTACTTAAACCTCTGGTCTCGACCTTTTCCTATATTTGCTATCAATTTAACTTTTGAGTAATTATGTAAATGACGACTTATATTATTTATAAAATTTTGTATTTTAATTATCAAAAATATCATATATGATTATGTATATAACCAATTTTTACATATTTTTAATATCAAATTTTATTATGTCCTTTTATCTTTGTTCAAAAAGAAATTGTGTTATAACATATATATTATATTTATATGCTACAAAACATCCTCTTTTTAGTGCTCTTGTGATCTATACATAAATAAAATAATCCATAAATTAAAATAATGATATTATAATATGTATGAACAGAAAAGGCACAATTGAATTCAAAAGTATCTTTTAAATTATGAAAAAACACAGAATTTATATCGATTACTAGAAGATGCCCCGTGCCTCGCACGGGTTATTATGCTAGTTATATATATAATACATCAACACAAGATAAAATTGTGAGACTTTGTAATGCATTTGAAATGACTAATTTGTCTCCATATTTAATATTTTTTTAAAAATGTTGTTTGTGAGAACTGAACTTGAGTTTATCAAGTAAATCATGCATTCTCTTACCACTGCACCACATTATCACATGTATTTCAAAATCATACACCTAATATGTGAATGTCGTTTTATAGTAGTACATTTGTCTAACTTCAAAATATATAAAAAAAACTAGGGAACTAAATTAAACTTAGGTTATATCTTTAAATTGCACATGTTCATAATAGTTGAGCACAATATCATGTGGCAGATATTTAAACGTGTAGGCATTTTAGTCAATTCATTATATATATATATATATATATATATACTAATTTTAATTTATTACTATATCTACTAGCCAATTTATTTTATATACAACTTTTAGTCTTTTGCATATAAACGTGCACCAACTATATTACTAGTACTTTGGGTTGTAAACGAACCGAGTCAAGTCAAATTTTAGTTTGTCCAGTTCGAGTTCGAGTTTTTTCTTAAAAAATCGAGCCAAACACGATTACCTTATCGATCAATTTATGTTGTTTGAACTCGATTTCTTAAACCAACGAGTTGAGTTCGAGTTGTTCACGAATATTTCGACGAGTCGAGTTCGAGTTTGTCAGTAATTTTTTTTTCATTCAACGCTTCTTTTTCACTATTCAGTGCATTTTCATGTTTAATTTTGTGGATGATGAGGGATTATATGATTAGTCGTTGATCTATGATCAACATATTATTATATATTTGTATTATTGTATTGTAATATATTATTTATGTTAATAATATAGTATTTTTTTATATATATAGCTTATCGAGTCGAGTTCGAGTAGCGTTTAACGATTTGAGTCAAGTTCGAGTCGAACACTCATAAATTCAGATCGTCTCGAACAATTTATCGAACATAATTTTTTGTTCGAACTCGAACTCAATTTCTTATCAAGTCGAGTCGAGCTTAATGAGTCGAGTCGAGTTTAATGAGTAGTTTGGTTTGTTTATAGCCCTACTTGTACTTATTCAATAAGTACAAATCACACGTATGCCACAAATTAAAAGATGTATTATTTACTCACTAAGTTAAATTAGAAACACACAAATTAGTAACGTATTACATAAAAATCAATTTACTTATATTTAATATATCTGAAACATTGTACAATATTTATCATGAATAAATAATAAATAAATAATCAAGAATGTTATAACTACGTACTGCATAAAAAAAATCTAGAAATTGACCCGTGCCTCGCACGAATTATTATGCTAGTATATATATAATACACCAACAAGACTTTAAATTCATGAAACATTTTAATGCACTTGAAATGTCTAAATTATCCTTGTGTATATTATTTTCTGAAAAAAATTGTTGTTGCAAAAAGATGAACCCGGGTCTTAGCATTCATTTGTACACCAACATACCACTAATCCACTCAATCTTATGTGTTAACAATCATACACATACTATGTGTACGTGTGTGTCACTAAATGATTTTTTTTTTTTTGATATTTTGATGAGACATATTGATACTATTTAATCATCATTTTCTTTTAACTTTTACTTATTTATATTATCTTATTTTATAGTATAAATTAGTGATGTATGATATGTAGTCAACTCATACAATTTTAAATCATTCAATTTAGTAAAATGATATTAATTATTAGTATGTGAAACATATTAATAATTGTAATACATTTATTATAAACTTGTAAATTTTCAATATACTTAAATTCATATATTTTGTAAAATGACTAATGGATATCTAATTAAGGTATAAATTTGTATGGAAAAAATAAACGAAGTGCATAATATATTCTTAATTAATATGATATATCTTTTAAGTACCCATGATATAAAAAAAATTAACTATATTGAAGTGGAATGAAATATATCTACAATAGAATCTCGATAAATTAATAAAAGTTGATAAAATTAATATTTTCAATAAAAAAAATTTTATCCCAACATTTTAGTGACAATATAAATTTACCTAAATTAATAATATTATTTTCAAATTAAGACCACAATTAATATATTTGTACACCAAACATTTAGAGATGTTAGTTCAATTATAAATGTCTAACATTCAAATCCCGAATCAAGAATAATGAGATTATTTAATTAGTTTATAAGTATTAACACCAACCATTCGCGTAAAGGATTGCAAAAATTTTTGCGCAAAAAATGCAACGGACAACCTGCAGTTGATAGTGCAGAGTTTTATGAAAACCTTTGGCATGTTTGAGCATTCTATTTAAATTGCCGGACATTAAAAAATCGAAGGTAACAGTCACCGTCATGGGGTTACGTGACTTTCATTGCACTTTCATAAACATTTTACCAAACATTTTTATATTTTGTTCGGTTCACCCAAGTTAAGAATGGGTCTATATTTTGTTAGACTTAAACTTTATTTTAGTTTTGCATGATGGCATGGCATTGTCATCCCGTGAAAGTGAATTTATAACAACTATTTTTGAATAAAATGTAAATTCTGATTGTGTAAGGCAGAGTACCAAACTACATCATTCTTGCGTTAATATCTCTCATTTATAGACTAAGATTTAAACCTTTAATATCTCTCATCAACTCCTTGATAACATATTGGGTTAGGGTACAGTCATATCAGCATACATGAGTAATCTTTTAGTCGGTTATGGATTTGTGGGTTTCTTTGGTTTGGACGGAAAACGGGGGAATTTATAAAAGTTACAGGGATCGTGGTAGGACGTGAACGAGGGTTAGTGTCTTCTCGTCCCGAAATTTCCCATCCTCATTCCCCGCCCCACTCCCTATTAGCTGGTCCACGAATGTAATAAAATTTTTATATTTTACATATTAATATATTAAATAAAATAAATTATGAAAAATAGCTATAATATACATTTTTTATAAGTTTCAAATATTTTAACCATTTTACTAATTAAAAAAAAATTAGAATACGTGTATTATTAGTTTTATCATTTATTTAAATTACAAATAAATTTATATTCAAAATAATGTTTAAAGTATGATATAAAACTAAAAAACTAAATATTATACAATATGATTTATTAACTTCTTATTTGGAAAATATTTGACAGAACATTTATTTATTTATTTTAAAAGAAAAGAATTCCCCGATTTCTGCAAGGATCCACTTTTCCCGTTCAGGGCGGAAATCAGGGAGTAAAAAAAAATCTCCGCTCGGGGATCGAGACTTGTTCAGGAACGGGGATCGAGAACAGGGATAGTACTTCCAAGCCCCGAAATGACTCGATACCCATCCCTTATTTCATCCCCCTACCGACCTCGGTAGGCTCTTTTTTTTCCACGCATTCTCTTACTTATAGAATAGGTTGTAAGAAATACCAGGCAGCTTATATAAAAAATGAAAAACATTTTTACGTATCATGTTGATAAAACACTACGTACAACCCAATTTGTAGAACTAATCGCCCAACCAAGTGAAGTTGCACAGTTACCCTGCATCTCATCGTTCAAACTCGTTGCAGGACATCGGTATCATCAAATTTCATTTCTTCATCCCCGAGCCTTTACTACCAGCAAAAAAGAATAATATTTTTAAATACACAATCAGGACACTTTCTTAATATTATATCAATTATTTTAAGATATCAGATGAGAATCTAAAAAAACATACAAACGCTCAATAATTATCATTAATCACACGCACTCGGTGCTCCCAAGAGTAAAATTACTATCATGTACTACCATCATCTACTAGGTCACAGTTTGTTGTGAAGCACATCGTACAAGCATCAATATAGGTACATAAAAAGAAAACCATATGAACACAACCAATTGTAGTATGATCCAACAATTCACTAATATGTACTCCGCAACATGTATCAATGCACATTTTATAGTGGAACGACTATGTAAGGATGAAACTATATTAGCTGAAAAATAAAAACGCTGCTACGTATAAGTGGTTAAATAGGAAATGTTTAGCCTTGGATTAACTCATTCATGTTGTCAAAGGGTTTAACTCTTTTATCTAATTACTTGTAAATGAAAATTCACAAATAGTGACTGAAAATCATGGGAAAGTCGATTTTCACTTTTTATGAACATTGTACACAATTTCATACACTGATGTGTAACAACTTAAACACAAAAATGTTTTAGTATTTATCTTGCCACGCCAAACATCTTTAGTATCAAAGTTACTCATTTCACAACTAAAAAACACCTCAATCTTGAATGTTTCTAACGGTAATCATCTAACTACATAACTTAAGTGCAATTTATGTACCCACACTAAGAGCATCTCCAATAGAGGTTGCCATAATAGTTGCCAACTTCTACCACATCATCACATATATTATTTTTTTTATTTCTTCTCTCCTCCATCTCATTATTGGCAACTTTTGTTACAAATCTACTCCAATAGTTGGCAACTTTAAAAGTTGCCAATGTGGTCCCATACATAAATTTTACATTATCTTATAAATACATTTAAAACATGAGAGATATAAAAAAAAGGATAAAGTTAAATACATTTTTGGGGAGTTGTATGTGTTTTAACTAAATGGGGAAGTTGCGAACTTTTGGCAACTTTGGTTTTGGCAACTTTGGTTGACAACTTATTGGCAACATTGATACTCCAATAGGTGGGCAACCAAGGGTGCCATGCCACATAGGACTTGGCAACCTCTTGGCAACCCCTATTGGAGATGCTTTAAGTCACCTGTTATACGATCCACGTAGAAATAAGACAAAATTTCGGAGTTTTAAAGTTTATGCTAGAAAATGACTCGTGCCTCGCACGGGTTTTCATGCTAGTTTGAATTGATAGTATAACTTTTCTAATAGCGTTTGCGAACATATTTTGAAAAAAAGGAGGTAACACCATTTAAAGTAGAGTTTTGAACGCAAAATTTTACTTAAAATAGGGTTTTGTAAAGAAAAAAAATGCTACACGATATAACCTTTTAGTATGAAAACAATGTGACATTTGGGGCTATATTTTTCATTTATGAAATTTTGGATAATTTAATTTAAATTTGTGATGGAGGGGTAAAATTCGTTAATTAGAATAATTTTGATTATAGTAGGTGTGTATGGCCCATGTACGTTTTTTTGCAAATGACCCATATTTTTGATTTAGAAACAAAAATTATATTTGAGAAAATTGGCAAAAAAAAAAATGGCAAAATTGTAGCAGTAATATTATTCATATCGTGTGTATATAATATTCCCTTTTGTGCTCTCCAGAGTCTAGGGTTATATCTCTCCCACTCCAGTGTCCCCGCCGTTGTAAAACCCTAATTTTCACAGAGCTTCAATCACTCTTCTTCTCCAATGGTAAGCCTCTTCTCTCTTATATCTATCAATTATCATCTTCATTCTTATTTAATCTTTTTCGATCTATTATATTTGTTTTTGTCAATTTATACCACAAATTAATCCATGAAATGCTTGTATCCTCTTAAATAATTTCATACTCATGTTAATTTTCTTCATTTTTATTAATTAAGCTGTTATAATAATTGTTAACATTTGTACAGACGTATTTAATTTATATTAGTACTGGATATATTGTTTGTTGTTTATGAACTCGTTAATTGATTTGTAGGCTCCAAAGAAAGGCGTAAAGCTTCCGGTAGCCGCGAAAAAGAAGGCGGTATGAGTTTTGTGTGCTTAATTTTCTAGTGTAATTTAGATGTGAAATGTATGAATTTTAATTTGACTGTGTATAGAAGAGAATGTTAAAATGCATTGGGGTTTTATTATAGGATAAGGTTATGAATCCGTTATTCGAGAAGCGTCCTAAGCAGTTTGGCATAGGAGGTGCAATACCACCTAAGAGGGATATGCATAGGTTTGTAAGATGGCCAAAGGTGGTTCAAATTCAGAGAAAGAGGATGATTCTTAAGCAGCGATTGAAGGTCCCACCAGCGTTGAATCAGTTCACTAAGACATTGGACAAGAATCTCGGTCAGTTATCAATGTAGCTTATAATTGTTTGTTAATATTCTTAGTAAGATGATTCTATTGCAGGGTGTACGTGAATTTTACAATTTTGTACCTGGTGGCTGATTATTGTATATTTTGGTCATATTGTTTAATTACAATTTAAGTTGAACAACATTATTTGTTAATGTGTGACGATCCTTATCTGTTATTTAGTGCCAGGCTAATGCTAGATGATTGCTTAGTTGAATGCCATTTACTTTGTTCTGGGATAATTATGAAATCTTGAACCTATTTTCCTGGTAATAGAAGTATTAACTCTTGATGAAAATAAATTGTCACACTATTTTTATGTAAAAAACTTTTGAGTTCATATGAAAACCTTATTTGAATTAGAAATTTCTATAGCAGAGGATTCCAGTGGAACCATGTTTGAGTAAGTTGTAGATGACTGATGAAGGCATGAAGCAACCATTGTAAGAGTCAATTCAGTTCACTAAGACAGAAAGCTTATCTAAAATGTAGCTTTGTTGGTCAGTCAATGGATATTTTAGTAGAGGGAAACCTAAAGGGTATGAAGAGACTGAAACAGCTTGCTGAAGAATCTCCCTATTCACAAAAGCACTTTCTACATTTGGGCACCATGTTCAATTTTTATAATGTATGAGATTCTTTCTTGAACATTCTTTGTTTTTGAAATGGGTGGCTTATTTTTCGTTTAATTTAGTACTTCTTCGAGGTCTCTGGAAGCTTCTTTTATTGGCAAAGGCCTACATTTTTATGGTGCTTTTAAATAGAGAAATTATTTTATAGAGTTCAAGCACTAAGGCCTTTGTCCTGATTGAACAACTGTATTTCTTTTAGGCACAACTGTATTTCTTTTAGGCTACAGGCCTATAGCGTCAGTATTAAGTGTTATTGAGCATGCTTGCTAATACTTAGTGTATAGCTTTATGACTTGTTAAAATGCAGCAACAAACCTGTTCAAGATGCTTCTCAAGTATCGGCCAGAAGATAAGGCTGCAAAGAAAGAGCGCCTTTTGAAAAAAGCTCAGGCTGAGACTGAAGGAAAGACGATTGAGTCCAAAAAACCAATTGTTGTAAAGTATGGTCTTAACCATGTCACCTATCTTATCGAGCAGGTTTTCAATCCACACTTTTGTTGGTTGCCTATTTATTGCATATCTACTTTCTCCTTTTGACAGATGTTTATATGATTTTGCAGAATAAGGCACAATTAGTAGTTATTGCTCATGATGTTGATCCCATTGAATTGGTGGTCTGGCTTCCTGCGCTATGCAGGAAGATGGAAATCCCATACTGCATTGTCAAGGGCAAAGCACGATTAGGAACTGTAAGTGCCCTGTGGCAATTTCTTTTATCTTTAGTAGAAAGGTTCATTGCAAAAACAGTGTTAGATCTGAATATGTTACTGTTGCTAGATTGTTCACAAGAAAACTGCATCTGTATTGTGCCTGACCACTGTGAAAAATGAGGACAAGATGGAGTTCAGTAAAATATTGGAAGCTATCAAGGTGTGTATATAATGAATTGAGTTGAACAGAGGAGATAGGTTTAATGTATACAGAAGCTAAGAGTCATTTTTTCTGTTATTGCAGGCCAACTTTAACGATAAATATGAAGAGTACCGTAAGAAGTGGGGAGGAGGTGTTATGGGTTCGAAATCGCAAGCCAAAACAAGAGCCAAAGAGAGGATCCTTGCCAAGGAAGCTGCTCAGAGGATGAATTAGATGCTTTGGTTAAATACCTTGTGGTTTCTTCATTTTTGTTGACTTGTTGAATTTTCTATCTAGATTTTCTCAAGGCACTTGGGCAAAGTCAGGATATTCTTATGTTACATTTTTGTGTTAGACTTGAATGGATGATTGGCCTTTGTTCAAAATTGATCTGTATTTGGTTTGTTATTGATGCTTGAACTTGTGAAAAATCCCTCTTTGTGGAAATGTTGTTTATCAGTTTTGCTAGGCTAGATGTTGAAATTTATGCTTCAAGCACGAGAATGATAGAGTAACTTGAAACTTTATTGACAAGATCGTTGTAACTTGTATTACCTGTCAAAAAAAGGTGGTGGTAGCAATATTGAATCTTTTCCTTTTGTGTACTTACTTCATAATGTGAGAATATGAAGAGAAAGCATGAGTTTTTACAAGCCGACTTCTTATTGTAACTCAAAAATTTGCAGCAACCTGGTACAGAGTGTAATAAAACTCCTCTTTAACGGGGCTTGTAATGTTAACAGAACTCTTCTTTTTCGGGGCTTGTAATGTGTTCCTGGAATTTGTAGATACACAATTTTTGATTAGTTAATCTGCGATCCTCTTAAAGCGTATTCCTCACAATATTAAATTATTTAAAAATAATGGAACTACTGGGCCGGGAGAGGACAACCTCTAATTCCTGCTCCTCTTTCTTCGCTTCGGGGACGGAGGTCCTACGATAGGTAACAGCAGACACAAGCAACTTGATCGAAGGGGACCAACGCTTCTACTCCTCGATAGAGGAGCCGTTCGCAGCGAAGCAAGGGATATCGTGAACTATGGGTACTATTTTTAGTTGTTTTGTAGTATTCATAGTGAGTATGACTACTTTGGGTATGTATGAATGTTTATCCAAAATTTGGCTTTTTTTGTCCTATTTTTATTTAACTTTTTTAATTTATTTTATAAACTACTTAAAATTGGATGGAAAATCAAATTATTAGTCAAATTAGTGGAAGTAAGGTAATATTCATCACAAAATTAGTTAGTATGACTACTTGGTTGTGTATGAATTTTAAATCAAATTTTGACTTTTTTCCTAATTTTATTAAATGTATCAAGTAATTCTACAAACTACTTAAAAATGAGTGGAAAATCAAATTATTTAAAAATTATGTAATATTCATCACAAAAATAGTTAGCATGAATAATTGGATGTGTATAAATTAAATTTAGGATTTTGTTTTTCCTATTTTTATTTAAATTTTTTGATTTCTTTTTCCTTTTTTTTAATTATCATTATTCAGGCCCGCAATTAAATTCAACCATATTTGGTCGAATTTAGCATATTAAATTCAACCATATTTGGTCGGATTTAAAAATACACTTTAGGCGCCAAAATTTGAATTTTCCAAAATTCAAAATTTTCAATTTATTGGTCAAATTTATAATTTTGACCAAATTAGGTCGGATTTAGTAATATCAAATTCGACCATACATGGTCGAATTTAGCCGTAGTTTATTTTCGACCAAATCTGGTTGAAAATAGTAAATTTCAGAATAAACCAATTTTTTATTGCCATGTGTCACGTTTTTATTGGCTTAAGAGAAAGTACATACATTGCTCCATAAATTTGATCTAGACCATCCATTTCATTTCCAAAACAATTTCATTCTAACTGTTAATACCGTTACACCCATCTTCTATTCTATAAACTTCATTCATCTAATCCCCATTTCTTATAAACATTCCTTATACTCTTACTACAATCTACACACATCTCTTTCTTTTTTATAATCTTCATTTATCCAATCCAATTTTCTTAAAATTCGAATTTCTGAATTGTATAATTTCTGAATTTCTCCTACTTTTTTATAAAATTCGAATTTACTTATTAAAATTATGAATTTTTGTAAACGTGACTGGTTGGTGATTTTGATGTTACAATCATGTAGAGTATGCTTTCCTAGTTAATTTCATATATTATATGTTGAATTTCGAGTTAAAAAACGTATAGAAATCGTAGTTTGATTGTCGTGTTCTTCGTGTTCTTGAGGATCGAAGCTGTTTTGGAGATGTTATTGACCTCCAAATCATGAGGTTGAGTAACCAAACTGAATCCCACATCCTATGCTACACAAAACCAACGTCAGATTCATTGTTGGGTAAATTCTGCAAAAATATGTTCTTGAGTTGTTCTTGCGTTGTTCTTGAGGATCAAAGCACTTTTGGAAGTGTTATTGAACTCCAATTTTGATGTTCTAGTAACCAAAATGAATCTCGTATGACGCTCTATTTACTTTTACTCCTATTTTCTCATACTACAATAGCATTCAAAGAGCAACAGATTCTGCTGCCATTTTTTTTAAAAATTGTTATTCCTTAAATTCGACCATATTTGGTCGAATTTAGTAAATTAAATTCAATCAAAGACGGTCGAATTTAATACACTTTAGGCGCCAAAATTTAAAATTTCCAAAATTCAAAATTTTCAATATGTTGGTCAAATTTATATTTTTGACGAAACTAGGTCGAATTTAGCTATTTTCGACTGTTTTGTGTATTTTTGACTCCATTATAATCGACCAGAGGACCTTCGGTTGAATTTAGCTAAATTCGACCATCTACGATCGAAAATAGCTAAATTCGATCGTTTTGAATTGGTCGAATTTAGCCAAATTTCCTTGTAGCGATTGCGGTCACCGTCGGATAGTAGCCTAACAAGATTTCGTATAAAAATACAAGGTTAAATTTGTAAACTCCGCAAAAGTATTCAAGCATACTAGTTTGATTAAAGTGTTGTGTTACTTTATTCTATTACAAGGCCCGTTTAGTTACGTAACCCTATAACCCACATGTCATAACCAGTGGCGGATCCAGGATTCTACGATGGGGGGGGGGGGCTTCATTAATATAAAAAAATTATAAAAGTCTTAAAGTTTTCAAATACAAGTTCATACATAATAAGTCATAAAATTATTTTTATACACTATCACGAGAAGGTAATTGAATTCTACGAGATGCCATCTTTTGAAAACGATATAAAATCAATTCACTATCGATCTTTGCAAATACATCCTTCTCAATGTATACCACCATACTATCATTCATCCATTCATCTTCCATCCGATTTCTCAAATCAGTCTTGACAATACTCATTACAGAAAATACCCTTTCAACAGAGGCCGCTACAACGGGTAGAAGTAATGTTAATTCAATCAAGCGATACACCAATGAATACGTGCAAGACTTCTTAGTTGCAACCATTTTCTTTGCAAGAGTTCCCAAATCTCCAATGCTAGAAAATTCTTGATCCCTCTTGACATCATAAATATACATGTTTAATTGATTGCGAATCGTTAGAAGTTCTGTCCATGAAAAATCTTCAGGATAAAGTTCAGCAAGATACACTAGTTTATCAACATCAAAGGCAGAGTATGAATCTCTAGGATCAAGACAAGCTACAGAAAGAAGCAAGTCTGTACTTGTTTCTGGAAAACGATTATCCAACTATTGTGCAATCTATTATATATATAATAGGCCAACACAAGATAAAAATAGTGAGAATTTTTAATGTATTGTAATTACCAATTTATCCCTCTATTCTCAAATTTTTGAAAAAATGGTTGGTGGGGATTGAACTTGGGTCTTCAAGTTATTTAACATATCTTTCTACCACTACACCGCTCAATCACATATGTTTTAAATCATACACATTATAGATGTATGTGTGTGTGTTGTGCGAATATAGTATGATTACTAATTTATCCCTCTATTCTCAATTTTTTGAAAAAGTTATGTTTTGTGGGAATTGAACTTGGGTTCCCGAGTTAATTAACAAATCTTTTTACCACTACACCACTGAATCACATGTGTTTTAAATCATACACATAAAAGATGTATGTGTGTGTTGTTTTAGTGAAAAAAATTTCTAATATTTTAATATTACGACATATTAGTAATTTTTTGTCATGTTGCATTTACATTTATTGATTTAAACTATAACATATTAAATTAAAATATAAATTATTGGTACATAATATATGGTTTGATAATATTATAAAATTGTAATAACAATAATAATCAACATAATAATAAAAAAATTACTATATAATTATTCCCTTAAACAACCTAAGCACTCATCTATACGTGTTTTCAATAATACACATGATATCTCCATGTATACCGCTTAAGCGGGGCAATATTTGGTTTTATATAAAGAAACAATATGAAATGCATAATGTATTTTTATGAAAAATATTACATGTATGATCAAGTAAATAACTAAAGTACTTTATTACTGATTTGAAAGCACCAATTTACTCCTAAGTTCCTATTAATATATAGAAATATTATTCTTAATGATATTCAAACGTGGATCACCGAGTTAAATTATGCATCTTCATACCATTAGATCACATATTCACATGTATTTTAAATTATACACACAAGATATATGTGTGTGATATTGATGAAATGTTATTAATTAAATATTACTGCATTTTAAATGAGTTTTGGACTATTTAATGATTATCATTTATCGATAAAATAACTACGTAAAATACACAATTGGGTTATAAACTGATATTATAATTAATATGATGGATATTATCTAACAATATATTAGAGTAAAAAATATTGAGGTGTTAACGTAAAATGAAAATTTTATATTACTAAATAAGATATATATACTGATTTATTAGTCAAACTATTTGGGTCATAAAAATGTTTGGCTTCAAAAAGACGAATTCTACAAATAAAACATTACTTTTTATATACAAATTAGTTAATGTTCAATTTAAAATATGACATTTTATGGGGAAAAAAGACCATATATTATATATTATTTATGAAGGTAACTCAATGAAAGTCAGGCGGAAATCGGAAGAGAAATAAAGGCAAAGAATTCTTAAAATGAAGAAATTAGAAGAAAACAAATAAAAGAGTTAGAAATGTAGTTTTAAGAAGTAAAAGCGCATGACCTGAGAAGTTTTAGAAGATTTACGAAGGTTTTTGATTGGAATCAGGACTAAAACCTACATTCTCAGAATGTAGCATCTTGAAGACTATTAAATTTTTACCTTGAATATTATTGGAGATCCAGCTAAATGGATGCATCATTTTTGAAGAAAATTTAGGAATGTAGGTGCTCTAAAAAATCGTCTTAATTAATAATTAGACAACACCTATAAAACACTCAAATTATAATTTATGGCCCACAACAAAATTAAAACCTGACATGATTGCTATCAATACTACTAATATTAGTTTTCAAAGTACAAATTTGAACATATTTAAGTAAGTACACAATAACCACATAGGCAATTAACAAGATTAAATCTATGAAAACCAATTACATGTTTCAAACGATACTGATCATGAATAGTTTAATTAAAAAATACAATTTAAGCTAGCGACCCGTGCCTCGCACGGGTTTTTATGCTAGTTAAATCAACAACCTAAATTGCAAACGATAAATACTTATATTAATAAAGAGTTAATGTAACAATAAGAACATAATTAAAATGGACTTGGTAAATTACCTCACAAAAAATTTCAACCCGATAATGATGATAATTGGTAACACTTTGTCCATCTCGTCTCATTCGGATACGAGATTGTATGATATCATCCATATTAACAATGGTGATATTATTTGCCACACAAAAAGACTCGACCTCATCTAAAAAGATAGCCCATCTTCCCTCTCGAAAGTCTTTTAGTTGCTCCTTTACATTTTTAAGCAAATGCATAACTTGTACAATATTTTGATCTCTTTGTTGTAACATATCGAACCACGGCCAAAAAGCGCTCAATAACTTTTCCACGATTGTTAACATATCGATGAACAACAGCCATTTGCTCTTTGACTGAGATATCATGAGATTCATCCACTAAAATAATGAATAGTTTATCACCAATATCATTCAAGATTGCAAGTGTAGTCTCCGTGGCACAAGCATTAGCCATTTGTTTTTGAATGGAGGGAGCTGTCATTTGATTATTTCCATGAGCATTTTGACTGACAACCTTTGCAATTTCTTGAATTCGAGCACTATACCATTCAAGAAACTCAAGAAAATTTCCTCTATTATTAGAAGTTGAGGACTCATCATGACCATGAAAAGACAAACCTTGTCGCAACAAAATAGAAGTCACATCTAAAGTTGCCGTTAAACGAGTGCGATAAGCTATTTCCATTTCACGACTTTGACGTGACATCACATGGGATACACTTTGCCTTTGATTTTTGAAGGCTTCAAGTAGCATTTGAGCATCATGATGTACACTATTATTCCCTCCAACATGATTTTTGAATTTTTCCAAGGCTCTCTTCCAATTCCTAAATCCCTTCTTTACAAAAACGTCATCCCCAAAGCGATTAACATTTTTTGGCTTGAAAAGAAAGCGACAAAAACAATAAGCAGCATCCTTGGATATACTATATTCCAACCACTCATGTAAACCAAACCAATCTTCTTGAAAACACCTATTTAATCCACCACATTGACTTTTTGCAAAAGTATGATTTTTTGGTCGACAAGGACCTTTAGATATGTACTCCCTTCGAACGCGATCTCTAACCCCAACATCAAATTCTTCACTTGGTCTTCGTGCTCGCAGATCACTTTTAATATCATTTGGATTAAACTCCAATATATGATTAGAGTTTATTGTTACATTTGGTCTAGGAGAGGGATTACTACCGCCACTTGAATCCAACGAATTTCTTGGCCTTTTAGTAACAATGACATATTTATCCATTGAGCCTACATAAATTTTAACCAAACACAACACATGAACACACAATATTTATATATATTAAATAAATGGATGATTTATTAGCCAATATCAAACAAGATTTATATTTGTAAGTTGGAACTATCATATATTCATATTTAATTGAATCAAAATCAAAAGACAACCATAAATTTTCAAGGCTTGAATCAATCCCTAATTTTTACATATACAAAAAAATATACACAATACATATATATACACACAAAGCTGAATTTGGGGAAGTGTTTGTTGATGAATCAAGAAGCAACAACAGGTTTGGAGTTTGAATTTCAGAAGCTAGTTGTCGCCGAGGAAGAGTCGCCAAATTGCCGCAAACTGAATTTCAGAAGCTAGTTATAAATTTTAATTTTGTATAACTCTTAAATTTACTTCTTAAAAGTCCAACTATAATTAAACTTAAATAAACTGGGCTGGGCTGGACTGATAGTAATATTACTGAGTTCAAATATAAATAAGGGTGGGCTTATTTTTTAAAAGGTGGGCTTATTTATAAAATCCCCAAAATTATTAATAGACAAAATGACAGTTTGTAACCCCTATGTATATGGGTTTTGTCAAATTGGTCCAGATTTACGTTTTTTTAGCACTTTGCAACCCCTATTTTCAAATCTCGCTTCATATTACAACCCCTCCCGTCTAATTGACCTATTTTACAAGCAAAAATGAGTCAAAAACCTCTATACATAAGGGGTACAAACTGTCATTTTTGAAGATAGGGGTTGTAAAAAGTTTGTGCAAGAGTTCATGTTTAGCTATTGGAATCTGATGGTGCATTGACCAGAGTAAGTGAGTAACCTTGCATTGCAACCAATACCATGCTTCGAGACTGTGCCAGAGTCTTCTTTTCTTATTATTAATATATAGCCAGATGCAGTACTAGTGCCCCCTTTGGCTATGTCACAGAATTTGGTATGTGAATCATGCTGTTTGGAGAGGCAAGGGTTGATGTTGGAAACAAAAGCTTCTGAAACGGCTGTTTTCTCTTTCGAGATTGCACTTTGCACATGCCAGCTCAGTTGGCTACCCAAGTCCATCATTCTCCACTTATTCATAAATGCAGAAAGAAAGTCATGTTAATTGGCACCTCTTCAACTTTCTCGCTACTATCAATTACAACACTCGCGATTTTCCCTGTTATTAGTTACGCAGTTGTTATTTTGAATTTAATTCTTGGCTATACTCTTGGTAGCTCTTTTGTACTTATTGCTGTGTTCCATGTTTAAATTTTTATATCTTTGATCCCTTCTTAACTTCTCCTTAAGTTCTTTGAAAATGATGACTAATTGAAAGTATCTGGTCAGTTTTCTTTGTTTGGTTCTTTGTCGAATGTAGGTGCTACGATGGGGGCAACAGCTAGTGGACAGATTTCTGAATACTTTGGACAGAAATTAAAGGGGGGTACTTTCTTTATTTTCTTAGAAAACATACATCAACTTAAGTTCACATCTTTGCCCTCTAGATAGTATTGATTCATATAGGCTTTCGTAATATCATTGGTTGGCTTCTTATATCAATTACAAAAGTGAGATTCTCTAACAGTCCATGCTCCAGTACGTTCTGGCTATATATGTTAGCTGTCAGGCTTGGTGATTGATATATATTTGTGTCTGCCCTGTAGTAATTTAATTAAAAATTTTCTTGTGATCTTGTGTTCATCTTTCCAAGGTCTAATTTTGTGGTTGCGTCAGCATTTTTGGTTATCTGATTCCCTTCTTGCCCTGTTATGCAGCAAAATTAATCCATAACTATGCTCTGAAGATCACTATAATTAACCCGTGCTCTCTACTTTTTTTTTTTTTTTGTGGCTAAATATCATTTGGTTTCTTTTTATCCCTATTTTCTCATGATTATATCCTATCTTCAGATTATTGCCATCAAATTCAATGGCCTTGTTGGAAGTATTGCAACACTAGCAAACTGTTTCATTGCCTAGCTGGTCAGTATGAGTACTGCACCTTTGTCGATGTGTTAGAGAAGTGGAGGTTCTCCTTATTCCTCCTCTCCCTACATAACATTGTTTTTATGGAATGCATGCATATGTGTGGTTTGTACACATCACTTAACTATGTGTTGGTGTAATGTAGTTTGCTTTTGCATGAAATAGGCTATTGCTTAAGCCATGTTGAATCGCATTGTTTGTCTAGCGTCTTCATTAATTGTTTGCTTGACAAGATTTACAGTTGAAGAAACTGATAAAAGTTTAAGTCATGAAACTGCAAGTCTGCATTCTGCAATGGACTCAGCTCATAATGTGGACTCATGAACTGCACAATTACGAATCAGGTACTGATGAACTGTTTGTTAAGCTATAATACAAGTCATATAAGGTCTCTATCTAAAACCTTAAAATTCCTCTAACAGCGTTGTTAATTTTACTGATTCACTTAATTTTTTAAATCTTCTCTTTTTCGTACAAGATGCGGAGTGATTAATTAATTAAATGACTCCTGTGAATCTCTGTTACATACATTTTATCATGGTTTCTAATTTAGCATAAAAAACCAACTTTAAAGGTTTTATTTAAATTTAAAATTACTATAGTAGAGGATGGTCTCTATTTATTAAAGCACATAAATTTGGTGCTAGTTGAATTTGTGTATCGACATAATACGGTAACTATGTGCTAGCACAAGTCTCATATTCTATGTCAAATTTAGGAGAGTGGAGTACTACTCCTAGTTTTATTTCTACTAAAGATGAACTCGATTATTTGATTGCAAATACATCTTTTACTCAAAAAAAAAAAATATTCCTGTGATGTTCGCAATTTAATTTGTCCAGGGTCTAGACAATTTAAAATGACGTGAATTTCACAAAAGCCCAATAACCCAAACAATAAATATCGGCCCAATAACAAAACCCTAAAACCCATATATATAACCATCTCATTCTCCCATTTTCCAAGTCTCCAAACCCTAGATCGGCGATAAACACAGCAGGTAACACAATCAATGGGACGAGTAATCAGGGCGCAACGTAAAGGAGCAGGGAGTGTGTTCAAATCCCACACTCACCACCGCAAAGGGCCCGCTCGCTTTCGGAGCCTCGATTTCGGTGAGCGAAATGGTTACCTAAAAGGCGTGGTTACCGAGATTATCCATGACCCGGGTCGTGGTGCTCCGCTTGCTCGGGTCACTTTCAGGCACCCGTTCCGTTACAAGCACCAGAAGGAGCTGTTTGTTGCTGCTGAGGGTATGTATACTGGTCAATTCATTTTCTGCGGGAAGAAAGCTAATCTTATGGTTGGTAATGTGTTGCCTCTGAGGTCTATTCCTGAGGGTGCTGTTGTTTGCAATGTCGAGCATCATGTCGGTGATCGCGGTACTCTTGCTAGAGCTTCTGGGGATTACGCTATTGTTATTAGTCATAATCCCGATAACGGAACCTCCAGGTATGATTTTAAAATACCAAAAATTTATGTAGCTGCACTGTGGCATTGAATTTGTACTATTTTTTGGATTTGTGTATTGTTCATTTATGTTTATTTGTGGATAATTTTTTAGTGTTTGATTGGTATACAAAAATTCATCTATGTCTGTTAGGTTATGTGCTATATTACTACTGTTTGATTTATCGAGCGTATTACGCTCCTTTATTTAATTAGAATTGAGCGTCATTTTGCTATTGATCTTGTTGGAGAAGTTCTTTTGATTGATAGTCTACATTTGTAAGTGTTGAATTTTGTGACTGTTATATACTTTCAAAAATTGGTATCGTCTATTTGCAATTGCGTTTATGAGAACTGGAGGGGAAATTAGAGTTGTGTTTTGTTTTGTTATTGATCTTGTTCGAAAAGTTTTTTGGATTGATAGTCTACATTGGTAAGTGTTAAATTTTGTAAATGTTAGTCGGTAGATACTCTCAAAAGTTGGTATAGTTTATTTGCAATTACTGTACGTTTATAAGAACTATTGCTTTGTCAAAATTATGTGCCTATTGACTTGTCCAGTCAAACGTTGGTTTGAACATTGTGCGACATCAGTAACATTTACACTGTTTATCAAAGTATCCAAATTCATCGCCTCTTGCTAATGTTCATAATTTGAAGACCTTTACTACACTTGTAAAATATTACCTTTATATGGTCTTCTTATTTTTTGACAAGCCTTTATATGGTCTTCTTTATTAATGAGAAACAAGATCTTGCTAGTTGATTTGTTCTTATAATCAGCCAATGCGAAAATCTGAGAAAGAAGTATGTCCTGCTGAGAACAATATCCTAGTTATAAGAATAATTTTTGCTGAATTTCTCTGTTGTATTTAAATTGTGGTTTATGAGATTAACTTTTTCTGCTCTTGATAGGATTAAACTTCCATCTGGTTCCAAGAAGATTGTTCCTAGTGGTTGTCGTGCCATGATTGGCCAGGTTGCCGGAGGAGGAAGAACCGAGAAGCCTATGCTAAAGGCTGGTAATGCATATCACAAGTACCGTGTGAAGCGTAACTGCTGGCCTAAGGTTCGTGGTGTGGCTATGAATCCAGTTGAGCATCCTCATGGTGGTGGTAACCACCAACATATTGGTCATGCCAGTACTGTTCGTCGTGATGCACCCCCTGGGCAAAAAGTTGGTCTCATTGCAGCCAGGAGGACTGGTCGGCTCCGTGGTCAAGCTGCTGCTACTGCCTCCAAAGCTGATAAGGCTTAGTTTTGTGTTTTCCTTGAAATTAATTAACTGTTCTTATGTTTCAGTCTGTATGCTCGCTGTGGAATTTATGTATTGAGATTATACTCTTTTTTGAGAATTCAGTATCAGAGTTTGTTTTAAATGTCATGACTTCATTTGGTATCTTTCAAAGTAGTGTCAGTCAATTGACTGGTCCTCTTCTAAATGGATTTTTTTGCTCTCTGATTTTTATCATCTCCACGGATGGAGTCGAAAATTGATTATTGGAATTGGTGAGCTAAGGATTAGTTGTTGACAATTGATTTCTGGAATTGGTGTACTGTTGTAGGATTAGTTGTGGGAAAGTTTGTACGATAGCTCATGTTTACTGGTTGGATCTGGTGGAGACTTGAAAGAATATCATTTACGTTGTCCAGTGTATGTTATGTTGAATGTGCCCCGTCTGCAGTGCCAGTGCTTTTTTAGTTCCACAGATAGTTCCTCTTGCTGTGGAAGTGTTTAAAACTCCAGAACTAGGTTTTTTTTGCTATAGTCATGACTTAGCATTGACAGAGGAAAGAAGCTTGTGTGTCTGTTGTGCTTTTGCATTGATAATTTGCTTTGATAGATCTCCACTCCAACCTATGTTTTTGAACCAGAACATCCGCATTACCCCCAGCAAATCCTGGGGCTTCCACCCTGGTAAACTTAGAATGCTGGAGAAGGCTTTAGTCATTCCTGGCTTCCCCGCGAAACATCAGGTTCATCGGGGAAACTGCAGTCCTGGGGCTCAAGATTAAGTTTCACCAAATTATCACTTGGTTCTAAAATTAAATTCCGTATTAAAACAGTTAATGTCATAGTTTTTTTAATTTATTTAGAGAATATTATTATATAGAGATATAGTTACTGAGATTATTGGAAAATAATTAATTACTCATATGTGTAAAGAAAAATTATTTTACATAGACTAAATAATTAACATTGAGAAAAAGGATCCTAACATATATATCAGGGAACTTTTATTGAGATACAATACAAAATAACCTTAAATTTTATTGGGCCCGCAAGACTAATTCTCAGTGAACTTACCTGAGATGGTTCCCTAATCTCATTAATATTTTCTTTAAAACAAACTTAACATTAAGTATTGTATTAATTTTATTGTAACCCGGACTCTAGCCCCTCTATTTGATGGCGACGACTCCGGTAGGGCTGAAAGGGCTAAGGAGGATGCATTCAACTTCTTCAGGTTTGTAATTCGTTACTGGGAAGGTTAATGAAGCAACTAAGACGCCTCCTTTCCCATCGCTCTTCGCGGCTTGTTCAATTTTATTTATGCCGAAAATTTGATATGTGTTATTAGTGACCGAACCAAAATTCCGAAAAATGTTAAAGTACAATGTCTACTAATAAAATTTTACACTGATTAATCGAAAGCAGACAGAGCTCTTTTTTTTTTTTTTGAGAATAAAGCGAACAGAGCTTTTTTTTTTTTGGGGTTTTTAACAATATATCCCAATTTAAAACATGGTTTGCAAATATGTCCTATATATATTTGAAATTTCAAATCTGTCCTAAAATCATTTTTTCATTCAAATTTTAACAGAAAATGACCATTGTACCCTTTTTAATCAAATTTATTTTATAATATAATGTCTCATAAAAACATGATTTGATTAATTTAAATTATAAATTTTAATATTTTATTTGGTTAAAGGTGCCCCTGGCGGGGCCTGTGTAAGAAAATAAAACTAAAAAATATTTATTTTATGGTTAAAATTAAAAAAAAACGCTCCTGACGGATCCTGTATTAAAAAATATAATTTTTTTTAGTTACTAGAATTTAAAAATTGTAGTATACTTATAATAATAAGTAATTAATAGAAAAGGGTATATTGGTCTCTATAAAACTTAAAAACTAATAATGGGACATATAATTAATAAATCAATATGATGGGACATATTCGTAAAGTGATCTATTAATTTGGAACATATTATACAAATTCTCTTTTTTTTTTTTTTTTATGGCTGGTTGACTTGGGAAAAATCTTACTCATTTCCTTAGAACAGCCAGGAATTTTGGTTCTGCGATTGTCTGTTATGTTCTCCAGAATTGGTTTCGTATGTTGTGTTCAGTTTTATTAATTACTGCTAGTGTTATTTTTTGTGTTGACTGTGTTTTTCAGTGTATGTTGATAAGTTACATTCTATTGCTTTTTTTCCCAGGACTAGGCAAACGTACGACTCCAGAAGGACTTCATGCTGCATTTGCAAGGACTTCTTGTTATACATTATTATTTTCTTCGTTCTTCTTCCATTCCCTTTTTCTATGTGAAAGACTGAAAAGGAAAGATGAATTATCTCAATCGATCCCCGATATCAAAAACTAGTACGTATATGTAGTTACTTACTGAAAGCCTGTTGCAATTCATTGTTTAGTAGGGTTTTTTGATTAGACTAAACCTGGTTTAGCATGATATATTAAAAGTAAAGTTTTAATTGCACAGTTTCTTGAAGTACTGTTTTATAGTTTTACTGCAATTACTATACAAGTATGTACTAGTAAACTGTTAGTCTGTTTCCACTTTCCAAATATAACGTTCTCTAACATGGTATGAATTTTATTCTGTGGGTGTACATATGAGTGTCCTCGGAGCTTTTTAATAGTGATAATTGATATCTACCTTGTCCCGGAAGGAACATTGTTAAATTTCATCTTTTAATTCGTCTGGTGGGAACAACTGAGAACTGCACTAATCAGGATCAGATAGGGAAAGGCTGAAAAGGTTTGGTTAGCTTAGAGTTGGTTCGGACCTAAATTAGCTAAAAAAAGAGTTGGCTCTGACCTGAAATCTTCAGATGGGAGCTGTTTATTAGAAAAGCCGATAATCATCTACAAGATGAAACAACTCGCAATGCAGATCCTCCGTTTATTTGGCATTGTGTAGAAAGCGCAAGCCAACGGCTGTATTCTCTTTTGTTCTGTATATTAAGCAAAAGCTTGTTTGTTTTCATCTCTATTCATCGTTTAGGCTCCCTCAGCCAAGTTTGTTTACTGGGTGTGGGTGATATCCAGATGTTGTCCACCTATAAAGTTTGTTCTGGTTTGATCTTTTTTAGTTTTTTTCCTTTACCAAATTAGTTTGTGAGAGAACTTGTTTAGCCAGAAGTAGCCTGAAAGCCTATAATCATATTACTTATGCACTACAAATGTTCTAATCATTTATTGTGTACTCTAATTCATTATAATTACCAATTTTTTTCCTTAAAAATTGAAATCCAACCACATACTGAAGAATATTTGATGTAGTTTCCAAGTTAAACAGAAAGTTCCAAGGCCCGTTATTCTTATCATAGTTTGATTGCAACCCAGGCCTGAAGGTGGAAACAGTTTGATGCATCTGAACACACTAAACGATGAAACTCTAGGCCTAAACAGTAAGGTCTTAACTGATTCTTACTTCTCCAGTCTCCTACAGCTTTCAATATGCAATCAACAGAACAAAAAATGATCTCTAATACAAAAACATTATTGTCTTGGTGGAAAGGCAAGAGTTACATATGGTATATGAGTATTGCATTACACAGAACTAATCCATTGCTAGTATCAAACATATGAAGATATAACCTTATACAATTACTAAGAACTTGTAAACTAGGAACTGGTCATCTTCATCACCCGTTACCTTGTGTCTATGCCACATTCTCTTTATGTTATTCTTAGTGCCAAGCAGAGGCTGAGATTAGGTTCCGGTCTTTCCAACCCAACAGCATAGCTCCATCTATTTCCTCCAACTTGTAATGCTCTGAGTAGGACTTCAGCAAACCCCTTATGACAGAGTTTACATAAGGGCTCAGTGGAAACTGCTTGAATCCCGCCATTGTTAGCCTGGATTTCCACTTTCCCAAAAGCTCATGTCGCTCCACTCTCTGCTTCCCCTCACAAGCTATAACGTTTACAAGATCTCTTGCCAGACAGTGCTGCTCCACATTTATCCGCTCTTTCCTGTCTCTGGGTAGGCTAACATCTATAGACTCGAACATAGCTGCATAGTATTCAAGAGCTTCTACAAACCTAGGCAAAAACGGGGCAGTGTTTGTGTTCGATTCTTGCTCCACCAGTGTAACTACCTTTGGAGAAAGTGACTTCACAGTCCTCAAAAGTCCATCTCTGGGGTTGTTCACATCAACACTCTCATCTGGGGTATGGTGAAGCTGCAAAGGGAAGTTCACAACAAGAGCCTCCCCTGGTCTTACCCCTAGCATATCCTTCGTAACATCTGGAGCAAAAACTGGCATTGCATGAAACTCAACTGGGATATTGAACTTCTCTGATAGTGCTTGTAACCGTTTACCTACTGCCTCCAAACTGTCTCCACGGGCGTATTTAGAAACAGGGTCATCAATTCCAGTAATCCGCACATAAGGAGCACCTTTAGGTCTTGCTGCAAGCGCCTGTAAGAGAGTCATCCACTGCGTCCCCTGAGCGATTTGAAAGTCAATTATGTGAATGCGCTCCTCATTTCTACAAGCTTCGGCTATAGCACCATTTGCTGCCATGTAACCAAACTTTAAGTAGGGGCAGATTTCATACAGGATATGCATGTAGGAAAGCAAGTCTTTTCCCTCCGGCTCTCTACACCTTAGGGCTCTGTAAATATTATGGCCTGATTCCTCTTTCCTTGCAACCAGCCCTTCTACCATGTAGGCACCAAGACGCTGGATTGGATCTCCAGTAATTGAAACAACACTCCTCACTATTCCGATTAGTTTATCAAAATCATCAACTCTATTTTCAGATAGAGCTCTGGCACATGCAACTAGTAACTGTTTAAGATTGCTCGGTAGGTAACCCTGCAGTGAGACATCTTCTATTGAACTGTGACGTTTCTCAGTATGCATCCTATCTCCTTGTCCATAAGTGGATCCATAGGATGCCTGCACAGGCTGAGATTGGAATATCTGTGGCATCCTCTGATCCTGGCTCACTCTGATAGACCTCGGACCCGGACCCGGACCCGATATTTGAGGCCCATGATTGCGTCCCCAGGATGAATCAGGCCTTGTCACTTCTTCATCAGGCCCCATTAAGGCAGTTTCCAGATTCTGCAGGGCATGATGAACGTTATGACCATTATTGGTACCCTGTACGAATGAAATCTCGCCTGAGAAAAAAGGTGAACTGTCATGAGACCGCTGGAAAGAATTACTATTTTCGTGCGAAGAGTTGCACGAAGGACTGGCTCCTGAACTTGAAAATGAATGATTCTCCGTGCCTGAAAGTGAATGATTCTCCGTGGAGCTATACTGCTCCTGGGTATCACAAAGTATTGTATTGGTTTCACAATCAAAATGATTCGAGAAAGGAGAGTTGGGTGAGTTTCTTGTGTCAAATTTCAAAGACCCAAACAACCTAGTAGGAATGGAAGGATGGGTGGAGTAGGATAAGCCTGTATCGTTTACTCTATAACTCAACAAGTGGTCTGAGTCCATGCTACACAATTAGCATCAGCTATATTATTCCTAATAATAGTAGATCTCTCTGGTTCTTCAGCAAATCAGCTCTGGTTCATAAATCTTTATCCAAATCAGACTACGGAATAAAAGAAACCTGCAAAACAGGAAAGCCTTGTGAGATTAAATACGTATTCGAAAGATATGCTGGGTTCAACTAAAATAGTAAACAAACATCAATAATTCAGCTCCTTGAGGATCTAGACTAACAGTTGTAAACAAAGGGCACAAACTAGTTGCACAGAAAGGACACAACTAAAAACAGGTATGATCTAATACCAGATCACATATGCTTTTAGCACATGGATAACCACTACCTTTAAACCAATACAACTAGTGATCCTTTTACTTTACATTCTACTGAAACATATGAATTATTATATAACCACTGTTCATGAACATAGAATTAAAGATAGCATCTAGATTAAAAAATGGCCACATAAGAAAGCAGAGGAATAACATAAAGTGAGATGCACAATTATACAATAATAATTTGCAAGATGCAAACTTGTCACAGAAAAAATGAAAAAGAACAGCACAAATGGTACTCTCAGCTGCTTAATAGACTGTAAACTAATGAAATTTCAATGCAACAAGAGAAGCAAAGATTTGACAAAAATAAAAAATAAATAAACCTCTCTCTGTCACTAGAACATGAAAGCCTTATTTGGTTGCTTCACCTGAATAAGCTAAACCTAAGAGGAGTTACGGTTCATTGTTGTATATTTATAGATAGAGGAAAAAGTTGTATTCACTGTTAAATTGGTGACTTTGGAGATCATATGTGTTCCGCAAAAGCGGAACAAAAAATGTTTTTTTGCGGAACAAATTTTTTTGCAAATCGAACATATATGATTTTTAACGGTGGTTTGTGTATATTAAAAAGGTTAGATGACAAATGAAACTGGACTAGTACAGAAGATTACAAAAGCTTGAATTCAACAGAGGCCAAAAATTTCAACTCTTTGACAAAAATAAATGCAAATTGGAAAACAAAGTAAACGGTAGAGAAGATAGCACCACAATTTGTAAACTTTTAGCTTTTGTGATCATGATTAAGTGTTGAATTTCATTTCTTTAATTTTCATGTCTGTACACACAAGTTACACAGATAAAATCTTGAACAAAAACAAATTAACATGTAGTAGTAGAAATTAATAAAAAAAAAAAAAAAAGTAAGGAAAAAGAGAGAAGGTGGTTGCAGCTGTACGTACCTGTAAAAGAGAGGAGAACAAACAGTAGGTGTAGGAGGAAAGGATAAGATTAGTAGTGAGGTTTGGAAATGAAATGGCTGGCTAAAGAATGGAAAGGATATGAGTGTGTATATATAAGGAGAGGGGTTGGTTCGTATGAAGCTGGGGGGAGTAACGTTAACGGCCAACAAATGTAGAAGAGACACCAAAACGCTAGCGAGTTAACGTCTGACCGACCAATGTACACGTCTAGCACGTGGACCGTAGATAGAGATACAACCAAAGATAGATATTCTTCTTGGTTACTTCCCCACTCTTTTCTACAGTGCTTAAACATTCGTTCGTCTACGCGCCGAGTGAGACTCTAATAACAGCAGCTCCTACAATTACCTCAAGTGGTGGGTTGTATCGGCAGTCGGGGATTTATCCTGTATTCTGGTTTACTGAATGAAAACCGTTTTATTTTTTGGCAAAAAAAAATAATCCATGATTTGCAAAAAGTCATCCTGTTGGAACCAAATTTCTACCGGATAATTTCTTCATTTGGACCTGCAAAAGAAGAAGAATGCGAGGGTGTTGACCCCCGATTCACCTCCTGCGTAAGAATAAGTATTCCGGTTATTTTTAAGAGATATAGGTAAAACATAGAGAGATTGTGTTTAGAGAATACTTGAGTTGTTCTCTCCTTCTCTGGCCAGCTTCCTCCCTTATTTATAGTGTGGTAATGAATCATTAGGAGGTGGAAAAGGTGGAACGAAGTGTCCCCCATTATGAGGTGTCAACACCCAATTGGACCGTTTTTGGTTGGATGTGTCATTAGATGATTTGACCGTTGTTTCCACTAATCTTATTAGTGGGCTTCACTTTGGGCTCAAATAAGTGGGCTGGATAGATGGACCTCCAACATGTCCCTGGGCTTCAATCGGGCTTAGCTGGAATGAAGGCCACCTTTTTCGGTCCATCTTCGGGAGGCTCCCTTATGTGTTTGTTGCCTTAAGCTTCTTTGGTCGTTTTATTTACCTTAGCATGATTTCTGTATAGCTTAATGCTTTTCCGTTTTCGGCTTCGTTCGGCTTAGCATGATTCATGCATCTTGGGCTTCGTTCGGCCTAGCATGGTTCATGCATCTTGGGCTTCGTAGCCTAGCATGGCGATTGCATCTTGGGCCATAGCCTAGCATGATTGTGCATCTTTGGCCGTAGCCTAGCATGGCGATGCATCTTGGGCCATAGCCTAGCATGATTGTGCATCTTGGATCGCAGCCTAGCTATTATTGTCCTTAGCATAATTTTTAGTTTTATGCGTCTTCGGACTCTTTTTGCATCTTCGGCCTTAGCCTAGCATGATTATGCATCTTCGACCGGAGCCTAGCTGTTTATTGTCCTTAGCATAATTTTTATTTTTATGCGTCTTCGGACTATTTTTGCGTCTTCGGCCGGAGCCTAGCTGTTTATTGTCCTTAGCATAATTTTTATTTTTATGCGTCCTCGGACTATTTTGCATCTTCGGTCGGAGCCTAGCTGTTTATTGTCCTTAGCATAATTTTTATTTTTATGCGTCTTCGGACTATTTTGCATCTTCGGCCGGAGCCTAGCTGTTTGTTGTCCTTAGCATAATTTTTATTTTTATGCGTCTTCGGACTATTTTGCATCTTCGGCCGGAGCCTAGCTGTTTGTTGTCCTTAGCATAATTTTTATTTTTATGCGTCTTCGGACTATTTTGCATCTTCGGCCGGAGCCTAGCTGTTTATTGTCCTTAGCATAATTTTTATTTTTATGCGTCTTCGGACTATTTTTGCATCTTCGGCCGGAGCCTAGCTGTTTATTGTCCTTAGCATAATTTTTATTTTTATGCGTCTTCGGACTATTTTTGCATCTTCGGCCGGAGCCTAGCTGTTTATTGTCCTTAGCATAATTTTTATTTTTATGCGTCTTCGGACTATTGTTGCATCTTCGGCCTTAGCCTAGCATGATTATGCATCTTCGGCCGTAGCCTAGCACGATTATGCGTCTTCGGCCGTAGCCTAGCATGTTAATTTTAATTTTATGCATCTTCGGTCGTGGCCTAGCTATTATTGTCCTTAGCATAATTTTTCATTTTATGCGTCTTCGGACTCTTTTTGTTGACCTTAGCATAACTTTTCATTTTATGCGTCTTTGGTCAATTATTGCATCTTCGGCCTTAGCCTAGCATGACTATGCATCTTCGACCGTAGCCTAGCATGATTATGCGTCTTCGGTATTTGATACCTAGCATATTTCCCCCAGTATTTAAGGGATGAATTAATCTAAGTGGTTCACCTATTTTAAATTATGAGTGCCTTGAATGCTAAATGCTTAAAAAGGACATATATTTTGTTCGGTCGGCCTCTAATATGGGTCTGTTTAAGCCTCGTACTAGATTGTGAACATTTAATTGTACTTTGGGCGAACTGAAAACACATTTAAATATGAAATTGGGGGCGTTCAGTACGCTTACCGGTAGGGTCGCCGAAGCTTGTATGTCCCCAGCTAGCTTGATTCGCCAGGAGACTCTTTCTTTTCTCCCCTTTGGATGCTTCATACTCCTTATCTTTGGAGTCGGACGTGGCAGTAGTTCTCGTCCTAGCTTTTCGGGGGTGTGATTCAGAGCCTCTGGACTCGTCTTCATCCTTGTGCTTTATTTATTTATTTATTTATTTATTTATTTATTTATTTATTTATTTATTTTCCGGCCGAGCTCCTTCCTTCGGCCAAATCCCTTCGGTCGGCATCAGCTTAATTTTCTATGATTCAGCTTTCTTCGGCCAAACTCCTTGCTTCGGCGAAATCCCTTCGCTTCGGCCAAATTCCTTCGTTCGGCCAAACTCCTTCCCTTCGGCCAAATTCCTTCGTTCGGCCAAACTCCTTTGCTTCGGCCAAATCCCTTCGCTTCGGCCAAATTCCTTCGTTCGGCCAAACTCCTTTGCTTCGGCCAAATCCCTACGCTTCGGCCAAATTCCTTCGTTCGGCCAAACTCCTTCGCTTCGGCCAAATCCCTTCGCTTCGGCCAAATTCCTTCGTTCGGCCAAACTTCTTTGCTTCGGCCAAATCCCTTCGCTTCGGCCAAATTCCTTCGTTCGGCCAAACTCCTTCGCTTCTGCCAAATTCCTTCGTTCGGCCAAACTCCTTTGCTTCGGCCAAATCCCTTCGCTTCGGCCAAATTCCTTCGTTCGGCCAAACTCCTTTTCATTATTCACAAAAGTATCTCTATGTTCCCACAGACGGCGCCAAATGTTGGAACCAAATTTCTGCCGGATAATTTCTTCATTTGGACCTGCAAAAGAAGAAGAATGCGAGGGTGTTGACCCCCGATTCACCTCCGGCGTAAGAATAAGTATTCCGGTTATTTTTAAGAGATATAGGTAAAACATAGAGAGATTGTGTTTAGAGAATACTTGAGTTGTTCTCTCCCTCTCTGGCCAGCTTCCTCCCTTATTTATAGTTTGGTAATGAATCATTAGGAGGTGGAAAAGGTAGAAGGAAGTGTCCCCCATTATGAGGTGTCAACACCCAATTGGACCGTTTTTGGTTGGATGTGTCATTAGATGATTTGACCGTTGTTTCCACTAATCTTATTAGTGGGCTTCACTTTGGGCTCAAATAAGTGGGCTGGATAGATGGACCTCCAACACATCCAAGGTTTTGATAACAAGTTTCATTAAAATTTTGCTATTTTTTTTTTTATATTTTATCAAATAGGGAGGGGTAAAAAATTTCGGAATCTTATGCGTTCGTTAATCTCGCGCTCCCTCAATAGCTTATTTCTTTGGAGGATAAAAAATTTCTTAGATGTTAATTAACAACGAATTTTCTAGTGTGTCTAAGAATACATGCTAAGAATCCGTGCTAGTTTAGTTGTCAAATTTTAATTGGTGAAGATTTCATTAATAATAGTAATTGGGCCCCCTTGCATTCACATAAATATCCACCTATCAAAATTTGACAACTCATCACACACGAATTCTTAGCATGTGTCCTTAGACGCACAAAAAACAAACCCAATTAACAAAAGTAAATAAATTGTGATGACATGAATATAGACTAGTTCATCACGCAATCCATATGTTACATTTTTTATTTTTGCTAAACACAATACATATGTTTCTTGTCTATCAATCTATATACATAGGACTATTGGAGTACTATTTCCAGATTTTCTTTGCTAACCTACAATTTCTAGTTGCTTCTACTGCGGTCACTTTTAAATCACTGCTTCTAAATTGCGAGCTACAGGGATGAAGTGATATAATATGGCCGTACCAAGGAGGAAGCCATTTGTGTGACGGCCACCTGATGACAACCTGACGAAAGGAGCTCAACGCCGTAATAATTTTTACTACTTAGTACAAAATTACTAACTCGAAATTTGAAAGTTGAAATTGTGTTTGAAATTGTACTCCTTTTATTCCTTTCAATTTTTTACATTTTTATTTTTGGAATGTTTATTTCATTTTTTTATATTCTAAAAATTATTCAAAATAGTAAAATTTTATAATTTAAAAAATAATTACATCCATTAATTTCTTTGATTATACTCATTTTATATATTAATATTTATTGATCTCACTATTTTACTCAGTTTTCTTAAAATTTTTTTCATTAATTCTTTATTTCTTGTTAACATTCATATCTAATTTATTTGTAAATAAATGAGAGGAGAGAGTATTTTATTCAAACGATCATTGTCACCACGTGTGATTGCACTCTAGTCAACGCATTTGACCAATCTTAATTATGCTGACCTCTAACGCGGTTCGACCAATTTCTAATCCCGTGGACTTCCATAACCCTGGCTTCCATTTGCTGATCTCACCTCTGAGATAGAACTCTAAAAAACTACTCCCTCCATGCCCAATTGTAAGAACCAGTTTGACTTTCACCGAGTTTAAGAAAATGTAAAAATAAATAAATAATAAAGTTAATTAAAAAGTGAATAAAGTGTTGGGATTTATCAATATTTAATATTCCCTCCGTATCTTTCATTTCTTTACATTTTTTTCACTGCTTGACACGCATTTTAAGGCACCTAAAAAATATAGTTCCATAACTTATTTTTAAAATTTTCTTTTTTTGTATAAAAATAGAACAATTCTATTTTTATACAGAAAAAAGAAAATTTTAAAAATAATTTATGAAACTATTCACAAAATGCACCTTAAAATCCGTGTCAGAATTACGTCCCCCAAGGTAAAGAACCAAGGGGGACAGAGGGAGTAATAGATTTGAGATGGTGAAGAAAAATAGTAGGTGTTGTGGAATAAAAAGTAGGGTGTAATTAATTCGTGTATTGATTGCTAGGGATTGAGAGCTTCGAGCTTTAATGGTGGCTGCTCTTGTTGTAGGGGACTAACTCGGTCCTAACAAGATGCCTACGTACCTTGAGAATATCAAGAATCAAGCCAAAACGTAGTTCTAGAGTTGCCTACGTGGTTTGATGCGCCCTCGCGGCGTAGTGACGTAGTGGCTTGTATGTCCTTATTCGAGGATTAAGCCTAAAACGTGGTGGGTGACGTATGGAGCTGTGCCCAAAAAACGTTCTCCTTTAGAATGAGGGGTTAGTCCCTTTATATAGGCTTGAGAAGCCTTGGAATTAGGGTTTAGTAACTTGGTGGGCAAGTTATACAATTTGGGCCCAATTCTAGATCCTTCCATGAGGGAGGTGGATAACTATAGGAGTTGTATGCCTTGGAGGCTACTCCATAGATGATTTGATTTCCTTTTGGACTCGACAACAGAGTCTATTATTTGGTTGATTTATTAACCACGAATTTATTATTTAATTAAGGTTTTGGGCCTCATTAATGGGCTTTAACCTTGGACCAATCTAGGTTTAATTAACGCAACATTAAGTGTGTCTCTAGGGCTTACTTTCAACCCATATCATTTGCCCCCCAACTTCTAGGAAAACTGATCAGGTTTTCGTAAAAGTTATATTTGCCTTAATCGAGACTCGAGGTCGTTTTTATCCTGTACCTGGGACTTCTTAATTTTCCTACCCTTATATGGGGATTTTGTTTTACACTAGTGTTTCACATATATCGCCTTATTGTAAAGTGTGGAGCGACCTACACATTTACGACGATTGGCCTTATTCGAGACTTTTAAGTAGTGCTTGCTTTTAGCAATTTCGGCCCTTTCATAGGGCTTTTATGCATTATTAGTATAATCATTGCTCAATTTGTCAAGAAAATATTTCTATAATTTTCCTCATATTTTTCGGTACTTTTCCTAATATTTGAGGAATTTCCATGTACCCACAAGTATTTTTCGTAATTTTTCCTAATATTTAGGAATTTTATTGTACCCGCAAGTATTTTTCGTAATTTTTCCTAATATTTTAGGAATTTTATTGTACCCACGGGTATTTTTCTTAATTATTCCTAATAATTAAGGAATTTTTATGTACCCACAAGTATTTTTCTTAATTATTCCTAATATTTTAGGAATTTTTATGTACCCACAGGTATTTCTCTTAATTATTCCTATTATTTTAGGAATTTTTAAGTACCCACATATATTTTTCTTAATTATTCTTAACATTTTAGGAATTTTTATGTACCCACAGGTATTTTTCTTAATTATTCCTAATAATTTAGGAATTTTTGTGTACCCACAAGTATTTTTCTTAATTATTCCTAATAATTTAGAAATTTTTGTGTACCAACAGGTATTTTTCATAATTATTCCCAACATTTTAGGAATTTTTATGTACCCACAGGTATTTTTCTTAATTATTCCTAATAATTTAGGAATTTTTATGTACCCACAGGTATTTTTCATAATTATTCCTAATAATTTAGAAATTTTTGTGTACCAACAGGTATTTTTCTTAATTATTCCTAATAATTTAGGAATTTTTGTGTACCAACGTGTATTTTTCGGTTTATTCTTGACAGTTTAAATTTGTCATTCACGAATTATCTGGTCTTTCACGAGACTTAAAATAATTTTTGGGATCTCAATCCTGCGAAATTTGTAATTTTTTGGTGTTCTAGACAATTTCTTGAAAATAATTCGAAAATTTCAATTGAAAATATTCAATTTGTGAACATGTGCATTTTGTAGGTGCATTTTCGGAATTTTGCAAGGATTTTTCTGTCAATTAGAAAAGTCCAGGAACAAATCTGTCAATTTTGAAACTAGAAGGATCAAAATGTCGATTTATAAACTTGAGGGATCAACATGTAAACCATGCAAAGCTTGGGGTGCTAAACTGCACTTTTCCGTGTGAACACATTCCAGTTCGTGGTTTCTTCTCCTGTGAGGGGCAGGTCGTGTATTTTACGAGCTCAATTATGATCTCAATTCAGGTCGTCCAAGGATCCATCTTGGCAGTGCTCGTGGGATTTTTCGAGGTCATCTCCGACCTCATTTGAGGTCGTGAAGCTTTTTTTTTTTAAAATAATATTATTGAATAATATTATTTATTTTATTCAACTTTTATACCCAAATGAGGGTTGTCCTACCCGGATAAAATTTTACTCGAATAAAATTTGATCGGATTTTATTACTAAATGATAATAATTTTTTACAAATTATTATCAAATAATAATATTTTCTTGTCCCTATAGGTATATTTTTTAATTATTCCTAATAATTTAGGAATTTTCTTGTACCCACAGGTATTTTTCGGATCATTCTTGACAATGTAAATATGTCATTCACGAATTATCTTGTCTCGTACGAGACTTAAAATAATTTATGGGATCTCAATCCAACGAAATTTGTAATTTTTTGGGGACTCTTTTTGTGAACATAGCAAAAGTAGGGGTACTAAATTGCACTTTTTTACAAGACCTCAATTGAGGTCGTCCAAGCCCTCAATTTGTCCCTGGTCGTGTCTTTTTCGAGGTCACATAGGACCTCATTTCAGGTCGTCCAAGGCCTTGATTGAGTGGTGGTCGTAGACTTCACGAAGTGAATTTTGGGACCTCATTTAAGGTCGTGAATAATATTCCCCTTTTTTTTCTAAATAATATTAGTGAATAATATTATTTATGTTATTCAAATTTTGAATAACTTTTATACCCGAATCCAAGGCTGTCCTACCCGGATAAAATTTTTCTTGAATAAGGTCTGATGAGATTTTATTATTAAATAATAATATTTTTTTATAAATTATTATTAAATAATAATATTTTTTTGTAATTTGTGTGGGGGTCCTAACCTTGATAGACCTGAATTAAGGTCTAACTAAACCCTCAAATTGTCCAGGTCTGGGGTCTTCAGGACCTCAGCTCTAAGGCTTGGTCGTGAGGCTTACGCGCTCAATCCACGACCTGGATTGAGGTCGTGTAAGGCCTTCAATTTAGGCTGATCGTGAGGCTTACGAGCTCAACCCACGACCTGGATTGAGGTCGTGTAAGGCCTTCAATTTAGGCTGATCGTGAGGCTTACGAGCTCAACCAATGACCTGGATTGAGGTCGTGTAAGGCCTTAAATTTACATTGGTCGCGGGGTGTGTAACCTCTTCTATGACCTCGATTGAAGTCTGTTTAAAGCCTCGTTCGTCCTAGGTCTTGGGTCATCACAACCTTACCTCTGAGACCTAGAGGAGGTCAATCGTGAATTGAAATTCCAGCCCCCTGAAGACATGGATTGAGGTCACATTTTTCTCCTTTAACTCGATTACTAAGCCAGCTCATTCCACGAGTATTGAAAAATCCATATTTTTTTGCTTGTTGCTCGAATTTGAGCTTACAATATATCGAATCGAAGCTTGTTCCGAGCTCTAACTCCTTAAATTATTTTTTAGCTTATTTCTCCCATTTTTGGAGCCTTCAAATGGATGGTACGTGGCCTTTTTGAGCCTTTGGTTGGACGAAACACGGTCTCTACGAGCTTTCATTTGGACGGAGTGGGGCCTTCACGAGCCTTCAGTCGGGTGGAACGTGGCCTCTTCGAGCCTTCAGTTCTTTACAGCTAGCTTCCCTGCCTCCGTGCCATCGTTTGGCAACCAGCCATTCTCAAGGTGTGCTTTGATACGATCTATCCAACATCCTCCTATCCCGATAGGAGCAATAAGCTTAGAATCAATTACAGGGGTTCTCAGAACTTGGAAGTAGTCGCTCCCAGAATGCGTCTCGACCTCTGAATAATTATATTAAGATGAGGCATCGACCTTTGTATTCTCCTCCCTTAGGATATACTCAACGTAGTACTCGTCGAACGCAGCTTTCACAATCCTCAAGTATTTGGCCATATTCTTTTCTCTAGCCTCAAACTCTCCATCGACTTAAGAGACTACCAGCTTTGAGTCTCCACAGACTTTCAGGTTCTTCACCCTCAGGGCTCTTGTCAATCCAAGGTCGGCTATCAGAGCTTCATACTCTATCTCGTCGTAGGTTTTTTTGAAGTCCAACTTCAAGGCATACTTAACTGCGAACCCATCGGGGCTTTGTAGAACTAAACCTGTACCACTGGTTTTTGTTTTTGATGCCCCGATAAAAATAGAGCATCCAATACCCTTTCTCTTCCAGAGGCTTCCCACCTTGCTGACCTTCCTGGTCTATTACCTCCTGCCCCCCGACTTCTTGGTTGTCAATAGTATATTCAACCACGGAGTCAGCTAGAGCCTGGGCTTTTATGGCCATCCTAGGCTTGTACTTAACATCAAATTCTCCTAGTTCTATTGCTCACTTGCTGAGCCTTCAATTACGTTGAACGTGGCCTATTCGAGCCTTCAATTGCATGGAACATGGCATATTCGAGCCTTCACTTCCTTAGAGCTAGAAGCTTGTGGTTTCATCAAACCTTATTTCTACTTAGTCTGATCAGATGGAGTGTCTTAACTGGATGCTCAGATATGATAAACCTTATGGTTTGGGGTGTGCCAAGTCTAGGCTCCACATTTCTTTCAAAAAATTCCAGCTTGTAAGAGCCTCGTTTCTGAATTGTCATCCATTTCTGGCAACAAGGATTGGTGGAAGTCCATATCTACGTATCACACTTTCCCACAGGAATTGTGTCATTTACTTGGTGGTTATCCAGGCTTGGGGTTTGGCCTCAGTCTACTTCATGAAGGTATCAATTGCAACTATCAGGAACTTCCTTTGGGCATTTGCCATTGGGAATGGTGGAACTGATGGATTTCAACATTTCAGGGGATTAATAAACAATTGCGTGTTTTTGGATATCGATCGCACATAACTTCTGGCATCAGCCATCATGCCTGGCTAGTAGAATCCAAATCGGATCATCTTTTGGGTAAAGGTCTTGCCCTATATTTCTAGATGAGTTTCTTTCAAGGCTAAATTCCCGTTTTGAGGCCTCAGTGTTCTTATTGACAACTTTCGTACCTCCAAGGCATTATCGGGTAACCAACCGATTTCCTGGAGAGCCTCTGTAGGATCTATCCAACGGCTTTTCATACCTATAGGTGTTATCATCTTTTCTATCAACGCTTCAGGTCTCCAAGACTTTGAAGTAAGAACTTTCAACATAATTCTCCATCTCTGAGGAGGAAAATATAGATATGACATCAGCCTTTACGTTTTCCTCCCTCGTAACACTCATTGAATTGAGTCAAGTTTCAAGTATTCTGTCTCGGTTCCAGCCATGGCCTCGAACTCACCATTCACTTTTGGTGCTACTGATCTTGAGTCTCCACAGACTTTAAGGTTTTGACCCTCGGGGCTCTGGCCAAACCAAGTATGACTATCACAGCTTTGCGTTCAGCCTCATTGTTTGTCGTTGGGGAATCATGAACCCATCGGGGTATGTTCTCACTTAATTTGTTTTTGATTCTCCATCAAAATCAATCCAATACTCATTGAGTACCGCTTCTAGATTCTCCTTCTCTAATCCTTTGCCCTCCTTGGGTACTACCCCATGCCCCCGACTTCTTGGTTGTCAATGGTGTATTCAACCACGAAGTCAGCGAGTGTTTGGGGGTTTATTGTGGTTACTCTGTTTCATACAAGACCTTTCTCACGTAATAGATGGGTTTCCGAACCTTGTCTTCCCCTTTCACGAGGACGACACTCAAAGCCGTGTCAAATACATCCAAGTATAGATAGAGTAACTTTTCGTAATTTGGTTATGTCAACACGTGGAGGTTCCGTGTCAAGGATTGCTCTACTCTTATCGGGGTTGGCCTCAATTTCCATGCTTGGAGACCATAAAACCCAAAACAATTCCTGATCCTATGCTGAAGGTGGATTAGCCAGATTAAATATCATCGTGTGGTGCCTTAACACCTCAAACGCCTCATAAGAATGCTCGATGTCATGTGCCTTATCGAGGCTATTGATTAACACATCATTTCCATGGACTTATATAGTCTTCCCACTAAGATGCTCAAAGATCTTATTTTTCAATCTTCAATATGCCGCCTCTTTGGGTCGTCACCTTTGTTGTATTGGCCAATGAATCGTTCCTTGGTAGGGGAAAGTAGTCTCTAAGACATGCATCTTTCATATCAATGAAGTCAATACACATCCTTCATTCTCCATTGGCCTTCCTGCTCTTGGAATCAAAATTTATTTCCTTCCATTTCATTGTCTCCCTATTCGGGTGGAAACACAACATTGTTCTCTTGTCCTTCAAGGGTTTATTCAGCAACGCTCTACGTGGGCAACTTTTTAGGTTCTTCTGGAACTAGGGGAGTACCAAGTCCTAGGCGGAGTTTCCTCTTTGTTTCTCATCTTCTTGGACATCCATGTCTTCAATCGGGAGGTCATTCCCCCCGACTTCATCAGGCCTCAAGGTGGCCGAATATCAATACTCTCTCTTTTCTTCATTAACTATATTCCTTGTAGGAAATTTAATCTTCAGGTCTTAGCTAGCTTGAGGCAACCGCCTTAATCCTGTCATCCTAAGGATAACATTGTAAGCGGAAGTTGCTTTAACCAGCAAAAGGTTCGACATATGAGTGGCCTCCCTAGGCTCGTGTCCTATTATCATGGATAACCAAATGGTTTCTTTAACTCTTGACTCAACTCTATAGAACCCATACACGGGCATGTTGGAGGGGGTCAGTTGAGAATCGCTATTTCCCATCTTCGAGATATCCACTAAAGTCCCACTGTCTACCGAGACTCCCTTCACTTGCGAGTTGCTTGTCACAGGTGTTATGATCAACGGGCCATCATGGTGGCACTTCCCCCCTTCAAAGTCAGAATCAACAAAGGTAAATGCCATTTCGGTCTTTGCTCATTATAGAGCTTCTCTTATAATGTGCATAGCTTCTCGATCGTGAGCTTTATGAGAGCTCCTTGTATTCCCGACCGTCGTCGGGTCTTCAGAAATCATGTTTATCATCAGCCCCTCGAGGCTATTGATTGCCATTCTTCCTTTTATAATCTCTACTTCATAATCATGCCTTAGGTTACCCTATTGGCCATCCTTGGTGAACTTATTCAACTTTTCTCATAGGATCAGAAACTTGATCTCGTGTTTCAGCTGTCTACAATCGTGTGTGTTATTTCTCACATCCTTATTGAACCGACAATATTGGCTCTTGTTTCTCTACTCGGGATCAGCTCTTAGTCGTTTCGACCATCGGAGATCCTTGTCTTTCGCAATATCCATCAGGATTTGGGTGTTGAAAGTATTCAAACGTGCATAGTTGGTGAACCTTGGTCCTTGATTTCTCTTCTTCTTGGGAGAGTCAGAATCTTTACTTATTCGGGATATTTATCCTTACCATACTACTCGTGGCCACCTTCGCTTCTTGTTATTACCTCCATTGCCTCCAACCGGGGTTGAGGCTTCCATTACACTTTCCTCTACCGTAATAGTTATTCTATCATCCAAGTTCGGGACCTTCAAGGCTTTCTTGGTGATTTGGTTCATGTATTTCCCCAAGGATTCATTCATTTTCCACATTCATGGGGATGTAAAATGTTTCTCATGAACTTTCCATCAATAAACGGGGCGACGAATGCCCTTCTTAGTCCTTTAAAGAAGCTGATTGAGTTCGGGGGCAACCGACTTTACCATCATTGTGTCCTGCCCCCAGGGTTTGAGGGAACGCCCTATACTTGATGTTAGGTCCAAATGTGTTGTAGAGGGGGGGGTGAATACAACTTTTCGAATTTGATAAGCAATAAATACGATGCAATAAATGAACACACAGATTCAAGGAATATATGTCTTATATATAACTTGAAGTGGTTGCTACAACATTCATTACAAAGTATAACAGAAGTTCAGAGAGTAGTGAATGATACTAAGCTCTGTGAATACACTCTCTCTCTTTTACATGTGTTTCTCTCAAGAATTGCTCTAATAAAACATTACACAAGTACTTCTATTTATACTACATGTAATCTATGTCCTGTAGTCTTCAAAGACTAAGATATACGTGGCCCAATGATGTCCACATAAATCTTGTCTTATCTTGAAAGCTTGGAAATCTGCCAATCAGAAGATGCCATGTGTCATGTTGAAACTGCACTCTAAGTAGAACTTCTACTTGAGAATTTCTACTTAGCCATCTCGAATTTCTAAGTAGAACTTCTACTTAGAAATATTCTACTTGGTCATCTAGAATATTTAGTACTTAGAAAATATTTTGGTCTTCAAATTGAAACTTCAATGCACATCTTGAACTTGTGATATCTTCATGTCTTCTTTATTCTTCATCAAGCTCTTGAACATGGATCTTTATTACTGACATAAACTTGCTATCAATGTCCTGACACTTGATGCACTGGTCTGGTTCATAAGTGACTAGTCTTGATAGTGTTTTTGCTTCTTGAATAAATTACCATATTCAATTAGTAATGTGGCTTTCCAATGTTAGCTTTCCTTCTTGTTCACTTGAAATCAATTTGTCTTATTGATACTGATAGTTATGATCTTGATTCTTGGCTTTTCAAATCACTGAGGCATGAACAACTTTGACTTGAACTTCTCTCAATGATTTCTTCTTGGCTTGATCATAGTTAACATGTTGAATTGTATCAATTACCTTGTCTTCATTTAGTGTTGATTTCTTTGTGGCTTCTTGTTCTTGATTGTCTTCTGGTTAAGTATCTTTTCCTTTAGTTGAGTTACATTAGTTATAGTGTTACAAGTTTACACACTCTGCCTTTCAATCTCCCCCTATTTGACTGTCTAACAATGACATTCAAATTAATGAAGGATAACTCAACTAAACAATGAGACGAGAAAAGATAACTAACATTAAAGTCTTGAATAATTTACAATTGAAATGTACTTGGAAAACAATACAAAGAACTTAAACTAGAAACAGAATTCGAACTTCGAATTAAAGATCATTTGAGTAATTCCTATCACCTGGATTATTTCATACCTTTTAGTCAAACTTATATCACCTTATTGGATCCACTCTGAGGTGAATTTTCCTCAAGTGAGTTAAAGCAACCGAAAGACATGAAGTTTTTCCAACATCAATTTCACACCACTCTGACCTTTAATCCTAATTCCGTTTCCTCTTCCTAGCTTCAGCAGCTTGGCGCTTCTCCTCTTTCTGCTCTCTGCGCTTCTCTTTCTGCCGCTGTTCTTTCTTATATACTGGATCATGAAGCTGCTTCCACCTAGCATTCAATAAACTTACTGCTTCCATTTCTAGAGGATTCTTTGGCTCTGGATAAGGATGTTTGAAAAGCCTTCTGAGTTTGTCCACTTCCTGAGTAGTCCTGATCTTTGGAATGTCCTCAAAGTTCTTCATTATGAGCTGAGGTTTCCAATGTGCTTTATCAGCTTTAAACTGACAATAGATCATTTTGGGGTAGCCCTTGACACGGTTAGTATTGTGGACACTAGCCGCATCTCGCTCCATCCGCTTCTTTTCCACCACTACCTCAGACAAGTAACTCATAAGTCTCTGCTTTTCTTCCACATACTCATTCTCCACTTCGCTCCATTTGAACACATATAAAACTCTCTCCAGAAATACAGCATCTTGAGTCTGTAACAGCCATGTTCTACTCATATGCAAGAGTGTTTGATTCTGGTCTGCGTCTATGAATGCCAAGGCATCAGCTGTGTCATCGACATATGCGTGTATCCAGTATACACTATCTCTTGCTGGAACACCAACTGCCTCCCTTATCTCTCCTTGTTCCAGTGATCCAGACGGAAGAGTCAGAGCTTCATCTACATTTTTCATTGCTTGAAGAATATTCCATTTCTTCTCCATTAGCTCCGGCTCAACCTTCACATTATCTAGAGGGTTTGGAGCAATAATATCACACTTCCATATTTCATTGCTTTTCTTGAATATGATTCTTTCAATGACCTTCACCGATTTTTCTTTAATTTCAGAGTAAAACCCCTTACTCATCATTTGTCTACAGACAGCTTTGAGAGATTCCACTGAAAGATCCATTAAATCATTTTCTTCCATACTTACCCTCTTCATCTTCCCATCTACTACCATTCGGACAACATCAGGATATGCTGAGAATTCTGGACCTTTGTCCTCTGCTAGCTGCATTAACTGATCCCTATACAGAATGCTGAGCTCCTCAGATTGAGAGTATTGAATTTTTGTTGCTAGCAAGAACAACTCTGACGCAGATCTTCTCGCGATGAATTGATCATCCACATACAGGAAAGACGTCGGGATTCCTTCTACTAAAGACAAGATAACCTGCCACTCCTTAAGCATCGCATTGTATCCAACCCTGACTTTCGAAATTATGCTCTTCAACGCACTTATGTAGTTCACAGTCAGTGGATTCTGCATGTTCAAGTTATAGAACAAGTCATCTGCCTCCTTGTTGTTAACTCCTTTCGCACAAGGTCCCATCAAAATCTTCCTTGCATCATCCCACTTTTGTCCAATCCTTCTCTTGTCCAAATCAACTTGAGGATCAGCTAGCCTTGCAAGCTCATGATCATACTGCTTCCCTTTGAGCTCTACTTTCTTTTCAAGGAACGCAGCATGTTCTTGCATCAACTTCATTTTATGGAACTGAGCTTGTTCCAAGGCTAACTGTTGAGATTTCAGAGTCTCCTCATCAACAGGAATTTCTTCAGGCTTTCCGGAAGACATCCCAGCACCTCCACCTTGTTCCTTCAAAGATCTATTTATTGCATGTGCTAAAGATACGTCCTTCATGTCAGAGTCTGAATCAAGTACCTCCTGTACTTTTTCTTAATGATGACTCAGGTCAATGAATGGTTCATCTTGCTCAACCATCCTCGCCTTACCCTTTCTCTTCCTCAAAGCCTCTTCATGACCAACCGACTCACTTTCTTTTTCTTTGACAAGATCAGCCTGTTCTTCAATTTCTTCGATTTGAACTCCCTGCTGTCTCGTCTCCTTTCCACTCTCCCCCTTAGGTGAGTTATCCTGAACACCACCTTGCTCCCCAAAGCCACCAGCAGCATAGGAACCACCAAAACCAGAACCGGAGGCTCCAGCTCCACTAGCACCACCAGCACCATCATCGGGGGGAGGTTGATTGTATTGCGACTCGAAACACTCTGGGGGCACAAAACTCCTGAATGCAAACATCATTTTACTGATCTCCACCGCCATTGTATGCATTGTAGACTCCATTGCTCCCATTCTTTCATTCAGAGTGCTTCCCAAGACACCACCAGCATGGCCCAAGTCATTGACCTTGTTTGTCAAGATATCGAATGTTGTAGCTTGACTTGCCATTCGTGCTGCGTAGTCATCAAGAGCCCTTTGATTATCTCCAATATTGATCCCTAACTGCCCCATCGATTGCCCGAACTGCCTCATTTGATCTTCCATTGATGTCATACGTGTGTCAAGATTTTGAATATTAAGGGACGGTGTTTGGCTTAGGTGACCTCTCTCTAATACTGGTTCTGATAGTATTTGGCGCTCGGTTTCGGGCCTTAAAAATGAAGGTCCCTCTCCCTAAACGCTCACACACACTCCCTATCTCACGCTCGTGTATGTCTTCAATAATAGATCCAAAATAAGAAGCAGTACCTGCAGAAACTGGATAAGAAAAATAATTTGCAGTTATGGGATCTGTTCCTGTTGTTTCCTGAGTTGGAATCTCAGGCTGAGAGGCTGAAAAGTGTTCTTGAACAACATCAGAACCGACCATCTTTGCAGCATCAGTACGTACCGGTGAAGGTACTGCTGAAGTTCGTAAAGCTTCATGTCCTTTTGAAGCAACAGTATCTTCAAAAGGTACAAATTCCTCACCAGAATCCCTATCTGCAGACTGTGCAAGGGGAGAACCACTCACGTAACCAACTGAGAATTCTATCTCGAACATCAAGTCGAAATTCGAGATGAGTTTCGAGATAGAGATTAACTCGAAGTTATTCTCAGAATTGGATCTTTTCAAAATATCCCCTCAAGTGGAACCTCATCTCAAACTTCGAGATAAAGTTCGAGATAGACCTTATCTCGAATATTTTGAAGATGGAACTAGGCACACTGGTAACTCGAACTCGAACCCGAAGTCGAGTTTCGAGATGAAGTTCGAGATAGACACTAACTCGAAAATCTTCCCAGACTTAGAATTTTCAAAACTTCACTCCGGAAGCTCAAATCGAAATCCAAGTCGAATTTCTAGATGAGTTTCGAGATAGAAACTAACTCAAAATTTTGAAGATACTTAGATTTCTCAACAATTAAATTTCCAAATTAATATAAATATCAATTCAAGGATTTTTAATAAGTGACATAATTAAAACATGCCTTGATAATTCTAAGGCCTCTAATTACATGAAAAACATAGGTAAATTCATCAAAAAATCATGCAAAATTTAGAATATTATGAATTTAACTCCCCCTATGATCATGCAATCTAACAAGCATAAATTCAAAGATTTGTACTATTAAATACACTTAAAACACAAGGAATTCATGTAAAATAACACTATATGTAACCTATAACAATCATTAATTAGGCATTTTAAAGTCTAAGCACATAATGATTAAATAGCTTGCACATAAAAAAAATCTGGATTTTACAGATAGGAAGCTTTACTAACTTGTGTTAAGCATTCCCAATTCACCAACCAATCTATTGAATGTTACTTCATCAAGAGGTTTGGTGAATATATCTGTAATTTGTTGCATTGTGGGCACAAAATGTAGCTCCACATTCCCCTCCTCGACATGTTCTCTTATGAAGTGATACCTGATGTCGATGTGCTTGGTTCTTGAGTGATCTACAGGATTGTTGGTTATGGCAATGGCACTTGTGTTGTCACACATAATTGGAATTTTCTTGTGCTCCATGCCATAATCCTTCAATTGGTTCCTCATCCACAGTATTTGAGCTACACAACTTCCAGCAGCAATGTACTCAGCTTCAGCAGTAGAAGTAGATACTGTATGTTGCTTTTTACTTTGCCAGGACACCAATCTTCTGCCAAGAAATTGACAAGCACCAGATGTGCTTTTCCTATCAATCCTGCAACCTGCATAGTCTGAATCCGAATAGCCAATTAGATTAAAACCTGTATCTCTTGGGTACCAAATCCCTAGATTTGGTGTGCCCTTGAGATACCTAAAAATTCTTTTGACGGCTACGAGATGTGATTCTCTAGGATCCGCTTGGAACCTTGCACATAAACAAGTTGCGAACATTATATCGGGTCTACTTGCAGTTAAATAGAGAAGTGAGCCAATCATACCTCGATAGCTTGTTATGTCAACTGATTTACCTGATTTGTCTTCATCAAGCTTCGTGGCTGTTGCCATGGGAGTCTTAGCTGCTGATGCATCTTCTAGATTGTACTTCTTGAGTAAATCTCTGACGTACTTGGATTGACAGATAAAGATACCATCTTTTCTCTGACTGATCTGTAATCCAAGGAAGAAGGACAGCTCTCCCATCATGCTCATCTCATATTTTTCCTGCATTAGCTTAGCAAATTTCTCGCACAAGCGCTCATTAGATGACCCAAAAATAATATCGTCCACATAGACTTGAACAAGTATTAAATCATTCTTTACATTTTTATAGAACAATGTTTTATCAATTACTTCCCTAGTAAAACCATTTTCAATTAAGAATAAGGATAGGGTTTCATACCATCGCCTTGGGGATTGCTTGAGGCCATAGACAGATTTGAAGAGAAGATACACAAAATCTACAAGTTCTGGATCGATGAAGCCAGGCGGCTGTTCCAGATACACTTCTTCTTCTAACTCTCCGTTCAGGAAGGCACTTTTCACATCCATCTGAAAAACCTTGAAGTTCTTATGTGCTGCAAATGCCAAGAACATCCTGACTGCCTCAAGTCTTGCAACCGGTGCATAGGTCTCATTATAATCAATTCCTTCTCGCTGAGAATAACCTTTTGCAACCAAACGAGCCTTGTTTCGTGTTACAAGTCCGTTTTCATCCAGTTTATTTCTGAATACCCACCTAGCTCCAATTACTGATATGTTCTTTGGTCGGGGTACCAGTTTCCAAACTTTCTGCCTTTCAAACTGATTGAGTTCCTCTTGCATTGCAATCACCCAATCAGCATCACCAAGAGCTTCTTCTATTTCTTTAGGTTCAAGCTTGGATAAGAACCCAGAATATAAGAAAATATTAGCCAGGTCAGCTCTTGCAGTTCTTCTAGTAGTCACATCAGCATCTGGATCACCAATAATTAATTCAAACGGATGGTCTCTATTCCATACACGTTCTCTTGGAAATTGTCTTGATGACTCAGCTTGACTTTGTGAGTTGTGGTGTTAACTACTTTGATTATTTTCACTAACTTCCCCTGAGTTAGTGCCAGCTCCTACAGAACTAGTGTCAACTCGTCTCGAGCCTTGAACAGTTGTCCTTGAGCTGCTATTTACTCCCCCTGAGTTGTTGCCGGTTCGTACTGAAGAAGTCTCTTATGATCTTGTAGAATTAGATTGTTCACTAGACTCAGGTTCTTCACATACACTTGGGACATTTAATGGGACAACTAACTCAGGTTCATCTTCAAGTTCATCTAAGTTCAGATTTTGAAATTTTAGGGACTCAGGTTCACTAGAATCTCTAGAAATTGATGGGAGTTTGGTATCGTCGAATCTGACGTTGTAGCTTTCAGTCACTTTTCGATCATTCACTAAGAACACCCTATAAGCTGCCACCACATCTGTGGAGTAACCAACAAAGATTCCTTCACGAGCTTTTGCTGCAAACTTGCCTAGATTTTCATCATCTATAAGTACATAGCATTTTGCTCCAAAGACATGAAAGTATTTGATTGTTGGTCTTCTGTTGTTCATTAGCTCACATAGTGTCTTTTCTTTATCTTTTATGATCAAGGTTCTATTTTGAGTGTAACACGCGGTACTCACTGCTTCGGCCCAGAAGTACAGAGGAAGTTTCGAATCATACAACAAAGTTCTTGCTGCTTCAACCAAAGTTCTATTCTTCCTTTTAACTACTCCATTTTGCTGTGGAGTTCTCGGGGCTGAATACTGACGACGTATTCCCTTAGATACACAGAAGTCATTCAGCACTGCATTTTTGAATTCAGTGCCATTGTCTGATCTAATCGTCTTCACAGTAAGTGTTGAAACATTCTCAATTTGAGTGATGTGATAAATGATTAGGAAAGGTACTTCGTCTTTCGTCATTGCGAACAATACCCATGTATACTTGGAGAAGTCATCCACGATTACCAATGCATATCTTTTCCTAGACAAAGATAAGACATTCACTGGGCCAAACAAATCCATATGAAGAAGTTGCAGAGGCTCAGTAATACTAGAAATTTCTTTGCTTTTATGCGATGCTCGCTTCGACTTTCCCATTTCACAAGCTTCACAGAGTCCTTTCGGAGCGAACTCCATTTGAGGTAGATCTCTCACCAATTCTCGTCTCGCGAGAGCATTCATCGTTTTGAAGTTTAAGTGAGATAGCTTTTTGTGCCATAACCAGCTTTCATCATCCAAAGCTTTGCTGTAGAAACAAGTGACCTCATTCTGATTTGCTGAATCCATGTCCGCAACAAAAAGATCTACCTTTCGAACTCCTCTCAAAGCCAATGAGCCTTCCTTGATGTGAGTAATTGATACACCTTTCTTGTTGAAGACAATTTCGTAACCTTTGTCACAGAATTGACTGATACTCAACAGATTGTGCTTCAGTCCCTCAACATAGGAAATATCTTCAATGATGACATTACCCGTCTTCAGTTTGCCATATCCCTTTGTCACACCTATGCTGTCATCTCCAAAGGTAACATAAGGGCCAGCCTTCATAACCAACTCTGTAAGCAGGGACTTGTTTCCAGTCATATGCCTCGATGCTCCACTGTCTAGCACCCATATAACTTTATTTCTATTCTGCTTAATGCCCTGCATTGACAAATTGATTAGACGTTCTTCGGAACCCAACTTTGATTGGGCCCGGCTTTTCTATAAGATCGAGAATCAACAGATTTAACAACAGGAGATGCACTTTTCTTAACATTACTAGAGCTTTCGACTTTCTCCTTTCCTTTCTCAGACTTGACAGATTTGTCAATCTTAGGAGAAGGTTTGTCACTCCTAACTTTAGGAGGGCTGACAGTCTTGGCGCTCACATGCTTCTTTTTGATGTTTGAACTAGCAGCAGTATTTGAGCATGACTGGCTAGATGCATTCATTAAATTCACAAAAGTTTTCATGATGTTAAAAGTGCATGGCATACAATTAGGTTGACCACACTGTGCATGATTCTGATGCAGATTATTCATTGTATGTGTGGCAGGCATGGCATGTGCAGCAGGAACATTTATGTTAGCTTTACATGCATAAGAAAGATGTTCAGTAGATTTACAGTGATAACATGCTTTCTTTATTCGTTCAGCCTTAACCTCTTTTATGCCTTTTTCTTTCTTACCTTGTTGTTTAACAGCCTTAGCTCCTAATCCTGCTCTAGATTCATCTCTAGGGCAATTGATTTTAACTTGTTTGATAGGAGTTATAAGTTGTGCTTTCTGGCGATCTTCCATCTCAATCTCATATCTAGCTATTAATTCAGTCTCTTCTTCTAATCGAGGAACAAGGTGTTTGAAGATAGGTTTGACAGCTGATTTAAGAGTGCTAGGAATTTCCTTTTTAAGGTCACTGGAACTAGTGTCGATAGGTCTCTTTCCTCCTTTCTTAGATAAGTTAGAATAGTCAAGTCCTATACCTATTCCAGTTATTTTCTTAAATGTGCCGTTATCTATATACACTTTACTAGCAGCTAGTTTGTAAGCTTCGCATTTAGTTTCTAACTCAGCTAGGTCGTTCCTAAGACATGCTTCTATTTCTCCCTTAAGGATGAGCTTGTGTTCCAAAGATTTAATAGAGTCTCTTAGGGAAGTATCCACAGTGCAAGCAGCCTCAAACTCTTCCACTTTTGCCTCAAGCATTCTGCTTTTGGCGACAAGTGTTTTCTGTTCCTTTTGAGAAGTGTCTAGGCTTTTGCACAACATATAGATCTCTTCACTAAGAGCTCCGTTCTGTTCCTTATACTCATCAATGGACATTTCTACTTTAAGGGTTAGAACTCGTACCTCTGGTTCCTCTGATGTCTCAGCCATGAGGGCAAAGTTTGCTACATGAGTAACATCTTCCTCATCTGACTCATCCCAAGCTCTTCCTTCTGTTACTAATAAAGCTCTTTTTCCATGTCTTTCCTTCACCAGCGATTCATACTTGCTTTTGAGGGCTTCATATGTCTCTTTTGGATAAGTCTGTTTAGGCTTTTTGCAGTCCGTAGCAAAATGTCCAGCTTCACCACAGTTATAGCATTTGAACTTCATTTTGAAATCCAAAGGAGATTTGTAGCTGGTACTCTTGCCTTTACCTTTGTAGCCTGACGAACTACCACCACCACTACAACCCGATAGTAAGATGAAGAATTTCTCTGAGGTCGGTTGCTCTTTCTGAATCTCATGTTGCTGAACTTCCTTGCCATGTATGCCACGACACTATCGTCCATGTTGTCCAACTCCTCTTGGGTGAAGTAGTCATCATCACTGTTAGAAGTACACTCGTCATCATTATTAACTTGATGTGGTGCAGGTGATGATTTAGACTTTTCTGCAACTATTGCCTTCTTAGACTCTTCCTCATCAGCAACTAATCCTGATGCAGTTTCTTTTCCTTTTGAATCATTGTCCCATGCTTGATCTTGAAGTGTCTCCAGCTCATAGGTCTTTAGTATTCCATAATATTCTTCCAGAGAAGTTGTATGCAAATCTCTGGTTTCTCTTACAGCGTAGACCCTATGTTCAATGCTCTTTGGCTGGTTCCTCAGATATCTCGTATTGGTCTCAACCATGGGGAGAGTTACACCTCTCAGATTCAAATCCAATACCAACTGACTGAATCTTAGATAGTCGTCTGTTATGCCTTCTCCTTTTCTTATTCTGAAGGTGTCATACTCCATCTTGAGTATGAGTGTCTTGTTGCTTCTAACCTCTGCAGATCCTTCCATGACAACTTCTATCTTGTCCCAAATCTTCTTTGCTGTAGTCAGACCTTTGACTATGTTGAACATTTCATGATCAAGGGATTCCATCAAGGTTTGTCGTACGGAAGTATCATAAGCTATTTGCTCCTTGTCAGCATCTGAAAAGTCCGATGCCTTTTTAGGCTCAGACCGAGGTGGTATAACCTCCTTTCCTTCCGTATGCTCAGGAATAATCACCATTGGAACAAATTTACCCTTGTCAAGGACTTCCAGATATTCAGGGTTAACTGTCTCTAAGTAGAGTCTCATTCTGAAAACCCATTCTTCATAGTGATCTCAGTTGAACATTGGGATCTTGAATGCATTTTTAGGAGCCATTTCAATTCTGGTCACCAAAAGTTTTGAAGTACCCAAGACTCGGCTATGTAGAATATATATGTAGAACTTCTGCCTAAGTCGAAATTTCTCTAAGTAGAAATTTTTGTTCAAGTCGAACTTCACCAAGTAGAAATTATCCAAGTCGAATTTCTATGTAGAAAATCTCAAGTAGAAACTCTATGTAGAACTTTTGTCCTTGGAATAACTTTGCTGCATATCACTTTAATATTGAATAAACAATATTATCTCTTTAACACCTTTTTGACTTTTGAGGCTTTACTCACCTAAATTACCTAACCCACGTGCTAGGTACTGAGTATGTTCTGCTATGCTTTCTGCCGTGAATAATGCACATCAAAAGTCCAAAAACACTCTTTTTTTTTTTACTTTTTATCTTTTTGAGAAGGAAATCAAAAAGTTGTTGGGTTGTCTTCTTTAATAAGAACAAATGATGAACACTCAAGAACACCAAATATCAAAGTACCCAGATTAATTCACAAAAATTAATTAAAATACACCCAAGCTAAATAATAACACCTGGAGTATTTAAATAATTTTTTTTCGGATGAGTTTTCACTACAAACGAATTAAAGCTCACTTTTCTAGAATTTTAGAAAAGTAGATCTAGAAAATGAAAACTCACGATTCTTCTACCAAACACAAGGATCTATGTTTTGTGTGTTAAACATATAGCTCTGATACCAATTGTTAGGTCCAAATGTGTTGTAGAGGGGGGGTGAATACAACTTTTCGAATTTGATAAGCAATAAATACGATGCAATAAATGAACACACAGATTCAAGGAATATATGTCTTATATATAACTTGAAGTGGTTGCTACAACATTCATTACAAAGTATAACAGAAGTTCAGAGAGTAGTGAATGATACTAAGCTCTGTGAATACACTCTCTCTCTTTTACATGTGTTTCTCTCAAGAATTGCTCTAATAAAACATTACACAAGTACTTCTATTTATACTACATGTAATCTATGTCCTGTAATCTTCAAAGACTAAGATATACGTGGCCCAATGATGTCCACATAAATCTTGTCTTATCTTGAAAGCTTGGAAATCTGCCAATCAGAAGATGCCATGTGTCATGTTGAAACTGCACTCTAAGTAGAACTTCTACATGAGAATTTCTACTTAGCCATCTCGAATTTCTAAGTAGAACTTCTACTTAGAAATATTCTACTTGGTCATCTAGAATATTTAGTACTTAGAAAATATTCTGGTCTTCAACTTGAAACTTCAATGACTACTCCTACCATCGATGAACGACATCTCATTGGTGGGAACCTAATTTCATCGTTTAACGATGGAGATGGACATCTATAGTCCCAACGGTGCACTGGAGGGGCGACACCACTGTCCGGAGGGAATTCGTCCCTGAATTCATTAAACCCACAATCGACTATTGCGGATGAGTAATTTGAGCCCACAAATCCTTTCGTTTATGGCCTAAAGAGCCATTCCATGAGTCCCTCGGGGTTAAGAACGTCCCGATCCTATGACGGGCTCCTTGCCTTGATGTCTCTTGCTATAACGGACGTCATCTTCTTCATCTTCTTCGAACGAGAAGTCGTCTTTTGTGTATGATCCGGATAGAATTTGATTTCCTCCAACAAGGGGACCAAGCCTTCAATGTATTGGGGCACATACTTCTCATGAGTAAATCGATGGTTCCATCAGCAGTTGGGAACAGTGACAACCCATAAACGGGGTTTTGAGTTATTAGGATCAATCATGACGGTGATGGCGATCCGTGCTCATGGTGCTCTATTAGTCAGAGGTAAAACCACCATCTGAAATTAGGGATTCGCTCCTTGAGTTAGTGAATTTTGGATCATCCCTTGGGGATCACCCCTTGGAGACGTGTCTCTGGGGGAGTTATTCCCTGATTGGAAGTCGAGGGGAGTGGATCATCAGTCTGATTGATCTTTCATCATCGTTAGTGAACGATCGAGACTCCTCCCTCATGCTATATGCGAAGGTTCCAAGTCTAAAACATGGGGCGAATCATCCCCTCTTTAGGGTGGGAGCCCATAACTTAGGTTCTAAGTTGTAAGCGGTGTAAGCACCATGGTAGAGATTTGTAATCATGCTACCCTATTATGGGCATAGCCATGCCTGGGATTCGGGATCCGCCCTTGGAGAGTTTAGAATCGTTCTTTGGACTCCCTCTCCTTGGAGACTCGTTTAAATTCCTGTTCCTCGATTATCCAACCCTTAAACATTAGTAGATGTGGATTGCATACCAAGTGTGGTGATCAAAACGCGTATTGAGGCTGTGGATCGTCACATCCATTTTTTATCTCCGTGTATTTTCCATGGTTGACGTCTTTGTCCCACAGACGGCGCCAAATGTTGTGGAATAAAAAGTAGGGTGTAATTAATTCGTGTATTGATTGTTAGGGATTGAGAGCTTCGAGCTTTAATGGTGGCTGCTCTTGTTGTCGGGGACTAACTCGGTCCTAACAAGATGCCTACGTACCTTGAGAATATCAAGAATCAAGCCAAAATGTAGTTCTAGAGTTGCCTACGTGGCTTGATGCGCCCTCGCGACGTAGTGACGTAGTGGCTTGTATGTCCTTATTCGAGGATTAAGCCTAAAACGTGGTGGGTGACGTATGGAGCTGTGCCCAAAAAACGTTCTCCTTTAGAATGAGGGGTTAGTCCCTTTATATAGGCTTGAGAAGCCTTGGAATTAGGGTTTAGTAACTTGGTGTGCAAGTTATACAATTTGGGCCCAATTCTAGATCCTTCCATGAGGGAGGTGGATAACTATAGGAGTTGTATGCCTTGGAGGCTACTCCATAGATGATTTGATTTCCTTTTGGACTCGACAACAAAGTCTATTATTTGGTTGATTTATTAGCCACGAATTTATTATTTAATTAAGGTTTTGGGCCTCATTAATGGGCTTTAACCTTGGACCAATCTAGGTTTAATTAACGCAACATTAAGTGTGTCTTTAGGGCTTACTTTCAACCCATATCAGTAGGTGTAAGAGCAACTCCAATGTAAAGACTCCTTACTTATATTTGTCCTACGTGTACATAATTTAGGGGTTCAGCTTAAAAATTCATGTTCCAACGGAACTCCATATCCCCTATAAATTTTAAATTTAGGTGAAGGAAAATCAAACCCCTTTTTTAGGGAAGAGAAAAGCAAATCCCTGTAATGTCACCTCATCATTCCTTCTTTATAATACAATATATATCTACTCCCATACTCTCATCATTCCCTATATTATTTAAAATATTAATTAAATATTATTTTTTTAATTATAGGTAATGAATATAGGTAACACTATTGGAGTAAAACAACTTTTTGGTTCCCTATATTTTAGGTAACCATTATTTTATTATAATTTAGGGAATGAAAATAGCGGTTACCATTGGAGATGCTCTAATAGTGTAATAAAAAGTGTAAAATAAAAAAGTAGTGGGTGTAATAGTGCAAAGTAGTGTTAAAAAATAGTAAGTATAGTTGGTTCATTCTTTTTGGGACGTCCCAAAAAAGAATATGGGTCATATAAAATGGGACGGAGGGAGTACCTCATATCGGAGTTTCAATGTTTGACACTAATAAATTCTTGATATTAATAATATTATTTATATAAATTTATAATTTTGTTAATTAATTAAAAAGTTTAATTTTAGAGAATCAAGTTTAAGGGTGTAATTTAAATCGAGTTAGTTCAAACTCGACTCGAGATCGGTTTGAAAAAATGGGCTCAACTCGGCTCAAACTCGTTATCGAGCTCGAGTTTGAACTAGGCTCGATAAAAAACTCAAATCGAACCGAGTTTTTTTGAGCTCGATTCGATGTTCGAACCGAAAATGAATAAGTTGGTTCATTCTTTTTGGGACGTCCCAAAAAAGAATATGGGTCATATAAAATGGGACGGAGGGAGTACCTCATATCGGAGTTTCAATGGTTGACACTAATAAATTCTTGATATTAATAATATTATTTATATAAATTTATAATTTTGTTAATTAATGAAAAAATTTAATTTTAGTGAATCAAGTTTAAGGGTGTAATTTAAATCGAGTCAGTTCAAACTCGACTCGAGCTCGGTTTGAAAAAATGGGCTCAACTCGGCTCATACTCGTTATCGAGCTCGAGTTTGAACTAGGCTCGATAAAAAACTCAAATCGAACTGAGTTTTTTTGAGCTCGATTCGATGTTCGAACCGAAACTCCATTAAATTTTTTAAAAAATAGTCATGTGTTTATTATTTTATGTATCATCACTCAACTCTATATGAAAACAACTTTTAAAATTTAACTTGATATTTTCTCCATATATTATGTGCAATAATATATTATTAGTATAGTTAGTGAAATTTCTGAATTAAATTTGTTCTAATATGAGAATATGAGATATTTAATTATACATTTTTATAAATAGTTTATAAAATTTTATTTTAAATTTAAACTGATAATTATAATTTTTAGTTATTAGCTCTTTTTTTTTCAAATTTTAAAGTGCAAAACTTACATTTCAAATCTTTATTTTAGAATTTTAATTTTCAAAAACGAGAAAAAACGATATAGCATAGTACATATACTTGTAAAAAATGATTAAAATGAAGAGTTTTTCTTTCGTACAATAGATTATGGACTAGAAAAGACTAAATATTTGTTACTGGTCAGTGGAAAGCAAATGTGCATATGATGGATTTTAGGTTAGAAAACTCAAAACTCGGTAAAAACTCGAAAACTCATTTAAAAATTCGATAAATTCGTTTAAAAACTCGATTAGCTCGATAACAGCTCGAACTTGACTCGTATAACAAATGAGTCGAGTTCGAACACAAATTTCAGGTTCGATAAATTTTAGGTTTGACTCGATTTGAAAACAAAGCTCAAACTCAAATTTAATAAGCACAAATTCAACTTAGACTCGAATTACACCCCTAATCAAGATCGAATTAAATCTGACTAGAACTATAAACAACTTGGTTTCATAATTAGTAAATCAAACTAGATGTTAATATTTTAAATCTGAAATTATAGAACAGAAACATGATAAATGACGTACGTGTCTCGTAAGATATGTATCGTTCTTACTGAAAGCTGAACGAAATCTCGCGAAGAAAGACTATCAAAGTAAGACCAATAATCTAGCATGTCACGAATTTAATAAGTCAAGCAAAAAAGAAAGAATTCCATAATAAAATGATTACTGACACTGTTTAGGTTAGTCGTACTTTGATGATGACATTAAAAACCAAAATATAATCATGTTTGTGTTCGAATTTCAATCGTAATTTTTTTATGAAATCCTTTATTATAATACCTGAGTCTACCATATATCAGTTAACCAATCAGAAAACTATGAATTATTTTAGAACCAATCACAACGCATTCCTAAATTATAGACCAATCATGTTATATTAAGAGTTTTCCTTATTTACATTCTCATACTACTTCATTAACTATGGTTAGTTAACACTTCTATAATTTTGATACAATAAAGATTTTATTTAACATATCCATAAATACATATTTTTAAATCAAAAAATATTTACTAAAAAATCACAATTTGTAATTTGAAATCAATCACGATATACTATTATTATTTTAAATAAAATTTTATAATTAATCATTCATTAATCAACCACTCTTTTAACATAAAATCAATCACAATCACATTATCATACATTATAAATAGATTTTCATAATACATGTTGTACAATTTTTTTTAAATAATTATAATCTAACTCAACTATAAATCTGAAAAATCGGATTTGAAATCAAATTTGAAATAACTTGGATAAAATTCATACCTTCAAAGACTATCATACACTATTAATAGATTTTCATAATACATGTTGTACAATTAAATTTTTTTAAATAATTATAATCTAACTCAACTAGAAATCTGAAAAATCAGATTTGAAATAACTTGGATAAAATCCATACTTTCAAAGACTCGATTGTTTCAAAAGCTCAAAAATATATTTATTCAAAATTTGTTAATGAAATTAATTATTTAATAAATATAAACCAACACTACAAAATCGGATTTGAATCATATTTTAAATAACTTGGATAAAATTCATATCTTCAAAAACTTGATTTTTTTGAACACTCGAAAATATATTTATTCATAATTTATTAATAAAATTAATTAATAAATCTTTTATTATTTTAAAATTTTTCTTTATTTATCACTCTTATCTTATTATATTAACCATGAATAGTTAACAATTTTAATTTAAATATAGTAGTTTACTTGATTTTACATATCAATATATTACATATTTTTTAAAGTTAAAAAACAATTATAATAAATTAGTATAAAATTAAAATCAATCAGGAAGGATTACAGTTAGATGTAGTAAGCCAATCAGAAAATTTTGAATTATTTTAGGACCAGTCAGAGGACATTCCTAATTTTAGACCAATCATATTATATTAAAAGTTTTCCTTATTTATCATTCTTATCCTATTATATTAACCATGATTAGTTAACAATTCTAAATTAAATATAATAGTTACTTGATTTAACATATCCACATATTACATATTTTTTAATATTAAAAAACAATTACAATAAATTAGTATAAAATTAAAATCAATCAGGATTATACATAAATATAATATTAAGCAATTTTTACAATTTTTATTCTTCACTTTTTGATTTACAATTAATCATAATTACATTATTATACATTACAGATTAATTTTATAAATATATATAAGAGCCATTTTAGAATTTACCACAGAAATTATATCAATCATATCATTCTCATCCTAAATTACTTATCTTGGTTACTTAATAATTTTTTTGAAATACAAAATTTATTTTATTTACTACATGCATAAATTAAATATTTTTTAAAGTGATAAAATATTTACTAACTTATCAATATTTTAATTTAAAGTCAAACAAATTTATACTATTATATATTACTACAAGCTAATTTTCATAAATATCAACTACAATCATACTATAATACAGTATATAGTTATATATTACAGATTAATTTTCATAAATACTTAATAACTAATTAATCACAATTTTTGACTTAAATCAATTACAATTATATCATTATATACTGACACATCTATTTTTTGCACAAGTCTCTATGTATAGAGCTATTTTCCAAAATTGTGTATTTATGAATTGATTTTAATATAAATATTATTTTAATACATGAGTCTATTTCATCTATTTTATATAATATAGTATTTTAATATCTCAAATTCTCGATCTACAATCATAAGTTGCAATCAAATTTGAATAAATATACTATTATTGAATAAAAAAAATTTTAAAATTGAAAAATATTTACCACACTATTCTAAATACACGTTCAAAATTTAAATTAATCAATTATTAAAAAAACCTAACAACCAGTTAAAATATTTAAATGAATTTTAAACTAATTATCTTTAACATTTTACTTATCAATTTTTTTTAGCTATGCAATAATTAATGGGACAAACAAATTGACCTGGCAAAATATTTGAATTATTCAAAATACTAAATATACTCTTAAAAAGTATTAGACATTATTTAGTGCATAAATAATCAGATTACAGAATCAATGAAAATATTGTTATTGAATATTTTTATAGCAAATTCGTCAACTCAGCGCAACAATTCTTATAAATCACTATTTTTTATATATAATTAATTTATCAATAAAAGGACATACGACACCTACAAAACTAATCAAAAATTTTAAATTTTCTTATAAATTGTATAAGAATCAATATAACAAAATCCAAATCAATTCGAACAACCGACCATTGCTACGATCTATACTATCCAAATCAATGAACCAATATAACAAAATCCTTTAAATCTAAGATTTCAGATGCCAAAATAAAAGAACCTACCCTCGCAAAAAGAAAGAACAAAACCCAATATATGGGTTGACAAAAACCACTAACGGGGTACTAGACTCTCGATAAATAGATATATTTATTGAAAAATAAAGTGAACTCAAGGAAAAAAACGGAAGTTATCATTCACAAGACAAAATACAAAATCCAATATATCAGTAAATAAAACCTACCAACGGGTTACTAGAATCTCAATAAAGAGAGATTTTTATTAAAAAAAACAGAGCAAAATTAAGAAAAATGATAAAAGGTGGGCTTATCATCAATCAAAATTGATGTAGCCCCTAAACTTTAGTTTAGTATTTTTTGGGAGAGGAGCAGAGAGAGGAACGGCTATAGTCATCGTTATAAAAATCACTATTATTGCTAACTAGATAGGTCAATACATAAAATTATATATTATTCTAATAAAAGGTTCCCTTTCTAATTTTGTATTCTTGAATTAAATTAACAGTATTCACTTTTCACATCATAATCTAAGAACAGATATATCAAATTCGCTTGGTTGGTTGATAACATTTATTTTTAATATCAATAGAACTTTAAATATAGGTAAAAAAAAACATAACAACTTGGTAGATAGATTTTAAACAAACAAAGCTATTTGTTAGTTTTGTTTTGTCTAAATAAAACAAATGTATCGGTTTCGATATTGGATTGGGTTTTGGATCGGATATCGGTTTGGTAAAACTGAAATCCAAATTCAAATCGAAACTATTTCGGGTTTAAAATTTAATTCCAAACTTGAATCCGAAAATTCGGGTTCGGTACATCCAAAATTTCGGGCTCTGGATCGTGTACTATTAGATCGAATAATTTTCCACCCCTATTTATGTGTAAGAAAAAATTAATATTTAATGTACCATGTTTTAATAGAAACAAAATAAAATAAAATCAACCTTCAAACTCCCAAAGTGAATATACACATTTTAAGTTGTCATTAAAAATAAGTTGAGAGTAATCACCATAAACTCTGATAGTCATATCTTACTCTAAGAACAGGATATGTTGGATATGTTTGGTTGATTGATAATATTTATTTTTCTATAGTAAATCAATTTACTAATAAAAGAACATACAATTGTAACAATCATATTGAACAAACACATATGAAACTGGATTATAAAAAAGTTTCCTTTATCATAACTACGTTCGTTTAATAGATCTTACACAGTAGAGATCCTTTCTCACATTGCTGAAACATACAACATTTTTTTGAGAGACAATCTTATGATTTATTATGGTCGTGAGAAATAAGTGTTTATGAATTTTCAATATGTATTTGAAAAATTGATCGCAACCCATATAATTTTTTTGATTAAATTAATATAATAAAAATTCTAGAAACCCACGGTACTTTACATTTAAATACACCAAATTTTCAAAAGAACAAAACTTAAAATATGGGTAAAAACTTATGAACTTGGTAGAAAGATTCCGAAAAATGAGAAAAATAAAATGAAAAATAAAATTAAGAAAAACAACAAAGAAGGGTTTAGAGCGTTTCAACGGGGAATGATGATAATTGTTTGATAATATTATTTTTATTGCAATTGGTATAAAATGACGAATAAGTAATTCTATACTTAAATTAATTACATTCTCATGAAATTAACTTTTTTCCTAAATAATGATTAAAATAAAATGTTTATATTAATTAATTAATTAATTTTACCGTTCGGTGCGTAGCACGGGTAGAACGCTAGTATCATTTTATGAAGATTACACAAAATTTTAGGGGGTGGCATTGTATTATGATTTTTAATGATAATTCTTGGGGTAATGACTTTTATGGATTTTATAGACTTTTAATGACTCTTAATGATTTTTGTTGAGTCACCAAAATTTCGAAATACTTTTGATGACTTCTATTAAAATGACTTTTAAAAACTTTCATAGACTTTTTAATATATTTTGTGGTGTACTAGACTAACTACAAAGATCATATATTAGCCTATGCTGTGAAACTCTTTAACCTTATTTCACTATAACCCAATTTCGATCGTGTGTTATCTGATCAATCCGGCCACCAAAAAATTGATATAAGATATATTTCTTGTTAAATTGAGTATTCATTGCATATTTTTATCTGGGAATTATATATTTGTCACTATTCATAGTTAATTATGATGCAGAGCTATGTCATTAGCCAGCAATATTTTTATGATGTAAAGCTATTTTATTGGTGTTTTATGTGAATTTTTGCAAGCACAATATTTTTAGAAGCCCATGAATTACTATAATGTTTGATGGATTCTTATTTTACTTTGTGTGTTATGATCTAGTTATACAAAATTGCAAAAGATCGCACCATAAATAATATCGTTTACTAAAATGAATATAAATATGGAAATTGAAAACGAAGAAGAGGAAGAAAAATAGATGGAAGAAGAGGAAGAAAGAGAGAAAAGCGACAAGAAATTTAAAAAAAATTGTTGACAGTAATGAAACAATATTATTCAAGATTATTTTTATAGAGTCATTAGAAGTCATGTCAAATCTTATAAAAAAACTCATGACTTTTTTTTTTCAAGGGATGTAGTTATAATTTTTGTTAAAAGTCATTAAAAGTCATTCTCTTTAAAAGTCATTGACTTTTTGAATAACATGATACTTATAAAGAGTCTATAAATGTCTAAATTCAATACCGCCCTACTTTTAAATACTTCTTAAAAGTCTTAATTGAATAACACCATACTTTTAAAGACTCTTTAAATGTTAGAATTGAATACCTCATTACTTTTAAAATCATTAAAAGTCTTTAAAAGTCTTAATACAATACCACCCCCTTAATTATATCAGAATATGACTATTTAAATTTGTAAATATGTTTCATATAGTTGCACTTTCTTTAAATCCGAAACTTATACGTGACAGCCTCAAATATCAACTTCCTCATCATCACTGCCTTTAGTTTGTAGAGGATTTCTTTCTAGGATATTAGGGATCCTCTAGTTCATTAAGGCTCTGTTTGAGATTGCTGTTAAAAATTGTTGTGCTGTTAGAAAAAGTGCTGGTAAAAAAAATGATGTTGTAAAAGCTGAAGACTGTTTGGTAATATTTTTTATATGTGCATATTTTGATGTAAAAATATATTAAAAATAATGCATTTGGTGAGGTTTGATGTTGAAATCAGCAAGCGCTTTCCGCAAAAGCTGAAAAGCAGCAGCTTTTCCCAAAAGCATGGGGGCCTGCTTTCTCTAAAAACAGTTTTTAAGTCAAAAGCACTTTTCAAAAAAGCAGTTTTTAAATTTTATCAAACACCTTTTCAGCTGCTTTTCAGAAATAAGCTGTTGTTGCTGTCTGCAACAGCAATCTCAAACACACCCTAAGTGGTATGGAATTAAAATAAAATTAAAATAAAATTAAGGTGATATGAAGTCAAATCATCATTTTTTTATATCATTATTTATTTTTATGCTCAAATTATCTCTATGATTTGAAATTATTAATTATATCTATTTTTCACAGAATTATATGTTGAAAGCATTTTAAAATACATGTAAAAATCAAAAGAATATTTAATTTGATTGACAAAAGTATACTAATATATCATCAAAAAAATCATATTTTTATTTTTGTTTTAATTTATGACAAAAGTTTAATTATAACTTTAATTTTTTATGTTATAATTTTATATTCATTATTTTTATATAAAAAAATATCAGAAATTAATAATTTAAAATTTACAATCAAAATACTTTATAATGTGTGCAAAAATTAAATATCATCTATACTATTATATTAAATCTGAAACATTTAAAGTTTTTCGGTTTGGTTTTCGGTTTGGTTATCATAATTATTAATAAATAATAAAATAATATAATTAATGGTAATTAGTCGATTACCTTTTTCATGTTTACTTTTAATTGAATATATTATCTTTTATAAACATCTAAAACATCAATTGTACCATATCTTCCAAAATTAATATTTCTTTTTAAATTAAAACAAGTTACCTTCTAATTTAAAGCTAATCTTGCAATCATAATATATGCCAAAAAAATATCATAGAATATCTCCTAATCATTAATAAAATATATTAAAAATTCGTATATGATGTTTATAATAAGAAAACATGAGTATATCAAATTATATTAATTTAAAATTATTTTAAAAAAAAATTGATTATAAAAAACATAATTGTAAAATTAAATAAAATTTATAACATATCAAATAAAATTAATCTTACAATCATAATATATGCCAAAAAATATCAAACAATATCTTCTAATCATTAATAAAATATTTTAAAAATCCGTATACGTAGATAAAGAAACATGAGTATGATTCGTAACTTGAGTATATTAAATTATATTAATTTAAATTAAAAAACCTTTTGAAAATATTAATTATAATAAAATGTAATTTTAATATTAAATAAAATTTATAACATGTTAAAAGAAACCCGTGCATGGCACGGGTCATAATCGAGTAATATTATAATTATGAAACATTAATAGATTTGGTGCCTGTTTTTTGAACGGAACATTAAAAAATTTGTACGTGTTTTTTGATACAATATGATACTTACCTTATTTAATTATTTTATTCTATTACCCTTAAATCTTTTATTTAATAATAAAAAACAAAACTCAATCTTTTCTCAAAATGTCACACTCAGCTCTTCCCAACACTTCTCCTAAATAATAACTAACCAATTACCTTTTTCAATTATTATCTTTTGTAACTAAAATCTCTTCTTTTCAGTTTCTTCTTTTCAAAATATGGTCGTTCTAATTAATGAAATAAACTAATAATATTACAATTACTAATAATTAAGTTATTACCTTTTCCAGCTAAAACATAATATATATTCTATATTTTCTATCTAAAATATCTCATTTTCTCCTAAATAATAACTAACCAATTACCTTTTTCAGCTATTACCTTTTCTAACTAAAATATGTTCTTTCCAAAAATATGACCGTTCTAATTAATGAAAGAAACTAATTTATCTATACTTACTATATTATAAAAGACAAAACATTAAAAATTTTGGTACTTATTTTTTGTGTATACTTTATTTAATTGTTTTACTTTAGTACTATATAGTATATTATAAAGATGATATAAAAGAAGAAACAAAATCAAAACGCAATCTTTTACCAAAATAAGGTACTGTGCGAGTTGCATTGATTTCTAAATTTCCACTCATCTTATCATCCCTCGAGTATATATATACAAATACAAACTATAGCATATTAAATTCTAGATTAACTAATCAATTTCTTTTTTCAGATTAAGCATATTACTTTTTATATTTTTTTAATATCTAATTATTTTCCTTTTTAGGTAAAATACAATATATTTTATCTAACTAAAATTTATCTTTTCTAAAAACACTATGATCAATTCCATTTAATTAAATAAATTATTTATATTATAATTAATATTAATTAATCAATTTTCTTTTTCAGCTAAAACAGGTTACCTTTTCTACGTTCTCTAATTAAAACCTCTCTATTTCCAATTATATCACTGGCGGTTTATAATAATTAACCGATTACCTTTTTAAGCTAAAACATATTGTATTTTCCATATTTTTTAACTAAAACCCCTCATTTTCGAAATATATCACGAACAATATCTATATAATTATGAGTAAATATATCACGAACAATATCTATATAATTGGTGTAAAATACAGCCACCACTTTCTAATTTACTCTATAATTATTATCAAATCAAACTATTTCAAAATTTAAATCTACAAAATTCATGTTTTAAAAAATTCAATTCAAATTTAAAACAAAATCGTATTAGAAGAAATCCGTGCATTGCACGGGTTTTAACCTAGTATATATTGAAAAAAAAAGAGTACTCAATAGTTAACATTTCAAAACTTTCAAAAAAAAGTAAATTTTTAATACTTTAAAAACTCAAATGTATCCACTAGTTTTCAATAATTCCTACTATTTTTATAATTTATCACCTAAATATTAATGGATCCCACTATTTTAGCCACTTTTTTTACCCTTCTCCGTTAATTTATTCTCATTTCTTAATTTTCGTGTATAAACAAAACGTTAACAATTTAATGAAACAGAAGAAATATAACATAATAAGCAGTCTGAGATTATATTAAAAATTAGATGAAGCTTATTTAATTTCTAAATTAAATTCTTTCAAAAAAATTCTTTATTAAATACCTTTAATTTATTCTCAAAAATAGACCTATACATTTATTACATTTATATGCACAACGCGGATGAAAGTGCAAATTGGGCCCAATTATACATTTGATTTCCGAGAGCTGCTATAGTTTCTTTCTAGAATTATCAAAACGGGGGCATGATCACCAACCATTTTAGCACCTTTCAATATCAATGAGACTCCAACATCTCTGTCACCATCATTGTTAATTAATCACCAATTATCATGCTTACATGATTCCTTAGGATATTTTACCCTCAAACTGTATGTGTATTAATCGTATTTCGTGTTTACTGAAGTATCGATTCACACCTTGTCACCATACGTAGAGTTTCAAACAGATGATCAACATGCGAATATTAATTTAACACCTTAATCCTTTACGTGTCATTATAATTTATGAGTATCTACTGTTAAGGAGATGAATTGAGGTTTAAAAGGGATTAAAAGAAAAGATTAAGATTGACAATAGATTTTCAATTTTTTTTTTTTTTGACGAAAGATTTTCGATTTTCTTAAAGCTTTGCGCCGAAGTAGACAACATCGGTACCCCGCTCTGTTGGTCTTTTACGACATTTTGTTTCGTAAAAGAAAACATTTCAGACCAAATCACATTATTTTATCATCAGAATGTTTGTTAATTTTACTCGGATATACAAATCTTCACGTGTTGGCTCTAATCTTATTTTATTATGTTTTTAATATATTAGTGATGACCTGAAAAAAAGGTCTCTTCTTATGAGTTATCATGACATCATTCTCGATTATATTACGAAAGGTTGAATATAATTCACGTACGATCGTGGATAAGACTTTTTTCTGAAGAAAAATAGTGGATATTCTTTGATGTACGGAATTATTTATTTTAATTATAATATATTTTTATAGCCGATCTATAGATAAAGTACTATTTAGGTTTTTGAATTTATATCTTTATGATGTCTATGTAAATAAAGTGAATAGTATCTTTTAAACTGATTTTTATTACTTCTACTTCTACCCAGTGTTGTAGATTTTGAAAAACGGAACTATTCGGTTGAGGTACCGATTTATAATTTATCGGATGATTAAATTAAAAAAATTGCCGATTTTTACAAAATCGGTCGAATCGATTCCAAAATTTTGGCCAATCGACGATTTTTCAAAAATTGATCAATTTCAATAACAATGCTTCTACCTCTTTAAAACAAACTAATGAATGAATTTATAAAGTACAATGAAATTTGGTGGTGCACAAAAAACACACTCACGAGTAACAAAAATAAGATGAGGTAGAAGATGACGTAAAAGGGCAGTGTGATAACGAAAATTGGAGTTCCCACTCTACGAATCCTATCTCCTTTGTTTTAGTAAACGAAAGCGCGGGCTTATCATGAAAGAGCGGGCCAGCGAGTGGCCCATATCTATCACCAATATCTCCCACGTCGCCACCCATTGGGTCCTATTCGATTCAAGGGGATGAGGGTCAAAGATATGCTGGCTTCTCGGTTCTTTTTATTTGAACCAATATTTGACCCGATCCGACCAGGGTTCGACTGTCCCGATATTCAAAGTTACAAACTATGAATGAGCAGAATCGTTTAATTATGTAATTAAAGTTATTATTTATTTTCCTTTTCTATACTAAAAATTTTCTTTTCTTTAAACTTACAATATTTGAAATAATATTTTTAACTTTGTGTAACATGCGTCACGCATAAAGTCAATGATTCGGAAACAGAAACATTAATGGCTGCGAAGCTGGTGAGTAACCAGTGAGTTGGTGTCATTTTTTCTCTCTCTTTTTTTTTTTTGTTGCTAAATTGGGGTGATATTGATTAAACTACATTTTAATGGTTAATTTCACGTATATATAGTCCACAATAGTCAGGTACAAGTTTAAGCCCATCAATCGGCCAGGCCCAATTACTACAAGTTTCTTATTGTTTTTAACTGGCCATCCTAATTCCCAGCTCACAAACTTGTTGCACAAAGAAGCTGTAAGCCGAATGTAGTATTACAGTTGTAGGCTTGTCCAAAATTAACAAATAAATAAATATACAGTAAAGGAGGAAGAAATGAAATAGTATAGCTTGCTCGTGCATAGACATTATATGTAGGCACGCTCATATTTGGCAAGTTTACCAGAATAAAAGCCGACTGGTCCGGACCGGTTCGAGACAATTTTCTGCACCATATTTTTTTTTTTTGAATAAAACGTACTTGCATATATTAAATTGCTTCCAAATCAAGGTTACATGAAATAAAATCCGGCGCAGCACCAATTTAGTTCTAGTTCTGCACCATATTTTAATTCCCAACTTTCACACTAACTTGATGTGTGAATTGTGATGCATATCTACTCCTATTTTTTCCCAATTCTTCACTGGTACTACTTCCCCTTGTTTCCTGTAAATTTGTGACACATTAAATGCTTTAGACGAAGTATAAGCCCACAAAATCTACTTTACCTTTTCTACATTAATGCCGATGTCTTCACAGAAAGAGTCTGGTACAATTTATTTTTCCCATACCCTACTTCCGAATGTTTTATTTTTCTCGTACTCTACTCTCGTATGTGATGCATTGAATATGTTTGATTAGGATAGTCCTTCTGCTTTCATGAGTTCAAGGTCCTTAAATGTATGACAAAAAATTCTTAGCAGGATATCTTATTTAGGAATACTGTACTTTACAACAAAAATAAGGCCGTTTCACTAAAATTTTAGAGACAACAGAGCAGCTCATTGATGCAAGTTTAAGCTAAGGGCACGTTTGGATTGTTAATGGAAATCGGAATCGGGAATGGAAATGGGGGTCAATGAGAATGGGAATTATATGGTATCCTAAGGGGGAGGGTATGATTTACCCATCTAATGGGAATGAATTTCTCATTCCCAACCATCAAATTGCCAATCCAAACACCAACACATGGGTTTGAGGTTCCGATTTCCGTTAACCGGACTCATTAACCATGAACGAGACAACCCCTAAAAGTTATTCACTTAATTCTATGCATAAAACATCTCAAAGGTTCAACACAGACAAAGCACACTGAATATTCTATATGTTGATTCAACCAAATATTCTTACATTGTTATCTGGTTCATGTATTTATTTCCAAACAAGGATTCTCAGTTATAATCATCAGCGTGATTATGCTCCAATATCGATACATGAGTGATGCACGAGTCTAGTCTAGTGGTAGCAAAAAGAGATAGTATATCCCCCATTCCTTTGAAAGTATTTACACTAGAAGCAAAATCCAAAAACATGGAATACATAAATTAGCAGGACCTAGTGGGACTTTGGGAGGGTGGAACTGCATAAAGAAGCTCATCCACAACAGCAGCTAACTAGAATAATCAATAATTGTTCAAAAGAACTTTGAAGAATGCATTTGAAAGTATCACAACATTTTTTAAAAAAAATTCAGGGTTTACAAATTACCACAAAACAGGGAAGAAGGGCTCTGGGATTTAGCAGATAAAGCTCCTCAATATTAGAGTGGAGACCAATCTTCCCAGCCAACGAATCAAATCCCGATTGACCAGCCATTTCTTGTATGTTTTCCAGAGGCCGATGAACTCTCCCTGCTATAACTCTGCAAACTATTATAACTTTTCTCATGGTGTGATCATTTTCATCCATTTCTATCGATTCCAAAGCTTTCTGACTAGTAGAAGTTGTGAAAACACCTATACCACCCTTGAGTTCTTTTTTGTTAGATGACCCGTTTCTTATTATTCGACAAACACAGCATTTGTCAGATAAACAAAGGCTGCAGCAACCATTTATGCCGAGGGAGCAAGACACGGTTGTTCCGTAAAACCTTAATAGTTCATTACCATCTGCAAGACAACGGGGATGTTTCTTTTGGAGTTTGCTAGCATTGAGCTTCACCATCTCCCTGTATTCTTCAAATCGAGCCAACATCTTTTGCATGTTATGAACTTTAAATACCTTCTCAATTCGACCACAATGGTTCTCTGATTTCAACCAGCTTGAACGGCAAATTATTTCAACAATTTTCCTAGATGAGTCACCCTCTACGAGCTCAGTAACTGTGGAATAAAACATTTGTAAGCCTCTAGCTAAACGGAAGTAAACAATCTGAAAGAAACTGACTCTCCATAGCTATATAACTGTGCATCAAAAAGACATGAAAATACAAATCATGTGCATTAAACAACAAAGTAGAAAGATCAATTGACAAAAGGCACAGTCTACTGAGCAGAAGGTGATCAAGAATCTAGCTTTTTAAATTCAAAAGTAGAAAGTGATAAAAAGAAATATCAGTTCAGATATGCAGTTATGTAGGCAGTAGGCAATCTTCTGTTTTAATTTGAAAAAAGAAGTACAACATTCTCAGACAATAGCAATATAAAAAAATAAAACTATAATCCAATTCACAATCATTTCACATTGCAGTCTATTTGAAAGTTAGGTACTTCAAAGAATAGTTGGCATTTATATAGAAATACAAGTAAAAAAGACTGTTATCTAGCAACAAAAAAACACAGTCAACATGGTAAAAAAGGGTAACTTTGATATGAGACTACGAGTAAAGAACATGAACAGAAATGCAGTATGAGGAATACTTACCAGCGTGCTTGGAGAGATGATGAGCTTCAAGAGCTTCCATTTTTCCAAACTGCTCTCCACATTTATGGCATGTCACTGAGGAAGAAGACCCATTATCGTCTGTCTCAACAGTCGGTCTAGCTTCCGAAGAAATTCCATTTCCACCCCTCAAATTCGAAACCCCCCCAAATCTAGTCCCTTCCCTTTCTGTCAAAAGTGCAGACTTTCTTGGAGGAGTTGCTGCTGGATTTTTAATTGTAGAGCTAAAATAGTGCATTCCAAGATGCCCTCCAGGCCCTGGTGTACCTGGCCTCAAAGTACCTACATAAGTTGAATTAACACCACCACCGCTAACCCCGCCACCATCTTCTTGAAACCCACTACCAAAACCACTAATATGTAGCTCAGTTTTAGAATTACTCAAAATGACTTCATGTGTAATTGGATTCAAGAACTCACTGCTACCAATAGATCTTGGACTACAGTTAACAGGAGTCTCCCAGTGTCTTTTGCTCCCATGAATCACATCTTTGAGATTTGCAATAGACCTAGAACAACCTGACCTCCTGGACTTTCTAGTCAAGATGTTGCTCAGCTGTTTCTTGGTTTTTGGATCATGAACCTCTGATGCTTCTGATTTACAATGCAAAGATCTCTTCAAAGAAAACCACATTGTAGGCATTTTAAATTACCCCTCTTTCTTCTCAGCCACCACAAAGCTTCAAACACAAAACCCCTTAAATTTTTCAAAATTTAAAAACCCATCTTCATCAAACACGCTGCAGAATAGCTTATATAGATGCTGTTATTAATTTATATGAAGCAGAGAACAATACAAAAACAACAAATGGTAAAAAAATTGTGCTTTTTTTTCTGCAGAGAATCAAGAAAACAAAAGTTCAAAAAAATTACCTAATCAGTGAAAGCATTCCATCAAGTACAGAACTGGAGCTGCAAGATTTGTCTGAAATAATTGCTGCCCATGACTGTGAAAATTCAAATTAATAATTAAAATGGATTTTTTTGAATTACTACCAATGTAAAATATAGGTACACTGTAATGACTATATGTCTTGGGAGTGTGACCAGCAAACTGAGTGTAGTAAATGCTACCTAAATGCTTAGGTAAACATCATAAACAATGGAAAGAGACACCGCCTGAATTTAATATAGATACAGTCTGTACAGTCTTGCAGTTAAAATAAAGACTTCTCCCATTCAATATTTAAAAAGTTACTTGCATATGAGAATTTTATAAACATCTGACAGATTCTTACAGTGATTTACTCCTAGATTCTGTATTGATGTTTTTGAGATTTTTAGCTTAAATTTCAGCAAGCACTACAATGTCCTCTAATTTTTTCTGGTCAAGTGTGTTTGATAAACATTGTGGGACAATGTTACAAATTCACTTGTTCCACTTTCACATGTGTGATGTGTTTGTTATTCAAATTTGCTAAGGTGACACATGTTGACTTCTAAGTCTGATAGTAGCAAATCTAGAAAATTGTTGTTACCAAATGTTACAAAGGTAAAAAGTACAGTATTTTTTATGATATTACATAATCATCTCTATTCTTTGCCCGAAAGGAACAATTACTCATAACTAACTTTAGTGCGGGAGCATTTATAACATAAGAACAACTGGGTGCTCATTTACCTGGACAAGCTTAAGATAGAAGCTACCATTGACTAATTCTCTAAATCTTTGCTTCAGCAGAAATAATAATGTAGTCAAGTTTAATTCCCTTTTAGATTTTTGTTTATTCTATTGTTTTTTTGTGTTCATTGATCATGACAAATGTGAGTTTTGGGGGAAGGAAAATAAAGATAAGGTCTTTCGGGTTTCTTGTTAAAGAGTGGATCTGGATTTTGGTAAGATAAAAATTACAGCCCACTCGTTTTATCCGGAAAATATGAATGAAATATCTACCAAATTGTGCACGGAGGAGGCTCTAGCATGAGGGGTGGTAATTTCGGGTTCTGAGTCGGGTTCATGTCGGGTCAGATTGTACTTGGCTATTTCGGATTGATTTTCTCGTAACCCTAATCCGTATCTATTGGATTCGTGTCGGGTTTCGGTTCATTTCGTTCACCACCTCAACTGTTTTTTAGAGTGATTGAAAATATACTCATATATTATATATTTTTTTCTGTCCCTATTGCTTTTACAAAAAATTTAAGAAAAAACAGTTCATTTTTATTTCATTGCACGTGAAAGTTTTCTGTCCCTATTGCTTTTACAAAAAATTTAAGAAAAAACAGTTCATTTTTATTTCATTGCACGTGAAAGTTACAATTTAAATGTATAATATGTACCGTACCCACTTTGTGAGGTGTAAAAAAGGGCATGGCATATAAAAAATATTGTTATTACTATTAAATATATATAAATCAACTAGCGAGTCTCTATCATTGTACCTAAAAGTTACTTTATTATAATTAAATTTAGTTATTTTAAATATAAAATATTTCAAAAGCAGGGCTATAAATAGAGGGTTCATGATTTCAAAAAAAAAATAGAGGGTTCATTAATTTTCGGGTCATTTTTGGGTTTCGGGTTCGTGTCTGATTGTACCTGGTTATTTCGGGTTGAATATCTGTTGACCCAAATTCGTATTTCTCGGGTTGGGTTCGTGTCGGGTTTCGGGTTGGGTCGGAAATTATCATCCCTACATGAGCAAACCGTCTATGTGTGCAAGAAATTCTATAGCATAGGGCCTTCAAATTTGAATGGCCCCAAAATTTCTAAACCTATATATGTTTATCTTCTGAGCAATAAAGTAGGTCTAAAATCTATATTTCTTTCGTGACTGCTCAAAATTTATAATATTATCTATCCGGATAATTTTATCGTTTACATAATTTTAACGTTTCTATAATTTTTATAGTAATATTTTCTATGAGCATTGGAGTCACATTTTATACTTAACACAAGACCAATTAAAAGTTCAAGACTGGCCTCAGCATTGAAAGTGTTTGTCCTAAATCCAATCATGTATGATGAGTTAGGAAGAACTTTTTTTGTATTCTTATTTAAGTTCATTAATATTAATAAAAGACTTGTTTTGGTTTTATTACGGGCTTTATCTATTTAAAGTGTTTTAAATAAGATGTTCGATAGTTTAGAGTAAAGCTTCTAGAATTATAATGAGATTATAATAGTGAGATCTAGAAGATGATAACTCTAGACTTAAACAGTTCCTTATTAGGGAATAAGTTCACTGAACATGACTCGATAAGTTGGACAACTAATGGAGTTTACTCACGTGTCAATAGTTATTCACTGAGTGATAGTTGTACAAATGTCCTTAGACTTGAGATCGTTAAAGTTATCTTGTATATAATGAACTGTGCTTTGGTTTAATCCTTAGTCTCAAGGACATCCATTAGGTCTATTCTGGGCATAGGGATTTGTGTATGGAGATAGTTAACGGTCAATAAAGAATCTACCCATTCCAGTAAGGAAGTGAATATCCTATGTTGTTCTTAGTATGCGAGTTCTGGAATCTCTGGCCAGAGTGTATGAAATTAGGAAGGAGTTTCTAATTTGTATTAATATGAGCTTTGCATTATGAAAAAGAAATCATATGATTAAATTTGATAGGCCTGACACGAGATTCGTGCCTTATATTTAATCGAGATATTGTAAGGGTAGAAGGAATTGATTGTACGGTAACTAGTCACTGACAGGTTCTTGGTATTCTAAGCAGTGAATTCATATTATCCGGATAGTCGCGATATGTTGAGAAGCATCACTCACGATGTAGAATAAATATAATTAATCAGTTAATTATATTTAATGAATTTTAGAATTCATATAAATAATGAATAAAAGTTTATTATTATTTATTTCTACTACTGGCTTAATATTGAACCTACAGGATCACACCATAAAAACATTAATTTATTGAGGAAGGTATTTTGAGAGAGCAAGTTGTTTTCTAAAGAGTTTAGAATAATAATAATTATTAAAATAGTTTTAATTATTATTTAAACATTTTATAAGATAAAGTGTGGGATTTATATAATAATATATATTGATATATTAATTATACTAAAACCTATTTGAGCCCTATATATAGGATGAGATGAGAAGATGTTTTGTATGCAAAGTGGTTTTGTGAAAAACCTAGTTGCTACCTCTCTTCTTCTTCATCTCTTTCTCTCTCTCTCAAAAGAACAAGGGCACCATTTTTATAAAAGCTTGTTTTATAAAAAGTTTCATCGAAGGATTAATCTTGGTGGATACCGGTAGAGTGCTTCACACTCTAAGGAGCAACTGCTAGCAACCAATTTTATAAAGCTTCGATTTTCAAGGTATGGTTACGATTCCTCCGCTCTCTTGATTTTACATGATTTTCTATATGTGTGATACATGGTTTTTACGGAATAAATTGTTATATCACGCTTCCGCTCATCCGTAAATTCCTTCAAGCATGAGTCATGTACTCATGTTGGTAAAAACGATATTTACCAAAGGATGTACTGCCTGGTCTTCCTGTTTAGTAAATATTGTAGGGTTGGGTTCGATATGTCCTGTACTATGATCTTTGTTGTGTTTGTAAAGAAAACAAAAATCGTCACTTTTTTTAATGAACACATTATGACAACTAAATTGGTTCTCCATAGAGCTGTTAATACTACTACAATTCGCATGTACGTTTTTCTATGATATAGCAGACAAGTAATTTTTGAAAATGTACAATTGCAAAATTTAATTACTCATATACACATGCCTCCTTGAATCCTCGTCTTCTTATAACTAAGAGAGGGATATTCGTTATGCTAAACCATGTAAAATGAGCTGGTGATGTTTTGGTTTAGTACTATTCTCATTGGTACTATTAGGATGACAAATTCTTTTATTCCCCTAAAGGGTGTCTCTTAACTGGGAATTTGTCCATTCTTTCGTTTTTACATACACCGTTATTTTGTTCAATCAGTTTTTTTATTGAACCAATGTTCTCAAGTGAGATTCATTGGAAAATCGAAGTTTTTACATGCTTTCGGAATAACTACATTATTAGATTATTAGTTGTTCGAGATGTTAAAACCGGTATGTAGAACCAACATTGCATTACATGCTTGGCTCAGTGCTTTACTAGATCATGATATATCGTATGTTTATGTTTTACTTTTTTGTTTATGAAAAATTTCTTACTTCTTTGAAGTGCGTAGTAATCTGGAATTTGGACTGTTTCTCTAAGAAATAAGCTTCAGAGTGTATCTTTATTCTGATAAATGTTACTCTTCCTTAGGATAAAAATAATGTATTCGTCATTCTGTATCATCATAGCTTTGATACTTAACATTCAGCGATATTTTTATCAAATGGTATCGACTGAATTGAATCAGAATGTGGAAAATATTGAGGACTTGCCTACTGAGAAGTTCTTTTTCTATAGATGGTGTCTCTAGAGAACCAGAGAACTGCTTCCTCGTGTTGGTGATGGATACTGTTGTGAGAGGAATTTGGTATAACATTTACGCAGGTTGTTGCTGGAATAACGGATGAATCACATAGAAATCAGCGACGAGGTTCGCATGTCGCAGCCTAGAATCGAGAGGTATTTGTGGCTATTTTTGGACTGAATTCACAAGGTTTTCAGGCAATTTTGAGAGAGTAATTGCCGGAATTATTAGTCACAAGTGCTCATACTTGATATTAGTAGAGAGAGTGTGATTGTCCAACCTTGCAAATGACCTACATATCCTATATTTATAGGTCACTACTAGAAAAACAGCATTAGACATCACACATTAGACATCAGTTAAAAAAACCACTGATGTTAAAAGCATTTTTTACATCACCGAATTAAAAAGTGATGTCTTTTTAATATCTATACATCAGTCAATTGGTAAAGCGATGTCTAAGCCCTTTTTTAAAAAAAACTGAAACTGGCTACCCCTTGTACTTTTAATATCTGTACATCAGTCAATATGTAAAGCGATGTCTAAGCCCTTTTTTAAAAAAAATGAAACCCGCTACCCTCGCTTTTCTCCCCGCCATTAGCCAAAATTTTCAGTTTTAAGTTCCCCCCTTAAAATTTTTTCCCCCTCCCTCTCTAACACCCCGCTCTGACCCCTTTCCCCCAATTTAAAATAATAAAAAACAAAATTAAAACAAAATTAAAACAAAACACTCTCATCCCGTTTCAAAACAGAACAAAAACACACACACACTCTCTCTCTCTCTCTCTCTCTCTCTCTCTCTCTCCCTCTCTCTCCCGTTTCTTCCCCTTTGTTAATCGCTACTGAAACCAAACCCTAGAAGTTCATTTTGTTCAATTATACCTTCAATCTCGGATTACACCTTTCAATTTCTTCATTTACTTTCTTTGTTTGTTTGTTTTAATTGTTCGATTTACTCATTTGGTTTATTTTTATTCAGTTCGAGCTTAAAGAGTGGAGTTTGTTCGAGCTTGGAGCTTGAAGATTTGGAGCTTGGAGCGTAGAGTTTGAGCTTAATTATGTATTTGTTCTTAGTTTGGGGTTCAATTTTGGGGTTCAATTTTGGATTCAATTTTAGGGTTCGTTTTTGGGGTTCGATATTTGGGTTTGCTTGGTCATGTATTTGCTTGATTTACATGTTCATCTATATTTCTTTTGCTGCATGTAAGTCTGTGTGTAGTTGTATGTCTGCATGTTATTTCTTAGTAGTTGTAGTTTTCTTATTGGGCCTTAAAACTGTTCGTATATAGTCCTCTTAAAAATCTATGTTTGTTTATTCAATTTTTTGTATGTTTTTATGTTTAAGGTCCCCTGTGAACATGAAGTTAGTGTGTAAATATGTGAAACTATTTGTATAAAGTGTGTGCATGCTTGTATATATGTAAAGGTGCTTGTATATAATTCGATTTGTCTAAATTATGTATATGTAAGTTTTGTATGCTTATTTGTTTTCAAACTATCTCTTGCTATTTAAATTATGAAATCAGTGGTGTCTCAAGTCAAAGTAGGTGTTTGGGGCTTGATCGTTGTAAGTAGGCTGTTGTATATATGAGTGAATATTATAACCTAATTAAAGTGAATATCTCACTGTCTGTAAATATATATAAATGAAAATATGAAATATTTAATCATAGGTTTTATTAGCATCCTAACATTAGGATACATATGATTTGTTAGAACTTAAAAATCATAATATTATTGTTATATATAATCTTTGTTAATCAGAACTTTAATATATTCGGTATAGTCTAAATTGTAGACTACTACTTTATAGTCTTTATTACTATATTAGTTGACATTTTATTTTACAATAAGGTTGTTTCTTCTTAACATGGACAAGTCGTGGATTTTCAAAGATAGGTAATCCTTATCGTCTTTTTCTACTGCCGCATAATAGCGAGTAAGTACATTAAGTGTTTCCACATTTATTATAAATCACTTTATTAATTTATTTATATGCCTCAAATAATAGTTTTTATGATTTTGATAGTATTTGTATTTTTCATAATTTTTCATTAAAAACAATCCATTGGATATTGGTTGTGATATGGGCTGGCGAGACTTTCATACTCAATCCTCTGCCTCGTATAAGTAGTTTTGCCTAGTTAGAAAAAGCATTATCAAGGTATTTTCATTTATTTTGTATCTATTATTTCAATATTGAAATGTCGATCAATTTGCATTATGGACACTGCCAATTGTGACAGGGCGGTGATTGCTTTCAATATTTAGGCTGGAAGGGGAAATAAAGCCGCGACTATCAGATCTATTCCCGTAAGTTTTCTTTTTATTTTCTATAATTTAGTAGTTAAGGGTGGTGCCTATGACTTTGCGCTACTGCTCATTAGGATGAGGGCATTAATTTACTTATTGATATGAGTCTTTTGTTAAATAGGGATGTCCTAAACAACCCGGTGGGACTGAATGTGGCTATGTAGTTATGCGCTACATGAAAGAAATTGTCATGGACAGTGAAATGACATTTATAAAAAGGGTATTTTTCTTTGCTTCAATGTATATATAATTGGTATATATATATGAACTATGATAGGATTCATTGTAATTATTCTCGTGTTTTACACTTTTCAGTGGGCTGCCAAGAATCGAAAGCTGACTTATTCCAAGGCTGAGCTTGATGAGGTTCGATTTGAGACTCTTAGCCATATCGAGTCCTTCTTGTAAAAAAGGCCCAGATCTGCAGCTCTTTTCTTTTGCTTTAATTTGACTTAAGTAGTAAGACTTGTGGTTGATGTTGATGGGAAAATGTATTTTGGTAAACTATGATGGGGAAATATGATAGTACTGTAGTTTGTTTTGATTTAGGTAGTTTATTTGGATTGGTGGATGATGTAGTTGGAATCTTGGTAAATTAATGACTGTTTGGTTTTGCGACATTGGTTTGGTTCTTTAGTTTTGGTATGGTAATTTAGTTTTTGGATGAATGTCTAGTTTTTGGGCATTTCATTGAAATGGGTGATTCATGAATTACAAAAAGAAAACTAACATCACTTTACAAACAAAAGAACTGATGTAAAAATATAAACAAAGAAGACATTTTTACACAAAAACTAATGGACTGATGTAACAAGCAAACAATCATATCAGTCATCTAGTAAAGAACCGATGTTGAAGTACATAACAGACATCACTAGTTAATAGAAACTGATGTGAAAATAGAAATACCACCTCACTTCTAATACACGACTGATGTAAAATGTTAAGCTGCACATCAGTTTAAAGAAGTACTCGATGTTAATGTCTCATTTTGTTGTATATGTGATATGTTCAAAATGATATAAATGTCATATTATAGCAGAACTGAAATTATAGTCAAGATATAAATTGAAGAAAAATACATCAGATCATTAAGGAAATGATGTCTTAATGGCTTATAGACATCGGCTAATAAGCGATGTCTAAGGCCCCTACTTTCTCATCGCATGCAAAGACATCGCTTGGATTTTTAAAAGACATCAGCTAATAAGCGATGTCTAAGGCAGTTTTTCTAGTAGTGGGAATCAAGTCCATATGTAGTTCTTTAGGGTTGGGACTCTTCTTGGCTGTTCAACCCACGTTTTGATAAGTTTTATCCTCCTCAACCAAGCTGATCCAGTTAGTTATTCCACCAACCATGATTATTCAGTTGTTATATGTTCATAAGAGCTTAATTATCTTGATATTTACATGATTTTCTATCAAATATCCATATATATATATATATATATATATTCCATGTATATATAATGATTATCTATCATAACAGAGGTTGTTAGGTTGTCCTTGATATTTAGGAGTTGTCCAAAAGTCTGTTAGAGTGATATATATATCCATTCACCTACAAAGTAGGAGGCTGCTTGGCCAATTCCCGCGGATTGTCGGGGTACGAGTGTGAACCCCTGTTTGGAAGTCCTTGGTTAGTTGCGAGGCAGATTGTGCATGTGTCTATCCATTATTTGGAAAATGATATTGATCTGGAAATCTTGATCATGGTATTAAAGGGGAAACTTGAGTGGAAAATTGAAGAAGTACAACATTTTTAAAAAGATTAGAAAAAATAGCGGCAATTAGTATAAAGTATAACAATAAATATAGGAGATGTACCATTTGGACCATTATATGTTATATTACATTGTGGTGTCTTTATAATAAGAGGTCTGGATTGTACTGAAAATCATTGCACATCAAAATTAAAAACCAATCTAGGATAAAGCGTAAAGTTAAAACCAAAACTTTTATCAATGTGAAATAACTAAAAAAAACTTGGTACCTGTCATTATTTTCCAATTGTCACTTGTTGGATTTATTTGCACCTTCCTAGGACGACCTGTTAATACCATGGAGATTTTTATTATTCTTTAGCCTTTACTATCTTCACAAATAATTAAATATCATTGACAATTTATCTCAGGAGATTTATAATAGAAAGTTTTTTTTAAAAAAAATAATCATTATAGAGAGTATATTTTAAGTTATACCAACAGGTCTCTTTTTTGGAATTGATATATGTTGAGATGTTGCGTTTGAAGCCCCAACACCTTCATCCTTTCTGTGGCGCCCCCAAATCCGAGGTCAAAGATTCAGGTCGTCACATCACCATCCAACCATATCATACCTGTATTAACTTTACAACTCAACAATACATCCATCCAGACCTCAATCTTACGCACAAACAAGTTAGAGCCTCAGAAACGATAATCAAAAGTAACACTAAATATTATAATTCATCTGTACAATCCAGAGTCTTACGCACTTCCACTTATACAACTACACTTGAAGACAAGTCTTACTATTACAGTTGAAAACCTATCATACTTACTCTGTAGTATTTATCAGGAACTAAATCATCTCCGGGGTAAATCTTCCACTCCTCTTCTGCTGGTGCGGAGTTAACCGACCAAATTCTTCTCTTTCTGAAAAGTTTTTATAAAGCAAGAATGAGCTACATAATACTCAGCAAGTTCACCATTTTGAAAAATAATAATGTGGTTTATTTCGAAAACATTCCCAACTGTATGGGTATATATCCCAGATTTCAAAACATAATTGGACATTATATATGTCCGAGTTTGAATAAAACATTTATACTCACTAAGGAGCTTTAAGAATAACATATGAACCCTTTATAAGGTTCCTATTTCAATATATCTCAAGTTTGAAAATATATACATATGAGTATATCATTTTCGGCAAAACACTCTACGGTTAACATACTGTACAGGGAATACATCATTGCAAACCTCTTTCCTTCCATTAGCTTAGAAGGTTTCTCATTCAAAAACATTTCATTCTTTGAAATAATTGCAAGAGTGCACTAACACGTGCCAATCTTTATAGAAAATCTTGCAGTTCTAGATACTACACGATGTCAATATTTTTCTTATAAAAAACCACACTATCGGCAACTTGGCACTTATGCCCAAGAAGAAGTGTTTGAGTATTTTTCCAGAGTGGAGGATGGGACTGGAAGAAAACATAAAAACCTGACAAGGATTGACGATGATCAGTTGCCACAACCAAGTCCAACAATCTGCAGGTCTTCTCTACTAGTAGAAGGATAGAAACTACATCCGTAACTACCCTCGGGTGAAAACTACATCCGTAATCACCCTCGATGAAAACTACATCCGTAATCATCCTTCGGCAACACCTGGGCCGGAATAATTGATGGACCGCCTGGCTCATGGCCGCTTACACATCCCTGGAATCATTCGTCAACGATTCCCACACCTGCCAGAGTCCCTTTTTTTTTCTTTCTTGTCAAAAATCATTTTGATAGAAAATTCGAGTAGTTGAAGTTCGACCTCAGTCGACCGATAATTCTTGAAAGGTGTACAAGAAGCAAAACCTGACCGGGGGTTTTCGAAAATGTTTTGGGTTCGAAAGAGTTCGAGTTTGAAAACGATGAAGGTATCTTGGATTAGTTTTGTCTTTAAAATGATGAACAATAATTAATAAATGATATTTTGAGATTTAATATAAACAATTAATAAAATAATTATTTAATTAGAATAAGCTTTTAATCCAAGATAGATATTTTTGAGTATTTTTAACAACGTAAAAATACTTAAGTATACGGTACTTCCCGAATGACTCTTCGGGTTTTCGCAATTTAATCATGATACAATAATATACCGCTCCCCGGTCAATAGTATATTTGGACCGCTACGACCTCTATTGCTAGAGTCGTTGTTCGAAGGAAACACTTTCATTCTAAGTTCAAGGGTGTACAAACACATATGCATAAATCTCAAACTTCAACATAATCTCGTAAAGCATAAGCATATAATACGTTTGGAAGCTACAAACACAACAGTGAAAATCCTTTATATAAGTTTTGAAAGGTAAACTTTCCTTGGTTAGGGTGGGGTGGTCGAGCTTGCGACGTGGAACGAAGATCTATACATAATCAATATTCGTACGTTAGTACCTTAACAACACTACTTAATCGTAAGGTTTTAAAGGATGTTAGACCAACTTAACAACTCCAATTTGTGACAACTAACCCTCCTATATGACCATGTCATCACTTTATCACATTCATTACCCATTCGACTCGAATCCATCCCTCAAACTTGAAACACAAGTGAGTACTCTTAAAACTACGTTAAACTAAGCTCCTAGGTGATTTTTCACTCGCGCGCACTTCGCTTTAACATTTTTATAAAATTGAAAAATACAAATTTTACTCCAATTCTTTTTGGACAGCCTTCACAACTGTATAATATGACTACCCTCAAATTTTCATAACACTAGCATAATTTTAAGGGGTCCTAACTCAGTTCACAAGTGGACAACACAGTGCAGTCCGAATTCCAGAACCACACTGCACTAATCCGGACATAACTCAAGACCTACACATCTCCTGGGTATGAACCTTATATTTCTAGAAACTACATTCAATTATCTTTCCAACCATATAAATTAGGTCCTCGGGTGACAAGATTTAGGGGTTCAAAACCCTCCTACAAGACAGTACATGCTCCCAGGAATTTACACAGCACTCATCTTTTCTCAAATATTCAAGAACTCACTTTATACATCACATCTACCATCAAAACCACCAAGACTTGTCTCTATAGCATACATGGGGTTACATACTCTAAGTACAAGCCTTACAACCATCATAACAAGCACATAACTTCAAGATTTCATCATCTACAACTCAAATCACCAAGATTCACCTCAAAACTTATAGATCTAACAATATAAACTATAAACAAGTCATGCTAAGGGTTGAGAGAGTTTATACCTTCCTTGATGTGTGTAATATCTTTCTAAACCTTGTATAATCCTTGTATAGCCTTGGGTAAGCTTGGATGATCAAAAGAAATGAAGAAAACAAAGTTAGTAATTCGGAGTTATTAGAATCCGACTGAAAGATCATGGAAAACGAGGCCCTTACCGAGCTTTTCTGATCGAGGCTTCTAAATGAGAGTTGTAGAGAATCTTCACAGCTTTCTAACCATATAAAGAACACGAAATTCCATTGAGTAATGAAGGCTCTAGACCCGTTTTACTGAGCTGCTGTTCTGCTGGGCAGAATGGGTGTTTTCTTGTGTTTGTTTTGTTTTGTTTTCTAAATAATGACTAATACATGTATGATATATCTATCTCATTTGGATGCATCTTCTTGTAATGTGTTGTCAACACCTCATTGGCTCACTTGGATTTCCTTATCCACAACAATTGCAACAAAGTCCTCATCTTTTGTTTCTTTCATATTAGTCCCTTGGTTTGTTTCCTTTTCCAACAATTTGATTTCCTTGTTGTCTCGTGAATAAAATTAATACGTTACAACTTATACTTTGCATATTATTGCTCTAATATGGCAAAATACCTCGAATGAATATTAATTCCAACATCCCTTGTTTATTTCTCTTTATCTCAGAAAACGTTCTCCCGATTTCTCAAGCATTCTCTATTTCTCAATTCTAGGAGTTTATTCTCAATCCTCTTTCTTTCTCGTAATATATCCTTCCTTGGACTCTTAATATACCATATCCTTAATCCATGCTTCGTTCGCTCAATCGCTTAATCTCATTGTAAAGTTTCAGCGGTTTCTAGAACGTTTGTTTCACTTCCTCAGTGGTTTTCGTTCCAAATTCTCAAATAACTTATAATAAAATTCCAAAATATTAACTCCTCAATTCCTCAAATTAAATATCTCATTTCTTGATATTACTGATATATAATTCACTGCTCGGTCAAATATTACACGAAAATAGAATTTGGAATTTCTGAATTCCGATCGCATTTACATACACTTATTTACTCCGTAGATTACTAGTATAACTTCGGAATATCCACACTACGTCTCGTACATAGGTGGCATGAAAAATTTTCTTAATCCTCAAAATCACTATTCATCCACCAAATCACTATTCATTGATGCACTTCATCATAATAGGAAAGTTTTAATTCTACCGAAATTTTGGGTTCTTACAGCCTCCCCTCCTTAAAAGGATTCCGTCCCGGAATCAGTTTAGGAATCACTGGGGTTACTCCTTCTTTGTTTCACTCTTTCAACTTCCAGGTGGATTCTTCCACATCTTGATTTTCTCACAATTCCTTATTAGTTTGAAAACCTTGTTCCTCAGCACTTGTCCTTCTCTATCCATGATTTCCACGGGTTGCTCCACATAGGTCAAGTCGGGTCATAGGTCCACTTGGTTGTACTCTATCACAAGCCGATAGTCGGTGTGGTAGGGTCGTAACATAGACATATGAAACACATTATGAATTTGCTGCAAGCTTGGGGCAAGGCTAACTCGTAGGCTAACTTCCCAATACGCCTCAAAATCTCAAAAGGTCCAATAAACCTCAACTTAGCTTCTCTTTCTTAACAAACCGCATCAATCCTTTCCAGGGGATACCTTTAGTATCACGAAGTCTCCCACCTCATACTCCTTTGATATCTCATAAAATTTGACCAATCGAAATAATGGGTTGCGTAAAAAAAAAAACTAAGGACTTTTACATACACTCGTCTGTACCGTACAGACGTAATATCAATTCGAAATCTTCATTTAATAATTCGTACATATCGTGATTGCAAAATTTTCTCATCCACCCATAAAATTACTATTCATCCAGGTTTCGAATATTCACGAAAATTATGGCTATTGCAGTCTCATCTCCTTAAAAGGATTCTATCTTAAGAACCTAAGGAAAATAGTTGTGGATACAATTCCAACTTTACCCTTTCCAACTCTCAGGTTGACACTTTAACCCTTTTGTTTACTCACCTTGGTCTCACCAACGCTTTAATGTTGTTTCTCAACGCATACTCTCCTCGACCTGTATTCCTTATCGGTTGTTCTATGCATGAAAATTTCTATCCTAATACTTATACATTCCTCTACTACCTTGTTCATAGTATCCGTGTTGAGTCCTTGTATTGTTGGCCCGTGAATACTTTGTGGTCGTGTTTTATAATCTGAGACAACGTCAATACGCATGGTATTCCTCATATTCCTTGGCCTGATTAGCACGCATGTGTTGCCTCCCATCAGCCGTTACCACTTGCTATGGATACTGTATAGTCTTCGGTATACGTCAAACCAGTTCAACTACTATGTCCCTCGTTCATTGACTTCTTCGTAACACAAGAAAAGCGAAACTTCTTCTTTCGCAGTACGCTTTACAAGAGACGTCCTTACGTTCGCATGGTGACGATCGTGATAACAACATTCATTTCATGGATAAGTTTTTATTCTCGACTGCCCCGTGAAACCTAAGGCACGACACTAAATATAAATTCGATCGTCTGGACAATTCTTCTTCCCTGTCCGTCAGCCACAGATCAAATTAGTACATACGCTCAATCTCTTTGTTAAATATACTTGAAAGCACCTTCAATATTCGAAGTTTAACCTTAAGTCTTTATCTGACGTAATCGCTGCAGAAGTTTTATATTGCACCACCATCTCTTCCGTATATAATTCGATAATCTTCTAAATGGAAAGTCTCTCGTAGGTAAATCACTTGGTCCAACAATTATAAATCAACTAGGGCCATCTCTTGGCTTGGTCTTCGGCGACCTACTTATGAAATTCATTATAATTTTGTCCACGTTCAAGATTTTCTACAGACGGAATTAATCCACTAGATCTCTATCATTCTGCTTTTGACATGTCACGTTTGTACTTAATAGTTTGCTAATACCATTCTTCATATCCGTTTGCCAAACATTCTCTTAATTCTCTATACATCTTTGTCCTTCCCCATAATTTAGTCACTTTCCTCTAACATTATTCTTTATTGTATATACTCTATTTTCTTGGTCAATACTGACTGAATTCCAATTTCGAATAATCCCTTCTATAGGTATCGGCCACCACACTGGCCTTTCCTGGGAAATAACAAATTTCTCCATTATACTCCCTGCTCCCTTTCGTCACCTTCTCTTTCTTATGTTTAGTTCTAATATGAAGATATACTTATGGCACTTGTGGAAAACTTTCACACTTTTCTCATAAAGTTCACGTCTTAGTTTTATGCGTGAACGCCATCATGACTAATCCCAGACTCACGGTTAGTATATCATATCCCGTAACCTTTATGTTGTTTAGAAGTATAGGCTATCATCCCCTTTCTACTACATCAGCACACCTCTTAAACTCTTGAAAGACGCATCATCGTGACCCTCAAAGTCCTCTTCTCATTATAAAGTATAGCTAAGAACGAGGTTGTTACTAATCTCTCATATCCTTCTTAAAACTTTATTTATTAACCCACATGGGCTTCTGACTCACTAGTCAATCCACATGATACTACCAAAATTTATAATGTTTATATTAATGTGAAATGCCGACTTTGGTGCAGTACAGAGGTCGATCTTGAGTTGGTGAAACCTTCTCTTCAACCTTATCTTTGAAAAACAACTACGCATTTTAACTAGTCAACAATTCCTCCATTTCCGATAAGGGTATCAGTTCTCGATGGCATATGTAAGATGTCATACGCTCGTCCTCCTTCACAACTGGCGCCAATCAGCCTAAGGCCTACATGCTGCTGCGATTCCCAATAAACTTGATTAGGTGGTAATCTCGAAGGATCATTGGGATATATCCATGCATCCATTTGCTATTAGGGGCCTTTTAAACTTTATGTCTCTCTATGTGCATCAATCCCTTTAAGCTAAGTAAAGCTTCACATTCTTGCCACGATATTTCTTCCTTTCTTGTCCATCTCACTTCCATGTTAGTTTCCTCTAAGGATATGTCTTACATCGCAATCGATTTGCATTTCTTGGATCAGGAAAAGGCTTGGTAACTCCAGAATTCATTAATATAACATCCTAACAACGGTTGGTAGGAGCGTACTCCCAACCACCTCATCATTTCTTATAACCTTCCTCACACTAATATTAAAGGTCCTTGTGGTATGCCCCGACATGTTATTCCTACTTTAAATAATTACTCGGCATAACGCTCTGACTGCACAATTACAACATTTGGTTTTTTTTGATCTCATATTGGTGCAACGGTTCACAATTGTACCTCCTGTTCACCTTAGAGTAATCACTTTTGAAAGGAATGGTTTCAAAATAACAAGGTCCAATAGATAATTTCAATAAGAATTCCACATTGGATGTTCCAAGAATGTTGATGGTTCCAAATACTAGGAGTCTCGATTTTTGGAGATGTAAGGATGGACAGAAAGAATACAACAAGGTTTATTCCTTCAAGTCCTGATAATTTTGTAATGTGATATCATAGAGAGTGTTGCACGAGGGCAATGATTGTTGGATACAAAAGTCATAAAGACGATCTTTATACCATTCTTACATCTGGTGAATACTTTTCCTCAAAAATAGAGGATCTAAAAGTCCCATTGATAAAGGTCAATCGATCGAAAGCAATTCTACTCTATGACAATAAAAAAAATGAAGCAGTTTATCATTCAAGTAATCTATGGTTTCAAATGAATCTTCATTATATGAATGAAAGAACAGAATATTCAAGTGACATAAAGTCTGATACGAAGATGGGTAGAATTCAAGTTGAGTGGGCGACCTCATTAGGTCTCAATCAAGTTATTCGTCAAAACTTTCATCATCATACTTTACCACATGCAAAATGCATTGCGGAATGAATTAAATTGGGAGTTGGACCAGTGAAACAATAACTAGTCCTTTTCAAGAAACACTAGCAATTTGCTAGACAAAATTTGCTAGTTCACCTGTTTGAGACATCACCACTAGCTATGACAATTAGCTAGGTGTTCTTCACAACATTACAATTTTGACTAGTTAGAACAATCAACTAGTCATTCATATTGACATATCGACTAGCCAGTTCCAATTGGCTAGAACGGAATTTCAACATCGTAGCCACTGAAGAAACTTTAGGCTACTCGGACAACGAATGGAAATAAGAAGTTATTAAGTTTGAAAAAGAAAACTATAAAATCTGAAGAGAATGTTCTAGGTATCGAAACAATCGATAACCTCTCATCAAATATTACTTACCAGTGAAACGGTCCACCCAAGGGTGCCTCCGTACACATGCTTTATCAGATCCTACAATAGAATTAAATTCAGAATACCAATATCAAAATGATATCCTTACTATGATTTCAATGTACGATGTACAATCTCATCTTGAATAGAAGAAAAGAATTCATGAAGGATGTCTGGACATTAGATCATCCATGTCCTCAGTAATTTGTTAAATATTTATGAGCTCAACTGAAGAGTGCAAGTATGAAAGAAGCAATCAAATATCAATATTCGTTAAGTAATATTCATCGATTAATTAAGGAAATATTTGTTGAACCTTCCTTGGATAATTGAAAGAAAGGGTAAATAGGCCTGAGCCGAACAAAATCATCATAAATTTTTGAATAGAATGTTCATGGATCAAATAAAATTACTTCGGATAAGTCCTGCTTTAGGGAAAGTATCTCACTGGTTGTTATTCCACAAGTTTGAAGTAGAAAGCTAGAAGGGTTACCTGATATAAACTAATCGAGGTAACAGGGTTAGTGAACAGTTTAAAATGAAGTAGTGCACCTGCCGGTAGTTACCAAAATAAGTTAATGATCATTCGTGCATCTCATTATCACCATTATGAGGGTAACTCTATCTCTTCATCTTCGTAATACAAGACACCAACTAGTGCGTCTCTCAATCATCATCTTAAAGTCATTTATCGAGTTGGGGTTTCACAAATATATCTGTCATTTTCGTACTTTATCTTGAAGACCAAGATTCACATCATTCCGGGGACACCTGCTAAGTCCATAGGGTCCTACTTCATGCCTTCCGACATGAATCACAAGTGGCCAGTTCCCCCTGGGAACAGATCAAAGAGATCTCTCAGGGATCTCAGTGCAGTCCATAGGTTCAGTGGCGGGTGTGTGTATGTGAACATATACCAAAAATATTGAGGTCTACAATACATATATACGTAGTACCTGATAACATCTCTATCAAAAGATCCCACTCTAGACCCACTGGTCTTTTCTTTTGGTAGACTCTGAGATCACTGTATCGCTCGTTGCAACCATATTCAACTTCTCTTGAGTCCTTTTGTTAATTCTACTTGTTTGTTCTCTAAGTTGAACTACTATGCTCTAGCGTCCGAATCATGCGTGGAATTATCTAGCACGCTCGTCTTATGATAACATTCTCGTATAACACATGCAAAATTCTGATAGTGTTAGTGCCCTAGAGACAATGTAGTTGTGCTTCTAGGAAAGACTATTTTGTTATGTTCCAACGATTATTTCTATATTGATTTATTATGTCTTTATTTACTGCGAAATAAATATTAGAATAATAAATGTCCTTGGAATATGTAACATGTATTCTATATCTTTAAGTATGTGACTTAAAAGTGAGATTATATGAATAGTGTTTATATTCCTAAATATCCCTAATCGAGCATTAATAATATGGGACAATTATAATGCATAAAGATTAGTATGTTTGTTGACTGATGACCACATCTCATTGGTCATAGGTATAGTGATACTAAAGTCAAGAACATAGGTGCATGTAATATTCTACATGACACTGGATTGACCCACAGTGAGTTTCTACATGTTGATAATGTCATTAGACAGACTCACAGTGATAATGGTGTAATGATCCTTAGACTTGAGATCATTATATTTCTATACGAGGATTAATATACTTTGACTACATTAAAAGTTACCTTTGACCGGGTGATGATAAAAGTGTACATCGGGTATATTATGAGACGTATGAGAAATATGAATGATAGATAAAGGATTTAACCCTCCTATTATTAGGAGAGATATTATTGGCCTCTTGATTGAGTGAGATTATGAAAATGCATGGCCATGCTCAAATATTGATTTGTTTTTAATAATCTACTCATTGATCAAGGAAACCCGGATTAAACGTTGAAGAGGATGACTAATTACATGCCCCGAGTTTAATCTATAATATATGGTTAAAGGGATTATATTACACGGAAACATTAATCACGAAAGGTTTAATTGGATCACCAGTTAATTATTATTACTTGGGTAGCAATGATGTATTACTAGATGCCGCTCATTGTTTACAATTTTAAATTATTTCTTAAAATTGTTGCCAACGTAATAATAACCTATATGGTCACACACAAAGAACGCTTGAAGGAGAAATAATTTAAATTATGAATTTAAATTAAATAATTAATTTGTTCTATTTATAATGTTAATTAAGTTTGACTTAATTAATTAATTAAATAGAAAAAATGGAATTACTTTAACTAATTCCGAAATTAGTTATTAATTAATTAAGTGAGACTTAATTAAATATTAAATTGCAATTTCGGATTAGTATTAATTATAATTGGATTATAATTAGAAAAATAATTCTCTTCTCTCTATATATATCTCTTTATGGCTGATTTTACATGGTGATACAAGTTTTACAAAACCCTAGCCATTCTTGAGAGAGATAAAGAAGATAGAGAGAGAAGCAGTTTTCGGGTGCTAGTACACATCAATCCTTCGAGAAAAGCGTTCGTGTGGATACCGGTAGAGCGTAGATCGCGAGAGCGGGATGCGTGGTGATTCAAGTTGCTTTGGACCTCCATCTGTCATCAACTGTTAAAGCTTCGTTTTAAGGTAAACGTTCATAACTACGAATTAAACATCTTGTTTTGCATGGATCCTGCGATTGGGTTTCGATTTTATTGTTTTTATTATTGATTTCCGATGCGTTTGATGCTCGAAACCCTTCAATGGCATCAGAGCTACTTGTAAAACGCTTTTAATTCGGTTATGTGTTTAATAGTTTTGGTGTATATAAGCATGTATGTGATTTGCCATGTTTTTGTGATTATACGAGATGTGTATGTATATGTTTTGAACATATGATATATTAGTGGATTTTATAATCATGGGATGATTGTATAAATTGCTGAGTGTATATGATACATGCTTGTTCTTATTTTTGGAGATTGTATACGATACGATTTTCGAAAAATTGTGCAAATTTAGTGAAATTTACGTACTGTGTCCGATTTACGCAAACGAGATATGTTTTCTGACTGGAATCGGGCCACTGAGCAAGACTGACATAGTCAGGTTCGCATCTGTAAGCCGTTTGACGTATTTTACTGCCTGTAAACATCGATTTATGGTTTTCAGAATTTGATTCTGATTTTCTGAAAATCGTTTTATGAGTTATAACTTATATGATCATATTGGATATGATATGTTGATGACGTTCATATATATATATATATATATATATATATATATATATATATATATATATGATTTATGTTTGTTCTTGATATGGGGATTGTATACGATACGATTTCTGTATACGCTGTTAAGATTCGGTGAAATCTGTGTCCAGTGTCCGATTTTCGCAAACGATATGTGTTTTCTGACTGGAAACGAGCGTCTGAACAAAACAGATAGCAAAGCTATCATCGACTCGGTTGTAAGGCGTTTGACGCCGTTTAGTGACTGAAAACGGCGATTTATTGTTTTCAGAATTTGATTCTGATTTCTTTGATTGGATCATCTGAAATATGATATCGTTTAACATGATTAGATAATATGACATGTTCTTTAATTGTTACTTGAGCATGGTGGATGGTTATGGCCTTGAGACCCATAGGATAGAGGTTTTTGTTTATGGTTTGGTTTTTAAATACGACTTGCATGTCGTCATTCCTTGTAATGATTAAATCTCGAATGTAACTCGAGTTCTCCTTGTAATTACATTAGTATAGTTGTTTTGTTTATGTAATGTACATGAAGACAAGCAAGCAAGGAGGCGATCCAAGAAGACAAGAAGAATGAAGACATGTAACTGTATTTATGTTTTTACCACCATAGATTGACCTTGATCCTTTCATTAGCTTGAAAGGATCATATAGGATAAAGGCCATAACCAATCACGTTTACATACTGCACTTTACATATGATGTATGAATGTATGTGTAGAATACATAGAGATGCGTGCTTTAATTAGATTAATCATGTATGATTGAATGTATTAGATACATCACCCAAGCCATGCCTGCTTAAACAAGATAAAATCTGTAACGACTCGAGATTTTAAAATTAAAAATAACGACTATGAGATTTCTGTGTTTATGAAACACGGAATTAAATACGAATTTTCAATTACTTCGATATGGAGAGATTTTGTCAAAAACGGGTCATACCTGTAAGGAAGTTGGATATTAAGTGAGGCTGTTTGTGACTCCTCCAACAACCTGGAAATCAAACCATTGGTGAATATTGATTTGAAGTATTTAATTCAAGGAAAATTAGGAATCTCTTTATGATGGGATCATGGTCGTTTTAATTAACAAACCCCTAAAAAAAATATTAAGTTTAAGATGCCTTCCAAATGGGAAACACTCGTCAAGACCTAGATCGACAAAGGGTAGGTGCGCCAAAGCGGAGTACCTTCGTTTATCGTGGTAAGGCGCGATCGAGTAAGTTAGTGATACTCAACTGTTAGACCTTTGGGTTCGACTTAACTAAGTGACCACAATAGGATTGTGAACTTAGAGGCATAGAGTTTGGTAAGATTTATTGAATAAATAGGAACAAATGTTGTTATGTGAACAAATGTTGTTCTACCAAACTATCCAAGAGTTATATATGATATAATTGGCAAATGTTGTCTACCTAAATAATCATTTTAAGGAGAAAAGCCAAAGCTGACCTTAAAAGGGATGAAATATGGATCTTGGCTCACTAGAAAGGTTTAGAGAAACTTTTCCGAATTGATAGGTAGGGCTATTAATTTAATAAAAATAGTGGGAGATATATATTTTGAATATATATGAATAGTCACTTGAACATAATTTAATAATTCTGTAGACTAATTATTTTATGCATTTTAACATTGTAGAAATTCGAAAAGGCAAACAACTCAAATAACTTCTCTGTACGATCAGTCCTTGAGAAGGACAAGTTGACAGGAACTAACTTCCTAGATTGGCTAAGGAATTTGAGGATTGTCCTCAGGCAAGAGCGAAAGCTCTATGTCATTAATATTCCTCGACCTGGACCTCTTTCTGAAGGTGCAACGGAGACTCAACGAAATGCTTGTCAGAAGCATTTGGATGATGACACCGATGTGACCTGTTTGATGCTTGCGACTATGAGTCCTAAGCTGCAGAAACAACATGAGAATTTTGATTCTTATATCATGATCGAGCACCTTAAACGTATGTTTGAAGATAGGCTCGTCAAGAGAAATTTGATACAAGCAAGACCTTGTATGCGCGTAAACAGGGTGAAAGGAAGAGAAACTGTCAAAATTAATTGGAGGATCTAAAGAAACTGAAAGATGTTCAGATTTCTGATTCATGTATTTGTGTTATAGAAGTGAATTTGTCTACTTCTACATCATGGGTATTAGATACTGGATGTGGTTCTCACATTCGTATAAATGTGAAGGAACTTCGAAGGAGTAGAACTTTGGCGAAAGGAGAAGTCGACCTACGTGTTGGAAATGGAGCAAAGGTTGCTGCCTTAGCTATAGGGACTTATTATTTATCATTGCCCACTGGGCTTATTTAGAACTTGAGAACTGTTTTACGTGCCCGTGATTTGCAGAAACATTATTTCCATTTCTTGTTTGGACAAGATTGGTTTTTCGTTTTTGATTCAGAACAATGGTTGTTCGTTTTTATCAAATAATGTTACCTATGGGGTTGCACGTTTGTATAATGGTTTATATGTTCTTGATCTTGATACTCCTTCTATAACATAAATAATAAACGTCTTAAGACAAATGACTCAAATCAAACATACCTCTGGCACTGTCGTATAGGCCATAAAAATGAGAATCGCATTTCCAAGTTACATAAGGATGGATACATGGATAAGTTTGATTTCGAATCATACGAGGAATGTGAACCATGTCTCATTGGCAAAATGACTAAAGCTTCTTTTACCGGACAAGGTGAGAGGGCCACTAAACGATTGGAATTGATACATAGTGATGTATGTGGTCCAATGCGTACGATGGCAAGAGGTGGCTTTTATTATTTCATAACCTTTACTGATGATTCGGATATATGTATCTTTTGAAGAACAAATCCGAATCGTTTGAAAAATTCAAAGAGTATAAGGCTGAAGTTGAAAAGCAAATAGGCGAAAGTATTAAAACTCTACGATCTAATTGTGGGGGAGAATACTTAAGCTAGAAATTTAAGAATTTCCTAAAGGAGTGTGGTATTGTATCACAACTCACTCCTCCTGGAACACCATATTGAATGGGGTGTCTGAAAGGAGAAATCGTACCTTGTTGGACATAGTGTGATCGATGATGAGTCATGCGGATCTTCCAATCAGTTTATGGGGTGCCCTAGAAATGGCTGCACAAACATTAAACCGAGTTCCTTCAAAATCGGTTCAAAAGACACCATATGAGATATGGACTGATAAACGTAATAGCGTGTCATTTATGAAAGTTTGGGGATGCAAAGCGTTTGGTCTCTAATAAGCTAGGACCGAAATCAGATAAATGTAATTTTGTAGGATACCCATTAGAAACTAAAGGGTATTATTTCTATAAACCTTCTGAGAACAAAATGTTTGTTGCTCAAACGGCTATGTTTCTAGAGAGAGAACTGCTTTCTAAGAAAAATAGTGGGAGGACGATAGACCTCGATAAGGATCGAGAACTACAAGATAATGTTGAACCAGAGTTGGAACATGAGCAGAATGAGACTCAAGATGTTGAGAACAATACTGCTCAAGAAACACAGGTTGTTCGTAGATCTAGTAGGATTCGCCAGGAGCTAGAGAGATATTATGGATTTCTCCTGTCTCAAAGTGGCGATGTAATGCTTATAGATGATGATGAGCCTCTCACCTACAAGGATTCTATGAACAGTCCAGATTCTGAGAGATGGCTGGAGGCCATGAAATCTGAGATGGATTCCATGTATGAAAACCAAGTGTGGACTTTGGTTGCACCACCGGATGGGGTAAAACCCAAAGAGTGCAAGTGGGTTTTCAAAAAGAAAACTGACATGGATGGAAATTTACAGACCTACAAGGCAAGACTAGTGGCGAAAGGTTTTAAGCAAATTCATGGTATTGACTATGATGAAACTTTCTCACCGGTAGCTATGGTCAAATTCATCAGGATTTTGCTTACGATAGTAGCTTATTATGACTATGAGATCTGGCAAATGGATGTCAAGACTGCTTTCTTAAATGGGAGCTTAGAAGAGGATGTGTACGTGACACAATCTCAGGGTTTTGTCGATTCAAGGTTTGCTAGAATGGTTGTAAGTTGCGACGATCCATTTATGGATTGAAGCAGGCCTCAAGGAAATGGAACATCCGTTTTGATGAAACAGTCAAAGAGTTTGGCTTCATACAAAATGAGGATGAGTTGTGTGTCTATAAGAAGGTTAGTGGGAGCCATGTGGCATTCCTAGTATTATATGTAGATGACATATTACTAATAGGGAATGACATTCCTTCTCTACAGGCTGTGAAGACTTGGTTGGGAAAAAGTTTCTCGATGAAAGACTTAGGCGATGCTACCTATATCTTAGGGATCAGGATCTATAGATATAGATCTAAAAGATTAATGGGCTTGAGTCAGAGTACATACATTGACAAAGTGTTGCATCGTTTTGGGATGCAAGAGGCAAAGAAGGGCTATGTCCCGATGTCTCATGGGATAGTGATCTCAAAGGGAAACTGTCCTAAATCATCAGATGATAAGGACCATATGAGTCAAGTACCATATGCTTCGGAAATTGGTTCTATAATGTGTGCAATGATATGTACTCGTCCTGATGTCTCGTATGCTTTAAGCATGATGAGCAGATACCAGTCTAATCCAGGTGAGGGTCACTGGATAGCTGTCAAGAATATTCTTAAGTACCTTAAACGGACTGAAGATTCGTTCTTGATATACGGAGGAGATGAGAAGCTGGTTGTAAGAGGTTACACTAATGCTAGTTTCTAGACAGATAGGGACGATTCTGTGTCCCAGTTTGGATTCGGTTTTTGTCTAAATAGAAGTGTTGTAAGCTGGAATAGTTCACAGTAAATGATTCTACAATGGAGGCTGAGTATATTGATGCTTTCGAAGCAACCAAGAAGGTTGGTTGAGAACTTACTTAGGCGATATCACATTATTAATGAGATTAATGATCAAGGAGATATACATAAATGTAAAGTGCATATTAATGATAATGTTGCGGAACCACTGACCAAGGCTTTGTCGGAGCAGAAGCACGAAGGTCACACTAGTTCCATGAGTATTAGATACATGGGCGATTGGCTCTAGTGCAAGTGGGAGATTGATAGTGTTAGTGCCCTAGAGACAATGTAGTTGTGCTTCTAGGAAAGACTATTTTGTTATGTTCCAACGATTATTTCTATATTGATTTATTATGTCTTTATTTACTGCGAAATAAATATTAGAATAATAAATGTCCTTGGAATATGTAACATGTATTCTATATCTTTAAGTATGTGACTTAAAAGTGAGATTATATGAATAGTGTTTATATTCCTAAATATCCCTAATCGAGCATTAATAATATGGGACAATTATAATGCATAAAGATTAGTATGTTTGTTGACTGATGACCACATCTCATTGGTCATAAGTATAGTGATACTAAAGTGAAGAACATAGGTGCATGTAATATTCTACATGACACTGGATTGACCCACAGTGAGTTTCTACATGTTGATAATGTCATTAGAAAGACTCACAGTGATAATGGTGTAATGATCCTTAGACTTGAGATCATTATATTTCTATACGAGGATTAATTTACTTTGACTACATTAAAAGTTACCTTTGACCGGGTGATGATAAAAGTGTACATCGGGTATATTATGAGACGTATGAGAAATATGAATGATAGATAAAGGATTTAACCCTCCTATTATTAGGAGAGATATTATTGGCCTCTTGATTGAGTGAGATTATGAAAATGCATGGCCATGCTCAAATAATGATTTGTTTTTAATAATCTACTCATTGATCAAGGAAACCCGGATTAAACGTTGAAGAGGATGACTAATTACATGCCTCGAGTTTAATCTATAATATATGGTTACATGGATTATATTACACGGAAACATTAATCACGAAAGGTTTAATTGGATCACCAGTTAATTATTATTACTTGGGTAGCAATAATGTATTACTAGATGCCGCTCATTGTTTACAATTTTAAATTATTTCTTAAAATTGTTGCCAACGTAATAATAACCTATAGGGTCACACACAAAGAACGCTTGAAGGAGAAATAATTTAAATTATGAATTTAAATTAAATAAGTAATTTGTTCTATTTATAATGTTAATTAAGTTTGACATAATTAATTAATTAAATAGAAAAAATGGATTTACTTTAACTAATTCCGAAATTAGTTATTAATTAATTAAGTGAGACTTAATTAAATAATAAATTGGAATTTCGGATTAGTATTAATTATAATTGGATTATAATTAGAAAACTAATTCTCTTCTCTCTATATATATCTCTTTATGGCTGATTTTACATGGTGATACATGTTTTACAAAACCCTAGCCGTTCTTGAGAGAGATAAAGAAGATAGAGAGAGAAGCAGTTTTCGGGTGCTAGTACACATCAATCCTTCGAGAAAAGCGTTCGTGTGGATACCGGTAGAGCGTAGATCGCGAGAGCGGGATGCGTGGTGATTCAAGTTGCTTTGGACCTCCATCTGTCATCAACTGTTAAAGCTTCGTTTTAAGGTAAACGTTCATAACTACGAATTAAACATCTTGTTTTGCATGGATCCTGCGATTGGGTTTCGATTTTATTGTTTTTATTATTGATTTCCGCTGCGTTTGATGCTCGAAACCCTTCAAATTCGCCATCAAGGGTAATGAAATCCACAACGACATAGTGACCAACTTTCAGGTAAACCCGTTACTTATCGAAAATCGGATCTTATAGCCAAAGTAAAAGACTTTCATTATTCCAAGTACTAAGTACCCTTAACTATGTAGGGAAGTCTGAACTTCTTGATTCTTAAAATGCCGCCTCCTAAACTGTGGAGGACTATGGGCCACAAAATTTATGCCAGCCTAGTCATCCGATCATATTGGCAATATCGCCTCTACCTCAGCTGCTCTTGAGATTTCGCTCTACTTCATATATCATTACCTATGATAGGTCATGTACGACTCTCAAACCTCTATTCATCATTCTGAAGGTCTCTAAGGATTCTATCAACCCTAGTATAATACCTCCAGTAAACACTCCAGTCCATTCTACTCACCGGTACCTCTTCCGGTAGTCCAATAATAAGTTTACTACGATCTCTTATGTCATTCTCCTACTTAGACTTAACTCTCAACACTCTCGTTTCTGAGTACTATATCTTATCGCTCTGATACCATTTCTGTGGCGCCCCCAAATCCGAGGTCAAAGATTCAGGTTGTCACATCACCATCCAACCATATCATACCTGTATTAACTTTACAACTCAACAATACATCCATCCAGACCTCAATCTTATGCACAAACAAGTTAGAGCCTCAGAAACGATAATCAAAAGTAACACTAAATATTACAATTCATCTGTACAATCCAGAGTCTTACGCACTTCCACTTATACAACTACACTTGAAGACAAGTCTTACTATTACAGTTGAAAACCTATCAGACTTACTCTGTAGTATTTATCAGGAACTAAATCATCTCCGGGGTAAATCTTCTACTCCTCTTCTGCTGGTGCGGAGTTAACCGACCAAATTCTTCTCTTTTTGAAAAGTTTTTATAAAGCAAGAATGAGCTACATAATGCTCAGCAAGTTCACCATTTTGAAAAATAATAATGTGGTTTATTTCGAAAACATTCCCAACTGTATGGGTATATATCTCAGATTTTAAAACATAATTGGACAATATATATGTCCGAGTTTGAATAAAACATTTATACTCACTAAGGAGCTTTAAGAATAACATATGAACCCTTTATAAGGTTCCCATTTCAATATATCTCAAGTTTGAAAATATATACATATGAGTATATCATTTTTGGTAAAACACTCTACGGTTAACATACTGTACAGGGAATACATCATTGCAAACCTCTTTCCTTCCATTAGCTTAGAAGGTTTCTCATTCAAAAACATTTCATTCTTTGAAATAATTGCAAGAGTGCACTAACACGTGCCAATCTTTATAGAAAATCTTGCAGTTCTAGATACTGCACGATGTCAATATTTTTCTTATAAAAAACCACACTATCGGCAACTTGGCACTTATGCCCAAGAAGCAGTGTTTGAGTATTTTTCCAGAGTGGAGGATGGGACTGGAAGAAAACATAAAAACCTGACAAGGATTGACGATGATCAGTCGCCACAACCAAGTCCAACAATCCGCGGGTCTTCTCTACTAGTAGAAGGATAGAAACTACATCCGTAACTACCCTCGGGTGAAAACTACTTTTGTAATCACCCTCGATGAAAACTACATCCGTAATCATCCCTCGGCAACACCTGGGCCGGAATAATTGATGGACCGCCTGGCTCACGGCCGCTTACACATCCCGGGAATCATTCGTCAACGATTCCCACACCTGCCAGAGTCCCCTTTTTTTTTTTCTTTCTTGTCAAAAATCATTTTGATAGAAAATTCGAGTAGTTGAAGTTCGACCTCAGTCGACCGATAATTCTTGAAAGGTGTACAAGAAGCAAAACCTGACCGGGGGTTTTTGAAAATGTTTTGGATTCGAAAGAGTTCGAGTTTGAAAACGATGAAGGTATCTTGGATTAGTTTTGTCTTTAAAATGATGAACAATAATTAATAAATGATATTTTGAGATTTAATATAAACAATTAATAATATAATTATTTAATTAAAATAAGCTTTTAATCCACGATAGATATTTTTGAGTATTTTTAACAACGTAAAAATACTTAAGTATACGGTACTTCCCGAATGACTCTTCGGGTTTTCGTAATTTAATCATGATACAATAATATACCGCTCCCCGGTCAATAGTATATTTGGACCGCTACGACCTCTATTGCTAGAGTCGTTGTCCGAAGGAAACACTTTCATTCTAAGTTCAAGGGTGTACAAACACATATGCATAAATCTCAAACTTCAACATAATCTCGTAAAGCATAAGCATATAATACGTTTGGAAGCTACAAACACAACAGTGAAAATCCTTTATATAAGTTTTGAAAGGTAAACTTGCCTTGGTTAGGGTGGGGTGATCGAGCTTGCGACGTGGAACGAAGATCTATACATAATCAATATTCGTACGTTAGTACCTTAACAACACTACTTAATCGTAAGGTTTTAAAGGATGTTAGACCAACTTAACAACTCCAATTTGTGACAACTAACCCTCCTATATGACCATGTCATCACTTTATCACATTCATTACCCATTCGACTCGAATCCATCCCTCAAACTTGAAACACAAGTGAGTACTCTTAAAACTACGTTAAACTAAGCTCCTAGGTGATTTTTCACTCGCGCGCACTTCGCTTTAACATTTTTATAAAATTGAAAAATACAAATTTTACTCCAATTCTTTTTGGACAGCCTTCAAAACTGTATAATCTGACTACCCTCAAATTTTCATAACACTAGCATAATTTTAAGGGGTCCTAACTCTGTTCACAAGTGGACAACACAGTGCAGTCCGAATTCCAGAACCACACTACACTAATCCGGCCATAACTCAAGACCTACACATCTCCTGGGTATGAACCTTATATTTCTAGAAACTACATTCAATTATCTTTCCAACCATATAAATTAGGTCCTCGGGTGACAAGATTTAGGGGTTCAAAACCCTCCTACAAGACAGTACATGCTCCCAGGAATTTACACAGCACTCATCTTTTCTCAAATATTCAAGAACTCACTTTATACATCATATCTACCATCAAAACCACCAAGACTTGTCTCTATAGCATACATGGGATTACATACTCTAAGTACAAGCCTTACAACCATCATAACAAGCACATAACTTCAAGATTTCATCATCTACAACTCAAATCACCAAGATTCACTCCAAAACTTATAGATCTAACAATATAAACTATAAACAAGTCATGCTAAGGGTTGAGAGAGTTTATACCTTCCTTGATGTGTGTAATATCTTTCTAAACCTTGTATAATCCTTGTATAGCCTTGGGTAAGCTTGGATGATCAAAAGAAATGAAGAAAACAAAGTTAGTAATTCGGAGTTATTAGAATCCGACTGAAAGATCATGGAAAACGAGGCCCTTACCGAGCTTTTCTGATCGAGGCTTCTAAATGAGAGTTGTAGAGCATCTTCACAGCTTTCTAACCATATAAAGAACACGAAATTCCATTAAGTAATGAAGGCTCTAGGCCCGTTTTACTGAGCTGCTGTTCTGCTGGGCAGAATGGGTGTTTTCTTGTGTTTGTTTTGTTTTGTTTGCTAAATAATGACTAATACATGTATTATATATCTATCTCATTTGGATGCATCTTCTTGTAATGTGTTGTCAACACCTCATTGGCTCACTTGGATTTCCTTATCCACAACAATTGCAACAAAGTCCTCATCTTTTGTTTCTTTCATATTAGTCCCTTGGTTTGTTTCCTTTTCCAACAATTTGATTTCGTTGTTGTCTCGTGAATAAAATTAATACGTTACAACTTATACTTTGCATATTATTGCTCTAATATGGCACAATACCTCGAATGAATATTAATTCCAACATCCCTTGTTTATTTCTCTTTATCTCAGAAAACGTTCTCCCGATTTCTCAAGCATTCTCTATTTCTCAATTCTAGGAGTTTATTCTCAATCCTCTTTCTTTCTCAAAATATATCCTTCCTTGGACTCTTAATATACCATATCCTTAATCCATGCTTCGTTCGCTCAATCGCTTAATCTCATTGTAAAGTTTCAGCGGTTCCTAGAACGTTTGTTTCACTTCCTCAGTGGTTTTCGTTCCAAATTCTCAAATCACTTATAATAAAATTCCAAAATATTAACTCCTCAATTCCTCAAATTAAATATCTCATTTCTTGATATTACTGATATATAATTCACTGCTCGGTCAAATATTACACGAAAATAGAATTTGGAATTTCTGAATTCCGATCGCATTTACATACACTTATTTACTCCGTAGATTACTAGTATAACTTTGGAATATCCACACTACGTCTCGTACATAGGTGGCATGAAAAATTTTCTTAATCCTCAAAATCTCTATTCATCCACCAAATCACTATTCATTGATGCACTTCATCATAATAGGAAAGTTTTAATTCTACCGAAATTTTGGGTTCTTACACTTTCTTTGTAGATCCCCTGTTTCAAAATGAGTTTGAAAAAACTTTGTAAAAGAATATAAAAAATAAAATTTTGCAGTTGTTAATATTTTGTCATTGTAAGAAATAGGATTTAAATGAACATTTCTAAAATCTTTCGTCCATATAATGCAGAATTTATTATTTTGTAGCATATATAATCAGACATTTCATTATGAAAGATTTATAATATATGAAACATATTTTAATTTATACCAATAGGCTTCTCTTGTACTAGTGACGTGTGTTGAGATGTTGAATTTGATGACTTGACAACTTCGTCTTTTCTTGGTCAACCCGTTTAAAAAATTGACAATTGAAAACATGAGAGATGAAAATAAATTAAAACATAAAAAAATTAAGATATAATCTATGATAGCATTAAGAAACCTCTTTTTATTCTCTTGGTAGAGTAGATGTTGTGTTATTGAGAATGAGAACTTTCCATGATTTCAAGTTTCTACCCCTGCTACCCACCAAATGGTAAAATTAATTAAAAAATATATATACACACAAAAATAATTATTTTAAAACTTTAAACACTATAAATTCGGTTCGCAGCACCATTAAAAAAATTATATAACAAATAAATATTAAAGTTAAATTTTTTGAGTGTAAATCAGAAGTATTTGAGTTTATTTTGAAGTCTATTTTTTTGTCTTTTCTTCCCTAGAGTAACTAATCATGTGACATTGACAAACTAAAACCAGAAGTACCATAAATAATCAACCTATAATTACAAATCTGCAAAGGGGTGTGTGTAATGAAAAAATAGCAGCAATATAATAAATTTGATCAAACAAAATTTACACATGTATTTATACATATTTATGTGGCTAACAGTTTTTATTTGACCAATAATATAACAATCTAACTTGACTGCCTGAGCAACAACAGCTTTTGTCTAATCTTAATTATTATTTACTTCAGCTTTTCTCTTTCTAGTGCTTGATTTATGTAAGGCAAACTTTTAATATTATGTGTATCCATTAGTGTAACAGGTCGTGTACAGTTTGTGTGGATTCATGTTTTTCGTTTCAAATTTGTGTTAATTTCGTGTCGTTCATTTTTTGTATACACGACATGTTAGTTTGTAAAGCAGTGAGTACTACTACTATAACTGTAGCCATAAAAGAGATGGCAGACTTCTGATTTACTAAAATATTTATTAATTAAGATCAACTTCCACTTTAACCACCTCAAGTGCTATTAGTCACAGAGGCATGCCTGAGTACATCTAATAACAAGCCTAATTGTTTGTAATGCTTTGCATTACCTACATGACCTCTTAACTGAGGGAACCTCTAGTTGTAGAGTTTTTACTTGTTGTAGTACTTGTAATAGGCATCAATTTCTATCTGTGTAACTGTAATTAAAAGTCAGAGAATAATGCTTGAAAGAAGTTCCAAGGATCATGCCTCAAGCTTGAAGATCAAGACTGTCAAAATAAACACAGTTAGATTTTGGAGAATGAAGATTTGCCTAAGTACCAATTCGAGAAGTATATTTGTTATATTCGAGAAGTCTAGCCTTCGAGAAGTCAGGGATTCGATATCTCAAAAGACATTATTTGATATCTCTGAATGCACTGTTCGATATCTCATTCGATATCTCAGAGATTCGATATGTCTACTACTCTATTCGAGAACTCAGAAAGTCAACAAGTCAAAGCATCATTCGAGTTCTTTAGGAGTCAACAAGTCAAGGTTCATTCGATATCTCAAAGACTCAGAAAGCTATTCGATATCTCAGGGATTCGATAAGTTAAATGCTCTATTCGACAACTCGAGGATTCCTGAAGAAAAGAGCTATTCGAGAAGTAATTCGATATGTCAACTTTGCAATATTCGAGAACTCAGAGTTATCTATCAAGTCAATTCTAGTTCTCGAATCAATCACTAAGTTACTTCTCGAATACGATCTTGGAGACAAAATACTGGAGAAATTGTACAAGTCAGAAACATGCAACAAGCCAAAGCACTTTATGGACCACAAACTGTAAAGTACTTTGGAAAGCCTACAAAGAAGCTTAGAGAGATGTACAAGAGACAAAGAGCTAAAGAAGTGGATCTGAGCAGAACCTCAAGAAGTCAAACCTGTAGCCATTTGGATGCTTACTCAAAAAGGATAGACACACTAGAAAGTAAATTTGTTTAGCTACCTTATTTGTAGTAAGTAGGCTGTATTCATATTCTATAAGAATACAGCCTCACTACTCTAGCAGTTAAGTTTTTCACATACATATTCAAGATATACATCTCTCTGAGAAAAACGAAGCTGAGAATACTACCATTTGTATTCACAGGTTGTAGCAAATCTTTATCTAATAAAATATTAGATTAAAGTGATATTGTGTCTTGTGTTGTTCATTTTCCGCACCTATATTTCTGCACACACACATAACACATATCTTGCTACATACATCAAACAGATTCAAGAACAAGAAAAGTTCAAGAATCCATTCACCCCCCCTCTGTATTCTTTTGTGCGTTCAATACTCAACATGTGACGTCCCTAGATCCGGGGTCAAGGATTCAGGTCATCACGGTCCAATTTCCGATCAATATCCATATCTCTTGAGTCTTTTTTTTTATACTATTTATTACTCACACAAATAACTTAATAGTTATGCAATTGACCCCACACTAATACACACACACACCAGTCATATGCTCATAGAACAACATCCACAATATTAACAGTTTAAAGTTAACAGTTATTACAAACCCAGAATTCTACTAAGTACATTGTTGAATAATACTTCTACAGGAAGCATTTCAACAACCAAAAGTTTATTACAAACTTACACACTTAATTTACATAAGTCTACTAAGCCCCTTTCGCTTGTCACTACCTCGGGGATGGTCGCCAGCACTCGCTCAAAAGGTCGCCTTTCCCTTACCCTCTTGCGGGGGGTGTAGTGCGTAGAATCAACATGGGACCTAGCTGCTATATACATAAGTGGCAAGAGTGAGCTATAATAGCTCAGCAAGATAATATTGTAAACTGGAATTTTAAATGTGAACAGGTATACATATATATACATATATAAGTAGAAACCAATTATAATCCTTAAGGAAGAATAAAGCTCTTATTTAATAATACATCATCCACTTACTATTATAAGAAAGAAATCTAAAATAATATAATATAAGTTTTTCTTCATCTGTAACCATAATTCCATCATCTCATATCATTATTCTGTTTTCAGTATAGAAATCTGAAAACCATTGTCAACACTTTCTTTTCAAAAACATTGGGGATATCTGCTGTCGCCTGATACGTTAGGACGATGATCAGTCGTCTAATCGTACCTGCTCTCTTTTTACTACCGGTAGAAGGAATGAAGATCATCCCTCGAGGAAGGCCACCTGCTAACATCCTCCCTTGGCATCTTCATGCCGTAATAAAAATAATAAATGCTGGACTGTGTCGCACACAGCCCTGACACAGCCACTTACGCAAGTCTGTTGCAATCCCCCCTTTTTTTTCAATCAGTATTCCATTTATACCAATACCATACCACATTTTTCCTTTCAATTTCCATTTCCATTCACATATATCATTTCCATTTCCATTTATCATCACCTTTAAAAATACATATGTCATAATACTTTGATTATGACTCAGACATCTTCTCTGTGTTTACTGGAATCCAGTACACTTACATATATATAAAATATTCCATTCACATTTTCATTCACATTTATCTTTTTCATCATTTCCATGTATCATCACCTTTAAAAATACATATGTCATAATACTTTGATTATGACTCAGACATCTTCTCTGTGTTCAATGAAATCCAATACGCTCTTATAAAATATTCCATCTATTTTCAAAAGTATTAAATAAAAAAATCAAATAATATTTATTAAATCACAATTGCTTAGAAAGAATATTTTTAACATAACGTTATAAATTATATAACCCTAGATAACAACTGATACCATTCTTCATATAACTCTAGATAACAACTGATACCATTCTTCATATAACTCTAGATAACAACTGATACCATTCTTCATATAACTCTAGATAACAACTGATACCATTCTTCATATAACTCTAGATAACAACTGATACCATTCTCTTTCACCTCTCTTTACCATAAAGCATATTCGTTCCATTCATAATCATATCCACATTCATATTTCATAATTTATATCCATTTCTCTTTAATTCCAATATCAGGAAAATAATTCTTAGCAATATTGCAAACATAGAATAACATATATATTCCATTAAATCATTTACTTTGAAAATAAAATAGTTTTCCAAGGTAAGGATAGAAGAAATCTTGCCTCGATCTCTGTATCCTGGAAGTATGGCTCGTGGCTCTCTCGAAGTTTCTATAAACACAAAAAGGACCGTCGTTAGAGTACTACATCCCTTTCTCACTTCACCTTTATATAACTACACCCTTAATGCTTACTATGTGAATAACATGCTATTATAACCCAAGTGTTCCAAGAACCTAACCATTTTAGGTTAAATCAAGGTTTTCTATGTTTGTTCACCATTTCCCTTTACAACCACACTTGACTATAAAAATTCTCAGAAAATAAAGATTTCGAATTTTACTACAAGGTCAACTGGTAATGACTCTTTGACTACCTTACTACAATATCCCAAAATTTTATAATTTTTAAAAGTGTTTAAGTATGGTAGTTATAGCCTCAAAGTTGGTACAACTACGTTTTCTCGACTATCGAACGTCTTTCACTAAAACTGACTTTTCTCCTAAACCGTTCATCAGATTTTAACGCACTTTATATCAAAACGATCTACGAACTATGCTCTATCTCATCATGGTCACTTGGGGGTCTGGACAGTAAGGTACCGTACGGGTATAGTGTCCAAAAACAGGGAAGTTTCTGTTTCTAACGAAAATCGGACATTATAACGGCTATATTTTCATACTTTCCAAAATCCAAATCTATCATCCACCTTATACACCATCACCTACACCATGTGGTCATCTTACCAACCATGGTTACAAGCACATACTCCTTCCATATTCAACTTTAATCACTTACAAACACATATATCATCATGAATAATCACTTATCATAACCTTATTCACTAAACTTTCTATAATCCATCCTATATTCAAAGTAATACTAAAGGGTCTTGAGATTTATACCTTCTTGAAGCTTTAACAACCCTTATCAAGCCTTGGGATATGCTTAATCAACCTTATACTAGCTTGGATCAACTAAAGAAACCATAAAAACAAAGTTAGTTTCTAAGGGTTACTATTCATCATCACTTTTGTAAAAATCATAACAAATCGAAAAATAAGAGTTTGGCTCTCAAATTTTTACCACATCTTGGCCTCTGTATAAGCTTTGATTTGAGCTATAGATCACCAAAAACAAAGCTTCCTAGCTATGGTTTTGAGCTCCATCTTTCCGCTGGACAGAAACTGGACAGGTTTGGTTCTCCCACTTTGAGCATGGATTTGACTAGGCTATAATACTTGGATTGCTATGAAATTTGGAGCGAATCATGCCCATGGAGTGGAGAGGTTGTGGTTAAAATTTGGTGATTTTATCATGGATAGAAATGGATATATGAATTTTTCTTTGAGTTGTGTTCTTGTTTGGCAGATTGGAGAGCTTTGTTTTTATCTTGCTTCTTTCCCTTTACAAACGTTTTTCACCTTTTATCTATCATATATATCAGTTGTGTAGTCTTATAATAAAAGTCTTTGAAGTCCACCAATGACAAAGAGCCAATTGTTGATCATCTAAACACCTTACCATGAAAAATGCTACTTAGTACTCAAGTTTGACAAGTTTACTCCTCTTCCACTTTGGTTTTAATGTTTGCACCAATGGGATTCCTTCCCTTACACTCTAATATCACTTAATATCAGCTCCATACTTGGGTTGGGCCGAATTTGGGCTTTTGGTTTGGGTTTTGTACAAAGTTCTCTCGTCATCTGATTCATCGAACGATTTCTACGATCGTCTCAGTGGTTTTTCTCTTGTAAATCTCTTAAATATATTTTATCCTTTCCCACATCATATATTAATGTGTTAGGGTGATTCTAATTCTCAAGTAGGTATTAGATCCAATATCCTTGGTATATTCTCTTTTTCTCAGAAGTTGCTCTCCTGGTTATCTCTCGGGTTCTCAAGCATTCTCAAACTCGTTTAACAATCTAAATTCCCTTGATATTTCCTTAACTTAATAATCCTTTAGTTTACCCTAATTCACTAATTCCTCAAAATATAATTCCTTCAATATCTCCATGCTCCTTAATATCCAATATAAATTTATCCGAAATCAAAATTCTCAAAAATCCATATTCAGGAATTTCTGAAATCTATTGTCATTTCGAGTCACTTATTTTCCTAGTATAATACTAATATGGTTTCTGTTTACTCGTTTTCCATTTCAAGTATAGAGTACTTACATACCATTTCCCTAAATCCTCCAAATTTACTATTCATGAGATCACTGTAGCATTGCTAAAGTTAGGGTTATTACAGTCTTCCCCCCTTAAAAGGATTCCGTCCCGGAATCATGTTGAAAATGTCCATAGATACCTTTTTCATCCACACCTTCTAACTTCTACACCACTTTCTCTATCCTTTTTTTTTCCTTCATAATATCTCTATCTTGTTTGCGCAAAAATACACCAACATAAACTTGCTTGTCATTCATCAACATGCCATTTAGCTTTTCAATAGCAGTACTTTCACTATCTTTTTCTTGCAAATCTCCTCCTGTATTCAGTCATTCTATCTTATCTCATCTCTCCTTCCTCTTTTGCTAAAGGGTATCGGCCACCACATTGGCCTTCCCTGAATGGTAGTGTATCTCACTATTGTTTAACTATGTTTTGATCTCTATCATGACATAAAATATTAATACTCCAACATTTGTATATATCACCTCTGTAAAATTTTCCAGAAAATAAGTTATAATAATATTCCTTGAAACAATTGTAAGAAAATATTATCTATAATATATATTTCCTGTTCATACTTATACAAACATATACTTTCCTTTCATCCTTGAAAAATATTCTCGCGCTTTCCCCAATACTCTTAATCTCCTTTTTATAGAGTTCTTTGACTCTTAACAGATATTGATTTGGATGACACGAGAATAACTCACTTTCTTATATCACCATAGTTTACTTTCTCACAGATAGATTATTCTTATCTATATTATCAGTCCATTTACACCATTCATTGACTTAGTCGATCCCTAACCAAACATTTACACTTAAGAGGTTAAATTAGAGCGTACCTGCAATTTCCTCCGGATACCTTATCCCAGATGTCTATTGTTCACTATACGCTCTTTACATCTTGCTGATCCACCTTAGTTCCTTCATGATACTATCTATTCCACCTCTGAAATTTCCCTTAATTATTCTCATCAAAATCTTTACCTCAAGTTTTACTCATTCATACCTTTTGGATTAATCCTTCGAATACTTAACATCTTTAATCTCTCTTTGCTACTTAGAGTATTAGTCACAATATTGACCTTCCCCCACTAAAAGTTATTGCACCTCGAATCCTTCATTAATTATCCCCAAAATACACCTTACTTTCAATAGTAAATCTCAATTATGCCTTAAAATTCCTCATTTTCTTTTCTCTTACTAATCATCAAATATTCCCATTTCTTCTCACGAAATTCCTTTCTCTCTTATATTGAAACACTTCTAGCTCTAATTATCTCTTATTGAAATTTCCCTTGGAATCTCAAGTTCCCTTTTATAATCACGTATACTCTAAACCTTGCTTCCATTATCCCATCCATTAATGAAATCTTCTATATTCGAAACAATTTATAGAATTTAAGAAACTTTGAATTGAACGAACCCAGAAACAAGCAAGGGTCCCACAACAATTTATAAGACTAAGAGTTTTAAATAGCTCTTATTCGAAACAAAAGAATATTTGGGAAATCAATATGATAGAAGAACTCGTACGTCACACAAGTGAGGGCGTCCCCTCCGACTTTCTATCACACAGAGAGATCGTCCTTGTGTATACATATAGGGCTGTTCCTCTTAGTTGGAGTAAGAAATATAGAGGGAAATTTAAATCACAATGATAAATACCATCTTCCGAAAATAATCTTAGAGGAATATTTTGACTAATACAATTTTGAAACACATTTCAAGGGTACAAAAAAGTTTTGAAAAGATACCGGCCCTTAATAAATAATTACCCACTATTGGAGGAAAATTTGAAACTCAATAATATAATTTAGCAGGGCTTTAGGAGCTTGAAAATAGGTACTGTTAATAGCCTCTGCCCAATTAAAAATCCCAATAATGGAAGGCTTTCCTCAAATACTGTTTATATCTTAGACTGCGTACTCTCCAAAATTTCTTAAATTTGGCACTCACCATGAAGCCTCAACCTATCGTCTGTTATTCCCAATTATCTTCATTTACCTAGTCATGACTTGGCTCGATACTCTCTGTCTTTATCCATAATAGAACACAACCTTCTAATCGTAATATTGATCGTCTTGGCCTAACATTGCTCTAGTATCAAGGACCCATCAACTATACTTCTATATTGTATAATCTAACATACCCTGTATACTCACGAGGTTATCTAACGTACACTTCTCAATACATCAAGTATCCCCTTTCTCATATCGATCCCGTGTACTATATAAACTTAACACTTTTGGCATAATAACCTTTTCATTTAAGTCAATCTCGGAATGTCTCAGTCTGTCTTGGTCCTGTATATCTTGGCTTTACCGACCAACCTCAGTTTCACCCTTTCATCTCCACAAACAATCAGTGTCTATTCACCGATCCACTTACAATATTTCTTCAAACTCCCCTAAACACAAGAAGACTTTAAATACCCTTAACTTTGGCTCACCAATCTCCTCTCCCTATACTAAAACATAAACTTTTATTAGTAATAATCTATAAAATTATAATCACTACTTGGAATAAACGCTTCGTTCGATAAACCACCCTTGAACTCGATGTGAGTTCACAATTTATATTATTACTGATATATTTATTATTATCACTCTTGTTCCTGAGCATTATGACTCTGAGCTCTAATACCATCTGTGACGTCCCTAGATCCGGGGTCAAGGATTCAGGTCATCACGGTCCAATTTCCGATCAATATCCATATCTCTTGAGTCTTTTTTTTATACTATTTATTACTCACACAAATAACTTAATACTTATGCAATTGACCCCACACTAATACACACACACATACCAGTCATATGCTCATAGAACAACATCCACAATATTAACAGTTTAAAGTTAACAGTTATTACAAACCCAGAATTCTACTAAGTACATTGTTGAATAATACTTCTACAGGAAGCATTTCAACAACCAAAAGATTATTACAAACTTACACACTTAATTTACATAAGTCTACTAAGCCCCTTTCGCTTGTCACTACCTCGGGGATGGTCGCCAGCACTCGCTCAAAAGGTCGCCTTTCCCTTACCCTCTTGCGGGGTGTAGTGCGTAGAATCAGCATGGGACCTAGCTGCTATATACATAAGTGGCAAGAGTGAGCTATAATAGCTCAGCAAGATAATATTGTAAACTGGAATTTTAAATGTGAACAGGTATACATATATATACATATATAAGTAGAAACCAATTATAATCCTTAAGGAAGAATAAAGCTCTTATTTAATAATACATCATCCACTTACCATTATAAGAAAGAAATCTAAAATAACATAATATCAGTTTTTCTTCATCTGTAACCATAATTCCATCATCTCATATCATTATTCTGTTTTCAGTATAGAAATCTGAAAACCATTGTCAACACTTTCTTTTCAAAAACATTGGGGATATCTGCTGTCGCCTGATACGTTAGGACGATGATCAGTCGCCTAATCGTACCTGCTCTCTTTTTACTACCGGTAGAAGGAATGAAGATCATCCCTGGAGGAAGGCCACCTGCTAACATCCTCCCTTGGCATCTTCGTGCCGTAATAAAAATAATAAATGCTGGACTGTGTCGCACACAGCCCTGACACAGCCACTTACGCAAGTCTGTTGCAATCCCCCCTTTTTTTTCAATCAGTATTCCATTTATACCAATACCATTCCACATTTTTCCTTTCAATTTCCATTTCCATTCACATATATCATTTCCATTTCCATTTATCATCACCTTTAAAAATACATATGTCATAATACTTTGATTATGACTCAGACATCTTCTCTGTGTTTACTGGAATCCAGTACACTTACATATATATAAAATATTCCATTCACATTTTCATTCACATTTATCTTATTTCCATGTATCATCACCTTTAAAAATACATATGTCATAATACTTTGATTATGACTCAGACATCTTCTCTGTGTTCAATGAAATCCAATACGCTCTTATAAAATATTCTATCTATTTTCAAAAGTATTAAATAAAAAAATCAAATAATATTTATTAAATCACAATTGCTTAGAAATAATATTTTTAACATAACGTTATAAATTATATAACCCTAGATAACAACTGATACCATTCTTCATATAACTCTAGATAACAACTGATACCATTCTTCATATAACTCTAGATAACAACTGATACCATTCTTCATATAACTCTAGATAACAACTGATACCATTCTTCATATAACTCTAGATAACAACTGATACCATTCTCTTTCACCTCTCTTTACCATAAAGCATATTCGCTCCATTCATAATCATATCCACATTCATATTTCATAATTTATATCCATTTCTCTTTAATTCCAATATCAGGAAAATAATTCTTAGCAATATAGCAAACATAGAATAACATATATATTCCATGAAATCATTTACTTTAAAAATAAAATAGTTTTCCAAGGTAAGGATAGAAGAAATCTTGCCTCGATCTCTGTATCCTGGAAGTATGGCTCGTGGCTCTCTCGAAGTTTCTATAAACACAAAAAGGACCGTCGTTAGAGTACTACATCCCTTTCTCACTTCACCTTTATATAACTACACCCTTAATGCTTACTATGTGAATAACATGCTATTATAACCCAAGTGTTCCAAGAACCTAACCATTTTAGGTTAAATCAAGGTTTTCTATGTTTGTTCACCATTTCCCTTTACAACCACACTTGACTATAAAAATTCTCAGAAAATAAAGATTTCGAATTTTACTACAAGGTCAACTGGTAATGACTCTTTGACTACCTTACTACAATATCCCAAAATTTTATAATTTTTAAAAGTGTTTAAGTATGGTAGTTATAGCCTCAAAGTTGGTACAACTACGTTTTCTCGACTATCGAACGTCTTTCACTAAAACTGACTTTTCTCCTAAACCGTTCATCAGATTTTAACGCACTTTATATCAAAACGATCTACGAACTATGCTCTATCTCATCATGGTCACTTGGGGGTCTGGACAGTAAGGTACCGTACGGGTATAGTGTCCAAAAACAGGGAAGTTTCTGTTTCTAACGAAAATCGGACATTATAACGGCTATATTTTCATACTTTCCAAAATCCAACTCCTCCAAATCTATCATCCACCTTATACACCATCACCTACACCATGTGGTCATCTTACCAACCATGGTTACAAGCACATACTCCTTCCATATTCAACTTTAATCACTTACAAACACATATATCATCATGAATAATCACTTATCATAACCTTAATCACTAAACTTTCTATAATCCATCCTATATTCAAAGTAATACTAAAGGGTCTTGAGATTTATACCTTCTTGAAGCTTTAACAACCCTTATCAAGCCTTGGGATATGCTTAATCAACCTTATACTAGCTTGGATCAACTAAAGAAACCATAAAAACAAAGTTAGTTTCTAAGGGTTACTATTCATCATCACTTTTGTAAAAATCATAACAAATCGAAAAATAAGAGTTTGGCTCTCAAATTTTTACCACATCTTGGCCTCTGTATAAGCTTTGATTTGAGCTATAGATCACCAAAAACAAAGCTTCCTAGCTATGGTTTTGAGCTCCATCTTTCCGCTGGACAGAAACTGGACAGGTTTGGTTCTCCCACTTGAAGCATGGATTTGACTAGGCTATAATTCTTGGATTGCTATGAAATTTGGAGCGAATCATGCCCATGGAGTGGAGAGGTTGTGGTTAAAATTTGGTGATTTTATCATGGATAGAAATGGAGATATGAATTTTTCTTTGAGTTGTGTTCTTGTTTGGCAGATTGGAGAGCTTTGTTTTTATCTTGCTTCTTTCCCTTTACAAACGTTTTTCACCTTTTATCTATCATATATATCAGTTGTGTAGTCTTATAATAAAAGTCTTTGAAGTCCACCAATGACAAAGAGCCAATTGTTGATCATCTAAACACCTTACCATGAAAAATGCTACTTAGTTCTCAAGTTTGACAAGTTTACTCCTCTTCCACTTTGGTTTTAATGTTTGCACCAATGGGATTCCTTCCCTTACACTCTAATATCACTTAATATCAGCTCCATACTTGGGTTGGGCCGAATTTGGGCTTTTGGTTTGGGTTTTGTACAAAGTTCTCTCGTCATCTGGTTCATCGAATGATTTCTGCGATCGTCTCAGTGGTTTTTCTCTTGTAAATCTCTTAAATATATTTTATCCTTTCCCACATCATATATTAATGTGTTAGGATGATTCTAATTCTCAAGTAGGTATTAGATCCAATATCCTTGGTATATTCTCTTTTTCTCAGAAGTTGCTCTCCTGGTTATCTCTCGGGTTCTCAAGCATTCTCAAACTCGTTTAACAATCTAAATTCCCTTGATATTTCCTTAACTTAATAATCCTTTAGTTTACCCTAATTCACTAATTCCTCAAAATATAATTCCTTCAATATCTCCATGCTCCTTAATATCCAATATAAATTTATCCGAAATCAAAATTCTCAAAAATCCATATTCAAGAATTTCTGAAATCTATTGTCATTTCGAGTCACTTATTTTCCTAGTACAATACTAATATGGTTTCTGTTTACTCGTTTTCCATTTCAAGTATAGAGTACTTACATACCATTTCCCTAAATCCTCCAAATTTACTATTCATGTGATTACTGTAGCATTGCTAAAGTTAGGGTTATTACACAACAAGTGGTATCAGAGCAGGCTGTTTATTTAAAAATAGAAAAAGATCATGAATACACCAAAGACTACAGGAACAGTGAAGGTCCCTAAGTTCAACAAAGAGAATTACAACCTCTGGAAGATTAAAATGTTGTTGTTCATCAAAGCTGCTAACCCTCTATATCCTGAGATACTCAAGAATGGTCCCTTTGTTCCATAACAGGAGATTCCTGAAAAGACTGTTGGAACTGTAACCATTCCAAGATCCTTTGTGGCTAAAGAACCATCCAAATGGACAGAGACAGAAAAGGAGATGGTTGCTCTTGACAATCATCTCATGTTATTAATCATAGATTCTATGGAACTGTCAATGTTTGCTAACATAGCCTCTTGCAAAACAGCAAAGGAGATGTGGGATCATATTGAGGTGCTATGTGAGGGAACAGAGGAGGTTAGAGAAAACAAGAAACAGATACTGGTCACACAGTATGAAGCTTTCATGGCTCATACCAAGGAAAGCATTATTGACATGTTTGAAAGGTTTCACAAGCTGGTGACTGAGCTACAGATGAATGGGAAGGTTTACAGCACCAAGGAGTTGAACATGAAGTTTCTATTGTCTTCACCAAACCATCTAGAGCAAAGGGTCATTTCTCTAAAAGAAAGAGATTTGAACAAAGTCATATATGATGTGCTCTATGGGGTTTTAAAGACTCATGAGCTTGAGTTGCTTCAGAAGAGGGCTATCCAAGCCAACCAAGGCAGAAAGATAAACACATCATGCGCCTTGATTGTCAGTAAATCTGTTGAAGACCTAGAAGCATCTACAAGTCAGCTAAGGATAGAGGAGATAGTAGATGATGAAGAAAATGAAGGTGAAGTGACTGAACCTGTTGAGGAGAAGGAAGAAGAAGAGTTCTATACTATTGAAGAGCTAGATGGCATGGAAAACACTTCATATGCTTTCATGGCCAAAAAATTTCCAAACATCAGATTCAAGAGAAACCAACCCTTCAAACCTAAACCCCAAAACCATTCATTCAACAAGAGAAAGACACCTGTGAAAGCAAACAATAATAAATTCAAAACCAGCCATGTGGATAGGTCATCTATAAGGTGTTATAGATGCAATGACTTAGGGCATTTTGCCAGTGAATGCAAGAAGCCTAAAAAGAAGGATAAGGAGTTTCTAGAGCTTGAAGCTAAGTATGAGGCCCTTCTAAGAAAGCAAACACAAGGCAAGGCCTACATAGCTGAAGGGAAGTGTTGGGATGACTCTGATAGTGATGGAGAAGAGCAAGAATTCTGCAACTATGCCTTAATGGCTGATTCCAAGGATGAACAATCTCCATCTGACTCTCAGGTTCCATCTCTCACTACCATAGATATGTCTGTTTCTGAATATAAATGCATGGTTGAACAACTGTCTATTGAAATGTTTAATATTCATACTAGTATGACTGCTGCTAATGAAGAGATTGCTAAACTGTCTACTAGAAATGAACTGTTAAACAAGAAAAATGAGGAACTTGAGCTAACTTCTATGCAAGTAGAAAACCTTAAGAAAGAAGTTGAATATCTGCAGAATAAGGTTCTATGTGCTAGTCATGTTGAGAAGGCTCTTAGGGATGAACTAGCTGAAAATGAATTCACACTAAAATCTTTTAATAACTCTTCTAGTTTATTGCAGTCCCACCATGTGAGAAACTAAGCTAAACCCAAGGCTGCCATTGGACTTGACTATGACACTCTTAAACAGAGGAAAGGCTATGCTATCATTGTAGATGACATAGTTGTTCAGGAGGAAGTACCTCACATTTTGAAAAAGACTGAGTCTCCAATGTTTAAAGAACCAACATTTGAGATTGATGAGGATGCCTTACTCATTAAACAAATGTTGAATGATGGATGAGGCACAGTCTACTGAACAACCAGCATCCTCTAAGGGTGAGAGTGTCAAGCCAAAAGCCAAGGAGCCAGTAGGAGGTAGACCTAGACCTGAGAAGTTTGTTTCAGCTGGGGAAAATGAATCTAAGAAGAAAGTGGCTAATAAGAAACATAACAGGAATGGCAAACTAGGGATAAACAAGAATAACAATTATGCTTATGTGCCAAATGCCCCTAGGAAAGTTTGTCAAAACTATTTTAGCACTAATCACTTAACTCATGCATGCAAGAAACCAACTGGTAGTGTAGCTAAACCATTCTATGATTGCTTTGTGCCTTTAAGACATAGAGATTCACCTTTTTGTGATAAACTTGACTGTATGCCATGCAATATGAATGTTATGACTAGCTGTTTTAATTTGAGAAGACAATTCATGGATGGTTGCATCAGTCACAACATTCACACACACTACATAAGGCCAGAGTCTCCAAGTCCTCCTAGAGCTAGGAAGGTATCTCTGTCACCTAAGTCTGAGACCTCAGTTTCTAAGACTTCTAACAGTGACAAGAAGACTAGTCCTAAGAAAACTAATAAGCATGTTGTTTTTGATAAATCTGTTTCTAAGCCAAGTAGACCCAAACTTGTTTTGGTACCAAAGGAGAAGTAATACCTTTGTGTATGCAGGGCAAAGAACAGGAAAAGAAAGTCATGTGGATTTTGGATAGTGGATCCTCAAATCATATGACTGGTGATATGGCCTTGCTATCACAGTATGAGGAGAAGGCTGGCCCAATGGTTGCTTTTGGAGATGACAGCATGGGTAACAGATTGGGATATGGCAAGTTAAAAGTTGGTAATGTCATCATTGAAGATGTAGCACTAGTCAAGGGACTCAAGCATAATCTGCTAAGTGTTGGTCAGTTTACTGACAGAGGATTCAAAGTAAACTTTGACAAGGATGAATGTTTGATCACCCACAAGAAGACTGGTGACTTTGCTCTATCTGGAGTGGGGAAAGGAAGCTTGTTTGTAGCAAATATGGACTCTACAAGCAAAGACAAAGTTTGCTGCTTCTACTCAAAAGCATCAAATGAAGATTGTTGGCTGTGGCACAAGAAGCTATCACACTTGAACTTCAAGGCCATTAATTCTCTGGTCAAAAGAGAGTTAGTAAGAGGCATGTCCACACTTGAATTCTTTCAAGAAGGAGTGTGTGAGGCTTGTCAAAAGGGAAAAATGAAAAGGTCATGCCACAAGTCAAAGACAGTGACATCAATCACCATGCCCCTACAATTAATTCATATGGATTTGTTTGGGCCTGTCAATATTATGTCACTCTCAAGAAAGAAGTATGCCCTGGTGATGGTTGATGACTACACAAGGTATACATGGGTGGAATTTCTAGCATCAAAGGATGAGGCTCCACAAGTGATCATTGAGCACACAAAGAAAATTGATAAGGAAGCAAAGGCCAACAATGCAAGTGTGATTGCATTGAGAAGTGATAATGGAACAGAGTTCAGAAATGCCTTACTTGAAGCATTTTGCAAAGAGAATGGCATTTCACAACAATTCTCAGCTCCAAGGACTCCACAACAAAATGGAGTAGTTGAGAGAAAGAATAGAACTATAATTGAGGCTGCTAGAACAATGTTGCTTGATGCAAAGATGCCTACATGTTTTTGGGCTGAGGCTGTGAGCACTGCATGCTATATCCAGAACAGAACTCTCATAAAAAAATACTGGAAAGACACCCTATAATTTGATGACCGGAAAGAAGCCCGCTCTTAAGTATGTTCATACTTTTGGAAGCAAATGCTTTGTGTTGAAAGATAATTCAGAATATGTTGGGAAGTTTGATGCAAAGGCATTTGAAGGAATTTTTCTTGGCTATTCTATGGAGAGAATTGCATACAAAGTTTATGTCATCAGTCAAAAGAAAGTTATGGAAAGCATAGATGTGACATTTAATGACAGCAAACTACCTGGATTAGAAGAAGCTAATGATGAAGATAGAGATCCATTAAAGTTTGAAAATCTAGATGATTCTAATGAAGCGATTGAAACTGAAGTTGCAACCGTAGTTCAACAAACTCAAGTGAATGATGAAGCAAGAGAAGAATTTGTGCCAATCAACAGTGAAGAGACAAGCATCCAAGACACACCTGTGAATAGTGGCAACTTCACAAGGGGAGGAAATGAAAATGATCATGACTTGGATGATGAAGCAACATCAAGGTTGAGAAATCAAACTGAGCATTCAAGGAAATGGGATAGATCATACACTGTAGAGCAAATTATTGGAGATCCAAATGCAGGAGTGAGAACTAGGAGAGCAACTCAAAATGAGTGTCTCTATGGTTGCTTTCTACCTCAGATTGAGCCTAAGAAACTTGATGATGCGTTGTTGGATCCAGATTGGATTATTGCTATGCAAGAGGAGCTGAATCAATTTGAAAGAAACAAAGTTTGGGAACTTGTCCCTGTACCAAAGAACAGAACCATTGTTGGAACAAAATAGGTCCTGAAGAATAAGATGGATGAAGATGGTGTAATAGTAAGAAACAAAGCAAAGTTGGTTGCAAAAAGATACTCCCAACAGTAAGGCATTGATTATGATGAGACATTTGCCTCTATTGCTAGATTGGAAGCCATCAGAATCTTCTTGGCATTTGCTGCTCATTCAAACTTTAAATTCTATCAAATGGATGTCAAGAGTGCATTTTTGAATGAGGAGTTGGAAGAAGAAGTTTATGTGCAACAACCACCTGGCTTTAAGGATCCACATTTCCCAGAATTTGTCTACATATTGCTCAAGGCATTGTATGGACTTAAGCAGGCTCCAAGGGCATGGTATGACACTTTATCACAATTTCTTCTTGAAAATCAATTCACTAGAGGCACATTGGACAAGACACTGTTTTACAAGAAGCATGGTAATGATATTATCCTAGTTCAGATCTATGTGGATGATATCATATTTGGCTCTACAAATGAGAAGCTGTGTGAGAAATTCTCTAAGCTCATGCAAAGCAGATATGGGATGAGTATGATGGGAGAGTTAACATTCTTGGATTGCAAGTTAGTCAGAGGAAGGATGGTATCTTCATCAGTCAAACCAAGTACATCAAGGATTTATTGAAGAAGTATGACTTAGAAGACTGCTCACCTGCAAAGACACCCATGGCCACTGCCACAAAATTAGATGAAGATGTCAAAGGCAAGAGAGTAGATATCTCAGTCTACAGAGGCATGGTTGGTTCTCTACTCTATCTCACTGCAAGTAGGCCAGACATCATGTTTGCTACATTTCTGTGTGCAAGGTTTCAATCAAATCCAAAAGAGTCACATTTGATTGCTATAAAAAGGATTTTTAAATATTTGAAGGGCACTACAAACTTGGGTTTATGGTATCCTAAGGACGCAGGGTTCAATCCGGTTGGTTATTCTGATGCTGATTATGCTGGATACAGAGTGGATAGGAAAAGCACCTCAGGTAGCTGCCAGTTTCTTGGACAAAGGTTAGTCTATTGGTACAGCAAGAAACAATAATCAGTGTCAACTTCCACAGCTGAGGCTGAATACATAGATGCTTGAAGTTGTTGTGCTCAAGTGCTTTGGATTAGAAATCAGTTTAGAGATTATGGACTTGTGTTGGAAAGAATTCCAATCATGTGTGACAACACAAGTGCAATCTCTATAGTTGCCAATCCTGTCAATCATTCTAGGACAAAGCACATTAACATCAGATATCATTTTATTAGGGAGCATGCAACTAATGGAACTATTGAGTTGCATTATGTCTCCACAGATAAACAATTAGATGATATATTCACTAAGCCATTGGATGAAGCCACCGTCACAAGGTTGGTTAGTGAGATTGGAATGCTGAATTCTTCAGAATCTGGCTAAGTGAAAATATCAACTAGATTGTTGCAGCAGTAAACACTTACTTTATCTAAATGCTCAATATTTTTGAAGTAAGTGTTGGCTGGAATATGATTTATAAATATTTCAGATTTGCTGCATATGTTGAAAATCATATTCAGTTAGCTTGAAATTTCTATGAAATTTTAAGATTATCACTATTTAATTTGTTAGAATGTTCTTCATTGAATAATTCTGGTGAATTTTGAAAAGATAGTGAAAATTAAATTTTATGAGTGGAAAGTATAGCTCGATAATTCAGACTTCTCTAATGACTTTCATGTCTATGGTCGACTTCTCTAACAAGTCTATTTGGAACACTCTTGAGTTCTCGAATAGTGCATTTTAGAGAAATCGAACAGAGACTTACTTGACTTCTTGAATATGGCAATTGAGATCTCTAATGACTGAGTTCTCTAATACTGTACTTGAGTTCTCGAACCATTTAAAAAGGCTGAATTCTCGCTGAATCTTGACCGTTTTTTGATTTTTATTCGGAATTTTAAATCATTCATGAAAACATATTTTATTTTATTTAGAATTATTTCTAAGTAATACAACTGCCAGCTGTGAGTTACAAACTGCTTGAGATATCGATTAAGCCTTTCTTGACTTATCGAATAGTTGATTTCTACTTCTCGAATGCCTGACTTATCGATACAAAACATATATCTAATCGACAATTCAAGTACTTCATACTTATACAATTTTACATTTATTCATTTCATTTCATTCGATTTCTCAAGCATCTAAAGTTCCAAAACCACTGAAAACCCTAACTTCAAAAGCTAAATTTCTTCTTCGAACTTCATTCTCTTCTCTCTCTCTCTGTGTAACAATGGCAAATACCCAACTCACAATTCCTACCCACACCAACTTCATTGCTATTACTAGTGATGTGGAAGCACCAAATGCTAATTTCAAGTGCTTCGTTCACTGGATGTCTGAGTCATACATCAAGGATGCACTCTCAGCCAACCCAACTCTGTACCTAGATCTTCTAGAACAGTTTTGGAGGACAGCCACTGTGGAAGTTGTTGCTCTCGAAAATGCAGTGACCTCTTATATCATCTACTGCAAAATACAAGATAAAGAGGTTACTATCACTACAGAGGATATGAATCAAGAACTAGGACTTCATCAAGACCTGTATCACCCTCTGGTATCTGATGATGATTTAATTACATTCTTCGACTTTATCAGATATGCTGATACAATCAATATTGGAAAAATGAACCGGAAGTGTCTCAGAAAGGAATGGAGTTTTGTGTTCGCCACACTGCTACAGGTGTTCACTGCTAGAAAGTCAAGTTTTGATTAAATCAGTGCACCTGCACAGCAAATTGCATATCTCCCTGGCATATGATAGGAAGATCAATGTGGGTAATCTAATTATGCAGGAGTTATATGGGAGACTTGGTAAGAACTCAACCAAGAGAGGTACTGAAATTTTCTTCCCTCGTTTTATTCAAGCCGCTCTTAATTTTGTAGATAATAAATTGATTGAATTGTCTGGGATAGATAGAAATAGAATAGGCTATCCAAAATCCATGACCAAACTCATTTTTGGTGACTTGGAGACTAGGAATGATGTGGATGTGAGACTTGAAATAACTCCTCATATGCAGAGTTTATTTGAGTCTTACCCCCACAACATGCCAACATTTGCCTCTAAGTCTGAGTTAGCACAGCCCAAGCAAGTAGAACAAAATGCTAACCCAGGGCCTGCTAACCAACCCCCTCAACCAAACACTGTACCAAACACAGAGCCACCTGCATCATCTTCTCAACAGGGTGGTGTTAGTAAAAAGGAGAAGAAGAAGAGAAAACAGATTGAATCTGAACCCTTGAATATCTTGACAGAAGCAGCATTGGCTGTAGAATTAGGTCTAGAAAGTGAGGAACCTGAGTCACCCTTACAGAGAACAAAGAAGAAGAAATCTAAAGCCACCTCTTCAGTCACACAAATGGCTAAAGTTGTAAAATCAGGGGAAAACAGCTCACTAGATGTATCTTCTAAACATGGTGCATCTATAGAATCAAGCATCCTCCCCAATGCATCTACTTGTACTGAGTCAGCACCTGGGAGTGATAAGGCTGGCACAACACTGAGTGGAGAGCATATCACACTTGAAACTCCCTCTATTTCTCAAGGGGAGTTGCCAAAATCAAATCTACAAGACACTTCTCTTCCAGAATCTATCACTAAAATTTCTTTGGAGCCTGCAACTCAAGCAATTGAAGAACAAGGCATTGATCACCAAGAATTCTCTTCTCTTGGTGAGCCAATGGACTCAAGTGACTTAGTGCATGAAACTTTGCTCACCACCCAGGAACAACATTTAGATGGTGAGGGAATGCAAGCTGGGGCATATCCTAATGACACCATCACAAACACAGAGGATTCACTAGTTTTCACTAGAGACTCTATGCCTGTGTCAACTACTGTTGTAACTCATCCCATTCCTGTGGAGACAACAGTAGTAGAGTCAATCCATCTGGTTACAGAAGTTGCATTTGTAACTGAGGAGTCTAGCTTGCCTAGCTCTAGCTCTGACTTTTTGTCACAATGGATTCACCTGTGCAACATGATAGTGCTTCAGGATCAGGGTATGCTCCACCACAATTGACGGTTGAAGCACTTCAAAGCTTAGTTGTGGATCAGATTCCTGAGTTTGTTAAAATAGCCCAAAACCTGGTCACATTTAACATATAAAATCCAGACTATGAAGCCATTCTGCTGTGTCATAGAGATGATGTGGAGATGCAAAAGGAGAAAATAGCAAATGAAGCTGAGAGAGATGGCAATGTAGATGCCTGGCTGCAAGGAAAATATGACATTACTCTCAATGAAGCTCTTCAATACCTAAGAGAGGAATACATCACTTCACTGGGCTCTAATGCCAAATCTCTGACTCCTGGTGAAGTGTATGAGGCTATAAATGATTCTTACAAAGGATTCCTCAAGGCTGCTCACTATCTTGGAAAGGGAGTTAAAACAGAAATCAATAAAGTATGTGATGCAACAGCCAAGAAAGTAAGTGAAATAAAAAGAGAATTTGCTGCCAAGTTTCACACTCTAGATCCTGTCCTCAAAACTATACAAGACTGCAAATCTACCTGCACCAAGATGGACAATGGCTTGGCTTTTCTTCATGGAACTGTCAGTAATCTAGCAACTCAATTTCAAAATCTATCTGGTCAGACAACTAATGCCAATGCCATGCTAAGGACTCTGTTTGAAAATCAATATGGAGATAAGTTGGTAATTGAAGTCCCTGTTCATGAAATGACCAAATTTGAGGTATTGAGGCTCAAGGAACAATCACTGTCTGGTTTTAAATCTACTGAGTTATTCAAAAAGGTGGATGCTCTGGAGAAAGAAGTGACCTCTCTAAAACAGTCAAATGCTCATCTTACAGACACAGTTGCAACTCTTACTGAAAAGTTGGACACTCAAGCCATCACCACAGCTGAGGTTCTTCTTCACCAACAACTGATGCTGTCTGCTATGATGAAGCACATGGGACTCCCTCTGCCTGATGAATCTATCAATCCCACCTCTTCCAACCCAAAGGCACCTACCAAAGCCTTTGTGCCTGACAACAAGCCTAAGGGGGAGAAGAGGACCTTAAGGAACTCAAAACCTAAGGGGGGAAACCTAAGGAGAAAGGTATTGTCATTACTGAGGGTGGTCAAGGTTCAAAAATTACAACTCATGTTCAAGGCAAAGGGAAAGCTAAAACTGATGAACCTCCATCTTTTCTGCCAGTTGTTACTCTACCACCTGTGCACATCACTACTCCAAGTGGCCAAAAGCAAACTGTCACTACTACAGTGGTGGCAGGTTCCATGCCAAGTGATCTAGTCCAAGCCTCCAGATATGAAGATGATCCAATTGAAGTTAATGTGGTTACAGAGGCCAAACTGATAGAAGTAGCAAATTCAGAGATTTATTATGATGCTACATTCTTGAAGTTTCTGCAAGCCTCAAAGGCAAAGGTTGGAGGAGATACACTGCTGTACAAAAGGAGCCTCAAAGATTAAATCAAATATCTAATAGTGATTCCAAGAAAGCTAAATCAAATCTTTCTCAAGGAAATTATGATGGTGACCAACGGCAGAATATGGCATCTATCTTATGACACCTTGAAAGTTCTAAAATTCACTGAGATTGATGCTATCTTGGAACTAATTAAGCAGAAAGGGGAGAACAACTGAACTTAGGAATGGTCAACAAGCTAGATTGCCTGAAGTGTGCATTAATCCAAGAACCATTCTCTATCAGTCTGGTACAAAGATAGAAGATGTCAATCAGCTTGTCATTCCCAAGGATCTCACTATCAAAAATCACAGACTTATAATTGACATCATTGATCAACTACAAAAGAAGAATGGGATAAGGACTGCTGAAGAGTTGGAAGCATTGAATATTCTCAGATCTTTCATAGCAACTGGCTCTGTCCCAGAGATGGCCAAAGTAAGGAGGAATAAGGATGATAAAGATGAAGACAAGAGTGATGGGAGCAGAAGACATCACAGGAGTGATAAGGGTGATGAAGACAAGATGAAGAAGAAGGATAGTAAAGACAAGAAAGGTGATGATGACCAAGGCAAAGTCTATGAGAGGAAAAGTGGAAAACAGCAAGCCTTAGGCATTGCTAATTGTAATCTCACCATAACACAAGACTCTAAGTCTAGGGTGAATACAATTAGTAGTGACCTACCAAAATCTACATCCATGGCCTCTGCAACTGCTTTGCCACCTCAAGAAGAGAAGAAGATACAAATCAAGAAACCATCTGTATGTTTCCAAAAGCAAACTGCTAATGGTATACTACAGTGGTCTGCAAGCAAAGGTCATAAGTTTCTGCCAAGCATTGGAGTGAAAAAGGTTAAATTCAAGCATGTTGCAAGAAGAGTGAAGTTACCCAAGTCAAGGGCCCTAACTATCTATCCAGGACTAAAACTCCAACCACTAGATGAAGATTTTGATGAAGACCAACTGCAATTTCTAAGAGCTCAAAGAATCTACTATGCTGCAATTGTAAATGAATGCCTTGAAATCAAATCCACTGATGGAAAACAGATGAAATTCAAACAAGGAGGTTGTCAAAATTGGGGCAAGCTATATGAGATAGAAAGAATTATTGCATTATTGGATTCTGAAGACAAAGTGGAGAGAGTATGGAAGCTGGAGTTGATTGATTTTGTGAAGATGAAGAGAGACTATGCTGAGAAGATAAGAAATGGGTGCTTTGAAAAATGGTTAGAAAGGGAGAAGGAGATTGATAGGCTAGAAGTTGAAGCAGAAAAGCTAAGGGCAAAAGGATTGTGTAGAGTTCAATTTAATCCCTATGTTGTGAAGTTTAGGAGAAGAAATGGAGATCAGGTCAATATAAGAATGAACCTACTCAATCACTATCCTGCCAACATTCTGAAGCCAGTACTTGAAGATTTCAAGAACTCTATTCTGCTTGAAGAATTAGATGCTATGGCAGAGATCATAAGAGCTATGGATGCGAATGCAAGAAAGGAGAAAGAAAGGAAACAGAAGGCATATGATGATCTACTAGCCAAGGCAATGGAGATGGAATCAAATGACAAAGGCTAGTATTTCATCATAATCTGTAAGATCACTCATTGTAGTTCTATCCATGTTGTTAATCAATTTCATACATGTACTGTCAAGTTTTATATTTATGTATGTTAGGCTTGTTATCAGACATGAAATTGTGACTAAGGGTCTCACTCATAATTTGGGGGAGATTGTTAGTCACAGAGGCATGCCTGAGTACATTTAATAACAAGCCTAATTGTTTGTAATGCTTTGCATTACCTACATGACCTCTTAACTGAGGGAACCTCTAGTTGTAGAGTTTCTACTTGTTGTAGTACTTGTAATAGGCATCAATTTCTATTTGTGTAACTGTAATTAAAAGTCAGAGAATAATGCTTGAAAGAAGTTCCAAGGATCATGCCTCAAGCTTGAAGATCAATACTGTCAAAATAAACACAGTTAGACTTTGGAGAATGAAGATTTGCCTAAGTACCAATTCGAGAAGTATGTTTGTTATATTCGAGAAGTCTAGCCTTCGAGAAGTCAGGGATTCGATATCTCAAAAGACATTATTCGATATCTCTGAATGCACTGTTCGATATCTCATTCGATATCTCAGAGATTCGATATGTCTACTACTCTATTCGAGAACTCAGAAAGTCAACAAGTCAAAGCATCATTCGAGTTCTCTAGGAGTCAACAAGTAAAGGTTCATTCAATATCTCAAAGACTCCGAAAGCTATTCGATATCTCAGGGATTCGATAAGTTAAATGCTCTATTCGACAACTCAAGGATTCATGAAGAAAAGAGCTATTCGAGAAGTAATTCGATATGTCAACTTTGCAATATTCGAGAACTCAGAGTTATCTATCAAGTCAATTCTAGTTCTCGAATCAATCACTAAGTTACTTCTCGAATACAATCTTGGAGACAAAATACTGGAGAAATTGTACAAGTCAGAAACCTGCAACAAGCCAAAGCACTTTATGGACCACAAAATGTAAAGTACTTTAGAAAGCCTACAAAGAAGCGTAGAGAGATGTATAAGAGACAAAAAGCTAAAGAAGTGGATCTGAGCAGAACCTCAAGAAGTCAAACCTGTAGCCGTTTGGATTCTTACTCAAAAAGGATAGACACACTAGAAAGTAAATTTGTTTAGCTACCTTATTTGTAGTAAGTAGGCTGTATTTATGTTCTATAAGAATACAGCCTCACTACTTTAGCAGTTCAGTTTTTCACATACATATTCAAGATATACATCTCTCTGAGAAAAACGAAGCTGAGAATATTACCATTTGTATTCACAGGTTGTAGCAAATCTTTATCTAATAAAATATTAGATTAAAGTGATATTGTGTCTTGTGTTGTTCATTTTCCGCACCTATATTTCTGCACACACACATAACACATATCTTGCTACATACATCAAACAGATTCAAGAACAAGAAAAGTTCAAGAATCCATTCACCCCCCCTCTGTATTCTTTTGTGCGTTCAATACTCAACAAGTGCTACTTGAAGCACCTCAATTTGTGTCATATATATGTACAAATAAATTCAAATCCAAATCCAAAACTCAATATACAAAACTAAATCCGTCGAGTTTAGAATTATATTGGATTTTTTCGTGTATCCAAAATTAGTAATAATGTGGTCAAATTTAAAAAATTTCTACACGCACACAATACTTATTATATTTATAAAATTCTTAAAAATTAAAATGATTAAATTAGGTAAGTAGTTAAATGTAACATATTGTACGAATTGAATTGACATATAAGTAAAATTTAAAATATGTTTGTCAAGACTTGCTATTATTTTGTCCCATAAATATTAATAAAGCAGTAGATGAAAAGGCCAATTATTAAGATCTACCATACATACCAGTATATCCAGCTTTTAGAAATGGTCCAACAATTGCAGAACCTCAGATGTGGGGAACTGTCTATTTAAGCTGTGACAACAGTTTTTTGTGGTATCAACATTGTGAGATTAGGCAAGCATGAGACAGAAATAGTTGGTACTAATAAAAAAATAAGATAGGAAAAAAAGTAGAAAAATCTTTTCTGCAGATAGTCGGTCAGTCCAAAAACGACAAATTGATTATGTATACCAATAAGTGTTGGGTTTCGAGCACATAAACGCAACTGAAAAACGTAAAATAAATTAAAAACATTGAAACCCACTGCAGGATCGATGCGAAACAAATATTTAATTCGTATTAAGAATCTTTACCTTAAAGAAGGTTTAACAGTTATGAGGGGGAAGAATCATGGAGGTCCAAAGCTTTCACGATCACCACGTATCCCGCTCTCGCGATCTAGGCTCTACGGTATCCACACGAACGCTTGTACTCGAAGGATTGATGTGTACTAGCACCCGAAAACAACTTTTCTCTCTATCTTCTTCGCTCTCTCGATGCGGCTAGGGTTTTAGAATATGTTTCTTGTTCTTCTAAAATCAGCTCATAAAGATATATATATATATATATATATATATATATATATATATATATATATATATATATATATATATATATATATATATATATATATATATAGGGGACTACTCCAATACAAACCTCCTTAAAATACAAACCTACAAACCAAGCATAATCTAATATTTCAAGCTAATCTAATGACCAAACTAGGGGTACCCCAATACCAAAAAACGTTTAAAATACTTGGCTCTATCCAACAAAAAAAAAATAAAAAAATCACTGTTCACGTGATGACGTGGCAGTGGATTTCACTGGTTAACGGTGCTTCGCACCATCTTGTACGGCGCTTCGCGCCTTTATCATTCTAAAGTTGTAAGGAATGACAATCAATGGTAAAGGCAATAGACGATTGACGGGTGTGTTGAGAGCCTTCGGCCCTCATGACTACCTAACTCATCCGTTTACAGTCTTAAATGCTTCGCATTTCCACGGCAAGATTTTTTTTTTTTTGGATAGAGCCAATTATTTTAAACATTTTTTGTGAAGGTACCCTTGGCGGGAACCTTAGAATAGATGAAATATAATTAATTTAGTGTTGGTTTGTAGGTTTGTATTTTAAAAATGGTTTGTATTTGAGCACTTGCCTATATATATATATATATATATATATATATATATATATATATATATATATATATATATATATATATATATATATATAGAATAATATGTTTTTCTAATTATAATCCAATTATAATTAATACTAATTTGAAATTCCAATTTATTAATTAATTAAGTCTCACTTATTTAATTAATAACTAATTTCAGAATTAGTTTAAGTAATTTTGTTTTTCTATTTATTTAACTAATTAAGTCATACTTAATTAATATTATAAGTAGAACAAATCACTTTTTTAATTTAAATTCATAATTTAAATTATTTTTCCTTCAAGCGTTCTATGTGTGTGACCCTATAGGTTATTATCACGTTGACAACAATTTTAAATCTAATTTAAAATCGTAAACAATGAGCGGCATCTAATAATACATCATTGCTACCCAAGTAATAATAATAATTGGTGATCCAATTAAACCTTTCGTGATTAATATTTCTGTGTAATATAATCCCTTTAACCAAATATTATAGATTAAACTCGAGGCATGTTTTTAGTCATCCTCTTCAACATTTAATCCGGGTTTCCTTGATCAATGAGTAGACTATTAAAACAAATCAATATTTGAGCATGGCCATGCATTTTCATAGTCTCTCTCAATCAAGAGGCCAATAATATCTCTCCTACTAATAGGAGGGTTAAATCCTATATCTATCATTCATATTTCTCATAAGACTCATAATATACCCGATGTCCACTTTTATCATCACCTGAACAAAGGTAACTTTTAATGTAGTCAAAGTATATTAATTCTCATATTGAAATATAATGATCTCAAGTCTAAGGATCATTACACCATTATCACTGTGAGTCTCTCTAATGAAATTATCAACATGTAGAATCTCATCGTGGGTCAATCCAGTGCCATGTAGAATATTACATGCACCTATGTTCTTGACTTTAGAATCACTATACCAATGACCAATGAGATGTGATCATCAGTCAACAAACATACTAATCTTTATGCATTATAATTGTCCTATATTAATAATGCTCGATCTGGGATATTTGGGAATATAAATACTATTCTTATAATCTCATTTTTTAAGTCACGTACTTAAAGATATAGAATACGTGTTCCATATTCCAAGAACATTTATTACTCTAACAATTATATCGCAGTAAATTGAGACATAATAAATTAATGTAGAATAATCAGTAGAACATAATCATTAAATAACAAAATAGTCTTTCCTAGAAGCACAACTACATTGTCTCTAGGGCACTAACATTATCAATAAGACTACATTATAAGTGACAATTGGTGTTAAGTTACATTTTGTATGAAATTATCTAATGCAGTAAAGGTATTTACTCTCTAGGAGTCATAAGAAATATAAATTTCCATAACTTCAATATAAAATTATATTTCTAAATTCAAAAGATATGAAAAGTATTGTAAGATTCACAACAACATTACAAATTATATTCTCTCGTCGATACGCACAACAGACAGGGGAGATATAAACCTAATTCTATGTCTGAGCTTAGATTATGTGTTTCTTTTATTAGTTCCTTCCATACGCAATAACCTAATGATAGGCATACCATAGCAAAAGCGCACAATTTCAAATGATTTAGGACAGTTTTCCATTGAGATCGCTATCCCATGAGACATTGGAACATAGCCCCTATTTGCCTCTTGCATCCTAAAACGATGCAACACCTTGTCAATGTATGTACTCTGACTTAAGCCGATTAATCTTTTAGATCTATCTCTATAGATCATGATCCCTAAGATATAGGTAGCATCGCCTAAGTCTTTCATCGAGAAACTTTTTCCCAACCAAGTCTTCACAGCCTGTAAAGAAGGAATGTCATTCTCTATTAGTAATATGTCATCAACATATAACACTAGGAATACCACATGGCTCCCACTAACCTTCTTTTAGACACATGGCTCATCCTCATTTTGTATGAAGCCTAACTCCTTGATTGTTTCATCAAAATGGATGTTCCATCTCCTTGAGGCCTGCTTCAATCCATAAATGGATCATCGCAACTTACAAACCATTCTAGCAAACCTTGAATCGACAAAACCTTCAGGTTGTGTCATGTACACATCCTCTTCTAAGCTCCCATTCAAGAAAGCGGTCTTGACATCCATTTTCCAGATTTCATAGTCACAATAAGCTGCTATCGCAAGCAAAATCCTGATGGATTTGACCATAGCCACCGGTGAGAAAGTTTCATCATAGTCAATATCATGAATTTGCTTGAAACCATTCACCACTAGTCTTGCTTTGTAGGTCTGTAAATTTCCATTCAGTCAGTTTTCTTCTTGAAAACCCACTTGCACTCTATGGGTTTTACCCCATCAGGTGGTTCAACCAAAGTCCATACTTGGTTTTCGTACATGGAATCCATCTCAGATTTCATGGCCTTCAGCCATCTCTTAGAATCTGGACTATTTATAGCATCCTTGTAGGTGAGAGGCTCATCGTCGTCTACAAGCATCATATCGCCACTTTGAGTCAGGAGAAATCCATAATATCTCTCTAGCTCATGGCGAATCCTACTAGATCTTCAAACAACCTGTGTTTCTTGAGCAGTGTTGTTCTGAACACTTTCAGTCACATCTCGCTCATGTTCCAATTCTGGTTTAACATTATCTTGTAGTTCTCGATCATCATCGAGATCTATTGTCCTCCCAATATTTTTCTTAGAAAGTAGTTCTCTCTCTAGAAAAACAGCCGTTCGAGAAACAAACAATTTGTTCTGGGAAGGTTTATAGAAGTAATACATTTTCGTTTCAATTGGGTATCCCACAAAATTACATTTGTTTGATATTTGGTCCTAGCTTGTCGGAGACCAAACGTTTCACAAATGCTTCACATCCCCATACTTTCATAGATGACATGCTATTACGTTTCTCATTCCATATTTCATATGGTGTCTTTTGAACCGATTTTGAAGGAACTCGGTTTAGTGTTTGTGTATCCGTCTCTAGGGCATAACCCCAGAAACCGATTGGAAAATCCGCATGACTCATCATCGATCGCACCATGTCCAACAAAGTACGATTTCTCCTTTCAGACACCCCATTCCATTGTGGTGTTCCAGGAGGAGTGATTTGTGATATGATACCACACTCCTTTAAGAAATTCTTAAATTCCAAGCTTAAGTATTCTCCCCCACGATCAAATCGTAGAGTTTTTATACTTTTGCCTATTTGCTTTTCTACTTCAGCCTTATACTCTTTGAATTTTTCAAACGATTCGGATTTGTTCTTCAAAAAATACACATATCCGTATCTACTAAAATCATCAGTAAAGGTTATGAAATAGTAAAAACCACCTCTTGCCATCATACGCATTGGACCACATACATCACTATGTATCAATTCCAATCATTTAGTGGCCCTCTCACCTTGCCTGGTAAAAGGAGCTTTAGTTATTTTGCCAATGAGACACGGTTCACATTCTTCATATGATTCAAAATCAAACTTATCTAAGGATGGATCCTTATGTAACTTGGAAATGCGATTCTCATTTTTATGGCCTAAACGACAATGCCAAAGGTATGTTTGATTTGTGTAATTTGTCTTAAGACGTTTATTATTTATATTATAGACAGGAGAACATATAAACCATTAAACAAATGTGCAACCCCATAGGTAACATTATTCAATGAAAACGAACAACTATTGTTCTGAATCAACGAAAAACCAATCTTGTCCAAACAAGAAATGGAAATAATGTTTCTGCAAATCATAGGCACGTAAAAACAATTCTCAAGTTCTAAAATAAGCCCAGTGGGCAACGATAAATAATAAGTCCCTACAGCTAAGGCAGCAACCTTTGCTCCATTGCCAACACGTAGGTCGACTTCTCCTTTTGTCGAAGTCCTACTCCTTCGGAGTTCATGCACATTTATACAAATGTGGGAACCATATCCAGTATCCAATACCCATGATGTAGAAGTAGACAAATTGACTACTATAACATAAATACCTGGATCAAAAATCTGAATCGACTTCAGTTTCTTTAGATCCTCCAAATAAATTTGACAGTTTCTCTTCCAATGACCCGGCTTCTTGTAATAGTGACAATCACCTTTTGCAACACCTCCTGTAGGCATCAAAGCCCTTTTAGGAGTTTGTTTTGGATTAGCATTATATTTGGATCCAATCCTCTTCTTGCCTTTCCATTGTCAATCAAGGAAGTTTATTCCTGTCAACTTGTCCTTCTTAAGGACTGATCGTACAAAGAAGTTTATTTGAGTTGTTTGCCATTTGAATATCCACAATGTTAAAATGCATAAAATAATTAGTCTACGGTATTATTATTTTATGTTCAAGTGATTATTCATATATATTCAGAATATATATCTCCCAATATTTTTATAAAATTAATAGCCCTACCTATCAATTCGAAAAAGTTTCTCTAAACCTTTCTAGTGAGCCAAGATCCATATTTCATCACTTTTAAGGTCAGCTTTGGTTTTTCTCCTTAAAATGATTATTTAGGTAGACAACATTTGTCAATTATATCTTATATAACTCTTGGATAGTTTGGTAGAACAACATTTGTTCACATAACAACATTTGTTCACATTTATCCAATAAATCTTACTAAACTCTGTGCCTCTAAGTTCACAATCCTATTATGGTCACTTAGTTAAGTCGAACCCTGTAACAGCCCCAGATCCGGGGTCGGGGATCCGGTCATTACAGACTCAATTTCCATCCACAAAACCAACATAAATTAAATTACAATCTTGTGACCCAAAACAACAACATAAAACACACCAGTTATAGTCCCAGAGATGAAATCAGAGTAACTATCAAATATAATTAATCGCGAGTGTGAGTTATTACAACCAAAAAGAATTACAATTTAACTTACATACTCTTTGCCATCAATCTATATAAGTCATACTTGTCATTACATCGGATACTCAAGAGCTAACAATTAGCCTACCAATAGCTTCCTTCTCAGCAATGGTAGCAATGATATCAACGGGTAACCTTCTGACGGCTGTCACCTGATTGCGTTGAGTGCGCCTTGTGCGGGTCATCAGATCTAGCTGTTGTTGTGATATAATAAATAAAGCAAGGGTGAGCAATAGCCCACCAACAATAATGTATACTGAACAATAATATATATAACAGTTCAAAAGTATTTTTGAAACCATATGCCATGCATTAACGAACATAGTGCCAGTATAATATAAACGATGAAGTTACCGGGTAACTCAGAGTACTTTTAGTTATGAACAGTTTTCAAACCCTGTCAACACGAGTGATACTTCATGTTGCAGAAAATAAATAAATTTGGATGACGAACCAATGCTGGAGTATGTCGCACCGGATGACACCACCTTACGATGATCAGTCGCAGGTCGTTCATCTCAAATTTTGTTTCTCTACATGTAGAAGGAAGAACATATGGACACCACCATACGCCGGATCTCCCTAGCCATCTTTGGTCTTAGTCGGGGCCGGCGCCACTCGGACCCTATTTCCAGGATAGACTGTCCCACAGCCTCTTATACCAGTTTACAATGATGGATTGTCCCACAGCCTCTTACACAAAGTTTCAATGATGGACTGTCCCACAGCCTCTTACACAAATACTCCTAGTTAGAGTAAATCCATGACTCTAAAACGTAAAGCTCGTCCCCCTTTCCCCAAGTGTAATACTTGTTGATAGGACTCCACGAATTAGTCGTATCTAGTTGGAAAGGAAAATTCACCAATATTTCCCAAGCAGTTGCTTGTTAATGGATATCGACTTGTTCCAATAATCTTACCCCTTGAACGATGAGAAGGTAACACAGAAACTCGTATTGATAAAAAGCAACCAAGTTGCGAGTGAAAATAATAGTTTTAAAAGATTTATGACCGGGAAGTCAAACAAATAAATAACAGCTCTCAAGTAAGGTTCCCTCATAATTTGGAAGATAGATTTGAGTGAAAAATAGAATTTTGGGAACCTTCTCTTGATAAAAATATTCATAATAAGACTCAGAAATATTCTACATAATTTTTGAAGGTCGAAGATAATATTTGAATAAAATAATATATTTTAAAACTAGTTAAAAGAATTATATAAGTATTCAAGGAATATTTATTACATAAATATTTTCAGAATATTCTTAATATAAAATATTTCTCATAGTTAACCCTCGAATGAATATATAAAATATTCACGAAATAAATAATTCCTCGAATGAATATTCTAAATAATATTCAATAAATAAATAAACTCAAATGAATATTTCAAAATAATATTCATCTAAATCAATAACCTCAAATGAATATTCATTAAATACATCAAGTCTTAAATGAATATTCAAAAATAATATTCAAATAATATTTCTCGAATGAGATTATACTCAAATAACATTCCTCGAATGATTTCCAAGTAATTATTACTTATGGAAATATAAATAATGTTCATAAATAACATTCCTCAAATAATCTGTCACCGGAATCCCTCCGGGTTTCCACGACTATCTCTATATTACAAAATACCGACTCCCGGTCTATATTAAATGAAGGAAGATCATATGCCCTTCACTAAGGGTTTTAGCAATATCCGGCTTATAATTAGTATATCTCGTATCTAACTTATAAGCCAACATCAAATCAGGGAACAAGTATTACAATATAAATTTGAAAGTAGGCATGCATGCTATGGCATATGTATAACAACAATCAATCATATATATTCTCACAACAACAGTTCCAAAGTATTGGAAACTTGCCTGGTAATCTGGTAGGGATAGTGTGCCCTGGGTCAGTCCGGTGATCTATAATCACTTAACGCTTTGAAAGGTTAAGTATATACTTTACTTAGGCTAAAACACGATTTCAAGTTAACTTTTATTAACACCGTTGTGATCCGACACTTGCTCATTACCAAGGCATGTCATTACACTTACACTTGGTTGGTTCTTAACTCATATAAGTTCTAAGGTCGATCATTTACCAACAAAGATTATACCTCGAGATTTATCGCTCGTTTTCTAAGTTATAACCAAGTATACCTCAAAGGGGTTCATTCGCACTTAACCTCGATTCGAACATTTTTATAAAATTGAAAAACGATCCTTTTGACATGAGGTTTTCTCTCACACCTTCCTTATGATCTCTAGTATTTAACTACCAAGATTCGCCACTGAATTAGTAATATTAAGGGGTTCAATTTTAGTTACGAACTCGCACTTACGGTTTCGAACCAGTTTTACGATTTTGACCATAACTCCTAAACCGTAAGTCCATTTGCTTCGATTCTCATGCCAAAACGATCTATGACTCGAGATCTACAAGGATAGGTCATATGTACATCAAGGACATAAAATTAACCCAACTGTTATGCACGAATTTTAAGGGTTTAACGAAATTTCGGTATTACGACGGCTATAAATAGAACGTTTCTAAATTGATAACATCACAACCAAGCCACACCGGGCATATCATGATCAAAACAACTTATATACATAATCTACATCTTATCAAGCCCAAGAACATGTCACTTAACCATCATTTGAACCATAGCTCTTAGATCTACTAAAACAACTACATAATCACTTATACATGCTTATAACATCAACATCATCTCGCATCCAAGATCATCAAAAACTTAACATAAGTGCTAGGGTGTCTTGAGATGATTACCTTCCTTGGAGTGTGTATGACCTTAATAAACCTTGTATAGCCCTTATATAACCTTAGGATAGCTTGGATCATTCAAAGAAACAAGAAAACTAAAGTTAGATCTTAAAAGTTACTATTCATCATCTCCTTTGATGATTTATTTGAAATTGAAAGAAGTGGAATTTGATGTTAATATTTATAGGATATCTCTAACATGAAATGTAGTACTCACCATAAAAATTTGGAGATCAAACAATGGTTGGAGGTTGGATTTTGTTTTTGGAATTTTGAGGAAGGCCGAATGTTCCATTTTTGGAGAGAATGGAGTTGGTTGCTTTGTTTGCTTGATCTAATCCTTATCCAAATGAATTATTGTGATAATATCTTCTATAAAGTAGCTTTAATAAAGTGGTGTGGTCATGGATGATGCAATTTAAAGGGACAAGTATTGGTTTTAGTGGTAAGATGATGAGATGAATGCTAAGTACTTGGTTTGTTTGCTAAGTATGCTAGTTACCTTAGTAACTACTTAGTTCCTTGATCATATCCATTTGCACATGCATGCATCTTGGTTTTCTGCTTGTTTCTTTGTCCGGTTGTTGCTCAATTTCATTGATCGTTCGGAGGAATATCTTAAGTATCTCTCGTTAGGGTTTTACCGAAAACCTTCTCGATATTTTTGCTAACATCTTTAATCCTCCTTTATAATTCTTGAATTTAAATTCCTCAAATCTCTATATTAAATCCTTAAATCCTTCAGTATCTATGAAAATCTCGGAGAATATAAAAGTGCTATTTTTCTGAATTTGATATCGTTTACATACACTTATATTGCCTATCGGCTATTAATACGAACTCAGAAATCCGTTCTGAATACTCCTATATAGCGTCGTCTAATAATATTCCAATTTCCACCAAAACACTATTCATTGCTTATTTTCTCTTTAATTCTTATACTTTAAAAAAATGGTCTCGCGCTTTCCCGAGCGTTTCTTAACCCTTTTACGGAACCATTGGACTTATACTAGATATCGATTTGGATGACATGAGAATACTTCCTCTGTTTGTATACCATATCTTATTTTCTTGATGATAGATTATTCTTACATAAGTTATCAACCAATTGCAGCATTTATAGCATATAAACATTTGAATCCAAATCCATTCAACATTCATTCTTTCAACCACTGATACATTGCAGTCGTAACCACTATTCATTCATACTCCAATACGTAATAAAAGTTTTAATTCCTACCAAAAATCTGGGTTCTTACAAACCCAATGGTGTAATAGTTAAGTATCACTAATTTAGTTCATCACGCCTTACCACGATAGACGAGGGTACTTCGCTTTGGCGAACCCACCCTTTGTCGATCTAGGTCTTGACGAGTGTTTCCCATTTGGAAGGCATCTTAAACTTAATATTTTTCTTTAAGGGTTTTTAATTAAAACGACCATGATCCCATCATAAAGAGATTCCAATCTTTCCTTGAATTAAATACTTCAAATCAATATTCATCAATGGTTTGATTCCAGGTTATCGGAGACGACACAATGGTCTCACTTAATACCCGACTTCCTTACAGGCATGGCCCGTTGTTGACAAAAATCATATTTAATTCCGTGTTTCATAAACACAGAAATCTCATAATTGTTTTGTTTAATTATAAAATCTCAAGTCGTTACAGATTTTATCTTGTTTAATCAGGCATGGCATGGGTGATGTATCTAATACAAACATTCATACATGATTAATCTAATTAAAGCATGCATCATTATGTATTCTACACATACATTCATACATCAATATGTAAAGTGCAGTATGTAAATGTACTTGGTTATGGCCTTGATCCTATGAGATCCTTCCAAGCTAATGGAAGGGTCAATGATCAGTCTAAGGTTTAAAATTTAATACAACATTACAAGTCTTGCTTTATTCTTATCTTGCTCCTTGCTCCTCCTTGGTTGGTCATCCTTCTAACTCCAAGTGCAATTACAATAGACAATTGAAATACAAACTATACTTATCAACTTACATAAGTAAACTCGAGTTACATTCGAGTTAGAACAATTACAAGAAAGAAAGACGACATGCAAGTCGTATTTATCAAAACCATAATTACATATTAAAACCACTAACCTATGGGTCATTAAGGCCATAACCAATCACCATGCTCAAGTAATAATTAAAGAACATGTCATATTATCTAATCATAGTAAACCATATCATATTTCATATGATCCAATCAAAGAAATCATATAACGCAAAAACCAGAAAATCAGAATCAAATTCTGAAAAGAATAAATCCCCGTTTTGAGGCAATAAACGGCATCAAATGCCTTACAGACGAGTTGGTGATAGTTTTGCTATCTGTTTTGTTCAGACGCTCATTTCCCTTTCCGAAAAGGTACTCTTTCGACAAATTCGAACACCGGACAGATTTCAACAAATTTGCGAAGCTTTTCAGAAATCATATCGAATATGATTCTCATAACAAGAACAAACATATATCATGTATATATCTGTATATATATACAAATTATATGATCATCATCAACACATCATAAAATATCATATCCAATATGATCTAATAAATTATAACTTAAAAAACAATTTTCAGCAAATTCAAAATTAAATTAGAAAACCATAAATCGCTATTTACAAGGAGTAAACTACGTCAAACGGCTTACAGATGCGAACCTGACTTTGTTAGTCTTGTTTAGTGGCCCGATTCCAGTCAAAAAACATATCTTTTTTGAGAAAATCGGACACAGTACGCAAATTTCACTAAATTTGCACAATTTTTCAGAAATCGTATCGTATACAATCACCATAATAAAAACAAGCATATATCATATACATACAGTGATATATACAATTATCACATGATTATACAATTCTCATGAATATCAAATATTCAAAAGATATACATACATATAAGCATCTTGCGTCAACACGAAGTCATGGCAAATAATCACATACATGCTTATATCATCAAAACTGTTAAACATATAACAAATTAAAATGTTTCGCAAGTAGATCTGATACCATTGTTGGTTTTCGAGCACATAAACGCAACGGAAAACATAAAATAAATTAAAAACATCGAAACCCACCGCAGGATCCATGCGAAACAAATATTTAATTCGTAGTAAGAATCTTTACCTTAAACAAGCTTTAACAGTTATGAGGGGGAAGAATCATGGAGGTCCAAAGCTTTCATGATCACCACGTATCCCGCTCTCGCGATATACGCTCTACGGTATCCACACGAACGCTTGTACGCGAAGGATTGATGTGTACTAGCACCCAAAAACAGCTTCTCTCTCTATCTTCTTCGCTCTCTCAATGCGGCTAGGGTTTTAGAATATGTTTCTTGTTCTTCTAAAATCAGCCCATAAAGAGATATATATAGAGAAGAATATGTTTTTCTAATTATAATCCAATTATAATTAATACTAATCTGAAATTCCAATTTATTAATTAATTAAGTCTCACTTTTTTAATTAATAACTAATTTCAGAATTAGTTTAAGTAATTTTGTTTTTCTATTTATTTAATTAATTGAGTCATACTTAATTAATATTATAAATAGAATAAATCACTTATTTAATTTAAATTATTTCTTCTTCAATCGTTCTATGTGTGTGACCCTGTATATATTATCACGTTGGCAACAATTTTAAATCTAATTTAAAATCGTAAACAATGAGCGGCATCTAGTAATACATCGTTGCTACCCAAGTAATCTTTCTATATATAATACGCCAACGAGGTGGAAATAATTGTGAGATATTTTAATTTCATGAAAAGACAGTTTTGCCCTTTCAAGTTAAGAGCGATGCGATGAATACGCACACACACATACCCTTGTGGTTTTAGTTGAAGAAGATTTGGGTGATTTATATGTGTAAGAAGGCAGTTGGGTTTTCCAAATCTCTCGTGGGAATTTCATCATTCATAAAAGGTGTAGATACATGCACAAACAGAGGATCGAATTTGAAATTGAGGTGAAGCGGTGGACATAAACAGTTCAATTGAGAGGGGGGTTTTGGTGGATTACCTGCTGAGGCGAGGAGAAGCTGTGGAGTGTATTCGAAATTATCGGCGATGGAAAGGTGCTGGCCTAGCTCCTCCTCCTTCGCGGTGATTCGTGAGTTTTTTGGGATATATTTCCGGTGTGTATGGCTGACCAACCTAATCATGAGCTTATTCTAGGTAATTTTGATGGCTAAACACCCTGGTAATTAGACTGACCCTGTTTTGTGTGTGTATTATTCAATTCAATGTATAGCTTTGTGTTTTAGCTAAATTGAAATTAAGATCCACGAATAATCATGAATGATGGTGAAGGAAATTAGAATGAAGGTCAATGAGAAAACTCTCCCTGTGAGTGTTAACGCCATTGTATGGTTAGCCTTGTAATTCACAACCTTTGGATGGGGTGCAAGTACACTCACTTTATCATTCAAGTTCTACTATTTTATGTTAAGGAAGCAGAACCAATTAGTAATAGATATAATCCCAGTGATACTGTGTAAACTTAAGAGCCTAGCTTTTCCAACAATGATTTCTTATTTTAGCAATACTATTACTTAGACCAAGATAGACTCACCACAAAATAGTTAATTTCTTAGAAATATTATCTTACTTGGTTTAAAATTCAAAAATAGTAGATTGCAGAATCGAGTAAAATTTAAAATCTAATAATATGTAAAACCAAGAATTTGGCAGAGTGCTATATATAATCCTACATGGTTCTGCAGATGATGTTAGAGTAATTAAAACTTATACCATGAAAAGGGGAATGGTAAAATTACAGAAGCAAATAAAATACCAAATTAATATAGTGCAGAACCAAATAAATTTAGAACCTAATGAAATGCACAACCAAGTATAATTGATGCAGTGATGGGAGATAGGTGTGTAAGTATGAATTTGAAACTGCTATCCTATATTTCAGCATTTATGCTATATAACCGCTCATTGATATATATAGTCTCATGTTGTTTTCATTGCTTTTTTGTATTTACAATTACATTTTATGTTAATTATCGAGTTTTAAAATTTTAAAGATGAAGTTAGTCCAAGCTGACACTCTAAGATTCTGAAGGACCATTTTTAATGGTTTTCTCCCGCTCTTTGGTGTTTACCTTTGTTGGGTGATGTTTGTGGTTCAGCCTGCTTTAAATGCTTTTCTGACTATTGAGTTTTTAGCAGGTGTGGGTGGCCAGGGGCCTGCACGGAAACGTGGTCGCCCTCTGATCACCGTGACTGATGAGGTTCTGGAGCAGCGGAGGCTGTTAAGACAACGGGTAAACGCCCAACGGTCAGAAAGTAAGATTTGTAAATAACAATAAAAATTTACGAGAATTCATGGGTGAGAGAAAAAAGATCACGCGAGAGAGTGGGTGATAAGAGAAAAACAAAATCTACGGGAGTTCGTGGATCTGGGAAAAGAAAACTCCTACGAGAGATCGTGGGGGCAAGAAAAAAAAACATATGAGATATTGCGGGGAAGAAATAAATCAGCATGAATTCTACGATAATTCGTGGGTGTGTATGGGTGAAAGAAAAAATTTGTGACAAATCATGAACGTGAAGAAAAATCTTGAGAATGAAGATGGCGACAAGAAAATACGACAACAATGTTGATGGGTTTATTGAAAATACTCTTCCAAATCAACAACGACCAAAAGAAAGATTTTGAGAAGAATCGTGACAATAATTATAATGGTGGTGACGATGAAAAAGATGACTGCCGGGACAAAGATGATAAGATGATCATAACAAGGTAGCTGATAGAAGTGGCTGATTTTGTTGATTATTGTTGACGATTCTATTTTTTTTTTAGTATTGTGAGGGGGGATGTTGACATCTATGTTAATATATATTATTAGGGAAAATATGAAGAGTTGTCATTATTGTATTATTAGTAAATAGGGAGAGTTCTCTTATTATGTTAAACTAGCTTCATTCCCCGTGCAAGGCACGGGGATATTCTAGTTTTATTGGAGATTTTGATTTTTAATAGTTGTTATCATGAATAGTCTTCAATTTGTTACAATGTTGTCTAAATATAGATTAACTTACTCTCTTTTCAAGTGCTCTCACTTTGTAAAAGGTTGTGTCCAAAAAATTTTAATATCCAATCAATTAGTCATCTAGTTCAGTGATTTTAGTTATAAATTTAAATTCATTATATTTAGAACTGAGATGTCACAGTTTCGATTCTGGACAATGTGAAGATTAATTAACGATTTCATAACATTTGACTTTAGAATAACATTTGACTTTAGAGGGTTTTAGAGTAAAATCATAGGAAATTGGAAGGCATAAATGTGAAATGATATTAAATAAAATATGGAATATTGCGATATTTTGGCTTTTAGTAGTTCAACTTTGTGGCCGTGAACACCTTTCAATTTGAAGCGGTGTTGCCTAAATATAGCTTAGCAAACTCGCTTCTCGAGGACTTCATTTTCAACATGATTTGTCTAAGATTAATAATATCTATTAAGATAGTCATCTAATTCAATGTTTTCAGCTGTGAATTTAAATTCACTCTATTCAGAACTGAGAATTTAAATCTGATTACTGGCGAATATAAATATATGCACGAATATAAATTATTAATTTCGAATATAAATATATGAACCAATATAAATTATTAATTCCGAAAGTTAATGACTATTATTAGTTTGCTGTAATTAATCACGTAATATTTAAGTAGATATTAAATAGACATATTGAATATAAGATTATTAAATGATGTATATTAAATATATGAAGGGCTAAAATAGTAATTTTACAAGGAATAAAATGTGACATGTTGTGGTATTATATAGATAATAGATTTTGTTATTATTGATTAAGGATTGATTATATAAACATGTAATGTATTGAAATAAATTTGCGGCTTATGGCTCCAACTGTGAATAAAAGAAGAACTGTGAGGAAAACAAAAATTAATAATAATAATATGTTAACAATATTGCTTTTAGGATATGAAGAGGATAATATAGAGATCATGAACATAATTAAAGATTAAAAATGATGTCACTAATTGTATTTTGTTTTTATTTAAATTATTACTAATGTGTTATACCACTCGCAATGTGTTAAATGCTATTGAGTGGTGCGTATTCGAGTTATGTATGTACACAAAAGTAAAATTATTCATAGGATTTTTATTGATGGTGATAATAGTCATTATTATCGGGAGTTCGAAGTGCATTATTTGGACCTAATTCATACAAAATTCATAGTTTTGGACAACTTGCACTCACTTTGCTATTTGGGCTTTATCGGGAATTCTACAAATCTGTTTCAGGCCCTTAAATAATCATTGAAAAGTTCAGAAGAAAGTCAATATTTCTATCATGAACACAAAATTTTATTCTACTCTCAAATGGCCAGAAAAGTCTAGCAACAGCAACCAAATAATTTCCAATTTATAGTTTTATTCAATTTAGGAATATTTATTTTATTCCTAATAAATTATAAAAAAAACACTTGTACTTAAAGTATGTATCAGATATAATAGAGACATGAGAGATCATATAGCAGTTAGATATTAGACACGTAGTTTTAGACTTAGAGAAAACAATCTTGAGAAGAATAATGAGAGAATCTTTGTAAAGACACAAGGGATGCGAGAAGATTGAAGCTACATTACGAGTTTTATATTTCTTTCATCTTCTTTGTTACTTTGCTGTGTTTTCCTTCAAGGTGTTGAATTGATTGTTATTCGAGGATTTTAATAAATTCTTGAGGTAATATACAATTTTTTTTAAATTCTCTGTTTTGTGTTCACTATAAATGATTATATTGACTTCTGTCTAATGTTTCTCAAATAATAATTAACTTTGTGATTGATTTGTTAATTTAGATCATGTTCGAAAGAGAAAACCTACATTTAGAACTACTCAATATAACCTGAGAATAATTTGTGTTTGAAAGAGTAATACCTAATCAGTTTAAGTAGTCAAATTAAGATTATGTGTTAATGCTAACTTATATGTTCATTTGTGTTTAGGATAGATGCGTGCGTGTTAATAGTGCTCATGAATTTAGATTATACATAGGAATATGGAAGTTGATCTTATAAGTTAGATTCGCTCGAGATTTGAAAGATTCTTGTGAATATATATATATATGCACCATAAACTAACAATTAGAACATGAAATTAGATATGACAAAATATACTTATTAAACTCAAGAGAAAGTTAAAGGCCTAGATGTTTTTGTTCTTATTTTATTCTCAAAATTTTAATTTATACTCATTTTAGGAGTAATTTATAATTAAATTCTTATTCATAATTTATTAACTTGAATTGAGTTTAGTCCCATGAGATGAATTTTATGTAGCACTTGTTCAATACGTGCATTTGCGTTAATGATTGTAAAATCGATAACAAATATTTGGAACATAAATTATATATCATGATTTATCAAATTAATTTTAATTTAAAATGTATTAAAACTTGATAAAAAAAAGGTTTGATATAATATATGAAAATTCCCTATTACTCGTGTGGATCCCCGTTCTCTCCGTTCAGGATGGAGATTAAAGAACAAATAATCTTTATAAAAGATCGAGTCTAGTTCGGGAAGTGGGTTAAAGTTTGGGGATAAAAAACGGGAATAACATTTCCCCATCCAAACAGATAGATTAATATTGCCCGCTGCTCCCTCTCTTAATATTTCTCTCTCTCTCTCTCTCTCTCTCTCTCTCTCTCTCTCTCTCTCTCTCTCTCTATCTCTCTTTCTTTCTCTCTCTCTCTCTCTCCCCCCAGCCGCCTACCTCTCCTAACCGGTGGGGCTTCCATCGGTTTTTTCGGTGGAAAGCCCCACATTCTTTAATTTATTTTATTTGTTCTTGTTTCTTTCAATAATCTTCCTTTTTGGGGAATGATTTCTACCCTTTTGGTTTGTTTATTTTGTTTTTCAGATCTAAATCATCGGAGTTTCCGGTTTTCTTTCATCTTCGATTCAAGCGGAGCTTATTGGATTCGAGAGTGGACCGATTCTTTTTGTGGTTTCATTTTTTCAGATCTAAGGTTTTTATTTGGAATTTCAGTTTGTTTTTCTCTCCTTGGTGAGAGGGTGTTTGTTCCCTCCTTTATTGTGAGTGTGGGTTTTGATTTAGTGATGAAAGTTTGTATGAAATTGCACTTATGGTCGATTGCTCAAATGGTTTGGGGCAAAATAGGTACAGGTAGATGTATCATATTCAAATCGCTTAATTGCCTCTTCATGAAGACTAACAATCAATATATTATGTTTGTTCGATTCGATCATTTTATAGATGCTGTATGACTTTTTATTTTGAATTATCACCTTCTTTTTCTTAAAAAAGGAGACATTTCCCCATCCATGATTTTATAAAAGTAACTTGATATTGTACGATAAACTTTTATTTTATTGAAATAATTATAACACTGTAGCATCTTTCTTATTATGAATATACCAAAATTTAAATTATCCTTTAAACCAGTATTATCCTACGGACTAACAAGGTAGACTTAAATCAAAAATATTACAAAGAAAAATGTAATTTTTTTTAAATTTATAATTTGTAGTATTCCCTCCGTCCCACAATACAAGTCTTTTGAAAAATTTACGCATCTTAAGAAAACATTAATTAGATGATTAGTAAATAGCATTTTGCATCCCTTATCATTAGTCACTTTTTCAATTTGGTCTTAAATTTTTAATTTTGGCAGAATGCATCCCTCAACTTTTGATTTTGCTTCATACTACATCCCTTTAATCATTTTCCGTTCAAAATAGCCGTTACCATTAATATGTACAAGGTTAAAATCGGAATTAGTATTTCAAATTTATATTATTACAGAATGCACCCCGTAGTTTTCTGATTATGGCAAAAGACTTCCTAATTAAAAAATTTACTTTTATAAAATGAATACTTATATACCATTATAATTATATTGAAACTGAAATACTGAAATTTTGATTTTCGATTACATAATAAACTAAATGATAAAATGAGAAAATTAATGATAACTAATCGTTGGCCTTTCTATTTAAAATATGTTACCTTTTAGTTAAACTACATTACCTTTTTACAAACATACCCAAGAATTTCAATTACCAAGTACATTCCGATCATTAATAAAACAAAATTGGTATATTAAAACAAGTTATCTTTTAATTAAAGGCAGTCGTTCAACAGCATACGTTTGCTGTTGAGCGGTTTGACAACAAATGGTTTCCAAGACGTTGGATCAATTATCGAACGGCCTTGATTTAAAAAAAATTGCACTGTACCGCAGAAACTTTCCGCGATACGAGCAAATTACTAAAATACCCTCCCCTATTTTCACACCAAAAATCTATTGTTCACGTACCGCAGAAACTTTCTGCGATACGGGACGGACTGTTTGCCACAGCAAACATTTGCTAAAGACCGACCCCTTAGTTAAAAATACATTACAATATAAAGATCCAATGTTCCAATCTTGTCAACAACATATTTAATTTAAAAAATTATTATATAAGAAACCATGCATGTTGTAATTAAATTTATATTAACTTATAAAAAATTAAAATTTAAATAACTATGAAAAATAATGATTATATAAAAATATGATTATAACATATCAAAAGAAATTCGTGCATTAGTTAACATGCATGAGTAAGTTGTGATTTCACTTTTAATTTTTTTTTAAGTGATACTAATTTGTTTATAGTATTTTTCACTTCTAGTATTTCTCTTATACCCATTATAAATGCATTGATTTTTTAAAAACATAAGTTACTTTAAATTCTTGGTCATTTCATATTAATTGTTGTACAATGTTCAATAAGGGTAAATTAGGAAAAATGTTCACAAATTTATATTGAAAATTGGAAATAAACATGTATTATGAAAACAAATTTTTTCTCAAAATAAACTAGTATTATAGGACAAAGGGAGTATAATACAAGCCTTAGAGCATCTCCAATGGGGTTGGCTAAAATGATTGGCTAAAATGATAGAAAATACTGATTATGTAAAATTTACTGAACCTGTAAGGCGTTGTGCTTCGATGGTACCGGCTATATTGATTAGCTATATTTTAAAAATAGTATGTTATTATTATTTTAAGTTATTATAAATAGAATATATCATTTGAACATGGTAAGAGATGATGTGGAATATTCTTACAGGTCTCTAGAGGTTCGACAAATATAACAAACATCTGGAGGTTGGTTAAAAAAATAGACAAGGGAAATGATGCATTGGAGTTTATTTTTTTTACATAATCTCTGTAATCTTTATTCATAGTATGTTTTAATTACTTTTAGTTAAGGGTTCTACATGGTTGGATAAGTAGAAAAATTTTATGTTATGATTTTTAGGGTTCATTTGTTAACGGATGAACGAGCCTATCTGAACTGGATGAGTCATTATTTTTTCATTCAGCTTGTTTGCAAAGATTTTACCTATCTGGACGAGTCCATTTTTATCTGGACGAATCCCTCTAAAATAATCACCTAAACCATCTATATGTTACCTGCATCTTTATCTATTTGACTTGCTATACATTGCACTATCATATATTATTTGCTACTTTTGTTATTATTGTTTTATTCTTTATAAATTTTTATATATTATAATTTACGATCACCTATATACATTTTCATAATTAATATGTACTCTGTCATTTTATTTTTTATCTTTTAATAATAAAGATTTAATATATTTAAAATGTATGACAAAAAAAAGAGAGCACCAAATCGACAACCAAATATACCATAATTTACTTATAATAATATAATATACATATGCTAAAATTTTAAGTTTAATGATTGGCTTGATTATTAAGTTTTTATAAAATCTATATAAGAAAGTAAATTAAAGATTAAATGTAAGCTACATTATGTAGTTTAATACAATTTTGGTTTGATAATATGAAATATGTATCAACGTGCGTCTTTTTTTCTTAAATAAACAAAGAAATTATTCAAATCATGTGCATTAATATTCGAATAAATCATGTTAATTTTAAAATATTTAAACAATTATTATATATAAAATTCCTTAATTCCATTATTCTGATAAAATAGGAATTAGCTAAACAAACAATATCATTCATTCAGCATTCAGATTATTCGCTCGTCCAGAATTCCAATCGTTCAGAAAATATTGTTCAGATTTAACAAATGACCCCTTATATTTTCATTTTCTATTTATAAACTTTAAATGTTCAATCTATTATATATGTAAAGGAGGATACGCGGGAGGTGATGTGACGTCTCTAAGATCGTCTCAATCTATTTTTCTCATATTTAAGAAATTTAGAATTTTAAATACTAATAAATAAACAAATATTCCTATAACATATTAGAAGTAGAATAAGTGTTCGAATTTATAATGGAGAAGAGTTTGAATTCATATTAAATATTCTCAAACATATTGAAAGTAGAAAAAAGTATTCGAATTTATAGTTATTTGATACTTCGTTTGTCATATTCGAAGTAGAAAATAATTCAAGAATCAATAATTAAGAAGACGGGAGGTGACACAGTATATATTAAAAGAGATATATTTTTTGCATGTTGATTTTATATTTTCCAATTCTAAATTTCTCATGGTTCCCCTGCCACTTCCATAGATTAATCGTCCTTTTCATCATGCAGGTACAAAACAAGTATCTACCAAATCCTGCAAGGTGATTTTTCCTCTTTTTTTCATGATCTGAACGTGATAATTAACTGTGATATTTAACAGGTTAGTATTTCGTGTTATTTAATTTGAGTATTATATTTTTCTAGATTATTGTAACTTGCTTGCATAAATGAAATTTTATAGGTTTGTTGATATTTAAGATGCCATTATTTTATTTTATTTTCTTTGATTTATAACTTTTGTTTGATTGTCAGGAAAAATACCTAAAATCTACCTTTTAAATTAATTTATCTCTTTTTTGGTGGAATTTTTTCATTTTTTACGGAAAGGAAGGAAAAATACGAAGATGGGTGCAACAGGGTGATCCTTGGTCCTCTTCTTTTTGCTTTGGTTTTACAATCGCTGGTATGTAAAATTAGAGACGTTTTTTATGTATGTCTTCAGGCTTGGTACTTGGATGATGGTACTATTGTTGGTGACACCTTGGTGGTTGGGAAGGTTTTGCAGTTGATTATGGAAGAAGGGCCTCATTTCGGGTTACATCTCAACGTTGAAAAAACTGAAGTTTTCTGGCCTATAGAAGACCCTCGAAGTGGCTTGTGGGTGTCTTTCCCCCTAATATTGCTCGACCTTTGCATGGTGTTAAGTTGCTGGGCGATCCTGCTAGTTCCAATTCCGTTTTCAATGATGAGCTTGTGATGTAGAGGGTGACCAAGACCATTGAGCTTATGGATAAGGTTGCTAAGCTTGATGATCCTCAGTGTGAGTTGTTGTTACTTAGGGCATGTACCGGAATTTCTAAACTCTATTTTACTCTGCGTACTTGTCCTCCCTGTATTTTTAAGGCGGCTCAGTGAACATTCGATGGGGCTCTTCGATCTTCCTTGGAGCGTATTGTTACTGCTTCGGGACCTGGTTTGGTGATTGGCAGTGGCGGCTTGCCACCTTACCTTTTTCATTTGGAGGGCTTGGTGCTTATTCTGTAGGTGATATTCGTTATTATGCTTTTCTTGCTTCTCGATTGCAGTCTGTTGGTTTGCAGACAAAGCTTCTACGGCATGCTGGTATTGTTGGTCTTGGTCGTGCTTTTGAGGATGCGTTGAGTCTTTTTAATAGAACTTTGGAGTCTGACATTTTGAGTAATCCTAGTGTGGTCGCTACCCCTAAACTCATGAATAAATTGGTAGATATATATTTCACAAAGGTTACTGCATCTGCAGAATCCACCTTTTCTTTATCTCCTCGACAATTGGCATTGTGGAAATCGCAGCAGGGAGATCATACCTCTGCATGGCTTCGGGCGGTACCCATATCGGGTCTGGGACAGATGATGAATGCTAAGACTTACCGTTGTGTGTTATGTTATCGGTTAGGTGTTCCTTTGTTCTCTATTTCGACACCATGTTCTGCTTGCTCCAGGGTTTTTGCGGGGGATATCTTCGGTGATCATGCGGTGTCTTGTACTGGTATCGTGGGTATTAAATATCGACATAATGTTGTTCATGACACCCTTGTTGATGTTTGTTATCGGTCTGGGATTTCGGCAAGGAAAGAGGTTGATATTGGATTGTTTGGAGGGAATGACGGAGCTCTTCGACCTGTAGACGTGTTACTCTATTCTTGGGATCGGGGTCGTGATGTGTATGTTTACTTGACAGGATCTTCTCCTTTGACACAAACTGGATTGTCTGGATTTGTTCCGGGACGGGTTGTGACTGATGCGGCTAATCAAAAATGGGTCAAGTACGAGGCACGTTGTCGGGAAATCGGTTATGGTTTTCTTCCTTTCTCCTTTTCTTCTCTGGGGGAGCTGGATAAGGATACTGTTGCGCTGCTGAAGCGGGTTCAGAAATTTTCTACTACTCAAGATATTGGGGCTCGTGCTGCTGCTCATATCTTTACCAGGATGGGTTTTGCTATAACTAGAGGAGTGGGGGCCCAGATTGTATCTCGGCTTCCCAATAATTTTTTGTAAATTGATTGTAAATAATTCATTCCACAAGAATAAGTACAAGGAGATAGATTTTGTAGATGACAATGGTTGGAAAGTAAAACCACATTTTCAGCATCACTATTTTCTTTTGTTCATAATACACAAAAATTATGATTAATTTTAATTTTTGTTAAATTCTTGCTAATTGATTATTATTCTTTTCAGGCAGTTGAAAATTGTGGCGTTCTAAAACTGTGTGAATCTATTTTCTAATTTTTTTAGAATTTTAGAATTTCAAATATTAATAATTAAAACTTACCGTATATATTAATATATTCGAATTTGTCACATGAAATAGAAAAGGATTCAAACCTTAAAAATCATTCATTCTCGGTGTAGGTCATCGGTGTCTCTATATTTTAAATATTTTTTATGATCTATTATTTTTTGACATCATAAATTTTTAAGTGTACTATTTATTGTAAAGTGTTTTTTTATTAACAGATTAATGCATCATAGTGTGTTATAAGTTTTGGTGTTAATTTCTCTCTCTATCCCAGCGAGTTGTTTACGTTTGGGACAAAGGGCTCGGCACGCATTTTAAGCCTTCTATAAAATATAGTTCCATAATTTATTTTTAAATTTATTTTCAAAATAAAAATTTAAAACTCCAAAGTTTAAAGAAAGTAAAAATCGGAATTCACTCTATTTTTAGGTTTTTGTTTTAAGGAAAAAATTTGTTGTATATGATAAGTATCATCAATAATATATAATGAAGTTGAAATTTCGATCCCAAACGAGAGCGGCTCAAAACGTGTTTAACGGAAAGACGGCTCACTATCAAAGATTGTATTAGCTATTAGAATTTGATATTGATGTTATAAATTTTATTTTAATTTTATGATTCAATTTTAACAAATGATTTAATTCGTTAATAAAAAGCCATAAATATTGTTCTACAAGTAATATATGTAAAAACGTTAGGGTTTTGATCTTAACGAGAGAGCGGCTCAATAGGAATAACCGTGTTTAACGAGAAAGCGGCTTATTAGAAAAGATCGTGTTGAATATCAAAATTTAATATTGATGATATTATAGAAGATAAATATATTTTGAATTTTTTAGAATTTTAGGATTTTAAATAGTAATAACTAAGAAACTAGCTTTCAACAAATATAGAAGCATAATAGGTGTTCAAATTTATAGAGAATAAAAGCTTGAATTTATAGGAAAGACATATAATTTAAAGTTCTATTGGAAGTAGAATTGATGTTTTGTATGACATATAATTAAGAATTTTATTTTAAGTAAAATAGGATTTCTAATTTATAGAGAAGAAGAATTTGAATTTATAGAAAATACATATAATTAAAAACTTATTTAATATTGAAAAGATGTTTGAATATATAAAGAACACTTATAATAAAATGTTTTATTGGAAGTAGAATACGAGGATGGTGAAGACGTCTTATACGATTTTTTAAAATTATATATATTTTTTCCTAGAAATCCTTTATTTTACCTTTTTATACAAGTTATTTATACTTGCATTAAAAAGATATATCCATAAATTCAATATTATTCCCGTATTGAAAAGTTTTCGTATTTAAAAAAAATTGATGTTTTAACATTAAGAAAGACATTCTCATGCTGAAGCTGTAAATCAATACAGGACTATCTATAATATACAAAAAAGATAAGATGTATTTCATCTTTTAAAACTCCATAAATATTAGAAAGTTTATAAAATGTAAAATTTGGAATTACTCGCTTTTAAGGTATTAATTCTTAAGATTTTTTTTATAAGATAAGTGTCATCAATAATATGTAATGAAGTTAGAATTTCAGTTCCAAATAAGAGCGGCTCGAAACGTGTTTAACGGGAAGACGACTTACTAGAAAAGATTGTATTAGCTATTAGAATTTGATATTGATGTCATAATTTATTTTAAATTTTTAGGGATTGATTTTTATAGATTAAAATCATTATATAAATATTTATAATATATGTTAAAGTTGCGATTTCGGTTTTAGCGAGAGAACGGCTCAATAGAAAGAATCGTGTTTAACGAAAAAGTGGCTCGTTAAAGAATATTAAGTAACTATTAAAGTTTAATATTGATAATATAATATAACATAATTATGTATTGATTTTTTTTAAAAAAAATTGTAATGCCGCGGCGAATTTTTTTTAATATTAAAATTAGATAAATTCTAGAAAAAAAATAAATAGCTTTCGGACGATTTCAGAGTTCCTGGGATTATCCTTTAAGTTTGACTTTTTCTTCCCTACAAATTCGAAAACCTTTTCTATTTCGAATTAGTTAAAAGAAGACGTTAGAATATTATGATCAAGAACAATGAGAAGGTAATAACGACAAATTAACAATTAACAATAAATAAATAAAGAGGGAATGGTAAAAGTTCTAACCATTTGTGCCAAATTTCTCAAGTGCTTCTACTTCTCAAACAGAGAAAGATCTCCTAATTCTTATTCACACAATCATGTATTTTTGTACCGAGATCACTAACAAAAAAAAATACAAAATCAAAAGCAAAGAACAACCAATGGTTACTAATAATCCATAATTATACGAAGAAAGCAAATATTAAATCAGTAAATCCTTTATATATATTATATGTTAACAAGGCCTTTCAAGCCTATTTAGTAATTTACTAATTTGCCCTTTCATCATATTAATATTAAAAAAATGTTTGTCATAAGAATTGAACCCATGACCTTTATGTAAAGAAAGGATTATTTTCGCATCTCCAACCATTACACCAAAGAAGGTTTTATAACCTTTTTATAACTCATTAAATACATACTCCAAGAACTCATTTGTTATAATGTTCAATATTTCTATTAATTCATATATTTTATAGTCAAACTTGAGTCGAATTATTCATCGGACTAATCAGAGCTTTACCGAGCAAAGTTCAAGTTTTAAATTACTCGATTCTTGAGGTTCGCGAGAGTAATCGGACTTTTAATATTTAAATTTTTTAAATATTATTATCTTTCAATATAAATATTCAATATTTTATAACATTCATATATTTTATCAAGTTAAACCCGTGTCGAACATAAGTCGAACCATTTATATTCAAACTTTTTTCACAATAGGTTAAATCGATTCGAGATTTCAAGCTTTATGAGTCAAGTTTCAAGATTAAAATTAAAGGACCAATTGAACTTGAGCTCGAGTTCAAGCTTGACGGAACTTTTTAGCCGAGTTTGAGCTCGAGTGTGGCAATGTCCGACTCGACTCGATTACCCCCCACTGTCATTGCTATTGGGCAAAATATTTTGATAGACTAAAAAAATAATTTAAGGAAAACAAAACTAAAAATTATTGCAGATGAGATTTGAACTTCATATTATATATTAGATAAACATTTAGATAAAACACATAGTTAGGTCAAAAATATTTATTAAAAAATAGATTATAGATACTCTTTTAAAAATAATAGATTTAAAATGTCTATTGTATTATTGAAATTGATACTTAGTAGATAATATATCACAATGTACATGAATACAAACCAAGATTTTAGGTAATTTTAATATAAATTACAAGAATATTAAATCACTATCACATGACCACTTTCACGCCACCACTACCACGACCACGACATGCACTACTACCAAAATTACCAGAATTTTATCTATAACAACATGAACACCACCACTTACACCACCAAAATCACCAATATCAAAGCAAAATCACTAGGAATTCAACTAAAGTTACCAAAACTTAAACGTAAATCACTAAAAAATTTAAACGCAAATTACAAGAATATTCCAGATTTAGAATTGTGTAAATATTCGAAACTGTTGGTAATGGTGTTGACGGTAGTAAATTGAGTAAAAATGTCATTGATCGACGTTACATACTTAGATCTATTGAGAGAGAGTTGAATGAATTAGTGGAGGTGTGGTCAGGAATGTGACTGGAATTCGTGACAAACATGTTCATCAGTTACTTTCGGAGTGGTGGTCGATTTGGTGACAACAAAAGATCGCAGAATGATGATGGTATATACACACACTCCCTCTCTCTCATCCATTCACACACATTATACATATGTGCGTGTATATCATGAACGATGATGACAAATGGAATGAGGTGGTCATGATAACGATGGTGTAAAGCAAGTGATGGTGTCTAAGGTCACCAAAAAGGGAAGGGGCATAAGAGTGGATGTTGGTGAAGGTTGAGATGTAAATTAGATTTGAATGTGTGGTTATGATTAGTTTTTGATTCTTATATCTATAAAAATCTTATTTAGCACATCTATATATAAATGCGTGAGTCTACTTACTCGTGATTAGATTTTTAAATTACGTAGTGTTTAGTCATTCCAAGTTATATTTTTTAAATTGTTAGATGTGATTGTATTGTTATAATCATATATGAACTTTAGGTAAGAAATTTGAGTTAATATTAGTATCAATAAAAAATATCACACTAATGATGTATAGTGTTTAAAAAATTAAAAATCATCTATTTAAAAAAATAAGACAACAACATTTTATGAATTTAAATGGTGCCCGTGCTTTGCACGGGCTTTCAAGCTAGTTCAAATCTTAAAGGCTAACAAAAAATAAGCAACCTAAAAATCACAAAAATATGTGGAGCACACACATAGCCATGTACATCGAAATTAAACAAAATAAGAATGAATAAAAAAACTAAAAAAAATAGACGAAGAGGAAAGCAAACATAAGCAAGAAAAAGGGTTACAAACATGATGGTAAAATTTGATAGTTAGAAACAATGATTATATACATATATATAGGCAAGTGCTCAAATGAGAACCACTCTTAAAATGAGAACTTAGTCCCCAAAGTATATCACCAAAATCCAGCAGAATCACCAAACAGTTAAAATTAATAAAAAAAATAAAAAATTAAGTCAGTGCTTACATCAGCATGATGACGTCACTACTGACATCAGCATGTTGACATGGCAGAAAATTTTTCCGCCAAAAAAATTTCCCCCAAAAATTGGTGATTTGGCAAATTTTCCCGCCAAAAAATTGGTGAATTGAAAAATTTTCCCGCCAAATTTTTTTCCCCCGCCAAAAAAACATTTTTTTGACCAAAAACTTTTTTGTGGGCCCCACTACCACGTCATCATGTTGACGTCAGCAGTGACGTGGCGCTGGAAAATAATATTTTTTTGTGATTTGGTGATTCTCCTAGATTTTGGTGATTTGCTTTAGGGACTAAGTTCTCATTCTAAGAGGTTCTCACTAGAGTAACTCCCTATATATATATATATATATATATATATATATATATATATATATATATATATATATATATATATATATATATATATATATATAAGAATATAAAATTTCTTTTCTATTTCGAATATTTAAAATTGAAAATCTTTTCTATTTCGAAGATGTTAGTGCCGATGTAAAAAAAGGAAGTTTTGATTTCTTTTCTAAAAAATAGGACCTAAATAAGGAAGTTTTCATTTTATTATTTAAAATATAGGAGTTCTAGAAAAATAGATAAATAGGATCCGAGCGATTCTAGAGCTCCCGAGGGTTTTTTTTTATATATTTACAAATTCGAAAATATTTTCTATTTCGAATATATTTATAGTTCTAATTATTATAATTTATCCATTATCTTTTTAGTTGCATGTGTATTTTATAAATTTGAAAATATTTTCTATATATTTCGAATTTGTTAAAAAAAGAAGTTCTAATTGTTACCATTTTTTCTGCCTAAAATTTAGAATCTTAAAAGAGGAAATTTTATTTTTTATATTTAAAATTGAGGAGCTCTAAAAAATAAATATATATGATTCGAGCGATTCTAGAGCTTCCAGGGGTTCTTCGTTATATAATACACACATTCGAATATATATATATATATATATATATATATATATATATATATATATATATATATATATATATATATATATATATATATATAATAGTAAATTTAATATGTTTAAATTTTAATAAATAATAAATTTACAATTCTAACATGTGTTATACTAATTATATTAGGTTTTCTACTAGGTGTTGTAGGAGTATTAAATATTTTATTAATATATTTTTATACTTTTAGAATAAGGTTATTTTCTAGTAGGTATTCTGTTCGGTGTTTAAATTTTTCTACATTTTCTACTTATTAATACATTTTGCAAATGATTATTTTGAAAAAAAAAATTATTAGATGTTCTACTAGGTGTTCTTTATTCAATTTAAATTTTGTAGTAATTCATTTTTATATTAAGATTATAGTAACTAAAATTTCATATATTCAATTAAAATGTAATTAGATAACAAAGGAAGTTTTTATATTAAGTTACATATCTTTTGTAGTAATTACATGAATATAAATAAATTAGATTTCCTTGAAAAGAAAATAGATATTCCATGCAATTATATACGTGATATGGGCTGAAAATAAGCCCTAAAGACACATTTAATGTGGCATTAATTAGGCCAAGGATGGCCCAAACGTGGGGCCCACCAGCTGGGCCCAAAACCCCAATTATAATATTAATTTCGTAATTAATATTGGGGGAAATAAACAGCTCAGCAATAAGAGTTGGATAAGGATATTATTTCCACCAGACTTATCCACCAAGGCATCCAATTCAATGTGGAAACTGATTCCTACAAGGAATAGATCTAGAACTTTCCTCAAAGACTTTTCTACCAAGTCTCTGACTCCTACCATAATTCTAAAGGCTTCTCAGCCTATATAAAGGGCCAGACCCCTCAACTCAGAACTACGTTTTCCTGGCTTGATTCTCTAATACAGAGATACGTAGGCATTCTGTGAGGACCATTTAGTCTCGAACGCAGAAGCAGCCATTAAAGCTCGAAGCTCAACCACCCTAGCATTAATTGCAAATCGTAAACTAGTTTTTATTCCACAACATTTGGCGCCGTCTGTGGGACGAAGACATCAACCATGGTTCAAACACGAAGAACAACATCAACTGAGGCCATACCCCTTAGCTCTGCTCCACCTGCTGTCTCTGATCCGCTCATCACCGCTGAGGGAGGACAATTACCCCCACCAACAGGGACGGTCATTCAACCTCTAACCTCTCAACCTTCAGGGACGATTCCCCATGTTGAGGGAACTGTGGCTATTCCTCAAAGCCAAGAAACTAACCCTCTTCAGATGGTGGTTTCTCCTCTTGATAGTGCTGGTCGTACGCTACCTCCGGGGGTACAGATCCACACCACGGATCTCCCTTTGAACACCAACCCGATGTATGGGCTGCCTAATTATCCCCCTCAACACAGGGAACCTGGACCGAGCGGTCATGCCTTACAGATCCGAGATCGGGAGTACGATGATTACTCTGGTCCCTATTCTGATGATTCAACGTCTGAGGATGACAATGATGATCGTGATGAAGCCCCGAGGAGGCGACGTGCTAGTAAAGAACCTCGAAGGAGGTCCCAAAGAATCCATGATGAACCTCCACAAACGGCCGAGGCGAAGTCTGATTCAACCTCCTCCAGTTACAGGGAGGATTCCCATTATAAATCTGGAGAGGCCCTCAAGGAGGCAACGAAGGGCCGATGCCCCGATTGAAAAATCAACAAGGGTGGAGACCCCCAAAAGTAACCCTAGGGATCTGATGCCCCTTGGGGATCCTGATGATCCTACACCTCCGTTCACTGAGGAGGTAATGAATGCTCGCATCTCAAGGAAGTTCAAGATGCCGACAATTAAGGCCTATGATGGAACGGGCGATCCCGCAAACCATGTTAGGACATTCTCAAACGCACTGCTGTTGTAGCCTGCAAGCGATGCCTTAAAGTGTAGGGCGTTCCCTCAAACCTTGTCTGGCATGGCTCAAAGGTGGTATAGCCGCTTACCTGCAAACTCAATCGGCTCGTTCAAAGAGCTGAGCCGCCTTTGTCAGCCAGTTCATTAGTGGGAGAGTTCATGAAAAAAGTTCTGCATCCCTTATGTATGTGGTGCAGGGGAAGAACGAGAATCTGAGAGATTACCTCAAGCGGTTCACCAAGGAGACGCTGAATATCACTGATCTGGAAAATAAGTTGGCCATGGTAGCCCTGGAACACGGAACCACTGATCTCTTCTTTAAAAGGTCTTTGGCAAAACACCCTCCTAAAAATATGGCCGAGCTCCAACGGAGGGCCGATAAATATATCAAGGCCGAGGACAGCATGAAGAAGGAAACCACAGGAGGCAATGGCAAGGGTTCTAATGATTCGAAGAAACGAAAGCAAGAGCAAGAGTACGATGCTAGGGACAAGTATCCCCGGACTAGCAAGGATTCTGATTCACCCCCGAAGAAGAATTTGGGATCAGGATTCAACGACTATGCGAGACTGAATGCTCCTAGGAGTCAGATCTTGCTAGATATTGAGAAGGATAAAGATTTCCGATGGCCGAAGCCACTTAGGGGTGATCCCACAAAAAGAAACAAGGATCAATACTGTAGGTACCACCGTGATGTGGGTCATGATACAGATAATTGTAGACAGTTGAAAGATGAGATTGAGTTCTTGATCCGAAAAGGAAAGCTAAGCAGGTTCACGAAGAATGATGATCGTGGAACCCAAAGAAGGGACTATGACAGGAGGGACAATGACAGGAGAGATAACGATCGTGATCATGATCGTAACCCACAGCCCCGAGGGCCAGTTGTTAATATGATTTGGGGAGGCCCGACAGCGGCCGGCACGACTCGAAACTCTCGAAAAGCGTATGCCAGAGAAGTAATGCACATCGTGGGAGAAGCCCCAAAACGTGCCAAGACTGAAATAGTTATTGGGTTTGATGATTCAGATCTCGAAGGGGTAAAGTTCCCCCATGACGACCCGTTGGTCATAACTCCTGTGATTGGAAACTCGGAGGTAAAACGAGTCTTGATCGACAATGGAGCTTCTGTTGATATCTTGTTTCACGACGCGTTTGTGAAAATGAGGTACACCGATTCTCAGTTGACCCCCACCAACATGCCAATCTACCGATTTAATGGAGTTGAGTCCAAGGTTGAAGGGACTATTCAGTTATGATGCTGAATTTCCTTGTGATCAAGGCATCCTCGACCTATAACGCGATCCTAGGAAGGACTGGACTTCATGCATTCAAGGCTGTGGCCTCCACATATCACATGAAGATTAAGTTTCCAACCAGGAATGGTGTTGGAGAACAAAAGGGTGATCAGAAGATGGCAAGAAGTTGTTATGTATCCGCGTTAAGGGCTGATGGAATCGGGGGGCAGGTACTTCCGATCGAAGACATGGATGTCCGTGGTGATGATGAACATAGAGGAAAGCCAGCGGAGGACTTAATACCTATTCCTCTGGAGCTAGGCGACCCTGAGAAGGTGACTTATATAGGAGCCTCTCTGAAGGAACCCCTGAAGGGCAAATTGATAGCATTCTTGCAAGAAAATAGCGATGTGTTTGCCTGGACAGCAGCTGATATGTCAGGGATTGATCCCCAACTCATAACTCACAGATTGAATGTCGATCCTAATCGAAAGATAATACAGCAGAAGAAGAGGAACTTTGCACCTGAAAGGCAAGAGGCCATAAAGCAAGAAGTGGAAAAGCTCTTAGAAGCTGGGTTTATTGAAGAGATTCAGTTTCCAGAATGGTTGGCTAACCCTGTGATGGTCAAGAAAGCCAACGGTAAGTGGAGGATGTGTATAGACTTCACCGACTTGAATGATGCATGCCCGAAGTATTGCTTCCCTTTACCTAGGATAGACATGTTAATAGATGCCACAGCTGGACATGAGATGTTGAGCTTCATGGATGGGTTCAGCGGCTACAATCAGATTAAGATGCACAAGGATGACGTCCCTAAGGTATCTTTCATAACTGACTTTGGTGTTTTCTGCTATCTTGTTATGGCTTTCGGTCTAAAAAATGCAGGAGCTACTTACCAACGACTGGTGAATTAAATATTCGCCCATCTAATTGGAAAAACCATGGAGGTCTATGTTGATGACATGCTAGTCAAGAGCCTGTTCAAGGCAGACCACATTAAGCACCTCAGAGAGGCATTCGAAGTGCTGAGGCACCACAAAATGATGTTGAATCCAACCAAGTGTGCCTTTGGCGTTGGATCAGGAAAATTTTTGGGTCTGATGGTTTCAAAGAGAGGCATAGAGGCCAACCCTGACAAGGTTAAGGCAATCTTAGACATGGAGCCACCACGCTCTATAAGAGATGTGCAGAAATTGACAGGCCGTGTAGCGGCTTTAGGAAGATTCATCTCCAAGTCTGGTGATAAATGCTTGCCGTTCTTTCAAGCATTGAAGAAGGTGAAATATTTTGAGTGGACCCCTGAGAGCCAAGAGGCCTTTGAACAATTGAAGAAGTACATGGTTGAAGCCCCGTTGCTGGCCAAACCTAGTCCTGGGGAGACTCTTTATCTATACCTGGCGGTATCTGTGCAAGCGTTGAGCGCCGTTCTTATTCGAGAAGAAAAGAAAGTCCAGAAACCTATCTATTATGTGAGCAAGGTATTGCACGGGGCTGAGCTGAATTACTCTCCCATTGAGAAGTTTGCCTTGGCTTTGATAACAGCCTCGAGGAAGTTACGCCCGTACTTCCAGGCACATAAGATTGAAGTCCTAACGGACCAACAGTTGAGAAACATATTGCATAGCCCAAAGGCTAGTGGAAGGCTAATCAAGTGGGCGATCGAACTTGGAGAATTTGACATCATGTATAAGCCTCGAACAGCCATTAAGGCTCAGGCATTAGCTGACTTCGTGGTTGAATGCACCATTAGCAACCAAGAAGTCGGGGGCAGGAGACAATAACAACCCCTGAGAAGCAAGATAAAGATGGAGAACTTGAACCTGATCAGAAGGAATATTGGGTGCTCTATTTTGATGGAGCATCAAAAACAAAATCTAGTGGCGCAGGCTTAGTGTTGCAAAGCCCCGATGGGTTCACAGTCGAATATGCTTTGAAGTTGGATTTCCAGACAACTAACAATGAAGCTGAGTATGAGGCCTTGATAGCTGGTTTAGGCTTGGCCAGAATCATGAGAGTCAAGAATCTCAAAGTTTGTGGAGATTCAAGATTAGTAGTCTCTCAAGTGAATGGTGAATTTGAAGCCAAGGATGAAACTATGGCAAAGTATCTGCGAGTTGTGAAAGCTGTCATGACTCAGTTTGATGAGTGTTATGTAGAACACATTCCGAGAGAAGAGAACGTTAAGGCCGATTCCCTGTCCCAGTTCGCTTCTTCCGAAATAGAACACTATGCAGGGAGTGTTTACTTCCAGGTCTTGAAGGCCCCGACTATCAACTCAAAATTAGTGGCACCAATTGATGTGGGAAGCTGTTGGATAGATCCTATCAAAGCTCACCTAGAAACTGGATGGCTCCCCGGCAGTGCCTTGGAGGCACGAAAGCTGTCCGTGAGAGCATTGAGATATGCCTTGATCGAGGGCGTTCTTTACAAAAGATCTTTCGTTATCCCATACTTGAAATGTTTAAGGCCCCAAGAGGCAAGGGAAGCTTTGGAAGAAGTTCATGAAGGTATTTGTGGGCAGCACTTGGGGGGCAGAGCCCTAGCTCACAAAATAACTCGTTTGGGATTCTACTGGCCAGAAATGCTGGCCGATGCACAGAGCTATGTCAAGCGGTGCGATCGATGCCAGAAGCATGCTCCGATAGTAAGGCAGCCGCCCGAGATGTTAACATCGGTTAACTCCCCTATTCCATTCGCGATGTGGGGAATGGATATACTTGGTCCCTTCCCCGTAGCTTCAGCACAAAGAAAATTTCTGATAGTGGCCATTGATTACTTTACTAAGTGGATTGATGCTAAACCTCTAGCCAAGATAACCACCAAACAAGTTGCCCAGTTCTTTTGGGAGAATATAATTTGCAGGTATGGAATCCCCCGAATTTTGGTGATAGACAATGGGACACAGTTCAATAATGAAAAGTTCAAGAAATATTGTGAGGAGAATGCAATTGAGCTTCGCTTTACCTCCGTGGCTCATCCACAAGCCAACGGGCAAGCTGAGGTAGCTAATCGAATTATCCTTGATGGACTGAAGAAGAGGGTTGAACGCTCTAGAAACACTTGGGTAGATGAGTTGCTACCCATACTATGGGCATACCGTACCACTTGTAAAGTGACCACTGGAGCAACCCCGTTCCTGCTGGCTTACGGAGCTGAGGCAGTTGTGCCTTTGGAGATCATGCAATCGTCACCTCGAGTTGAGGCTTTTGAACCAGAAACTAACGAAGAGGGCATGAGACTCGCCCTAGATCTGATTGACGAAGTCAGGGATGAGGCAAACGCTAGAAATGTGGAACATCAAAAGAAAGCATCCTTTTATTACAACCATAGAGTTAAGGAAAGGTTCTTTCGACAAGGCGACCTGGTTCTAAGGAAGATCGAGGCTTCTGGAGTTGGCCAGAAGGGAAAGCTAGCCCCTAATTGGGAAGGGCCGTATCGAGTCAAGAAGACGTTGGGACGAGGATCATATAAGTTGGAGACCTTGGACGGGGTTGAGGTGCCCCGTACTTGGCATGCTTTGAACCTCAAAGTTTATTATGTATAAGCTATCCTTGCATGGATTCAGCTTTCTATCTATTTATTATGAGGAGTAGAAATAAGGTTCGATGAAACCATTTCAGGGCTTTACGCCCCGAGTAGGACAATAATAAGCTATGTAAGGGTTAAACCCATTTCAGATTATTAATGCAAAGTTTGTTTCCCTTCAATGATTTTGTGATTTTGTTTATGTACCAAGCACCTGTTGAGTGTGAGTCTAGGAAGGAAAAGTACCGAAAACAAGTAAACAAACTAATGAGGAAACAAATGCATAAATAAAGACCCCGAAGGGCCAACAGTTAAGTTACATCAACAAGATAGATAAAAGTTTGGTCCCCAAGGACCGTGAATGAAATCTAGACAAATAAAGCCACATCTGGCTAACAAGGCCATGCAAGGCCACGAACTAACTCCAGCTACTCCTCCCCAGAATCCTCTTCTCCAGACTCCTCACCGCCGCTCTCCTCTTCCTCACTCTCCTCCTCTGAGTCTTCGATGGAATCACCACCGGACTCTGCTATCACCATTGGCTGAGCTCTAGCAACTTCGGCTCCTTTTCCCTCGGAAGATGAAGAAGAAGTAGAACTGCCCTCGTTCCGGATTAGTCTTTTCCCAGGGATGGGTTGGCGAACTACTCCAACCTTCTTTGCAGGCGGGACTTTCTTCCCACGGGAGCCAGAAGAATGTGAGTCTTGGCTAGCAGCGGGAACAACCCCCTTTGAGTTGGACCCGGAACGACGATGACTGCCTCTGGAACCGGATCCTGATGCCTGGGGAACAATTTTAGTTCCCGAACCAGAAGCTAGGTTAACCGGGAGGGCACCCCAATTTGGGCAAGGAAAATCTGCTGGGTTGACAACAGATGGATGCCTATGATTCACAGCGTTAATAGCCTTCTCCCAACCAACAGACATGTTGAAGGGACGCACCTCATCATCATGATCATCAATGAGCTTAAGGAAATCTTCAGACCTATGGTAGGCCTGGATCACCTTGTCGGCATCAGAGGCCTTCTTTCTGGCTAGAGAAGCAAGCTGTTTGCGGGTAGATGCGGCGTTGGCCTCAGCTCGAACAACTTGGGAGTGTAGATCGTCAATCTCTTCCCTGAACCTCATTGAGTCATTTCTCAAGCTAACATTTTCGTCCCTAAAGGCCCGGCCTTGGGTCGAAATGGTTTGAAAATAGGCGTTGGCCTGCAACAAGGAAATAAGTGAGCCACAAGGAATATGCAGAATTGAAATCAATGACAATGTCAAACTTAACAGAAGGAATTTCATCCTGATACAAGGCCTGGGCGCCCATGAGCTGAGACTCATCCAGCTTGTCACCTGCATGCATTGTCGCTTGGTCAGGCGATGTGATGGAAAGCTTGGACCAGTCTAGGGCCAAATGAGGACTCCCGAAGACCGAGTCTTGTTCGCATATGCCCCAAGGAGGTATGAAAGGAGTCCGAACATCCCCGTCAGCGTTTCGGGATCGTTTACCACCTTGAGAACAACGCTCCAAGAAATTAGGGATGTGAGGCTTAGTTGGATTCAGCTTCTCTTCAGCCCTTTTCTGCATCCTCTTGGTAACAGTTGGCCGGTTCTCGGGACGATTATCAATCTCCTAAGCAGCTGAAATACAAAGAGAAAAACATCGGTATAAGAACAAACAGAGTTCATAATAAGTTCAAGTAAGAAAGTTACCCTCAATGGAAAGAAAGCTAAGGCCAGCCCCAATGAGATTCTTTTCATTTAAAATAGTTTTATAGTGTGTGCGACCGTCGTCAGCGAGAAGCTTATCCCGGTGCAACAATTCCGGATCAGAAAGGTCACACACGAAGTGGGAACTATCTTCTACAGACCCGAATTTCTTCACAAAGAAGTTGCCCCAATCACCGCCCTTCCATTCAAGAACTACAAACTCCCTTTCCCAGAAATGTTGTGAATCTGGAAAGGAGAAGGGATTCACCATGTGTGGAAGCTTGGCTCGGTGCTTGAGGCTCACCCATCCTTTCTTGGATTCAGAAGAGTTGCTGGCCCCGAAGATACTTCGAAACATTGTGGTTGTCGGATGAATCCCCAGCTCCCGACACCTTATCAAGAAAATAGAAATGTACCTCCAGGCATTGGGATACAATTGACAGGGGTGGATCTGATACTCAGCCAGCAGCCTAATAATAAAATTGTCAACCGGGAACCTGAACCCAGCATCTAAGGCACCCCAGTAAACACAGATCCTTTCAGGATGCCAGTTGCAAGTTCTATCTGATGGATTCGGGAGACGAACCTGGATGGCACTTGGAAAGTGATAAGACTCCCTTATCTTCTGAACGTCCCGTTCCGACAATTTACTGGAACTATTAAAAGAATCTAGACTAGAACAGTTGGGAAATGCATCCCTCATGATATTTAGAAGTTCTAGCAAGGATTCGAATCTATGTTCAACATATGTAGGAGGTTGAATTCTTTCTTTACCTTTGGCAGTCCTCATTTTACTCCTCTTTGACATGGCTTCCATCATGGAGACCGGGGGAGCCATTGGTTGATCATCTTCCGACATCTTGATGCAGGAGCAGAAACTTGATCTTGAATCTGAAACTTGATCTTGAAGCTCGAACTGGATCTTGTAACTTGAACCTAAGAGAACTTAAGAATTTGAGAGCTCAGAAATGAAGAAGTGAATGGAAATGAAGGCTACTTCTCCTCTTTTATAGAAAATACATGACCTGGTACATCAGGTTGAATCTCAGCTCGGTTCGTGTTAACAGGTCATCTATCGTTTACAGACGAAAAAGGACAGAAATTATCCACGTTATACAGAAAGAATCGTTATAATTCATATCTGTGGGAAAAGAAACAGCTGAAATATTTACTGCATGGATGTTTGCACTCAAAGAGATAAACAACGAGTTTAATCTTAAACACGAGGTTAGTAGTGCTAATCCTGAATTAAGGTGTAATCCCGATAGAAGTCACGATTGACCAAAATACTAAACCTAGAATCGAGATTCAGCTTCTGAATCCCTAGGATCGAGATTCAGCTTCTGGATCCTAGGCCGACCACCTCCCGGCCGACCACGAAGAATTCGGGCCGTCTGGCCGACCACCTACCGGCCGACCACGAAGGATTCGGGCCGTTTGGCCGACCACCTCCCGGCCGACCACGAAGGAATCAGGCCGTTAGAGATCGAGATTCAGCTTCTGAATCCCTAGGATCGAGATTCAGCTTCTGAATCCTTGAAAGTCACGGGTGACCAAAAAACCAACCTAGGATCAAGATTCAGCTTCTGAATCCCTAGGATCGAGATTCAGCTTCTGAATCCTTGAAAGTCACGGGTGACCAAAAAACCAACCTAGGATCGAGATTCAGCTTCTGAATCCCTAGGATCGAGATTCAGCTTCTGAATCCTTGAAAGTCACGGGTGACCAAAAAACCAACCTAGGATCGAGATTCAGCTTCTGAATCCCTAGGATCGAGATTCAGCTTCTGAATCCTTGAAAGTCACGAGTGACCAAAAACCAACCTAGGATCGAGATTCAGCTTCTGAATCCCTAAGATCGAGATTCAGCTTCTGAATTCTTGAAAATGGTCGACCACGACACCTGAAGGAGCCATGGCCGACCACCTCGCAGCCGACCACGACGTTTTGGGATGCCCCGGCCGACCACGAGCTAGCCGACCAAGGCACATTCAAGAGCCCCGGCCGACCAGCCCGCAGCCGACCAGGTGCCGGCCGACCACCTGGGGTCAAGGCCCTCCAGCCGACCAGGTGTCAGCCGACCACCTTGGTTGGAGGCCCTTCGGCCGACCAGGAGCTAGCCGACCACAAGCTAGCCCTCGATCCGGCCGATCGCGGGTTAGCTTGTGGTCCTGAATCTTGGTTTTTCAGCAATTCTCGGGCAGCTTCTGAACCTGAATCTTGATTTTTTCGTATGATTTTAGGTGCACCGTTTAGTGTCGTTTAGTGCCGTTTAGCACCGTTTATCGCCGTTTAGCGCTGTTTAACATCGTTTAAACGTCGTTTAAGGCTGTTTAGCACCGTGTAGTGTCATTTAGTGCCGTTTAGCACCGTTTATCGCCGTTTAGCGCTGTTTAACATCGTTTAAACGTCGTTTAAGACTGTTTAGCACCGTGTAGTGTCGTTTAGTGCCGTTTAGCGCCGTTTATCGCCGTTTAGCGTCGTTTAACATCGTTTAAACGTCGTTTAAGGCCGTTTAGCACCGTTTAGTGTCGTTTAGTGCCGTTTAGCACCGTTTATCGCCGTTTAGCGTCATTTAACATCGTTTAAACGTCGTTTAAGGCTGTTTAGCACCGTTTAGTGTCGTTTAGTGCCGTTTAGCACCGTTTATCGCCGTTTAGCATCGTTTAACATCGTTTAAAAGTCGTTTAAGGCTGTTTAGCACCGTTTAGTGCCTTTTAGTGCCGTTTAGCGCCGTTTATCGCCGTTTAGCGTCGTTTAACATCGTTTAAACGTCGTTTAAGGCTGTTTAGCACCGTGTAGTGTCGTTTAGTGCCGTTTAGCGCCGTTTATCGCCGTTTAACATCGTTTAAACGTCGTTTAAGGCTGTTTAGCACCGTGTAGTGTCGTTTAGTGCTGTTTAGCGCCGTTTAGCGTCGTTTAACATCGTTTAAACGTCGTTTAAGGTTGTTTAGCACCGTGTAGTGTCGTTTAGTGCCGTTTAGCGCCGTTTATCGCCGTTTAGCGTCGTTTAACATCGTTTAAACGTCGTTTAAGGCTGTTTAGCGCTGTCTAGTGCCATTTAGCGCCGTTTAGCGCCGTTTTATGCCGTTTAACGTCGTTTAAACATTGTTTAAGCATCGTTAAGGCTGATTAGTGCCAATTAGCATCGAATTAACATTGTCGTGAACGCGTCGGTCGCTCCACGCTTTACATAAAGACAATACTCATGAAACACTAGTGTACAAAGATGAACCCTGACCCAAGTCTCGAAAAAGGCCGTTAAAACTTCAAGGAAAACCTGATCAGTTTTCCTAGAAGTTGGGGAACAAATGATATGGGCTGAAAATAAGCCCTAAAGACACATTTAATGTGGCATTAATTAGGCCAAGGATGGCCCAAACGTGGGGCCCACCAGTTGGGCCCAAAACCCCAATTATAATATTAATTTCGTAATTAATATTGGGGGAAATAAACAGCTCAGCAATAAGAGTTGGATAAGTATATTATTTCCACCAGACTTATCCACCAAGGCATCCAATTCAATATGGAAACTGATTCCTACAAGGAATAGATCTAGAACTTTCCTCAAAGACTTTTCTACCAAGTCTCTGACTCCTACCATAATTCTAAAGGCTTCTCAGCCTATATAAAGGGCCAGACCCCTCAACTCAGAACTACGTTTTCTTGGCTTGATTCTCTAATACAGAGATACGTAGGCATTCTGTGAGGACCGTTTAGTCTCGAACGCAGAAGCAGCCATTAAAGCTCGAAGCTCAACCACCCTAGCATTAATTGCAAATCGTAAACTAGTTTTTATTCCACAACAATACGGAAAGATTTTGAATTTATTGAAAATAAATAAGAACAATCTTGTTGAAATTGGCAAGTAAAATTTAGGAAATATTTCAAATCTGCATTCATTAATGAGTAATTTGGTTTACTTTTATATGCTTTTTATTAGATTCTAACATATTTGATGAAATAGCATGAACCGTCAGATTGATATAAAATCAATGGATGAGAAAAGTTTCTTTGTTCTCTCCAAAAATTAGTTTTCTCTTGAGCAACTCCTTATATATATATATATATATATATATATATATACATATATATATATATATATATAAGAACATAGAGGAGCTCTAAATATAAAATTTCTTTTCTATTTCGAATATATAAATTATTCTTCCCTACAATTTCGAAAACCTTTTCTATTTCGAAGATGTAACTTGAATTATTCTTCGCTACAATTTCGAAAACCTTTTCTATTTCAAAGATGTTTATGTTAATGTTAAAAAGGGAAGTTTTAATTCTTTTTTAGAAATTCTAAAAAACAGGGCGTAAAGAAGGAAGTTTTGATTTTAATTATTTAAAACGCTTCGCGGCTGCCTTATAATATTTTTTAAAAAATAATAAAATATAAATTAAAAAAATAAATCGAACAAAAATATCTATCAATAAATTAATGAACACAATATTGTACAAATTTTAATATATATATATATATATATATATATATATATATATATATAAACAACTAAATAAACTATATACTTATTTTCTATGTCGATTTTGTATCACGTTTTCTTAGGTCGACACCCGTTGTAAAAAATATATATAAGTCGCATTTCGTGGCTACCTTGTAATTTTTTAAAATTTTTTTCAAAATATTGACTATTTAAGAAAGAAATAAAAAAAAAATCTATAAATAAATTAGTGAACACAGTATTGTACAAATTTTTATGTATACATACACAACAAAATAAACCATATACTTATTTTTTACGTCGATTTTGTATCACGTTTCCTTAGGCCGTCACACGTTGTAATGAATACATATAGATAAAAAAAAAAGATTTGATTGAATTAATTAAAAGAAGACGTTCGAATATTATGATCAAGAATAATGAGAAGATAATAACGATAAATTAACAATAAAAAAATGAAAATGGAATGGTAAAAGTTGAAACCTTTTGTGCCAAGTTTCTCAAGTGCTTCTACTTTTCAAACAGAGAAAGATCTCCTAATTCTTGTTCACAAGATAAGTGTCTCTGTACCGAGATCACTAACAAAAAAAAATACAAAATACTAAATACAAAGCAAAGAACAACCAATGGTTACTAATAATCCATAATTATAACTAAAATCATAAGAAATCATAAATTTAAAAATAAAATGAAGAAATATTAAATCAGTAAATTCAAACCTTAAAAACCAAAAAAAAGCGTGAAAATCGCAAAAAAATCAGTGGAGCACACACATAGCCATGTACATTGAAAATTAAACAAAATAAGAGTGAATAAAAAACCTAAAAAAGTAAACGAAGACAAAAGCAAATATAAGCAAGAAAAAGTGTTACAAACTTGGTGATAGAATTTGATCATGAAACGATGATTTTATATATATATATAAGAATATTAATTTTTTTCTATTTCGGTTATGTAAATTTGAATTCTTCTTCCATAAAAATTCAAAAAACCTTTTCTATTTTGAAGATGTTAATGTTAAAAAAAGGAAGTTCTGAAATATAAATTTCCTTTCTATTTCGAATATATATATATATATATATATATATATATATATATATATATATATATTCCATCCTACAAATTTGAAAACCTAATCTATTTCGAAGATGTTAATGTTAATGTTAAAAAAAGGAAGTTTTGATTTTTTTCTAAAAAATAGGGCCTAAAGAAAGAAGTTTTGATTTCAATTATTTAAAATAGAGGAGTTTTAAAAAAATAGATAAATATTCCTACAAATTTTAATGTATATATAGACAACAAATAAACCATATACTTATTTTTTACGTAGATTTTGTGTCACGTTTTCTTAGGTCGACACCCGTTGTAATAAATACATGTAGATAAAAAAGCATATTTGATTGAATTAATTAAAAGAAGACGTTGGAATATTATGATCAAGAACAATAAGAAGATAATAATGACAAATTAACAATAAATAAATAAAGAGTGAATGGTAAAAGTTCAAACCTTTTGTGCCAAGTTTTTCAAGTGCTTCTACTTCTCAAACAGAGAAAGATCTCCTAATCTCCTAATTCTTGTTCACACGATCTAGATCACTAACAAAACAATACAAAATCCAAAGCAAAGAACAACCAATGGTTATTAATAATCCGTAATTATAACTAAAATTATAACACATAAATTTAAAAATAAAACGAATAAAGCAAATATTAAATTAGTAAATTCAAACCATAAAAACCAACAAAAAAGCAACCTGAAAATCGCAAAAAATTAGTAGAGGACACACATAGCCATGTACATTGAAAATTAAACAAAATAAGACTGAATAAAAAAAATTAAAAAAATGAACGAAGACAAAAGTAAATAGAAGTAAGAAAAAGTGTTACAAACATGGTAATAAAATTTGATCATTAGAAGCGATGATTGTATATATATATAAGAATATAAAATTTCTTTTCTATTTCGAATATGTAAATTTGTATTCTTCTTCCATTTAAATTCAAAAACCTTTTCTATTTCGAAGATGTTAATGTTTAAAAAGGAAGTTCTGAAATATAAAATTTCTTTTCTATTTCGAATATATAAATTTGACTTCTTCTTTTCTATAAATTCGAAAACCTTTTCTATTTCAAAGATGTTAATGTTAGAAAAGGAAGTTCTGATTTCTTTTCTAAAAAACTAGGGCCTAAAGAAGAAATTTTGATTTTAATTATTTAAAATAGAGGAACTCTAGAAAAATAGATAAATATGATTCGAGTGATGTGAGAGCTCCTGGGGCTGGGGATTTTCCTTTTTTATATATCGAATATGTAAATTTGAATTCTTATTCATTAAAAATTGAAAAATCTTTTCTATTTCGAAGATGTTAATGTTAATGTTAAAAAAAGTTTTGATTTCTAATCTAAAAAATAGGAACTTAAAAAGGAAGTTTTGATTTTAATTATTTAAAATAGAGAAAAATAGATAAATAAACTTGTTGTATAGAAAGTTATTCACACTCTTGTATTGTTCATTGTAATACATGGACGATTAGTATTAGAAAAAACTTAAAAATATTTGATCGATACTCATATGTGTTCTTCTATAAAAGAGATATACATATAGAAGAGATATACAATATACAGCACAAAAAAATAACAATGATACCTGATATCGTAGAAGCGCAGGAATAAATTGGATGTTATGACCACTAATCTAGAAACTTACGTAATGTATTGAAGAATGATAGTACACGTGAAACTAAGAAAGTAAGAATATAGATCCATTCATACAATATAATGAAGATAATAAAGTTTAAGAATCTAAACAATAGCATGCACTCTTCATTGTCATCGCATGAATCAAAATACATACTCATGATATATTAATAAATTGATAATCGAATTTTTGCAGCTATGGGTATATATAGATTCAAAGAGGAGATTTTATTTTATTCGTAATCGGATAGAATTTATGAAAAGGAAATTTTGAAATATTAAATTTATTTTTTATTTCGAATATATAAATTTGTCATATTCTTCCCTACAAATTCGAAAACCTTTTCTATTTCGAAGATGTTAATGTTAATGTTAAAAAAGGAAGTTTTGACTTCTTTTCTAAAAAATAGGGCCTAAAGAAGGAAATTTTTAATTTAAATATTTAAAATTGAGGGGCTCTAGAAAAATAGATAAATAGGATTCGAGCGATTCTAGAGCTTCTATTACAGGTTTAGTAAATTTTACATAATCAATATTTTCTATCATTTTAGCCAATCCCATTGGAGATGCTCTTAGGTAACATGAAATAGAGATTATGTAAAAAAAAAATACATTCCAATGCATAATTATTCTTAGCAAAAATTATAGATAATTATACTTGATTGGCTATATTTGTTGAAACAATTTAACCTCTTAACAAAATTATACACAACTTTCATTATAACTATATTCGTTGAAATTTTACTTACCATCTTTATGTAAAAATTTAATCATTTTTTAATTTAATGTGGAGCACACACATAGCCATGTACATCGAAAATTAAATAAAATAAGAATGAATAAAAAAACTAAAAAAAATAGACGAAGAGGAAAGCAAATAGAAGCAAGAAAAAGGGTTACAAACATGATGGTAAAATTTGATCGTTAAAAACAATGATTGTATTGTTGGGCTTAAACCCAATAAAGTAGTATGGGCCTTGGTGATACAAGTCATATATGGGTCGGGTAATAATTGTATGGGTAGACAATTATTATAGATGGTATGTCTTGTTCACAAAGTTAGGTAATTAGGTATCAAGAATGGCAAGTCTTGATGGCTAAGTTTTGGGTGACTATATAAACATAGTCATATTTTGTTTTAATGTATGCTTGAGTATTGTTTTGGCTTGAGTATCGTTTGAGTGATACACCGAGTGATTGATGTGCTATTGATATTGTTAAGATTAATAATACGAGTTGGGACGTGAGTTTTCCGCGTCAAATATATTTGTGTGTTTGCTTTGCTTTATTTTTCTGTTTGAATCTCGTAATTTTGTAGCCCCTAACCAAACATATATATATAAGAATATAAAATTTCTTTTCTATTTCGAATATGTAAAATTCGAAAATCTTTTCTATTTCGAAGATGTTATTGCCGATGTAAAAAAAGGAAGTTTAAATTTCATTTCTAAAAAATAGGGCCTAAATAAGGAAGTTTTCATTTTATTATTTAAAATAGAGGAGCTCTAGAAAAATAGATAAATAGGATCCGAACGATTCTAGAGCTCCCGAGGGTTTTCCTTTATATATATAATAGATAGATAATAGATAGATTTGTTCATCAAAAAAATATTGATTGTTGTTTAAAAAAAAAATTCATGTTCATTAGCCTTAGATTTACATGCTCTCAACTTTTTTATGCGAAAACCCGGAACCTAAAGTTACTAACTAGCATTTATTTTGACGGTTGATAAGTATTAATGAAACGATTTGATTCAATATTGTGGGAATTCCTTTTTATTCTGTCATTGATCTAAAGATTGATAAAACCAGTTCAACAATGGAGTCTCAAGCTCCAACAGAAAAATATACATACATTTATTATATCTACATAGCCAAGAAGACTACTGAGTTTGTTACAGAAATTGTATTCAGAAAAAGTGAAGTCTACTGCTGCTAAACTAGCCTTGTATACAAGAGGATAAAACGGTTACGATAAGTGCATTGTGATATGATAAAGTGCATTATAATATGATAAACAAGCTGTGATAAGAGGTTGCGATAATGGACTTTAATAAGTGTTGGTGTATACTGAAAATATTTATTTAAAGTATATACATTTATTTCTAGCCCAGTTTTATTGAGAATCATTTAAATGTTTACGTGTTGTCTAATATTATATATTGTGGACAATCTAGTATCAAATGGGATACAGAATATTAGATTGTTAAATACGGTTTATATAATATAATAAGGTTCACAGTACAGGTGGTATTGGACAATCCACTGGTATGGCTGTAGTATTATTTAGAATAGTTTATATTGACTATTAAATAATACTAGTATACTTTGTGTATATTGAACAGGATCAAATCTAGAATTGTTCCCTTATACTGATTAAGAAGGTGAACTAAGATTCTATGTTATTATTAATGCTTAGGTTCTTAATCCAGATATAGTAATTGACACGTGTATATTATTTACATGCTTTGATTTATATATGAAATAATTCTTTTGATTTATTTCATTATATTTTGGGTGATGGAATAATATATATGGTGGATATTATTTATTGAAGGAATCCATGTCCTGATAATATTCGGGTTAATGATGTCCCCTTGAAAGCTCAAAAAAGATTTAATTATGTGAAACCCTGCAGGTGGATTTATTCCGGCATAATTAAATAAAGGTTGAGTGGATGATCAAGGATAAAAAATATTAATTAAATGAATTATCAGTAATTTATTTAATTAATGGACATACGATATTTTAAACATGGGGAATTTAATAAGCAAATAATATTGGAACCGAATTAATTATTTAAATTACGGTATTGGGAAAGGTAGTGCAAATATTAATTCTTTAGTGGATTCAATTAATATTTAATTACATTGGGCTATGCCCAAGATGTAATTAGAAGGCCCAACCTAATTGTCCATGATCCCTATTGTAGCCCTATATATATTCTTATTCTCTTTTTGCTAGGGTTGGTCGAAAAAATTTCGTAGCCACCCAGGAGCAAGAAGAGAGGTTAACTTGAGAAGACGAAGGCCACACTTCGCTCAAGGGAATTTGGGAATACAATAGAAGAGCGTGGAATCAACCGTTAACAAGGTGATTTTTCTATTCGTACTCATTAATTTATTGTATCAAAAATCGCAGTGCCAAGATCTGATTGTCCCAACAATTGGCATCAAGAGCTAGGTTCAATGGTTCTACGATTTTTTATACGATGTCCATGTCGTAATTATATATGCATGTATATAGTGGTAGGCTTGTATATTCTGTTTTGCAGGTTGTTATCCACTATTATAGCCATGTATATTTTAATTATGTGTTTGGATCCCACGTGGTTTATCGTGGTTAATTTTTATGCAATTGGTTTCCACGTGGTTTGTCGTGGTTGTAATTTACACGAGGGTTGATCGTGTTAGAATAGATTTTACAAAATTTGTTTTGTATTAGATCCATTTTTTATGTAATTGTTTGATGGATTTTGTAAAAATCCGGGTATTTTGTAACAATTACGAGCGATCGGAAATCAAAACGGAGAAAAGAATTTGTTCCGCTGTGTGACTTATGGGGCTGTTGTTATTTTCGTCGAAAAGAAACATAACTGTGGCTGAAGAACTGTGGCTGATTAACGTTTAGAAACAGAAGAGGCGGCGGCGAGAAACAAAAAAAAAAAAAAAAAAGGCAGAGGCAGTAACGCAAGTCATACTTGCGCCACAGCCTGATGTGGATGTGTAACGCATAATGCAACTGCGCAACAAACTATGGAACGCTGAAACGCAGGCGGTAGATGCGCAACCAGCTCTGGAAGCAGTTTTTTTTTCTCTGCTGCACGCGCCAGCCTTGTTCGAAGTGGTCAGCAACAATGGACGAACACAGCTGTTGCACTCACTTTGGGGCCATAATAGTGGATTTAATTTTTGTTTTAACTTTTAATTCCACAATTTATTTTTTAATTATTGCTTTAAATAAATTATTATCTGTGTTGTTAATTATGTGTATAAGTTATAATTGCATGTTTAACATAATTAGGACGACATGGACATAGTTTTTTATTTATTGCTTTAATTAAATGTTTTATGTTGTTAAATTATGTGTGTATTATGAATGCATGTTAGACATAATTGTAACATAGGCCCCATTTAATTTTTAAAATTCCTTAATTTTTTAATAAAAATTCTAAGTGGGTGAGGGAATTAATTAAGAATTAAATCCCACGGTCTCCATTATTTTGTATGTAATATAACCTTTTAAATAATGTAGATGGTATATATGATCACCTAACGTGGCGTACTATTTACGGTATTTTGAAAGGTTGTAGAAATTACTAGAACAAAATTCTTAAATTAAATTACGAATATTGAAAGGTATATAGATCACCCTAACGTGACGTACCAAGTTTCATAGAATTCGTAACGAAAATTGAATACTCTTTTGATGTTGACTATGGAGAATTCTGTCTAGGAATCGGGTATTAAGCGAGGCCATTGTGACTCCTCCGAGACCTGGGAATTATCCATTAATATATCAAACGGATGTATTCGGTTTAAGTAATTTAAGATTTAATAATGCTATACACTTAGCTATGAAAAATAATATATAGTCCACCCTAACGTGGCGTATTATTTAGTAATAGGACCGAAGTAATATTTAAACGAATTTAAGTGGTATATATGTCACCCATCGTGGCGTACCAGATACTTATGGTGTTTAAATATTAGTGCATTAATTTTAATTAATTGTTAGAGGAAACCAATAGGTTTTAAGATTTGTGCAACTCTCTGATTATGTGTTACATGTATGATTCTCAGGATTAGATCATTATGGGCTTTAATCCACTATTCACCATAGTTAAGGATAACAAACTTACTGGACCAAACTATATTGAATGGAAACGTAATTTGGACATAGTGTTGACTGCTGAGGAGTACAAATTTTGTACTTATGAACCCAAGCCAGATCAGCCTGCTGAACATGCTCCTGAAAGTGAGAAGGAGTATTATAAGCGATGGGTTAAGGCTGATGAGATGTCACGATGTTACATTCTGGCAGCAATGTCGGGTGTTTTGCAGCATCAGCATCAGGCTATGGCCACTGCTTCAGATATGCTCTTTAATCTCAAGGAACTTTTTGGAGAACAGAATAGGGCTGCTAGGCAAGTAGCAATGAAGGCTTTAATGAACACTCAGATGGCTGAAGGAACACCTGTAAGGGATCATGTTCTCAGGATGATGTCTCATCTGAATGAGATGGAGATCCTTGGTGCTGATATTGATGGTGAAACCCAGATCGATATCATCCTTATGAGTCTGCCCAAAAGTTTTGAGCAGTTCCGCTTGAATTACACCATGAACAAAAGGATGTATAGTCTCGCGAAACTTCTGACAGAACTTCAGGCAGCTGAAGGACTCTTTAAGCAGAATGTTCAAGTGCATGTGGCTGAGAAAGCTTCTTCCTCTAAGCCGAAAGGCTAGAAGAAAAAAAAGGTTCAGACACAGAAAGCTGGAAAGGTTGCTAATGCAGTGGGAGTTCAAGGTGCTGTGAAAAAGCCTAAGGGCAAGTGCTTCAGGTGCAAGCAATCAGGTCACTGGAAACAGGATTGTCCTCTTCCTAAGAAGACAAACAATACTGGTATGTCTCTTTCTCTAGTTACAGAAACATATATAGCGGCTATATCTACGAGCACTTGGTGTGTAGATACATGAGCCACTGACCATGTTTGTAACTCTATGCAGGGGTTCCAGCAATCCAGAATGCTTAGAGATGGCGAGATATATGTGTTCATGGGAGATGCTACGAAAGTAGCAGTAGTTGCAGTTGGAATAATTACATTATCTTTTGGCGATGATAGGATTTTGGTTTTTAACAATTGTCTTTATGTACCTTCGTTTAGAAGGAATTTAATTTCGGTTTCTAAACTTGCCATGGATGGTTATAATGTTTGTTTGGATCGTAATGTTTCTATTATGATGAATAAACGAGTTATATGTTCTGGTACATTGCAAGACAATTTATATATTATTAATCCTATCCAACCAATGCTGCAACATAAGAAAACTAATAACATTCTTTCTAGCTCAAATAAAAGAAAGAAACCTTCTGAATTGAACCAAACATATCTTTGGCACTTAAGATTAGGTCATATTAACTCGAGGAGGATTCAGAGACTGTGAAAGGCAGAGTGTGTAAACTTGTAACACTATAACTAATGTAACTCAAACTAAAGGAAAAGATACTTAACCAGAAGACAATCAAGAACAAGAAGTCACAAGAAATCAACACTAAATGAAGACAAGGTAATTGATACAATTCAACATGTTAACTATGATCAATCCAAGAAGAAATCATTGAGAGAAGTTCAAGTCAAAGTTGTTCATGCCTCAGTGATTTGGAAAGCCAAGAATCAAGATCATAACTATCAGTATCAATAAGACCAATTGATTTCAAGTGAACAAGAAGGAAAGCAAATATTGGAAAGCCACATTTCTAATTGGATATGGTAATTTATTCAAGAAGCAAAAACCCTATCAAGACTAGTCACTTATGAACCAGACCGTTGCATCAAGTGTCAGGACATTGATAGCAAGTTTATGTCAGTAATAAAGATCCATATTCAAGAGCTTGGTGAAGAATAAAGAAGACATGAAGATATCACAAGTTCAAGATGTGCATTGAAGTTTCAAGTTGAAGACCAGAATATTTTCTAAGTACTAAATATTCTAGATGGCCAAGAAGAAGTTTCTAAGTAGAAGTTCTACTTAGAACTTCGAGATGGCTAAGTAGAAATTCTCAAGTAGAAGTTCTACTTAGAGTGCAGCTTCAACATGACACATGGCATCTTCTGATTGGCAGATTTCCAAGCTTTCAAGATAAGGCAAGATTTATGTGGACATCATTGGGCCACGTATATCTTAGTCTTTGAAGTCTACAGGACATAGATTACATGTGGTATAAATAGAAGTACTTGTGTAATGTTTTTAGTGAGTGAGCAATTCTTGAGAAAAACACAAGAGAAAGAGAGAGAGTGCATTCACAGAGCTTAGTATCATTCACTTCTCTCTGAACTTCTGTTATACTTTGTAATGAATGTTGTAGCAACCCTTTCAAGTTATATATAAGACATATATTCCTTGAATCTGTGTGTTCATTTATTGCATCGTATTTATTGCTTCTCATATTCGAAAAGTTGTATTCACCCCCCCCCCCTCTACAACACATTTGGACATAACAATTGGTATCAGAGCTATATGTTTAACATACAAAACATAGATCCTTGTGTTGAGTAGAAGAATCGTGAGTTTTCATTTTCTAGATCTACTTTTCATTTTCTCGAAAAGTGTGTTTTAATTCGTTGGTAGTGAAAACTCATCTGAAAAATTATTTAAATACTCCAGGTGTGATTATTTAGCTTGGGTGTATTTTAACTAACTTTTGTGAATTTATCTGGGTTCGTTCATATTTGGTGTTCTTGAGTGTTCATCATCTGTTCTTATCAAAGAATACAACCCAACAACTTTTTGATCTCCTTTTCAAAAGTAAAAGAATAAAAAGGTGGTTTTGGACTTTTTGATTTGCTTTATTCGGCCGAAAGTATACAGACATACTCAGTACCTAGCATGTGGGTTAGGTGGGTTAGGTGAGTAAAGCATTCAAAGTCAAAAGGTGTTAAAGAGATAATATTGTTTATTCAATATTAAAGTAATCTGCAGAAAAATTATTCTAAGGACAAAAGTTCTACATAGAATTTCTACTTGAGAATTTCTACATAGAATTTCTACTTGAGAATTTCTACATAGAATTTCGACTTGGACAATTTCTACTTGGTGATTTCGACTTGAGCAAAATTTCTACTTAGAGAAATTTCGACTTAGGCAAAAGTTCTACATAAATATTCTACATAGCCTAGTCTTCGGTACTTAGAAACTTTTAGTGACCAGAATTGAGATGGCTCCTAAAAATGCGTTCAAGATCCCAATGTTCAACAAAGATCACTATGAAGAATAGGTTTTCAGAATGAGACTATACTTAGAGACTGTTAACCCTGAATATCTGGAAGTCCTTGACAAGGGTAAATTTGTTCCAATGGTGGTTATTCCTGCACATACGGAAGGAGGGGTGGTTATAGCACCTCGGTCTGAGCCTAAAAAGGCCTCGGAGTTTTCGGATGCTGACAAGGAACAAATAGCTTATGATACTGCCATACGACAAACCTTGATGGAATCTCTTGATCATGAAATGTTCAACATAGTCAAAGGTCTGACTACAGCGAAGAAGATTTGGGACAAGATATAAGTTGTCATGGAAGGATCTGCAGAGGTCAGAAGCAACAAGACACTCATACTCAAGATGGAGTATGACACCTTTAGAATAAGGAAAGGAGAAGGCATAACAGATGTCTACCTACGATTCAGTCAGTTGGTATTGGATTTGAATCTGAGAGGTGTAACTCTCCCCATGGTTGAGACTAATACGAGATATCTGAGGAACCAGCCAAAAAGCATTGAACATAGGGTCTACGCAATAAGAGAAACCAGAGATTTGCATACAACTTCTCTGGAAGAATATTATGGAATATTAAAGACCTATGAGCTGGAAACACTTCAAGATCAAGCATGGGACAATGATTCAAAGGGAAAAGAAAGTGCATCAGGATTAGTTGCTGATGAGGAAGAGTCTAAGAAGGCAATGGTTGCAGCAAAGCCTAAATCATCACTTGCACCACATCAAGTTGATAATGATGACGAGTGCGCATCTGACAGTGATGATGACTACTACACCCAAGAAGAGCTGGACAACATGGACGATAGTGTCGTGGCATACATGGCAAGGAAGTTCAGCAACATGAGATTTAGAAAGAGCAACCGACCACAGAGAAAATCTTCATCTTATTATCGGGCTGCTAGGGGTGGTGGTAGTTCATCAGGCTACAAAGGAAAAGGCAAGAATACCAGCTACAAATCTCCTTTGGATTTCAAAATGAAGTTCAAATGCTATAATTGTGGTGAAGCTGGACACTTTGCCTCGGACTGCAAAAAGCCTAAACAGACTTATCCAAAAGAGACATTTGAAGCTCTCAAAAGCAACTATGAAGCACTATTGAAGGAAAGACATGGAAAACGAGCTTTATTGGTGACAGAAGGAAGAGCTTGGGATGATTCAGATGAGGAAGATGTTACTCATGTAGCAAACTTTGCCCTCATGGCTGAGACATCAGAGGAACAAGAGGTACCAGTTCTAACTCTTAAAGTAGAAATGTCTATTGATGATTATAAGGAACAGAACGGGGCTCTTAGTGAAGAGATCTATATGTTGTGCAAAAGCCTAGACTCTTCTCAAAAGGAACAGAAAACACTTGTTGCCAAATGCAGAATGCTTGAGGCAAAAGTGGAAGAGCTAGAGGTTGTTTGCACTGTAGATACTTCCCTAAGAGACTTTATTAAATCTCTGGAACACAAGCTCCTCCTTAAGGAAGAAGTAGAAGCATGTCTTAGGAACAATCTAGCTGAGTTAGAAACAAAATGCGAAGCTTACAAACTAGCTGCTAGTAAAGTGTATGTAGATAATGACACATTTAAGAAAATAACTGGAGTAGGTATAGGACTTGATTATTCTGACCTTCCTAAGAAAGAAGGAAAGAGACCTATTGACCCTAGTTCCAGTGACCTTAAACAGGAAACACCTAGAATTCTTAAATCGGCTGTCAAACCTATCTACAAACATCTTGTTCCTAGAATAGAAAAAGAAGAGACTGAATTGATAGCTAGATATGAGATTGAGATGGAAGATCGCCAGAAAGAACAACCTACAACTCCTATCAAACAAGTGAAAATCAATTTCCCTAGAGATGAATCTAGACTAGGATTAGGAGCTAAGGCTGTTAAGCAACAAGGAAAGAGAGAGAAAGGCATAAAAAAGGTTAAGGCTGAACGAATAAAGAAAGCATGTTATCATTGTAAATCTACTGAACATCTTTATTATGCATGCAAAGCTAACATGAATGTTCCTGCTGCACATGCCATGCCTATCACACATACAATGAATAATCTGCATCAGAATCATGCACAGTGTGGTCAACCTAATTGTATGCCATGCACTTTTAACATCATGCAAACTTTTGTGCATTTAATGAATGCATCTAGCCAGTCATGCTCAAATACTGTTGCTAGTTCAAATATCAAGAAAAAGTATGGGAGAGCCAAGACTGTCAGTCCTCCTAAAGTTGGGAGTGACAAACCTTCTCCTAAGACTGACAAATCTGTCAAGTCTGAGAAAGGAAAGGAGATAGTCGAAAGCTCTAGTAATGTGAAGAAAAGTGCATCTCCTGTTGTTAAATCTGTTGATTCTCGATCTTATCGAAAAGCCGGGCCCAATCAAAGTTGGGTTCCGAAGAATGTCTAACCAATCTGTCATTGCGGGGCGTTAAGCAGAATAGAAATAAAGTCATATGGGTGCTAGACAGTGGAGCATCGAGGCATATGACTGGAAACAAGTCCCTACTTACAGAGTTGGTTATGAAGGCTGGCCCTTATGTTACCTTTGGAGATGACAACATAGGTGTGACAAAGGGATATGGCAAACTGAAAACTGGCAATGTCATCATAGAAGATATTTCCTATGTTGAGGGACTAAAGCACAATCTGTTGAGTATTAGTCAATTCTGTGACAAAGGTTACGAAATTGTCTTCAACAAGAAAGGTGTATCAATCACTCACATCAAGGAAGGCTCACTAGCTTTGAGAGGAGTTCGAAAGGCAGATCTTTTTGTTGCAGATATGGATTCAGCAAATCAGAATGAGGTCACCTGTTTCTACAGCAAAGCCTCGGATGATGAAAGCTGGTAATGGCACAAAAAGTTATCTCACTTAAACTTTAAAACGATGAATGCTCTCGCGAGGCGAGAATTGGTGAGAGATCTACCTCAAATGGAGTTCGCTCCGAAAGGACTCTGTGAAGCTTGTGAAATGGGAAAGTCGAAGCGAGCATCGCATAGAAGCAAAGAAATTTCTAGTATTACTGAGCCTCTACAACTTCTTCATATGGATTTGTTTGGCCCAGTGAATGTCCTATCTTTGTCTAGGAAAAGATATGCTTTGGTAATCGTGGATGACTTCTCCAAGTATACATGGGTATTGTTCGCAATGACGAAAGACGAAGTACCTTTCTTAATCATTGATCATATCACTCAAATTGAGAATGTTTCAACACTTACTGTGAAGACGATTAGATCAGACAATGGCACTGAATTCAAAAACGCAGTGCTAAATGACTTCTGTGTATCTAAGGGAATACGTCGTCAGTATTCAACCCCGAGAACTCCACAGCAAAATGGAGTAGTTGAAAGGAAGAATAGAACTTTGGTTGAAGCAGCAAGAACTTTGTTGTATGATTCAAAACTTCCTTTGTATTTCTGGGCCGAAGCAGTGAGTACCGCTTGTTACACTCAAAATAGAACCTTGATCATAAAAGTTAAAGAAAAGACACCATGTGAGCTAATGAACAACAGAAGACCAACAATCAAATACTTTCATGTCTTCGAAGCAAAATGCTATGTGCTTATAGATGATGAAAATCTAGGCAAGTTTGCAGCAAAAGCTCGTGAAGGAATCTTTGTTGGTTACTCTACAGACGTGGTGGCAGCTTATAGAGTGTTCTTGGTGAATGATCGAAAAGTGACTGAAAGTTACAACGTCAGATTCGACGATACCAAACTCTCATCAATTTCAAGAGATTCTAGTGAACCTGAGTCCCTAAAATTTCAGAATCTGGACTTAGAAGATCTTGAAAGTGAACCTGAGTTGGTTGTTCCATTAAATGTTCCAAGTGTACGTGAAGAACCTGAGTCTAGTGAACAAGCTAATTCTACAAGATCAGGAGAGACTTCTTCAGTACCAACCGGCAACAACTCAGGGGGAGTAAATAGCAGCTCAAGGACTACGGTTCAAGGCTCGAGTCGAGTTGACTCTAGTTCTGTAGGAGCTGGCACTAACTCAGGGGGAGTTAGTGAAAATAATCAAAGTAGTCAGCACCCCAACTCAGAAATTCAAGCTGAATCATCAAGACAATTTCCAGGTGAACGGGTATGGAATAGAGACCATCCGTTTGAGTTAATTATTGGTGATCCAGATGCTGGTGTGACTACTAGAAGAACTACAAGAGCTGACATGGCTAATATCTCCTTATATTCTGGGTTCTTATCCAAGCTTGAACCTAAAGAAATAGAAGAAGCTCTTGGCGATGCTGATTGGGTGATTGCAATGCAAGAGGAACTCAATCAGTTTGAAAGGCGGAAAGTTTGGAAACTGGTACCCCGACCAAAGAACATATCCGTAATTGGAGCTAGGTGGGTATTCAGAAATAAACTGGATGAAAACGGACTTGTAACACGAAACAAGGCTCGTTTGGTTGCAAAAGGTTATTCTCAGCGAGAAGGAATTGATTATGATGAAACCTATGCACCAGTTGCAAGACTTGAGGCAGTCAGGATGTTCTTGGCATTTGCAGCACATAAGAACTTCAAAGTTTTCCAGATGGACGTGAAAAGTGCCTTCCTGAACGGAGAGTTAGAAGAAGAAGTGTATCTGGAACAGCCGCCTGGCTTCGTTGATCCAGAACATGCAGATTTTCTGTATCTACTCTTCAAATCTGTCTATGGCCTCAGGCAATCCCCAAGGCGATGGTATGAAACCCTATCCTTATTCTTAATTGAAAATGGTTTTGTTAGGGGAGTAATTGATAAAACATTATTCTATAAAGTTGTGAGAAATGACTTAATACTTGTTCAAGTATATGTGGACGATATTATTTTTGGGTCATCAAATGAGCGCTTGTGCGAGAAATTTGCCAAGCTAATGCAGGAAAAATATGAGATGAGCATGATGGGAGAGCTGTCCTTCTTCCTTGGATTACAGATCAGTCAGAGAAAAGATGGTATCTTTATCTGTCAATCCAAGTACGTTAGAGATTTACTCAAGAAGTATAATCTAGAAGATGCATCAGCAGCTAAGACTCCCATGGCAACAGCCACGAAGCTTGATGAAGACAAATCAGGTAAATCAGTTGACATCACAAGCTATCGAGGTATGATTGGCTCACTCCTCTATTTAACTGCAAGTAGACCCGATATAATGTTCGCAACTTGTTTATGTGCAAGGTTCCAAGCGGATCCTAGAGAATCACATCTCGTAGCCGACAAAAGAATTTTTAGGTATCTCAAGGGCATACCAAATCTAGGGATTTGGTACCCAAGAGATACAGGTTTTAATCTTATTGGCTATTCGGATTCAGACTATGCAGGTTGCAGGATTGATAGGAAAAGCACATCTAGTGCTTGCCAATTCCTTGGCAGAAGATTGGTGTCCTGGCAAAGTAAAAAGCAACATACAGTATCTACTTCTACTGCTGAAGCTGAGTACATTGCTGCTGGAAGCTGTGTAGCTCAAATACTGTGGATGAGGAATCAATTGAAGGATTATGGCATGGAGCACAAGAAAATTCCAATCATGTGTGACAACACAAGTGCCATTGCCATAACCAACAATCCTGTAGATCACTCAAGAACCAAGCATATTGACATCAGGTATCATTTCATAAGAGAACATGTCGAGGAGGGGACTGTGGAGCTACATTTTGTGCCCACAATGCAACAAATTGCAGATATATTCACCAAACCTCTTGATGAAGTAACATTCAATAGGTTGGTTGGTGAATTGGGAATGCTTAACACAAGTTAGTAAAGCCTTCTATCTGTAAAATCCATGTTTATGTTTGTATGTGCAAGCTAATCAATCATTATGTGCTTAGACTTTAAAATGCCTAATTAATGATTGTTATAGTTTGCATATAGTGTGTTTTTGCATAAATTCCTTGTGTTTTAAGTGTCTTTTATAGCACAAATCTGTGAATTTATGTTTGTCAGATTGCATGATCATAGGGGGAGTTAAATTCATAATATTCTAAATATTGCATGATTTTTAGATGAATTTACCTATGATTTTCATGTAATTAGAGGCCTTAGAATTATCAAGGAATGTTTTAATTATGTCACATATTAAAAATCCTTGAATTGATATTTATATTTATTTGGCAATTTAATTGTTGAAAAATCTAAGTATCTTCAAAATTTCGAGTTAGTTTCTATCTCGAAACTCATCTCGAAATTCGACTTGAATTTCAACTTGAGCTTCCAGAGTGAAGTTTTGAAAATTCTAAGTCTGGGAAGAATTTCGAGTTATAATCTATCTCGAACTTCATCTCGAAGTTCGACTTGATGTTCGAGTTCGAGTTACCAGTGTGCCTAGTGTATCTTCAAAATATTCGAGATAATGTCTATCTCGAACTTTATCTCGAATTTCGACTTGTTGTTCGAGTTCGACTTGAGGTTTCCATTTTGGGAATATTTTGAAAAGAATTGAGAATAACTTCGAGTTAATCTCTATCTCGAAATTTATCTCGAAGTTCGACTTAGAAGTTCGACTTAGAGTTCGAGATAGAATACTCAATTAGTCAAGGGAGATTTTTCGAGTTAACTCCTAACTCGAACCTTATCTCGAATTTCGACATAGAGTTCGAGATAGGTTTCCCTGTTGGTTTTGCTGTAAATTGGCCAAGTGATATTTGTTCGAGTTGACTCCTATCTCGAACTTCATCTCGAAGTTCGACTTGAAGTCGAAGTTCGACTTAGAGTTCGAGATAGAAGTTCGACTTAGATGTCCCCTGTATGGACTTAGTACTTTTCACATTTTTTAACAGGGACATTTTTGTCATTTCACAATCATCTATATATACATCTTTAACCCGATGCATCATTCACTTTACCTAATTCTAATTTTCACAGCAGCCTCTTCACAAAACAAGGCGATTTCATAACTTCATACCATTAATCTGTGTTTTTGTGATTAAACTCATACTAATCACGAATTACTGCCAATTTTTGGACTAATCTTGACTGTGTTATCCTTAATCTTTGTGTTGGTGTGTTTTGTGTTCATCCATATACACGCGCATATACATACACACGAACATATATTGTTTGTGTACTGTTCATAAAACGCGATTTCATATTCACCATTCATAAACACACACGATTTCACTGGTACACACGAATATTCATCTTCTTTGAATATTCAGATTTAGTAATTGGCTTTTGATTGTTCATCCCGTAGTTTAATTTTCTCTAAGGGACTTTTGTTCTTTTTGATAAATTAAAAGGGATACATCATTTAATTCGTAAATTACTTGTTTTTCTAAATAAAAAAATATATATATATAATTTTCACATCTTTTAAAGAAAAACATTTAATCAAAATGGCTCACCAATTTTCACTTGCTAAAAACAACTTTTATAATATTTCTACGGAAATTGGTGATCAACTCCCGCGGTTTAAGTTTTGGATACGATTTCTCAATTTGTACTCCAAAGCTAACCATGCTTTTACTGCTAAACCTACACTAGTACATGATGCTTTACAGCAATTATGGACTAGTGCGGTTACTTTTGGGAGCAAATCAACCCCCTTAGGTTTCAGGTTTACCTTAGCGGGTCAGGAATATGAGGTGACCGAAGAAATTGTCAACAGGGTTCTGGGATTTCCAATTAAAGATGCCTATGATCCAGAACCTACTGCTGCAGAACGCCTCAGATTCTTTGAAGAAATTGGATGTTATCCTCCAAAAGGCCCAATCACGGGAAATATCCAAAAACAATTCTTCCATGTGGAATGGAATTACTTTTTCGAGGCCATCACAAGATGTTTTCGGGCACGCGAAAAAGACTTTCATCAAATTCCAATTCCAATGCAAACTTTTGCAGTTGCCCTAGCAAGAGAACTGGATATAAATTATGGACGCATCGTTCTCTCTGAGATAGTGGCCTCAATGGGATCTCTTGCAAGCAGAGACCTCACTACAGCTGATGTTGTCTGCTGGTTTCCTCGGTTCCTTCAAATGCTCATTAATGACCTAATACCGAAGGATGCTCTTGCTGTTAGATAGAGATTTGCCGGAAGCCCAACATCTGCATCGCTAGGGATGGGCACTAAGTCACTTTCAACCATTGCTAATCAGGATAAACATCAAGGTAAACCGATGTCTATTCCTGAAAATATACAAATGTGGCTTAGATATGATGCAGGAGTTACCAATTTGGAGGCATCATCACAAGTTTCATCACATGCTCAAAATCCATCTGTTCATGCTGAGGCATTTGATGAGATTCCTGATGAGGAAAGCGATGATGCACAAGGTAATCAATCAGGTAATCTCTCCCTGCATACTATTCATTCCTCCTCCTACGTATCTGATTCCGCGACCCAAGAGACTGCTAACCCGCAGGATCTATCCCAGGGTGAGAGCCATATTTCTGACTCTGAGTCTGATACACATTCCTATTCTCTATCACCCTTGTTAACGGAAGTCAGAAAGCCAGCACGTGTATATGTAGAAGATGATGAGGAGAATGAACCCGAAGAGCAGCAACTTATTCGAAAGAAAGCCAAACTTTTCCACGCTGCTACTTCACAACCACAGTCAAACCCTAGCGTGTCACACGCAACCACTCCACCTCACGCGAGTGGTTCACCCCTTGAACAATCTGCACATAGGGATTTTGATTTTGGTGAGGATGATGTGCCTCTTGAAGATACTGTTGCTTCAAGAGGACATGAAGTCTTAAGAACTTCAGCCGTACCTTCACCGGTACGTACTGATGCTGCAAAGAGGATCGGTTCTGATGTTGTACAAGAACACTTTGTAGCCGCTCAGCCTGAGATTCCAACTCAGGACATAACAGACATAGATCCCATAACTGCCAATTATTTTGCTTATCAAATTTCTGCAGGTACTGCTTCATATTTCGGATCAATAATTGAAGACATACACGAGCGTGAGACAGGGAGTGTGTGTGAGAGGTTAGGGAGAGAGGGACCTTCATTTTCAAGGCCCGAAACCGAGCGTCAAATACCAACAGAACGAGTATTAGAGCGAGGTCACCTAAACCAAACACCGTCCCTTAACATTGAAAATCTTGATACGCGTATGACTTCTATGGAAAATCAGATGAAGCAGTTCGGACAGACGATGGGGCAGTTCGGGATGAATATTGGAAACAATCAAAGGGCTCTAGACGACTACGCAGCAAGAATGGCAAGTCAAGCTACAGCTTTTGATGATTTGACAAATAAGGTCAATGACTTGGGCCATGCTGGTGGTGTCTTGGGAAGCACTCTCAATGAGAGGATGGGGGCATTGGAGTCTACAATGCATACAATGGCTGTGGAAATCAGTAGAATGATGTTCGCAGTCAGGAGTTTTGTGCCCCCGGAGTGCTTCGAGTCACAACAACCTCCCCCCGATGCTGGTGCAGGTGGTGCTAGTGGAGCGGGAGCCTCTGGTTCTGGTTTTGGAGGTTCCTATGCAGCTGGTGGACCTGAAGACCAAGGTGGAGCTCAGGATAACTCACCTAAGGGGGAGAGTGGAAAGGAGACGAGACAACAGGCAGTTCACATCAAAGAAATTGAAGAACCCGCTGATCTTGTCAAGGAACCAGAAGTTGAGCCGTCTGTTGATGAAGAGGCTCTGAGGATGAGAAAGGGTAAGGCAGTAATGGTTGATGAACCATTTGTTGACCTGAGTCATCAGGAAACAGTACAGGAGGTACTTGACTCAGATTCTGACATGGAAGACGTACCGTTGGCACACGCTATAAAAAGATCTTTGAAGGAACAAGGTGGAGGTGCTGGGATGTCTTCCGGAATGCCTGAAGAATTTCCTGATGATGAGGAAACCCTTAAAGCTCAAAAGTTAGCCTTGGAACAAGCTCAGTTCCATAAAATGAAGATGATGCAAGAACGTGCTGCCTTCCTAGAAAATAAAGTGGAGCTACAAGGGAAGCAGTATGTTTATGAGCTTGCAAGGCTAGCTGATCCTCAAGTTGATCTGGACAAACGAAGGATAGGGCAGAAATGGGATGAAGCAAGGAAGATAATGATGGGACCCTGTGCGAAAGGAGTTCATAACAAGGATGCAGATGATCTGTTCTACAACTTGAATTTGCAGAATCCAATGACTGGGGACTATATAAATGCTTTGAAGAGATTAATTTCTAAAGTCAGGGTTGGATACAATGCAAATCTTAAGGAGTGGCAGGTTATCTTGTCTTTGGTAGAAGGAGTCCCAACATCTTTCCTATATGTGGATGACCAATTCATAATGAGAAGATCTGCGTCAGAGTTGTTCTTGCTAGCGACTAAAATTCAATACTCTCAATCTGAGGAGCTAAGCATTCTGTACAGGGATCAGTTAATGCAGCTAGCAGAGGACAAGGGTCCAGAATTCTCAGCATATCCAAATTTTGTCCGGATGGTAGTTGACGGAAAGATGAAGAGGGTTAGCATGGAGGAAAATGATCTAATGGAGCTTTCAGTAGAATCTCTCAAAGCTGTCTGTAGACAAATGATGAGTAAGGGATTCGCTTCTGAGCTTAAAGATAAATCCGTGAAGATCATTGAAAGAGTTATATTCAAGAAGAGCAATGAGGTGTGGAAGTGTGATGTCATTGCTCCAAACCCTCTTGATGACGTGAAGATTGAGCCGGAGCTGATAGAGAAGAAATGGAATATTCTTCAAGCCATGAAGAATGTAGATGAAGCTCTGACTCTTCCTTCTGGAGCACTAGAACAAGGAGAAATAATGGAGGCTATTGGTGTTCCAGGAAGTGATAGTGTATACTGGATACACGCTTATGTTGAAGATACAGCTGATGCCTTAGTATTCATAGATGCAGACCAGAATCAAACAATCTTGCATATGAGTAGACAATGGCTGCTACGGACTCAAGATGCTGCATTTCTGGAGAGAGTATTATATGTATTCAAATGGGGCGAAGTGGAAGATAAGTTTGTTGAAGAAAAGCAGAGACTCTTGAGTTACCTGTCTGAGATAGTGGTGGAAAAGAAGCGAATGGAGCGAGATGCGGCTAGTGTCCACAATACTAACCGTGTCAAGGGCTACCCCAAGATGATCTATTGTCAGTTTAAAGCTGATAAAACACATTGGAAATCTCAGCTCATCATGAAGAACTTTGAGGATATTCCAAAGATCAGGACTACTCAGGAGGTGGACAAACTCAGAAGGCTTTTCAAACATCCTTATCCAGAGCCCAAGAACCCTCTAGAAATGGAAGCTGTAAGTCTGTTGAATGCTAGGTGGAAGCAGCTTAAAGATCCAGTGTACAAGAAAGAACAGCAGCAGAAGGAGAAGCGCAAAAGGCAGAAAGAAGAGAGAGACCAAGCTGTTGAAGCTAGAAAGAGGAAACGGAATTAGGGTTAAAGGTCAGAGTGGTGTGAACTTGAAGTTGGAAAAACGTCATGTCTTTCGGTTGCTTTAACTCACTTGAGGAAAATTCACCTAAGAGTGAATCCAATAAGGTGATACAAGTTTGACTAAAAGGTATGAAATAATCCAGGTGATAGGAATCACTCAAATGATCTTTAATTCGAAGTTCGAATTCTGTTTCTAGTTTAAGTTCTTTGTATTGTTTTCATGTAAATTTCAATTGTAAATTATTCAAGACTGTAATGTTAATTATCTTTTCTCGTCTCATTGTTTAGTTGAGTTATCCTTCATTAATTTGAATGTCATTGTTAGACAATCAAATTGGGGGAGATTGAAAGGCAGAGTGTGTAAACTTGTAACACTATAACTAATGTAACTCAAACTAAAGGAAAAGATACTTAACCAGAAGACAATCAAGAACAAGAAGTCACAAGAAATCAACACTAAATGAAGACAAGGTAATTGATACAATTCAACATGTTAACTATGATCAATCCAAGAAGAAATCATTGAGAGAAGTTCAAGTCAAAGTTGTTCATGCCTCAGTGATTTGGAAAGCCAAGAATCAAGATCATAACTATCAGTATCAATAAGACCAATTGATTTCAAGTGAACAAGAAGGAAAGCAAATATTGGAAAGCCACATTTCTAATTGGATATGGTAATTTATTCAAGAAGCAAAAACCCTATCAAGACTAGTCACTTATGAACCAGACCGTTGCATCAAGTGTCAGGACATTGATAGCAAGTTTATGTCAGTAATAAAGATCCATATTCAAGAGCTTGGTGAAGAATAAAGAAGACATGAAGATATCACAAGTTCAAGATGTGCATTGAAGTTTCAAGTTGAAGACCAGAATATTTTCTAAGTACTAAATATTCTAGATGGCCAAGAAGAAGTTTCTAAGTAGAAGTTCTACTTAGAACTTCGAGATGGCTAAGTAGAAATTCTCAAGTAGAAGTTCTACTTAGAGTGCAGCTTCAACATGACACATGGCATCTTCTGATTGGCAGATTTCCAAGCTTTCAAGATAAGGCAAGATTTATGTGGACATCATTGGGCCACGTATATCTTAGTCTTTGAAGTCTACAGGACATAGATTACATGTAGTATAAATAGAAGTACTTGTGTAATGTTTTTAGTGAGTGAGCAATTCTTGAGAAAAACACAAGAGAAAGAGAGAGAGTGCATTCACAGAGCTTAGTATCATTTACTTCTCTCTGAACTTCTGTTATACTTTGTAATGAATGTTGTAGCAACCCTTTCAAGTTATATATAAGACATATATTCCTTGAATCTGTGTGTTCATTTATTGCATCGTATTTATTGCTTCTCATATTCGAAAAGTTGTATTCACCCCCCCCTCTACAACACATTTGGACCTAACAGACTGGTAGTAGATGGGCCATTAGGCTCGTTGGTAGTGGAACCATTTCCAGTTTGTGAATCCTGCTTGGAAGGTAAGATGACTAATAGGCCTTTTAAAGCAAAGGGGAATAGAGCCAAAGAAGTGTTAGAATTGGTTCATACTGATTTATGTGGACCTATGAGTATCCAAGCAAGAGGAGGTTATGAGTATTTTGTCACTTTCATTGACGATTATTCTAGATATGGGTACATTTATTTGTTGCGCCGTAAGTCTGAGTGCTTTGAAAAATTCAAAGAGTACAAAGCAAGTGCGGAGAAGCGACATCTTGGAAAATGTATCAAGTCACTACGATCAGATCGTGGTGGCGAATAGTTGCTTGGAGAATTTAGGGAATATTTATCAGAAAATGGGATCACATCCCAGTTGTCTGCACCTTGCACACCCCAGCAGAATGGTGTAGCAGAGAGAAGGAATTGGACTCTTTTAGAGAGTGTTAGATCGATGATGAGTTATTCAGATTTACCCAAGTCGTTTTGGGGATATGCTATTGAAACAGCGGCTTACCTTATGAACTTGGTACCCTCTAAGTCGGTTCACAAGACTCCAATAGAATTGTGGACTGGTAGCAAACCAAGTCTAAGACATATTCGGATTTGGGGTTGTCCAGCACATGTGCTGAACAAGAACGCGACCAAGTTAGAATCTCGTACAGAAGTAAGGCTGTTTGTAGGCTATCCCATGGGAACGAAAGGTTATTCATTTTATAGTCCTAGGGATCGAGATATCATTGTTAGCACCAATGCTAGATTCTTAGAAGAAGACTATATAATGAACCATAAACCCATGAGTAGTATCGTTTTAGAGGAACTAGTGGGAGGGATAGATAATCCCCAAGTGCCAATAGTACAAGTAGAACAGCCACAAGAAAATGCACAACTTAACACTAATACTGCACCAGTGCCTCGTCGTAGTGGGAGGGTTGTTCAACAACCAGATAGATTCATGTTTTTGGGAGAGTCCTCGGATGTAAGAACCCAGATTTTTTATAGAATTAAAACTTTTTAGTATGTAATAATATGGGAATGAATAGTGGTTATGACTGCGATGTAACGAATGTCTATTAAATGAATGGAATGGATTTGAATTCAATTATTTACATGTCATGCAGAATACTTTTGGTTGACGGCATAGGTAAGAATGATCTATCTCCTAAGGATATAAGTATATTACTTCAAGTAAGATTATTCTTGTGTCATCCAAATCAATATCTATTATAAGTCCAGCGGTTCCGTAAAAAGGTTAAGAAGCACTCGAGAGTGAACCAGGTTCATTTTCCTAATTATAGGAATTAAATAAAAATAAGTGATGAATAGTGATTTTGGTGGAATTTGGAATATTATTATAATAATGATATACCCGGTATTCGGAACGGATTTCTGAGTTCGTATTAGTGATCCAGGAAGAAAATAAGTGTATGTAAAAGCCGTCGGATTCAGAAAAAGAGCACTTTTATTTTCTCCGAGATTTCCCTGGACACTACAAGACTTAAGGAGTTATAAAAGGGAATTAAGGAATTTAAATTCGAGAAGTATTAAGTAAGATGAAGAATAGTATTAGAAATATTAAGAAGGTTTTCGGTAAAACCCTAACTAGAAACGAATGAGTTATTCCCTCGAACGATCAACGAACAAGCAAGGAAATTGAGTAATACCCGGACAAAGGAACGAATAAATAACCAAGAGACAAACAAGTGCAATTGGTGGGAAAAGGAGAAACCCAAGTAACATCCTTATAAGTCAACTACAAGATGAGTGGTGTAATTGCATTCTTGCAAAAATGGAGTTGTTTGTTGTAGTGCCAACACTTGGCCCAATGAGGAAGCAACAAGTGGCACCATTGGATTGCCAACAACACATTAAAAGAGATGCATCCATTATATATGCAAGGGTTATACATGTATTAGCCATAAATCACCAAAACAAAACAAACCACCACCATTTTTCTCCATTTCTTCATAAAAATCTGCCCATTCTTAGCTAATTGGAAGTCCAACTTCCAACCATCACTTGTTCTTCAAATTTTTATGGTAAGTACTACATATCATGGTAATGATCTCCTAGAAATTTCAGCTTCAAATTCATCTTTTATCATTTTCAAATAAATCATCAAAGATGATGATGAATAGTGTTCTTCATAAACTAACTTTTATTTCTTGATTTCTTTTGATTATTCAAGCTATACTAAGGCTAGATAAGGGCTAAACAAGGCTTGATAAGTTCATACATACACCAAGGAAGGTATACCACTCTTGAAAACCAAGCTCTTAGTTTAAGTTTTGGTATTTTAGATGAGTTATATGGATTTAATGCATGTTTAGGACCTTAAGATTATGATTGGGATTTATTAAATGTGAAATTAGTTTAGATGAACGGAAAGACATTGCTTGGTCTTAGTTCATGGTTGAATAACATGTAAATGTTGTTTGGAGTGGAAACTATGATTATTGGATGGTTTGAAATTTGGAAATCATGTAAACATAGCCGTCGTAATGCCCGATTGTCGTTAGCCTTAAGAAACCGTGATTAGCAGTAGCATGAACACACTGTCCAGTCTCGGATTTTGCCATGAAAGGCTAGATTATGTTATAAGCTTCGTTTTGATATAAAGATCACGTGAAACGGACTTACGGTTTAGGATTTATGACTAAATTACTAAAAGTAGTTCGAATCCGTAAACAAAAGTTCGTAACTGAAATTGAACCCTCGTAAGCAATGTAACGTCATGGCGAATCTTGGTAAATAAATACTAGGGGTAAGAAGGAAGGTGTGAAAGAAAACCGTATGTCAAAAAGAGCATTTTTCGATTTATTAAAAATGTTCGAGTCAAGGTTAAACGAGAACGAACCCCTAAAAGACGACTCTTTTATAACTTTGGTAAAACGCTTAGAAAACGGGCGATAAAACTCGGAGTAAAATATTGGTTCGTAACGATCAACCTTAGAACTCATATGACTTAAGTATGTCCCAAGTATAAGTGCAGTGACATGTCGTATTAACGAACGAATGTCGGGTCGGATCAGTGATAATAAGTAATCCACTAAAAGGGGTATAACGAGATGACTCGAGAACGTGTTTCGATTTAAGTATAACTTAACGTTTAATATGTTAAGTGATTAATTCCGAATGCCTTGGCTATTTATAGATCACCAGGCTGAACCGGGACCCGCTACCACTACCCCTTACCGTACTCGACTACCAGGCAAGTTTCAATTCCCTTCTTTTAGGCTGTTGTTGTGATTGAATAAATATATATATATATATGATTGCTGATATACATATGCCATTGCATGCATGCCTACTTTCAAGTTGAATTGATATACTTGTTCCCTAAATGTTATTGTTGGCTTATAAGCTAGATAGTTATATATCAGTTATAAGCCGGTTATTGTAAGACCCTCATAGAAGGGCGTATATATCTTATTAATCAAAAATAGACCGGGAGTCAATATTCCTTGATATATCGAGATTACCTCGGAAGAAAATATTTAAGTAAATATTTTCTATTATTTGGGCGACGAATATTATTTGAATATTCGTTCGAGACTAATTATTTTGACGATCCTTACTTCAAATAATTATTTGAACGTAACTATTCAACGAATAATATTTCTCAATATTCATTCAGAGTCGAATTGATTATCGACTATTATTTCGAATATTCTTCTAAAGATGAGACTATTAAATGAATATTATTTTGGATATTCTTTTAGATTATTATTTTATTAAATCAATATTACTTTTGAATATTCATTTAAGATATTAAATACTTGATGAATATTATTTTAATATTCATCTGAAGCTTGATTTAATTATCGAATATTATTTCGAATATTCCTTAAGGCTTGGATTACTAAAGGAATATTACTTGATATTCATTTAGGATATTATTCATTAAATGAATATTACTTTTGAATATTCATTTAAATTCCTAATTAATCATGAATATTACCTTAAATATTCTTTTCAGGTCTTATTAATTAATGAATATTGTTTTGAATATTCATTTAAATATTTATTTATTCAATAAATATTCTCCTGATATTTCTTCAGGGATTATTTTGAGAAATACTCTGATTAAAAATATTCTTTCATATTCCCAAATATTCTTTCAATATTTTAACTCAATAAATATTCTCTGAATATTTATTCCATACTTAGAATAATCTCGATAAGGTTAATCTTCTTCGATTATTACAGAAGATATTTCGAAGTCATATTATTATTAATCTTATATCAAGAAAGGTTCCCAGACATCATTCATCTTTGAGTCTATCTTCTTAATAATAAGGGAACCTTACTTGGAAAAATGTTATTTATCTTGTCGACTTCCCGGTCATAAAGTATTCCCTTCACCCGCAATTCGGGTGCTGTTGACTTATTAAGTCGTTGTTTACCTTCTCATCTTTCGAGGGGTAAGATTACTGGAACAAGTTGATATCCGTTACCAAGTAATAGCTTGGGAGTTATTGGTAAATTTTCCTTTCCAACTAGATACGACTACTTTGTGGAGTCTTATCAACAAGTATTATACTTGGGGAAAGGGGGACGAACGTTATATTCAGAATCATGAACTCTATTTGAACTAGGAGTCGTGTAAGAGGCCGAGTAGCGCCGGTCCATCCCCTTGGCCCAACCGTTGGCCGGGGAGAGCTAGTAAGGCGGTAGACAAGTAAAGCCGTCAGTTCTTCCTTCTACCGGTAGTAAATCTAAATTGAGCTGTACGATCTCGACTGATCATCAAGATTGGAACAGCGGGCGCGGTGAATACTCCATCATTGGTTCATCATCCAAATTCATTTATTTCCTGCAACATGATTACTGTTGGCAGAGTTGGAAAAGAGTCATAACTGGAATTGCAACCCTTTCTTGCAAGTTCCTCTTCTTAATAACGATAATAATATCTCGCTTACTTTGATGTAGCAGATATTTCTTCAAACAAATACTTTAAGTTACCTTGTAACTTCATCGTTCATATGATACTGGCATCATTTCCGTAAATGCATGGCATATGGTTTAAAAGATAGCTTTGAACTGTTTTAAATTATCGTTCAGTTATATATTTGTTGGTGGGCTTTCGCTCACCCTTGCCTTGTTTATATTATGTCACAACAACAGCTAGGACAGATGGCTCGCGTCAGGCGCACTCGGCGCAAGCAGGTTACCCGACCCACCGGACTACCCGCTGAGATGCTAGCCGCCATTGCTGAGGTAGCATAGTTAGACAGCTTTTGTTTCCTGTTTAACTATATGTATAATTAATGTAATCAACGGCAAAACGTTTAAACCTATGATGTTATCCTTTTGGGATTGTAATAACTTTTATTCGTAACCCTTTAATGTAAGACTTATTTCAATTTCATCTCTGGGACTATAACTGTTGTGTGTGTGAGTGGTAATTATTGTGGGGTCACAGCATGTGATTTATTTATTGTGGACTCAAGTCAAGTATTATGAATGGATGTAAGACCGTAACCACCAGATCCCTGACCCCGGATCTGGGGGTGTTACAGAGATGGTATCAGAGCGAGAGTTATATATCCCAAGAGATGATACGACGTTATATAATAATAAATTCAATAATATAATAAGAACCCTTGCCAGGTTCACCTAAAACCCTTACGGGAACTTTTTAAGTATCATGATAGTAACGTAGTTCGTCTTGTGTAGGCGAGCGACTTGTCGGCCCAGGAGGCAGCTGCGAGACAGCATGATGAGGACATGTTCCGGACTAGGGACCCATACTATGAGCACTTGCCTGAGGATGATACTGAGCCTGAGGAGGAGGACGCTGAGGAGGTCCAGGTTGAGGCTGATACTGATGTGATCGAGTCTGAGGAGGAGGACCCTGAGGAGGTCCAGGATGATGCTGACACAGATGTTGTTGAGACTGAGGGGGAGGAGGACCCGGAGGGGGTCCAGACAGGACAGGACGCTGAGTTAGTGGTTGAGGATGATGATTATTGGGTTATGACTGAGTTCAGGACTATGGGAGATGACACTGACATGACCACGGATCAGGTGGTGCCGGTGGATGAGGGTGTTGAGGGAGATATAAATGAGCCAGTAGTTGGTGCTGTAGGGAGTTCTGGACTTTTTGTGCCACTCCTCCCTGTTGAGAGAGCCCCTACCCCACCACCACTACCTGTGAGCCCCTACCCCGACGAGTTTGAGGAGCTTACCCCAGAGCCCCAGCAGACAGAGACTGCCGCTCCAGCTGAGCCATCCACCCCACCTCATGCCCCGATAGGAGGAGTCCCAGTATGTGTTCACAACTTGATTGTGAACGGGCTTTATAGAGAGTTGTCTGTGGCAGATGCCAGGTTGGCAGAGTCTAGGAGTGAGTTAGCAGCAGAGAGAGCCGCCCGGATGAGGGTGCAGGGCAGGAGGACTATCAGTGACAGAGTTGGGTATAGGGCTGTGACCCGCATCGAGCTGAGGGCTCGGGTGAGGGTGCGACAGTTGCCTACTGATGGGCATGGTAGGGTAGACAGAGCAGCGGCTGAGGAGGTTTTCCGCATCGCCATGGGGAGGGTTCGGAGGATGTTTCGTCGTGGCGGCTGATTTCAGATGTGGTGATGCAGTGGTCTAGTTGTCTAGTCATGTACGGACATAGTAGTGCCGGCTTTTGTAGGGATGGTTTTCTTGTACTTGTTTTCCCTTTTTGCAGACTAGACAGATAGACAGCATATTTCACTTTTGACTTGTTGTTGTTGTTAGGATGGCTGTACTTTAAACTATCGTTGTAACTCGAATGTTGTACCTTTTCGGTACCTGGTATATATTTGTTTCCATTTCAGTCATTACAATTTTGTTGGGAAGTGATCACGAGTTTATTAGCATATGTATTACTTTTCGATTAAGTTTCCATGAGATATAAAACTGTGGGATTTTAAAACCCAATCATGTAAAGAAATGTGCAGGGAAAAATCCTTTAAAACCGGTAAGTGAACCTAACGTATAATTTTCCAAATTTTTAGTAAAATGCCGCCAAGACGGATGGGCACTAGGGCTAACCCCCGCGAATCTACTGACCAAGAGAGTCACAACCAACACGAGGAAAACCGTGGAAGTAGTGAGGAACAAGATCAGGACTATAATGAGCAAGAAGATTCCCAGTATGGAGCAGAGGATGAACCCCTGTACTCTGAAGAATTTGAAAGGGAAATAGAGGGTGGAGAAACTGAAGTAGAACAGGAAGGGGAGAACCAGGGCGGAAACCCCATGGGCCAGTTTATGGATCTACTTAGGCAGAATTTGAACCAATACCCCCAACCACCACCAAGCAACAACACTTCAGTGGCAAATTCCTTTAGGGCCTTTAAGTCCCTTAAGCCCCCAGAGTTCCACTGATCGGCTGATCCCGTTGAGGCGAGGGCCTGGATCAAAGAAATGGAAAAGTCTTTTGAGATTCTGAGTATCAATGAGGCTCAGAAGACTGTTTTTGCTACTTACCTACTAAAGGGAGAGGCCAATTATTGGTGGGAAGCCAAGAAAAACATGGAGACTGATGCTGTCATAGCCTGGGAAAGGTTCAAACAATTATTCCTGGAGAAGTACTTCCCGAAGTTCATGAAAACCCAGATGGAACTTAAGTTCTTGGAACTGAAACAGAACAATATGTCAGTGGCTGACTATGAGGCTAAATTTACTGAGCTATCAAGATTTGTGCCAGAGTTTGTAGACACAGAAGAGAAGAAAGCTAACAGGTTTCAACAAGGGCTGAAACAGTGGATCCAGAATAGGGTGGCTGTTTTAGAGATTACAGATTATGCCACCTTGGTGCAGAAGGCAACCATTGTGGAGGCTGGTAGTGATCAGATGCAGAGAGAGAGAGAGAAAGGGGGGATAAAGAGAAAGCATGTTAGTATGGGCGGAAGATCCGCTGGAGGAAAACCCCCAACCAAGTTTAATCGAGGAGCGGTTTCCCTACGAGGGAGGAGTGTAGGGTTTAAACCATCTGCGAGTGTGAGTGTGAGCCAGGGCGGCCACCAATCAGGAATGTCCCGTTCCAACCCTTCTCGACCTCCATTGCCATTGTGTGCTACTTGTGGGAAGAGGCACTCCGGGGTGTGCAACCTGAAGCAGATAAACTGTTATAAGTGTGGGCGAGCTGGGCATTATGCTACCGCTTGCACCACGGTCATCCCTAACAGCACAACCTGTTTCCAGTGTGGACAGCGAGGGCACATGAGGAAGGATTGCCCAAAGAGCAAACCAGCAGCATCAGGAGCAAGCAAGGTTGCCTCAAATAGGCCACCAACTGCTAGGACTTTCAATATGTCAGTACAAGATGCCGTGAGGGACACAGATGTGATAGCAGGTACTTTTTCTCTTAATTCAGTCAGTGCAAATGTCTTATTTGATTCAGGAGCAACTAAGTCTTTTATATCTAGAGATTTTGCGCATAACTTGAAACTTAAAACCCAGCAACTAAGAGATTCCTTACAAGTAGAAATAGCTAATCAGGAAATCGTACCGGTTAATCAAATTCACCCCGATTGTAAGCTAGAAATAGGAGGACGATCCTTCTATGTCGATTTAATTCCTTTTAAGCTAGGGGAATTCGATGTCATTTTGGGTATGGATTGGTTGTCTCGCAATGATGCGCAGATAGATTGTAAAGGGAAAAAGGTTAAGTTGAAAACCCCAGGGAAGAAAGAAATAGTGTTTAAAGGGATGCGACAGACCCAGAAAATTCTGACCATGGCGCAAACCAAGAGATTGTTACGAAAAGGGAACGAGGCTTATTTAGCCTACGTTATAGATACTCAGAAGGAAGTGCCAAGATTGCAGGACATTCTGGTAGTTAATGAGTTCGAGGACGTGTTCCCACAAGATCTTCCTGGACTACCACCTGATAGGGTAATTGAGTTTGCCATCGAATTAGCCCCGGGGACGGCGCCAGTTTCGAAGGCCCCGTACCGACTAGCCCCAGTAGAAATGAAGGAGCTAGCTAAACAATTACAGGAATTGTTGGATAAGGGCATGATAAGGCCCAGTGTGTCGCCTTGGGGCGCACCAGTGATGTTTGTTAAGAAAAAGGATGGAAGTATGAGGTTATGCATCGACTACAGAGAATTGAACAAGCTAACCATAAAGAATAAGTATCCATTGCCCAGGATAGACGATTTGTTTGACCAGCTAAGAGGAGCTGAATACTTCTCTAAGATTGATTTGAGAACGGGATATCACCAACTGAAGATCAAACCTGAAGATATCCCGAAGACTGCATTCCGCACCAGATATGGACATTATGAGTTCTTAGTTATGTCGTTTGGATTGACCAACGCCCCAGCAGCCTTCATGGACCTAATGAATAGGGTGTTCAAGGAATATTTGGACAAATTCGTGATAGTTTTCATTGATGATATTCTCATCTACTCAAAGACAGAGGCAGAACACGCTGAACATTTAAGGATAACCTTAGAAATACTCAGGAAGGAGCAGTTATATGCCAAGTTCTCCAAGTGTGAGTTTTGGAAAAATGAGGTACAATTCTTAGGGCACGTGATCAATAGAGAAGGAGTGTTGGTTGACCCCTCCAAAATAGAAGCAGTTTCAAACTGGGAACGGCCAACTACTCCAACCGAGGTGAGGAGTTTCATTGGACTGGCCGGATATTACAGGAGATTTGTCCAAGACTTTGCGAAACTCGCAGCTCCATTAACTCGACTTACCCGTAAAACCGAGAAATTTGAATGGACTGAGAAATGCGAGAAGAGTTTCCCGGAGTTAAAGAAGAGGCTGGTGACAGCCCCAGTGCTGGCATTACCTGATGGAAAAGGAGATTTCGTGATTTACAGTGACGCTTCGCATAAAGGACTGGGATGCGTGCTTATGCAGCACGGCAAGGTAATAGCGTATGCGTCTAGGCAATTGAAGGATTATGAAGTCAGATATCCCACGCATGATCTAGAACTAGCAGCCATAGTCTTCGCTTTAAAGATTTGGAGACACTACCTGTATGGGGAAAAATGCGAGATTTACACAGACCATAAGAGCCTCAAATACATTTTCACTCAGAAAGAGCTTAACATGCGCCAGAGGAGGTGGTTAGAGTTAATCAAGGATTACGACTGTGAAATTCGATATCACCCGGGTAAAGCCAATGTGGTGGCTGACGCCCTTAGTCGGAAAGAGAAGCTCAAGATGATAACTTCAGAGAAAGAGCTAGTGAAGGATTTTGAGAAGTTGGAAATCGAGGTTAAGTTACCTGAAGAGGGCCAAGAAAAGTTGATGGAAATTAGAATCCAACCTCCATTGCTAGAAAAGATTAGACTGTGCCAGGAACGGATGATGGAGGAAGAAAAGAACTCCACAGAAGAGCTAATGACCGGGGAGGAAATTAAGTGCGAAAGAGACAAGGAAGGGATCATGAGGTACACGTACAGGATATGGATCCCAAATGTTCAGGAGCTCAAGGATGAGATTTTAAATGAGGCACACAACTCAAGATACTCAGTGCACCCCGGTAGCACTAAAATGTATAGGGATTTGAAGGAGTATTACTGGTGGCCCAATATGAAAAAGGACGTAGCAGAGTGGGTAAGCAGATGCTTGACCTGCCAACGAGTGAAGGCAGAGCACCAGAGACCCAGCGGACTTCTACATCCCTTAGAGATTCCAGAATGGAAATGGGAACATATAGCCATGGATTTCGTAGTAGGTTTACCCAGGACCAAGGCTAATCATGACACCATATGGGTAATTGTAGATCGACTGACGAAATCGGCTCACTTTCTCCCGATCAACGAAAGGTACACGGTCGATAGACTAGTGGACATCTACTTAAAAGAGATAGTGGCGCGACATGGAGTCCCAGTCGCAATAGTATCCGATCGAGATCCTAGATTTAACTCCAGGTTTTGGAGAAGTTTTCAAGAATGTGTAGGGACCCGGCTGAACATGAGCACAGCCTACCACCCCCAGACAGATGGGCAAAGTGAAAGGACCATCCAAACACTAGAGGATATGTTGAGAGTCTGCGCGATAGACTTCAAGGGGAGTTGGGATGATCACTTGCCATTGGTTGAGTTCTCCTATAATAACAGTTATCATTCAAGCATTGGGATGCCACCTTATGAGGCCCTTTATGGAAGAAAATGTCAATCTCCCTTGTATTGGGATGAAGTTGGAGAGCGAAAGATGCTCGGGCCCGAAGTGGTCCAACGAACTAAAGATGCAGTAGATCTAATCAGAGGACGGTTGGTAGCAGCCCAGGATCGACAAAAGAAATATGCCGACTTAGCTCGGAAAGGCAAGGAATACGAGGTAGGGGACCTAGTGTTCTTGAAAGTGTCACCTTGGAAAGGTTTAATGAGATTTGGGAAGAAAGGAAAGCTGAGTCCCAGATACATTGGACCATTTGAGATCTTGAGACGAATTGGGGAACTAGCTTATGAACTCGCATTGCCCCCGAATCTACAGCAGGTGCACAATGTGTTCCATGTTTCGATGCTGAGGAAGTATAATCCGGATGCTAAGCATATTGTAGAGTATGAGCAAGTGGACATGCAACCAGACCTGACCTATGTGGAGCAACCTGTGGAAATCATAGACCGGAAAGAACAAGTGCTCCGAAACAAGGTCATTCAGCTAGTCAGAGTTTTGTGGCAGAACCACAATGTAGAAGAATCCACCTGGGAACTTGAAGGCGCAATGCAAGAAAAGTACCCCCCACTTGTTTTCAAACTGATTCCGGGACGGAATCCTTTTAAGGAGGGGAGACTGTAAGAACCCAGATTTTTGATAGAATTAAAACTTTTTAGTATGTAATAATATGGGAATGAATAGTGGTTATGACTGCGATGTAACGAATGTCTATTAAATGAATGGAATGGATTTGAATTCAATTATTTACATGTCATGCAGAATACTTTTGGTTGACGGCATAGGTAAGAATGATCTATCTCCTAAGGATATAAGTATATTACTTCAAGTAAGATTATTCTTGTGTCATCCAAATCAATATCTATTATAAGTCCAGCGGTTCCGTAAAAAGGTTAAGAAGCACTCGAGAGTGAACCAGGTTCATTTTCCTAATTATAGGAATTAAATAAAAATAAGTGATGAATAGTGATTTTGGTGGAATTTGGAATATTATTATAATAATGATATACCCGGTATTCGGAACGGATTTCTGAGTTCGTATTAGTGATCCAAGAAGAAAATAAGTGTATGTAAAAGCCGTCAGATTCAGAAAAAGAGCACTTTTATTTTCTCCGAGATTTCCCTGGACACTACAAGACTTAAGGAGTTATAAAAGGGAATTAAGGAATTTAAATTCGAGAAGTATTAAGTAAGATGAAGAATAGTATTAGAAATATTAAGAAGGTTTTCGGTAAAACCCTAACTAGAAACGAATGAGTTATTCCCTCGAACGATCAACGAACAAGCAAGGAAATTGAGTAATACCCGGACAAAGGAACGAATAAATAACCAAGAGACAAACAAGTGCAATTGGTGGGAAAAGGAGAAACCCAAGTAACATCCTTATAAGTCAACTACAAGATGAGTGGTGTAATTGCATTCTTGCAAAAATGGAGTTGTTTGTTGTAGTGCCAACACTTGGCCCAATGAGGAAGCAACAAGTGGCACCATTGGATTGCCAACAACACATTAAAAGAGATGCATCCATTATATATGCAAGGGTTATACATGTATTAGCCATAAATCACCAAAACAAAACAAACCACCACCATTTTTCTCCATTTCTTCATAAAAATCTGCCCATTCTTAGCTAATTGGAAGTCCAACTTCCAACCATCACTTGTTCTTCAAATTTTTATGGTAAGTACTACATATCATGGTAATGATCTCCTAGAAATTTCAGCTTCAAATTCATCTTTTATCATTTTCAAATAAATCATCAAAGATGATGATGAATAGTGTTCTTCATAAACTAACTTTTATTTCTTGATTTCTTTTGATTATTCAAGCTATACTAAGGCTAGATAAGGGCTAAACAAGGCTTGATAAGTTCATACATACACCAAGGAAGGTATACCACTCTTGAAAACCAAGCTCTTAGTTTAAGTTTTGGTATTTTAGATGAGTTATATGGATTTAATGCATGTTTAGGACCTTAAGATTATGATTGGGATTTATTAAATGTGAAATTAGTTTAGATGAACGGAAAGACATTGCTTGGTCTTAGTTCATGGTTGAATAACATGTAAATGTTGTTTGGAGTGGAAACTATGATTATTGGATGGTTTGAAATTTGGAAATCATGTAAACATAGCGGTCGTAATGCCCGATTGTCGTTAGCCTTAAGAAACCGTGATTAGCAGTAGCATGAACACACTGTCCAGTCTCGGATTTTGCCATGAAAGGCTAGATTATGTTATAAGCTTCGTTTTGATATAAAGATCACGTGAAACGGACTTACGGTTTAGGATTTATGACTAAATTACTAAAAGTAGTTCGAATCCGTAAACAAAAGTTCGTAACTGAAATTGAACCCACGTAAGCAATGTAACGTCATGGCGAATCTTGGTAAATAAATACTAGGGGTAAGAAGGAAGGTGTGAAAGAAAACCGTATGTCAAAAAGAGCATTTTTCGATTTATTAAAAATGTTCGAGTCAAGGTTAAACGAGAACGAACCCTTAAAAGACGACTCTTTTATAACTTTGGTAAAACGCTTAGAAAACGGGCGATAAAACTCGAAGTAAAATATTGGTTCGTAACGATCAACCTTAGAACTCATATGACTTAAGTATGTCCCAAGTATAAGTGCAGTGACATGTCGTATTAACGAACGAATGTCGGGTCGGATCAGTGATAATAAGTAATCCACTAAAAGGGGTATAACGAGATGACTCGAGAACGTGTTTCGATTTAAGTATAACTTAACGTTTAATATGTTAAGTGATTAATTCCGAGTGCCTTGGCTATTTATAGATCACCAGGCTGAACCGGGACCCGCTACCACTACCCCTTACCGTACTCGACTACCAGGCAAGTTTCAATTCCCTTCTTTTAGGCTGTTGTTGTGATTGAATAAATATATATATATGATTGCTGATATACATATGCCATTGCATGCATGCCTACTTTCAAGTTGAATTGATATACTTGTTCCCTAAATGTTATTGTTGGCTTATAAGCTAGATAGTTATATATCAGTTATAAGCCGGTTATTGTAAGACCCTCATAGAAGGGCGTATATATCTTATTAATCAAAAATAGACCGGGAGTCAATATTCCTTGATATATCGAGATTACCTCGGAAGAAAATATTTAAGTAAATATTTTCTATTATTTGGGCGACGAATATTATTTGAATATTCGTTCGAGACTAATTATTTTGACGATCCTTACTTCAAATAATTATTTGAACGTAACTATTCAACGAATAATATTTCTCAATATTCATTCAGAGTCGAATTGATTATCGACTATTATTTCGAATATTCTTCTAAAGATGAGACTATTAAATGAATATTATTTTGGATATTCTTTTAGATTATTATTTTATTAAATCAATATTACTTTTGAATATTCATTTAAGATATTAAATACTTGATGAATATTATTTTAATATTCATCTGAAGCTTGATTTAATTATCGAATATTATTTCGAATATTCCTTAAGGCTTGGATTACTAAAGGAATATTACTTGATATTCATTTAGGATATTATTCATTAAATGAATATTACTTTTGAATATTCATTTAAATTCCTAATTAATCATGAATATTACCTTAAATATTCTTTTCAGGTCTTATTAATTAATGAATATTGTTTTGAATATTCATTTAAATATTTATTTATTCAATAAATATTCTCCTGATATTTCTTCAGGGATTATTTTGAGAAATACTCTGATTAAAAATATTCTTTCATATTCCCAAATATTCTTTCAATATTTTAACTCAATAAATATTCTCTGAATATTTATTCCATACTTAGAATAATCTCGATAAGGTTAATCTTCTTCGATTATTACAGAAGATATTTCGAAGTCATATTATTATTAATCTTATATCAAGAAAGGTTCCCAGACATCATTCATCTTTGAGTCTATCTTCTTAATAATAAGGGAACCTTACTTGGAAAAATGTTATTTATCTTGTCGACTTCCCGGTCATAAAGTATTCCCTTCACCCGCAATTCGGGTGCTGTTGACTTATTAAGTCGTTGTTTACCTTCTCATCTTTCGAGGGGTAAGATTACTGGAACAAGTTGATATCCGTTACCAAGTAATAGCTTGGGAGTTATTGGTAAATTTTCCTTTCCAACTAGATACGACTACTTTGTGGAGTCTTATCAACAAGTATTATACTTGGGGAAAGGGGGACGAACGTTATATTCAGAATCATGAACTCTATTTGAACTAGGAGTCGTGTAAGAGGCCGAGTAGCGCCGGTCCATCCCCTTGGCCCAACCGTTGGCCGGGGAGAGCTAGTAAGGCGGTAGACAAGTAAAGCCGTCAGTTCTTCCTTCTACCGGTAGTAAATCTAAATTGAGCTGTACGATCTCGACTGATCATCAAGATTGGAACAGCGGGCGCGGTGAATACTCCATCATTGGTTCATCATCCAAATTCATTTATTTCCTGCAACATGATTACTGTTGGCAGAGTTGGAAAAGAGTCATAACTGGAATTGCAACCCTTTCTTGCAAGTTCCTCTTCTTAATAACGATAATAATATCTCGCTTACTTTGATGTAGCAGATATTTCTTCAAACAAATACTTTAAGTTACCTTGTAACTTCATCGTTCATATGATACTGGCATCATTTCCGTAAATGCATGGCATATGGTTTAAAAGATAGCTTTGAACTGTTTTAAATTATCGTTCAGTTATATATTTGTTGGTGGGCTTTCGCTCACCCTTGCCTTGTTTATATTATGTCACAACAACAGCTAGGACAGATGGCTCGCGTCAGGCGCACTCGGCGCAAGCAGGTTACCCGACCCACCGGACTACCCGCTGAGATGCTAGCCGCCATTGCTGAGGTAGCATAGTTAGACAGCTTTTGTTTCCTGTTTAACTATATGTATAATTAATGTAATCAACGGCAAAACGTTTAAACCTATGATGTTATCCTTTTGGGATTGTAATAACTTTTATTCGTAACCCTTTAATGTAAGACTTATTTCAATTTCATCTCTGGGACTATAACTGTTGTGTGTGTGAGTGGTAATTATTGTGGGGTCACAGCATGTGATTTATTTATTGTGGACTCAAGTCAAGTATTATGAATGGATGTAAGACCGTAACCACCAGATCCCTGACCCCGGATCTGGGGGTGTTACATCGGACTTGGTCTCCGGCGAACATGATGAGGATCCCAGGACATACGAAGAGGCAATTCTAGATAAAGATGCAGATCTATGGCAAAAGGCAATGGAATCTGAGATGGAATCTATGTATTCCAATCAAGTTTGGGAGCTCGTGGAACCACCCAAAGGTGTAAAACCCATTGGATGTATGTGGATCTATAAGAAGAGAAGAGGATCTGACAAAAAGGTGAAAGCCTGGAAAGCATGACTTGTTGCGAAAGGGTATACTCAGAAAGAAGGGATCGATTATGAGGAAACCTTTTCGCCGGTTTTTATGCTTAAGTCGATCAGGATTCTTTTATCTATAGCAGCTCATCTCGATTATGAGATTTGGCAAATGGATGTCAAGACAGCTTTCCTTAATGGAAGTCTTGAGGAAACCATCTATATGCAACAACCAAAAGGATTCATTAAGGAAGGCCAAGAGCACCTTGTTTGTAAGCTTAAGAGGTCTATTTATGGGCTAAAACAAGCTTCTAGGGACTGGAATATTCGTTTTGATCAGGCAGTCCAGTCATATGGATTTGATCAAAGTCCAAGCGAATCATGTATGTATAAGAGAAGTGAGGGTAATGCAGTGGTTTTTCTAGTACTGTATGTGGATGACATTTTACTCATTGGAAACAATGTTAAGATGTTGTCATCAGTAAAGGCATGGTTGTTCAAACAATTTGAAATGAAGGACTTAGGTGAAGCGGCATACATCCTTGGGATCAAAGTAATAAGGGATCGCAAGAAAAGGATGTTGGCTTTATCTCAAGAGCCCTACATTGATGAAGTATTAGCTTTTTTTAACATGCAGAACTCTAAGAAAGGTTTTCTACCTTTTAAGCATGGAGTGGCTCTATCCAAGGAGCAGTGTCCTTCGACACCTAAGGATAAAGAGAGCATGAAAGCAGTTCCTTATGCTTCGGCATGTGGAAGCTTAATGTATGCTATGTTATGTACGAGGCCTGACATCTACTTTGCTGTAGGCATGGTTAGTAGATATCAGTCGAACCCAGGTCAGGAACAATGGAGTGCAGTAAAAACTATACTCAAGTACCTGAGAAGGACTAAGGAGTATATGTTAATTTACAAGGCCTCAGATCTATTTCCTTTGGGATATACTGATTCAGATTTCCAATCAGATAGGGATAAGAGGAAATAAACCTCGGGATATGTTTTTACTTTGGGAGGTGGAGCCGTTATATGGAGGAGTGTAAAGCAGAAATGCATTGCAGACTCTACCATGGAAGCCGAGTACGTGGCGGCCTCTGAGGCTGCAAAGGAGGCTATATGGTTCAGGAACTTCCTTTTGGACTTGGATGTGGTACCTAATTTGCCTAGGAGCTTGACAGTGTATTGTGATAACACTGGTGTTGTGGCAAATTCGAAGGAACCGCGAGATCACAAAGCAGCTAAACATATTGAACGTAAGTATCATCTCATACGAGGAATCGTAAAGCGAGGAGATATAGTTGTGGCTCACATATCATCAGAAGACAACCGGGCAGATCCTTTCACAAAGAGTTTGTCAGCCAAAGTTTTTGATAGGCATGTGGAAGCGATAGGAGTCAGATGGATGGACACATAGTTTTTTGTGTAATAGTGGATTAAATAAACACTGATATACTCATAGAATATTTTGAGTATAAGTGGGAGATTGTTGGTGTATACTGAAAATATTTATTTAAAGTATATACATTTATTTCTGGCCCAGTTTTATTGAGAATCGTCTAAATGTTTACGTGCTGTCTAATATTATATATTGTGGACAATCTAGTATCAAATGGGATACAGAATATTAGATTGTTAAATACGGTTTATATAATATAATAAGGTTCACATCACAGGTGGTATTGGACAATCCACTGGTATGGTTGTAGTATTATTTAGAATAGTTTATATTGACTATTAAATAATACTAGTATACTTTGTGTATATTGAACAGGATCAAATTTAGAATTGTTCCCTTATACTGATTAAGAAGGTGAACTAAGATTCTATGTTATTATTAATGCTTAGGTTCTTAATCCAGATATAGTAATTGACACGTGTATATTATTTACATGCTTTGATTTATATATGAAATAATTCTTTTGATTTATTTCATTATATTTTGGGTGATGGAATAATATATATGGTGGATATTATTTATTGAAGGAATCCATGTCCTGATAATATTCGGGTTAATGATGTCCCCTTGAAAGCTCAAAAAAGATTTAATTATGTGAAACCCTGCAGGTGGATTTATTCCGGCATAATTAAATAAAGGTTGAGTGGATGATCAAGGATAAAAGATATTAATTAAATGAATTATCAGTAATTTATTTAATTAATGGACATACGATATTTTAAACATGGGGAATTTAATAAGCAAATAATATTGGAACCGAATTAATTAATTAAATTACGGTATTGGGAAAGGTAGTGCAAATATTAATTCTTTAGTGGATTCAATTAATATTTAATTACATTGGGCTATGCCCAAGATGTAATTAGAAGGCCCGACCTAATTGTCCATGATCCCTATTGTAGCCCTATATATATTCTTATTCTCTTCTTGCTAGGGTTGGTCAAAAAAATTTCGTAGCCACCCAGGAGCAAGAAGAGAGGTTAACTTGAGAAGACGAAGGCCACACTTCGCTCAAGGGAATTTGGGAATACAATAGAAGAGCGTGGAATCAACCGTTAACAAGGTGATTTTTCTATTCGTACTCATTAATTTATTGTATCAAAAATCGCAGTGCCAAGATCTGATTGTCCCAAAAATAAGTGCAATAGTCCCCCCTCATCTTGAAGGTGGCTGAATAACATTCAAGCTGGAAAGAAGTCGCCAGTGTGCTTGACATCCAAGTAGGGATGGGCATTCACCCCGGCCCGCCCGATCCCGATCCGATCCCCGCACCGAACGGGGCGGGGAATCGGGGATTTTTTCGGGTACGGGCCGGGGAGCGGGGACAATTTTCAAAAAAAACCGGGGAGCGGGCCGGGATCGGGATTTTATGTCTCCCCGGCCCGATCCCCTACCCCGCCCCGATTTTCTCCACCCAACCCGATTTTCAATCCCCGAATCGATTTCACCACATTATAATATATATATATAATCATATATAATAATAATCTATTAGCTACTGCTTTGTAATGTTTAGATTTCAAAAAGAAATTTTAAGAGGTAACATATATGCTTGTGAATCTGAAGATATACTTATTATGCGATTAATGGTGATGAAAAAATGTTGTAACGTAACATCTAATCTAGCTATAGTTGCTAATTTCATAATATATCACAAGAATTTTTTTTTTCAAACTCACTAGTTAGTGTTTAAAATTATTTAATATATTACTTTTTGTTTAAAATGAAATTCCTCGATTCCCCACGGGGATCCCCGTTACCCGTTTGGGCCGGGGACGGGGAATAAAAAACAATCCCCGACGGGGAGCGGGCCGGGGACGGGGATTTGGTTTAAATTTGGGGATGGGGGCGGGGATAGCACTCCCCGCCCCGAAGTGCCCCGATGCCCATCCCTACATCCAAGGCCTTTAGTGAAGACATCTGCAAGTTGAGAAGAACCAGGTAGATATCGTGGTTGAATTAGTTTGGACTGAACTTGTTCTCGAACGAAATGACAATCCAAAGCAAAATGCTTAGTTTTAGGGTGAAAAACATGGTCTGCAGCAATGTCCAAATCTGCTTGATTATCACTATGAATTATAATGGGTAAGGTTTGAGGAACATCACGTTCAGACAACAAAAGGTTCAGCCAAGATACTTCACAAGCCATGTCAGCAAGAGCTCGTAGTTCAGCCTCAGCAGTAGAATGAGAAATGACCTTCTGTTTAGTGGAATGCCAGACAATCAGAGAAGATCCAAGTGTTAAGCACATTCCAGTGATACTACGAAGCATACCTGAGGAATCTAATGTGGAACCCCAATCACTATCACAATAAGCTTCAAGTTTAAAGAAGAATTAGCTGAATAAAACAATCCATGGAATGGAGTGCCTTTAAGATAAACAGCTAGCATATGTGGTTCACGTGGTGTCTGTAAAAACTGGCTGAGATGAAGGACAATATAAGAAATGTCAGGTCTAGACACTGTGAGATACAATAACTTGCCCACATATTTTTGATAAATTGTAGGATCATCAAGAAGAACACCATCTGTAGGAGACGGTTTGACATTACTGTCAACATGAAGAGACAAGGGTTTGCAATTTTCCAACCCAGCTTCAACTAACAGGTCAAGGACAAATTTATGTTGATGTAAATATAAACCCTCAGCAGTCTTATGAATTTCAAGACCAAGATAGTACTTGGCTAAACCCAAGTCTTTGATGGTAAAGGTAGAATGCAAGATATCTTTCATGTGTTGAATGAAAACATTGCTTGTGCCAGTGAGAAGAATGTCGTCGACATAGACTAAAGCTGTGACAAAGATTCCATCTGCTCTATAAACAAATAAGGAATAATCTGCTGCAGTCTGAGTAAAACCAATGTCAGGTAAAACTGAATCTAGCTTTTCAAACCAGACGCGAGATGCCTGCTTTAAACCGTAGATGGATTTATTTAATTTGCAGACATAGTTGGTACCATAGAGTGGATGTCCTTTTGGAAGTGCCATATAAACTTCCTCAGCTAAATCACCGTGAAGAAAAGCGTTGTTAATATCCAATTGATGGATATCCCCACGTTTCACAGCTGCTAAAGCCAAAACAGTTCGAATAGTGGCCATCTTGGCTACGGGTGAAAAAGTGTTATGATAGTCTTGTCCCTCAATCTGAGTATAGCCCTTTGCAACCAAACGTGCCTTGAACTTATCTAAGGAACCATCTGCAAAGTACTTCAGTTTATATACCCATTTGCATTCCACGACCTTCTTGTTAACAGGAATAGGGACAACTGTCCATGTATTGTTCTGTTCTAAGGCATGTAGCTTTTTTGTCATAGCCTCTACCCATCTGCTATCTTTGACAGCTTGATTATAGGTAAAAGGTTCGTGTAATATGTTTTATGGACTAATAGTGCATGCATAGACAGATGAAGGAGAATATAGAGAGTAATGATATTTCTTAGAATCAATGGGACAATTTAGGAAGACAGTATTAACAGAGATTGTGGGAATTTGTGTGGAGGATTTAGGAGTAACATAATCCTTTAACCATGTAGGTTGAATTTTTCGTCTGAGAGAAACTCTTTGTGAAGGTTGAATTTGGTTTGTTTGAACAGTATGGTTGACATTATTGTCAACAATAAGACTGTCAACAATGTGATTAGTATTGCTATCAACAATGTGATCAACGTTATTATCAGAAATAGTATCAACAGTAGTATCTACAGTTGGGAGAGATACAGAGGTAGAACTAGGTATGTCATTATCAGAAAAATCGTCTAAAGGGCTGAGTGGGTTGAGTGATTCATCAATGTCAAAGCATGGAGCAGGTGGAGTGAATAAATGACTGAAAGATTGTGATGAAACAGAGGCAAAAGGGAAAACATTTTCAGTAAAAATCACATGTCGAGAAATGTGAAACTGATGAGTGACGGGATTAAACAGTTTGTACCCCTTTTGAGTTGTGGAGTAACCAAGAAAAATAGTCTCAACTGCACGAGGTGCAAACTTGTCTGATTCGTGTACAGACATGTGAGCAAGACACCCAAATACTTCGAGATGGGTATAAGATAGTTTCTTATGGAAAAGCTTTTCATATGGAGAAATGTATCCTAAAATAGTAGTTGGTATTTGGTTGATAAGATAAGTAGAAGCAAGGATACATTCGCCCCAAAAAGAAAAAGGTAAATGAGCTTGAAACAGTAAAGCTCTTGACATCTCGAGTAAATTTCTGTGTTTTCGTTCAACTCGCCCATTTTGTTGCGGGCAAGACGTTTGATACAATATGCCTTGAGACAGAAGGAAAGCAGTGAAATCATGGTTGATAAATTCACCTCCATTATCTGTCCTAAGGCATTTAACAGAAGTAGAAAACTGTGTTTGCACATAGAGAAGAAAATCTTTTAAAGATTGAGAAACATGATGTTTAGTAGGAAGGAGTATTGTCCATAAACCTCGAGTATAATCATCAACAATCGTTAGAAAGTATTTACAACCATTATGAGTTGGAGTTCGATATGGTCCCCATACATCATAATGTAAAAGTTGGAAAGGTAAACTAGCATGAGAATTGCTAGAGGTAAAAGGTAGCTTACACTGCTTTGCTAGAGGACAAACAGTACAAGAAGTATTACTATGACTATGACTAGTTGAACAATGAACAATGAACAATTGGGTCATTGATCTTGTGTAATAACCCTAACTTTAGCAATGCTATAGTGATCACATGAATAGTAAAATTTGAGGATTTAGGGAAATGATATGTAGGTACCCTATATTTGAGACAGGAAATGAGTAAATAGAAACCATATTAGTGTTGTACTAGGGAAATAAGTGACTCGAAATGACGATGGATTTCAGAGATTCCTGAATTTAGATTTTGAGGATTTTGAGCTCGAACGAACTTCTATTAATTGGATATTAAGGAGTATAGAAATATTAAAAGGATTATATAAGAAGGAATTAGTGAATTTAAGTTAAACCAAGGGATTTTTAAGTTAAGTGAATGCTAAGGGAATTTGGATTTTATAAACGATTTCAAAACCACTGAATAGTGTGATATATTCGAAACGAACCACAATTAGACGAGTATAGAGACTAAGTAACCAAGGTTAGTAAGTGATAAAGATATTTACCACATTAATATTTATAAGGTTATTAGTAAATACTTAAGGTTAAAAGAACAAGCTTACAAAACACTCATCCATGACATCACACCTTACATCATCTTCCACTAACTCAAAAATTAGGACAAATTAGTCATTTAACCATGGATTTTCTACTAAACTCTAGAACTCTTGATGGATTAGGATGAGATGAGATAAGGTTAGCAAGCAAACACAAAAATCTCTCCACTTCTCCACCTTTTCTTCCATCCGGTTTTTGTAGAAAAAAAAAAAAGAAAAAACAAATTTCAAAACCCTAGCTCTCTTCAATAACAATTCAAGGGAAAAATCATGGAGCTTCTTGGAGGTTAGGAAGAATCATCTACAAAGTTTCATAGCAAACCAACAACATTTGCCAAGGTAATAAAATCATGGAAGTTACTAGAAAAGATGATGAATAGTGTTTTCAATTGTTAACTTTGTTTTAATGGTTTCTTTTAGTTGATTCAAGCTAGTATAAGGTTAATTAAGGATATATCAAGGATTGTTAAGGGTTATCAAAGCTTCAAGAAGGTATAATCATGCTTGCTCTTTTATATTTATGATGGATATTGTTTGGTTTAGTGAAAGGCATATGACATAGCCTATTTGTATTTCGAGGATTCAACTCAACTTAAACAAGAATGTAATAGTAAATAGTATATGTACTGTCACAGGGATCTTAAATGTATAAGTGTCAAGAGAAAGAAGACAAAGTCAATCTACCGTTTTGAGGTATACTACACTTGAAGAAGTTCATTGAGTTGATCAAGCATCAGTGGAGTAATCAAGACAGTGGATTCTATTTATAGTGACAAGAGGTTCCTACAGTGGCAGAATACAGATTATAAAGGTTTGAAAAAGAGTGAAGAAAAGGAAGACATGAACCACAACTTTAAAGTCAATATATGAAGAACAGTCATTGCGGTTAGTCACTCATGAACCAGACAGTACATCGAGTGTCAACATTAACAGTGGTTGTTTATCATTAACTTCAGTGGTTCAAGCTGTCAAGACTGGTATGTTAAGAAAAGAAAGGAACCAAATCATAGAGTCAAAAATAAAGAAAAGCCGTTGGAGTTAGTCGCTCATGAACCAGACTGTGCATCGAGCGTCAACAAAAAATTCGGTGGTAATTCTTTATTACTTTCAAGTGGTTCAAGCTATCATGACTGGTATGGAAGAAATCATTGTGCAAGCAACAGAGGTGCTAAATTAATTAACCACAATGGTTTTGCAATCAAGACTTGCTAAGGAATAATCTTTGTGGAGGATCAAATTTATCAAGACATAGAAGACCACAAGGGTTATGCTATTAAGGAGGTATATTAATTTTATCTTAATTAATTAAGCCATTTGAATTATTTATTTGATAAATTAATTCTATCCGAATTAATTTATTCAATAAATTATTTAAAAGATTAATTAAGTTAGAATTAATATAATTATCAAGCAAGGAGGTATATTAATTTTCACTTAATTAATTAAGTCATTTGATTTATTTATTTGATAAATTAATTCTATTCGAATTAATTTATTCAATAAATTAATTAAAAGATTAATTAAGTTGGAATTAATATAATTATAAAAAGACTTCATATTAATTCTCTTTTAATTAAATTAAATTAGTTGGCTAATTTATTTTATAAATTAATTCAATCAGAATTAATTTATTCTTTAAATTAATCAATTAATTAATTAAATCAGAATTAATATAAGTGTTTAAAGACTTAAAACAATTCTGCTCAGCGAATATGACCTAATCAGTTAAGTCATACCGAGCATTGTTGAGTTAAGTCATACTGACCATTCAAGATTATGTCTTACCGACCTGATTAAGTCTTACCGACTTCTTGCCAGCTGTTGTAAGTCTTACTGACTTCTTGCCAGTTGTTTTAAGTCGTACCTAACTTCTGTTAAGTCATACCGACACATTTTATGTCGTAATGGAGGTTTGTGTAAGTCTTAATGAAGAAAATTATGTCTTGGAGCAAGTTTAAGTCATGCTGACAGCTGATTTATTATGTCTTAAAGCAGTTTAAGTCATACCAGATCAGTACAAGACATAAATGGCTATAAATACACCAGCAGACACATCAGAACAGCTCTGGAAAATTATTCACTTCTCCAGAAGAACACAGCAGAGAGAGACCAAGAGAAAATGGTTCCTTGAACATCAAATAAATTCTTGTAAATTATTTCTGGCTTGTATTGCTAAATCTAAACCGACAGAAATTGTTTACTTGCACTTGTGGAACTATCTAGCGGATTAAGTTCCCTAGAATCTCTCGATCTTTTTATTACAAATATAGAAAAGTTCATGTCGAATTTTCTATAGAATTTGTAATAATAAATTTCGATCTTTTTATTTACAAATATAGAAAAATTCATGTCGAATTTTCTATAGAATTTGTAATAATTAGTTTGGTCATCAAACCATTGTAATTTGTACCCGTGTATTTAGACACACCCCATTAAGTTAATATAAATTTTATATTCAACTTGAAATATCGGTATTCGTTTTATTCCGCATCAATTTGTTCTTGATTTAATATTTTAATATTTTTAAGAAAAGATCAAATTCGATAAAACGGTATAGTTTGTATTCAACCCCCCTTCTACAAACTATTTTGGACCTAACAATTGGTATCCGAGCCTTTTGATTGACGCACAAATCAAGATCCGTATTTTTGTGGTCCTCCAATTGGATTTCGAGTTTGTTGACCCATACAGAAATTAAATCCGGTATTAGACCAAAAAGTCAACTCCTCTATTTTCGATTTTTTAACCTTCAAAAAATTCAATACTTGAGATTTTTGAACTTTAAATAATTTGAACTTATTTTTGGATTCTTTAACTTTCAAAATTTTCAATGTTGAGATTTTTGAATTTTAAATAATCTAAATTTATTTTCGAATTCTTTAACCTTTAAAAATTCTCAATTTATGATATTTTTGAATTTTTAAACAATATGAGTTTATTTTCAATTGTTAATTAAATTGAATTTATTCTCAAATTGTTTAATCTTCAAAAATTTTCATTTTATGATATTTTTCATTGTTAAGTAATCTTAACTTATATTCGAATTTTTTAATTCTTGAAATGATTAATTCTTGGAAATTTTGATTTTTAAACAACTTGAGTTTATTTTCAAATTGTTTAATTTTCAAAATTTTTAATTCTTGATAATTTCGAATTTTAATTAACTTGAATTTATTTTCGGATTCTTTAACTCTAAAAAATTTCATTTCTTGAGATTTTTTGATTCTTAATTAATTTGACTCTAATTTCAAATTTTAATTAATTTGAACTTACTTTCAGATTTTTTTTATTTCTCAAAAAATTTTCGAGTCCTTGAAGTTTTTGAATTTTAAATATTTTGAATTTAATCTAAGCAAATAGTTCTATGAAGATTGTTAGTTGAAGATTCCTCCGGACGTCAAAGATGATTTGAATCTTTTGAAGAAAATACATTTTTCAATGAAATTAATTTCTACCTACTGAAGAAAAATTTGTGGAAGCTCCTCAAAATAATATCCATAGAATTCACTGGTTTTTCAGAAGCAGGAATGGAAGAGGTTTTAGTGGATAGAATTTTTCTCGAAGATTTGAATTAAGTCTATTGATTCTGTGATATACAAATACTAAGTGGATTGCTCCAATGTAACATCTACTACACTTAGTGGATTGTACCAAGAAATATCTTTCAAGGAATCAACAGAGATTTTAGAAAGTGGAATCAAGGAGGTTTGAGAATGAACTAGACAGTTAGACATCTCAGTCAGGAATTAATGATGGAACCTCAGAACATACATGAAGAGTTATTAATTTAGAAAGAGTACAAATGTTTAATCCAGGAATTAGGCCTATCTATTCCAAAGCAGAAACTCTTCAGGATACAGTTCAAGAGGTGGCTACAAGACTGAGTTGGTGGAAAGAACAAAACATGATAGTTACAGTTATGAAAAGTTTTATGTGATAAGTAACTATCAAGGTGTGCAATATGGTACAGAATTCTGACAGACAAGGATGAATAGGGATTCATTAAATGAGATGAAACAGAAGCATCAGTGCAGAACTTATCTTGCTGAAGAAAAGAGTTGGGATGGATCAGATGATGATGAGAAGAGCATAATTAATATCTTGCCTTCATAGCAATCTCTGAAGATGATTCACCTCACATGTCTCAGGTATCAATTCTTCGAACTAGTGTAATATGTAATTCTCAGAAATTCAAAGCATGTTAAGATCTTAGTTTTTAATTATTATATCTTTGGTTAGAAGATCTTATTATGTGTATGAATATTTGTTGAATTTAATTAATTGCAATAGTGAGTTAGAAGTGTTCCTTAGACAATATCTCTCAATTCTTAAATGATATATGTCAAGCATATATGACCTCTGCTTAAGCTAGTTTCAGGATCCCCAGTAGAACAAGATTTGCTTATTCATTCTGAATTGTTTGTTAAGGTTTAAAAAGTTTAAAAGATGAAATAATTACCTAGGGTGTCAGTAGAACATCAAGTCATTGTAAAACTGACTTAGGTAATAGAGATTATATAATATAATATAACAATAGGAATGGATTGGATAGAATTAGTGATTAATTGTTAATTCTTTTATTCCATGCATGTTTAGAAAATTATTGAATATCTGTAAATCTACTTGCTACCTGTTACACAAGTGTACATAGGTTAAAGTAGATAGTACTGAATTTTCTAAAATGCATAACATGCCTAATTTGCATAATTCTTATCTCAATGTTTTAATATTGAATGTATGCCATGTATTCTTATTATCATGTCTGCTTATTTCAAATATCATAAATGCATCTCCGAGCATTTGCATTGATTATAGAAAAAGCATGTTTAAGAATTACAATAGGGCACAGACTGCTTGTCCTCCTTATGTTAGGAAGGAACCATTATTCTCCTTGCTCAGTGAATATTTTGTCAATGACATTAAAAAGGAGAAATGGTCAGTCAAAGATAAGAATGAGCATGTTAAGGTTAAACGGTTGTTAACTCTGATAAAAGAGAAATCTCTAATCCATCTGGACCCAATTAAACAATTTGGGTACCAAGAACTTTTTATCAATTTGTGAATGTAGGGCTTAACAGGTTAATCGATTATGCATTATTATTGATTTATTCAAAGCATATCAACCCTGCTATCAAATATGAATGTGAAGACAGGCCAAGTGGTTCATCCCTTGGAGACAACAGCAAGGGTATGACCCAGGGTCAAGGCTATTCAATAGCTAAGGAATGTTGTCAGTAATAAAGCATCTTTTATAAGATGAAGAGCCTACTGTTCGAGGATTAAGGAAAGAGAACTTATCTGTAGCTGACATGGAATCTCAGTCAAAGGTGAAGTCAACAAGGTCAAATCTAAAGCTGCATCAGACAAGAGTTCGGCTATGACATAAGGAGCTCTCTCACCTGAATGTCATATCAAGAGATTCTTTCCTGGAAATCGAATCAGTAAAGGAGACTGCCTCATCTGGAATTAAAGTAAAATGAAATTACGAGGAATGTCATAAAGGGAAGTCAAAGAAGCATCACACAGAAGTTCTACATCAAAGTAAAATATATTTTAGTAGTGATGACTGATGACTTCTCTCACAAACAAGTTGTTGTTCAGACAATCTGAAGACAAGACACCACTGATGGTGATTGATCACATCTTAAACCCTGAACCGTAAGAATTTTAGGAAGACCCCATAAGTATGAAGGGAATTGTTTTTCAATTTTAAATGGAAGTGAGCATCCTAGCAATCAGCTAATGCTCAAGAGGATAATTTCCTTTGTTACTCAATGGAGTCAACAGCCTACAGGGTGATTGTTATTAATCAACAGAAGGTGATTGAAAGTCTTAGTGATGTTCAACGACTTCTAGCTCCCAGCTGTCAATGGTGATGGTGATTCAGATCCAAGCAATGTCAAACATGGAGAATCTTCATGTAAACCCAGCAGCATCTTAGGGGGAGCAACAGAAGGATCAACTAGTCAAATCAACACCACACTGAAAGTCAAAGGATACTATGAGAACATGTCTGCCAAGACAAAGAATGTTGACTCAATTAATTCTTTGTCCTAGTTCTTAGTGTTTCTAATGGTGGAAGTAAAAGACTAGCAGAGCTTCAAGTACTAATGATTATTTCTTTAGTTTTCTTTTAGAAGAAACTAAGAAAGCTACAAAAGCTCTGAAAGATCTAGGTTGAGTGATTGCAATGCAAGATGATCTCAATCAGTACAAAAGGCAGATTGAAGGGAAGCTGGTATCTAGACCAAATAACAAGGCTGTATTTGGTACAAGGATAACCAGAAGTCTACCTGGATGATGTCAAGGCATTGTTATGAGGGACAAAGCCAAACTGGATGCTAGGTTACAATTTGATCAAACAGTATATTTGACAAGAAGCACCAGTGACAAGACTTGAGGATATCAAGCACCTGCTACACATTCAAGATTGTAATGGACATCTGGACCTACAGAATCTAGATGCTAGAGGAATGTGAACAAGTGCACTCCTGGTTGGTGAGATAATTGAAGATCTCTACAGGTTAGTATGAACTGGTATCATCACTCAAGCAAGCATGAAAGACATGGTATGACACCCTAACTATAATTTAATATTTGGTATCAATCTTTAACAGTTGGTATCTTTTAACAATTGGTGTCACATTTATAGAACTCTCTACATCTTTAGGCACAAACATAAATGATATATATGTGCAATGATATCTTGATTATATTATATGTTGGTCTACTAACTATAAATTGAGATCAAGATATTTGCTGTTTTGATGTTGGTAAAGTTGCAATTCTTTTGAATTACTTCATGTAAGCCAATAGAAGAATCCTTTTAGGAGCTCAGGCAAGCAAAAAGAATAATTCTATTTGGAGCACATGTAAGTCAAAAGAATAATGACAATAAAAGTAAGTCCAGGATCTTTTGTTCCTATTCAGAAGATTCTAGACCTGTCAAGACTACATGTCAACACACCACTATAGCTGGCTTTTGACCTATTAGCTTCGACCTAACAAGTTGGTAATCAAAAATCTTAAGATGGACCCGGATCTACGGAAATGGTACCCTAGAGATATTTGACCCAACAAGTTCAGGATCTACTAATTAGGACCTAATCAGACTATAGAGGAATCATCAGCTCATTATCTTATTCAATTGATAATAGATCACTTACACTCATATTTTATTCTCAATATTCAAATTTGCAAGGCCCCAAGTGGATCCTAGAGAATCTATTCTTGTAGTTATTACACTTGATTTTCAGATGTCTTAAGTTGGACCCATCTCCGGAGATGGTACCCTAGAAACATCAGTTCTGACATGTTTTGCTGCATAGAGACAGATCAAATGAGTTGTATTAAAGCAGGAGAACACCAAGAATCAATTTCATCTCCAACAACTCTGTGAAACACTCAAGGACTAAGCAACTTGCATAAGGTATCAATTCTTTTGAGAGCATGTCTTTAATTAAGAACAACTTGCAGACACGTTTGCTAAATCACTTGATGAAATTAATTTTTCAAGATTGGTTTGTAAACTTGTGATTTTATTAATGCTATATGATTGTAAATCCCATCTGTTAAGTAATTCTTAACTAAGCTCACAAGTTTTCAATTTTCTGTATCGAAAGGACTTGTGAACTTATTTACATCCAGACCTCACGCTGAGAATTATCTATTGAATGATTGCCATGTGTATAATTGTAATATATTTTAGTGGTGATTATTTAAGGATAATTTAAATACTTAAATGCTAAAATCTAACTCATAGAGATTTAGAATTTAATTATTTAATTATTTGTTTTGATTTATGTGGGTTACGATCTTGAAGCAATTCAATTTAGTATTCGCTCTATACCTCATATTTATCAAAATAAATAAATAACATAACTAATTTGGACCTAATCTGTATTGGTCTTCAATCAGTTATGAGATGTTAATTCTAGTGAACTTTAATGCTCCATTTTCAGAAATTCACTATAATTAATATCATGGTTCTAACAATTGGTTGTATTGAAGTTTTGACTTATATCAGTTAATGATATTTAGTTAGAATTCTATTTACTAACTAATTGTAAGATTTATTGGTATGTGTGAAATTACTTAGAACTCCTCTAAGTAATCATTGTTATATCTTTTACAATTCACTCATATTATTATACATGGTATGAAAATTATCTAAGTAGAACTATGGATATTGTAATATCTAAAGTGACCATTGTTCAGTTACTTGGAATAATTTTTATGCTTATTTGCAAGCTTCTAATCACTTTGATAATAAATGTTATATATTATGGATCAAGGTGTATAGGACTTAGAATATCATTTCTAAGATTGCAGACAAGACAGCTTTGGTAATCGAGTCTTATTTATAGAACCAAGGTTGTCTACTAGTAAACAGTTGTTAGGAGTTAACAATTGTTATTATCGAGGAGTTGCCTTGAAGTCATAACTTTGAAATGTTATTTCTTAAGGGCTTGTGTATTTCTTGTCAACTAGTTCCTCGTACTTATGAATATCAGTGAATGATGTTCTTAAATAGTTAGATACTAATATTCATTCTGTCAATTCGTACTCAATGTAACAATTCAATCTTCACTAAATTGAATTTATCTTACAATAGATTGAATTTATCAAACAATTGGTATCATTGAATATTTAGTATTTAGCAGTGATTATTTATATCCTAGTTAAATTATGACGTGAAGCAATTCAATGGTTTATTTGCTCATAATTTAATTTTGGTAAAGTAATCATAAACACAATTACTTGCATTTTAAAGTATTTGATAAATACTAGCAGTTGGTATCAAATAGTAAAATATTTGTTTACTAACAATTGCTAGTTGTTCTGATACTTTATTGTAAACTAATTGTGATGTATATATTATCTCTGATGATATTACTTAGGATTTATTCTGAGTAAATGTGTCTTATCTATAAATCATTAGGGTTAGTATAAATTAAGTGTTCAACTTTCTAAGTAAGTGAGACTTAAAATTACATTTGGTCTCCTATCATATTTTGAAGTGGTGAAGATTTTTCAAAATTAAATTCTCTAATTCTGGTTATACACCACTTTATACATATGATAGTTCTTAGAATATTTTTACATCCATCAGTCAATTACTTAGTTTATGTTGTGCTAAGTAATGAAATGCCAAAGGAGAGACATTGGTTATCTGTACTTATGTACTTGGTAATCTTTGTTACCTAAACTACATCAAGTGCTTGTATGAGTCTTTTCACTAACTTTGTGTTAAAGTTCTCAATACATAATTAGCACTTAAAGAAAATCTTTCTTTCTTAATTACTGCGAAGTCAAGAGTTTGTGTCTTTTAAAATTAAAACGACCAAGTTTTCATTAAAAGACATGATAATACATTGTTTTATGCATAAATACAGACTCTTGCACATTAACAGTTTTTAAAAGAAAAACTCAATTTTTTTTTTACAGTTGTGATTGTTTATTTTATAAAACTTTTTTGAAGTCACAATTGTACATCATTTCACTCACAAGATATAATGCATATGTTTTCACACAATGTTATGGTATAATGTAAATGCATTCTATCTCTATATTGCTCTATTGCTATGTGATGCAGGTTCAGCTCCTAGTGGAAGTTTTCTCACATTGTAAGTCATGAGGTTGTAAACCCAACAACTTCTATCCCGGACTATAAATCCAAATCTAAACACATCCTAACTTACCCCTGAAGTGGAAGTAACTTATTTGACTAGAGGTCATTAAGGGAGTAACTGCACTTGATGCAGCAAATAAGGATGTGAGGGATAGTAAACCCACAGCTCTACCTCTCAAGGAGAATAGATGTATATAACTTGAGGTATCTGTAAGCTCGTCTGCATTCTCCCAAAAGGATGCAGAGCTGAAAATGGCACTAAAACAGTCTCTGGATTTATTCTCTCAAAAGGATGAGTCTATTGAAATTCGCCTGTCAGCCAGGGCATCTGTTGGTAAGTCACTACCTCATACACAATACTAAAATACTTCCTATGCACAAAGTGATATTGCACACACTAAGGATGAATTGACGGAAGCAACTCATACTCCGACCATTTTACGGTTAGGATTATAAGTTGAAGGTTCCTCAAAGAACCAAGAGTCTTCACAGACCTAGAGAGAAGGTATTGATCTCAATGCAAAATTCAACAAGATCATTATCTAACTCCCCAGAGGGAACATCTCTGGATCCTACGGGTATCGGGTCCGACATAGGTGCGGACCGGCAACTTGTGAACTATGATTCAGATTTACCTGATGAGTTTAACAAGGTAATGTCTTCACAGACATTTGAAGGGAACTTTGATCTAAATGCTAAATTTTATAGATTATTGTTTACCTTCTCAGAATTCAAATCTGAAACCCATAAAAAGGGAAAATTTTATAAACTTGTAGATTATGACTCATATTCGTCTGACGAATCTAACGAGGATCGGGGATTTGCGAAACCCCATTGCACCACCAGTGACCTCTCTAGAAGGGGCTATGGTGAATTTTCCTTGCAGGTACACATGGATGTTGGAGCTATGAGAGATAAGAGTGATACACTAGTGAGCATGAGTGTAAACACTTGAGAGATGAGAAATGAGATCACTCATTTTAAGTGATATGAGTGGAGAGATGAGTTAAACACTTGTGAGGTACACGAAACAGAATCACACACTCACAGTGAGGAAGAAAGATAAACACCAAATCTCATTCCCTATTCCCCAAACAAAGTTTACTTACAATATTTTGGAGATATAAGGAAATTGTCGGGAGATTTGGTTGTCAAGATGATCAATAGTGAGGCCAATCTATCATATTTAAAGGGCAAAGTTGATCAGCCTACATACTTCTATTCTGGAAGTCTTCATGAAAATCCTTCAACACAAGCAAAGCTTCTTTACTTTATTTCAGCAGACAATGTTATATGTATGAAGAATCTGTTGTACTAAAGGTAAAAGGTGAGTTATAATTGAAAATATGGTATCATCTAATTTACATTTGGATGTTTGCTATAATTGAATGCTTGGAGGATTACTCAACTAAGGGGGAGAGATATATTGAAGAAGATGTACTCAAAGATTGCTTTAGTAAGAGATACTCAACTAAGGGGGAGAATATAAGCTTACCTTAGTGAGGGGGAGATTTTATATCTAAGGGGGAGAGATATGAAAAAGGATATACCTTAGAAAGGGGGAGTATTCACCGTTTTAAGGAAGAGTCATATCACCTTAGATAGGGAGACATAAGGAAGGAGAGAAGTATGAAACGACAAAGAAGAATTCTTCAGTATGTGGTTGACAAGTCATATTCTTTACCACTGAAGAATTCCCAGTATCTGCTAATAATGTTCAATATTAGATGTTAAGGGTTATCAGGCAGATATGTCAAGAAATGAAGATGAGTTACTTAATTCATTGTCAGAGGAACAATCATCTATCATTTCATCAACTGAGATTCTGGAATTGTAATATCTAAACCAGAAATTTTTTTTATGTATTATTTACTATAGCTCTTTAAAGCTTTATCTTCTTCTTGTTTGTAGTTGAGTTATCCTCTAGGAATTTGTATGTTAATGTTTAACAAACAAATAGGGGGAGATTGAAAGGCATATGACATAGCCTATTTGTATTTCGAGGATTCAACTCAACTTAAACAAGAATGTAATAGTAAATAGTATATGTACTGTCACAGGGATCTTAAATGTATAAGTGTCAAGAGAAAGAAGACAAAGTCAATCTACCGTTTTGAGGTATACTACACTTGAAGAAGTTCATTGAGTTGATCAAGCATCAGTGGAGTAATCAAGACAGTGGATTCTATTTATAGTGACAAGAGGTTCCTACAGTCGCAGAATACAGATTATAAAGGTTTGAAAAAGAGTGAAGAAAAGGAAGACATGAACCACAACTTTAAAGTCAATATATGAAGAACAGTCATTGCGGTTAGTCACTCATGAACCAGACAGTACATCGAGTGTCAACATTAACAGTGGTTGTTTATCATTAACTTCAGTGGTTCAAGCTGTCAAGAATGGTATGTTAAGAAAAGAAAGGAACCAAATCATAGAGTCAAAAATAAAGAAAAGCCGTTGGAGTTAGTCGCTCATGAACCAGACTGTGCATCGAGCGTCAACAAAAAATTCGGTGGTAATTCTTTATTACTTTCAAGTGGTTCAAGCTATCATGACTGGTATGGAAGAAATCATTGTGCAAGCAACAGAGGTGCTAAATTAATTAACCACAATGGTTTTGCAATCAAGACTTGCTAAGGAATAATCTTTGTGGAGGATCAAATTTATCAAGACATAGAAGACCACAAGGGTTATGCTATTAAGGAGGTATATTAATTTTATCTTAATTAATTAAGCCATTTGAATTATTTATTTGATAAATTAATTCTATCCCAATTAATTTATTCAATAAATTATTTAAAAGATTAATTAAGTTAGAATTAATATAATTATCAAGCAAGGAGGTATATTAATTTTCACTTAATTAATTAAGTCATTTGATTTATTTATTTGATAAATTAATTCTATTCGAATTAATTTATTCAATAAATTAATTAAAAGATTAATTAAGTTGGAATTAATATAATTATAAAAAGACTTCATATTAATTCTCTTTTAATTAAATTAAATTAGTTGGCTAATTTATTTTATAAATTAATTCAATCAGAATTAATTTATTCTTTAAATTAATCAATTAATTAATTAAATCAGAATTAATATAAGTGTTTAAAGACTTAAAACAATTCTGCTCAGCGAATATGACCTAATCAGTTAAGTCATACCGAGCATTGTTGAGTTAAGTCATACTGACCATTCAAGATTATGTCTTACCGACCTGATTAAGTCTTACCGACTTCTTGCCAGCTGTTGTAAGTCTTACCGACTTCTTGCCAGCTGTTTTAAGTCGTACCTAAATTCTGTTAAGTCATACCGACACATTTTATGTCTTAATGTTTGTGTAAGTCTTAATGAAGAAAATTATGTCTTGGAGCAAGTTTAAGTCATGCTGACAGCTGATTTATTATGTCTTAAAGCAGTTTAAGTCATACCAGATCAGTACAAGACATAAATGGCTATAAATACACCAGCAGACACATCAGAACAGCTCTGGAAAATTATTCACTTCTCCAGCAGAACACAGCAGAGAGAGACCAAGAGAAAATGGTTCCTTGAACATCAAATAAATTCTTGTAAATTATTTCTGGCTTGTATTGCTAAATCTAAACCGACAGAAATTGTTTACTTGCACTTGTGGAACTATCTAGCGGATTAAGTTCCCTAGAATCTCTCGATCTTTTTATTACAAATATAGAAAAGTTCATGTCGAATTTTCTATAGAATTTGTAATAATAAATTTCGATCTTTTTATTTACAAATATAGAAAAATTCATGTCGAATTTTCTATAGAATTTGTAATAATTAGTTTGGTCATCAAACCATTGTAATTTGTACCCGTGTATTTAGACACACCCCATCAAGTTAATATAAATTTTATATTCAACTTGAAATATCGGTATTCGTTTTATTCCGCATCAATTTGTTCTTGATTTAATATTTTAATATTTTTAAGAAAAGATCAAATTCGATAAAACGGTATAGTTTGTATTCAACCCCCCCTTCTACAAACTATTTTGGACCTAACAATTGGTATCCGAGCCTTTTGATTGACGCACAAATCAAGATCCGTATTTTTGTGGTCCTCCAATTGGATTTCGAGTTTGTTGACCCATACAGAAATTAAATCAGGTATTAGACCAAAAAGTCAACTCCTCTATTTTCGATTTTTTAACCTTCAAAAAATTCAATACTTGAGATTTTTGAACTTTAAATAATTTGAACTTATTTTTGGATTCTTTAACTTTCAAAATTTTCAATGTTGAGATTTTTGAATTTCAAAATTTGAACTTATTTTTGGTTTAATAAACATTATTTGATTATCACGCATTACTCTTAAAATAGACGGAATATTTTATGAATATAAAAGTATATTTGATTCCTGAATATGAAAGAGATGTCTGGATCATAATCAAAGCATTATGATATATATATATATATATATATATATATATATATATATATTTTATAGAAGTAATGTGCGAGAATAGAAATGATATGAGAGAATGATATGTGGAAATGAAAGCGAGAAAATGCAAATGTGGAATGATATTTTAAAAAGGGAATAATGATGTGATAAAAAGGGGGATTGCAACAGAGTTGCGTAAATGGCTGTGTCAGGGCTGTGTGCGACACAGTCCAGCATTTATTATTTTATTACGGCACGAAGATGCCAAGGGAGGATGTTAGCAGGTGGCCTTCCTCCAGGGATGATCTTCATTCCCTCTACCGGTAGTAAAAAGAGAGCAGGTACGATTAGGCGACTGATCATCGTCATAACGTATCAGGCGACAGCAGATATCCCCAATGTTTTTTAAAAGAAAGTATAGACAATGGTTTCAAATTTCTGTACTGAAAACAGAATAATGATATGAGATGATGAAATTATGGATACCGATGAAGAAAAACTGATATTATATTATTTAGATTTCTTTCTTATAATAGTAAGTGGATAATGTATTATTAAATAAGAGCTTTACTCTTCCTTAAGGCTTTTAATTGTTTTCTGCTATTATATATGCATATACATATATGTATACCTGTTCGCATTCTAAATTCTAGGTTACAATATTATCTTGCTGAGCTATTATAGCTCACTCTTGCTACTTATGTATATAGCAGCTAGGTCCCATGCCGATACTACGCACTACACCCCGCAAGAGGGTAAGGGAAAGGCGACCTTTTGAGCGAGTGCTGGCAACCATCCCCGAGGTAGTGACAAGCGAAAGGGGCTTAGTAGACTTATGTAAATTAAGGGTGTAAGTTTGTAATAAACTTTTGGTTGTTGAAATGCTTCCTGTAGAAGTATTATTCAACAATGTACTTAGTAGAATTCTGGGTTTGTAATAACTGTTAACTTTAAACTTTTAATATTGTGAATGTTGTTCTTTGAGCATATGACTGGTGTGTGTGTGTGTGTATTAGTATGGGGTCAATAGCTTAATTATTAAATATAAAAAAAAACTCAAGAGATATTGATATTGAATGGAAATTGGACCGTGATGACCTGGATCCTTGACCCCGGATCTAGGGGCGTCACAGATGGTATCAGAGCTACGAGTCATAATGCTCAAGAACAAAAGTGATAATAATAAATGTATCAGTTATAATATAAATTATGAACTTCCATCAAGTTCAGGGGTGGTATATCGCAGGTAGTATTTACTTTAAGCATATATTATAATTTTATAGACTGTTACTAATAGAATTTTATGTTTTATTATAGGGAGCGGAGATGGGTGAGCCGAGTCAGGACCCCCAGTGGCTAGGGATGTCAGAGCAGGAGCTATTAGATCTTCAGCTTGCCGGGGTAGAGGTCCCTGAGTATGCAGTTGAGGACCTCAGGGAGAGACGCAGGGCGGCGGCTAGAGAGAGATTTGAGAGAGAGGAGGCAGAGGAGCAGAGACGGAGAGATGTTGTCGCCATAGTGCCATATATGGGTAGACCTTCTGCAGGATCTGATGAGGCAGGTCCTTCCAGAGTGAGATGGGAGATTTCGGAGGAGGAGAGGCCGTTACGTAAGAGGCCTAGATTGTCAGTTATAGCTGAGGAGGAGGAGGAGGAGATTGAGTGGACCGATATCCATATGATACCTACCCCTGCCTTGCCTATTCCAGTACCATCACCAGTCCCATCTCCCTCACCGAGTCCTGGCCCTCTAGAGGATCCCGCTGAGCCATTCACTCCTCCCGGACATTTTATCTTCTCAGAGGAGGAGATAGAGGGAGATCCGTCTGAGGATGCAGATACCGAGTCTATCCCTCCATCCCCACCATTTGCACCTCCACCACCTCCACCTGTTCAGGCACCTGCCCCAGCTGTTGTGCCCCCTCAGGAGGCCCCCTTACCGAGAGGTGACTCACTACCAGCCATTCTGTTGACGGAGTACTTTGCCCTACAAGGTCAGTTGGAGGAGTCCCGCTGAGTGATAGACACACTGATGCAGAGGTCAGAGAGAGGGAGGGGAGGTATCATTCCTGATGGTATATCCTTGGGATTAGTGAGTGTTGAGCTGCGGGACCTGGGTGACATTAGGAGGATGTTAGCTGACAGAGGAGACCCAGAGTGGAGAGCTGCGATAGTGGATACAGTCACGTCTATGGTAGTCCAGATCCGAGATATTATCAGGGCAAGACTGTGAGTCGGGATAGTAGTCTACGTCTCTAATCAGACTAGTCATCTTACTGATGTCTTTTTGGGGGATTAGTTTAGTTGGTTGCTGTTTTAATCCCAGTCTGATTGGGAGACAGTTAGTAGCACTTTTGTTGTAGCAGACTAGTATGTACAGTTATGTTTGTAGGTTTCGAACCATGTACCCAAGTTGTCAAATATTTATGTAAATTAATGAAGTTTGTGCATTTCTATCTAAATTTTGCTGCATTTTTTTTTATAATAAATGTTGAGACTCAAAAAAAAATAAAAAATATTGATGTATAAAAGGTGATTGACTTAATGAAAAGGCTATCGTGTTAAGGGCGATACACTTATCTACTAAAGTTATAATATAACTAGATGCAAATCGCGTGATAAGAATATTGTGATGTGCAAATGAGTTAATTAATGCTATAATTGTGTATATAGAAATGATGTATATTGTAACCCAAATTTGGGTAATTAATAAGGACCATTGTTATGTACAGAACTATGCCGCCTAGACGCGATAGTAGAGCGAATGCAAGAGAAAATGAGAGAGACGAAAGAAGTCGAAATATAGAAGGTACTAGACTGAACGAAAATGCTCATAATGAAGAAAATCATGAAGAAGAAGAAGAGGAATCAACTGGCCAACAAAGGAATCTGGGAGGTGATCCCTTTGCCCGATTCATGGACTTACTAAGGCAGAATTTAGCGAATCCACAGAATCCTCAACCCCCACCTGTTCTCCCCAATCAGGCAGCTAATTCCTTTCATGCCTTTAAGTCATTAAAACCCCCAGAATTTGAGGGAACCACTAACCCAGTAGTAGCCAGGGCATGGCTAAAAGAAATGGAGAAAGCTTTCGAGATACTGAGGATAGAGGAGGATCAGAAAACAGTCTTTGCAGCCTATCTTTTAAAGGGAGAGGCAAATTACTGGTGGGAAGCTAAGAAGAACCTAGAAGAAGCGGGAGTGATAACCTGGGAGCGTTTCACTAGGGTGTTCCTAGAAAAGTATTCTCCTAGGTATTTAGAAAACCAAATGGAAATAAAGTTTCTGGAGTTAAAACAGGATAACCTAACAGTGGCAGAGTATGAAACTAAATTTACAGAACTGTCGAGGTTTGTTCCTGAGTTTGTGCGTACTGAAGAACAACGAGCGAAAAGGTTTCAACAAGGATTGAAACCCTGGTTACGAACGAGAGTGGCCCCATTCGAGTTGACTGATTATGCTGCAGTGGTTCAAAAGGCATCTATTATAGAGGCCAAGAGTGAGCAGGCTCAAATAGGTCGAGAGAATAAGAAAAGAAGATTTGAGGGTCCGAAAGGAGGATCAAGTGAGGGAAGCTACTTTAACAAAGGAGGTAGAGGACAAAAATCTCAATTTGTGGGAAAGTCGGGGGGTAACAAGACTACTAGTGACACGGTAAACCAAGGTGGTAAATCTTCAGAAACATTTCAGTCCAATCAATCACGACCACCATTACCAGATTGTGACATGTGTTGTAAGAAGCATATAGGAGTCTGTAGGGTGCTGGGAGTAACTTGTTTTAAGTGTGGACAAAAAGGACATTACCTTAACCAGTGCCCATCAACTGATACAAACCCTAAAAGAGATGTTAAGTGTTACCAGTGTGGGAAATTAGGACACATTGCTAGAGATTGTCGTTCCGGTGGGTCATACGCGCCAGGACAGAGTGTGACTGCTTCAAATAGGCCTACTGCTAGAGTGTACAACATGACCTTAGGGGAAGCGTTGACGAAACCAGATGCGGATACAGGTACTTGTTTTTCGATTTAAATTTTGTGTGTAAGTCTTTGGTTAATGATCGACTTAATCAATTAAGGGAATAAATAAGTTAATAATATAGATAAGGAAAATCAGTATCTGTTAAGGGCTAGGAAACGTTATGAAAAGAAAAGTAGGAGTGTTTTGGGAAAACACAAGCTCGTTGAGACGAACAGGAAATATATATTATAGGTAGTATTTTCTTACAATTGTTTTAAAGAATATTATTAGAGCTTATTTTCTGGAAAATTTTACAGAGAGGAGCTATAGGAATATTGAGGTGTTAATATTTATGTCATGATAGAGATCAGAAGATGGTCAAACCATAAGTGAGATACACTACCATTCAGAAAAGGCCAATGTGGTGGCGGATATCTTCGTCAAAAGTGGAAGGAGAGACGAAATAACATGGAATGACTGGAAACATGATGGAAATTGTAAGGAAAAGACAGTAAAAGTACTGCTATTGATAAACTAAATGGCATGTTGATGAATGACAAGGAAGTGATATTGGTGTATTTCAGCGCAAACAAGATAGAGATATTATGAAAGGAAAAGGATAGAGGAAATAGTGTGGAAGTTAGAAGGTGTGAATGAAAAAGATACCTATGGACATTTCCAACATGATTCCGGGACGGAATCCTTTTAAGGTGGGAAGACTGTAATAACCCTAACTTTAGCAATGCTACAGTGATCACATGAATAGTAAAATTTGAGGATTTAGGGAAATGATATGTAGGTACCCTATATTTGAGACATGAAATGAGTAAATAGAAATCATATTAGTGTTGTACTAGGGAAATAAGTTACTCGAAATGACGATGGATTTCAGAGATTCCTGAATTTAGATTTTGAGGATTTTGAGCTCGAACGAACTTCTATTAATTGGATATTAAGGAGTATAGAAATATTAAAAGGATTATATATGGAGGAATTAGTGAATTTAAGTTAAACCAAGGGATTTTTAAGTTAAGTGAATGCTAAGGGAATTTGGATTTTATAAACGATTTCAAAACCACTGGATAGTGTGATATATTCGAAACGAACCACAATTAGACGAGTATGGAGACTAATTAACCAAGGTTAGTAAGTGATAAAGATATTTACCACATTAATATTTATAAGGTTATTAGTAAATACTTAAGGTTAAAAGAACAAGCTTACAAAACACTCATCCATGACATCACACCTTACATCATCTTCCACTAACTCAAAAATTAGGACAAATTAGTCATTTAACCATGTATTTTCTACTAAACTCTAGAACTCTTGATGGATTAGGATGAGATGAGATAAGGTTAGCAAGCAAACACAAAAATCTCTCCACTTCTCCACCTTTTCTTCCATTCGGTTTTTGTAGAAAAAAAAAAGAAAAAAAAAATTTCAAAACCCTAGCTCTCTTCAATAACAATTCAAGGGAAAAATTATGGAGCTTCTTGGAGGTTAGGAAGAATTATCTACAAAGTTTTATAGCAAACCAACATCATTTGCCAAGGTAATAAAATCATGGAAGTTACTAGAAAAGATGATGAATAGTGTTTTCAAGTGTTAACTTTGTTTTAATGGTTTCTTTTAGTTGATTCAAGCTAGTATAAGGTTCATTAAGGATATATCAAGGATTGTTAAAGGTTATCAAAGCTTCAAGAAGGTATAATCATGCTTGCTCTTTTATATTTATGATGGATATTGTTTGGTTTAGTGATTAAGTGGTGTAAATGTTAAGATTATGATGATCCATGTGTTTGTAAGTGATTAAAGTTGAATATGGAAGTGTTTGGGATTGTAACCATGGCTGGTAATGAAGACCACATGGTGTAGGTGATGATTATTGTGTTTGATAATTGATTTGGAGGAGTTGGATTTATGGAAAGTATGAAAATATAGCCGTTATAATGTCCGTTTTTCGTTAGAACTACAAACTGCCCTGTTTGGTGACCCCTGTATTCGTACGGTACCTCACTGCCTAGGTGACCAATTGACCATGAAATGATAGAGCTTAGTTCATAGATCGTTTTGATATAAGGTACGTTAAAATCTGACGTACGGTTTAGGAGAAAAGTCAGTTTTAGTGAAAGACGTTCGGAAACCGAGAAAATGTAATTGTGTTAACTTTGAAGCTATAACTACCATACTTAAACATTTTTAAAAATTATGAAACTTTGGGATAGTGTAGTAAGGTAGTCAAAGAGTTGTTACCAGTTGACCTTGTGGTAAAATTCGAAATTCATATTTTCTGAGAATTTTTACAGTTAAGTGTGATCGTTAGGGGAAATGGTGAAAACCCCTGAAACTTCGAATAAGGTTTTAAATGGTTAAGTTCTTGAACCTTTGGGGTAATAGTAATACGTTAAACATATATTAAAGTTTCAAAGGTAATGTTATACAAGAGTGTAGTGAGTAAGAGATGTGGTTCTAACGACAGTCCTTTTGTGTTTATAGAAACTCCGGAAGAGGGACGAGCCATACTGTCAGGATACCAAAACCAAGGCAAGATTTCTTTTATCCTTACCTTGGAAAACTATTTTATTTTCAAAGTAAATGATTTCATGGAATATATATGTTATTCTATGTTTGCTATATTGCTAAGAATTATTTCCCTGATATTGGAATTAAAGAGAAATGGATATGATTATGAATGGAGCGAATATGCTTTATGGTAAAGAGAGGTGAAAGAGAATGGTATCAGTTGTTATCTAAAGTAAATAAAAGAATGGTATCAGTTGTTATCTAGGGTTATATGGTTTATAATACTATATTAAAGATATTCTTTTTGAGTATCAGTGGTTTAATAAACATTATTTGATTATCATGCATTACTCTTAAAATAGACGGAATATTTTATGAATATAAAAGTATATTTGATTCCTGAATATGAAAGAGATGTCTGGATCATAATCAAAGCATTATGATATATATATATATATATATATATATATATATATATATATATATATATATATATATATATTTTATAGAAGTAATGTGCGAGAATGGAAATGATATGAGAGAATGATATGTGGAAATGAAAGCGAGAAAATGGAAATGTGGAATGATATTTTAAAAAGGGAATAATGATGTGATAAAAAGGGGGATTGCAACAGACTTGCGTAAGTGGCTGTGTCAGGGCTGTGTGCGACACAGTCCAGCATTTATTATTTTATTACGGCACGAAGATGCCAAGGGAGGATGTTAGCAGGTGGCCTTCCTCCAGGGATGATCTTCATTCCCTCTACCGGTAGTAAAAAGAGAGCAGGTACGATTAGGCGACTGATCATCGTCATAACGTATCAGGCGACAGCAGATATCCCCAATGTTTTTGAAAAGAAAGTGTAGACAATGGTTTCAAATTTCTGTACTGAAAACAGAATAATGATATGAGATGATGAAATTATGGTTACCGATGAAGAAAAACTGATATTATATTATTCAGATTTCTTTCTTATAATAGTAAGTGGATGATGTATTATTAAATAAGAGCTTTACTCTTCATTAAGGCTTTTAATTGTTTTCTGCTATTATATATGCATATACATATATGTATACCTGTTCACATTCTAAATTCTAGGTTACAATATTATCTTGCTGAGCTATTATAGCTCACTCTTGCTACTTATGTATATAGCTGCTAGGTCCCATGCCGATACTACGCACTACACCCCGCAAGAGGGTAAGGGAAAGGCGACCTTTTGAGCGAGTGCTGGCAACCATCCCCGAGGTAGTGACAAGCGAAAGGGGCTTAGTAGACTTATGTAAATTAAGGGTGTAAGTTTGTAATAAACTTTTGGTTGTTGAAATGCTTCCTGTAGAAGTATTATTCAACAATGTACTTAGTAGAATTCTGGGTTTGTAATCACTGTTAACTTTAAACATTTAATATTTTGAATGTTGTTCTTTGAGCATATGACTGGTGTGTGTGTGTATTAGTATGGGGTCAATAGCTTAATTATTAAATAAATAAATAAAAACTCAAGAGATATTGATATTGAATGGAAATTGGACCGTGATGACCTGGATCCTTGACCCCGGATCTAGGGGCGTCACATCTTGGACATTACAAAAGAAGGAATATGACCAAGACGTTGATGCCAGATAGTTGGTCTGAATTATGAGAAGCAGCAAGAATAGTTGAAGAAGATGAAACCGGTGGTATGTTGAGTAGTTGATAGAGACCTCCAATCATGTTACCAAGAACCAATTCCGTCTTCTGGTATTGGCCCTGCAGATAACATTTTTGAGAGGTGAAATGAACAGTGGATTGGAGTTGAGAAGACAACTTACTCATAGAAAGCAGATTAAAAGCAAAAGTGGGAATATATAAAACATCAATGATCAGTGTAGTCAATGGAAAAAGATAAACTGATCTCATGTGAGTGACAGTGGCATTTTGTCCATTTGGAAAAGTTACATTCAAAGGCTCAGACAAAAGCTTAAGATCAGACATATGGTTTATATTGCAGCACATGTGATTAGTGGCCCCCGTATCAAGTACCCAAACATTATCAGGAATGTGTGTATATGAGAAAAAAGAAAATGTGGTACCTGCAAGATGAGTGGCTAAGCTGTACTGACCAGTATTAACAGAGTTTGTGCCAGAATTTTTAGAATTTAAGCACTGCATTAAATTGTTGAGCTGAGTCTGAAGAGCATCCATCTTTGTTAAATTTTTATCATTAGAAGAAGCATCATAAGAACTCTGTAGAGTCTGAAGTTGAGCTGTAGAAGAAGCTTGCATAGCAGTAGAGGATTTTGGCACATTAGACTTTGGTGTAAACCTGCGTTTGCCTTTATTGTTCGGATGAGCAGGATGATCAAGAGGATAACCATGTAGTTTGAAACACTTCTCCATAGTATGACCTTTAAAGTGACAATGAGAACACTCTAGAACTGGATTTGGAGGCCTGTGTAAAAACCCGATTTTTCGGAATATTATTTCTAAATTCTCAGTTAAAATAAAATACAATTCTTTATTCAATAAATCTGAAATTAATGAAAGTCAAATCGAAAGCCAACACAATAATCTGAAATAATCAAATTAGAAACGCAGCTACACAAATTCAATAATCAATGTCTAATTAAAAACTGGAATTATTCTATAATACGGTAAATCTTTTCCAATCAGGTAGTACAAAATCCACAAGTTCTCTTCCTTATTCGATCCAAAGCTTAGTTACCTGAAATATATTAAAATAATGAGCTACAAAGCCCAGAAAATAAATATCGCTCGACGGCTCAAAATAATACTTTAAAAAAAACAAAAGTTCTAAAGCTGTAAATCGATAAAAGAATTTTAACAGTAAAATAACATTTTATTCCCACAGTTTTAAGTCACGGTCACACTATGCCAGTGACACGGCTTCTATAGTTGATGGGGGCTAGTTTACGTCCCTCGTTAAGTCAAACTCAACAAGGTATCTATGTGTTCCGGAACGTGCGTAAACTAGTTCTATATGTCACACTATCCAGTGACCGGATTCTATGATTCGATACGCAACTAAAACTGGGGATTCTTATAAAAAAAATTTCTAAATTCTATTTTCGATATTACAATTTTCAAAAATCAAATACTACAAATACAATAAAATTAACAGAATAGAAACAGAATTGATAATATTAGTAAGCAACGAAAAGTCACTTACCTCAATGTTGATTTCGTACCCTGAAAATAAGATCACAATAAATCTTAAATGTTAATTCAATATCTATTAACAGTAAAATAAAGCGAATAAGCACACACCTTAATACAATTCATGCGGCAATTACATATAACTTACTCAAAGAAAATTCCAAAAATAGCACACCATAATATATTACAAAATAGACCATTGATAACAAAATCAGCCCTGATTAGTTTTTGAAATTATCAAATTACTTTATGAAAATGATTTTATCTGAAAAAGTACAAAACACGAAAAACGTAGACAATTCTGAGACCTTTCCAGAATAGTAAGGCTCGATAAAAACAACCAAGTAACGAATTCAGAAATTAGATATTTGCGGACAGCAGAACAGAATCAGACCCTGACTTCCCTAGTATTTTGTTGTTTAAGACTTCCAAATCACAGAATTTGACGGAGTAATGCAAACTAAAGACGTAGAGCACGAAAATATCTTTCCAAAATGATATCATAATTTTTGGACAAAAAATCAATTTACTATGAATTTTTGAAGTTAGCCTTCTCAATTTCGAAAACACACCAGCAGGTCACTAAATCACAAAAAACTCATATTTACAGGATGAATTTCGAAAAACACAAAGAATCAAAGTTGTACAATAATTAAAATACCTTTTCAGAAAGTCTAATTTCATGGAATTCCGATGAATAACGAATCAGATACGAATTTTACAAGAATTCAGAATCCAAATATACTATACATACAAAATTGGAGTAATCATACGAATACAACTCATGGACATATATATATATATATATATATATATATATATATCAGATTCTACACCTATACAAATACTCAAGAGAACGTACAAGGATCCTTAACATAATCAAAATCAATCAAATATAATACACATGAATTAACACGAATATCAAGTTAATTAAAGAATCGTTACCCCTTCTTTTTATTCTTGTTATGAGTCTTCCTCCTCTGTTCCTCTTCTCCTCTCTTCCTCTTCTCCTCTTGTGTTCTTCTCTCTCTTTCTCTCTCTCTCTCTCTCTCTCTCTCTCTCTCTCTCTCTCTCGACATTTCTTTTTTCTTTACCTGACTGCTACCTAGAATGCTAGAGTTTTTTCTATATTCTTTTGTAACCGATGTCTTTATCCTTACTAATTAGTCTTTAACGATACATCGTTTTTAATAAAAATAAAACTACTAATATTTAGCCGAAATTAAAAATTTAAAAATCAATTATGACTTACAACCCATTAATCTTTTATTTTTAATGACTTTCTACAATAACTCCTCTAAAATTGAAAAATTTTATAATTTTAAATCTTAAATTATTAATACTAAATTACCAAATTATTTACTAAAATTAATCTAAAAACCTGGGATGTTACAAACTACCCTCCTTAAAAGAATTTGGTCCCCAAATTCTCAAAAAATCATAATATTTCTAGAACCACACCTATCTCAAAAATTCGCGAGCTACCTAAATTGCCCACAAGTCAAGCCTATTAGGCAGTCTACAGGAAAATAACCTGGCTCTGATACTAACTGTAAAAACCCGACTTTTCCGAATATTATTTCTAAATTCTCAGTTAAAATAAAATATAATTCTTTATTCAATAAATCTGAAATTAATGAAAGTCAAATTGAAAGTCAACATAATAATCTGAAACAATCAAATTAGAAACGCAGCTACACATATTCAATAATCAATGTCTAATTAAAAACTGGAATTATTCTATAATACGGTAAATCTTTTCCAATCAGGCAGCACAAAATCCACAAGTTCTCTTCCTTATTCGATCCAAAGCTTAGTTACTTGAAATATATTAAAACAATGAGCTGCAAAGCCCAATAATTAACTATCGCCCGACGGCTCAAAATAATACTTTAAAAAAACAAAAATTGTAAAGCTGTAAATCGATAAAAGAATCTTAACATTTTATTCTCACAGTTCTAAGTTACGGTCACACTATGCCGGTGACACGTCTTCTATAGTTGATGGGGGCTAGTTTACGTTCCTCGTTAAGTCAAACTCAATAAGGTATCTATGTGTTCCAGAATGTGCGTAAACTAGTTCTATATGTCACACTATCCAGTGACCGGATTCTATAATTCGATACGCAACTAAAATTGGGGATTCTTATAAAAATCTTTTCTAAATTCTATTTTCGATATTACAATTTTCAAAAATCAAATACTACAAATACAATAAAATTAACAGAATTGATAATACTAGTAAGCAACGAAAAGTCACTTACCTCGATGTTGATTTCGTACCCTGAAAATAAGATCACAATAAATCTTAAATGTTAATTCATTATCTATTAATAGTAAAATAAAACAAATAAGCACACACCTTAATATAATTCATGTGGCGATTACATATAACTTACTCAAAGAAAATTCCAAAAATCGCACACCATAATTTATTACAAAATAGACCATTGATAACAAAATCAGCCCTGATCAGTTTTTGAAATTGGCAAATTACTCTATGAAAATGATTTTAAAATGTAGACAAATCTGAGACCTTTCCAGAATAGTAAGGCTCGATAAAAACAACCAAGTAACAATTCAGAAAGTAGATATTTACGGACTGCTGAACATAATCAGACCCTGACTTCCCTAGTATTTTGTTGTTTAAGACTTACAAATAACAGAATTTGACGGAGTAATCCAAACTAAAAACGTAGAGCACGAAAATATCTTTCCATAATGATATCGCTCATAATTTTTTGGATAAAAACTCAATTTACTATGAATTTTTGAAGTTATCCTTCTCAATTTCGAAAACACACCAGCAGGTCACTAAATCACAGAAAACTCTTATTTACATGATAAATTTCGAAAAACAAAAACAATCAAAGTTTTGGATAATTAAAATACCTTTTCAGAAAGTCTAATTTCATGAAATTCCGATGAATAACGAATTAGATACGAATTTTACAAGAATTCAAAATCCAAATACACTATACATACAAAATTGGAGTAATCATACGAATACAACTCATGGACATATATATATATATATATATATATATATATATATATATATATATATATCAGATTCTACACCTATACAAATACTCGAGAGAACATACAAGGATCCTTAACATAATCAAAATCAATCAAATATAATACACATGAATTAACACGAATATCAAGATAATTAAAGAATCGTTACCCCTTCTTTTTATTCTTGTTATGAGTCTTCCTCCTCTCTTCCTCTTCTCCTCTTGTATTCTTCTCTCTCTCTCTCTCTCTCTCTCTCTCTCTCTCTCTCTCTCTCGGCGTTTCTTTTTTCTTTACCTGACTGCTACCTAGAATGCTAGGGTTTTTTCTATATTCTTTTGTAACCGATGTCTTTATCCTTACTAATTAGTCTTTAACGTTACATCCTTTTTAATAAAAATAAAACTACTAATATTTAGCCGAAATTAAAAATTTAAAAATCAATTATGAGTTACATCCTATTAATCTTCTATTTTTAATGACTTTCTACAATAACTCCTCTAAAATTGAAAAATGTTATAATTTTAAATCCTAAATTATTAATACTAAATTACCAAATTATTTACTAAAATTAATCTAAAAACCTGGGATGTTACAGCTTGTCACTAAACCAATTTGATACATAGCCAGAATGAGTATTCGAGGACATGTTAACCATCATTGCAACAGGAGAAATAGATGGAGAATGGGTTTTACGTTTTTTCTCTTCTTGTTTAAGCAACATATAAGCTTGATTCACAGTTGGCCAAGGATTCATCATGAGCAATTGGCCACGAGCTGCTGTATAGCTTGAATGTAAACCCATCAGAAACTGAATCAAATGTGTTTTCTATATTTGTGCCTCCCACTCTGTAATAGCTCCACAAGTACAGTTTTCTAAAGCACGAAGTTCATCCCAGAAACCTTTTAATTTGTGAAATAAAACTCAATAGAATCGTTGCCTTGCTCCAATTTGAACAAAGAACGTTGAGTCTCATAGAATTTGTGGCCAGTAACAGCAGAAAAACGATTATTAAGCTCATTCCAAATAGCTTGAGCACTGTCCATATAGTTCATGCTATTGCTAATGTCATCGGAGACAGTGTTTAAAATCTAGGTAATGACCATGTCATTAACACGCTTCCAATGCACAAATAATGGTGAAGTAGCAATAGGAGCAACATATTCACCAGTGACAATAACAAGTTTGTTCTTAGCAGAAAGAGCGATTTGTAAAGAACGTTTCCAAGATGCGTAATTCTCATATCCGAGTAATTTCTTAGAAATAAGAATCATACCGGGTTGATCATTGTCATGAAGGAAAAGAGGATGTGTATTATTGTCAATAAACGAAGAATTAGGTAGACAGTGTGTTTGATCATCGTGTGTAGGATTGGTAGTAACAGGAGATTTTAGAGGTGTAAATCGAGAAGAAGCCATGGTAGTGTTGCTTAAAACAGCATCAACATATGTAAATTGATGAAACATTCAATCAAGAGCGAAGAAATTCAATCAAGATCGAGAGAGATCGAAAGAGAGATTGAGAGAGATTAAGAGAATTCGAGAGAGATCGACAATACAATACATCAACAATCAATCGACATAGAATGATCAATAAACCAAAGATCAATCATCAAGAACAGAGAAAAACGCAGTATAATCAAACAAGAACAGAAAAAACGTAATAGATGAAATATAGATATGAGAACGTACTTACAAGGCGATGAAAAAGAAATTAGCGAAAAAAGTGCTCTGATACCATCTAAAGATTGATAAAACCAGTTCAACAAAGGAGTCTCAAGCTCCAACATAAAACTATACATACATTTCTTATATCTACATAGCCAAGAAGACTATTGAGTTTGTTATAGAAATTGTATTCAGAAAAAGTGAAGTCTACTGCTGCTAAACTAGCCTTATATACAAGAGGATAAAACGGTTACGATAAGTGCATTGAGATATGATAAAGTGCATTGTGATATGATAAACAAGCTGTGATAACAGGTTGTGATAATGGACTGTGATAAGTGCAATAACTGAATCTATTTTTTTTTAATTTATTGCAGTGATCAGTGGTTCTATCATGGGAGTATAGGACATGTACTGAAATTTTGAAATTTTGTGACGCACGTCCAAAATTTATGGCATTGGATCAAACGGATGGTAAGCCAATTCATAAAATTCTGTATATATTAATCATCAAAGTAGGATTCCTCAGACCTTTTACATATTTTATTTGCTTTGTGTTTTTATGCATGGCATATGATTCGTAAACAAATTTTGATGTCAAATTATTTCAGTAGATTGTAAAACGTACCAAGTTTATTTTAATTGCAGTCAACATAAATTTATATTAAGTGGCGGCCGGTTTTAGGATCGACTCGATCCATTTTTCTATTTTTTTAGAATTTTAGAATTTTAAATATTAATAAACAAAAAAATATCATTTAACATATTAGAGGTAGAATAAATGTTTGAATTTATAGAGAGAACATTTCTAATTTATAGGAAAGACATCTATACTATTATATAATAACCGAAACATTAAAAGTTTTGATACCTGTTTTTCGGTACTTCATGAATTTACTTATTTACCCTTGAGTATAAAGAAAAATATATACGATATTTATACTATTAATGTTGGGTTTCGAGGCAACAAACACAGCGGAAAGCAATAATTAAAACAATAAAATCGAAACCCTACCGCAGGATCCATGCAAAAACATGATATTTAATTCGGCATTAGATGATTACCTTAAGAAGCTTTACAAATTGATGACAGATGGAGGTTCAAAGCAATCACCACGCAGCCCTCTTCGAGATCTACGTTGCCAAAGTAGTCCACACGAACGCTTGATCGTCCAACGATCACCGGAGCCGGTACTAGCCGAAGAACATGCCTATCTCTCTCTCTCTAGCCTCTCATACGTTTTTCTCTAAAAACGAATTGCAAAAGTGTAACCCTAAACAATACATCATAATGTATTTATAGGGAAGAGAGATTGGGCTTCTCCAAACCCATTCTTATTTGGTTTTAATATTAAATTCGAATTATATTTAATTATAATTAAGACTAGCTCAATTAATTAAATATTCAATTTCGAATTTAATAATTTAATTTAAATTCTTAATTTAAATTAAAACTCCTTTTAAACGTTCTTATTGTCTAACCCTTTAGGTTATTATTACGTTGGCAATAATTTTAATATCCAATAATAAAATTATAAACAATGAGCGACATCTAGTAATACATCATTGCTACCCAAGTAATAATAATAATTGGTGATCCAATTAAACCTTTCGTGATTAATGTTTCCATGTAATATAATCCCTTTAACCATATATTATAGATTAAACTCGAGGCATGTCATTAGTCATCCTCTTCAACGTTTAATCCGGATTTCCTTGATCAATGAGTAGACTATTAAAACAAATCAATATTTGAGCATGGCCATGCATTTTCATAGTCTCACTCAATCAAGAGGCCAATAATATCTCTCCTAATAATAGGAGGGTTAAATCCTATATCTATCATTCATATTTCTCATACGACTCATAATATACCCGATCTCCACTTTTATCATCACCCGGTCAAAGGTAACTTTTAATGTAGTCAAAGTATATTAATCCTCATATAGAAATATAATGATGTCAAGTCTAAGGATCATTACACCATTATCACTGTGAGTCTTTCTAATGACCTTATTAACATGTAGAATCTCACAACGGGTTAATCCAGTGCCATGTATAATATTACATGCACCTATGTTATTGACTTTAGTATCACTATACCTATGACCAATGAGATGTGGTCATCTGTCAATAAACATACTAATCTTTATGCATTATAATTGTCCCTTAATAATAATGCTCGATTAGGGATATTTAGGAATATAAACACTATTCATATAATCTCATTTTTAAGTCACATACTTAAAGATATAGAATACATGTTCTATATTCCAAGGACATTTATTACTCTAACATTTATATCGCAGTAAATTGAGACATAATAAATTAATGTAGAATAATCCATAGAACATAATCATCAATAACAAAATAGTCTTTCCTAGAAGCACAACTACATTGTCTCTAGGGCACTAACCCTATCAATCTCCCACTTGCACTAGAGCCAATCACCCATGTATCTAATACCCATGGAACTAGTGTGACCTTCGTGCTTCTGCTGCAACATTATCATTAGTATGCACTTTACATATATGCATATCTCCTCTCTCGTTTATCTCTCGAAGAAGGTGATATCTCCTAAGTATATGATTTGCCTTGGAATGAGAGCTTGGTTCCTTAGCCTGCGCAATGGCTCCATTGTTATCGCAATACAGATCAACTGGATCTGTGATCGATGGAACCACACCAAGTCCTCTAATAAACTTCCAAATCCAAACAGCCTCTTTGGCTGCTTCACTAGCAGCAATATACTTAACTTCCATTGTAGAATCAGCTAATGCCTCTTGCTTTGAACTTTTCAAGCTTACAGTACCTCCATCTAGACAAAACACGAATCCAGACTGGGACACAGAATCGTCCATATCTTTCTGGAAACTAGCATTATTGTAACCTCTTACAACCAGCTTCTCATCTCCTCCATATATCAAGAACGAATTTTTAGTCCGTTTAAGGTACTTAAGAATATTCTTGACAACTATCCAGTTACCCTCACCTGGATTAGACTGGTATCTGCTCGTCATGCTAAAAGCATACGAAACATCAGGACGAGTACATATCATTGTAGAACCAATTGCCGAAGCATATGATACTTTACTCATACGGTCCTTATCATCTGATGATATAGGACAGTTTTCCTTTGAGATCGCTATCCCATGAGACATTGGGACATAGCCCATCTTTTCCTCTTGCATCCCAAAACGATGCAATACTTTGTCAATGTATGTACTCTGACTTAAGCCGATTAATCTTTTAGATCTATCTCTATAGATCCTGATCCCTAAGATGTAGGTAGCATCGCCTAAGTCTTTCATTGAGAAACTTTTTCCCAACCAAGTCTTCACAGCCTGTAGAGAAGGAATGTCATTCCCTATTAATAATATGTCATCTACATATAATACTAGGAATGCCACATGGCTCCCACTAACCTTTTTGTATACACACGGCTCATCCTCATTTTGTATGAAGCCAAACTCTTTGACTGTTTCATCAAAACGGATGTTCCATCTCCTTGAGGCCTGCTTCAATCCATAAATGGATCGTCGCAACTTACAAACCATTCTAGCAAACCTTGAATCGATAAAACCCTCAGGTTGTGTCATGTACACATCCTTTTCTAAGCTCCCACTTAAGAAAGCGGTCTTGACATCCATTTGCTAGATTTCATAGTCATAATAAGCTGTTATCACAAGCAAAATCCTGATGGATTTGACCATAGCAACCGGTGAGAAAGTTTCATCATAGTCAATACCATGAATTTTCTTGAAACCTTTCGCCACTAGTCTTGCTTTGTAGGTCTACAAATTTCCATCCATGTCAGTATTCTTCTTGAAAACCCACTTGCACTCTATGGGTTTTACCCCATCAGGTGGTGCAACCAAAGTCCATACTTGGTTTTCATACATGGAATCCATCTCAGATTTCATGGCCTCCAGCCATCTCTCAGAATCTGAATTATTCATAGCATCCTTGTAGGTGAGAGGCTCATCATTATCTATAAGCATCACATCGCCACTTTGAGTCAGGAGAAATCCATAATATCTCTCCGGCTCATGGCGAATCCTACTGGATCTACGAACGACCTGTGTTTCTTGAGCAACATCGTTCTTAACACCTTGAGTCTCATTCTGCTCATGTTCCAACTCTGGTTCAACATTATCTTGTAGTTCTCGATCCTCATCGAGATCTATTGTCCTCCCACTATTTTTCTTAGAAAGCAATTCTCTCTATAGAAATACAACCGTTCGAGCAACAAACACTTTGTTCTCGGATGGTTTATAGAAATAATACCCTTTAGTTTCTAATGGGTATCCTACAAAATTACATTTGTCTGATTTCGGTCCTAGCTTATCAGAGATAAAATGTTTCACAAACGCTTCACATCCCCAAACTTTCATAAATGACACGCTATTACGTTTCTCAATCCATATCTCATATGGTGTCTTTTGAACCGATTTTGAAGGAACTCAGTTTAGTGTTTGTGTAGCCGTCTCTAGGGCATAACCCCAAAAACTAATTGGAAGATCCGCATGACTCATCATCGACCGTACCATGTCTAACAAGGTACGATTTCTCCTTTTAGACACACCATTCCATTGTGGTGTTCCAGGAGGAGTGAGTTGTGATACGATACCACACTCCTTTAGGAAATTCTTGAATTCCAAGCTTAAGTATTCTCCCCCACGATCAGATCGTAGAGTTTTAATACTTTCGCCTAATTGCTTTTCAACTTCAGCCTTATACTCTTTGAATTTTTCAAATGATTCGGATTTGTTCTTCAAAAGATACACATATCCGTATCTACTAAAATCATCAGTAAAGGTTATGAAATAATAAAAGCCACCTCTTGCCATCGTACGTATTGGACCACATACATCACTATGTATCAATTCCAATCGTTGGTGGCCCTCTCACCTTGACCGGTAAAAGGAGCTTTAGTCATTTTGCCAATGAGACACGGTTCGCATTCTTCGTATGATTCAAAATCAAAATTATCCAAGTATCCATCCCTATGTAATTTGGAAATGCGATTCTCATTTATAAGGCCTAAACGACACTGCCAGAGGTATGTTTGATTTGAGTCATTTGTCTTAAGACGTTTATTACTTATATTATAGACAGGAGTATCAAGATCAAGAACATATAAACCATTAAACAAACGTGCAACCCCATAGGTAACATTATTCAATGAAAACGAACAACCATTGTTCTAAATCAAAAATGAAAAACCAATCTTGTCCAAACAAGAAACGAAAATAATGTTTCTACAAATCGCAGGCACGTAATAACAGTCCTCAAGTTCTAAAATAAGCCCGGTGGGCAACGATAAATAATAAGTCCCTACAGCTAAAACAACAACCTTTGCTCCATTGCCAACATGTAGGTCGACTTCTCCTTTCGCCAAAGTTCAACTTCTTCGAAGTTCTTGCACATTTATACAAATGTGGGAATCACATCCAGTATCTAATACCCATGATGAAGAAGTAGATAAATTGACTTCTATAACATAAATACCTGAATCAGAAATATGAACAACATTCAGTTTCTTTAGATCCTCCAAATAATTTTGACAGTTTCTCTTCCTTTTCACCCTGTTTACACACATACAAGGCCTTGCTTGTATCAAATCTCTCTTGACGAGCATGTCCTTCAAACATACATTTAAGGTGATCGATCATCATATAAGAATCAAAATTCTCATGTTGTTTCTGCAGCTCAGGACTCATAGTCGCAAGCATCAAACAAGTGACATCGGTGTCAACATCCAAATGCTTCTGATAAGCATTTCATTGAGCCTCCGTTGCACCTTTAGAGAGAGATCCAGGGCGTGGAATATATATGACATAGAGATTTCGCTCTTGCTTGAGGACAATCCTCAAATTCCTTTGCTAATCTAGGAAGTTAGTTCCTGTCAACTTGTCCTTCTCAAGGACTGATCGTACAGAGAAGTTTATTTGAGTTGTTTGCCATTTGAATATCCACAATGTTAAAATGCATAAAATAATTAGTTTGCAGTATTATTAAGTTATGTTCAAGTGATTATTTATATATATTCAAAATATATATCTCCCACTATTTTTATCAAATTAATAGCCCTTACTATTAATTCGAAAAGTATATACCATAAATCTTTCTAGTGAGCCAAGATCCATATTTCGTCATGTCCTAAGTCAACCACTGGTAGTCCTTAAAACATGATTATTTAGGTAGACAACATTTGTCAATTATATCACATATAACTCTTGGATAGTTTGGTAGAACAACATTTGTTCACATAACAACATTTGTTCCTATTTATCCAATAAATCTCACCAAACTCTATGCTTCTAAGTTCATAATAGTTGAATATAACCGTTTATTTTCACCTTATTATGACGACTCAGTTAAGTTAGACCCAATGATACAACGGTCGAATATAACCGTTTATATTCGTCGCATCTCACCACGATAGATAGGAGTCCCCTGTCACTGACAGCCCTTCCCCTTATCGATCTAGGATTCGATGAGTGTTCATTCATTGGAAAGCATCTGATTAAAACTTAATATTTTGTTAAGGGATTTAGAAAATTTATAACGATCATGATCACATCATAAAGAGATCCTCAATTTTTCCTTGAACCAAATATTTCAAATTGACATCTTAAATTGTTCATTTCCAGGTAGATGGAGGATCCCAATGGTCACACTTAATACCCATTAACCTTACGAATACGCATATCCGCTTTTGTCATAAAATCCCAATTTTAGATATCAAAAAACCCATATTTAATTCCGTGTTTTAAAAATCCATATTTCATAAACACAAGAATCTCATGATCGTTTGTTAATTTTAAAATCTTGAATCGTTACCGATTTTATCTTGTTTAGCAGGCATGGCATGGGTGTCGTATCTAATACATACATGATTAATCTAATTAAACATGCATCTTTATCTCTACACATACATTGTATCGCATACATTCATATATATATAAAGTGCATAAATTAAACGTGTTTGGTTATGGCCCATCCTATGTGATCTTTTTCAAGCTAATGAAAAGATCAAGGTCAATCTATGGTGGTTAACAAAATACAATTACATACAAGTCTTCTCCATTGCATCTTCGTGGGGAATCGCCTCCTTGCTTCCTTATTCTTCTTGTCGTCTTTAAAAGTTACATTGAATTCTTGAAAAACATGCTACACTAATAAACTTACAAGATGAACTCGAGTTACATTCGAGATTTATTAATTACAAGAAACAACGACATGCAAGTCGTATTTAGAACCCAAACCATAAAATCAAAACCACTATCCTATTGGTCTTAGGGCCATAACCAATCACCATGCTCATATAACAATTAAGAACATGTAACCATATCATATTTCAGATGATCCAATCAAAGAAATCATATAACACAAAAAATCAGAAAATCAGAATCAAATTCTGATAATAATAAATCGCCGTTTTCAGGCAATAAACGGCGTCAAACGCCTTACAGATGAGTCGCTGATAGCTTTGCTATCAGTTTTGTTCAGACGGTCTTTTGCAGTCAAAAAACACATATCGTTTGTGTAAATCAGACACTGGACACAGATTTCACCAAATCTGCGCAGCGTATACAGAAATCGTATCGTATACAATCCCCATATCAAGAACAAACATAAATCATATATATATCAGTATATATACAGATTATATAATCATCATATGATCATCTCAATCATCATCAACATACAGTTTATACATATATATCAAAATCAACGCATCATACATGACAATCATCAAACATGCTCGTATATATATCAAAACTGTAACATATAACCGAATTAAAACGTTTTTGCAAGTAGCTCTGATGCCATTGTTGGGTTTCGAGGCAACAAGCACAGCGGAAAGCAATAATTAAAACAATAAAATCGAAACCCTACCGCAGGATCCATGCAAAAACATGATATTTAATTCGGCATTAGATGATTACCTTAAGAAGCTTTACAAATTGATGGCAGATGGAGGTTCAAAGCAATCACCACGCAGCCCTCTTCGAGATCTACGTTGCCAAAGTAGTCCACACGAATGCTTGATCGTCCAACGATCACCGGAGCCGATACTAGCCGAAGAACATGCCTATCTCTCTCTCTAGCCTCTCATACGTTTTTCTCTAAAAACGAATTTCAAAAGTGTAACCCTAAACAATACATCATAATGTATTTATAGGGAAGAGAGATTGGGCTAAACCCTAAATCGAATTGGGCTTCTCCAAACCCATTCTTATTTGGTTTTAATATTAAATTCGAATTATATTTAATTATAATTAAGACTAGCTCAATTAATTAAATATTCAATTTCGAATTTAATAATTTAATTTAAATTCTTAATTTAAATTAAAACTCCTTTTAAACGTTCTTATTGTGTAACCCTTTAGGTTATTATTACGTTGGCAATAATTTTAATATCCAATAATAAAATTATAAACAATGAGCGGCATCTAGTAATACATCATTGCTACCCAAGTAATAATAATAATTGGTGATCCAATTAAACCTTTCGTGATTAATGTTTCCATGTAATATAATCCCTTTAACCATATATTATAGATTAAACTCGAGGCATGTCATTAGTCATCCTCTTCAACGTTTAATCCGGATTTCCTTGATCAATGAGTAGACTATTAAAACAAATCAATATTTGAGCATGGCCATGCATTTTCATAGTCTCACTCAATCAAGAGGCCAATAATATCTCTCCTAATAATAGGAGGGTTAAATCCTATATCTATCATTCATATTTCTCATACAACTCATAATATACCCGATCTCCACTTTTATCATCACCGGTCAAAGGTAACTTTTAATGTAGTCAAAGTATATTAATCCTCATATAGAAATATAATGATGTCAAGTCTAAGGATCATTACACCATTATCACTGTGAGTCTTTCTAATGACCTTATTAACATGTAGAATCTCACAACGGGTTAATCCAGTGCCATGTATAATATTACATGCACCTATGTTATTGACTTTAGTATCACTATACCTATGACCAATGAGATGTGGTCATCTGTCAATAAACATACTAATCTTTATGCATTATAATTGTCCCTTAATAATAATGCTCGATTAGGGATATTTAGGAATATAAACACTATTCATATAATCTCATTTTTAAGTCACATACTTAAAGATATAGAATACATGTTCTATATTCCAAGGACATTTATTACTCTAACATTTATATCGCAGTAAATTGAGACATAATAAATTAATGTAGAATAATCCATAGAACATAATCATCAAATAACAAAATAGTCTTTCCTAGAAGCACAACTACATTGTCTCTAGGGCACTAACACTATCAATTAAAACACCTAAAATAAATAATAACATAATATAATTAATAGTAATTAGTCGATTGCCTTTTCACATTACTTTTAGTTGAAGATATTACCTTTTATAAACACCTAAAAACATCAAACGTATCATATCTTCCAATCATTAATATTTCCAAAACATTAAAAGTTTTGGTACCTGGCTTTTTGGTACGGTACGGTACTTACCTTATTTAATGGTTTTACTTTATTACCCTTAATTATTTTACTTAATTAATGAATTAAACTAATAATATTATAGTTACTAATAACTAACTGATTACCTTTTCCAGCTAAAAGGTGATATCTCTTCTATATTTTATAACTAAAATATCTCATTTTCAAACTTGATTGTTTTTTGGTACCTGTTTTTTGGTACTTCGTGAATTTTCTTATTTACCCTTCATTATATATAAAGACAACTATATACGATATTTGTACTATTAAAGCAGCTAAAATAAATAATAACATGATATAATTAATAGTAATTACTCGATTGCCTTTTCACATTACTTTTAGTTGAAGATATTACATTTTATAAACACCTAAAAACATCAAACATATCGTATCTTCCAATCATTAATATTTCCAAAACATTAAAAGTTTTGGTACTTGGTTTTTTGGTACGGTACGGTACTTACCTTATTTAATTGTTTTAGTTTATTATCCTTAATTATTTTACTTAATTAATTAAATAAACTAATTATATTATAGTTACAGTTGTGCCCAAAATCTCTATGGGCTAGATTTAGGCCCATTGGCTTTAAGGATCCAATCCATAAGATTAATATGGGTTACGTGTAATAACCCTAACTTTAGCAATGCTACAGTGATCACATGAATAGTAAATTTTGAGGATTTAGGGAAATGATATGTAGGTACCCTATACTTGAGACAGGAAATGAGTAAACAGAAACCATATTAGTGTTGTACTAGGGAAATAAGTGACTCGAAATGACGATAGATTCCAGAAATTCCTGAATATGGATTTTTAGGATTTTGATTTCGAATAAGCTTCTTTTTGATATTAAGGAGCATGGAAACACTATAAGAATTATATATTGAGGGATTAGTGAATTTAGATTAAACCAAGGGATTATTAAGTTAAGAGAATACCAAAGGAAATTTGATTCGTAAACGATTTCGAAAACCACTGAGATAATGAGGTATACTCGAAACGAACCACAATTAGACGAGTATAGAGACCAAGCAACCAAGATTAGTAATCTAACAAGGATGCATACCACATTATTATTATCCAAGATTAATAACATAATACTTAGAAAAACAAGAAATGAGAATATTAGATCATCTTAATGACATCACTAATGACATCATTTTCCACTAATTGTTATTAAGGGTAAATTAGTCAATTTCCAAGGAAAATATCAACCAAGGCTTCTAGGACAAGCTAGGATTTAACAAATATTAGCATAATACAAATGAGATAAGATCATTTAGCAAAAGAAATCTCTTCCTCTCCCCTTCATCAAGCTCCATTCGAATTTCATAAAAAAAAAGGAGAAAAGAAATTCCAAAACCCTAGCTCTCTTCAATAACAAATCAAGAGGAAAATCATGGATGATCTTGGAGGATATAAAGAGTGATATACAAAGTTTTATAGCCATCCATCATCATTTAGTAAGGTAACAAAAATTGTGAAGTTGATGATGAATAGTAAATGAATAGTAAAATCTTAGTATTAACTTTGTTTTAATGGTTCCTTTAGTTTATTCAAGCTAATTCAAGGTGGTTTAAGGTGTACCCAAGGCTTGTTAAGTGTTGTCAAAGCTTCAAGAAGGTATAACTACTCTTGCCCTCTTTGTATTATGGTGGAAATTGAGTGGATTAGTAGTTTAGTGATGTAAATGTAAAGTTTATGATGATTATGTGTTATAAATGGTTTGTTTTGATATGGAAATTGTGTGTTGTGGACTTGTAACCATGGTTGGGATGTATACCACATGGTGTAGGTGATGGTGTATAAGGTGGATGTTTGATTTGGAGGAGTTTGATTTTGGAAAGTACGAAATTATAGTCGTTATAATGCCCGATTTTCGTTAGGATGTGAATTGCCCTGTTTTGGACCCCCTGCATCCGTACGGTACCCTACTGTCTAGGTTACCAATTGACCATGAAATGATAGAGCTTAGTTCATAGATCGTTTTGATATAAGGTACGTTAAAATCTGACGTACGGTTTAGGAGAAAAGTCAGTTTTAGTGAAAGACGTTCGGAAACCGAGAAAATGTAATTGTGTTAACTTTGAGGCTATAACTACCATACTTAAACATTTTTAAAAATTATGAAACTTTGGGATAGTGTAGTAATGTAGTCAAAGAGTTGTTACCAGTTGACCTTGTGGTAAAATTCGAAATCCAAATTTTCTGAGAATTTTTACAGTTAAGTGTGATCGTTAGGGGAAATGGTGAAAACCCTTGAAACTTCGATTAAGGTTTTAAATGGTTAAGTTCTTGAACCTTTGGGGTAATAGTAATACGTTAAACACATATTAAAGTTTCAAAGGTAATGTTATACAAGAGTGTAGTGAGTAAGAGATGTGGTTCCAACGACGGTCCTTTTGTGTTTATAGAAACTCCGGAAGAGGGACGAGCCATACTGTCAGGATACCGAAACCGAGGCAAGATTTCTTCTATCCTTACCTTGGGAAATTATTTTTATTTTCAAAGTAAATGATTTCATGGAATATATATGTTATTCTATGTTTGCTATATTGCTAAGAATTATTTTCCTGATATTGGAATTAAAGAGAAATGGATATAAATTATGAAATATGAATGTGGATATGATTATGAACAGAGCGAATATGCTTTATGGTAAAGAGAGGTGAAAGAGAATGGTATCAGTTGTTATCTAAAGTAAATAAAAGAGAATGGTATCAGTTGTTATCTAGGGTTATATGGTTTATAATACTATATTAAAAATATTCTTTTTGAGTATCAGTGGTTTAATAAATATTATTTGATTATCATGCATTACTCTTAAAATAGACGGAATATTTATGAATATAAAAGTATATTTGATTCCTGAATATGAAAGAGATGTCTGGATCATAATCAAAGCATTATGTTATATATATATTTTATAGAAGTAATGTGCGAGAATGGAAATGATATGAGTGAATGATATGTGGACATGAAAGCGAGAAAATGGAAATGTGGAATGATATTTTAAAAAGGGAATAATGATGTGATAAAAAGGGGGATTGCAACAGACTTGCGTAAGTGGCTGTGTCAGGGCTGTGTGCGACACAGTCCAGCATTTATTATTTTTATTACGGCACGAAGATGCCATGGGAGGATGTTAACAGGTGGCCTTCCTCCAGGGATGATCTTCATTCCTTCTACCGGTGGTAAAAAGAGAGCAGGTACGATTAGGCGACTGATCATCGTCCTAACGTATCAGGCGACAACAGATATCCCCAATGTTTTGAAAAGAAAGTGTAGACAATGGTTTTCAGATTTCTATACTGAAAACAGAATAATGATATAAGATGATGGAATTATGGTTACAGATGAAGAAAAACTGATATTATACTCCCTCCGTCCCGACAGATTGTTTACGTTTGCTTTTTGCACGGAGACCAAGGATTATGATTAAAATAAGTGAAGTAGTGGGTGTAATAGTAATTTATTGTTAAAATTAGTGAAGTAGTGGGTGTAATAGTGATTTTATTGTTAAAGTAAGAGAAGTAGTGGGTGTAATAGTATAAAGTATTGTTAAAATAAGTGAAGTAGTGGGTGTAATAGTGTTAAAACTTACTATTTAAGGAAACGTAAAGAATTGGTTGGGACGTCCCAAAAAGGAAAGTGTAAACAATTGGTTGGGACAGAGGGAGTATTATTTTAGATTTCTTTCTTATAATAGTAAGTGGATGATGTATTATTAAATAAGAGCTTTATTCTTCCTTAAGGCTTTTAATTGCTTTCTGCTAGTATATATGCATATACATATATGTATACCTGTTCACATTCTAAATTCTAGGTTACAATATTATCTTGCTGAGCTATTATAGCTCACTCTTGCTACTTATGTATATAGCAGCTAGGTCCCATGCCGATACTACGCACTACACCCCGCAAGAGGGTAAGGGAAAGGCGACCTTTTGAGCGAGTGCTGGCGACCATCCCCGAGATAGTGACAAGCGAAAGGGGCTTAGTAGACTTATGTAGATTAAGGGTGTAAGTTTGTAATAAACTTTTGGTTGTTGAAATGCTTCCTGTAGAAGTATTATTCAACAATGTACTTAGTAGAATTCTGGGTTTGTAATAACTGTTAACTTTAAACTTTTAATATTGTGAAAGTTGTTCTATGAGCATATGACTGGTGTGTGTGTTTTAGTGTGGGGTCGAATAGCTTAATTATTAAATATAAAAAAAACTCAAGAGATATTGATATTGAATGGAAATTGGACCGTGATGACCTGGATCCTTGACCCCGGATCTAGGGGCGTCACGGATGGTATCAGAGCTAAGAGTCATAATGCTCAAGAACAAAAGTGATAATAATAAATGTATCAGTTATAATATTAATTGTGAACTTCCATCAAGTTCAGGGGTGGTATATCGCAGGTAGTATTTACTTTAAGCATATATTATAATTTTATAGACTGTTACTAATAGAATTTTATGTTTTATTATAGGGGGCGGAGATGGGTGAGCCGAGTCAGGACCCCCAGTGGCTAGGGATGTCCGAGCAGGAGCTATTAGATCTTCAGCTGGCCGGGGTAGAGGTCCCCGAGTATGCAGTTGAGGACCTCAGGGAGAGACGCAGGGCGGCGGCTAGAGAGAGATTTGAGAGAGATGAGGCAGAGGAGCAGAGACGGAGAGATGCTGTGGCCATAGTGCCATATATGGGTAGACCTTCTACAGGATCTGACGAGGCAGGTCCTTCCAGAGTGAGATGGGAGATTCCGGCGGAGGAGAGGCCGTTACGTAAGAGGCCTAGATTGTCAGTTATAGCTGAGAAGGAGGAGGAGGAGATTGAGTGGACAGATATCCATATGATACCTACCCCTGCCTTGCCTATTCCAGTACCATCACCAGTCCCATCTCCCTCACCGAGTCCTGGCCCTCTAGAGGATCCAGTTGAGCCATTCACTCCGCCCGGACATTTTATCTTCTCAGAGGATGAGATAGAGGGAGATCCGTCTGAGGATGCAGATACCGAGTCTATTCCTCCATCCCCACCATTTGCACCTCCACCACCTCCACCTGTTCAGGCACCTGCCCCAGCTGTTATGCCCCCTTAGGAGGCCCCCTTACCGACATGTGACTCACTACCAGCCATTCTGTTGACGGAGTACTTTGCCCTACAGGGTCAGTTGGAGGAGTCCCGCCGAGTGATAGACACACTGATGCAGAGGTCAGAGAGAGGGAGAGGAGGTATCATTCCTGATGGTATATCCTTGGGATTAGTGAGTGTTGAGCTGCGGGCCCTGGGTGACATTAGGAGGCTGTTAGCTGACAGAGGAGACCCAGAGTGGAGAGCTGCGATAGTGGATACAGTCACGTCTATGGTAGTCCAGATCCGAGATATTATCAGGGCAGGACTGTGAGTCGGGATAGTAGTCTACGTCTCTAATCAGACTAGTCATCTTACTGATGTCTTTTTGGGGGATTAGTTTAGTTGGTTGCTGTTTTAATCCCAGTCTGATTGGAAGACAGTTAGTAGCACTTTTGTTGTAGCAGACTAGTATGTACAGTTATGTTTGTAGGTTTCGAACCATGTACCCAAGTTGTCAAATATATATGTAAATTAATGAAGTTTGTGCGTTTCTATCTAAATTTTTGTTGCATTTTTTTTATAATAAATGTTGAGACTCAAAAATATTGATGTATAAAAGGTGATTGACTTAGTGAAAAGGCTATCGTGTTAAGGGCGATACACTTATCTACTAAAGTTATAATATAACTAGATGCAAAACGCGTGATAAGAATATTGTGATGTGCAAATGAGTTAATTAATGCTATAATTGTGTATATAGAAATGATGTATATTGTAACCCAAATTCGGGTAATTAATAAGGACCATTGTTATGTACAGAACTATGCCGCCTAGACGTGATAGTAGAGCGAATGTAAGAGAAAATGAGAGAGACTAAAGAAGTCGAAATATAGAAGGTACTAGACTGAACGAATATGCTCATAATGAAGAAAATCATGAAGAAGAAGAAGAGGAATCAACTGGCCAACAAAGGAATCCGGGAGGTGATCCCTTTGCCCGATTCATGGACTTATTAAGGCAGAATTTAGCGAATCCACAGAATCCTCAACCACCACCTGTTCTTCCTAATCAGGCAGCTAATGCATTTCGTGCCTTTAAGTCATTAAAGCCCCCAGAATTTGAGGGAACCACTAACCCAGTAGTAGCCAGGGCATGGCTAAAAGAAATGGAGAAAACTTTCGAAATACTGAGGATAGAGGAAGATCAGAAAACAGTCTTTGCAGCCTATCTCTTAAAAGGAGAGGCAAATTACTGGTGGGAAGCTAAGAAGAACCTAGAAGAAGCTGGAGTGATAACCTGGGAGCGTTTCACTAGGGTGTTCCTAGAAAAGTATTCTCCTAGGTATTTAGAAAACCAAATGGAATTAAAGTTTCTGGAGTTAAAACAGGATAACCTAACAGTGGCAGAGTATGAAACTAAATTTACAGAACTATCGAGGTTTGTTCCCGAGTTTGTGCGTACTGAAGAACAACGAGCGAAAAGGTTTCAACAAGGATTGAAACCCTGGTTACGAACGAGAGTGGCCCCATTTGAGTTGACTGATTATGCTGCAGTAGTTCAAAAGGCATCTATTATAGAGGCCGAGAGTGAACAGGCTCAAAGAGGTCGAGAGAATAAGAAAAGAAGATTTGAGGGTCCGAAAGGAGGATCAAGTGAGGGAAGCTACTTTAACAAAGGAGGTAGAGGACAAAAATCTCAATTTGTGGGAAAGTCGGGGGGTAACAAGACTACTAGTGATACGGTAAACCAAGGTGGTAAATCTTCAGGAACATTTCAGTCCAATCAATCACGACCACCATTACCAGATTGTGACATGTGTGGTAAGAAGCATATAGGAGTCTGTAGAGTGCTGGGAGTAACTTGTTTTAAGTGTGGACAAAAAGGACACTACCTTAACCAGTGCCCATCAACTGATACAAACCCTAAAAGAGATGTTAAGTGTTACCAGTGTGGGAAATTAGGACACATTGCTAGAGATTGCCGTTCCGGTGGGTCATACACGCCAGGTCAGAGTGTGACTGCTTCAAATAGGCCTACTGCTAGAGTGTACAACATGACATTAGGGGAAGCGTTGACGAAACCAGATGCGGATACAGGTACTTGTTTTTTTTTATTTAAATTTTGTGTGTAAGTCTTTGGTTAAGGATCGACTTAATCAATTAATGGAATAAATAAGTTAATAATATAGATAAGGAAAATCAGTATCTGTTAAGGGCTAGGAAACGTTATGAAAAGAAAAGTAGGAGTGTTTTGGGAAAACACAAGCTCGTTGAGACGAACAGGAAATATATATTATAGGTAGTATTTTCTTACAATTGTTTTAAAGAATATTATTAGAGCTTATTTTCTGGAAAATTTTACAGAGATGAGATATAGGAATATTGAGGTGTTAATATTTATGTCATGATAGAGATCAGAAGATGGTCAAACCATAAGTGAGATACACTACCATTCAGAAAAGGCCAATGTGGTGGCGGATATCTTCGTCAAAAGTGGAAGGAGAGACGAGATAACATGGAATGACTGGAAACATGAGGGAATTTGTAAGGAAAAGACAGTAAAAGTACTGCTATTGATATACTAAATGGCATGTTGATGAATGACAAGGAAGTTATGTTGGTGTATTTCTGCGCAAACAAGATAGAGATATTATGAAAGGAAAAGGATAGAGGAAATAGTGTGGAAGTTAGAAGGTGTGAATGAAAAAGATATCTATGGACATTTCCAACATGATTCCGGGACGGAATCCTTTTAAGGGGGGAAGACTGTAATAACCCTAACTTTAGCAATGCTACAGTGATCACATGAATAGTAAATTTTGAGGATTTAGGGAAATGATATGTAGGTACCCTATACTTGAGACAGGAAATGAGTAAACAGAAACCATATTAGTGTTGTACTAGGGAAATAAGTGACTCGAAATGACGATAGATTCCAGAAATTCCTGAATATGGATTTTTAGGATTTTGATTTCGAATAAGCTTCTTTTTGATATTAAGGAGCATGGAAACACTATAAGAATTATATATTGAGGGATTAGTGAATTTAGATTAAACCAAGGGATTATTAAGTTAAGAGAATACCAAAGGAAATTTGATTCGTAAACGATTTCGAAAACCACTGAGATAATGAGGTATACTCGAAACGAACCACAATTAGACGAGTATAGAGACCAAGCAACCAAGATTAGTAATCTAACAAGGATGCATACCACATTATTATTATCCAAGATTAATAACATAATACTTAGAAAAACAAGAAATGAGAATATTAGATCATCTTAATGACATCACTAATGACATCATTTTCCACTAATTGTTATTAAGGGTAAATTAGTCAATTTCCAAGGAAAATATCAACCAAGGCTTCTAGGACAAGCTAGGATTTAACAAATATTAGCATAATACAAATGAGATAAGATCATTTAGCAAAAGAAATCTCTTCCTCTCCCCTTCATCAAGCTCCATTCGAATTTCATAAAAAAAAAAGGAGAAAAGAAATTCCCAAACCCTAGCTCTCTTCAATAACAAATCAAGAGGAAAATCATGGATGATCTTGGAGGATAGAAAGAGTGATATACAAAGTTTTATAGCCATCCATCATCATTTAGTAAGGTAACAAAAATTGTGAAGTTGATGATGAATAGTAAAATCTTAGTATTAACTTTGTTTTAATGGTTCCTTTAGTTTATTCAAGCTAATTCAAGGTGGTTTAAGGTGTACCCAAGGCTTGTTAAGTGTTGTCAAAGCTTCAAGAAGGTATAACTACTCTTGCCCTCTTTGTATTATGGTGGAAATTGAGTGGATTAGTAGTTTAGTGATGTAAATGTAAAGTTTATGATGATTATGTGTTATAAATGGTTTGTTTTGATATGGAAATTGTGTGTTGTGGACTTGTAACCATGGTTGGGATGTATACCACATGGTGTAGGTGATGGTGTATAAGGTGGATGTTTGATTTGGAGGAGTTTGATTTTGGAAAGTACGAAATTATAGCCGTTATAATGCCCGATTTTCGTTAGGATGTGAATTGCCCTGTTTTGGACCCCCTGCATCCGTACGGTACCCTACTTTCTAGGTTACCAATTGACCATGAAATGATAGAGCTTAGTTCATAGATCGTTTTGATATAAGGTACGTTAAAATCTGACGTACGGTTTAGGAGAAAAGTCAGTTTTAGTGAAAGACGTTCGGAAACCGAGAAAATGTAATTGTGTTAACTTTGAGGCTATAACTACCATACTTAAACATTTTTAAAAATTATGAAACTTTGGGATAGTGTAGTAATGTAGTCAAAGAGTTGTTACCAGTTGACCTTGTGGTAAAATTCGAAATCCAAATTTTCTGAGAATTTTTACAGTTAAGTGTGATCGTTAGGGGAAATGGTGAAAACCCCTGAAACTTCGATTAAGGTTTTAAATGGTTAAGTTCTTGAACCTTTGGAGTAATAGTAATACGTTAAACACATATTAAAGTTTCAAAGGTAATGTTATACAAGAGTGTAGTGAGTAAGAGATGTGGTTCTAACGACAGTCCTTTTGTGTTTATAGAAACTCCGGAAGATGGACGAGCCATACTGTCAGGATACCGAAACCGAGGCAAGATTTCTTCTATCCTTACCTTGGGAAATTATTTTTATTTTCAAAGTAAATGATTTCATGGAATATATATGTTATTCTATGTTTGCTATATTGCTAAGAATTATTTCCCTGATATTGGAATTAAAGAGAAATGGATATAAATTATGAAATATGAATGTGGATATGATTATGAACGGCGCGAATATGCTTTATGGTAAAGAGAGGTGAAAGAGAATGGTATCAGTTGTTATCTAAAGTAAATAAAAGAGAATGGTATCAGTTGTTATCTAGGGTTATATGGTTTATAATACTATATTAAAAATATTCTTTTTGAGTATCAGTGGTTTAATAAATATTATTTGATTATCATGCATTACTCTTAAAATAGACGGAATATTTTATGAATATAAAAGTATATTTGATTCCTGAATATGAAAGAGATGTCTGGATCATAATCAAAGCATTATGTTATATATATATTTTATAGAAGTAATGTGCGAGAATGGAAATGATATGAGTGAATGATATGTGGACATGAAAGCGAGAAAATGGAAATGTGGAATGATATTTTAAAAAGGGAATAATGATGTGATAAAAAGGGGGATTGCAACAGACTTGCGTAAGTGGCTGTGTCAGGGCTGTGTGCGACACAGTCCAGCATTTATTATTTTTATTACGGCATGAAGATGCCAAGGGAGGATGTTAGCAGGTGGCCTTCCTCCAGGGATGATCTTCATTCCTTCTACCGGTAGTAAAAAAAGAGCAGGTACGATTAGGCGACTGATCATCGTCCTAACGTATCAGGCGACAACAGATATCCCCAATGTTTTGAAAAGAAAGTGTAGACAATGGTTTTCAGATTTCTATACTGAAAATAGAATAATGATATAAGATGATGGAATTATGGTTACAGATGAAGAAAAACTGATATTATATTATTTTAGATTTCTTTCTTATAATAGTAAGTGGATGATGTATTATTAAATAAGAGCTTTATTCTTCCTTAAGGCTTTTAATTGCTTTCTGCTAGTATATATGCATATACATATATGTATACCTGTTCACATTCTAAATTCTAGGTTACAATATTATCTTGCTGAGCTATTATAGCTCAATCTTGCTACTTATGTATATAGCAGCTAGGTCCCATGCCGATACTACGCACTACACCCCGCAAGAGGGTAAAAGAAAGGCGACCTTTTGAGCGAGTGCTGGCGACCATCCCCGAGGTAGTGACAAGCGAAAGGAGCTTAGTAGACTTATGTAGATTAAGGGTGTAAGTTTGTAATAAACTTTTGGTTGTTGAAATGCTTCCTGTAGAAGTATTATTCAACAATGTACTTAGTAGAATTCTGGGTTTGTAATAACTGTTAACTTTAAACTTTTAATATTGTGAATGTTGTTCTATGAGCATATGACTGGTGTGTGTGTGTTTTAGTGTGGGGTCGAATAGCTTAATTATTAAATATAAAAAAAAACTCAAGAGATATTGATATTGAATGGAAATTGGACCGTGATGACTTGGATCCTTGACCCCGGATCTAGGGGCGTCACATTACGATTGAGGTCCCTTAAGATAAATGGGACCAAATAACATGTGAAATGGATCTGGACAGGTTCAGGTTCCCGAAGAGACAGGTTCCTGTACACAGGATCCCGAGAGACAAGTTCCTGCAGACAGCTTCCCGGGAGACAGGTTCCTGAGAGACAGCTTCCTGTACGAGAACAGATTTATGCCAGCAGATTTAGAGTATGATTAAGCCTCCTATTCTTTAGGAGCAAGTCATGAACATCAACTCCTTATTGGAATGCATTCCTTGGGCGCAGATGATCCTTGAGTACTTCCAATAAGACTAGAACTAGTAAAGACACTCCTAGCCGGGCTAGAACTTGAGTTCTACTCGACTTAGGTCGCTGTTTGCACAAAATCACGCAAGCGTATGTGGTCACAAGTAATATAGAATTAAGTTGAGTTCGTTCCCACAGAGATCTGGTTTAGGTTTCAATTCAGTTAATGCACCTATGCAACAATGTATGGTTTTTATTCACTGCTAAGACAATTAACAAATTTGAGGGTTGATTAACTAAAATTAAATAAAGGAAATTAACAAACTAAGATTTAATTAACTAACGAGAATTGGAATTGAATTACTTATGCGAGAGAAAATATGGGATTCTAACTTCATTAAATACTTCGCTTAGATCTGACGCCTTCAATCACTATATGCCATGATATTGATATCTGATCGTACAACACGGAACAAGTACACACTACCTCTCAGTATGTGTGTACCAAACTACTCATACATCCACAAAGAGATAGAAGATGAATAGACACCAATTATGCTTAGACCCTATATCTCTATAGAATTTGAAAACATAGCGGTTGAAGAACAAGTTATCCATAAAGATCACACAAGGTAGTATAAAATAGTTCAAATTACACCACGAATCATGTTGACAATCATGAACCTATGCTAGCATGGCAAGTTCTAAATCTCAAGATCCACTCTCGCTTCACAAGAGATTAATATATTAGATGTTAGCTACGCATCTAACAATTAAGAATAACCATACTAGGATATCAATAAACATCACACACAGATCTTTAAAGCATCAAAATACTAAAGCTCCGTAAGTAAATCCTTTTGAATCCCATGGCAACGATTAGTTCATAATCGAACCGCTCGTCATCATGGGATCTGATGAAACCATGATAATAAACAAAGTATGAATAATAATTATTCTAGAGTAATAGAGTTAAGAAAACAAATCCCAAAAAACATCAAAGAGTATCGCCTAATTTAGAAGAAAACAAAAAGTAGATCTAGATCTCCGTTGCTTGTCACGAGCGTAGGAATCCTTCTCCAAGTCTGAATCTCTATCTTTGGCTCTCTCTGTGTGTTATGAAGGGTGTTGGTACGTATTATAATGATAGGAAGTGTTTATATAGGCCCTAGAATTCTTTTCCAGCAAGAAAAGTCCAAAAATACAACTTAAATTCGAAATAGAAGAAAAATCAGGATTTTCTGCCGACAGGGCCGCGCCCCTGCGCGTGCAGACCGCGCCCCTGCACGCCCAGGATGCCTTCTAGCAGGCCCGCGAGCTAGACTTCTGCCAAGCTCTTGTTTTTGTCATCTTTTCTTCGTTTTGCCTCCTTTCGCCTCCGTTCTTTTTGCAAGCTGCCCCTCTTCAATTCCTTGACTCAAATCCACCATAAAATACACGAATTGATACCTCACCAATACCAGAAAGTAATCCTGCACCATCTCACTAAAAACACATCAAAACACAACATACTTGAGGCCAAGTTAATCAATTTAAGTCAATTAGAAGCGTTCCAAGTGGATATAAAATCCACTTATCACACCCCCAAACTTAAACCGATGCTTGTCCTCAAGCATAAACAAACTCAATACAACTAATGCAATGCAATGCATGAATGTAACTAATATGAAAATGCAACGACCCCCTCAGACTAACCAAAACCAATCAATAAGCAAATATCTCAAAGAATGCAATACATCCAAACAGAGCTCGATTAAGTCCCTGTATACTAACAATACATGACAGAAACGTGAGTGTGTGCGATGCTCATCAGATATACTCCTAACACTAAATCAAAATCATACCTATTCTTTGCCAAGACAATCACAAGTTTATAAATAGAATGAACGGTAAACACTTCATAACCTAGGAACACCTCCATCATCATTCGAGTTAGGCAGGAATTCATGCTTTATTACTAACAACTACAACACATAATACTATAACAACGCATGCTTATTTAACCGTGCAATGAATGAGACCCCAAAAGGCTTATACAATAATACCCATGTAGCGAGTGTTAGGTTAGTGGATCCCAGACTATAAAAGCCTTAGGTCACTAGGCACAAAGTCCCCGCGAACTTAGTTGCTCGAGTATTAAAGAGCTCACCCTGGTTAATTCTGCATTTAACAATTTAAACCTCTTTTTTTTCCTTTTTTTTCGATTTTTTTTCTGTTTTCTTTTTTTTTTCTCTTTTATATATGCAATCTGGAATGAGTATTCTCATCCAACCCTAGACTACTCATAAAGATATGAGCCGGCTACTAGCCATTTGATGCCTAGCCATTATTAACAACTATAAACAACTAGCATGAAATTCCTGGTTTCCCCCAAACTTATACTTTAGTGCTCCAACATTATCAAGGGAATAACGAAAATTCTAAATATAAACAAGTGATTAAATCTAAAACAACCAAACAAGCATAATCTCAACCTAGCCCAAAAGCAAACGATGAGACTGTGTAAAAATTTTGTTTCTGAAACATGCAAGTCAATTTCATAGGAACTATAAATCAACCCTCTATTCATCATTACCACACTCATTTAGACATCGACCTACCAATCAGAATTAGCTCATCCTAAGGGATCATGAAATATGCATGCTATGCAAATGCAACTAAAATGGACTCACATGGTATAAAAACAAGATAACAAAATGACCTATATGAAACAAACATGCAATAATATGAATAAATATGAATGAATTACCACTAAACATGCAAAACATGAACTCCTACATGAACAAATGATACACTAACACTACTCATGCCCAAATCACCCCCAAACTTAGAATATTCAATGTCCCCATTGAATTGAAGGTAATACAAGGGATTGCAGGAAACATACCTAATCATCGGCAGGATCACCCTCCTCGGGTGGGGAATCTGGTGGCGGTTACTCAGCATGAGCTCCCAAAAATAGGCCAAGTGACCTCTACACCCTCCGTACAAAAATAGTAATCCAGAATTATGATGAATTGGGGAAAATGCTCTTTTATTGAAAGCAGGAAATCCAAGGGTTGCCTTCCAATAAGCGCCTTCGTTTAAAGTCTTTAGCTAGACATGACAATGGCTTTTTCTCTTGAAAATTTCTACATCATATCTCTATATGGCCATTTAATTATCTTTTCCAGGGCTACATCCTTGATGTAAAGTTTCAGCCTTCTTTGCTCCTCAAAAGTGTTCTCTTCACTACCTGGACAAGTTAGCAACAATAACAATAAGCAAAGTAGATATTGACCCAAATATGCATACCTCAGGTGATCTGGTGGTTTAAGCTCGAGTTTGGAAGCTTCTTCAACATGATGATTGTCATTATTAACTACCAAAGACTGATCAAGAGTAGAAATAAATGGATTAAGTACGGAAGTGGGTGGTTCACCAACAGAAGTCTTAACAACAGACTTAGGATCAAAAGAACTATCTTCAAGTTGAATTTCATGCTTAGAACAAATAGCATTCAATTTCTCTAACATCTCATCAGAAGTAAAATTCCTATACAACTCATGAAGATCTTTATTACCCTCATACTTTAACAAAACATCTTTCTCAAGAACAGACTCAATTGCATTATCCTCAAGATTTGACCATGTAAGAACCTCATCAATCAGCACCTGAGAATCCCAAAGATCAGCCACGCCTAATTCCTCATTTTCAGTATCAGACTTTCCTTGTAAAGCAACGTCTAATGGATCCGACTTCAACATCTGATCAAACGCTTTATTCTGGCCAGTATCAACCCCTTCCACTCTAAAGCACTATTCATTCTCCGCAGGAAATTTCATGGCCTTGAACACATTAAAAGAGACAGTCTGATCTTGCACTCTCATTGTGAGCTCTCCTCTCTGAACATCTATCAAAGTACGGCCAGTAGCGAGAAAAGGCCTTCCCAAGATGATGAGAATCTTCTTATCTTCTTCAAAATCAAGAATAACGAAATCCGCAGGGAAGATGAGTTTATCAACTTTTACCAAAACATCCTCCACGATACCTCTAGGATAAGTGATCGACCGATCAGCCAGCTGTAAAGAGATATTTGTAGGTTTAGGATCGGGCAGACCAAGTTGCATGAAAACAGACAGAGGCATGAGATTGATGCTAGCTCCCAAGTCACACAAACACTTGTCAAAAGATAAGTTGCCAATGGTACATGGTATGGTAAAGCTTCCTGTATCCTTAAGCTTCGGTGGCAATTTCTGCTACAGAACCGCACTACACTCCTCTGTCAACGCAACAGTTTCCAATTCCTCGAGTTTCAGCTTCCGTGAAAGAATATCCTTCATGAACTTGGCATATCTTGGCATCTTTTCTAAAGCTTCTGCAAAAGGAATATTAATGGACAATTTCTTGAAGACGTCCAATAATTTCTGAAATTGCTTTTCTTGACTTTTCTGCAAGCGTCGAGGATACGGAGGAGGCGGATAGATCTGATTGCTCTTTGTAGACTGCTCCGGAATAGACTTTTCAGCAGACTTCTTACTCTTTTCCACTTCATCGTTCAATTGATCAGCCACCAAGTCAGATTTCTCAATTTCTGGCCCTACAAATTTTTCAACCTGCTGATTCTGAACTTCTTCATCTTCCTTAGCTGCTGATTTCTGCTCGGTTGTAACCTTTCCGGATCTCAAAGTTACTGCCTTCACCTGCTCATGGACTTCCCTCTTGCCTGGATTAGCCTTCGTATCACTAGGAAGAGATCCCTGTGGTCTGTTAAATAAGGCACTTGCAATTTGCCATATCTGATTCTCCAAGGTCTTGATAAAAACTGCTTGACTCTTGCACATCATCCTCAACTCTTCCAATTCAGATTTTTCAGAAGAAGACTGCCCCGCACTTGCATGAGGCTGTTGCTGAAATCCCGGAGATTGATATGGTTGCCTTGGAGCATACTGCTGTTGATAGCCAGAATGATTGAATGGCTTAGCTCCATATTGCTGACCTTGAAACTGCTGATAAGGCTGTGGTTGTTGAGCACCTTGATTGTTGCTCCAGCTGAAATTAGGATGATTCATGTTATTCAGATGATAAGTGGCTAGAGCTGGTTGCGACGGTCGCTGAAAATTGCTCACAAACTGTGTCGATTCAAAAGAGATAGCACACTGATTCGTATCATGTGCACCCGCACAAAGCTCACACACACTAGCCACCTGCTGAATTCCATAGTTGGTCAGAGAATCCACCTTCATGGTCAAAGCCTTCAACTGAGCTGCTATAGTTATAGCTGCATCCACATCCAGAATTCCTGCTACTTTGCCTTGAGATAGTCTCTGAGTTGGATTTTGATATTCATTAGCAGCCATCGTCTCAATTAGATCATAAGCTTCCTCGTAGCTGTTTGCCCATAAAGCTCCACCTGATGCTGCATCTAGCAAAGGTCTAGATTGTGCTCCCAACCCATTGTAGAAACTATTGATCACCATCCAGTCAAGCATACCATGATGAGGACACTTTCTAAGCATCTCCTTGTAGTGTTCCCAAGCTTCACATAAAGATTCACCAAATTGCTATGCAAATTGAGTAAGAGCGTTCCTTATTGCTGCAGTTTTAGCCATGGGGAAGAATTTAGTGAGGAATGTCTGCGCAAGATCCTCCCATGTAGTAATGGAACCGGCTGGTAAAGAGTGTAACCAGCCCCTATGTGACGCCCCTAGATCCGGGGTCAGGAATCCAGGTCATCACGGTCCAATTTCCATTTAATAACATTATATTCTTGACAGTTGAAATATAAATGCGTAATAAAACCCACACAGTAGACCCCACACCTAATAATATTACATACCAGTCATATGCTCAGAGAACAACATCCATAATAATAACAGTTTAAAGTTAAAAGAGTTATTACAAACCCAGAATCTTACTTAAGTAGTGTTGCTGAATATTACTTCGAGAGGAAGCATTTCAACAACCAAAAGTTTATTACACACTTACACACTTAATTTACATAAGTCTACCAATACCCATCTATCTATCAACTACCTCAGGGATAGGCACTAGCACTCTCTCAAAAGGTCGTCTTTCCCTTACCCTCTTGCGGGGTGTAGTGCGGAGTATCGGCATTTGACCTAGCTGTTATATACATAAGTAACAAGAGTGAGCTATAATAGCTCAGCAAGATAAATTTTGTAAACCAATATCAAAGAAAACATATATATATATATATATATATTAATAAACAAAAGACCCATCGTAATCATTAAGAAAAGAATTAATTCTTATTTATTAAATACACCATCTATTTATCTTTATAAGAAAAGAAATATAGAACCATATAATATCAGTTTCTCTTCTAACATAATATAATATCAGTTTCTCTTCTAATATAATATAATATCAGTTTCTCTTCTAATATAACATAATATCAGTTTCTCTTCTAATAAAATATCAGTTTCTTTTCTAAATCATAAAAACAATTTCATAATTTCATACTATTTTTCCTTTTTCAATATGTCAAACTGTAACCATTACCAATTCTTTCTTTTAATACGTTGGGGATATCTGTTGTCGCCTGATACGTTAGGACGATGATCAGTCGCCTAATCGTACCTGCTCTCTATTTACTACTAGTAGAAGGAATGATCCAACCTGGTCATCATGCCTGGAGGAAGGCTCTCTGCTACATCCCCCTTCGGCATCTCTTGGGCCGTAATAAAATATTGAGTGTTGGACTGTGCCGAACACAGCCTCTTACGCTTGCTGTTGCAATCCCCCTTTTTATCAAATCATTATTCCATTTATAAAACACCATTCCATATTTCCATTTTCCGTTTCCATTTCCATTCACATATATCATTTCCATTTCCATTTCCATTCACATATATCATTTCCATTTCCATTTCCATTCACATATATCATTTCCATTTATGATCATCTTTAAAATACATACATCATAATACTTTGATTATAACTCAGACATTTCCTCCGTATTTAATAAAGTCAAATATGCTCTTATATACAAAATATTTCAACTATTTTAAGGTATTAAATAATAACCGAATAATATTCATTAAATCACAAATGTTTAAAGATTATCTTTAACATAATATCATAAACCATATAACCCTAGATAACAACTGATACCATTCTCTTCATATCTTTTTAAGCCATAAAGTATATTGGCTCCCTTCATATTCATATCCACAATCCACATCATATATTGATATAAGATTCATATATCATCTAGCAAAACAATTTTTCTTTGAAACAGAACAATTTATCAAAATAAGGAAGAAGAAATCTTGCCTTGATCTCTAAATCCCAGAGGTATGACCCGGTGTTCGTCTTGAGTTTCTATAAGAACGAAAAGGATCATCATTAGCATATGCCCCATTATAATTATTATTACTAACAACACTTATCCTAACCATTTAACTCACTTGATCCCCTAATCTTTTTAGCTTATCAAACACACCATAACATAACTTTTATTAATACCGCCACGTAATGACACTTAGTACATTATCAAGATATGTCATTATCTTATACACTTAGTAGATATTTAAGTTTTAAAGACTTTTAAGTCGACCATTAACTCGAGAAACTTATCCTTTATCCGTTTAAGGGGTATTCCATTAACGTACCCTTGATCTAAACATTTTTTATAAAATTGAAAAATTATTCGTTCGATATGAGACCTTCTCCTATACCTTCCTTATGACCTCTATTATTTAATTATCAAGATTCATAACGGAATCACTTAGGTTAAGGGTGTTCAATTGAAGTTACGAACTCGCACTTACGCGTTCGAACCACTTTTAGTATTTTGGCCATATTTCCTAAACCGTTCATCAGATTTTTACGTACTTTATATCAAAACGATCTATAAACTAAGACCTATCCTATCATGACCAGTGGTTATGTCCTACTGACCTTGACAGATTCGGGATTGCTCTGTTTTTAACAAGTACTTACTGTTTTAACAAAAATCGGGCATTATAACGGCTATATTTCCATACTTTCCATAATATAACTCCTCCAAATCCATCATCCAACACATATGCCAAACCCTACACCATATGGACATCATACCAACCATGGTTACTAGCACCTACAACACCTCCATGTTCAATCAATCACTTATAAACATACATATAATCATGATTTCATGCTTAATACTCATTTAACCACTAAACTAACCATAAACCATTATAAACTCAAGATAATACTAAGGGTTCTTGAACTTTATACCTTCCTTGGAGCTTGAACAACACTTAATAAGCCTTGGTTAGTCCTTAATTAGCCTTAAAGTATCTTGGATCAACTAAAGAAAACATGAAAACAAAGTTAGTACTTAAGGGTTACTATTCATCTTGCAACTTTGATGATTTTATTACATATGCAAATGATGTTGAATGGCTATGAAACTTGGTGGATGATCTTCTCTAACCTCCAAGAACCTCAATGAATTTCCCTTGATTTGTAGTTGATTGTAGCTAGGGTTTTGATTTTTATTTTTGATTTTTTTGTTTGGGCCGAATGGAAGGAGATGAGGAATGGGGAGAGATTTTTTGTGTTGCTTGCTCTTATCTTGGCCAATCTTAAGAGTTCTAGAGTCTTGTAGCATGTTATATATAATTACATGGTGAAATTACTAATTAACCCTTGATTAAAGTTAGTGGAAAGTGATGTAATTAGTGATGTCATGTTAGACAATGCTAGAAATCTTGGTTCTTGATTTTCCAAATAATGTTTTAGTGATTCTAGAAAATAATGTGGTGTGTATATCCTTGTTATAATATTAATCTTGGTTGCTTAGTCTCCATATTCGTCTAATTGCAATTCGTTTCGAATATACCTCGTTATCCAAATGATTTTAAAATCGTTTAACAATCCAAATTCCCTTGGCATTTCCTTAACTTGATCATTCCTTGGTTTAACCTAATTTTACTATTTCCTCAAGATATAAACCCTTTAATATTTCTATACTCCTTCATATCACATTCCATAGAGTCTCAATTGAGATTGAAAATCCTTAAAATCCACACTCAGGAATTTTTGAAATCCGTCATCGTTTCGAGTCACTTATTTTCATAGTACATCACTAATATGGTTTCTGATTATTCATTTTCTGTTTCAATGGTAGGGTACCTACATGCCATTTCCCTAAATCCTCAAAATTTACTATTCATTTAAGCATTGTAGTATTTCTAAAGTTAGGGTTATTACACCTTAGCTTTATCCCTAAGAGAGAATGGGAAAAGTCTCAATTTCACAGCATCTTCCGACACACCGTTGAACCGGAAAGTCTCACAGATCTCGATGAAGTTCCGGATGTGCATATTAGGATCTTCCGTTGGAGCACCCCCAAACTGAACCAAATTCTGCACCATCTGAATAGTTGCAATGGATGGTCTGACAATACTAGATTGGATGTCATTGATCTTCGGCTGAGAATAGTCCTTCAAAGCCTTAGTTTCTGCTGCTGCTCGATCACCCATCTCAACTGTAGTTTCAAGTTCCTCTTCGCTTTTATCTTTAACTAGATCTACGTCTTCCAGTTTACGAGTTTGAGAACGTGTTCGCATACACGCTCAAGTACCTGAAAAACATCGAACAAACAAGATATCTAAGTAAACAATCCGAGTCAGTGAACTCTAACGACCACTGATGACAAGCACATAAACTAAAAATAAAACACCGATGGTCCCCGGAAGCAGCGCCAAAAACTTGTTTGCACTAATTCACGCAAGCGTACGTGGTCACGAGTAATATAGAATTAAGTTGAGTTCGTTCCCACAGAGATCTGGTTTAGGTTTCAATTCAGTTAATGCACCTATGCAACAATGTATGGTTTTTATTCACTGCTAAGACAATTAACAAATTTGAGGGTTGATTAACTAAAATTAAATAAAAAGCAAATTAACAAACTAAGAATTAATTAACTAACGAGAATCGGAATCGAATTACTTATGCGAGAGAAAACATGGGATCCTAACTTCATTAAATACTTCGCTTAGATCTGACGCCTTCAATCACTATATGCCATGATATCGATATCTGATCGGACAACACGGAACAAGTACACACTACCTCTCAGTATGTGTGTACCAAACTACTCATACATCCACAAAGAGATAGAAGATGAATAGACACCAATTATGATTAGACCCTATATCTCTATAGAATTTGAAAACATAGCGGTTGAAGAACAAGTTATCCATAAAGATCACACAAGGTGGTATAAAATAGTTAAAATTACACCACGAATCATGTTGATAGACAATCATGAACCTATGCTAGCATGGCAAGTTCTAAATCTAAAGATTCACTCTCGCTTCACAAGAGATTAACAGATTAGATGTTAGCTACACATCTAACAATTAAGCATAACCATACTAGGATATCAATAAACATCACACACAGATCTTTAAAGCATCAAAATACTAAAGCTCCATAAGTAAATCCGTTAGAATCCCATGACAACGATTAGTTCATAATCGAACCGCTCATCATCATGGGATCTGATGAACCATGATAATAAACAAAGTATGAATAATAATTTTGCTAGAGTAATAGAGTTAAGAAAACAAATCCCAAAAAACATCCAAGAGTATCGCCTAATTTAGAAGAAAACAAAACGTAGATCCAAATCTCCGTTTCTTGTCACGAGCGTAGGAATCCTTCTCCAAGTCTGAATCTCTATCTTTGGCTCTCTCTCTCTGTGTTATAAAGGGTGTTGGTATGTATTGTAATGATAGGAAGTGTTTATATAGGCCCTAGAATTCTTTTCCAGCAAGAAAAGTCCAAAAATACAACTTAAATTCGAAATAGGAGAAAAATCAGAATTTTCTGCCGACAGGGCCGTGCCCCCGCGAGTGCAGACCGCGCCCCCGCGCGCCCAGGATGCCTTCTCGTCCACCCGCGCGCTCTTGCCAGGCGCCCGCGCGCCAGACTTCTGCCAAGCTTTGGTTTTTGTCGTCTTTTCTTCGTTTTGCCTCCTTTCGCCTCCGTTCTTTTTGCAAGCTGCCCCTCTTCAATTCGTTGACTCAAATCCACCATAAAATACACGAATTGATACCTCACCAATACCAAAAAGTAATCCTGCACCATCTCACTAAAAATGCATCAAAACACAACATACTTGAGGCCAAGTTAATCAATTTAAGTCGATTAGAAGCGTTTCAAGTGGATATAAAATCCACTTATCAGTCGCCTATTCGTGGCGGAATCTGGAGAAAAGGAGTTCCCCACGGATTGATTTGGTCTAGTCTTGAGGAGCAGCATGCTTGCGTCATGAACATGCCAATGAGTTTTCAAATCTTAACGGAGGCTTCCACTTCACTTCTGATCAGCCTACAGAAAGATCCAGGTGATACCTCTCCTTTTATGCTTACATATTCGTAGAAAACAACCCAGGTACGCGCAACAAACTCTTAATATACGTAAAGCATGCTTAAACATCTATGCTATTGTGGTCTTATATGCGATAAAGCTATGATTATATCTTGATTATGTTTTTAGATGTTAGAATGCACCTATACCTAATAGATTACAGGTTCCTTGATATTTACCTGCACCCCGTAGGTTCCTTGATATTTACCTGCATCTCGCAGGTTCCTTATTATTTATCTGTAGCTTGCAGGCTCCTTGATATTTGTTGGGTTTCAAGCAATCAAACGCAACGGAAAAACGCGAAAAATAAAAATAAAATTGAAACCCACCGCAAGGATCCATGCGAGAATTGTATATTTAATTCGTAGTTCACAGAAATCAGTACCTTAAAGAGCTTTCCGATGTCTGAGAGTGAAGAATGGATTGTTCGATCACCACGTCTCCCGCACGAGCGATGTACGTCTCTATGGTATCCACACGAACGCTTTCTTGAAGGAATCGCAGTGTACTAGCACCAAGAACTCGAATTTTCTCCTCTCTTGATCTCTCCTCTTTTGCTGTTAGGGTTTAGTGTTTTTAATGATAATAAAAACGTGTATATCCTAGCAGCCACAAAAGAGAGTTATATAGCTGGAGATAAAAATGAAATTCTAACTCTAATCTCTTTAGAGTTTGTCTCAATCCAAAATCTGTTAAATCTCATCGTATTAAGTCTTACTTAATAAGCAAGCTACTGAATTTTGGATTATTAACAATTCGAATTTAGTTTCTTTAATTAATCAAGTCAATACTTAATTAATTAATTAACAATTCGATTTATCATCTTAATTTAAATCCGATTATTTAAATTAAATTATCCTTCAAGCGCTCTTGTGTGTGACCCTATAGGTTATTATTATATTGGCAACAATTTTATTTAATAAATAAAATCGTAAAAAATGAGCGGTAGCTAGTAATACATCATTGTTACCCAATTAATAATAATTAAATCGGTGAATCGATTTCGTCTTTCGTGAATAATGTTACATGTAATATAATCCCTTTAACCATGATATTATATATTAAACTGGAGGCATGGAATGTGTCATCCTCGTCATAATTTAATCTTTATTTTCTTGATCGATGAGTAGACTATTCAAACAAATCATTATTTGAGCACGACCATGCATTTCATAGTCTCACTCAAACAAGAGGCCAATAATATCACTCCTATATATTTATATATATTAAGGAGGGTTAAATTCCATCTAGATCATTCACATTTCTCATACGATTCATAATATACCCAAGACCATCTTTATCATTACCCGATTAAAGATAACTTTTGATAGAATCAAAATATATTAATTCTCATACAGAAATGTAATGACTTCAGGTCTAAGGATCATTACATCATTATCACATTGAGATTCATAATGACACATTTATTCATTCCATGTCGAATCTCATAGTGGGTCTATCCAGTACATCGTACTCATACATGTACCTATGCATTGACTTTAGTATCATCATACTTATGATCAATGAGAAGTGATCATCAGTCAATCAACATACTAGTCTCGATGTATTATTATTGTCCCAATAACAATAATACTTGACTAGGGATATTCAAGATTATTATACTGTATATTATCTCATAATTATATAGTTCGTATCAATAATCTAAGGACATTTATTATACTAACAATTATATCACAGTAAATACTAAGCATAATAAAACATCAATATAATCAAAATGGAACATAAATGTCAATGACGAAGTTTAAATAAACTGAAATGTATTGCCTCTAGGGCACCTACATTAACAATATTTACTTGCAGCATATAGGTTCCATGTATTTACCTTTAGTTAATAGCTTCCTGCTTGAAGTTCCCAGCCAGCCGATACCTGAATAGAAAAAAGTGTACTTACAGCAAGAGCTCCATGCTTTTAGAGGACTAATCTAGTGCCCTTCTGGATTCTCTTTGTGCTCCATTCAAGGATTCACTTAGAGCCTAGAAGGACGCACTAGGTTCCCCAAGAATTTTCATGTATTCACCTAGTGCCCTTATGGATTCTCTATGTGCCCGTATAGGTTCACTTAGAGCCCAAAAGGATTCACTTGGTGCTTCATGCATCCACACGCAGTTGTTTGGTTTCTTGATGGATTCTCTTTGTACCCTTTTAGGGATTCATTTGGTGCCCAATTGGTTTCGGTTTTTGCCCTTAGCAGAGGTTCACATAATGACCAGTTGGATTCACCTTATGCCCTTATAAGGATTTGCATAGAGCCCAGAAAGATTCACTTTGAAAAGCCATGTAAGCTGCAAGCACTCGATAGCCAGAAAAGATTTGCAAGCACGAAAGATTCACTTCGAAAAGCCCTATGAATCATAGGCACACATTCAAAAGTCCCATAAGCATGTGGGCACCTAGTTAAGGGTTTTGGGAACCTAAGCATGGGTAACATAACCTAGAGTTTGCTTCTACTTGAAAAGCCCTCAAAGGGATTCACCTTGTGCCCTTAAGGATTCACTTAGTGCCCAATTGAATTCTCTAAGTGCCCTTCCCAGGATTCACCTAGAGCTCAATTGGATTCACCTTGTGCCCTCATCTAAGTGATACATAGATGAATACTCTCATTTTACAAAGTTTGTATATGATCGAAACAGGTACCGTACTACTAACAGGTTCTTGATAAAGCAGCTTTCAGCATCCTTGATGATCATCAGAAGCTTCAAGTTAATATCTTCCAGCTTCTAGTTTCCAACCCATTCCAAGTTCAGTGACATTCAGCCAAAATAAGTAGTTTTCATCCGACCAGCTATAGGAGGTTCATGCATCATGAAGGCTCGGGGGGTAGCTCAATTCCCCTATGTCTTATTATTTTGAGCTTGCACAGAGAGGAGATTCCATCTTCCAGGTTCAATAACGGAACTACCTCAATCCAAACCGGCACAATGAAGCACAGATAAGTTCTACTTTCATGCCTTTATATCCTTAACTATCATGCATATTTTCTGCCAATAAGAGCTTACATTCTGTCATGCTTAGATACATGTAGCTTTTAATGCCCATATTGCATGATCCTTAGAAATGAAATTTATGTGAACTTGTACTTAGGATGTCATCATGCCCTATAGATTTACAGCTTACACAACATATATACTCAACTTATGATCTCAAACGTGTTAGTCTAAACAACCTATTAGATAATTGATATGTCACTTGAGAAAGTAGCAACATATATAATATAGATAATCATTCATACTTGCATACATGCATCACTTATGTGAGCTCTTCAGCTCATATTACTAATCTATTTTTTCTAGTTTTCTTAGTGTTGTGCCCAAAATAACCATGGGCTAGATTTAGACCTATTAAGTCGTAGGTCCCAATCCACAAGTAGTGTATGAGCCAGGAGACAGATCCAGTACCAGATACGAAGACCAATCGTGGAGAAATGAGCACTAACTATGAAGACATTTAAGAGATTATGAGTATCAAGACGTTCCTGATGAACCAGTAGTTGAGCAAATTACGAATGGACCAGGTTCCTCCCCGCAGAAGAGCCCGAGTCAGCCTAGCAGCAGTAATGAGGACAACAAGAAGTACATGGGAACCACAGAAAGGCTCCCCAGACTAACAAATTTGTTATTTGTGCAGGTATAGTTTCCTATAGAGAGGTTCTTGAGAACCAGGTTCTGAGATAGAGGTTCCGAGACGTAGGTTCCTGAGCACCAGGTTCCTGAGCATAGACAACAGAGAGATCTAGAAGCCAGCCAGAAAGAAGCAGACTCATTATTGGAGAGTACTCCTAGGACGCAGCTGATCCTAGATTACCTCTAATAGACAGACATTAGATAGTCAACCAAACAGCAGCTTAGAAGATGAAGCAGCCTCTCGAGCAATCAAGTTGTGATTTTCAAGGTTAACCTCGTCCCCTTTAAAGGATTCATTCAGTGCCCTATTGGATTCGTTTTGTGCCCTTAGCATAGGTTCACATAACGCCCAAGTAGGTTCACTTCATGCCCTTATTTGGATTCACGTGGTTCCCTTGACATCCTTAAGATTCACCTTGGCCCTTTTAAGAATTCATCTAGTGCCCTATTGGATTCGTTTTGTGCCCTCGACATAGGTTCACATAACGCCCAATTAGGTTCACTTTATGCCCTTATTTGAAGTCACTTGGTTCCCTTGACATTCATAAGGTTCACTCAGTGCCCAATTAAATTGGTTTTGTGCCCTTGTCAAAGGATTCACACTGCGCCTAATTGGATTCACTTTGTGCCCTTGTCATGATTCAAGCAAGAAGGTAAAGACCTACATGGTTCACTCAGAAGAAACATGGGAGCACTGAAGGGACTGGACCTTAAAATATCAGGCTATTTAGGTTCCGCTCGCATCCTATGACTTCGAGGAACCGGGGGTAGTTGTTGTGCCCAAAATCTCTATGGGCTAGATTTAGGCCAATTGGGCTTAAAGATCCAATCCATAAGATTAATATGGGTTATGATTGAGGCCCCTTAAGATAAATGGGGCCAAATAGCATGTGAAATGGATCTGGACAGGTTCAGGTTCCCAAAGAGACAGGTTCCTGTACACAGGTTCCCGAGAGACAGGTTCCTGCAGATAGCTTCCCGGGAGACAGGTTCCTGCAGACAGGTTCCTGAGAGACAGCTTCCTGTACGAGAACAGATTTATGCCAGCAGATTTATAGTATGATTAAACCTCCAATTCTTTAGGAGTAAGTCATGAACATCAACTCCTTATTGGAATGTATTCCTTGGGCGCAGATGATCCTTGAGTACTTCCAATAAGACTAGAACTAGTAAAGACACTCCTAGCTGGGCTAGAACTTGAGTTCTACTCTACTTAGGTCGCCTATTCGTGGCTGAATCTGGAGAAAAGAAGTTCCCCACGAATTAGGAACCTAGAATATTGCTGCCTAACCAGACTTCTAGTCTAAAAAGAACTACGTGAACTTGATCCCTATATAAACAGGGTACGTAGGCACCTTGAGAAGATGTTTTTTACAAGACTCGCGATACACCTACGAGATTCTTGAGAACACACGACACAAGCCTCAAGGGAACTCGTGAGATTCTTGTAAACGCTCTCGCGCTCAGTTCAACCCTCATAAAAAAACCTCCATTCTCCATAGATTAGTTGATCGTTAGCCTTTATAACTCACCATAAACCTCTCAAAAGTTGTTACGAAATCCACTCATCAACAGTTACCAATAACTAACTGCTTACCTTTTCCAGCTAAAAGGGGTAATATCTTATCTATATTTTATAGCTACAATATCTCATTTTCAAACTTGATTTTTTTTGTACCGGTTTTTTGGTACTTCATGAATTTACTTATTTACCCTTCATTATAAAGAAAAATATATACGATATTTATACTACTAAAACACCTAAAATAAATAATAACATAATATAATTAATAGTAATTAGTCGATTGCCTTTTCACATTAATTTTAGTTTAAGATATTACCTTTTATAAACACCTAAAAACATCAAACGTATCATATCTTCCAATCATTAATATTTCCAAAACATTAAAAGTTTTGGTAACTGACTTTTTGGTACAGTACAATGCTTACCATATTTAATTATTTTACTTTATTACCCTTAATTATTTTACTTAATTAATGAAATAAACTAATAATATTATAATTATTAATAACTAACTGATTACCTTTTCCAGCTAAAAGGTAATATATTTTCTATATTTTATAACTAAAATATCTCATTTTCAAACTTTATTTTTTTACTTATATTTAATAAAATAATATTATTATGATTACTAATAACTAAAAAATTATAATTTCAGCTAAAACACGTTACCTTTTATATTTTCTCTTACTAAAACCTCTTCTTTTCCAATAGTATCGCGGATAATTTTATTTAACAAAATAATACAATAATAATTAATAATTGACTTATTACTTTTTTCAGCTAAAACGTATCATCTTATATATATCTTATTTTCCTTTTTTAAAAATAATATGGCTAATATATATAATTATGTTTATATATATATATATATATAAAGAGAGTTGCACTCCATAACAAACACCTTATATAACAAACAATAAAAAACACCTTATATCTAATAGATCTAATGCCCCTGGCGGGGCCACCCAATACAAAAAATTGTTCTTTTTTTACCCTCTATCCATCCAGCAAAAAAAAAAAATACTATTCATGATGATGTCATGATTGTTGATGTATACTGAAAATATTTATTTGAAGTATATACATTTATTTCTGGCCTATTTTATTGAGAATCATTTAAATGTTTACATGTTGTCTAAATATTATATATTGTGAATAATCTAGTATCAAATGGGATACAGAATATTAGATTATTAAATACGGTTTATATAATATAATATGGTTCACAGCACAGGTGGTGTTAGACAATCCACTGGAATGGCTGTAGTATTATTTAGATTAGTTTATATTGACTAATAAATAATACTAGTATACTTTGTGTATATTGAACAGGATCAAATTTAGAATTGTTCCCTTATACTGATTAAGAAGGTGAACTAAGATTCTATGTTATTATTAATGCTTAGGTTCTTAATCCAGATATAGTAATTGACACGTGTATATTATTTACATGCTTTGATTTATATATGAAATAATTCTTTTGATTTATTTCATTATATTTTGGGTGATGAAATAATATATATGGTGAATATTATTTATTGAAGGAATCCATGTCCTGATAATATTCGGGTTAACGATGTCCCCTTGAAAGCTCAAAAAAATTTAATTATGTGAAACCCTGCAGGTGGATTTATTCCGGCATAATTAAATAAAGGTTGAGTGGATGATCAAGGATAAAAGATATTAATTAAATGAATTATCAGTAATTTATTTAATTAATGGACATACGATATTTTAAACATGGGGAATTTAATAAGCAAATAATATTGGAACCGAATTAATTAATTAAATTACGGTATTGGGAAAGGTAGTGCAAATATTAATTCTTTAGTGGATTGAATTAATATTTAATTACATTGGGCAAGGCTCAAGATGTAATTAGAAGGCCCAACCTAATTGTCCATGATCCCTATTGTAGCCTATATATATTCTTATTCTCTTCTTGCTAGGGCTGGTCGAAAAAATTTTGTAGCCACCCAGGAGCAAGAAGAGAGGTTAACTTGAGAAGACGAAGGCCACACTTCGCTCAAGGGAATTTGGGAATACAATAGAAAAGCGTGGAATCAACCGTTAACAAGGTGATTTTTCTATTCGTACTCGCTAATTTAGTGTATCAAAAATCGCAGTGCCAAGATCTGATTGTCCCAACAATTGGTATTAGAGCTAGGTTCAATGGTTCTGCGATTTTTGATACGATGTCCATGTCGTAATTATATATGCATGTATATAGTGGTAGGCTTGTTTATTCCGTTTTGCAGGTTGTTATCCACTATTATGGCCATGTATATTTTAATTATGTGTTTGGATCCCACGTGGTTTAATCGTGGTTATTTTGTTTGGTTTCCACGTGGTTTATCGTGGTTGTAAAACACGAGGGTTGATCGTGTTAGAATAGATTTACAAAATTAGTTTTGTATTAGATCTATTTTTTTGTAATTATTTGTTGGATTTTATATAAATCCGGGTATTTTGTAACAATTACGTGCGATCAGAAATCAAAACGGAGAAAAGAATTTGTTCCGCTGCTAAACTTTGATGGCGCTGCTGTTATTAATTAAGCTGTTGGTGGCTCGACGAACAGACAGGAGTCAACAGATCAGTGGCGCGTGAAAAAAACTTCAGTCAGAGGCTCTAACGCATTAGCAGCCTGCGTTACAGGTTTTAGAAGGTGATGCGCATGACCTGTATGCGCAACAGCCGAAACTGGTGGGTAACGCAGCCAGTAAATGCGTTACTGGCGAAAAAGGCAGAATTGTTTTTTCTCTTTCTTCAGCAACTGCACGCGAGTGGTCAGCACCAATTCTGTTGAAACAAGGAGATGCATTAATTTAAGGGCCATAATAGTGGAAAATTTTATTTTAATTTTTTCCACTGATTTTTGATTATTGATTTAAATAATTAATTATGCGTGTTGTTAATTATGTGTGTAATTCTTTTTAAATTGCATGTTTAACATAATTAGGACGACATGGACATAGTATTTATTTATTATGCTTTAATCATGTATAGCATGCTGTTATGTTATATGTTTTGTGTATTTTGATACATGTGGACTGCGATTAAATAACATAAGGCGATGCATGCTAGATAAAATTCCTCAATTTTAAATAAAAATACTAAGTGGGTGAGGGAATTAATTAGGAATTAAATCCCACGGTCTCCATTATTGTTTGTATGTAATTTTAACACTAAGACGAATATAAATTATATATAGTCCACCCTAACGTGGCATATGATTTATGGTGTCAGGTAGTGTTATGGATATTACTAGGACAAACTTCCTAAATTAATTACGAATATTGAAAGGTATACATGCCACACAACGTGGCATACCAAGTTTCATAGAATTCGATTAATTAGAAGGGTACCACTGATTGAATATAGATTTTTGATATTGAGAGAAAGGATGATTCTGTCTAGAAAGGGGTCTTAAGTGACGCCTCTTGACAATGCTCCCCCCGATCTGGGAATTATCCTATTATCGATTATTGATTTGAAATATTTAATGGTGGCATCCGGTCTTATTCCTATTAATTTAAGATTTGACAATGGTATACACTTAGCTATGAAAGGTAATATATAGTCCACCCAAACGTGGCGTATTATTTAGTAATAGGACCGAAGTAATATTTAAACGAATTAAGTGGTATATATGTCACCCATCGTGGCGTACCAGATACTTATGGTGTTTAAATATTAGTGCATTAATTTTAATTAATTGTTAGAGGAAACCAATAGGATTTAAGATTTATGCAACTATCTGATTATGTGTTACATGTATGATTCTCAGGATTAGATCATTATGGGCTTTAATCCACTATTCACCATACTTAAGGATAACAAACTTACTGGACCGAACTATATTGAATAGAAACGAAATTTGGACATAGTGTTGACTGCTGAGGAGTACAAATTTTGTACTTATGAACCCAAGCCAGATCAGTCTGCTGAAGATGCTCCTGAAAGTGAGAAGGAGTATTATAAGCGGTGGGTTAAGGCTGATGAGATATCGCGATGTTACATTTGGGCAGCAATGTCGGGTGTTTTGCAACATCAGCATCAGGCTATGCCCACTGCTTCAGATATGCTCTTTAATCTCAAGGAACTTTTTGGAGAACAGAATAGGGCTGCTAGGCAAGTAGCAATGAAGGCTTTAATGAACACTCAGATGGCTGAAGGAACACCTGTAAGGGATCATATTCTCAGGATGATGTCTCATCTGAATGAGATGGAGATCCTTGGTACTGATATTGATGGGGAAACCCAGATCGATATCATCCTTATGAGTCTGTCCAAAAGTTTTGAGCAGTTCCGCTTGAATTACACCATGAACAAAAGGATGTATAGTCTCGCGGAACTTCTGACAGAACTTCAGGCAGCTGAAGGACTCTTTAAGCAGAATGTTCAAGTGAATGTGGCTGAGAAAGCTTCTTCCTCTAAGTCGAAAGGCAAGAAGAAGAAAAAGGTTCAGACACAGAAAGCTGGAAAGGTTGCTAATGCAGTGGGAGTTCAAGGTGCTGTGAAAAAGCCAAAGGGCAAGTGCTTCAGGTGCAAGCAGTCAGGTCACTGGAAACAGGATTGTCCTCTTCCTAAGAAGACAAACAATATTGGTATGTCTCTTTCTCTAGTTACAGAAACATATATAGCGGCTATATCTACGAGCACTTGGTGTGTAGATACAGGAGCCACTGACCATGTTTGTAACTCTATGCAAGGGTTCCAGCAATCCAGAATGCTTAGAGATGGCGAGATATATGTGTTCATGGGAGATGCTACGAAAGTAGCAGTAGTTGCAGTTGGAATAATTACATTATCTTTTGGCGATGATAGGATTTTGGTTTTGAACAATTGTCTTTATGTACCTTCGTTTAGAAGGAATTTAATTTCGGTTTCTAAACTTGCCATAGATGGTTATAATGTTTGTTTGGATCGTAATGTTTCTATTATGATGAATAAACGAGTTATATGTTCTGGTACATTGCAAGACAATTTATATATTATTAATCCTATCCAACCAATGCTGCAACATAAGGAAACTAATAACATTCTTTCTAGCTCAAATAAAAGAAAGAAACCTTCTGAATTGAACCAAACATATCTTTGGCACTTAAGATTAGGTCATATTAACTTGAGGATGATTCAAAGACTGGTAGTAGATGGGCCATTAGGCTCGTTGGCAGTGGAGCCATTTCCAGTTTGTGAATCCTGCTTGGAAGGTAAGATGACTAATAGGCCTTTTAAAGCAAAGGGGAATAGAGCCAAAGAAGTGTTAGAATTGGTTCATACTGATTTATGTGGACCTATGAGTATCCAAGCAAGAGGAGGTTATGAGTATTTTGTCACTTTCATTGACGATTATTCTAGATATGGGTACATTTATTTTTTGCGCCGTAAGTCTGAGTGCTTTGAAAAATTCAAAGAGTACAAAGCAAGTGCAGAGAAGCGACATCTTGGAAAATGTATCAAGTCACTACGATCAGATCGTGGTGGCGAATACTTGCTTGGAGAATTTAGAGAATATTTATCAGAAAATGGGATCACATCCCAGTTGTCTGCACCTAGCACACCTCAGCAGAATGGTGTAGCAGAGAGAAGGAATCGGACTCTTTTAGAGAGTGTTAGATCGATGATGAGTTATTCAGATTTACCCAAGTCGTTTTGGGGATATGCTATAGAAACAGCGGCTTACCTTCTGAACTTGGTACCTTCTAAGTCGGTTCCCAAGACTCCAATAGAATTGTGGACTGGCAGCAAACCAAGTCTAAGACATATTCGGATTTGGGGTTATCCAGCACATGTGCTGAACAAGAACATGACCAAGTTAGAATCTCGTACAGAAGTAAGGCTGATTGTAGGCTATCCCATTGGAACGAAAGGTTATTCATTTTATAGTCCAAGGGATCGAGATATCATTGTCAGCACCAATGCTAGATTCTTAGAAGAAGACTATATAATGAACCACAAACCCATGAGTAGTATCGTTTTAGAGGAACTAGTGGGAGGGACAGATAATCCCCAAGTGCCAATAGTACAAGTAGATCAACCACAAGAAAATGCACAACCTGTCACTAATACCACACCGGTGTTTCGTCGTAGTGGGAGGGTTGTTCAACAACCTGATAGATTCATGTTTTTGGGAGAGTCCTCGGACTTGGTCTCTGGTGAACATGATGAGGATCCCAGGACATACGAAGAAGCAATTCTAGATAAACATGCAGATCTTTGGCAAAAGGCAATGGAATCTGAGATGGAATCTATGTATTCTAATCATGTTTGGGAGCTCGTGGAACCACCCAAAGGTGTAAAACCCATTGGATGTATGTGGATCTACAAGAAGAAAAGAGGATCTGACAAAAAGGTGAAAGCCTGGAAAGCACGACTTGTTGCGAAAGGGTATACTCAGAAAGAAGGGATCGATTATGAGGAAACCTTTTCGCCGGTTGTTATGCTTAAGTCGATCCGGATTCTTTTATCTATAGCAGCTCATCTCGATTATGAGATTTGGCAAATGGATGTCAAGACAGCTTTCCTTAATGGAAGTCTTGAGGAAACCATCTATATGCAACAACCAAAAGGATTCATTAAGGAAGGCCAAGAGCATCTTGTTTGTAAGCTTAAGAGGTCTATTTATGGACTAAAACAAGCTTCTAGGGACTGGAATATTCGTTTTGATCAGGCAGTCCAGTCATATGGATTTGATCAAAGTCCAAGCGAATCATGTGTATATAAGAGAAGTGAGGGTAATGCAATGGTTTTTCTAGTACTGTATGTAGATGACATTTTACTCATTGGAAACAATGTTAAGATGTTGTCATCAGTAAATGCATGGTTGTTCAAACAATTTGAAATGAAGGACTTAGGTGAAGCGGCATACATCCTTGGGATCAAAGTAATAAGGGATCGCAAGAAAAGGATGTTGGATTTATCTCAAGAGCCCTACATTGATGAAGTATTAGCTCGTTTTAACATGCAGAACTCTAAGAAAGGTTTTCTACCTTTTAAGCATGGAGTGGCTCTATCCAAGGAGCAGTGTCCTTCGACACCTAAGGATATAGAGAGCATGAAAGCAGTTCCTTATGCTTCGGCATGTGGAAGCTTAATGTATGCTATGTTATGTACGAGGCCTGACATCTGCTTTGCTGTAGGCATGGTTAGTAGATATCAGTCGAACCCAGGTCAGGAACATTGGAGTGCAGTAAAAACTATACTCAAGTACCTGAGAAGGACTAAGGAGTATATGTTAATTTACAAGGTCTCAGATCTATTTCCTTTGGGATATACTGATTCAGATTTCCAATCAGATAGGGATAAGAGGAAATCAACCTCGGGATATGTTTTTACTTTGGGAGGTGGAGCCGTTATATGGAGGAGTGTAAAGCAGAAATGCATTGCAGACTCTACCATGGAAGCCGAGTACATGGCGGCCTCTGAGGCTGCAAAGGAGGTTGTATGGTTCAGGAACTTCCTTTTGGACTTCGATGTGGTACCTAATTTGCCTAGGAGCTTGACAGTGTATTGTGATAACACTGGTGCTGTGGCAAATTCGAAGGAACCGCGAGATCACAAAGCAGCTAAACATATTGAACGTAAGTATCATCTCATACGAGAAATCGTAAAGCGAGGAGATATAGTTGTGGCTCACATATCATCAGAAGACAACCGGGCAGATCCTTTCATAAAGAGCTTGCCAGCCAAAGTTTTTGACAGGCATGTGGAAGCGATAGGAGTCAGATGGATGGACACATAGTTTTTTGTGTAATAGTGGATTAAATAAACACTGATATACTCATAGAATATTTTGAGTATAAGTGGGAGATTGTTGGTGTATACTGAAAATATTTATTTGAAGTATATACATTTATTTCTGGCCTATTTTATTGAGAATCATTTAAATGTTTACATGTTGTCTAAATATTATATATTGTGAATAATCTGGTATCAAATGGGATACAGAATATTAGATTATTAAATACGGTTTATATAATATAATATGGTTCACAGCACAGGTGGTGTTAGACAATCCACTGGAATGGCTGTAGTATTATTTAGATTAGTTTATATTGACTAATAAATAATACTAGTATACTTTATGTATATTGAACAGGATCAAATTTAGAATTGTTCCCTTATACTGATTAAGAAGGTGAACTAAGATTCTATGTTATTATTAATGCTTAGGTTCTTAATCCAGATATAGTAATTGACACGTGTATATTATTTACATGCTTTGATTTATATATGAAATAATTCTTTTGATTTATTTCATTATATTTTGGGTGATGAAATAATATATATGGTGAATATTATTTATTGAAGGAATCCATGCCCTGATAATATTCGGGTTAATGATGTCCCCTTGAAAGCTCAAAAAGATTTAATTATGTGAAACCCTGCAGGTGGATTTATTCCGGCATAATTAAATAAAGGTTGAGTGGATGATCAAGGATAAAAGATATTAATTAAATTAATTATCAGTAATTTATTTAATTAATGGACATACGATATTTTAAACATGGGGAATTTAATAAGCAAATAATATTGGAACCGAATTAATTAATTAAATTACGGTATTGGGAAAGGTAGTGCAAATATTAATTCTTTAGTGGATTGAATTAATATTTAATTACATTGGGCTAGGCTCAAGATGTAATTAGAAGGCCCAACCTAATTGTCGATGATCCCTATTGTAGCCTATATATATTCTTATTCTCTTCTTGCTAGGGCTGGTCGAAAAAATTTTGTAGCCACCCAGGAGCAAGAAGAGAGGTTAACTTGAGAAGACGAAGGCCACACTTCGCTCAAGGGAATTTGGGAATACAATAGAAGAGCGTGGAATCAACCGTTAACAAGGTGATTTTTCTATTCGTACTCGCTAATTTAGTGTATCAAAAATCGCAGTGCCAAGATCTGATTGTCCCGACAATGATGACGTCATCAGTGACGTCATCATGAACGATTTTTTTTTTTCTGGATGGATAGAGGGTAAAAAAATAACAACTTTTTGTATTGGATGCCCCTGGCAGGGCCAATGGATCTATTAGATCTAAGGTGTTTTTTATTGTTTGTTACATAAGGGTGTTCTGTATGGAGCAATGGCCTATATATATATATATATATATATATATATATATATATATATATATATATATTATCAAATTAGATAATTTAAAATTTTAACTTACAAAATTCATATCATCAAAAAATTATTCAATTTATTGTAAAAATCATGTAATATTAAAAAAAACGTGCACGGTGCATTGCACGAGTTTAAGCAAGTATAATTAAAAGTTTTATTAGAAATAGAATAGGTGTTCAAATTTATAGGGGATAAGAGTTTGAATTTATAGGAAAGACATATAATTAAAAGTTCTATTAGAAATAGAATAGGTGTTCGAATTTATAGCGGAGAATAGTTCAAATTTATAAGAAAGTTACATAATTAAAATTTTATTTGAAGTATAATAGGTGTTTGTAAACCATATAATTAAAATTATATTGTAAGTAGAATACGAATTCGAATTTATAGAGAAGTAGATTTCAAATTATAAAAAATATATACAATTAAAGTTTTATTGGAAATAGAATATGTGTTCGAATATATAGTGGAGATATATAATTAAATATTCTGTCGAAAGTAGAATATGAGGACGGTGAAGACACATTTGACGATCTTCTAAAGTTATATATCATTTTTCTTAGAAATCCTTTATTTCAATTTTTTAATACTATTCCCATATCGAAAATTCTTCATATTTAAAAAAAATTAATGTGTTGACATAATAGAATGATTCCCATGTGGGAACCATAAATAAATATAGAATATATCTGTAATGTAAAGAGAAAATAAGATGTATTTTCATTTTTAAAATTCCATAATTATTAGAAAGTTTAAAGAAAGTAAAAATTATAATTCACTCAGTTTATAGGTTTTAATTTTCAGTAAAAAAATTATTTTAAATGATAAGTATCATCAATAATATGTAATAAAGTGGGAATTTCGGTCCCAAACAAGAGCGACCCAAAACGTGTTTAACCAGGAAGACCGCTCATTAGGAAAGATCTTATTAATTATTTGATTTGATATTGATGTTATAAATTCTATTTTTTTTAGGATTTGATTTTTATGAATAAAAAATAATATACAAGTATTTATAATATGTAAAAAAGATGAAGTTCCGATTTTAATGAGGGAGCGGCTCAGTAGAAAGAATCGTATTTAACAAGAAAGCGGTTCATTAAAGAAGATTGTGTTAACTATTAAAATTTAATATTGATGAAATAATATAATATAAATATATATCAAACTTTTTTAGATGCCTTCAATTCATTTTTCTATTTTGTTTAGAAATTTAGAATTTTAAATACTAATAAACAAAAAATATCTATTAACATATTAGAAGTAGAATAAGTGTTCGAATTTATAGAGGAGAAGAGTTCCAATTTATAGGGAAAACATATAATTAAAAGTTTTATTGAAAGTAGAATAGGTTTTCGAATTTATAAAGGAATAGTTCGAATTTTTAAGATAAGACATATAATTGAAGTTCTATTGAAAATAGAATAGGTGTTCGAATTTATAGAGAAGAAAAGTTCGAATTTAAAGGGAAGAGATCTAATTAGAAGTTCTATTGAAAGTATAATAGGTGTTTCTAAGAAATATAATTAAAAATTCTACTAGAAGTAAAATAGGAGTTAGAATTTATAGTAAAAAAAAGTTCAAATTTATAGAAGAGACATATAATTAAAAGTTATGTTGGAAATATAATCCAATAGAATAGAATAGGTATTTGAATATATATAGAAGGCATATAATTAAATGTGTTATTGGAATTAAAATACAAGCACGATGAAGACATCTTTTATTATCTCCTAAAATTATATATCTTTTTTCTTAGAAATTCTTTATTCAAAATTTTTTATACAAGTTAATTATAGTTGCATTAGGAAAATATATCCATAAATCCAATATTATTCCCATAACGAAAAGTTTTCGTATTTAAAAAGAAAAAGAATTGATGTGTTAACATGATAGAAAGACATTTCCGTGTGGAAATCGTAAATAAATACAGGAATATCTACAAGACTACAATATACAGAAAAAATGAGATGTTATTTTCATTTTCTAAAACTCCATAAATATGAGAAAGTTTAAAGAACGTAAAAATTGAGATAAGTATCATCAATACTATGTAGTGATGTTAGAACTTCGGTTCCAAATGAGAGCGCTCAAAACGTGTTTAACGAAAATGCGACTCACTAAAAAAAATCGTATTAACTACTAGAATTTGATATATACTAGAATTTGGTATTGATGCTATAAAATTACTTTATTTTTAGGAATCGATTTTTATGGATGAAAATTAGTTTTCAAAGTATTTAAATTATATGTAAAAGTTGTGTTTCGATTTTAACGAAATAGTGGCTCAATAGAAAAAATCGTGTTTAACGAGAAAATGATTCATTAGTGAACATTGTGTAATCATTAAAATTTAAAATTAATGATCTTATATATATATATATTGAATTCATTTTTAAAAAAATTATAACGCCGTCGCGAAGCGCGACTTTGGCCCTGTTTGGCTGAACTGATAAGTTGGCTTATTGGACTTTAAGTTCAGTCCAGCTTATTTACAAGTGTTTGCCTACCAACTTATTTTAATGACTTATGATCTTAGAAGTTCATAAATTGAAAGTTAGAAAGTCCCAACTTTTTTCCAGCTTATTAACTTATTTGTACTATTCCTAAATCCCTTTGTTTTTAATTTGTTTTTTCCCATCAATCGACGATATTTTTTTCAAATCTAGATTCACCATATTTTTCTCCATCTCTCAACGAACATTTTGTATACCGTATGTGCTATATTTCGACACGATTTAAAAAAATTATATTAAAAATATGTGTTCTACAGTAAACTTATAATTTCTGATTTACCAAACATTTTACTAACTTATAATTTCTGATTTACTTATCACTTATAATCAACTTATTAACTTAAAGCAATAAGTTACTTTTTTTAAGCTACCAAACGGCCCCTTTATCTATTAATTTGGCAATCAGATTTGGGTGGGACATCGGAGGGGAAATGGGGATTGGGGAGCGCGAGAAAACCAAAATTCAACAAATCCAAGAGGGAAAGAAAATATCCCGAATCAATCCGCGTGGAGTCCCTTAAACGCTCATCCAACCGTCAAACTCAAACACATCCAACGGTCCAAACTCTCAATCCTCGTGATCACGTCTCATTCGCTAAAACTCACACCCCACTACTATATAAGCACACATCTTCTCTCATCTACAACCACACACACTCAAAATTCAAATCTCACAAATCTCCTCAACAATCCATCTTGTCTTCATATTCTATAACTCATCTTCAAATGGCCGGAAGAGGAAAGTCACTCGCCGGAAGCAGCGCGTCGAAGAAAGCCTCCACTTCTCGTAGTAGCAAAGCCGGTCTTCAATTCCCCGTCGGTCGTATCGCTCGTTTTCTCAAAGCCGGCAAGTACGCTCAGCGTGTCGGTGCCGGTGCTCCTGTTTATCTCGCCGCCGTTCTCGAATATCTCGCCGCTGAGGTATTTAATTATTTATTGTTTAATTGAATTATTGAATTTGTTGAATTTTTGTTTGATTGTGTTAATAATTGGTTGAATTATGTTTAGGTTTTGGAATTGGCTGGGAACGCGGCGAGAGATAACAAGAAGACAAGAGTTGTTCCAAGGCACATTCAATTGGCGGTGCGAAATGATGAGGAGTTGAGTAAGCTATTGGGAGCGGTTACGATTGCGAATGGAGGAGTTATGCCTAACATTCATGCTAATTTGTTGCCCAGGAAGGCTTCGTCTTCTGCATCCAAAGGCGGTGATGATGATTAGAGTCTGGATGTTTCGATTTAGGAGTTATTATTATTATTATTATTGTAATGTGAGGGATAGATAGGGTTAGGGATTGTGTAGATTGAAGTTGCGTAGTAGTTTGAATGTGATTTGTTTTTTACGTTTTTTAGGAGTTGTAATTTGAGTTTATGTTAAAAGAAATATTATTTCTGTTATCAGATTTATGATCGCTGCTGCATCTTACAAAACTATAAACATTTTCATAGCCTTTTTGTCGGTTTGTTTTTGAGGTTGGAAAGAAATGAAAAATTATATGCAGAACTGAAGGAGGAAGTGTATTATTAGGTTGCCCACTACTGATGAGGCACCGAAGAGACCAGCAGCCATTGTTTAGTTCAATTCTTAATGAAACAGGCTGGGAGACTTGTAGCAACCATTGCTGGCTTGCTTAGTTTATTTTCATGCTGAAATCTAGATTTATGATGGGTTTGTGGAGATAGAACCTAATTGTGCTTGGTTTAAAAAAAAAAAAAAGAACCTAATTGTGCTTGTATGATTTAATTTGGAATTTTGGTAATCAAATAGAATAAACCATAATGGTTTGTGTTATGTAACTAGTCGTTCTAAAACGTTATTTTCTAACTGTCTCCATATTTATCAACATGGTTGCTAAATGAAGTTATGTTTTGCTTTAGGCAGTAGAGAGATTACATTTTTAACCCTCCCGTGCAAACAAGTTCATTTACTGCTTTTGCTGCACGCGGTAGTCTATATACAGTTTTGATCTTTTTATTTTCTGGGCAAATGATTTTATTTAATATTCACCAACTTTTCATTGATATCATTAATTTATGATTTTTATAAGGTTTTTTATTTAATGAAGAGTAATATTCTAAAATTAAGAGCAAATAACTACTATATGTATTGAAAATAACTTAAATAAAAACTTTATTTTAGTAAAAAAGAGTAAATAAAATAATATTATAAAAGTATTTTAAAAATATAAGTACTATGATTTGGGAGATGGAAGAACAAAGATAATAAGATATGAATTAAATGTAAACAGTATGCCAAGAGTAGGAGTCCTTTTTAACTCAGAAATTATTTCAAGATAGACTAAATGAGGTTTACATAGAAATTAGAAAATCTTTAAATTCCATCTTGAACTGTATATTATATATATATATAGGGTCTTGCTCAAATGAGAACCCTCACTTATTATGAGATATGAGATCTAATCCTAGCCATATATTTTTTATATCTAAATTAAATCCTAGCCCACAATTAATATTTAAAATTTTATTTTTTTATTATTCATTTAATTCAACATCATCTTCCACAATCATTTCTTCCATACTCCAGTCACCATTTCCGGCGACAAATTCCAGCCAACCTATAAAATCAACAACGGTAAACAGAAAATCACCGCACTGCCGCCACCTCCGACGGAGAAAACGAACATAAAATCACCACCGTCAAATCAGAAATCACCACCAGAAACACAAAAATCACCACCGGAAACATAGAAATCAGCACCGCTAAACCAAAAATCACCACCAGAAACACAAAAATCACCACTCCGACCAACTGTAAAGGGAAAATCACCACCGAAAAACAAAAAATCACCACCAAAAAATGAAAAACGATCATCAACAAGATCACTACACCACCAACAAATCACCAACTGCAGTTCGAAAATCACCAGAAAACCACCATTAATCACCAAAATGTTTAACAAACTTGTGTCTACATATCTTAATTATTCCATGCCCCACTGCTCTATACATCATCAAATACATCAAATACAGGCCTCGAAAACAAATAAACGAAATTAAAATCGCCACCACCGACGGAGAAAACGAAAAAAATCGACACCGGCGAGATTTGACCAGATCTGGTTGTATAGCTCCGGTATATATATGTATAGCTCCGGCGAGAAATGTATGTATAGCTCCGATAAATGTGTTTATGGCAGCGGCGCTGTGATGCGGTGGTGTGGCGGTGGTCGGTGATCGGCGGTGAAGGGGAGTGGGGGTGGGAGTTGGTGTAGGGGGGTGTCGTAGGAGTCTGTGCAGGTGTGTGTATGTGTATGGTGTATGTTGGGTTAATATGTGTGTATTTAATTTGTGTGGTTGTGATTTAAAGTTGATTAAAAATTGTGGGGCTGAGATTAGATCTCAGTTCTCACAATAAGATGGGGTTCTCATCTGAGCAAAACCCATATATATATATATATATATATATATATATATATATATATATATATATATATATATATATATATATATATATATATATATATATATAGGCTTTTGCTCAAATACAAACCAATCCTTAAATACAAACTACAAACTAACACTAGATTAATTATATTTCATTTATTCTAAGGTTCCCGCCAAGGGTACCTTCACAAAAAATGCTTAAAATAATTGGCTCTATCCACCCAAAAAAAAAAAAAAACTTGCCGTGGAAATGCGAAACATTTAAGACAGTAAACGGATGAGTTAGGTAGTCATGAGGGCCGCAGGCCCTCGACACACCTGTCAATCGTCTATTGCCTTTACCATTGATTGTCATTCCTTACAACTTTAGAATGATAAAGGCGCGAAGTGCCGTACAAGAAGGTGCGAAGCACCGTTAACCAGTAAAATCCACTGCCACGTCATCACGTGAACAGTGATTTTTTTTTTTTGCTGAATGGAGCCAATTATTTTAAACACTTTTTGTATTGGGGTACCCCTAGTTTGATCATTAGATTAGCATGAAATATTGAATTAGTGTTTAGTTTATAGTTTGTAGTTAATTTTAGTTTGTAGTAGAGTAGGACTATATATATATATATATATATATATATATATATATATATATATATATATATATATATATATATATATATATATAAATATAAATATATAAAATATACTAGCTTATAACCCGCGCACGGAAGATTTTAAATATTTTTATCTTTATATTTGACATTTTCATCTTATTATTCATAAGATTTTAAAGATTTTAAATATTTTTATCTTTATATTTGATATTTGAATATTTATATTTGATATTTTAAAGATTTTATATTTGATATTTTAAATATTTTTATGTTAGAGATATATTATAGTAACTAAGATATATTAGAGAGGAGAAAGAGATAAGAGATGAGATTGTATTATTTTCAAGTAAGTTTACAATGACATGTAAGATGTCTATTTATAGGCCTACTACATGAATGTTACAAGGACTTGAAAAGTCAAGAGTCTAAGGATTTGTAAAGCCAAAACTCTAGAAGTTGAAAGCCAAAAGTCTAGAAGTTGAAAGACTAAAAGTTTTGTGCTAGAAACTTCTAGGACATCCATTCACAACACTCCCCCTTGGATGTCCATTTTTCAATAATCGTGCCTCGTTAAAACTTTTCTAGAAAAAAACCCATTGGGAAAAAATTCTAGTAAAGGAAAAAGAGTACAACGATATTGAAAATTACTTTAGGTCCTTAAGTTGGCGCATTCCAATCATATGTACCAACTTCTCAAAAATTGTCGGGGGCAATGACTTTGTAAGCAAATCCGCAAGATTGTCACTGGAACGTATTTGTCGAACTTCAATCTCTCCATTTTCTTGAAGGTCATGTGTGAAGAAGAGTTTGGGGGAAATATGCTTAGTTTTGTCGCCTTTAATGTAACCTCCTTTTAACTGTTTAATACATGCTGTGTTGTCCTCAAACATTACTGTCGGGGTTGTCCTATCATGATGCATGCCGTATGATTCACGAATATGTTGACATATTGACCTTAGCCAAACACATTCTCGGCTGGCTTCATGGATGGCAAGAATTTCTGCATGGTTAGAAGATGTAGCAGCCAAAGACTGTTTCACAGAACGCCATGAGATGGCTGTATCGCCATAAGTAAACAAATAACCTGTTTGTGATCGAGCTTTAGCTGGATCTGATAAATATCCTGCATCTGCATAACCCGTTAGTACTGCTTTGGATTTATTAGAATAAAATAATCCCATATCAGTTGTGCCCCGGAGATATCGAAAAATATGTTTAACTCCATACAATGTCTCCGTGTTGGAGCACAACTATGCCTTGCTAACAAATTTACAGAAAATGCTATGTCGGGCCGTGTGTTATTAGCTAGATACATCAATGCACCGATAGCAATAAGATATGGCACTTCAGGACCAAGTACTTCTTCGTTTTCCTCTCTTGGCCGAAACACATCCTTTTTCTTATCAAGTGATCGCACGACCATTGGAGAGCTAAATGGATGTGATTTGTCCATGTAAAAATGTTTTAAGATTTTTTCTGTATATGCTGACTGGTGCATAAATATTCCACCAGATAGATGCTCAATCTGAAATCCAAGGCAGAGTTTTGTTTTTCCAAGGTCTTTCATTTCAAATTCTGCCTTTAAATAATCGACTGTCTTTTGGAGCTCTTCAGGAGTTTCGATAATATTTATATCATCAATATATACAGCAACTATAGCAAATGAAGATTTTATCTTCTTTATTAAAACACATGGACAAATAGGATCATTCTTGTACAGTCCCCTTAATAAATAATAACTTAATCTTTTATACCACATTCGACCAGACTGTTTCAATCCGTATATGGATCTTTGTAACTTAATCGAATAAAGGTCACGTGAATGTGATATAGATACTTCAGGCATTCGAAATCCTTCAAGGATCCTCATATAAATATCTTTTTCGAGGGAACCATACAAGTATGCTGTCACAACATCCATTAAGCGCATATCTAATTTTTCAATAACGGCCAGGCTAATAAGGTAACGAAAAGTAGTAGCATCCATTACAGGGGAATATGTTTCCTCATAATCAATGCCTGGCCTTTGTGTAAATCCTTGAGCAACTAGACGTGCTTTGTATCTCACAATTTCATTTTTATCATTTCTCTTTCGTACAAATACCCATTTATAACCAACGGGTTTCATCCCTTCAGGGGTTCGGACTACAGGTCCAAAAACCTTATGTTTATTAAGTGAGCTCAATTCTTTTTCAATTGCTTCTTTCCATTTTGGCCAATCATCTCTACGTCGACATTCATCGACGGATTTTGGTTCAAGATCCTCATTTTCAATCATTATATCAAGCGCTACATTATATGCAAAATTTTCGTCGACGATGATATCATTTCGGTTCCATATTTTTCCCGTGACAACATAATTGATTGAGATCTCTTCATTTTCCTTTTCAGGTACCTGATCCTCTTCTGGGGTTTCATCTTTCATGTCACATGACTCTTCTAGAGTCTCTTCTAGAGATTTTATTTCCTCTATTTGGGCATCCTCACTCTTTGCTCCTTTTCTTTTTCGAGGATTTTTATCTTTGGAACCGATCGGTCTACCACGCTTCATGCGAGGTTTTGATTCACTTGCTCTAATTAATTTTCCTTCAGGGACAGCATTTTCAGCTGGAACGTGTGACTTTGTTACTCTATTTAAATCAGTGAATGCATCAGGTAATTGATTTGCAATGCCTTGTAAATGAATAATTTTCTGAACTTCCAGTTCACATTGATTTGTTCGAGGATCATAAGTATTCAATGTTGATGCATTCCATGTAATTTCTTTTTCCAGCTGTTTATTTTCTCCCCCTGATTTAAGGATAATCTTGTTCTCTCCCCTTAATCTTGGAAAAATAGTTTCATCAAAATGACAGTCTGCAGATCTTGCAGTAAACATAGCCCCTGTCAATGGTTCAAGATATTTTATTATAGAGGGAGATTCATAACCGATATATATTCCCAATCTTCTTTGGGGACCCATCTTTGTTCGTTACGGCGGAGCAATTGGGACATATACCGCACATCCAAAAGTTCTCAGATGGGAAATATTAGGCTCTCTTCCGGAAGCCAATTGTAGGGGAGAAAATTTATGATAACTTGTAGGTCTGATGCGTACAAGTGCTGCTACATGCAAAATAGCATGCCCCCAAACTGAAGTGGGGAGATTTGTTCTCATAATCAATGGTCTGGCAATCAATTGGAGTCGTTTGATGAATGATTCTGCGAGACCATTCTGTGTATGAACATGAGCAACAGGATGTTCAATATTGATTCCAATTGACACACAGTACTCATTGAAGGCTCTAGATGTGAATTCTCCTGCATTGTCTAAATGGATTGTACTGATATTATAATCAGGAAATTGTGCTCTTAATCGAATTATTTGTGCAAGTAGTCTCGCAAACGCCAGGTTACGAGACGATAATAAGCACACATGTGACCATCGAGTTGATGCATCAATTAATACCATAAAGTATTGAAATGGTCCACATGATGGGTGAATGGGCCCACATATATCACCCTGTATCCGTTCTAAAAATCTAGGAGATTCTGCTCCAACTTTTGCCAAAGAAGGCCTGATTATTAATTTTCATTGAGAACAAGCAGCACAGGAGAATTCATTCAATTGAAAAATCTTCTGGTTTTTCAATGGATGCTCATGTAAGTTTTCAATAATTCTCCGCATCATAGTTGATCCTGGATGTCCCAATCGGTCATGCCAAACAATAAAATTGCTTGTATCAGTAAACTTCTGGTTTACGATTGCATTTACCTCAATTTCATGTATATTTGTATAATATAATCCGGAAGAAAAAGCGGGTAGTTGCTCCTTCATATATTTCTTACCCGAAGTGATGCATGTTATACAAAGAAATTCTTTATTTTCTTTACTGATTGTTTCAATATGATATCCATTTCTGCGAATATCTTTGAAACTCAACAAGTTTCTTTGTGATTTTGGAGAGAACAATGCATCAGTTATAACAAATTTTGTTCCTCCAGGTAATAACAGGTTAGCTCTTCCAGAGCCTTCAATCAATTAATACTTCCGGATATAGTGTTAACATTTCCTTCGTACTTGTGTAAAGAAGTAAAATATTTTTCATTTATAAGGATAGTGTGCGTAGTTGTGCTATCAACGAGACAAATATCTTCATCTATTTTATGAGCAGTGCGAGAATGAGAGATATCCATATCACTTCAAATAAAAGCACACATAATTAGAAATTTCATAATAATTAAGCACATAAAGTCTTACCCATAATAATTAAATTAAGATAAACAGTCTTTCAACCAACTAAGTATAAGTGTATAATAATATATTTATCATTCATTACCGCTTCCTTCAGGGATTTCATAAAAATCAGACACTTCCAAATGTGTCATATCAGAGGGGTTTTACTCAGGTCCATCACCTTGAAAAGCAAAATTTGCTTCAACAGATTTTTCTTCCTCCTTCTGGGATGCTTGGTATAGGTCAACCAAGTGTTTGGGCGCACGACATGTACGCGACCAATGACCCTTCATTCCACATCGAAAACAAACATTCTCAACATTCTTTTGTACTCTTTTATCTTTCTCCACTATCTCTAACTTCGGGTTAGAATTTGGTTTTCTATGTTTAAAAAAACGGTTGTTTCTCACAAAATTTCCTCGACCGCGTCCACGACCACATCCACCACCGCGTCCATGCCAAAAATTATAAGATGCCACATTCACTTCAGGGAAAGGGCTAGATCCAGTAGGGCGAGACTCGTGATTCTTCATCAAAAGCTTATTATTTTGCTCAGCAACAAGAAGACATGATATTAAATCTGAATATTTGGTAAAACCTTTTTCACGATATTGTTGCTGGAGGAGTATATTTGAGGCATGAAAAGTTGAATAAGTTTTTTCTAACATGTCCGCGTCAGTAATATTTTCTCCACATAACTTTAGTTGAGAAGTTATTTTGAAAAGTGCGGAGTTATATTCACTGACGGTTTTAAAATCTTGAAGCCTCAAATGCATCCAAACATAATGAGCTTTTGGAAGAATCACAGTCTTTTGATGATCATATCTATCTTTCAAAATTTTCCAAAGTTCAAGTGGATCTTTCATCGTAAGATATTCGGTTTTGAGTCCTTCGTGGAGGTGGCGGCGAAGAAAAATCATTGCCTTTGCGCGGTTTGATTCAGATTCTTTATTTCCCTCTTTGATTGTGTCTCCAAGACCTTGTGCGGCTAAATGAATTTCGATATCCAATATCCATGACAAATAGTTCTTTCCGGTAATATCAAGAGCCTCAAATTCAAGTTTGGTAAAATTTGACATTCTTAAGAAAAGATAATCACAAAGTTAAAACAATAAATCTTAACAATAATAAATTCCAAACATGGATATAATGCGAAAATATGTAGATAGACAAATAGATAAACTAACAAGAAACTCATTGTTTCCTATATTCTAAAGAAAACTTAAAGGATGTCTCGGTCTATATGTATGGAAACAAATTATTAAGAATTGCATATATACTGATTATTATATACATTAACGTGATGGTACATGGTGTCATGTAGATCTTTAATATTATGCAACCAATATCTCATAAATCACTTCATTCATAAGACTCCAATATTTTATATGGGAGCTTAACATACATGTTTAAAATTTTATACATTTAGTGCACAAAACATATGTAAAAGGCAAAAACAAATCCATTAATAAAGACGCGTACCTTAGAGTTGGATTTAGAAGATAAGAAAACTAGTGACCTTTTTGTACGAACCTTCAAACCTCCCAACAAACTAACTTCAAAAATCTTTTTAAGCAAATCGTGCTGATAACGTGTTAGAGATATATTATAGTAACTAAGATATATTAGAGAGGATAAAGAGATAAGAGATGAGATTGTATTATTTTCAAGTAAGTTTACAATGACATGTAAGATGTCTATTTATAGGCCTACTACATGAATGTTACAAGGACTTGAAAAGTCAAGAGTCTAAGGATTTGTAAAGCCAAAAGTCTAGAAGTTGAAAGCCAAAAGTCTAGAAGTTGAAAGACTAAAAGTTTTGTGCTAGAAACTTCTAGGACATCCATTCACAACATTTTAAATATTTAAAGATTTTTAAATATTTATATTTGATATTTAAAAGATTTTAAACATTTTCATAGCCTTTTTGTCGGTTTGTTTTTGAGGTCGGAAAGAAATGAAAAATTATATGTAGAACTGAAGGAGGAAGTGTATTATTAGGTTGACCACTACTGATGAGGCACTGAAGAGACCAGCAGCCACTTTTTAGTTCAATTCTTAATGAAATAGGCTGGGAGACTTGTAGCAACCATTGTTGGCTTGCTTAGTTTATTTTCTTCCTGAAATCTAGATTTATGATGGGTTTGTGGAGATTGAACCTAATTGTGCTTATATGATTTAATTTTGAATTTTGGTAATCAACTTGAATAAATCACAATGGCCTGCATATTAATCGAATGTGTTTGAAATAGACATTTGGAAAGATAGTTTCATCTAGATAGTCACTATCGATTACTCCGTCCTCTTTTCTGTATTCGTAATTTCACTTGGGTTGGGCAATTGTTAATTTGCCAGAAACATGCTCAACTGGTCAGCCCTTTTGATGCACAACTTGATCAAAATTTAAATTTGTATCCCAGTGAGTTTTAAGTTTATGGTTAGAAGGTCAGTAACGGGCTTGTAGCTCTGGCAGGCCCCTCGCCTAGCAATTAAGAAGCATCCGATAGGAGATGTTATGATTTTTGAAGTCAACCAAACCAACAATGGGCTGGGCCGAAATTAACCCATTACTTCGACCCTCCTAGTAAATGTCAGGTTATGACTTATAAAAGAAATGAACTACTGATTTTATTGAAAAAGAAGATTGTTTACAGAATTTTAAAGAAGAAAGGGAAGAAGTACAGAACAACAATACAATTCTCAAGCTGCCTTTCTTCTAGAATTACAAGTCTTTATATAGCAAGACATATAGCACAATAGCATTTCCCCGCCAAAACTAACTAACTAGTAATGACTTCAAACTAACTCTCGGGTCGGTTCATGACAAATTCCCTCCCCAGCAAGCTTGTCCTCAAGCTTGGAAATTTGGAAACTGATGTTGGATAAAAGTCATATCTTCCCAAGAAGCTTCAATCACCTCCATTCCTTTCTAGTGAATTAACCATTGTATGACTGGTTTAGCATTCCTGATCACCTCTCTCCTTTGTAATACAGTCATAGGTTCTAAAGCAATCACATCCTCTTGATTGTACTCTGGTAACTCTCCAGCAGTTAAAGGAGCACTTCCTGTGACGCCCCTAGATCCGGGGTCAAGGATCCAGGTCATCACGGTCCAATTTTCGATCAATATCAATATCTCTTTAGTCCTTTTTTTTTTACTTAATACTTATGCAATTGACCCCACACTAATACACACACACACACACACACACACCAGTCATATGCTCATAGAACAACATCCACAATATTTAAAAGTTTAAAGTTAACAGTTATTACAAGCCCAGAATTTACTAAGTACAATGTTGAACAAAGCTTCTACATGAAGCACTTCAACAACCAAAGTTTATTACAAACTTACACACTTAATTTATATAAGTCTACTAAGCCCCTTTCGATTGTCACTACCTCGGGGATGTTCGCCAGCACTCGCTCAAAAGGTCGCCTTTCCCTTACCCTCTTGCGGGGTGTAGTGCGTAGTATCGGCATGGGACCTAGCTGCTATATACATACGTAGCAAGAGTGAGCTATAATAGCTCAGCAAGATAATATTGTAAACTAGAATTTAGAATGTGAACAGGTATACATATATATGCATATATAAGCAGAAACCAATTATAATCTTTAAGGAAGAATAAAGCTCTTATTTAATAATACATCATCCACTTACTATTATAAGAAAGAAATCTAAAATAATATAATATCAGTTTTTCTTCATCTGTAACCATAATTCCATCATCTCATATCATTATTCTGTTTTCAGTATAGAAATCTGAAAACCATTGTCAACACTTTCTTTTCAAAAACATTGGGGATATCTGCTGTCGCCTGATACATTAGGACGATGATCAGTCGCCTAATCGTACCTGCTCTCTTTTTACTACCGGTAGAAGGAATGAAGATCATCCCTGGAGGAAGGCCACCTGCTAACATCCTCCCTTGGCATCTTCGTGCCGTAATAAAAATAATAAATACTGGACTGTGTCGCACATAGCCCTGACACAGCCACTTACGCAAGTCTGTTACAATCCCCCTTTTTGTCACATCATTATTCCCTTTTTAAAATATCATTCCACATTTCCATTTTCTCGCTTTCATTTCCACATATCATTCACTCATATCATTTCCATTCTCGCACATTACTTCTATAAAAATATATATATATATATATATATATATATATATATATATATATATATATAACATAATGCTTTGATTATGATCCAGACATCTCTTTCATATTCAGGAATCAAATATACTTTTATATTCATAAAATATTCCGTCTATTTTAAGAGTAATGAATGATAATAAAATAATATTTATTAAACCACTGATACTCAAAAAGAATATTTTTAATATAGTATTATAAACCATATAACCCTAGATAACAACTGATACCATTCTTTTATTTACTTAATCATAAGGCATGTTCACTTCATGCATAATCATCTCTATACATATCCATCTCATACTCATATCCATATTCATATCCATCTCATACTCATACTCATATCCATATTCATATACATCTTCGTATACCTTTCTTTCCAATATCAATACTCAAGGAAGACAATTTCTTCACAATATAGTAATAATAGCATCACATATATATTCCATGAAATCAAGTTTCTTTGTGAAGATAAGTAGTTTTACAAAGTAAGGATAGAAGAAATCTTGCCTCGGTTTCGGTATCCTGACAGTATGGCTCGTCCCTCTTCCGGAGTTTCTATAACACAAAAAGGACCGTCGTTAGAATACCACATCTCTTACTCACTTCACTCTTGTATAACAATACCCTTGACACTTTAATATGTTTAACATATCACTATTACCCCAAAGGTTCAAGAACTTAACCATTTATAACTCAATCAAAGTTTCAGGGGTTTTCACCATTTCCCCTAACGACCACACTTAACTGTAAAAATTCTCAGAAAATATGGATTTCGAATTTTACCATAGGGCCAACTGGTAATGCCTCTTTGACTACCCTACTACCATATCCAAAAATTTTATAATTTTTAAGAATGTCTAAGTATGGTAGTTATATCCTCAAAGTTGGTACAACTACGTTTTCTCGGCTTTCGAACGTCTTTCACTAAAACTGACTTTTCTCCTAAACCGTTCATCAGATTTTAACGCACCTTATATCAAAACGATCTATGAACCAAGCTCTATCTCATCATGGTCAATTAGGGGTCTGGACAGTAAGGTACCGTATGGGTATAGGGTCCAAAAACAGGGCAGTTTCTTGGTCTAACGACAATCGGACATTATAACGGCTATATTTCGGACATTCCAAAAACTATTCCATCACAACCAAGCCATATAATCATCCACCACTCCATACACATCAATATTACATCCTCATAATCCATATAATCAATGGTGAGGCCTCAATACCATCACCCAACAATCAATCAAAATTTATGCTAGCTAACATCACAATAATCACTTTTAACCACACATCATCCATTAACATCACTAAAACTCACATAATAAAAAGGGGTTAGGGTTTATACCTGCCTTGAAGCTTTAACAACACTTAACAAAGGCTCTTAGTCCTTGAGAAGCCTTGATATAACCTTATAACACCTTAAACTAACAAGAAACATCAAGAACATACTTAGAGATTTTCGGAGTTCTAAAACCCAGCTGAAAGAACATGAAAAACGAGGCCCTTACCTTGCTTTTCTGGACACACCTTGTGAAATAAGAGTTATAGATTATCTCATGGGCTTTCCAAAAAGCTATAGAACGCAAAATTTGGCTGAGAAACGAAGGAGATATGCCTGTTCTAAGTAGGCTGTTACTGTTTGGCCGAATTGATGAAATGAGATGGGGGAGAGAGTTTTGCTCTTGGTTTTGATCTTATCTAGCTAATCACTTATTAATTCTAGAGTATGGTGGAAGATTGGAAGATATTTAGTGTATAAAACCATGCTAAATGACTAATTTGCCCATTAAAACAAGTTAGTGGATGGTGATGTCACTTGATGATCCAATAAATCCCATTTTGATTTTCTAAGTATAATGCTAAAGATCTTGGTAAGTAAAAATGTGGTATGTATCCTTGTTATATTACTAATCTTGGTTGCTTGGTTTCCATACTCGTCTAATTGTGGTTCGTCTCGAATATACCTCATTATCTCAGTGGTTCTGAAATCATTTAACATTCCAAATTCCTTTGGTATTCTCTTAACTTAATAATCCCCTGGTTTAATCTAAATTCTCTAATCCCTCAATATATAATTCTTATAATATTTCCATGCCCCTTAAGATCCAATAGAAGCTCTTTGGAAGTCAAAATCCTCAAAAATCCATATTTAGGAATTTCTGAAATCCATCGTCATTTCGAGTCACTTAATTTCAGTGTACATTACTAGTATGGTTTCTGTTTATTCATTTTCTGTTTCCATTGCAGAGTACCTACATACCATTTCTCTAAATCCTTAAAATTACTATTCATGTGATCATTGTAGTTTTGCTAAAGTTAGGGTTATTACACTTAAGTGATGTTCTAATGGCTATAGACTGCTGTTTATATGGCTGCAACTTCAAGTACACCCAGTCTCCAACTTCCAAAACTCTATATGTTCTTTTCAAATCAGCAAAATACTTCATTCTCTGCTGAGCCTTGACTAAATTTTCCTTCAGATTCTGCAAAACTTGTACTCTTTGCAGCAATAGGTTTTGTGCTGCAGGAATAACCATATCTTGCAATGATCCCATATTCAAAGGCATTGGCTTAACTCCATACAAAGCCTCATAAGGAGTAATGCCCAAACTGGTATGAAATGAGGTGTTATACCAGAATTCTGCCATAGGAAGCCACTTCTTCCAACTGTGTGGTCTCTCACAAGTGAAACATCTCAAATAAGCCTCCAAACACTGATTCAATCTTTCTGTCTGACCATCAGACTGAGGATGATAAGCTGAACTGAAATGTAACTCCACTCCAAGCTTCTGAAAAATAATAGTCCAAAAAGAACTAGTAAAGATCTTATCTCTGTCACTCACAATTGAAATAGGTATTCCATGTAGCTTAAAGATTTGATCCAAGAAAATATCAACAACATCCTGAGCAGAAAAATGATGTTTAATTGCAATAAAATGCCCATATTTTGAAAGTCTATCCACCACTACTAATACTGTGTCCATGCCCTCAGATTCTGGCATTTGCTCAACAAAATCCATGGATATGTCTTTCCAAGGAGCAGTTGGAATTTCTAAAGGTTGCAATAACCCTGGATATTGCACATGCTCACTTTTACATCTTTGACACACTTCATTGTTTTTTACTATGTTGATAACATCAGACTTCATATGTGGCCAGTAAAAAACTAATTTAACTCTCTGTTAGCAAGCATTCTGCCCAGAATGGCCCCCCAAAGCTGAAGAATGTAATATAGTTAGGATTTGTGTTCTCACACCACCATTTCCACCCACATAAATCCTTCCAGCTTTCTTAATCAATCCCTGCACATACTGAAAATCCCCCTCACTAGTAGGATCCAACAGTAATTTACTAATAATAGCCTGACATTCTTCATCATTCTCATAGCTAAGTAAAACCTACTGGATCCAAACTGATTGTACTACTGATACAGCTGCAAGTATCTCACTACTACCTTCCATTTTCTTAGATAAAGCATTTGCAGCAATATTCTCAGAGCCTTTCTTATATTGTATCTCATAATCCAAACCAAGTAATCTTGACATCCATTTATACTGCAAATTAGTATGCAATTGTTGTTCTAAAAGGTATTTTAGAGCTTGATGGTCTGTCTTTATTATAAAATGATTTCTAACCAATTAGTGTTTCCACTTAGTCACAGCCATGACTAAAGCCAATAACTCTTTTTCATAAACTGAAAATCCCAAATTTTTACTATTAAAAGATTTACTCAAGTAAGACAGAGGTTTAGAATTCTGCATCAAAACAGCTCCCATCCCTTTAGAACAAGCATATGTCTCCAGCACAAAGTTTTGAGAAAAATCTGGCATTGCCAATACTGGTGCAGAACAAAGAGCTTGTTTCACCTCTTTAAATGCAACTTCACCTTCTGCAGTCCATAAAAAAATATCGTTCTTGAGTAGGTTAGTCAGAGGTTTAGACATCACTCCATATCCTTGAATAAACCTCCTGTAATATCCTGATAACCCTAGAAATCCTCTTAATTCTTTCACATTAGCAGAAGTTGGCCAAGACATAACACCATCCACTTTAGCTGGATCCATGCTAACACCACTTGCAGAAATAATATGCCCTAAATACTCCACTGAATCTGTAGCAAAAGTACACTTGGATTTCTTTGCATATAACTGATTCTCCTGTAACACAGATAGTACTGTCTCTAGATGCTTGACATGTGAATCCATATCAGGGCTATACACCAGAATATCATCAAAGAAAACCAATACAAATTTCCTCAAATAAGGTTGAAAAACTTGATTCATTAAGGCTTGAAATGTAGCTGGAGCATTTGTCAATCCAAAAGGTAAGACCACAAACTCAAAGTTTCCATGATGAGTTTGAAATGCAGTCTTGGATGTATCAGTAGGTTTTACAAGAATTTGATGATACCCTGATCTCAAATCTAACTTTGAAAACACCTTAGAACCAAAAAGTTCATCTAATAGCTCATCTATGTTGGGAATAGGAAATCTATCTTTAACATTAATATTGTTTAGATGCCTATAATCAACACAGAATCTCCAAGTGTTATCCTTCTTTCTAACTGAAATTACTGGGGATGCATAAGGGCTATTACTAGGTTTAATTATCCCAGAATTTAGCATTTCTTGCACCTGATTTTCAATCTCTGTTTTCTGAGAATGTGGATATCTGTAAGGCTTCAACTTAAAAGGTTTAGCTCCAGGAATCAAAGGAATTTCATGATCCACATTCCTAGAGGGTGGTAATGACTGAGGTACTTCAAACACTTTGCAGTACTGATCCAACAAACCAGAAAACATACCTGAAGTTTTGTCTGTACTTTCACTGGTTTCCACTTGAGCAACAACATGAACCATTTCCTGTTGCAAACTATTCTTAACTCTTTCCTCATTATAACTATTCAACTCCTTTTCTCTAACCAACTTCATAGAAGCTACCTCCCTTACTACCCCTTGTAACAACATATGATCTCCAGTAGAGCTGCATTCAACTTAAGGTACAATTGCTTAAAATCAAATAAAATTGGACTATATTGTTCCAACCAATCAATTCCAGCATATCATATCCCATCCTCCAATATTCATGATTCTCACATCACAACAGAATTTATAATCTTGAACCCCCCAAGTAAGTCTAGGAACCACCAAATTACTAGCCATAGTCCTCCCATCAACCATCTAACAATAACACTTTCTTTCTCTTCACCCTTAATTTCTAAAGAAGCAGCTACTTTCTCATCCAACACTGTTATAGAACTGCCAGTATCCACCAAAATTTTAATAGACTTACCCTTTAAACATCCATCTAATGTAATGGTTTTCCTCATCATACTATCAGATAAAGTATGAAGTGATACCTCAGTTACTGCACTCTCAACATCAACTACTCCTTCCGCCTCCTCTAGAATTTTTAACAACTCTTCTTTATTAGTATCCTCAATAAGCATAAAAGTATATTGTTCATTCTTTCAAACATGACCTTGACCAAATTTCTCCCCACATTTATAACATAGGTGATTGTTTTTCCTATATTGAAATTCTCCAGGAGAAATTTTCTTGAAATTACTATTAAGAACAGTAGATTTCTTGTCATCAATTTTCCTTCACTTTTCTTGTCAACCACCATATTCTTTCCCCAATTACTACTCACAGATTTCTTTATCTCCTTTTTCTTGATTACTGCTTCCAGAGTCTGTTCTTGAAACTGGGCTATCTCCATAGCATCCAACAATGATTTAGGTTTCACTAACCTCACCATAGGTTTCAATTCAGTCTTCAATCCTAAGATAAAACTAGAAACAAAATACCCTTCCCCCAAACTGTGATTCTTACACAACACCAAGGTTTTCAGTTCTTCAAATTTCCCTACATATTCTAACACAGAGCCTAATTGTGTAAGTTTATTAAATTCTTCTTGAACATCTAATCCATCTTTATTCCCAAAATGTTTCATCACAGAATCAAAGAAAATTTCCCAAGAAACTTTACCATTAACCATCTTAAAACTTTGATACCATACATCAGCTTTTCCATCTAAATATAATTCAATCATCTCAACCTTGAAAGAATCACTAACCTGATGTAGCAAAAAGAACTTATTGCATTTCCTCAACCATGACCTTGGATCTTCCCCCATAAAACAAGGTAATTCTAACCTTGGTTGGTGAACAAGAAAGGGTTTAGAAGATCGATCTTTACCTACATCTTCATCATTCTTATTCTTGAATTTTCCAGAATTGGGTGTTTGTAAGATTGGCGATCGATCTACCCAAATTTCTCCGTCTCTTCCCACCACTTTATCTACATTCCCATTCTTGAAAACCCCAGAAATCTTAGCTTTGATTCTCTCATCCATCGTAGCATTGTAAGCTTCAATCTTTGCATCACAACCAGAAACTAAAGACACCAATTTATCCATCTTGTCAATTAACCTATTCCCCATTGCTGAATTACTCTCAGCAATCTTTTTATGACACGCATTGCTCACTTCTTGAATTCGAGACTCAAGAACTTTCCACATTTCTTCTGAATTCCTCGATCTTGTATTGCTCGCCATTGAAAAATTTCGATTAATTCCAAGAAATCTGTCGCTCTGATACCAAATGTCAGGTTATGACTTATAAAAGAAATGAATTACTGATTTTATTGAACAAGAAGATTGTTTACAGAACTTTAAAGAAGAAAGGGAAGAAGTACAGAACAACAATACAATTCTCAAGCTGCCTTTCTTTTAGAATTACAAGTCTTTATATAGCAAGACATATAGCACAATAGCATTTCCCCGCCAAAACTAACTAACTAGTAATGACTTCAAACTTCATGACAGTAAATTGGGACCCAATAGTTATATCCTTTTAATCAATCAAATGTGGTCGTACTTGTTTACGAAGGTTGAGAATAATAAGGTTAGAACTTACGATAAAACATCGTTAAATTAATATTCTATATCATAATAAATTAAGAGAAAACGAAGGTTGAGAATAATAAGGTTATAACTTACGATAAAACATCGTTAAATTAATATTCTATATCATAATAAATTAAGAGAAAATTGGGCCTGAGGTTGTCCTCAGGTATTTCTCATGAGGTTATAATACAAAAAGGCTATAAATAAGTGGGTCCCGCATGGGCATTTTTGTAAATATCAATTTTTTCTCAGTAATTTACCTAAATATCCTTATTTTTGTATTAAAAATCTTTTAACCTCAGGATTCTACTCGAGGTCATCCTCAGGTAGAGCTGGCAATTCATTCGTTTCGTATACTTTCGTGTCGTGTACTTTCGTGTTTCGTGTACGCAATGTCAAATCCAAAACCGACCCGTTAAGGATTCGTTTCATTTCGTGTTTGTGTACCTTCATTTCGTGTACATTTCGTGTCGTATTTCATGTAATTTTTGAATAAAAATAAAAATATTTAAATATTAAATTTTTACTAGTCGAGTCTTAAGTCAATATGTCATAAAGAATCAAATGTGCTCAAGTCTTTTGAAACTAAAATTTGAAACTATTTTGTAATTATCTTATATAAAAATTATATATAAAATATTATTTTAAAATATGTATTCATATAATTTTAATAAAATTATTTAAATATTTATTTATTTCGTGTATTTTCGTTTCATGTCGTGTACCTAAGGGTAAACCCAAAACCGACACTAAATTCATTCATGTAATTTCGTGTTCGTGTAACGCAAAGGTCAACCCAAACCATAATTTTCGTGTCGTTTTCATGTCATATTTTCGTGTCGTGTACGAAATTGCCGGCTCTATCCTCAGGCACATCAATCCCATAAATTAATATTTCGAACCAAATTTTTGGTTCCAGCTGCATAATAACGATAATATAAATTTAATCTCAATTAATTAATAATTTTGATAAATTAATAAAATTAATCGGTTCCAATGATGTTAATTTATAGAAATTTCACTATAACTATGTTTTAAAATTTTAAATTTATGATTAATATTGTATTACATTATGTAATAAAGTACTGTAATTCATTTTAGAATCTTATGAAATCTAAATCTAACATACCACCAAGTTAAGGGGCATCTAATTTGGGTCTATTCGGAATTGTATTCAATTTAGATTTTAAAATATATTAATAAATTAATATTTAAAGATTAATGTTAATTTTTATTCTATGTGCAGTTGGGAAGAGTTTGATGTACAATTTGGTAGAATATTTATATTCTATGTGTAAAGCAATCTGAAAACAAAATTACTATTTGTTTAGCTCGTTTTTTGTTTCACAATCATGTTGTAATTGATAATTCGGGAGTTTGTCTTGGCTGGATTCCAATGTTTTAGTATTAATAAAATCTTATTGTTCGTCAAAAAAAGTATAACTAGCTTTGTAGCCCGTGCAAGGCACGGACATGCTCTAGATTACAAACATAAGCCGTGCTTTGCCGCGGCCTTATAACATTTTTTTAAAAAAATTTAAATAAAGATTATTTAAGAAAAAATCGATAAAAATATATGTGTAATATCAATATAGATTGATGAACAAAATATTGTATAAATTATACATACATAGATAATAAGATGTATTATTCATATATTTTTCTATATCAATTTTGTCTCATAATTTTTTAAGCCGACACCCTTTTTTATATCCTAACTTATATATAGTTGAGACTTGCCTTTAATAACAACAATTATTTCCTTGATTGCATATTTATATTTGAAAATTGAGATAATATAGAAAATTAAATAATTTAGAAAATTAGATAAATAGTTTTCGAGTGATTACAATGCTCCACCAAACGCCCGGGGAATTTCATTTATATAATACAAAGATGTTTCAAATTTCCTTTCAAAATTTCATATCTTTCATATTTCGCTAATTAATTTGCTATATTTTGTATAGTATTTATCATACCGTCTTATAAATAAACTATGTATTATGTGTAATTATTAACCAATAATCGATATGTAATCCAAATCACATTTGTATATTTTTTTTTATAAATTTTCTTAAAATTCATATTTTTAGTATGCCTATAATTTAATTGATTCTTATTTGACCAACCAATTTTAATTTAGTGTTATTTTTATTAAATTTCACAACAGAATTAACCACGAGCCCTTCATATGTGACATTGTTAACAAAATAGTTGATCTCAAAGAATAATTATTTAATCTATGCATTTTATATATGAGATTATGAACAAAACAATTTATCTCAAAATAATAATTATTTTCTCCATTTAAAAAATATAAGAAAATTTTCTATAAAATTTATTTAGCTGGGTAGGTCTATAAATAATTATAAAAAAATAATGCGCACAAGTTATAATATAAGTAATTTTATCTTAAATGAATAGTTCAATATATATTAAACATAATATAACCCAAAAAGTATTTATGTATGTAGTTAATGAATTCAATTATAAGTATAAATGTCCATCTAGCCAAATTGGTTGGTGAGTTCAGTTTCATTATGAGAGGTCATGGGTTCAACTACTTAGAACAATAATATTTTTTAAATATTATAATTGAATTAGGTTCGGAGTTAGGTTCGGGAGTTAATTTATTTGCTCAGGATGCAGGTTTGACAAGTACCCGTTCTCCTATTATATATAGAAAGATTTTTTATAAAATTGCAAAATTTCACAAATTGTGATCGTATTTTAAAAATTATGACAAATATCGTAAAATTCATAAAAATTTAACATTTTATAAAATCCAAAATTATCCATCACTTTTTGAATACCATCATATTTAGATTATCCAAAATTTATCATTTTATAAAATCCAAATAATAAATATGATTTTTTTAATATTAATAAAAAAAATAAATAAAATTGTATTCTAATACAATCTTTTTTAATAAAAACTTTTTTAGATTATAATTTTATTTTTAAAATTCAATTCTAATAAAACCTTTTTAATTGTATCCTATTTAGATTATAATTTTCTTTTTATTATAATGTAGTTTTGGTCGTCTAATTTTTAAAATATTCTATTCGACGGTTTAGTTGATTTTGGCGGTACAGAAACCAAAATTATGTATAATATCTCTCTTATGTTTATTATTTATAAAAATATAATAAGGATATAATTTATAATCCAACGAACGATTTTTATGCCAACTTTTTAATCTAACGGATCATATGCTTTTGGTAGTACAGTGACCAGATCAAAAATTTGGATAATATCCATTTTATGCTTATTATATGTACTAGCTTATAACCCGTGCAACGCACGGTTCCTTTTTCAATATTTATAATTATATTAATTTTTTTAATATTTATATGTTATTAATTTACTTATTAAATTGTTGTTAAAAAATTAATATATATAAGATTTTACACGTTCAATTCAATATTTATGCTTTATCTTGAATTCTTAAAATTTGATTTGGACGATTTTACAGCCCACGCGAAATTAACAAAATAATCTTCATTTTAGTGATGGTTTAACAATTATTTTCCAATTAAAACTATGCAGAAATAAAAGAGAGAAGAAATTGACATTTTTTTACGTTGAAAATTCTATTCAATTTATGAAATCTACTTATATTTCATTTTGATTATTAAAATGCCCTTCTTATTATTTAAAGATAGTTCTACTAACAACCAAATACGGTTTTAATAATAAGTGTAAGAGTGATTTTATCCAAAACTATGGTAGTCGGTAGTCTGGTTTTGGTTTTCAGTACGACAAAATAAATAAGAACCGTTAGATCATAAAATAAAAAAGATGAAAAACGTTGGATCTAGCATAAAAATATTTTATTTTTTAACATGTAAACTAAAAAGTGTATTTATAGTGGAATACGAAAAAGTGTATGTTGATGATTTAAATCATATAAAATTTGGTTTTTCACATCGAATAGAATTATCAATGTAGCTCTTCTACACTGAATAAGATTAATGTATAAATTCGTAATTATATTTTCTCATGAGATTCTGAGTGTTTTCATTTCGATAATAATTGTTAAATCATCACTAAATTAAAGATAATTTTATGAGCTTCGCGTGGAGTGTAAAATCATCCAAATCTGATTTCTAGATCTCAAGATAGAACCCAAATAGTAAACATGAACTTTTTCTTAATATAAATAAATAAAATTCAAATCTAATACAACCATTTTTAATTATATCATATTTAGGTTATAATTTTCTTTTTAATATAATATAATCTTGATCACCTATTTTTAAAATATTAGATTCGACGGTTGAGATTATTTTGATAGTACACTAATGTTGTGGAATAAAAACTAGGGTTCGTGCGTAATTAATGCTAGGGTTGTTGAGCTTCGAGCTTTAATGGTTGTTTCCGTGTTCGAGACTGATAGGTCCTCACAGAGTGCCTACGTATCTCGTTATTGAGAATCAAGCCATGATGTAGTTCTGAGAATGAGGGGTCAGGCCCTTATATAGGCTGAGAAGCCTTAGAATTATGGTAGGAGTCAGAGACTTGGTGGGAAAGCCACCGCCTTGAAGAAGGTTCTAGTCTCCTTCCATATAGGAATCAGTTTCCATATTGAAATTGATATCTTGGAGGCTAACTCAGGCAGGAGTAACATCCTTGTTTGACTCTTATTGCTGAGCTGTTGTTACCCTTAATATTAATAATGAAATTAATATTAAAAATAGGGTTCGGGCCCATCCGGTGGGCCCCACGTTTTGACCATACTGGGCCTAATTAATGGCACATTAAATGTGTCTTTAGGGCTTACTTTTAGCCCATATCATTTCCCCCCCAACTTCCAGGAAAACTGATCAGGTTTATTGCTCATACGCAAGTATTCTCAACAATACCGCTTCAATGTAAAGCGTGGAGCGACCGACGCGTTTACGACGATGTTTGAACGATACTAATCGGTATTAAACGGCACTAAATAGCACTAAACTGCCTTAAACAATGTTTAAACAGTGTTAAACGATGTTAAATGGCTTATATCAGCACTAACGGCGTTAATCGATGCTAAACAGTGCTAACAGACACTAAACTGTGCTTAAACGACACTAATCGGTGCTAATCGATGCTAATCGACACTAATCGGTGCTTATCGACACTTAAACGACGTTAAATGGCATAAGACGACACTACTCGGTACTAACCGATGCTAAACGGCGATAAGTTTTAGGAATGTTCGAAGGTCGACGTTCCTCTGGAAAGTAAAAAAAATCTTCACCAGAACCATCAACCGGGCCAACCTACTGACGGGAGGTGCCAGGAGGTCGGCCAGACCCCTTCCCAGGCAGCTGGTCGGCTGCTAGGAGGTCCTGGTCGCCTGCCAGGTGCTCCTGGTCGGCTGAGGCTGCCAAGAGGTCGGCCTGACCCCTTCCCGGGCAGCTGGTCAGCTGCCAGGAGGTCGGCCAAGGGTCTCCATGACTATAGAAAACTCCGTGAGCTTCGCGTGGACTGTAAGATCGTCCAAATCTGATACCCGGAGCTCAAGATGTGGCCCAAACAGCGTTGAAGGGTCCGGTTTCGGCTTCGGCTTCATTTTCACATTTCAAACATCAAGGTGAGGCTACGAACATCAACCTCAAGACTTGATAATCAACCTCAGGACTCGATCATCAACCTCAACCGGCTAATGGCCTCCTCAGGAGGTCGGTCGGCCAAGTTCTTGCTTTATCATATTGAACATCACGTTTTGAACATCAACTTCAGGCTTCATACATCAATTTCAGTATTCTAACACGGATTTCAGTATTTGAACCTGAATTTCAATCTCCAAACATGACCTCAGTGGCATTAAATGGTACTGAATGATGATAAACGGTGCTTGAACGGCACTAAATGGCGCTTAAACGGCACTAAACGATGCTTTAAACGGCATTAAACGGTGCTTGACTTTGGATGCCATTTTTTGGTCAACCAAACATATTTCGAACATATGACTTGACATTCATTGAAGATGTTCGAAGATTGATGATCGCCGTGGAGATTGATCATCATGCTGGAGATTGATCATCACGCTGGAGATTGATCATCACGCTGGAGATCGACCATCAGACAACCAAACAAGTGACAAGTGGTCGGCCAAGGCCACCCCTGCCAGCTGCTCGGCTGACAGATGGTCAGCTGGAGCCTCCCCTGCCAGCTGCTCGGCTGACAGGTGGTCGGCTGGGCCTTCCCCTATCAGCTGGTCGGCTGACAGGTGGTTTGGCCGGCCTCCCGGCTTCTTGTCGTGCCTCTCGGAGCTTCATTCAATCGTATTTCGAATCTACGTCCTAGCATTCAGTAGTTGTTTTAAACATATTCATATTTTAAAAATCACTCTGAAGATTGATCATCATCCTGGAAGGTCGAAGATCCTCCCGGAAACATCAAATAGCGAAACAAATGACGAGTGGTCGGCCGTGACCACCCCTGCCAGCTACTCGGCTGACAGGTGGTCGGCTGGAGCCTCTCCCGCTGGCTGCTCGGCTGACAGGTGGTCGGATGAGCCCCTCCCTATCAGCTGCTCCACTACCAAGTGGTTTGGATGGCCTCCTGGCTGCTTTTCGTGCCTCGCTGAGCTTCTTCGTGACGTACGAATCTTCTTTATCAACGTTCAAACATGATGAAGTGTATCAACCTTCAATCCTGATGACGTCTTCATCTTTTTTATCAGCATTCAACCATGATGGTGTTTATCAACCTTTTATCATGATGATTCTTGGTTGTTTATTTTTCAACCCTTCTCTTACTTGATCAAAACTAACCTTTCGATTAGCACTGCTAATCTTTGGTGATATAGCTTCCTTAGTTGATTGCTAAGGGTCTCAGACCTTCCATGAGGAAGCTTCAAACTTCTTTCAGGGGTTTCACACTTGCCTGATCTTAAACAGAATTACTTCGAATCTTTTAATCATCATGTTAGAATGTTGATTCAGTGGCTCATTCTTGAACTATTCTTGAATCTCTTGATCCAAGGTTGGCTCTAGTAGCTTCGTTGGCCTTCAATGGCTTCAACTTAGTTCCTTAGCCCTTCTAGACCGCCAACCCAAGGTTTCAGGTTGATCATCAAGGTGAGGCCTCGAACATTAACATCAAGACTTAATTATCAACCTCAGTCGGCTGGAGCGAAGGATTGGTTGGCCGGAGCATTCCTTGGGGGCTTGGTCGGCCGGCTCTCGGTCCTTGAACCTCAATGTCAGTATATGAACGTCAATATTTGGACATCAACGTTAGTATTCAAATGTCGATATTTGGACCTCAATGTCTGTATTCAAATGTCGGATGTCATTATTTGATGTTGATGACCAAACAGACATCCTTCAATTCAAATTGGCTTTCATAGCTTTCGTGATCTTCTATGCCTTAACTTGCTTGTTGACTCCTTGGTTTTAAACCTTGAATCCATTCATGGTTGTCGGTTGTAACCAACCCTTCATTCTCATTCTAAGATGTGGAACTTGTGATGAAGCTTTAGTTCTTGCCCCCCTTGCTACATATGGTGGAGGTCTTGCTTCTCGGTTGATCATTAAAGAAGTTCCCTTGCCACTCAGCACTTGACTTCAAGTCTGGTGTGCCTTGGCTGGTTGTCAACCCTTTATCTTGAATCTAGGTTTCCAACCTTCTTCTTATGCTCACAGGACCTTACTTTGGTTTGAATTCGATTGACGACTCTTGATTCAAGTCCTTAACTCAAACGACAAACTTGATTGGAGGCAGACAGCCTTTTTGGCCATCAAGGCTAAAATTTTGTGTCGGGATTTGAGATTCAAGATTTTAAGTATGGAATGACAAAGGACCTCTTATCTTAACACTCTCACTGACAGTTTCTGTGCCTTCAAGGCATTATCAGGGAGCCAACCAGTCCCAAGATGAGCTTTAAGAGGGTCTATCCTTCAGCTTACATCAACTGGTGCTACCAATTTCGCATTGATACTGGGGTCTTCAGGACCTGGAAGTAAAAACTCTCGGCATAATTCTCTATCTCAGAAGATGCAAACTTAGATTGGGCATCAGCCTTAAAGATCTCTTCTCTCGGAATGTGCTCCTCGTAGCACTCATCAAACTGAGTCATCACGGCCTTCACGACTCTCAAGTACTTTGCCATAGTTTCGTCCTTGGCTTCAAATTCACCATTCATTTGCGAGACTACTAGTCTTGAATCCCCACATACTTCTGGCCAAGCCCAATCCGGCTATCAAGGCTTCATAATCAGCTTCGTTGTTGATTTTTTGGAAATCCAACTTCAAGGCATACTCAGCTGTGAACCCATCAGGGCTTTGCAAGACTAAACCTGCACCACTAGATTTTGTTTTTGATGCTCCATCAAAATAGAGCAAATAGAGCACCCAATATTCCTTCTGATTAGGTACAAGCTCTTCATCTTTATTCACTCTCCCAGGGGTGGTTACTATCTCTTGCCCCCCGACTTCTTGGTTGCTAATATTGCATTCAACCACGAAGTCAGCTAATGCCTGAGCCTTAATGGTTGTCCGAGGCTTATACGTGATGTCAAATTCTCCAAGTTCTATTGCCAACTTGATTAGCCTTCCACTGGCCTTCGGGCTGTGCAAAATATTTCCAACTGTTGGTCCGTCAGGACTTCAATCTTGTGTGATTGAAAGTATGGTCGCAGCTTCCTGGAAGCTGTTACCAATGCCAAAGTAAATTTCTCGATGGGAGAGTAATTCAACTCAGCTCCATGCAACACCTTGTTCACGTAATAAATAGGTTTCATCGAACCTTATTCTCTTCTCAAATGAGGACAACACTCAATGCTTGTTCAGATACCGCCAGGTATAGATAAAGAGTCTCCCCAAGACTAGGTTTGGCCAACAACGGGGCTTCAGTCATGTATTTCTTCAGTTGTTCAAAGGCCTCTTGGCTTTCAGGTGTCCACTCAAAATTCTTCACCTTCTTCAATGCTTGAAAGAAAGGCAAGCATTTGTCACCATATTTGGAGATGAATCTCCCTAGGGTTGTAACTCTGCCCGTCAACTTCTGTACATCTCGTATAGAGTGGGGTGGTTCCATGTCCAAGATCGCTTTGATCTTATCAGGGATTGGCCTCAGTGCCTCTTTTTGAAACCATCAGACCCAAAAACTTCCCTGATCCAATACCAAAAGCACACTTGGTTAGATTCAACATCATCTTATGGTGCCTCAGCACTTCGAATGCCTCTCTAAGGTGCTTAATATGATCTGCCTTGATCAGGCTTTTGACTAACATGTCATCAACATAGACCTCCATGGTTTTTCTAATCAGATGGGCGAATATCTTATTCACCAGTCCTTGGTAAGTAGCTCCTGCATTCTTTAGACCAAAAGCCATAACAAGATAGCAGAAAACACCAAAGTCAGTTATGAAAGATACCTTTGGGATGTCATCCTTGTGCATCTTAATCTGATTGCGGCCACTGAATCCATCCATGAAGCTCAACATTTCATGTCCAGCTGTAACATCTATCAATGTGTCTATCCTTGGCCGGGAAAAACAATCCTTTTGGCATGCATCATTTAAATCAGTGAAGTCTATACACATCCTCCACTTTCCATTTGCTTTATTGACCATCATAGGGTTAGCCAACCATTTGGGGAACTGAATCTCCTCAATAAAACCAGCTTCTAAGAGCTTGTCAACCTCTTGCTTGATGGCATCTTGCCTTTCAGGAGCAAAATTTCTCTTCTTCTGCTTTATTGTCTTTTGCTCAGGATCGACATTCAACCTATGAGTTATAAGTTGGGGACCAATCCCTGGCGTATCGGCTGCTGTCCAAGCAAACACATCACTATCCTCTTGCATAAATACTATCAACTTGCCCTTCAAGGGTTCCTTCAGAGAAGCTCTTATGTAAGTAACTTTCTTAGGATCGCTTGGCCGTCATGGCTTCAATGTTTGTCTTGGTCTTGGGCTTCTTAGGCGGCCTTTCGGATGGCATATGTTCAACCTTGAGTGTTGAACGTCGATGTTCGAAATCAAGGGTTTTCAATCTCAAGGGTGTTTTAAATCATCGAAACATCTATCAGAGATACCGGTCCAAGGCCAGGGGGCTTCTGGTCAGCCCCTCGAGGTCTTAAACCTTCCCTAGGAGGTTTTCAATCTCCATTTCAGGGTTAATATTCAAGTGTTGAACGCTGGTATTCAGACATTCAACGTTGGCGTTTTGGATCGAGAATCCAAAATTACATATTGGTTTTCAAGTTTCTACATGAAATTTCAACCTTTTGATCTTTATTGGAGGTTCATGACCCCCTCAAGTTTGGCCTTCATAACTAATCTTGGCCTTCATGGCTAACAACTTGTGTTTTTAAACCCAGGATTCGAGGTTGATACCCCGATTTAGATTTTGATAAATGCAATCCCGTGGGCTTTTTGCCTTTTAGACTTCTGAGACGAGAGCTTGATTGATTTTCTTAATCCTTGCTTAAGGTTATCTATTGGCCTTCATCCTTGGATCCTTAATCCTGGTACTTAAGAAATATTGAAGAGTAGCTAGTCCTTAACATCCTCGACCTTTCATGGCTTTAATTGTAGCATGTGGCTTTTATCTGCTTGTCTTTTATCCAGGGTCCTTCACAGACTTAAACTCTTACTTGGTCGTGTTGTAACCTAAATCTTGACCCTTCGGGGTCTTTATTTATGCATTTGTTTGTTTTCCATTTATGTATTCTTTTATTTTCAGTACTTGGTCATCCTTGACTTGCACTCATCAGGTGCTTGGCACATAAATAAAATCACACAATCAATGAATGGAAAACAAACTTGCATTAATAACTTGAAATGGGTTCAACCCTTTCACAGAGTACTACTGTCCTACTCGGAGCGACATGCTCTGCAATGGTTTCATCGAACCTTTTTCTACTTCTACTAGATAAATATGAAGCTAAGTCATACTAGGATAACTTGAGCCCATCGGGGCTTTGCAAGATTAGGCTTGCACCACTTGATTTTGTTTTTGATGCTCCATCAAATAGAGCACCCATTACTCCTTTTGGTCTCCTTATTCTTATTCTGAAGTTCACTTTCTGCTTGGGGTACTATCTCTTGCACCCCGACTTCTTGGTTGCCAATGATACATTCAACCACGAAGTCAGTAGATGCCTTAGCCTTAATGGCTGTCCGAGGCTTATGTGTGATGTCATCTGCTGGCCTTTCTTGGTGTTCCTTACCACTACGGACATTCATGTCCTCAATCGGAAGGACCTGTCCCCCGACTCCATCAGGCCTTAACGAGGCTACATAACAGCTTCGTGCCATCTTTTGATCACCTTTATGTTCTCCAACACCATTCCTGGTTGGGAACTTGATCTTCATATGATAAGTTGAGGCAACAGCCTTGAATGCATGAAGTCCAGTCCTTCTGAGGATAGCGTTGTACGTTGAAACCGCCTTGATTACCAGGAAGTTCAACATCTAAGTGGCCTCCTTGGCCTCCTGTCCAATAGTTACAGGCAACTGAATAGTCCCTTCAACTTTGGATTCTACTCCATTAAATCCATATATAGGCATGTTATTGGGGGTCAATTGAGAATCATTGTAACCCATCTTCAAAAATGCATCATGAAACAGAATGTCAATGGAAGCTCCATTGTCTATCAAGACTCGCTTCACCTCTGAGTTTCCAATCATAGGAGTTATGACCAACGGGTCATCATGGGGGAACTTCACCCCTTCCAAGTCTGAGTCATCAAAACCGACCACTACTTCAGTTTTTGCACGCTTCAGGGCCTCTCCCACGATGTGCACCACTTCTCTGGCATAAGCCTTCCGATAATTCCTTGTTGTGCCGGCCACAATCGGGCCTCCTGAGATCATGTTGATTTCTGGCCCTTGGGGCTGTGGGTTGCGATCTTGATCGTCATCCCTTCTATTATAATCCATAATTTGATTACCACGATCTTCACCCTTAGTGAAGTGGTTCAATTTCCCTCTACGGATTAAAAACTTGATCTCATCTTTGGGTTGCTTGCAATTATCAGTGTCATGCCTCACATCTCTGTGGAATCTGCAGTACTAATTCTTGTTTCTCTTTTCGGGATCACCCTTGAGTGGCTTCGGCCATCGGAAATCTTTATCCTTCTCAATGTCCAACAAGATTCGACTCCTGGGAGTATTCAACCTTGCATACTCCGTGAACCTTGGTCCTTGGTTCTTCTTAGGGGCAGAGTCAGAGTCCTTGCTAGTTCGGGGATACTTGTCCCTAGCATCATACTCATGGTCTTGCTTTCGCTTCTTTGAGTCATTGGCACCCTTGCCATTGCCTACCGCGACCTCCTTCTTCATGCTGTCCTCAGCTTTAATATACTTATCAGCTTGACCACGCCCGTCGTCGACGCGCCAAATTGTTAATAAATGTTTTTGCTCTACTATATTCGCACTTAACTATAAAATATAGCAAATGTGGCAAGTAGGGGTCGAACCCAAGGGATTAGTGTTCAATACTAGAGTGAAGTAAAATGGTGGGGGGGGGGGGTTTTAGTTGGTTGTGGTATTTTATCAAACACCTTGACTACAAGAAATAAATTGCTAGAGAATTATAATTAATTAACTTTCAATCATCCAATTTTTTCCAACACAACAAGGCACAATGTTTAAATTAACAAGAATAAGAGATATTTGACCCAAGGATTATGGAAACTCAAGCACTTCACCCACACACATATGAGCAAGAAATAATCAACTCTACCTAACCAAGATAATTGGTGAAGCACACAATCACTTAATTCTCTTCTATAAACACTAATTTAGTGAAGCACATAAATTAGTTCTCTTTATTATAGCAACCAATAATGAAGCACTACTAGTTTAACCAAATCAAGGAATCAAACAAAGAGAGGCTAGGACAAACCCAAGGATGAGGAGCTCAACCTAGGTATTTGTACTTGAATTTTGAGGATTTAGGTAAACTAAACCTTGTGCTACTACAATGAATGTACTAACAATTACGGATTAGCACAAACAATTAGCAATTGAATTCACAAGAGAAGCAAATTGAAGCAACTTACAATTCTCCAAGCAAAATTATAAACAATACCACTCAATAATTCAAGATAGAGTGAAATAGATCTTACTTAAAATGAAATGGGTTTTGATACAAGAGATCCTCCTTGAGCCAAATATATAGAGTTAGTTACTCATAATCAATGCTAGATTATGAGTAATTAATGTTTTCTTAACTCCTACTAACCCTAGGTTTTTGTTCTTGAAGAGGCTTAGAATGAGGCAACAATGAGATGAGAAGATAAGATGTGTTAGAAGTAGGTTAAGTTGCTTTTAGTACACAGCAGGGGCTGCACAGCCTGTTGCACGGCCGCGCAGCAGCCCGTGAGAAAAACTGTCCAATCTGCACTACTTGGAACACTCTGCACAGCCTGTTGCACGGCCGTGTAGCAGCCCGTGAGATACAAAATCTTCAAGATTGTACAATAAAAACCTCCGGGAAACGCGAGCTTGCATCTTCTAACTTCCCTCTTGAATAATCTTTGCTTTCAAGCCCAAAATAATCCATCTTTTCAACCATTAAGCATGAGGCACTGAAAGATGAAAAACATAATTAATATCGATAAAACAACATTCGAAACGAACAAAAATGCAAGAGAATAAAAGACAAAATGTGTATAAAATACACATTATCAAATCTTCCCCCACTTAAACTTTGCTAGTCCCGAGCAAACTAAAATTAACAAAACCATAAACTCCTAACTAGTACCACTTTCGTAGGTGATCACGGTTGCATTTGGCATATGCAACAAGCCCTTGGAACCCCTAGGTAGCCCTAGTGGACGAGTGAGGTCTCGTGAGGGTTTATAGCTAATGTACCCACAAAATCACAAAAACCACTGAAAAATAAGAAACTAACAATACCTACTAATTAAACTAACTACTACACTCACATGTCCGAATCGTCTACTTGTAACTAAAATCAAACATATAGAGCTATTCACCTTGTCATCCACTATAACGAGCTTACAACCAATTCAAGAATCAAGATGACACACCTTGTGCAAAATGTAACCATGACATTAAAGATAGAATGAATGCACTTCAATCGTGAACACTAGACAAAATGATCACAAAGCATACACGGCTTCGCATTAAGAAGATGAAATTATATGGTGAAAAATCTCACATCTCTCAATTATTCATCACACAAGTATAGGCTAGAGATTTCACTCAACTCCAAATCTAAATGCATGCGCTCTACTTGACCTTGCATGTTCACCTAAATTCCGGATTGCACCAAAAACAAGGAATTCATAAAATGGGATGTAACGAGGCTTGGGTGAAGGTGTGAAAATTTAAGTTCAAGGAAGGTGCAAAAAGTCTCACTAGTTGAGTCAAAACGATGCTTGCTTTCTTCATACACCAAATTCTCAAACAAAAGATCTCCACTCATTTACAATTACAAAACACAACCACATTTATCAAGACAATTGAAACAAAATAAAGTACAAAGATTTATTGTTTTTTTTCTTTTCTCTTTTTTTTAAACATCCCCTTTAATTATTGTTTTTTTTAGCAAAGGGGATGCATTACATATATAAATATTACAATGAACCTTGAGCAACATCTAAACATGCAAATCAAACTAGTTCCCACTTACAATAAATAGCATTCTTCCTCTTCACAACATCTCCAAATTCTCATGCTCATCAATCAATTCTTTCCAAGACTCAACTAGCTCAACTAGGTCGAGAGTGAAGTATTTGGCTATGACTCATGTATAAAATGGGAAAGTGACGAAGAAAAATATGGATATAAGCTTCAAAGGGGTAACTAGGGATTATTTTCATGGTTCACAAGGTAAAAAGGCAAAAAAATAAAAAAATAAATATCCTAAATAGAATTTCCTTATTATGGTGCATCCAAGAATGAAGGTTTAATGCAAGCCCTAGAGCAACAAACACAAATAAAGAGGGAGCAACACACAAGCAAAAGAATCATCGTTCAAGGCCTCACAAGGTTTAAGTTGTAATAACATCTTCTCGATTTGATTCCATGCATGCTAGGAGATAATCGTCATGCTCACAATTTAATTACAAACATCTAGATTTTTCATGCCATTTTAAGTGTGTGTGTGCAATAAGGTGCATCAAACTTATAGATTCACATCAAATTGGTAATGCTAGACACGTAATAGGAGAAAACAAGGCTACAAGCTCGCAATGTCTTAAATTTTACAAACAAGTAAACTTGTTCCCAAATGCAAACGAAACGGACATCAAAATAAACAATCCTTCCCCCACTTAAAACATGGCATGTCCTCATGCATGACAAATAAAAATGAGGTAGAAATAAAAGTGAAAGGAAACTCCCCTAAAAATAAGCAACAAGGACCGGGAGCGAAGCCAAGAAACTCAAGCATCATGAGGAGGATCCAAGGTTGGATCCCTAGAACTGGTCTGACACTGAGCCATCATCGAGGCACAAAACTGCTCCATTCACACTCGATGCTCAGAAAACCGTTTATCAACATGGTCCTTAATGGACTGTTCCATGCGCTGTAAGTAGGCCTGTTGAGGCGCAGAGAACTCCGCAGTGGAACCATGATAGAAAGAACCCCCTCGATCAATCGCTAAAGGCAATGGTTCGGGAACCGGTTCCTCCTCAGTGAGAAGAGAAGATGCAGGACAAGTGAGCTGAGATGCTTTGTGGCCCGTCCATCGAAAATTCTCAAAAGTCCCGGATATAACACCCATATTCTTTAAAACCATGTAGTCAATAGTAGCAACGGGATCTCGACCTTCTAACCATGGAATATGAGAACAACCCCGGTCAAGAACTCCCAAACTAGAGGCAATACGGGTGATAAACCCGCCAAAGACAAGGGAACCCGTTTTTCGCCTCGAAAGCTCCAACATGCGTGCAACAAATAAATAAACCCAATCAACACGGTATCCCTCATGCAAAAAATAAAGGACCCCAAGTTCGGCCATTGAAACGGTGCTATTGGACCCTTCATTACCATATAAGGAATTTGTCATCACACGATGAATGTAACTCAGACTAGGGTTCTTGATTTTGGTGGACTTACTCCGACTTGAAGACCATTCGGAGTCCGAAGAAATGGCGGGCCAAATATAATTTTGGAATTGGCGGGGAGGCTTATGAGTACCACACTTGTGTTCCCATCCAAACCAATCACAAAGCTCTTTCAACCGAACGCTAAACCATAAACCCATCATCCGAAAATTGATTCGAGAGGTTAAGCTTAAATCTTTCCCGACGCCAACATCACACTTCACGGTAGTAAAGAATTCATAAACCAAACCCGGACAAGTAGGCTCATCCATATCTAACCATGAAGGCCAACCGGAAGTAGTCAAAATATTCTTAACCTCATCCCAAATACCAAGCTTTTCCATAACATGCTTATCAAAATAACGAAACGGTAAAACCTTAAGCGAGGAAATGGAATTATACCTCTCAAGGGCATCACCAGAGAATGACAAGCTAGGCGTAGCGGATTGCAAGTCAAGCCCATAATTGGGAGGAGGTAATGGCAGACCTGATTCTTCATATTCCTTGCGAGTGAGGAAAATTTGAGGTTCCACAGATGAAGAAGTGGTCTTTTGACGCTTAGATTGAACCTTGCCCTTGTTTTTACCATGCTTAGAAGAAACACCACTCATGATTATCAAATTTTCACTCCAAAATACAAACCAAATAACCACCCAACAAAAAACACCGAAGACAACCACAAAGATAGCATGCAAACCCCGAAGTGAATTACCGCTACATACCACAACCAATTCCACTATAATGATCAACAAGCCAACACCACACCCCTGAAAGCTACTACAATACACTAATTAAGGATATATAAATAATGAATATTTTTCTGTTTTTTTATAAAAAAATAAAATAAAATAAAATAAAAATAAAATAGAATAAGATATAATATAACTAACCAATTAATAATAAAAAAAATAAAAAATAAAAATAAAAATAAAAATCAAATAAAAATCAAATCAAATCAAATTTTAAACTGAAATAATAATAAAAGCAAAAATCAAATTTACAACTAAAACCAAAATAAAATAAAATAAAATAAAAATTCAAATTGAAAATTAAAATAAAATAAAATAAAATAACTAACAAATTAATAATAAAATCAAAATCAAAGTGAATTTAAATTGATTTATGAATTTATAAAATATGTTTAGTTTAGAGAATTAATATTTGAAAATCAAAATTAAAGAATTGAATAAAAATAAATGAAATAAAAATATAAATAAAACAAAAAACAAATAAAACAAAACAAAAAAGTAAATAAAAACTAAACAAAAGGGGAAAGGGGGAACTGTTCGCGTGGTGAAGTAGAGGTGAGGCCAGAGGGGGGTTGTGAAACGGGAGGTGTTGGAAAGGGAGGTGGACAGGGTTGCTGCAAGGTAAACGGAGAAGAAGATGGATGTGGTTGCAAAGGGTATGTGGTGGTGCTATGAAGAGGAACGGAGGGAGATGGGGAGGTGCGAGGTGGTAGGGGGCGGAGGAGAAGAAGGGACGAGGGAAGAAGGACGGTAGTGTGAAGAGTGTGAAATTAAAGAGGTGAGATGGAGAAGGGGTGGGGCTGGGGTTTGTTGCAGGTGGAATGAATAAGGGGTGAAGAATTGGGCGAAGGATGGGTGGCGCGTTGGTTGTTGGTGGCGCTGTGAAGAGGAACGGAGGGAATGGTGAACGGGAATGAGGGAGGAGGCGCGTTGGGTTGGTGGAGAGAAGGTTGAGCGAACAGTGGTGGGTGTTGCGGAATTGAAGGAAATGGGAGGGGAACTGGTGGTGCTGTGGGATGAAGAGTATAGAAGGAATGGAGGAGATCGGTTATAGACGGAACTGGTATTGTGATGCAGTGGAGTGGAAGGAGTTGAGGAGGAAATGGGTGGTGGTGATGGACGGAGAAGACGAAGGAGGAGGTGTTGATAGAGGGATGAACAGCAGCGGTACAGGGGAATGGCGAGACTGTTGATAGATGGTGGGTTCGAATTGTTGACAGACGGAGGAGAGGTGGAGTCAAATTTTCGGTGGTTGCAGTGATGTGGTTGTAAAATTGGGAGATGGTGGTAGAGTTGTGGGAGGAGAAGAATGGTGGATTGAAAATGGAGGCGGAAGGAGAGAGATGGTGTTATGCTGAGAAAAAGAAGGGAATTTAGGGATAGGTATTGAGTTTTGTCATTATATTTGTAAAAAGTTGCACGGCTGTGCAACAAGTGAGCAAGTTGGCGTGAAATTAGATAGGGAATGCAGGGAGCTGCTCAAAACTCACGGCTTGTTGCACAGGCTAGTGCACACCCGTGCATTTCTGGATGGCTTTTTAGTGTTCAATGCAGAATGCTTGTCAAAACTCACGGTCTGTTGCACGGCCTACTGAACGCCTGTGCAGTTCCAATATTGCAACAAAAATTATACAAACTCTTTTTTTTTTTTTTCAAATAACACTCACATAAATCCTTGATTGCTCGAATAAAATATTAAATCCTGAAAACATGAACAAACACATCAAGGCAAGTGTGGAATAAATATAAAATTTAGAATTACTGACACTAAATATTATTGAGCGGGTCACTATTTATATATATATATATATATATATATATATATATATATTTAATCTATTATAAAATTCATTAATCACACCATAAAAAATACATAATAATTAATTATTATTATAATATATATATATATATATTATATTTTTTTTATGAACACATAATAGATGAAAAAGGAATCCCCACTCACTAATATTTAGATCAATCCCCAAACCCACAATATGCATAACACTCTACATAAATGCAAGTGAGGACCAAAATTTGACACTCACATAATCTATAAATACGTGTGTACCTTGGGTTGCCTCCCAAAAAGCGCTTTTGTTTACTGTCGTTGGCTTGACTTTCCGGATGTGCCTCGTAGCACCAACACACAAACGAACATAAGAGAAGCTCATTCATGAAGGGGATTCGTTAATGAGATGACATCAACGGTAGATTCTTGAAATCCTTCATAGAAAGGCTTGAGACGGTGACCATTCACCTTGAATTCTTTGTCGGTAGATAAACTCCGCAAATCCACCGCTCCATGAGGGTAGATTTTTATAACAACAAATGGACCCAACCAACGAGAACGAAGCTTTCCGGGCATTAACTTGAGACGAGAGTTGTAGAGGAGGACCTTTTGCCCAACATAAAATGATTTAGGAACGAGTGAACGGTCATGAAAGTCTTTCACTCTAGCCTTATACGATTGAGCATTCTCATAGGCATTGTTACGAATTTCCTCCAATTCAAGCAAGTTAAGTTTCCGATGAGCCCCGGCAACATTAAGATCCATATTGCAAGCTTTGATTGCCCAATAAGCTTTGTGCTCTAACTCAACGGGAAGATGGCAAGATTTACCAAAAACCAACTTGTAAGGAGACATGCCGATAGGAGTTTTGAATGCCGTTCTATAGGCCCATAAAGCATCTTCAAGATGAACACACCAATCTTTCCTAGAGGGTTTCACCACCTTCTCAAGAATAGACTTAATCTCCCGATTATAAACTTCGGCTTGACCATTAGATTGAGGATGATAAGCCGTGGCCATTCGATGATAGACCCCATAGGATTTAAGGAGATTCCCCACCAATTTGTTACAAAAGTGGGTACCTTGATCACTTATGATAGCTTTGGGGACACCAAATCGGTTGAAAATTTGAGACTTGAGAAATGCAACAACCGCCTTACCATCATCCAATTTTGTTGCCTTGGCCTCCACCCACTTAGATACATAATCAATGGCCAAGAGAATATAGAGATTTCCATTAGAAGAAGATGGAAATGGCCACATAAAATCAATTCCCCAAACATCAAAGATTTCTAAAACAATAATTGGAGTTTGGGGCATTTCATTCCTTTTTGCAATATTTCCGGTTCTTTGACAAGGTTCACATTGCTTACAAAACTCATGAGAGTCACGAAAAAGTGTTGGCCAAGTAAATCCACATTCAAGCACCTTCCTTGCCGTTCGATCTTTTCCAAAATGACCTCCACAAGCATAAGAATGACAAAATTGAAGAATTGAAGAAATTTCTGACTCGGGAACACACCTTCTCAATACTTGATCCGCACAATGTTTCAAAAGATAAGGATCATCCCAAATGTAGTGTTTGGCTTCACTCCTTAATTTCTCCCTTTGATACTTAGGCATGCCATTAGGGAAAGTTTTGCATACAAGGTAGTTCACAAGATCCGCATACCATGGCACCTCGCTTTGAATTCCAAATAAGTGCTCATCCGGAAATAATTCTTGAAGAGGAGAAGCATCTTCCTCCCTCACAAGTCGACTCAAGTGGTCTGCCACTAAGTTCTCGGCGCCTATTTTATCTTTGATTTCTAAGTCAAATTCTTGAAGGAGAAGAATCCACCGAATCAATCTAGGCTTTGACTCTTTCTTTGCCAAGAGATGTCTTAAGGCGGCATGATCCGTGTATATAATGACTTTATAACCAAGAAGATATGAACGAAACTTGTCAAGAGCAAAGACAATAGCAAGCAATTCCTTCTCGGTGGTGGTATAGTTCACTTGGGCGGGATTAAGCGTGCGTGAGGCATAATAAATCACATGAGATCGGTTTTCAACCTTTTGCCCTAACACCGCACCAACCGCATAATTGCTAGCATCACACATAATCTCAAAAGGAAGAGACCAATCCGGAGCTTTAATTATAGGAGCTGAAGTTAAAGCTTCCTTGAGATGGTCAAAAGCCACCTTGCATTTCTCATCAATTTTAAACTCCACATCCTTTTGAAGAAGAGATGATAGGGGAAGAGCAACCTTGGAGAAATCCTTGATAAACCTCCTATAGAATCCGGCATGACCAAGAAAAGACCGCACATCCTTGACATTTGAAGGGTACGGAAGACTTGCAATAACATCAACTTTTGCCTTGTCCACTTCAATGCCCTTCCTAGACACAATATGCCCTACTACAATACCTTCTTGGACCATGAAATGACATTTTTCATAATTGAGCACTAAATTAGTCTCCAAGCATCGATCCAAGGCATGTGTAAGAATTTGAAGACATTCATCAAAAGAATCACCCGAAATAAAGAAATCATCCATAAAGACTTCAATTCCATTCTCTATCATGTCGGAGAAAATACTCACCATACACCTTTGAAAAGTTGCGGGAGCACCACATAAGCCAAATGAGAGTTTACAAAATGCAAACGTGCCAAAAGGGCAAGTGAATGTGGTTTTGTCTTGATCTTCGGGAGCAATGACAATTTGATGATATCCACTGAATCCATCTAGAAAGCAATAGAATTCCTTCCCGGCTAACCTCTCTAGCATTTGATCAATGAAAGGGAGAGGAAAATGGTCTTTTTGAGTTACCGCATTTAACTTGCGATAATCTATGCACATTCGCCACCCATTTTGGACTCGGGTAGATACGAGCTCACCTTTAAGATTCTCTTCAAGAGTGATACCCGCCTTTTTAGGAACACAATGTACCGGACTCACCCATTCGCTATCCGAAATTGGAAAAATGATTCCCACATCAAGTAGCTTGAGAATATCCTTTTTAACAACTTCCATCATTGCCGGATAAAGTCTTCTTTGAGGGTCTCTAGTAGGCTTAGCTCCATCCTCAAAGAGTATGCGATGCATACATGTAGAAGGGCTAATTCCCTTAATATCGGTAATGGTCCACCCAATAGCACTTTTATGATCCTTAAGAACCCGCAAGAGGCGTTCTTCTTGTACATTACTCAAATTAGAAGCTATGATTACGGGAAGAGTCTCATTGTCCCCAAGATAAGCATATTTGAGATGATTAGGCAATACTTTTAATTCCAAAGTAGGAGGATTCTCAATAGAAGGGAGTAATTTGGAATAAGACAAGGGAAGATCAATTTTTGCAAGTTCACACCTTTGAGGTAAGGGTTGCAATGCATTGAGCTCCATAATTGCCTCATTGGCCTCTTCCGAAATAGGGAATCCATCATCTTCAATTGCACACCCCTCAATAACCACTTGGAGAGCTTCTTTATTTCCCATGTCAAAAGCTTGTTGGGCTAAACCATCAATAACATCCATGGAGCAAATTGAGTGTGACTCACTAGGGAATTTCATGGCATCATAAATATTGAACTTAAAAACTTCATTGCCAAACTCCATAGTGAGAGAACCATCATCCATATTAATCTTGGTCTTCGCCGTTTTAAGAAATGGACGTCCAAAGAGAATTGGAGCGGACTTGATGTTTGATGGACCATCTTCCATTTTCAAGATGTAAAAGTCGGCAGGGAAAACCATTTGATCAACATGAACAAGCACATCTTCAATTACCCCTTCGGGATAGGCATTAGATCTATCCGCGAGTTGAATGATCACATACGTATTCTCAAGTGCCCCCAAATTTAAAGTTTGGAATATGGAGAGGGGCATCACATTGATCGAGGCACCTAAATCAAGCATAGCTCTTTCAAAGAATTTACCTCCAATCTTGCAAGGAATAGTGAATGTGCCCGGATCCGAAGATTTTTGAGGTAACCTCCTTTGAATCACGGCCTAGACATTCTCATCCACCACTATAGTTTCATCACCTCTTAACTTCCTTTTGTTAGTACACAAATCTTTGAGAAACTTTGCATACTTTGGAACTTGGTTTATGGCATCTAGTAACGGGAGAGTGATATCCACTTTTCGGAAGGTCTCAAGCATCTCTTTGTCAACAATATCTTTCTTTGGCTTAGAGAATTTGGAAGGAAATGGAGGTCGAATAACCACATCCTCATCAATGAACCTTGGCTTCTTTGCTTGTGGAACGTCTTCTTGAACACTTTCCTTCTTTCCCTTATCAACTTTCTCTTCCTCAACTTCCATCTCATCTTCAAGGTTTTCATCATTTGCCCCCAAGATGTCATCATTTTCAACCTTTCCATTTTCATTATCATTCACCATCTTACCCTTGATATTAGCATGAAGGTCCTCCAATTCTTTCCCACACCTCAAGGTCATGGCACTAGCATTTTCTTTGGGGTTCACCTCCGTTTGAGAAGGAAGTTATCTAGAGCCTTGGCTTTGCAATCGATTCACGGTTGTGGCTAGTTGGCTCATTTGCTTCTCCAAGTTGGATATACTTTGAGAAGTGTTATTTTGAAATTGGATGCTATTCGTCGCCAATTGCTTCATCATTTCTTCAAGTGATGACAATGTAGATGAAGAAGACCCTTGATGGTCTTGGGGATTATATTGAGGTGGAGGTGCGGGTGCTTGGAAATTTTGATTGGGATGTTTTTGTGGGTATGGATGAAGGTTTTGTTGATGTTGGGTGTTGAAAGTGTTGGGATTTTGGGATTGGTATTGGTTAGAGTTTGGTGTGTTGGGGTTTCCATGTCGAAAATTTGGATGGTCTCTCCAACCGGGATTGTAGGTGTTACTATAGGGGTCATACTTCCTTTGAGGTGGTTGTCCCGAAAAACCTCCAATAGCATTAATTTGCTCTTCAGGTTGTTGAAATGATAGGCATTCATTGGTAGCATGATCCGACATATTGCAAACACCACAATACTTTTGTTGTTGTTGGAGATTCCCAACGGCTAATTGACGAACCAATGATGTAAGATCCGAGATTAGGCCCTCTAACCTCATTCACGGAAGGATTCTTGACATGTACTTGACGATCCCCAAATTGGCGGGAATTTTCGGCAATCTTGGTTATCAACTTCCTAGCCTCCTCCGGTGTTTTATCCACAAGAACTCTACCACTTGAAGCATCAAGGTGCAATTTAGCACTATATTCCAAGCCTCCACAGAAGTAGTGAATGAGCAACTCTTTCGATATCAAGTGTGGAGGACAACTTTGACAGAGCTTTTGAAACCTTTCCCAATACTCATACAATGTTTCTCCGGAGTATTGCCGAATGCCACAAATTTCTTTGGAAATGCCCGTAGCCTTTGAGGTAGGGAAGAATTTCCCCAAGAGAGCACTTCGCATTTGCTCCCATGTAGTGATTGAGTTTGGAAGAAGGTAAAATAGCCATGCCTTGGCATTGTCTCTCAAGGAAAAGGGAAATGCTTTCAACTTCACTTGTTCTTCCGTAGCATTGTTTGGTCTCATTGAAGAACATACCATTTCAAATTCTTGAAGATGCCTAAAAGGATCTTCTGTGCCTTCACATCCAAACTTGGGAAGGAGGGCAATAAGACCATCCTTTAGCTCAAATGGTTGTCCTCCCGGAAATACAATGCACAAGGGTAGTTGAACGGAGCTAGGAGAAGCAATCTCCTTGAGTGTACGTTGATTAGGATTTTCCATGACTTGATCAATGTTGTCGTCCGGTGATGAGATAGGAATAACAAGGGGAGGACCCTCGTTAAACTCCTCTTCCTCTTCCGAAGGTGAGCTAGAAATAAATTGACTTGATGAATCTATATTGGCACTTGAATTCCTTTGATTCCTTCGCAAGAGTCTCTCGGGATTAGATGAATACGCAAGATCACCTAAACAAGAAGATCGAGTCATACATGGCAAAAATTTCTAAAATCAAGAAAAATAGATAAATATGCCCAATGGAACTAAAATATTCACAATTTTATACGCGCACTATTATTGAACTAAAACTAGATCCCCGGCAGCGGCGCCAAAATTTGACCACGCCCGTCGTCGATGCGCCAAATTGATAATAAATGTTTTTGCTCTACTATGTTCGCACTTAACTATAAAATATAGCAATTGTGGCAAGTAGGGGTCGAACCCAAGGGATTAGTGTTCAATACTAGAGTGAAGTAAAATGGTGGGGGGGGGGTTTTAAGTTGGTTGTGGTATTTTATCAAACACCTTGACTACAAGAAATAAATTGCTAGAGAATTATAATTAATTAACTTTCAATCATCCAATTTTTTCCAACACAACAAGGCACAATGTTTAAATTAACAAGAATAAGAGATATTTGACCCAAGGATTATGGAAACTCAAGCACTTCACCCACACACATATGAGCAAGAAATAATCAACTCTACCTAACCAAGATAATTGGTGAAACACACAATAACTTAATTCTCTTCTATAAACACTAATTTAGTGAAGCACATAAATTAGTTCTCTTGATTATAGCAACCAATAATGAAGCACTACTAGTTTAACCAAATCAAGGAATCAAACAAAGAGAGGCTAGGACAAACCCAAGGATGAGGAGCTCAACCTAGGTATTTGTACTTGAATTTTGAGGATTTAGGTAAACTAAACCTTGTGCTACTACAATGAATGTACTAACAATTACGGATTAACACAAACAATTAGCAATTAATTCACAAGAGAAGCAAATTGAAACAACTTACAATTCTCCAAGCAAAATCATAAACAATACAACTCAATAATTCAAGATAGAGTGAAATAGATCTTACTTAAAATGAAATGGGTTTTGATACAAGAGATCCTCCTTGAGCCAAATATATAGAGTTAGTTACTCATAATCAATGCTAGATTATGAGTAATTAATGTTTTCTTAACTCCTACTAACCCTAGGTTTTTGTTCTTGAAGAGGCTTAGAAAAGAGGCAACAATGAGATGAGAAGATAAGATGTGTTAGAAGTAGGTTAAGTTTCTTTTAGTACACAGCAGGGGCTGCACAGCCTGTTGCACGGCCGTGCAGTAGCCCGTGAGAAAAACTGTCCAATCTGCACTACTTGGAACACTCTGCACAGCCTATTGCACGGCCGTGTAGCAGCCCGTGAGATACAAAATCTTCAAGATTATACAATAAAAACCTCCCGGAAACGCGAGCTTGCATCTTCTAACTTCCCTCTTGAATAATCTTTGCTTTCAAGCCCAAAATAATCCATCTTTTCAACCATTAAGCATGAGGCACTGAAAGATGAAAAACATAATTAATATCGATAAAACAACATTCGAAACGAACAAAAATGCAAGAGAATAAAAGACAAAATGTGTATAAAATACACATTATCACAGCTATTCGTTGAAGTTCAGCCATATTCTCAGGGGGTGCTTTGCCAATGATCTTTTAAAGAACTGATCAGTGATTCCGTGTTCCAGGGCTACCATGGCCACCTTATTTTCCAGGTCAGTGATATTCAGCGTCTCCTTAGTGAATCGCTTGAGGTAATCTATCAGATTTTCGTTCTTCCCCTATACCACGTACATAAGAGATGCGGAGCTCTTCTCATGAACTCTCCCACTAATGAATTGGCTAACGAAAATAGCTCTTCACTCCTTAAAAGACCCAATTGAGTTTGTAGGCAAACGGCTGTACCACCTTTGAGCCATACCCGATAGGGTTTGAGGGAATGCCCTACACTTCAGGGCATCACTTGCAGGCTGTAGGAGCAGTGCGTTCGAAAACGTCCTAACATGATTTGCGGGATCACCCGTTCCATCATAAGCCTTGATCGTCGGCATCTTGAACTTCTTAGAGATACGAGCATTCATCACCTCCTTAGTAAACGGTGGTGTGGGATCATCGGCATCTCCAAGTGGCATCAAATCTTTGGGGTTACCCCTAGGGGTTTCCACCCTTGTTGTTTTTCAAATTGGGGCATCAGCCCTTTTCTGTCTTCTCGAGGACCTCTCCAAGTCAATTATGGGAAAGAGTCTGATTTAGCCTGGCTTGTTCTCTTGCTATATCTTCCTTCAACTTTAAGATCTCGGCCTTATGAGCCTTGATCCTCTCAGCAGTTGTCAAAGATGGTTCATCATGGATAGTTTGGGTCCTTTCCCGAGGTTTCCTGCTAACGCATCGCCTCCTTAGGGGTTCATCACGATCATCATCCTCAGATGACGAATCATCAGTATAGGGGCCAGAGTAGTCATCATGTTCTCGATCTCGAATCTGCAAGGCATGACCACTTGGTCTTGCACCTTGAGTAGCCGGAGGGTAGTTAGGTAGACCGTACCTCGGGTTGGTATTCAAGGGGAGATCCGTAGTGTGGATCTGTACCCCTGGTGGTGGGTTGTTCAGATCAAAAAGAGGAGAGACCACCATCTGGAGAGGGTTGATTCCTTGGCCTGCTTGTTTGACCAGAGGCAACGTACTCTCAACGTGGGGGATCGCCCCTGATTGTTGAGAAACTTGGGATTAGGTGATCGCCCCTGATGCTGGAGGAGCCTGTTCGATGATCGCCCCTGATGCTGGGGGCACCGACTCGGTGGCTGGTAGAGTAGAGTTGAGAGGTATAGCCTCGGTTGCAACTGGTATAGTCCTTCGTGTGTTAACCATGGTTGAGGATCTTGTCCCACAGACGGTGCCAAATGTTGTGGAATAAAAACTAGGGTTCGTGCTTAATTAATGCTAGGGTTGTTGAGCTTCGAGCTTTAATGGCTGTTTCCGTGTTCGAGACTGATCGGTCCTCACAAAGTGCCTATGTATCTCATTATTGAGAATCAAGCCATGACGTAGTTCTGAGAATAAGGGGTCAGGCCCTTATATAGGCTGAGAAGCCTTAGAATTATGGTAGGAGTTAGAGACTTGGTGGTCAAGCCACCGCCTTGAAGAAGGTTCTAGTCTCCTTCCATATAGGAATCAGTTTCCATATTGAAATTGATATCTTGGAGGCTAACTCAGGCAGGAGTAACATCCTTGTTTGACTCTTATTGCTGAGCTGTTTGTTACCCTTAATATTAATAACGAAATTAATATTAAAAATAGGGTTTGGCCCATTCGATGGGCCCCACATTTTGACCATACTGGGCCTAATTAATGCCACATTAAATGTGTCGTTAAGGCTTACTTTTAGCCCATATCAACTAACCAAAATTACGGTAAAATCCCCTTTAGGCATATTATATATAAGGATATAATAAGCATATAATTCCTCTTAATTTTATTGTATAACGTGTTTATTCACAAAAGTAAGCATAGACAGAATATGATTAGAAGATTTTTAGGCCGGGACATAAACAAATCAAAAGTGTAAACTTAGTGCGATTATTAATTAAGCATTGTATTAGTGACTTTAAATTTAATTTATAAAATATATGTTGTTGTTAAGAGTCGAACCTTCGCGTGGGATGTAAAATCATCCAAATCTGATTTCTAGATCTCGAGATAGAGGCCAAATAGTAAATATGATTTTTTTTTTAAGATTAATAGAAAATACATAAAATTCAATTGTATTCTTTTTAAATTATATCCTTTCATATAATAATTTTTTAAAAAAAAATCAATTCTAATACAAAAAATTTAATTATATCCTTTTTAAACTATAATTTTATTTATGATATGATATAACATTTTTTAATTATATCCTTTTTAGATTATAATTTTCTTTTTGATATGATATAATCTTGATCGTCTATTTTTAAACATATTAGATTCGACGGTTGAGATTAATTTGGTAGTACAATGACCAAAATTATGGATAAGATCCCTCTTATAATTATTATATATAAAGGATATAATATGTTAATAAGTTGAATGTTAACAACGACGTACTTTCATGCCAACTTATTTATTATTTGTTTAATTTCTTTACTTGTTTAATAATTTATATTTTTACATTTGTGTTTTTAAATATATTTTTAATTTAAAATACATGTATTGATATTATTGTGTTATATAATATTTTTTTGATTTAATTTTGAAAATACTTCACCAACTTATAAGTAAATTTATTCAAACACCTATATAACTTATAAGTATTCTTGCACTTATCACTTATATGACATTTAGCTTTGAAGGCAAAAACTACTCATTTTAAAATATCCCAAACATCCACAAAGTCTATCTTGTCAATCCGCTGGACAATGATGGTATGAAAAGTATTTTGAATTTTGGTAGATTTAAAATAAGAAAAATGCTAAAATGTTTACTATTATTTTATAAAATTAAATTAGAAAGATTGTCACCCTATTTCTAATTTACAGTCGGGGTGAATCTGACTAAGTGGAACGACTTCCTGGTTAGCTATCTCTACTTGTAAGGAATCCCTCAGTGGTTGGGTCTTAAGTTTCAATTTACGAGCAAAATCCCTTGATATAAAAGACTTTGTTGCTCTAGAATCAAATAAGACGTTTACACTAACTGAATTAAGAGAAAAGGTACCTGCTATCACGTCCGTGTCCCTCACGGCATCTGGCATTGTCATGTTAAAAGTCCTAGCAGTTGGTGGCCGATTAGAGGCAGCTTTGCTTGCCCCTGATGCTGCTGGTTTGATCATTGGGCAGTCCTTCCTAATATGACCTTGACGTCCGCACTGGAAACAAGTGGTGCTATTAGGGATGATCGTGGTGCAAGAGGTAGCATAGTGATCCGCTCGTCCACACTTATAGCAGGCTATTTGTTTCAGGTTGCACACCCCGGAATGTCTCTTCCCACAAGTGGCACATACTGGTAATGAAGGTCGAGAAGGGTGGGAACGGGACACTCCTGATTGCATGCCGCCCTGGCTTACACTTGCGCTCACAGTTTGTTTGAATCCCATACTCCTTCCAGGTAGGGAGACTGTCCCTCGGTTAAACTTATTTGGGGGTTTTCCTCCGGCAGAACCTCCACCCATACTTGCATGCTTCCTTTTTAATTCCCCATTCTCTCTTTCCTTCTGTATCTGATCACTCCCCGCTTCCACAATGGATGCCTTCTGCACCAAAGTGGCATAGTCTGTAATCTCTAAAACTGCCACACGATTCTGAATCCACTACTTCAACCCTTGCTGAAATATATTAGCTTTCTTCTCTTCAGTATCCACAAACTCTGGCACAAACCTTAACAGCTCGGTAAACTTGGCCTCATAATCGGCCACTGACAAATTGTTCTGCTTTAGTTCTAAAAACTTGAGCTCCATCTGAGTCTTCATATACCTTGGGAAGTACTTTTCCAAAAACAATTGTTTGAACCTTTCCCAGGCTATTATAGCATCCATCTCCATGTTTTTCTTGGCCTCCCACCAGTAGTTGGCCTCTCTTTTCAGAAGGGAAGTGGCAAAAACAGTCTTTTGCGCCTCCGAAATGCTTAGTATCTCAAAGGACTTTTCTATTTCCTTTATCCAAGCTCTTGCCTCGACTGTGTCAGCTGATCCTTGGAATTCTGGGGGCTTAAGGGACTTAAAGGCCCTGAAAGAGTTTGCCACGGTACTGTTGTTTCCCTGGTATGGTTGGGGGTAACGGTTCAAATTTTACCTAAGCAGATCCATAAACTGACCCATGGGGTCTCTATCCTGGTTCTCCCCTTCTTGCTCAACTTCAATTTCTTCCCCTTCTACTTCTTCTTCGAATTCCCCAGTGTAAAAGGTTTCGTCTGCTGTCCCATACTGGGAATCCTCTTGCTCATTATAATTCTCATCTTGCGCTTCATCATATTCGGGATTTTCCCTATGTTGATTGTGACTTTCTTGATCGGTAGACTCACGGGGGTTAGCCCTAGTTCCCATTCTTCGTGGAGGTATCTTACTGAAAATTTGGACAATTACACATTAGGCTAATTCACTTGTTTTAAAGGATTTCCCCTTGCAAAATCGTTACATATTTGGATTTAGGATTCCCACAGTTCTATATTTCATGGCAGCTTAATAAAAAACAGGATGTGTAGAAAATAATCTAATAGACTTGTGATTGCGTCACAACATAACTGAAATGACTGAAAGGAAACAAATATATACATGGTACTGAAAGATACATCATCCGAGTCACATCGACAGTTTAGAAGTAAAACCATCCTAACAACATCTAGTCAAAAGTGAAATACAAGGTCTATCTGTCTAGTCAGTAAAAGGGAAACTAAATACAATGAAACTATCCCACAAAAGTCGGCACTACTATGTCCGTACATGACTAGAAGACTAGACTACTACATCACTGTCTCTGAAATCAGCCACCAGTGTGGCCCAAAGCCCTAACCCTCATCATAGCAATGCGAAAGATCTCCCCAGCATCTATCCTGGATACCCTGCCATCTCCATCAGTAGGTAACCCTCGAACCCTCATCCGGGCCCTCAGCTCAATACGGGTCACTACCCTATGCATAGCTCGAGACCTAACGCGCCTTCCGCTTTGGTGTCTCATCCTGGCAGCTCTCTCAGCTGCAAGCTCCATCCTGCACTCTACTAGCCTGGCCTCAGCCATCGCCAGATCTGTAGAAAGTCTGCTCATAACATAGTTATGCACACACACTGGTATCCCCTCTATCGGGATATGGGGTGGGGTAGATGGTTCTGCTGGAGGTGCAGCCTCTGCCTGCTACGGGTCGGGAGTAAGCTCCTCAAACTCCTCAGAAAAAGGGCTTACAGGCAATGGTGGTGGGGTAGGGGCCCTTTCAGTAGGGAGTCATGGTAAACGAAGTCCTGAACTCCCGATAGCATCATGAACTGGCTTATCAATATCTCCCTCAGTACCCTCATCCACTGTCTGCTCTATAACCGCATCCATAACCTGCTCAGTAGTCATATCAATGTCCTCCTCCATAACCCTAATCTCAGCTATGGCTTGACTCTCCTCTGGATCCTCATCATCTGAACCCAAATCAACGACCTCAGTATCCTCAGCGGCCTGGACCTCCTCCGGGTCCTCCTCAGACTCAACAACCTCTGTATCCTCGGCTGCCTGGTCCTCCTCCGGGTCCTCCTCCTCAGAATCCTCATCTCCCAGATGCTCATAGTATGGGTCTGTAGTCCGGAGCAAGTCCTCGTCGTGCAATCGCTCAAAAGCCTCAGGGTCAGAGATGTCGCTCGCCTACACAATACGAACTATGTTACTATCATGATACTTAAAAAGTTCCCGTAAGGGTTTTAGGTGAACTTGGCAAGAGTTCTTATTATCTTATTGAATTTATTATTATATAACGTCGCATCATCTCTTGGAATATATAACTCTCGCTCTGATACTATTTCTGTAACAGCCCCAGATCCGGGGTCGGGGACCTGGTCGTTACGGTCTCATATTCCATAAACAATACTTGCACTTGAGTCAAAATAAATAATTAGCATGCTTTGACCCCACAATAATACCACATCACACACAACCAGTTATAGTCCCAGAGATGAAATTGAAATAAGTCTCTAATCAAAGGATCCACAATTCATAAGTTATTACAACCCAAAATGATTACAGCATAATTTTAATAGTTTCTTGCCGTTGATTAACATTAGTCATACATATAATTAAGGCTAAAACAAAAGCTGCCAGTCTAGACTACTAGTTGCTACTACCTCAGCAATGGCAGCAACAATATCAGTGGACAGTCACCGAGTGCACCTTACGCGGGCCATCAGGCCTAGCTGTTGTTGTGATATATTAAATAAATCAAGGGTGGGCAATAGCCCACCAAAAATAATATATAACTGAACAATAATATATAACCATTCAAGAGATATCTTTGAAACCATATGTCATGCATTAACGAACATATTGCCAGTATAACGTAAAAGATGAAGTTATAGGGTAACTCAAAATGTAACTTTTAGTTTTAACATTATTCAAACCCTGCCAACATGAATGGTACTTCTCTTTAATACATGTTGCAAAAAATAGATAGACTTGGATGATGAACTAATACTGGAGTATTCACCGCACCCGCTGTTCCAATCCTTACGATGATCGGTCACAGATTGTACAACTCAAATTAGTTTTTTACTACCGGTAAAAGGAAGAACTGACGGATTTACTTGTCTACTGCCCTGTTAGATCTCCCTGGCCAACGGTTGGGCCATTGGGATGGACCAGCGCTACTCGGCCTCTTACACAACTCCTAGTTCGAATAGAATCCATGACTCTGAAACGTAAGGCTCATTCTCCTTTCCCCAAGTATAATACTTGTTGATAGGACTCCACAAAGTAGTCGTATCTAGTTGAAAAGAAAAATTCACCAATATTTCCCAAGCTGTTGCTTGTTAATGGATATTGACTTGTTCCAACAATATTACCCCTTGAATAATGAGGAAGTAATAAAAGATTCAATTGAAAAATAGCAACCAAGTTGCGAGTGCAAAGAATAGTTTTAAAAGATTTATGACCGGGAAGTCAAACAAAATAAATAACAGCTCTCAGGTAAGATTCCCTTATAATTTGGAAGATAGATTCGAATGAAGAATGGAGTTTTTGAGATCCTTCCTTGATAAAATAATAATAAGAAGACTCAGAAATAATTTACATAGTATATGAAGATCAGAGATAATTTTTGAATAAAATAAATTATTTTTAGAACTAGTTAAAAGAATTAAATAAATATTCAAAGAATATATATTACATCATAAATATTTCCAGAATATTCTTAATATAGAATATTGCTCATGAATAACACTCGAATAAATATATATAAAAATATTCATTAAATAAATAATTCCTCGAATAAGTATTCAAAATAATGTCCGATAAATAAATAAGACCTTAAATGAATATTCAAGATAATATTCATTAAATAATAAACTCAAATCAATATTCAAAATAATATTCATTAAATAAATAAACTCAAATGAATATTCAAAATAATATTCATTAAATGAATAATGGAAAAATATTTATTTAAATATTTTCCTCAGAAAATAATCACAATATATCAAGAAATACTGACTCCCGGTCTATATTTGAAGAATGAGATCATATGCCCTTCACTAAGGGTCTTAGCAATATCCGGCTTATAACTAATATATCTTGTATCTAGCTTATAAGCCAATTTCAAATCATGAAACAAGTATCACAATATAATCTGAAAGCAGGCATGCATGCTATGGCATATGTATAACAAAAATCAAATCATACATATTATCACAACAACAGTTCCAAAATGTTTGGAAACTTGCCTGGTACTCTGGTGGGGGTAGTGTGTCCTGGGTCAGTCCTGTAAGAACCCCAAATTTTGGATATAATTAAAACTTTTTATTAAGTAATGATAAAATGAGGAACAATGATTGTAATGAATGGATATTACTTTGGACAATGATCTTGATGCATTGGTATATTGTCAGAATAGAGTAATTCGATGGTTGAGGACCTAGATAAGAATAATCTACCATCCAGGAAGGAGCTAATGGATCCTTGAAGGGAAATGAGTACGTGCATAGTGTTTCCCGTACGTGCATAGTATTTCCCGTACGTGCATAGTATTTCCCGTACGTGCATAGTGTTTCCTGTACGTGCATAGTGATTTTGTGGATGTATAGTGATTTTTGAGGTTTAAGAAATTTTTCATGCCACCTATGTACGAGACATGGTATGGATATTTCGAAGTCATATTAGTAATCTACAAGGTAAATAAGTGTATGTAAACGCGATCGGAATTCAGAAATTCCAAACTCTATTTTTATGGAAAATTGGATCGAGCAGTGAAGAGCATGTCAATGCGAACAAGAAAAGAGAATTATTATATCAAGGATTTTATTTTTATTAAATACGATTTAAGGATTTAGAACAAAAACCTTCGAGTTAGAAAAACGAGCGTTCTAGAAATCGCTAGAATTTTTAAAACGAGATTAAGCGATCAAACAAACGCTTAATGAGCTTTAAAATACAACACAACACAGATATATTACATGCAAGATCAGCTCATGCAAGTCATAAGAGGATTAAGTGTGAAACAAATCAAGAACAAGTGGATTCATGAGGTGTTTGATCAAGAACAAGCCAACAATGCACCTTGTTACTCTTTTTCTTTCTAACCACAAATCTTTGGCACATGGATTGAGGGGTGACAAGGCTGGTTACATCTGATCCTTGGCAAGGGAAATATCATAGAAACATATCATTTATCAATTGAAACAAAGTGGGAGAGAAAAGCCAAGCAACTCCATCTCTCTCCATTTTCTTCAAACTGCCCAGCAAGAACCACCATGAAATAAAAATTCATATCTCCACTTCTACCCATTCATAGATCACCAAATTTTAACCATAGCTTCCTCAATATATGTAGAGTATTCGTTCAAAATTTCATAATTTTTGAAGATCGTTTGGATAGGTAAATAAATTCAAGAAAATCACCCTGTTTTTCCCCTCAAGAAACAAGACTTCGAATTTTTGGAATTTTTAGATTTCCAAACCAAGCTTCCACTCCTTGTTTGATCATCAAATTTTTATGGTGAGTCCTATATTTCATAAAAGCAATCTCCTAAAAATTTCAAGTCCAAACTCCTTTGTTTCCATTTTCAAAAAAATCATGAAAGAGGAGGATGAATAGTGTTTCATGAACTAATCTTTGATTTTTTTTGTTTTCATGGTTGATCTTAGCTACCCTAAGGCTATCCAAGGACTATAACAAGCTTTGTAAGGCTAGTACATACTCTCAAGAAGGTATAACACTCTTGAAACCCTAGATCAACTTTAAGTTTATGGATGTTTTTGATGAGCTAAGCTTGGTTATGATGTTAGCATGATTATAAGCATAATTAGTAAGTGATTTAGTTGAGCAAGAAAGCATGTTAATTATTGTGGTAAACTGGTATGATCTGGACTTGATGATGTTCATAATCATGTGATAAGTTGTGTGGATGCCCGGTGTGGCTTGGTTGGATTGTTATAATTTTTGGAACGTTCGATATATAGCCGTCGTAATGCCGAAATTTCGTTAACCTTAAGAAAAACAACTTGGACAGTAGATGTAACTCACTTCCTAGCTTTGAAATCTGCCATGATAGGATAGGTAATGTTCTAAGCTTCGTTTTGATATAAAGATCACGTGAAACGGACTTACGGTTTAGGATTTATGACCAAATTACTAAAAGTAGTTCGAATCCGTAAACGAAAGTTCATAACTGTAATTGAACCCTCGTAAACTATGTAACGTCATGGTGAATCTTGGTAAATAAATACTAGAGGTAAAAAGGAAGGCGTGAAAGAAAACCGTATGTCAAAAGGATCATTTTTCGATTTATTAAAAATGTTCGAGTCGAGGTTAAACGCGAACGAACCCCTAAAAGACGACTCTTTTATAACTTCGGTAAAACACTTAGAAAACGGACGATAAAACTCGGAGTATAGTATTGGTTCGTAACGATCGACTTTAGAACTCATATGACTTAAGTATGTCCCAAGTATAAGTACAATGACATGTCGTATTAACGAACGAATGTCGGGTCGGATCAGTGATAATAAGTAATCCACTAAAGGGGCTATAACGAGATAACTCGAGAACGTGTTTCGATTTAAGTATAACTTAACTTTTAATATGTTAAGTGATTAATCCCGAATGCCTTGGCTATTTATAGATCACCAAGCTGAACCGGGACCCGCTACCACTACCCCTTACCGTACTCGACTACCAGGCAAGTTTCAATTCCCTTCTTTTAGGCTGTTGTTGTGATTGAATAAATATATATATATATGATTGCTGATGTACATATGCCATTGCATGCATGCCTACTTTCAAGTTGAATTGATATACTTGTTCCCTGAATGTTATTGTTGGCTTATAAGCTAGATAGTTATACATCAGTTATAAGCCGGTTATTGTAAGACCCTCATAGAAGGGCGTATACATCTTATTCATCAAAAATAGACCGGGAGTCAATATTCCTTGATATATCGAGATTACCTCGGAGGAAAATATTTAAGTAAATATTTTCCATTATTCAGGCGACGAATATTATTTGAATATTCGTTCGAGATTATTTATTTAATGATCCTTACTTCAAATAATTATTTGAACGTAATCATTCGACGAATAATATTTGTCAATATTCATTCAGAGTCGAATTGATTATCGAATATTATTTCGAATATTCTTCTAAAGATGAGACTACTAAATGAATATTATTTGGATATTCTTTTAGAATATTATTTTATTAAATAAATATTACTTTTGAATATTCATTTAAGATATTAAATACTTGGTGAATATTATTTTAATATTCATCTGAAGCTTGATTTAATTATCGAATATTATCTCGAATATTCCTTAAAGCTTGGATTACTAAATGAATATTACTTGATATTCATTTAGAATATTATTCATTAAATGAATATTACTTTATCAATATTCATTTAAATTCCTAATTAATTATGAATATTATTTTGAATATTCATCAGGGTTCTATTTAATCACCGAATATTATTTTAAATATTTTAAATATTCCTTTCAGGACTTATTAAGTAATGAATATTACTTTGAATATTCATTTGATTATTTAATTATGCAATAAATATTCTCCTGATATTTCTTCAGGGATTATTTTGAGAAATACTCTGATTAAAGATATTCTTTCATATTCCCAAATACTCCTTAAATATTTTAACTCAATAAATATTCTCTGAATATTTATTCCATACTTAGAATAACCTCGATAAGGTTTATCTTCTTCGATTATTACAGAAAATATTTCGGAGTCATATTATTATTAATCTTATATCAAGAAAGGTTCTCAGACATCATTCTTCTTTGAGTCTATCCCCTTAATAATAAGGGAACCTTACTTGGAAAATGTTATTTATCTTGTCGACTTCCCGGTCATAAAGTATTCCCTTCACCCGCAACTCGGGTGCTGTTGACTTATTAAGTCGTTGCTTACCTTCTCATCTTTCGAGGGGTAAGATTACTGGAACAAGTTGATATCCGTTACCAAGTAATAGCTTGGGAGTTATTGGTAAATTTTCCTTTCCAACTAGATACGACTACTTTGTGGAGTCTTATCAACAAGTATTATACTTGGGGAAAGGGGGACGAACGTTATATTCAGAATCATGAATTCTATTTGAACTAGGAGTCGTGTAAGAGGCCGAGTAGCGCCGGTCCATCCCCTTGGCCCAACCGTTGGCCGGGGAGAGCTAGCAAGGCGGTATACAAGTAAAGCCGTCAGTTCTTCCTTCTACCGGTAGTAAATCTAAATTGAGCTGTACGATCTCGACTGATCATCAAGATTGGAACAGCGGGCGCGGTGAATACTCCATCATTGGTTCATCATCCAAATTCATTTATTTCCTGCAACATGATTACTGTTGGCAGAGTTGGAAAAGAGTCATAACTGGAATTGCAACCTTTTTCTTGCAAGTTCCTCTTCTTAATAACAATAAGAATATCTCGCTCACTTTGATGTAGCAGATATTTCTTCAAACAAATACTTTAAGTTACCTTGTAACTTCATCGTTCATATTATACTGGCATCATTTCCGTAAATGCATGGCATATGGTTTGAAAGATACTTTTGAACTGTTATACATTATTGTTCAGTTATATATTATTGTTGGTGGGCTATTGCTCATCCTTGCTTTATTATTATATCACAACAACAGTTAGACCAGATGACTCGCACAAGGCGCACTCGACGCGGGCGAGGACGATGAGACTACCAGAGCTGTAGAAGAAGCTATTGGTAGGGTATATTTATTCTTTCAGTACCAAGAATATAGTCTAGTATGACTTATGTAAATGGATGGCAAAGGGTATGTATTTATATTGAAATCCTTTTGGATTGTAAGAACTCATAATGTGATTAATAAAAATTTGATTGTTACTCTGATTTCATCTCTGGGACTATAACGGGTGTGTTTTATATTGTTGTGTTGGGTCATAGAGACGTAATTTATTTTATGTTAAGGAAAGTTTAATTGTTATGGACAGAATTGGAAACCGTAACCACCGGATCCCGGACCCCGGATCTGGGGGTGTTACAGAAGTGGTATCAGAGCGTACGTTATAAACCCCAGAGATGAGGCGACGTTAAAACAATAAATTCATTAAGATAATAAGAACTCTTGCCAAGTTCATAGTCGGACTACTTAATGTAGTGATGACATATAAAACCCTTATGGGAACTCTTAAGTATCGTGATTGTAACTTAGCTCGATATCGTATTGACGAGTAAGGCGACAGACCTTGAGGCATACGAGCAGCAGCGCGATGATGCTTTGTATACTGAAGATCAGCGGGTAATTCGATGAAGTACCCTATTTGGAGACCCGGAAGAGGTTCCAGTAGATAAGGAAAAGTCCTGTTAGGATAAAGAGCTTACCCTTGAGGAATGAGGGTTGCAGCCAGAAAAACTGTGATGATTAAAGTATAGTGCTCAGAAAAGGGAGCATAAAGAACTGAGTTATTAGCAAGAGAACTGAAGATTCATGTTGGATTCATAGCCGGACTACCAGATGTAGTACCAGCAAGAAAGAAGGATTGGAAGAATTACTTGAGATCTTATACGGAAATAGATGAGAATCCTTAGAGATTTTCATCTTAACAAAGAAAGAGCTAGAGGGATGTATGATTATCAAATACATCGATTTAGGGCGAGGAGCAGAGTCCCTAGGAATAGTTGAGAAGGAGGCAGTAAGTGCCATATCATTTGATAAATGAATTAGTATGAATATGGTCAGTAATAATTCGCCATGAGAAGGCAGATGTCATAGGTTGTAATTTATGGAACCAAATTGAGGTTGATGAAATTGTTTTATTCAGGAAAATGTCCATTTTATGAATGAATCAGTTAGAAAGTAAAGACATTGGGAAGTGACAGCATGATTGGGTAAAATTATATAAGGAAGTAGTAAGCAAGACAATGATCTCAGAACCTACCGGAAGATAAGACCAGTGAGTCAAGATGAACTCGTAATGAGACTACTGCCAGAGACTGAGTATAGAGTTAATTCAACTCAGTTAAATGATGAACCAGAAACGTTAGATGCATGTGATTCAGAGGAATATTAAATTCCTTCTTCTCTTTGAATGGATTATAATAGTTACCTTAAGTTTACTCCGACACGGAATTATAATAGATCAAGTAATATGATCAGCAGTTAAAGAGAAAAATGTGAGAAAATCCTCCTGGAGCAAAAAGGTGAAATTGGTAATGACCAAGAGCTGGCATTGCTTAATGGAAAAAAAAGGAGACTTTGTGCTTCCAATGACGCTTCGCATAAAGGGTTAGGTAGACCGACATTTAGTAGTATTGAATATCAGGACGTTGTGACAGGTTTCAGTTTGAAACTATTGATTCCCTTCTAAGGGATGTATATAATTGATTCCTCTCCAGTGGGTAAACTTCCAATCCGATGATGATTATTTCGTTAACTATGACTGCTTATGATTCCACCTGCTTGGAGGTTCATAGAACTATTCTTCAGGTTTCGAAACTGGTCTCCTTAATGTTACCAGTAGGTGGGTAGATTGATCAAAATTTCCCTGAGTCTGGAAAGGAATTCGGTGAATTTTGGCAAACCTTGTCTTTCTGATTATCAGAGAATGTCATGGAAGAGAGTAAAAAAAAAAAATTTGGAGCAAACCCTGTGATTTGGGTAAGGATGCGGTAAAATGGGTTGGTGGACAGACCCTGGTTATCGCGATTGATTGTAGAAATACAATGATGAAGTGAGATTGGACGAAAAGAGGAAATGTAAGTAAGAAACCAGCCGGACTGAGAAACTTCGGGATTGACTTAAGTGAAAAGGCTGTTATGCCAGGAATGGTAAGCTTGCGTGGCACGTGGGAGTGATAAGAATAGTTGAAAAGATAAAAGTGGAGGAAAGGTGACCGGAGACAGTGCCGAGTAGTCGATTAAGACTTATTTGGAGTAAAGTTTTGGAAAGGTAGAAAGGTATCAAAGAAGAAGGCACTATGCCGGCAATTGCTAGAAAAGTAATGCTATTAGCCAACCCCTAAAATCATTTTTTTTTTTATTATTTTATTTTATTTTAGTGTGGCCAGTTGAGGCCAAGTCACAAAGGATTATCGAGTGACTAGACCATCAGTGAAAGGACAAAGCAGGGTTGCTTCTAAGAAAGCACCGACTGCAAGGGCTTCTGATATAAAGGAAACATTAATGAGATCGTTTGAATCTTCTGCCGAATAACCCATGTTTTGATTGGGAATTCACTAGACCTTTTTGGGATGGGGTCACCCGTACTGAAGTGACTCATGTGTATATGATCGTCCAAGATTACGAAAAAAAAAAAAAATGGAAGTATAATGACTTGAGATGTATGATGTTAGGGTATCATGAATACCATGAATATATTATGACTGAGGAAAGTAAACAACGAAGGTTTATGAAGAGAGTATAGAAATGGTCAGATATGGATCAGTATGCTGTAGAAATTTCATCTAAGGCAATTACCTTTGAGAAGAACGATAAGTACTAAGAGATTCACGTTGAACTCGACTCGACCAATATCTTCCAAAACATCCTTACTACCAGTACCAAGTTCTGTAAGAGAGCAGATAGACATACGTTGTCTTTGGGAAGGTCAAATAGGCTGACAACTATCTGAAAGAAGAGGTTAGCATTAAGCCACCGATCGATTATCAAATGAGAATGATTGGAAAGAGACCCTTATTAAGGATGCATGATTTGATTGCCAAGTATAAAATGCAAGAATTCCTTGGCAGTTGAATTAAGGATAGGATATCCATAAAGTAAGGCAAACCCTGGGGAATGCACAAGGGATGGCACTAACCCTAATAAAGACATTGTGAATTCAGATGATATGAGTTAGATTTGCTAAGGCAACAATGACCTGTAAAGATTATTAAAAAGAGTTCTGGAAATAACAGAGATAGAATTATTAGAGTATTGATCAATGACGTTTTGATATACCCTGTACCTAGAAAATACAGGAGGAATGATGAGGACGACCTAAGAAACCTTACAAGGAAAAGCTAATATTCTGAGTTTCCAACTAGAAGTTTGGAAGAGAATGTAAGACACAATAACAATATACCAGATGATGAATGTATGAAACCCTGAGGGAGTATGGATTGAACCTATAAAGGTTGAGATTATCCTAAGATAAGGAAGGAACTAAGAAAAGAAGTATCCTAAGTAGGATTGGGAATAAACGTGATAAAGTTCCCACGGGTAGGTGGAAGCAATGACTTATGGAGAAAGACTGATAAATATATTTTTCTCCATCAGCAGAGCTTAAGGGAGAATGCTTTCACCCAATAATGATAGGAATGAGGTAGAAATGTTTGAATTGGAATATATCCAGAGAACAAGGATTACCAGAAATTATTATCAGGAAAGGCCAATGAGGTGGCTGACAGTCTAAGTATAAAGGAATAATTATAAATGTTCATACCGAAGAAACAAAATGATATTTGGAAAGACCTGGAAGGTCATATTGGAGTGGAGGAAGTTACATTCCTTTTGATGATTGTGCAAGAATCGAAGGTAATAATAGTTTAAGTAAAGATTCGATTCCTGATGGAGTCTTAAGCATATTACGTACCTTAGAAGGTTCCGTTTTGAGGCAAACCAGGACCATGGTACAAAAAAAAAATTTGATGAAGTAAACCGTTAAGTTTCCAGTCTTTTATGGAAGATGCATAAGTGATAGTTTCATAAACCGGACCTAGCTGCGATGCTTGAAACTCTTCTGCAATTCTATCTGCTTCATGTTATATCTACATCAAGTTCAGGAAGTGTTCCTTATGGATAAGGAATAATGATTACTTTGTCTCCCTAAGGGATTTGAAACCCGTAGGGTTAACTATTAACGCACTACGTAAACAACAAGCGAGGGTGATTCTTCTAAGAAAGGAGATGACAACGTAAAGATAAAGAAAGTGCTGCTATTGATAAGCTAAATGGCATGTTGATGAATGACAAGCAAGTTTGTGTTAGTGTACTTCTGCACAAACAAGATAGAGAATATGAGGTTGATAATTCGTGATGCTAAACGTATTCCCGTAGAAAGAATTAATGAGACTTGGAGGGAAGGGCGGTTGAGCCCGAGACTTATTGGGCCACCTGAGAGTTTATAAGTGTTCGGACGGCGGTATTCGAGCCAGCCTTACCCCCAAAACTTATAGCACGGTCATAACGGGTTTTCATGTGGCCAGGCTACGCCAGTGAAATGCAGATGTTCAACAGATGATAGGAGTACGAGCATGTAGATATACGACCTGGTCTGACTTACGAAAGACAACCTGTGGAAAACCACGGATAGAAAAGAACAAGTGATGAGAAACAAGGTTGGCAGAAGTAGATTATATGAATCTAAGTTAAAGGGATCGGGCCAGATTCATTTCGGAAAATTTAAATTGGAATAACGTGATGATTATAAAATAAATGTGACGGAATACCGATAAGGAGGTACCAAGTGCAAAAAGGTGTCTCAATAAAGAGGTGAAGGTGAAAGTAAATAATAGAAATGAGTAAGAATCAGATAATAAGAAGGATGTGATTGATAAAGAAAAGGCTGGGAAAGCAACTATGGAATGAGAAGCAAGGAATGTTATGAATGGGTTTCTAATGAATTCTCAGGATGACAACCTGATAGTGTCAATATTATAGTTATGAAAAAGCTAGTAACATGATATGGGATGTCAGTACTAATGATGTCAAGTGAGAAATCTAAGATTTAACCTGAAAGGTTGAAGGATTTCCCGAATGTGAGTATCGCTAAGATTGAACAAGAGTATTTGTCCATAGAATAATGGACAAAGCAGCAAGATATGTTGGCACATGAGATTGCGATCAAATAGTATTGGATATAATTATGATTAATTTCTTCTTTGATAAACCTCTATAGTTCAGAGGTAAATTCTGAGTATGATATTCTACAATCATGAAAGCTTTCTATAATCCTTTGGAACTCTTTCCTCTTCTTCTCTCTTATTCATCTTCTTTATGAATTGAGAAGAACAACCTTTTTAGGAGGGGAGGTACTGCTACGTGACTATCTGTCTATGTGATAGAAGTCTAAGTGGAATACCATGACTTGTTTAATTGCTTGTCAAGTACTAAAGGCTGGCCCCCTTCTGTACTAACTATGCAATATAACAAATGTTCAATTGATCATAAGTGATCTCTCAATAAATCTTTCCACTTATCTATATTGATCGAGATTGCGAAGATTAAAGCAATCAGGAAATGCACAGTACGAGCGAGGTTACCTCCGAATTCGTAGGGTGATAGTGATACCAATGTTACTGCAGGTATCAATAAGGATAAGACTGATTAAGAGTATAACCCGGATAGTGAGTTGAACGAAAAGTAGCAACGTTGATGAAAAAAGGATACAGTATGGATTGTAGCACTAGAAGATGTGCTGAGGAAGGGTAGAACGACTAAGAATTGACCGGGAAGCCAAAAAGTGAACGACAGGCAAACGACTCTTTGCTTCCTACCTGATTCCGGGACGGAATCCTTTTAAGGAGGGGAGACTGTAAGAACCCCAAATTTTGGATATAATTAAAACTTTTTATTAAGTAATGATAAAATGAGGAACAATGATTGTAATGAATGGATATTACTTTGGACAATGATCTTGATGCATTGGTATATTGTCAGAATAGAGTAATTCGATGGTTGAGGACCTAGATAAGAATAATCTACCATCCAGGAAGGAGCTAATGGATCCTTGAAGGGAAATGAGTACGTGCATAGTGTTTCCCGTACGTGCATAGTATTTCCCGTACGTGCATAGTATTTCCCGTACGTGCATAGTGTTTCCTGTACGTGCATAGTGATTTTGTGGATGTATAGTGATTTTTGAGGTTTAAGAAATTTTTCATGCCACCTATGTACGAGACATGGTATGGATATTTCGAAGTCATATTAGTAATCTACAAGGTAAATAAGTGTATGTAAACGCGATCGGAATTCAGAAATTCCAAACTCTATTTTTATGGAAAATTGGATCGAGCAGTGAAGAGCATGTCAATGCGAACAAGAAAAGAGAATTATTATATCAAGGATTTTATTTTTATTAAATACGATTTAAGGATTTAGAACAAAAACCTTCGAGTTAGAAAAACGAGCGTTCTAGAAATCGCTAGAATTTTTAAAACGAGATTAAGCGATCAAACAAACGCTTAATGAGCTTTAAAATACAACACAACACAGATATATTACATGCAAGATCAGCTCATGCAAGTCATAAGAGGATTAAGTGTGAAACAAATCAAGAACAAGTGGATTCATGAGGTGTTTGATCAAGAACAAGCCAACAATGCACCTTGTTACTCTTTTTCTTTCTAACCACAAATCTTTGGCACATGGATTGAGGGGTGACAAGGCTGGTTACATCTGATCCTTGGCAAGGGAAATATCATAGAAACATATCATTTATCAATTGAAACAAAGTGGGAGAGAAAAGCCAAGCAACTCCATCTCTCTCCATTTTCTTCAAACTGCCCAGCAAGAACCACCATGAAATAAAAATTCATATCTCCACTTCTACCCATTCATAGATCACCAAATTTTAACCATAGCTTCCTCAATATATGTAGAGTATTCGTTCAAAATTTCATAATTTTTGAAGATCGTTTGGATAGGTAAATAAATTCAAGAAAATCACCCTGTTTTTCCCCTCAAGAAACAAGACTTCGAATTTTTGGAATTTTTAGATTTCCAAACCAAGCTTCCACTCCTTGTTTGATCATCAAATTTTTATGGTGAGTCCTATATTTCATAAAAGCAATCTCCTAAAAATTTCAAGTCCAAACTCCTTTGTTTCCATTTTCAAAAAAATCATGAAAGAGGAGGATGAATAGTGTTTCATGAACTAATCTTTGATTTTTTTTGTTTTCATGGTTGATCTTAGCTACCCTAATGCTATCCAAGGACTATAACAAGCTTTTTAAGGCTAGTACATACTCTCAAGAAGGTATAACACTCTTGAAACCCTAGATCAACTTTAAGTTTATGGATGTTTTTGATGAGCTAAGCTTGGTTATGATGTTAGCATGATTATAAGCATAATTAGTAAGTGATTTAGTTGAGCAAGAAAGCATGTTAATTATTGTGGTAAACTGGTATGATCTGGACTTGATGATGTTCATAATCATGTGATAAGTTGTGTGGATGCCCGGTGTGGCTTGGTTGGATTGTTATAATTTTTGGAACGTTCGATATATAGCCGTCGTAATGCCGAAATTTCGTTAACCTTAAGAAAAACAACTTGGACAGTAGATGTAACTCACTGCCTAGCTTTGAAATCTGCCATGATAGGATAGTTAATGTTCTAAGCTTCGTTTTGATATAAAGATCACGTGAAACAGACTTACGGTTTAGGATTTATGACCAAATTACTAAAAGTAGTTCGAATCCGTAAACGAAAGTTCATAACTGTAATTGAACCCTCGTAAACTATGTAACGTCATGGTGAATCTTGGTAAATAAATACTAGAGGTAAAAAGGAAGGCGTGAAAGAAAACCGTATGTCAAAAGGATCATTTTTCGATTTATTAAAAATGTTCGAGTCGAGGTTAAACGCGAACGAACCCCTAAAAGACGACTCTTTTATAACTTCGGTAAAACACTTAGAAAACGGACGATAAAACTCGGAGTATAGTATTGGTTCGTAACGATCGACTTTAGAACTCATATGACTTAAGTATGTCCCAAGTATAAGTACAATGACATGTCGTATTAACGAACGAATGTCGGGTCGGATCAGTGATAATAAGTAATCCACTAAAGGGGCTATAACGAGATAACTCGAGAACGTGTTTCGATTTAAGTATAACTTAACTTTTAATATGTTAAGTGATTAATCCCGAATGCCTTGGCTATTTATAGATCACCAAGCTGAACCGGGACCCGCTACCACTACCCCTTACCATACTCGACTACCAGGCAAGTTTCAATTCCCTTCTTTTAGGCTGTTGTTGTGATTGAATAAATATATATATATATGATTGCTGATGTACATATGCCATTGCATGCATGCCTACTTTCAAGTTGAATTGATATACTTGTTCCCTGAATGTTATTGTTGGCTTATAAGCTAGATAGTTATACATCAGTTATAAGCCGGTTATTGTAAGACCCTCATAGAAGGGCGTATACATCTTATTCATCAAAAATAGACCGGGAGTCAATATTCCTTGATATATCGAGATTACCTCGGAGGAAAATATTTAAGTAAATATTTTCCATTATTCAGGCGACGAATATTATTTGAATATTCGTTCGAGATTATTTATTTAATGATCCTTACTTCAAATAATTATTTGAACGTAATCATTCGACGAATAATATTTGTCAATATTCATTCAGAGTCGAATTGATTATCGAATATTATTTCGAATATTCTTCTAAAGATGAGACTACTAAATGAATATTATTTGGATATTCTTTTAGAATATTATTTTATTAAATAAATATTACTTTTGAATATTCATTTAAGATATTAAATACTTGATGAATATTATTTTAATATTCATCTGAAGCTTGATTTAATTATCGAATATTATCTCGAATATTCCTTAAAGCTTGGATTACTAAATGAATATTACTTGATATTCATTTAGAATATTATTCATTAAATGAATATTACTTTATCAATATTCATTTAAATTCCTAATTAATTATGAATATTATTTTGAATATTCATCAGGGTTCTATTTAATCACCGAATATTATTTTAAATATTTTAAATATTCCTTTCAGGACTTATTAAGTAATGAATATTACTTTGAATATTCATTTGATTATTTAATTATGCAATAAATATTCTCCTGATATTTCTTCAGGGATTATTTTGAGAAATACTCTGATTAAAGATATTCTTTCATATTCCCAAATACTCCTTAAATATTTTAACTCAATAAATATTCTCTGAATATTTATTCCATACTTAGAATAACCTCGATAAGGTTTATCTTCTTCGATTATTATAGAAAATATTTCGGAGTCATATTATTATTAATCTTATATCAAGAAAGGTTCTCAGACATCATTCTTCTTTGAGTCTATCCCCTTAATAATAAGGGAACCTTACTTGGAAAATGTTATTTATCTTGTCGACTTCCCGGTCATAAAGTATTCCCTTCACCCGCAACTCGGGTGCTGTTGACTTATTAAGTCGTTGCTTACCTTCTCATCTTTCGAGGGGTAAGATTACTGGAACAAGTTGATATCCGTTACCAAGTAATAGCTTGGGAGTTATTGGTAAATTTTCCTTTCCAACTAGATACGACTACTTTGTGGAGTCTTATCAACAAGTATTATACTTGGGGAAAGGGGGACGAACGTTATATTCAGAATCATGAATTCTATTTGAACTAGGAGTCGTGTAAGAGGCCGAGTAGCGCCGGTCCATCCCCTTGGCCCAACCGTTGGCCGGGGAGAGCTAGCAAGGCGGTATACAAGTAAAGCCGTCAGTTCTTCCTTCTACCGGTAGTAAATCTAAATTGAGCTGTACGATCTCGACTGATCATCAAGATTGGAACAGCGGGCGCGGTGAATACTCCATCATTGGTTCATCATCCAAATTCATTTATTTCCTGCAACATGATTACTGTTGGCAGAGTTGGAAAAGAGTCATAACTGGAATTGCAACCTTTTTCTTGCAAGTTCCTCTTCTTAATAACAATAAGAATATCTCGCTCACTTTGATGTAGCAGATATTTCTTCAAACAAATACTTTAAGTTACCTTGTAACTTCATCGTTCATATTATACTGGCATCATTTCCGTAAATGCATGGCATATGGTTTGAAAGATACTTTTGAACTGTTATACATTATTGTTCAGTTATATATTATTGTTGGTGGGCTATTGCTCACCCTTGCTTTATTATTATATCACAACAACAGTTAGACCAGATGACTCGCACAAGGCGCACTCGACGCGGGCGAGGACGATGAGACTACCAGAGCTGTAGAAGAAGCTATTGGTAGGGTATATTTATTCTTTCAGTACCAAGAATATAGTCTAGTATGACTTATGTAAATGGATGGCAAAGGGTATGTATTTATATTGAAATCCTTTTGGATTGTAAGAACTCATAATGTGATTAATAAAAATTTGATTGTTACTCTGATTTCATCTCTGGGACTATAACGGGTGTGTTTTATATTGTTGTGTTGGGTCATAGAGACGTAATTTATTTTATGTTAAGGAAAGTTTAATTGTTATGGACAGAATTGGAAACCGTAACCACCGGATCTCGGACCCCGGATCTGGGGGTGTTACAAGTCCGGTGATCTATAAACAATCAAAATATTCGTGATTAATCACTTAATGCTTTTGAAAGGCTAAGTATATATTTTACTTAAGTTAAAACACGTTTTCAAGTTATCTCGTTATGCACCCTCTAGTGTACTCTTATTATCACCTCTATGATCCGACACTTGTTCGTTATTAAGGCATGTCATTACACTTACACTTGGTAGGTACTTAAGTCGTATAAGTTCTAAGGTCGGTCGTTTACTAACAAAGATTATACCTCGAGATTTATTGATCGTTTTCTAAGTAGTTTTCAAAAGTTATAACCAAGTGTTCCTCAAAGGGTTTCATTCGCACTTAACCTCGATTCGAACATTTTTATAAAATCAAAAAACGATCCTTTTGACATGAGGTCTTCTCTCACACCTTAATTATGATCTCTAATATTTAATTATCAAGGTTCTCCACTGAATTAGTCATGTTAAGGGGGTTCAATTTCAGTTACGAACTCGCACTTACGGTTTCGAACCACTTTTACTAAATCGGCCATATCTCCTAAGGTCAGTCCATATAATCATTAAGGTCAGAGAATTACACCTACTGTTATGCACGAATTTTAAGGGTTAACGAAATTTCGACATTAAGACGGCTATAAATCGATCATTCCAAAATTTATCACATCACAACCAAACCACACCGGGCATACCATACATCTACAAGTCCATGAACATCTAATTTCACCAACATAATCATCATATCTCTTAAATCAACTAAACCAACTACATAATCATGCTTTTATTAACATCATAATCATAACTCATCTAAAACTACCTAGAACATTCATAAACTCAAAGTAAGACCTAGGGTTTTTTAAGAGATATACCTTCCTTGGAGTGTGTATAAGCCTTAATAACCCTTGTATAGTCCTTGTATAAGCTTAATCTAGCTTGGATCATCCAAAGAATTCAAGAAACAAAAGTTAGTTCTAGAGAGTTACTATTCATCATCATCTTCATGATTTTATAACTCAAGAATGGAATGGAATTTGAAGGTGAAATTCATAGGATACCTTAATTAGGAATTATAGAACTCACATAAATTATCTTGAGATTTTTGAATGATGGAATCTTGCACTTCTTCCTCCCTTTTTTGGCTAGGCCGAGAGCAACAATGAGAGAGATGTAGTGTTTGTTTGTGTTTTTGCTTTATTATGATCTATACATGTATTATATGGATGCATCTCTTCCTTTTGTGTTGTTGGAAATCCATTGGTCCATGTGTCATACTCTTACTTGGCCAAGTGTAAGGCTAGAAACATGCATCCCCCTTTTTGGCAAAGTGCAACTACACCACTCACTTGCTTTTTGACTTATATGTAAGTCACTTGTATCTTTCTTTTTCCACCAATTTATTTCTCTTGTATCTTGGCTTTCTGCTTGTTTCTTTGTCCGGTTATTACTCAATTTCATTGATCGTTCGGAGGAATATCTTAAGTATTTGTTGTTAGGGTTTTACCGGAAACCTTCTTGATATTTATACTACCATTCTCAATCCTCCTTTATAATCCCTGAATTTAAATTCCTCAAATCTCTTTATTAAATCCATAAATACTTCAGTGTCCAGGGAAATCTCGGAGAAAATAAAAGTGATATTTTTCTGAATCTGATATCGTTTACATACAATTATTTTGCCTATAGACAATCAATACGAACTCGGAAATCCATTCTGAATACTTTTATATAGTGCCGTCTAATAATAGTCAAATTTCCACCAAAAATACTATTCATCACTTATTCTTTCTTTATTTCATGTATTTAGAAAAATGTCCTCGTTCTCTTTCGAGCGTTCCTTATCTCTTTTACGGAACCACTTAACTTATAACAGATATCGATTTTGATGATATGAGCTACCAGATATCGATTTGGATGACATGAGAATATTTCCCACCTCTTTGGAATACCCTATCTTACTTTCTAGGAGATAGATTATTCTAATCTAAGTTGTCAACCACTATTCATTCATACTCCATTACATAATAAAAGTTTTAATTCTACCAAAAACCTGGGTTCTTACACACAAGCTCTCTACATCCATTCTTACCATACAAAGAACCAGTTAACTTATTCTCACACTGGAGGTAAATCGGGAGGCCAATCCCTCGCATTCTTCTCATTTGCAGGTCCGATCGAAGTGTGGTCTATCAGAAATCTGGTTCCAACATTTGGTGCCGTCTGTGGGAACGTAGAAGTAAGTTTGTTGCTGTGAATCAAAGCCTACCAAAAGCTATGGAGAACGAAGAAACACCAATACCGACGACTCTACCCTTGCCGGTGGTAGCCAACTTCCTCCAGTTACACCTAGAGTGTTGACTTTTGACGAAGAGCGGCCTATACCTTCCCCTGAAGAACAGAAGTTGATGCTTTTGAGGTGGAGAGATGAACAAAAGGCTAAGGGGAAGGAGAAGAAGAACGAAAGGAACAACAAAGAGACAGAGAGATTGGCCAAGAAGAAAGGGGCCGATCGTTTAAGGCTACAAGCTCTCAAACTATAGAGAGAGGAGATTGAATTTCAGGAGAAAACACTTCGTGAAGCCTTGGAATCCGAAGAACCTGAAACTGAGACCCGAAGGGAGAAGAGGGGCAGAGACGATCAAGACGATTCCTCGGACAAGCAACCGTTAAAGTGAATTTTGTTTTGCTTTAGGCCTGGGCCTTGACTGGGGGGATCTAATTACTTTGGGCTATAACATCCAAACCCTAAAAAAAACAAATCCTCATCCTCATCCGCTTGTTGAAAAGGCTTGATTTGAGTATTAAAATCCCTAAAAGCTAAATTTAACAATTTAGCAGAGCTCAACCATTAAATCGAGAGAGACGAAGGAAGAAAGATGGGAATCTGGAGGTCAACTATTCGCGCGAAAGATGTAAGTCTCCTGTGTGTGAGTGTTATGATATATATATATATATATATATGGGTGCCCTTCCACAACCATGGGTGGCTACAAAATCTGGAACCACCAAGAGCAATGTATCATTGCGCCAGGGACAATGATACATTGTGCCTGGGGCAATGTATCATTGCGCCATAGATTGCCCCAGGTGCAATGACACATTACGCCAGCTTCAAAAAACAAATTTGATTTTTTATAAATTTAATTGATTAAATGTAATTTATATAATTAAGTTGATGGATGTGGTTTTAAAAAAAAGGTTGATGGATGTTGCTTTTTCTAGAAATGTGCTTTTCAACTCTGAAGAATCGAAAAAATATTTATTTGAATTATTAATAAGAAAAATTAACGAAAATTTTGAAAACAATTGCCAAAATAATAATAGGGTAAATGGCCATTTTTGTCATTGTACTATATGAAAACTTTCACTTGAGTCACCAGCCCAAAAAAGCTTTCAAGCGAATTAGTTAAGTCAATATAACTTTCAATTGGGTCATTATACATTAAAATTATCTCACTGCCGTTAATTTTTCGTTGACTTAACGGAAGTCCGTTAAATTTTTACACATCAGTTGCCACCTAGTTGCCACATATTTGCCACATACTTGCCACATCAAAAGTCCAAAGTTTTTTACTTTTAATAATTTCAAATAAACCTCTAATGAATCGTAGAAATAATAAAGGGGGAACAATAGAAATTAGGGTTTTAAATGGGGGGGTTTTGTTTCGATTATCTGTTGCAGCTATGGATTAAGAGGTTCGAGTTGGGTGGTGTTGAAGAAGAAAAACAGGGAAGCTGCAGAGGTGGAGAAGGGAGGTGGCGCTGCTATATGTGGCGGCTCGCGATGGTGTTGCAGGAGGGTGAAGGTGTGAACGGGAAAGGGAGGAAGGAGATGGGAAAGGATGGCTGTTGATTCGTTGGTGAAGGAAATTGGTAAAGAAAAGAGGAGAAGTCGGCGCCGGACGGTGGTGAATGGCAGATGTGAATGACGGATGTGCAGGTGGGTCGACGGAGAGAAGTGAAGGGAGGAAGCGGGGTTTCGATTTGAGGAGAAGAAGGGCGGTGGAGGTTTGGTGGTGGCTCAGTGAAGCGGTGAAGGTGAAAGAGATGGGTGGAGGAGCATGGCGGTTGCCGGAAATTGCAGGCGATGGGTGGAAGGTTGGAGAACGGATGAGAAAAGGGGGTTGTTGGTGATCAATGGTTGTGAGGTGGTGTTGCAGATGGAGGCGCTGATTGTTGGCCAGAGATGGAAGGGAATGGGTAGAGATGAACGGGATTTTGAATGGGTGGAGAAGAGGGGAGGGCAGTGGTAAGTTGTGGGTCGAAAGAAATGAGAGGAGGAAGACGGTGGTGGTTAATGATTGCAAGGTGGGTGTGTTGAAAGGGGGAGGAGAGTTGATTGTTAGTGAAGAAAATTGAAGGAAGTGGATGTTGTATGGCGTGGTTTGCAGGTGGGCAGAAGGCGGTAAAGAAAAGAGGGGTGAAGAGGACGGAGGAGGGTGAGCGGAGAAGAATAATAAGAATAGAGGAGGGGCTGTGATGGTGATGTGGGTTTGAATTGAAGGAGAGGAGATAGGAATTAAAGGTTAGGTAGTGAGAGAGAGAGAGAGAGAGAGAGAGAGAGAGAGAGAGAGAGAGAGAGAGAGAGAGACGAAGAGGGAGAGAAGAGACAAAGAGAAGATGATGAATAGTGACTGCCACATAGGATTCCATGCAATCATTCCGTTAGTCAATTTAACGGAGACTAACGGCAATAACCTATTTGAAATGTTTTAATAGTTTAAGTGTTTGACTGAAAGCTTTTTTGGGCTGGTGACTCAAGTGAAAGTTTTCATATAGTACAGTGACGAAAATGGCCATTTACCCAACAATAATAATAGATATTAAATTATATGAAAAATGGAAATATTTGTTATAATTTTATTATTATTTATTACAAATGTTTTTGTCTTAATAATTTTAATGATATTATTATTTATTAATAAGGTGGTTACAAAAATTAAAACCACCTGGGGCAATGAATCATTGCGCCAGGGGCATTGACACATTGCGTCAGGTGTTTCTTATTTACGTTGTTGTTTCTTATGTACTAAATTTAATAAATAGAAGTTTAAAAAGATATGAAATATCAGACATTAAAATAATTTAAATTAGAAACATTGTAATTATTATTTGCCACATCCACTCGATGGAAAATTTTGCCAAAATTATTTTCTTGTTCTAATTCCCGTAGCAACACCAAACCACACTCCGCATCTCCTAAATCAAACACCCGGCATCGAATGTCACGTATGACATTACATACGTGTTTTGGGGAAAAGCCAAAATTTTCAACATCGCTACATGTCTCACTAAGATATTTCATCACTTTTGTCATCGAGATCCCGGATTTGTTAAACAACTCAATCATTGATTTATTGATCGGATCTATGTTTTGTGACCTTCGAAAAAATTATACCTTATCCGGTGTCACCATAGCATGATTGTGTTTCAATTCGACCGAACTTATAATCCATTTATTTGTTTGCACTTTATGAACTACGCACATTCGGGCTTAACAATTTGTTCGTGGGATTACATCTCTAATACGTTTTCCTTTACCACGATCCATTGAATTCAATGGTTTTGTTCTTCCACCCTTCCGACAAATTAAAAATCGGGATGATGGATCCTTAGTTCCTAAATGATTATGAGTATTCCTAATTATTATATCGAATCCGATACTTCAACCATAATCCCTATAAAAATTTTTCGCCTCATCTAATGTGTCGAAATCATACCAACACTTGGCACAACATCATTAATATTAGGAAATGTAAACCCACAATTTTTGTTTCCGATATTAATATCACCATCATCATCATCATCATCATCATCATCATAATCTTCATCATCATTTCTACATTCACCTTAGTTTACCTTTATTAGCATCATTTTTCCCCCATCATCATCATCATCCACATTCATCTTTTTGTTATCCACATTATCATAGGCATCAACATCTATTATTTCATCACAAAATAATTTTTGAAAAACCGAATTTTTTCTAACAGGCGTAACAACTTCATAATCATAATCATAATCGTTATGCTCTTCACTAGATGAACTAAAATCATTAAATAAAAATGTAGCCATAATATTAGAAAACTAACCTTTTTTTTGATAATATTTGACCTCAAAATGATGAGTAAAATTGCACTTTGAAACCTTAAAAGAATGTTGGGAGAATGTTTTAAGGATGTTAAGAGAATGGAAGAATTTTTAAGGATGTTGGGAGAATGTGGGAGAATGGGAGATTTTAAGGATGTTGGAAGAATGTTTGATTTAGAAAGTGATGTTTCGGCAAAGGGTTAAGTGATCCAGGGTTGGAGCAATGTTTCATTGCCCCAGGCGCAATGAAACATTGCTTCAACCCAGAATTAAATGCAGCCACCCACCACCACCCACCTCAGTTATTGCAAGTTATCTATTCTACTAGAGCAATGTTTCATTGCGCCTGTCGCAATATCTCATTGCGCCAGGAACACCTGGGGCAATGTTTCATTGCGTCAGGTGCAATGAAACATTGCTACATGTTTTTTTTAATCCCTAGAATGTATATTTATTAAATTCAAAATTCAAAATATCATTAATACTACATTATAAATACTTTTATTTCTTATGTACTTTAAATTTTGAGTCAAAATGTGTGAAACAATTATTTGAATAAAAATTAAATTCACTTAATTTGAATATTTAGTTGTGAATTTTGTTTTAAATTAAATGTATTTTGTATCTTTAACTTAAATAATCGTAAATTGATATGTACAAACTAGAGGTACCCACTCGTTGAAAAACAAACGATGATAGTAATGTAGATGATAGTTCATTCTTAAGAAGTTGAAATAATTATGAGTTAACATATTATTGAGATCTTATCAATTCAGTTAGAATTTTATTTTATTAAGTCGCGAGTTAAAAATTTTAACTACTCAGTCAAATAACACACTAATTGAATTGAATTGATAAGGCATTAATCATAGTTGAAGGTCAGACGTCAGTAAAGGGCTTGTAGGTTGTAGACTTATAGCCCAGATGGCAGACGGCAGACCCCTCGCCCTGCAGTGAAGTAGCTTGCCAGAGGAGATGTTAAGATTTCTATTTTCTAGTCAATGAAAATTATGAAACCAACAATGGGCTTGGCCGAAATTAGCCCAATTACTTCTAACCTCCTGGTAAAATTGAGACCAAATAATTATATATCCTCAATCCTCATATAGCTTGGTCCATAGTGCAGCTTATTTATGTTTGAGATATAAGCCCACTTTAATCAATCAAATGTGATCGCACATGTTTACGAAGGTTGAGGATAACAAGGTTTAGAACTTGGTGTGTGCGCGTTGAGGTCAAGTTGTACATGTATGTAATCATGTGGCTATTCTATCGAACCCCAATTTTCATATGGTAATGGGTCCACTTAATATACAGGACCACAAAGAAATTAGACTGGTTGGTTAGGTAGAGCTCCAGTCCACACATTTTCATTACCTTTTCTCTAACGTTTTTTCACGGTCCCCAGAGGTTGTTAATTTCCTTCTCCTCATTTAACAACTTTTTTTAAAAATATCTGTTCAAGAATAAAATGCAAAATATACTACGCAAAAAAGAAAATCCCATTAAAAAAGTGTTGATGTTTAGTTTATAATTAGTTGAAAACATATTTTAATGATTCTAATCGATCTCTGGATGGTATGTTTTGAATTATTTGTTCATAATCTTGATTCCGCCATCACTATTTAGCAGTATTTATTCACAATATCTTGCTCGCATTTATCCACGTGCTACTTGACCTCGTTCAATGGATGCAAGACGAGGCAGCCCCACAAGTTTACCAGAAAATAGAAAATTTGAAGAGTGGAGTATGGGTATCCAACGAAGCAACAAGTCATACTACTTTGTTTGCTAACATACATTAACATCATTACATTATAATGACCACACTCCCCACTGTTAATTTTTAAAATTTAAAGAATCATTGTAATGCATTGTGCAATTTGGAATATGTTCCTGCGTCTTGTCTTGCACTGGCTCGATGTGCACTTTCTTTTCTTATCATAATGAAGAAAATACGTAATAGCATTGCATGTTCTAAATTAACTGACTGAATACATAAGGGTTTTGTTTAAATACTGACATATAGATACATTATTCGAACTTGGGTTATTCATTTTTTCAATTATTCATATGAGCCACGAGGATTGGAGAGGAAATTCAACCACACGACCTTTCAAATTTGGGTTGATTAAAGGATTCTATACAACTTACAATAAAATCTCGTTAAATTAATATTCGATATTATGATAAACTAATATTTATGAATTAAATATTTTGATCACTACATAATAAAGATTGTATAAATTTAATCTCAATTAATTAATAATCTCAACAAATTAATAAAATTTATCGGTTCCAACAATATTAATTTATAGAGGTTTTACTGTAATTAAGTTTTAAAGTTTTAAATTTTTAAATTTATGATTAATACTCTATTCATTTTGTAATAAAGTACTGTAATTCATTTTAGAATCTTATGAAAGCTAAATCTAACATACCACCAAGTCAAAGGCATCTAATTTGGATTTATTCGGCATTGTATTTAATTTAGATTTTAAAATTTAATAATAAAATAATATTTAAAGATTAATGTTAATCTTTATTCTATGTAGAGTTTGGAAGAGTTTGATGTACAATTTGGTAAAATATTGTTGACTTAAGTAGAAGTTTTGATAAAATTTCAAAATTTCACAAATTGTGATCGGATTTTAAAAATTATGACAAATATCGTAAAATTCATAAAAATTTATCATTTTATAAAATCCAAAACTATCCATCACTTTTTGAATACCATCATATTTAGATTATTTAAAATCCTAACTTAATAACATTAGATTTTTATAAATAATTTAAAATCTTGATCAAATTTACTAAGATTTTAAACGACCATAATCTTGGCCGGATATCCATATATTTTATTAAATTATTTTAAATTTAAATTGAATAAATTTAAAATTTTATAATCTAAAAAAGTCGTCCACTATCTTAAGTACACCCTCCTGTAGCACTAACTTTTGATTTATTTTAAAGTGATATCACCTTTTTTTTTTTGCAATTGTATTATTATATATTGCTGTATTATACCATTTTAAACTGGAGGACCGAAGATACACACACGCATATAAAATTGTTACGAATATTCTGATCCTCTCTTTTAAATAAATTAACATCTCAATCTCCGGATATTTTAATGTTATCAAAATTATTGAAGGAATATTTACAAATCTACCTAATTTTTTTAAATTATTTACAAAAATACGATATTTAGGTTGCAAGGGTTGCAAAACTGGCATTGCAGGTGAAAAGGGTTGCAAATGAGCTTAAAACACAGGCTAAAAAAGATTGCAAAGGTTGCATGGACGAAAAAAAAGGTTGCAAATATTGTAAGTCATATTTTTAAAAAATCTGTTATAACTTAAGTAGTTTTGAAAAAAGTCCATTATTAAAATACTACACAACAATTCGATGTGTTAATCCATACAAAATTAATTTTTTTTGTATGATCTTGATTGTAGATTTCGGAAATCGGAACAAATCGGTTTAGGTACTTAATATCGGAATGATAAATAAGAATAAAAATCGAATAAATTTTAATATTTTAATAATTAGTCTAATTTATAATATAATATGTCATTTAAAGATATTTCATAGTGATAAATCAAATTTTTAAAAATAACTTAGTCAAATATTTTTTAACAATTTTTCAACAATTTATCACAGATTTTTACAAAATCAAACAATTTTTATGATAGTACTACAAAATTAAGTTAAATCTATAAAACAAAGCAATCATTTTGGACGTCAAATAAACGAAGTCGAATCGAATTCTATCCGGACCCAAACAAAACCCCACCCATCCCTCCACACTTGTTTACCGTCTTGTCAAACAACTCAAAAAGGCACGTTTTCCCAACTCCTCCCACATCTCTCTCTCTCTCTCTCTCTCTCTCAATTTTCTCTATCCTACAAATATCAAATTCGCCGGAAAATCCCCAAATTTCCGGCAATCAGTTACGATGGCGTCACCGGAAAACACCAATTGGCTGTACGGATTGCTGGATGATATTGCAGTTCCCGATGCTAATTTCTCTGTTCCACCTTCTTCTTCTGCTTTTAATTGGCCTGTTCAAACCCTAAACGATTCTTCACTTCATGTCAGGTTCTGATGTTTCTTCATTTCTTTTTTATATCCTATACATACATGTTTTTACTATATTTATATGTTTGTTTTATGTTCGAATCTGGAAACCTATGGTCTGTTGATGAGAGTTAGGGCTTTCTATTTTTGTTGGAATTAAAAATTATTTGTTGTTGATTGTCTTCTTTAATTTGTATAGGCTTTGATTCAAATGTATGTATAGTCTTTGATTTTATGTGTAATGATTTAAGTTTTAATGCTTCTTACTTGATGTATGTTGAATACTTGAATTGACATTAGTTTAAATCATTGTGTTATACTGGTGTGTGTATAAGATATTATTTTGTGTGTAGTTAACTAGTCATAGACTCAAAGCTTGTTAAACCTGTATGATGCAACATTTTTCGGGTAATTTTTAGATGACATGAATTTGCTTTTTGGGTTTCTTACTTTCTCAGTTTTATCTTATTTGTTTATTAGTGTGGATATTGATGGGTCAAAAGGGAACTCGAGTGTTCTTAAGGAAGCAGGCTCGAAAAAGCGGTAAATTTTCTCCTTATCGCGTTTTTTTGGTTGGTGTATATGCATTAAACTTTGGCCAAGATTTTTTGGTACCGGTAGCTATAATGGTATTCTTGGTTATGTGAGAGTTACATTGCTTCGTTTCTCTCTGGACACTCTTAGGCTTAGCTGTTAGATGGCTTTGGTTGTCTGTAATTGTTTTCCCTTGGTTACTGATGCTGTATCTTATACAGGGTAAGATCTGAATCATGCAGTGGCTCAAGTAGCAAAGCTTGCAGGGAAAAGATGCGGAGGGATAAGCTTAATGACAAGTGTGTTTTTCTTTCCTTCCTCCATATACACTTATAAACTTGAAATGGAACTCAAACCTGAAGTTAATAAGTTCGGTATGTTGTAATAGATTCATGGAATTGGGTGCAATTCTCGATCCAGGGAGGCCTCCCAAGACAGACAAGGCAGCTATACTGATTGATGCTGCTCGCATGGTAACTCAGTTACGTACTGAATCCCAGAAGTTGAAGGACACAAATTCAGATCTCCAGGATAAGATCAAAGAGCTGAAGGTGAGAATCTGCTGTCCAGTGCTTTTATCTTTTTTTGGCTCTGGCTATATCTACACATCTGTATGCATTGTTTTAAATTTCTTTGCCATTCTAAAGTATAAGTCATTGACAATTGTCGTTACCTTCAAAGGTACTCTTAACTCTTAAGATTAGGCATAGTTTACGTTTACTTGCTAATAGTTAAGTCTTATTTTGTTAGAATGAGAAGAATGAACTCCGAGAGGAAAAACAGAGGCTGAAGGCAGAAAAGGATAGGCTGGAAAACCAATTAAGTACGATGAATGCACAGCCAAGCTTCCTGTCTCCCCCACCTGCTATACCTGCTGCCTATCCTCAAGCAACATATGCTGCACAAGCTCCAGTCGCAGGCAACAAATATGTACCTATAATCAGTTACCCGGGAGTTGCCATGTGGCAATTTATGCCACCTGCCTCTGTTGACACCTCGCAGGATCATGTTCTCCGCCCACCAGTGGCCTGAGTTGAAAGTTGTGCTTAACATGTTTTGATGTAACTGTATCACCTCGATAGTTTTTGCTAATGTAAACTGAATTTGAATATTTGATAACTGATTCTGCAGTATAAACTATTGCCATGTTGGTAAACTTTTTGAGTGGTGATAAATTAGATGAGTTAATGCTGGTTGGTGCCTTTACTTCTCTACGCATAACAATGGCAAATGGCCTCACTTGATGGTTGCCTGTGCCTTCTTAACGAGGCACTTGGGAGCTTCAGACCAACATTTTTGTTGGTTACTTACTCTGCAGATAATCAATTTGTTAAATGTGAAGGAAATTGCTAGGAGGTATTGGGTTATTTTTGTTTTTTGGTTTGATTTCCAAGTTAAAATTGTTAGGAGTTAAAGTGGACAAATTAAGATAAAGTGTAAAAATCATAGCGTGAGCTTCACAGTATCGGGTAAAATGAAGTTTTTTCTTTTTAGTATGATTTTAATCGTACTTGATCAGAACTAGCAATATAGTCCGTGCTTCGCACACGGAAATTCATTTCTGTCTATTCATTTTGTAGAATAGATGCACTCATTACAACTAATAGGAACGTTTGAAAATGACAATGATTGTTATAATTTTAAGACATTCTCATAAACAAATGGTTAATAAATGTTTGATGTCAAGAACGTATTGAAGATAAAGTTCATTGTAAAAATCATATTCTCTTCAGTAAAAACATAAAATCACGATCTCCGATTCAATCTGAGGTTGAACTCAGACACATCACATATTCATAAATTTGAAAACCAATCACCATGTCTAAAACAATTAACTAACATTTAGAAGCATTCAAAAAAAAGTATCAAATGTTCAGAAGTGAATAGAAAACAATATCTGTTGCAGGCTAATAACAAATTATTAATTCATAGAATAATTCTGGCCAATTCTTCCTCACAGACTCCATAATTGCAGTGATGCATTGCTAATTTTCTTTTCAGATTTCCTGCGAAGAGAGAAGGATGAATCATAATTAAGGTATTACTCTTCTGAATCAAGTCTTGTATAGTTGTATATATCATAATAAAAAAATAAATGTAACCATTTTAATTTTTTTTGTGCATGATGTCAGCAGAACCTGACGTATAGCAAAAATGTCTATTATCATTTTAAGATGTAGAACTAAAAGAGAAAGAACATAAATTAATTCCTCTGCAAGCAATTTTGTTGTTGTTTTTCCAATATATCGTTTTGTTGCACGATCCAAGAGAACAAAGTTGAATGCTTCAGTATCATCTTCACCCAGTACAACAATTCGATACATGACAATAAAATAAAAATAAAGCAAAATTCAAAAACGACAGGCAAATATTTGCTACATGAGAATTTACTTCCAAATTAAAAGTAACACCTCTTCTGCTGGTGTGGAAAATTTCTGGTGCATTTGAAACACTTGTACTTGCCTTCTAGTTTAGAAACATCTTCATTGCATTTGCTTTTGTGACAGCCATTATATCACCAACTATCGCTTTCTTTCACATTTTTAACTTTAACTTTGCACAAAAAATTCATCTGCAAACATATAAACATATTGGCATAATTAAGCATTGACTGAAAAACATGATTAAACGTTAATGGTAAACTATATTGTGAGATGTTAAACATTAACATCTAAACCTGAAACCTCATCCATGGCAAGCATCATCGCCTTCATCTTTTCCTTAAATTTATATATACAAACACAACAATTTAACATTTTTTGAAATTTTGTGTTGTCAATGTCAATGTTGCACTGACCTAGGGTCATAGGCTTCTTATATTTGCTAATCAGTATAGCTGCATTGCTCTTGTTAACAGTAAGATCCTTAGGTATGAAAGTAATTTCTAAAAAACTCAAATAGGCAATAATGAATTATTGATTTAAGACAGTTGTCTAAAATAAGTATATGTAACAGTATTAACTCCAAGTTCAAAATAAAAAATAGCTAGCAACCAATTAAGGTCTTTATCAAAGGCACACGAAAGTGAAAAGTGAAACATATGTATATGTAACAGTATTAACTCCACTTTCAAAATATAAAATAGCTATCAACCAATTAAGGTCTTTATCAAAGGCACACGAAAGTGAAGTGAAACACATCATATTGCGATACACGTAACAAAACTTCAAGTCAATGACAGAGATATGTCATTGTAGTTATACCTTAATGGAATAGAATACAAAACATATTTTCTCGCACAAATTATTGGCAATGTGCAAGTTATATCTATCACTCTAATTTTCTGAATTATCTCTTATTCCATTATTTTATCTCTTAATCTATCTCTATTTCTGCTATTATCTTTCAGAATTCTAATACCAATTATTATATCTCTCTATTTAATTTTTCATTACATTTCTTATCATATATAATCACAAAGGAAAAACCACTAAAACATGGAAATATACAACTCAAAAACCTATAGCTCCCCAAAACACTGTAACCTTGCGACTTAAATTTGGTAGATTGCATTTATCGATTTGCCTTGCAGGTTATAATATCAAGTACATAATATTGAAATTTAACAAATTACCAATTTATTTGACTACTCTATTCTCTTGTTGTGGAAATGATTATTTAAATATATAAAGAATAAATAGAAATTTTGAGTATTTTGAAATTTTGAAATTTGGGCACAACATGAACAACACACATAAAGTCAAAAGGAGGGATTTTTCTATTATAAGCAAGACTGAGTCCCTTTAAGAAGGTGAGGGAGTTTATAACAAATAGTCTCGTAGGTGACTCTGTAGAAACTTTATATATAAAATCAACTTTATATATAAAATCACCAGCAAGACATATATCAAAGGGATTTTGTTTACTATTTCATGCATTATATAAAAGGTATTTTCCGCATTTTAATACATTAAAAGAACTTGAATTTAAAAGTACATATAAGATAATTATCATCAATAAAATGCCTTTTGCTAGAGATATTATTCTTTTTTATATAATAGCAATTAGTTATTCATAATGAACATTCTTTTGAAAATAATTTTTGTCTTTATATTAATACTATTACATAACTGTTATTATATATAGTTAGTTGGTAATTAATAAATTATATAAAATATGTGAATCATGTTCATTATTCAATAAGGTAAAAGTAAAACAATTAAAAATAAATTCTAATGATTAATGTTTAAATAATAAATAAATACACAATTACATAAGCACCTGATTAGCAATCAAATTCCCAGTTAAGCAAAGGAGAAGAGAAGTACTCACATATATCCATTAACATTAAGCAGTCAATTTGAATATGCATAGCAAAACAAATTCTATTGGGATGATGAAAAATGGAAAAACAAATGGGATAAATGGGGATACCTGTTATCGGAGGGTTGAATACACAAAACAAAATGAAGCCATTTCTCCAATTTTATATGTCGGGGCTGCAAAAAATCAAAAAATTCATGTCAAACAACATCAAAATAACAAACAAAATACACATTAAATCATGCGGGACTTTAATCAGATACCTTCTATGCAGAACTGTTAGAACTGTTTGTCATTGACACAATATCCTCATTAACCTTGCCTTTCTATACAAAAAGTAGAAGACATCAGTTTATGTTTCATTACAAATTTCATAAAACCTGTTAAATAGATCAAACCAAAAAAAAAATTGGTTACTTCAATACCGAATACGATTTTATAAAAATGAAACCGGTGACCGATTAAATTATGAAATAGACAATCAAAAACATGTAGTTTGATTATCAAAGTGTGAGATACTTCTGATATACATATCAAAGACAATGAATATATATACATATCGGATAATGAATATACATATGTAATCATATACATATACCCAATACTGTATAAATGTTTATAGATTATATATTACAAACCGTATGTAAGATTAAAACTCTGTAATTTCTGCAATTGCTCTTTTTCTCACTCTCATCTGCGAAAAAATAAAATCAAAACATGATTAGAAAACATATGAGTATATTTAGAATTGAATATCAATAACTAATTGAACATCTGATTGATGCTTATTAAGACTAAGAAAATATGAGAGAGTTATAACCATGAAATCAATTAAAGAAGAAGAAACGCAGACCCGTGTATGTTGATTAGGTCAGATGAAAACACAGCGTGTGATGATGAGTCGTGCGCTTAAATTCAAAAATGGAAAGCAAAACTGAAAGAATCAACGTGGAGATTGAATGAGCAAATAACTGGCTAAAAATAAGGATCTGAAAATATTTGAAAAGAATATGACATGGGTTTTAAACCAGCAGTATTTAGAATGTTAAATGACCAAAAAGTCTGTAAAAATATATTGGATGTTTAAGAAATGGAAGGATAGATTAGGTAATTTTAATGTTAAATGACCAAAAATCCTGTAAAGATATATAGGATGAGTAAAAATTGGAAGGATAGATTAGGTAATTTTGGAATGCTAATGCTAGCACTTATTTAGAATATATTGAATTGATATTGATATTGATATTGATTGATACCCATTTTGAGAAGTGTTAATGAATTTTACCCATTGAAATACCCAAATCACAATTGGGTATTCATGAATCATATTACGAATATTTTAATATTTTTTTTATATAAATTGATACATAATACGCATTTGTTATTTATGTGTTACATATAGGCTACCCAACTTTTTTTTTTGAAACTAAAGGACTTATATTAAATCAACGAAGCCTCATACATCACCGTCTTCAACACTGATAATGGAGGAGACATAAACACATTTGAGCAATTCACCAAACAAGGCACCCTAGCTAACAGATGGGCAACCTTGTTGGCCTGCTTTTTAACAAATGAGATAGAGATATCAGGACGTAGCCTAACTATGGACCGACACTCTTGAATTACAGCACCCACTTCTAAGTAGTTTTCTTGTCCTCGATGAATAGCATTAACCACAAGCATAGAATCACATTCAATCTCGACGTTGGCTACCTACAGTTCGTGAATCCATCTCAATGCAGTTAAGACTCCCCTTGCCTCTGCTTCGAACACCGAGACCTCCCCTGCACATCTTAAGTTCTTTGCGCTGAGAAATGCACCCTTGTGATCTCTGGCTACCATTCCCACTGCAAAAGACGGAGCCCCAGCAAGCACGGATGCATCAACATTAATCTTCCAATGGCCTTCAACAGGAGGCATCCACTTACCAGCTACTTTAACAGCTCTGCTTTGCTGCACATTCAATCTGCCCAACCTAAACTTCCTGGCCTCTCTCCATTGAACAATCTGTTTGCTGCTCCACTGCATTGCAATTTCTGCTGTAACTTGTTTCTGCTCCCAGACTCGCAAATTCCGTACTGACCAAATACCCCAAAGAACTACAGCTATCTGCACTAGCACTTCCTTATCCTCATTAGATAATTTCTCTAGCAGCCATTCTGGAGCTGATTCCACCCTGGACGTATCGAACTGTAATCCCAGTGCACTCCAACAGCTTTTGGCAAAACTACAATCCAGAAACACATGAAGTAAGTGTTCAACGTCTATTTGACACATAGGGCGTATGATTGTCGTCTGAACACCCTTACTACGCAGCAAATTTCTCACAGGAACAGTGTTACTACAAATCCTCCATAGCAATATCTTTATTTTATGTGGCACATCCACTTTCCACAAGTTCTTCCAGCCCTGCTTCTGTACGATTGAGTGAACGCCATTACGTTGTGAGAACTAGAACCTATAACCAGATTTTACACTATACCTTCCATCCGTAGCATTAAACCAAGCAATACGATCTGGAACCTGATTTGACGGGATAGGCATTGCCAAGATTGCCTCAGCATCGTAATTTAGAAACAAATTACTAACCTTTTGAACATCCCATTGTTTCGTACCAGGAAGAAACAGATCACAAACCCTGTTAACACCAGAATTACTCTTAGGTGGAGTGTCCACTCTGAAGTTACCTTTGCCTCTTAACCACATGTCCTCATACACACTCATTCTCTCTCCATCACCAAGCACCCAACGAAAACCCAACTTTAACTCCTCTTTCGCTTCCCACAATCCTAACCAAATAAAGCTCCCCCCCTCTCCTCTAGCTGCTGCAAACAAATCACTACTGGGAAAATATCTCGCCTTACACACCCTTGCAACTAGGGAATCAAGATTATTTATAATATTCCAGCACTGTTTCCCCAGCATTGCAATATTAAACCCATATAAATCACGAAATCCCAATCCCCCTTCACACTTAGACTTACTCATTTTAGACCACGACAACCACTTGATACCTTTCCTGTTATTACTACTCGAGCCCCACCAAAAGCTATTCATCATTCGTTCCAACTCCTGAGAAAGTGACTTCGGCAATAGGAAGCATGACATTGCATAAGATGGGATAGCTTGAGCAACATTTCGTATTAACACTGCTTTTCCTGCTCTCGAAAGGCATTTCGTGCTCCAACCTTGTATCCTATTCCAAAGACGCTCCTTTAGGAAGTTAAACACTCTTTTTTTCGATCTTCCTATTAGTGACGGCAACCCCAAATACTTCCCTTCACTAAGGTCAATGTGAATATTCAACACATTCTTTATCTCCTCCTGTTTGTCAGTTCTAACATTGGCACTAAAATAAATACCAGTTTTCTACATATTAATGGCCTGCCCAGATTCCTGCTCATACTTCTGTAATATAGCCTTTACCTCTAAAACCTCATCCATAGAAGCCTTGCAAAATAAAAAACTATCATCCGCAAACAATAGGTGCGTAACTGATGGAGCTTGTGCTGCAATTCGACATCCATTTAATCTCCCTTCGTTGGCAGCCTGTTTGATTAAAAACGAGAACCCTTCCACACAAAATAAGAAAAGATAAGGTGATAACGGATCACCTTGGCGCAGACCTCTCTTCGGAATTATAGGCCCAACCTGCGTTCCATTAAAATTAATCGAGTAGGAGACCGTCGTTACACACATCATAACCCAGTTAATCCACTTCCTCGAAAATCCCATTCGCCTCATCTGAATCTGTAAAAAACCCCAGTCAACCCTGTCGTATGCTTTACTTACGTCCAGTTTTATAGCAACCTCTCCCTCTGACCCTCGTTTTTTTTGCTTCATATAGTGCAACAACTAAAAAGCCACTAGAACATTGTCCGTTATACTTCTACCCGGTAAAAAAGCCGACTGACTCTCCGATATAATACCAGGAAGGATGGTTCTGAGACGATTAGCTAAGACTTTTGCAACTATTTTATACATGACGTTACAAAGAGCAATAGGTCGCAAGTCTTTCATAGAATCTGCATTGTCCTTCTTGGGGATCAAAACCACGTTCGTATCATTCAATTCTAGAGGAAACGTCAAATCATTCATCCATGATTTACAATTCTGAAAAATTTCCTGACCTAGTAGATTCCAGAAGCTCTGAAAGAATGCTGGGTTGAGTCCATCCGGACCCGAGCTCTTATCTGGATGCATCTGATGTATAGCAGTTGTAAATTCCTCAAAAGTTAGCTCAGCAACTAGCTCATCATTCTGTCTCTCAGAGATTATCTCTTCTACCAAAACAGAATTCCTTTCGTCCTCTCCTCCTGTGTGATCAAACAGCTTCGTAAAGTAATCCTGAACTACTTGGCATATGTCTTCATGCTTTGTCATGATCTCCCCACATTCTGTTCGCAGCTGAGTAACATGATTAAGTTTCTTCCTCGTAGTCGCATACGCATGGAAGAATTTTGAGTTAGAATCTCCATCAACTAACCAAAATGTTTTAGCTCGTTGCTTCCAATATAGTTCTTCATGGAGTAGCAACTCATCCAATTTATTCCTCTCATCAAAATATCGCTTTGTCATTACTTTATCTCTACAATCCTCAAACAAGCTAATCACATTCTTCTGAATTTTTATTTTTTCTCTAAACTTATTAAAAAAGTTCTTACCCCACTTCTCCATAAACTTCGACAAATCAAATAACTTAATAAGCACAAGAGTAGATGAAAGACTCATTCAGTAATTTCTAACCTCAGAATGAAAAGATTCTTCCTTCAACCATGTATTTTCAAACCGAAAACGAAACTTCCTCCTTGTGTGAGTCGTATTGCAGAAATCCAGATGGATTGGCTCGTGATCTGAGCAGATTGTATGATGCACACTCAACAAGCATAGAGGATGAAGTTGCCACCAAGATTCTATATCAAAAGCACGATCAAGTCGCTCACGAACCCAGTCTTTTGTGCCCCTACTTTTCTCCCGAGTGTACTTACCCCCTGTAAGCTCAAGTTCAATAAAATCGCATTCTTCGATTGTTTTCTTAAAACCATCCAATAAGTACTGAGGATGCCTATGCAAACCTTTCTTATCTGTTTCACTCACCATGTCGTTAAAGTCCCCTAAAATACACCACGGGAGACTCGACCTACCAGCTAGCCACTTCAGAAGCTCCTATGATTCCCTTCTTCGAGTTCTTTCAGGGAATCCATAAAAGCAAGTTAAGCGCCAAATCGGCGTATTATTCAGAATATTTACATCAATGAAATTAGACGAAGAACTAACAATGGAACATTGAACACTCCTTTTCCAAAAGATTGCCAATCCCCCACTTCTACCAATATTATCTACTACCCAACAATCTGCAAAGCCAAACTTCGAGCACAGCTTCTTTATTCTATCAGCATTAGACAACGTTTCGGACAAGAACAATATATCGGGTTTACGAGACCTTACTAAGTCTCCAAGAACACGAACTGTACGGAGGTTCCCCAACCCCCGACAGTTCCAACTTAGGGTATTCATGGCTGCTGGCTAGCTTGCTGAGCAAGCGTAGCCAATTCATTGTTTGAAGACGTTGTACAATCCGCACCAGAAAGCACAATATCTGAGTTTATAATATTATCTGGGCCTTTTGGAAGCCCCCCTGCCATATCCATAGTCTCATAATTACTTGGGCCTCGCAGTCTTTTCCTATCCATTATTCGAAGCCCATTCAACTCCTCATCCTCCAGCCCACTAAAAGAATTTGAATTCTCTTCCAATCCCTGAAACTCCGCGCTCTTTACTATCATATTTTTTGAATTTGGCAAAACAATAATCTGTTGCGATGTTTGCCTAAAATAACTCCTTGTGTTTAACTGACTTCCTCCAACTGCATAACCACCTCCCCCTGATCCCGGGTTGACTGTACCACGACCAACTCTCTCCTCCCAGTCAACGTCTCCTTCCTCTCGAAGCCATTTACTTTTCGCTGGACCTGCCGCCTTACGCGGTGGAGCTCTAAGCCATCCTCCCCATTCCTTAATGACATTATCATCTGTTCTCTCCAGGAACTTTTTACAGTACCTCTCAGTATGAGATACCATACCACACGAGAAACAAAAGTCAGCCAGACGCTCATACTTGCAATTAACAATCACCTCTGTGCCATTCTTCCTAGTTATCTTCTTTTTGCATTTAAGAGGCTTGCGAACATCAATACGAACTTTAATTCTCATGAACTCACGCCAGATACTTGTGTTGTTTTTATGATCGTACTCCACAAATTCTCCAAAGAAGTCTCCAAATTGCTTTCCTACACTCTCCGATATAAGCCCTGCTGGTAAATCGTGGATTTGAATCCACATGTTTACATGCCAAAGAGGTACATTCAATGGCTCCTCCCCCTTTGGTATAGCAGCCATAACCAACATCGCGTTATCAAATGACCACGGACCTCCTTTCAACACCCAATTCTTATCTTCCACATGATAAAACTGGAACAAAAACAGCCCTGAGCCCAACTCCTTGATGTTTATGCCCATTGCTGGTCGCCAAATGTCAGCCAATTTCGTTTTCATCGCCCTCACATTCACATTCTTCTCTGTGAGAAATCTACCCACCACACATAGAACGTACCTGTTATTTACTTCCTCTACATCTCCTTCAATAACGAAGGCTGCATTCTCCTCATCTTCAATATCCAAACCAGACATATGTTCACTCAGATTGCGATAATTCGCCATTAAAAACTCACACAATTCAAACTCAGAATGATTAAGTTTGAATGGAGAGAAAAATAAGACTCTCACTAATCATGGAGAGAAATAGTTTTATGTTATAGGCTACCCAACTTATAAATAGGTTTCATAATTTTTTTTTTGAGATACGCCACTACAAGAAAAACGGCCTTTTCCTACCGTTTATTTCCTACCGACGCATTTCCTACCAACCATTTCCTACCGTTTTTCAAGTCAAACGACTATTTCCTGCCGGACCCATAGCCGGTAGGAAATACCTCCACATTTCCTACCGAAATTAGTAGGAAATGAGTTGAGTGGGACCCGCAAGGCCACGTCAATGTCCGGCCGCAATGAAACGACATCGTTTCACTCATAACATTTCCTACCGTCTCACTACGGTTGGAAATGAGTAACACATTTCCTACCGACATCGGTAGGAAATGAGTGTTGTGTGCCTCAAGTGCCATGTGGCAGTGCAGCTCTATGTGTAGCATTTCCTACCGCGTGTAGGCGGTAGGAAATGCCTCGCCTATTCACCAAAAAATGTCTACTTGGCGGCTTCTGATTGGTTGACGTGTCGGTGGACATTTCCTACCGATGAGCGGTAGGAAATGAGCTCTGCAAAAAATTAAAATCTTATCTACTAAATAAAAATAAAAATTTGTGAATTACATTAAAAATTTAAATAAAAAATAGGAAAAAAGATAAAATTTGAATTAAAATAAATAAAAACGCAAATATTAATACTCATTATTTTTGTGATGCACGTCACACTAGATTCACTAATTTTATTTATTTTTTACTTTAACCCCTAAACTAGCTTTCGTTTCGGATTCTTGATTCGATTATTTTAAAATAAAATTTCAACTATCGAACCGTACGGGAGTCGAGATCAAAATTTTTAAATGTTATTCCAAAATTTTAAAAAAATAATAAATTTATTTGATTAGGTAATTTAACGGTCAACTAGTACTTTGACTTTAACCCCTAAACTAGTTTTCGTTCTCGATTCTTTATTTGACTATTTTGAAATAGAATTTCGATGATCGAACCCTACGGGAGTCAAGATCAATCTTTTTTAATGTTATTCCAAAATTTTAAAAAATAATAAATTTAGTTGATTAGCTAATTCAACGGTCAACTAGTAATTTGACTTTAATCCTTAAACTAGTTTTCGTTCCCGATTCTTGATTCGAATATTTTGAAATAGAATTTCGATGATCGAACCATACTGGAGTCAAGATCAATATTTTTAAATGTTATTCCAAAATTTAAAAAAATAATAAATTTATTTGATTAGCTAATTTAACGGTCAACAAGTAATTTGACTTTAACCACTAAACTAGTTTTTGTTCACGATTCTTGATTCGATCATTTTGAAATAGAATTTCGACGATCGAACCGTACCCGGAAGTCAAGATCAATCTTTTTAAATGTTATTCCAAATTTTTTAAAAAATAATAATTTTTTTTTGGTTGGATAAATTAACGGTCAACTAGTAATTTGACTTTAACCACTAAAATAGTTTTCGTTCCCGATTCTTGATTCGATTATTTTGAAATAGAATTTCCACGATCGAGCCGTACGGGAGTCAATATCAATCTTTTTAAATGTTATTCCAAAATTTAAAAAAATTAATAAATTTATTTGATTAGTTAATTTAAAGGTCAACTAGTTATTTGACTTTAACCTCTAAACTAGTTTTCGTTCCCGATTCTTGATTTCATTATTTTGAAATTGAATTTCGACGATGAACCATACGGGATTCAAGATCAATCTTTTTAAATCATATACTAAAATTTTAAAAAATTTAAAAATTTATTTGATTATGTAATTAAACGGTCAACTAGTAATTTGACTTTAATCCCTAAACTAGTTTTCGTTCCCGATTCTTGATTCGATCATTTTGAAATAGAATTTCGACGATCGAACCGTACGGAAGTCAAGATCAATCTTTTTAAATGTCATTCCAAAATTTTTAAAAAATAATAAATTTTTTTGGTTAGGTAATTTAACGGTCAACTAGTAATTTTATTTTAACCACCAAACTAGTTTTCGTTCCCGATTCTTGATTCGATTATTTTGAAATAGAATTTCGACGATCGAACCATACGGGAGTCAATATCAATCTTTTTAAATGTTATTCCAAAATTTTAAAAAAATAATAATTTTTTTTGGTTGGGTAATTTAACGGTCAACTAGTAATTTGACTTTAACCACTAAACTAGTTTTCGTTCCCGATTCTTGATTCGATTATTTTGAAATAGAATTTCGACGATCGAACCGTACGGGAGTCAATATCAATCTTTTTAAATGTTATTACAAAATTTTTAAAAAATAATAAATTTATTTGATTAGTTAATTTAAAGGTCAACTAGTTATTTGACTTTAACCTCTAAACTAGTTTTCGTTCCCGATTCTTGATTCCATTATTTTGAAATTGAATTTCCACGATGAACCATACGGGAGTCAAGATCAATCTTTTTAAATCATATTCTAAAATTTTAAAAATTTTAAAAATTTATTTGATTATGTAATTAAACAGTCAACTAGTAATTTGACTTTAATCCCTAAACTAGTTTTCGTTCCCGATTCTTGATTCGATTATTTTGAAATAGAATTTCGACGATCAAATCGTACGGGAGTCAAGATCAACCTTTTTAAATTTTATTCCAAAATTTTAAGAAAAATAATAAATTTATTTGATTAAGTAATTTAAAGGTCAACTAGTTATTTGACTTTAACCTCTAAACTAGTTTTCGTTCCCGATTCTTGATTCAATTATTTTGAAATAGAATTTCGACGATCGAACCGTACGGGAAGCAATATCAATCTTTTTAAATGTTATTACAAAATTTTAAAAAAATAATAAATTTACTTGATTAGTTAATTTAAAGGCCAACTAGTTATTTGACTTTAACCTCTAAACTAGTTTTCGTTCCTAATTCTTGATTCTATTATTTTGAAATTGAATTTCGACGATGAACCATACGGGAGTCAAGATCAATCTTTTTAAATCATATACTAAAATTTTAAAAATTTATTTGATTATGTAAATAAACGGTCAGTTTGACTTTAATCCCTAAACTAGTTTTCGTTCCCGATTCGATCATTTTGAAATAGAATTTCGATGATCTAACCGTACGGAAGTTAGGATCAATCTTTTTAAATGTTATTCCAAAATTTTTAAAAAATAATAAATTTTTTTGGTTGGGTAATTTAACGGTTAACTACTAATTTGACTTTAACCACTAAACTAGTTTTCGTTCCCGATTCTTGATTCGATTATTTTGAAATAGAATTTCGATAATCAAACCGTACGGGAGTCAAGATCAATCTTTTTAAATGTTATTCCAAATTTTGAAAAAAATTAATAAATTTATTTGATTAGTTAATTTAAAAGTCAACTAGTTCTTTGACTTTAACCTCTAAACTAGTTTTCGTTCCCGATTCTTGATTCCATTATTTTGAAATTGAATTTCCACAATGAACCATACGGGAGTCAAGATCAATCTTTTTAAATCATATACTAAAATTTTAAAAATTTTAAAAATTTATTTGATTCAACTAGTAATTTGACTTTAATCCCTAAACTAGTTTTCGTTCCCGATTCTTGATTCGATTATTTTGAAATAGAATTTCGACCAAATCGTACGGGAGTCAAGATCAATCTTTTTAAATTTTATTCCAAAATTTTAAGAAAAATAATAAATTTATTTGATTAAGTAATTTAAAGGTCACCTAGTAATTTGATTTTAACCCCTAAATTAGTTTTCGTTCCCGATTCTTGATTCTATAACTTTGAAATAGAATTTCGACGATCGAACCGTACGGGAGTCAATATAAATCTTTTTAAATGTTATTACAAAATTTTAAAAAAAATAATAAATTTATTTGATTAGTTAATTTATGTTTTTTGAACGATTTAACCGTACGGATCTCATTATCACTGCAAATTAGTCATGTGTGAAAAAAATTATGATTTTTAAAATTCATTTGACGTGATTTTATAAGAAAAACCCCCTATTTTAACAATAATTTGTACTAATCCTTTTTTCTAGTTCTATTTTTTAACGATCCAACCATGAGAATTTCAAGATCACTATGAATTAGTGACATTTGCAAAAAATTGTGATTTTTAAAGTTCATTTGTAAGGACTTTTTAATGAAAAAGTGATAAACAAGGTATTGTGGTTATATAATTTTAGAGTAACATTAAAACACAAGAAACACCTTAGCATAATGGTTGGAGGTAGTACAAATTTCGCTGGAGATGTGGGTTCGAATCCCCGCTGTCTCATTTTTCATTTTTTTTTCCATTTCCTACCGGTTTACGGTAGGAAATGGTATCATGCGGTAGGAAATGATAATTCACGAAAAATTCAAAATGAGCGCCAAAACCAAAAATTTGAAATGAGCGCCCAAATCAAAATTCAAAATGGCGCCCAGAGTCATTTCCTACCGCAAGTCGGTAGGAAATGATAATTCACGAAAAATTTAAAATGACCGCCTAAACCAAAAATTCGAAATGAGCGCCCAAATCAAAATTCAAAATGGCGCCCAAAGTCATTTCCTACCGCAAATTGGTAGGAAATATAGAAGTGCGGTAGGAAATGTGTAATTCAGATTTATAAAACAATAACTTTCTTCATTCCCCTTCACTTCAACTCTCTTCTCCACCTCTCCATCTTTTACTATTCTTATCAACTCTTTTCATTTTTTTCATCTCGATTTTCTTCTTCATCACCATTATTTAGGTACAAATCTTTACCCTCTTTTATATATCCATTTGATTTACATATAATATGTGTGTGTTTGTGTTAGTTCAATTTGAATAATATTTGTATGTTTGAATTACATATAGTATTCTTCAATTTGATTAGTTCAAACTTTCATTTTGTTTGCTATTTGAGATCATTAACTTTCAATTGTATATGTATATATGTATAATTTTTTGTTCAATTTTTTGTGTAAATTGTTAGGACTTGATACAAATTAAAAGAACTTTTCGGAAGAAGGCTAAAGAGAACGGATGAAGGAGATGTTGAAGGCAATGACAAAGACAATTATGATGACCACTTCAAGAGTGATTAATTTAGGTTTTTAAATTTTTATTTTGCTTTGTTGTAATGGTTGTATTTTAGTACATTTGTACAAATATTTTGTAGATGTAACTTTAATTTGTTAATTTTATGGTGATGAAGGCGGATTACGATTTATGATAGATGTTTGATTTTTGGTTTTGATTGTATGCTTGTGAATTAGATATTGATTTTGTTATGCAATGTGTATGCTTTTGAATCAAGGAAGAACATTTATTTTTAAAAAATTTGCCCAGTATTTCCTACCGCCTTCAAGCCATTTCCCACCGTTATTACAATTCGAAACCTAGTATTTCCTACCGTCTTCAAAACATTTCCTACCGCATTCATAAGAACGGTAGGAAATAATGAATAGCGGTAGGAAATGGCCGGTAGGAAATGCCATTTTACAAGGTGCCTGGAACAATTCCTACCGAAGTGTGCAAAAGTAGTCGGTAGGAAATGGCTCTGCACTTGCTACAATTTCCACGTCAGCAGCTGACGTGGCTGATGACGTGTGCGGGGCCCGCCCACGTGTCATATGACATGGCATCTGACATGTCACCACATCATCGTCCAAGTTGGCATGTGGGTCCCCGCCATGTGGCATGCCACGTCATCATGTGGGACCCACGTTGACCCGGTCAATATCATTTCCTACCAAAGTCATTTCCCACTTAAGTATTTCCTACCGCACGGGGTCGGTAGGAAATGCGGCATTTCCTACCGATTTTGGGCCTTTTCCTACCGATTTGACGGTAGGAAAAGGTCATTTCCTACGGCATTTCACAAATGCGCGCATTTGTGAAATTGGTATCTTATACAAATGAGATACCCAATTCATAAATGCGTATCCTAACCAATACACCGGACAATTGTTATTTTTGTTAATTTTGATTAAAAAATTGTTATTTTCAACATTTTTTCTGTAAGATCTGGAGTTCATAACTTGTGAAAAATTTTAGGTTTGCGTGTTCAGTAGGAACTAGAGTTCATAACTGCTAACAAATCAGATTAGCAACAAACCAGTGCCGCCTTTAAGATAGCAACAAACTGCACCAGCCACGAGAACGACATCAAAAGTTAAAACATGTAGGGTAAATGCATCAAATTGAAAAGAGGATTCCTTTAAATATGTTCTGAACTCTGGAGTTCTGAATTCGTTAATATTCATCAGAACTTTCCCCCTTTCATCTACTTTTTGTTTCTGTCTGCCTTTCTCATCTTGTTCATATAAAATACGTTTCTTTAATAATACATCTCAAGACTCCAGAAACAGATTTCCCAGCTTAAATCCTGCTAATTAAGTGCTTGAATTTGTTTGTTTAACAAATGTGTGTTTGACGAAACAATATTTGAACATATATACCTTTTGATCCATCTAATCAATGCTTTTGCCATCGAGGTTTCTCCAAGTCTTAATGCAGAAGGCAACTTATTTTGAACATCAAGTGATCGGAACTTTATGCTGTCGACTGTAAATATAGTGTCCCTTCATTTCCACTACAAATGCCTCTCTGCAGAAAGATTTAACGCTTTTTATGGTAATATTTATTACATTCGGTTCCACCTGATTCTGTCATTAGCATACTCTTGGAGTCTTGTTGGATCTTCTATTCATCTTTATGTAGAATACTATTAATAGCCCAATCATATAGAATTTACGAGTCTGATTATACCACATAGCACCTATAAAGAATATTACTAGCTTATTTTTTTTCACGAGTCTGACGTAGAATCCAGAACATTTACAGAAAGAAGCTCTTCTTCTATAATAGACCGACGAAACATAGTTTATAAATAATTTATAATTTGGTTCCTGCCTCAGGGAGGGTGAGATATGTTTCACTACCAAAGCTTATAAAAAAATATTTTAGAAGTTCAGTGGTGATTTTGAAGGTTCTAACGTTTCTTGAATTGAGATTACCAGGCAGAATCAGATCTAAGGAGATAAAAGTTTATTCACAATTATACAGTTTTGTTTGATGTTCAGTATGTTACGTTATTAAGAAATTTGCTGAACACAACTCTAACCAAGGAGAGTCGAATGTGTATGAGGCCTGGCGCTGTCCCTCTTCATAAAATACAAAAACCTTAATATGTTGTTGAAGAATTATCTCCCCTTCTGTCCGGGTTCGTTCTTAAGCCAGCTCATTATAGCCCTCTCAAATCTTTTTATAAGCCAGCTCATTATTGCCCTCTCAAATCTTTTTATATCATGTTCTGATATGACAACTTTTTATAAACTTATCAGATGAATTTACATACTTTGTCCAAAGTTTTCGAAGTTGTGGAAATGCTATGTCTAGCCATGGCTTGGCTCGACCATTAAAATGTATGACACCAGCACTTCCAGCATCAGCAATGCTTATATTATCCTGATAGCCAAGTCCTAGCATGTGCCAGAAGGGGTCAATAATTTTGACATGGCCATGGAAAGCTATTAAGCCTGGTGGTAAAGTTCCAAGTTGCCACAAACTTAGGTCTGATTTCGAGTTCTGCAACAGAATATATCAAGTCATGATACTTAGTTACTCCATGCAAGTGGATCTTAAAAAATTGCACAATTTATTTGTGTGACGGATATAGTAGAGGAGTGATGTAGTCACCTGTTCAAGCCAGTAGTCATATGTTTTGCTTATGTCTGTCCTCCTCCAAGCCTTTAAATCAAAGATGTTCATCCCATAGGCCCATGCACATTCTTTAGGATCAAACTTTTGTGATATCAGAGGATGAGAAAAATTCAAATAGCTCTCAAGACGCTTTGACATCACAAAACTGTCTCTTCCCCCACATGTTTCTACTGCACCATTCACTTTGCCATTCATGTCGATATCCCATAGAGCAGAAAGATCGGTTTGAACCACAATGTCATCATCTAGGAAGACAACTTTAATAAGACTAGGAAACAACTGCAAAGAAATGTACACACATCATATTCTGAGCAGAAAAAGTGACGAAGTTTGGATCTCTGACAGTTTGATGATTTACCTCTGGGAGATATATTCTTATGTGGTTCATTAGTGAATTGTACTTGGGACTAAGTGCTTGTAATTTAGATGCTAAAACATAAGGCTTTTCAGTTTTAACTGCCACAATGGCTGATGATCCTCCTCTAAATTGCGATCTCACTCTTTGGTCCTTTTCCATAGCTTCCAAAACTGGAACTTTCCCTTTTGTTAGCCAATCAAAATGGTGTAATCCCCTAACCTCAATGATTGCAGGTGTCAGTGGGTGCAACGAAAACCATGCCTGCATTGGGGAGTAAGTTTTTCTATCCGTAATAATATGAAGAACAACTTTTTCAGGGTACAATGAGTTGTGAACAAGTGAATTCGCTACAACAGAAGCTGCAAGAATGTTATCTGAGGCAAGGACAAAGTGAAAGAAGGAATTGTCAACCAAGGCAGGGACTAGTTCAGGTGAAGGGAGCTGAAGGCGTGCATTGGCATTCATGGCATGTTCATTTGCTAGCTGTAAAGAAAGGCAGTGGAGCTGTTTAGGTATGCTACTCGATGCTACATGGCGATACAAATATTCCTGTATTTTTGCTGTTCTTGTTCTCTGTTCAAGTAGTGTAACCTACCGAAGACAGAAACTTTATTATGGTCAAGTGAGCAATTTCTAATGAAATCATGTATTTATATATTATATTAAAGTGTTTCATATACCAAGGCTTTGAGTTTGACTGCAAATGTCTTAGCATCTGACACACGATCTTTCTTCATTTCAGCGACAAACTCATCTAAAGACTGAGGTATCTCATCTTCTCTTTTAATTTCATGTAAGCTAGGTGGTTCTTCCAGAACTTGATATATGACTTCGGGAATCTATTGGCGAAAAATAAATAAATTAGCATGGAAACTGATTCTGCAATTTAATGGAAATGAGGGCAGGGATGCTACCTGGGAATGAAGGCTCTGTCCCAACATCCTTGGCTCTAATCTTTTACCCAAGCAACCTATCATTGAAATGGAAATAGATGAACTAGACATAACATGTACTCTATGAAATCATTGTGGTATCAGATGGACAATAAAAATAAGAATATAATGTTTAATATTATCGCTCTATAAATTATAAACAAAATGTATATATTAGCAGGTGTATCACTATAGTAAACAACATTAACAAGACTCTAATTTGTTGGATTAGATCAAATTAATTTTAACATCTGTCCTTACTACTGAATAAGCAACAAATTGCAACAAGTAAAACAAAAATACAAGCAAGAGCAGAATATCTGCTTATGAATGTGTGTATGTACAGATAAATAAATGCATGATATTGTATGCAAGGAAATTACCAAGAGTTGAGCATTTGGTTTGTCCATCAACTGTGTTGACTGCGGCTAAAACAAAGATGAAGCGAAGAAGAAAGGTAAGGAACAAAAGAGAATATATCACCATGCGATAAGATAGCCTTCTTGACCCAACTTTCACTTTTATAAATTCTCTGACTCCTTTTCTTGGCAAAACCTTTACATGCCTAAAACTTGGAGATACATGAAGCTGCATTTTATGTACTACGCAAAACTGAATAATCGTTACTAGTTTCTCATAAATTTCAGTTCCTACGTATATGCAGCAATTAATTGATCAGGCGCGACCGCCAATGACAAACATAGAATTACCGTGAGGAGAGAGCTGTACTGGTTAGCTCATTTAGAAGAGAGATACTATAGGAGGGTTCGTTGAAAATGTATTGTGGTTTGAGGTGGTTATCACTTATCAGTTACCTAACTTGCCTTGCTTAGTTTTGAGGTTATACTTATTTCTCTGTATTCGAGAAGCTTATGTTAGAGATAAAAAAACACATAAATCAAAAAAAAAAAAAACTTGAGTGAACGGAACAGGATGTGTTAGAGAAGGCGTCTTTGGATGCTAATAATTTGAAGGTGAATTTGGTGCAGTAGAGAAATAGATGAGATGGCGTTGTTAATTTGGTGCAGTGCTTGGCTTTGCCAACACCTGAAGCTTTTGAACAAATTAAAACGACTGACTGACCCACAAGGCCACGAGATATCTTGGTGCATACATTATATACAAACAAATGATTAGAAATCATGGAGTTGGAGCTCTAAATACTCGTCTACCAGCTGCAGCTTGCAACAGAGCTAAGAAAATTCAAATCAGTATACTTCTTTTTTTAATTTTTCGAAGAAATATAAAAAATAAAAGATCTCTGACCACCGCATGAGTAACTAGCATTTGGTTGGTAATATAGCACCAATGATTTAGGTCTGCTCATTTATAACGATTCCAATTTCCTGTGCTTTGCTGCGCCAGGTCCAATGGGTAGTTTCGGGCAGAAATCATTTATCACATAGAAGCTTAGCTTAATGTCACGGCCTTAGAACTCTTCCCCTTTCTAAGCCAACCGTGTCGGCGTCTAGCACTTGTCGCCCACCTTGCGCTCTACTAGACCAGCCTTACCCCCAAGTGTCGCCTACACTTGTGCAGCGGAATAAACAAGTAGAGAATAAGAATATTTACTAACAAAGCCCTTCTTTATTAGTAAACCTCAATATTACAAGAGTTGGATCCCCTTGATCCACACTAGCCCCTTGCTAGTTACAAGACAACCTCTATACTCCTCTCTTACTTTGTGTACTCCCTTCTATCTATCTCTCCAAATGAGGGGTCTCACCTATTTATAGGCTCCTCCACCACTTGGAGAGAATTCTAGAACATGTCCATCCCACATGTTTCTAGATTATTCCACTAACAAATCTATACAAGATAATTCTAGATCCTACCATATCTAGAATATACAAACATACATAGGAAGTCTCTAGAAAGCTCCCAAGCTCTTGAAGGTTCCGGAAGATTCTACGAGGCTCTACCACGTTCCGCCATCTTCTAGATTCTTCTTGAATTGCCCTGCACCTTCTAGAGAACTCCGCAATGTTCCACTATATTCTAGAGTCATCCGGACCCTTCCGGCCTTCTCTAGAATATTCCGCACCAAGAGAGGCTAAATGTTGGCGGGGCGTGACACTCTCCCCCACCGAATCTGTCGACGCCCTCGTCGACGTCGTTGCCTCCCAATAGCGGTCCAACGCTTCTTGGTGTTGCTCCAAGTTCTGCTCCAACTCCCATGTTGCCTTACTCGGTGCTACACCCTTCCACCTCACCAAGTATTGCCTACTCAGTGCCAAACCCTTCAATTTCACGAGCCGCTCCCCAAGTATTTCCTTGACCTCCTTGTGCCGCCCCTCGGCCCTTGTCGGAGATACCCGTTGCGACTCCTGCCTTGCAACGCCCCCACGTTGCCCCTTTTTGCTTGGCGACACACGCCTCTCGTCCTTGGCTCCATTTCCCCTAGGAGACTTTGGACATCCCTTAGTCGCGCCGCCTTTAGCCCCACTCATGGTCGTCTTGTCATCACCCTTGGCTTCACGACCTTGCTTTTCCTTCGTTGAGGGTTGCTCCTCCTCAACCACCCTCATACTCCCAAGGTAGGTCACCATGGGTTCCTCTGTTGGTGCCTCCACCCTCACCATGGTAGATAGCCTCCTCGGCTCTTCTTCTTTTTGGATCATTGCACTCAATGACCCCAATTTCGGGCACTTTACCATCACGTGTGGCCCTTTGCACACGTAGCACCCCTTCTTCGGCGCATAGCCCTTTGGTTTTGCCTCACTTGGGCCATGGCTTGATGCCCCCGCATCCCTCTTCCTTCGTGGACTTCCACTCCTCGAGCCGACACTACCCTTGTCACCCTCGCTGTCATCCTCATCACTCTCCTCGTGATGCTCCCTTAGCCTGGGCAACTCCCTTTGGAACTCCGTCAAGGATTCTGCCACGGTTATAGCTTCGTCCACATCCTTAACGTTCCTTCGTTGTAGCTCCTGCTTGGCCCAATTTTGTAGTCCATCCACAAAGCAAAACAAGAAATCCTCATCCGTCATGCTCGGGATTTGCAACATCATGGTGGTGAACTCGTTCACGTAGTCCCTTATGTTGCCCCGTTGTTTCAGCTCCCTCAATTTCTTCCTTGCCATGTAGACTACGTTCTCGGGGTAGAATTGCTTCTTTAACTCACGTTTGAAGTCTCCCCAAGAATCTATATGGCAAAGCCCCTTCTCCATGTCGGCATGCTTCCTACGCCACCACAAAGTCGCATTATCACTAAGATATCGGGTAGCCGTACGTACCTTTGTGGCCTCATCAACAATGCCGACTGCCTCAAAGTAATTTTCCACGTCCCAAAGGAAGTTCTCCACAACCTTGGCGTCCCTAACGCCATTGAACTCCTTGGGCTTAGGTGTCTCAATTTTTCGCGCCTCGAGCGCCCCAAAACCTCCACCAAGCATACCAGCCTCGACCCTAGCCAGCTGTGCCCTGACGGCGGTGCATGCTTCGGTGACCGTCTTCTCCAAGTTGGTGACCCGCTCCTCTCGTGCCACCTCCTTCATTTGCAAGTCTTGGACCTCCTCCTTTACACGTCCAAGCTCCTCCAATACATGGACTTCTAAGGTCTTGAAATTGCTCTCGATCTGCTCCATGCGTGCCTCCAATTTCTCCAAGCCCACGCCGAGCGCCACGAGAACTTCGTCAACCTTCTTTGCCATGATTCGTGTCAAGATTACGCCCTCCGTAACCTTTAGCTCTGATACCACTTTGTCACGGCCTTAGAACTCTTCCCCTTTCTAAGCCAACCGTGCCGGCGTCTAGCACTTGTCGCCCACCTTGCGCTCTACTAGACCAGCCTTACCCCCAAGTGTCGCCTACACTTGTGCAGCGGAATAAACAAGTAGAGAATAAGAATATTTACTAACAAAGCCCTTCTTTATTAGTAAACCTCAATATTACAAGAGTTGGATCCCCTTGATCCACACTAGCCCCTTGCTAGTTACAAGACAACCTCTATACTCCTCTCTTACTTTGTGTACTCCCTTCTATCTATCTCTCCAAATGAGGGGTCTCACCTATTTATAGGCTCCTCCACCACTTGGAGAGAATTCTAGAACATGTCCATCCCACATGTTTCTAGATTATTCCACTAACAAATCTATACAAGATAATTCTAGATCCTACCATATCTAGAATATACAAACATACATAGGAAGTCTCTAGAAAGCTCCCAAGCTCTTGAAGGTTCCGGAAGATTCTACGAGGCTCTACCACGTTCCGCCATCTTCTAGATTCTTCTTGAATTGCCCTGCACCTTCTAGAGAACTCCGCAATGTTCCACTATATTCTAGAGTCATCCGGACCCTTCCGGCCTTCTCTAGAATATTCCGCACCAAGAGAGGCTAAATGTTGGCGGGGCGTGACATTAAGCTTGCTAGCTAGTTGCTATATACGTATCTTTACTTCACAACAACTCAAGTTCTGGTCAGTAATTTAGTACAGGTGCAGATTTGGGATGGAGATAAGCTTGAGAAATGCTTTTAGTCTACCATCATCCATGATAGGTCACTAACTCACAGTATCCCAGTAGGTTGAGTAGCGAAGTGTTGAGGCCAAATTCAGTGTTATAAGAAACGATAATGGAGTCTAATCACCGACTCGAGCTTAAAATACTGGCCAAATCTACAATGTAGCCAAATGATATTACAGACGGTAGATTATATAGGTTTTACTAGGTGCATCTGTTTATCGGACACAAGTTCAAAGCTCTATTTACAAAATTACAGTATCATATTAAAACTAGATGAACGGGATATTATGGGGTTGTTTGGGGTAACTTATTTTGCAGAATAATTGAACTTATTTTTAAAACAAACTTAAGATTCATAACTTTTTTTTTGTAACTTATGGAATCTCAAACATAAATTAAATACTTGTAAAATTTCTTTTATCAAGAAATTTTTACCCGAAAATAAGTACATAAGGACTTAAAAAAAGATGAGCCAAACAGACCATGGTCAAACAACTTACTACCTCATAGACGCCATGTTTGTTTTAAGGGTTTATAGTCCGGCAGGCCGGTACCTAGGGGTGTAAATGAGTCAAATTGTTCGTGAGCGGCTCGAGCTCGGCTCGTAAAATATTCGAATTCGGTTCGATAATAATCGAGCCGAGCTCGAGCTCGCGCTATTCGAATACTTTATCGAGCCGAGCTCGAGCTTCAAATTACTCGGCTCGTGAGGTTCGCGAGCCTAATCGAGCCTCTAGTTATATGTATTATTTACATATTATAAATATATTATTATATAAATCTTTTGGTGAGATTTTTTTTTGCATCCCTTTCTTTTTGGGTGTTTTATTTCTCTCGTTTTGGAGTGGTTTGTGTCTCTCCTTTTGGAGTATTTTTGTTGCATTTTGGTTTATTGTCGCGTTGTTTTAAGAATGATTTCTATGGTGTATTGGGAGATCTGAGAAGCCCACTTCGAATCTGGAACGGTGATGATTATCGCGAGAGCTCACCTTGCACAACGAAAGATTGTTCGTTATTTGGGAGCATCTGTACCCCCAACCTCAGTTGTTGTAACTGATGGGTATGAACAACGGACTATCACCGGTTTTTTACGTGCGCAGGTCAATTGTGATGTTACTATTTTCAGGAATGTTGGTGTTGACTGGATAGCTCGGGAATCCTTTGTAATCATTTTTATTGTCAAGAATATTTATATTCTACGTGTTAAGCAATCTGAAAACAAAACGGCTATTTGTTTAGCTCATTTTTTGTTTTACAATCAGGTTGTAGTTGACAGTTCGGGGATTTGTCCCGGCTGGGTTCCAATATTTTAATATTAATAAAATTTTCTTGTTCGTAAAAAAAAAAACTAACATGAAATTAATATTTTAAAATTAAAAAAACATAATTTTTAATCTAATCCCAAATAATTTTTTATAAAACAAACATTTAATTAAAAATTTAAATAAATTGTACTTAATACTACGAGAAAATGACCAAAATAACATAAAAACACAACCCATCTGCCCAAAATACCCATTGGCGCGTGGAGTGTCCGAAATAACCAGGGGACCTCGCATTTGCACTGTGTGTACAGGGAATACGCATGTTCAACATGCGCATCTGGGGTGACGCATCTCCCAGATGCGTAATGACGTCATTTGTTCAATTGCACCTCCGGCGCTCAGACCACCTCCAAAATCACCATTTACGCATAGCTCCCTCAAGTCCTCCTAAAGGCATCAAAATGAAGCCCATAGCTCCCTCTTCCTTTTCCCCCGTTTGATTTGTTGAGTTTGGCCCCGTAGGGGCGTGTTTGAGCATATTGAAAAACTAGATCGGGAAAAATGGTTCAGATTGGGTATTTCGAATTCGGAAAAACAAATAAAAATCCAATGGTATAGACATGTAGTATAACGCCCTAGAAAAAAAAATATCGTAATTGTATTTTTTTTTTATGTAATATTAGATGTGGATTATATGGTGCGAAATTTTTTTAGGTTAAATATATGTGATATCATGTTTACATGCTTAAATGATGATTTATTTATGCAGTGTAAGTCCGTGTATTTTTATTTGCATTTTTGATGATTTACATCCATTTAAATCAAGCATTATTGATCTTCTGAGAATTTTCTAAAATCATCGGAGTTGTTAAAAATCATGAAATCTTTTGTAATATTATCTTTGTATATTTATTTAGTTTTTAAAATTACTGGGAGAATTATTTTGGGTGTTTTAGTATTTTAAAATTATTTTAAGAGTTCTATTGCATTTAAAGGATCTTATCTTGTAAAATTCATATTTAATTTATTTTTGATCCTAAAAATATTTTAAAAATATGGGGAGATAGCTAATTTCATTTTCTACATTTTAAAAATAATTTTTTGATTTTTCTCAAACATTACCCATATATTTTCTATTTACAAAACGGATTTTTATTTGTTTTTAATCAAAAAAATTGGAGAAAAATTTCAAAATAACCCCAATTTCAATCCCTAAATTGCTAAATCCCTAATTTCAGTTTTTCTTCAGTGTTGTCTCACGCTAGTCTCTCTCAACCTTTCTAGAATTCTCTGCTATCTTTCTCTCGGTAAAATCTCTCCCCCTCTCCCACGAGTCTCTCCCCCATCTCCTCTCCCTCTCGTTTTCTTTTTATCTCTCGTTATGTACAACCACGCCCGAGTTCTTGCTCGATTTTCAATTCTTTACTGGTAAAAACCATCTCCCCTCCTCTGAAAATCCCGAAATCAACTATGATTGTGTGTGTTTCTTTGCGTGCGTGTTGACACCGTGAATGAGTGTAGGTGTGTGGGTACATGGTGAATCTGTTCTTCCTCCCCTGTATTCTCCTATGTTGCTCTTATCCCTCTTTCTGTAATTGCATCCGTGTGTGTGCGTGTATATACGATATAAGTTTGTATATATATCAACGGTCGTGTGTGGGTGTACAGCTGGTGTGAGTGTATGGAAATTTCAGGTGTGTGTGTGCGCGAAATGGTGTATGTGCTTTGTATGTGTCTGACTGTTGTGTGGGTGTGTATATCTGAGTTCGTATTGCTGCCGAAGTATGGGTACATAAAAATTTGAGTTGTTTCGTTTGGTTCTATGATGTAGCGAGTTGGTGATAATTGTGCCTGATTAATTCAGAGAAAATTGAAGTGCTAATTATTCGAATTGTAAAATTGTCCGTATGAAATTCGTGTATTTAATTTTTGAATTATGTATTCGGTATTGTATAATTGGATTATATGAAGAATTGTTCGGTAATTGGAGTATATTGAAATTCAAATTGTTCGTTATGGGTTTATGATAAATGGATTTTATATCCAATTGGATCGCTTTATTTCAGCTTAAATTGATTCACTTGGCCTCAAGTTTGTTGTAGTTTTGATGTGTTTTGTTAGTTGTGCAGGTTCGTGAGCTATCGATTAGGATTGGCATTTTCCATCAATTTTGGAGTTGAAAGTTAGCATTGGAATGAAGAATGGGAATGTGCTTAAGTTTCCATGAAGATTAAAAGGCAAAAGGATGGAAGACGGAAGTAAATGCAAAAGAAACGGGAGTAAACGGTGCGAAAACGAAGAAATAAGAGTGAAATCAGGAAACCGGCAGAATTGGACTAGGCAGACTGCACACTTGCTAGGCAGTCTGCGCAGCAAATAGACCTGAGGTGCGCAGTGTTGAGTATACAACAACGAAAGCAAAACCCAAAGCGAATAAACAAGAACAAGAAAATAACGATAATCACACAAGATAAAGATTTACGTGGTTCGGAAATTCCTACTCCACAAGTCGCACTAATTTTGTATTGATCTCTCACAATTGTTGTGTTATGTTATGTTACAATTACACGAGTATTTATAAGAGAAGAAACTGGGTCAAAATAAATCAGAGTCTAATTCTGAAATTCCTAACTCTAATCCTAACTCTAATTAGAGTACAATTCAGGAATTCCTAACTCAAGTCAGAATCCAATTCTGAAACCTGATAGACTCCACAAACCCAACAATCTCATACTCTTGGCCCTCTCATTCAAGGTTCTATTCAAGCGCTCTGCAACACCATTCTACTGCGGTGTCTCTGGAATAGTTTTGATCATTCTAATTCCATATTCTGCGCAATAGCTTTTAAACTCATCACTACTATACTCACCACCATTATCTGACATCAAACTCTTAACCTTCAAACCGGTCTGATTTTCAACTTCGGTCTTCCACTTCTTGAAAGTAGTAAACACATCTGATTTATTCTTCAAGAAATAAACCCATACCTTTCTAGTGGAGTCGTCAATGAAAGTGACATAGTAGCGAGATCCTCCTAATGACGCAACTGCTGTTGGACCATATACATCTGTATGAACTAGCTCTAACCTCTCAGCCTTGGGTGTCCTCCCTGATTTTGCAAAAGTAACTCGTTTCTGCTTTCCAAGAACACATGGCTCACAGAACCCAACTTCCACATTCTTCAGCTCTGGAATCTTACCCTTCGAAGTTAATAGCTTCATACCTTTTTCACTCATATGACCAAGTCTTTGGTGCCACAAAGTTGAAGACCCAATCTCATCAGCAACCGTATTTGCTTCATAGCTAGATTGTTCAACTATGTACAACGTCCCCTTTTTCTCTCCGCGAGCAACAACTAGATTCCCCTTTATAACCTTCCACTGTCCGTCTCCGAAAGTAACTCGATACCCTTCCTTATCTAAGTGACCCACAGATATCAACATCTTCTTCAGTCCAGGAATGTACCTTACATCTTTCAACGTCCAACTAGTTCCCAAAGAGGTCTTTAGATTAATATCTCCCATGCCCGTAATATCCAGAGTCTCATCATCAGCAAGACGGACTTTACCAAAATTTCCAAGTCTGAAATTTAACATCAAATCCTTGCAAGGGGTAGCATGGAATGATGCACCAGAATCCATAACCCATGATTCAACCGAACATTCAACACAACAAATCAAAGCATCGTCACTCACCACCTCTTCAACTACATTAGCTGAATTATCCTCTTTCTTCTTTCCTTTAGGAGCTGCGGGAGCCGTACACTGATTTCTGAAGTGACCTTTCTTCTGACAATTCCAACAAACAATCTCCTTGCGATCTTTGGACTGTCCTCTCTTCTGTGACTTCGATCTGCTACGCCCCTGATTCTGCCCCCTATCGGACTTTCTGCCTCTACTCTCAGTACTCAACAAGGAACCTGACGACTCTCCTGAGTTTCTCCTACGAATATCTTCTCCAAGAATCGCATCTCGAACTCCATCAAAAGTCATCTTACTGCTCCCAGATAAATTACAAATAACAGTGACAAATCCTGACCAACTGTCAGGTAACGAGGATACCAACAATAAGGCTTGTACTTCATCATCGAATTTAATATCCACTGATGTCAATCTTGATAGGATAGAGTTAAATTCGTTCACATGATCAGCAACACAATCACCTTCATTCAATTTTGTGGCAAACAACAAGCGACACAAGTATACCTTATTCGAAGCAGACGGCTTCTCATACATATTTGATAACGCCTTGATCAATCCATAAGTTGTCGTTTCCTTGACGATATTGTAAGCAACGTTCTTCGCCAAAGTCAATCTGATAACACCCAGAGCCTGCCTATCCAATAGCTTCCAATCTTTCTCATCCATCTTTTCTGGCTTCTTCTCCTCCAGCGGTTCGTGTAGTTTTTTCTGATACAAATAATCTTCAATTTGCATCTTCCAAAACCCAAAATCTCTGCCATCAAATTTGTCGATCTTTACTTTCCCTTCTTCTGCCATCGCTCCCACTCGCCTGAAAACCTAGGCTCTGATACCAGTTGTTGAGTATACAACAACAAAAGCAAAACCCAAAGCGAATAAACAAGAACAAGAAAATAACGACAATCACACAAGACAAAGATTTACGTGGTTCGGAAATTCCTACTCCACAAGCCGCACTAATTTTGTATTGATCTCTCACAATTGTTGTGTTATGTTATGTTACAATTACACGAGTATTTATAAAAGAAGAAACTGGGTCAAAATAAATCAGAGTCTAATTCTGAAATTCCTAACTCTAATCCTAACTCTAATTAGACTACAATTCAGGAATTCCTAACTCAAGTCAGAATCCAATTCTGAAACCTGATAGACTCCACAAACCCAACACGCAGTCTGCGCCCTTTCTAGGCAGTCTGCGCACTAGCCGGCCAGAAATCCTGAAAAATTACAATTTTGCCCCTATTCGAGTTTTAATTGTATTTTTGGTATTTTCTTGTACCAAAACCGATTTCTAATTGTATTGTAGGTTATTTTTCTTGCTTGGCAAGATATCTGGGGCTATAAAAACACATCTTAGCATTGTAATTTGTATCATTGTTACTTATCATAACTTAGAATTGCAAGGTAGAAAAGGGGAGAAGGATTCAACGCTCGTGACAAGCAACGGATCTCGATCTACTTCATCTTTTGTATTCTTTCCTTAGGCGAATTCTGGATTCTAGATTTGTTTTCTTAACTCTTTGCTTTATTAATAATATTACTTCTTTCTTTCATATCTTGTTTAATATCATGTTTTCATCAAATCCCATGGTGACGAACGGTTCAATTATGAATTAATCGTTGTCGTGGGATTCTAACGGATTTATTTATGGAGCTTTAATATTTTGATGCTTTAAAGATCTGTGTGTGATGTATATTTGATATCCTTGTATGGTTATGCTTAATTGATAGATGCATCGCGAACATCTAATTTGTTAATCTCTTGTGAAGTGAAAGTGGATCTTGAGATTTAGAACTTGCTATGCTAGCATAGGTTCATGATTGTTTATCAACATGGTTCGTAGTGTAAGATGAAAATACTTATATTGCCCTATGTGATTATTATGGATAACTTGCTCTTCAACCATTATGTTTTCAAATTCTATAGACATATAGGGTCTAAGCATAATTGGTGTCTATTCATCTTCTATCTCTTTTGTGGATGTATGGGTAGTTTGGTATACGTATGCTGACAGGTAGCGTGTACTTATTTCGTGTTATCCGATCAGATATCATAACTTGCATATAGTGATTAAAGGCGTCAGATCTAAGCGAAGTATTTAATGAAGTTAGGATCCCATGTTTATTCTCATATAAGTAAATCAGTTTAATTCACTTTAGTTAATTAATTCTTAGTTTAATAATTTGCATCTTAGTTTAATTTAGATAATTAAAAACCCCAATTTGTTATTTGTCTTGGTAGTGAATTAAAACCATACATTGTTGAATAGGTGCATTAACTGAATAAAAACTTAACCAGATCTCTGTGGAACGAACTTGAATTATATTACTTGTGACCACGTATACTTGCGTGATTTTGTGTTAACAAGTTTTTGGCACCGCTGTCGGGGATCATCGGTGTTTTGTTTTTAGTTTATGTGCTTGTCATCAGTGGTCGTTAGCGTTCACTGACTCGGATTTTCTTACTTAGTTTGTTGTTTCTTGGTGTTTCAGGTACTTGAACGTGTATGCGAACACGTTTGCAAACTCGTAAACTGGAAGAAGAAGAACTTGTAGCAGCAAAAGAGATGGCAGATTTACCAGCAGTAGCAAAGGCTTTGAAGGATTATTCTCAGCCTAAGATCAATGACATTCAGTCTAGCATTGTCAGACCAGCTATTGCAGCAAATACTTTCGAAATCAAGCCTAGCACGATTCAGATGGTGCAGAACTCAGTTCAGTTTGGGGGTGCTCCTACGGAGGATCCTAACAAGCACATCAGGGATTTCATCGAGATTTGTGACACTTTCAAGTTCAATGGTGTGTCGAAAGATGCTATCAAATTAAGGCTTTTCCCATTCTCTCTTAGGGATAAGGCTAAGGGCTGGTTGCACTCTTTACCAGCCGGTTCCATTACTACTTGGGAGGATCTTGCTCAGAAGTTTCTCACTAAATTCTTCCCAATGGCTAAGACAGCAGCAATCAGGAATGCGCTCACTCAATTTGCACAGCAATCTGGAGAGCCTTTGTGTGAAGCTTGGGAACGCTACAAGGAGATGCTTCGAAAGTGTCCTCATCATGGTATGCCTGACCGGATGGTTATCAATGGTTTCTACAATAGGTTGGGAGCACAGTCTAGAGCTTTTCTAGATGCAACATCAGGTGGAGCTCTATGGGCTAAGAGCTATGATGAAGCTTATGAGTTAATTGAGACGATGGGTGCTAATGAATATTAGAATCCAACTCAAAGTCTGTCTCAAGGCAAGGTAGCAGGAATTCTTGAAGTTGAAGCAGCTACGGCTATAGCAGCTCAGTTGAAATCTTTGAATATGAAGGTGGATTCTCTAACCAATTGTAACACCCCCAGATCCGGGGTCAGGGATCTGGTGGTTACGGTCTTACATCCATTCATAATACTTGACTTGAGTCCACAATAAATAAATCACATGCTGTGACCCCACAATAATATCCACTCACACGCACAACAGTTATAGTCCCAGAGATGAAATTGAAATAAGTCTTACATTAAAGGGTTACGAATAAACGTTATTACAATCCCAAAAGGATAACATCATAAGTTTAACAGTTTTGCCGTTGATTACATTAATTATACATATAGTTAAACAGGAAACAAAAGCTGTCTAACTAAGCTACCTCAGCAATGGCGGCTAGCATCTCAGCGGGGAGTCCGGTGGGTCGGGTAACCCGCTTGCGCCGAGTGCGCCTGATGCGAGCCATCTGTCCTAGCTGTTGTTGTGACATAATATGAACAAAGCAAGGGTGAGCGAAAGCCCACCAACAATAATATAACTGAACAGTGATACATATATACAACAGTTCAAAATATCCTTTGAAACCATATGCCATGCATTAATGAGGTTATTGCCAGTATAATATAAAGGATGAGGTTACCAGGTAACTCAAAGTATTTGTTTGTAGAAATATCTGCTACATCAAAAGTAAGCGAGATATTCTCATTGTCATTAAAAAGAGGAACTTGCATGAAAAGATTGCAATTCCAGTTATGAACACTTTTCCAGCTCTGCCAACAATAATCATGTTGCAGGAAATAAATAAGTTTGGATGATGAACCAATGATGGAGTATTCACCGCGCCCGCTGTTCCAATCTTGATGATCAGTCGAGATCGTACAGCTCAAATTAGATTTACTACCGGTAGAAGGAAGAACTGACAGCTTTACTTGTCTACCGCCTTACTAGCTCTCCCCGGACAACGGTTGGGCCAAAGGGGATGGACCGGCGCTACTCGGCCTCTTACACGACTCCTAGTTCAAATAGAATTCATGATTCTGAATGTAACGTTCGTCCCCCTTTCCCCAAGTATAATACTTGTTGATAAGACTCCACAAAGTAGTCGTATCTAGTTGGAAAGGAAAATTCACCAATAACTTCCAAGCTACTGCTTGGTAACGAATCTCAACTTGTTCCAACAATCTTACCCCTCGAAAGATGAGAAGGTAAACAACGACTTAATAAGTCAATAGCACCCGAGTTGAGAGTGAAGAGAATACTTTATGACCGGGAAGTCGACAAGATAATTAACATTTTCCAAGTAAGGTTCCCTTATTATTAGGGAGATAGACTCAAAGAAGAATAATGTCTGAGAACCTTTCTTGATATATGATTAATAATAATATGACTCCGAAATATTTTCTGTAATAATCGAAGAAGATAAACCTTATCGAGGTTATTCTAAACATGGAATAAATATTCAGAGAATATTTATTGAATTAAAATATTTTACAGAATATTTAGGAATATGAAAGAATATCTTTAATTAGAGTATTTCTCAAATAATCCTTGAAGAAATATCGAGAGAATATTTATTGCATAATTAAATATTCAAATGAATATTCAAAATAATATTCATTAATTAATAAGACCTGAAAGGAATTTTTAAAATATTTAAAATAATATTCGATGATTAAATAGAACCCTGGATGAATATTCAAAATAATATTCATAATTAATTAGGAATTTAAATGTTTATTGAAAAAGTAATATTCATTTAATGAATAATATTCTAAATGAATATCAAGTAATATTCATTTAGTAATCCAAGCTCTAAAGGAATATTCGAGATAAGACTCGATAAATAAATCAAGCTTCAGATGAACATTAAAATAATATTCATCAGGTAATTACTATCTTAAATGAATATTCAAAAGTAATATTCATTTAATGAATAATATTCTAAATGAATATACAAATAATATTCATTTAGTAGTCCAACCTTTAGAAGAATATTCGAAATAATAATCGATAAATAATTCGACTCTGAATGAATATTAAAATATTGTTCGTCGAATAGTTACGTTCAAATAATTATTTGAAGTAGGGATCGTTAAATAAATAATCTCGAACGAATATTCAAATAATATTCGTCGCCCGAATAATGGAAAATATTTATTTAGATATTTTCTTTCGAGGTAATCTCGATATGTCAAGAAATATTGACTCCCGGTCTATGTTTGATGAATAAGATGGATACGCCCTTCTATGAGGGTCTTACAATAACCGGCTTATAATTGATACGTTAGCTATCTAATTTATAAGCCAATAAACAATCAGGGAACAAGCATAACGATATAACTTGAAAGTAGGCATGCATGCTATGGCATATGTATAACAGAAAACATATATATATATATATATATATATATATATATATATATATATATATATATATATATATATATATATATATATATTCAATCACAACAACAGCCTAAAAGAAGGGAATTGAAACTTGCCTGGTAGTCGAGTACGGTAAGGGGTAGTGGTAGCGGGTCCCGGGTCAGCTTGGTGATCTATAAATAGCCAAGTCATTCGGGATTAATCACTTAACATTTTAAAAGTTAAGTTATACTTAAATCGAAACACGTTCTCAAGTTATCTCGTTATACCCCTTTTAGTGGATTCCCTTTATCATTGATCCGACCCGACATTCGTTCGTTAATACGACATGTCACTATACTTACACCTGGGACATACTTAAGTCATACAAGTTCTAAGGTCGATCGTTACGAACCAATATTATACTCCGAGTTTTATCGCCCGTTTTCTAAGTGTTTTACCAAAGTTATAATAGAGTCGTCTTTTAGGGGTTCGTTCGCGTTTAACCTCGACTCGCATATTTTTAATAAATCGAAAAACGATCCTTTTGACATACGGTTTTCTTTCACACCTTCCTTTTTACCTCTAGTATTTATTTACCAAGATTCGTCATGACTTTACATATTTTACGAGGGTCCAATTTCAGTTACGAACTTTCGTTTACGGATTCGAACTACTTTTAGTAAATCGGTCATAAATCCTAAACCGTAAGTCTGTTTGATTCGATTCTTTTTCCAAAATGATCTACGACTCACGATCTACAAGGCCATGTTAGACACTTGTCCAGTTTCGGCCATTAGGCCTACTGTGATGCACGGTTTTCAATGATTAACGAAATTTCGGCATTATAACGGCTATAAATCGAGCGTTCCAAAAATTATAATGATGTGGCAAAAATGATACAATTAAATCGCAAGCGCACGATCTCGTTTTAGTATTTTAGATTCGGTCCACAGGGAATAATATTTTCGCAAACCTTAATAATTAATTTAGGCGAATTAGAACAAATGGATTTTGGATGATTTTTGATTTTACTCTAATTATTTACTAAAAGAAAATTTATTTAACTAATTAAAACTGAATTATTAAAAACTTAATTTTTCTAAAATTATTCTACAAATTGAAAATTAAATCTAAATTTTATCTTATCTTATTTTATTTTATTTTATTTTTTTTATTTTTTTTTTATTTTTAATTCTTTTTTAAAAAAAAAACTAGATTTATTTAATTTAATCTTTACAAAAAGAAAATTTACAATTATTATTCTACTAATAAAATTGAAAAGGAAAAATTCGAACTAACTAATTTTATTTACAAGAAATCTTCATTAAAATTTGACATGACCAAAATCACAACCTATCACGAATAATCAATCTTATAATTCGATCTTAAAAACAAAACAACTCAATAATATTACTATGCGACTCAGAATTCACAACAGAGTAAACTCGATAAACCAGGACAACAAACCAAAAAATAAATAAATTAAAACACATGAACAAGCAACTCAGCACCACAACCTCAAATTTCGAACAAAACTGCAAACTCAGACAGCAATTCGAACACACCAAAGAAATTATAACAACAACAATTCGACTGGGCGATTCGAAACATACGAACAACTTCAAAACTCGGACTGCAATTAACCAAACAAGACTCACTAACTACGCTCGAACATCAGAAAACAGAAGAATCGACAGCAACTAGGAACAATCGGGAATTCATGACAAACAGCAAATTGGAACCAAGTAACTCAGGACACGACTAGGCAACTAAGCAAATTCGCAGAAACAATCAAGACAAAACAAAGATGTGACTCCTATTCAACACTATTCGTGTAAGTGAACCAAACAGAACGAAAAACAAGAGCTAAAACACGGCATACACAGAAAGATGACAACTTCAAAACAACAAAAATGGACAGAACAGACAGACATAAAACGGAAGAAAGAAAACGCAGGCAACAACTGGACTCAGATGAACAAGAGTAACTCGACAATGGTAACAGCATAACTCGTACAAAAACAACTAAGAACCCAGATAACTCGTACAAACAACTTGGACAAAAAAAAAGGAATTCACAGGATCAAGAAACTAAAACTACAAACAACGATTAAGACTAAAGCTATAATTAATAGAAATGAAATCATTTGATGAAAATGGGTGTGGGTTTGTGAGGGAAGAGATTAAGAGGACAATCAACGAAAATTAAAACGAGAAGGAAGGGGAGGAGTGTGTTCGCGCTGAGAAGAGGATGCGGAGAAGAGGAACAGGAGAAGAGGGGATTGTTTGGCGGTTTGAAGAAGATGAAAGAAAAAGATGAAGGGGAGGGCAGCTGGGCTTTGAATCGAAGAAAAGGAAGAGGGGTCGGAGGTTTTGATGGAGGAGAAGCAGGAGAGAGCGAGAGAAAAAGAGAGATGAGAGAAAGAGGGATTTTATTATCTGACCAAAAACAGAGTAAAAACTGGGAAATTACTCAAAACAGGGAACTCAGGATTCGAATTAAACATGTAAAATCGGTAAAAATAAAATGCTGGAAATTATTATAACTAATATTTTGTGATTTTTTTATTTTTTTTTTTAAAAAAATTTAATACGAAATTAAAGAGACTAAGTATGAAACAATAAAAATTACAATTATACTAAGACAATGATTTAGAATTAAATAACTCACAATAAAATGAAGATTTAAAAGGGCGTAACTAATATTAAAACGAAATTAAAATTACGAAAACAAATTCTTTAAATCGATACTTTCAATCCCGTGTGGTTAGCGTCGCTACTTTATCCACCCGAGAATTTACAAAAATAACGAATTAAAGAATAAGGAAAATAAAAGGAAATAGGGATGCTAGAATTAAAATGAAAATTCAAATTGCAAAAAAAATACAAAGTGTTTACAAGGAAATATAGACAATTACAACTAAAATTACTACAACACAATTCTAGTATGTAGGATAATTGGTGTCTTACAAGTGAAGATGAGGAGGCTATTTATAGGAAAATTTTAGGGTTTTTGGTTGGTAAGGTTGAATCTTGACCATTGATTTAGTTTAGTGTTGGCTAGATCTTGGCCATCCATTTTCTTTGATAACAAAATGCACCACCACCCCTAGCTTTTCATTTTCTTTTTGTTTTGGTCCTTCTTCTTCTTCTTTTTCTCTTCCTTGACCTTTATTTTCTTTATTTTGCAATTTCTTCAGTTTTCTCGAATTTTCCTGAAATGCAACAAAATAATTTATTAAAATACGAACACAAGCAATAAAAAGGCAATAAAAATATGCAAAATTATGCACTAATCAAATGCCCCCATACCTATCTTTTGCTCGTCCCCGAGTAAAACACAAAGAAAAATGCAGAACGAAAAACCTATACTCACTGTCGTAGGAATCACGGGTAATTTTAGGTTTACCAACCCGTTAAACCTATAGACGATCTCTACAGGAGGAGTGTTGTCTCCTAAGGGTTTACAGAAGATATACCCATAAAATCTTTGAGATAAATCAGCAAGTATCCAACTTTCCTCTTTTACTCTAGCTTTCATTGGTGCCAACAAAACAATTTTGTTGGAAAATATATGCCTGAAAGATTATTCTAATAATAGCCAAGTTATAGGTTCCCACAATCCACATGATTAGACTAAAAATTTGCACAAAATCCCAAGGTGTGTAGTGAATTTAAGGCCTTTGATGGATTAACTGCATACGAACATTTTCTCTTTTTCAACCAATATTGAACTGACCCAATCTCTATTAAAACAAGTATCTAGCAAAACTTCACGTTCTTAGTAGTTAGACCGACTGTGCAATGGTTGAGGTCCCAAAAGACTTTTGCATCAATACCCATTTAGCGAGTTTTAGGTCAACAATCCCATATCACAAGGGACCTTAGGTTGCTAGGCACAAAGTCCCCTCAGACTTACTTACTCGGGTTATCAATGAGCCCAACCTAGCCGATTTCCCTACTAAGAATTTATTATCACAGAATTACAAACATTTATTGACTCTCTCTTTTTTTTTTTCTTTTTTTTTCTTTCTTTTTTTTTTTTTTTTTTTTTTTATGACACTATACGAACCAAATTTTCGCAAAGGTTTGATTCGACATTGTTCTAACATGTGGGTTCTCTCTCAGGTATCGAATAACATTCCTATACAATTTTTCCATCAAAAGTCTTGTGCAAATGTGCCGTCTTGGTCTTTTAAGCAAAAATTTGTTCGACACAAGTTTCATGAGGAAAACCTTACCTGACTACGTTCAAATCATCTAAAGGCATTATACATATAATTTTCGAAAAATAGTCAACACCAACTAGTTCTAGAATTTAAAGAGTGGGAAGGACAACTAAGCTAAAATAACTCTATTTTTGGATTTTTAAAATTTTTCAATTTTTTTGGATTTTTCAATTTTATGTATTTACACTAAAACCCTCCCCCATACCTAAATCATGCATTGTCCTCAATGTATGCAAAATGCAGGATAAATGACAAGGGAGAATGGTGAGAAAATACCTGAAAAGGATGAAAGAGAGTTACAATTACCTATGAAGAAACTTACTTGATTCATGGATCGATGAGGTAGATAACCTCTTCCTCGGGATCAATTGGCAGCTCTAAAAATGGTTTGAGTCTTTGTCCATTAACTTTAAATATATCACCATTTTTAGGATTTTCAATTTCAACAGCACCGTGAGGAAAAACGACCCTAACAACATAAGGACCTTCCCACCGGGATCTCAATTTCCCGGGAAACAAATGAAGCCTAGAATTGTACAAAAGAACTTTTTGACCGGGAGAAAAGGATTTTCTCAAAATAGATTTATCATGAAAAAGCTTAGTTCTTTGTTTATAGATTTTAGCGTTCTCGTAGGCTTCATTTCTCAACTCCTCGAGTTCAGACAATTGCAACTTCCGATGACTACCAGCGGTTGGTAAGTCAAAATTCAACTCTCGAATGGCCCACATGGCCCTATGTTCGAGCTCAACGGGCAAGTGACAGGCCTTTCCAAAGACAATCCGATAAGGGGACATGCCTAAAATGGTTTTAAAAGCGGTCCGATAGGCCCACAAGGCGTCTATCAACTTAGTTGACCAATCCTTCCTATTCGAGTTGACAGTCTTTTCTAAAATTTGCTTAATTTGACGATTCGAGACTTCAACTTGCCCACTAGTTTGAGGATGGTAAGGGGTGGCTAGCCGATGAGTTATTGAGTACTTTTTCAAAAGAGACTCAAATTGTCGATTCTTGAAGTGCTTGCCTTGGTCACTAATGATAGCCCTAGGTGTACCGAAACGAGAAAAGATATTCTCTTTGAGGAATTTAAGAACGACCTTGTTATCATTGGACTTAGTAGCAATGGCTTCTACCCACTTAGACACGTAATCGACCGCTAACAGAATGTAGAGGTTGCCAAAGGAACTAGGAAAGGGGCCCATAAAATCGATACCCCATACATCGAAAATCTCAATGATTAAGATGGGGTTCATTGGCATCATATTTCTCCTAGTGATCTTTCCTAAGTGTTGACACCTATTACACGCGGCACAGTATTCAGCAGCATCTTTGAACAAAGTGGGCCAATAAAAACCGCTTTGGAGGATTTTAGCGGCTGTTTTCTTAACACTAAAATGCCCTCCACAGGCTTGGTCATGGCAGAAAGAAAGGATATTCTTGAATTCATGATTTGGGACGCACCTCCGAATGATTTGGTCGGGACAGTATTTAAAGAGATACGGGTCATCCCAAAAGAAGTGTTTGACCTGTGAGAAAAATTTCGATCTATCTTGAGAGGACCAATGAGAGGGAATGTCACCGGTTGCAAGATAGTTGACAATATCGGCGAACCAAGGGGGAGTGGAAATGGACAGAAGTTGCTCGTCCGGAAAAGATTCGTTTACAGGGGAGTCGATGGTGGACTCCACTATCAAGCGAGAAAGATGATCGGCGACAACATTCTCAGACCCCTTCTTATCCCTAATTTCTAGGTCAAACTCTTGAAGCAAGAGAATCCACCTAATCAATCGGGCTTTAGAGTCTTTCTTAGAGAATAGATAACGAAGAGCGGCATGATCGGTGTAGACAATGATTTTCGAACCGATAAGATAGGACCGAAACTTGTCGAGAGCAAAGACCACAGCTAGAAGTTCTTTTTCGGTGGTAGAATAGTTAAGTTGGGAATCATTCAAAGTCTTGCTAGCGTAGTAAATGACATGGGGCATCTTATCGATTCGTTGCCCTAAAACGGCTCCTACCGCATAATCAGAAGCGTCACACATCAGCTCGAAGGGAAGATTCCAATCGGGAGATCGAATGATTGGGGCAGAAGTCAATTCTTTCTTAAGATGCTCAAAAGATTGTAAATAATCGCTATCGAAATCGAATTTGACATCCTTCCCGAGAAGATTGGTTAAGGGTCTAGCCTTCTTGCTAAAATCCTTAATGAAACGCCTATAAAAACCCGCATGGCCTAGGAATGAACGAATGGCTTTGACCGTCTTGGGTGGGGGTAGATTTGCAATGAGGTCAACTTTGGCTTTATCGACTTCTATCCCCTTTTCAGAAATTTTATGACCAAGAACGATCCCTTCCTTAACCATGAAATGACATTTCTCCCAGTTGAGAACGAGGTTGGTTTCTTTACACCGTTTTAAAACTAACTCAAGATGGTTTAGGCACTGGTGAAAAGACGAACCAAAGATGGAAAAGTCATCGATAAAGATCTCGAGAAAATCCCCTACCATGTCAGAAAAGATGCTCATCATACATCTTTGGAAAGTGGCTGGAGCAGTGGTTAGACCAAAGGCTAAACGTCGATAGGCAAAGGTTCCAAAGGGACATGTGAAAGTGGTCTTTTCTTGGTCTTCGGGAGCAATGGGAATTTGAAAATAGCCAGAATGACCATCTAGAAAACAATAGAACGAATGACCGGCTAACCTTTCCAACATTTGATCGATAAAAGGCAAGGGAAAGTGGTCTTTTCTAGTGGCAGAATTGAGTTTCCTATAGTCTATGCATACCCTCCACCCATTCTGAACACGGGTGGGCACCTGCTCGTCATTCTCGTTGGTGACAACGGTAATGCCAGACTTCTTCGGAACTACTTGAATGGGGCTGACCCAAGAGCTATCAGAAATGGGATAAATGATCCCATTATCGAGACACTTAAGAATTTCTTTTCGAACAACTTCCATCATGGTGGGGTTCAAACGCCGTTGAGGGTCTCGAACGGGTTTCGCATCATCAACTAAGTGAATTCGATGTTGGACAATGGCCGGGCTAATTCCTTTTATATCAGAGATACTCCAACCTATGGCCTCCTTATGTTCTCTAAGTACCCTAACAAGCTCATCCTCTTGTGACTCGGTCAAATCAGAGGCGATAATAACGGGAAGAGACTCGTTAGGACCTAAAAAGGCATACTTAAGAGTGTCGGGGAGAGGTTTGAGTTCTAGATCGGGCGGCGTCGACTCAACGGGTTCACTAGTTTCGAAAAGAGACAGGGGAGATGGTGCAACATCATGATTATTTGTAGAAATGGTGGATTCTAACATTTGGTTGACCTCATTTGTATATTCGGAAACATCCCAGTTTTGACCAAAGTGGTTTAAACAAAAATCAAGAGCATCATTAGGGTTCATGAAATTTTGATCAACTATTTCATCAATTAAATTAACATCCATAGGTTGATCATGAAAATCATCGGGTTGTTTTCCAACATGAAAGATATTGAGGTCAATGGTCATGTTCCCGAACGTTAGTTTCATCAATCCATTCCTACAATTAATCAAAGCATTCGAAGTGGCTAGAAACGGACGTCCTAGAATGACGGGAATTTGATATGTCGGATTCCTAACCGGTTCGGTTTCTAGCACCACAAAATCAACAGGAAAGACGAAATCTCCAACTTTAATTAGCACGTCCTCGATGATCCCCTTAGGAATTTTGATTGATCTATCTGCTAATTGGAGGGTAACGTTCGTCTTTTGAAGTTCTCCTAACCCTAAGGTTTGGTAGACAGAATATGGAAGCAAGTTCACACTAGCGCCTAAATCGAGTAACGCCTTGTCCACAAAAGAATTACCTATGACACATGAAATTGTGGGACAACCGGGGTCCTTATATTTCACGGGAATCTGGTTAGAAAGAATTGAGCTCACCTGAGAGGTCAAAAAGGCCTTCTTAGGGACGTGAGTAGTTCGCTTATGTGTGCACAAATCTTTTAGACATTTCGCATACGAAGGAATTTGTTGAATCGCGTCTAAAAGAGGAATATTGACTTTAACTTGCTTGAACACCTCTAAGATCTTGTCTAATTGAGCAGTTTGCTTATTAGAGACGAGGCGTTGTGGGTAAGGAGCCTTTGGTTTATAGACTTGTTCTTCGGGAACGGGCTCCGAGGTTGTTCCACTCGAAGAAGATGGCTGACTAGAAAGAGGTGAAGAGACAGGAATCGGAGTTTGATCCGAATGATCGAGAATAGGTGTTGGTGCAACGTTTGATTCTTCTTCTTCCTTTTCGGGGGACTCGACTCCTACTCGATTATCAACGTGCTTTCCAGATCTCAGGGAAATGACAGCATGCACATTGTCAGGAGGTCTTTGATTAATAGGAAACTTAGGGTTGACCTCAGCCTGACTTGGAAACTTATTCTTCTCACGCTCGTGGATGGCGCTAGCTAATTGGCTCACTTGTACCTCTAACTTAGATATGGCTTGGGTGCTAGCATTTAAGATCTGCCTATCTTGAGTCATGGTTTGCATGAAGGTTTGTTGCGATTGAGCCAAATTAGTGGTGGTTTTGAGAAGCGCATCGAGACTTTTCTCCAACGATGTAAGTCGCTTATCCGACTCAGAAAAACCGGGAGGGTGGGAAGGAGCTTGAGTCGGATAAGGAGCATGATTTTGAGGGGAGAAAGAATTCGCGTGAGGTTTATGAAAAACAGGTGGTTGAGAATGGAAGTTTTGGAACGAAGGAGGTTGATTTTGGAATTGTGCGGGGTGAGATTGTTGACCTTGATTCCAAGAAAAGTTCGGGTGATTTTTCCAACCGGGGTTATAAGTAGGAGCATAAGGATCATTTCGAGGACCCGATTGGAACATCGCATTGACTTGTTGAAAGTCTTGAGGATTTTGTATCCCTTGACTGGTCGAGTTAAAATTTGAGCACATGGATACTTGGGAATGGGACCCGTTGGTTTCTAAGGCTTCTAAACGCCGAGTAAGAGTGGCTAATTTAGCCTCGGTCGCGATAGAGTTACCAACTTGATGTAGCCCTCTTTGATGCATGGTAGCTATTGAATCGTTTGATTTCTCGGGCTCTCGAGTGGGCTCCCTAGTTGATTCCCACAGCATAGTCTTTTCCGCGAACTCTTCGAAGAATTCCCATCCCTCGTCTTCGTCTTTTTCCATGAATTTCCCCTGGCACATAGATTCCAACAATGCGGTTGTTGAACCATCTAAGGCCTCGTACACAATCTTACAGAGCCTCCATTTTTCGATTCCGTGGTGGGGACATTGGGATAAAAGATTTTTAAAGCGGTCAAAACACGTCTAAAATGGTTCGTTGAGTTTTTGACGGAATTGATTAATCTCATTAGTGAGTTTCGTAGTCTTATGGCTTGGAAAGAATTTTTTTAGAAAAATGACTACGAAACCCTCCCACGTGGAAATCGAATTGACAGGTAGACTATACAACCATTTTTTTGCATTATCTTTTAGAGCGAAGTTGATTAGTCTAAGTCGTATGGAGTCCTCGGAAAGTTGTTGGAGTTTTTGTAAAGCGCAAACTTCCTCGAATTCATGTAGAAAAAGATAAGGATCCTCACCGTCACTCCCGCGAAAAGTAGGTAACATGCTAATTTGATGACCTTTGATTTCAAAATTGTTAGCACTTACGGGAGGTAGGGTGATGCAAGAGGGTTGGGCTGATCTGGTGGGGTAACAACGATCCTTTAACGAAACTGCCATGGTTACTACGGGGTCAAGAATTTCGACGGGTTCGGATTCCGAAGAGGATGAACACTCAATTGGTCTCACTAACCTAGAAGAATTATCTCTAACCCAAGTAGTGCGCATGAACAGGAAGAAAACACTTAGCAAATAATTTGCGAAAAATTAAGCACACAAAACAAAGGGTGAAAAATCAAAAGAAAGATCTAACCTTAAGACACACTAAAAATTCCGTAAATTAAGAATTATTCAGACCGATTCGGCCAGATTAGAGCAGGCATTGCCAAGAGGCCAAACTCGTCACTTAGACACCGAATCTTAACAGCCAGGCGAACCTTAGACACTGAAGGTCATGAATAAGTCTTAATTATGTTTATTTTTAGGCACCTTTCTAATTGAACGTGAAATCCTAGGGGCAAACGTCTAATTAATGCAACAAACAACGATATATATACAAAACTATAAACAATTATGGATGCTTACACTACGTGTTTTAACTAAAAGAAAAAAAAAAATTTAACGTACCTTTGGGTCCTCCAGCAATCACCACAATTTATAAGGTACGAAAAATTAAAAACAAGAGAATAAAAATCTAGATAATGTGCCTTAAGTGATTAGATGCATGATGCAACAATTATGTATTTACAACTAAATTTTTTATTTTTTCAATTTTCAAATTTTTGTGATTTTCAATTTTTTTTTTGATTTTTTTGTGATTTTCTAAAAATAAAAATGCGAAAAGAGTGAGATACGGGTTACCGAAGCACGCTTTCCAAAAATTCCGATTAATTCCAAGCTCTGTGAAAAGATTCCCGTAATTCCAAACTTTCCTAAAAAAATGAGATAAAAAATTAGACAAGTAAAACTAATTCGAAAAATTAAAAATTATGGCACGAAAAATAATTATAATCCCCGGCAGCGGCGCCAAAAACTTGATGTGGCAAAAATGATACAATTAAATCGCAAGCGCACGATCTCGTTTTAGTATTTTAGATTCGGTCCACAGGGAATAATATTTTCGCAAACCTTAATAATTAATTTAGGCGAATTAGAACAAATGGATTTTGGATGATTTTTGATTTTACTCTAATTATTTACTAAAAGAAAATTTATTTAACTAATTAAAACTGAATTATTAAAAACTTAATTTTTCTAAAATTATTCTACAAATTGAAAATTAAATCTAAATTTTATCTTATCTTATTTTATTTTATTTTATTTTTTTTATTTTTTTTTTTTATTTTTAATTCTTTTTTAAAAAAAAACTAGATTTATTTAATTTAATCTTTACAAAAAGAAAATTTACAATTATTATTCTACTAATAAAATTGAAAAGGAAAAATTCGAACTAACTAATTTTATTTACAAGAAATCTTCATTAAAATTTGACATGACCAAAATCACAACCTATCACGAATAATCAATCTTATAATTCGATCTTAAAAACAAAACAACTCAATAATATTACTATGCGACTCAGAATTCACAACAGAGTAAACTCGATAAACCAGGACAACAAACCAAAAAATAAATAAATTAAAACACATGAACAAGCAACTCAGCACCACAACCTCAAATTTCGAACAAAACTGCAAACTCAGACAGCAATTCGAACACACCAAAGAAATTATAACAACAACAATTCGACTGGGCGATTCGAAACATACGAACAACTTCAAAACTCGGACTGCAATTAACCAAACAAGACTCACTAACTACGCTCGAACATCAGAAAACAGAAGAATCGACAGCAACTAGGAACAATCGGGAATTCATGACAAACAGCAAATTGGAACCAAGTAACTCAGGACATGACTAGGCAACTAAGCAAATTCGCAGAAACAATCAAGACAAAACAAAGATGTGACTCCTATTCAACACTATTCGTGTAAGTGAACCAAACAGAACGAAAAACAAGAGCTAAAACACGGCATACACAGAAAGATGACAACTTCAAAACAACAAAAATGGACAGAACAGACAGACATAAAACGGAAGAAAGAAAACGCAGGCAACAACTGGACTCAGATGAACAAGAGTAACTCGACAATGGTAACAGCATAACTCGTACAAAAACAACTAAGAACCCAGATAACTCGTACAAACAACTTGGACAAAAAAAAAGGAATTCACAGGATCAAGAAACTAAAACTACAAACAACGATTAAGACTAAAGCTATAATTAATAGAAATGAAATCATTTGATGAAAATGGGTGTGGGTTTGTGAGGGAAGAGATTAAGAGGACAATCAACGAAAATTAAAACGAGAAGGAAGGGGAGGAGTGTGTTCGCGCTGAGAAGAGGATGCGGAGAAGAGGAACAGGAGAAGAGGGGATTGTTTGGCGGTTTGAAGAAGATGAAAGAAAAAGATGAAGGGGAGGGCAGCTGGGCTTTGAATCGAAGAAAAGGAAGAGGGGTCGGAGGTTTTGATGGAGGAGAAGCAGGAGAGAGCGAGAGAAAAAGAGAGATGAGAGAAAGAGGGATTTTATTATCTGACCAAAAACAGAGTAAAAACTGGGAAATTACTCAAAACAGGGAACTCAGGATTCGAATTAAACATGTAAAATCGGTAAAAATAAAATGCTGGAAATTATTATAACTAATATTTTGTGATTTTTTTATTTTTTTTTTTTAAAAAATTTAATACGAAATTAAAGAGACTAAGTATGAAACAATAAAAATTACAATTATACTAAGACAATGATTTAGAATTAAATAACTCACAATAAAATGAAGATTTAAAAGGGCGTAACTAATATTAAAACGAAATTAAAATTACGAAAACAAATTCTTTAAATCGATACTTTCAATCCCGTGTGGTTAGCGTCGCTACTTTATCCACCCGAGAATTTACAAAAATAACGAATTAAAGAATAAGGAAAATAAAAGGAAATAGGGATGCTAGAATTAAAATGAAAATTCAAATTGCAAAAAAAATACAAAGTGTTTACAAGGAAATATAGACAATTACAACTAAAATTACTACAACACAATTCTAGTATGTAGGATAATTGGTGTCTTACAAGTGAAGATGAGGAGGCTATTTATAGGAAAATTTTAGGGTTTTTGGTTGGTAAGGTTGAATCTTGACCATTGATTTAGTTTAGTGTTGGCTAGATCTTGGCCATCCATTTTCTTTGATAACAAAATGCACCACCACCCCTAGCTTTTCATTTTCTTTTTGTTTTGGTCCTTCTTCTTCTTCTTTTTCTCTTCCTTGACCTTTATTTTCTTTATTTTGCAATTTCTTCAGTTTTCTCGAATTTTCCTGAAATGCAACAAAATAATTTATTAAAATACGAACACAAGCAATAAAAAGGCAATAAAAATATGCAAAATTATGCACTAATCATATAACATCACAACCAAGCCACACCGGGCATAATACACATCTTATATACATGATTCTCATCCAAATATGTCCAAGATCATATCACTTCATCCTTATAATCATCATATGTTTCAACCACTACAAGATCATGCTAATCAAGCTTATAACCATGCTAATATCATAACTATACTAAAACTCATCAAGATCATGCATATACTTAAAGTAAAACCTAGGGTTTCAAGAGAGTTATACCTTCCTTGGTGTGTCTAGGAGTCTAAAAAGCCTTGATCTAGTCCTTGGATCACCTTAATATAGCTTAGAGCAACAAAGAAAACCAAGAAAACAAAGTTAGTTTCTAAGGGTTACTATTCATCATCACTTTTGTAAAAATCATAGAAAATAGAAAAATAAGAGTTTGTCTCTCAAATTTTTACCACATCTTGGCCTCTTCATAAGCTTTGTTTTGAGTCCTAGATCATCAGATTTGAAGCTTCCTAGATAGGGTTTTGAGCCCCCTTTCTCCTCTGGACAGAAACTGTCAAGCACAGATCAGTTTGGCTTCTTCAACTTTGAGCATGGATTTGACTAGGCTATACTACTTTGTTGGACATGAAATTTTGAGCGAATATTACCCATGGAGTGGAGAGGATATGGTTAAAATTTGGTGATTTTATCATGGATAGAAATGGAGATATGAATTTGTCTTTGGAGAGTGTTTCTGCTGGACAGTTTGAGAGAATGAGAGGAATGGAGTTTTTTTTTTTTTGCTTGCTTTGATCTCATCCTTGTCCAAAATGCATTATTGATGATAATATCTAGCATAAAGCTACTTTATTAAAGTGCTTTGCTCATATATGATGCAATCCAAGGGACAAGTGTTGTAATTTTGTGGTGGAAAGGTGTCATGCAAGCTAACTAAGTGATTTGGTTTCTAAAGATGCTAGTTACTTTGTAACTACTTAGTTACTTGATCTTATCTATTTGCACATGCATGTATCTTGGCTCTCTGCTTGTCTCTTTGTCCGGTTATTACTTAATTTGATTGATCGTTCGGAGGAATAACTCATTCGTTTCTAGTTAGGGTTTTACCGGAAACCGTCTTAATATTTATACTATCATCCTCCATTCTCTTTAATAATTCTTGAACCTATTTTCCTTAAATCCCTTCAATAATTCCTTAAGTCTTTTAGTGTCCAGGGAAATCTCGGGGAAAATAAAAGTGCTATTTTTCAGAATCCGACAGCTTTTACATACACTCTTTTTCCCCCTGGATCACTAATACGAACTCAGAATTTCGTTCCGGGTACTTCTATATAGCGTCGTCTAATAATATTCCTACGTCCACCAAAATCACTATTCATCACTTATTCTTTTAGGGTTATATAAATGTCCCGGTTCTCTTTCAATCGTTCCTTAACCCTTTTACGGAACCACTGGACTGATAACAGATCTCGATTTGGATGACATAAGAATAACCTTCCCCCTTGGAATGATCAAATCTTAATTTCCTAGGAGATAGATAATTCTTATCTAGATTGTCAACCAATAGCATTCTTCATGACATATAAGCATTTGAATCCAAATCTACTCCTTTCATTCATTATCTCAATCGTTACATCGTAATCGTAATCACTATTCACCATTACCTCAGTACATAATAAAAAGTTTTTAATTATATCCAAAATTTGGGGTTCTTACACCAATTATGGAGTACAGCAGGTGGCCAGTGTTTGTGAGTTATGTGCGGGCGCACATGAGACGAATCAGTGTGCTATCTCTTCTGAATCAGCACAGTTTGTGAGTAATTTTCAGAGACCTGCTGCACCAGCTCCAGCAACTTATCATCCTAATAATCGGAACCATCCCAATTTCAGCTGGAGCAACAATCATGGTGCTCAACAACCGCAGCAGCCTTATCAGCAATATGGAGCGAGGCCATTTAATCAAGGTTTTCAGCAGCAGTATGCTCCAAGGCAACCATATCAACCTCCGGGATTTCAGCAGCAGCCTCAAGCAAGTGCGGGACAATCTTCTAATGAAAAATCTGAATTGGAAGAGTTGAGGTTGATGGTTAAAAGCCAGGCAGTTTCTCTCAAGACCTTGGAAAACCAGATGGGGCAGCTCGCAAGTGCCTTACTTAGTAGGCAACAAGGAACTCTTCCTAGCGATACGGAGGCTAATCCAGGCAGGTCGCAAGGCAAAGAGCAGGTCAAGGCAGTTACCTTAAGATTGGGAAAGATTATAATAGATTCTAAATCAGCAGCTAAGGAGGATGAAGAAGTTCAAAATCAGTAATTTGAAAAATCTGCAGTACCGAAAATTGAAAAATCTGACTTGGTGGCTGATCAGCTAGGTAGTGAAGTGGAGAAAAGCAAGGAACCTGTTGAAAAAGCTTCTGTGGAACAGTCTACAAAGAATAATCAGATCTACCCTCCTCCTCCATATCCTAGAAGATTCCAGAAGCAGAATTTGGATAAGCAGTTTGCTAAGTTTTTAGAGGTGTTCAAGAAGTTGCAGATTAACATTCCTTTTGCGGAAGCTCTTGAACAGATGCCGAGCTATGCCAACTTCATGAAGGGTATTCTCTCTCGTAAATTGAAGCTTGAGGAATTGGAAACCGTTGCTCTAACGGAGGAGTGCAGTGCAATTCTGCAGCAATAGTTGCCCCCTAAACTTAAAGATCCAGGAAGTTTCACCATTCCATGCACTATTGGCAACTTATATTTCAGCAAGTGTTTGTGTGATTTGGGAGCTAGCATCAATCTCATGCCATTGTCAGTGTTCATGCAACTTGGTCTACCGGATCCAAAGCCAACCAACATCTCTTTGCAGTTGGCTGATCGATCAATCACATACCCGAGAGGTATAGTGGAGGATGTCTTGGTGAAATTGGATAAGCTCATCTTCCCAGCTGATTTTGTTATCTTGGACTTCGAGGAAGACAAGAAGATTCCCATAATCTTGGGGAGACCATTCTTGGCTATGGGTAGGACTTTGATCGATGTTTAGAAAGGAGAACTCACCATGAGGGTGCAAGACCAGAATGTCACTTTTAATGTGTTCAATGCGATGAAATTTCCCACGGATGAAGAGGAATGCTTGAAGGTGGATTTGGTTGAGTCTGCAGTCAATATGGAGATTGAGCACTTGCTTAAATCAGATTCTTTGGAGAAAGTTTTAGTTGGTGATTCTGATTTAGATGATGAAGAAGTAGCCGAGTAGCTTCAACAGTTAAATTCAGCCCCTTGGAAAAAGAGATTTGACATGCTTTTGAATCTCTTGGGTTAGCGGAACTGAAAAATTCTACGGAGCGTCTTAAGCCATCTATTGAAAAAGCTCCTGCACTTGAACTCAAACCATTACCTGAGCATTTGAGGTATGCTTTTCTAGGTGATGCATCTACTTTACCTGTTATTATTGCTTCTAACCTATCAGGTAGTGAGGAAGAAAAGCTCTTGCGAATTTTGAGAGAGTTCAAATCGGCAATTGGTTGGACAATAGCAGATATCAAGGGAATCAGCCATTTTTATTGCATGCATAAAATTCTGCTAGAGGAGGGAGCTAAGCCTACTGTTGAGCATCAGCGAAGACTAAATCCTATCATGAAAGAGGTGGTGAAGAAGGAAATTCTGAAGTGGCTAGATGCAGGTATTATCTATCCTATATCCGACAGTTCTTGGGTGAGTCTGGTTCAATGTGTGCCAAAGAAAGGAGGTATGACAGTTGTTGCTAATGAGAAGAATGAGCTCATCCCTACTCGGACAGTCACGGGGTGGAGAGTTTGCATGGACTATCGTAAATTGAACAAGGCCACAAGAAAAGATCACTTTCCTCTACCGTTCGTTGATCAGATGTTAGACAGGTTGGCTGGCCACGAGTACTATTGTCTTCTTGATGGATATTCAGGCTAATCAGATTTGCATTGCTCCGGAAGATCAAGACATGTCCTTTTGGCACTTTTGCTTTTCGTTGGGTTTCTTTCGGACTGTGTGGTGCTCCTGCGACTTTTCAAAGGTGTATGATGGCTATTTTCTCAGACATGATTGGAACGAATGTGGAGGTTTTTATGGATGACTTTTCAGTTTTTGGTACTTCGTATGATAAGTGCTTGCATAATCTTGGCTTGGTATTGAAGCGGTGTGTGGAGACCAATTTGGTGCTTAATTGGGAAAAATGTCACTTCATGGTGAAAGAAAGAATCATTCTTGGGCACAAGGTATCTAGCAAGGGGCTTGAAGTGGATAAGGCTAAAGTGGAAACAATCGAAAATCTTCCTCCACCTATTTCAGTTAAAGGAATTCGTTGGTCATGCGGGTTTCTACAGGCGATTCATTCAAGACTTCTCGAAAATCTCTAAACCTTTGTGCAATTTGTTGGAGAAGGATGTTCCTTTCAAGTTTGATGATGATTACTTAGCTGCTTTTGAGATTTTGAAGAAGAAGTTGACTACCGCACCTGTCATTACCGCTCCTAATTGGAAGAAACCCTTTGAGCTAATATGTGATGCTAGTGACTATGTTGTTGGAGCTATGCTTGGTCAAAGAAAAAGTAACATATTCCATGTGGTTTACTATGCTAGTAAAACCCTCAATGATGCACAGCTTAATTACACCACTACAGAGAAAGAGCTTCTAGCAGTTGTCTATGCTTTTGACAAATTCAGATCGTATTTGTTTGGGACCAAGGTGATAGTCTACACAGATCATGCAGCTATCCGATATCTGATTTCGAAGAAGGATTCGAAGCCTAGGTTGATTCGTTGGGTTCTTTCGCTTCAAGAATTTGATTTGGACATCAAAGATCGTAAAGGTACGGAAAATCAGGTGGCGGATCATTTATCTTGGTTGGAGGACCACGGTAAGAATGCACATAAAAAATCTCTTATCAATGAATCTTTTCCAGATGAGCAACTTTTTGGGGTGCGAGATGAAGAACCTTGGTTTGTAGACTATGTGAACTATTTGGTGAGCAATGTAATGCCTCCAAGTCTTTCTAGTGCTCAAAGGAAGAAGTTTCTACATGATGTGAAGTGATATCGTTGGGATGAGCCTTTTCTTTTCAGACAAGGGGCAGATCAGATGATCAGGCGATGCATTCCATATAGTGAAACGGAAAGTGTTTTACGAGATTGCCACTCAACCATCTATGTTGGTCATTATGGTAGTGAGAAGACAGCAGCTAGAGTGCTTCAGGCAGGTTTCTACTGGCCTACATTGTTTAAGGATGCTCATCAGTTCGTGTTGAGATGTGATCGCTGTCAAAGGGTTGGTAGTATTTCTAGTAGGAACGAGATGCCTCTTAACATGCTTCTTGAGGTGGAGATTTTTGATGTTTGGGGGATTTAATTCATGGAACCGTTTGTTTCTTCATGAAATAATCAGTACATCTTGCTAGCTGTGGATTACGTGTCTAAATGGGTCGAGGTGAAGGCTTTACCGACCAACAATGCTAAGGTGGTATTGAATTTCTTGCACAAGCAAATTTTCACGCGTTTCGGGACACCATGTGCTATAATCAGTGATGAGGGTACACACTTCTGTAATCGACAGTTTACTACGTTGATGTCGAGGTATAATGTGACACATCGTGTTGCCACAACTTATCATCCTCAAACTAATGGCCAAGTTGAAGTTTCTAATAGGGAGATCAAGAGAATTCTCAAGAAAGTGGTGAATCCGTCTCGTAAAGATTGGTCATTGAATTTGGATGAAGCTGTTTGGGCTTACAGAATTGCTTACAAGACGCCTCTAGGTATGTCTCCATTTCAGTTGGTTTATGGGAAAGCATGTCATTTGCCTGCAGAACTAGAGCATAAAGCATATTGGGCGTTAAAGAAGTTGAACTTGGATATCAAGGCGGCGGGTGAGAAATGGTTGCTTCAATTGAACGAACTTGAGGAGTTTCGTGAGCAAGCTTACGAAAATAACAAAATGTATAAAGAGAAGGTGAAGAGGTGGCATGATAAAAGGTTGATGCCAAAGGCATTTGTGCCAGGTCAACAGGTTTTGTTATTTAACTCTCGCCTCAAGCTTTTTCCGGGAAAACTCAAGTCGAGATGGTCGGGTCCGTTTTTTGTTAAGACGGTGTTTCCACATGGAGCTGTTGAACTTTATGAAACAACACCAGATCATGCTTTCAAGGTGAACGGACAGCGGTTGAAGCACTATTATGGAGGTTCGTTTCAACATGAGAAGGTTTCTGCCATTTTGGCGATGACTTGAAATCAAGGAAGACGTCAAGCTATTGACGTTAAAGAAGCGCTTCATGGGAGGCAACCCATGCAATGATGTAGTATTTGTTGTATATTTTCATTCAAAAAAAATCGGACAGAATTTGACCGCGCAGACTGCGCCCTCTCTAAGCAGACTGCGCCCTGGAACAGTACTCTACCACGCAGACTGCGCACTACCCTACTGCCCAGTTCGAGAATTGGTGTTAAATCATAAATTCTTTAATATTTTTCACTCCCTATTCCTCTTCTATCTCAAATACCTCTTCTAAACCTAAACCCTAATATCTCCCAATTCTTCTCTAATCCTAATTCACTCTATAAATCCTAAACCTCATCTCATAACATACATCTCTACAATTATATATTCACACAAACCTATCTCTATACCTCCATTCCATTCAAATTAAAGGTTCAAGCAAGGGTTGATTCAAGTTGGGTAATTTTAGCATTGCAAGTGCACCTCTACGATTCTTGTGGGTAATTTTGAATCTTCTTTTTTTATTTAGTACGAATTTGTGTTCTTGCAAATTAGGGTTTGGTTGTGTTCTTGAATTGGGGATTTGTTTTGTAATTGCTTGGAAGACTTGTGAGTTGATTTTTGGTGGTGTGATTTTTATGGCTCCTAAAAGGAAAAGGTTGGTGGGTAGTAGTAGTGGAACTCGTCCATCTTCGGACGAGTACTCTAACTCGAGTGGAGAAGTGGAGAAGTTTTTGACTCCGGAGGCCGAAATGGAGTATATTCGGTTAGTTTCAAAAGGGGTTATTCGGGAGATGATGTTCTTGCCTATTAAGAATGTTCAGACGTTGGCTATGGTTCGTGAGAGGGGTTGGGCTCTATTTTGTGAATTTGCTATTGATGTCCCGTTAAACGTTGTTCGGGAATTTTATGCTAATGCTAAGGGGGAAAAGAACAATTACACGGTTGTGGGGGGAATGACGGTGGATTATTCACCCAGTGTCATTCGTACTTTGATTAGGCAGCAACCTAAGCCTAGGGGTGCTGAGGATTAGGCTAAGAAGTCGAGGGAGGATGTTGATTTAGATGTGGTGATAGCTGAGTTGTATATTCCTGGCACAGTGTGGAAGTTCAGGCCGGGCACCACTGAGAGGACTACTTTTCCTTCTTCTTCCTTGACTAGGTTTGCACGGGCGTGGTTCCTATTCATATGTTCTAATATTCTACCATCATCACATGTGGTCGACGTAACTGTTGAGAGGGCTATTCTACTTTGGGGCATTCTAAAGGGTGAGTATGTCGACCTCGGCTATCTTATTAATTAGAACATTGTTAGGTTTTTGGGAGGTCCTTCGTCAGCTAGTTTGCCTCATGCATCTATCATCACGGGGTTGTGTGATGCTGTGAAAGTGAAATGGTACGAGGATGAGTCGGTGCAGATAGCCATGGCTCCTATTGATGATGCTTCTATTAGCCGGATGGTTGAATGGTCAGGCGGCGTTCCACATCCGAGAGGATTAGGTTATCAGGTAGGTGGTGCTGGTGGTCAGGGAGCGGGCGCTCCGCCACAGGTTTCGAGAGTTCCTAGAGTTGGTCCACAGCAGGGTATGGTGGACATGTCAGCAATTGATACTCATTTCTGGTGCCTTAATAGGCGTATTGATGCTATGCACGTGAGTAACAGGGAGTATACTGAGGACATGACGGCAGCATTGAGCACAGCTTTTCAGTCCACAGGGATTACAGTAAGGTGGCCGGTCTATGGAGCTCGTACACAGTATCCACCACCAGATTCACCCGAGGAGGGTGATGATGCAGATGAGTAGGTATGTTTTCTACTATCCCTTATATTTACTTCAATTTAATGCGGACATTGAATATTCCAAGTTTCGGGGTAGTTTGGGGGATAAGTAGTGTACTTGTGTATATGTAGTTATTTGTGTTTATGTGTCATTGTGTTCATATAGATATCATGCTTTGCACGTAGTGGTAATTCATGCATGTATGTTCGTGTTATCTACGTTTGTTTCATATAGGACATTCTGTTTTTATCTACTCCAAAATGTATGTTTGTTTTTATTTTTCGTATACCATGTGAGTCCATGTTAGTTGCATTTGCATAGCATGCATATTTCGTGATCCCTTAGGATGAGCTGATTCTGGTTGGTAGGTAGATGTCTTATTGAGTGTGGTAATGATGAGTAGAGGGTTGATTTATAGTTCTTAGGAATTGACTTGCATGTTACGGAAACAAAATATTTACACAGTCTCATTAGTTTGCTTCTGAGCTAGGTTAGGGTCATGCTTGTTTGGATGTTTTGAGTCACTTGATTATATTTAGAATTTTCGTTATTCCCTTGATGACATAGAAGCACTTAAGTCTAAGTTTGGGGGAAACTAGGGATTTCATGCTTAATTGTAAATAAGTGTCAATAAAAGCTAGGTGTCAAATTGCTAGTAGCCGGCTCATATTTATATGAGTAGTCTAGGGTTGGAAATGAGAATTCTCATTCCAGATTGCATATACTAAGAAAGAAAAGAAAAAAAAATCAAAAAAAAAAAGAAAAAAGAAAAAAAAAAGAGTCATGTAAATAGTTTAAATGCAAATTAACCGGGGTGAGCTCTTTAATACTCGAGCTATTAAGTTCTAGGGGACTTTGTGCCTAGTGACCTAAGGCTTTAATAGCACTACATCATAAAAAGCCTACGACCACATTTAGAGCCTGTGTTGCCATAGAATATGTTGCCTTTGCCATGCATGTTTTTGGTTAAGACAACATTGTCATTTTTATGTTGCCTCAGATAACAAAAATATGTTACCATAGAATAAAAGTGTTTGCATGTTGCTGTAGGTATCAAATTATGTTGCCATAATTTTGAAATGAACAAAATTTTACATTTTCTACTAAAAATAAAAATTTTAACATTTTTTCACATGAAAATAAATTTTTTGGATAAAAATAATCAATATTTTTTTTAATAAAAATCAAGAATATTCCATTAGAAGTGAATATTTCACGAAAAAATGTTAAAACATTTTAAGATGTGTAATTTTATTTTTATGATCATTAAATATTATTAAATAAAATTTTTAAAATGATTTTTTTCTAAATATATATTTTGGTATATCATGAAAATGAAATATTTTCGTATATGATTAATGTTTTTGAATATATTACTTCAAATTATGTAAAAAGAATTGAATGCTTAATTAATAATTAAATTATTTTTTTAAATAAATAAAAGAATTAAAAAGTAAATTATTTTTTTCTTGTAAGAGACAAAAAGATGAAAATTTGGGAGAAGTTGGATGAGCGGCAAAAATACCGCCTCATCCAAAATTTTAGGACAACATCAAAATATCCCGCCTCTCCTTTTTCACTTAATTTTATTTTTCCATTTTTCGTTCTCTCTTTCAATGGTAGCTCCTCGTCTTTCTCTCTTTCTCTCCCACGCTCACACGCACAGACTCTTCGATTTTCTTCTATTATCCATACATACATAGATATAATACACACTCTTCGATTTCCTTCTATTTGTATGTTTCTTTAATTTAGGACTTTTTCAATTTTGGACTATTATCTATACATATATACATATTATCTATATATACATATGTTTGTTTAATTTAGGACTGATTTCGATTTGTATTTTTGATGTCTCAGGATTGATATTGAAATTTGGGCTTCAATTGGGTCAGGTTCAATCAGGCTTAGTTTGGGTACTCAAAATTAGGGCTTCAATCGGGTTCAATTTTGGGCTTTGAGCTTAAGGTATTTTTATCTTTTGTGTTATATATATTGAATGTATTATTTGTTTTGTGAGTTTAATTTTATTTTGTAGCTTCAATATTAGGGTTCAATTTTGTTTTTGTGTTAATATTGAGTTGATTTTTTTGTGTTAATATGTTCGATTTTGTTTTGTGTTAATATTGAGTTGATTTTTTGCATTAATATGTTAGTGTTAATATGATTGATTGTATTAATTTGTTAATGTTAATATCGTTTCGATTTAGAGAATACATAACTTAAATTTGTAGTGTTAAGCTCCATTTGTGTAAGTGTTGATTTGTAACACTTCGATGAAATAGATGTTCTTTTGGCTAGTATGTCTCAGTTTGGTAATTAGTAGTAATCTTTATACCAAAAATACCAGCCTAATAGCCTCTTGTTCTCATTTGGCATTGTTCCATGTTGCGCTATGTAACTGTCCGTCTAAGTGGAAAAAATGTGAACTCATCACTGCGAGGTCTGTTTACTCTGTCCATGTCACTCGATTTACTTATACTTCTGTGTTATTTTTATCCAACTTGAAGATGCTAGATTAAAATTCTATGTTCAGGTAAATGTTTTTAGTGGCCTGTTGAATAATTATCAATTCTATGTTCACCAGCTGAGTTATAATTTCTTTTGTTTTTACTAGTCTGTTCGCAGCCAAAGCAGGGCATCTAGGGTTATTTCTGTTAAAGAAAGTGACAAGATGGCTGAAGACGTAGCTAGTCAAGTAAGCTTCATAGCCTTGTAGTTTCTCATAACATCATTCATTCGCTTTTACCTTCTATGAATTTTTTTATCAAATTGGTGCATACCCTTTGTGCAACACACATTATTATTGTTTGCATCCAAACTTTAAACCTAACGACTACCTGGCTTGTTATCGTTCTTTTGCTACACTTGCCCTCTTTTGTGTATCTTTCAGTTTTCTCACTGTACTAGATTTACACAATCAATAGAATATAATCAAGGTATAAAAAGAATTATAAGAAAGCATTTTGACCAATCCGCATGTTGCATTTGTATTTGTTCACACCAACCAAATGGAGACATGGAGTCTGTATATATATCCATAACTTGCTGGTCAAATGTATTCAGTCATTCAAATGGTTAACGAAATAGCATATTTGCTCTAACATATCCTAAGTTCTGAGACAATAAATAATTTAACTTATGAAGCTGCCATATGATACAAAGATAAAAAGAAGATCCGACGGTAAATTCCCCTTTCCACTATAACCTTGTCATCAATTTAGTCACGGACTCTTCCAGGTGCTGCCATATGAAGCTGCAAACTATTCCTGTCACTAACAAATAGAAGAAATGGCAATATATATTGGCCAAAAAAGATATTATGTGGGGATGAGTAATAGATAATCAATTTGTTTAAAGCTAAATAGCTATGCTCATGTCATATGTCTAGGACTTATCGTATGCTTGTACTAGTGTGATAATATCATAATAGCTAGTTCCCTATGATTGCAGATTCTAAACATTACACATTTAGGTATGAGAAACAATTTCAGTATCTACAATAGTGTTCAAAGAAAATTAACGACTAAATTCAGAAAAAACTACATCACGGGGACCAGAGATGCAGCACAATTGCACAGACCAATTTACATTTTCTTGAACGTTAGCATCTTATTTTGTTACATGAATTTCAGCATCAGGGACACACGAAATTGTAACATGTCTATTGGTATACTCTTGTTATGAAATTACATAATTTCATTCTTTTAGTTCCGATATGAATAGCTCTGTTGTGTCTACTAAATTCTTGAAAATAAGCCTTAACTGTTTCTCTACTGTTTCTGCATTTCTTATCACTCAAACATAAAACAACACTAAAAATACTCAAATATGCAGTTCAAGCCTGCACCCTACTGAATGACACCAATATTTTTAGCATCTATATATTAGTTTTTTTTTCTTTTATTTAAGTTTTCTCTTTGAACTTTGGTCTGTAGATTGAACCAGATTGGAGGCAGGCCCTGAATCTGAAAAAAGCAGTTGAAGATCGCATCACAAAAGGTATGAAGCATAATTGATATTTATTCATTTGCATTTAGGTTTAAGAAACCCAACAGATTTGATTTTGTTTATGTTTTCTTATTAATCTGTTTCACAGATGGAGCAATAGGCATAAGCACTGTAGCAGCGCTTGTGGCTAGTGGAAGCAGTGTCAGTAAAAATAAATTAACATAGCTGGTATTCTCAGTAATTCTTCTCTTGGGGATCAGACATAATCGTGCTTCCAGCTTATTGCCATTTTCCATTTGTTTTGCTTAAACATTTAATTAGGTACAAGTTTATCCTTAGATATCAAGGAGTTGTAAGGACATAATATAGTTTATCTTTGTATGATTATTAGAAAGATGTTTTTTAAGGTCAATCCTATAATTTGAGGATCCATTTGAGTTATATGTACTACAAAATGCATGGTAAATTGGTTATTGTAGGTTAATCAGTAATAGTAAATTAGTAATATTATTGCTATAATGAAAGCCAACTTGGTATATTCACACTAGAAAAATGACACCGTCCTCAAAAATGATGCAATAACAACTACTATATAGGTAGATTAATTAGTGTAATCTAGTGACAACAGATTTTAGTTATGAACTCAACAAATGCTAGTGCAGGACTATTTTCACGTTGAACATCTTTGTACTAGTACTTAGTAATGGTTTTACATAGTATGCTAAATTTTCTGTAAATGTCAGGGGAGGTAATTCGGTTGCCAAGCGATGCATCAATCCCCGTGACGCTCCATATTCTTGAACATGAACTCTTCCATGTCTGTCCTCTAAAGGTGAGTCCTTCCAACGAGTTATATATGTTATTTACCATCTATTTCCCAAGTGAACGCAGACTCAATAATTGTTGTCTTTGTTATAGGAAATCACACCACGCATTTCCTTCGGTGCAATAGGTTTGCTGGACATGTATAATACTGGCGGTGCTATTGAGGAAGTTGAAGTACAACTGTCTTCAGAGAAGAAACCATGTACTTGTGGCACCGGCTTTTATGCCTTTTGCTCTGAATTTGGGTTGTTGGTTGAGATTGTATTGAATTTGTATGGATTGTTATGATGGTAATTAATGTATGTTGTGTTGATTTGGTTATTAAGGGAATGCATATTTTCATATTACTGTTTTTATGTTTAAAATAGAAAAGTGTTGCCATTGAGGCTATAAAATGTTGGCAAAAAGTAAAAATAATGTTAAGAAACGTTGCTAGCAAATGTTGCTGTAGCAAAAATTTGTGTTGCCATAAAAGTGGGCCCCATAGTGGGGCCCACTTTTTTGCAAAATGTTTAACCCAAAGGCAACATAATACTATGTTGCTAAAAATTGATAATATTGTTGTCTTAGCCAGTCTACGCCAACAAAAAAAAAATGTTGCCATAGAGAAGTAGAATGTTGCTTTTGACCCCAAAGGCAACGGCCAAAATAGCAACACCAGCAAAATGTTGCCTTTGGTGTTTTTGGGGCCTAATGCAACATATTTCGGGCCTACGGCAACATTTTTTTGGTGTTGCCGTAGGCCTTTTATGGTGTAGTGTAGTCTGGGATCCACTAACCCAACGCTCGCTACATGGGTATTATTGTATAAGCCTTTTTGGGTCTTATCCATTGCACGGTTAAATAAGCATGCTTGTATATTATGTGTCATAGTTGTTAGTAATAAAGCATGAGTTCCTGGATAACTTGAATAAGGATGGAGGTGTTTCTAGGTTATGAAGTGTCTACAGTCTATTCTATTTATAAACCTGTGATTGTTTTGACGAAGAATGGGTATGGTTTTGATCTAGCTTTGGGAGTATATTCGATGAGCATCGCACAAACGCACGTTTATGTTCATGTAATGTTAGTATATGGGAACTTAGTCGAGCTCTATTTGGAGTTATTTGCATTCTTTGAGATATTTGCTTGCTAGTTGGTTTTGGTGAGTTTGAAGGGGATCGTTGCATTTCATTTTAGTTGCATTCATGCAGTGCATTGTGTTTGCATCGTTTAGTTAGATGGATTTTATGGGTACATTCACTATAGGCCCTCACGAGACCTCACTCATCCACTAGGGCCGCATAGGGGTTTAAAGGGCTTTTTGCGTATGCCAAATGCAACCGTGATCACCTACGGAAGTGGTACTAGTTAGTTAGTTAGTGTTTAGTTGTTTATGCTTGAGGACAAGCATCGGTTTAAGTTTGGGGGTGTGATAAGTGGATTTTATATCCAATTGGATCGCTTCATTTCAGCTTAAATTGATTCACTTGGCCTCAAGTTTGTTGTAGTTTTGATGTGTTTTGTTAGTTGTGCAGGTTCGTGAGCTATCGATTAGGATTGGCATTTTCCGTCAATTTTGGAGTTGAAAGTTAGCATTGGAATGAAGAATGGGAATGTGCTTAAGTTTCCATGAAGATTAAAAGGCTAAAGGATGGAAGACGGAAGTAAATGCAAAAGAAACGGGAGTAAACGGCGCGAAAATAAAGAAATAAGAGTGAAATCAGGAAACTGGCAGAATTGGACTAGGCAGACTGCACACTTGCTAGGCAGTCTGCGCAGCAAACAGACCTGAGGTGCGCAGTCTTCACACTAGCCGGCCAGAAATCCTGAAAAATTAAAGTTTTGCCCCTATTCGAGTTTTAATTGTATTTTTGGTATTTTCTTGTACCAAAACCGATTTCTAATTGTATTGTAGGTTATTTTTCTTTCTTGGCAAGATATCTGGGGCTATAAAAACACATTTTAGCATTATAATTTGTATCATTGTTACTTATCATAACTTAGAATTGCAAGGGAGAAAAGGGAAGAAGGATTCAACGCTCGTGACAAGCAACGGATCTCGATCTACTTCATCTTTTGTATTCTTTTCTTAGGCGAATTCTGGATTCTAGATTTGTTTTCTTAACTCTTTGCTTTATTATTAATATTACTTCTTTCTTTCATATCTTGTTTAATATCATGTTTTCATCAAATCCCATGGTGACGAACGGTTCAATTATGAATTAATCGTTGTCGTGGGATTCTAACGGATTTATTTATGGAGCTTTAATATTTTGATGCTTTAAAGATCTGTGTGTGATGTATATTTGATATCCTTGTATGGTTATGCTTAATTGATAGATGCGTCGCGAACATCTAATTTGTTAATCTCTTGTGAAGTGAAAGTGGATCTTGAGATTTAGAACTTGCCATGCTAGCATAGGTTCATGATTGTTTATCAACATGATTCGTAGTGTAAGATGAAAATACTTATATTGCCCTATGTGATTATTATGGATAACTTGCTCTTCAACCATTATGTTTTCAAATTCTATAGACATATAGGGTCTAAGCATAATTGGTGTCTATTCATCTTCTATCTCTTTTGTGGATGTATGGGTAGTTTGGTATACGTATGCTGACAGGTAGCGTGTACTTGTTTCGTGTTATCCGATCAGATATCATAACCATTGCATATAGTGATTAAAGGCGTCAGATCTAAGCGAAGTATTTAATGAAGTTAGGATCCCATGTTTATTCTCATATAAGTAAATCAGTTTAATTCACTTTAGTTAATTAATTCTTAGTTTAATAATTTGCATCTTAGTTTAATTTAGATAATTAAAAACCCAAATTTGTTATTTGTCTTAGCAGTGAATTAAAACCATACATTGTTGAATAGGTGCATTAACTGAATAAAAACTTAACCAGATCTCTGTGGAATGAACTTGAATTATATTACTTGTGACCACGTATACTTGCGTGATTTTGTGTTACCAGTTTACATATTATGGATATATTAGAAATTGATTATAATGGTAGTTCGAAAGTGATAATTATATTGTTTGGTTATGTCGGCTGTGTTCCGACTGGTAGTGTATTCGTACAAAGGAGGTTCTGTCCAATTTTCTTTAGAATTATTTTCTAAGCTATATATTAATTCGATAAAAGTTATTTGTAAACCAATGTGTATATGTGGGAGAATATATAGAGACAAGTTATAATATGCTAAATGCTTATATGGATTATTTGATTTCACTATACTATTTTGAGTAAGTGGTCTATATTTGTGCTATAGGTGTTATAAGTGTAAAACGAAATAGGTAACGTATGGGAAGATTAGTAGAGACAGTACGGTTAAGGTTATAAGTGTACTGAAATAGTGGTTTTACCTTCGTATAGGTACGAGTAGGAAGCCCAGCTAGGTGTCAGTATACGTAAGGACGGATTTTAAGAAAGGAATTGTGTATCGAAGTTGACGAGTGTACTCAATTAGAGGTTGATGAATTATGGAGGAAGGAATAATGTATAGCCGAGCAGAGGCCAACGTGTAAAGAAGTGGAGACTGTTGTAAAGTGAGTAACAAATTTAAATATTAGAATTGGAAACTTCGTGTATTGAGGCAAGTATACTATCCTTCACTTATCGTTCAAGTGATGTGAACCAACCTGTTTTATTTATATGTTCTTTCGAATCCCTTATTCCAAGCATGTATACCCTTCATATTTATTTTGAATGATGTGAACCTATTTCTACTATTCGTAAGGTTTTCTTCCAAATCGCTTTGCTAGGGTCTATACCCTTACTTTTGTTCAAGTGACAATTTCCCCCAACTAGTATTCTCAAATTATCATAAAATTGCTGATTCTCTTAAAATTATTTTAAATAAATATTCTTAATCTTGAGTAATATTCCAATACTTGATATTTTATCGGATTCCCCAATTCCTATCGTTCAGGTGTTGGCTCTTTAAAAAAAAATTATTGTATATAAATATTCCTCATTTTTATTAATATTCTAATACATGGTATTTTACGGGATTCCTCAATTGTGTACTATTTTATATTCTTCAAAAGTAATTAAGTAATATTTTTAAACAGAGGAAATCCAAGATTTAAAATTTTTATAAAAATCTTTTAGTATGATTCCTGGATATAAATTATAATCTTCCCTCAATAAATATTCTTTCAAGGAATGTTTTCTTTAAATTATTATAATTCGAGGTTTATATTGTCACTGAAGTATGTGTTGCTCAGTGATGATTAAAACCGAGAATGAATTGAGATCTTCTTACTTACTCAACTCATTATTGTCCGGCCGGGGGCAGCTAAAGCCTATTAGTGCTTAGCTGACAAGAGTGAGTTTACGAGTAATTGAGAATTTCTTGAATATTTATTTTTTTTAAAATTATTTGAATCACTTATGTCAGTTCAAAATATCTAGCGAGATTCTACCAATTCTGGGAAAAAAATGGTTTATAACCAATGTACTTACTCAAATATTCTGTTGAAATCCAGATTCCTTCATTTCATGAATTCCTTATAAGTTGTTGTTCAACTCTAGAACCCGAATATTTGCTTTGTTTCTAAATTGGTTAATGACTCTTTATTGATTCATAATTCTGTCTTGCCGAACTATACCATGCTTAGTTAAATATTATTTCTTTGTTGTTTATGATTTCCTTATATCAAATACTTCCCTGACTCTCAGTCTTTTATCATTGCTAATCGAAATGACTTGATTATTTAAAGGCTCTGTAAAAATTTCCTTATACTGGGCTGATCTGTTATCAGTGAGTTTAAGGACTGAAAAGTGAAATGTTTTAAAATATTAATAATAAATTTGTTTATATTTAGAAAAGCATAAAAGGCTAGGGTGGTTCTAGTCCAGTACTTTTTTTAGCGTAAGAGGCTAGGGTGGTCCTAGTCCAGCATTAAAGGCCAATGTGTTGCCTAATTGGGAACCCAATTTCAAAGGAATAGGGACTTTACGTGGCTGATCACCCGTATTGTTTGTAATCGGGAGAATAAAAAAAAATCAACTTAAATGTTTTAAAAAAAAGGTTTTATGAAAAATATGTTTCAAAGATGAAAGGGTTTTAAAGAAAGGAATGTTTTGATGAGATATATATGTTTCAAGGTAAATGGTCATTAGTTTCGAAATTATGGATATTAGAGTTAGTTGTTTTCTATCTTGATCAATATTGGGAACTCAGTAAAACAATGAGATTAAGGATGGATAGAAGTTTCCCAGTTATTCCCTTCGCGAGTAACATTGTACGTTGAAAGTGGAGTAAGAATGATTGGGGGATTTCTTAATATTCTTTTTCTCAAAGTTTTATCTGAGGCAGTAATGGTTTGTAGTAAATGGAAAATTTTACTCTATGATGGAAATTGAATGATCTTTTGAAATAAAGTATTCAATGATATTGTTCATCAATGAATTATTGTAATATCGTTGTTTCACTATATTATTAACTTGCTGAGCATTCTTTGGCCCACTCTTGCTTTGTTTTACCTAACCCTTTGCAGTTAGGTTTAACGAGGATCTACTACATTTATCCCTGCGAATGAGAGCGATGAGGCATTCTATACAGGATAGATTTCGGAGCTAGAGCGGGTAAGCACAGATTCAGATTGAGCTATGAATTAGATGGTATAGTAATTTGTATTAGAGCAGAGATAGAAGTTGTAATAATTTGTATTAATTAGATTCTTGTTTCATACCATAACCTGGAATCGATCCTCGGTGAGGAATAGTTGGTGTATTAAGTTTTATTTGTATTTGTTCAATGGGAATTTGGTTTGGGTTGAATTACAGGCGGATAGTTCGATTTATGAATATTTCATGCCGAATTTTTCTAAAAATTCCTCTGGGTTATGGAAATAGGGGTGTTACATGTAGGGGGTGAAAAGGCGAACATTTTGGTATATAATAAGCTAGTGCTCGATGCCGGAAAAGGAGTGAACGAAGTGGTCAAACTTTTCGTCGAAAAATCGCTCCGACGCGAGCTTGGAAGACGATGAACAGTGCCTAGGTTACATGCGTAACCCCGGTTACTAACAGACTCCATAAACGAAATTTACACACTCCATGACAAATGCGTAGTCCAACTATACTCTGTACGCACAGTGCAAATGCGTAATCCCCTAGTTATTTTGGGCACCATTCCCGTCGGTGGTCATTTTAGACACCCCACTTTAAATATTGGTTATTAAGGGTTTTCACCCTAATACTACTATGGAACAAGGTGTTACATTGACAAGTCAAACATTGTCCAGGTTTGCTCCATTGAAATTTGAAATAAACAAAGTTCACACCTGACAAAGAATACCAATGTATCACTCTCCAGAACTGCGAAAACTACACACAAAAGTACTAGGTTGATGATTATAACTGTTAAGGATAATCGTTGACCCAATTCAATATCCTGATCCCGACTAACTAACGCAATAGCTAAACTTTATCTCCTAGCTTATCTTAGATAATTATGTAGTTATCTCATAAACTGTATTGTTGGAATTTGTTGTAATCTACTGATGTGTACACACTATATATATTAATGAAAGTACAGAGAGGGAGATTATCCCATTCTCACACACACACACACACACACACACACACACACACACACACACACACACACACACACACACACACATATATATATATATATATATATTAGTTCATGTATTCGTATGGTCTCAGAAATATACTACATGTTCCAAAGATTACTAAAAATCTATTGAGTGTTTCTCAATTTAACCGTGATAATAATGTGTGCATGGAATTTTATCCTAACATATGTCTTGTCAAGGATATGCAGGGAAGAGTAGTACTTCGGGGGACGCTTGTGTTGGGACAATCAGATCTTGGCACTGCGATTTTTGATACAATAAATAACGAGTACGAATAGAAAAGTCACCTTGTTAACGGTTGATTCCACGCTCTTCTATTGTATTCCCAAATTCCCTTGAGCGAAGTGTGGCCTTCGTCTTCTCAAGTTAACCTCTCTTCTTGCTCCTGGGTGGCTACAAAATTTTTTCGACCAACCCTAGCAAGAAGATAATAAGAATATATATAGGGCTACAATAGGGATCATGGATAATTAGGTTAGGCCTCCCAATGACATTCCGAGCCCATCCCAATGTTATTTAATATTAATTCAATCCACTAAAGAATAATATTTGCACTACCTTTCCTAATACCGTAATTTAATTAATTAATTCGGTTCCAATATTATTTGCTTATTAAATTCCCCATGTTTAAAATATCGCATGTCCATTAATTAAATAAATTACTGATAATTCATTTAATTAATATCTTTTATCCTTGATCATCCACTCAACCTTTATTTAATTATGCCGGAATAAATCCACATGCAGGGTTTCACATAATTAAATCTTTTTGAGCTTTCAAGGGGACATCATTAACCTGAATATTATCAGGACATGGATTCCTTCTATAAATAATATTCACCATATATATTATTTCATCACCCAAAATATAATGAAATAAATCAAAAGAATTATTTCATATATAAATCAAAGCATGTAAATAATATACAGTGTCAATTACTATATCTGGATTAAGAACCTAAGCATTAATAATAAAATAGAATCTTAGTTCTCCTTCTTAATCAGTATAAGGGAACAATTCTAAATTTGATCCTGTTCAATATACACAAAGTATACTAGTATTATTTATTAGTCAATATAAACTAATCTAAATAATACTATAGCCATTCCAGTGGATTGTCTAACTCCACCTGTGTTGTGAACCTTATTATATTATATAAACCGTATTTAACAATCTAATATTCTGTATCCCATTTGATACTAGATTGTCCATAATATATAATATTAGACAGCATGTAAACATTTAAATGATTCTCAATAAAACTGGGCCAGAAATAAATGTATATACTTTAAATAAATATTTTCAGTATACACCAACAGCTTGATCGAGGACTTTATAAGCTGACTGATGAACCCTCTTGTTACTCAACAAAATCTACTTTATCTTGTGTTTTAGTTGGTGAGCGAACCTCTCTCCAAGGTTGGCATAATCGCCTTGGTCATCCTGGATCGAAAGTCGTTCATAGGATAGTTTCTACATGCAATCTTCCATTGAATTCTAATAAAGATTTATCTGTTTGTGGTCCATGTGAAATGGGCAAAAGTCGTCATTTTCATTTGTCTACTTCTCACATTCCTTCTACTACTCCATTTCACTTGATCTATTCAGATGTATGGGGACCAGCCCCTGTAACTTCAAATAATGGAAATGGTTATTTTATTCAATTTTTTGATGATTGCTCAAAGTTTGTTTGGATTTATTTTATGAAAACCAAGTCTCAAACGAGCTAATACTTCATCAATGTAGGGCTCTTGAGATAAAGTCAACATCCTTTTCTTGCGATCCCTTATTACTTTGATCCCAAGGATGTATGTCGCTTCACCTAAGTCCTTCATTTCAAATTGTTTGAATAACCATGCCTTTACTGGTGACAACATCTTAACATTGTTTCCAATGAGTAAAATGTCATCCACATACAGTACTAGAAAAACCACTGCATTACCCTCACTTCTCTTATACACACATGATTCGCTTAGACTTTGATCAAATCCATATGACTGGACTGCCTGATCAAAACGAATATTCCAGTCCCTAGAAGCTTGTTTTAGTCCATAAATAGACCTCTTAAGCTTACAAACAAGATGCTCTTGGCCTTCCTTAATGAATCCTTTTGGTTGTTGCATATAGATGGTTTCCTTAAGACTTCCATTAAGGAAAGCTGTCTTGACATCCATTTGCCAAATCTCATAATCGAGATGAGCTGCTATAGATAAAAGAATCCGGATCGACTTAAGCATAACAACCGGCGAAAAGGTTTCCTCATAATCGATCCCTTCTTTCTGAGCATACCCTTTCGCAACAAGTCGTGCTTTCCAGGCTTTCACCTTTTTGTCAGATCTTCTTTTCTTCTTGTAGATCCACATACATCCAATGGGTTTTACACCTTTGGGTGGTTCCACGAGCTCCCAAACTTGATTGGAATACATAGATTCCATCTCAGATTCCATTGCCTTTTGCCATAGATCTACATCTTTATCTAGAATTGCCTCTTCGTATGTCCTGGGATCCTCATCATGTTCTCCAGAGACCAAGTCCGAGGACTCTCCCAAAAACATGAATCTATCTGGTTGTTGAACAACCCTCCCACTACGACGAGGCACTGGTACAGTATTAGTGTTAAGTTGTGCATTTTCTTGTGGATGTTCTACTTGTACTATTGGCACTTGGGGATTATCTGTCCCTCCCATTAGTTCCTCTAAAACGATACTACACATGGGTTTACGGTTCATTATATAGTCTTCTTCTAAGAATCTAGAATTGGTGCTAACAATGATATCTCGATCCCTAGGACTATAAAATGAATAACCTTTCGTTCCCATGGGATAGCCTACAAACAGCCTTACTTCTGTACGAGATTCTAACTTGGTCGCGTTCTTGTTCAGCACATGTGCTTGACAACCCCAAATCTGAATATGTCTTAGACTTGGTTTGTTGCCAGTCCACAATTCTATTGGAGTCTTAGGAACCGACTTAGAAGGTACCAAGTTCAGAAGGTAAGCCGCTGTTTCTATAGCATATCCCCAAAACGACTTGGGTAAATCTGAATAACTCATCATCGATCTAACACTCTCTAAAAGAGTCCGATTCCTTCTCTCTGCTACACCATTCTGCTGAGGTGTGCCAGGTGCAGACAACTGGGATGTGATCCCATTTTCTGATAAATATTCCCTAAATTCTCCAAGCAAGTATTCGCCACCACGATCTGATCGTAGTGACTTGATACATTTTCCAAGATGTCGCTTCCCCGCACTTGCTTTATACTCTTTGAATTTTTCAAAGCACTCAGACTTACGGCGCAATAAATAAATGTACCCATATCTAGAATAATCGTCAATGAAAGTGACAAAATACTCATAACCTCCTCTTGCTTGGATACTCATAGGTCCATATAAATCAGTATGTACCAATTCTAACACTTCTTTGGCTCTATTCCCCTTTGCTTTAAAAGGCCTATTAGTCATCTTACCTTCCAAACAGGATTCACAAACTGGAAATTGCTCCACTGCCAACGAGCCTAATGGCCCATCTACTACCAGTCTTTGAATCCTCCTCAAGTTAATATGACCTAATCTTAAGTGCCAAAGATATGTTTGGTTCAATTCAGAAGGTTTCTTTCTTTTATTTGGGCTAGAAAGAATGTTATTAGTTTCCTTTTGTTGCAGCATTGGTTGGACAGGATTAATAATATATAATTTGTCTTGCAATGTACCAGAACATATAACTCGTTTATTCATCATAATAGAAACATTACGATCCAAACAAACTTTATAACCATCCATGGCAAGTTTAGAAACCGAAATCAAATTCCTTCTAGACGAAGGTACATAAAGACAATTGTTCAAAACCAAAATCCTATCATCGCCAAAAGATAATGTAATTATTCCAACTGCAACTACTGCTACTTTCGTAGCATCTCCCATGAACACATATATCTCGCCATCTCTAAGCATTCTGGATTGCTGGAACCCCTACATAGAGTTACAAACATGGTTAGTGGCTCCTGTATCTACACACCAAGTGCTCGTAGATATAGCCGCTATATATGTTTCTGTAACTAGAGAAAGAGACATACCAGTATTGTTTGTCTTCTTAGGAAGAGGACAATCCTGTTTCCAGTGACCTGACTGCTTGCACCTGAAGCACTTGCCCTTAGGCTTTTTCACAGCACCTTGAACTCCCACTGCATTAGCAACCTTTCCACCTTTCTGTGTCTGAACCTTTTTCTTCTTCTTGCCTTTCGGCTTAGAGGAAGAAGCTTTCTCAGCCACATTTACTTGAACATTCTGCTTAAATAGTCCTTCAACTGCCTAAAATTCTGTCAGAAGTTCCGCGAGACTATACATCCTTTTGTTCATGGTGTAATTCAAGCGGAACTGCTCAAAACTTTTGGGCAGACTCATAAGGATGATATCGATCTGGGTTTCCCCATCAATATCAGCACCAAGGATCTCCATCTCATTCAGATGAGACATCATCCTGAGAACATGATCCCTTACAGGTGTTCCTTCAGCCATCTGAGTGTTCATTAAAGCCTTCATTGCTACTTGCCTAGCAGCACTATTCTGTTCTCCAAAAAGTTCCTTGAGATTAAAGAGCATATCTGAAGCAGTGGCCATAGCCTGATGCTGATGCTGCAAAACACCCGACATTGCTGCCAGAATGTAACATCGCGACATCTCATCAGCCTTAACCCACCGCTTATAATACTCCTTCTCACTTTCAGGAGCATCTTCAGCAGGCTGATCTGGCTTGGGTTCATAAGTACAAAATTTGTACTCCTCAGGAGTCAACACTATGTCCAAATTACGTTTCCATTCAATATAGTTCGGTCCAGTAAGTTTGTTATCCTTAAGTATGGTGAATAGTGGATTAAAGCCCATAATGATCTAATCCTGAGAATCATACATGTAACACATAATCAGAGAGTTGCACAAATCTTAAAACCTATTAGTTTCCTCTAACAATTAATTAAAATTAATGCACTAATATTTAAACACCATAAGTATCTGGTACGCCACGATGGGTGACATATATACCACTTAAATTCGTTTAAATATTACTTCGGTCCTATTACTAAATAATACGCCACGTTAGGGTGGACTATATATTATTTTTCACAGCTAAGTGTATACCATTATCAAATCTTAAATTACTTAAAACCGAATACATCCATTTGATATATTAATGGATAATTCCCAGGTCTCGGAGGAGTCACAACGGCCTCGCTTAATACCCAATTCCTAGACAGAATTCTCCATAGTCAACATCAAAAGAGTATTCAATTTTCGTAACGAATTCTATGAAACTTGGTATGTCACGTTAGGGTGATCTATATACCTTTCAATATTCGTAATTTAATTTAAGAATTTTGTTCTAGTAATTTCTACAACCTTTTAAAATACCGTAAATAGTACGCCACGTTAGGTGATCATATATACCATCTACATTATTTAAAAGATTATATTACATACAAAATAATGGAGACCGTGGGATTTAATTCCTAATTAATTCCCTCACCCACTTAGAATTTTTGAAAAAAAATGAGGAATTTTACAAATTGAATGGGGCCTATGTCGTTACAATTATGTCTAACATGCATTCCAAATACACACATAATTTAATAACATAAAACATTTAATTAAAGCAATAAATAAAATATTTATGTCCATGTCGTCCTAATTATGTTAAACATGCAATTAAAAATTACACACATAATTTACAACACACATAACAATTATTTAAAGCAATAATTAAAAAATTAAATATCAGAATTAAAAATTAAAATATAATTCAAATCCACTATTATGGCCCCAAAAAAAAACTATGCAGCCCTGTTATTGTTGCTGACCACGCGCTTGCAGTTGCTGAAGAAGGAAAAAAAAAATATTTCTGCCTGCCACGCCAGTCACGCATCTTCCGGCTGCGTTACCCACCAGGATTACACTGTTGCGCAGGCTGGTAATGCGCAACACCTGTTTTACCTGGTAACGCATGGGTAACCTGCGTTACAACCTCTGGTCAGAAATTTTACACGCGCCCGCTTCCTGTTTCTGTTCGAATGTTTCTATTCAGCTTATTCAACACGACAGCCAACATCAGTCTTCAATAGCTTGCGCAGCGGAATAATTTTGGTCTCCGTTTTGATTTTCGATCGCACGTAATTGTTACAAAATACCCGGATTTTTACAAAACCCAAAAAACAATTAAAAAAAAATATATCTAATACAAAACTAATTTTGTAAAATCTATTAACACGATCAACCCTCGTGTTTTACAACCACGACAAACCACGTGGAAACCAAACAAAAATTAACCACGATTAAACCACGTGGGATCCAAACACATAATTAAATTATACATGGCCATAATAGTGGATAACAACCTGCAAAACAGAATATACAAGCCTACCGCTATATACATGCATATATAATTACGACATGGACATCGTATCAAAAATCACAGAACCATTGAACCAGGCTCTGATACCAATTGTTGGGAGAATTAGATCTTGGCACTGCGATTTTTGATACAATAAATTAACGAGTACGAATAGAAAAGTCACCTTGTTAACGGTTAATTCCACGCTCTTCTATTGTATTCCCAAATTCCCTTGAGCGAAGTGTGGCCTTCGTCTTCTCAAGTGAACCTCTCTTCTTGCTCCTGGGTGGCTACAAAATTTTTTCGACCAACCCTAGCAAGAAGAGAATAAGAATATATATAGGGCTACAATAGGGATCATGGATAATTAGGTTAGGCCTCCCAATGACATTCCGAGCCCAGCCCAATGTCATTTAATATTAATTCAATCCACTAAAGAATAATATTTGCACTACCTTTCCTAATAGCGTAATTTAATTAATTAATTCGGTTCCAATATTATTTGCTTATTAAATTCCACATGTTTAAAATATCGCATGTCCATTAATTAAATAAATTACTGATAATTCATTTAATTAATATCTTTTATCCTTGATCATCCACTCAACCTTTATTTAATTATGCCGAAATAAATCCACCTGCAGGGTTTCACATAATTAAATCTTTTTGAGCTTTCAAGGGGACATCATTAACCTGAATATTATCAGGACATGGATTCCTTCTATAAATAATATTCACCATATATATTATTTCATCACCCAAAATATAATGAAATAAATCAAAAGAATTATTTCATATATAAATCAAAGCATGTAAATAATATACACGTGTCAATTACTATATCTGGATTAAGAACCTAAACATTAATAATAACATAGAATCTTAGTTCTCCTTCTTAATCAGTATAAGAGAACAATTCTAAATTTGATCCTGTTCAATATACACAAAGTATACTAGTATTATTTATTAGTCAATATAAACTAATCTAAATAATACTACAGCCATTCCAGTGGATTGTCTAACTCCACTTGTGTTGTGAACCTTATTATATTATATAAACCGTATTTAACAATCTAATATTCTGTATCCCATTTGATACTAGATTGTCCATAATATATAATATTAGACAACATGTAAACATTTAAATGATTCTCAATAAAACCGGGCCAGAAATAAATGTATATACTTTAAATAAATATTTTCAGTATACACCAACAGCTTGATCGAGGACTTTATAAGCTGACTGATGATCCCTCTTGTTACTCGACAAAATCTACTTTATCTTGTGTTTTAGTTGGTGAGCGAACCTCTCTCCAAGGTTGACATGATCGCCTTGGTCATCCTGGATTGAAAGTCGTTCATAGGATAGTTTCTACATGCAATCTTCCATTGAATTCTAATAAAGATTTATCTGTTTGTGGTCTATGTCAAATGGGCAAAAGTCATCATTTTCATTTGTCTACTTCTCACATTCCTTCTACTACTCCATTTCACTTGATCTATTCAGATGTATGGGGACCAGCCCCTGTAACTTCAAATAATGGAAATGGTTATTTTATTCAATTTCTTGATGATTGCTCAAAGTTTGTTTGGATTTATTTTATGAAAACCAAGTCTCAAGTATACAATATTGTCAAACATTTTTATTCTCTGGTGGAAACTCAATTTGGTTGTAAAATAAAACAAATGCAACTGACTGGGGGGGGTGAATATCGCAATGTGTCATCTTTTCTTCATGGTTTAGGCATTGTTCATCTTCTTTCAGCCCCACATACTCAAGAACAAAATGGAGCTTCTGAATGTCGTAATAGAATTATCGTTGAAAAGGGTCTAGCGCTCATCGCCAAAGCCTCATTACCCACTGCATTCTGGGAATATGCTTTCTCTACGGTTGTATATTTAATGAATAGACTAATCATTCCAATTTTAAAAGATAAATCTCCATACCAAATATTATAAAACTGTGTCCCAGACTACCTCTTTCTTAAAACCTTTGGCAGTTTATGCTACCCATTTCTTCGTCCGTACAATAAACATAAACTTGAGTATAGGTCTCAGCCATGTGTTTTTATCGGGTATAGCTCTAAACATAAGGCTTACCAGTGCTTTCACCCTTCCACCAGTCAAATATATATTGTTAGACATGTGTTATTTGATGAAAAACAATTTCCTTATCCTCAAATGATTGAGCAGTCAACTCCATCCTTATCTTTCAACCCCACCATTTCCATTTCTCTATCACCATTAGAGCTTGCATCAAGAATAGGTGCTCTAAATTTCACTGAAAATTATAATCCAGTTGAGAATTCTTTCTTGTATCAGTCACCTACATCTCTCACCAATACGAACTCAGGTTCATCTTCTAGCTCAGGTTCCCCACTAAATGCTTCTTTGTCTCCTGGTTCAAACACAACTGGTACACCTGCAACAGGTTCGTTCTCATCAGTTAGCACATCCACTTCCTCGTCACCGGGTACTACTTCTGTCCAAACATCACCTCCCTCTCCACCTCCACTTCCCCCAACACACCTTAAACACTTGAGACCATCTACCACTACCACACATCCCATGCTAACTCGGGCGCATACACCCATGCTAACTCGGGCGCATACACAATCTTTGAAACCAAAAATAAATTCTGACTATACATCCCTTACTACAAAAATCATCTCATCTCCACCTGAATCTCTAAAAAATGCTGATCCAACCTCTTTCACTCAAGCCTCTAAAGTTCCCCAATGGCGTTCCGCAATGGAAGAAGAATATCAAGCTATAATGAAAAATCATACATGGGACCTGGTCCCTCGTCCCTCCGGTTCGAATATTCTTAGAGGTAAATGGGTTTTCAAAACTAAAAGACGCTCTGATGGTTCTATAGAGAGGCATAAAGCCCATTATGTTGTCCGGGGATTTGAACAACAAGCTGGTGTTGATTTTTTTGAGACTTTTAGTCCAGTTATCAGGCCTACAACCATCAGATTGGTATTGTCCATCGCTCTGGCTTCTGGTTGGAACATTAAACAGCTTGATGTCAATAACGCCTTTCTTAACGGCGATCTTTCATAAACTGTTTTTATAGAACAGCCACAAGGGTTTGTGCATCCTCAGTTTCCTAATTATGTATGTCGTCTGAAGAAGGCTATATATGGGCTCCGACAAACCCCAAGAGCTTGGTTTACAAAGCTGAAAGATTTTTTACACCAGCATAACTTTAAAAGTTGTTATTCTGATTTATCTTTATTTGTTCGCTCTTATAATTCTTCTCTCACATATGTCTTGGTATATGTAAACGACATTATTATTACTGGAAATGATGACAAGTTCATAAGGTCATTTATTCGTATCTTGAATACAGCATTCTCTCTCAAGGATTTGGGAGATCTCAGTTATTTTCTGGGTATTGAAGTACATCGCCTTTCCACTGGGATTTGTCTAACTCAGTCCAAGTATATTCGTGAGCTTCTTCAACGAACTCATATGGATAAAGCAAATCCAATTTCATCCCCTGCCGAAAATGGTTCTCAATTGAGTATGTTTGGAGAAGTTATCAGATCCCGGTCTTTATCGGAGTGTTGTTGGAGCACTCTAATATGCAACAATCACTCGTCCGGACATCTCATATGCTGTCAATCGGGTATGTCAATTTTTGAGTAAACCTACAGTCCAACACTGGAAATCAGTCAAGCGCATTCTTCGATATTTGAAGGGCACATTGTATTATGGATTACATTTTCACACTGCCAAAAATCTTCTTCTTGTTGCCTTCTCCGATGCTGATTGGGCAGGAGACCCAGATACGCGGCGCTCTATAGAGGGATATTGTATTTACTTCGGTGGAAATTTACTTAGCTGGCCCTCTAGAGAACAACGTGTTGTAGCACGTTCAAGCACTGAAGCAGAATATCGCGCCTTAGCATCAACAACAATAGAGATATTGTGGATACAACAATTACTAAGAGAACTTCGTATACCTCTGAGTCATTCTCCACGTTTATCTTGTGATAATGTTAGCGCACAATACATGACTAAGAATCCAGTGTTTCATAAGTGCTCCAAGCATATTCGAGTTGACTATCATTTTGTCAGAGAAAAAGTGGAGCGTGGTAATCTTGATGTTAGCTATGTTTCTAGTGTTGATCAATATGCTGATGTCCTGACAAAAGCTCTCAGCTCCAAGAGGTTTGCTAGTCTTCGCTCCAACCTTGCTGTTATTCAGCTACCTCAATCAAGTTTGCGGGAGGATGTTAAGGATAATCATTGACCCAGTTCAATATCCTGATCCCGACTAACTAACGCAACAACTAAACTTTATCTCCTAGCTTATCTTAGATAATTATGTAGTTATCTCATAAACTGTATTGTTGGAATTTGTTGTAATCTACTGATGTGTACACATTATATATATTAATGAAAGTACAGTGAGGAAGATTATCCCATTCTTTAATATATATATATATATATATATATATATATATATATATATATATTAGTTCAAGTATTCGTAATAACAAATGTTTTTTTTTTGCATCAAATTGTATCATAAAAAGCAGCACGTATAGAAATGAGGTCCCCTTATTTTTACACCAAAAATTTTATTACAAAAGGTTTCTATGATACATATTTTATCATTTATCATAACAAACGTTTATCCATAACCGATCCCATATTTTATCATTTATCATAACAAACGTTTGTCTGTAACCGATCCCAAAAGTACTAATACTAATGGTGCTTACAAAGTATTGTGAAAGAAAATGAGTATATGAGCCTACCTCAAACTCATTACCTTCAACACCAAACTGACTTTTGGCTAGTATTTCATAATATTATTTTGAAATTCCGATAAATTTAAACTCGATTTGATCATTTACTTGATCACTCGTTAACGAACTTGTTGACGATTTATTTAAAATCGAAACCGGTTACAAGTTTTAAACTCACCAAAAAAGAAGTTCAAATGAACTAAAAATTCGGTCGACTTGGTTTGAGTTACAAAACTGTGTATCGTTGAAACTAAGTTAAGAAGCACATGAAATTATATTAACTAGGTTTGAGTTACAAGTAGCGAATTAGTTTACTTGTAAATCTACTATATATATAAAGCCACAACATGTCACATTTTATTCCTTGTAGAATTACTAATTAACCCTTAGATCAAATAAAATTGATAAAAATGATCTATTTTATTCCTTAGAATTATATGGTATGCATTTCTCATTTAAAAAATTCATGCTTATTAAAGTCCATAAACAACCACAATTTTGTTCAAAAATATGAAGGAAAAATGACCTTTTTATTATAATTTTGTCAAAGTAATAATCATAACTATTAAAAATCAAAATCTTTAATAAAGTTAGAATATCCCGTGTCACGAGAAATGAAGCTAGTTGTACTAACTAGGTTTTTTTTTTTTTTTTTTTCCTTTTTTATAAAGATAATCCGTATTAACCAGGTACTTTATGCGTTAAAATCTTCAACTTTAAGATTTGCGACGCACTAAACCCAATCACAACTCACAAACAAACCTTCGCTCTGTCTTCCTGACAGCCTATACTCGGCCCGAGATCCAACACCACAGCTCCAATCCTCTACATCCTAAAAAACTTCCTATCCTGTTCCCCACTCCAACCATCACCGTCCACTCAACATTTCCTAATCCATCAACACAACCGAAAGTAACAAACCCCAGAATCCTCGCACGTGCCACTCCTTACTCGCACGTGCCTAACCCCCCCCCCCTCTCTCCTCTCCATTTCTTAACTCCCCCCGAGTTGTATCCTCAACATAAATCTCTCCGGCGCCACCGTTGATCGATCTCCGGCGCCGCCGCATTGAGATCTGCGATTTTATCGGGATTTGAAATGGAGTCGATACTAGCACGAGCGTTGGAGTACACACTTGGCTATTGGCTCAAATCATTCACTAGAGATCAGTTCAAATTGCACGGCCGTACCGTTGAGCTTTCTAATTTAGGTCTTTTTTCAGCTTCAATTACTTCAAATTCTACTCTTATTTGCTTCTGTATATGTATTTTTCAGCTTCATTTACTTAAAATTCTACAATTATTTGCTTCAGTATATATATATATTGATCCGATGGCGATGATTGTACTATTTTATAGATATTGATGGAGTTGCTTTGCACACTAGTCTTGGATTACCACCAGCACTCAATGTAACCACTGCAAAAGTTGGCAAAGTACAAATTAAGGTTCGTAAATCTCGATTTCGTTTAAATTTTCTAAATTCTATCGTGTTGCCACTTTTTCGCTAATGTAAATTACATTTGGACTGTGGTTAAGTGGAGTGTGGAATTGAGGTTGTATACTTGTATCTTGTATAATTTGTGGATTAGAAGTGTATACGTGTAAGGATTGACTTAATGTATTGTTGCTATGATAATTGAAGCTTCCGGCTATGAGTTATGTGCAATTAGAGCCAATTGTTGTTTCAATCGATAGGCTCGATTTGGTTTTGGAAGAAAATAATGATCCGGATGCAAGTAGGACTACAAGCAGGTATTATAGATGCTCAATTCTACGGTGCATAGTTTTGATCCATGTTGTGTACTATTTGTAGAACTTATTGTTAATTAATTTTTAATAGCTCGCAGGCCTCTGCGAGTCCAGCCAAGAGTAATGGATACGGATTTTCCGAGAAGGTATGCCTGAGGTTTACATTCTTTGGTCATACAGGATGTACTATATTCCGCCATTTTGGGCCAATCACAATAGTTGATACTGAAAACAACTAATAATCTGTACAATTAGGTCAATGGTTGATGCTAAAACCGATCACTGATCTCTGTTCTAATTCTGACCATTTATTTACCAGATTGCAGACGGAATGACTATAGAAGTTGGCACAGCTAATCTACTACTTCAAACACATGGACGTAAGGGAGAAGCAACTTGGTAGTTTGTTGCTAATCCACTTGTTTATCTTTCTCGATAAAATTTTTGTTTTTCCTAAATTGTCTTTTATGTGTAATGAACAATGCTTGATATGCACTGAATAAAATGGCTTGTAGGTACTATGGAATATGTACTGATAATGATAGTTTTGTAAAGAAAGATCTTTGAACGATAACGATAAACTATAATATTTATCTTTCTTCTCGAACATCTTTACACTATGTTAGCTTCTTCCTTACTGTTATACAGTTTTACCAATATATTATATCAGAATATTTTTCCTTCTTTTAATTAAATAATTAAACAGTTGTATTAATATATTATATAAGAAGAAAAGGAATACTGATGGCGAGTTTTGCTCTATCAAACAATTGGTAGTAATAAAAAAGATTAAGTTACTTGATAACTGATATTCTTCATTCCCGTATTCCTATCTGTAGCAAAGTGTTTGATAAAACATGTTAAAATAAATATTTAATACTGTGATCATATGATGAATTGGTTTGTATAAGCTAAGGAGGACCTATATGTTATATGTAACAATTAAATAGATAGTCATTCGAAGTCCCAGAAATATTGTTAGATCAAATGGTTCTCAAGTAAACATCTTGTCATATTATCTACTTCTTTATTGCCGATACTTGAGTGAAGGTGCTCTTTCAATTCTCTCCTAAAGTTTGTTGACCTTTTTTGGTTTCAAGCAACAGTGCACTTTGTTTTTATATTACTTTGTAATCAGTCTACATTTTCTTGGGTTCACTGTTAATGGACACTACTTTCTAATCATTCATGTGTCACGAAGTCGTCTTTGTTTCTGTCTATCTTCCATATCAACACACAACAGGTTTTGTTTCTGTTAATGCTTAAATCCTTGGATTTTAAAAAGCAGATTTAGTTGCTTTAAGTATTATATCCTGTTTTTTATGGCAAAGGATTGTTCCTCACAGTTTGCATTTCAATCCCCCCGTCCCCTGCTCCCACTCACTAGGGCATCTCCCATGGCATCTATCACAATGCGCAACCTTTCACTATATACCACAAATGAAAGCTGGCAGGTTATCTTCTACATCACGCACCATCTTTCCTAAATCTATGTAAATTACTATAAATTGGTCAACTGTTATATTTTTGTTGTAGGTCGTAAATCTCAAGGAAGCTAGGGACTTTTCTACTGACAAGAAGTTCATTTATGTTTTCAGAGTAATTACATCATCTTTTAATCTCTCAAAATGTTTGTTGTATTAAAGTAACCATCTCAGCTTGTGTGGTATCCAAAGTTCTGTTGTTTTATACTTGCATATCTGTCTTTCATGCTGTTCTTTTAACTACCATGTTCATCTAGAATCACACTGTTAGTAAATTACCTAGATTGTTTAGTTTTTTGTTCTGCTGCATTTACCCTAAATATCATGCCATACTACAATATTGTCTTTTTTTGTCATCAGAAACTTGAATGGGAATATTTATCCATCGACCTTCTCCCCCATCCTGATACGTTTGCGGATGCTCATTTTGCAAGCCCTCAAGAGGGATCTAGCGGGAAAGATGGCGATGGTGTTAAGCGGAGTTTCTTCGGTGGTGAGAGATTTATTGAAGGAGTATCAGGAGAGGCTTATGTAATGCTAATTAACGGTTTGAGTTGATTCTCTGTGAGTTCTTGCATTTAGCTGGAAACAAGTGCCATGTAGAGAACACTGTTTGATCTGATTTAGTTCATTTTTTTTTTTCTGATAATGATCAGATAACAATCCAAAGGACAGATCTAAATAGTGCTTTGGGGCTTGAAGTTCAATTGCATATTACTGAAGCTGTTTGCCCTGCTCTAAGTGAACAAGGCAAGTCTTGCGTTGTCTTCTTTATGGTCTTTGTTATTATTGACTCTTGTTAAGTTCTTTGAATAATTATGTGTACAGGATTGTGTGCTCTCCTGTGATTATAGACTGAATTTCAAGTTATTTGGTTGATTATGTTTGCAGGATTGCATGCTCTCCTTCGTTTCTTCACTGGATTTAATGCTTGCTTAAATAGAGGGGACGTTCGTACCAATGTTCAACAGGTTTTTTGCCTCCTTCAGTAGCATTACTGATAAAAGCACACTAATGGATGTGAATATTTAAACCAAGCTTTTTTTTCTTGGCAGAATTCGGCAGAAGCTGCAGGGCACTCTCTAGTCAGCCTAGTTGTGGACCATGTATTTCTGCGCATTAAGGATGCTGGTTAGTTCTCTCTATGGAATGACTCTACTCTTATTGGCATTAGGTTTCTATTTAGAATCTTCATAGACTTCCGTTTTATAGGACTGAAGTCTGTTACCTACTTGCAATAATTTTACAAGTGAGGTTTTTGCGTGTCATTTTTTTGTATCAGGTGTTCCTAAAAATGAAATTTTTATAATGATTATCATCTTAATTGCAGTGTTTCAGCTTGAACTTCTTATGCAGTCACTTTCATTCTCTCGGGTATATTTTCTGGGCAGTTCTGAAGTTTTTTGTTTTTCTTGTAGTGTCTGAATAAATCCATACGCAGCTAAGCTAGTGCTGTTGTTATTGCATTACCTTTAGTGTAACAACTAACGAGGTTGTAAATGTTGTACCATTGTTGCAGGCAAGCGTTTCTGATGGAGAAACTGCTAAATACTTGACTAAGGTTATGCTAGGTGGATTATTTTTAAGGTTTGTTCTGTTTCATATTCTTATATGTTTGTCCTGAATTTTTTTTTCCACAAGTATATTGTTTACTTGATATTCTCATTCCCATTCTCCTTGAAGTGATATGATTTCAGGCAGTGTTCTGAATTTTTTGATTAGACAGATTATTACTGATAAGGTCTTTTACTGATCTGTTTTCTTAAAGAAAACCTCAGAGATTCTATTTTCTCATAAACTATTAAAAATACTAAATTATTCAAAATTATTATATACGTAAGTTAGATATAAATTACTATCAATTTTACGATACTTTATATTTTGTTTAATGTTTACCAAGTAACATAATATAAAAGAAGGCACATTTATAAAAAGTTACCAACTAAATATATGTTGTTATACTAATGTTACAGTATAGAAGTAATATTTATTTTTATCTGGTTAGTCTTTCCAACTGATCACCAATTACACAAATAATTTTAATCTTGTTGATTAGGATTAGGTGTGTCAATTGTCAAATAGTGTTATCTGATTTGTGTCCGTTCTGTCACCAGACACCAATCGTACTTGGTAATTTTGTTCCACAAAGTATTACTTCTACTTAGCTTGGTCTGGGTATCTGTCCATTATAAATAAATTTTTTGCTTTCTGGTAAAGCAAATGGTAATCCTTCATAGATGAAATAAAATTGGTAAAAACTAAAGCACTTAATTGGTCGGCACCACAATTCCACCTTAAAACCATACATCGACCGAAGTACAACTGTATTAGCCATACATTTATGTTAAGATCTCCGTTACCCGGACTATCCATTTTTGTCCTTATACCCGTGTCCACCAGACATGACATGGGTGTGGGTATGGGATCTGAGTCGGATCCTTATCAAAACCGGACACTTCACCTTTTAGCATCTAAGTTCAAAATGAAATAGAATATCTTCTTACAACTTTTTTTAGAGAGTAGAGGTCCACAAATGACTTTTTTTTTTTTTTTTTTTTTTTTTGTGTGTTATGCTACAATTAAACATACACTACTAAGTGAATATGATTTATATGCTATGTTACTCGGACTCTTCATTTTCCCTAGGAGTACCCGTGTCGGACACTCGACACTCGGACACGGACACTTGGGCTTGGACACTTATTTTAGGCAAAAAACATGCACGTTTTTCAAAATATTGCCGAGTCCGACACATGGACACGTATCCATGTCGGACACTTCTAGCCGAGTCCGAGTAACATAGTTTATATGTAGTGAACACTTAAGATGATCATAAATATTGATTACATTCGTTGTAGTGCTACTGCATATGTATATTGAAAATTTAACTTGTACCGCTCCTTGAAGGTCACAAACAACTATAAAGGTTTTTGTTTTTTACTACTGTTGATTCGTAAATCATTAGAGAATGTAATAGTATTAGTTATCACTGAACTTTGCAGCGGTGAGAAAGGTGAAGGAAGCAGTCTTTACTTTTCCCCTCCTTGTTGGACCTCTGAAGTTGTCTACAAGAAGATGACCTGCATTGTGATTACAAATTTTACGAATGTGAAACGATAATCTATATAGCACAACATATGTCTAGTAAATTGTTTTTCTGTTAATTAATTGCATTTGGGTACATGTGTGATGCAGGGATACTTTTTCACGTCCTGCATGCACCTTAGTTCAACCACCAATGCAGAATACCGCAGATGATTTTCTACATATTCCGGACTTTGGTATTAATTAAATAATCTGTTCATTAGTGAAAATACACTTGTTGAAACATTATATGGTGGAAATAGTCTAATCTTATTAAGAGTTAATTCTTTTACCAGCAAAGAACTTCTGTCCTCCAATATATCCGTTGGGAGACCACCGATGGCAATTAAATGAGGGCGTGCCGCTAGTAAATCTGTGGTCTCTGCAGTTCAAGCCTTCGCCAAATCCACCATCTTTTGCTTCTCAAACAGTTATTGAATGTCAACCTTTAATGGTATCCATCTTTTTGTTTAATATATGCATCAATAAAAGTGTATTTGCCTTTTTTTAAAGCTTTTACTATTCTCTTTGCAGATTTATCTTCAGGAAGAATCCTGTCTGAGGATATGTTCGTTCGTAGCTGATGGAATTATGAACAATCCTGGTTCTATTTCGCCTGATTCTTCGGGGATTTTTTTGCCCGATACTTCAGTCAATTCCCTCAGGTTGAATGTTAAAGAATTAGATATTACTGTTCCCCTGAAGATGGAAAGCCAAAACCATCATACTGATGGTGAAAACAATACCTTCCAAACCTCTTTTTGTGGAGCAAGGCTTCTTATTGAGGCGCTGTTCTTCTTAGAGTCACCTTCTCTAAAGCTTGGATCACTGAACCTTGAGAAGGATCCTGCATGCTTTTGTCTGTGGGTGGGTCAACCAGTTGATTCTAGCCAGAAAAAGTGGACTGCTGGAGCTTCTCTTGTTAGTCTGTCACTGGAATCCTGTAACAACTCAGTTGGTGTTCAATGTTCTTCTGGATCATCAAATATGTGGAGATGTGTCGAGTTGAAAGGTGCTTGTGTTGAGGTTGCAATGGCAACTGCTGATGGAAGTCCGTTAATAGATATTCCTCCTCCAGGAGGTATTCTCAGAATAGGGGTTGCATGTCAACACTATCTATCCAATACTTCGATTGAGCAATTATTTTTCGTCCTAGATCTTTATGCCTACTTTGGTAGTGTCAGTGAAAAGATGGCCATAGTTGGAAAAAGTAACCGACCAAAGGTAAGAAAAAATGAGTCATTAAGGAGCAATCTTTTTGAAAAGGGTCCAGGAGATTCTGCTGTTAGTTTAGTAGTTAAGGATCTCCAGCTAAGATTTTTGGAATCTTTTTCCAGCGACACGCTAGGATTGCCTCTTCTTCAGTTTGTGGGAGAGAATTTTTCTGTTAGAGTTGGTCATAGGACTTTGGGTGGTGCTATAGCTATTTCTACTAATTTATGCTGGGAAACAGTTGAGGTGGAGTGTGCAGATATCGATAAAAACATGGCTTACGAGAATGGGATAGTGCCGCCTTCTGTTGAAAATGGCCATATAGGTAGCAATGGATACCCTCAACTGAGAGCTGTCTTTTGGGTTCAAAATACTGTACCATTTTTAAATGTCACCATAGTGCATGTGATCCCACATAATGCAGAGGATATGGAGTGCCATAGTTTAAATGTGTCAGCCAGTATCGCTGGTGTTCGCCTTGGGGGAGGAATGCATTTCAGTGAGGCTCTGTTGCACAAATTTGGAATTTTGGGGCCTGATGGTGGTCCAGGAGAGGGTCTTTCTAGAGGGTTAGAGCATTTATCTGCTGGGCCGTTGTCGAAACTTTTCAAAGCTTCTCCTCTGATAGAAAATGAGCTCCAAGATTGCGAGAGTAAGCTATTTTGTTTTCTATGATATGCTATCCACCCTTCTAGTATTTACATATCATAAGTTTCAATGGCCACCTCAATTTTCTCCCATGTTTTGCCCTTACTCTTGTTTTTCCTCCTTTTACAGATGAAAGTCCTGGAATCAAAAAAGAAAGTACCACGTCGCACCTGGGTCCACCGGATGATGTGGATGTATCGATTGAACTCAAAAATTGGCTGTTTGCCCTTGAAAGTGCAGAGGAGATGGCAGAAAAGTGGCGGTTCAGTGATTCTAAAGATTCTAGTAGAGCACAGAGGTGCTGGCACACAACTTTCAGGAGTTTGCAAGTGAAGGCAAAAAGCAGCCAGAGGCATTTGCTAAATAGTAGAGAAATACCATATGGAAGAAAGAAGCATCCCATAGAGCATATCACAGTGAGTTTTTCTGTTTTTACTTGGAGATAGCTCAACAAGATCGAGGCAGTAGTATGAGGTTTTTGAAATATAAATGCATGTCATTTACATAAGATAATAGATAAAACATGAATTGTGATTCTTGTATGATTAAACCATCATCTGAAAACTAAAGTGTTGTGGCACCTGTTTCAAACATCTGACGGAACTGAATCCTACAGAATATAAAATATCTCATATTGTTTTTTCTACATGCATCATGCTGTTGTCCTATTAGAGATGGCCAAATAGGCGGTCTGGGCTGGCTTTTGTCGGGCCGGGCTGAAAAATGGGGGCACAGAACAAATTAAAAACGAAATAATGGTCGGGTTTTGCAGGTCGGGCTGCAAAAAAAATAAAATTAAAATAATGAAAAACAAAAACAGTTAAAATGACTTGTTTGGTAGTAAAAGTTGATCGAGGTGGTCACATTGATGTCAGATCTTGAGATTGTTGTGTAGTCCTTTCTTCCATATTTGATATTTCTGAGTTGTAACCGGCAATGTCAATTTTACGGGTTGGGTTGGGTTAGTGCCGCTTTAGACATGCCGAATTATTTGTGAATAAAAACCGGGTCGGGCCAGGGCGGGTCAAATTAACCCTCCTGTTTGGCCACCTCTAGTCCTAAGGGTAATTCCTTGTCTTAGAGTGTATGTGTTTTCCTTGGCTCTCAGCTAAAGAACTAGAGTAGTTTAAAGTTTTGTGATATTTTTTTCCGATTTTAGGCCGTAGTTTAGGTTTAGTGCAAGAATCAAATAAGATTTTTTTTTGCACAGATTATTGCCGACGGCATAAAGACTTTAAAGCCCCAGCCTTGGAAACACATCCAGCAAAATGGTGAACCAGCAGAAGAGTTCAAGCAAACTTTTGAGGCATATGGTGGGATTAATTTTGAAGTTGATATGGTTATATGCGAGGATGATATTGATGATGCAATGGCCAAGTGGGTGGTTGAAAATGTCAAATTCTCTGTCAAGCAGCCGGTAATAAGATTAGACATATCAGCAGCTTTAAGTTTAATCTTCCTATCCTGTATAAGTACTAATAATTTACTTTGTAGTTTGAGGCAGTTGTGACAAAGGATGAGCTGCAAAACCTTACTCTTTTGTGCAAGTCTGAAGTTGATTCTCTGGGTCGCATAACTGTTGGTATTCTGCGGGTACTTAAGCTGGAAGGTTCTGTTGGCCAGGCAGCAATTGCTCAACTAAACAACCTTGGTACTTTTTTCATCTTGTTGATGAGTTATCATTAAATATAATTTTATCAAGATTCCATTTATGGGGATAGGCTTATTACATATAAAACAGAGTTTTGGGTAAACATGGGAGTGGAAAGATTGGTTCAAAGCTGCAATCAGACTTTGCAGATTGACTAGGAAAGTGATACAACAAATTCAGAAGTAACAGTCGGATTGTGTCCAATTTGTAAACTTGTGATACTAAGTTGAACTTGAGACTTGAGTTCTATAAGGTAGAGATGAATCAATTAAAAATTTGAATTTTAACAATGGTATCCTTCTCAGGATGTGCATTGAATATAAACTCATTCAAGAACATACCTACGTAAGGATGGTAGTTTAACCAAGAAGGCAAGAATAGTCACCTTTTAGTAGAAAATATTCTTCTTTCATGTAAGCATAACTTTCACTTGTTAATACAAGACACTGTTGTGTTCTCATAATATTATTAACTATATATATTCCTGAATGAGATTAAACATAAAATACACATGATATATACTACAATAATTGTTTATTTAGTTTCATTTGGTGGAAAAGAAGTAATATTTTGGATGGAGGGGTGTCTTTATTGTATATTGCAGGTCAGTATAGAATTCTCAGTTACAAAATGTACGGGTGTCCTTTCATCTTCTTTTCATGCTTCTGATTCTTAGTAGTACAAATTTTGTGATATTATTGACTTGCAGGTAGCGAGGGGTTTGACAACATTTTTGGCCCAAATAATTCAAACAATGGTAGTACTAAAGGGAGTGTTGTGGTCTCTCCATCTTCTAAAGTGGTTGGTGGAAGCTGGAATCCAGGGCTTGAATCCACAGTTGCTTCCCTCAAGGCAGCCGTGTTGGATTCTAAGGCCACATGTGCTGTTCTTACTGCTGAATTGGGTAATCAGGAAACATGTGTAGAGCATCTTGATCATATTAAAAAACTCTGCTATAACCTTGAAAGCATGGAGAAATTACTTGCTCAACTGAGACCTTGAATATAATCAGTAATTTTCTTTTTGTTTATGTACAATTTTGTGATAAAAGAGATCCCCACACATAGGTTATCCATTCTTTTTGTTCAAAATGTAGAGTATATGCATCAGTCACAAGGCACCAATTACAGATCCAGTAAATTTTGTTGTATGGCAGAGTGAGACTTGTTACAATTGTAAGCGTTGGATCCTACCTGAAATGGGTTATTTGTAGATATTCAAGTAATTATTACTAGTTTGAATCTCAGGCTCTCAGCCATTTTTTAAAAGCAGTAATGCTTTTTTGGCACGACATTTGATTCTGGAAATATGTCTAAATGATGGAGTTACATTAAATGTTAAGTCTATGATGCGCTTCAAATAGTTACCCTTAAAGGAGTCCTTTAAAATTTCATTATTATTAAACTTCCATCCTTTTGTTAAATAGATGGCTGTAAAATTTTGATGTGGTCATAATACTTGTAGGAAATTCAGTTTTGAGCCATAACTGGGGGGGAGTAAAGGGTAGCCTTATCTTCGGTATTATACTTCCATTTGGTGGCTCACAGGCCACAGCCCCTACCATGGCTTCTTATGTCCTTCAGTTTCTCAGTCCAACGCATCTTCTTCAACCTCAGAATCAACTCTCTCCACGTTTACATATTCAAAGTTCAAATCTCAAAACCAAATGCACGAATTCAGAAAACTCAGCCCCAGATGATTTCCCAATCCCTCCTCTATACTCTGAAGACCCTGAGAGTTTCCCAATCGAAAAACGAAGAAAATCAGAAATAATACGTGACCGAAAATCAAGCAGCGGGTTAGTAAAACCAGATCCACCTAACTATGAAATTGGCTGGAAAAGAACCAAACCGATTCCACTGGAGAAGCCAACTGGGTATATGATTATGGATTTTCTTGAGAAGTTGGAAGAATTAATGGGGAAACAATATGGGTCGACGGAGTTGTTAGAGAAAGTGGGAGAAATAGTAGCGGAGAGAGTGGTAGAAGAAGCTGAAGTGTTGAGAGATGAAGGTAAAGTGGAGGATAGAATGGTTACAGAGTTGTTTAGAGTTTTGAAGTTGATGAAGATGGACTTGGCTATGGTCAAAGCTGCTGTCAAGGATGATACATTACAAGAAAGACTTGAGCAAGCTAAGGCAAGGTGCAGGCAAGCTATCCTTGTCGCCAATTCTTTTTGATTTCTTTTTTAACCGGAAGTAGACCAAGTTATAAGAGTTTTGACTCTTTTACGATGTTACATTTTGGTCGAGTGTAAGATAAAATTTTTGCAGTGCAATGTCTTCTTTCTCCGATATATTGTTGACTTATCCTAGAAACAGAGCCAGATTAAGATTAGATGAAATTATCTGTTACTTGTGGATTTGACTCTGGGTGAAGCTGAAGTTATCGAAAAGTATTGGTAAACTGACAAATTACCATTTTGTTTTCAACTTTTATTTCCTTTATCAGATCTCATTTCCAATTGGTTTCAACACATCTGCAGTGGATTCTCTAAATTTAAACCTCCCTTAGTTAGCTTGTCTTAAATTACAAATGCCAACGTCAAAATTTTGTAAATTGGATAAAAAAGAGAACTGGGTTATGGCAAAAGTAATTCCTGTAATTAGTAAATGACAGAACTATTATTGCTGTACATTGCATATAAATATCTTATTAGTACATATGTTACCTAAATTTATAAACATTGAATACTTGTAGATGATTGTTCTTGATAACCTGTAATATATTTAGCTCCATTTATACCCAGGCTATATGAACAAATTCAACAAGAAGAATGAGACAGAGCAATTTGCAAAATAAGAACAGAACCTGCAAAACAGTCAACATAGAAACAACAATAGTATGATTGTACTAAGAGAAACCAATACTCCAGAACTCGGTATGATCTCCGGTGCACCGGACTTAAGTCTAATAGATTTTTTCTTGATTTTCAAGCCAGTAGTGTCATTAACCTCCACAATAGCTCGAACCCTGACCTTTCTTCTCTTACCTGTGAAAAATCTCTGACTATACCTCACAGCTGTCGCCAAATCAACCCGAAAATTCACACTCGAACCGTTTCGAGGGATTGTTTCCCAGGGCACCCCTCTAGTCTGTATAGTAGTACCGGAAGATTTATCAGAATAAGTACTGCCTTCCGGGCCTTGGTGAAACCCATACCAACCATAGCTTGCAATTTGAAGACTTCTGTTACGGCCATAATAAAATGTGACATTGAGATCATCGTAGGTAATGCCAAACTGTTGCTGGAAATTGACGAATTCGAGGAGGAAGTTGATGGAGGTTTCGTTGGCAGTGGTGTAATTTCTGGCGGTTGTGTTGAGTGCGGGCACGTAAAATTTTTCAACATAAAATGACGCACCTGTGCTAACAATACTTACGCTAAGCCAAGAGAAGAAAAGGATTAGTCCAAAAATGAGTCCAGAGAGTAACAAAAAGCAAAAGAAACAATACATGCAAAAGCGGCTGCAGCAAAATCTGTTTCCCATGATGAATCAATGTAGTACCTGCGTGTGTATGAATGTATTTTTGTGCGTGTGTGAGATATAGGATCAAGTTTACATGTTTGTAGGCGAGTATCCGTGGTAGAGAGAACTCATAAGAATCATAACTGATTAAATTACAGAAGCGTAATTGTTTTGTATACTTTATTTTTCAAGTCAGACATTTACTTGAGGATTTAAAATTGCGACAAACTTTCGTCCCAACCTTAGTTTAAATTACATAGTACTTGTTCTATAAAAATAAAAAATATCGAAGCCTCAGTTTAAGTTCGCAAGTATCACGACTTTGGCGATCGAATTTCAACACTATAGGTACGACTTTTTGGAAATCTCCGTTGACTTGTAAATAAAGATTAGTTTAAAGATTATTCCACCGCGTCCAATTTTGTATACCCCTCCCTTCTCCTTAAATTAAACATCACTTTAAGACCATTCTATTTAATTAAGAAAAAAATTCTATAACACTTTAAATTATTTTCATCTTATCCCATATCACAACTTACCGTTGTTATAGAAAAGTTAATTAAATTTTATATAATTTATAATATATAAAATCAATAAAATAAAAATAATTATAAATTGCTTTTATAAGTATAATTAATTTCATAAAGTTAAATTGAAAAACTAAGATAAATAACCAAAATAAGTACATAATTTTATATGCTTATCAAAATTTAACTTTTGTTTTGAAATCAATCAAAAATTAAACTTAAACTAGTAAATCAGTATTAAGTACTATATAAGACCGATAGCTTTGTGTAATGTTGTGATGAAGGTTATTACAAAGGTGACTGCAAATCGGCTTAAGAAAGTGCTGGATTCTGTAATTTCGGATAACAAAGTGCATTCTTACCAGGTAGACTAATTACTCATAACATCATGATTTCCTTTGAAGTCATGCACTATCTCTATCTGAAAAGGAAGAAGCTTGGCAAAGATTGCTACATGGCTCTCAAGTTGGATATGTCTAAAGCGTACGATCGTATAGAATGAAAATTCATACGAGAAATGCTCCTCGTTTTGATAGCTGGTGGACTCACTTAATATTACAATGTGTGTCAACTGTTGATTTTGTACATGGAGAATTTGAAATGGTTCCTATTAAGCCTAGTCGAGGGCTAAGACAAGGAGATCCCCTATCTCCTTATCTCTTCATTATCTGTGCTGAAGGATTAACAGCTCTGATTAGACAGTATGAAGCTAAGAAGTGGTTGTAAGGGATCAGAATTTGCAGAAAAGCTCCAATAATTAGTCACATGTCACATGTTGTTTGCCGATGACAATTATCTTTACTGTAAGGCAGAGACGGCTAGACGGGGGAAGCTCTTAAAGTAATGGAGTTTTGTCTTCTTATGAAAAAGCTTCAGGGCAGCGAATTAATAAAGGCAAGCCCACATTATTCGTTAGTGCAAATGTTATTCAGTACAACAAGGAGTTGATTTTTCAGGAACTACAGATTCAAGAAGCTGATGATACCTCTAAATATCTGGGACTACCTAACATTTTAGGTAGGAAAAGGTCTGTGATATTTGGATACTTAAAAGATAAAGTCAAAGTCAGTATTCAGAATTAGAATGGGAAGAATGTCTCCAGATCGGCAAAAGAAATTCTAATCAAGACGGTAGCCCAAACTTTGCCCACATACGCCATGAATGTATTTCTTCTTCCTCTAGAATTAACTCGAGATTTGGAGAAAGCCATGTCTAAATTCTTTTGGAACACACACTCCAAGATTACTTGGATGGCTTGGGAAAGAATGTCAAAACACAAACATGCAGGTGGCTTAGGCTTTAAATGTTTGCGACATGTCAATCTATCCATGTTAGGAAAACAATGCTGGCTTCTTATCACTCCGTAAAGTCTGGTTGCTCGAGTTTATAAAGCCAAGTACTATGCAAAAACTGAGTTTATTGAAGCTAAATTGGGAAGTAGCCCTAGCTTTATCTGGCGTAGTATTATCGAAGTAAGGAGGATGATATCTTCAGGGTCAAACTGGAGAATTGGTACAGGTAAGGAGATAAAGATCATGGGTCAACCGTGGCTGAATAGTTTGGAAAATCCGTACATCTATACTAATTCACCATCGTTGACAAATCAAACCGTTGCTTCTTTATTCCGTACTGGTACTAAGGAATGGGACATGGAGGTGATTAATGACATATTCGATTCCAGAGATCAACATTGCATTGTAAACACAAGGGTGGAACAGGAGCTGGAAAGAGATATTTTATGCTGGAAACTAGAACACTCTGGTCAGTATTCAATGAGAAGTGCGAACAAGCTACTTTAGGAACAGAAATGAGCGTGGAATGCGGCTAATAACAGTGGGTTCTGGAAGAAATTGTGGAATATTAAAGCCCATCCAAAGGCTTTAAACTTAACTTGGCGAGCTACTTCTTATTGCTTACCAACTAAGACTATTTTACAGACTAAGCACGTTCAAAGTGATAATATTTGTCCTGTTTGTAATGAGGAGAAAGAAACAATTTTCCATAGTTTGGTGCAATGTAAGGCAGCAGCTTTGTGTTGGCAAATCCACAATCCAAATATCATCACGGATGTGACTATGGAATTTCCAGAGTGGCTAGAAAGGAATTTATCAGGGAAATCGAATCAAACCAATGCAAAAATCATCACTTTGTGTTGGTCTATCTAAAGATCCAGAAATGATATAGTATGGAGTAATAAACGTTAGACTTCAATGAGAATTGTTGCTAAAGCCTCGGTGTATCTTTCACAGTGGACAATAGCTCAGGGTAGACATCTTGGAGCACCTCTTCAACATCCTGTGATAGGAGATGGTGCTATTTACTGGGCAAAAGCCACAATATAATGAAGTAAAGATCACAGTGGATGCAGCAATCTTTGAGGACAAGGGAGCTTCAGGTATAGGGCTCATTGCTCGTAATCATGAAGGTCATCTATTATTAGCAAAAACCAGATGTTTTACTAAGGTAATGAATCCATCTTTAGCTGAAGCAATGGCAGTTATAGAAGCGTTGAGTTGGGCTAAGGAAATGACAGGACATGCAGTCATTATCGAATCGAATTGTTTAGTGGTGGTTCAGCTAATCAGAAGTGCCACTCCTGTACGTTCCAGACTTGGTAAGGTGATTGAGGAGTGAAGAAATTTAGTCCGTGAGTTTAACAACGTAAGGTTGTATTTTATTAAGCGGTTTGCGAATATGTCGGCGCATGAACTTGCTCATGTGTCTCATATGTACCCTGATCGTGTGTTTGATTGGAGGTATGTTCCAATCAATGTTAAGTCTTGTATTTCGAATGAGTTATTGAAGTAATGAATTTGCATTTTGTCAAAAAAGTACTATATAAGACATTATATTTTAAATATAATATGTATTATTTATTAACTTACATCAATAGACAAATCCAATTCATCTGCACTAATTCATGTTTGGGAAATATGGTAATAACTTGGATTTTTCTGAAGTCGTGTGAACACTTTCAGATTGAAGTTATTTGTGGTTCACCCAAATAAATCAATCGGATAAAGTCATAAATTTTGCAAGAAGAGAGAATGTGTTTTTGTTGTGAATTTCAAAAATGAGCCAATGTTTGAAAATGATCAATGCAACACCTATATATAGAAGTCAACAGATGTGTCTTTTGCCAACAGACACATCTTAGTCTTTTGCCAACAGACACATCTCATTCTAACAGTCATGTCTAATGCTAACAGACACATCTTATCCCAACAGGTGTGTCTGATGCCAATGGACCTGCCTCATAAGCAATAATACCGAAATCATAATAAACTCGAACAAAGCGTGCACTCCGCACTCTCCCGACTTGTTCGATGTAATATTACGATTACATTGATCAACTAGTCAATCCAGTTACACTAAAATATCCCATTTTAGCGTAATCCATGATTAACTAAACAAAATCACAACAAATAACAAAGTTATGCATAAATGAAATATCATCACGATTGAATTTCACATTAGTATAGTACACAATTCAAATATTCGAATATCAAGGTATCACTATGGATTGATCCTCTACTATTCATAGTGAATACATGAAGATAATATACACATAAATTTACATTCTCAAATGTTCTTACTCGACACTATATTTTACTAGCCTAGTGTCCTAATCCTTCTTAAGCATATCAAAGCCAAGTCCAAGCTTCTTGAAGCGGCTAAACTTCATGCTCAAATAGGTAGTTCTTTTACTCTCGTACCTGCATATACAATTTTTCAAAAGAACTATTAAGAAGATAAACTTCAACCTCCTCAACTTGCAGGTCTGAACACATACCTTGGGATGATGCTTCTAATGTGTTACAATCTCTAGATGTTAAGCTTTCCACATTGAATTCAGCACCTAATGTAATATTAGATGGGAATTGGGTATCTCAACATGAAAGACTTTTAGATGGACTTTAATCCCATCCCCAAAGCCGACTTGTGCACAAGATCTCTACTCAACCCTTTGGTTAGATGATCGGCTAAATTATGTTGAGTTCTTATAAACTCCACTGATATAACACCGTGCGTGATAAGCTCACGAATCATGCTGTGTCTAACACCTAAGTGTCTAGACTTAACTTTGAACACTTGTCTATAAACATTAGCCAAGGCAGATTCACTATCACATCTGATAGGGTGATATCGGTTTAGGCCACAATGGAATCTCATAAATCAGATTTCTTAGCCATTCAACTTCTTTACCAGCCGCTGATAATGCCACAAATTCAGATTCCATCGTTGAATCAGTAATGTAACTCTGTTTCTTTGATGCCTAAGAGATAGCACCTCCCCCAAGAAGGAATACCCATCCACTTGTGGAAGAATGATCCTCCTTATTGGAAATCCAACTTGCATCTGAATGACCTTCAATAACAGAAGGAAATCCAGTATATGTCAAACCATAACCCATGGTTCCTTTCAAATACTTGAACATTCGGCTTAAGGCTTGCCAATGATGTGAACTTGGTTTGCTAGTATACCTACTAAGCTTTCCAACAACATAAGCAGTATCTGGCCTAGTGCTTATCATGGCATACATAAGACTAGCAATTGTTAGGTTAGAGGACTAACACAATCCGAGATTCACAAATACCAATACAAAGCACTTACAATCAATCGATTAGTTGACAAGATCCACCAAAGCGCGATCACACGTTATTCAAGTATTACTTCTACTTCTATCAATAATAAGTAAAAGCAAAACAAGAACATACACAATATTTGACGTGGAAACACCCACGTCCCAACTCGTATTATTAATCCAATCAATAATTAATAATACATCAAAACAATAACACCTTAACGGTGTCCCAAACCCGATACTTGAGCCAATAATGCTCAAGCATCTCCCAAACAATACTTAAGACTACATCTCTTAAGCTTTCACCACATGAAACAAATACAATATGACTATGTATATATAGCCATCACAGACTTAGCCACCAAGTTACCATACAAGCATAATAATATTTGGTTTCTAATTACCTACCAAATTCTAATCATACTTGGTATCTAATTATCTACCCAAACCCATAACATCATATTGGGTTGAAACCCAACACCAATAGCCCTTGAGTATTCAAGTTGAGATACTGCAACACCTGTATTAGGTAGGAGCTTAATACTAGGATCAAGAGGAGTGCTAACAGGAGAACAATCCTTAAAGTTAAATCTTTTCAGAATCTTCTCAATATAATGAGATTGAGAAATTGAAATATCATTGTTCTCACGCTTGATCCTTATACCAAGAATCACCTCAGCCTCCCCCATGTCTTTCATATCAAAATTAGATGACAAGAACTTCTTGGTTTTATCTACTTGATTTTGGTCAGTACCAAAAATCAACATGTCATCCACATATAAACAAATTATAACTCCTACCAGAAGCATCAAATTTGCTATGCTTGGTTAAGAAAATAACCATTAGACAAGGCCACATTATCAAATTTATCATGGCAATCCTTCGGTGCTTGTTTTAGACCATAAATTGATTTCATCAATTTACACACCTTGTTCTCACAACCAGGCATAACAAACCCTTCGGGTTGTTTCATATAAATCTCTTCATCTAATTCACCATTCAAGAATGCAGTTTTCACATCTATTTGATGAATGACAAGATTATGTATAGCAACAAGTGCTATTAACAACCTAATAGTGAAAGTCCTAGCAACAGGAGCATAGGTATCAAAATAATCAATCCCTTCTTTTTGTCTAAAGCCTTGGATAACCAATCTGGCTTTGAACTTATCTATTGTACCATCCAACTTCATTTTCTTTTTGAAGATCCATCTATTTCCCAATGCTTTACAGCCAGCGGGCAGATCACTCAATTCCCATGTATTATTTTTCATGATAGAATCCATTTTATCCTGGATAGCTTCTTTCCAGAATGCAACTTCCCTTGATGTCATAGCTTCGCTAAAAGTATTTGGATCCTCCTCAATAATAAAACAATATTATTATTGATATTCAATTTCATCTCTAGAACCTTCTACTAGATAAAGATGAAAATAATCTCCAAAAGACTTTGCTTTTCTAGCTCTAGTGCTTCTCCTTGGTTCAGACGGTCCATGAACATCTTCAGTAGAAACTGAGTTCCTACTAGAAGAATTCTGAAGCATGTCCCTTGGTCTAGGTATAGATGTAAATCTGTTTTTAACAAAGATAGCATCTCTTGACTCGATAATCGAGTTCATAGACATATAGTCATTAGATTCTAACACATAGAATCTATATGCGATGAAATGCTCAGCATAACCAACAAAGATATAATCTATACCACGTTCACCCAAGTTTTTTCTTTTGGGTTCAGTGAGTCTTACAACTGCTCTACATCCCCAAACTCTCAGAAAACTCAATTTTGGTGACTCTTTATACTAAAATTCATAAGGGGTAATCTTATTCCTCTTACTTGGAATTCGTTTCAATAAATAACATGCTGTTAACATAGCCTCACCCTAAAATCCTCACTTAAACCCGAGTAGGATAACAAAGAATTAATCATTTCTTTCAAAGTCCTATTCTTTCTTTCTACCACACCATTTTGCTGTGGTGTATAAGGAGCCGTGGTTTGATGCATTATACTAGTATATCGAAAGTATACCGGATCATAATACTCACCTCCTCTTTCAGTACGTAGATTTTTAATCATGGTACTCTTATGTAGCTCTACTTCTTCTTTATATATTTTAAAGAAGTCAAGAGTTTCATCCTTTGCATGTAACAAATATACATAACAATATCTAGAAGCATCATCAATAAAAGTAACTATATACTTTTTATTTCCTAATGATGGTGTAGAATTAAAATCACATAAGTCAGTATGTATTCATACACCCTATTAGCATCTTTAAAGGGCATTCTAGTTATCTTTATTAACATGCATGTTTTACATTTTTCATTGTTTAAATCAATAGCAGGTATGAGACTAATTTTAGACATATCCTTTATTCTTTTATAGTGTACATGTCCTAGTCTAGCATGCCATAATTCTGGTCTATTCAAATTATTGCTAGTACTAGTAGAAGCCATGCAAGCAGATTCATCATTAAATGGAGTATTTACATTCAACATAAACATACCATTACATAAATAGCCAAAGCCAACAAAAGTGCCATGTTTTGACAAGAAATACTTGTCACTTTCATAAACTTGTTTATATCCGAAATTATTTAATACAACACCAGACAAAAGATTCTTTCGAATCGAAGGAACATACAACACATTATTTAATAATATACATTTTCTAGAAGTAAAAACCGGCTTGACATTTCCTATTCCTTTGATCGGTTCAGTTGCAACATTTCCCATCTTTAAAATAGATTCATCTTCGATTGGTTGAAAGTCTATGAACCAACGAAGATCTTTACATACATGACTCGTTGCTCCTGAATCAATCCACTAAGTCACATTATCATCTTGCACATAAAATGCCTCAGATATTAGTGATACATGATTCTGACCAGAATTACAATTTTGTATTAAAATCTGACCTTGTTGCTTTTCTGGATCCTTGGATCCACTTGGACCAGCATTTTGCTTTTCCTTCTTTTCTTTACCAACCCGACAATCCTTCTTGAAATATAGGTTTGCCACACTTCCAACATGCCATCTTAGGCTTTTTGTTGGAAGAGTTATTATTTCCTTTAAACTTCCGTTTATCACCCTTGCCATTCTTAGAATTCTTAGAAGATCCACCATCTTCAACCATATTCACAGAAGAGTTACTGACTTGGTTCTTGCCCTTAGGACTATTATCAATTTCTTGTGTCCTCAAAGCCTCTTCAATTCTAAAGTGACTTCCAAGTTCAACCAACGTCATCTCATCTTTATTATGTTTCAAGGTGTGTTTAAAATCCTTCCATGATGGTGGCAGTTTGTCTATAACACCGTAAACAGAGATAGATTCATCCATCTTCAGATTGTGTTGAACAAACTGTCCCAGAATCCTTAACAATTCATTGTTTTGTTCCATCACCGGTCTAGAATCGACCATTTTATAGTTCATAAAATTACTGACAAGAAACTTCTTACTAAAAGCATCTTCTGCCATGTACTTGGATACAAGAGAATCCCACAATTCTTTCGCCGACTCAACATATTGGTATACATCGAAAAAGGGAATCGGACATACCGTTTAAGATGTTACCGCGGCAGATGTAGTCATCATTTTCCCATTTGCAGCGCTTCCTTGTCTGTTCAACAGTTTCATTCTCGATCACTTCAGGCATGGGGGTACTCAGAACATACACAACCTTCAGCATGGTCAACAGAAAATGCATCTTCTTCTGCCATCTTCTAAAATCCTGACCCTCAAACTTGTCCAGTTTTGCAAACTTGCTTGTCATATCTTTTGCAGATTCTCCGTTCGTCATCTTCAGAAACAATTAAATTCAATCTTCGTTGGGGAAATATGGTAATAAGTTGGATTTTTCTGAAATCGTGTGAATACTTTCAGATTGAAGTTATTTGTGGTTCACCCAAATAAATCAATCGGATAAAGTCAGAAATTCTTCAAGAAAGGAGAATGTGTTTTTATTGTGAATTTCAAAAATGAACCAATGTTTGAAAATGATCAATGCAACACCTATATATAGATGTCAACTGATGTGTCTTTTGCCAACAGACACATCTCAGTCTTTTGCCAACAGACAAATATCATTCTAACAGTCATGTCTAATGCTAACAGACATATCATATCGCAACAGGTGTGTCTGATGCCAATAGACATGCCTCATAAGCAATAATACCGAAATAATAATAAACTCGAACAAAGCGTGCACTCCGCACTCTCCCGATTTGTTTGATGTAATATTACGATTACATTGATCAACTAGTCAATCCAATTACACTATAATATCCAACAATTCAGTGCCGTAGTATAACTATAGATGCTTAGCTGCGCATTTGGATAGAACGTGAAAGACACACATATTTGACTTAGTTGACATAACTTTGATAGAACTAGTTTTAAATTTCTTTAGTGATGATTATTTTTCTTTAACAAGGTTTGGTGATGATTCTAATTCTATCAACTGAATATAGTAGAATCATCTGTCAATTTTAAATAAACATAAAAGAAATGATTAAATTTTTTAATTTTGGTTACCAGTACACATACAAGCTTAAAATATAGCTTTCTGAATGCGATGGTAGTGCTGTAGATTTAGTGAGGATTGTAATTATTTATAAGTTCTATCATCACTGTCCTCGATAATAAAATCTTTGTCATCTTCACCATTAGTGGTACCATCATGATTCAAAATCAACACTCTATTTTCTAAGTATAACACATAAGTTTTTAGTTTCTACATTAAGAGGGTGATATTCTAAGTTTGTGTGTATGTGTATTGGTAAAATATAAAAAGTTTCATGTTTACTACATTGATGCTTAAAATATAAATAATCAGATATATAAATGATCCAACAATTATTTGGAAACATTTAAAGGAAAGATTTGGCTACCACAAAACAATGATACTTAATTTGTAAAGCTCATTCTGGTGGGTTTGCACTTGTGTTTATAAGATTTTAACAATGCAAGCGAGTACAATTTTGCAATAGTTAAAATTACTTCTCACCTTGAAGTTATGTGATGAGATTATCAGTGATAAGGTAAGGTAGTTAAACTTATTCCACTTTTTAGTTCATAGTAACCGATAATCCATGCGAAGCACGGATCAATTATCTTAAATTTCTAATTTTTAATTTTTTTAAATAAAATTATTTATCATATTATTTTGATTAAATAATTTAATAACTTTATTTACTTTGATACTAATATTTTAAAAATTTCCATATTTCTGTTGACCATAATCTAATTATCAATAATATTAAGCTTTGGATCAAGAGAGAACCAAATACTAAAATAGGATTGAAGAACCATTATTAGTCGTTGGATTATTAATGACTCATTTATTAAAATCTTTTATTTTTATTAATATTTTTTATCTCACATAACTTTGGCTGATTTTTTCAATCTTCTCTCTTCAAAAATTTTAATTTATTTTGTTAAACTTATTTTACAAAGAAATAATCCCGAAATAGTAGTGTTGTACCGCAGAACCTATTTTGTTTCGTAGTAAAAATACAATATATTGCTACTGAATTTCAAAGTTGAGCAATTTTACAACTGAATTTGTTTTATTTTAAATTCTACAATTAAACTTACTTTTTTAACAATATTCTGCTGCTAAACTTATCTCATATTTAATTTATATAATAATTTTAATGTTTTATAACTGATCTTTATGCATCCGAATTTTGAAGCCAATCACATGAATTCTAAAGTTGTGCAAGTGAGCTTACTTGTATTTGAATATTCTATTATTGAACATTTAATCTCATACATTGTATTTATACAATAACTTGAGTATTTTCACAAAAATTGATGAAAATATTGGAAAATTTTTATGATGTTAATGGAAGATTTTGTGATTGATGTTGGTGTATGATTATACTATCAATCAAATATGAATGTCTTTAAATTATATAACTTATGTTTTTGGACAACTTTTGTAATAACCTTAACTTTAGCAATGCTACAGTGATCACATGAATAGTAAATTTTGAGGATTTAGGGAAATGGTATGTAAGTACTCTATAATAGAAACAGAAAATGAATAATCGGAAACCATATTAGTGATGTACTATGAAAATAAGTGACTCGAAACGATGACGGATTTCAGAGATTCCTGAGTATGGATTTTAAGATGTTTGATTTCAATTGAGGACTATTGTATTTGATATTAAGGAGCATGGAGATTTAACAAGGATTATTTATATTGAGAAATTATATGAAATTAAGTTAAGCCAAGGAATGAGCAAACCAAAGAAATGTCAAGGGAATTTGGAATTTTAAACGATTTCGAAACCACTTGGATAATGAGGTATATTCGAAACGAATCGCAATTAGGCGAGTATGGAAACAAAATAACCAAGATTAGTAATATAACAAGGATACATACCGCATTATTATTTACCAAGATTATTAGCATTTTACTTAGAAAATCAAAGATGAGATTATTAGATCATCCAAGTGACATCATTGGTGACATAACTTTCCACCAACACTTGATTATGGACAAATTAGTAACTTCACATGGGGGAATTATCTATCAACTTCACTAAGTTTCTATAAAACTCTAGAACACTCAAGATTTAGCTAGATAATATCACAATAATGCATTGTAGACAAGATAAGATCAAAACGAAGCAAGAGAAATCCATTACTCTCCATTTCTCTCAAACTACCCAGCAAGAACAAGGAGGAAAGAAAAATTCATATCTCCATTTCTATCCATGATAAAATCACCAAATTTTAACCCAAGCCTCTCCACTCCATGGGAAATATTCGCTCCAAATTTGATAGCAATCCAAGTAGTGTAGACTAGGCAAATAACCTCCCCAAGTTGATGAAGCAAACTGTCCAGATTGTTGACAGTTTCTGGGATGATTTTCAAACAGCCATATCTCCTTCATTACTCAATGGAATTTTGTGTTCTTTATATGGTTTGAAATCCGGTGAGATGCTCTACATCCTTCCTTTAGAAGCTTGTACATAAAACCTCGGTAAGGGCCTCGTTTTTCATGATCTTTCAGTCGGTTTCTAATAACTCCGAATTACTAACTTTGTTTTCTTCAATTCTTTTGATCATCCAAGCTTACCCAAGGCTATACAAGGACTATACAAGGTTTAGAAAGATATTACACACATCAAGGAAGGTAGCCATCTTTGGAAACCCTAGCTTTTACTTTGAGTTTAGTGGTTTAGTGAGTTATAAAGCTTTGATGCATGTTTAGGACCTTAGATTTATGATTGGGCTTGATTGATTGTCACAAATGGTATCCTAGTAGCATAGGCAGTGGATACCCTTTGTTGAATGTTAAATTTGAGGTATGAGTTGTTTGGAGATGGTATGATATTTGGAGTATTTATATTTTTGGATTATTCGATTTATAGCCGTCGTAATGACAAATTGCTGTTGAGGCTTAAAACAGTAGGCACCCGAGACACATACCCTCTGTAAATGTTGAACCACTGCCTATAACTTGTAGATCTTGTTTCATAGATCATTTTGGCGAAAGCCTTGTAGCATTTTGATTTACGGTTTAGGAGAAATGGCCAAATTCGTAAAAGTGGTTCGATCGCATAAGTGCTAAGTTCACGACTTCAATTGAACCCCTTAATGGTATGATTTTGGTGGCAAATCAAGTTTATTAAATACTAGATATCATAAGGTGTATGTGTACGAAGGAATCACCTCGAAAGAGTAAACGGTTAATTTTATAGAAAAGTTTAAGCCGAGGTCGCGTAAGTGAAAACCACTGAAAACCGAGAAAACGTAATTGTGTCAACTTTGAAGCTATAATTACCATACTTAAACATCTTTAAAAGTTATGAAATTTTGGGACAATATATTAATGTGAATAGAGAATCAAACCCCACTGACCTTGTGTCAAAATTCAAAATTTATATTTTATGAGAATTTTTACAGTCAAGTGTGGTCGATAAGGAATCCTAAAGGAAATGGTGTAAATCGTTGAAACTTTTATTGAGTCTAAAAATGGTTATGTTCTTGGAACTTTTGGGCTATTAATGATATGCTAAACATATATTATGTGTCAAGGGTATTGCTATATAAGGGTTAAGTGGTTAAGTGGAATATATTCTGATGGTGATCCTTTTCGTTTCTATAGATACTCGAGACGAGCACCAGATCATACTTTTTGGGATTAGAGATCGAGGCAAGATTTCTTCTATCTTTACTTTGAAAAATTATTTATCTTCAAAAGAAAAATGATTTCATGGAATATATATATGTGCTTCTATTATTATTATATTGTTAAGGATTTGTTTTCCTGATTTTGGAAATTAAAGGGAGATGTATATGAATATGAGTATGGATATGGATTAAAGGGAGCAAGATTTCTTTTATCCATATTTTGATAAACTGTTTATGTTCAAAGGAAATGGTTTTGGTGGATAATATATGAATCTTATATGATGAGATGATTAGGGATATATTCCCTCTTTACTGAGATTTTTGAATATGGATACGAATATAGATAGAGCGAATATACTTTATGTTTTAAAGGGATATGAAAGAATGGTATCAATTGTTATCTAGAGTTATATGTTTATAATATTATGTTAAAAATATTCTTTTTAAATAATTGTGATTTAATAAATATAGGAATTTAATAATTGTGATTTAATAGACGGAATATTTTATATATATAAAAGCGTATTTGATTTCATTGAATACAGAGGAGATGTCTGAGTCATAATCAAAGTATTATGACATATATATTTTTTAAAGGTGATGATAAATGGAAATGGAAATGATATATGTGAATGGAAATGTGAATGGAAATGGAAACGGAAAAATGGAAAATGTGGAATGGTGTTTTATAATTGGAATAATGATTTGACAAAAAGGGGGATTGCAACAATAAGCGTAAGAGGCTGTGTGCGGCACAGTCCAACACTCAATATTTATTACGGCCCAAGAGTTGCCGAAGGAGGATGTAGCAGGTAGCCTTCCTCCAGGGTTGATTACTAGGTGGGATCATCCCTTCTACTAGTAGAAAACAGAGAGCAGGTATGGTCAGACGACTGATCATCGTCCCACGTATCTGGTGCTAGCAGATATCCCCAAAGTATTTAAAGAAAGAATTGAAAATGGTTACAGTTTTATATACGGGAAAAGGAAAAAAAAAATGGTATGAAAAGTATGGAAATGTTTTATGGATTGAAGAGAAACTGATTTTATATTATTTTTTTTATAATTGTTGTATTAAAGGAAATGGAAGGATTATATTGAAAGTTTTTACTCAAATGTTATATTACCTTGAGATATTATACTGAGATGATGTACTGAAATTATATTATATTAGAAGAGAAACTGATATTATATTGTTTTATATATTTTTCTTATAAAGGAAAAATGGATGGTGTATTGAATAATTATTGATTAATTATTTTCTTAATTCTTATAGTGGACTTTCCGTTTATAAATATATATATATATATATATATATATATATATATATATATGCTTTAACTTTGATTTCTGGTTTACAAAATCTATCTTGCTGAGCTATTATAGCTCACTCTTGCTATTTATTTATATAACAGCTAGATCAGGTGCCGAAACGTCGCAGTACAACCCGGAAGAGGGTAAAGGGGAAGTCTACCTTATGAGAAAGTATCGACATCTGTTCACAAGGTAGTATATACTTATTTATGGGTATAATAGATGGTATTCTGGGATTGTAACAAAAGTTTATCTTTAACCGCTATCATTAATGGATGTTGTTCTCTGAGCACATGACTGGTGTGTTAATATTAAAGTGTGGGGTCTATTGTGTGAGTTTTATTATGCATTTATATTCCAGCTGCCAAGAGTAGAATTTTAATGAATGGAAATTGGACCGTGACGGCCTGGATCCATGACCCCTGATCTAGGGGTGTCGCAGATGGTATCAGAGCTAAGAGTCATAATGCTCAGGAACAAAAGTGATAATAATAAATATATCAGTAATAATATAAACTGGGAACTCCCATTGAGTTCAAGGGTGGTATATCGAATGTAGCATTTATTCTTAGTAGTGATTATAATTTTATAGATTATCACTAATAAAGGTTTATGTTTTACTATAGGGAGAGGAGATTGGTGAGCCAAAGTTAAAGGTATTTAAAGTCTTCTTGTGTTTAAGAGAGTTTGAAGAAATATTGTAAGTGGATTGGTGAACAGAAACTAATCGTTTCGATTGTTTGTAGAGGTGAAAGGGTGAAACTGAGGTTGATCGGTAAAGCCAAGATATACCTTAAGGACCAAGACAGACTGAGACATTCCGAGATTGACTTAAATGAAAAGGTTATTATGCCAAAAATGTTAAGTTTATGTAGCACACGGGATTGGTATGGGAAAGGGAATACTTGATGTATCGGGAAGTGTACGTTAGATAACCTCGTGAGTATACGAGATATGTTAGAATATGCAATTTAGAAGTATAGTTTGAAGGGTCCTTAATACCAGAGCAGTGTCAGGTCAAGACGATCAATATTACGAAAGTATATCGATTAGAAGGTTGTGTTCTATTATGTATCAAGGCAGAGAGTATCGAGCCAAGTCACGACTAAGTAAATGAAGATAATTGGGAATAACAGACGATAGGTTAAGGCCACATGGTGAGTGCCAATTTTAAGAAATTTTGGAGGGTACGCAGTCTAAGATATAAATAGTATTTGAGGAAAACCTTCCATTATTTGGATTTTCAATTGGGCAGAGGCTATTAACGGTACCTATTTTCAAGCTCCTAAAGCCCTGCTAAATTATATTATTGAGTTTCAAATTTTCCTCTACTAATGGGTAATTATTCATTAAGTGCCGGTATCTTTAAAAAAAAAAACTTTCTGGTACCCTTGGGGATGTGTTTCAAAATTTTATTTTATCTATCTTATTCAAAATATTCCTCTAAGATTACTTTCGGAAGATGGTATTGATCATTTTGGATTTAAAATTTTCTTTGTATTTTTACTACAACTAAGAGGAACAATCCTATATGTATACACAAGGACGATCTGTCTTTGTGATTGAAAGTCGGAGGGGACGCCCTCACTTGTGTGACATACGGGTTCTTCCATCATATTGATTTCTCAAATATTCTTTTGTTTCGAATAAAGGTTATTTAAAACTCTTAATTTTATAAATTATTGTGGAACCCTTGCTTGTTTCTGGGTTCGTTTCAATTCAAAGTCTCTTAAATTCTATTAATTGTTTTGAATATAGAAGATTTCATTAATGGATGGAAGCAATTTTTATAGTATACGTGATTATACGAGGAAACTCGAGATTCCAAGGGAAACTTCGTTAAGAGATAATTAGAGCTAGAAGCGTTTCAATATAAGAGAGGAAGGAATTTCGTGAGAAGAAATGGGTATATTTGATGATTAGTAAGAGAAAAGAATATGATGAATTTTAAGGTATAATTGAGATTTACTATTGAGAGTAAGGTGTATTTTGAGGATAGAGTCAGAATAAGAATAAACAAAGGAAGTGGGGATAATTAATGAAGGATTCGAGGTGCAATAACTTTTAGTGGGGGAAGGCCAATATTGTGACGAATACCCTAAGTAGCAGAGAGAGATTAAAGATGTTAATTATTCAAAGGATTAATCCAAAAAGGTGTAAATGAGTAAAACTTGAGGTAAAGATTTTAATGAGAATAACAAAGGGAAATTTCAGAGGTGGAGTAGATAGTATATAATGAAGGAACTAAGGTGGATCAGCAAGATGTAAAGAGTGTATAGTGAACAATAGACATATGGGATAAGGTATTCGGAGGAAATTGCAGGTACGCTCTAATTTAACTATTTAAGTGTAAATGTTTGGTTAGGGATCGACTAAGTCAATGAATGGTGTAGGTAGGTTGACAATCCAGATAAGGAAAATCAATATCTGTTAAGGGTCAGAGAACTCTATAAAAGGAGATTAAGAGTATTGGGGAAAGTGCGAGAATATTTTACAAGGATGAAAGGAAAGTATATGTTTGTGTAAGTACGAACAGGAAATATACATTAAAAATAATATTTTCTTACAATTGTTTCAAGAAATATTAGTAGAATTTATTTTCTGGAAAATTTTACAGAAGTGAGATATAGGAATATTGAGGTGTTAATATTTATGTCATGATAGAGATCAAAATATAGCCAAACCATAGTGAGATACACTACCATACAGGAAAGGCCAATGTGGTGGTCGAGGCAATAGTAAAAAGGGAGGAGAAAGAGGAGATATTATAGAATGATCAAATACAGGAAGAGATTGGCAAAGGAAGATAATGAAAGAACTGTTATTGATAAGCTAAATGGCATGTTGGTGAATGACAAGCAGGTTATGTTGGTGTATTTTGTGCAAACAAGATAGAGATATTATGAAAGGAAAAGGATAGAGGAAGTAGTGACGAAGTTAGAAGGTGTGGATGAAAAAGGTACCTATGGACATTTCCAACATGATTCCGGGATGGAATCATTTTAAGGGGGGAAGACTGTAATAACACTAACTTTAGCAATGCTACAGTGATAACATGAATAGTAAATTTTGAGGATTTAGGGAAATGGTATGTAAGTACTCTATAATAGAAACAGAAAATGAATAATCGGAAACCATATTAGTGATGTACTTTGAAAATAAATGACTCGAAACGATGACGGATTTCAGAGATTCCTGAGTATGGATTTTAAGTTGTTTGATTTCAATTGAGCACTATTGTATTTGATATTAAGGAGTATGGAGATTTAACAAGGATTATTTATATTGGGAAATTATATGAAATTAAGTTAAGCCAAGGAATGAGCAAACCAAAGAAATGTCAAGGGAATTTGGAATTTTAAACGATTTCGAAACCACTTGGATAATGAGGTATATTCGAAACGAATCGCAATTAGGCGAGTATGGAAACAAAATAACCAAGATTAGTAATATAACAAGGATACATACCACATTATTATTTACCAAGATTATTAGCATTTTACTTAGAAAATCAAAGATAAGATTATTAGATCATCCAAGTGACATCATTGGTGACATCACTTTCCACTAACACTTGATTATGGACAAATTAGTAACTTCACATGGGGGAATTATCTATCAACTTCACTAAGTTCTATAAAACTCTAGAACACTCAAGATTTAGCTAGATAATATCACAATAATGCATTGTAGACAAGATAAGATCAAAACAAAGCAAGAGAAATCCATTACTCTCCATTTCTCTCAAACTGCCCAGCAAGAACAAGGAGGAAAGAAAAATTCATATCTCCATTTCTATCCATGATAAAATCACCAAATTTTAACCTAAGCCTCTCCACTCCATGGGTAATATTCGCTCCAAATTTCATAGCAATCCAAGTAGTATAGCCTAGGCAAATAACCTCCCCAAGTTGATGAAGCAAACTGTCCAGATTGTTGACAGTTTCTGGGATGATTTTCAAACAGCCATATCTCCTTCATTACTCAATGGAATTTTGTGTTCTTTATATGGTTGGAAAGCTGGTGAGAAGCTCTACAACCTTCCTTTAGAAGCTTGTACAGAAAACCTCGGTAAGGGCCTCGTTTTTAATGATCTTTCAGTCGGGTTCTAATAACTCCGAATTACTAACTTTGTTTTCTTCAATTCTTTTGATCATCCAAGCTTACCCAAGGCTATACAAGGACTATACAAGGTTTATAAAGCTATTACACACATCAAGGAAGGTAACCATCTTTGGAAGCCCTAGCTTTTACTTTGAGTTTAGTGGTTTAGTGAGTTATAAAGCTTTGATGCATGTTTAGGACCTTAGATTTATGATTGGGCTTGTTTGATTGTCACAAATGGTATCCTAGTAGCATAGGCAGTGGATACCCTTTGTTGAATGTTAAATTTGAGGTATGAGTTGTTTGGAGTGGATGGTATGATATTTGGAGTATTTAGATTTTTGGATTATTCGATTTATAGCCGTCGTAATGACGAATTGTTGTTGAGGTTTAAAACAGTAGGCACCCGAGACACATACCCTCTGTAAATGTTTTGGCGAAAGCCTTATAACATTTTGATTTACGGTTTAGGAGAAATGACCAAATTCGTAAAAGTGGTTCGATCACATAAGTGCTAAGTTCATGACTTCAATTGAACCCCTTAATGGTATGATTTTGGTGGAAAATCGAGTTTATTAAATACTAGATATCATAAGGTGTATGTTTGCGAAGGAATCACCTCGAAAGAGTAAACGGTTGATTTTATAGAAAAGTTTAAGCCGAGGTCGCGTAAGTGAAAACCACTGAAAACCGAGAAAACGTAATTGTGTCAACTTTGAGGCTATAATTACCATACTTAAACATCTTTAAAAGTTATGAAATTTTGGGACAATATAGTAAGGTGAATAGAGAGTCAAACCCCACTGACCTTGTGTCAAAATTCGATATTTATATTTTATGAGAATTTTTACAGTCGAGTGTGGTCGATAAGGAATCCTAAAGGAAATGGTGTAAATCGCTCAAACTTTTATTGAGTCTAAAAATGGTTATGTTCTTGGAACTTTTGGGCTATTAATGATATGCTAAACATATATTATGTGTCAAGGGTATTGCTATATAAGGGTTAAGTGGTTAAGTGGAATATATTCTGATGGTGATCCTTTTCGTTTCTATAGATACTCGAGACGAGCACCAGATCATACTTTTTGGGATTAGAGATCGAGGCAAGATTTCTTCTATCTTTACTTTGAAAAATTATTTATCTTCAAAAGAAAAATGATTTCATGGAATATATATATGTGCTTCTATTATTATTATATTGTTAAGGATTTGTTTTCCTGATTTTGGAAATTAAAGGGAGATGTATATGAATATGAGTATGGATATGGATTAAAGGGAGCAAGATTTCTTTTATCCATATTTTGATAAACTGTTTATGTTCAAAGGAAATGGTTTTGGTGGATAATATATGAATCTTATATGATGAGATGATTAGGGATATATTCCCTCTTTACTGAGATTTTTGAATATGGATACGAATATAGATAGAGCGAATATACTTTATGTTTTAAAGGGATATGAAAGAATGGTATCAATTGTTATCTAGAGTTATATGTTTATAATATTATGTTAAAAATATTCTTTTTAAATAATTGTGATTTAATAAATATTATTTGATTACTATTTAATACTTTTAAAATAGACGGAATATTTTATATATATAAAAGCGTATTTGATTTCATTGAATACAGAGGAGATGTGTGAGTCATAATCAAAGTATTATGACGTATATATTTTTTAAAGGTGATGATAAATGGAAATGGAAATGATATATGTGAATGGAAATGTGAATGGAAATGGAAACGGAAAAATGGAAAATGTGGAATGGTGTTTTATAAATGGAATAATGATTTGACAAAAATGGGGATTGCAACAATAAGCGTAAGAGGCTGTGTGCGGCACAGTCCAGCACTTAATATTTATTACGGCCCAAGAGTTGCCGAAGGAGGATGTAGCAGGTAGCCTTCCTTCAGGGTTGATTACTAGGTGGGATCATCCCTTCTACTAGTAGAAAATAGAGAGCATGTACGGTTAGGCGACTGATCATCGTCCTACGTATCTGGCGCTAGCAGATATCCCCAAAGTAATTAAAGAAAGAATTGAAAATGGTTACAGTTTTATATACTGGAAAAGGAAAAAAAAATGGTATGAAAAGTATGGAAATGTTTTATGGATTGAAGAGAAACTGATTATATATATATATATATATATATATATATATATATATATATATATATATTTATAATTGTTGTATAAAAGGAAATGGAAGGATTATATTGAAAGTTTTTACTCAAATGTTATATTACCTTGAGATATTATACTGAGATGATGTACTGAAATTATATTATATTAAAAGAGAAACTGATATTATATTGTTTTATATATTTTTCTTATAAAAGAAAAATGGATGGTGTATTGAATAATTATTGATTAATTATTTTCTTAATTCTTATAGTGGACTTTCCGTTTATAAATATATATATATATATATATATATATATATATATATATATATATATATATATATATATATATATGCTTTAACTTTGATTTCTGGTTTACAAAATCTATCTTGCTGAGCTATTATTGCTCACTCTTGCTATTTATTTATATAACAGCTAGATCAGGAGGTACAACCCGGAAGAGGGTAAAGGGGAAGTCTACCTTATGAGAAAGTATCGACATCTGTTCTCAATGTAGTATATACTTATTTATGGGTATAATAGATGGTAGTCTGGGATTGTAACAAAAGTTTATCTTTAACTGCTATCATTAATGGATGTTGTTCTCTGAGCATATGACTGGTGTGTTAATATTAAAGTGTGGGGTCTATTGTGTGAGTTTTATTATGCATTTATATTCCAGCTGCCAAGAGTAGAATTTTAATGAATTGAAATTGGACCGTCACGGCCTGGATCCATGAACCCGGATCTAGGGGTGTCACAACTTTACCCCTGATCTATATAGAATAAAATCTTGACGGCCCAAGTTGTATATAATACTATATTCTCGACTTTTATTTCGATTGTGTTGAGTGTTGAATATACCAAAAAGAATACAGAGGGGGGGGGTGAATGGATTCTCGACTTTTCTTTTGAATCTGTTTAGTCGTGTATGTGTTTTTGTGCTCAAAAAAATATGAGTGCGGAAATATAAGACACAACAACACAATACTCACTTTAATTTAATGTTTTATTAGATCAAAATGTTGCTACAACCTGAGAACACAATTTCGTATTCTCAGCTTCTTTCTCAGAGAGATATTACTTGTAAAAACTATTTATCACTCTGTTTTATACTTGCTAAAGAAGTAGGGTTGTTCACTTATATCATGTGAACAACTTGCTTACTACAAATAAGGTAGCAAACAAATTTGCTTTCTAATGTGTCTATCCTATTTGAGTAAACATCCAAGCTGCTACAAATTTGACTTCTTAGAACTCTGTTCAGATCCACTTCTTTAGCTCTTTGTCTCTTGTACTATCTCTCCAAGCTTCTTTGTAGGCTTTCCAAGGTGCTTTACAGTATGTGGTCCATAAAGCGTCTTGGATTGTTGCAGGTTTCTGACTTGTACAATTCTTCAGTATTTTGTCTCCAAGATTGTAGTCGAGAAGTAACTCTGTTGGTGATTCGAGAACTAGAATTGGCTTAATCGATAACTCTGAGTTCTCGAATACTGTTGAGCTGACATATCGAATCACTTCTCGAATAGGTCTTTTCTCTAAGAATCCTTGAGATATCGAATAGAGCATTTTACTTATCGAATCCCTGAGATATCGAATAGCTTCCTGAGTCATTGAGATATCGAATGCAACATTGACTTGTTGACTCCTAGAGAACTCGAATGATACTTTGACTTGTTGACTTCTTGAGTTCTCGAATGGAGTAGTCGACATGTCGAATCTCTGAGATATCGAATGAGATATCGAACAGTAATATCAGAGATATCGAAAAGTGTCTCTTGAGATATCGAATCCCTGACTTCTCGAAAGGTAGACTTCTCGAATATGACAACATACTTCTCGAATAGGTACTTAGGCAAATCTTCATTCTTCGAAATCCAACTGTGTTTATTTTGACAGTCTTATTCTTCAACCTTGAGGCATGATCCATGGATCTTCATTCAAGCATTATTCTTTGACTTTAATTACAGTTACACAGATAAAATTGATGCCTATTACAAGTACTACAACAAGTAGAAACTCTACAACTAGAGGTTCCCTCAGTCAAGAGGTCATGTAAGTTATGCATAGCATTACAAACAATTAGGCTTGTTATTAGATGTACTCAGGCATGCCTCTGTGACTAACAATCTCCCCTAGATTGTGAGTATGACCCTTAGTCACAATTTCATGTCTGATAACAAGCCTAACATACATAAAGATAAAACTTGAAAAGTACAGGTATGTAATTTGATTGAAAATACAAAGAGGCATCCTTACAAGTTATGAAGAATTACTAGCCATATCCTTTTAGATTCATCTCTTGAGATTTGGCTTGCGGATTCTCATTTTTCTTCTTTTCTTCAGCTTCTTTAGCTTTATTCTTTGCATTTTCTTCCATAGCAAGAACAATGTCTTCTATAGCAGTGAGTTCCTCAATTAGAGGAGAGCCTGATAGATCTTTAAGAACTCATTCAGCTATTTCTCAGAGTAGGAACTGATGTAGTCCATTCTAATCTTCACAGTTCTTCCATATTTCTTGTATTCAATAATGTAACGATTATACTTGACTCTACACAGACCCATGGCTCTTAACTCATCAGCCTTAGCTTCCATAGCAGCAAACTCCTCCTCTCTTTTCTTGAACAGCTCATCACTTTTCTTTTTCTGTTCTGCTTGGTGATCTCTCTTCATCTTGACAAAGTCAATCAACTCCAACTTCCATACTCTTTCCATTCTATCTTTAGAATCCAACATAGCAATAATCCTTTCTATATCATCTAGCTTGCCCCAATGCTGACATGTCCCTTGCCTGAATTTCTTCCGTCTTCCATCAGTATATTTAATTTCAAGACTGTCATCAACAATCGCAACATGATAGATTCTTTGAGCCCATAGGAAATGTAGTTGGTCTTCATCAAAGTCTTCATCTAGTGGTTGGAGTTTTAATCCTGGAATGATAGTTAGGGCCCTTGATTTAGATGGCTTTACTCTTCTTGCAGCTTGTTTGAATTTGATCTTTTTCACTTGGTTGCTTGGCAGAAACTTGTGACCTTTGCTGGTAGACCATTGTAGTACACCATTAGCAGTTTGCTTTTGGAAACATATAGATGGTTTCTTGATTTGTATCTTCTTCTCTTCTTGAGGTGGCGAAACAGTTGCAGAAGCCATAGATATAGATTTTGATAGGTCACTACTAACTGTATTCACCATAGACTTAGAGTCTTGTGTTATGGTGAGGTTACAGTTAGCAATGCCTAAGGCTTGCTGTTCCACTTTTCCTCTCATAGACTTTGCCTTGGTCAACATCTCCTTTCTTATCCTTACTATCTTTCTTCTTCTTGTCATCATCACCCTTATCACTCCTGTGATGTCTTCTTCTCCCATCACTTTTGTCTTCAACTTCATCATCCTTATTTCTCCTTCTTTTGGTTATTTCTAGAATCTCACCTGTGGCAATGAAGGTTCTGAGAATGTGTAATGCCTCTACTTCTTCACCAGTTCTTATCCCATTCTTCTTTTTTAATTGATCAATAATGTCAATGATAAGTCTGTGATTCTGGAGAGTGAGATCCTTGGGAATGACCAGCTGTTTGATATCCTCAATCTTTGTGCCAGATTGATAGATAATTTATAACACCCCCAGATCCGGGGTCAGGGATCGGGTCGTTACAGTCTCATATTCCATACATAACACTTGACTTGAGTCCAAAATAAATAATTAACATGCTGTGACCCCGCAATAATATCCACTCACATACACAACAGTTATAGTCCCAGAGATGAAATTGAAATAAGTCTACTAATTATGGGGTTCACGAATAAAAGTTATTACAATCCCAAAGGAGTAACAACATAAGTTTAAAGTTCTTGCCGTTGATTAACATTAATTATACATATACTTAAACTGGAAAGCAAAAGTTGCCTATCTATGCTACATCAGCAATGGCAGCGATAATATCAGGGTAATCCTCTGGATGGGGTAACCTGCTTGCGCTGAGTGCGCCTTACACGGGCCATCAGTCCTAGCTGTTGTTGTGACATAATAAATAAGCAAAGGTGAGCAATAGCCCACCAACAATAACATATAACAGAACAACAAAGATATATATAACAATTTCAAGAAAAAAATCTTTGAACCCAAATGTCATGCATTAACGAACATAAAGCCAGTATAATATAAAGGATGAAGTTACACGGTAACTCGAAGTATATCCTTCGTAAGAATATCTGCTAGGCAAAGATAAGAGCCAGAAATCATCACTTTTTCTTATAAAGGAAATTGCAGGAAAAATATGCAATTCCAGTTTTGAAAAATTTTCAGTCCTGCCAACACTGATAATGTTGCAGAAAATAAATAGATTATGGATAGTGAACCAATACTGGAGTATGTCGCGCCAGATGACACCGCCTTACGATGATCAGACGCAGGTTTTGTATCTCAAGATTTGTTTTACTACCGGTAGAAGGAAGAACATATGGACACCACCATACGCCGGATCTCCCTAGCCATCTTTGGGATTAGACGGGACTGGCGCCACTCAGACCCTACTTCTATGATGGACTGTCCCAGTGCCTCTTATACCTGTTTCAATGATGGACTGTCCCACAGCCTCTTACACAAATACTCATAGTTCGAATAAATCCATGATTCTAAAACGTAAAGTTCGTCCCCCTTTCCACAAGTATAATACTTGTTGATAAGACTCCACGAAGTAGTCGTATCTAGTTGGAAAGGAAAATTCACAAATATTTCCCATGTTGATGCTTGTTAATGGATATTGACTTGTTCCAATAATATTACCCCTCGAATGAGGAGGGAGTAACGAACAGACTCAGTTTGATAGTTAGCAACCAAGTTGCGAGTGAAAAGAATAGTTTAACAAGGGTATGATCGCTTAGTCCAAGAAGTAACAGCTCTCAAGTAAGGTTCCCTTATATTTTAGAAGATAGATTCGAATGAAGAATGGAGTTTTGAGAACCTTCCTTGATAAAATAATAGTAATAATAATGTTCAGAATAGTTCACATAATACTCGCGATCGAAGATAATATTCGAATGAATTATCATTTTTAAACTAGTTAGAAGAATTAAATAAATATTCCAAAGAATATTTATTAAGTCCAAAATATTGAAGGAATAATCCTAATGTAAAATATTACTCGGAATAATCCCCGAATAAAAATTCACAAATAATATTCATTAAATAATTAATGAATATTTAAATAATTAGTATTATCAAATAAATCAAACTCTAATGAATATTCGAAATAATATTCACTGAACAGATAGTGAATATTCAAATTAATAAAACTCGAACGAATATTCGAAATAACATTCACTGAATAAATAGTGAATATTCCAATTAATAATACTTATCAAATAAATAAAACTGGAACGAATATTCGAAATAATATTCACTGAATAAATAGTGAATATTCCAATTAATATTACTGATTGAAGGAATAACTTCCAAATGAATATTTGAAACAATATTCGATAATTGAATCGACTTTAAATGAATATTGAAAATAATATTCGTTGAATAAATGAAAGTTCAAATGAATATTCAAAATAATATTATTAAATGAATAAAGCTTAAAAGGAATTTAGAAATAATATTTAATAGGTAAATAATCTCGAATGAATATTCAAATTAATATTCATTAAATAATAAATGGAAAAATATTTACTTAAATATTTCCCTCCGAAAATAATCACGATATATTAAGAAGTACTGACTCTCGGTCTACAATCAAAGAATGAGATTCAGATGCCCTTCTCTAAGGGTCTTAGCAATATCCGGCTTATAATCGATACGTTAACTATCTAGATTATAGCCAGCAATAATTCAAGGAACAGGTATCACAATATATCTTGAAGGTAGGCATGCATGCTATGGCATATGTAACACAAAATCAAATCATATATATATTCACAACAACAGCCTTTAAAAATGATTTGAAACTTGCCTGGTAGTCGGGTGTGGGTAGAGGTAGTGTGCCCTGGGTCTGCTCGGTGATCTATAAACAACCAGAATATCCGAGATTAATTACTTAACACTTTTGAAAAGGCTAAGTACAAACTTTACTTAAGTCGAAACACATTTCCAAGTGATCTCGTTATGCACCTTTTACTTGGTATATACCTAAGTCGTGTAAGTTCTAAGGTCGGTCATTTACGAACCAAGATTATATCTCGAGTTTTATCGCTCGTTTTCTAAGTGATTTACCAAAGTTATAACCAAGTGTACTTTTAAGGGGTTCGTTCGCGGTTAAACTTGATTCGAACATTTTTATAAAATCGAAAACGATCCATTTGACATTCGGTTTTCTCTCAAACCTTCCTTTTTCTCTCTAATATTTAATTATCATGATTCGCCACTGATTAAACAATATTAAAGGGATCAATTTTAATTACGAACTCGCACTTACGGTTTCGAACCACTTTTACGAATTTAACCATAATTCCTAAACTGTAAGTCCGTTTCACATGATCTTTATATCAAAACGAAGCTTATAACATAATATATCTTATGATGGCAGAATATGAAACTGGATAGTGAGTTATAGCTACTGTCAAACACGATTTCCTAAGGTTAACGAAATTTTGGCATTACGACGACTATAAATCGAACGTTTCTAAATTCGTTTCACACAACCAAGCCACACCGGGCATCCATACATCTTTTATACATGATTCTTATCTCAACAAGTCCAAGACTACCACGCTTCACTACCATATGCATCATATTACTTAAATCACTAAACAACTAACTAATCATGCTTATAACATCACCATAATCATAACTAAGCTAAAACTACCAAAAACATACATAAATCTCAAAACAAGAGATAGGGTTTCAAGTGGTATACCTTCTTGAGAGTATGTACTAGCCTTACTAAGCTTGGTATGGTCCTTGTCCAGCCTTAACAAACCTTAGATCAACCAAAGAAATCATGAAACTAAGATTGGTTCTTGAAAAACACTATTCATCATCTACTTTGATGATTTTTTTTGAAAATAGAAAACATGGATATTGAAGCTAATGTTTCTAGGAGATTACTTTTATGAAATATAGGACTCATAATAAAAATTTGGAGATCAAACAAGGAGTGGAAGTGGGACTTTGGATCTTGAATTTTGGCCTTGGCCGAATGGAATGAAAGAGGAGAGTGGTGGTGTTGGATTGCTTTCTCTTGCTTGGTTATGTGATGAAATGAATTATTGTGATGAGATTAAGATAATATCTTGGCATAAAGCCACTTTATTAAATTGATGTGGTCATGGGTGATGTAATTTGCATGGACAAGTGTTGATCTTTGGTGGTTAAGATGATAAAGTGGTGCTAAGTACTAGTTTAATCTCTAAGTATGCTAGTTAGTGTTGTAACTAGCTTGGTTACTAGATATTTCTTACTTGCACATGCATGCACCATGCTTTCCTGCTTGCTCTTTTGTCCGGTTATTGCTCAATTTAATTGATCATTCAAAAGAATATCCTAAGGATTTCTAGTTAGGGTTTTACCGGAAACCTTCTTAATATTTATAATACTATTCTCCATCTTTCTTAATAATTCTCGAATTTTAAATTCCTTAAATTCTTTTAATAAATCCCTAAGTCTTTCAGTGTCCAGGGAATTTTCGGAGAAAATAAAAGTGCTATTTTTCTGAATTCGACATCGTTTTGCATACACTTATTTTGCCCCTGGATCATGAATACGAACTCCGAAATCCGCTCTGAATACTTCTATATAGCGCCGTCTCAATCATATTCTCATTTCCACCAAAAACACTATCCATTGCTTATTCTCTTTTAATCCTTATATTTATAAAAATGCCCTTGTTCTCTCTCGAGCGTTCCTTAACTCTTTTACGGAACCACTATTCCTTCCTTCGTTAATACAAAATAAAAGTTTTAATTCTACCAAAAATCTGGGTTCTTACAGTCTCCCCTTTTTAAAAGGATTCCATCCCAGAATCAGTCTTAAAACAAATGGGGGTATTTTTCCATCATTGCGCTTTCTAGCTCCCAGGTTGATTCTTCCACATTATGGTTTTGCCACAAGACTCTAACTAGATTGATGACCTTGTTTCGGAGCACTTGTTCTTTCCAGCCTATGATTTCCACCGGTTGCTCTACATAGGTTAAATCTGGTTACATGTCTACGTGCTCATATTCAACTATATGCTTGGCATCCGGATTATATTTCCTCAACATCGAAACATGGAACACATTGTGTACTTGTTGCAGATTTGGGGGTAATGCTAGTTCGTAAACTAGTTCCCCGATACGTCTTAAGATCTCAAACGGTCCAATATATCTGGGACTCAGCTTTCCTTTCTTTCCAAACCTCATTAAACCTTTCCAAGGAGATACCTTCAAAAATACTAGGTCTCCAACTTCATATTCCTTGCCTTTTCGAGCTAAGTCGGCATATCTCTTTTGTCGATCTTGGGCTGCTACCAGTCGTCCTCTGATTAGATCCACTGCATCTTTAGTCCGTTGGACCACTTCGGGTCCGAGCATCTTTCGTTCTCCAACTTCATCCCAATACAAGGGAGATCGGCATTTCCTTCCATAAAGGGCCTCGTAAGGTGGCATTCCTATGCTTGCATGGAAACTATTATTGTAGGAGAACTCAATCAATGGCAAGTGATCATCCCAGTTACCTTTAAAGTCTATAGCACAGACTCTCAACATATCCTCTAGCGTTTGGATGGTCCTTTCACTTTGCCCGTCTGTCTGGGGGTGGTAGGATGTGCTCATGTTCAACCGGGTTCCTACATATTCTTGAAAGCTTCTCCGAAACCTGGAGTTAGATCTAGGATCTCGATCGGATACTATGGCGACAGGGACTCCATGTCGCGCCACTATCTCTTTTAAGTAGATCTCTACTAGTCGGTCGACTGTATACCTTTCATTGATCGGGAGAAAATGAGCTGACTTCGTTAGTCAGTCTATAATTACCCATATGGCGTCATGATTAGCTTTGGTCCTTGGTAAACCTACTACGAAATCCATGACTATATGTTCCCATTTACATTCGGGAATTTCTAAGGGGTGCAAAAGTCCACTGGGTCTCTGGTGCTCTACTTTCACTCTTTGGCAGGTCAAGCATCTGCTTACCCACTCTGCTACGTCCTTTTTCATATTGGGCCACCAGTAATACTCTTTCAAATCCCTATACATCTTGGTACTACCGGGGTGCCCTGAGTATCTTGAGTTGTGTACCTCATATAAAATCTCGTCCTTGAGTTCCTGAACATTTGGGACCCATATCCTGTATGTGTACCTCATGATTCCTTCCTTGTCCCTTTCACACTTAATTTCTTCTCCGATCATTATCTCTTCCGTGGAGTTCTCTTCTTCCTCCATTATCCATTCTTGACATAGTCTAATCTTTTCTAACAATGAGGGTTAGATTCGAATTTCCATTAACCTTTCTTGACCATCTCCGGGTATCTTGACCTCGATCTCCAACTTTTCAAAATCCCTCACCAATTCTTCTTCTGAGGTTATCATTTTGAGTTTCTCTTTCCTACTGAGGGAGTCAGCCACCACATTGGCTTTATCCGGGTGATAACGAATCTCACAATCATAATCTTTGATTAAATCCAGCCATCTTCTTTGGCGCATGTTCAGCTCTTTCTGAGTGAAAATATACTTGAGGCTTTAATGGTCAGTGTAAATCTCGCACTTCTCTCTATACCCTCCAAATCTTTAAGGCAAAAACTATTGCTTCTAATTCTAGATCATGAGTGGGATATCGAATCTCATATTCCTTGAGCTATCTTGACGCATACGCGATTACATTACCGTGCTGCATAAGCACGCATCCTAATCCTTTATGCGAAGCATCACTGTAAATTACAAAATCTCCTTTTCCATCAGGCAATGCAAACACTGGGGCCGTCACCAACCTCTTCTTCAGCTCTTGGAAACTCTTCTCGCACTTTTCAGTCCATTCAAATTTCTTAGTTTTAAGGGTAAGTCGGGTTAACGGGGCTGCGATTTTCGCAAAATCTTGAACAAATCGTCTATAATATCCTGCCAGTCCGATGAAACTCCTTATCTCGGTTGGGGTGGTTGGTCGTTCCTAATTTGAGATTGCCTCTATCTTGGAGGGGTCAACCAGCACTCCTTCTCTGTTGATTACGTGCCCTAAGAATTGCACCTCATTTTTCCAGAACTCACACTTCGAGAATTTGGCATATAACTGCTCTTTCCTGAGTATCTCTAAGGTTATCCTCAAATGTTCGGCGTGTTCTTCCTCCGTCTTTGAGTAGATAAGAATATCATCAATGAAAACTATCACGAACTTATCCAAATATTCCTTGAATACTCTATTCATCATATCCATGAAAGCTGCTGGGGCATTGGTCAATCCAAATGACATTACCAAGAACTCATAATGTCCATTTCTGGTATGGAATGCAGTCTTCGGAATATCTTCAGGTTTAATCTTTAGTTGGTGATATCCAGTTCTTAAGTCAATCTTAGAGAAATACACAGCTCCTCTTAGCTGGTCAAACAAATAGTCTATTCTGGGTAGCGGGTACTTATTCTTTATGGTTAGCTTGTTCAACTCTCGGTAGTCGATGCATAACCTCATACTCCCGTCCTTCTTTTTAACAAACAATACTGGTGTGCCCCAAGGTGACACACTGGGTCTTATCATCCCCTTATCTAACAATTCCTGTAATTGCTTAGATAGCTCTTTCATTTCCACTGGGACTAATCGATACGGGGCCTTCGAAACTGGCGCCATTCCCGGGGCTAACTCGATAGCAAACTCAATCACTCTATCCGGCGCTAATCCGGGAAGATCTTGTGGAAACAATCTTCGAATTCATTAACTATCGGAATGTCTTGTATCTTGGGCGCTTCCTTCTGGGTGTCGATAACGTAAGCTAAATAAGCTTCGTTTCCTTTTCGTAGCAATCTCTTGGTCTGCGTCATGGTTAGAATTGTGTGTGTCTGTCGCATCCCTTTAAACACTACTTCCTTCATCCCTGGGGTTTTCAACTTAACTTTCTTTCCCTTACAATCTATCTGAGCATTATTGCGAGACAACAAATCCATTCCCAAAATAACATCAAATTCTCCTAGCTTAAAAGGGATCAGATTGACATAGAAAGATCGTCCTTCTATTTCTAATTTACAATCGGGGTGAATCTGATTAACTGGAACGACTTCCTGATTAGATATTTCTACTAGTAAGGAATCCCTTAGTGGTCGGGTCTTAAGTTTCAATTTACTAGCAAAATCCCTCGATATAAAAGACTTAGTTGCTCCAGAATCAAATAAGACATTTGCACTGACTGAATTAAGAGAAAAGGTACCTGCTATCACGTCCGTGTCCCTCACGGCATCCTGAACTGTCATATTAAAAGTTCTAGCAGTTGGTGGCCTATTGGAGGTAGCCTTGCTTGCCCCTGATGCTGCTGGCTTGTTCATCGGGCAATCCTTCTTCATGTGACCTCGACATCCGCACTGGAAACAAGTGGTGCCTTGGTTGGGATTATGAATGACTGTGGTATAAGAGGTAGCATATTGACCTGCTCGTCCACACTTAAAACAGGTTACCGGTTTCTAGTGACAGGTACCGGAATGTTTCTTTCCATAGGTTGCACATACTGGTGCTGAGAATCAGGACTGGTGGGGGGTGGGGTACTCCTGATGGCATGCCGCCCTGGCTCACACTTGCACTCATAGATGGTTTAAACCCTGTATTCCTCCCAGGTAGGGAAACTGTTCCTCTGCTAAACTTGTCCGGGGGTTTTCCTCCTACGGACCCTCCGCCCTTGCTGGCATGCTTTCTCTTTATTCCCCTCTCTCTCTCTCTGCATTTGATCACTTCCGGCTTCCATAATGGTTGCCTTCTGCACCAAGGTGGCATAATCTGTAATCTCTAGAACTGCCACTCGATTCTGGATCCATTGCTTTAGCCCTTACCGAAACCTGTTAGCTTTCTTTTCCTCAGTGTCCACAAATTCTGGTACAAACCTTGACAACTCTGTAAACTTAGCCTCATAATCAGCCACTGTCATATTGTTCTGCTTCAGCTCTAAAAACTTAAGCTCCATCTGAGTTTTCATGAACCTCGGGAAATACTTCTCTAAGAACAATTATTTGAACCTCTCCCAGGTTACTATACCATCAGTTTCCATGTTTTTCTTGGCCTCCCACCAATAATTGGCCTCTCCCTTTAGAAGGTAAGTTGCAAAAACAGTCTTTTGTGCCTCGTCGATACTTAGAATCTCGAAGGACTTTTCCATTTCCTTAATCCATGCTCTAGCCTCAACTGGATCAGCCGATCCTTGGAACTCTGGGGGTTTAAGGGACTTAAAGGCTCTGAAAGAATTGGCCACATGTTGTGCTAAAATAAATGACAATTTCGACCGCAAACGCATGGTTCAATCGTTGAAATATTTTAGGAATCGATCCACGGAGACTAATATTTTCGCATTCCTTTATTTTTAATTTAATCGGACTAGAACAATTTTGGGTTTGAAAAATTTTGATTTAACTAATTAATTCCTAAAATTTAAACTACTTTTAAAATCAAATTTAAATTATTATTCTATTTCTACACTAATTAATTAAAAATAAAAAGAACGTAAGATAAATTATATAAAGAATCTAATTTCGAATTAAAATTGAATTTTATTCTAGAACCCCTTTTTTTAACGGAATTAAAATTTTATTTACAGAAAAATTTTAAAAGTTTTTTGACATGATTCGTTTGTAAACATAACTAGCCCAAAATTAACAAACCAAAAACATACATGGAGTCGACTCAGCCACAACCCAACTCAGCAACTCCAAGGCGGAAAATAAACACGCGAGTACTAAACTCAAACTCGAAACCAGAATCAAACTCGAAAGCAGCAAAACCAGCACAGCAGACTCGAAATTTCCGTAATTACTCAGTACCAATGAAAAACAACAACAAACAAAAACACCAACTCAACTAAAAACAACATAACAATGAATCAACTCGGCACATAAATGGATTGGGAACTGGGTTGACTCGATAACAAGATTCAAGAAAGACTCAGCGAATTCAGTAAATTCCAAACAAAAACAAAAACAAGCGAACAAAACTCGGCCACAACACAGCAGGAACAACTCAGCAAACATATTAACTTAACTCAGAACTCGACACTAAGACTCGACAGCAGACCATGGAGACGAAAACAAACGCATAAACTCAGAAAATCAGGAACCAGAAAATCGGAAGAAAAATAATCGAAAACTTCAAAACGAGAAAAGGAAAAAAAAAGAAAAACCAGAGGAGTGGTGTATGAGTCGTGGGTTTTGCGAGAAAGAGAAGGAAGGAAAGAAAAAGGGGGGTAAAAGGAGGGTGAGGGGATTGGTTTGATGTAGAAGATGGGGGTTTGAATAAAAGAAGAAAGGGGAGGGATGTTTGAGATTTATTTTTAGAGAAGAAGAAGGTGAAATGGGTTTGAAAGAGCTGAGAAAACAGAGAAACGGGGGAGGCAGAATTTGCTTCGAATAAAAACAAATAAAGGGCAAACAAAACGTTTTCTAAATTATAAAATCTAATCTTTCTGTGGTTTTTTTTTAAAAAACAACTAAATACGATAATGAAGAAATTAAATACGAAATTAAAATTTTACACTAAAATGAGGATTTTATTTGGAATTAAATTGGCCCACAATAAAATGGAAATTTAAAGAGGCAAAAATTAAAATTTATAACTAAGAACAAGAAATTAAAAAAAAAATCGTTACTTTCAACCCATAATGGTTAGCTTTTCGCTACTTTGTCCACTAATCGGATTTACGAAAATAACGAAAATAAGGCAAACGTAAACGAAAGAACAAGACGAGAAATTAAAGGAAACAAAAATTTTGCATTATTATAAAAAGTGTTTAAAAGATTTGAAACTAAAAAAAACAAGAAATTAAAGCTACCATAAAATCTAAGTTGATAATTACAAGGGGGTAAAGGGGTATTTATAGGATAAGAATTAGGGTTTAGGGGTGTGTTGGGTTAATCTCCACCATACACCTTTTAATGTGGTGGAGAAATCCAAGTCATCCAATTGTTTCCTTCCTCCTTAAGCTTTGTAGAGTGGATCTTGGCCATACACTTATTTAGTATGTTGGGATGATCTCCACCTTCCATGTGTCTTAAAAGATTCCCTTTACTCCAAGATCCTAATTCCTTTTCCTTTTTTCATTTAAGTCATTTTTCTTCCTCTTTTTCCCTTCCTTGCTCTTTATTTCTTTAATTTGTCATTTCTTTATTTATTCACGAATTTCCTGAAATGCAACAAAATAAATTATTAAAATACGAGTTCAAGCAATAAATAGGTAATAAAAATATGCAAAAATATGCACTTATCAAATGCCCCCATACCTATCTTTTGCTTGTCCTCGAGTAAAATCAAAAACAAAAAGATAACTAAGAAAAAGTCCTATACTCCTTTTCGTAGGTGTGACGGTTGCATTTGGCATATGCAACAAGCCCTTTAAACCCCTAGGCAGCCCTAGTGGATGAGTGAGGTCTCGTGAGGGCCTATAGTGAATGTACCCACAAAATCTATCTAGTTCATATAAAAGATTACATGGCAATGCAACACCACACATACATGTCCTCTCATGATACATCAACTTAAGAATCAAAATGAATTTGCAGAGTCTTGGTGTGGAAAGTACAAGGATTCACATAGTCTACTTAAATAAGCATGCAAGAATGATTACAAGTTCATGTTAAGTGCAAAAATTATTGGAAACCATCCTAAGTCAACAAGAGCACACCTTAGAGTCAAAACTTGAGATCTCATATGCAAAAGAAACAAGCAATACCTCACATTTCACTCACAAAAGAACATTCACTCAAGAACAAGGGTAAGTGTATCACTCAATTCCAACAAAATAAAAAGCATGCTTGACATTTGGTATCATTCTAACTTAAACACAACATACATCAATGATGACAATCAAAAGGTCTTTATTAGGGTTGTAATGGGGCTAGGGACAGGGTATGTCAAGTAAGGCAAAAACAAGGTGAAGTGTCAAAAGCTAGTAATCACCATGGAAATCATGCACAACACTAAACTTCCTCCCCACACAATTATTTTTCTACTTTCAACAAAAAGACTTGACTAGTCGAATGAAGGAGAATTACAAAAACATAAGTATGCTCTCATATATATATATATATATATATATATATATATAAATATTTTTTTATTTTTTTATTTTTTTTTATTTTTTTATTTTTCTTATGAGAGCTATAAGAAACCATAATCCTCCTTTAGATTTAACTTGAAAATCGACTAACAAGGTAACCAACAAAACATATATTTCCTCAGAAGTTATGAACAAAAGTAAACCCATTTCACACACCTTATTACTCTCTCAAGTTCCTACTAGCCTTTGACAAATTGGGATTAAGTATACGTAAGGCTGTACAAGAAAAAGGTCTTAGGCGAGTATGTGGTGTGTCACCGAAAGAATTTGATTAAGCTCAAAGGGGGTAACTAATTGATCACATAAGAATGGTGTGGATATTTTGGAAATATGGGTTATTCGTAAATGCCTTTATCATCTTATCATCAATCAATGTCATGTGTTTCAAGAAAGAACTCAAACAAGTGCTGGCAATGCAAATGACAAGTGGACACTCAAGCAAAAGAATTTAAATGCAAAAGATGTGCATATAGGCTCAAAACTCACTTGGTGTGGTAGAACATAATCAATCTCAAGTAAAGGTATCCTCAATGCACCTACTTGTACTCAAAGCATGAAAACTAAATCATCTTACACCTAACCATGACCTTCTAATTTCTTGCACAAATCAAATATGTCTACTAGGTTCACCTTGCTAGTGTAAGTGTGTGGACAAGAACTTAGCAAATCACTTCTCAATCAAAAGCTAAAGGAACACAAGATTATCATAGCATGTAAGGGTGAATCAAGCAACTAACAATCAATTAACAAGATTAGAATAAGATTAGAACTCTACTATTTACAATTCTACAACTCTTTTTGTGATTTTTTTCATTTTTTAATTTTTTTTTGGATTTTCTGATTTTTATATTTACACTAAAAATCCTCCCCCATACCTAAATCATGCATTGTCCTCAATGTATGCAAATGCAAGAGAAATGAGTAAATGAGAACGAGGTAATACCTGATAAGGGATGACGGAGATTGAAAAATTCTAAAAATTACGAAAGAAAATAACTCACACACGCACACAACCTCCCCCATACCTAACTTTAACTAAGGGAGGCAAAGGAATAAAACTGAATTAGCCGATGCCGGTGGGAAAATTGGGGTGCAATTTTGAGAAAATATCAAGAAATTTTTGAAAATTTTTATTAGCAAAGATTTTCTCAAGCAACATAGAATCATTCATCCTTATTGAACAAGTGTCACTAATGTTCTCCCTAAACCAACTTAATGCTTCTTTATTTTGTTTAAGCAAATTAGAGACAATGAAAGTTTGGTCATGGGTTGAATCACTAGGAATGACATAAGTTAAAGGTTCATCTTTTCCCAAGGGTTGTTGATCAAACTCGGGAGGATAAAAATTCGAGTCAAATGCAGGAGGTGTTCCTACGGGACTCTTAAGAACGGGCTAAACACTAACAACCTCGGGTGGGGTCTCCCACTTGGAACAAATTTCATTCAAATCTCCTAATGACTTATCGATTATAGGTGGTTCACCAACGGGAGTTTTGACAACGGGCTCAACATTAACATCTTCAGGTGGGGACTCCCACTTAGAACAAATGTCGTCTAACTCTCTCAACATCTCTCCGATGTCCTATCCCTTAACGACTCAATATACTCTTGATTATTTTTGTGATTTATTTGAAAATCCTCAACAAGAAGAGATTCAATCTCAATATCCTCAAGGTTTGACCAATTAACAATGTCATCAACAAGATTAACCCCTATTGTTTGTTCATAAAGCTCATTGGGTTCTTTTACGACATTAAAGATGTTAAGGTTAATTGTTATATTACCAAAAGTGAGTTTCATCGAACCATCCCTACAATTAATCAAGGCATTGGATGTAGCAAGAAAAGGTCGTCCTAGAATGATCGGGATTTGGTTCTTAGGATTCGTGACGGGTTGAGTCTCGAGGACAACAAAATCAACCGGAAAGATGAATTCACCAACCTTAATTAGCACATCCTCAATTATTCCCTTAGACGTTTTGATAGAACGATCGGCTAATTGAATTGTCATGTTCGTCTTTTGAAGTTCGCCTAAACCTAGGGCTTGATAGACCGAAAATTGAAGGAGATTCATACTTGCTCCTAAGCAAGTAACGCCTTGTCCACAAAAGTATTGCCTATGACACATGAAATTGTAGGACAACCGGGGTCCTTATATTTCACGGGAATTTGGTTTGAAAGAATTGAACTAACATGAGAAGTCAAAAAGGCTTTCTTAGGGACGTGAGTGGAACGTTTATGAGTACACAAATCTTTTAGACACTTAGCATAAGAGGGAATTTGTTGAATGGCACCTAAAAGAGGAATTTTGATCTCGACTTGCTTGAATACTTCCAAAATATTTTCTACTTGAGGTGATTGTTTGTTAGAAAGGAGTCTTTGAGGATAAGGAGCTTTAGGCTTAAAGACTCATTTGCTAGACACATCGGGAATGGAATCGGAAAGTGGAACAATAATCGAAGATTCTTTAGGTGAAAGTGGTGTTTGAGTCGATGAAGGCTCGCTAGATGATGATGATTTATGAAAAGATTCTGATGACTCGGGAGTGGATTTTGAAGATGAAGGTTCAAGTGGTGAAGGTGTGGGACTAGATGACTCGAGAGTATGGTTTGAATGATCAAGTTTAGGGATTGGTTCAACATTTTACTCTTCTTCGTCTTCGGGAGACTCGACTCCTACCTGAATATCAACTTGTTTTCCCGACCTTAAAGAAATGATAGCATTAACATTTTCGGGAGGTCTTTGGTTGAAAGGAAATTTAGGGTTGACCTCGGGTTGACTCGGGAACTTGTTCTTCTCTCGCTCACACATCGCGTTGGCTAATTGACTTACTTGAACCTCTAACTTAGATATGGCTTGAGTACTAGCATTCAAAAGTTGCCTATCTTGAGTCATGGTTTGCATGAAGGTTTGTTGAGATTGACCCAAATTAGTTGTTGATTTCAAAAGCGCATCAAGAGTCTTTTCCAAGGAATTAATTCTCTTATCCGACTCGTGAAAGCCGGGAGGGTGGGCGGGTGCTTGAGTCGGATAAGGACCGTGATTTGGAATCGGGTACGAGTTTTGATTGGGCTTTTGAAAACAAGGAGGTTGAAAAGAAGGTGGCAGAGATTGGTAGTTTTGGCCTTGGTTCCACGAGAAATTTTGGTGATTCCTCCAACTGGGATTATAAGTAGGTACAACCGGATCATTCCTAGGGATTGGTTGAAACACCGCCTTAATTTGATCATAGCCGGGAAAGTCCGAAAAACCTTGATTAAAATTATAGCACATAGACACATTTGAGGGGGCCTTACAAGTTTCTAGGGCTTCGAGTCTTCTAGTAAGGGTGGCTAACTTGGCATCAGTAGCAATATTATTTCCAATTGAATGCATACCCCTAGAAGAACTACACGACTCGTTGGATTTATGAGGCTCCCTAGTATACTCTCACAACATGGTGTTCTCGGCTAATTCCTCGAAAAATGCCCACATAGACTCTAACAACGCGGTTGTTGGACTATCTAAGGCCTCGTAAACGATCTTACAAAGTCTCCATTTTTCTATTCCGTGGTGGGGGCGTTTTGATAAAATATTTTTAAAACGATCAAAATATTTCCAAAAAGACTCATTTTCCTTTTGATGAAATTGGTTTATCTCGTTTGTAATCCTTGTAGTCTTATGGTTTTGGAAAATATTTCTTTAGAAAAATTACCACAAAACCCTCCCACATGGAAATAGAATTAACCGGTAGGCTATACAACCATTTTTAGCATTTTCTTTAAGCGAAAAATTAATGAGTCTAAGCCTAATCGAGTCCTCGATTAATTGTTGTAGTTTTTGTAAGGTACAAACCTCCTCGAATTCATGGATGAAAAGATACGGGTCCTCACCTTCACTCCCGGTAAATTTGGGTAACATGCTAATGTGTTGAGATTTGATTTCGAAATTATTACCATTTACGGGAGGAAGAGTGATACATGAGGGTTGGACAGAACGGGTGGGGTAGCACGGTCCTTAAGAGACATGACCATGTTTACTAATTGTTCGGAATTATATAAAGACTCGGAATCAGAAGAGGAAGAAATCTCAAACGATCTCACTAGTCTAGAAGAATTATCCCTAATCCAAATAGTTCACATAAATCATGTAAGGAAAATGGTGAAAAATTAAAAGAAAAAAAATTCTAACCCCAGGGTTTCCTAAAAAATTGAACTAGACCTTGCTCCTAACTTTAAGGGCTACCAAAAACTAGATAAATTAATAATTATTCGAACCGGCTTGGCCAGGTAGGTGCAAGCATTGCCAAGAGGCTAAACACCGGCCTAGACACCAAAACCTTAATTGGCCAGGTAAGCTTTCGCTTTCCTAGACAGCAAAAAGTCGGAATAATTAAAGATTACTTCGTTTCTTAAGCACCTTCATAAAGGAGTGCGAGATTCCTAGGGTCAATGTCTAATTCAATTTTATTGAAGGATAGGGAAAATGCAAAATGATGGAATTAATAGTTGTGGGCTAAGGAAAGAGTGATGAAATCCCTTCCCTCATCTTGTTGGTGGACTTGCCCTTAAGATTTATTTACAAAATGATGCAACAAACAAAGAGGTATAAAAAAAAATATAAACATTTATGGATGCTTAACTACGTGCTCTAACTAAAGAAAAGAAAGAATTTAACGTACCTTGGGGTCCTCCAGCGATAACCACAATTATAAGGTACGAAAAATTAAAAACAAGAAAATAAAAATTTAGATAATGTGCCCTAAGTGATTAGATGCATGATGCAATAATTATGTAATTTCTAACTAATTTTTTTGGATTTGAAAATTTTCAATTTTTTTGATTTTTTTGTGATTTTCTAAATAAGAAAAAAAACGAAAGAGGAGAGAGATACGGGTTACCCAAGCAAAGCTTCCAAAATTCCGAGAAAATTCTTCTGCTTTAATCCAAGTTTCCCGAATTTTCCTCCAAATTCCTCGAAAAAAATGCAAACAAGAAAAAGGGTGAGAAAAGAGCTAATCCCAAAAATTAAAAACTAAGGTGCGAGAAATAATTAGTTCCCCGACAGCGGCGCCAAAAACTTGTTGTGCTAAAATAAATACAATTTTAATCGCAAGTGCACGATTCAATCATTGAATTATTTTAGGTTCATTCATTGGAGACTAATATTTTCGCAAAACTTAATTTTTAATTTAATCGAATTAGAACAAGTTTGATTTTTGAGAATTTGGATTTTTTATACTATTTAATTACTAAAAAGTAATCCATTTTATACTAATTAATTAAGACTAATTTATTCTAAATTATTTATAACTAAACTAAATCATTAAAAACTTTTTATTTACAGAAATATTTTTTCTAGAAAATTCGACATGTGGTATAAATGAGACTAGCCATAATTCAACCAACAATAAGAATTCGCAACATAATTCTAAACTAAAAACAATCAACGACAACAAATAAAATGGAACCAGCAAAAACTCAAGGGAAACTCAGCAAATGACTTAAAACATGAATTACAGGAGGCTACCTTCAACTCGGAAACACCCAGTGAACACAGGACATAATTCTCTAAATAACCAAACTCAGCAAAACAATAACATGGACTCAGACCCCCGAATTTAACCGGAACAAAAAAACAATAAAACTCAGCTACTCGACTCAGTGCTAACTCGCAAATAACACAGCATGAACTCAGTGGCTATTTAAGGAACTCAACCAACAAATAACCAAGACAATTGACTCAGAAACAGAACTCGGAAACACAATATAGAATCACAAAACTCAAACATAAATCAACTTTTCTAAAATGATTCCATAAACTAACAATCTCAGTGAGACTCAGAATCCGAAGAAAAGAAAAAAAACATGAACTCATATGAACAATTTGTAGCCATCGCCCAGTCGATCCTAAAACTCAGAATAGAAACAAAGCAAAACCACCAACCTCAGAAAACTAATTCAACGAATTCAGCAAAACAATAATCAAAACTCAGTTTTTGAACTCAACACACAGAGATTTAAAATAATAGCAACTCAAACCAAAACAACGAAACTTAGTTCTAAAAATTTGAACAGAACAGAGAACAACAGGGGTTTGTGGTTGGTTCGCGGGTTCGAAGGGAGAGAAGAAGAAAAACACAGCATTTAGAAACCCGAAAATCGGAAGAGAAACAATCAGTGAAAACTAAAAAAGAAGAAGAATACTACAGAAATTAAAAACGAGGAAATGGGTTAAAGAAAGGAATCAGAATTTAAAAGAAAAAACGAGGAGATGGAGGTTTATAGATTCGAAATAAAGAAGAGGGATAAGAGAAGCTTGTGTTTGTTGAGAGGGTAATTGGAGGAAAGGGGAATTAAACTAAGGAACCGAAGGAAAACACAGAGAAAAATGGAGAAGAAGGGTCTTAATTCGAAGAAGAAGAAAAAGAGCTGGGTTTGTTTGAGGTTTGTGGTTCTGTGTTGTGTTTCTGAGTCAATTGTCTTGGTGGTTTGTTGGTTGATTTCCTTAAATATCCACTGAGTTCATGCTGTGTTATTTGCGAGTTAGCACTGAGTCGAGTCGCTGAGTTTTATTGTTTTTGTTTTGGTTTCGGATAAAATAAAAAGTGTTTACAAGATTTGAAACTAAAAAAAACAAGAAATTAAAGCTACCCTAAAATCTAAGTTGATAATTACAAGGGGGTGAGGGGGTATTTATAGGATAAGAATTAGGGTTTAGGGGTACGTTGGGTTAATCTCAACCATACACCTTTTAATGTGGTGGAGAAATCCTAGCCATCCAATTGTTTCCTTCCACCTTAAGCTTTGTAGAGTGGATCTTGGCCATACACTTATTTAGTGTGTTGGGATGATCTCCACCTTCCATGTGTCTTAAAAGATTATCTTTCCTCCAAGCTCCTAATTCTTTTTTCTTTTTTCATTTAAGTCCTTTTTCTTCCTCTTTTTCCCTTCCTTGCTCTTTATTTCTTTAATTTGTCATTTCTTTATTTATTCACGAATTTCCTGAAATGCAACAAAATAAATTATTAAAATAAGAGTTCAAGAAATAAATATGTAATAAAAATATGCAAAAATATGCACTTATCACCACAGTAGTGTTGTTTCCTTGAGGTGGTTGGGGATATTGATTCAAATTCTGCCTAAGAAAATCCATAAACTGACCCATGAGGTTCCCGCCCTGGTTCTCCCCCTGCTGCTCAACCTCAGTTTCCCCTTCTTAGACTTCCTCTTCGAAGTCTGCAGTGTGAAAGGTTTCGTCTTCTGCCCCGTCCTGGGAATCTTCTTGCTCATTATAATCCTGATCTTGTTCTTCATTATACTCAGGGTTTTCCTCATGTTTGTTGTGACTATCTCGGTCAGTAGATTCACGGGGGTTAGCCCTAGTACCCATTCTTATCGGAGGCATTTTACTGAAAACTTGGACAATTATACGTTAGGTTTATTCACCCATTTTAAAGGATTTCTCCTCGCCATATAGATGCATATTTGGATTTAGGATCCCACAGTTCTATATTTCATGGCAACTTAACTGAAAGCAGTACGTGCAGATATAATCTAACAAACTAGTGATCGTGTCATAACGAAACTGAAATAACTGAAAGGGAAATAAATATATACAAGATACTGAAAGGTACATCATCTGAGTCACATCGACTATTTTAAGAGTACAACCATCTGAATAACAACTAGTCAAAAGTGAAATATGCTGTCTATCTGTCTAGTCTACAATAGGGAAACTAAATACACTAAGACTATCCCGCCAAAAGTCGGCACTACTATGTCCGTACAAGACTAGACAACTAGACTACTACATCACTATCCCTGCAGTCAGCCACGACGGTGGGCCAAAGCTCGAATCTTCCTCATAGCAATACGGAAGATCTCCTCTGCATCTGCCCTCGATACCATGCCATGTCCATCACTGGGTAACTATCGCACCCTAACTCGAGCCCTCAGCTATATGCGGGTCACCTTCCTATACATCTCTCTAGCCCTGGCTTGTCTCCCCCCTGGTGCCTCAACCGAGCATCTCTCTCTGCTGCTAGCTCTCTTTCCGAGACTTTGCCAACCTGGCTCAGTCACGACTACCTCTGTAGAAAGTCTAGCCACAACATAGTTGTGCACACACAATGGGATCCCCTCTACCGGGATGTGGGGTGGAGTAGATGGCTATGCTGGAGGTGCGGCCTCTGCCTGCTGCGGCTCTGGTGTCAGCTCCTCAAACTCATCGGAAAATGGGCTCACAGGTAGTGGTGGTGGTGAAGGGGCTCTCTCAACAGAGAGGGGTGGCACACGAAGTCCGGAACTCCCTACGGCATCATCCACTGGCTCATCAACATCTCCCTCCGTACCCTCATCTACAGCCTGTCCAACAACAGCAGCCATAACCTGCTCAATGGTCATGTCAGTGTCCTCCTCCATGACCCTATATCAGTTATATGCTAGGTCTCCTTTGGATCCTCCTCAACAACATCCTCAGCAACTCTCTCAATGCCCTCTCCTGCCTGGACCTCCTCCACCTCAGAATCAATAACCTCAGTATCTGCATCTACTTAGACCTCCTCAGGGTCCTCTTCCTCAGACTCCATAACCTCCGTATCTCCATCATCATCACCCAGACGCTCTTAGTAAGGATCTCTGGTCCTGAACAAGTCATCAGAATCAACAACTGCCACATCCTCGGCAGCCTGGATCGCCTTATCGTGCTGTCTCTCAAAAGCATCTGGATCGGAGACTTTGCTCGCCTACACAAGATGAACTATGTTAAAACATGATACTTAAAAGTTCCCGCAAGGGTTTTAGGTGAACTTGGCAAGAGTTCTTATTATATTAGTGAATTTATTATTATATAACGTCGCATCATCTCTTGGGATATATAACTCTCGATCTGATACCATTTCTGTAACACCCCCAGATCCGGGGTCAGGGATCGGGTCGTTACGGTCTCATATTCCATACATAAGACTTGACTTGAGTCCAAAATAAATAAGTAGCATGCTGTGACCCCGCAATAATATCCACTCACATACACAACAGTTATAGTTCCAGAGATGAAATAGAAATAAGTCTACCAATTATGGGGTTCAGGAATAAAATTTATTACAATCCCAAAGGAGTAACAACATAAGTTTAAAGTTCTTGCCGTTGATTAACATTAATTATACATATACTTAAACTGGAAAGCAAAAGCTGCCTATCTATGCTACCTCAGTAATGGCAGCGATAATATCAGCGGGTAGTCCTCTTGCTGGGGTAACCTCCTCAGCGGACCATCAGTCCTACCTGTTGTTGTGACATAATAAATAAGCAAGGGTGAGAAATAGCCCACCAACAATAATATATAACAGGATATCAAAGATATATATAACAATTTCAAGAAAAAAATCTTTGAACTCATATGCCATGCATTAACGAACATAGAGCCAGTATAATATAAAGGATGAAGTTACAAGGTAACTCGAAGTATATCCTTCGTAAGAATATCTGCTATGCAAAGATAAGAGCCAAAAATCATCACTTTTTCCAATAAAGGAAATTGCAGGAAAAATATGCAATTCCAGTTTTGAACAATTTTTAGTCCTGCCAACACTGATAATGTTGCAGAAAATAAATAGATTCTGGATAGTGAACCAATACTGGAGTATGTCGCGCCAGATGACACCGCCTTACGATGATCAGTCGCAGGTTGTGTATCTCAAGATTTGTTTTACTACCGGTAGAAGGAAGAACATATGGACACCACCATACGCCGGATCTCCCTAGCCATCTTTGGGCTTAGACGGGACCGGTGCCACTCGGACCCTATTTCTAGGATGGACTGTCCCACAGCCTCTTATACCAGTTTCAATGATGGACTGTCCCACAGCCTCTTACACAAATACTCCTAGTTCGAATAAATCCATGATTCTAAAACGTAAAGTTCGTCCCCCTTTCCACTAGTATAATACTTGTTGATAAGACTCCACGAAGTAGTCGTATCTAGTTGGAAAGGAAAATTCACCAAAGTTTCCCAAGTTGATGCTTGTTAATGGATATTGACTTGTTCCAATAATATTACCCCTCGAATGAGGAGGAAGTAACGAACAGACTCAGTTTGATAGTTAGCAACCAAGTTGCGAGTGAAAAGAATAGTTTAACAAGGGTATGATCGGGTAGTCCAAGAAATAACAGCTCTCAAGTAAGGTTCCCTTATATTTTAGAAGATAGATTCGAATGAAGAATGGAGTTTTGAGAACCTTCCTTGATAAAATAATAATAATAATAATGCTCAGAATAGTTCACATAATACTCGCGGTCGAAGATAATATTCGAATGAATTATTATTTTTAAACTAGTTAGAAGAATTAAATAAATATTCCAAAGAATATTTATTAAGTCAAAAATATTGAAGGAATAATCCTAATGTAAAATATTACTTGGAATAATCCCCGAATAAATATTCACAAATAATATTCATTAAATAATTAATGAATATTTAAATAATTAGTACTTATTAAATAAATAAAACTCGAATGAATATTTGAAATAATATTAACTGAACAAATAGTGAATATTCAAATTAATAAAACTCGAACGAATATTCAAAATAACATTCACTGAATAAATAGTGAATATTCCAATTAATAATACTTATCAAATAAATAAAACTCGAATGAATATTAGAAATAATATTCACTGAATAAATAGTGAATATTCCAATTAATATTACTGATTGAAAGAATAATTACCAATTGAATATTCGAAACAATATTCGATAATTGAATCGACTTTAAATGAATATTGAAAATAATATTCGTTGAATAAATGAAGTTCAAATGAATATTCAAAATAATATTTATTAAATGAATAAAGCTTAAAAGGAATTTAGAAATAATATTTAATAAGTAAATAATCTCGAATGAATATTCAAATTAATATACATTAAATAATAAATGGGAAAATATTTACTTAGATATTTCCCTCCGAAAATAATCATGATATATCAAGAAGTACTGACTCCCGGTCTATAATCAAAGAATGAGATTCAGATGCCCTTCTCTAAGGGTCTTAGCAATATCCGGCTTATAATCGATAAGTTAACTATCTAGATTATAGCCAGCAATAATTCAAGGAACAGGTATCACAATATATCTTGAAGGTAAGCATGCATGCTATGGCATATGTAACACAAAATCAAATCATATATATATTCACAACAACAGCCTTTAAAAAGGATTTGAAACTTGCCTGGTAGTCGGGTGTGGGTAGAGGTAGTGTGCCCTGGGTCTGCTCGGTGATCTATAAACAACCATAATATCCGAGATTAATTACTTAACACTTTATAAAAGGCTAAGTACAAACTTTTCTTAAGTCGAAACACATTTCCAAGTGATCTCGTTATGCACCTTTTAGTGTAACCCTTTTTATTACCGATACGATCCGATATTTGTTCGCTATTAAGACATGTCATCATACTTTCAATTGGTATATACCTAAGTCGTGTAAGTTCTAAGGTCGTTCATTTACGAACCAAGATTATATCTCGAGTTTTATCGCTCGTTTTCTAAGTGATTTACCAAAGTTATAACCAAGTGTACTTTTAAAGGGTTCGTTCGCGCTTAACCTTGATTCGAACATTTTTATAAAATCGGAAAACGATCCATTTGACATGCGGTTTTCTCTCACACCTTCCTTTTTCTCTCTAATATTTAATTATCATGATTCGCCACTGATTAAACAATATTAAAGGGGATCAATTTTAATTACGAACTCGCACTTACGGTTTCGAACCACTTTTACGAATTTAACCATAATTCCTAAACCGTAAGTCCGTTTCACATGATCTTTATATCAAAACGAAGCTTATAACTTAATCTATCTTATGATGGCAGAATATGAAACTGGATAGTGAGTTATACCTACTGTCAAACACGATTTCCTATGGTTAACAAAATTTTGGCATTACGACGGCTATAAATCGAACGTTACTAAATTCGTTTCATACAACCAAGCCACACCGGGCATCCATACATCTTTTATACATGATTCTTATCTCAACAAGTCCAAGACTACCATGCTTCACTACCATATGCATCATATTACTTAAATCACTAAACCACTAACTAATCATGCTTATAACATCACCATAATCATAACTAAGCTAAAACTACAAAGAACATACATAAATCTCAAAACAAGAGCTAGGGTTTCAAGTGGTATACCTTCTTGAGAGTATGTACTAGCCTTATTAAGCTTGGTATGGTCGTTGTCTAGCCTTAACAAACCTTAGATCAACCAAAGAAATCAAGAAAACAAGATTAGTTCTTGGAAAACACTATTCATCATCTACTTTGATGATTTTTTTGAAAATGGAAAACATGGAGATTGAAGCTAAGATTTCTAGGAGATTACTTTATGAAATATAGGACTCACAAGAAAAATTTAGAGATCAAACAAGGAGTGGAAGTAGGACTTTGGATCTTGAATTTTGGCCTTGGCCGAATGGAATGAAAGAGGAGAGTGGTGGTGTTGGCTTGCTTTCTCTTGCTTGGTTATGTGATTAAATGAATTATTGTGATGAGATTAAGATAATATCTTGGCATAAAGCCACTTTATTAAAGTGATGTGGTCATGGGTGATGTAATTTGCATGGACAAGTGTTGATCTTTGGTGGTTAAGATGATAAAGTGGTGCTAAGTACTAGTTTAATCTCTAAGTATGCTAGTTAATATTGTAACTAGCTTGGTTACTAGATATTTTTTACTTGCACATACATGCACCTTGCTTTCCTGCTTGCTCTTTTGTCCGGTTATTGCTCAATTTAATTGATCGTTAGAAAGAATATCCTAAGGATTTCTAGTTATGGTTTTACCAGAAACCTTCTTAATAGTTATAATACTATTCTCCATCTTTCTTAATAATTCTCGAATTTTAAATTCCTTAAATCCTTTTAATAAATTCTTAAGTCTTTCAGTGTCCAGGGAATTCTCGGAGAAAATAAAAGTGCTATTTTTCTGAATTCGACATCGTTTACATACACTTATTTTGCCCCTGGATCATGAATACGAACTCCGAAATCCGCTCCGAATACTTCTATATAGCATCGTCTCAATCGTATTCTCATTTCCACAAAAAACACTATTCATTGCTTATTCTCTTTTAATCCTTATATTTATAAAAATGCCCTTGTTCTCTCTCGAGCGTTCCTTAACTCTTTTACGGAACCACTATTCCTTCCTTCGTTAATACAAAATAAAAGTTTTAATTCTACCAAAAATATGGGTTCTTACATAATTGTTCTTGGATAAGTGCAAACTTCAGGCAACCTAGCTTGTTGACCATTCCTCAGATCAGCATATAGACTCTTGTTGTTCTCTCCCTTCTTCTCTATCAACCCCAGGATAACATCAATCTCTATGAATTTTAGAACCTTCAAGGTGTCATAAGATAGATGCCATATTTTACCACTGGTCACCATCATAATCTCCTTGAGATAGATTTGATTTAGCTTCCTTGGAATCACTATCAGAAATTTGATTTGTTCTCTCAGACTCCTTCTGTACTCCAATGTATCCCCTCCAACCTTTGCTTGTGAGATTTACAGAAACTTCAAGGAGGCAGCATCAAGATAAGTTTCTAAATTTGCTACTTTTATCAGCTTGGTCTCAGTAACTACATCCACTTCAACTGGTTGATCTTCTTCAATTTTGGAGGTTTTAGCTTGCTCAGTTGGCATAGATCCTGTAACCACTATAGAGGTGATGGTTTGTTTTTGGCCACTTGGGGTGGTGATGTGTACAGGAGGTAGAGTGATAGTTGGTAGAGAAGGTAGAGGTGCATTGACTTTGGCTTTGCCCTTGCCTTGAACATGAGAGGTTGTAGGTTTTGAGATTTTTGGTTGACCACCCTCAGTTATGATTATGCCTTTCTCCTTAGGCTTCTCTCCCTTAGACTGCTGCTCCCCCTTAGGCTTTAATGTCCTTAAGTTCCTCTTCTCCCCCTTAGGCTTGTTGTCAGGCACAGAGGCTTTGGCAGAGACCCTTGGTTGGAAGAGGTGGTATTAATAGATTCATCAGGTAGAGGGAGCCCCATATGCTTCATCATAGCAGACAACATCAGTTGTTGATGCAGAAGAACATCAGCTGTGGTGGTGGCTTGAGTGTTCAACTGCTTAGTGAGAGTTGTTACTATGTCTGTAAGATGAGCATTTGAATGCTTGAGTGAGCTCACTTCTTTCTCCAGAGTATCCACCTTGGTGAATAACTCAATAGCTTTAAATCCAGACAATGATTGTTCCTTGAGCCTCAGTACCTCAAACTTGGTCATATTATGCACAGGGACCTCAGTCACCAGTTTATCTCCATATTGATTTGCAAACATGGTCCTCAGCATGGCATTGGCATCAGTTGTCTGACCAGAGAGATTCTGAACTTGAGTTGCTAGATTGCTGACAGTTCCATGAAGCAAAGCCAAGCCATTGTCCATCTTGATGCAGGTAGATTTGCAGTCTTGTATGTTTTTGAGGACAGGATCTAAAGTTTGAAAATTGGCAGCAAATTCTCTCTTGATTTTTCCCACTATCTGGGCTATTTCACCACACACCTTGTTGACTTCTGTCTTAACACCCTTTGCCAAGATAGTGTGTAGCCTTGAGGAATCCCTTATAAGAATCATTCAAGGCTTCATAAACTTCACCAGAAGTCAGAGATTTAGCATTTGAACCCAGTGAAGTGAGGTATTCCTCTCTTAGATATTGAAGGTGAAAGGATATCCTTGATATATTATATATTTTGGTATTTGTACAATTTAACATAAAATTTAATTACACTTAGTTATCCTCTCCACTAGGTCATTAATTTAATTGATTCCGTCAAAAGTAAAAAGTCAAATTCTACCAATATCTATTTTTAATTATAAGAGATATTCCATCATTGCGAAAAATTAAAATTATATTTTTATGGAATATATCTCTACACCAAGGCAATAAGATCGAAAAAGAAATATTGATATTTAATATTTTTTAGATCTCCATTGCAAAATTGATAAGGCGACAGGCTCGAACAAAGAATATTCGAGGATTAATATTCTTTAGAGAACTCGTGTTATATTTAAAAACGATCAGTTCTTATTTAAAAATATTCCGCTTCGCACTCAAAATGTTTTTATCCTCAAGAATATTAATGTTCAGTGGTAGAATATTAACACTCATTTTTATCTCGTGCCAGAAATATTTAAAGTAATTTTTCTCCCATATCTTAAATTTATTTCAGTTTCGGAGAAAAATTATTTTAAATACTCAAAAATATTTCCTACACTCTCAATATATTTTATATATTAGGAAATATATTCTAAGTATTTATTCAAGTCAAAACATTGGTCAAAAGATGCATCTATTTCATAGAAAGACCAATCGTATTTTATTCGGATCTGAAAGCTGATTTAATCATATTAAATCCAAATAAAATACTTCCACTTGCTAGAATCACTTGAAACTTGAGATGAATCACTTAAATGTTATTTTCTATGCATGATAAAATTTTCGTAATTTTCTGAGAATTTTGGTCCGGGCACGAAAATCAAGGTAGTGGGTCCACAGTTGACCACGTTTGACCAAGTCAACGTTGAACAAAATTGACCAAAACTTCCAGAATTTCATTTTATAATATTTCTTAGTGCTCCATAATTTTAGGATTATTTATTGGGTATTTTCGTATTTTTCGGGTATTTAATTAACGAAACATGTTACGTATTTAATCGTTTATTGATACGAGTACGATACAATTAATTAGAGCCCAAACACAGCTGGTTTTTTTTTACCAAACCCACTTGGAAGAAACACAAAACCACCCCCAACAAACACAAAACCACTTTCCACCTCATCAATCCAAGTGCTTTTCATCTCAACCACTCCTTTTACTTTAAATCTCCACCCTTCCTTCCACCCAACTCCTCCTATAAATAAACCCCCACCCCCCAACCATTTATACAAAGCTAAGAAGCCAAATAATTTCTGGGATTTTTGAAGTGGAAGCTCTCTAAATATATCCAAACACTCTCTACACCCACTTCATCTCAAAAACCTTCTCTCTCTTATATATACTTACAATATATACAAGGTTTTTGTTCCATAAAGCTTAGTTCATCCAACCAAGCTCTCTCCCACCAAGCAGGCTCCTCTACCACTACCATCCGGCCTCCCGAAGGGCTGCCCAAGTTCGTCCACAAGCCAAAATCGGCCGAACCTCCGGCGAATTTTTCCGGCGAACTTTTTCCGACGATCTCCAAAAGTGGTGATTTTTAGCTTCAATATCCGACTCTTAACCGACCATATTTTTATACATATAATAGCTCTATATCTTCATCTTATCTTCTTTATTAAGCTCTTATATCGGATCTCGAAACGAGACCATAAAAATCCGTACAAGGATTAATATTCGAACAACGATTCGAAATATTAAAACACCTCAAAAAGTGGTTATATTTGACGACGGTCAAATTATTATATCGAGCTTGATTTAATTCCCTTCTATCACCTTAGTGTTTCGAGGGAAAAGAATCTATAAGCCACTAATTAAAACTTTAACGCACTTTGGCCATTAATATTTTATTATTGTGATATATATAATTTTGCTAAAGCGTGATTTGTTTCCCTTCTATCACCTCTAGTGTTCCGAGGGAAATAAGTTATTAAGCTTGTATTTATATATTTTCCGCACTTTTTATTCTCGTCCTCACACTTGTGAGTGATTTTACTTTCCGCACCTTTTTTTGCTCGTCCTCACACTTGTGAGTGATTTTACTTTCCGCATCTTTTTTACTCGTCCTCACACTTGTGAGTGATTTTACTTTTCGCACTAATTTAACGCATAATAGCGGCCCTCGGTTTATCCTATAGATAAAACGAGCTACTTTTCTGCACGTGCGTGTTATATTTGTGTGTGGTGTTTATTTGGCCAAATTAATATTGAAGTGCAAATTGTTAAAATAAAAATTGTAACACTCTCGTTTAAATATAAGTAGGAATAGTCTATATTAAGACTATATCGAACGAGAAGTTGTGTATCAAAGATCCTTAAGCTATAAAGCGTATCAAGGACTTGTTTTTTACATTACTTCGAAAATAGACGTATTTTCAATAAAGAAGTAATTTTAAGTATACTTCGATCTTTACAAAAAGACGAACCAAAGTATACGATTATAAACCTTATAAGCCTACGAGCTTAAAGGACTTAAATATTTACAAACTCCGAGATATATTTAAATCTCACTATACTGAGTATTGTATTAAAAGTATTCTTCGATCTACAAGTCATATCGACTAAAGAATACACATAAAGTCATAAGCATATAAGGCTTATTGAACTTAATTATAATTAATATTCGTGTAAGAATATTATAGTCACCCTAGGACATATTAAGTCCAAACCTCTTTTTATATTACGGTTTGTTTCGTAGATATTGTTTTCTAAGTTTTGCAGTGAGGTGAAGTTGAAGTGAGGTGATTCTCGTTCTAAGACCCAAGTCCTAGGCACTAGCGGGGAGTTAGTGGCCTTTGCACCGTGAAGAAGAGGAAAGACCCAAGACCTTTCATCTAAGATCCAATACCGGCAAAAGCAAGGAATTCAAAGACTACACCAAGGGTTCTACATCAACTTTGAAGAAGTAGCGGGGAGTTGCTGTCTAAGATAAGTTGTGTAGGTTTCACAACGACTTTGAGGGAGTAACGGGGAGTTACGGTCCAAGACAAGTCTTGTGGGTATTACATTTATTTTGAGGTAGTAGCGGGTAGTTACGTATCAAGATAAATATTTGTAAGGTTGTGTAAGGCTTCTCCGCCTACTATAAAGGAGTGTCTTTATAGTGGAAGAAATCTCGAGTCCGGAGAGGAGCTCGGGGACTGGAGTAGGGGTGAGCGAATCCATTAGGGGTTGCGCCATCGCGAACAAGGATAAAATCTCCTGTGTGGTATTTTCTTTCCTTGTCTTTTATTTCTGCACTTATAAACTGCATAAACGACTCGGTAAAGTTTTAAAAAGGGAAAATTAATTTAAAACGCCATAATAATTTTTAAAATTGGTAGTTAAGCTATTCAACCCCCCCTTCTAGCTTAATATAGCCCTCTTACGGGACCTAACAGAAGGGCTTCATTGAGAGTAATATCATATTTCCCTTGCATCCAGGCATCTAAATTCCCATCTCTCTCAGCCTCATCTGCTTTTTTCTCTTTTTGCATCTCTACATCATCCCTGTGACACAGCAGAATGGCTTCATAGTTTGGGTTTGACATATTGGATGTGACAAGGTTTTGGGCTATCTTTACAAACTCAGGAATCTGATCCACAACTAAGCTTTGAAGTTCTTCAACCGTCAATTGTGGTGGAGCAGACCCTGATCCTGAAGCACTGTCATGTTGTACAGGCTTCAGCCATTGATTTATGAAGTCAGAGCTAGAGCTAGGCAAGATAGACTCCTCAGTTACAGATGCAACTTCTGCAACCGGATGGATTGACTCTACTACTGTTGTCTCCACAGGTGTGGGATGAGTTACAACAGTAGTTGACACAGGCACAGAGTCTCTAGTGAAAACTAGTGAATCCTCTGTGTTTGTGATGGTGTCATTAGGATATGCCGCAGCTTGCATTCCCTCACCATCTAAGTGTGGTTCCTGGATGGTGAACAAAGTGTCATGCACTAAGTCACTTGAGTCCATTGGCTCTCCAAGAGAAGAGAATTCTTGGTGATCAATGCCTTGCTTCTCAATTACTTGAGTTGTAGGCTCCGAAGAAATATCATTGTAAGATTCTGAAAGAAGAGTGTCTTATAGATTGGATTTTGGCAACTCCCCCTGAGAAATAGAGGGAGTTTCAAGTGTGATGTGCTCTCCACTCAGTGTTGTGCCAGCCTTATCACTCCCAGGTGCTGACTCATTACAAGATAGTGCATTGGGGAGGATGCTTGATTATATAGATGCACCCTGTTGAGAGGGTACATCTTGTGAGCTGTTTGCCCCTGATTTTAAAACTTCAGCCATTTGTGTGAATGAAGAGGTGGTTTTAGATTTCTTCTTCTTTGGCCTTAGTAAGGGTGACTCAGGTTCCTCACTTTCTAAACCTAATTCTACAGCCAATGCTGCTTCAGTTAAGATATTCAATGGTTCAGAAACAATCTGTTTTCTCTTCTTGTTCTCCTTTTTACTAACACCACCCTGTTGAGAGGATGATGCAGGTGGCTCTATGTTTGGTATAGTGTTTGGTTGAGGGGGTTGGTTAGCAAGCCCTGGGTTAGCATTTTTTTCTACTTGCTTGGCTGTGCTAACTCAGACTTAGAGGCAAATGTTGGCATGTTGTGGGGGTAAGACTCGAATAACCTCTGCATATGAGGGGTTATTACAAGCCTAACATCCACATCATTCCTAGTCTCCAAGTTACCAAAAATGAGTTTTGTCATGGATTTCGGATAGCCTATTCTATTTCTATTCATCCCAGGAAATTCAATCAGTTTATTATCTACAAAATTAAGAGCAGATTGAATAAAACGAGGGAAGATAATTTCAGTACCTCTCTTGGTTGAGTTCTTACCAAGTCTCCCATATAGCTCCTACATAATTAGATTACCCACATTGATTTTCCTATCATATGCCAGGTTGTATGCAATTTGCCGTGCAGGTCCACTGATTTGATCAAAACTCAACTTTCTAGCAGTGAACACCTGTAGCACTGTGGCGAACACAAAACTCCATTCCTTTCTGAGACACTTCGGTTCATTTTTCCAATCTTGATTGTATCAGCATATCTGATAAAGTCGAAGAATGTAATCAAATCATCATCAGATACCAGAGGGTGATATAGGTACTGATGAAGTCCTAGTGCTTGATTCATATCCTCTGTAGTGATAGTAACCCCTTTCTCTTGTATTTTGCAGTAGATGACATAAGAGGTTACTGCATTTTTTAGAGCAATGAGTTCCACAGTGGCTATCCTCTAAAACTGTTCGAGGAGATCTAGGTACAGAGTTGGGTTGGCTGAGAGTGCATCCTTGATGTATGACTCAGACATCCAGCGAACAAAGCACTTGAAGTTAGCATTGGGTGATTCGACATCACTAGTAATAGAAATGAAGATAGTGTGGGTAGGAATTGTGAGTTGGGTATTTGCCATTGCTACACAGAGAGACGAGAGAAGAGAATGAAGGTTGAAGAAGAAATTTAGCTTTTGAAGTGAGGGTTTTCAGAGGTTTTGGAACTTTAGATGCTTGAGAAATCGAATGAAATGAAACGAATAGATGTAAAACTGTATAAGTATGAAGTACTTGAATTGTCGATTAGATATATGTTTTGTATCGACAAGTCAGGCATTTGAGAAGTAGAAATCAACTATTCGATAAGTCAAGAAAGGCTTAATCGATATCTCAAGCAGTTTGTAACTCACAGCTGGCTATTATCTAACTTAGAAATTATTCCAAATTAAATAAAATATGTTTTTATGAGTGATTTAAAATTCTGAATAAAAATCCAAAAACGGTTAAGATTCAGCGAAAATTCAACCTTTTCAAATGATTCGACAACTCAAATGTTCTATTCGAGAACTCAGTCATTAGAGAACTCAAATGACCTATTCGAGAAGTCAAGCAAGTAGTATCTGTTCGATTTCTCCAAAATACACTATTCGAGAACTCAAGAGTGTTCCAAATAGACTTGTTAGAGAAGTCGACCATAGACATGAAAGTCATTAGAGAAGTCTGAATTATCGAGCTACACTTTCCACTCATAAAAGTTAATTTTTACTATCTTTTCAAAATTCACCAGAATTATTCAATGAAGAATATTCTAACAAATTAAATAGTGATAATCTTAAAATTTCATAGAAATTTCAAGCTAATTCGAATATGATTTTCAACATATGCAACAGATTTGAAATATTTATAAATCATATTTCAGCCAACACTTACTTCAAAAATATTGAGAATTTAGATAAAGTAAGTGTTTACTGCTGCAACAATCTAGTTGATATTTTCACTTAGCCAGATTCTGAAGAATTCAGAATTCCAATCTCACTAACCAACCTTGTGAAGGTGGCTTCATCCAATGTCTAGTGAATATATCAGCTAACTGTTTATCTATAGGGACATAATGCAACTCAATGGTTCCATTGGTTGCATGCTCCCTAATGAAATGATATCTGATGTCAATGTGCTTTGTCCTAGAATGATTGACAGGATTGGCAACTATAGAGATTGCACTTGTGCTGTCACACATGATTGGAATTCTTTCTAACACAAGTCCATAATCTCTAAACTGATTTCTAATCTAAAGCACTTGAGCACAGCAACTTCCAGCAGCTATGTATTCAGCCTCCGCTGTGGAAGTTGACATAGATTGTTGTTTCTTGATATACAAAGAGACTAACCTTTGTCCAAGAAACTGGCAGCTACCTGAGGTGCTTTTCCTATCCACTCTGCATCCAGCATAATCAGCATCAGAATAACCAACCAGATTGAACCCTGTGTCCTTAGGATACCATAAACCTAAGTTTGGAGTGCCCTTCAGATATCTAAAGATCCTTTTTATAGCAATGAAATGTGATTCTTTTGGATTTGATTGAAACCTTGCAGACAGACATGTAGCAAACATGATGTCTGGCCTACTTGCAGTGAGATAGAGTAGAGAGCCAACCATGCCTCTGTAGACTCAGATATCTACTCTCTTGCCTTTGACATCTTCATCTAATTTGGTGGCAATGGTCATGGGTGTCTTTGTAGGTGAGCAGTCTTCTAAGTCAAACTTCTTTAATAAATCCTTGATGTACTTGGTTTGACTGATGAAGATACCATCCTTCCTCTGACTAACTTGCAATCCAAGAAAGAATGTTAACTCTCCCATCATACTCATCTCATATCTGCTTTGCATGAGCTTAGAGAATTTCTCACACAGCTTCTCATTTGTAGAGCCAAATATGATATCATCCATATAAATCTGAACTAGGATAATATCATTACCATGCTTCTTGTAAAACAGTGTCTTGTCCAATGTGCCTCTAGTGAATTGATTTTCAAGAAGAAATTGTGAAAAAGTGTCATACCATGCCCTTGGAGCCTGCTTAAGTCCATACAATGCCTTAAGCAATCCGTAGACAAATTTTGGGAAATGTGGATCCTAAAAGCCAGGTGGTTGTTACACATAAACTTCTTCTTCCAACTCCCCATTCAGAAATGCACTCTTGACATCCATTTGATAGACTTTAAAGTTTGAATGAGTAGAAAATGCCAAGAAGATTCTGATGGCTTTCAATCTAGCAACAGGAGCAAATGTCTCATCATAGTCAATGCCTTCCTGTTGAGAGTATCCTTTTGCAACCAACCTTGCTTTGTCTCTTACTATTACACCATCTTCATCCATCTTATTCTTCAGAACCCATTATGTTCCAACAATGGTTTTGTTCTTTGGTGCAGGCACAAGTTCCCATACTTTGTTTCTTTCAAATTGATTCAGCTCCTCTTGCATAGCAATAATCTAATCTGGATCCAACAGTGCATCATCAAGTTTCTTAGGCTCAATCTGAGATAGAATGCAACCATAGAGGCACTCATTTTGAGTTGCTCTCCTAGTTCTCACTCCTGCATTTGGATTTCCAATAATTTGCTCTGTAGTGTTTGACCTATCCCATTTCCTTGAGTGCTTAGTTTGATGTCTCAACCTTGATGTTGCTTTATCATCCAAGTCATGATCATTTTCATTTCCTCCCCCCTGTGAAGTTGCTACTATTCACAGGTATGTCTTGGATGCTAGTCTCTTCACTGTTGATTGCATCAGATTCTTCTCTTGCTTCATCATTCACTTGAGTTTGTTGAACTAGAGTTTCAACTTCAGTTTCAATCTCTTCATCAGAATCATCTAGATTTTCAAACTTTAATGGATCTCTATATTCATCATTGGCTTCTTCTAATCCAGGTTGTTTGCTGTCATCAAATGTCACATCTGTGCTTTCCATAACTTTCTTTTGACTGATGACATAAACTTTGTATGCAATTCTCTCCATAGAATAGCCAAGAAAAATTCCTTCAAATGCCTTTGCATCAAACTTCCCAACATATTCTGAATTGTCATTCAACACAAAGCATTTGCTTACAAAAGTATGAACATACTTTAGAGTAGGCTTCTTTCCAGTCATCAAGTTGTAATGTGTCTTTCCGGTGTTTTTGTTGATGAGGGTTCTGTTCTGGATATAGCATGCAGTGCTCACAGCCTCAGCCCAAAAACATGTAGGCATCTTTGCATCAAACAACATTGTTCTAGAAGCCTCAATTAGAGTTCTATTCTTTCTCTCAACTACTCCATTTTCTTGTGGAGTCCTTGGAGCTAAGAATTGTTGAGAAATGCCATTCTCTTTGCAAAATGCTTCAAGTAAGGCATTTCTGAACTCTGTTCCATTGTCACTTCTCAATGCAATCACACTTGAATTGTTGGATTTTGCTTCCTTATCAACTTTCTTTATGTGCTCAATGATTATTTGTGGAGCCTCATCCTTTGATGCTAGAAATTCCACCCATGTATACCTTGTGTAGTCATCAACCATCACTAGGGCTTACTTCTTTCTTGAGAGTGACATAATATTGACAGGCCCAAACAAATCCATATGAATTAATTGCAGGGGCTTGGTGCACTGTCTTTGACTTGTGGATTGACCTTTTCATGTTTCCCTTTTGGCAAGCCTCACACACTCCATCTTGACAGAATTCAAGTGTGGGCATGCCTCTCACTAACTCTCTTTTGACTAGAGAATTAATGGCCTTGAAGTTCAGGTGTGATAACTTCTTGTGCCATAGCGAACAATCTTCATTTGATGCTTTTGAGTAGAAGCAACAAACTTTGTCCTTGTTTACAGAGTCCATATTGGCTACAAACAGGCTCCCTTTTCTTACTCCAGATAGAGCAAAATCACCAGTCTTCTTGTGGGTGATCAAACATTCATCTTTGTCAAAATTTACCTTGAATCCTCTATCAGTAAACTGACCAACACTTAGCAGATTTTGCTTGAGACCCTTGGCAAGTGCTACATCTTCAATGATGATATTACCAACTTTTAACTTGCCATATCCCAATGTGTTACCCATGCTGTCATCTCCAAAATCAACCATTGGGCCAGCCTTCTCCTCATATTGTGATAGCAGGGCCATATCACCAGTCATGTGATTTGAGCACCCACTGTCCAAAATCCACATGACCTTCTTTTCACTTTTTTTGCCCTGCAAGCACAAAGGTATTACTTTTTCTTTGGTACCCAAACAAGTTTGGGTCCACTAGGTTTAGAAAAAGATTTATCAAAAATAGCATGCTTATCAACTTTCTTAGGACTAGTCTTCTTGTCACTGTTAGAAGTCTTCGAATCTGAATTCTTAGACTTAGGTGACAGAGTTACCTTCCTAACTCTAGGAGGACTTGAAGACTCTGACCTTGTGTAGTGTGTGTGAATGTTGTGACTGGTGCAACCATCCATGAATTGTCTTCTCAAATTAAAACAGCTAGTTATAACATTCATATTGCATGGCATACAGTCAAGTTTATCACAAAAAGGTGAATCTCTATGTCTTAAAGGCACAGAGCAATCATAGAAAGGCTTAGCTACACTACCAGTTGGTTTCTTGCATGCATGAGTTAAGTGATTAGTGCTAAAATAGTTTTGACAAACTTTCCTAGGGGCATTTGGCACATAAGCATAATTAATATTCTTGTTTATCCCTAGCTTGCCATTCCTGTTTTGTTTCTTATTAGCCACTTTCTTCTAAGATTCATTTTTCCCTGCTGAAACAAACTTCACAAACTTCTCAGGTCTAGGTCTACCTCCTACTGGATTCTTGGCTTTTTCCTTGACACTCTCACTTTTAGAGGATGATGGTTGTTCACTAGACTGTGGCTCATCCTCATCATTCAACATTTGCTTAATGAGTAAGGCATCCTCATCAATTTCAAATGTTGGTTCTTTAAAAATTGGAGACTCAGTCTTTTTCAAAATGTGAGGCACTTCATCCTGAACAACTATGTCATCTTCAATAACAGCATAGCCTTTCATCTGTTTAAGAGTTCCATAGTCAAGTCCAATGTCAGCCTTGGGTTTAGCTTGGTTTTTCTCATGGTAGGACTGCAATAGACTAGAAGAGTTCTTAAAGGTTTTCAGTTTGAATTTATTTTCAGCTAGTTCATCCCTAAGAGCCTTCTCAACCTGACTAGCACATAGAACCTTATTCTACAGATATTCAACTTCTTTCTTAAGGTTATCTACTTGCATAGAAGTTAGCTCAAGTTCCTCATTCTTCTTGTTTAACAATTCATTCTTAGAAGAGAGTTTGGCAATCTCTTCATTAGCAGCAGTCATACTAGTATAAATATTAAACATTTCAATAGGTAGTTGTTCAACCATGCATTTATACTCAGAAACAGACATATCTATGGTAGTGAGAGATGGTACCTGAGAGTCAGATAGAGATTGTTCATCCTTGGAATCAGCCATCAAGGCATAGTTACAGAATTCTTGCTCCTCTCCATCACTATCAGAGTCATCCCAACACTTCCCTTCCGCTATGTAGGCCTTGCCTTGTGTTTGCTTTATTAGAAGGGCCTCATACTTAGCTTCAAGCTCTAGAAACTCCTTATCCTTCTTTTTAGGCTTCTTGCATTCACTGGCAAAATGCCCTAGGTCATTGCATCTATAATATCTTACAGATGACCTATCCACATGGCTGGTTTTAAATTTATTCTTGTTTGCTTTCACAGGTGCCTTGCTCTTGTTGAATGAATGGTTTTGGGGTCTAGGTTTGAAGGGTTGGTTCCTCTTGAATCTGATGTTTGGAAACTTTCTGGCCATGAAAGCATAGGAAGTGTTTTCTATGCCATCTAGCTCTTCAGGAGTATAGAACTCTTCTTCTTCCTTCTCCTCAACAGGTTCAGTCACTTCACCTTCATTTTCTTCATCATCTACTATCTCTTCTATCCTCAGCTGACTTGTAGATGCTTCTAGGTCTTGAACAGATTTTCTGACAATCAAGGCACATGATGTGTTTATCATTCTGCCTTGGTTGGCTTGGATAGCCCTTTTCTGAAGCAACTCAAGCTAATGAGTCTTTAAAACCCCATAGAGCACATCATATATGACTTTGTTCAAATCTCTTTCTCTTAGAGAAATTACCATTTGCTCTAGATGGTTTGGTGAAGACAATAGAAACTTCATGTTCAACTCCTTGGTGTTGTAAACCTTCCCATTCATCTGTAGCTCAGTCACCAGCTTGTGAAACCTTTCAAACATGTTAGTAATGCTTTCCTTGGTCTGAGCCATGAACGCTTCATACTGTGTGACCAGTATCTGTTTCTTGTTTTCTCTAACCTCCCCTGTTCTTTCACATAACACCTCAATATGATCCCACATCTCCTTTTCTGTTTTGCAAGTGGCTATGTTAACAAACATTGACAGTTCCATAGAATCTATGATTAATAACATGAGATGATTGTCGAGAGCAACCATCTCCTTTTCTGTCTTTCTCCATTTGGATGGTTCTTTAGCCACATAGGATCTTGGAATGGTTACAGTTCCAACAGTCTTTTCAGGAATCTCTTGTTGTGGAACAAAGGGACCATTCTTGAGTATCTCAGGATATAGAGGGTTGACAGCTTTGATGAACAACAGCATTTTAATCTTCCAGAGGTTGTAATTCTCTTTGTCGAACTTAGGGACCTTCACTGTTCCTGTAGTCTTTGGTGTATTCATGATCTTTTTCTATTTTTAAGTAAACAACCCGCTCTGATACCACTTATTGAGTATTGAATATATCAAAGAGAATACAGAGTGGGGGTGAATAGATTCTCGACTTTTCTTTTAAATCTGTTTAGTCGTGTATGTGTTTTTGTGCTCAAACAAATATGAGTGCGGAAATATAAGACACAACAACACAATACTCACTTTAATCTAATGTTTTATTAGATCAAAATGTTGCTACAACCTGAGAACACAATTTCGTATTCTTAGCTTCTTTCTCATAGAGATATTACTTGAAAAAACTATTGATTACTCTATTTTATACTTGCTAAAGAAGTAGGGTTGTTCACTTATATCATGTGAACAACTTACTTACAACAAATAAGGTAGCAAACAAATTTGGTTTCTAATGTGTCTATCCTATTTGAGTAAACATCCAAACTGCTACAGATTTGACTTCTTAGAACTCTGTTTAGATCCACTTCTTTAGCTCTTTGTCTCTTGTATTATCTCTCCAAGCTTCTTTGCAGGCTTTCCAACGTGCTTTACAGTATGTGGTCAATAAAGCGTCTTGGCTTGTTGCAGGTTTCTGACTTGTACAATTCTTCAGTATTTTGTCTCCAAGATTGTAGTCGAGAAGTAACTCTGTTGGTGATTCGAGAACTAGAATTGGCTTAATCGATAACTCTGAGTTCTCGAATACTGGTGAGCTGACATATCAAATCACTTCTCGAATAAGCCTTTTTTCCAGGAATCCTTGAGATATCGAATAGAGCATTTTACTTATCGAATCCCTGAGATATCGAATAGCTTCCCGAGTCATTGAGATATCGAATGGAACATTGACTTGTTGACTCCTAGAGAACTCGAATGATACTTTGACTTGTTGACTTCTTGAGTTCTCGAATGGAGTAGTCGACATGTCAAATCTCTGAGATATCGAATGAGATATCGAACAGTACTGTCAGAGATATCGAACAGTGTCTCTTGAGATATCGAATCCCTGACTTCTCGAAAGCTAGACTTCTCGAATATGACAACATACTTCTCGAAAAGGTACTAAGGCAAATCTTCATTCTTCAAAATCCAACTGTGTTTATTTTGACAGTCTTGTTCTTCAACCTTGAGGCATGATCCTCGGATCTTCTTTCAAGCATATTCTTTAACTTTAATTACAGTTACACAGATAGAAATTGATGCCTATTACAAGTACTACAACAAGTAGAAACTTTACAACTAGAGGTTCCCTCAATCAAGATGTCATGTAAGTAATGCATAGCATTACAAACATTTAGGCTTGTTATTAGATGTACTCAGGCATGCCTCTGTGACTAACATATTGTTAGTTAATAGACTCTTAGTATATAACCTTATTATTAAATTAAATTAATATTTAATATTATTATTTTAATTAATTAAATTTATACAACTTCACTCTGGTAATATAAGAGTAGCTATATTATTAATTGTATTTATTATTGATCTATTATAGATACTTTTTAAATATTAATTAATGGAGCCCTAAGTTCTCTATAATACTATTTTCTCGACTTTTGTTTCAATTTTTAGTTAATATACTCATAGTATATAACTTCATTATTAAATTAAATTAATATATAATATAATGATTTAATTAATTAAATTAATTAATATATTTAGCGACATACCGTGATATACATGGCATTACCGCGATATACATGGCATATCATACCATTAAGAAAGGATTTCTGTTTTGAGTAAATTGCACTGTAGTGGCTAGATAAATTAATTTTTTGCACTTTGATGGCGAATATTGCAAATCTTGCACTATGATGGTTCCAAATTGTTTTTTTAGCCACTTAAATGACTGCCGTTATCTTGGCCTTAACGGAGTTACTTTGACAGGGGTATTATAGTCTTCTTCTTATCCTAATCTACCCAACCACCCCCGCATACAATCCCTCGCTTTATCTCTCTCGCACTTCTCTACTCCTCCCCTCTATTCGATCGACCACTCACCACCATCCTATCATAATCTCGATTCCTTTCCCTAAATTGCGACTTCCACTAGTTCTGGTAAGCTACGACTGGGTGTGTGGGTAATAAACGGGTATGTGTGAGTTTGATTGTGGGATTTTGTCGAACAGTGGCTGATGCCTGTTTATGGTGAGTGTTGAATGTGCTGAATTCAGGTGTGGGTTGGATTTGTGTACTGCAACCGAGTGATTGTTATGGGTTGTGTCCCCTTAATTCAATATTTATATGTATTTGATGAGTTTATATCTGAAATGGCGAGTTATATGGATTGCCTGGTTATTTGGGATTTTGATTCGAAATCTTCAAAATATAATTGTGTGAATTCGTGGCATGTTAATTGTTGGGTGTTACAGCGGTGGTGGTCGGGAAAAGGAGGAAGGACAGAGATGGTGAAGGTGAACGGAATGGGGTGGAGGACGGTGAGACAGCACTTGACTGCACCAAGCCATGGGACAATCAAGAATTCCCTTATATAGACATTGGAGAGATAGTTATCGATCAAGTTCTGACAAAATAAGAATCAGAAGCACTCGAATTTAATCCATTCCTCAGATGTCATGATGTAGATGTCATTCGAGCCAAGTCATGCTCCCAAAGTGCGTCAATGGATCATGGGCGCTCAATTGTTTATTCTATTTGTCAGCATTTAAGAAATAAAAAACCGCTTCCTGAATCATGGAAAATTTTCCTGGATCAGTCGGATGTAAAGTTGGACCTTTCCGGGTGTCCAATGGCAGGAGTACTGAAGGAAAAGAATGTCAAAAAAGTAACCCTTGCAAGACCAGGAGTACTGGATTAGTGTGTGCAGTGGCCAAATGGTTTTTAATTAGAAAGAAAGAGATGGTGAAATTGTGATGATATGGAGCGTAAGGGTCTTTATGGACACGACATGGCAGGCTATAAGAACACTTGTAGATGATTACTTTATGGAAATGGTAGGAGGTTCAGTTCTATACAACATCTGGATGGCACTTATGGGTTCAGAAATTGACTGGGAAGATGGGGTTTATGTAGACAGCTGCGGAGCTACATTGAATCCTGAATTGGTGAAGATTAAAAGGAATGGTTGTGTGGAGAGAGAAGCATTGTTGTTTGGACACACACACACACACACACACACACACACATATATATATATATATATATATGTATATATAGCTCTGTTAATACTCGGTATTTATTTAAGGACTATAATACCCCTGAATTTTAACTCCGTTAAGGCCAAAGTTGACGGAAGTCATTTAAGTGGCTAAAAAAACAATTTGGAGTCATCATAGTGCAAGATTTGCAACATTGGCCATCAAAGTGTAAAAAATTAATTTACCTGGCCACTACAATGCAATTTACTCTTCTTTTTTTAATAAAGAGCATATCCTTAATTATATTTGTTATTAATCTATTATAGATATTTATTAAATATTAATTAATGGAGCCCTAAGTTCTATATAATACGGGTGAATGCCCTAAATACCCACTTTTTATTATTTCTTTTCCAAAATGCCCAGATTTGTAAAAATCGCCCAAAATGCCCACCATATACGTTATTGCGTGAAGTGTACTCCACAGGCGATCTTCAACAGTCGCCGTAGGGGTTGGTGGAAACAAGACTTGCTACGCCTCTACAACAGGCGTATCCCATGATACGTATTACACAACGGCGCATGCCCCTGAGGGGTCCACTTCCACAGATGCGAGCTCTGGGCGACGCCTATAGCGATTTTTGGTGAGTTTTTCCGTTCAAAGTTCACCCACTTCCCGTGGTTTTCCCATCAAGTGCTATACACCAATCAATTCGTCTCTCGACGATCTACATGTTTGTACCAATTTTGAACCGTTTGTTTCACCAGAAAAAAAATGCCTAAATCGATCTCCACCGCTCTCCTCAATTTTCCGGTGAGCTTTGTACAAGCCCCTGCGGGGCCAGATTCCATTAAATCGATTATGTAAAATGGAGAGCAAGGTTTCCTGATTGTTTTGCTGTGTTCAGAAGTGCCGGAGGAGGCCGGAGGGAGGCGGAGAGAGGTGGAGAGATTGGAGAGATACGGGAGAGAGGTGAGAGACGAAGGAGAGAAGGGAGAGAAACAGTGAACAGTACGCTTGGGTTGCATCGTTCCAAACGGCGTGATCCGTGGATATTTTTGGTAGTGCTTCGTGCGCGTGGGTATTTTAATTGGATAGTGTGTACCCAAAAAGTGGGTATTTTGGGCAATTTTTCATATAATACTATATTCTCGACTTTTATTTCAATTTTTAGTTAATAAACTTCTGGTATATAACTTTATTATTAAATTAAATTAATATATAATATAATGATTTTAATTAATTAAATTAATTAATATTTAGTGACATGCCGTGGTATACATGGCATACCATTAAGAAGGGGCTTCTACCTTTAATAAAGAGTAATAGACTCCTAGTATATAACTTCACTATTAAATTAATATTTAATCTTATCATTTTAATTAATTAAATTTGTATAACTTCACTTTGGTATTATAAGAGTAGCTATATTATTAATTGTATTTATTATTAATCTATTATATATACATTTAAATATTAATTAATGGAGCACTAAGTTATATTTAATACCATTTTCTCGATTTTTATTTCAATTTTTAGTTAATAGACTTCTAGTATATAACTTCATTATTAAACTAAATTAATATATATTAAAATGATTTTAATTATTAATTTATTAATATTTAGTGGTATACCGCGGTATACATGGCATACCAATTTTTAGTTAGTAAACACTAAGTATATACCTTCATTATTAAATTAAACTAGCGTTCGACCCGTGCTATGCACCGAACAGTAAAATTTATTAATTAATTAATTTAAATATATTATTTAATTATTATTTAAAAAAAAGATAATTTCATTAGAATGTAATTATTTTAAGTATAAAATTACTCATTCGTTAATATATACCAATTGAATTAATATCAATATTATCAAAAAATTATCATAACATTCACATCCCCGTTGAAACGTTATAAGCTCCTATTTATTATTTCTTCTTAATTTTGTTTTTCGTTTGATTTATCTCATTTTTTAGAATCTTTCTACCAAGTTCATAAGTTTTTTTTATCCATATTAAACGAACGTAGTTATGAAAAAGGAAACTTTCTTTTAATCTAGTTTCTTATGTGTTCGTTCAATATTAGTTTTACAAATTGTATGTTCTTTTATTAGTGAATTGATTTATTATAGAAAAATAAATATTATCAATCAACCAAACTTATCAAATAAATCATTTTTTTTAGAGTAAGATATGAGTTTTAGAGTTTATGTTGATTCCCTCAACTTGTTTTAAATGACAAATTAAAAGTGTACATTCAGTTTGGGAGTTTGTATGTTGAATTTTTATTCTTTTCTATTCGAATGTGGTATATTAAATATCAGTTTTCGTTTACACATAAATAAGGATGGCAAATTAATTCGATCTGATGATACCCTATCCAAAACCCAATATTTTGGATATATCGAACCCTAATTTTCGGATTTAATTTTGGATTTAAATTTTAAACTCAAAATAGTTTCGATTTGGATTTGGATTTTAATTCTGCCAAACCAATACCAATCCGAAATTTGAAATCCGATCCAATACCGAAACCCGATATATAAATAATGTAATATCATAATTTGAAATTATTATATTTAATATTTTAGATGTAGGACATACAATTTTTTTTAATTCAAATATTTCATTAAAAATAGTCAATACTAATTTAATAATTAAAATTTCTATTTCTCAATCTCAAGTTTTATTAAAAATTTTAAGATGTAATTTTTGTTGCTTTACATAAAATTTTCATTTATGTTGTATACGAAGAATTATTTTTTTAAATATTGGTTTTCTTTTACCCATAAATTGGGATGACAAATTAATTCGATTTGATGATACCCGATCTGAAACCTAAATTTTAAATATACCAACCTAAATTTTTAGATTTTGTTTTGGATTTAAATTCTTAACTCAAATAGTTTCAATTTGGATTTGAATTTTAGTTTTACCGAACCGATATCCAATCCGAAACCCGATACATAAAAGAACTATTATCAAACATTGAAATTATTGTGTGTAATATTTTAGATGTAAGATATATAATTTATTTAAATTTATTCAAATATTTTATTAGAAATAGTCAATATTGATTTGGTAATTAGAACTACTATTTCTCAATCTCAAGTTTTATTGAAATATTTAAGTTGTAATTTTCTTTACTTTACATAAAATTTTCATTTGTGTTATATACAAAGAATTATTTTTTGACATATGTTAAATTTTACTTAATATGACAATTCGTGCAATATGTTACATTTGACTACCTACTTTATTATATATGTGTCCTTGTAATTTAATTACCGGGTTAAAAAACATGAAATTCATTTTCCTTTAGGAGTTTGTATATTTTTCCGACATATATTAGAAGAAAGCGCTTTAGTATACCTGACAAATCGTTTGTGTTGTGTTCATTAATACCGAGTGTCTTTGGGGTTCTAGAATGAAAATGACATGAAATTTTTGGTGCACCCAAAATTCGAACACAAAACGCAACTACACTACACGAATTTGTTTTGTGCACGAAACAAAAATAATACGCAAAAAGAGAATATATGACAACTACATGTAATGTTACTCTCTGCATAAATTATTTAAGTATGTTACTATATAACTGAATACAACATTGAGATGTTACAAACAAAACTAGGAGTAGAGTACATAAAATGATTCCCTCATTTTCTTATTTTCTTATTTATTTTGTTTATTAATAATAAATATCTCTATTTATTTAGAATCTCTCTAGCAAGTTATTAAGTTTTTTTTTACCTATATTTAAGATTTTGTTGATATTAAAAATATTATCAATCAATCAAACAAATTTGATATATCTGATCTTAGATTAAGATATGAGAATTTCATTCTATTACTTTAATAATTCAAGAATACAAAATTAAAAAGGTCACCTTTTTATATTAGAAACAATATATATATATATATATATATATATATATATATAGAGAGAGAGAGTTATGAATAATATTGATATTTTATAGCGAAGGGTGCAGTTGTTCCTTTTTTTCCTCCTCTTCCTACTAAAATAAAGGTGAGGGGCTGAAATCAGCGTTTTGGTTTATGATAATCGCCATTTTTATTGTTTTTATTGTTTTTCTTTTGTTTTTCACTAAATATCTCTCTTTTTTGAGAGTTTAATATCCGTTGGTGGGTTTTATCTATTAATACAATGAATTTTGTACTTTTCCTTGTGGACAACTCACGTTTCTTTTTCTTGATTTTACTTTATTTTCAATAAATTTATTTTTTATTGAGAGTCTAGTATTCCGTTAGTGGATTTTGTCAACCCATATATTGGGTTTTGTTTTTTTTTTTTTTTTTGTGAGATTATGTTCTTTTATTTTGGCATCTACGATCTAATTAGATCTACATAATTTTATTATATTGGTTTATTAATTTGGATTGTATAGAATCGTAGTTATGGTTGGTTGTTCGATTACGTTCTCACAAATCAAATATATACTTTCCACCCGATTACAATAAATTATTTGATTATCTTGCCAAAAAGAATATCTATTTTAGTGATATAAGCGAATGATGTACCACAATTTAAGATCTGATCAATGATCGTAGTTTGGATGAATGAAACCTTGATATAATCTATTTTAATGTATTTATCCAATCTTGATTATATTCGCTAACAATATATTCATTGACTTTGTAATAAATTTTATTTTTTGTTTGTAATTTATGCACCAAAATGTCTAATACTATTTGAGAATGTATTTAATATTTTGAATAATTCAAGTATATTGTCAAGTCAATTTGTTTGTATCATTAATAAATTGCATAACTAAAAAATATCAATAAGTAAAATGTTAAAGATAATTGGTTAAGCTTTCATTTTAATATTTTAAATTGGTTGAATCTAGTTTTTTTTTTATAATTGATTAATTTAAAATTTTATATAACTTAAATTTTGAATATGTTTTTAGAATAGTGTGCTAAATATTTTTTAATTTTTAAAATTTTAAATTCAATAATAATAGATTTATTCAATTTGATTGCATTTTATGATCGTAGATTGAGAGTTTGAAATATTAAAATATTATATTATGTAATATAGATAAGATAGACACATATATTAAAATAATATATTTGTATTAAAATCAATTAATAAATGTGCAATTTTGAAAAATGACTCTGGAGAGGGCTAGGGGCGCGCAAAGAACAGATAGCCATTATATAATAATACAATTGTGATTAATTTTATATAAAAAATTATGATTAACTAGTTAATAAGTATTTATGAAAATTATTCTGTAATATATAACTATATATTATAGTATGATTGTAGTTGATATTTGTGAAAATTAGCTCGTAATATATAATAGTATAATTTGATTAACTTAAAATTAAAATATTAATAAGTTAGTAAATATTTTATCACTTTAAAAAAATATGTAATTTGTGCATATACTAAATAAAAAAATTTTATTTCAAAAAATTTGTTAAGTAACCGTGATAAGTAAATTAAGATAAGAATGATATGATTAATTTAATTTTAGTGATAAATTCTGATTGGCTCTTCTATATATTTATGAAATAAATTCGTTATATATAATAATGTAATTATGATTAATTGTAAATTAAAAGAGTGGAAAATTAATATTGCGAAAATCGCTTAATATTATGTATTTGTATAATTCGGATTGATTTTAATTTCTAGTATTAATTTATTATAATTCATTTTTGACATTAAAAAATATATAATATGGATATGTTAAATCAAGTAACTACTATATTTAAATTAGAACTTTTAACTAACCATAGTTAGTATAATAGGATGAGAATGGTAAATAAGAAAGTTTTTAAATATATTATGATTGATCTAAAATTTAGGATTGACATCTGATTGGTGTTAAAATAATTCATAATTTTCTGATTGGTTAGCTGTATCTAACTCTATACTTGACTAAATTCAGGTCTTATAATAAAGGATTAATATATAATGTAATACTTTTAATTAATTAAATTAATTACTTCCTCCGTCCCTCCAAATTCTTAATATTTGGGTTGGGCACGGAGATTAAGAAAGGAGAAAAAAGTAGGTGGGGAGAGAAAGAAAGTGAGTGGAAAGTGGGTAAAAATGTGAGACCTATCAATATTTAAGTAATAGATTAGAAAGATGGAGGAAAGTAGTGGAAAGTGGTAGGCCCTTTTGATTTGTTTAAATGTTACTCTCTCCCTCCATTCCATAAAATTTTTCCTCTTTATTTTGGACACGTTTGCCAACGTACAATTTTAATCGTTAATATCTTTAATTTCGTATTAGTATTAAATATAAAAACTTCATTGTATTAAAGTATTCACAAATACGAATCAAAAAAATCACTCATGACTATATTTTGTCCTATAAATTATGCGCAAATTAGTAATCAATCGCTTATAATGAACAGTGTCGAAAGTCAAAACGAGCACCATTTTATGAAACGGATGAGTAAAACTTATTATTTTTGAAAAATTTGGAAAGGTAAAGAATTGGAAGGGACATTCAAAATAGAAAATGTAAAAAATTGAAAGGGACGGATAGATCAAGTAATATTTAGTGACATACTACTGTATACATACCGCCAGCAATATCGTGAACAAGAATACAAGAATCTATGAAAGATATTTTGAGTTAATTTTTGTCCTACGAACTCTTGATGAATCATCAAACAATTCCAGCTCGTTCCACAGTAATCGCGGAAGGGAATGATGTAACTAGAGTAATGAATACGATAAAATAAGTAGTTTTGGATGTAGACAATGGAATCATGGTGGTGAGCATAATTAATCTATAGAACATTCTGCATATATTTGTCTGAATTTATTAGTTTTGATGCAAAATAAATTACTTAATATCAAACATATATGCACTATTCAAATCAACATACAACCCAGACAAAATATATTAATACAACCAGAAAAGCAACCATAAATTAAGTAACGGGAGTACATCGATACTTGTACGTTTATTTGTGTGTGCATTTCCAAATTGTTTATCTTAGAAACCTAGGAAGCCCTATTTTGTTGCCGGTAGACTTGACATCAAGTTGAATTTGGCGTTTGAACTCCTCAAAGCTAAAGTCCCTGTAAATTGAAGGTTGGCTACAACTACATACCACTGTATCAGTGGTAGGACAAGCAAAGTAGGCCACCGAGAACCTTTCTACTTGGCCATTCGTTACTACCCTGTGCCTCACACTCTTATACACACCATTGCTCCAAGCCTGCAAATATCACCCTACTTATAAGCCAATGCTAGCTCTCTCTCTATATATATGTATATATTAATTGCCTTAATACCAAAACAATTATATTAACGAAAATTCTACCTCGAATAGGTCACCAATATTGATGACTAATGCATCAGGGTTAGGTTTAACACAAATCCAAGCTCCATCCTTCATCAGTTGTAACCCTCCAGTGTTGTCTTGGTGCAATATGGTGAGATAGGAAGTATCTGTGTGTGATACTAGACCACATGCGTTAGAATAAGACGTCGGGCAAGGTGGATATCGGTTCATTCGAAGATAACATGAACTTGGCACCACCTTGTCTTCCAAAAATGTTTTATATGAGCAGATTCCGATGTTATCTGCTAATATTTCAGCTATTTTTCGAGCTAACTCAGAGACCACTTCTGTATATTCCTCAACTGTCGAGCTGCAGAATTTGTTATTCAATTAGTTCAGAGTGATTGCGGGGCAAGCTATGTATATATATACTAAGCAAGTGTTACTAAAGGGCAACTACATTAGTATCCCAAAGGTTTTCTTCTACATATATATTAGATAATTCTCTGCGAGCTAATTTTAAACGGGTTTCTTCTTCTTATTGTTTAGATATAGCTGTGCAAACATCCATTCTCTTAATTAAATTCACAACAAGTTTATTTTTATAAAACCTAGTATTGACTCTAGCTAATTCGGTAGGATTAGAAGATCAGAAAAAAACTTGAGAAGAAAAAGTGGAGAGAAGAAACTTGTTCTCTGAAAACTGAGGTCTATATACAATATTCCTCCAATGTACATCATATATATTTATAGGATTACAAAACACTTAGCTGATTTTATGGTCTTAAAAAACTAAAGGTCAGGAAACATTTAGATATGCAGTTACAAGTTTGGAGCATGACTAGGAAAGTATACAGACAGGCCTGGGACTTTAATTCTAGCTTATATTTCCAACAAATTCAACAAGCGGAATGTTGCAAATGAAAAGCAAATAAAAAGAAACTTAAGGCAAGGAACAGGTTGTTTTAGATCTATCAAAAGAATGTAAACCTAAATTCTCCAGCTCTGACAATTTTGAAGATAATCCAATCGGTGTGTATCGATCAGGCTAATACTCCTTCCAAATACGCAGTCTTTTTTCTTTCCCACACACAGAGACTGATCCATATAATGTTCGCTAGAATATGATTAATCACAAACTACTCACAAAAAGGTCGATCAACAAGGTTGACAAGGTCGAGCTAGAAACGTACATAGAAGTAACTATAAAGTCACACAGGTGATGAAATTAACCCTAATACAATTTCTTGTGATATCCAAATTGAAAAAACTTGTCCACCTAAGCAAGTAGGAGTTTAGATTTCAGCATATATATATATATATATATATATATATATATATATATATATATATATATATATATATATATATATATATATATAAATGCGTGTGTGTGTAAAAGCTCTCATATCTAATTTAGCAAACGAGAAAAAGCTCTTTAGTTAAGGTCTTACCTTAAATGGTTTGAAGTCCTAAAATCTGAAGCACTGGACACAGGAATGTGGAAAGCTTCCGACCATGAGAAGTGAGCGCGACTTGTGGCAGCCAGGTTTCCCCAACGGTAGAAGCCCGTGGGGGAGTTTGAAGAATTTTGGTTAGCTTTTTTGTGAAATGGCTGTTGGAATAATTTTACTTGATCTTCCTGCAATTTCACCAACATTTCTTCGCATATTCCATGATTTACAACTTGAAAGAATCCCCATTCTTTTGCTGCTTCTACTATTTCTTTCTCACACACTTTTCGGTGCATTGAATGGCCTGAATTCAAACAAGCAAGATCCACCAATGGTAACTCATAGCATTTCAATCTGGATACATCAATTGGCTGCTCATGATCAGTTTCTATTTTTGTTGCAGGAAGATTTTGGAAGACTTGGGCGAGTGGTGGCTCGCATTCCATGCTGAACTGAGAACAAATAATACTACACAGAGATCGTGGTAGGAGTTCAGGAAGATGTTAATACAACTACACACAGTTCTTTTAAGGGTAAGATTAAGGACAAATTGCGCGCATATATGCACACACACAATTCATTGTAAGCTTACTTATTTTTTTCAGGGATTAATTTGTGCAATATATTGGAAAAATATTACAATACATACGTGATCGCGCGAGGCACATAAATAAACACAAGATAAAAATAAAGGTGCCTGCAGGTAATGGCTAATCGATATGTATATGAATGAGACTGAAATTCATAGGAGAACTTAATCAGATGTTCCAATATATATAGGTGATTTTTTTAGCTAGGTTTCATACTTGAAATACGAATCATAACCTAATTCTCCTGCTCAAGAAATTTTGTTGTAATAATTCACTAGTCTTCGGATTTGTGGCCTAAAGTGAATAGCCGTTTAGATAGTGACAAGTGACAACGTCCATTTATGAATAATTCTACATACCCTAGCTAGCTATCAGTTTCTGTTTCACACCGATATCTCCGCTCTCATACTTATACAAACATTGCAAATGTGAATCATGTACCAAGAACGTTATAATTAAAAAAAAATTCCAGAAGCAGCAAAATTTGGAGACAAACGAAAGAAACTTGTAATATACATCTCAACAATTCTACACAAGGATATTTCTAATTATATATAAATAAAAAATATCGGTCTTTATGTTTCTTACTGTTCTGCTAGCTCCATCCTAATTAATCAAAAAAATTTCTTTTTTCAAAAAGCAATGTAAAATCAAAATTTTCTGCCTCTTGCTATAGATCCCTTCAACTTGCAATTTTTGTAGGAAGTATAATAAAAGATTGTACCTGAAATTACAATTATAACAAGAAAATACCGAAAGAATGTTTCGAGGCACGTGAAAATCACGCTATCCTTAAAACAGATAATCCCTTCCACGTGGTGCTTGAAGGTTGTTTGTGGCTTCCGTCACCCAGGATACAACGAAACGAGGTGATCTTAAGCACTAGAGATCCGCCTCCTACGAACCGAACAAATATGCTTTCTATCTCACAGAAACAGAACCTATAGCTCTAAGAAGAATGCATGAAAAGACCATAAAACTTGAGGAATTTTTTGTGTATCAAAACAATGAAGCCCAAGTCTTCTTATATAGGAGTTATATAGGAGTAGAAGAATGTAACCCCCAACAATAATAACTTTGTAACCCCCAAATAATTAACTTTGTAACCCCCAACATATAATCAATATGGGAGTTACAAAATTTAAAATGGAGTTACAAATCAAATAATAAAATGTACTAAATTTTTTATTCAAAAAATTGTCCAACAATTTTCTCATATATTTCGAAATTCATGAACATACAAATGGCCGGACGTTTCTTATAACATCTCACATCGATTAGAATAAGAGTATTTTAATACAAGTCAACAATTAATGTTTACCAATTTGTTAGAATTTTTGGACTGACCTGACATTTCCGGCCGGAAGTCTGTGGTGGGTTGTTAGAGCTCTGCCCGGCCGGCCGGAAGTGCAGAGTCATTGTCCGGGTTCCGTAAGTATGTGTGGGCTCGACGAGGACGTCGACCCAATAAGATGGGGTGTTAGTATTTGGGTCTTTGACCTGTGGTGGGTTGTTGTTGGATATAAAGGCCCCAGACACTCTTATTATAATCGATGTGGGATGTTATAGACTCCCCTTCTTATTGGGTCGACGTTCTCGTCGAACCTACAGACACACACTTACGGAACTCGGACATTGCATCTGCACTTCTGGCCGGGCAGAGCTCTGATACCATTTACAACATTTTAACCCATAATCGAATGCATATTGGACCCAACAACCTATCATAAATCAGTCCAAAAAAGCTAACAATTTGGTATACAATAGTTAATGATTTGTATCTATAAAGGTCCCAAACATTCTTATTAACATCGGGATGTTACATTTTGATCTGGCCAAATACGGTACATATATATGCAAATGTATATTTTTAACCATAAAACGACCCAATATAAGTTAGGTGCCAATCAGGGCTGGGATCCAGGGACCAGCTACGAATTATTGGAGTGCGACAAAACAGAGACCTTGGCCAACTGTACTGGTTGTGACTGCTTCACCTTTGATTGATAATGATAGTGTGCTATTATTTCCTATCCGGCCATTCTTTGTATATATACCTTTTTTTATTGCTATAATCGATATTATTATACATTGATATAACATATGCTACATAGCTTGAGACTAAATTTTGAGGGGTAATTTTTAGCCTAGCCAACTTAAATTTTTTGCTTACCAAAAATTATGTTGAACTTGATCTCTATAACTAAGGGTATATACGTAAGGATATATATACACAATCTTGCTATCAAAACATAAATATAGGAAAATGATAGAGTACACAAATTTGTTCACGAATTTATTTCCAAATGCCACGTGGCAAAATGTTATTGGTACTAATTTAAATAATAATGATGAATCCCCTGCATTCACATAAATTTCACCAATTAAAACCTCTAAAAATGCCAAATCAATCATACCACGTCATTCAGTAACTTAATTTGGGAAAGATTTCGGGTACGTAATTATACGCGGTTATCAATCATATCTAGAAATTTATCAACCTTCCAAATTTGTTATCACCGAATTTCACAGTTAAAATTTAATCATAAGCAATGTGTAGTACACATTTTTCTTAAATATAAGCTAGGAAATTCTGAAATAATAATAATATTATAATGCAAGAATGTCTTTTCTGTGTTCCTGTGCGGCTGTGCAGTGTTCTTCTCTCCCTTTTGTTTTGTTTCTGATGATTGGAGTCCGGTTATGGAAAAGTCTATGCTCAAGTTGTTTTTCCTCTGTTTTTGTAACTTCCTCAAGTTGTTTTTTCCTCACGTTTTTTTTTTCTCTGTTTTTGTAACTTCTACATGCTTCTACTAACGATTATCTTGTATTATTGGATTGTTATGCAAATTAGTTTTTCGTATATATTTTGCAACATTATTTCTACATAATAATGACTTTTTACGCACATAATCTACCAACATGGGCAATGTCACACCACATATTTAACCTTTTGAATACTTTTGAATAACAGGGTACCACACATGTAGAAAACGAGAGAGAGATTCGAAGAGCAGGAACCGCCTCTGAAAATCAAGGGCTAATATACAACTTGTATCTACTGGACAAAGACCCTATTTAAAGCTAGAGTATGATACATGATTAGTAATTTACATACTCTGGGGATGCAGGAGAAAGAAATACGGAGGTTGTTAGCATATTATTATTATTGATTATCAAAGGTGCTTAAAGATACTGTCCACATCTTCTAGCTAGTCTGCATATCATTCCTTCGGTATGCAAGGCTCCTATTTTTCTCCTACAGCTGTGTTCCAACTTCGAAATAAGTCTCAAATATGGTTTCCCCATGCCTTTGCCATGGATTTTCGACATTTATTCGTATACATCTCTCTCGTTACCAACACTAGAATTTCATTCTAATCGCAGTTTCAAATTGATCACTTGTGTGGTTGCTAATATATTAAAAATGTAATGTAATATATATAGAGAAAAACGATCCTCATATATATTTCAGGGAACTTTTACTAAGATACATACAAAATAACTTTTAAAATTTGTTGGGCCCGCAGGGGTAATTAAAAATTTTTGAATTTACTAAAATGCCCACCCCACTTTTATATATAAAAATTAGGTATCTCGGACAACTTACCGGAGATATATCTCAGGCTCCCTACTCTCATATATATATATATATATATATATATATATATATCCTAATAAGTTCTCAGTCCTAAAATCTTGACATTTTAGGAAAAATGGTAAATTGATAATTTTAACATTATGTCTCAGTCATTCAACATACTTAAGTCCTAACTAATATTATAATTTAAAAAAAAAAACTAATACTTATAATTCATTACAGTTAGTGCCAGCTCGAGTGTCTAATAATATTAGTTGATGCATTATAGTAAAAGGAGTGGACGGAAGACCTATCTACGATCTTCCAAAAATACTTGTTTCGGGTTTTACTAATCTTAAACGCCGTTTGAGGATGGCAGTATGCAAGCTTACCTCTATTGCATTTGAGAAGTCGTCCTAGTGTAAAGCAAGAAACCAATACTATTGTTCAAGAAAGTTGGGCTATGTGGATCTCCATCTCTGCTTTAATAAGTGGACAAAAATTGACAAATAAAATGGAATAGGTAGAGAGTTCAATAGGATAGCAAATGTGCAAGACAAAAATTAACTGAAATTCCTAGTTAGTTACTTCCAAATTATTCTAAATAATTTATAGGAGAGTTTGATGTGTCGGAGGTAGTCCTCATACTTAAATTTTAAAATTATAAATATTCCATCCAGAATTTGTACTAAAATTGATATAATCTCATGAAACTTTGCGAATTCATCCTCAAGGCCAGTTTTCTCTTCAGAGCATCTCCAATGAAAATTGTAAAAATAGCTACCAACCTCTAACACATCATTACATATATTATACTTTAATCTTTTCTCTCATCCATCTCATTATTGCCAACATTTGTTAAAAATTCATTCCAATAGTTGGCAATTTTAAAAGTTATTAATATGATTCCATACATAATTTTAAAAAAGCGAGAGATATAAAAATGAGTAGAATTAAATATATTTTTAAATATTTATATGTGTTTTAACTATATAAAAAATTGTCAACTTTTGATAATTTTAATTGGCAACTCTACAACTTGAATAGGAATTGTCAAAAAATTGCCATGCCACTTAATTAAGGGGGTGTTTGGCTCGCCTTTTTTTTAAGGATTTATGGACTTATTTTCGGGTAAAAATTTTATATTTTGATAAATTGTTTTTTTATAAGTATTTAATGTATGTTTGAGATTCAATAAGTTGCAAAAATAAGTTGAAAATAAGTTGGAAAGTTAGGAATCCCTAACTTTATCTTAAAATAAGTTAACTTATTCTCTAAAAAAATTCCCCCAAACACTCCCTAAGTAATCCAAAATCCTTATACAAACATTGTTACGGGAATTTCAACCATATCATAATAAAGTGTGAGAAGTTTTTCTAATATCTCAAAATTTTATATGAATCCATTACTAAGAGTTCTAGATTAGAGTTCTCCCATTTTTACTTTTTTACTAATTAGTTCTTTTATTTGTATTTATATATAATGCGGTTATGAAGGTTGTCAGATTTTTTTATTTTTTTTGTTAAATTGTCAGATTCAGAGTTTTTTCACCTTCATTTATTTAATTCAATTATTTATTTATAATTTAGATATATCCAATTTTAATTATATATTTATGATTTATATATACTAGCCTATAACCCGTGCGATACACAGTTGCTTATAAATTTTTTAAATTATATTTTTTATTGTTAAAGTTTTAAGTTGTATATATATATTTTTATTATTAAAATATTTTTTTAACTTTTTAAATATCATGTTCAGATATATTTTTTAGTTAGGAGGAAAATAAATTATAGAAGATAATAAAATATTATAATACGTGTTTGATAGTATTTTTAATGATAGTGTTTTAATTAATAATATGTTGTTTCCGGGAACTGATTCTTAATATGTTTTTGGTGGGATTCGGACTTTGAAATTATAAAAGTATTTTAAATATTAGAAAATGAATATTTTTTTAGCATTAGATCCAAGATTCTCATTTATTTATGTTAAAATCTAACCGTTGTTATTGGTGTACTATCAACCAAATATACCTATTTTGCTTATAATAGTATAGTATAAATACAGTGTATTCGTCTCAATGGATAAAAAATTTAATTTGTTTCCACGAAGAGAGCTGACCTCAACAAATTTACAATACTCAAAAAAAAAAGAAAAAAGAAAAAAGAAAATCAGCGTCGGCAACAAAGACAAAACATGACATGACTTGACGTGACTGGAAACGTGGATATATATTTGTTTTTTTTAAAAAAAAAGTGTGGATATATATTTGTTGATTTTGACTAGTTCTAGTCATTAAATAAACAATGGTTTCGTAAAAAAAAATAAAATAAATAAACAATGGTCAACCCACAAAGAGACAGTTCAGTTTTTCAGCGTGTCACCGAAATGGTGCACATTATCAGGTGTTTATGCCTATAATTTTGTTATAAATACCATCATTATACACTTCTACTCTTATGAGGATTAACTTTTCTTTAACCTGGCCAGGAGGGTGAAGTTGCTCTGAAGCTGGATATTTCAAAAGCTTATGATCGTGTGGACTGGAATTATTTGAAGAGTAGAATGCAGAAGCTGGGTTTTAGTAACATTTGGATTAACTGGATGATGCTTTGTGTTTCGACGGTGAGTTATTCAGTATCTTTTAATGGCAGCTTACTTGGGCCAATAGTTCCGAAGAGAGGTTTAAGGCAAGGAGACCCGTTATCTCCTTACCTGTTTCTGTTTTGCGTTGATGGGCTATCACAAGCGCTTACAAGAGCTGCAAATGTAGGTCGAATCAATGGCTGTAAAATTTGTTCGAATGCTCCTCAGGTAACCCATCTGCTATTTGCAGATGACAGTTTCCTCTTTTTTAAGGCTAATAAAGATGAAGCAGAGGTGGTCAAAATGTTGTTGAATGAGTATGGTCGAGAATCAGGGCAGGTGGTGAACTATCAGAAATCAGCAATTTTCTTCAGTGCTAATGTTAGATTGGATAAACAGCAGGAAATTAGAGACATTTTGGGAGTGCAAAACGAGCTTGGAGATAGTAAGTACTTAGGCCTCCCTTCTTTGATTGGACGATCAAAAAAGTCAGTGTTTGGGTTTATTAAAGACAGAGTGTGGAGGAAAGTCCAAGACTGGAGCAATCAGATGCTTTCTAAAGCTGGTAAATTGATTATGGTTAAAAATGTGGCTCAGACGATACCGTCCTATAGTATGTCATGCTTTTTGATTCCGAAATCTTTGTGCACTGAAATTGAAAAGTTAATGAATGGTTATTGGTGGGGGTCGACTGGGAGTAATAGCAGAGGAATAAAATGGATGGCTTGGAACAGATTGGCAATAGCAAAGAGCAAAGGTGGTTTAGGTGTGCGGGATTTACATGGATTCAATTTGGCATTCCTAGGTAAACATATCTGGAACTTTAGTCGTAAGCCAAACACGCTTGTAGCAAGAATTTTCAAAGAAAGATATTTTCCTGACAGACATATTTTGCAAGCTAGTAGAGGGGTGGATCCAAGTTTTATCTGGACGGGAATTTGGGAAGCTAAAGAGAGTTTGAAGGGAGGTTTTAGGTGGGTTTTAGGGGATGGAAAGGAGATTAATATTTATAAGGACCCGTGGTTGCAAGGGAAGGTGGATTTTCGTGTTGAGGATAGTCATCTCAATATCATAAGGGATGAAAAGGTGTGTTCTTACTTCCATCCTAATAGCAAAGTCTGGGATGTGCATAAGGTGGAACGTGACTTTCATACTGATGATAGTAAGTTGATTCTCCAAACAAGGATTCCGCAGATTGAAGTTACAGATAGATTGGCTTGGACTGGGTCACATAAGGGTGTTTATACAGTAAAGACAGGCTATAAATTTTGGGAAACAAGAAATGCTAATAGAGACAACATGATTGAATCGGATGGCTGGACTAAATTGTGGAATTTGCAACTTCCCCATAAGATCAGAGTTTTCCTCTGGAGGTTTTGTAGGAATAATATTCCTGTTAGGAAGCTCCTAAGAAGTAAAGGGGTGGAGATAACTATTTTGTGCCCAATGTGTGGAGTTGACATCGAGCACTTAAGACATCTTTTTTGCGAGTGTCCGTTTGCAGTGGATTGTTGGAGTAAATCGGGGTTAAGTGTTGATATGCAGAACATTGAATCGGCTTCTGATTGGTTACTGGATATGATAAGTACAGAGGATAGTGCAACAGTTCAGAGCATGGCGGTGGTTCTCTCAGGCATTTGGTTTGCAAGAAACAAAAAAGTGTGGGAGGGCAAGAGTGTAACGCCTGCAGTCACAGTGGAGCTGAGCACTAAGCTTGTTCAGGAATGGGAAGATGCGAATAAGAGTAAAGCTCAGTCGAGTCACAGACAGCCTGTCTCAACAATGGATGAGCAAGTAAAGTGGAATCCTCCTGAGGTAGGGTTCTATAAGCTGAATGTGGATGCATCGTTGCAAAGTGGTGATTGTATGTTCTCTCTAGGTATGGTTATACGTGATGCGAGTGGACAGTTTGTAATGGGCAAGAATATGAAGTTTGCAGGGGAGCGTACAGTCATGGAGGCAGAGGCGATGGGGGTTTATGAAGCAATCCAATGGATTCGTAGTACTGATCTTCAGCATGTTGTTATTGAGAGTGACTCTCAGCTGGTGGTGAATGCTCTTCACAGTGAGGATTTGTATCAGGTAGAGGTTGGTCACATAATCGAAGAGTGCAAGGAGAGGCTTAAGGATCGAGTTGATCTATCTGTCGTTTTTGTAAAAAAGCTAGCAAACAAGGCTGCCCATTTAATGGCAAGAGTCCCATGTTTGTTGAATAGCTACAATTATTTCATATCTCCTCCAGACTTGTTGTTGGAGATGTTATCGTCTGAATTTCCGAGTTAATGAAAATTTCCTAGTTTCAAAAAAAAAAAAAAACTTTTCTTTAACCTTTAATTAGTAAAAAAAAAAAAAAAAAAACTTTTCTTTAACCTAGAAGAAGAACCGAAAGAAACTCCAATATGGTTTCACTAGCATACGAAATATAAAATTACAACTAGATTTGATGTAATGCTTGTGACTCTGTTGATGCAGAATTCGAACTGGAATTAATTCAATTATAGTTTAGCTTCGCAGAGGGAACTAAACCAAGATCATATTAACTGAAATGAATTGGATGTGACTATACATATGAGCAACTGTTAGCTTATATTATCCAAGTGAGAGAAGTAATCATCTATATATTGAACTCTACTGCATCAGTTAAAGTGATCATCAACTACACTTAGAATCTATAATTTTGAATTAATCACAGACACATGCATGGTGATCTAAATAGACCAGAAGCATATCATAAACATGCCAGAAAGTAGAATAGAAAAACATATAAAAACAAAAAAACATTGGCCCAATGTTTCAGACTTAATTGTGTTCTTATAAAATATTATTTCATTTAAAAAATATATAATATAATAATTAACATAATAACCGGTTCGATTCGATTTAACTCCAAAACTGAAACGAACCGCTTGGAACGGTTCCATTTTTCAATTTTAATTCGACTCAATTTTAGATGGCTTGAGTTTTAACCGTTTTGGTTTCATTTCGGGTTTTATGTTCAGCTACCTAATATATATGTTATCTTGTCCTATCAGAAGCAACTCAATTGACTAAGAAATACTGCGTACTAAATAACAACACGTGAAGGTAAATTCTTTTTGACATGAGTTGTTACCTCAAGTAGATAGCTGACAACCAAGCTTCAGTTTGCAAACTTCTGACAATTACTAGCTACCACGGAGAATTGAACAAGCACGCTAGCTAGCTACTACCAAACCGGCCAGTATATCTGCATTGAGTAAACAGGAAGTTTGTATCAGTAATACATGCATGAATTAAAAGAATCCATTGAGACTATGATATATATATATAGATGCAACAGTCGTGATCAGAATATCAGATACACACAACGAGGCTTAAGTTTTTGTGTCATGTATGGTATATTCATGCCTTAATGGCATGCATATTTATATACACATACATTTAACACATAAATGTATGGTTTTTATTTAACACACATAAACCACGTTGATTACGTGCACAAAAGATGCGTGAATGCTGTGATTTTCTTGCTTAATCAGACACTAGTACCTTAATTATATATGGTTGATCCTAGGACCGTTCTAACATTTCGGAAGTCTAGACTGGCAAAAAAATTATGGACCCCATCACCTTCAATAATATCCTTAGAGCGCACCCGAAGGGTAGCGGCTGCGGATTCCCATGTTAAAAAAAAATAAATAAATAAATTTCAATCTAAGTTAATGTTGGAAATGTAGATGGGCCTTGCACCAAATATATAAATGCTCTGATACCACTTGTTGGAAACGTAGATGAGCCTGCAGTTTTTTAACAAATTTACAATTAGAGCTTCTGCTCTTTTTTTTCTTTGCACTAGGTAGTATATAACTCACCTTTCTTGTTGTATATTATGAGATAGCTGGGTAGCCTTTATATAGGCTTCAAACATACAAACTTACATCATTGCTTACATATTTATTAGCCCACCATTTAAGACTAAGGGGTTATTCATTTTCATACTCCTTCTTCTATTCAACCTTGCTGCCACTATTGTTGATTGAAGAGAGTTTGAATCTAACACTCACCCTCAAACTCGACTTTGTATTTCGAGCTTATCTTTCATTTTGTGAAACACACCCCACTTCAATGACTTCATAAATATATCATCTGAAATTTCTTTAGTCTTGTAGTGCACCCGTTCCCCAATTTAATGTTGCACTGGTTCTCGACTTTTGTTGCTTTCTTTGCTTGTCTTTAAACAAAAGAATGAATAATAATTGGTTGTTTGTACCGAACTTGCCTCTTCATAGATAATATCCAGACTCTGCCATTTCCTAGATGCTTACCCTGAACCGTTGATGCTACCATCGGAATTGTCATTAATGGACACTTTACTTTTCAACACTTTTTCTAAATGGCTCGTATCATCATCTTATTTATTTATCCGCTGCTCATGCGCTTGGAGCGAACCTACAAGATCGTCAATCGAAATTGTTGACAAATCATTCAACTTCTCGATAGAAGTAATAACATGATCAAATTTTCTTGTCAGGGAGCGGAGGAGCTTTTACATGACCTGAACCTCATCAAGCCTTTCACCATTCCTTTTCATCTCATTTGTCACCATTTTCAAACGCGTAAGATATTCACTAATTTTTTTCTGAACTCTTCATTTTGATATTTTTGAACTCTCCACAAAGTACTTGAGGCATCGCCTTTTTCACTTTCTTGACAGCTTGAAATGATTTCTGCAGAATTTCCCATGCATCTTTTGCCATTTTTGCTTCTGCAATTATTTCAAAGGTTGATTCGTCGACACCTTGAAAAATCATGAAAAATGCCTTTGTATTTTTCTTCCGGGACTCTATTAACGCTATCTTCTCGGTATTTGTGAGGGCTGCTTCGACAGTTGCATTGACGAGCTCATTATACCCGTTCTTGACTATGTCCCAGATGTCGTAAGAACTGAGTATCTCTTTCATTTCGATACTCCATCTTTCATAATTTGTATCCGTTAATATCTGAATTTGTGGCTGCATCATATTTACCATGTTTTTTTTTCAAGAAATATCCTTTCACAGTATAAGTGAACAGTACGAATAGTGTCGTATGAATATTGTCGTATAGTATCCGTGAATAGTACCATATGTATGAATAGTCTGTATGAATAGTGTCGTATAGTATCCGTGAATAGTACCATATGAATAGTGTCGTATAGTATCCGTGAATAGTACCGTATGAATATTACCGTATTAACAAATTTACAATTAGAGCTTCTGCTCTTTTTTTTCTTTGCACTAGGTAGTATATAACTCACCTTTCTTGTTGTATATTATGAGATAGCTGGGTAGCCTTTATATTGGCTTCAAACATACAAACTTACATCATTGCTTACATATTTATTAGTTCACCATTTAAGACTAAGATGTTATTCATTTTCATACTCCTTCTATTCAACCTTGCTGCCACTGTTGTTGACTGAAGAGAGTTTGAATCTAACAGTTAAACTATGAATACTTGGAATGATTTTGTGAAAAATAAACCCTCCGAAATTCCAAGCCTGAAGCGGTGCCCTTCCTGACCCTAATTGACCTTAGACCCACTTTATAGAATGGCTGCTCATACTCTAAATTCTCAGTGTTTCACACACTGACACACGCACCTCTATATCTAATCTGGCTATAGGAAATTAAAAGAATATTGACAGATCAAGAAGGGGTAAGTTTGAAGAAATTAAAATCGGTTTATTACAAAATTTATTTTGCGGGATTCAGGTAATTAGTTTCAAGAACAAATATTCAGCATTTCTTCTTTTGTTGGAATAAATCACATAATTTATAAGTTTCATGAACACACCTCTATCCCAATATTAATATATATAAATAAAGGATGGTGGTGACATTTTTTACAATATTTGTTATAGGGAGAATATTGTATAACAATATTTTGGAGGTTTGCTGGATTTATGGAGCAAAATACGGATATTTTGCTAACAAAAGAAGAACAAAGGATTAGGGTTTGTGTGTATGAATGTGGCTGAGCTTGATAGGTGTTTTTCAGGTAAACTGTTTCTCATCCGTATCAAGGTGCCTACGTACCCTATTTATAGGGATCAAGCCTGACGTAGTTCTTGGGCCACAAGTTACCTAGGCGGGCTAGGGTTTTAAGAGATAAGCCAAAGTCCAAGCCCATGTAGCTAGGGCTGACGTGGCAATGAGTCATCAATCCTATCCAAGATCCAGCTGTAGAAGCCCATGACCTCGAACGGATAGGTTTGGAATGAAAGATCCATTAGAGCCCTTGCATGCGACCTTGAGAGGTCTGGCCACGCGAAGCGATCCCTGTGCTTAGCTACTCATGCGACCTTGAGTCTGGCCATGAGCCTTCCAGAGAAGAAATGATGACCTCGCTATCGATGACAGATGTGATGCAGAAGCGAGGCATCGCATAGCGAGGCGAAAAGACGCGAGGCGCAATTATGAAGCAAGCGAGGTGCTCCTGTGATAGAAATATTACTGCCAAGGCATGCTGGGCTGATTCCAATAATGGGCTTTAGTGACCCAATCTTCATCTTCTAGGCCCATCATAGATTATGAACCATCAATTTAGCTAATCAAATCAATTTAGCCATTATGCCAGATTTGAGCATAACAATATTCTAAAATTATATATATTTTTTATACAAGTTATTTATACTTCTATTAGGAAAAATTATCATAAATCCAATACTAATCTCATAAAAATGAGTCTTCGTATTTAAAAAGAAAAGAACTGATGTGTTAACATAATAAAAGAACATTCTCATGCGGGGACCCTAAATAAATACATGAGTATCTATAATATAAAGAGAAAAGATGTTTTTATTTTTTATTTTTTAGAACTCCATAAATTTAACACTACTAAATATAAAAATATTTTTTAACATATTAAAAGTAGAATACGTGTTCGAATTTATAGATGAGAAGAGTTCGAATTAATGGTAAAACATAAAATTAAAAGCTCTATTGGAAGTTGAATAGGTATTTAATTATAAGGCATATGATTAAAAGTTCTATTAGAAGTAGAATAGGAATTCAAATAAACAATAATAAATATAAAAAAAATCTTTTAATATATTAGAAGTAGAATAGGTGTTCGAATTTATAGAAAAGAAGAGTTCAAATTTATAGGGAAGTAGAATAGGTATTTAATTATAAGGCATATGATTAAAAGTTCTTTTAGAAGTAGAATAGGAGTTCAAATAAACACTTATAAATATAAAAAAAATCTTTTAATATATTAGAAGTAGAATAGGTGTTCGAATTTATAGAAAAGAAGAGTTCAAATTTATAGGAAAGACATATAATTAGAAGTTCTATTGGAAGTAGAATATGTATTTATAAGGCATATGATTAAAAGTTCTATTGAAAATATAATCGGAGTTCGAATTTATAGAGAATAAGAGTTCGAATTTATAGAAAAAACATATAATTATAAGTTCTATAATGGGTGTTTGAATATATAGAGGAGACATATAATTAAAACTTTTATTAGAAGTAGAATACAAGGACGGTGGTGACATCTTTTACGATATTCTAAAATTATATATTTTTTATACAAGTTATTTATACTTCTATTAAGAAAAAAATTCATATATCCAGTACAAATCTCATAAAAAGGTCTTCGTATTTAAAAAGAAAAGAATTGATGTGTGAACAAAATAAAAGAACATTCTCATGCGGGAACCCTAAAAAATATAGAAGTATCTATAATATGAAGAGAAAATAAGATGTTTTTCTATTTTTAAAACTCCATAAATTTTAGAAAGCTAAGAGAAAATAAAAATTGGAATTCACACTATTTTTAGGTTTTGATTTTAAGTAAAAAAGTTGTACAATGATATATAATGAAGTTAAAATTTCGATCTCAAACGAAAGCGGCTCGAAACGTATTTAACGGGAAGACGACTCACTAGAAAAGATTGCATCAGCTATAAGAATTTAAAATTGATGATAAAATTTTTATCTCATTTTAAGTATTCGATTTTTATGGATAAACATTATTATACAAGTAATATATGTAAAAGTTAGGGTTTTGTTCTTAACGAGAGAGCGATTCAAAAGGAATAACCATGTTTGACGAGAAAGCGGTTAATTAAAGAAAATCGTGTTGAATATAAAAATTTAATATTGATGATATAATCGAAAAAAATATATATAATTTTGATTAGAATTTTAGGATTTTAAATATTAATAACTAAAAAACTATCTTTTAACATATTAGAAACATAATAAATGTTCAAATTTATTGAAAATAAGAATTTGAATTTATACGGAAGACATATAATTAAAAGTTTTATTTGAAGTAGAATAAGTGTTTGTAATACATATAATTAAGAGTTTTATTGTAAGTAAAATATGAGATCTAATTTATAAATAAGAAGAGTTTGAATTTATAGAAAATACATATAATTAAAAATTTTAATTGGAGGTGGAAAATATGTTTTTATATATAAAGAATATATATAATAAAATATTTTATTGGAAGTAGAATACGAGGACGATGGAAATGTACGTCTTATACGATTTTTTAAACTTTATATTTTTTTCCTTAAAATACTTTTATTTTAATTTTTATACAATTTAATTATACTTGCATTAGAAAAATATGTCCATAAATTCAATATTATTCCTGTAATGAAAGTCTTCGCATTTAAAAAAATTGATGTGTTAAAATAAAAGAAAAATATTTCTATGCGAAAGCTATAAATTAATACAGGAATATCTATAATATACAGAAAATTTAAGATGTATTTTCATCTTTAAGGTTTTTATTTTTAAGAAAAAAATGTTATTTCATAAGATAAGTGCTAATGAAGTTAGAATTTCAGTTCCAAATAAGAACGGCTCGACACATGTTTTAACGAGAAGACGGATCACTAGAAAAGATTGTATTAGCTATTAAATTGGATACTGATGTCATAATTTTTATTTGTATTTTTGTTTTTATTTTTAGGATTCGATTTTTATGGATAAAAATTATTATATAAGTCTTTAGAAAATATGTTAAATATAACGAAAATATATATTGAATTTAAAAAAAAAATTGTAATGCCGCCGCGAAGCGCGGCTTTATCAACTATATAGTTTCATATAATTAATATATTTAAAGAGTATAATTAACAAATTAATACACAATATTCAAATAATATTTTATATTTACATAGATATGTAACTGATCCATATTTATTCACAGAATTAGTATACCCATAAATATATCATTGATCCATTTAACATTTTACTATATTTAACACATAAATCAAATACAACAAAGTTGTCAGTTTCTTTTCAATCAGGAGAGGTCTGTGATGTACTTATAATGCTGCTCAATGTGTCTGTCCTTTTAAGTTAGGCTTGGAGAATAGTCCTTCTAAATGACTGGGTATAAATTAGGGGTGAGCAAAAATTTTAATTGAAACTGAAACCGAATCGAAACCGGTTAAAACTGAATCGAAATATCGAAACCGAAACTAAAAAGACGGTTGCGATTTTTTATTCTTAAAAGCCGAGACAATCGGTTCCGGTTCTGGTTATGGTTAAAACCGAACCGGCTAAAACCGAACCGAACCGATTATTAAAATAAATAAATAAATAAATATATTATTTATATAAATTTATATAATTTATATGTATTTTTAAAATTAATACATATTAAATATATTATATCTTAAATTATACTTAAGCTTCAAAGAAATGAAGTCTCTAACTGTCTTGTAAGAAAATTGGTTTTTAGTTGTTCAGTGTCTTATCTGCTTTTACCTATTTGCTAAATTTATTCTAAATTTCTTAATTAATCGCACCTTTGAAAGATGTACTATTACTGTTTTGTTCTTTTCTTTCCCTTCTACAGAATTTTGAGCAATAACAATATATCTGGTTCAGAACCTATGTATATAAGCAATACCATTAATTTGCACATCTAACATTAGCAATATATATAGAGTCTACTCATTCAACAGCTCAGTCACTTTGTTTAAAAGTCAAAATTGTTACTCCCTCCGTCCCTCTCATTTCTTTACGTACAGTTTCTATTTTGGGACGTCCCTCTCATTTCTTTACATACTATAAATAGTAACTTTTAATAATAAAATACATTATTACATCCACTACTTCACTCCACTTTTTCAACACTTTACACTATTACAGCCACTACTTCACTTATTTTAACAACAAAATCACTATTACACCCACTACTTCACTTATTTTAACAATAAAATTACTATTACACCCACTACTTCACTTATTTTAATTATAATTCTTGGTCTCCGTGAAAAAACCCAACGTAAACAACCACGGGAGACGGAGGGAGTATAATTTATAAATTTAAATTTTGTAATATATTTATGATTTTTTAGTTCGATTTTATAACCGAAATCGAATCGCTAAAAACCGAACCGAGCTTTTTAAAATCAAAACCGAAACTGACTGTTCGGTTACGGTTGCGCGGGTTTTTAATTTTTAAAACAGAAAACATGAGATTTTGGGTTCGGTTTCCAGACAAACCCGCCCCGAACGCTCTCCCCTAGTATAAATATCGCCCCATATTTTACCTGGCTAGCTAAAATTTTCATTTTAATGGAGTGTTATATATATATTTCTCGTTACACATCAGCTCAAGTGACTCATTTTTCTTTTTTCATTAAAATTTTGGTATAAACTAATTAAATATGAAATATATACTATTAATAACTAATTTAAGAAGTTTATGAATATTTACTAATAATATAATAAAATATTATTAATATGTCGATGATTGTATATACAGATTATTTGTATATATAAAATTATTAATACATATGTTATGTACAGTGAGATATATATTAAATTTAAAACAATATACAATTTTATTTTGGTCTTTTGGTCAGCCGTGAAAAGTATAGTAAAGGTCTAAAGGATAAGCCGAAGGGGGTTGAGACACTTCTAAAAAGGGAAAAATCTCAAATTGGTCACTGAAGTGAGCCCCATATATCAATACCTTGATTATACTTATCGGGGTCTCTATTGCACCACTTTAGTAACGGATAATGACATCGCCGTTACTTTGACCCGTTGACCTGACGGAAATCGTAACGACAGTTAAGTGACAAATACATGGCTACCATGTGGCAGTTGACTCATCAATTACATGTTTTATGTTTGTGTTAGAAAATAAAAACACAAAAAACATTCGTATTTAAACAAAAACATTCATTACAACCTAGTTAAGAAATACGAACGGGCAGAGTTGAAATTGGGGGAAAAAACCCTAATTCGTCAATCATTATCAATTGGTACTCAGATCCAAGGTGGTTTGTTCGAGTTTGCTCGTAATCGTTGCCAGTGAAACGAGGTATGCATAATCTTCTTCACGTTCTTGGTATTTTATAATCCATTTGCATACAATATATGTTCGTATTTTGTTGATATTTGCGTATATATTCTTTTGAATTCGTTTATGTGTTCAATGTTGAAACATTTTTCGTATCTGGTGTGTTTTTGTGTTCTTAATTAGCTATGGATTCATCATTAACTATATACTTACATCATCATGGTGATTTTGGACCTGTTGCTAACACAAATTACATGGGTGGTAAGAGGGAAGTGATAATTGATTGCGACACTGATACTTTCTCCTTTAGAGATTTGGATGACTTTGCTGTGAAATATGGTTATAATCCCACTGATTTAGTATATTTTAAGAACGATGGGAAATCATTTCAGAGTGGTATGAGTTGTTATACGATGATAGCACAGTTAGGGAGATGATTGATATTCACAAGCCTTTTCATGAAATTGAACTATATGTAGATCATTATGAATTGGATGAGGTAATTGATGTACCTCAAAGACGGGGAATTGAAAAAAATGTAAATGTGGGAGGTCAAGATAATGTTAATGATGGAGGAGAAGATGAATATAGTGATGGTAGTGAAGATTCTTATGATCCAGCTGATGATGTAGAAACAGAGAGTGATGAGTCAGACTGTGATAGTTTATATGAGGAATTTGGTGGGAGTGATGATGAGTTGAGAGAATTTAGAGAACATTCCAAAAAATTTAAAGAGTCATTGGTGATGAATACTAACAATCCAGCTGCTGAGACAACTAACCCTACATTCAGTTCTGATTCTGAATTTGGGTCTGATGAGCTCAGGACTGACTCATCATCTAGTGAAGATGAGAACTACAGGATTGGATATGTTGGGCCTCCAAATCCAAAGAAGAGAAAAAGAAATAGAAATAAGCTTAAGAATGGTCAGCAGGATGAAATAATGAAATGGCATGTGGGTTTGAAATTTTGTAGTATGGCAGAGTTTAGAGATGCTGTTAGGCAGTATGGGATAAGGGATAGAAGGGGGGTTCAGTTTGTGACAAATGATGCTAAAAGGTGCCAAGTTTGTTGTGAGGCTGAGTGTAAATTCTATATTTGGTGTAGCAAAGACAGAGATAGTGAGAATTGCACTATCAAAACATTATGCACAGAACATAATTGTAGTAAACCTTACAGAAACAAGCTTGCAAGTGTGAAGTACCTGACTGACCTATATGGAGACAGGGTAAGAAAAAACCCACAGTGGAAAATGAAGGAGATGGCAGAGGCAATTAAACAGGAGTTAGAGATAGAGGTTCCTAGGATTAAAATTCTGAGGGAAAGGAAAGCAGCTCTAGAGGGGGTTCATGAGGCACTTAAGGAACATTATGCTAGGCTAAGGGATTTTGGCAATGAAATTCTTGTGAGTAACCCAAAGAACACAGTTCAAATCAAGACCACTAGATTAAATGAGGGTGACAAAAATAAATTTAGAAGAATTTACTTATGTTACCATGCATTGAAGGAAGGGTGGAAAGCTGGTTGTAGGCCCGTGATAGGTTTGGATGGCTGCTTCTTGAAGACCATCTGTAGAGGGCAGCTTCTCTCAGCAGTTGGAAGGTGTTGTGGAATAAAAACTAGGTTACGAATATTGCAGCTAGGATTTGTGTGTATTTAATGCAAAGGGGTTGGTGAGCTTCAAGCTTTAATGGTTGTTTCCGTGTTCGAGACTAATCGGACCTCACAGAGTGCCTACGTATCTCGTTATTGAGAATCAAGCCAAGACGTAGTTCTAGGTGATGGTGCCCTCGAGGCTATGGCGGCGAGAGCTCACCTATAACGCAGTGGCTTGTATGTCCTTATTCGAGGATTAAGCCAAAACGTAGTTCTGAGATGAAGGATCAGGTCCTTTATATAAAGGCTTGGGAAGCCTTAGAATTATGGTAGGATTTGGATACTTGGTGGGGAAGCCACCGTCTTGAGGAAGGCTCTAGACACCTTCCTTGTAGGAGTCTGTTTTCATATCGAATTGGGTGCCTTGGAGGCTAAGTCTAGCAGGAGTAGTATCCTTATTTGACTCTTATTTGCTGAGCTGTTTATTACCCCTAATATTAATTATGAAATTAATATTTAATTAGGGTTTTGAGCCTCATAAATGGGCCCCACATTTGGACCGTACCGGGTCTAATTAACTTCACACACCCTAATGATCTCCTTGTTTAGCGCACGCGCACACACACTTTGCACTCAAATAACTATAGTTTGCACCTCCTTGGGGCTTCTTCGGGATCATCATCATCATCCTCAGATGTCGAATCATCAGTATAGGGGCCGGAGTAGTCATCGTACTCTCGATCTCGGATCTGTAAGGCGTGACTGCTTGGTCCAGGTTCCCTTTGTCGAGGGGGATAATTAGGCAGCCCATACATCGAGTTGGTATTCAAGGGGAGATCCGTGGTGTGGATCTGTATTCCCGGGGGTAACGTACGATCAACGTTATCAAGAGGAGAAGCCACCATCTGAAGAGGGTTAGTTTCTTGGTTTTGATGGATAACCACGGGTAGAGTTCCCTCAACATGGGGAATCGTCCCTGGGGGTTGAGAGGCTAGAGGTTGAGTGACCGTCCCTGTTGATGGGGGTACATACCCTTGTTCAGGCGGAGCAGAGGTGACGGTGGTAGCCTCGGTTATGACTGGTGTCCTTCGTGTTTGCACCATGGTTGATGTTGTCTTCCCACAGACGGCGCCAAATGTTGTGGAATAAAAACTAGGTTACGAATATTGCGGCTAGGGTTTGTGTGTATTTAATGCAAAGGGATTGGTGAGCTTCAAGCTTTAATGGCTGTTTCCGTGTTCGAGACTAATCGGTCCTCACAGAGTGCCTACGTATCTCATTATTAAGAATCAAGCCAAGACATAGTTCTAGGTGATGGTGCCCTCGAGGCTATGGCGGCGAGATCTCACCTAGGACGCAGTGGCTTGTATGTCCTTATTCGAGGATTAAGCCAAAACGTAGTTCTGAGATGAAGGATCAGGTCCTTTATATAAGCTTGGGAAGCCTTAGAATTATGGTAGGATTTGGATACTTGGTGGGCAAGCCACCATCTTGAGGAAGGTTCTAGACTCCTTCTTTGTAGGAGTCTGTTTCCATATCGAATTGGGTGCCTTGAAGGCTTAGTCTAGCAGGAGTAGTATCCTTATTTGACTCTTATTTGCTGAGCTGTTTATTATCCCTAATATTAATTACGAAATTAATATTTAATTAGGGTTTTGAGCCTCATAAATGGGCCCCACGTTTGGACCGTACCGGGTCTAATTAACTTCACATTAAATGTATCTTTTGGGCTTACTTTTAGCCCATATCAGAAGGGATTGGTACAATCAGATGTATCCCATTGCAATTCCCGGATTTTTAAGAGTCCAAGAAATATTAATCCTTGCAATTCTACCACAAAAACAAGCTTTGTGCTCCCAATTCTTGACAGAATCCATTGACGTACTCCCAACGGATTTAGCTTGGGGGCTTTCATTCCTCATCATACCAGCTGTGTGTTAAAGAAATTGACCTACTATTACTGTTTTCTCTAATTCAATGACTCCTCTTTTTTAGAAACTAAGAACCCTAAAAGAAAGAAATGGTTATCGGTGTTTATTTTGGTGTTTATATAGACATATAGTCGTTGGAATCCACGTCAACAAAGAAATAAACGTTACAATCCACGCTGTCCAACTGTTCTCTGCCACATATACATTTCCGTCAGGTCAACGGGTCAAAGTAACGGAGGTGTCATTATTCGTTACTAAAGTGGTGCAATAGAGACCCCGATAAGTATAATCAAGGTATTGATATATGGGGCTCACTTCAATGACCAATTTGAGATTTTTCCCTTCTCAAAAACTGTGCTTTCTACTACTGTGCTTTCTATTACTGTACCACAACTATGATTTGGAAATCAGTTTTGTTATTTAATTTAATTTAAATTCAATATTATAATATTTTTTGTCATAAATTTTAAGATTCTAGAATAGGATTTATCTAAATTTATGAATTATAAATCATACTATCTGCATTTATTAATTAAATTGTGTCACTAGTTAAGCAAAATATAAAAATATAAGATGCAAATGAATTATTCTAATAAATCAGAAATAGTAAATTAAGAGTTATTATTTATCTAGTAGTTTTAAAATTAGAAGCCATGATCTAACATGATATCTGTTTAAATTTATAGTTAAAGCTAGTATACCTGCAAGTTTTTTATAAACTAATAATTAATAAAATAATTATATAAGATCATAAATGAGCCGAATGTATAAACTATTCATAAATATATGATATCAAACTTGTTTCGAACCAATATTTTAATTTGGTGTATCAACATTCAACTCATTAATAAAAATGATATTCAGGAAAATGTTAGGCAACAACTTACAAAATTTCTTAATAGTAATTTCTTTTTTGATATGTAATAAATTTTACTTTTTATTATAATTTTATTTTATATAATTATTATTTACAATATTTTAAAATTTATATTATAAAATTTTAAAATAAATATGTTCCTTGAAATTTTAGTAAATAAATTTAACTATATAATATATTAGTGAAATCTAGTGGTCTTTATTTAACTAAAAATCTAACGATCATTATTAAAAATCTAACGATCATTATTCGTAGTATACCGATTTCTATTATATTTTTTAGTGATTAAAAGGTATGTTGTGATATCTTTGGGTATATATTAATTATTGTAAGATTATATTTTTAAATTAAAAATTAGCGTATTTTAATTATCAAAAGTAATATCATCAATAAAAATAAACATTTTTTAACCAATAATTATATTATTTTATTATTTATTTTAGTAATTAGGATGACCGTGTCGAAAATTAAACTGACAAACTTTCAATACCCGTGCGATGCACGGTTTCTTTTATTATGTTATAAATTTTATTTGATATTAGAACTATATTTTTATATAATCATTATTTTTAATAATTTTTTAATTTTAATTTAATATACACATGTATATGGATTATACTAATGTTTCCTTATTATAAACAACGTATACAAATTTTTTATATATTTTATTAATAATTGAAAGTTATGGTGTGATATTTTCAGGTTTATATTAATGATTATAAGATTAGTTTTAAATAAAAAGGTAACATGTTTTAATTTGAGAGGAAATATTAATGATTAGAATATATGATACGATTGATGTTTTTAGATTTTTATAAAAGGTGATATTTTTAACTAAAAGTAAATATGAAAAAGGCAATCGATTAATTAGCATTAATTTTTATTTAATATTATAATTATGTTTTTACATAATCATTATTTTTTAATTTTAATTTAATATAAGTTAATATACTCATATTTACAAATTATACTAATGTTTCCTCATTATAAACAACGTATACAGATTTTAATATATTTTATTAATAATTGAAAAAAATGGTGTCATATTTTTGGGTATACATTTTGGTAAATTAATTAAACATATATTATCTAATCATTAGATCTAATGATTCTGATTTTTTACTAAAAATCTAAAGATCATTATTCGTAGTATACGGATTTCTATTATATTTTTTTAGTAATTAGAAGATATGGTGTGATATTTTTGGGTATATATTAGTTATTGAAAGATTATGTTTTAAATTAAAAGTTAACGTGTTTTAATTAGAAAAGAAATTTTACTGATTGGAAAATATGATATTTTAGGTGTTTATAAAAGTAATATCATCAACCAAAGTAAACATTTTTTAATTAAAAAAGGCAATCAGCTAACATTCATTTTATTATTTTATTATTTATTTTAATAATTAGGATGACCATGTCCAAATGTGCTATGATATTTTCGGGTATACATAAATGATTGTAAATTTAGTTTTAAGTCAAAAAGGTAACGTATTTTAATTTGAAATGAAATCTTAATAAATATGATACGATTTATGTTTTTAGGTGTTTATAAAAGGTAATATTTTCAACTAAAAAAAATTAGAAAAGGCAATCGACTAATTAACATTAATTATATTATGTTATTATTTATTTTAGGTGTTTTAATAGCATAGATATTATATATATTTTTATTTATAATGAAGGGTAAATAAGTAAATTCACGATGTACCAAAAAATAGGTACCAAAAAGAGTAAATAATAAATTCATGACGTACAAAAAGTAGACAACAAAACTTTTAATATTTCGACTATTATATAATAATATAGATTCATGAACCTCATATGAACACTTAATCCTCACATCTCATGTGTTCACAAATATCTAAATTTTTTTTCATAGAAATATTTTATTTTTTAATGCTTTAAAGTTAAAAGAAAACAAGGAAATACTAGAAACATATTTTAGTCTAGACTATAAATGAGTTCAATATAGATCAATTTAATTAATATATATCAAATTAATGTTATGATTTATAATATAACATATGTTTTAGTTTAATTATTTATAATAAAAATAAAATACAAATATAAAAAAAGAAAATAATGGATATACAAAATAATCTAACATATTATTTCGTAAAAAGATATATAATATAATTATTTATTAGTTATCATGAATTCAGAAATTCATATACAATTTTAATAAAATATGTTCGTGAACATATGCATCAAGAACTTGTGCATGAACTCAATGAGCTTGTTCACTAACTATATTAACGAACTTGTTCATAAACTATATACTCAAACTTGTATAATGCATGTAGAAAGACTAGTAATCGAAATCAACAACTAATCGTCTTGCAAAATGGCAAGGTTTGTCTTCTTTATGTAATAAGTTGTTAAGGTATCTATTATCATTTCGTTCTGGTAAACACATTTTCTCAGTCTTTGCTAAATTAAATGGCTACATCAAATGAAAGTTTGGAAGAATTGTATTCAAGGCTTGCACCGGAGGATGAGGGAGATGCAGGCATTTTAGTTACAGAAGGAGCGATAAAACAAACACATAGCACATATGTCCTGGTGGGTCGATTTCTTACTGAGAAGAATATAAACTTTAATGCAATGAAAAATGTCCTGGCTTCATTGTGGCGCCCAAGAGAGGGAATGGAAGTGCACGATCTCGGTGGACAACAACACTCGTTTGTATTTTACCATGTGTTAGATATGAAGAAAGTGATAGAGGGGGACCATGGACTTTCGAGCAAAACTTGCTGGTTTATCATAAACTCAATGCAAATGAAGACCCACATCTTGTTCATTTAAATAAAATGGATATATGGGTCCAGATTTATGATCTTCCAAAGGGTTTATTCTCAGAGACTATATTTATGAATATAAGGAATTTTGTGGGAAACTTTGTGAACTCTGATAGTGCAAACATGAGTGGCGGATGGAAGATGTATGCACGTGTTCGAGTAACTATGGATATCAACAAACCACTGCGAAGAAGGATGAAGATCAAGAGGGATGGGGAAGAGTGGAGTTGGGTTAATTTTAAATATGAACGATTGAGCACGTTCTGTTTTGTTTGTGGTATGATGGGGCATTTAGAGAGGGATTGTGGCATTGTTTATGCGCATCCTGAGAAGGAGATTACTCCTACTTATGGTGTGTGGTTGAGAGCGCTAGCAAGAAATATGAAGAATCAGAACATGGGGGCTAGATGGTTGAGAGATGGAGCTGATGAAAATAAATCGTGGGAAACTAGTTCGTAGCACTACACCATATATGGCCTATCTTAACCTACTTACATCATCATGAGGTAACATTGTGTTTTTTATGTTACCTTAGCCAAAAATATGATGTTACATTAGCTAGAAACTGTTAGAAGCATGTAACATAAATATGTACGTGTTACAGTAGAGTTGTCCTTGCCGACTCCTTTTATTTAATTTAATTTTTTTGATTTTTTTTTAAAATTTTTAAATAAATTTAGTTTTTAAAATTTGTTAATTTTTTATAAAATGAATTAGAAATTTATTTATTTTTTAAAATCAAAAAATAATTTTTTTTCAGAAATTGAAATTTTTTTTAGAATTTTGTTGTACAACGTTTTTTTAAATTGTTAATATTTACCCTCCAATTTTTAAAAAAAATCGAATAAAACAAATTTTATAAAACTATATCAAAATTTTTTTTTTTTAATAATTACTTCAAATTTATTTAATAAAAATTTTATATTAAATTATAAGTATTTTAATAGTAAAATATTATTTATCAAAAAAACAAAACAAATCAGCGTACTGTACTCGGGAAAATTTTTTGTAGGCTGAGCGGGACTTTTTGGGGGATTTTTTTGGCTAAGCGGGATATTACTTTACTTTCCCCCAATTCACTACTTCACTTTCTCACCGCCCACCCAATTCACTCTCCTTCTCCCCCTCTCCACCCAACCCCTCTCTGCAAGACGACGATTGCAAGAAGATAGTAATTAGGGCTTCCTCAGATTACAAGACGCGAAATCTCAACCTACCTTCTTCTCCACCCAGCAATTAGGGCTTCCTCCAATTAGGTTTTTTTTTTGTGCTTTATGTTTATGTTTTTAATTTATGTTTTTCATTTTGATGTTGATTTGGTGTTGATTTGGCTTCCTCTGTCTGTTTTCTGCAAGTACACTTAGGGTTTCTAGTTTGTTCATTTTTGCAATTGAATCGGTGAGTGTGAACTTAAACACTGAGTTATGATGATTATTTTGTTGTATTATTAACTTTTTCGTATCGTAATTGTTTGTTATATTGGTATATTTCAATACGAGAAAGCTGATTTGTTAATATAGTTTATCATTAATATTGTTTAAGTAGTAATGTAAAACCAATGTTGTTGTATTCAGATTTGTTAGCTAATTGTTGTCGTTCATGAGTATACGTATGTAATAATGATTAGATTTGTAAACTTATGACAAGGCCTAAGGCAGCTCTTCAGATAGATATCTATGTTTAGCTTTTATAAGTTTTAATTGCCTAATCTTTTGTAAGCCTAGAGTGTACTTATATTTTATGACATTTTGAGTTGTCATAACTGTAGTGATGGACGACATGCCTAATATTTGGATAAACCTTCCAAAGTATAGACAAGAGTATATGATAGGGATAAAAGCGTTTATAGAAAATGCATTCCCCCAAGTGGCTGTAGGTGACGAAATGCTATGCCCTTGCAAGAACTGTAAGAACATCAAGTGGCATGTACAAGATGTTGTCTACGATCATCTTATATGCAGCGGTCCTTTTTCCCTGTATGCAAACTAGATTGTAGAAGTTTCAAAACATCTTGTCCCTGATCGTGCACGTAATGACGAGGATGTAAATATGGGGAACGATATTGATTTTGGAGATAATCTAGTAGAGATGTTGCATTGTACTAATGGACCAAACGATGATGCTAAGAAATTTAATAGACATCTGGAAGAGGGAAAACTTCCCTTATATCAAGGCTGCACAAATTTTTCTAAGCTAAGTTTCATTGTCCGACTTTATTCCTTGAAGTGTGTTCATGGAATTACAGAGTCAGGGTTTGGGGAAATACTACAATTGATCAAAGAAGCTTTTCCACAGGCAGACATTCCCCTGTCTTTCAACGCTGCTAAGAATATAATTAGAGATTTAGGTCTCGATTATAAAAAGATACATGCGTGTCCAAATAGTTGTATGCTTTATTGGGGTGAAAATGAAAACGAACAAGAATCTAGAACCTGTGAAACTTCAAGGTGGGTTATGGTTGGAACGACAAGCCCAGATGACAATGAAACGGAGAAGATGCCTCGCAAAGTCCCGGCAAATGTGATGCGATATTTTCCATTAAGGCCAAGGCTGCAGAGATTGTTTATGCACAAAGACTATTCAAAACTGATGTCGTGGCATTCACTTGGACGTAAAAAGGATGGGAAACTTAGGCATCCTGCTGATGCGGAGGCTTGGAAGAAGATGGATGCACTTTATCCCCTTTTCTCGTCAGAAAATAGGAACATCAGGCTAGGTCTAGCATCGGATGGATTCAATCCTTTCCGTTCGATGAACATAAATCATAGTACTTGGCCAATATTTTTGGTAAATTACAACCTGCCTCCTTGGTTGTGTATGAAGCCAGAAAACCTAATTCTGTCAACGCTTATCTCCGGTCCTGAATCCCCTAAGAATAGCATTGATGGACAATCAGCGATTTTCCGGGATGAGGGTGTAGAAACATACGATGCTTCTGCTGATCAGACATTCAACTTACGTGCAAGTCTTTTATGGACAATCAGCGATTTTCCGGGATATGCAATGTTATCCGGTTGGAGCACGAAGGGGTATTTAGGTTATCCCGTATGCAATTACGAGACTTCTTCACAATACCTAAAACATAGTAAAAAAAAGTGTGCTACATGTGCCATAGGAAATTTCTTGATCCAGGACACAAGTGGAGGTTCGATAAGAATAGGTTCAATGGTCAAATTGAGATGGGGAAGCCTCCTGAAATTTTAACTGGAACAGACGTAGAAATAAATCGACTTACAGGTACAATGTTTATATGGTTAACTTCTTGGTACTGGTAACTTCTTGCATATTGTCTAATTTATTTCACTTAACTATTTTGTAACTACCCTTGCACTTTTGTAGCTAAAAAACCCCCTAAGCGCTAATTCACAACGGCTCATCAACTACAACAACAGAGGAAGCACACAGAGAAGCAGATGGGTTCAGAGAAGTGGCCACAAGATGGTACTCGAAAGTCACCACGACTGAATAAATTGGGAAAATCCATTGATACACCTGTGATGCAGAGACCTATGACTGCCAAAAGAAAATTGTATTGTTCTAGTCCACGGGAAAATGAAACAATGGGAGAAAATGAGGTTCAGGTTAGATGTCTTCAATTTTACCTTTCTTGTTCAATTTTATTATTCCAGAAAAATTTTACCTTATATAATTGTTTCCAATCTTTATATGCAGAGCAAGAGGACCAGCCTCCCACCCCCTCCACCTATAACAGATTATGAAAAACAAAGGATGGTAAGAATCCAACATAATAATCAAGTTCTTTACCAGCTGTTACCTTCACTGTCAGCGAAAGAAAACAATAATGGACCGAAGGGCAATGGAAATGATGTGGCCCAAGATGTTAGTGCCGATTATGATCCGGGACAGGATGCAGGACATGATGCAAATAGTGACGATGATGCATCAGTGACTCCACCAAAGGTGTGTCGTAGCTAGATGTTTGTATTTATTCATGCATTATAACTAGAATCATATTATTTTGTACCTAAGTGGTTGTATTTTGCAGGGTAGAAAGAAGACAAACAAGAAAAAGCTTGCTCGGTGACGGGCACCAACAACACGTTCCCGAACCAAATCAACACCCAAGCCTGCAAATGAACAAGCAAGGGAGAAGGATGAGACATGTCAATTTGTGGAATCTGAGATATCTCCACATCCAGATGAAGGACAAGGTTCAATGGATGCTTGGAGGGCTATGCGGAAACGCCAAAGAGAACAATCTGAAAAGGAGAAATCTCGGGGACAAGAAAAAGCAGGAGCAAGTGCAAGTAAGAAGGTTTTCGAGGAAAATATCTTGCCTGATATTGAGGAAGCCGATATGGAAGGTTAGCCTAATATATATTATTCGTTGCATATCTATTTATATCTTCATTTAAGCAGAAGCATATCTATTTTACATTCACAAAATCTTGCAGATCCAGTTCCTAAAAAATTGAGAGGAAAAACCAGGATGGATGCTGTTCACATGAGAAGCTTTGACAAGAGAGTTGTCATCGGGATGAATGACGATTTCCAGCCTATTGCAGAAAATGACAAAGTACTATTAGAATTAAGTTCCTACCTTGGAACACTTGCTAAGCGTCGTGTGTCGCTAAGTTATGTTAGTTGGCGCCATGTTTCGAAAAACTTGAGGCAGACTATGTGGAATCATGTCAAGGTAATTTATGACCACATATCGATTTTTATCTTTACTTGTTATTTAATTAGGTGATGATAATTTGTTAAAAACTAATTAGGTTTGAGGGTTTTATTTATTTATTCTTATTGATTTTTGTAAGGAACGATATATAATTCCTGATGAGTTGGAAAATTGGGCGCTCGAGACAATTCATTCATGTTGGAAGGTGTACAAGAGTCGAATCAAGGAAAATCATTTTACAGCGTATGAAAATGATGAAATGAGGTTGGCTAATAGACCAGATGACATTGCACTCGAGACTTTCAAACTGCTTTTGGAATATTGGAATGATGAGAGTGTTCAGGTATATATACCGATTTTAAGCATTTAGGCTCTCTCGAAAACATAATTACATTATTTTCTATAGGAGAGAGTGAAGAAAAATGCAGCAAGCCGTAAAAAATATGTTGACACTCACACTCTTGGTCCAAAAAATTTTGCACAACATCGGTATAAGATGGTATGTGATTATTTTATTTAAATTTTCTGTTAATATTATTTTTTTGTTCGATTCAACTTGTTCATTGTTTCTGTCTAAAGTAATACCACAATGTTGATTATTGTTTCGTGTCCATTTTTTTTACTAGAAAAAAAAAAAAAGCAGTGGCAGATGAGCTTGAACCATGTGATGCAGAGGTTTTTATTTGTTTACTTGATTTTCTTGTTCGATTTAACTTGTTCATTGTTTATGTCCAAAGTAATACCACAATGTTGTTCATTTATTCGTGTTTATTTTTTTTACTAGAAAAAAAAAGCTGTGGCAGATGAGCTTGAACCATGTGATGCAGAGGTTTTTGTTGAAACTCGGAAGCGAGTTGAAGGACGTATCTACAAGACCAATCCTGAAATAATCACAAAAAAAATGTAAGTATTTCATGGTAACATTACATATGGCTGTCTATATATATGGTTGACATTATCTGTGTTCTGTAAGAAAAGTGGATATTACTGTGTGTGGCTTAGGGCTTTAAATGTTGTCTGTTAGCCAATCTATATATACACAAGTTTTCTTTTATGCATGTTTAACCAGGTGTGTTCCGATATAGGCAGACTTGATTTTAAAATTATGACCTAACTAAGAAAAACATGAACTTAAGTTCAAACTCATGCCTCTAGCATACGCCTGTCTAATTGTTGAATGGATTCTACTTGGAGGTTGTGACGTTTTGTTTGCAATGCAATACATTGCGATATTGGTACGTCTATTAGAAGCTCTTTGCCAGACCCATAATACTTCTGGTATACTTTAACTCTTTCCTGATACTATCATTGTGAAATCAGTGGGAAAATGCTGTTAATAATGTGTAATCTGGAACTGTTTCTATATTTGATAGTTTCCTACCCTGTTCCCAGTTCTCACCACACAAGTCTCTTATAGTAGCCTTCCTACAGACAGAAAATCAGGTACTCTATAGACTAAAATAAATTAACTGTGAATTTCCGAACACACCTGATTCGGTCTTTGTTTGTTTCAACTAGAATTTTGATTTCTACTACAGAGACTTGGCATGTTTAACCAGGAGACTTGGCATGTTTAACCAGGAGAATATTATAATTAAATCAAGTAATCTTATGCATGTTTAACCAGTTGACTTTTATGTTTTCTTTTGTAGGACAATATTACCAAAAAACTCACCACCGGAGATGCCGCTTCTGATGAGCTTGGTGCAAAACATGGTCCTAATTGGCTAAAAGGAAGATGCTTTAAGTCAGGAATGAGCAGTTGTTCTAATCCACCAACAGAAACATATGTGAAAGAGCTGACCACAAGGATTAAGGAAAGCCTCGCTTCTGAGGTGGAGGAGAAAATGAAGAAAGTCGAGTCTGAATTTGAACAGAAGATGCAACGGAACTTGGCATTTGCACTTAAAAAACTTGGAGAGGCCAACCCGGACATCACAGTTGATGTCGAGCAGTTGTGTGCAATTGCTACAAGTGAAGTTGATGATGGTACACCTATCACTGGAGGCAGTAGCTTCTAGTATCACTGCTTTCTAAGTTTAAGCTTCTAGTACATTATTTAACTTAGAATTGGGATGTAAAAGTACTTATGGATGTTAACTAGCTTTAATCTTCTAATTCGGATGTTAAATTAGTTTGTTTTGTTTGGATGTTGAATCAGAATTTATAAGTTTGTTTGGATGTTGAGATTGATCTCTTTGTGGTTCATTGTGGTTGAATGGTATTTTGGGATTGTATACTTTCAAAGAGGTGCTGTTCAATTGTTTTTTTGTTAAAGAGTTACATTAGCCTGTTAAAGTGTTACATTAGCCTGTTAAAGCGCTACATTAGACTGTTAAAGTGTTACATTAGCCTGGTTAAAAAATAGGGGGCACAGGTGGGGTCCACAGGTGGGGCCCAGTGGTGGGGCCCAGTAGTGGGCCCACTGGTGGCCCCATTTTTTTAAAAAAATTGAAGCACCCTAAGGTAACCGAATTTTATGTTGCAATATGTCATTTTTATGTTACAGTTGACCTTTAAGGTAACCGATAGGGCATGTTACCCTAGGGGTGAAATATGTTACCTTAGGTACCCTAGGGTAACATCGAAAATTGTAACTTATAATTTATGTTACCTTAGCCCAAAAATGGGTCTATAGTAACATTTTAGCACCCTAAGGTAACATAATTTTTTGGTTACCGAAGGCCTTATATGGCGTAGTGTCGAAATCAGCCCAGACAACCACTGAACACGGTGGCGATAAGGATGATACACGGTTCATGGAGGTGGACGGGAAGATAACCGAAATTTCAGGAGATAATGGGGGGATTCGGGTTGTACAGCGTAACAGAAGGGATATGTTGGGGGAGGATTTATCTGCAGATCAATCATAGAATATTACGGGGGAAAATAAATTTGAAAATGAATTGGTTGTACTCGATCCTAAAAGGAGGCGGGTGGATGTAAACAATATTAGTGAAGAGGAAGTACTGAATGGGCCTATGCTAAAAACTGGGCCAAAAAACTTGCAAGAGGCGGGTCCTGTGGTGCAGTCCCGCCTAGATCAATAAGTATACTAGCTTGGAACTATCGTGGGCTGGGCAAACCACGCACAGTTCAGTTCCTAAAAGAGATTGCTCAACAACTGAAACCTAGTTTTATTTTTTTATCTGAAACGTTATCCACAAAAAACAAAATAAACATGATTTATAGAGCTCTGAATTATGCAGGATGCTGGGTAGTTGATGCCCAAGGGCATAGTGGGGGTTTGGCTCTATTATGGAAGAATGATGGGGCATGTGAAATAAAAGATAGTAGTTCTCATTTTATAGATTTTGAAGTTGAAAATAATCAAGTAGGGCGATGGAGATATACCGGGTTTTATGGTTGTCCTGAAAGAAGTAGACGTAATGAATCATGGGGGATAATTCGTGCATTGGAAAATAAATCAGATTTACCATGGTGCATTATTGGTGATTTTAACGATCTTATGTTTGCTAGTGAAAAGAAGGGTGGGAGAGATCATCCTTGTAGCTTAATGAACAGATTTGCAGAAACTCTGAATGAATGTGGTTTGTTAGATTTGGGGTTCGTGGGTGAAAAGTATACCTGGGAGAGGTATAGAGGAAAGGAGAATTGGGTGCAGGAATGTCTGGATCGTGGTTTGGCAAATCGGGCATGGTGTGATCTGTTTCCGGTAGTAGAGGTAAGGGTTTTAGAAGTAGCAACATCGGACCATTTACCTTTATATTTGCAGCTGAACAAACAGGTTTATGTGCAAAGGGGTAAGAGATTTAAGTTTGAGAACGTCAGGATTAAGGAAAAGGAATGTTTTGGGGTAGTTAAGAATAGTTGGGATTCTGTGGAGGGTAAAGAAATCATGGATAAAATTAGTTATTGATGTTTACGACTGGAGGAATAGGGAGGAGGGGACAATCAAGAGTACAACAGAAAGCTAGTGGAGTGTCGTGAAAAATTACGAAGGCTGAGATCTCGAATTGATACTAATGGAATTCAGAGTTATAATGTAGTGCGATGGGAGTACCTCAAATTACTAGAGAAGAAGGAGATATACTGGAAACAAAAGGCTAAACAGTTTTGGCTTCAAGAAGGAGATCAGAATACACGATTCTTTCATCGGTACGCATCCACACGGAAAAAAATAATACTTTTCAACGTATTAAGGATGATATGGGTGAATGGAAGGAGACACCAGAAGATATCCAAGAGCTGGTCACTAATTATTTCTCCCAACTATTTCAATCTTCAACGTCGAATGGTTGCTTATCGAGTCGAGAGATGGTGAACCAGCTTACAGAGACTGAGAATGGGGAGTTAATAGTAGAAGTTACGGCTGAAGATGTAAAAGAAGCTGTATTCTCAATGCACCCGGATAAATCACCGGGGCCGGATGGCTTAAATCCGGCATTTTTCCAGACATTTTGGAGTGTAGTAGGGAATGATGTGGTCGAGTTGTGTAGAAAGTTTATGAGTACAGGAGAATTACCAGCGGGGATAAATCGAACTATGGTGTGCTTGGTACCGAAGGTGAAAATGCCTACATCAATGGGAGAGATTCGTCCTATCTCATTATGTAATGTCCCGATTAGAATTGTTTCAAAAATCTTGGCAAATAGACTCAAAACCTGTTTGGAAACATTGATATCTGATAAGCAAAGCGCGTTTATAGAGGGATGATTATTAACGGATAACGCGTTAATTGCTTTTGAAGTAAATCACTACATGAAGAGGCTTACACAAGGAAAGAATGGGGTGGCAGGTCTGAAAATTGATATCTCGAAAGCTTACGATAGGTTGGAATGGGGGTTTATAAGAAATATGATTTATAAGTTTTGTTTTAACGAGGTTTGGTGTAATAGAATTATGGGTCTTGTTACGTCAGTATCGTAAAGCTTTGTTCATAATGGTAGTGTTTTTGGATATGTGGTGCCACAACGAGGAGTACGTCAAGGGGATCCGATATCACCATATGTTTACATTCTGTGTGCGGAAGGTTTAAGTTCTATTATTTGGCGAAATGAGGATGCTGGGTTACTACATGGATGTGTTATAGCTAGGCGTGCACCTGCTATATCTCACATATTATTCGCCAATGACTGCTATTTTTTCTTTAGAGCAACAAAATCAGAAGCGAATGTCATGAAAAGGATTTTGAGTAGGTATGAAGAGGTTTCGGGCTAGATGATAAATAAGACGAAGTCGACTGTTACTTTCTCTCCCAATACAAGTGAGGAAGATAAAAATGAGGTCTGTGAGCAACTGGGGGTCAGTGGGGTTCAAAAACCTGGTAATTATTTTGGCATGCCTATGTGTATAGGGCGGAGGAGAGTTTCAACTTTCTCTTTTCTTTCTGATCGAGTTCAGCAAAAGTTGCAAGGTTGGCAAAATCAGAAGATTTCAAAAGCGGGTAAAGTAACGTTATTGAAGACAGCAGCTCAGGTCATTCCAAAATTTTGGATGACTATGTTTCTAATACCTGTGGAGATATGTGAGAGGACTGAAAAGAAAATGAATGCATTTTGGTGGGGGAATGGTTCGACAAACACAGGAATTAAGTGGATGTCTTGGGATAGGTTATGTAATGTGAAAGAGGATGGGGTTTAAAAAACTAAGGAGTTTTAATATAGCCATGTTGACGAAACAAGCATGAAGGCTTGTTAATAATAAAAATTCTTTAGTTGCAAGACTGATGCGTGCACGATACATCCCGAGATCAGATTTCTAAATGCTCAGATTGGGACAAATCCGAGTTATGTATGGAGAAGTATTCTTGAAGCTCAAGGTGTGGTTAGACAGGGGTGTAGGCGACGTATTGGGGATGGTCATAGTACTAGAGTATGGCAGATACCATGGTTACCTTGTGTGGAGAATGGGTATCTTACAACCGAAATGCCAGAACAGTTGTAAAATGTGAATGTAAGTGGTTTATTTGCTGAGAACCAGACTGAATGGGATGAAGAGATTCTTTTTGATATATGTAATGAGAGAGACAAAGAACTTATAAGACAGGTGCCTATACCACGAAGACAAAGGGCAGACTCGTGGTGTTGGACTTTTGATGATAAAGGTGACTTTACAGTACGGAGCTGTTACAGGAGACTACGGGGGGAGAATGAGTGCCCAGATAGGAAGTTCTGGAGTAAGTTATGGAATTTAAAGCTGCCAGGGAAAGTTATAAATCTTTTATGGTGATCGTGTCGTAAGTGTTTGCCTACAGCTGCAGCTCTGGTAAATAAAAATGTTAATATCAGTGCGTTTTGTTCTTGGTGCCAGACTTGTGTGGAAGATGATAAGCATGTTATTTTTTAGTGTATTTTTGTAAAAGAATTATGGGAGGTTGTGGGGCTTAGGAATCTGGTTACAACATGTACACAGGACTCTGTAATGCAAATATTGCAACGAGTTTTTCAGATTGGAAGCTCTGATCAAATAGCAATGGTGGGGTTGGTATGCTGGAATTTGTGGAATAGGAGGAATTGCTGGGTATGGGATCGATTAAACCTATTTGTTTTTGGTGTTAGAGCAAGAACATTTAGTATGCTTACAGATTCGAAAAAAGCTGGGGAAGAAAAAAGCAAAGCTATGGGGCAGTACCAAAGTAGAAATGGGAGATGGCAGAAGCCTCCGGTAGGATGGGTTAAAGTAAATACGGATGCGGCATATACATCAGGTGTGTCTCATGTGGGGGTGGGGTATGTTTCCCGGGATGACTGTGGTCGTTTTCTTCGAGCTAGGAACGCTACAATGCAAGGACAGCTGCAACCAAGGGAGGCAGAGGCGATTGGATTAGGAGAAGCATTGTCATGGATAAAAGCTTGGAGAAGGAGTAAATGCATTTTTTAATGATTCAAAGCTGGTAGTGGATGCCATGTAGGGAGATAGTGGTAATTCATATTTTGGTATGATTATTGATGTTTGTAAGGATATTATTAAACACTTTGATAAAGTGTTAGTGGTTTTCACGCATAGGTCTGCGAATAGTGTAGCTCATTGTTTAGCAAGGGCTGCATATTCTATGTCAGGTCTTCGGGAGTGGTTAGATACTGCCCTGGATTTCATTATGTGTAATCTTGCTTCTGAGGAAGTTAACTAATGCAAGTACGTTTATTTCAAAAAAAAATACTCAAACTTGTTCCCGAATTATAGCATTGAATTATGTCATGTTCAAGTTCAATTCATTTATAAGACCAATTTCAAAATTATGTTTATGTTCGACTTGTTTACAGATCGAATCAAATTTGAATCAATTTTTTGGAATCGAACATTGAATTATTCATTAACGTATCAAATAATTATAATTATGTATTTTCTTTAAGCACATATTTTATCACGAATTCAAATATGATTTAGCTATGACATATCCATATATTTACATATCCTATATATTACAACAATAAAGCATCAAGAGAACTAGAGAATTCTCACGATAATTTGCAAAGTCATTTTATACACAAAAATATTATCTTTAAGTCACATAGCCTGATAGTAGTGGTATGATATGTGAATTCCGATGCTCCTCAACCCCCTCATAATCTTCAATCTTCTAGTCCTTTTACCATATGTTCTTCATGTATATGTGTGTATGTATAAATATACATAATATAAGAGCAACTATATATATAGGCTATTGTTCCATGAAAAATGTCCTTATATAAAGAATAATAAAGAACATCATAGAATCTTACATAAAATCGCATTTAGATTCTAATTTTCACATAAAAAAATGATGTTTAATGAATAAATATAGATTCTAACAAAAAATTATAATCAAATATAATATGATTACATACAATTTTATTATTAAAAATATATTTGTAAGATTCTATAATGGATTCTATGTAACATTTGATTTTGAAATTTAGATGAGATTCTACGTTAGATTCGATATGTTAAGTTTTATTGTTGTTAAAATTTTTGATTCTTATCATAACAAATCAATTTTTATGAAAAATAAATTTTTATGATGGTGTTTTTTATTGTTCTTTATATAAGTTGTTCTTCCTAGAGTACAACTCTCTCTCTCTCTCTCTATATATATATATATATATATATATATATATATATATATATAAGATCGTATTCTAATAGAAGCCATTCCTAAATTAAAAACTAGAAATTAAATAATTTCTTTTTTAAATTGCGTCAAAATATAGCACCTACGGCATGCAAACTAATCGTTGGGAGATGTGGAAAAATACAGTGAAGTCGGATTTTAAAAAAATACTCACCGATTGACGGGAAAAATCAAATTAAAAACAAAGGGATTAGATGGGATTGTGTATGGTGTATTGGATTTGTGCATGGTGCTTCTAGCGGGACCATTCGATTAGATTAATCTAAGAGCTAAGATTAGTTTATAGTTTCTATTTTTAATTTTGGTTTTTTTATCACTAGAATATATATATATATATATATATATATATATATATATATATATATATATATATATATATAGGCCATTGCTCCATGAAGAACGCCCTTATATAAAGAACAATAAAGAACACCATAGAATCTTACATAAATCTCTTTTAGATTCTAATTTTTAATTCAAAATGGTTTTTTACGAATAAAAATAGAATTTAATAAAAAATTAGGATCAAAATATAACATGATTACACATAATTTTATTGTTACAATGATATATATAAGATTCTATACTAGATTCTATGTAACATTTGATTCTTAAATTTAGATGAGATTCTACGTTGAATTCGATATATTAAGCTTAATTGATGTTAAAATTTGTGATTCTTATCATAACATATCATTTTTATGAAAAATAAAGTATTATGATTGTGTTCTTTATTGTTGTTTATATAAGGTGTTCTTCTTTATATAAAGTGTTATTTCTAGAGTGCAACTCATACATATATATGTATATATATATATATATGAGTTTCACTCCAGAAAGAACACAAGGAACAATAAAGAAATTCATTATAGTACTTTATTTTTCATAGAAAATGACTTGTTATGATAAGAATCACAAATTTTTAAGAACAATTATGCTTAACATATCGAAAGAATTTCATCTAAATTTAAGAATCAAATGTTGCATAGAATCGAGTATAGAATCTTATATATATTTTTGTAACAATAAAATTATGTGTAATCATGTTATATTTATCCTAATTTTTTGTTAGATTCTATTTTTATTCATAAAAAATTTTTTAGATGTGTAAATTAGAATATTAAAATTATTATATGTAAGATTCTATGATGTTTTTATTGTTTTTTATATAAAGAGAGTAATGGCATATATATATGCCATTACTCTTCATATAAAGAACAATAAAAAAACATCACAGAATCTTACATATAATAGTTTTAAGATTCTAATTTTCACATCTAAAAAAGTTTTTATGAATAAAAAATATATAGAGTAGGGATCTAGAGAAATCTTTTAGATAGAAAACTTAAAGAACTTAACCGTTGATTGTAATATAATTGAATAAATAAGTATAAATGGCAAATCTATGATTATTTAAATTTTAGGTGCATATATAATATCTAAATTATATGGTATATTCATTGCACGTAATTTTAGGGATAGAATATTAACGAATCTTTTTATTCCATGAAAGTAAATATACATATCAATTTTAATTTTAATCAGAATCTTTTTATTTTATGAAAGTAAACTAATCCATTAATATGTACATATACTAAAACCATTAATTCAAGAGAGTACAAGCAAGAATATAATACAACACTCAAGGAAAACTTAAATTAATTCAAGACACTAAAAGTAAGAATATAATACAATACTTAAGAAAACACTTAAAATAATATTTAAAATTAACTTAAAGGAAGTTTATAATTTTTTTTAAATTAAAGAACATCTTTTTTTTTTAGGAAAAATTAAAGAACATCTTATTAATTTTTTCTATAAGAATTCAAAATTATAGAAAAATATTTAATTTATTTCGGAAACACTTTAAATGTCTTATTAATTTATTACCTTTTTAAAGAACACTAATTGAAAATTTATGTTATTTTCCTTTATTATGTTTTTTGTAATTAGTTTATTGGAATATTTAAAGGATCACTTATTAATATTTTAATTAATTTTGAAATTTTTTTTTAGTTTTTCGTAGTACATTTAAAAGGACATGTTGTTAGTATTTTAATAATTTTTTTTATAAGGATTCAAAATCATGAGAAAACATGTTCCTTTGTTTAATGGAACACTTAAGAGAACACTTATTAAAAATTTAATTATTCTTCAAAAAAAAACATTTTAATTAAATTTGAAGTGCTTTTAGTTTTTCATAGACACTGGAAAGAACACTTAAGAGAACATTTAATAGAATATTTAAACTTAAATTTTTTCAGAAAGAACATTAAAAAAAATATTATAATTTTCTAAACTAAAGAACATGTTAATATTTTTTTATTGGAATTGAAAATTATAGAAAAAAAATCTATTTTATTCACTTTAATTATAATTTTTGTTTATTACCTTTTTAAACAACACTTAAAAACACTTATTGAAACATTATGATACTTTGCATTTACTATGTGTTTTGTAATTATTTTATTGGAATATTTAAAAGAACACTTATCAATTTTATAATGAAATTTGAAGTGTTTTTTAGTTTTTTATAAAAAACTTAAAAGAACACGTTATTCATATTTTTAATAATTTTTTTTTTGTTAGGATTCAAAATCATCAGAAAACATGTTCCTTTATTTAATGGAACACTTAAAAAAACACTTAATTAAGAGAACACTTATTAATATTTTAGTTAAATTTGAAGTGCTTTTAGTTTTTTCATAGACACTTAAAAAAATACTTAAGAGAACATTTAATATAATATTTAATAGAATATTTAAACTTAAATTTTTTTAGTAGTTTCAAGCCATTTCATCCATCCAAATTCAAGTTATAAATTGTTAAAGATTGGGTGAATAGTAACCATGTTTGATTTTCTTTTAGATCTTGGATTGTAAGGGTTGTAGGAGATCATTCAAGGTGTTATTGAGTTTTGTAAAGCTTATCCAAGGCTCCTAGGTGCTCAAGAAGGTATAAAAAATCACAAACCCTTTTGGTTATGTATTATAATGTTTGGTAGTAGATCCATGTATATATGAGTGAATCTTGGTTGTATAAGTAATGGATGACATGGATCTTGAGTTTTGATGTTGACATTGTGACTATTATGATTATGGATAGTATATATATCTCCATGAGTGTTATGAACCATGAACTAAGTGAATTAAGTGTTGGTTGTGTTGTGGAATTGTGAAAAATGGTTGATCTAAGTAGTATATGCTTGCTGAGTTTTTCCAGGAGCATTGACCTGTCTTGTAACACGGTTTTGAACCCCCAAATGTTGTCCCCTGATGTCCTACCATATATTGTTGGAAAGATAATTGAATGTAGTTTCTGGAAATGTAAGCTTCATGGCTAGGTGATGTATAGATTTTAAGTTATGGCCGGAGGAGTGAATTGTGTTTCTGGATTCCGGACTGCACTAAGTGACCCCCTTGTGAACCTTGTTTAAACCCCTAAAAATATATGTGGGATCTTGGAAAAATTTGAGAAGTTAGGGAATGCAGTGGTGAAGACCACCCAAAAAGAATTGGATTAAAATATGAGTTTTTGGATTTTATAAAAATGCTAGAGTAAATTTCACGCAAGGGAAAAAGTCGATTAGTGGAGCATAATTCTAGGGTTAAGGGTTATGATTCGAATGTGGTAACTAAATTAAGTCGAATAAGGGACGAGCGTACCTAGAACACGTTGTTAGTATTTTAATAATTTTTTTTATAAGGATTCAAAATCATCAGAAAACATGTTCCTTTGTTTAATGGAACACTTAAGAGAACACTTATTAAAAATTTAATTATTCTTCAAAAAAAAACATTTTAATTAAATTTGAAGTGCTTTTAGTTTTTCATAGACACTGAAAAGAACACTTAAGAGAACATTTAATAGAATATTTAAACTTAAATTTTTTCAGAAAGAACATTAAAAAAAATATTATAATTTTCTAAACTAAAGAACATGTTAATATTTTTTTATTGGAATTGAAAATTATAGAAAAAAAATCTATTTTATTTCAGAAACACTTTAATTATAATTTTTGTTTATTACCTTTTTAAACAACACTTAAAAACACTTATTGAAACATTATGATACTTTGCATTTACTATGTGTTTTGTAATTATTTTATTGGAATATTTAAAAGAACACTTATCAATATTATAATGAAATTTGAATTGTTTTTTAGTTTTTTATAAAAAACTTAAAAGAACACGTTATTCGTATTTTTAATAATTTTTTTTTGTTAGGATTCAAAATCATCAGAAAACATGTTCCTTTATTTAATGGTACACTTAAAAAAACACTTAATTAAGAGAACACTTATTAATATTTTAGTTAAATTTGAAGTGCTTTTAGTTTTTTCATAGACACTTAAAAAAATACTTAAGAGAACATTTAATATAATATTTAATAGAATATTTAAACTTAAATATTTTTAGAAAGAACACTAAAAAAAACATTATAATTTTTTAAATTAAAGAACATGTATAAGTACATATATGTTTGTACCCCTTGAACTTAGATTGAAATGTTTTCTTCGGACAACGACTCTAGCAATAGAGGTCGTAGCGGTCCGTATATACTATTGACCGGGGAGCGGTATATTATTATATCGTATCTAGATTGCGAAAACCCGAAGGGTCATTCGGGGAGTATCGTATTCTCATGTAATTATGTTCATATCTTCGTAAATACTCGAAACCCTATCTTGGATTAAAAGTTTATTTTATCGAATAATTATTTTATTAATTATTAATATTAAATCTTAAAATATTATTTATTAATTATTGTTCATTATTTAAAGACAAAATTAATCCAAGATACATTTTAATACTTTCAAACTCGAACTCTTTCGAACTCAAAACATTTTCGAAAACCCCCGGTCAGGTTCTGCTTCTTGTATGATTTCAAGAATCATCGGTCGACTGATGTCGAACCTCAATTACTCTGTTTTCAATCAAAATCAAGTTTTCAAAAGAAAAAGAAAAATGGACTCTGGCAGGTGTGGGAACCGTTGACGAACGATTCCCGGGATGTGTAAGCGGCCGTGAGCCAGGCGGTCCATCAATTATTATTCCGGCCCAGGTGTTGCCGAAGGATGATTACGGATGTAGTTTTCATCGAGGGTGATTACGGATGTAGTTTTCACCCGGGGATAGTTACGGATGTAGTTTCTATCCTTCTACCGGTAGAGAAGACCCGCGGATTATTGGACTTGGATGTGGCGACTGATCATCGTCAATCCTTGTCAGGTTTTATGTTTTCTTTAAGTCCCATTCCTCCATTTTGGAAAAATGCTTTGACACTGCTTCTTAGGCTTTTGTGCCAAGTTGCTGATAGTGTTCTATTTTGATGAGAAAGATGTTGACTCTATGCAGTATCTAGAACTGCAAGTTTATTTTGAAAATAAGGGCACGTATGGTTGCACCTTCGGAATTTATCAACTATGACAAGTGATTTTATATCTGATTGATACAAACAAGTTTAATAACTGCCAATCATATGAAATGTTATATTGCTTACCTTATACATATATTTTTGCTGAGCTATAGTTGCTCACTCTTGCTTGTTTTCAAATTTTACAAACACAACAGCTAAGCGAAATGGCAAGACCCAGACAGACTGCTCGAAAGTAGGTGACTAGACCCGAGCCAGCAGTTGAGATTCCACTGGTAGGCCCCATTAGCCGGATTGGTTGGCAGCTTTTGTTAGTTCGTTTTATTTATCAGTATGACCTGTGCAAGGCAGTGTATCGTAACAAACTTTCAAGCCGCCAACTTCGCTTCATATCGAAGTGTTGCTGGTAGCATAAATACTATTTAATTTGGTCTGTAATAACTCTGATAATTTTATTTCTGCTCAATCAATGTTGTGACGTTTCTGAGGCTCTAACCTGTGTGTGTGTGTGCGGTGTGAGTTTATTGTGGGGTCGATGGCTGTGTTATATATATTATGTGAAAGAACAGGTATGTTATTAATGGAAAATGGACCGTGAGCGCCTAGATCTCCGACCCCGGATCTGGGGGCGTCACAGAAATGGTATCAGAGCGAGGTTACAATTCTCAGAAACGATAGTAATTTAAGAAAGCAACCCTAATAATAATAACAATAATAATAACCCTAATAACAACTTTAATAATACTTAGAACTCTCATCGAGTTTGCAGTCGGGTTATCGGATATAGCCCTGACTTTAAGGCTTGTGAGGGAACTACTCCTAAACCTTTCTTTTTGGTTAGTGACCCTCCTTATTTCCCTTGTGTAGATGGAGGAGATACCAGACCCTGAGGCTTTCGAGAGAGAGCATGATGAGGCACTGATGCGAGATACCGAGGATCCTGAGGAGGATATGGGTGCTGACTCCGAGCTTGGCCCCTGGATTACGCTGATAGGAGATACTGATGATGAGGATCCCGTTGAGGAGCCCTTTGAGCCTGAGCCTGAGCCAGAGCCTGTTACCCCATCTCCTGTAGCTACTGATGAGGAGAGTGTGAGATCCGGTGAGGGTCGTGTTGTGTCACCCCCACCTTCTCCACAGACATCTAGCCCTGTTTCATCGGACGGTGACTCCGAGGATGATACTTCTAGCGAGGAGGAGCTTGACCCTACCCCTTCCACTGCTCCTGCTCCTGCTACTGCTGCTGCACCTACTCCTGTTCCTGTCATACCACCTCCACCGATGGACCTACCCCCAGTTTCGGGTACTGAGCACGCTTACGTGGTACAGTTCCTGACCCGAGACTTACTATCTGCAGAGGCCCGACTTAACGAGGCGAGGCGGGCACTAGTGGAGACGCGCTTGAGGATCCAGGCTGAGATGAGGACCGCTGTTGCTAGGAGGACTAGAGCTTGACTCCATAGGATTGAGAGGAGGAGTCGCGATAGGATTCTTGGTTTAGGGATCCGCGGGGGCGGAGTGGTCCAGGCTAGGGATGCTAGGCGTGTTGTGCGTCGTGCATTTGCCCGAGTGAGGACCTTGCTCCGCCGCGGTGCGGCCCCGTGATGTGTTACTGATAGCTCAGTCCCCTAGGTTCAGATGACATTAGTGTGTCGATTTTGCGGGATAGTTGACTTGTGCAGTGGTATCCTTTTTGACCAGTGGATGAGTAGACTGACCTACAGATATGTAGATGTGATTTCGGGTAGTATGTACGGATGTAGCCCTACTTTTGTGTAGCCATGACTGTTCAGATGATGTACTTGTTATTGTTCCACTTTTGCTAGACTTTGACATCGGAACTATGTATTTGGCTCTAACATCCAAAATTTGTGATAACCCTTGTACCGTACTTATTTAGTTTCCGTTTCCTTAATATTGCCTCAACTGCTTTACTTTCCGATGCCATGCCTTACTGTTTTGATATACAACTGTGATTATACAATTGCTACAAGCCACGAATACAACCATGCTGTTTCAAATTTACGATATGCGATTTCAATTGTTCTCTACAATTTTCAAAAAAAAAAAATGTTCCTACAATTTTTTAAAATAAATTAAAAAAAAAAAATTTGAGGTTTCGAAATTTTGAAAACTCTTGTAAATGTTTTCGCATCCCAAGGGATTTTTCCCAAAAATGTTTGACTTTTTATCTCCAACATCGGATTATTAAAACTTTTGCAACTCCCACCCTTATGAGGAGGAACGATACGTTTCTGACCCGTGCAAACGCTGTCAGGTAATTGGAAAACCCTAACCCATTTCTTGTTTTATTATCAGAATCATGCCACCCAGAAGAATGAACACTCGAGCTCACCCGATCAGTTCTGAGGGCCAGGGTAGCCACCATGGAACCGGAGGCCACCAGAACCGTGAAGGGGAGAATGTCAACCTGAGTGAGAGTGAGGGCAACGATCATAACTTGTTTGATGACTCTGAGTATGAAGAAGAAGAAGCTGGTGATGACACCCGAGAGGCAGAACATCCTAGGGGAGGCCCTATGGAACAGTTCATGGAACTACTTAGGCAGAACTTGGACCGTCCCCCAGTTCAGCAACCACCCCAAAATGCTAATGCAAATGCTTTTCGGAACTTCAAATCCCTGAAACCCCCAGAATTTAAAGGAACTGCCGACCCGGTCGAGGCAAGGGCCTGGCTGAAGGAAATGGAAAAATCTTTCGAGATACTAGGTGTCGTTGAAGAGCAGAAGACTGTTTTCGCCACTTACCTTCTGAAGGGTGAGGCGAACTATTGGTGGGAAGCTAAGAAGAATTTGGAAGGTAGAGGTGTGGTGACCTGGGAGAGGTTTAGCGAGCTGTTCTTGGAGAAGTACTTTCCTAGGTTCATGGAGACACAAATGGAGCTGAAGTTTTTGGAACTGAAGCAAGGTAACATGACGGTGGCCGAGTATGAGGCCAAATTTACTGAGCTGTCGAGGTTTGTGCCGGAATATGTGAACTCTGAGGCAAAGAGGGCCCGAAGGTTTCAATTAGGGCTAAAGCAATGGATTCAGAATCGTGTGGCGGTTCTTGAGATGACAGACTATGCCACCCTGGTACAGAAAGCATCAATTATTGAGGCTGGGAGTGAACAGATGCAGAAGGAGAGGGAAGGAAAGAAGAGGAAGTTGGATAGTCGAAAGGGAAACTCTGCGGGTGGGAGCTTTCCAAGCAAATTTAAGCGAGGAACGATGTCCCAACCCAGCGGAAGCTTTGGAACCAAGAGAGCTGAAATTTGGAGTGTGGGCCAGAGCGGCCGACCACAGGGATCGTCTTACTCTACCCCATCCCGAGCCCAACCCCCAGAATGTAATAAATGTGGGAGGAAACATGCGGGCGTGTGTAACCTACAGGATGTGAAGTGCTTCAAGTGCGGGCTGGCAGGACATTATGCTAACGCCTGTCGAGGAACTAGTAACACCAGTGCCGGAGGTAACTGCTTCAAGTGTGGGAAACCAGGGCACCGAATGAGGGAAGGTATGTCCTCTGGGCCAGCTGCATCGAGAGTGAGTGGAACTGCTTCTAACAAGGCCCCTACTGCAAGAACTTTTAACATGACGGTGCAGGATGCCGTGAGGAACACGGATGTGATTGCAGGTACTCTACTACTCAACTCAGTTAAGGCAAATGTTTTATTTGATTCGGGAGCTACCAAGTCTTTCATATCTCTAGATTTTGTATGTCAGTTAGGCCTTAAGAATGAACCATTGAAAGATAGATTGCAAATAGAGATAGCTAATCATGAAATTATTCCCGTTAGCCAAGTATGTCCAGGTTGTGACCTAGAAATAGAAGGACGACACTTTCGGGTAGACTAAATACCTTTTAAACTAGGGGAGTTTGACGTAATAGTAGGTATGGATTGGTTAACAACCCACGGAGCCCAGATTGATTGTGTCAAGAAGAAAGTAAGTTTGAGACTGCCAGGGGACGAGGAAGTAGTGTTTAGTTGGAAACGGCAAAACCAAAAGTTCCTGACTATGATTCAAGCTAAGAAGCTGTTACGTAAAGGATGCGAAGCCTATTTAGCCTATGTGAAGGATACCAAGAAGGAGGCACCAAACCTACAGGAAATCCCTGTCGTTAATGAGTTCGCGGACGTATTTCCGGATGATCTTCCCGGACTACCACCCGATAGAGACATCGAGTTCGCTATAGACTTAGTTCCGGGTACGGCCCCAATTTCGAAAGCCCCATATCGCCTAGCCCCAGTGGAGATGAAAGAGCTGGCCACTCAGTTACAAGAGTTGTTGGATAAAGGGATGATAAGACCTAGTGTGTCACCGTGGGGAGCCCCGGTGTTATTCGTGAAAAAGAAGGATGGTAGTATGAGATTATGTATAGACTACAGGGAGTTGAACAAGGTGACTATAAAGAATAAGTATCCCTTGCCCAGGATAGATGACCTGTTTGATCAATTAAAAGACGCAGATTATTTTTCTAAAATTGATTTGAGGACCGGGTACCACCAGTTAAAGATTAAACCGGAAGATATACCAAAGACGGCCTTTCGCACCCGGTATGGACACTATGAGTTCCTAGTGATGTCATTTGGGTTAACGAATGCCCCTGCAGATTTCATGGATTTAATGAATCGAGTCTTCAAGAAGTACTTAGACAAGTGTGTTATAGTCTTCATCGATGACATCTTGATTTATTCCAAGACGAAGGAGGAACATGCAGAGCACTTGAGGATTGTATTGGGAGAATTGAGAGAAGAAAAGTTGTACGCTAAGTTCTCGAAGTGCGAATTTTAGTTGAAGGAAGTTCAGTTTTTAGGGCATGTGATTAGCGAACAAGGCATTCTAGTGGACCCAGCCAAAATAGAGGCTGTATCAAATTGGGAGAGACCAACCACTCCGACAGAGGTGAGAAGTTTTATAGGGTTGGCTGGCTACTATAGGAGATTTGTCCAAGACTTTGCAAAGATAGCAGCTCCTTTGACCCGACTAACTCGCAAGACCGAGAAGTTTGTGTGGACTGAAAAATGCGAAGAGAGCTTCCAAGAGTTGAAGAAGAGGTTGGTGACAACACCAGTACTAGCCCTACCTGATGATAAGGGAGATTTTGTGATTTATAGCGACGCATCCCAAAAAGGTTTAGGGTGTGTGCTTATGCAGCACGGTAAAGTGATCGCGTATGCATCCAGACAACTTAAGGAATATGAGATAAGATACCCCACCCATGATTTGGAATTAGCAGCGATAGTTTTTGCTTTGAAGATCTGGAGACATTATCTTTATGGAGAAAAGTGTGAAATCTACACGGATCACAAGAGCCTAAAGTACATATTCACTCAGAAAGAGTTAAACATGAGGCAGAGGAGATGGTTAGAGCTAATCAAGGATTATGATTGTGAGATTCATTATCACCCAGGGAAGGCCAACGTAGTGGCCGATGCACTTAGCCGAAAGGAGAAGCTTAAGATGATAACGTCAGTGGACGAATTGATCAAGGACCTTGAGAAACTGGAGATTGAAGTGAGGTTACCAGGAATTGGACAAGAGAGTCTAATGGAAATAAGAGTCCAACCACCGCTACTGGAAAAGATTAAGTTATGCCAGGAAAAGAAGATAGAAGAAGAAGAGAATTCGATGGAGAAAATTTTGACTGTCGAGGAAATTAAGTGTGAGAAGGACGGGAATGGAATTATGAGGTACGCATCTACGATATGGATCCCGAACGTTCAGGAATTAAATGACGAGATTTTGCTAGAGGCTCATAGTTCGAGGTACTCAATTCACCCTGGAGGCACTAAGATGTATAGAGATCTGAGAGAATACTATTGGTGGCCAAATATGAAGAAGGACGTGGCAAAGTGGGTAAGTAAATGCTTGACATGTCAAAGAGTAAAGGCCGAACACCAGAGGCACAGTGGATTGTTGCAACCCTTAGAGATACCCGAGTGGAAGTGGGAGCAGATTGCGATGGACTTTGTGGTCGGATTACCAAGGACCAAGACTATTCATGATGCCATTTGGGTAATTATCGATAGGTTGACCAAGTCAGCACATTTTCTTCCAGTCAACGAGAGATATACTGTCGACAAGCTGGCGGATATTTACTTAAAGGAGATTGTGGTTAGGCATGGGGTTCCTGTGAGCATTGTATCAGATAGAGACCCAAGATTCAACTCCAGGTTCTGGAGAAGTTTTCAGGATTGTGTGGGGACCAAGTTAAACATGAGTACTGCATACCATCCCCAAACAGACGGACAGAGTGAGAGAACCATCCAGACCATCGAGGACATGTTGAGGGTATGTGCCATCGATTTTAATGGAAGTTGGGATGACCACTTGCCGTTGATCGAATTTTCCTACAACAATAGTTACCATGCGAGTATAGGCATGCCCCTATATGAAGCTTTATACGGACGAAGATGTCGGTCTCCCTTGTGTTGGGAAGAGGTTGGAGAACGGAAGATTTTAGGGCCTGAACTGGTCAAACAGACAAGAGAAACTATCGAGCTCATAAGAGGACGGCTGGTAGCGGCCCAGGACAGACAGAAGAAGTATGCGGACCAGACCCGCAAGGACAAAGAATATGAGGTTGGAGAGTTTGTGATGTTAAAAGTATCACCATGGAAGGGATTGATGAGATTTGGTAAGAAAGGGAAACTAAGCCCGAGATTTATGGGACCTTTTGAGATCTTGAAACGAGTTGGGAAGTTAGTCTATGAATTGGCTTTACCCCCGAGCTTACAGAAAGTACATAATGTGTTCCATGTGTCCATGCTACGACCCTACCATACCGACTTCCGACATGTGATAGAACATGATCAAGTGGATCTGCAACCAGACTTAACATATGTAGAGCAACCCGTAGAAATCATGGATAGAAAAGAACAGGTGCTGCGGAACAAGGTTGTCAAACTAGTGAGAGTCTTGTGGAGGAATCAGAATGTCGAAGAATCAACATGGGAACTAGAGAGCGCGATGCGTGAAAAGCACCCCCAACTGTTTTCAACCTGATTCCGGGACGAAATCCTTTTAAGGAGGGGAGGCTGTAAGAACCCTAATTTTTGGTAATATTTTCTTTTATTTAATATCTTGTGACATTGTCAATATGGAACCTTTCTAGTAATCCCCGTTGATTAATAGAATTGATTGTTTGAGAAACTGCGTTGTTCCATTTATTATGTAAGATAAAAAGGAAGATTGTGAAGGCAGGAGTCTTATTGTTAGTAAGATTTATAAAACTTGGGATTTGAGAATGGTTAGAGTATTAAAAGATTTATTCAGAATTATGACGAGGAATTATGGATATTCGAGGAATTTACACAATTAAGTACTTAATGAATTATAGGGGAAATCTCAACGCGACAAAATATTATTACGAGAGATTAATTAAGATACGATGAGAATTAAAGATTAAATGACAAGCATTGGTGGAAGAATAATGATACAAGGAGTAGTATTGCATGCAAGTTCCATGCAACCAAGTGGTTAGGAATAAGCAAACTAGTTAGCAAATTGGAAGAGGAATAGTAACTAGTTACTTGCTTTTCAAAAAGGGGAGACAAGTAGTACATGTGACCATGCCTTGCTAGTACTTGCCTATACATACACATTATGTATCACCCAACACTTTAACATCAATTATTCAACCAACAAACAAAACACAAAAATCAAAACACAACCCCCTCTTTGTTCATTGCTCTCGGCCAAGAAGAAAAGAGAAGAAGAAAAATTCTTCTTCCCCCTTTCCCATCACTCATAAATCAAAACATAAATCCTAGGCCCTCTCCATCATCTAGACAAGGTATGTTAGTAGTTTCAAGCCATTTCATCCATCCAAATTCAAGTTATAAATTGTTAAAGATTGGGTGAATAGTAACCATGTTTGATTTTCTTTTAGATCTTGGATTGTAAGGGTTGTAGGAGACCATTCAAGGTGTTATTGAGTTGTGTAAAGCTTATCGAAGGCTCCTCGGTGCTCAAGAAGGTATAAAAAATCACAAACCCTTTTGGTTATGTAGTGTTTATAATGTTTGGTAGTAGATCCATGTATATATGAGTTAATCTTGGTTGTATAAGTAATGGATGACATGGATCTTGAGTTTTGATGTTGAGATTGTGACTATTATGATTATGGATAGTATATATATCTCCATGAGTGTTATGAACCATGAACTAAGTGAATTAAGTGTTGGTTGTGTTGTGGAATTGTGAAAAATGGTTGATCTAAGTAGTATATGCTTGCTGAGTTTTTCCAGGAGCATTGACCTGTCTTGTAACACGGTTTTGAACCCCCAAATGTTGTCCCCTGATGTCCTACCATATATTGTTGGAAAGATAATTGAATGTAGTTTCTGGAAATGTAAGGTTCATGGCTAGGTGATGTATAGATTTTAAGTTATGGCCGGAGGAGTGAATTGTGTTTCTGGATTCCGGACTGCACTAAGTGACCCCCTTGTGAACCTTGTTTAAACCCCTAAAAATATATGTGGGATCATGGAAAAATTTGAGAAGTTAGGGAAGACCACCCAAAAAGAATTGGATTAAAATATGAATTTTTGGATTTTATAAAAATGCTAGAGTAAATTTCGCGCAAGGGAAAAAGTCGATTAGTGGAGCATAATTCTAGGCTTAAGGGTTATGATTCGAATGTGGTAAATGAATTAAGTCGAATAAGGGACGAGCGTACCTAGAACACGTTGTTAGTATTTTAATAATTTTTTTTATAAGGATTCAAAATCATCAGAAAACATGTTCCTTTGTTTAATGGAACACTTAAGAGAACACTTATTAAAAATTTAATTAATCTTCAAAAAAAAACATTTTAATTAAATTTGAAGTGCTTTTAGTTTTTCATAGACACTGAAAAGAACACTTAAGAGAACATTTAATAGAATATTTAAACTTAAATTTTTTCAGAAAGAACATTAAAAAAAATATTATAATTTTCTAAACTAAAGAACATTTTAATATTTTTTTATTGGAATTGAAAATTATAGAAAAAAAATCTATTTTATTTCAGAAACACTTTAATTATAATTTTTGTTTATTACCTTTTTAAACAACACTTAAAAACACTTATTGAAACATTATGATACTTTGCATTTACTATGTGTTTTGTAATTATTTTATTGGAATATTTAAAAGAACACTTATCAATATTATAATGAAATTTGAAGTGTTTTTTAGTTTTTTATAAAAAACTTAAAAGAACACGTTATTCGTATTTTTAATAATTTTTTTTTGTTAGGATTCAAAATCATCAGAAAACATAGAAAACATGTTCCTTTATTTAATGGAACACTTAAAAAAACACTTAATTAAGAGAACACTTATTAATATTTTAGTTAAATTTGAAGTGATTTTAGTTTTTTCATAGACACTTAAAAAAATACTTAAGAGAACATTTAATATAATATTTAATAGAATATTTAAACTTAAATTTTTTAGAAAGAACACTAAAAAAAACATTATAATTTTTTAAATTAAAGAACATGTCAATATTTTTTATTAGAATTTAAAATTATAGAAAAAAACTATTTTATTTCAGAAACACTCTAATTATCGTTTTTGTTTATTACCATTTTAAATAACACTTAAAAACACTTATTGAAACATTATGTTATTTTCATTTATTATATGTTTTGTAATTATTTTATTGGAATATTTTGAAGAACACTTATCAATATTTTAATAAAATTTGAAGTGTTTTTTAGTTTTTCACAGAACTCTTAAAAATACATGTTATTAGTATTTTAATAATTTTTTGTATAAGGATTCAAAATCATCAGAAAACATGTTCTTTTGTTCAATAGAACAATTAAAAGAACAATTAAGAGAACACTTATTAATATTTTAATTAAATTTGAGTTGCTTTTAGTTTTTCATAGACACTGAAAAGAAAACTTAAGAGAAAATTTAATTAAACATTTAACAGAATATTTAAACTTAAATTTTTTCAGAAAGAACATTAAAAAAAACAATGTCATTTTTTAAATTAAAGAACACGTTAATATTTTTTTTATTAGAATAGAAAATTATAGGAAAAAAATTCTATTTCATTTCAGAAACATTCTAATTATCGTTTTTGTTTATTACCTTTTTAAATAACACTTAAAAACACTTATTGAAACATTACATAATTTTCATTTATTATGTGTTTTGTAATTATTTTATTGTAATATATAAAAGATCACTTATCAATATTTTCAAAAAAAATTTAAGTGTTTTTTAGTTTTTCATAGAACTCTTAAAAGAACACGTTATTAGTATTTTAATAATTTTTTTATAAGGATTCAAAATCATCAAAAAACATGTTCCTTTTTTTTTTTTTGACAAATGCTGAGAAATTTTATTTACTAACAGCCTCCCCCAAAATACAATCTTAAAGATCAATAGGAACAGAACTCCTATAGAAACTACGATCAGAATATTTGTAAGATGCCCTTGCACAGAGAAACCGTCGACATTCTTCCACCACTTGACCAAAACTCGATCTCATCTCCACCTTACTACGTATTGCTTGCACAGCCGCCAAACAGTCCGATTCTCGATTCGAGAGAGACCTCCTGCCAGTTCTGATCCTTGATCCAAGACAGAGCTTCTTTAATGGCTACTGCTTCTGCATATTCAGCTGTTACCTCTCCTGAGTAGCATCTCGTCTTAGCACCTACAAGCCTACCTACTGAGTCTCGAGCCACCACACAAAAGAGCCGCATCAATTGTTACCTTTATTGAGTTCCCTTGAGGTCTTATGTAAGAACCCTAATTTTTGGTAGTATTTTCTTTTATTTAATATCTTGTGACATTGTCAATATGGAACCTTTCTAGTAATCCCCGTTGATTAATAGAATTGATTGACTGAGAAACTGCGTTGTTGCATTTATTATGTAAGATAAAAAGGAAGATTGTGAAGGCAGGAGTCTTATTGTTAATAAGATTTATAAAACCTGGAATTTGAGAATGGTTAGAGTATTAAAAGATTTATTCAGAATTATGACGAGGAATTATGGATATTCGAGGAATTTACACAATTAAGTACTTAAGGAATTATAGGAGAAATCTCTACGCGACAAAATATTATTACGAGAGATTAATTAAGATACGATGCGAATTAAAGATTAAATGACAAGCATTGGTGGAAGAATAATGATACAAGGAGTAGTATTGCATGCAAGTTCCATGCAACCAAGTGGTTAGGAATAAGCAAACTAGTTAGCAAATTGGAAGAGGAATAGTAACTAGTTACTTGCTTTTCAAAAAGGGGAGACAAGTAGTACATGTGACCATGCCTTGCTAGTACTTGCCTATACATACACATTATGTATCACCCAACACTTTAACATCAATTATTCAACCAACAAACAAAACACAAAAATCAAAACACAACCCCCCCCCTTTGTTCATTGCTCTCGGCCAAGAAGAAAAGAGAAGAAGAAAAATTCTTCTTCCCCCTTTCCCATCACTCATAAATCAAAACATAAATCCTAGGCCCTCTCCATCATCTAGACAAGGTTTGTTAGTAGTTTCAAGTCATTTCATCCATCCAAATTCAAGTTATAAATTGTTAAAGATTGGGTGAATAGTAACCATGTTTGATTTTCTTTTAGATCTTGGATTGTAAGGGTTGTAGGAGATCATTCAAGGTGTTATTGAGTTTTGTAAAGCTTATCCAAGGCTCCTAGGTGCTCAAGAAGGTATAAAAAATCACAAACCCTTTTGGTTATGTATTATAATGTTTGGTAGTAGATCCATGTATATATGAGTTAATCTTGGTTGTATAAGTAATGGATGACATGGATCTTGATTTTGATGTTGAGATTGTGACTATTATGATTATGGATAGTATATATATCTCCATGAGTGTTATGAACCATGAACTAAGTGAATTAAGTGTTGGTTGTGTTGTGGAATTGTGAAAAATGGTTGATCTAAGTAGTATATGCTTGCTGAGTTTTTCCAGGAGCATTGACCTGTCTTGTAACACGGTTTTGAACCCCCAAATGTTGTCCCCTGATGTCCTACCATATATTGTTGGAAAGATAATTGAATGTAGTTCTGGAAATGTAAGGTTCATGGCTAGGTGATGTATAGATTTTATGTTATGGCCGGAGGAGTGAATTGTGTTTCTGGATTCCGGACTGCACTAAGTGACCCCCTTGTGAACCTTGTTTAAACCCCTAAAAGTATATGTGGGATCATGTAAAAATTTGAGAAGTTAAGGAATGCAGTGGTGAAGACCACCCAAAAAGAATTGGATTAAAATATGAATTTTTGGATTTTATAAAAATGCTAGAGTAAATTTCGCGCAAGGGAAAAAGTCGATTAGTGGTGCATAATTCTAGGGTTAAGGGTTATGATTCGAATGTGGTAACTAAATTAAGTCGAATAAGGGACGAGCGTAATCGAGTGATGACATGAACCTATAGTGGGGCTAGAGTGTCATAAGACGAAGTCATTAAGTTAATTTCGTACCCCCTAAAACCCCGTAATTAAAGAGATATTGTTAAGGTACTAACGAGCGGTTATTGCTTATGTATAGATCGTTCGACTCCGCATGCTCGACCACCCCAACCAAACCAAGGCAAGTTTACTTTTCAAAACTTATCCATATACAAGGACTTTTACTGTTGTGTTTGTAGTTTTCAAATTATATCAAATGCTATGTTTATTGAAGTATTGATGCAATTGAGATTGAACAAGTACATGTATGCTTTTACCCCTTGAACTTAGATTGAAATGTTTTCTTCGGACAACGACTCTAGCAATAGAGGTCGTAGCGGTCCGTATATACTATTGACCGGGGAGCGGTATATTATTATATCGTATCTAGATTGCAAAAACCCGAAGGGTCATTCGGGGAGTATCGTATACTCAAGTAATTATGTTCATATCTTCGTAAATACTCGAAATCCTATCTTGGATTAAAAGTTTATTTTATCGAATAATTATTTTATTAATTATTAATATTAAATCTTAAAATATTATTTATTAATTATTGTTCATTATTTAAAGACAAAGTTAATCCAAGATACATTTTAATACTTTCAAACTCGAACTCTTTCGAACTCAAAACATTTTCGAAAACCCCCGGTCAGGTTCTGCTTCTTGTATGATTTCAAGAATCATCGGTCGACTGATGTCGAACCTCAATTACTCTGTTTTCAATCAAAATCAAGTTTTCAAAAGAAAAAGAAAAAGGGACTCTGGCAGGTGTGGGAACCGTTGACGAACGATTCCCGGGATGTGTAAGCGGCCGTGAGCCAGGCGGTCCATCAATTATTATTCCGGCCCAGGTGTTGCCGAAGGATGATTACGGATGTAGTTTTCATCGAGGGTGATTACGGATGTAGTTTTCACCCGGGGATAGTTACGGATGTAGTTTCTATCCTTCTACCGGTAGAGAAGACCCGCGGATTATTGGACTTGGATGTGGCGACTGATCATCGTCAATCCTTGTCAGGTTTTATGTTTTCTTTAAGTCCCATTCCTCCATTTTGGAAAAATGCTTTGACACTGCTTCTTAGGCTTTTGTGCCAAGTTGCTGATAGTGTTCTATTTTGATGAGAAAGATGTTGACTCTATGCAGTATCTAGAACTGCAAGTTTATTTTGAAAATAAGGGCACGTATGGTTGCACCTTCGGAATTTATCAACTATGACAAGTGATTTTATATCTGATTGATACAAACAAGTTTAATAACTGCCAATCATATGAAATGTTATATTGCTTACCTTATACATATATTTTTGCTGAGCTATAGTTGCTCACTCTTGCTTGTTTTCAAATTTTACAAACACAACAGCTAAGCGAAATGGCAAGACCCAGACAGACTGCTCGAAAGCAGGTGACTAGACCCGAGCCAGCAGTTGAGATTCCACCGGTAGGCCCCATTAGCCGGATTGGTTGGCAGCTTTTGTTAGTTCGTTTTATTTATCAGTATGACCTGTGCAAGGCAGTGTATCGTAACAAACTTTCAAGCCGCCAACTTCGCTTCATATCGAAGTGTTGCTGGTAGCATAAATACTATTTAATTCGGTCTGTAATAACTCTGATAATTTTATTTCTGCTCAATCAATGTTGTGACGTTTCTGAGGCTCTAACCTGTGTGTGTGTTTGCGGTGTGAGTTTATTGTGGGGTCGATGGCTGTGTTATATATATTATGTGCAAGAACAGGTATGTTATTAATGGAAAATGGACCGTGAGTGCCTAGATCTCCGACCCCGGATCTGGGCGCGTCACATCTTACCCATGTACTAGCACCATCCCCTTCGAACTGAAATCTGGATGGAACACTCGAAGAATTAACTTGGGCCAATGTCCACTGTAAAAGGTACTGCTTTGCTGAAGTTATGACTCTATTAACTTTCCCATATTTCCTATTCCATACCACCTCATTCCTGGCCCTCCGTAACGACCAACAAACCGAGACAACCTCTGCATTTTTCTTCTGATCATTCTGCTCGAAAATAGCTCCTAACCAACTTTCAAAATCCAGCACTTGAGGCAAAATCATCCCTGGAAAAATTCGACTCCAACAACTAAATGCAAACGGGCAAAGCACCAAAATATGAAATATCGATTCCTCACCTGACAAGCAAACTGGGCATTGTGTATTAATTTGAACACGCTTCTGGTACAGCTGCAACAAAGTTGGTAAACACCCAGACACTGCTCTCCAAACTACATTCAAAACTCGAGGAGGAGCTTTGAGCTTCCATAGATAAATTAGGACATTCGATCTCTCCTCTGAATTGTACATTCCTTTCATCCTCTGAACTAATCTGTAAGAGCTCTTTACTGAGTATGACCCTGAGTTTTCATATTTCCATAGAATAGTATCCTCTGCATCATTATCATAAATGAGGGTCTCCAGAATACATTTCTGATCTCTGCCATTAAACAAATATTTGATCACTTCTTGATCCCATTCCCTCTGTCAGTATGCATTAACCCCTGCACTTTACCATTCTGAATTGATTCACACACCGTAGTATTAAAAGAATTATCTGTCTTAGCTAGCCACGGTTGACCTGTAATGCTTATGTTTTCACCCGAACCAATCTTCCAACAAACTCCCGAGCTCACCACATCCTTAGCTTCCCAGATACTCCGCCAAGTGAAACTAGGACTTGCTCCTAGAAATTCCCGTTTCTAAAATATTTTTCCTTTTAAATACTGGAAACTAAGCTATCCGGGTTAGTCAAGAACCTCCAACCCTGCTTACCTAGCATAGCAAGATTAAAACTTCTAAAATCCCTGAAATCTAATCCTCCATTAGATTTTTGCTTACATAGCTTCTCCTAACTAGCCCAATGAATTTTATTCTTGCCTCTTTGTGTAGAATTCCACCATTACTTGGTAAGCATTTTCTCCAGACTTCTGATTAACTCCATCGACAATAGGAAAACATTCATCGCATAAGTGGGTAAGGCTTGACCCACCATTTTAATAAGAACTTCTTGGCCTGACTTCGATACAGGATTCCTTTCCCAGACTCGAATTTTATTCTCTAATTTCTCCTTCAAAAATCCCAACAAAACCGATTTCTTTTTCCCCAACAAATTAGGTAAACTTAGATACTTACTATGCATGCCTGCTTCATTCATTAATAACACTTGACAAATATTAATCCGGTTGTATGGAATAACATTTGTACTAAAAAACATAGACGACTTCTCCACATTAACCTATTGGCCTGAAGCTAGCTCAAACAAATTCAGTAACTCCACCACTCGACCTGCCTCCTACGTATTAGCTTTGCAATATAGATAACTGTCATCGGCAAACAGCATGTGAGAAATTGCAGGAGCTTGACGGCAGATTTTGATAACATGAATCCACTTTTTGGCTTCATAATGTTGTAGCAGCGCGGACAATCCCTCAACACAAATAATGAAAATGTTATACGTAATTGAGGTTATACAATCCATAATCAACTTTATCCAATGCGCACTAAACCCCATCCTCCCCAGCATAGCTTTCAAAAAATCCAATTTTAGCCTATCATAGGCCTTGATCATGTATAACTTAACGGCCACGAACCCGTTTTTACCATACCTCTTATTTTTCAAATAATGCATTACTTCATAGGACACCAGAATGTTGTCAGAGATTAACCTTCCGGGAATAAAAGCGCTTTGAGTTTCTGACACCACAACATCTAACAACAACTTAAGACGGTTTGCCATTACTTTAGTTATGATTTTAACTAGAACATTGCACAGCGAGATGGGCCTAAGATCACTTATAGTGCTTGGATTCTTCTTCTTAGGTAAAAGAACCAAGTTCGTTTCATTCAAACCATCTAACAGTACCCCTCAGTAAAGAAATTCCTGACCATTGCCACTATATTAGACCGTACAATAGTCCAATCCTTTTGAAAAAATCCAGGAGTCATACCATCCGGGCCCGGAGCTTTATCCGAGTGCATTTGAAAAAGAGCAGCATTAACCTCTTCCTCCGACACACTCCTCAGAAGCTCTACATTATGATTCTCTGTAATAGAAATTGGCACCTTATTTACCACCTCCTCCCACTGAGACTCCGTGGCAGTAAACATATGATCATAATATGACTTAATCAGGTCCGACAACCCATCATTCCATTCAAACCATTCCCCCTCCGAGTTCTGAAGTCTTTGAAACGAATTGAACCTCCTTCTTTCACTAGCAGCAGCATGAAAGTAATGGCCATTCTTATCCCCAGACTGCAACCATAGCTGTTTAAAACGTGGCGCCAAAACATTTCTCTTTGATCTAAAATCAGAAACAACTTCTGTTTTACTTCTTTGAATCTCTCCACCTACTTCAAAAAACATGTTCCCTTGTTGAATGGAACACTTAAAAGAATACTTAAGAGAACACTTATTAATATTTTAATTAAATTTGAAGTGCTTTCAGTTTTTCATTGAACACTTAAAAGAACACGATATTAGTATTTTAATTTTTTTTATAAAAATTCGAAATCATCAAAATAATCAAAAAAAACACCTTCCTTTATTCCTTTAAATACTTAAAAGAACACTTAAGAGAATACTTAAAAAAATTAATAGAATATTTATAATTAAATCTTTTCAGAAAGAACACTAATATTATAATTTTTTTTAATTAAAGAATATGTTATTATTTTTTTACTAGAAATTAAAATTATGGAAAAATATGATTTATTTTATTCAGAAACATTTTAATTATCTTTTGAATTTATTACCTTTTTAAAGAACAATTAATGAAACATTATATAGATGACGTAATCTTACATATCCTGTTAATGAAAAATGAATCTCTAATATTTTGGTCAGAAAAAGAATGAAGGCTTTTGAACTTTTTTTTAAACAAGGGAAGACTTTGATGAATTTGGTAAGTCAAGGTTAATGCACAATTTTAGAAAATAATTGATACATATATTTGGAATATATTGATGTGTATATTAAAATTGTTAAATTACTCTCATACCCTTTCAATTAGGGTGGTGATATATGCACATCCCAAATTGATTGTTGCACACCCTATCTCCTTTATTTTACCAAAATACCCCTTTTCCTTGATTTTCATTCATTTTTGCTTTTTATTGATTTAAATGCTTAATTTGTATTCTTGTTATATTGTAATATTGATACACTCACTAGATAATTAATAAATATAATAAATAAATTATTAATATGTACATTATTTATAAACATGAAACCATCAAAACATTATTCAAAAATATATGCTAGTTAATTTAGTGGAGATGAAAATATATAATGAAACTAATAATAAAATTTATTCAAATTATCGATTAAATTTCTTTAGTCAAAGAGGGTTACTTTAATTTTATTTTTCTATAACATTTTTTCAGTTATGGATTATTATCAGATCATACAAATCAATTTAATAGCGGAATAAGGAAGGACTGATATAGATTACAATCATAATTTTATATCAATAAGTAATAGAATTTTATTTTTAAATCTTAAATTTAGTCATATAGATATCATGCACCGTTCATGGCTAAAAATAGATAAATAAAAACATGAATCAATTATGGCAAAAAAAAAACATGAATCAATTTTTTCCAAAAAATTATAATAAATCAATAATTAATGGTTATTAGTTTAATGAAGGTTATTCTAGTCATTTAAGCAAATATAGGGTGTGCAATAATTAATGTAAGGTATGCATATATCACTACCCTTCAATTAAATCTAAACAATTTTGATGGAATAATTTCAACCATCAGATTGAAAATGAATCAACGGATACAAAAAGTATCTTGGTTTTCTTTGAAAAAAGGTTTTCTTTTAAGCAACTATATATATATATATATATATATATATATATCAATTTCCAGAATCCGGTTTATTCTATATGTAGTCTATAAAATGGGAGAATGGGAAGAGATATTTATATTAAAGAAATTCTCATTATTAGAATATTAATATAAGACTTCCTCCAACATATTAAGATTTAAGATGAGTTGGTTAGTTAACATGATCTTAACTGTCAGTAGACTCTTTTATGCATTTTCATTGTAGGGATTAGATGATTCCTTTTTTGATATAAAATAATAAAATCTTTTCAACAACGTAGTTTTCTTGTGTCTACATTCCAAAATGTGAATAGATAACCTGGAATAATATTAATTTATCAAGTACTCCGTCCGTCCTAATTGTTTGAACCTTTAACTTTCACGGAGATTAAGAAAATGACAGAAAAATTAGTTGAAAGTAAAATTAGTTGAAAAGTGGATAAAGTGGTGGGATCTATCAATATTTAATAATAGATGTGACATAGTAGAGGAAAGTAGTGAGTGTAATAATGTAAAAAGAGTATAAAATGAAAAAATAGTGGGTGTAATAATGAAAAGTAATGTTAAAAATAGTAAGTATAATAGGTTCATTAGTTTTAAAATTGCTCAAAAAGGAAAGTGTATAAAACAATTTCTTACGACACCAATTAATAATTTACCAATCAAGCATATAGGTAGTATAATACAACATGAAATAAATAGTGTCATACTACGTAGTTTACGAGTAAACCGTAAACCAATAATTAAATGTGCTAGTCCCAAAAGTACTTTAAAGGGGCAGGGACCGAGTGACTGACCAGAGTGCAGTGTCTTAAAAAGCGGCTTAGGCGGTCAATTAATCAGCACCTAGGGGTTAGATGGTCATTAAACATCTAAATTATTTAAATATTGGTTATTAGGCGTTTTTTTGATTAAACGACGCTTAGGCGGTCCTCGGCAGAATTAGGCGGTTTAATGAGTTAGGTGGAAATAATCGATTAGGCAGTGATTAATTGCATTTAATCGGGATTAATCGGTCTTATTTTAAAAAAACAGTCAAATTAAGAATTAAACTTTAAAAATATAATTTTTTTAATAAAAAATATTATTTACACATGAAAGGGTAAATTCACTCATCATATTTAATAATAAAATGAAGATATTTATATTTTTACTTCTATAAAATATATTTTTTAAACATTAAAATTAAATTATATTAAAATTAATATTTTAATATATCTAATTAATGTTTCGATTAATCGCCACCTAGCCGATTAATTACTAGAAGATAGGCACACCACCTAGATCCGCCTAACGATTTTTACAACATTGTCAGAGTGAGAGAGAGTAGGTAAACGAAGTCCCTATCGGTCTTGGAAAGATAATGGTTTTGCTTTTGTTAAAATTTGAACAAATCTTTGAATTATTTGTTTATAATTGAGGTTAATTTCATAATTTTTTTTAAATTTTCTTTTTCTGAATAAAAATTCAGTATCTAAACTTTTATTGAGAAAAAAAAATTTGAAAAAATATATGGAAGTATGTTTAATTTGCACCATAAAATGCGTGCAAAAAATAAAGTGGATAATAAAACTGGGACGGAGGGAGTAAAAAAGATTAATTGGCTAAATGTTGAATCATTACACAAATTTTCAGCTACCTTTGTCCGGGAAAAAAAGTAAGAAATTAAAGATTAGGGTAAAATGTTGATAAATAAGATGTCAAGATTAATGCAAAGGAATACCGATGTCGGCAAGGCAGCTAAAATCAGAGCAATTCAAGATAGTGTTCGTCTCCGGCCTATTTTAACTTATTCAGCCGACGTAAATTTGATTTATCAAGATTTATGGGTCACATTTCCCATCAACATCTTCCAGCTGGTCACTAATACAGCAAATTCATGTAAATATAGAACTCGGAATTCGTTCGTTTCGTATATTTTCGTGTCTTATATTTTCGTGTTTTGTGTACGTAATGCTAAATCCAAAACCTACCCGTAAAAAATTCATTTCGTTTCGTGTTCGTGTACCTTCATTTCGTGTACATTTCGTGTCGTGTTTCGTGTAATTTTTGAATAAAAATAAAAATATTTAAATATGAAATTTTTACTTGTCGAGTCTTAAATTAATATGCCACAAAGAATCAAGTGTGCTCAAGTCTTGTGAAACTAAAATTTGAAACTATTTTTTAATTATCTTATGTAAAAATTACATATAAAATATTAGTTTAAAATATGTATTAATATAATTTCTATAAAATTATTTAAATATTTATTTATTTCGTGTCGTATACCCAAGGGTAAACCCAAAACCGACACTAAATTCATCCATGTAATTTCGCGTTCGTCTATTTTCGTATTTGTGTACCGCAATGGTCAACCCAAACTCATAATTTTCGTATCGTTTTCGTGTCGTGTACGAAATTGCCGACTCTATGTAAATATATCTATATAATGCTTTTTATCTAGATAGCGTAAAATTTGTCAAAGTCTAATAAAAAAAATAAGAATTTATATTATATTCTTCTAGGAAAAGGTGTATACTTTATAGTTTGGTTAATCCGTTATCCCTCATTTTGGTATAAGGTTTATTCCCGTCAACAATATATTAATTTATATTTAATATTAAAAATTGTTATATACAAATGTGTAATATTCAAATCCTTTCAATAACATTTTATAATTAACATTTATAATATTATACTGATTTACAAGCAAATTATAAAAAATTAAAAATTGCTTTACATGAGTTATGTATTTATAATTATTATTAACAATAGGAATGTAAATTTTATTAAAAAAAACAATAGGAACGTAAATTATACTCGTATTAAAAGATGGTAAAAGTAAATCCTAGACATTCGTGCCATACTTAAAAAATAAAAATTTAATGCATATATTCATGAATATATATTACTCCCTCCGTCTCATAACGCTACTCTCATTTCATATGTCGGAACTGTTCATAACATGAGACAAATTACTAATTTACATTTAATCTATAAGACCAAATATAGTCACGAGTGATCTTGTTGGATTGTATTTATGAGTACTTTAATACAGTGAAGTTTTTATACTTAAAACTATTACGAAATTAAAGATATTAACGATCAAAAGTGTACGTTGGCAAACGTGTCTAAGGGAAATGGGAAGAGTTTTTTGGGATAGAGGAAGTACTACTTGGGCCGTCATTAATTATGAAGGGTAAATTCTATAGAGTGGCCATTAGACCTGCGATGTTGTATGGTTCCGAATGTTAGGTTGTAAAGAAGGTACACGAAAGCATGTTGGAAGCGGCTGAAATGAGAATGTTGCGTTGGACGTGTGATCGCACTATGTTGGATAAAATCCCGAATGAGGATTTTCGAAATGAGTTAGAAGTCGCACCCAATTCAGCGAAAGTTAGGGAAGGGAGATTGAGGTGGTTTGGCCAGGTTCGTAGGAGGCAGGATACAGCCCCGGTAAGGAGAGTCGGGAGTATATCGGTTGATGGCGTGAGAAGGAGAGGCCATCCGAGGAGAACGTGGGAGGAGCAATTGAGGTTAGATATGAAGGCCTTAAACCTAGATGAGGACATGATCTTAGATAGGAGTTCTTGGAGACGTCAGATCAGAGTTGTGGAGTCTCCGTTAGGGAGTGGTTCAGTAGTAGAGAGTCTTAGGGTGGGATTTTCTCGGTTAGCTTTGGCGTAGTTTGGTCAATTGTGCGTGTGGTCTATCTTTTGCAGGGGGTTTTGTACTGAAACAACATTTTGTTTAGCAGAGTAGAAGACATCAAGTTCGAGTAAACTAAAAGCTTCTAAGGTAAGTCCCATGTGAAGTAACCCTTAGGCTCAGGTATGGTGTCCAGCTTCTTTTTTAAATTTCTTGTTTGTCCCTGCATATTTATCTTTCATAAGTCAGGGGTCTTCACGAAAACAGTCTCCCTTAGAAGTAGGGGCATAATCTGCGTACATCTTACCCTCCACAGATCCTGTTCTGAACGGAATTTACTGGGTTTGTTTAGTTTGATTTAGTTTTTTTTTATTTTCTAAATAAAATTTATAATGTAATGCATATTTTTTTTTTACTAATTGTAATGCATATTTTTCCCAACCACAATTTTTCAAGATTCACTTTAGTTAAGACAGAGTTGTATAATTCTTATTTTTAGTTTGAAAATTATAGGTGGAAATATAATATTTTTACTGTAAAAGCTCATATTTAAGGTGAGGGAGTGCAAAAATATACGGCAATGGCGTTGCGAAGAATACCAGCGCCATTTCTAAAACAGTTGACAACAATTTAAAATATTAAAAAGATTAATGTGGCTAGCACCTAGCAGCCGCGTTAGAGGATCTCCAATGTGTTGTCAAGAGGTTGTCAAGTTCTATGTGGCATGACATCCTTGATTGCCACCTATTGGAGTGTCAATGTTGTCAAGAAATTGCCCACCAAAGTTGCCAAAAGTTGGCAACTTCCGTATTTAGTTCAAACACATACAACTCCTCAAAAATGTATTTAACTTTATCCTTTTTTATACCTCCCATATTTTAAATGTATTTATAAGACAATACAAAATTAATGTATGGGACCACATTGGTAACTTTTAAAGTTGCCACCAATTGAAGTAGATTTCTAACAAAAATTGCCAACAATGAGATGGAGGAGAGAAGAAATTAAAAAGTAATATATATGATGATGTGGTAGAAGTTGACAACTATATTATCAACCACTATTGGAGATGCCCTTACCAGGCAATAATTAGGCAACTGTGCCAAATTCTTATCACTTGCACATTCATAGATAGCCTCCGGTGCTTACGCACAAAAGAGGAATTTTCAAAGTTGATTTTATCAAACACAGTGATTTGTTTAGGCTAGAAAATTTTGGAAAGTAGCCAAGATTTTTTAGCAGAACGTTTAGCACATGTTATTGTTCTAACCGAGACGGTGCACGAGTTGGACAATATAGAGCATTTAAAATTCAACTTCTATACAACACTATCTCTCTTTTCGAATATTTCTTTTTTTTTTTTTTTCAAATGTACTTTTACATATACGTAACTAAGATTAAAGATGTTTTATAAATGTGATTTATGATTTTTTATATTAATTTTTTATATTTTCATTTTTTTGGAAGAAATGCAAAATATTGTATGTAAACTTCAATAAATTATGATATTTATTTTATTAACATTAATTTTTATTATTTTAATTGTTCTATTTTTTTACCTGAAATTTCACATTTTTCTAATTTTAAAAGTATTAAATGTGACTTTTTTTATATTTTTTTTCACTCAATAATTTTATTATACTCTTTAATTTTGGTTATTCCAAAATAATATATGTGAATCCTATTTATAATTTTTAATAAAGTCTAAAATTAAATCATATTTAAATTTTTACTTAATACTTTTTAAAAATATAATGACACTTTTTTCCATGACAATCAAACCATATAAACTTCCTTACACTAATTATATAATATCTATAAAGCCTATTCATAATTATGTAATTTAACAATATTTTTAATTTCTATTTAATAGTATTGAAAAACATAAAAAAATAGTATTTACACTCGCGAACGGCTCGGCGTTCGATTCGAAAAAAGATCGATTCGGGTTCGATTCGATTCACAAACGAGTCAATCTTGAACATGATTTTAAGGCTCGATTTATAAACGAGCTCAAATTGATCATGTTAAAGTTCGACTCGATAGCTCGCGAACAAGTTCAATTAACGTGCTCGTGAACATAGCTCATTAATATGTTCGTGAACATAACTCATGAACATGTTCGTGAATAAGTTCGATAATTGAGCTCGTTAACATGCTCGGTATACGAGTTCATTAGAGGTTTATAAACAAATTCGATAAATAATCTCCTATATATAATATATGTTTGATTATTAGAATATACTTTCGAAACTCTTATTAATTGTAAATCATTAATTATAATATTTTATATGTTATGCTAGTTATTACAATTTTTTATTTTATAATAATAATAATAATATAATAATAATAATAATAATAATAATAATAAAGCTGGTGTAAGCTTCAGATTTTTAAATGATTAAACTTTAATAACTTAAGTTTTTTTATATCAAACAATTACATTTCTTCGCCCTTTATTTTTAAATCAAACTTTGTTTGTTTTTTGGAATTGGAGGTGTGAGAATTTTATTGGTTGATGATTTATGATGATTTATTATTATTTCTAGTGATGAGATAAAAATTTAATTATTTAATTTTGGATTTTTTGATTTTTTTTAATATTAGATTTTTGTATACAAAAATAAGGAAACAAGTTTATGAATTGTTCGTAAGTGAGCTCGTGAACATAAGTGCGCGAGCAATGTTTAAAATTTATTCGTGAGCATAATTACATGAACAAGCTCGTGAACAAGCTTAATGAGTTGTTCGAAAGCAAAAGTTCGTGAGTAAGCTCGTGAGACATGTTCGTTAGTTGTTCGTGAACTGTTTGCGAACAATATTTTATCTTAACGAACCAAGCTCAAACAAATTTTTTAGCTCGATTCAAGTTCGAGCTCGAGTTCGAGTTCGATAATTTCTTAACAAACGATACATGAACATTTTATAGTTCGGCTCGGCTCGACTCACTTACATCCCTACCCTTACACCAATTATATGTAGGATATAATTATATTTAACTTTTTATATATGAATTAAAAATTACAATAACTGTAATTTTTCATTAAAAAAAATATAATTAAATATAACAATTATAATTATACTATCAAAATATTTTAAAATATGTCAAATATTACAAAAGGAGAAAGTAATACTTTCTACTTCAATAAATGCTTCTAAAATATGGAATTAAGGTTTTAATAAATTCGTAGGAAAGTATATATGTATATTCTAATTAAACATTGCATCTGTACTCTTTCTCCAAAAGGTTTATTGATCTTTAAAATTGAGATACAACTTCGACCCAAGTTGGTCAAAATTACCTATAGCTATATTCCCGTGACAAGTAGGTCAACTTTGAATATGAATTAAGAAAAGTAAGATATCTCGTAAACGATTATATGCAGCTTAAAGTTGATTATGGATTTTTAAATATAGAAAACCGTTCCTACACAAGTAAAAATATATTAGAGGGTGTTTGAGATTGCTTAAAATAAGTTACTTTTGATTTAATGGAGGTATTTTTAACTTAAAGGAGAAAGTAAAATTGTTTGCTTTAAGTTGAATGAATGTGTTTGGGTAATTTTACTTAAAGTTAAATGGGGATTTAATAATTTTGACTTAAAATGAAATTTTACTTAAAAAAATTTTAAATTCATAATATTTAAACTTTGCAAGAGTTCTGGAAGTTTTTTGGGAAAAAAAAAAAACTCCATAAGTCATAAGTCATAAGTAAAAAGTACTTAAATGGAACTTATGACTTAAAGCAGTTTTTTAACTTAAAGCGGGCTTAAAGCCCACTTAGCCAAACACATCAAAAACGACTTTAAGCAATTTTTTGCTTAAAGCCGTGTTGCCAAACAGGCTCTTAGTCTGGGGAACCTTTTCCAATATACTCCTTGTTGCTTTCACTGATATTGCTGTACTGACTTAAACTATTCTGGAGAAGGAACCTAGCTTATCCGTGACAGGTTCTTCTATAGGTTCATGATGAACCTCTACAACTTCTGGATGGATCTCTCCGCTTAGCTCTTTTCTTTTTATCTAGTCTTCATTTCCTGTACTGGATCAATCTCTTGACTCATATATTGCTTGTGGATTGGACCCTATAGCTTAATGGGTCTAAATCTGGCTCACGGAGATTTTGGCCACCACAACTACCCTGATTCCTTGAAGTCATGCAATGCGAAAGGAACCTAATCTGCTTCCTAGTCAGGGATCCAATGCTGAATCACTCTTCTTAAAATGCATTACTACTACACTATGTATTCAAGCTTACATGAGCTAACTCGGTAAGAAATAGGACACACAATATTATAGCAAGCATAATCTACATTAACTTCCTTCTTGAAAAGGAACCTGCTTGTTTCTGTGTCTTCAAAATCATTCTTCTAACCAATCTTCATTCTTTAGCTACTACAATTTTCGTGTATTTTTTTAAAAGTTTCGCTGAATTTTATGTCTTTAAAATTTCACTCTCTAAATTAACTTATCATCTTCATTCATCTTCATTCAAAACCTTGCTTGTCTTCGAATATCTTGTCACGTCTCTTGATTTTCAGTGGTCTCAAAACTCAAAATGTCATATCTCTCTAATTAGACTTTCCCAATAATTAGTAATTGGATAATTCAAATTTTGAACTAATCTCTTCAACTACCGAGGTTGTAGTTAATACGATTGTTCCCAAGAGGTACACGCCATCTGTTTAGCCAGTGTAAGCTCCCTATGTGTACATGGTTGTTCCCATCTTACCTCGACTATATAAACATACACACAATTTTAGCTTTATTGTTTTTACCTTTACCAAAATTAATCAAAAAACCTTAGAGAGAGAAGAAGAAGAAGAAGAAGAAGAAGCCCGACGGCCGTTCATCCAATTCAGTATTTCAGACCACCATTTTTTGTGAATTAAGGTATGATTTTGATCACTTTGTATTCCTCTTCCATAATCTTGATTTTGTTTTAAATTTCTTGATTATTTGCTTCCTGCATGTCGACATTTCTTGCTTCTTGTCCTTGTATATAAAATGATGCGTACTGTTCCATGCTTATATTTCATTAGTTTTCTGTTATTATCATATGATTGCGCACATCTGTATCTGTACTTTTGTCTTTTATACCTCACTATTGCTACCAGTGTTTCTCGACTGCTCTTCGACTTTTATGTCATTTTACCACTGTGTTACCTTGATTCTACCATGGTCATCTATCAATCTTATGCTCTCTATATTTGCTTTTGCGTCTCTACATGTTTAAGTTTAGGATATTTGTCTATTCATGTCCTTTTTCATATTCCTCTCCAATGTTTTTCTGTATCCATTTTAAAGTTGAGGTCCCGTATAAACCTTAAATACTAGTGGTTTTGGTCTCCTTTTGTCACCCATGGAAACTTTGATTCTTTTTTAATCGTTTAGACCTTACCTGTTCTCCATCTATTTTGTAGATGTCTTCGGAGTCTACCCAATCAGATCTTCAATCCTCAATCCACCCTGACCTTACCAAATTAATAGGGGAGAGAACTAGGTCCAAAGTCATAATTCCTACATGAAAAAGCCAAAAAACATTCTTTTTAAACCATTATCCCTTCGAGATGCAAACTCTATTTCTCCTAGTTTAATTGATCTAGAAAATGATTGGCCCTCAGATGACGAGAAGGTGTCCAAGCCCAACATTCTTGACCTTGCAAGTGATGAACCTGAGATCGAAGTTGAGAGAGATGTTTTTAGAGATGAGATCACTCGTTTCTTTGAGAAATCTGACTCCATAATATCTTTAACAAAATTAGAGAAGATATATGAAGAGTGCCCTCCTCCCACTTGTCAGATTGTGATCCTAGAGCCTGGTGAGAGAGCTCAAAGGTTTGACATTAGAACCCCTGAACTCGGACTCCCCAATGCTGTTATTTTTGCTACCTTTTTCAAAGTCGGTTTCTATATGCCCATTGATAGGTCCATAATTAATCATATTTTTAATACCTATTTTATGTCCGTTTTCGTAATTTTATTAATTAATAAATTGTTTTATTTTGTTTTGTAGGAAAATAAATAAAAACAGATTTCAAGCAGGAAAAGGTGCAAAAAGGGAAAGGAGGTGGAAAATACTTGAAGTCAAGGAAACTAGAGGGAAAATCGATTACTTATCGGAGAAGAAAAGGAAATTGAAGAAATTATATTCAAGATTGGATTGTAATCAAAGAGGCCAAACCCACTACAAGGATTTTTGCTTTAGACGACACTCAAAACGTGTTGTCTGAATGTACCAAAAACTGTTGACTATTGAGAAGTCGTCTGATACACACCTCAGACAACACACAGCAAACTGTTGTGTGAGAGTTGAAAGACAAGTAAAAGCCACCTGAAAAGAGTTGTCTGATACCCAGAAACAACAACACTTCTTTGGAAACCTGTTGTCAAATCTCCAATAATGCAACACGTTTTAACGAATATATTGTTGTTTTAAGCAGTAAATACAATGGTTTTTAAAAGAAAGCCTATTGTTGAAGTGCAAAAGATACAATCCTTTACTTGATCAGGGCTGTTGTTGTAAGTCACTACAGACAACGGTTTCTTAGCAAAAACAATTTGTTTTATGGTTAGATTAACAACAGGTTATCTCATATGGCATGTTGTTGTACAGTAGGAAGGATAACACTTTCTTAGTATTTGTCCATTGTTGTTTAGAATTATACACAATAGTTTTAACTGAATACACACTTGTCTGAATGGAAATCACACAACATTCTAGTAGAATTTGTCCATTGTTGTTTGGAACTATACACAATAGTTTGTTTAATTTGAACTATTGTTTTTGCCATCTACAAACAAGTGTTTAAATTGTTTATATTTAAATTGTTGTTGGATGCATTAGAACACAATGTTTATAAACCATTGAATATGGTGTCATTTTTTTTTGCCTTGGTACAACGGTTTTTTTCTCTTGTATTGTGTTTCAATTTCACACACAATGGTTTATATATATCAAAAATGAGTCTTACGCAATGCAAAAAATATACATAAAGGAGCATAAAACTTGAATAATAAATCATAAAAAATTATATAAATTCTATTTACATAGGGAAATGTTTGAATAGTAGCAAGAACTATCTCTAATTGACAAAGTGGTTCAGGAGTAGAAGCTCTTTGAATGATTTAAAAGCATAGCCATCAGGATCTTTGACAAAAGCAATATTACTTGATCCACCTTTGACACGACCAGGCTCCCTCGACACATTGCCACCCTTGGCTCTTGAATTCTCAACAAATTTGTACACCTAAAGGAAGAAAAAGAAAATGAAAATGAACTGCACCGCATAGGAAGTATTTGCATCATATACACTTAATCCACAAAATATAAGTACCTCTTCTAAAGAAGAATCATTCGAAAGAGCTTTGAAATGTTTTGCACTGTAATAAGCAGCATGACCAAGGCAGCCGATAGAGTTTGCTCTCCCAAACCAATTCCTAATTTTGTCTCTACACATGAACTGATACCAAATCAAATAAAGAACAGTGGTCAGTATAACAAAAAGTGCCGTGATATGGTTCTTTTTCTTCTCTTGACTATCTTTCCCAGATTCCTAACAGTAATTAAGGAATCATATGCAAATTAGATAATATATACCTATAGAAACAAAAAATCAATCTCAGCTTATGCTTATTTAATCATAAGAATCTTAATACACTAGATGATGCCCATGTATCATTAGAAGTTAAAAGTAACCACAATAAGAGGCGTTCTATGATAAGTCTAAAAATGAAGAATTGGTCGTGCCAGGTGATTACCGAATCCAGTTGCCACGTGATTATCCTCAAAATGTACACCAATCATACTGACCTGTGCATTGACATAAGCATCATCGAATCTAAGTCTACAACAATCAAATATAAGCTCTCAATAAGAATCACGTGATGATTAAACAAGTTTACCGATCCCAGGTACTTTTGCCCATTTTTCACTCCACCGAGAACAAGGGAGTTCCATAATGGGTTGAACTTGTTCCGACGGTTATACATCATTCGAGTCAAATAGTTGTGCACCTCTTTAGGTCCTAAAGAATTACCATCATCCCACATGTTGTCGTACAATCTGCATGGGTAATGTTTCAAATTAAGGTCTGCCAGGACTTGTAAAAGATTCATGGAAGCATTTTAAATGGCAGTTTTACAATTTCAAGGTTAAAATAGATATAAACAAGGGAGTCATTAGATGGTAAGCAATCTTTTATATTAGAGTAGATACTTACATAAGCTCATCAAGATTACGTAAAATTTCCTGAAAATCGCTAATTTCCCCACTAGCACCTAGAATAGAGTGTTTCCCCACTGCCTTCATTCGCTCCACACTCTTGTAACGCAATGTTTAGCCATAGGAGCCTGAAGACAAACAGAATTAATAACGTGAAACTGAAGTCCATAAATTAAGGTAATATTTTATCAAAAAAAAAAATCTAGTTGTACAATGTGAAAGCACTTATTGTCTAATATAATTCACACAAACAGTACATTGTAATATTCTAGTATTCTCTAATAACATCAGAAAAAGCAAGTCAGTTCAACAAACCATTTATATACGTACTTTTTTTAAAAAAAAAAAGGTAAACAGCATATTACAATTTACACTTAGTTCATTCAATTTTTTTTTGACAATTTGGCACACCCTGGATTTTCATCTTGGGTCTGCCACTGTGTAAAACCACAAGTATAATTTCTACCAGCCCAGGAGGATATCACCGGTAGAATTTGGACATAAATTATGGAACTCAACTTAATAGTCTTTAATCTTCCACTCCTCCTACTTTGGGGTCCACACCCACTCATATCATGCCTTTCAGAGACATCATAAGAACTATATCTAACCTAACATTTACAGTTTTGATGCAGCAACCATACGCTCCATACCCACATTTCAAATTATGAACTCACTGCTTCATTTGTTGTATACAGTATCAACAAACATTCTTCTTACGATTTGTTAGGTAGCATTGAGCTATTAAGTTGAAAATATTTGCCCCTAACCTATAACTCAAGCAGACTCTTACCTGATAAATAAGACAGAATCACCTACTGCAAGCTTTTTAGAACTGACAAACATGCTCCAACCAGTTGTGAGAAGGTGCCGCTTTACCTGATAAATTAACCCAATTTGTTACAAAACCAAAACAAACTACAAAAAGGGATACTTTTAAATCAAGAAAACTAGGAAATTAAACTACAAAATCAAGACAAACTAAAAAGAGTGTGAGTAAATTACTTGAACATGATGATACCACCAACGAAAGTGACCCAAAGAGCAGCACCCCAAGCAGTAGAAACGCAAGGAAGATGAGTTAATTTAACAAAAGTTGTAATCTTTAGTGATTTTGATTCAAATGTTTCGGGTGAAAATAAAACCAACCCATTTTGAGATTGATTGAATTTCAAGAATTGGGGGTTTGTGAGTTGGTGGGGGAGTGTAAATAAACAAGAAATTGTAGTTGTAGTAGTGGATACAGAGAGCGGGTTGGATTTGGGGATAGCCGTAGTATGTGTTTGTGCTTGTGGAGTAGTTGTGTTTTATGTTTTAGGTCACAGATAATGTGGGAAATGAAATTTTAGGCTAAGGCCTAAGGGGGAAATGAATTATTGAACACAGGGGAGTGGGGGGAAATGAAATATTGAATATAGGGGAATAGGGGCAAATGAATTATTGAATAAATGGGAATGAAATTTGGGTATCTGATATTTTTGAAATAATATTAAATTATATTGATTATTTTAGAGGGTTGATATTTTTAAAATAATATTTTTATACTTTATCACTGATTGTTGATTCTATTTTTTTAAAATTATTTTTCGACGATTCAATCGTATGGATGTCAAGATATATCTAATTTAATGATATTCTCAAATTTTGAAAAATTAAAAATTAATTTGATTGGAGATCTTAGTAGATCACTACAATGTTTACTTGTACTCATAACTAGTGCTTTGTCACCGATTGTTGTGACTATTTTTTAAAAACTATTTCTCGACAATCCAACCATACGGATGTCAAGATATATCTAATATATTGATATTCCCAAATTTTCAAAAAATAAAAAATTAATTTGATTGGAGATCTTAGTAGATCACTACAATGTTTACTTGTACTCGTAACTAGTGCTTTGTCACCGATTGTTGCTAATATTTTTTAAAAACTATTTCTCGACGATCCAACCATACGGATGTCAAGATATATCTAATATATTGATATTCCCAAATTTTCAAAAAATAAAAAATTAAATTGATTGGAGATCTTTGTAGATCACTACAATTTTGACTTGTACTCGTAACTGGTGCTTTGTCACTGATTGTTGTTACTATTTTTTATAAACTATTTCTCGACGATCCAACCATACGGATGTCAAGATATATCTAATATATTGATATTCCCAAATTTTCAAAAAATAAAAAATTAAATTGATTGGAGATCTTTGTAGATCACTACAATTTTGACTTGTACTCGTAACTAGTACTTTGTCACCGATTGTTGTTACTATTCTTTATAAACTATTTCTCTACGATCCAACCATACAGATGTCAAGATATATCTAATGTAACATCCCTAACTTTGAAAAGGCTACAGTGCCCTAATGAATAGTAATCTTGAGGAATTTAGGGAAATGGTGTGTAGGTACACTATGTTAGAGATGGAAAGTGAACAAACAGAAACCATATTAGTGATATACTAAGGAAATAAGTGACTCGAAATGACGATGGATTTCAGAAATTCCTGAATTTAGATTTTGAGGATTTTGAGTTCGAACGAGCTTCTAGTTGTTGGATATTAAGGAACATAGAAATATTAAAGGGATTATATATTGAGGAATTAGTGAACATAAGTTAAACCAAGGGATTTTTAAGTTAAGAGAATGCTAAGGGAAATCGGATTTTATAAACGCTTTCAAAACCACTGAGATAATGAGATATATTCGAAACGAACCACAATTAGACGAGTATGGAAACCAAACAACCAAGATTATAATATGGCAAGGATATATACCACATTATAATTACCAAGAGTACTAGCATTAGAATTAGAAAAGAAAATCAAGAAAAAGGAGTTATTATGACATCATCCATGACATCATCTTCCACTAACTTGTTCTTAAGGGTAGATTAGTCATTTAACTTGTAACCAAGCTTCCAAGATAAGCTAGGCTAATAAGATCTGATGTAAAGAGATAGAAACAAGGGGATACATCATTATCCAAGAGAGAAAGCAAAGAAAACACAAAGAAACACACCATTCCACAAACTGCCCAGCAGAAACACCACTCAAAGAAAAATTCATATCTCCATTTCTATCCATGATAAAATCACCAAATTTTAACCACAATCTCTCCACTCCATGGTCATTATTCGTTCCAAATTTCATGGCCAACAAAGTAGTATAGCCTAGTCAAATCCATGCTCAAAGTTGGACAACCCAATCTGTCCAGTTTCTATCCAGTGGAAAGATGGAGCTCAAAACCATAGCTAGGAAGCTTTGTTTTTGGTGATCTATAGCTCGAATCAAAGCTTATACAGATGCCAAGATGTGGTAAAAATTTGAGAGCCAAACTCTTATTTTTCGATTTGTTATGATTTTTACAAAAGTGATGATGAATAGTGACCCTTAGAAACTAACTTTGTTTTTATGGTTTCTTTAGTTGATTCAAGCTAGTACAAGGTTGTTTAAGGATTACCCAAGGCTTGTTAAGTGTTGTTAGAGCTTCAAAGAGGTATAACCACTCTTGCCTTTTTGTATTTATGGTGGAAATTGAGTTGATTCATAGTTAAGTAGTGTTAATGTTTAGTTTATGATGATTTTGTATTATAAATGGTTAGTTTTGATATGGAAATTGTGTTGTGGACTTGGAAATCCATGGTTGGTATGATGACCACATGGTGTAGGGTAGATATATGTGCTTGGTGATGAATTGGGAGGTGGGAAAATTTTGGAAAGTACGAAATTATAGCCGTTATAATGCCCGATTTTCGTTAAACCGGAAAACTGCCCTGTTTTTAGCAACTGTGCACACACGGTAGATTACTGTCCAGCACACTAAGTGACCATGAGATGATAGAGCTTAGTTCATAGATCGTTTCGATATAAGGTGCGTTAAAATCTGACGTACGGTTTAGGAGAAAAGTCAGTTTTAGTGAAAGACGTTCGAAAGTCGAGAAACCGTAATTGTACCAACTTTGAGGCTATAAATACCATACTTAGACATTTTTAAAAATTATAAGATTTTGGGATAGTGTAGTAGGGTGGTCAGAGGACCCTTGACAGTTGACCTTGCATTAAAATTCAAATTCTAAAATTTATAAGAAATTTTACAGTCGAGTGTGGTTGTTAAGGGAAATGGTGAAAAACACTGAAACTTTGATTTAGTTTAAAATTGGTTAGGTTCTTGGAACACTTGGGTTATAATAGCATGTTATTCACATAGTAAGCATTAAGGGTATTGTTATATAAAAGTGAAGTGAGAAAAGAGATGTAATATTCTAACGACGAACCTTTTGTGTTATAGAAACTTCGGGAGAACCTCGAGCTACAGGATTCAGGAATAGAGGCAAGATTCCTTCTATCCCTACTTTGAAATTTATTTATCTTTGGAATATAATTGATATCATGGAGTATATGTATATATATATGTGATGCTATTGTGCTATAGTGCAAAGAATATATTTTCCCTGATTTTAGGGAATTAAAGAGAGGTGAATGTGAGTTATGGAAAATAGAAATGATTATAAATGGAGCGAGCATGCTCTATAGTAAAAGAGATATGGAAGAGAATGGTATCAGTTGCTATCTAGGGTTATATGAGGTATATTATTATATTAAAAATATTCCTTTTTAGTGTTCGTGATTTAGTAAATATTATTTGATTTTTATTTACTACTTTTAAAATGGAAGGAATATTTTATGAATATAAAAGTATATTTGATTTCTTGAATATGAAAGAGATGTCTGGAGCATTATGTTATATATATTTTATAGAAGTAATGTGCGAGAATGGAAATGATATGAGTGATTGATAAAGGTGAAAAGAATTATGAGAAGAAATGTGAATAGAAAGGTGAATGTGAAATGATGTTTATGAATGGAAAATGATTTGATGAAAAGGGGGATTGCAACAAGATTTGCGTAAGTGGCTGTGTTATGGCTGTATGCGACACAGTCCAGCATTCATTATTTTCATTACGGCACGAAGATGCCAAGGGAGGATGTAGCAGGTAGCCTTCCTCCAGGGATGATTATCATTCCTTCTACCGGTAGTAAAAAGAGAGCAGGTACGATTAGGCGACTGATCATCGCCCTAACGTATCAGGCGACAGCAGATATCCCCAAAGTTTTTGAAAAGAGAATTGATAATGGTTTTCAGACTTTTATACGCTGAAACCAAGAAAATGATGATATGAAATGACGGAATTATTGTTACAAATGAAGAGAAACTGATTTTATATTATTTTTATATTATTGCGGTATAAAAGGAAATGGAAGGATTATATTGAAAGTTTTTAATCAAATGTTATATTATCTTGAGATATTATACTGAGATGAAGTATTGATTATTGTATTGTTAAAGAAGAGAAACTGATACTATATTATCCTAGATTTCTTTTCTTATAATAGTAAGTGGATGATGTATTATTAAATAAAGATTCTATTCTTTCGTAAGGTTTATACTTGGTTTCCGGTTATGTATATAGTCATATATGTTCAAATTTGATTTCTAGTTTACAATATTATCTTGCTGAGCTATTATAGCTCACTCTTGCTACTTATATATATAACAGCTAGGGCCAATGCCGATTCTACGCACCACACCCCGCAAGAGGGTAGAGGGAAGACGACCTTTTGATCGAGTACTGGCGACGATCCCAGAGGTAGCCGATAAGCGAAAGGGTCTTACTAGACTTATGTATATTAAGTGTGTAAGTTATGTGATAAACTTTTGATTGTTGAAATGCTTCCTGTAGAAGTATTATTCAACAATGTACTTAGTAGGATTCTGGGTTTGTAATAACTACTCAACTTTAAACTTATTATGTCATGGATGTTGTTCCTTGAGCATATGACTGGTGTGTAATATTATTAAGTGTGGGGTCTATTGTGTGTGAGTTTTATTGTGCATTTATATTTCCGCTGTCAAGTATAAAAAAAAAAAAAAAGACCAAAGAAATATTGTTAATGATCGGAAATTGGACCTTGATGGCCGGATCCTTGACCCCGGATCTGGGGCTGTCACAGATGGTATCAGAGCTTAAAGTCATAATGCTCAGGAACAAGAGTGATAATAATAAATATATCAGTAATAATATAAAATTGTGAACTTCCATCAAGTTCAAGGGAGGTTTATCGAATGAAGCGTTTATTCTAAGTAGTGATTATGATTTTATAGATTATTGCTAATAAAGGTTATTATGCCAAAAGTGTTAAACTTATGTAGCACACAGGATTGATTTGAAAAAGGGAATACTTGATGTATTGGGAAGTGTACGTTAGATAACCTCGTGAGTAATTCCAGGGTGATCTATCAACTCTTATTCAAAAGGGGTCGGTATCTTTTCAAAACTTTCTGGTACCTTTGGAATGTATTTCAAAAATTTATTCAATCTATCTTAGTCAAAATATTTCTCTAAGATTATTTTCGAAAGGTGGTATATATCGTCATGATTTAAATTTTCCTTTATATTTCTTACTCCAACAAAAAGGAACAACCCTATATGTATACACAAGGACGATCTGTCTGTGTGATAGAAAGTCGGAGGGGACGCCCTCACTTGTGTGACGTACGGGTTCTTCCATCAGAATGATTTCCCAAATATCCTTTTGTTTCAAATAAAAGTTATTTAAAACTCTTAATCTTATGAATTGTTTTGGGACACCTGCTTGTTTCTGGGTCCGTTTCAATTCAAAGTTTCTTGAATTCTATCAATTGTTTCGAATATAGAAGATTTCCTTAATGGATGGAAAAATGGAAGCAAAGTTTAGAGTATACGTGATTATACGAGGAAACTCGAGATTTCAAGGGAAATTTCAATAAGAGATAATTAGAGTTAGAAGCGTTCAATATAAGAGAGGAAGGAATTTCGTGAGAAGGAATGGGTATATTTGATGATTAGTAAGAGAAAAGAATATGAGGAATCTTAAGGCCTAATTGAGATTTACTATTGAGAGTAAGGTGTATTTTGAGGATAGAGTCAGAATAAGGATAAACAAAAGAAGTGGGGATAATTAATGAAGGATTCGAGGTGTAATAACTATTAGTGGGGGAAAGGCCAATATTTTGAATAATATCCTAAGTAGCAGAGAGAGATTAAAGATCTTAATTATTCAAAGGATTAATCGAAAAGGTGTGAATGAGTAAAACTTGAGGTAAAGATTTTGATGAGAATAATAAAGGGAAATTACAAAGGTGGAGTAGATAGTATATCATGAAAGAACTAAAGTGGATCAGCAAGATGTAAAGAGTGTATAGTGAACAATAGACATATGGGATAAGGTATCCGGAGGAAATTGCAAGTATGCTCTAATTTAACCTTTTAGGTGTAAATGTTTGGTTAGGGATCGACTTTATCTATTAATGGTGTAAATAAGTTAATAAAATAGATAAGAATAATCTATCTGATCAGGAAGTAGGATATACCGATCTAAGGAAAAGAGAGTAAGAGTATTCTGTGGAAAAACACAACCTTGTAAGACACGAACAGGAAATATATATTATAGAAAATATTTTCTTACAATTGTTTTAAGGAATAGTATTATAAGACTAGTTTCTGGAAGATTTTACAGAGACAAGGCGTATTGAGACTGAAGTATTAATATTTTATGTCATGATAGAGATCCGAATATGGTCAAACCATAAGTGAGATACACTACCATTCAGGAAAGGCCAATGTGGTGGCCGATACCTTAGACAAAAGAGAAAGGAGGAAGGAGGTAATATATAATGACTGGAAACAGGAGGAGATTGCAAGAAAAGGATAGTAAAAGTACTGCTATTGATAAGCTAAATGGAATGTTGATGAACGACAAACAAGTGTATGTTGGTGTATTGGCGTGAACAAGGTAGAGATGTTATAAAGGAACTAAAGGATAAAGGAAGTAGTGGGAGAATTGGGAAATTGTCAAGTAAGAAAGGTGTTCGTTAGTATCTTTAACATGATTCCGGGGACGGAATCCTTTTAAGGGGGGAAGGATGTAACATCCCTAACTTTGAAAAGGCTACAGTGCCCTAATGAATAGTAATCTTGAGGAATTTAGGGAAATGGTGTGTAGGTACACTATGTTAGAGATGGAAAGTGAACAAACAGAAACCATATTAGTGATATACTAAGGAAATAAGTGACTCGAAATGACGATGGATTTCAGAAATTCCTGAATTTAGATTTTGAGGATTTTGAGTTCGAACGAGCTTCTAGTTGTTGGATATTAAGGAACATAGAAATATTAAAGGGATTATATATTGAGGAATTAGTGAACATAAGTTAAACCAAGGGATTTTTAAGTTAAGAGAATGCTAAGGGAAATCGGATTTTATAAACGCTTTCAAAACCACTGAGATAATGAGATATATTCGAAACGAACCACAATTAGACGAGTATGGAAACCAAACAACCAAGATTATAATATGGCAAGGATATATACCACATTATAATTACCAAGAGTACTAGCATTAGAATTAGAAAAGAAAATCAAGAAAAAGGAGTTATTATGACATCATCCATGACATCATCTTCCACTAACTTGTTCTTAAGGGTAGATTAGTCATTTAACTTGTAACCAAGCTTCCAAGATAAGCTAGGCTAATAAGATCTGATGTAAAGAGATAGAAACAAGGGGATACATCATTATCCAAGAGAGAAAGCAAAGAAAACACAAAGAAACACACCATTCCACAAACTGCCCAGCAGAAACACCACTCAAAGAAAAATTCATATCTCCATTTCTATCCATGATAAAATCACCAAATTTTAACCACAATCTCTCCACTCCATGGTCATTATTCGTTCCAAATTTCATGGCCAACAAAGTAGTATAGCCTAGTCAAATCCATGCTCAAAGTTGGACAACCCAATCTGTCCAGTTTCTATCCAGTGGAAAGATGGAGCTCAAAACCATAGCTAGGAAGCTTTGTTTTTGGTGATCTATAGCTCGAATCAAAGCTTATACAGATGCCAAGATGTGGTAAAAATTTGAGAGCCAAACTCTTATTTTTCGATTTGTTATGATTTTTACAAAAGTGATGATGAATAGTGACCCTTAGAAACTAACTTTGTTTTTATGGTTTCTTTAGTTGATTCAAGCTAGTACAAGGTTGTTTAAGGATTACCCAAGGCTTGTTAAGTGTTGTTAGAGCTTCAAAGAGGTATAACCACTCTTGCCTTTTTGTATTTATGGTGGAAATTGAGTTGATTCATAGTTAAGTAGTGTTAATGTTTAGTTTATGATGATTTTGTATTATAAATGGTTAGTTTTGATATGGAAATTGTGTTGTGGACTTGGAAATCCATGGTTGGTATGATGACCACATGGTGTAGGGTAGATATATGTGCTTGGTGATGAATTGGGAGGTGGGAAAATTTTGGAAAGTACGAAATTATAGCCGTTATAATGCCCGATTTTCGTTAAACCGGAAAACTGCCCTGTTTTTAGCAACTGTGCACACACGGTAGATTACTGTCCAGCACACTAAGTGACCATGAGATGATAGAGCTTAGTTCATAGATCGTTTCGATATAAGGTGCGTTAAAATCTGACGTACGGTTTAGGAGAAAAGTCAGTTTTAGTGAAAGACGTTCGAAAGTCGAGAAACCGTAATTGTACCAACTTTGAGGCTATAAATACCATACTTAGACATTTTTAAAAATTATAAGATTTTGGGATAGTGTAGTAGGGTGGTCAGAGGACCCTTGACAGTTGACCTTGCATTAAAATTCAAATTCTAAAATTTATAAGAAATTTTACAGTCGAGTGTGGTTGTTAAGGGAAATGGTGAAAAACACTGAAACTTTGATTTAGTTTAAAATTGGTTAGGTTCTTGGAACACTTGGGTTATAATAGCATGTTATTCACATAGTAAGCATTAAGGGTATTGTTATATAAAAGTGAAGTGAGAAAAGAGATGTAATATTCTAACGACGAACCTTTTGTGTTATAGAAACTTCGGGAGAACCTCGAGCTACAGGATTCAGGAATAGAGGCAAGATTCCTTCTATCCCTACTTTGAAATTTATTTATCTTTGGAATATAATTGATATCATGGAGTATATGTATATATATATGTGATGCTATTGTGCTATAGTGCAAAGAATATATTTTCCCTGATTTTAGGGAATTAAAGAGAGGTGAATGTGAGTTATGGAAAATAGAAATGATTATAAATGGAGCGAGCATGCTCTATAGTAAAAGAGATATGGAAGAGAATGGTATCAGTTGCTATCTAGGGTTATATGAGGTATATTATTATATTAAAAATATTCCTTTTTAGTGTTCGTGATTTAGTAAATATTATTTGATTTTTATTTACTACTTTTAAAATGGAAGGAATATTTTATGAATATAAAAGTATATTTGATTTCTTGAATATGAAAGAGATGTCTGGAGCATTATGTTATATATATTTTATAGAAGTAATGTGCGAGAATGGAAATGATATGAGTGATTGATAAAGGTGAAAAGAATTATGAGAAGAAATGTGAATAGAAAGGTGAATGTGAAATGATGTTTATGAATGGAAAATGATTTGATGAAAAGGGGGATTGCAACAAGATTTGCGTAAGTGGCTGTGTTATGGCTGTGTGCGACACAGTCCAGCATTCATTATTTTCATTACGGCACGAAGATGCCAAGGGAGGATGTAGCAGGTAGCCTTCCTCCAGGGATGATTATCATTCCTTCTACCGGTAGTAAAAAGAGAGCAGGTACGATTAGGCGACTGATCATCGCCCTAACGTATCAGGCGACAGCAGATATCCCCAAAGTTTTTGAAAAGAGAATTGATAATGGTTTTCAGACTTTTATACGCTGAAACCAAGAAAATGATGATATGAAATGACGGAATTATTGTTACAAATGAAGAGAAATTGATTTTATATTATTTTTATATTATTGCGGTATAAAAGGAAATGGAAGGATTATATTGAAAGTTTTTAATCAAATGTTATATTATCTTGAGATATTATACTGAGATGAAGTATTGATTATTGTATTGTTAAAGAAGAGAAACTGATACTATATTATCCTAGATTTCTTTTCTTATAATAGTAAGTGGATGATGTATTATTAAATAAAGATTCTATTCTTTCGTAAGGTTTATACTTGGTTTCCGGTTATGTATATAGTCATATATGTTCAAATTTGATTTCTAGTTTACAATATTATCTTGCTGAGCTATTATAGCTCACTCTTGCTACTTATATATATAACAGCTAGGGCCAATGCCGATTCTACGCACCACACCCCGCAAGAGGGTAGAGGGAAGACGACCTTTTGATCGAGTACTGGCGACGATCCCAGAGGTAGCCGATAAGCGAAAGGGTCTTACTAGACTTATGTATATTAAGTGTGTAAGTTATGTGATAAACTTTTGATTGTTGAAATGCTTCCTGTAGAAGTATTATTCAACAATGTACTTAGTAGGATTCTGGGTTTGTAATAACTACTCAACTTTAAACTTATTATGTCATGGATGTTGTTCCTTGAGCATATGACTGGTGTGTAATATTATTAAGTGTGGGGTCTATTGTGTGTGAGTTTTATTGTGCATTTATATTTCCGCTGTCAAGTATAAAAAAAAAAAAAAAAAGACCAAAGAAATATTGTTAATGATCGGAAATTGGACCTTGATGGCCGGATCCTTGACCCCGGATCTGGGGCTGTCACATCTAATATATTGATATTCCCAAATTTTTAAAAAATAAAAAATTAATTTGATTGGAGATCTTAGTAGATCACTACAATGTTGACTTGTACTCGTAACTAGTGCTTTGTCACCGATTGTTGTTACTATTCTTCAAAAACTATTTCTCGACGATCCAACCATACGGATGTCAAGATATATCTAATATATTGATATTCCCAAATTTTTAAAAAATAAAAAATTAATTTGATTGGAGATCTTAGTAGATCACTACAATGTTGACTTGTACTCGTAACTAGTGCTTTGTCACTGATTGTTGTTACTATTTTTTATAAACTATTTCTCGATAATCCAACCAGACGAATGTCAAGATATATCTAATATATTGATATTCCCAAATTTTCAAAAATAAAAAATTAATTTGATAGGAGATCTTAGTAGATCACTACAATGTTGACTTGTACTCGTAAATAGTACTTTGTCACCGATTGTTGTTACTATTCTTTAAAAACTATTTCTCGACGATCCAACCATACGGATGTCAAGATATATCTAATATATTGATATTCCCAAATTTTTAAAAAATAAAAAATTAATTTGATTGGAGATCTTAGTAGATCACTACAATGTTGACTTGTACTCGTAACTAGTGCTTTTCGAATCCCCGAAAATATCCTGTAAATCATTTTCAACGGAACCAACATAGAAATAAATCGCACAAAGCGAAACAAAATGACAAAACAACTAACAATCGCACACAGAGCGATACCACGCCAAAGAGCGAGACGAAAAAACCCAAAAATTCAGAAACCTCGGAATGACACCAAATTTTGGTATGATGATAAGCCGAAAATTTAGAGTCTAAGGATGATTTTTATTTGAAGATTCGAGCTACAGACCAATGAAATAGGCGGTCCAACCATATACGTATGTCAAGATATATCTAACATACGTATGTCAAGATATATATAATATATTGATATTCCCAAATTTTCAAAAAATAAAAAATTAATTTGAATGGAGATCTTAGTAGATCACTACAATGTTGACTTGTATTCGTAACTAGTGCTTCGTCACCGATTGTTGTTACTATATTTTAAAAACTATATCTCGACGATCAAACCATACGTACGAATGTTATTAAACAGAGTTTAATTTCAGAAAAAAATAAATTTGTTTGATTTGGTAATTCAACGGTCAACTAGTACTTTGATCGTTAAATCAAATTATAAAAGAATATAATATTTATTAAAAATTAAATTATAAAAAAATATTATATTTATTATAATTAACTATTTATAATTAATTATAAATTTTGGTGATGTATTTATAAAAGTAATCTTTTTTAATAATTTAAATAAAAAACTAAATTATGAAAAAAGTATAATAATATTTATAAAAAAATTGAGTACACGTGAAATGCAAGATGAGTAGTTGAGTACTGCTCAAAAATATTTTTAATCAATGAGCGGCAAATCCCGCGCCTAAACTCCAAAAAAATTATAACTCCCTCTCTCTCAAATATACGGAGCTCTCAAAAACTTTCTTTCAAAAATAGTGACGGAGCTCAGATTTAGGGTTTGTACGCAGATGAATTAGGGGTTCATTTTATTGTTCGATTTAGGGGTTCAACCTGTAATTTGGGGTTCAAATTACGGTTTAATCTTGAGTTCGGGTTTCAATGGATTTGGGTTCATTCGGTTAGGGTTTCATTCGATCTGGGTTTTAATCTTCGATCCGGGGTTTTCAGTTATCTCTGTTTCGTTGAAGTATAACTCTCTCTCTCTCTCTCTCTCTCTCTCTCTCTCTCTCTCTCTCTCTCTCTCTCTCTCTCTCTCTCTCTCTCTCTCTCTCTCTATCTCTGTTATGTCAGTCTTCATTACATATTTTATTGGTGATATTACTATAAAAATTGGATAGGTTCGATCTATGGTCATTGGGGCCTCCTAAAAAGAAAAGAAATGACATTGAGGGCGAGAAAGAAGACCTGGAGCTACCAATTTTCTGCATACGCACAGTATCTTCGGCTACCAACTACTTTGCATTCAGTAATAAGCTCGGACAAGGTGGGTTTGGGCCAGTCTTTAAGGTAATTAAGTAGCTGTTTCTTGTTCTGGATGTTCATCTATCCAAATATGGTTTACATATATAAAATATGTGCTCGTTCACTTGCTTAACTCGACAATCTATTAAAGATCAAAATTATAGAGATTTCAGATTGACATGCTTAGGAAACCGTTAATGCACAAATGTTAAAACTGTATTGGTAGCAACACGTTAGGACGAAAATCAATTTGATAATAAATTGAAAGGAAGAGCAGAAATCAGAAATGCATTGTACAAAATCAATAAAAACTATCTATAGACTTTATATGTGGTTCTTTTCAGGGAGTACTGCAAGACGGACAAGAAATAGCAGTGAAGTGCCTATCAGAAACTTCCAAGCAAGGAATCATTGAGTTCATGAACGAAGTAAAATGCATAGCTAAACTTCAGCATCGAAATCTTGTGAGGCTTCTTGGATATTGTATTCAAGGGATGGACAAGATTTTAATTTACGAATACATGCCCAACAAAAGTCTGGATATTGTGCTTTGTTGCTGCTACAAAAGTAATGCTGGTGTTTGTGGTCCTTTATTTGTGTTTTAAAGATTAAATGGATTAAAGGTATTTTTTTGAGAATGCAGATTTGTCGGCTTAGATGGCTTGTGATATAATATTTAATTTTTAAGTTATTTCTGTTTTACTGATGTGATTTTGTTTTTTGAGTGTTGTGTTTGTGCTTTCATGTTTAGGTTCAGGTTAATGTTCAAATGTGCAATCCTTGCAATAGAAAATCTATGTAGTAAAATTCTAATTAAAATTGATATATGTTAAGGGATGTTGCCCTTTCAGCCAATATTCGTGCAGCTATTCACGACTACTTATGGTCTCTTTCTGCAGGTCAATTTGACTAATGCTGACTTAGAAGGCACACTTACAACTGGAAACACATCTTTCAAGGGATCGGTTATAAACAGGCGCAGGTAAATAGAACCAACACACCGCTACGTATTTCATGAGCTATCTAGTTCTATGCATATATTTTGTATGGGACCTGCAAGTTGCAACTGACTAAAGATTACGGATAAGAATGGAAAGACAATTTACCATGTTTGTAGAACTTTAGATATCTTTATTGAAGTAAAGTGATGCTTAGCCTGTTGATTATTAAACTTTTGGCGCTAAAACAATATATACAATAGATTATATATGTGGTTAAAGTACCTGTTGACATAGAAGTACTATAAGAGAAGTGGTTGCCAAGGTGTCCTAAGGTTTTAAATCTTAACATAAAGTCAATTATGTTGATTTCCAATTTTCATTACAGAGTGTATTCTTATATTGTGAACTACCAGCAAAATGTCCTCTCTAGTTGTTTTATCTACATTCTCCCATCTAGCTAGGGAATTCTCCCTTTAACTTTTCTGTTTTCCTTATTTCTCTATTTTAATTATCTACTTGAATTCTCCACAATTATTTGAATACTCAATTTAATCAGTAAAAAACTGATAGAAGAGCAAATGAAGGGCATCTTTAGTATTATTTATTATTGCATACATTACATATAGTTTCCTTTGTGGATGCAGCAGATCCTGATAGAAATGCAGAAGAGGTAGAAGCTGCTCTATTCCTCTTCCATGCATTTGGTGAATCTTTAAGCGCCGAGGCACTGAGAACAGGGGATGGTCTGCTGAAAGAGCTGGTACTAATGCTTTTATCATCAAGATTTACAGATAATAGTTTCGAATTTTCGATGCAGTCTATGCAATTGAAGCTACTTGCCATGCCCCTGACGCGATACTTAAAATTAGATGATCTGATAAACCAATCATGGATAATGAAATACATCCGGTTAAAATAATTATCGGATGATTAAGTTATGGTTGTAATGGATGTTGTGTTGGATTTTAAGTTTTGATATGGATGGATGATTTTATGTAATGGTATGGCTGAATTTTTTAGTTTTTTTGGTTTGGTAATAGCAGCATGTAGTAGTATTGTATTGGGAGGAATGGGCTGTTAAAAAATATGCCCAGAAAAATGATCAAATATGCCTAGAAAACTGACCAAATATGCCCAGGAAACAGATCAAATGCAAGCTCATTTTGACCAATTTCATTGTGTAAAATTGCCTAGAAAGACTCCGACAACACTTTTACGAGGACAAAACAGTCACAGTTGTTTGTTTTTTCGGGACAACGGGTATTTGTTTAACCGTTGTGTGAAAGGTGTTGTATGATCGCGTTTTTCTTGTAGTGACACTTTCGTAATGTAATAAATTAATTTGTGCTCTTTAATTTGTAACTATAACTCTTGATAGATTGTTGGTTAGTTTGTTCTCTTCTGTTTGGCCTTTGTTGATTTGTTGGATGCCAATTTGGTAGGTTAATCATCTTTTAAATATTTTTTTTTTCATGTACAGTTCATTAGACAACAGTTTTAAACAGAAGACACTTGTATGAGTTGAAACACACAATAGGCCAGAACCTGTTGTGTGTTGGATTGAGTTCATACAACACTATGTAAAGCACTTGAGTTAAATATCATTACACAATACCACATTGGAAATCACTTGTCTCATTTTAACAATACTTTTTACGAAGTATTGTCTATGCTTCATTCACATAATATTTCTAAAAAATGTTGTGTGTTGGTTAACTGTCACACAACACTATGGATAACATATTGTATGACTGCTACTTAGACAACAGACCTAAAAAACGCTTGTCTAATCTAAAAATACTTATGCATTTACACAACACCCCTGGTTTTGGCCCATTGTGTGAATGTAGGATAAGACAATACTTTTTCGAGCATGAAAATACTAGTTGTCTGATCATTTCGGGCAACACTTTTTTCCATGGGTGTTGTCTGTGGGGTGTCGTCTATAGCCAGATTTCTTGTAGTGACCTAATATTTTCCCCTATATATATGGCCTTCTCCCTTGTAATTTAGACACCTAAAATTTTATTGCTTTTTGTGTTTTATTACTTTCATCGGTGGTTATTATCCGGCAATACTCTTCTTTTATTAATATACTGATTATTTGTTCCGTTATTCTATTCGCTTCGATTAGCTGCCAGGTTTTTAATATTACTTTGCACGCACATGCATGTAGGTTTTCATTCATGTTTTAATTTAATAACTTAACTTTTGTTCACGTTCCACTTAATTGCCATATTAGTTTTGTTAAGCTATGTGCATGATTTAATTTTTAACATTAAAAAAATCGTTTACTTCATTACCCTTTTTCTTTGTCTTTGCCATTCAATTTGCTAATCATAATTCTTGTCATCCGTTTCCATTCGAATAGGTTAATTCACATGTTATATTACAATTGTTTTATTTTTATTATGTCTAGCTAAATCTTTTATCCTAGGATGAAGATGAAGTTAATTTAATTGTTTTTGATTTCTTCTCGTTCCTATTAATTGATTCTCATAATTTTTCTTGGTGCTTAATTATTCAATTGACAAAGTGATTTTGATATATTATTGTTACCGGATTTGTTTTTCATAGCCTATGCTTGCTCCTTGAAGTTTTGATAGGTTATTGTTAGATAACAAGTTTTATAGTATATGCTTGTCTCGTTGATTGATATATCTTATTTGTGAAGAAAAGAGGATTGATTTTAGGGCGAGTTGATATTAATTGTGATTGATTAACGGATTCGGATTCCTAGGTTTTCCATATTATTTGATAATCTTTGTTAATTAGGTTAATTATGTTAATTAAAACTCATCTCAAACCTATTTGTCTAGTTCGCCTGATTTAATTATTAGGGTTTTGAAAATTCGTAGTCTCTGTGGATCGACCTATATTTGCTACAATTAACCACTGTGCGCTTGCAGTTATTTTACACATCAAGTTTTTGGCGCCGCTGTCGGGGATCGAACCCGGGTCACCCGCGTGACAGGCGGGAACCTTCTCCTTTGCCACTTTATGAAGCTAATGAATCAGTTGAGACAAGTCCACCAGAATTAGAACTCAAACCTCTTCCCGAAACTCTTAAGTATATATTTCTAGGTCCTTCTAAGTCTCTTCCAGTCATAGTTGCATCTGATCTGTCACCTTCTCAAGAGGAAGAACTCTTACTTTTACTTAGAGAGAATAAGGAAGCCATAGGGTGGAGCATATCCGATATCAAGGGAATTAGCCCTGCCATTGTCCAACATAGAATTCACTTAGTTGACGATGCTAAACCAGTTAGGGAGCCACAAAGGAGGTTAAACCCGACTCTTAAGGAAGTTGTTAGGAAGGAAATCCTTAAATGTCTAGATAATGGAATCATCTATCCTATATCTGATAGTTCTTGGGTTAGTCCTGTTCAAGTAGTGCCTAAAAAGTCAGGGATCACTGTAGTTGTCAATGAGGATGATGAACTAGTTCCCACTCGTGTCCAATCTGGTTGGAGAATGTGTATTGATTATAGGAAACTAAATGCTGCCACTAGAAAAGATCATTTTCCTCTAACCTTCATTGATCAAATCTTAGAAAGGTTAGCAGGTCACTCATACTATTGCTTTCTAGATGGTTTTTCTGGTTATTTTCAAATTCCCATTGCTCCTGAGGATCAAGAAAAAACCACCTTCACTTGTCCATTTGGAACCTTTGCCTATCGTCGTTTAGCTTTTGGTCTAACCACTGCCCCTGCCACCTTTCAAAGATGTATGATGAGCATTTTCTCTGACATGGTAGGAGAATTCCTAGAAATCTTTATAGATGACTTTTCCATCTTTGGTTCTTCTTTTCATCAGTGTCTTCATCATCTTGACTTAGTTTTAAAACGATGTAAAGAAACAAACCTTGTTCTTAATTGGGAAAAGTGTCATTTCATGGTTAAAGAAGGAATTGTTCTTGGTCATAAAATTTCGTCAAAAGGAATTGAAGTTGATAAAGCTAAAATTGATCTCATTGCTAATCTGCCTCCACCAAAATCTATCAAAGAAATTCGTTCCTTTTTAGGGCATGCTGGTTTTTATAGGCATTTCATTAAAGATTTTAGCAAAAAGGCTAGACCATTGACCAATCTTCTTTCCAAGGACACAAAATTTGAATTCTCTAATGAATGTCTTCAATCATTTGATCATCTTAAGAAAGAGTTGACCTCAGCCCCTATCATTTAGTCCCCTGATTGGAATCAACCTTTTGAGCTTATGTGTGACGCCTCTGATTATGCCGTAGGAGCAGTTTTGGGACAAAAAATTAATAAGATACCTCATGTCATATACTATGCTAGTAAGACTCTAAATAATGCTCAACTCAACTACTCCACCACTGAAAAAGAACTTCTAGCTGTTGTTTTTGCTCTTGAAAAGTTCAGGTCGTATCTTATAGGTTCTAAAATCATTGTTTACACAGACCACTCTGCTCTTAGATATCTCTTCTCTAAGAAAGACTCAAAAGCCCGATTGATTAGGTGGGTGTTGTTGCTCCAAGAGTTTGACCTAGAAATTAGGGATAAGAAGGGTTCTGAAAATGTTGTTGCTGATCATCTTTCCTGTCTAGTAGTGGAGTCCACCATTGATATGCCTTTGAATGAGTCTTTTCCTGATGAGCACCTTCTTTCCATATCTACCACTCCTTGGTTTGCTGATATTGTTAACTACCTTGTCACTGGTGCTATTCCTTCTCATTGGTCTAAGCAAGATAAATCCAAATTTCTCTCACAAGTCAAATACTTCTTTTGGGATGATCCCTATCTTTTTAAGTATTGTTCGGACCAAATCATTAGGAGGTGTGTTCCAAACCATGAGTTTAGAAGTATACTTTCCTTTTGTCATGATCAGGCTTGTGGAGGTCACTTTAGTGCTAAAAAGACTGCTGCTAAAATACTTCAATCTGGTTTCTACTGGCCCAATCTGTTTAAAGATTCTGCTGAATTTTGTGCCGCTTGTAGTAGGTGTCAACATTTAGGAAAGATCACTGGAAGAAACATGATGCCAATGAATCCAATCTTAGTTATTGAGATCTTTGATGTTTGGGGAATAGATTTTATGGGTCCCTTTCCTAACTCTTTTGGTAACCTCTACATTCTCTTAGCGGTTGATTATGTCTCTAAATGGGTCGAAGCCATACCAACTAAGTCTAATGATAACAAGGTAGTTCTTAAGTTCTTAAAGGAGAATATATTTTCTAGATTTGGTACGCCTAGAGCTATAATTAGTGACCAAGGTAAGCATTTCAAAAACCATCAGTTTGAGTCTCTTTTGAGGAAGTATTCCATCACTCATAAGATAGCCACACCTTACCATCCTCAAACTAGTGGTCAAGTTGAGGTCTCTAATAGGCAGATTAAACAAATTCTAGAGAAAACTGTCAATTCAAATAGGAAAGATTGGTCTGTTAAGTTGATAGATGCACTTTGGGCTTATCGCACTGCTTTTAAGACTATTTTGGGCATGTCTCCTTACAGGATTGTGTTTGGTAAAGCATGTCATCTTCCCGTTGAACTTGAACATAGAGCTTTTTGGGCCATTAAAGAGTTGAATTTTGATTTACCCACTGCTGGTAGTCATAGGAAGTTACAACTGTCTGAGTTAGAAGAAATCAGGAATGATGCCTATGAAAATGCTAAGATTTATAAGGAAAGAACTAAAATTTTGCATGATAAATCTATTTTGAGAAAATCTTTTTCTCCTGGTCAAAAAGTTCTTTTATACAACTCTAGGCTGCATTTATTTCCTGGCAAATTGAAATCTAGATGGGAGGGCCCATATGTTGTTAAAATTGTTTTTCCTCTTGGTGCTATTGAAATTGAAAATCCTAAAACTGGTGAAACATTTAAAGTTAATGGTCAACGCCTTAAACCATTTTTAGAACTGCCAGTTGATTATGAGGTGGAGGTGATCCACCTCCTTGATGCGTGACTCAAGTAAGTTACCTTGTTGTACATAGTAGTTAGTTATATTCCTCCGTCTTGCCTTTATCAGGTATTCTCGTACTTTTACTTTGTCATTTTTCTCTCATTTGCATACATTGAGGACAATGCATGATTTAGGTATGGGGGAGGGATTTAGTAGTATTATTTTTATTAAAAAAAACCCAAAAAAAATTGAAAAATGAAAAAATACAAAAATAATTCTAGCCTTGTGAAATGATTACTTGTTATAAGTTGGCTTGATGCACCCTTACATGCTATAGTACTCTTGTGTTTCTGAAGCTTTTGATTGAGAAGTGATTTGCTAAGTTCTTGTGCACACACATACACTAGCGAGTTGAAACTACTCGACTTATTGAATGTTGTAAGTAATTAAAAGGACATGAATATGTGCAAGAAGATTTGGTTTGCATGCTTTGAGTACAAGTAGGTGCATTAAAGAGACTTTTTCTTGGGATTGATTATGTTTTGCCACCAAGTGAGATTTTGAACCTATATGCATATCTTTTGCATTTTATATTCGTTTGCTTGAGTGTCCACATGTTGTTTGCATTGCTAGCACTTGTTTGAGACCTTTCTTGAAATGCATGACATTATTTGATGATGATAAAGGCATTTAGGAATAACCTATTATTATCCAAATTACAACACCCTCTATATATGATCAATTAGTTACCCCTTTGAGCTTAATCCTATTTTTTTTGGTGACACACCACATTACTTGCCTAGACCTTTTTGTTGTGCAGCCTTACGTATATTTGATCCCAATTGTCAAAGGCTAGTAGGAAGTTGTGGGAGTAATAAGGTGTGTGAGATGGGGTTTACTTTTGTTCATTACTTTTGGGGAAATATTGGGTTTTGTTGCTTACTTGTCGGTCGTTATTCAATAAATTTTTGAAGAAGGATTGTCGTTGCGTATATATTTATCTTAGCTCTCGAAAAAAAAAGAAAAAAAAGAAAAAAAAAGAAAAAAAAAATCATATGAGAGCATAATTATGTTTCTTTGTTTTTGTGATCCTTCTTCATTCGACTAATCAAGCAGTTTGTTGGAAGAAAATTAGAAATCCATGTATGGGGAGAAAGTATGGTGTTTTGTATGATTTATTATGGTTTCTACTAGCTTTTGACACTTCACCTTATTTGGCCTTACTTGACATACCTTGTCCCTAGCCCCATTACAACCCAAATAAAAGACCTTTTGATTATCGTCATTAATGTATGTTGTGTTAAAGTTAGATTGATACCAAATGTCAAGCATGCTTATGATTTTGTTGGAATTGAGTGATACACTTACCCTTGTTCTTGAGTGAATATTCTTCTGTGAGTGAAATGTGAGTTATTACTTGTTTCTGCATATGAGATCCCAAGTTTTGACTCTAAGGTGTACTCTTGTGGGCTTAGCATGGTTACCAACTTATTTTTACACTTGACGTGGACTTCTAATGACCTCTGCATATTTCCTTGAGTAGACTATTTGAATACTTGCATCTACACACCAAGACATTGCAAATTCACTTTGATTTCTTAAGTTGATGTAGCATGAGCTGACTTGTATGTGTGGTGTTGCATTGAGCAATCTTTTACATGAGCTAGATGGATTTTGTGGGTACATTCACTATAGGCCCTCACGACACCTCACTCGTCCACTAGGGCTGCCTAGGGGTTTAAAGGGCTTGTTGCATATGCCAAATGCAACCGTGATCACCTACAGAAGTGGTATTATATATTAGATAGTATTTTATTATATATTTTTCTCGAGGACGAGCAAAAGATAGGTATGGGGGCATTTGATAGGTCCGTAATTAATCATATTTTTAATACCTATTTTATGTCCGTTTTCGTAATTTTATTAATTAATAAATTGTTTTATTTTATTTTGTAGGAAAATAAATAAAAACAGATTGCAAGCAGGAAAAGGTGCAAAAAGGGAAAGGAGGTGGAAAATACTTGAAGTCAAGGAAACTGGAGGGAAAATCGATTACTTATCGGAGAAGAAAAGGAAATTGAAGAAATTATATTCAAGATTGGATTGTAATCAAAGAGGCCAAACCCAATATTTTCCCCTATATATATGGCCTTCTCCCTTGTAATTTAGACACCTAGAATTTTATTGCTTTTTGTGTTTTATTACTTTCGTCGGTGGTTATTATCCGGCAATACTCTTCCTTTATTAATATACTGATTATTTGTTCCGTTATTCTATTCGCTTCGATTAGCTACCAGGTTTTTAATATTACTTTTCACGCACATGCATGTAGGTTTTCATTCATGTTTTAATTTAATAACTTAACTTTTGTTCATGTTCCACTTAATTGCCATATTAGTTTTGTTAAGCTATGTGCATGATTTAGTTTTTAACATTAAAAACATCGTTTACTTCATTACCCTTTAACTTTGTCTTTGCCATTCAATTTGCTAATCATAATTCTTGTCATCTGTTTCCATTCGAATAGGTTAATTCACATGTTATATTACAATTGTTTTATTTTTATTATGTCTAGCTAAATCTTTTATCCTAGGATGAAGATGAAGTTAATTTAATTGTTTTTGATTTCTTCTCGTTCCTATTAATTGATTCTCATAATTTTTCTTGGTGCTTAATTATTCAATTGACAAAGTGATTTTGATATATTATTGTTACCAGATTTGTTTTTCATAGCCTATGCTTGCTCCTTGAAGTTTTGATAGGTTATTGTTAGATAACAAGTTTTATTGTATATGCTTGTCTCGTTGATTGATATATCTTATTTGTGAAGAAAAGAGGATTGATTTTAGGGCGAGTTGATATTAATTGTGATTGATTAACGGATTCGGATTCCTAGGTTTTCCATATTATTTGATAATCTTTGTTAATTAGGTTAATCTATTATCTATTACTATATATTATTTGTTAACACAAGGGCAAAAGTTACCTAAAAATTGATAGTGAAAGTACCTATATACCCTTATTTGATTGAAAATAACAAAAAAGCCTAGCATGCTTCATACATACTCCACAATCTCATTAGTCTATCATCCACTCTAATCGTCGGAATGGTCCGAACAAATGCCTAAACTTAAAAGCCTCGGTTCTTATATTCTATTCCGCCCAATTACAATCCTCGGTTGTGTTATTTTGATTGTATTCGACACATAGAGGTAAAAGGGGAGAATGATGGGTGTTTGATTATATCAATTGTGATTATATATTTAGCTTTGCTCTTCTTTTTTGGTTATTCAATGGTGCGTTATGTTTACTTAATTATGATTATATATATGCCATTATGGTATGTGCTGTTTTGTTGGTCCTGTATTCTGACTATTGATTCTCAAGATTGTTTTTAGGTTGTTTTAATATGGAGAATAATACTACTGTAATATTTTTCTGGGCAGTAGAAATTTTGGAATAAATGTTTGGTTACAAGTAGGAGGAAATCTTTTTTAGGAAGTAAAGGATGAGGCGATTGTGTTAAGTTTTTAAAAAATTAGAATTAAGAATAAAATAATGTGACTGTTATTTCATAGTCAGTTTTTGTATGTTGGTTTATTGTAACATTTAATTATGTTAATTAGTTATCATCATATCTCTAGGTAATTAGGTCCTCTTGCTTACTAGATCGCTACTCACTTGTTATTTATAGATTTGTAACTGAGACACCTTAGATCATCCGCACGTGTATCCAAAGCCTGCATTTATTCACAAATGATGCTTTGTTCCGCGGTCATTCTTATCTTAGTTCAACAAGTTTTAGAAAAAAGCATTTTATGTGTTTGATGTTGTTAAGTGACCTCAAACTGTGTAAGACGAAGTATAAAAAGGTGATAACAGAACATAATACTAACGTTAACAAATGGGGTCATCAAGTGTTATTACAGAAGTAGCAAGTAACATAACATAAATGTCTGTGAATATCTATTGTATTATATTAAAAAACTATGTAGATGTCATCAATATAATCCCACGTACAAAATAAGGTCTGAGTGCAAAATGATATTCATTTAATGTCAAGATCAGTTCTTTAAGAAAGTTAAAGAATTCTGAAATGTGTTATACTATTCTGTGGTTTTTAAGAATTTTAGTACTTTGAACAAAAACATCACTGCGTCTTCAAAATCAAACAGGAAGCTAATAAATACAAAAGTAATATAAAAAATAATGTAAAGATTGAGACATAATGTATTATGAGTAAAACGTTAAGAGCGCCAAATAGCTCAATGTTTGAATCTGAAAATTCGATCAAGATGCACAAACTAAATGATATGTATATTAATTAATATTTTACTTTTTTATGACTATTTACAGCATATGGGTTGAGTGTTGACTCATACTATTTGCTACAATCATAGACTTTGTTTGTTGACATCTAATTTATTTCCTATGATAAATTTTATGTGTCTTACATAGTCTGGAGGTTTTAAAGTTGATCGCCAAGGTACTATCATGCTTTCATTTTCCCCTGCTATTGGTGAACGCAAATACGACTGGGAAAAGAAGCAGGTAAATTATTTTGTTGATTACAACTGTAATCTGTTAATTATTGACCGTCACTTTGTTACTTTAAGATTTCTACAAAATGTGCTTGTATTGTTGCCCATAATAAATTTTCTGTATATATGTTTAACATATGAAAAGTATTATGTGCAAATACGTTTAGTACAAGCCTAGAAAATTACAAAAGCGTCAAAGCGACATAAAAAGGAAGAGGGGAATTTCCACTCTTACTTGACTTGGTTGCTCTATACTTGTATAGGTTTTTTTAAAATTTATTTAGCTGGTTGCTTGTAACTTTTGTAGCTCTTTGCTTTGTTGCCTACGGAGGTTGGATCATTGATAATTTTGGGTCCTGATGACACTTGTGAGTTTTTTCATGATCCTTCAATGAAGTCAAGTTATGTCCCTAATACATAGGACGTCTATTGTGTGAATTAAATTAAATTGGAGAATATGTGCACATGAAGACAATACCTTGCCTCCTTACCCATTATGCTTGCCCATGTAAGAACATGAAGCTATACCTAGCTTGTCCATGTTAACACTCCAATAGATGCTAGTTAGGATGCTATATAAAGATGTATTAAGTCATTGTAATAAATAACCAACAAAATACACAACAAATTGGTATCAAGAGCAGGTGTCGTGTTCATTCGCACAAATGGCCGGAAACCTTCTCGGACAGCTGCCCGTACTGAAGTTACAAAAAGGAGAGTACGAGCGATGGAGCATTCAGATGCGGACGCTCCTTGGTGCACAAGGCGTCTGGGACGTCGTTCAAGAAGGGTTCGAGGAACCCGCCGAAGGAGCAGTGCAGACCATCGCACAACGCAAAGAGTTGAAGGAGACGAAGCAGCGTGACAAGATGGCGCTGCTATGGATGTTCCAAGGCCTGGACAGTGCTGGGTTTGAAAAAATCGCCGACAGCAAGTCCGCAAAGGAGGCCTGGGCAACTTTGGAGAACACATATAAAGGCGCCAACCGTGTAAAACAGGTGCGGCTACAGACGCTCAGAGGCGAGCTTGAAGGTATGCGAATGAAGGAGACAGAGATCGTCACCGACTACATCGGTCGGGTGACATTTGTTACAAATCAAATAAAGAGGAACGGTGAGACACTCACCGAGAGCCGAGTATGCGAGAAGATACTTCGGTCATTGACGGACAGGTTTGAGAACGTGGTGTGTGCGATCGAGGAAAACAAAACCATCGATGAACTCACATTGGACGAGCTCACGGGTTCGTTGGAAGCCCACGAAAAGCGAAAGATGAAACGGCAGGAGGCGCTCGAGGAAGCCATGCAGAAACAAGTAGTCATCAAGGATGACAATGTGTTGATGGCTCAGCAATCACGAGGCCGAGGTCGTGGTCGAGGACGAGGTCGAGGCAGAGGTCATGTCCAAGTAGAACAACGGTATAATGATGGAGCTGATCAACAACGGCTGACCAACAGAGGTCGGGGCCGAGGACGAGGACGAGGTCGAGGCGGTCGTGGAGACCGGGCTGATGAGTGCTTTAATTGTGGAAAGCATGGTCACTTTGCGCGTGATTGCTGGTCTCCTAGAAGGACGGACGAGCAAGTCAATGTTGCCGAGCACGTGGTCGACAGACACGAAGAGGGTGTTCTGTTATTGGTAAACAACGATGGCAGTCCAACATCGGATGCCACGTGGTACATGGACACGGGTGCAAGCAACCACATAACTGGTTACAAGCATCTATTCACAGAAATGACTGAGTTCCAGGGAGGAAGCATTGCATTCGGAGACGGATCGAAGATCGACGTGAAGGGAAAAGGCAAAGTTCGGTTCTTACAGAAGAACGGACAAGAAGGCGTGATCGAAGATGTTTATTATGTTCCAGACATAAAGACAAACATAATCAGCATGGGTCAACTAATGGAGAAGGACTACACAGTTGACATGCGAGAGAAGGTGATGAGCTTGAAGGATAAAGCAGGCCGAACAGTTGCACGAGTACAAATGGCAAGCAACCGCATGTTCAAACTCGACCTAAGGACGGTAAACCACAAATGTTTGAAAATCGACCTGACAGACAAGTCCGATCTGTGGCACCAATGGTTCGGCCACTTGCACTACGAAGGATTGACCGAGCTGAGCAAGAAGGGGATGGTGCACGGGTTGCCTGAAATGGACTACCCGAAGAAGTTTTGTGAAGGATGTGTGCTGGGAAAGCACGCAAGGCAAAGCTTTCCCAAGAAAGCCAAGTACCGAGCGAAGGCACCGCTAGAGACAGTTCACACAGATATCTGTGGACCGGTCACACCAGGGTCCTTCAGTGGTCGGCGTTACTTCATGACATTTGTTGACGACTACACGAGAAAGACCTGGATATATTTTTTGAAGGAGAAATCGGAAGCGCTGAGCACATTCCGAGCATGGAAGGCAGAAGTGGAGAAGAGGACCGAACACAAGGTGAAGGAGTTAAGGTCTGACAGAGGTGGTGAGTACACCTCACAACTGTTTAAACTCTTTTGCACGAACGAAGGAGTAAGAAGGTTCATGACTGCTCCCTATTCACCGCAACAGAATGGGGTTGCGGAGCGAAAAACCGAAGCATTATGGATATGGTGAGGTCCATGCTCGTCAGCAAAGGGGTGCCGAAAGAATTCTGGGCTGAAGCGGCTCGATGTGCCGTGTATGTGCAGAACAGGTGTCCACATGCGGCGTTGGAGGAGAAAACACCTCAGGAGGCATGGACAGGTCAGAAGCCGACCGTGTCACACATGAGGATCTTTGGAAGTCTTGCTTATGCCCACGTTCCCGACCAGAGGAGAACGAAGCTTGAGGACAAAAGCAAAAAGATGGTGCTGGTCGGCTATGATGAGAATACGAAAGGCTATCGACTCTACGATCCAAGTGCAAAGCAGATTATTGTGAGTCGGGACGTAGAGATCGACGAGGGAAGGAGCTGGGACTGGAAAGAGGCCGAGCATGAACTGGCCGAACAAAATCAGCCCAAACAAATGAATGCCGAGCACGCAGTGTCCCTGCCAATCACCTCAACCTCAAGGTCGGAAGAAACATCCGGGCGACCTACTAGGCCAAGCACCACTTACGATAACTTAGGAGATGAACGCAGAGTGACAAAATACAGAAGTTTGAATGAGATCTATGATGAGGCTCCAGAGATGCACTTGGTGTGCCTCCTTGCAGAAGGAGAAACCATTAGTTTTGAAGAAGCCATCCACGACGAACAGTGGAGGTCTGCGATGGATGACGAGATCAATGCCATCGAGAGAAATCATACCTGGGAATTGGTCGACCTCCCAAAGAATCATAAACCCATCGGAGTCAAATGGGTATACAAGAAGAAATGCAACGTAGAGGGTGAAGTCGAGCGATACAAAGCTCGGCTCGTTGCAAAGGGATACAGGCAGAAGGCGGATATTTTCACAAAGGCATTACCCAGCAACTTGTTCGAGCACGGCAAGTTTGAGCTCGGACTCAGAGATAAACGCCAATTGAATCTTAAGGGAGGAATTTGTGAATTAAATTAAATTGGAGAATATGTGCACATGAAGACAATACCTTGCCTCCTTACCCATTATGCTTGCCCATGTAAGAACATGAAGCTATACCTAGCTTGTCCATGTTAACACTCCAATAGATGCTAGTTAGGATGCTATATAAAGATGTATTAAGTCATTGTAATAAATAACCAACAAAATACACAACATATTGTTCATACAATTTATGCTTGACTATAGGATTTACTTACCTTAATTATAATTTTAATACAAATTATGCTTGCTTAATTATAAATTTGATAATATTGTTTTGTATTGCAGCAGTGCTGGTCAAGTGAGGAAGACGCTACAAGTAAAGCCACATGCAGATGGTACCGGTTATTTTATATCTCTAAGTAAGTGAGGCATCAGTTCACCAATATCTGATTAAATGATTATATTTAAACATTTCCATCAAATTATTAAACATCAGATTTTCTTTTTCTTTTTTGCTAACTAAAATTTAGACCTTTTCATACAGTTAAATGATGTGGGTGTACGTTTGTTGTGAATCATAAAACAAAAAATCAGTTTGATGATAGGGCACAATTGAGTTTCGAAGTTTAAACTGGTAGTGCCATTTAATTCCAGTAGAGGGACTAGATTTGGGGTTCGGGGGAGGGGTTAGTTGGGGTGGATGTAAAGGAGCTAGATGAGGTGGGGTTTTGTTTAGGGTGGATTTTGTTTATTTTTAGTGTAAATCATGAATTAAAAGTTTAAGCACAAGATCGATATCTGGACCTGCCACAAAAAAAATTGAAAAATGAAAAATGCTTCAGTGATGTTAGTCTCGTGGTAAAAGTTAACTGTGTGCATTTTCTTGCTTACACTTCAAACCTTCTCAATTTGGATAGTGGAGATGGTTTTGTGTGAAAAATAAAAAGGAAAAGGTCATCGGTGAATAACATGATTACTGTTTTGTTTGGTATGCTGACTATGTCGTGAAGCTACTACATATTTATGATATTATCTGTTATGTGTCACCTTGCTCGGGTTCCTATATTGTGCAGTAGAGAACTTGGATTTGATATTACTATATGCAAGTGCATATTAAGCTACCTGTTGCTTATATACTTGTACTGTTGTACATAATTGCTTATACTGCCCTCTCGGAATGGTCTAACAAGTGTTGTGAATAATATTCTGAAAATCAGCGAGCGGTTCACAATTCCTATTACAAGAGCTGAGTTTGTAGTGATGCATATAGCTTTCAGTGTATGGATTGCCAACTTTTGCTCTACACACTTATTTTATTAAGATTGAATGGAGTTCTGGTTGTTTTTTTATTAAAAATTCTGCTGATTCCACTTGTTGGTAAGCTGAATGTGGTATTGCTGCATCTATCGACTTCAGTTTAGTGTTTTTTTTGCTGATTCTTCTTTTATGTTGTCACACTCATAGAAGAGCACGTGTCGCGTACTGATTTTTTTTATCTTAAGAATGTCTTAGGATCAGAAATGACACACATGCATTAGTATATTCATCATTTCATCTATATAGGATTTCGTTGTTAGTTCATTAAAGTAGGGGTTAACAATAGTGAAGACTATCATATTTATCCAAAACTGGATGTCTGGATGCATGATAGGTTCTAGACCAGTAGACTAGACAATGACTTATTTTAATCAGCAGCGCGGTGATTTCCTGAAGGTACCTCTTATGATGTTATATCGTGTACAGTACTAAGCAAGTAGTATGTTAGTTTATCTTCTTAGTTTTTTGGGCTAAGCATGTCAGTTTATCTTTCTTTTGCTAAGCTTTAGGAGCTATCCAGCTATGCACACAGTAACTATATGGCTCTCATTATTTGTGCAGTTGTGCTCCAGTACTCCACCCTTATTCTGAATACTTAACAACAAATGATTCTGTGTCTCCCATTTCAAAGAGCACCAACACCTGATAGACCTTAAATTAGCGTCCAACAAATTCTGGACAATGATTGGTTTAGACATATCCATGATATTATTATTACTTTCTTAGTGAGGACCCTTTGCTACTCTTGAGTCCTCAACTAAAATTATTCTGGAATTCGTTTTACAAATAAATAGTAACTCATTATAAAAATTATGATGTCGACCTAAACCACCAATCAGCACCTCAAAATATATAATTATTATGTGTTCATGAAAGAAAAGGTATCTGATAAACAAGTAATTTAAGGATATTTTATGTCATATACTACCTCATTTATCGATTTTTTGTGATGATTTAGTCCTACTTATATGTTATCAGTATTTAGTAGTTAATCAACTTGTATGTTTTCTAAGTAGTGGTTTCTATGTTTATAGTAGAAAGCTATTGATTTATTTAAACAATTGTGCCATCCAAGTAGGAAACTGTGCTCTGTAAACACTTCCCAGCTTTCCCTCTCCAATAAGGTTTTCTGAAGAAAATCTATTTGTATAGTGTTGAAGAGAAGCAATCGTGTAACATCTAGGCTGTGGAGCATTATCCTAATACAGTCTGTACACAGATTCTGGCATATATATTTTCCCTGATTTATTGTGTGACCACTGTACATGGTCAAGTTTATTTAATGTGCTATAAATGCGTGTTTGTGTTTTTGGAAATGTAATTCGTGCATTTTTCAAAACCTGTCTAAATTATTTATCAACTGCTTATATTTATAAAAAACAGGGGAAAAACTCACATGAATCGTTAATTTTACAGAAGTTCAGTTTGTAGTGCCTTTCTTCGATGGAGCAGATGCCGAGGAAGAAAGGGCGGCCTAAAGTTTTTCTGACCAAAGAGATGGTGGAGGAGCGGAGAAATTGAAGCGTCTTTGCAAAAATTCTTGCCGAAACTTACAAGATATATCTTTGTGGATAATATGAATTTAATTGTGTACAAGATTCTTATTTAATGCTTAGTGCCACTCCCGTTGTTATATTAATCCAGCCTTTTTCGTTTTTTGGATTTTTCAAACTAATGTCCCGTATTTACATATTTTAAAGAATCCTCTTCAAGAAGAATACGTGTGTTCTAGACGATAAATATGGGGTCAGTTTTGGGCCATTAGGCATTTAAAAATCGGCATCTGGATTAACAGTCTTCATAAGTGATTCTTTTTATAGGCGCCTGTAATTTTGAAAACAAATCATTGTTCCGAAACTTTTGGAAGCTAATCAGTGTTTGTAACAGGAACCTCCTGTGCAGTTGCTGCATCGAACCGCAATCCACCTACAAGCTCACCGCAAGGTAGCAATTGGTGCTTAGCTTGTTCGGGCATCATGTTCAGTTCTGCTGGCCATAAGTGCCTTGCATATGTGGTTTACATTTTATAATAGTTACACATTTTATAGTGCCTGCTTGCAGTGATAGCCGGCGTTTTACATGGTCACACCCATGTCTATCTTTAACATCATTGTTTAATTTTGCAGGAAATACCTCTGCTCGAGCCTCCAAAATAGTTCCTACATCATAGCCCAATACAACTACAAGATCAGCACAAGGTACCAATTGTTGCTCAATTAATTCAAACCTTATATTCTTTTTTCTGCCAACATCTTACCGCCTTGCGCTCCTTAGGGGTTAGGGAATTTACATACTGGCATTTATTCATCTAGGCATCCAGGATTTGAGCGTTTCTATGTGACAATGTGCCAGGATGAAAACCTAGATATGATAACCAGGATATTTTACATTGGTATACACTTTTGAGGTTTTAGAATTCAAAGAAAAGTTCCCTAAGCTGTACATAATCTTAAAATGTCGATACCATGCATGGCATGGTCATAAATCTTTGTATAGTTTTTATTATTCATACACTGGTTATTTTCTGGCATAGTTATTTGTTTGCTTTTCTATACCTATTTAGCTGGATCAAAATTTTACTATTTTTTATGCTCACCCTTGCCACTTATCATATTTATATTCGAAGCAGTCGATCGATCGTTCCATGATATTCGGTTCAAGGTCAATCCCGATGCACGATCCTTGCCATTCGGTGGCATCACCATTCTACTTGGTGGGGATTTTCGGCAGACTTTACCCGTGGTTCCAAAGAAAGCGAGGGAGGAAATTGTGGCAGAGAGTATTACAAAATCTCCATTATGACAGTCGTGCAAGGTTTTCACTCTGCTTGAAAATATGAGGAATGTAAATGGCAGAACTGTCACTTTCAGAGATTGGATTTTGGCTTTAGGTGATGGTACCGAGCCATCTTTTGTCATAGGTGATGACCCTAATCCTTCATGGATCCAAATACCTGATGAGGTACACAGCTAGAAATATTTTCCAGCACTTAATTTGGCTAGAAATATTCTCCAGCACTTAAATTCGTCATTATTTGTTGCCACTGATCATACGTATATAGATAGATTAACAACGTGTTTAATTGTTCAGTGGCCAAAATTTCATTTAAGTAGAATGGCCTGATATGAGAAATGTGATGTATTTCATCATCAATCCTTACACCCATATTTATTGTATAAAAATTCCTCACCACTGCAATATTAGGACAAGCTAATAAAAGCTCCTTTTAAATAATTAAATGCATGTGAACTTGAGTTTTATAATCTCATAAAACTTACCATCCAAAATATTGTTCTCTGCGGGAGGGTATTGTCTGGCTTTATATGTTGGAAAATGGAAAGGTTGTAATAAAAAAATTACAATGACTTCGTTCCACAATGTTCTTGCATATTTACATGTACTTATTATGCCCGATAGAGCATGGAAATAAGTGGCTGGCTTCCACGTGATGTGCAGTCATGTAAAGCACAAAGGTGATGCACTCGATGAAATAATATCAATGAAAATTATGGAGAACTAGAACGAAAGTATGGAGATATAGAATATCTACGGGATAGAGCTATATTAACACCTCACAACGAATTTGTGGAATCTATTAACAACCAAGTCCTAAAGAGGTTGCCGGGGGAATTTAGGGTATACAAGAGCTGTGACGGTATTTGCAAAGCCTCTTTGACCAGTGCAGCTGATGAGGCATTGTATCATTTAGAGTATCTCAACTCCTTAAAATTTAGTGGAAATTTAGTGGTGTGGCAAATAATGAGATCCAAATCAAGGTAGGTGCACCAATAATGCTCATTCGCAATCTGAATCCAAAGAAAGGGCTGTGTAATGGAACTTGGCTCATAGTAACGCGATGCTACCCCTTCTTCACTAAGGCCTTGATTATAACGAGCAACAAAATTGGTGATACAACTTACATTCCATGAATTAATATGTCCCCAGCTGATAAGCATTCCCTTTCCTTCTAAAAAGAAAGGAATTTCCAGTGGCTATTTCCTATGCGATGACTATAAACAAGAGCCAGGACCAGATAGTCAAGAATGTAGGACTCTATTTGCCTAAACCTGTTTTTAGCCATGGCCACTTTTATGTAGCCGTATCCAGAGTCACTTCCCCAAACGGTTGAAAATTGCTTGTGTTGAAGAGGATGAGCTTTTGCTGGTTACACTAGAAACATTATGTTCCACGAAATTTTTGACAACATAATGTAAACGTAGCTTGGATGGGAGTGCTTTGTCTTTAATAAAGAGTTCTTTCATGATTTCTACTTGTATGCGGTTTCACTATTTCGCCTTTTAACTCTGTTCTATTTATTAATACTACGAAAACAGAGTTTATTCCGTATTATACTTTGTAATGTTTAATTGTACTTAACTAGGTACAATAATGCTAGAGTACAGATGTTTTAGCAATTCTGCAGTATTCCAAAGGTATTGGTATATATATCTCTTTATTGCATAAGATCTTATATGTTTTAAGTGAATGAGCTATACCGCTCATCTGATTTTTAAGGCTGAAAAATTATTGGGGAGACTCTGGTTGTGACATGACCAATTTCTTACAACTCTGCAACAATAATAATCAGAAGTAATAGCAAGAAGACTGAAAATTAAACTAAAATATTTACTATATCTTGTTTTGGCAGATGGTGTATAAGCATGAAGAATAGCATTTGATAGTCTGCCGTCCTTCCTGCGATTTAAGAGGACGGTTACTTCTCCAGTGCATACAACCAAGACCACCAATGCAGATGAAGGTATTATTAATAGTTCACGTAACGGTTTGAAAATAGCTTGTGTTGATGAGGATGCTGCTTTTGCTGGTTATATTGACAAACTTTTAATTCTTAAACCTCTCTAGAATATGTATCAGTACACAAGACTTAGATTTTATTCCTCCACAATTTATTGGTGTCCAGGAAGAAATATCTTACATCTCAGCACGATGTATTTTTCCCGCAGATTTAAAAGGACAAGGAATATAGAGACAGGTTTAAGTATGGTAAAATGTATTTGCCTTTTGTTTTCTTTATGATATTACTAATATAGCTTATGTATATCATTCCTTGAAGAGCTTGCGTTAGAGGACAGATGTAGAAAAATTTCTGGAAAAAAATCTGCACTAATGTTGATATAGACTTGGAAGCTTTGTACAATATAAGACTTAGTTATCCCCGACCTTGTAACTGCATTATGTGAAATGGAGAATTGAAGATGCATATGTTTTTACTACCTGTATAGTGTTAATCAATTAAACTGAGCTTAAACACAAATACAAGATTTCTATTTCTTTAGTAATTTGTATCTGATAGGTTGTCAGTGGGTTATGGTTGCATTTTGAACAAATGATGGATATTTAATTTCTCAACGGTATAGTTGCTTAGAAGACGGAATGCTGTTCATTACAGCAAGTGCAATGTAGAGCTACAATTGGTGTTATAGCAAAAATATGAAATAGATACACAAATTGAACAGACCAATGCGTACCTATAATTAAACGATGCAAAATATAGAACCAACTCTACAAAGAGATCACTGATTGTTTTTTATTAAAAAAAAAGTTGCATGTTTACCATTTCAATTTACATTACTAAACTTGAAATTTACATTTTTAACTTGTATTGATACAATCATTGTGATAGTACATGTTGTTTTCAACCAAAAATCTAGAATAAGTTATTTTTTTCATTAGGATAGAAGAAATTCGTTACCTACAAATTCCTTACGCAAAACTATGTAAATTCTGTTACTCGAAATAACATTTTGAATAAGGTGGCTCATTGAGAGCACCAGTGTTTGATATTCAACGCGGTTCAGCGCGAAGGCATTACCTCTGCATAACATAGTGTTGCTCATGGTCGCATCAATCTGTTTGACAAATAATTATGGTGTTGGTTTTTAATTGTCTTACATATAACAAATTTAACAAATAAAATTAATCTTTTACACTATTTCTCTAACTCTTTCATGTTTGTCATGCGTCGCCTTAATTAAAACACTTGCTAGATGAGTTCATTCATTTTATATTTACGCTTCTCAATAACAAAGTTTCGTACGTACTTTGCGCTAAAATTGTTTTTCAATGCCCACACTATTTATTGGAAACTCCAGTCCTATCAAGGTCTGCAAAAACGCATCTGGTTGCACTTTCATTTCAGAAAATGACCTTCGCTGATCTTTAATTATGCTACAGGAGCCTTGCGTTCGTTCAAGATTTGATAATTTAGACCAAAAGTGTATACCCAAACCAACTAATTCACTCCAAATCAGACCCCCACCACTTTTCAAGCCACAACATTAATCTACGAGCCCTATGTTCTCCTACATATAAAACTAACTCTGGCAAACATGTTGTAAACTGCAAGGCGGAGGCAGTGTGCTCATGGTTCAAACCCAACCTCCATATGATAGGTTACCAGGTTCGTTATTACTTAATGTGAACAAGTTTCAATTCTCTGTGCTGCCACATTTGTGGTGCAAAGTAGATACCTATTCGGCAGCTAAGGTTCTTTGTACAAAATATGAATGAAGGTCGGGGTCGCTACTCATCTTACACTCTAATAATTAAGATTACAAAATCTTCACGTTACTAACCCATTCTCTGCAATCTTCCTTACAACAGTATTAGTGGTGTCTATATACAGGCCCGTGCCTTGCACGGGCTGTTACGCTAGTTAGGTTAATTAAAACTCATCTCAAACCTATTTGTCTAGTTCGCCTGATTTAATTATTAGGGTTTTGAAAATTCGTAGTCTCTGTGGATCGACCTGTATTTGCTACAATTAACCACTGTGCGCTTGCAGTTATTTTACACATCACCCATTCATCCTTTCCTTAAAAAGGTTATGGAGTTTTACGATCCAGCTCCAATGCAACTTACTCCCACCTCTCATCGTTTAGCCATTAGCACGTACTTCCTCTATGCAAGCAAGTTCATTACCCCCTTGACCGGAAGAGAGCTCGGTTACTTTTCTAAGCCGAAGGATATTTGAAATGGTTCCGGTTATTTCTTTCAATCTGGTTGGCCTATTCACCAAGGTCAATGCATTAAAGGTGTAAAATAAAATTTCAAATAATGGCAAAAGCAGTTCGTTTATTGCTATAAATGCCCAAATGTAAGGTACGAATTTAATGGTCATCCTAGGATCCCTAGACAGATGCCCCTGTTTGGTTCTTAATTGGCGAGAGCAGAAGAAGTACGCTCAAATTGTCTTCTTTCAATCAGAGATTGCATGATATCAATGATTCTCGAGAACTTGATTCCTCTAGGTTTCCTTTCTGCTGCTTCTGGTATAACTCTGGTGTAATTACTTTATACTTGTTGCTATCTTTTGTCCATTCTTCTATTTGTCCATTGCATGTACATCCTCTTGTCTAGTATCTATGGTTCTACTTCTAACCTCTATTTACCTCTTTCCTGTATGTATGGCTTTTAACTTTCCTTCTTTCATCAAGAGGTCCAAAAATGTCTACGAGGTTTTGGAGATCGATGATGATGTCCCTGATGTACCAATCAACGTCTCTCCTATGACCCAGGTCCCTATTTAAAAAACCTTTCAAGGAACCTTATCTGGTTTTTCAAAAAGGAAATTTTCTCAAATGACCTTGGTCCTTTTTGGGGCCGCTCAAACTCGTTCCTAAAGGAAGGGAAAATTTATAAAAAGCAAAAAGGAAACAGCTCCCAACTTTTTTAAGGATATGATCGATACTCATGTTCCTGTAAATGTCGAAACCATGGCGGGTTGGAGCAAGATGAACTCTATAGAAGCTATGCACACTATGAGGTTTTCCTCTGTTTAAACTGCTTTCTTTGCTCTAAGACATTATGATGAGTTTGTAGAGAAATTCCAGTATGACCTTTGATTGCAAGGAGAAGTGAACAACCTCAAGGAAGAGCTAGCTGCTAAAGAGGAAAGGTTAATATTGCAACTGCTGCCATGATAAAGATAAGAGTCGTCGAGACCTCTATGAAGAAAGTGAAAGATGAGCTTCAGGAGCAATTTAAGGGCCTTAATAATGAGAAACTGGCGATATTGGAAAAAGTCAATGAGCTAGTGGCCCAGCTGGATGCCTTGAATGCTGCAGCTGCTTCCGTCAAATCCACAATGCTGATGAAAGAAATGCCCTACTATGATGAGGGTTACGATGAAGGCATTCGTGACTATGCGCTCAACCTGGGAGAAAATGACTCATTTGGACTGGTCCATTCTTGGCGAGGATGCTGTTGACATGGTAGATGAGTTCAAGGCTGAAGCTGCTATCAAAGCACCTGTACCTCCCGCGATTACTGTTGAGAGGTCACTAGGAGCTCTTCCTATGACTACGGAGGCTATCACTTATAACTCTTCAGAGATTCCCTCAGACATAGCTGAACCTTAGACATAGTTGAAGCTATCCTTCTAGCTGCTGCCCAACCAGAAGGTTCCTCTAAATCTCCTCCTGTTTAGACTATCTTTTACCGAAAATTTTCTAAACCTGAATTCTTATAATGAAACTTTTCACTACACCATAAATAGCCTACGGTAACATAAAAAAAATGTTACAACAGGTACATTATATGTTACCTTAGGCCCATAAACCGGCTAAGGTAACATTTTTATGGTGATAGTTCTCAGCATGTTGCCTTAGGTGTCTAAGGTAACATTTTTTTATGCCTAAGGTAACATGCAGTTTTATGTTACCATAGCTGGCTATAGCAACAAAAGTGAGGGCTATGGCAACTTAATATATACTAGCCTATAGCCCGTGCAAAGCACGAGCTATCATATAGTATTATTATTTATTAATATATTAATTATTTGATTTAATATAAAATTTTATAAATTTTATTATCAATTTTAATTTTACATATGTTTCATACTTAATTTTATAAAATGAATAAATATCAATAATTTAACGTTATTTTTAAATTTACTGTTAAATATTTTAAGAATTCAATATATATTTTTAAAAATTATTTATTGTAACCTAAAATCGTAGAATAAAAAATCGTAGGAAGAAATGTGTACGGGCAATGATTCTAATTAGGATATAATTGAAACCATTTATAATTCTATAAAACTTGTGGTTTTTCATTTTTAATAAATTATATACTTCCTCCGTCCGTTTATATTGGTCACAATTCCTTTTTTGCATGTTCCAAAAGTATTGGTCATGTTTCCTTCGTTAAGAGTTAAATATGTTAAGTTTTTCTAAATATGTAAAGAATTGAGAGCAAGTTTGACAGTTTTTACAGGATTGCTCAATACGTGTTTTTTGATTGATGACCAATATAAATGGGACAGAGGGAGTATAATTTAACTGAATTTGAAATTTTTAACACGTTTTTTAATTTCTTAAAAATTTACTTTTTAAAAAATTTACTTTTGTGCCTTATTGGTAAATTTTGTTGTTTATAATAAATAAAATAATATTTTTAATATAATTTTTTTAACTTGTTATTTTTAAGATGGCGTTAATAATTTTTTTGGAAGGTTTTAACTAACCTACTATACCTCATTTTGCTTATAATAGAACGTTTATAATTTTATAAAACATATGATTTTTTATTTTTAATAAATTATATACTCCCTCCGTCCCGTTTATATTGGCCACAATTCCATTTTTACATGTCCCAAAAGTATTGGTCATGTTTTTTAATGAAACAAATTAAGGGTTAAATATGTTATTTTTTTCTAAATATTGTAGACCAGTTCATGATGATCATAAGTACTAATAGTAGTAGCAAAATACTATAAAGTGAAAACATGGAGATGCCATAGTGTCATACTAGATGCTATTTCCGCCAGTCATAGGCGTACCATCATCATTGTCACTAAAAACAGTCGCACACAAATCCTCAAGAATTCTGTTGCACCTTGTTCACATGCTCATCCACTTGCTTGGACTTTCTTCACCTTCTCCTCAACTTCATCAGCAAGGCTTTGCCTTATCTTGGTTGTCAGCTCTTGCACGTACGTGTCTGTTGGAGCATTAGAACTGCAACCTACTGATGGCTTTACACATCTCCCTAAGAGCCAAGTTGAACCATGTGATTTTCCATCTGAAAGCAGTTCACCAACAGCATCTCCAACATTGAGTTTGTCGTTAATCTTTTCCTACCAATTAAAACCACATGAATATATGAGATTAAATATAAAATACAGAAAAGTCAGTTGTCATCAACTACATTTAATTGATTATGAAATAAAAAACTTACAATTGTGGTATTCATTATTGAAGGATCGGTCTTGTATTCGCGTCCATCATAACGCTTCCGAGTTTTAACAAAAATCTTTGCGTCACATGGTGCAGCCTGATCTGGTGCCTTCTTTTTCTATCAAAAAAGAAGCTACAAGCATGTTACATGTTACAGATTCAACATATGTCTAAAACAAGTTAAACATTAGAATGTAAGCTTTGAAAAAATTGTGTACTGGTTACAACTAAACATCTGACTTTTTTGCTGCAAATTTTTATTGAATTTGTTTTGCTAAATTATATTAACACATTTATTCTAGCATGTACTACAACTATAATTTAACCCTAGTTAATTGCCATGCTAAAATATCTATAAATGAACAATATCTTTATAAGGTAATATCCATTTGATCCAAACTATATTTACTTCATTTGAAGTTCATTTATATGGTAAAATGGGAAATGTTCGAAAGATCAGGCAAGACAAAATTAAATAAATTAATTAATCACATACCAACTTGTTTCGAACCTGTGCGAAACTTTTTGGGCCAGAAGTTTGAGTCTCGACATATAATTTACGACTAGCTGAATTTTTCTTTGCTCTCGCCTACAAAAAATATGAGACTCACAGTTTATATAAATATAAGATGATCTTCAGTGCTTAAAGTTTTAAGTATATATACCTGAACACTCTCGTCATTCCAGTACTCCAAGAGCATTTTGAACCTCTCAACTGGAATTTCATCTGGCCTATTTTCTAGCCTTTGTTCATCATTTTCATAGGCTGTATAATGCGCCGCCTTAATTCGACTCTTATACCCCTTCCAAAGTGCATGAATTGTCAGCCCCACCCAATTTTCCAATTCCTCGGGAATAATATAGCGAGCCTTGAAAAGAATCAAATAATCAAGGACAATAAATAAATCATTTTTTAGTCTAGTGCATGTGTCACTATAATTAATTAAAACAGAACCTTTAAGGTAAATTATTGCTCATAAATTACCTTGCAATAATTCCACATAGTCTTCTTCAAGTTCTCAGGAACGTGACGCCAAGTTACATAAGTAAGTGGCACACATCGCTTTGCTAGTGTTCCCAGAAAGTTACTTAGCTTAGATAATACTTTGTCATTATCAGCAATGGGTTGGCAAAATTCATTCATCCCAATGACAATTCTCTTGTCCAAGCTTCTCGTATGAACATTATCCATCCTCGTTTTTCCTCTCAGCCTTTTAGGAACTACAACTGCAATTGATCAGTGTAAATTGAGAAAGTAATCCCTCTGTTCCTCTGCAATTGACTCCTATTTTTTAAAATTTTAAAACTATACCTAATAGTCAGTCACATGTATGTTTTGATAATGTTTATGCCTACCGACAATGTTCATGTTTTAATTATATATTTTATGTCAACAATTATTTTTCATAATGTTTATGCCTACCAACAATGTTTATGTTTTGATTATATATTTTTCATAAAGTTTATGCCACTTATAAAGAGCAAATAATTCAAATTCATAAAAAAACTTAAGCAAGATATGATAACCTTCTTGATCACCGCCTTCTTTAATATCTTCTTCATTTTCAGGCAAATTTATTTCCTCGACAGTCCTCTTACTTGCAATTACAGCTACCTCCTGAATAGCTTTTTCCTTTGCAACTTGTTCCTGTTGACGTTTCCGCATATCGATAAAAGCAGCCATTGAACCATTGCCATCATGTGGTTGTGGTTCGGGTAACTCTGGTAACTCAATGTTAGGAACTGCAGATTCAGCAGGTTGTACAGGTGGGCATGTCTCTTCCTTTTTGCTTGCCTCCTCAGTTGCAGGCTTTCTGGATGCAGCATTGGCTCGGGATCGTGTTGTCGCTCCACGTCCCATAAGAAGCTTTTTTTTATCCACTTTCTTTGCTTTCTGAAAAATACATTTGATTACATACCATATACTGACTTCCATTTATCTCTACGATAAGATACTAAAAGAAAGAATCTGTATGACCCACCTTCGGTGGAGTAACCGATACATCACCTTCAGTACCATCCTCTTTTCCTGGATCATAATCCTCATCACGTTTTCATTATCTTTTACTTTCTGTTTGGAATTTCTTAATCCAGCTGACAGTGTAGGCAAATTGAGAGCCAAATAATATTCATTATTCAGTTTCACTCTTATAGCTCTTTGCTTTTCATACTCTGTAAGAGGTGGTGGAGGGGGTAGGATGGTAGACTGCATGACAGTGCATAAACATGGGTTAGTTCTACATTAAACATGGCTTAAAATTAAACAATATTATATAAAAAACTACTGCGAATTACAAAAAATAATCGATAATGACTTACAAAACTATTTTCTCCCGTGTTTTCATCGTCGTGTGGTGGATTCTGTAAATCCAACTTCCTCTTAGTAGCAGTTGGAAACTTTTGACTCGTAATTGGAGCATTAGATTGTTGCAGCTTATTCAACCGTGATGACTTCCGAGTACCTTCATGTTCCAGATTCTTTGTGCTTCTTGTCTCAGTCTTACCAATCTCCGTTGTTTTTTTGATCTTTTGTTGCTGTTGTAGTTGGTGAGTTGTTACAAACTTGCGCTTGACTTGTTTTTTAGCTACAAACATGCAATAATAGTTACATAGAGTTTAAGTATAAGAATGCAGATAAAAACATATGCCCACATGGGGCTGCATTACCTGCAAGTAGATTATCTGCAAGTAGATTATGCCTTGGCCTTATAACCACATGGGGCTGCATCTGTTTCATCGGCTCAACATTATAGTCAACAATGTTGTCGATGTATAAATCAATATGGTCACAACTCTGAACTTCTGCAACTAATTTTAACAGGTCCAAATCATTTTTCACCAACTTCCAGTCCCCCGACTTATCTTTACAGTAAATTCCTCCAATTTCTAGATACTGAATATCATCCTTGACATGCTCCATCACAACTGTATACGAAAATGTGTCTTCATCGATGCCATTCACAACAAACTCTTTCCCACCAGCATAGCATGTACTCTGGAATTCTCCCTGGTGGTGAAATGTAAGATGAAAGATTTTCCCCATCCTATACACAAAAAAAAACATTAGAAGTAAGAACATAGTTGTTACAAGTAATGAATAATAAATTAATTAGAAGACAAAATAAAGAGCATTACATTAACAAGTTGAAATTCACGACAAGACAAAATAAAGACAGACATCAAGACAAATTAATTACTTTAACAGGTTCTTTTCATATAAATTAAAGAGCATTACATCAAGAGAAAATCATGTAAATAAGGAGCAAACACTGAATTAGAAGGATTACAATACTTAATTAGAAGGCAGTCACTGAGAAGCATTCTAGCAAAAATTAATACATAAAAAGCCACTTAAAATAATTCAATTAGAAAACTAGGCATGATCGTTGACTTCGCCGGCCGGGTTGGGGACTTGTCTTGCTGGGACATCATCCCTACACCAAATAGCCTCATTGACTTGATTTTCCATTTCTGCACCAATGCGTATGTCATTTAAAATTAGATCATCTTGACCTTCATTTGCATTCTCACATTCAACATCACAGCAGTCCCTCGGTAGTTTTTTGATAACATTGTACATCATCCTTTCAGCTGGATCTTCTACATAAAATACTTGTTGTACTTGTGAAGCCAATACGTAGGGGTCTGACTTCTAATATAATTTATTAAAATTAACTCGAGTCAGGCCGTACAAATCCTTTTCTTCCTGGTACCAGCAACACTTGAACAATACTACCGTAAATTCACCCCAATAATCAACTTCTAGTATCTAATCAATTGCTCCATAATAATTAATATTTCCAACCTTTGGGTTCTCGTCTTTCGAACTAGCAAAACTAGTAGTCAAAGCTGTCAGAAAAACACCACTATTTTGGGTTGTACATTTTGCATCTCTGTTCTTTGTATGGAATCTATATCCATTGATTACGTATCCACTATACTCCTTAGCTGCTACATTAGGGCCCATTGCAAGCACTTCAAATTATTTTGAAATATTCTCTTTTCTGCCAACCTCTTCCTTCATCCATTTCCAGAAATCTTCCGTATGTTCTCTTTCCCTTCTATATCTTTTTAACTTTGCTTGACCATCAAATAAAGATCGATGCTCCCTAAAATAGTTAAGTAGTTTAAAAATATAGAAACATATGCTAATTCTTTAATAATTAAACTAAATGAGAAGTAAAAACTTACTCAATTAAAGACTCTATTTCTTTATTTCCGCAATTGAATAGAATGTAACGATGAATTGCCATCAATTGAGATTCTTTCAAATGAATAAATTTTCCATCTTTATTTCTTCTTGTGCCAATATGATATTCCATTTTTTCTGGAAAACGTTCAAACTTGGCAGGCTTGGTAATTTTGGAACCTGCATCGCCACCCAAGAATCTTGAACAGAAGTTCAAGCATTCTTCTGCCAGGTAACCCTCAGCGATAGAACCCTCGGGTTTACTTCTGTTTCGCACATAAGATTTCAGTTTGCTTAAATAACGTTCAATCGGAAACATGCAGCGAAGGTGTGCTGGTCCACCCAACTCTATTTCTCTGCACAAGTGAACAAGCAGGTGGACCATTATGTCAAAAAAAGCATTTACAAATATTGTCTCAAATTGACAAAGATTTTCCACGATCTCCTGTTGCAGCCTCTTAACTTCAGTCAAGTCGATTACTTTGCACCAAATTCCCCTTAAAAATGCCCCTAATTTGATTAGAGGGATTGCAACCGCTGGTTTTGATGATTTTTTCACAGCAAATTGTAACAGATAATTTAAAACAAAGTGAGCATCATGACTCTTGTAGCCAGATAATTTCCTCTCCTTCATATTCACATATCGGCTGATATTGGATGCACTACCATATGGAAATTTAGCATTTTTTAGTACTGAGCAAAATAAATCTTTCTCTTTATTTGTCATGTCAAATATAGCAGCCCTAATTTCAAGGTGCTTCCCGTCACTTGATTCAACGGGATGAAGTACTTTCCTAATGCCAAGTTCTTGTAAATCTAAACGAGCATTGACATGATCTTTTGACTTGCCAGCGATATTTAGCAAAGTGCCAAGTATGTTGTCACAAACATTCTTCTCGATGTGCATTCCATCAAGATTGTGTCGAAGTAAATTGTGACTCCAATATGGCAAATTGAAAAATATCGACTTTTTTTTGAAAGGGGAATTAATCTTCTCCACCTTTTTTCGGCCTTGTTCTTTCTTCTTATTTCCAAACTGATTTTCAAAATTAGACAACAATTCTTCAATGTCGGTTCCTGATAAAATTGCAGGAGGCTGTCCCATCTCGATTTGGCCGTTGAACCTTCTTTTATCAAACCTCCACTCATGTTCGGGATCAAGAAACTTCCTATGATCCATGTAGCAAATTTTTTTACTATGTTTTAGGTACATTGCAGAAGTCTTGTAATTGCATACGGGACAACCTAAATAACCTTTCGTGCTCCAACCGGATAACATTGCGTATCCCGGGAAATCGCTAATTGTCCATAGAACACTTGCACGTAAGGTAAAAGTCTGATCAGTGTAGGCATCATAGGTTTGTACACCTTCATTCCACAACTCTGTCAACTCGGCAATTAAAGGTTGCATATAAACATCGATGCTATTTTTAGGAGAATCTGGACACGATATAAGTGTTGAGAGAATGAGATTTTCTGGCTTCATACACAACCAAAGTGGAAGGTTGTAATTTACCAAAATAATTGGCCAAGTACTATGAATTGTATTCATCGTACGAAAAGGATTGAAGCCATCAGATGCTACACCTATCCTGATGTTTCTGCTATCTGAAGAGAATTGAGGAAATTTTGCATCCATTGTCTTCCAAGCTTCCGCATCAGCGGGATGTCTAAGCTTTCCATCCTTTGTACGTCCAACTGCATGCCATACCATAAGTTCTGAATAGTCTTTGCACATAAACAATCGATGAAGCCTTGGTTTTAGAGGGAAATATCGCATCACATTTACCGGGACCTTATGAATCACCTTCTCCAAATTATTGTCACCGCTGCCTTTCTTTTCCCTTACAACCCACCTTGAAAGACCGCAAGTTTTGCAAGAGTCTTCTTTTTCATTTTCACCCCAATACAGCATGCAATTGTTGGGACATGCGTGAATTTTTTTATAATCTAGCCCTAAATCTTTAATTACATTCTTTGCTGCATTAGAAGACAGAGGTATGTTCGCCTCTGGAAAAGCATCTCTGATTAACTCTAGTATATCCCCGAATCCCGATTCCGTAATTCCATGAACACACTTCAAGGAATAAAGCCGGACAATGAAACTTAATCGTGAAAAATTTTTAAATCCTGGATATAAGGGATGTTTTCCCTCTTCATAAAATTTTTTAGCATCGACATTTGGTCCATTAGTACGATGCAACATCTCATCTAGATTATCTCTAAAATCTAAATTATTCTCACACTCCATATCTTCATCACTACCGTAATTTGGGCGGGAAATCTGTGAAATTTCTACAATCCAGTTGGCATACAGTGGATAAGGTCCATTGCAAACGAGATGATCGTAGATAATTTCTTGACGATGCCACTTGCTGTTTTTACAATTCTTGCAAGGGCATGCAATTTCATTACCTACTGCAAAATTTGGGAAGGCATTTTCGAGAAATGCCTCTATCCCACTCCTATATCCTTGACTATACTTTGGAAGATTGATCCAAATAATTTCCTCGTCATCCATAACTACAATTAAAAAGCATGAGACTCTTATAATGGAAGAATTATATTTGTGTATCAACAAAAATAGTTTGCATTGCTAGACCTTTTTAATAATATTAACCTAATGCTCAATAAATTTTTAATCTATAATATGAAATATGTTTATTTTAACAAATACTAGCTAAGCATGGACCTGTAGTGTTAGTTTTACAGGTCTGCAATCATTTATAACGGCAGCCAAATAATTATATTTTCTTAGACCTAATTTATTGTTTATAATTTATTGAATAATACATATATTTATAATTTATTATTTTATTTCTTTGGAATTAGGTATTATTTTCTATAATTTATTGATTTATTTAACTCATGTGAGGATGTAGCATATCCGAACTCATCGTTCGTGCACTGTCTACAAGGAAATATTAACCAATTGAGTTAAAATTTTGGTGACCTAAACATCAAAGATACTAGGTTGCGATTTGTAATTAATGCTAGGGTGGTTGAGCTTCGAGCTTTAATGGCTGTTCTTGTGTTCGTGGCTGAATCTGCCTTCACAAGATGCCTACGTACTTTGATGAATATCAAAGATCAAGCCAAAAATGTAGTCCTGAGATGAAGGGTCTGGCTCTTTATATAGGCTGTAGGAGCCTTAGAATTATGGTAGGAGTAAGAGACTTAGTGGACAAGTCTTTGAGGAGGGTTCTAGATCTATTCCTTGTAGGAATTAGTTTCCATATCAAATTGGATGTCTTGGTGGCTAAGTCTGATGGAGATAATATCCTTATCCAACTCTTATTGTTGAGTTGTTTATTTCCCCCAATATTAATTACGAAATTAATATTATAATCGGGGTTTTGGGTCCATCTGGTGGGCCCCACGTTTGGACCATTCTTGGTCTAATTAATGCCACATTAAATGTGTCTTTAGGGCTTATTTTCAGCCCATATCATTTGCCCCCCAACTTCTAGGAAAACTGATCAGGCTTTCCTTGAAGTTTTACTTGTGTAATTCGAGACTCGGGTCAGGGTTTATCTTTGATATCGTTTTGATGTAAAGCGTGGAGCGACCGACGCGTTTACAACGATGTTAGATTATGCCAACAACATTGAACGGTGCTAGACGGCACTAAACGACGATAAACAGCCTTAAATGACGTTTAAACAATGTTAAACGACGCTAAACGGCGTTAAACTTGTGCTGAACGGCACTAAACGATGCTAAACCGCCTTAACCGACGTTTAACCGGCGTTAAACGACGCTAAACAGCGTTAAACGGTGCTAAACGGCACTAAACGGTGCTAAACAGTGCTAAACAGCCTTAAATGACGTTTAAACGATGTTAAACGACGCTAAACGGCACTAAACGGTGCTAAACAGTGCTAAACAGCCTTAAACGACGTTTAAACGATGTTAAACGACGCTAAACGGCACTAAACGGCGTTAAACGACGCTAAACGACACTAAACGATGCTAAACAGTACTAAACAGCCTCAAACGACGTTTAAACGATGTTAAACGACACTAAACGGCACTAAACGGCGTTAAACGACGCTAAACGGCACTAAACGGTGCTAAACAGTGCTAAACAGCCTTAAACGACGTTTAAACGATGTTAAACGACGCTAAACGGCACTAAACGGCGTTAAACGCTAAACTGCACTAAACGGTTCTAAACAGCCTTAAACGACGTTTAAACGATGTTAAACGACGCTAAACGGCACTAAACGGCGTTAAACGACGCTAAACGGCACTAAACGGTGCTAACCAGTGCTAAACAGCCTTAAACGACGTTTAAACGATGTTAAACGACGCTAAACGGCGTTAAACGGTGCTAAACGGCACTAAACGGTGCTAAACTGTGCACTGAAAACCATCCAAAAAAATCGAGATCTAGGTCCAGAAACTACCTGAGATTCGCTGAAAAATCAAGATTCAGGACCACGAACTAACCCGTGATCGGCCGGATCGAGGGCTAGCTCGTGGTCGGCTAGCACCTGATCGGCCGAGAGGCCTTGATCCATGGTGGTTGGCTGCGGGCTGGTTGGCTGCGGGCTGGTCGGCCGAAGCGCCTTGGCGTGCCTTGGTCGGCCGGTTCATGGTCTTCCAGCTCGTGGTCGGCCGAGGCTCCTCAAAATGCCGTGGTCGGCTACACGGTGTTCGGCTGCGGCTCCTTCGGGTGTCATGGTCGGCCACTTCGTGGTCGGCTACGGCTACTTAGGGTGTCGTGGTCGGCCACTTCGTGGTTGGCGAGGAAACCCGGACCTGAAAACCATTTATGGATCTTGAGGATCAAGAACCTCGATCTTGATTTCAAGTTCAGTATCTTGGTCGTCCGTGACTTTCAAGGATCAAGAACCTCGATCTTGATCTTAAGTCGTCAAGGATCTAGGGTCTAAAATCATCCGTGATCCTAAGGATCAAGAACCTCGATCTTGATCTTAAGTCGTCAGGGATCTAGGATCTAAAACCACCCGTGATCCTAAGGATCAAGAACCTTGATCTTGATCTTTAGTCGTTCGTGACTTCTAACGGTATTACTCCTTAATTCATGATTAGCACTACTAACCTTGTGCTTAAGACTAAACTCGTTACTTATCTTCTTAAGCGCAAACATCCATGCAACAAATATTTCAACTATTTCTTTTCCGACATATATGAATTATAACGATTCTTTCTGTATAACGCGGATAATTTCTGTCCTTTTTTCGTCTATAAACGATAGATGACCTGTAACGGGAACCAAGCTATGATTCAACCTGATGTAGCAGGTCATGCACTTTCTATAAAAGAGGAGAAGTAGCCTTCATTTCAATTCACTTCTTCATTTCTGAGCTCTCAAATTCTTAAGTTCTCTAGCTTCAAGTTGCAAGATCAAGTTCGAGCTTCAAGATCAATTTTCAGATTCAAGATCAAGTTTCAGCTTCAAGATCAAGATGTCGGAAGGTGATCAACCAATGGCTCCCCCTGTCTCCATGATGGAAGCTATGTCGAAGAGGAGTAAGATGAGGAGAAAAAATCAAACCTCCTTCGTATGTTGAACATAGATTTGAATCCTTGCTAGATCTTCTGAACATTATGAGGGAAGCATTTCCCAACTGTTCCAGCTTAGATTCTTTTAACAATCCCAGTAAGTTGTCAGAACGAGATGTCCAAAAGATAAGGGAGTCCTATCACTTCCCAAGTGCCATTAAGGTTCATCTCCCAAACCCATCAGATAGGACATGCAACTGGCATCCTGAGAGGATTTGTGTTTACTGGGGTGCCTTAGATGCTGGGTTCAGATTCCCGGTTGACAATTTTATCATTAGATTGCTGGCGGAGTATCAGATCCACCCCTGTCAGTTGTATCCCAATGCTTGGAGGTACATCTATATTTTCTTAATAAGGTGTCGCGAACTGGAGATTCATCCGACAACCACAATGTTTCGAAGTATCTTTGGGGCCAGCAACTCTTCTGACTCCAAGAATGGATGGGTTAGCCTTAAGCACCGAGCCAAACTTCCACACATGGTGAATCCCTTCTCCTTTCCAGATTCACAGCATTTCTGGGAAAGGGAGTTTGTAGTTCTTGAGTGGAAAGGTGGTGACTGGGGCAACTTCTTTGTGAAGAGATTTGGGTCCGTGGAGGACAGTTCACATTTCGTGTGTGACCTTACTGATTCAGAATTGTTGGATCGAGATAGGCTTCTTGCTGATGACGGCCGTACACACTATAAAACTTTTCTGAATGAAAAGAATCTTATTGGGGCTGGCCTTAGCTTTCTTTCCATTGAGGGTAACTTTCTTACTTGAGCTTATTATGAACTCTGTATGTTCTTATCCCGATATTTTTCTCTTGGTATTTCAGCTGCTGAGGAGATTGATAATCGTCCTGAGAACCAGCCAACTGTTACCAAGAGGATGAAGAAGAAGGCTGAGGAGAAGCTGAATCGAACTAAGCCTCATATCCCCAACTTCTTGGAGCATTGTTCTCAAGGCGGTAAACGATCCCGAAACGCTGACGGGGACGTCAGGACTCCTTTCATACCCCCTTTGGGCATATGTGAACAAGACTCGGTCTTTGGGAGTCCCTATCTAGCCCTAGACTGGTCCAAGCTTTCAATCACTCCTCCTGACCGAGCGACACTGCATGCAGGCGACAAAATGGATGAGTCTCAGCTCATGGGCGCTCAGGCCTTATATCAGGTATGAAATTCCCTCTGTTAAGTTCAATACTGTTTCTGATTTTGACTCTGTATATTCCTTGTAGCTCACCCATTTCTTTGTCGCAGGCCAATGCTTACTTTCAAACTATTTCGACTCAAGGCCGGGCTTTTAGGGATGAGAATATTAGCTTGAAGAATGACTCAGCAAGGTTCAAGGAAGAGATTGACGATCTGCACTCCCAAGTCGTTCGCACTGAAGCTAATGCCGCATCTACCCGTAAACAACTTGCTTCTTTAGCCAAAATGAAGGCATCTGATGCCGACAAGGTGATCCAGGCCTACCATAGGTCTAAAGATTTTCTTAAGCTCATTGATGATCATGATGATGAGATGCGTCCCTTCAACATGTCTGTTGGTTGGGATAAGGCCATTAACGCTGTGAGTCATAGGCATCCATATGTTGTCAACCCGGCTGATTTTCCTTGCCCAAATTGGGGTGCCATCCCGGCTAACCTAGCTTCTGGTTCGGGAACTAAAGTTGTTCCTCAGACATCAGGCTCCGGTTCCAAAGGCAGTCATCGACGCTCTGGATCCAACTCCAAGGGGGCTGTTCAAGTTGCTAGCCAAGACTCATCTTCTTATGGCTCTCGTGGGAAGAAACCCCTACCTGCGAAGAAAGTTGGAGTAGTTCGTCAACCCATCGCTGGCAAGAGACTGATCCGGAACGAGGGCAGTTCTACTTCTGATTCATCTTCCGAGGAAGAAGGGACCGAAGGCGCTAATGTTCAGCCAATGGTGATTGCCGAGCCCGGTGATGACTCCGGTGAAGACTCGGAGGAGGAAAGTGGGGAAGAGGAGAGTGGCGAAGAGGAGAGTGGCGAAGAGGAGTCTGGGGAGGAGTAGCTGGAGCTGGTTAGTGGCCTTGCATGGCCTTGTTAGCCGTATGTGGCTTTATCTGTCTAGACTTCAATCAAGGTCCTTCGGGACCAAACTTTTATCTGTCTTGTTGATGTAACTTAACTGTTGGCCCTTCGGGGTCTTTATTTATGCATTTGTTTCCTCATTTGTTTGTTTATTTGTTTTCGGTACTTGGTCTTTCTATACTTACACTCAACAGGCGCTTGGCACATAAACAAAATCACATAATCATTGAAGGAAAACAAACTTGCATTAATAATTCGAAATGGGTTCAACCCTTACATAACTTATTATTGTCCTACTCGGGGCGTTAAGCCTTAGAATGGTTTCATCGAACCTTATTTCTACTTCTCCTAATAAATAGATAGAAAGCTGAATTCGTACAAGGATAGCTTATACATAATAAACTTTGAGGTTCAAGGCATGCCAAGTACGGGGCACCTCAGCCCCGTCCAAGGTCTCCAACTTGTATGATCCTCGTCCCAACGTCTTCTTGACTCGATACGGCCCTTGCCAATTAGGGGCTAACTTTCCCTTCTGGCCAACTCCAGAAGCCTCGATCTTCCTTAGAACCAGGTCACCTTGTCGAAAGAACCTTTCCTTAACCCTGTGGTTGTAATAAAAGGATGCTTTCATTTGATGCTCCACATTTCTAGCGTTTGCCTCATCCCTAACTTCGTCAATCAGGTCTAGGGCGAGTCTCATGCCCTCTTCGTTAGTTTCTGGTTCAAAGGCCTTAACTCGAGGTGACGCTTGCATGATCTCCAAAGGCACAACTGCCTCAGCTCCGTAAGCCAGCAGGAACGGGGTTGCTCCAGTGGTCACTTTACAAGTGGTACGGTATGCCCATAGTATGGGCAGCAATTCATCTACCCAAGTGTTTCTAGAGCGTTCGACTTTCTTCTTCAGTCTATCAAGGATAATTCGATTAGCTACCTCAGCTTGCCCATTGGCTTGTGGATGAGCCACTGAGGTAAAACGAAGCTCAATTGCATTCTCCTCACAATACTTCTTGAACTCTTCATTATTGAACTGTGTCCCATTGTCTGTCACCAAAATTCGTGGGATTCCATACCTGCAAATTATATTCTCCCAAAAGAACTGGGCAACTTGTTTGGTGGTTATCTTGGCTAGAGGTTTAGCCTCAATCCACTTAGTAAAGTAATCAATGGCCACTATCAGAAACTTCCTTTGTGCTGAAGCTACGGGGAAAGGACCAAGTATATCCATTCCCTACATTGCGAATGGAATAGGGGAGCTAACCGATGTTAACATCTCAGGCGGCTACCTTACTATCGGAGCATGATTCTGGCATCGATCGCACCGCTTGACATAGCTCTGTGCATCGGCCAACATATCTGGCCAATAGAATCCCAAACGAGTTATTTTGTGAGCTAGGGCTCTGCCCCCCAAGTGCTGCCCACAGATACCTTCATGAACTTCTTCCAAAGCTTCCATTGCCTCTTGGGGCCTCAAACATTTCAAGTACGGGATAACAAAAGACCTTTTGTAAAGAATGCCTTCAATCAAGGCATATCTCAATGCTCTCACTGACAGCTTCCGTGCCTCCAAGGCATTGTCAGGGAGCCATCCGGTTTCGAGGTGAGCTTTGATAAGATCTATCCAACAGCTTCCCACATCAATTGGTGCCACTAATTTCGAGTTGATGGTCGGGGCCTTCAAGACCTGTAAGTAAACACTCCCTGCATAGTTTTCTATCTTGGAAGAAGCGAACTTAGATAGGGCATCGGCCTTAACGTTCTCTTCTCTCGGAATGTGTTCTACATAGCACTCGTCAAACTGAGTCATGACAGCTTTCACAACTCGTAGATACCTTGCCATAGTTTCATCCTTGGCCTCAAATTCACCATTTACTTGAGAGACCACTAATCTTGAATCTCCACAAACTTTGAGATTCTTGAATCTCATGATTCTGGCCAAGCCTAAACCGGCTATCAAGGCCTCATACTCAGCTTCATTGTTAGTTGTCGGGAAATCCAACTTCAAAGCATATTCAACTGTGAACCCATCGGGGCTTTGCAATACTAAGCCTGCGCCACTAGATTTTGTTTTTGATGCTCCATCAAAATAGAGCACCCAATATTCCTTCTGATCAGGTTCAAGTTCTTCATCTTTATCTTGCTTCTCAGGGGTTGTTATCATCTCCTGCCCCCCAACTTCTTGGTTGCTAATGGTGCATTCAACCACGAAGTCAGGCAATGCCTGAGCCTTAATGGCTTTTCGAGGCTTATACGTGATGACAAATTCTCCAAGTTCAATTGCCCACTTGATTAGCCTTCCACTAGCCTTCGGGCTATGCAATATGTTTCTCAACTGTTGGTCCGTCAGGACTTCAATCTTATGTGCCTGGAAGTATGGGCGTAACTTCCTTGAGGCTGTTATCAATGCCAAGGCGAACTTCTCAATGGGAGAGTAATTCAGCTCAGCCCCGTGCAACACCTTGCTCACATAATAGATAGGTTTCTGGACCTTCTTCTCTTCTCGAATGAGAACGGCTCTCAACGCTTGCTCAGATACCGCCAGGTATAGATAAAGAGTCTCCCCGGGACTAGGTTTGGCCAGCAACGGGGCTTCAACCATGTACTTCTTCAGTTGTTCAAAGGCCTCTCGGCTCTCACTACAAGAAAAAAGCCTATTAGCGACCAAATATATCAGCGACCGCAAATCCCGTCGCAAAAAATAGTTATCAGCGACGGCTATCAGCGACGGATTACATATTGGTCGCTAAAGAATTTCTGCGACCGAACACGGTAGCTGATCCGTCGCTAACTTGTGTTTCCCGCCCACACAAATGCCGCCAAAAAATGGCGCTCACTTTTAGCTACCAAATATTATTCGCAGATAGTGGCACGTAAGCAAAACATTAGCCACCGAATTCGGTAGCTAATCCGTAGCGGTTAAAAAATTTCGCTCCAAATTTTTTGGCGCAAAAAAATTGTGTTGAATTTTATCGAGGAAGTCTTATCAGCAACCAAATGCGGTAGAAAAAAATGCCACGTCATCTTTTGCTACCAATTCTGTCGCAAAATTCGGTCGCTGTTAATATAATTTTTTTTAAAATTTCAATGGTTTTTTAAATTATTAATTATATTTTTACAAAAAAATAATTAATGTTGCTTTTTAGATTTTTAGTTATTTTAAAAATAATAATTTCGAGGAGCTTTATTGTTATAAAAATAGGAAAAATACATGTGGTTACAATAAAAGTCCTAAAATATTATGAATAAATAAGAAAAATATCGATGGGTACAAGAAATTTTTTAAAATATTAGGAATAAATAATAAAAATATCTGTTGGTACAAGAAAATTCCTAAAACATTTGGAATAAATAAGAAAAATACCCATGGGTACAACAAAATTCGTAAAATATTAGGAATAAATAAGAAAAATACCTTTTGAGTACAAGAAAATTCCTAAAATATTTGGAATAAATAAGAAAAATCACTACAAGTATACAAATTAACACACCAACTCAAACAATTTCATAAAAAATAGCTTATTCAGTATGTTAGTCAAAACAGCTAACTCAATCCGTTATTCAAAATAACTAACTTAATTCGCTAACCGCTAACAGCTTTCGAAGGAGTGTATAAATCTTTGTTAGTATATGTATACATGTTACATTTGGTTACAAACCGTAATTTTGCAAATATTTTGAGAGGATAGTAGAATCCAAAATATTTTTAAATAAAACGAATTGGGAGATTATGAATGGTACCCCTAAAATATTTGGTTTTAACTTTTATGAATGATACTTTTTTTTTATAAATGCTGCCCCTAAATCTTTTGACTTATTATATTGGAAATTATGAATGATACCACTTTACTGTTCATTTAGGGGTACCATTCCTAACAACCCAAACGAGAGGGGTACCATTCATAATTTCCCAAAAGAATTTATTCTTGTAATATTCATTTTTCGGGTGAGTACCAAAACGAAAAAAATGATTTTCACCATAACTGAATAAAAAAAGAGTTTTTAATTCCCCAAATTTTATATTTAAAAGTACCAAATAAAAAGTTCTAAAAATTCTTCGATTTTTCGAAAATCACTCATATATTAAAAAAAATCTTAGGGGTACCGAAATAGGTAACAAAATAGTTCCAAATGATACATGACACGTTCTTATTAGTGTTATCCATATTAACACACGCGAGATCCATTATATTTATGTAAATATATATAACCAATCAAAATATGACAACTCATTTTTTCAGAATTTTTTTAGGACCTCTAAAATTACACATATATTAAATTCCTGATTAATTCTTATAAAATAATTGATCAATTTAATTTTAAATGAGTTATTATAAATTATTATATATATATTTTTAATATTCAAGCTTATACGCTTTTCTTTTTATTCTGCTTGGTACGTGTATAATTAGGAAAAAAAAACTTACAATTTCTAATTACCCCAATTACCCGATCTCCACGAAGAAGCAGCAGTCCACGAACTCACGAAAAAGAAGCAGGGCAGTTCAATCGGTTCAATAGTCTCTACGTACGAAGCAGGGGTCGATTGCAAACCTATGTAATCATCTCTTTAATCAGCATCATCATATACGATTTTACAGTATCCTCTTTGTATATATGTGTGTAATCATCTCTTTAATAATGTCTTTAACATAGGTAATCCAAATCTTTGTGTGAATTACATATGTAATATGTTGTGTATTTGTGTTTAATTTGACTATTGGATTGTGTCTATTGATGTTATTGGATTATTGGTAGAATTTTAACCCTCTTGAATTTTTGGTTTTTGTGTCCTATATATGGTGGCTACGTGTTATCATCACAGTGTTGTTTTATTCCGTCAGGTACACGATATGCAATTTATGGTGTCCTTTTTCTATGCGATCTCGATTCCAGCTGGATGGATGCATTCGCAACTTGTCGTTTTCTATAAATAAATAGTTGAATTTGAATATATCTGTTTCTTGCAAAGGCCAGTAGGCCATTTTCATTATTGACAATGATAATGTAATACATGTTTATAACTCTATTCTTGCATGTAGCAATCTTATTTTTTTTGATAAATAGTTCTAGAACTTTAGCACTAATTTGTAGTAGTGCCCTAACAGTCCCACCACCCTAATAAGATAAAAGAGCAGGAAAGCCTTCTACATTTACTTGATACTTTTTGAATATGCAGTGCCCTGATAGTCCCAATCCCACCACCTCTGGTTACTTATCCAATGTTAGGATAACTTGCATATGGCTCTGCTTCTATTTGTGATATATCTGCTTGAAATATAAATACCTTTTTAAAACTATATATTTTTTAAAAGTTAATCTTGGCTTGTAATCATTTAGTAAATCTTAGAAATCTATACAAAGAAAAAGATCTACTAGATCCCCTTAAAACTAATTTGCCTGCCTAAATGAGTCACCTAGGACTACCCTGTTGTGTACGTGTTCCCTATATTTATGTTGCACAAACATATACAACTTCCTAAATTTAAGTTCCACTCCTCCTTAAGCTGGGTGTTGTGTATTTATCATTCCTTGATTGGAAGAGGAAGTCTTTTGTTTAAATTTTTACAGTTTTGTTTTGAAGAGGAACACGGTGAAGTGCATAGGGTGTTTGTTGACCTAAGAAGTACGTAACTTATAACTTAAAACAAGTCAAATGCAAATTATTAGCTTTTGTCAGATATAAACATACGACTTTAGAATCATTTTTAAGCTAAATATCTAAAGTAGGAAATAGTTTTTTTTAAGTGAAGTATTTCAAAATTGTTGTCGGACTCTATAAAGATTAATAGTATTCTCACACATGCAACTTCAAATAGAATTGTCATATATTTATCTATTGTATGTTATACATTATCAATTACACCATCCAAAAGATGATAAATTATAAGCAAAAAAATAGAATTTATTAAAATATTTGTTACTGATAAGTGACGGCACTTGGAACTAGGCACCTAACAGAATCCAAGTCAGATATGTTGACAATTGTGCCCATATATCTGCATAAATTAGCATAAATGATAAATTATACACTACATTTCTAAAAACCAAGTTGTACCTTTGTAAGCTACAACTAAATTTCAGAGCTGTAAATTACAAAAAAGATTTGGTGCATGAGTAATTATAGAGTTTGATGGCAAATAAAGAAACAACCAGGATTGTGCACAGCTCAAAATTATAATTACAGCCGAAACTGGGAAAGATGGAAACTTTTAATTATTTTTTACGTGCGTTTACTGGAATCCTCGATCTCAAACATCATTCCAAACCTCATACCAACTGAGAGCTGAGTTCCATGAACTGATTTTCGATACTTTGCCAAAGGAATAACAAATTCTAAAGGGCATGCCCTGCATAATGCACACAGGTCTTTAAATTAAAAATATTAAAATAATGTCAGATGAATACCAAGAGTCATTAAATGTTTACCTCGGATTATAGAATATTGTGAATGGAGTTCGATTAGCTGCAGCATGAGCAGCTGCAGCAAGAACCCCAATATGCATGCTATCTGCTGAAAGAACAGATGATGGCAGAGCTATTTGCTGTTTAGTTAATAATGTACAAGAAATCCCATGCATTGCACAGGATTTAAGCTAGTATCTATGAGGGTCATAGGTGATATAGCTATGAGTAAATTATATTAACTAATGATGTAATGTTTTTTTTATATGAGTCTGAGTCTGAGGGCACTTCTATCGACTGGTTGGAGGTGTATGTGTCCACTCGTGATGGTATCCCCGAAGCGCAGAAAATAGCGGTATAACCCTGACATTGTTTTATTAAGTTCAACATCATTCTCTAGGATATTACTGAATTATACTTTAAGCAAGAATACATAGTTTCGAAATATAACTTTTTGATCCATGTGACTTTATTTTTAACTATATAATTATTGTGATAGGATGATTATCGACGTTTACTTGATGAACGCTATCCTGAGGGCACCGAGCGTCCACGCATTGACCAGGAGTTGTGGGAGAGAGCTTCTGTTGTGAAAAAGAATTATGTAAAATCTCAGGGGCAACGACGGCGACCATCGTTCAGTGGGTCATTTAGTGGCTCAGGCAGCTCTCAGTCGTCACAGTCGTCAAGTCAACCACCTACTCATAGTCCGGCTGACTATGTAAGAGCTATATGTCAAGATCGTGAGCTTCTTCGTACACTTGCTGGGCATCTTGTGGCTTTGGGTCCTGACGAGTTAGCTCGTGCAGTGGCAGAGGCAGCATCTTCGCAGCGAGGTGATGGCAGCCATGTATATTGTTTAACTATCTATTGTCAATATAAGAGATCGTGTTACCTGCTGTTCATGTGTTTAGTACCTGTCAGACTAGTATATTAATCATAAGGCACAATCCACAAGCTTATTGGGTTATAATTTTTAATACTATATGTATATTCTGCCTTTTCAAATTGTGGTGTTTAGTGTTTACTTAGTGAGAGCAACTATAGTGCATTTTATGCATTTTAAGTTAAGATGCAACATTCTTTTCTTGAATTTGCTTATTTAGTTTTTGTTAATGTATACCATGTATAGGTAACATGTTTTATTGTCTTGTTAATTATAGGGATCACATCATGCATGAAAGGCAGAGTGTGTAAACTTGTAACACTATAACTAATGTAACTCAAACTAAAGGAAAAGATACTTAACCAGAAGACAATCAAGAACAAGAAGTCACAAGAAATCAACACTAAATGAAGACAAGGTAATTGATACAATTCAACATGTTAACTATGATCAATCCAAGAAGAAATCATTGAGAGAAGTTCAAGTCAAAGTTGTTCATGCCTCAGTGATTTGGAAAGCCAAGAATCAAGATCATAACTATCAGTATCAATAAGACCAATTGATTTCAAGTGAACAAGAAGGAAAGCAAATATTGGAAAGCCACATTTCTAATTGGATATGGTAATTTATTCAAGAAGCAAAAACCCTATCAAGACTAGTCACTTATGAACCAGACCGTTGCATCAAGTGTCAGGACATTGATAGCAAGTTTATGTCAGTAATAAAGATCCATATTCAAGAGCTTGGTGAAGAATAAAGAAGACATGAAGATATCACAAGTTCAAGATGTGCATTGAAGTTTCAAGTTGAAGACCAGAATATTTTCTAAGTACTAAATATTCTAGATGGCCAAGAAGAAGTTTCTAAGTAGAAGTTCTACTTAGAACTTCGAGATGGCTAAATAGAAATTCTCAAGTAGAAGTTCTACTTAGAGTGCAGCTTCAACATGACACATGGCATCTTCTGATTGGCAGATTTCCAAGCTTTCAAGATAAGGCAAGATTTATGTGGACATCATTGGGCCACGTATATCTTAGTCTTTGAAGTCTACAGGACATAGATTACATGTAGTATAAATAAAAGTACTTGTGTAATGTTTTTAGTTAGTGAGCAATTCTTGAGAAAAACACAAGAGAAAGAGAGAGAGTGCATTCACAGAGCTTAGTATCATTCACTTCTCTCTGAACTTCTGTTATACTTTGTAATGAATGTTGTAGCAACCCTTTCAAGTTATATATAAGACATATATTCCTTGAATCTGTGTGTTCATTTATTGCATCGTATTTATTGCTTCTCATATTCGAAAAGTTGTATTCACCCCCCCTCTACAACACATTTGGACCTAACAATTGGTATCAGAGCTATATGTTTAACATACAAAACATAGATCCTTGTGTTGAGTAGAAGAATCGTGAGTTTTCATTTTCTAGATCTACTTTTCATTTTCTCGAAAAGTGTATTTTAATTCGTTGGTAGTGAAAACTCATCTGAAAAATTATTTAAATACTCCAGGTGTGATTATTTAGCTTGGGTGTATTTTAACTAATTTTTGTGAATTTATCTGGGTTCGTTCATATTTGGTGTTCTTGAGTGTTCATCATCTGTTCTTATCAAAGAATACAACCCAACAACTTTTTGATCTTCTTTTCAAAAGTAAAAGAATAAAAAGGTGGTTTTGGACTTTTTGATTTGCTTTATTCGGCCGAAAGTATACAGACATACTCAGTACCTAGTATGTGGGTTAGGTGGGTTAGGTGAGTAAAGCATTCAAAGTCAAAAGGTGTTAAAGAGATAATATTGATTATTCAATATTAAAGTAATCTGCAGAAAAATTATTCTAAGGACAAAAGTTCTACATAGAATTTCTACTTGAGAATTTCTACATAGAATTTCTACTTGAGAATTTCTACATAGAATTTCGACTTGGACAATTTCTACTTGGTGATTTCGACTTGAGCAAAATTTCTACTTAGAGAAATTTCGACTTAGGCAAAAGTTCTACATAAATATTCTACATAGCCTAGTCTTGGGTACTTAGAAACTTTTAGTGACAAGAATTGAGATGGCTCCTAAAAATGCGTTCAAGATCCCAATGTTCAACAAAGATCACTATGAAGAATGGGTTTTCAGAATGAGACTATACTTAGAGACTGTTAACCCTGAATATCTGGAAGTCCTTGACAAGGGTAAATTTGTTCCAATGGTGGTTATTCCTGCACATACGGAAGGAGGGGTGGTTATAGCACCTCGGTCTGAGCCTAAAAAGGCCTCGGAGTTTTCGGATGCTGACAAGGAACAAATAGCTTATGATACTGCCATACGACAAACCTTGATGGAATCTCTTGATCATGAAATGTTCAACATAGTCAAAGGTCTGACTACAGCGAAGAAGATTTGGGACAAGATAGAAGTTGTCATGGAAGGATCTGCAGAGGTCAGAAGCAACAAGACACTCATACTCAAGATGGAGTATGACACATTTAGAATAAGGAAAGGAGAAGGCATAACAGATGTCTACCTACGATTCAGTCAGTTGGTATTGGATTTGAATCTGAGAGGTGTAACTCTCCCCATGGTTGAGACTAATACGAGATATCTGAGGAACCAGCCAAAAAGCATTGAACATAGGGTCTACGCAATAAGAGAAACCAGAGATTTGGATACAACTTCTCTGGAAGAATATTATGGAATATTAAAGACCTATGAGCTGGAAACACTTCAAGATCAAGCATGGGACAATGATTCAAAGGGAAAAGAAAGTGCATCAGGATTAGTTGCTGATGAGGAAGAGTCTAAGAAGGCAATGGTTGCAGCAAAGCCTAAATCATCACTTGCACCACATCAAGTTGATAATGATGACGAGTGCACATCTGACAGTGATGATGACTACTACACCCAAGAAGAGCTGGAAAATATGGACGATAGTGTCGTGGCATACATGGCAAGGAAGTTCAGCAACATGAGATTTAGAAAGAGCAACCGACCACAGAGAAAATCTTCATCTTATTATCGGGCTGCTAGGGGTGGTGGTAGTTCGTCAGGCTACAAAGGAAAAGGCAAGAATACCAGCTACAAATCTCCTTTGGATTTCAAAATGAAGTTCAAATGCTATAATTGTGGTGAAGCTGGACACTTTGCCTCGGACTGCAAAAAGCCTAAACAGACTTATCCAAAAGAGACATTTGAAGCTCTCAAAAGCAACTATGAAGCACTGTTGAAGGAAAGACATGGAAAACGAGCTTTATTGGTGACAGAAGGAAGAGCTTGGGATGATTCAGATGAGGAAGATGTTACTCATGTAGCAAACTTTGCCCTCATGGCTGAGACATCAGAGGAACCAGAGGTACCAGTTCTAACTCTTAAAGTAGAAATGTCTATTGATGATTATAAGGAACAGAACGGGGCTCTTAGTGAAGAGATCTATATGTTGTGCAAAAGCCTAGACTCTTCTCAAAAGGAACAGAAAACACTTGTTGCCAAATGCAGAATGCTTGAGGCAAAAGTGGAAGAGCTAGAGGCTGCTTGCACTGTAGATACTTCCCTAAGAGACTTTATTAAATCTCTGGAACACAAGCTCGTCCTTAAGGAAGAAGTAGAAGCATGTCTTAGGAACAATCTAGCTGAGTTAGAAACAAAATGCGAAGCTTACAAACTAGCTGCTAGTAAAGTGTATGTAGATAATGACACATTTAAGAAAATAACTGGAGTAGGTATAGGACTTGATTATTCTGACCTTCCTAAGAAAGAAGGAAAGAGACCTATTGACCCTAGTTCCAGTGACCTTAAACAGGAAACACCTAGAATTCTTAAATCGGCTGTCAAACCTATCTACAAACATCTTGTTCCTAGAATAGAAGAAGAAGAGACTGAATTGATAGCTAGATATGAGATTGAGATGGAAGATCGCCAGAAAGAACAACCTACAACTCCTATCAAACAAGTGAAAATCAATTTCCCTAGAGATGAATCTAGACTAGGATTAGGAGCTAAGGCTGTTAAGCAACAAGGAAAGAGAGAGAAAGGCATAAAAGAGGTTAAGGCTGAACGAATAAAGAAAGCATGTTATCATTGTAAATCTACTGAACATCTTTCTTATGCATGCAAAGCTAACATGAATGTTCCTGCTGCACATGCCATGCCTATCACACATACAATGAATAATCTGCATCAGAATCATGCACAGTGTGGTCAACCTAATTGTATGCCATGCACTTTTAACATCATGCAAACTTTTGTGCATTTAATGAATGCATCTAGCCAGTCATGCTCAAATACTGTTGCTAGTTCAAATATCAAGAAAAAGTATGGGAGAGCCAAGACTGTCAGTCCTCCTAAAGTTAGGAGTGACAAACCTTCTCCTAAGACTGACAAATCTGTCATGTCTGAGAAAGGAAAGGAGATAGTCGAAAGCTCTAGTAATGTGAAGAAAAGTGCATCTCCTGTTGTTAAATCTGTTGATTCTCGATCTTATCGAAAAGCCGGGCCCAATCAAAGTTGGGTTCCGAAGAATGTCTAACCAATCTGTCATTGCAGGGCGTTAAGCAGAATAGAAATAAAGTCATATGGGTGCTAGACAGTGGAGCATCGAGGCATATGACTGGAAACAAGTCCCTGCTTACAGAGTTGGTTATGAAGGCTGGCCCTTATGTTACCTTTGGAGATGATAGCATAGGTGTGACAAAGGGATATGGCAAACTGAAAACTGGCAATGTCATCATAGAAGATATTTCCTATGTTGAGGGACTAAAGCACAATCTGTTGAGTATTAGTCAATTCTGTGACAAAGGTTACGAAATTGTCTTCAACAAGAAAGGTGTATCAATCACTCACATCAAGGAAGGCTCACTAGCTTTGAGAGGAGTTCGAAAGGCAGATCTTTTTGTTGCAGATATGGATTCAGCAAATCAGAATGAGGTCACCTGTTTCTACAGCAAAGCCTCGGATGATGAAAGCTGGTTATGGCACAAAAAGTTATCTCACTTAAACTTCAAAACGATGAATGCTCTCGCGAGGCGAGAATTGGTGAGAGATCTACCTCAAATGGAGTTCGCTCCGAAAGGACTCTGTGAAGCTTGTGAAATGGGAAAGTCGAAGCGAGCATCGCATAAAAGCAAAGAAATTTCTAGTATTACTGAGCCTCTACAACTTCTTCATATGGATTTGTTTGGCCCAGTGAATGTCCTATCTTTGTCTAGGAAAAGATATGCTTTGGTAATCGTGGATGACTTCTCCAAGTATACATGGGTATTGTTCGCAATGACGAAAGACGAAGTACCTTTCTTAATCATTGATCATATCACTCAAATTGAGAATGTTTCAACACTTACTGTGAAGACGATTAGATCAGACAATGGCACTGAATTTAAAAATGCAGTGCTAAATGACTTCTGTGTATCTAAGGGAATACGACGTCAGTATTCAGCCCCGAGAACTCCACAGCAAAATGGAGTAGTTGAAAGGAAGAATAGAACTTTGGTTGAAGCAGCAAGAACTTTGTTGTATGATTCAAAACTTCCTTTGTATTTCTGGGCCGAAGCAGTGAGTACCGCTTGTTACACTCAAAATAGAACCTTGATCATAAAAGATAAAGAAAAGACACCATGTGAGCTAATGAACAACAGAAGACCAACAATCAAATACTTTCATGTCTTCGGAGCAAAATGCTATGTGCTTATAGATGATGAAAATCTAGGCAAGTTTGCAGCAAAAGCTCGTGAAGGAATCTTTGTTGGTTACTCTACAGACGTGGTGGCAGCTTATAGAGTGTTCTTGGTGAATGATCGAAAAGTGACTGAAAGTTACAACGTCAGATTCGACGATACCAAACTCTCATTAATTTCAAGAGATTCTAGTGAACCTGAGTCCCTAAAATTTCAGAATCTGGACTTAGAAGATCTTGAAAGTGAACATGAGTTGGTTGTTCCATTAAATGTTCCAAGTGTACGTGAAGAACCTGAGTCTAGTGAACAAGCTAATTCTACAAGATCAGGAGAGACTTCTTCAGTACCTACCGGCAACAACTCAGGGGGAGTAAATAGCAGCTCAAGGACTACAGTTCAAGGCTCGAGTCGAGTTGACTCTAGTTCTGTAGGAGCTGGCACTAACTCAGGGGGAGTTAGTGAAAATAATCAAAGTAATCAGCACCCCAACTCAGAAAGTCAAGCTGAATCATCAAGACAATTTCCAGGTGAACGGGTATGGAATAGAGACCATCCGTTTGAGTTAATTATTGGTGATCCAGATGCTGGTGTGACTACTAGAAGAACTACAAGAGCTGACATGGCTAATATCTCCTTATATTCTGGGTTCTTATCCAAGCTTGAACCTAAAGAAATAGAAGAAGCTCTTGGCGATGCTGATTGGGTGATTGCAATGCAAGAGGAACTCAATCAGTTTGAAAGGCAGAAAGTTTGGAAACTGGTACCCCGACCAAAGAACATATCCGTAATTGGAGCTAGGTGGGTATTCAGAAATAAACTGGATGAAAACGGACTTGTAACACGAAACAAGGCTCGTTTGGTTGCAAAAGGTTATTCTCAGCGAGAAGGAATTGATTATGATGAAACCTATGCACCAGTTGCAAGACTTGAGGCAGTCAGGATGTTCTTGGCATTTGCAGCACATAAGAACTTCAAAGTTTTCCAGATGGACGTGAAAAGTGCCTTCCTGAACGGAGAGTTAGAAGAAGAAGTGTATCTGGAACAGCCACCTGGCTTCGTTGATCCAGAACATGCAGATTTTGTGTATCTACTCTTCAAATCTGTCTATGGCCTCAGGCAATCCCCAAGGCGATGGTATGAAACCCTATCCTTATTCTTAATTGAAAATGGTTTTGTTAGGGGAGTAATTGATAAAACATTGTTCTATAAAGTTGTGAGAAATGACTTAATACTTGTTCAAGTATATGTGGACGATATTATTTTTGGGTCATCAAATGAGCGCTTGTGCGAGAAATTTGCCAAGCTAATGCAGGAAAAATATGAGATGAGCATGATGGGAGAGCTGTCCTTCTTCCTTGGATTACAGATCAGTCAGAGAAAAGATGGTATCTTTATCTGTCAATCCAAGTACGTCAGAGATTTACTCAAGAAGTATAATCTAGAAGATGCATCAGCAGCTAAGACTCCCATGGCAACAGCCACGAAGCTTGATGAAGACAAATCAGGTAAATCAGTTGACATCACAAGCTATCGAGGTATGATTGGCTCACTCCTCTATTTAACTGCAAGTAGACCCGATATAATGTTCGCAACTTGTTTATGTGCAAGGTTCCAAGCGGATCCTAGAGAATCACATCTCGTAGCCGTCAAAAGAATTTTTAGGTATCTCAAGGGCACACCAAATCTAGGGATTTGGTACCCAAGAGATACAGGTTTTAATCTTATTGGCTATTCGGATTCAGACTATGCAGGTTGCAGGATTGATAGGAAAAGCACATCTGGTGCTTGCCAATTCCTTGGCAGAAGATTGGTGTCCTGGCAAAGTAAAAAGCAACATACAGTATCTACTTCTACTGCTGAAGCTGAGTACATTGCTGCTGGAAGCTGTGTAGCTCAAATACTGTGGATGAGGAATCAATTGAAGGATTATGGCATGGAGCACAAGAAAATTCCAATCACGTGTGACAACACAAGTGCCATTGCCATAACCAACAATCCTGTAGATCACTCAAGAACCAAGCATATTGACATCAAGTATCATTTCATAAGAGAACATGTCGAGGAGGGGACTGTGGAGCTACATTTTGTGCCCACAATGCAACAAATTGCAGATATATTCACCAAACCTCTTGATGAAGTAACATTCAATAGGTTGGTTAGTGAATTGGGAATGCTTAACACAAGTTAGTAAAGCCTTCTATCTGTAAAATCCATGTTTATGTTTGTATGTGCAAGCTAATCAATCATTATGTGCTTAGACTTTAAAATGCCTAATTAATGATTGTTATAGTTTGCATATAGTGTGTTTTTGCATAAATTCCTTGTGTTTTAAGTGTCTTTTATAGCACAAATCTGTGAATTTATGTTTGTCAGATTGCATGATCATAGGGGGAGTTAAATTCATAATATTCTAAATATTGCATGATTTTTAGATGAATTTACCTATGATTTTCATGTAATTAGAGGCCTTAGAATTATCAAGGAATGTTTTAATTATGTCACATATTAAAAATCCTTGAATTGATATTTATATTTATTTGGCAATTTAATTGTTGAAAAATCTAAGTATCTTCAAAATTTCGAGTTAGTTTCTATCTCGAAACTCATCTCGAAATTCGACTTGAATTTCGACTTGAGCTTCCAGAGTGAAGTTTTGAAAATTCTAAGTCTGGGAAGAATTTCGAGTTATAATCTATCTCGAACTTCATCTCGAAGTTCGACTTGATGTTCGAGTTCGAGTTACCAGTGTGCCTAGTGTATCTTCAAAATATTCGAGATAATGTCTATCTCGAACTTTATCTCGAATTTCGACTTGTTGTTCGAGTTCGACTTGAGGTTTCCATTTTGGGAATATTTTGAAAAGAATTGAGAATAACTTCGAGTTAATCTCTATCTCGAAATTTATCTCGAAGTTCGACTTAGAAGTTCGACTTAGAGTTCGAGATAGAATACTCAATTAGTCAAGGGAGATTTTTCGAGTTAACTCCTAACTCGAACCTTATCTCGAATTTCGACATAGAGTTCGAGATAGGTTTCCCTGTTGGTTTTGCTGTAAATTGGCCAAGTGATATTTGTTCGAGTTGACTCTTATCTCGAACTTCATCTCGAAGTTCGACTTGAAGTCGAAGTTCGACTTAGAGTTCGAGATAGAAGTTCGACTTAGATGTCCCCTGTATGGACTTAGTACTTTTCACATTTTTTAACAGGGACATTTTTGTCATTTCACAATCATCTATATATACATCTTTAACCCGATGCATCATTCACTTTACCTAATTCTAATTTTCACAGCAGCCTCTTCACAAAACAAGGCGATTTCATAACTTCATACCATTAATCTGTGTTTTTGTGATTAAACTCATACTAATCACGAATTACTGCCAATTTTTGGACTAATCTTGACTGTGTTATCCTTAATCTTTGTGTTGGTGTGTTTTGTGTTCATCCATATACACGCGCATATACATACACACGAACATATATTGTTTGTGTACTGTTCATAAAACGCGATTTCATATTCACCATTCATAAACACACACGATTTCACTGGTACACACGAATATTCATCTTCTTTGAATATTCAGATTTAGTAATTGGCTTTTGATTGTTCATCCCGTAGTTTAATTTTCTCTAAGGGACTTTTGTTCTTTTTGATAAATTAAAAGGGATACATCATTTAATTCGTAAATTACTTGTTTTTCTAAATAAAAAAATATAAAATTTTCACATCTTTTAAAGAAAAACATTTAATCAAAATGGCTCACCAATTTTCACTTGCTAAAAACAACTTTTATAATATTTCTACGGAAATTGGTGATCAACTCCCGCGTTTAAGTTTTGGATACGATTTCTCAATTTGTACTCCAAAGCTAGCCATGCTTTTATTGCTAAACCTACACTAGTACATGATGCTTTACAGCAATTATGGACTAGTGCGGTTACTTTTGGGAGCAAATCAACCCCCTTAGGTTTCAGGTTTACCTTAGCGGGTCAGGAATATGAGGTGACCGAAGAAATTGTCAACAGGGTTCTGGGATTTCCAATTAAAGATGCCTATGATCCAGAACCTACTGCTGCAGAACGCCTCAGATTCTTTGAAGAAATTGGATGTTATCCTCCAAAAGGCCCAATCACGGGAAATATCCAAAAACAATTCTTCCATGTGGAATGGAATTACTTTTTCGAGGCCATCACAAGATGTTTTCGGGCACGCGAAAAAGACTTTCATCAAATTCCAATTCCAATGCAAACTTTTGCAGTTGCCCTAGCAAGAGAACTGGATATAAATTATGGACGCATCGTTCTCTCTGAGATAGTGGCCTCAATGGGATCTCTTGCAAGCAGAGACCTCACTACAGCTGATGTTGTCTGCTGGTTTCCTCGGTTCCTTCAAATGCTCATTAATGACCTAATACTGAAGGATGCTCTTGCTGTTAGACAGAGATTTGCCGGAAGCCCAACATCTGCATCGCTAGGGATGGGCACTAAGTCACTTTCAACCATTGCTAATCAGGATAAACATCAAGGTAAACCGATGTCTATTCCTGAAAATATACAAATGTGGCTTAGATATGATGCAGGAGTTACCAATTTGGAGGCATCATCACAAGTTTCATCACATGCTCAAAATCCATCTGTTCATGCTGAGGCATTTGATGAGATTCCTGATGAGGAAAGCGATGATGCACAAGGTAATCAATCAGGTAATCTCTCCCTGCATACTATTCATTCCTCCTCCTACGTATCTGATTCCGCGACCCAAGAGACTGCTAACCCGCAGGATCTATCCCAGGGTGAGAGCCATATTTCTGACTCTGAGTCTGATACACATTCCTATTCTCTATCACCCTTGTTAACGGAAGTCAGAAAGCCAGCACATGTATATGTAGAAGATGATGAGGAGAATGAACCCGAAGAGCAGCAACTTATTCGAAAGAAAGCCAAACTTTTCCACGCTGCTACTTCACAACCACAGTCAAACCCTAGCGTGTTACACGCAACCACTCCACCTCACGCGAGTGGTTCACCCCTTGAACAATCTGCACATAGGGATTTTGATTTTGGTGAGGATGATGTGCCTCTTGAAGATACTGTTGCTTCAAGAGGACATGAAGTCTTAAGAACTTCAGCCGTACCTTCACCGGTACGTACTGATGCTGCAAAGAGGATCGATTCTGATGTTGTACATGAACACTTTGCAGCCGCTCAGCCTGAGATTCCAACTCAGGACATAACAGACATAGATCCCATAACTGCCAATTATTTTGCTTATCAAATTTCTGCAGGTACTGCTTCATATTTCAGATCAATAATTGAAGACATACACGAGCGTGAGACAGGGAGTGTGTGTGAGAGGTTAGGGAGAGAGGGACCTTCATTTTCAAGGCCCGAAACCGAGCGTCAAATACCAACAGAACGAGTATTAGAGCGAGATCACCTAAACCAAACACCGTCCCTTAACATTGAAAATCTTGATACGCGTATGACTTCTATGGAAAATCAGATGAAGCAGTTCGGACAGACGATGGGGCAGTTCGGGATGAATATTGGAAACAATCAAAGGGCTCTAGACGACTACGCAGCAAGAATGGCAAGTCAAGCTACAGCTTTTGATGATTTGACAAATAAGGTCAATGACTTGGGCCATGCTGGTGGTGTCTTGGGAAGCACTCTCAATGAGAGGATGGGGGCATTGGAGTCTACAATGCATACAATGGCTGTGGAAATCAGTAGAATGATGTTCGCAGTCAGGAGTTTTGTGCCCCCGGAGTGCTTCGAGTCACAACAACCTCCCCCCGATGCTGGTGCAGGTGGTGCTAGTGGAGCGGGAGCCTCTGGTTCTGGTTTTGGAGGTTCCTATGCAGCTAGTGGATCTGAAGACCAAGGTGGAGCTCAGGATAACTCACCTAAGGGGGAGAGTGGAAAGGAGACGAGGCAACAGGCAGTTCACATCGAAGAAATTGAAGAACCCGCTGATCTTGTCAAGGAACCAGAAGTTGAGCCGTCTGTTGATGAAGAGGCTCTGAGGATGAGAAAGGGTAAGGCAGTAATGGTTGATGAACCATTTGTTGACCTGAGTCATCAGGAAACAGTACAGGAGGTACTTGACTCAGATTCTGACATGGAAGACGTACCGTTGGCACACGCTATAAAAAGATCTTTGAAGGAACAATGTGGAGGTGCTGGGATGTCTTCCGGAATGCCTGAAGAATTTCCTGTTGATGAGGAAATCCTTAAAACTCAACAGTTAGCCTTGGAACAAGCTCAGTTCCATAAAATGAAGATGATGCAAGAACGTGCTGCCTTCCTAGAAAAGAAAGTGGAGCTACAAGGGAAGCAGTATGTTTATGAGCTTGCAAGGCTAGCTGATCCTCAAGTTGATCTGGACAAATGAAGGATAGGGCAGAAATGGGATGAAGCAAGGAAGATAATGATGGGACCCTTTGCGAAAGGAGTTCATAACAAGGATGCAGATGATCTGTTCTACAACTTGAATTTGCAGAATCCAATGACTGGGGACTATATAAATGCTTTGAAGAGATTAATTTCTAAAGTCAGGGTTGGATACAATGCAAATCTTAAGGAGTGGCAGGTTATCTTGTCTTTGGTAGAAGGAGTCCCAACATCTTTTCTATATGTGGATGACCAATTCATAATGAGAAGATCTGCGTCAGAGTTGTTCTTGCTAGCGACTAAAATTCAATACTCTCAATCTGAGGAGCTAAGCATTCTGTACAGGGATCAGTTAATGCAGCTAGCAGAGGACAAGGGTCCAGAATTCTCAGCATATCCAAATTTTGTCCGGATGGTAGTTGACGGAAAGATGGAGAGGGTTAGCATGGAGGAAAATGATCTAATGGAGCTTTCAGTAGAATCTCTCAAAGCTGTCTGTAGACAAATAATGAGTAAGGGATTCGCTTCTGAGCTTAAAGATAAATCCGTGAAGATCATTGAAAGAGTTATATTCAAGAAGAGCAATGAGGTGTGGAAGTGTGATGTCATTGCTCCAAACCCTCTTGATGACGTGAAGATTGAGCCGGAGCTGATAGAGAAGAAATGGAATATTCTTCAAGCCATGAAGAATGTAGATGAAGCTCTGACTCTTCCTTCTGGAGCACTAGAACAAGGAGAAATAAGGGAGGCTATTGGTGTTCCAGGAAGTGATAGTGTATACTGGATACACGCTTATGTTGAAGATACAGCTGATGCCTTAGTATTCATAGATGCAGACCAGAATCAAACAATCTTGCATATGAGTAGACAATGGCTGCTACGGACTCAAGATGCTGCATTTCTGGAGAGAGTATTATATGTATTCAAATGGGGCGAAGTGGAAGATAAGTTTGTTGAAGAAAAGCAGAGACTCATGAGTTACCTGTCTGAGATAGTGGTGGAAAAGAAGCGAATGGAGCGAGATGCGGCTAGTGTCCACAATACTAACCGTGTCAAGGGCTACCCCAAGATGATCTATTGTCAGTTTAAAGCTGATAAAACACATTGGAAATCTCAGCTCATCATGAAGAACTTTGAGGATATTCCAAAGATCAGGACTACTCAGGAGGTGGACAAACTCAGAAGGCTTTTCAAACATCCTTATCCAGAGCCCAAGAACCCTCTAGAAATGGAAGCTGTAAGTCTGTTGAATGCTAGGTGGAAGCAGCTTAAAGATGCAGTGTACAAGAAAGAACAGCAGCAGAAGGAGAAGCGCAAAATGCAGAAAGAAGAGAGAGACCAAGCTGCTGAAGCTAGAAAGAGGAAACGGAATTAGGGTTAAAGGTCAGAGTGGTGTGAACTTGAAGTTGGAAAAACGTCATGTCTTTCGGTTTCTTTAACTCACTTGAGGAAAATTCACCTAAGAGTGAATCCAATAAGGTGATACAAGTTTGACTAAAAGGTATGAAATAATCCAGGTGATAGGAATCACTCAAATGATCTTTAATTCGAAGTTCGAATTCTGTTTCTAGTTTAAGTTCTTTGTATTGTTTTCATGTAAATTTCAATTGTAAATTATTCAAGACTGTAATGTTAATTATCTTTTCTCGTCTCATTGTTTAGTTGAGTTATCCTTCATTAATTTGAATGTCATTGTTAGACAATCAAATTGGGGGAGATTGAAAGGCAGAGTGTGTAAACTTGTAACACTATAACTAATGTAACTCAAACTAAAGGAAAAGATACTTAACCAGAAGACAATCAAGAACAAGAAGTCACAAGAAATCAACACTAAATGAAGACAAGGTAATTGATACAATTCAACATGTTAACTATGATCAATCCAAGAAGAAATCATTGAGAGAAGTTCAAGTCAAAGTTGTTCATGCCTCAGTGATTTGGAAAGCCAAGAATCAAGATCATAACTATCAGTATCAATAAGACTAATTGATTTCAAGTGAACAAGAAGGAAAGCAAATATTGGAAAGCCACATTTCTAATTGGATATGGTAATTTATTCAAGAAGCAAAAACCCTATCAAGACTAGTCACTTATGAACCAGACCGTTGCATCAAGTGTCAGGACATTGATAGCAAGTTTATGTCAGTAATAAAGATCCATATTCAAGAGCTTGGTGAAGAATAAAGAAGACATGAAGATATCACAAGTTCAAGATGTGCATTGAAGTTTCAAGTTGAAGACCAGAATATTTTCTAAGTACTAAATATTCTAGATGGCCAAGAAGAAGTTTCTAAGTAGAAGTTCTACTTAGAACTTCGAGATGGCTAAGTAGAAATTCTCAAGTAGAAGTTCTACTTAGAGTGCAGCTTCAACATGACACATGGCATCTTCTGATTGGCAGATTTCCAAGCTTTCAAGATAAGGCAAGATTTATGTGGACATCATTGGGCCACGTATATCTTAGTCTTTGAAGTTTACAGGACATAGATTACATGTAGTATAAATAGAAGTACTTGTGTAATGTTTTTAGTTAGTGAGCAATTCTTGAGAAAAACACAAGAGAAAGAGAGAGAGTGCATTCACAGAGCTTAGTATCATTCACTTCTCTCTGAACTTCTGTTATACTTTGTAATGAATGTTGTAGCAACCCTTTCAAGTTATATATAAGACATATATTCCTTGAATCTGTGTGTTCATTTATTGCATCGTATTTATTGCTTCTCATATTCGAAAAGTTGTATTCACCCCCCCCCCTCTACAACACATTTGGACCTAACAATGCATATCATGACGGGGATGGCGGGACTGGCGAGAATGGAGGACCTTAGTTTATTTTGGTAGCACTTGTGTTTTTATTGTAATGTCGTACTTGAACGATACTCGAACATATGGTTGTGGTTGTTAAGGATTAAATGTTGGATATTTTGGATGATGTGAACTTTTTAATTTATTCGATTTGAGTACTTGGATTTTGTTGGTTAGCCAAATATTTATATTTATTACGTTTGTGTGTTGTGAATGTGCTATGACAAATTAGGTGTAGTTTTTTTGGAAATTGACAAAAACAGGTAAAATATTGTATACTATAAATAATGTATTTGCTACTAAATAGCAAAAAAAAAAATGTATCTGCGACCGCAAGCGGTAGCTGATGTTCTGCAAATGCTGGCTATGGAAGGCCGTAGCTGAATTTGGTGGCTGAAATTAGCGACGGATTTCGGTAGTTGATGTTGGTCGTTAACAATAGCGACAGAATTCTGTAGCTGGAAGTGGTCGCTAACAATAGCGACAAAAAACGGTAGCTAAAGCTGGTCGCTAATATTAGCGACCGAATACCGTAGCAGACTTCGTCGCTGACACGTGTAATGGTGGCATATCAAAGCTGACTAGGATTAGCGACCAACTCGTCGCTAATAGCGGTCGCTAAAGCTGCGGTCGCTATTATGCGTCGCAAAACTGACCATCAGCTACCAGTTTTTAAGCGACTAAGGTTAGCTACTGCTTTCGGTCGCCGATGTTCCGTAGCTACGGCATTCGGTCGCTAAAATGCGGTCGCAGATAGGCATTTTTCTTGTAGTGTCTCAAGGGTCCACTCAAAATTTTTCACCTTCTTCAATGCTTGAAAGAAAGGCAAGCATTTGTCACCAGACTTGGAGATTAATCTTCCTAAAGCCGCTACCCGGCCTGTCAACTTCTGCACATCTCTTATAGAGCATGGCGGTTCCATATCTAAGATCGCCTTGATCTTGTCAGGGTTGGCCTCTATGCCTCTCTTTGAAACCATCAGACCCAAAAATTTGCCTGATCCAACGCCAAAGGCACACTTGGCTGGATTCAACATCATTTTGTGGTGCCTCAGCACTTCGAATGCCTCTCTGAGGTGCTTAATGTGGTCTGCCTTGAACAGGCTCTTGACTAGCATGTCATCAACATAGACCTCCATGGTTATTCCAATCAGATGGGCGAATATCTTATTCACCAGTCGTTGGTAAGTAGCTCCTACATTCTTTAGACCGAAAGCCATAACAAGATAGAAGAAAACACCAAAGTCAGTTATGAAAGATACCTTAGGGATGTCATCCTTGTGCATCTTAATCTGATTGTAGCCGCTGAACCCATCCATGAAGCTCAACATCTCATGTCCAGCTGTGGCATCTATTAACATGTCTATCCTTGGTAAAGGGAAGCAATCCTTAGGGCATGCGTCATTCAAGTCGATGAAGTCTATACACATCTTCCACTTACCGTTGGCTTTCTTGACCATCACAGGGTTAGCCAACCATTCTGGAAACTGAATCTCTTCAATAAACCCAACTTCTAAGAGCTTTTCCACTTCTTGCTTTATGGTCTCTTGCCTTTCAGGTGCAAAGTTCCTCTTCTTCTGCTGTATTATCTTCCGATTAGGATCGACATTCAATCTGTGAGTTATGAGTTGGGGATCAATCCCTGGCATATCAGCTGCTGTCCAGGCAAACACATCACTATTTTCTTGTAAGAATGCTATCAACTTGCCCTTCAGGGGTTCCTTCAAAGAGGCTCCTATATAAGTCACCTTCTCAGGGTCGCCTAGCTCCAGAGGAATGGGAAAAAAGTCCTCTGCTGGCTTTCCTCGGTGTTCATCATCACCACGGACATCCATGTCTTCAATCGGAAGTACCTGCCCCCCGATTCCATCAGCTCTTAACGCGGATACATAACAACTTCTTGCCATCTTCTGATCACCCTTTTGTTCTCCAACACCATTCCTGGTTGGAAACTTAATCTTCATGTGATATGTGGAGGCCACAGCCTTGAATTCATAAAGTCCAGTCCTTCCTAAGATCGCGTTATAAGTCGATGATGCCTTGATCACAAGGAAATTCAGCATCTGGGTAGCCTCTTTAGGTTCCTGTCCAATTGTCATGGTTAACTGAATAGTCCCTTCAACCTTGGACTCAACTCCATTAAATCCATAGATCGGCATGTTGGTGGGGGTCAACTGAGAATCGGTATACCCCATTTTCACAAACGCATCGTGAAACAAGATATCAACAGAAGCTCCATTGTCTATCAAGAATCGTTTCACCTCCGAGTTTCCAATCACAGGAGTTATGACCAACGGGTCATCATGGGGGAATTTTACCCCTTCGAGGTCTGAATCATCAAACCCAATAACTATTTCAGTCCTAGCACGTTTTGGGGGTTCTCCCACGATGTGCATCACTTCTCTGGAATACGCCTTTCGAGAGTTTCAAGTCGTACCGGCCGCTGTCGGGCCTCCCCAAATCATATTAACAACTGGCCCTTGGGGCTGTGGATTACGATCACGATCACGATCGTTATCTCTTCTGTCATTGTCTCTCCTGTCATAGTCCCTTCTTTGGGTCCCACGATCATCACTCTTTGTGAACCTGCTCAGCTTTCCTTTTCGGATCAAGAACTCAATCTCATCTTTTAGCTGCCTACAATCATCTGTATCATGACCCACATCACGGTGGTACCTACAGTATTGATCCATGTTTCTCTTCGTGGGATCACCCCTAAGTGGCTTCGGCCATCGAAAGTCTTTATCCTTCTCAATATCTAGCAAGATCTGACTCCTAGGAGCGTTCAACCTTGCATAATCAGAAAACCTCGGTCCCAAACCCTTCTTTGGTGGTGACTCGGAATCCTTGCTAGTCCGGGGATACTTGTCCCTAGCATCGTACTCTTGCTCTTGCTTTCGTTTCTTTGAGTCATTAGAACCCTTGCCATTGCCTCCTGCGGTTTCCTTCTTCATGCTATCCTCAGCCTTGATATATTTGTCGGCCCTTCGTTGGAGCTCGACCATGTTTTCAGGAGGATGTTATGCCAAAGACCTTTTAAAGAAGAGATCAGTGGTTCCGTGTTCCAGGGCTACCATGGCCACCTTATTTTCCAGATCAGTGATATTCAGTGTCTCCTTGGTGAATCGCTTGAGGTAATCCCTCAAATTCTCGTTCTTCCCCTGCACCACATACATAAGGGATGCAGAACTTTTTTCATGAACTCTCCCACTAATGAACTGGCTGACAAAGGTGGCACTCAGCTCCTTAAAAGAGCCAATTGAGTTTGCAGGTAAGCGGCTATACCACCTTTGAGCCATGCCCGACAGGGTTTGAGGGAACGCCCTACACTTTAAGGCGTCGCTCGCAGGCTGCAACAGCATTGCGTTTGAGAATGTCCTAACATGGTTTGCGGGGTCGCCCGTCCCATCATAAGCCTTAATTGTCGGCATCTTAAACTTCCTTGAGATGCGAGCATTCATTACCTCTGCAGTAAACGGAGGTGTGGGATCATCAGGATTCCCAAGAGGCATCAGATCCTTGGGGTTACTTCTGGGGGTATCCACCCTTGTCGATTTTTCAGTTGGGGCTTCGGCCCTTCGCTGTCTCCTTGAAGGCCTCTCCAGATTTATAACGGGAATCCTCCCTGTAATTGGAGGAGGACGAATCAGACTTCGCCTTGCTTGCTACCTAGAAATATCATCCTTCAGCCTTTGGATCTCAGCCTCATGAGCCTTAATCCTTTCCTCAGCCGTTTGTGAAGATCCATCATGGATTCGTTGGGACCTCCTTCGAGGTTCTCTACTAGCACGTCACCTCCTTGGGGCTTCTTCGCGATCATCATCGTCATCCTCAGACGTTGAATCATCAGTATAGGGGCTAGAGTAATCATCGTACTCTCGATCTTGGATCTGTATGGCATGACCGCTCGGTCCAGGTTCCCTGTGTTGAGGGGGATAATTAGGCATCCCATACATCGGGTTGGTATTGAAAGGGAGATCCGTAGTGTGGATCTGTACCCCCGGGGGTAGCATCCGATCAACGATATCAAGAGGAGAAACCACCATCAAAAGAGGGTTAGTTTCTTGGCTTTGAGGGATAATCACAGGTAAAGTTCCCTCAACATGGGGAATCGTCCCTGAGGGTTGAGAAGTTAGAGGTTGAATGACCGTCCCTGTTGATGGGGGCAATTGTCCTTCTTCAGCGGTGATGAGCGGATCAGAAGTGATGGGCGGATCAGAGGTGGCAGGTGGAGCAGAGCTGAGGGGTATGGCCTCAGTCGATTTTGTTCTTCGTGTTTGAACCATGGTTGATGTTGCCTCCCCACAGACGGCGCCAAATGTTGTGGAATAAAAACTAGGTTGCGATTTGTAATTATTGCTAGGGTGGTTGAGCTTCGAGCTTTAATGGCTATTCTTTTGTTCATGGCTGAATCTGCCTTCACAAGATGCCTACGTACTTTGATGAATATCAAAGATCAAGCCAAAAACGTAGTCCTGAGATGAAGGGTCTGGCCCTTTATATAGGCTGTAGGAGCCTCAAAATTATGGTAGGAGTCAGAGACTTGGTGGACAAGTCTTTGAGGAAGGTTCTAGATCTATTCCTTGTAGGAATCAGTTTCCATATCAAATTGGATGCCTTGGTGGCTAAGTCTGATGGAGATAATATCCTTATCCAACTCTTATTGCTGAGCTGTTTATTTCCCCCAATATTAATTACGAAATTAATATTATAATCGGGGTTTTGGGTCCATCTGGTGGGCCCCACGTTTGGACCATTCTTGGTCTAATTAATGCCACATTAAATGTGTCCTTAGGGCTTATTTTCAGCCCATATCAAGGGGTACTAAGTAGCCTAGTCCTTATAGGTAAACTAGTGATCCTCAAAGACATGGGTCAAAAAATGTGAAAGAACAAACGACATTACACAAAAAATGTTACAGATTCAAAGGTGCAAGGCTTCCCGATAAGAAATGATAAACAAACAAAAAATATCACACAACATCAAACACACAAGGACAGGGGTCAAATTTATGGATTACTAATATACATCTCTAATTAACATACACAAAGCCTAAACGGGAGAAGCCCAGCCAGTACAAAAAACATCTATTAATAAAACATCTATAACATTACTAAAATTATAAGCATTTTAATGTTATAAAATTACAGTCTACATAAAACATTACACATTGTAATCACCACAAAATACCAATTTAACACAGATGCATACAAACAAACAGATTCATGCATACAAATAATCGAAGGAGATAAAGGAGAGAAATGAGAGAAACATGTAAACAGATAATCGAAAACAAATCATAAACATACAAACATATGCATACAAACAATTGAAAATTAACAGAACACAACAGATACATACAAACAGATGCATACATAAAAATAATCGAAGGAGAGAAAGGAGAGAAAGGGGGTAATACTTACGAATGTAGCCCAAAATCCACTTAATCGAAGCCCCAAATCCACTTAATCGAAGCCCCAAATCGAAAGCCCAAACTGGAGAAGGCCTGAAATTGAAAGTAAACAACAATTAGTCGAAGTTTAAATGAAAAACATGATCAATTAAACAGAGGGGTATATTCAATTGAAGAAATCGAAAAAGCCCCAATTGAAGAAACCCTAAATTGAAGAAGCCCCACTTTTAATCCTCAAAACGAGGGGAATATTCAATTGAGCAGCATAATTTGAAGCTTTAAAGAAGATTCAGGGAAGATTGAGAAGATTTAGGGAAGAGAGGTTTACGAGAGAGAGCGAGAGAGTGAGAGAGAGAGCGCGAGAGTGAGAGAGAGTGAAAGAATTTTGTTTATTTTGTTGTAAGTGTAAGCTTTACACTGTAAGATTTCAGACTGGCGGGATAAATGCCGCTAAAACATTTCACTGGGAACCGTGCGCTTTTACAATTTTTTTTTCTGTTTTTTTTATTTTTTTGTTTTTTTATAATATGCATTTTACATTTAATAAATAAATAGAACCTAAAAAATAATAACAATTAAATACCTTGATATTGGAAAAAAAACCTCATTCAATTGGTAAACTCTTACTTTTTAAAAAAATCAAATATTATAAAGGTAAATGTGATTTTTAAATAATTAAATAAATTTTTTGTTTAAAAATTCAAAATTGAGTTTATTAATGATATAAGGTAACATATCATGTATGTTGCTAACATCCAACACTTTAAAGCTAAGGTAACATCACGTTTGTGGCTAAGGTAACACAAAAAACAAAATGTAATATTAGGTTCACAGTTAACATGCTAAGGTAACATATGCTAGCAACATCCATGAAAAAGATGTAAGGATAGCCCATCTATGGCGTAGTCTTTTTGAGGTCGCGGGCCCTTCATAGTGCCTCGCAAGATGTAATCTTTTAACTTGGCTTCTTGTATCTTCGTACTCCATAACTTTTGATTTTTATGCTGGTTTTCAATAATAACTATCTTTTGATCTAATTATATTTGTTAAACTTCTGCTAACTGATAATATTTGTATGTATGTGCTAATCCTCTATTTAAACTTTTTCCAACCATCACTAGTACAAAAAGGGCCTATAGCATCGACCAAATAGGCTGTTGTGCCCAAAATCTCCATGGGCTACATTTAGGCCCATTAAGCTATATGGTCCAATCCTAACGAGCCAGAAGATAGATCCAGTACAAGATATGAAGACCAGACATGAAGAAATGAGCACTAGCTGAGAAGACAGTCAAGAAGCTACAAGTATCATGAGGTTCCTAATGAACCGGAAGCTGAGCAGATTACGAATGGACTAGGTTCCTCCCCGCAGAAGAGTTCAAGACAGCCTAACAGTAGTAATGAAGATAGCAAGGAGCATATGGGAACCACAGAAAGGCTTCCCAGACTAATATATTTGTTATTTGTGCAGGTATATTTTCCTAGAAAGAGGTTCCTGAGAAACAGGTTCCGAGACAGAGGTTCCTGAGAAACAGGTTCCTGAGACATAGGTTCTTGAGCACCAGGTTCCGGAGCACCAGGTTCCAGAGACATAGGTTTCTGAGCACCAGGTTCCTGTGCGTAGCTAGCCAGAAAGAGATAGACTTATTATTGGAGTGTACTTCTAGGACGCAGTTGATCCTAGAATGCCTCTAATAGATATGAGAATTATAGTAGAGTACGAACTCGAGTTCTACTCTACTTAGCCAACCAGTTCGTGGTAAACTCTAAAGGAACCTGAGTCCAACACGAACTAAACAACCTTATACAGGTAGTCAAGCAGAATCAGCTTAGCATTAGAACTATGTGAGATTGATTCCTGTATAAAGGATACGTAGGCACCTTGAGGGTAAGACGAATTCAGCTCTCTAATTTTCTCTAAAGGAATCTGAGATTATTGGAGACACCCTTGAGCTCAGCTCACCCCTACCATAAATACACACCCAAATCATCAAAAATAGCCACTTACATGAATTATTCTTGTAAATTCCAGCGGGCCTCCGAAAATCACGTTGATTACGAAAATCCTCCATCAACAATATTGGCGCTAGAAGGAGGGGCCTTCCTTGTTCGTTTGTGGAGGACAAACGAGATGTTAAACAAAACAGCGGGTAGTATTTTATGGTTCTGACTAATTCTTTGACGAAGACGTTCATGGCAGTGGTTGTCATTAAATCTCCTACATATGCAAATATTAACTATACATGATTACTAGGGTTACATGCTCGAAGAGGTAGCGTGATGATTTGACGTAGATTGCACGGGTGTACTTCTCTTGATAACCGGCTGGAACAGACATAAACACTGGTGTGCGTCAAAACAAGATCGAATGGATAGATATTGCGATACTTGTAGTGGTTTCTGAATAAAACCAGGAAAGATGGTTTAATTATGTACCAGGGATGATGATACTGACGGTAGCAGTGAATTAATGGTAGTCTTAAAATTTAAACTTATATATATATATATATATATATATACATGAGTTGCACTCCATAACAAACATCTTATATAACAAATAATAAAGAAACCTCATATATAATCTAATATAAGAGTTCCGTCATGGCACCCAATACAAAAAGTTGTTATTTTTTTACCCTCTATCCATCCAGCAAAAAAATAATAAAAAAATTTAAAATTTTTTTACTGTTCATGATGACGTCACTCATGACGTTAGCATGACGTCATCATGAACAGTAAATTTTTAAAAAATTTTATTGTTTTTTGCTGGATGGTTAGAGGGTAAAAAAATAACAACTTTTTGTATTGGGTGCCCCTAGCGGGGCCATTGGATCTATTAGATCTAAGGTGTTCTTTATTGTTTCTTATATTAGGGTGTTCTGTATGGAGCAATGGCCTATACATATATATATATATAGGCTAGCGTTCAAATAGAAACCAACCTTAGATTAGAAACTAGAAACCAACACTAAATAAATTATATTTCATTTATTTTAATGGCCCCGCTAGGGGCACCTTCACAAAAAACGTTTAAAATTCTTGGCTCTATTCAACAAAAATATAAAAAAAAACAAATAAAAATTTTTAAAAAAAAGTTACCGTTCACGTGCCACGTCATCAGGTGAACAGTAACTTTTTTTTTAAATTTTTTTTTATTTTTTTTATTTTTGTTGAATAGAGACAATAATTTTAAACGTTTTTTGTATTGGAGTACCCCTAATTTGGTCATTAGATTAGCTTGAAATATTTAATTTAGGTTTAGTTTCTAGTTTCTATTCTAAGTTAGTTTATATTAGAACAAGACCCTATATATATATATATATATATATATATATATATATATATATATAGTTGCACTCCATAACAAACACCTTATATAACAAACAATAAAGAACACCTCATATATAATCTAATATAAGAGTTCCGTCATGGCACCCAATACAAAAAGTTGTTATTTTTTTACCCTCTATCCATCCAGCAAAAAAATAATAAAAAAATTTAAATTTTTTTACTGTTCATGATGACGTCACTGATGACGTTAGCATGACGTCATCATGAACAGTAAATTTTTAAAAAAAAATTATTGTTTTTTGCTGGATGGTTAGAGGGTAAAAAAATAACAACTTTTTGTATTGGGTGCCCCTAGCGGGGCCATTGGATCTATTAGATCTAAGGTGTTCTTTATTGTTTGTTATATTAGGGTGTTCTGTATGGAGCAATGGCCTATATATATATATATGTATATATATATATATATATAGTTGCACTCCATAACAAACACCTTATATAACAAACAATAAAGAACACCTCATATCTAATCTAATATAAGAATTCCGTCATGGCACCCAATACAAAAAGTTGTTATTTTTTAACCCTCTATCCATCCAGCAAAAAAAAATAATAAAAAAATTTAAAATTTTTTACTGTTCATGATGACGTCACTGATGACGTTAGCATGACGTCATCATGAACAGTAAATTTTTAAAAAAAATTATTGTTTTTTGCTGGATGGTTAGAGGGTAAAAAAATAACAACTTTTTGTATTGGGTGCCCCTAGCGGGGCCATTGGATCTATTAGATCTAAGGTATTCTTTATTGTTTGTTACATTAGGGTGTTATGTATGGAGCAATGGCCTATATATATATATATATAGTTGCACTCCATAACAAACACCTTATATAAAAAACAATAAAGAACACCTCATATCTAATCTAATATAAGAGTTACGTCATGGCACCCGATATAAAAAGTTGTTATTTTTTTACCCTCTATCCATCCAGCAAAAAAAAATATATAAAAAAAAAAATTTAATAAAATTTAATGTTCATGATGACGTCACTGATGACGTTGTTTTTTACTGGATGGATAGAGGGGTAAAAAATAACAACTTTTTGTATTGGGAGCCCCTTACGGGGCCATTGGATCTATTATATATAATGTGTTTTTATTGTTTGTTATATAAGGGTGTTCTGTATGGAGCAATGACCTATATATATATATATATATATATATATATATATATATATATATATATATATATATAGGCCTTTGCTCCATACAGAACACTCTTATATAACAAACAACAAAGAACACCTTAGATCTATTAGATCCTTTGGCCCCGCAGGGGCACCCAATACAAAAAGTTGTTATTTTTTTACCCTCTATCAAATATGCAAAAAAAAAAATTGAAAATTATTGTTCATTGATGACGTCACTGATGACGTCATCAATGAACATTAAATTTTCAAAATTTTTTTTTTGCTGGTTTGCTAGAGGGTAAAAAAATAACAACTTTTTGTATTGGGTGCCATGACGGAACTCTTAAATTATATTAGATATGAGTTGTTCTTTATTGTTTGTTATATAAGGTGTTTGCTATGGAATGCAACTATATATATATATATGAGTTGCACTCCATGAAGAACACCTTATATAAAGAACAATAAAGAACAACTCATATTTAATTCAATATAAGAGTTCCGTCATGACACCCAATACAAAAAGTTCTTATTTTTGTATCTTCTATCCATTTAGCAAAAAAAAAAAAAAAAATTTTTTTTTTGGAAAAATCACTGTTCATGATGACTCATGAATAGTGATTTTTTTCAAAAAAAAATTTTTAAATTTTTTTTTGCTGGATGGATAGAAGATAAAAAAATAAAAACTTTTTGTATTGGGTGCCCCTGACGGGGCCAATGGATCTATTGGAATAATTGATTTTATAGTGTTCTTTATTGTTTGTTATATAAGAGTGTTCTGTATGGAGCAAAGGCCTATATATATATATATATATATATATATATGCATACAGTATGCATAAAATCAGGTTTTGCAGGTGATTCACGCACACAAATCAAAAGTCATATCAAGTCTTGAACGAAGGGCAATAGAAGAGCGTTGAAGCGACATCAAAACATAGGTTGACCGTTGGTTCGACCATATGGATATAGGTGTTGACAGTTTAACTCATTAAGAAAGAAGAAGATGCAGAACAGAGTCTTGTAGATTGTATTCACATGGTGGTTCTTATGACTACTTTTGGATGAGCAACAATAAGATGGCGGCGATGGCCTGTGAATGTCAACACTTCAGATTTTATGTAGCAATACGGTTACAACATGGATATTCTATTGTTAATTCGTGACACACCTGCATGGAAAATCGACACAGCCGTTATTGTTTTAGATCCGACAAGACGACAGAAAAGAACGCTACTGGCATGGGGATTCGATTATATGGTAAAGGCTTTGGTGGACCTTGACAGAAATTTAAATCTGTGACAACAGCGCTGTTGAAGTACAGGTGATGGAGTTTACAGTTCTAATCAAATACAAGGATTTTGACGATGGCTGTAAGCAACAACATGAAGGTTTAGGCCGCATCAGTTTTGTGGAGAACTAAAGTTTAGAGAAAATATAAGCAATTGGGGGTTGCCATTTAGAGTAGCGTCAGGTTTAAAGTGCCAGTATATATGACAAAGAAAGTGGCAACCTGGATATTTGATACTTACATACATCCACGATTACCAAGAAAAATGGGAGAAGAAGCCATAAGACGGTGCCAGGATAAAGCATATAAGCCGAGCAATATACTCATGGGTTATGATTGCAAAGGTGATATTGTTGGATATCTGTTATAATCTAAACATGTTTAGTTAGTAAAATAAAAGTAGCTGTTGGGCTTTAGTATGAGTCTTGGGCTTGGTTTGAGTCGTTGAGTAATAGCTTAGAATTAGGACCTTAATAAATGGGATGGGGTTTGTTAGAGTATTTGTGGTGATCAAGTTGTTGAGTCGTTCCTAGTTTGTAGGAACCAAATCGTACTTTCTCTATTTATTCTTGTATGCTGTTATTTTCAAGTTAATGAGATTAGAGTTTCATTCCTTTCCAGTTTATATAATCATACTAGTGTGTGTGTGTGGGTTATATATTTCTAATACTTGGTATCAGAGCTTCAAGGCTACCAAACGTATTCGTGACAGATGGAGACAGGAAAGGGCAAAGAGAGTTCTTTTGGGCTGAGTTACCCTATGTTGACAAGAACAAACTACACGGCTTGGGCACTCAAGATGAAGGTGTTCATGGAAGCACACGGGGTGTGGGAGGCTGTTGAATTCAAGGATTCGAAGGCTGTGGTTGAATCTAAGGATCCGAAGGCTGTGGTGGACGACACAGCTGAATCCTCAAAGGTTGTGTTGAATGACAAGATCGATAAGAGAGCATTGGCGATTATATATCAAGGAGTCCCTGAGGACATATTGTTGTCCATTGCTGATAAACATACATCACGAGAGGCCTGGAACGCGATTAAAATGATGTCGTTGGGAGCAGACAAGGTAAAAAAGGCGAAGGCACAAACCCTCAAGTGTGAGTTCGAAGCCATGAACATGAATGAAACAGAACAGTTGGACGACTTTTGTATGAAATTAAATGGCCTAGTCACTAATCTTAGAGCTCTGGGAGAAACAGTGGAGGAAGCTTATGTCGTCAAGAAAATACTTAGAGCAGTCCCCTCCAAATTCTTACAAATTGCATCTGCAATTGAGCAGTTTGGGAAGGTGGATGAGATGTCAGTAGAAGAGGTCGTTGGCTCGCTTAAGGCTCATGAGGAGAGGCTGAAAAGCACGATGGAACCCAATCAAGGACAACTTTTGTTGACAGCCGATGAATGGAGGAAGAAAGACAACAGCGAGGGGCAGCTGCTCTTAACTCGAGAAGAGTGGGTAAAAAGGAGAAGTGGTGGAGAAACACGTGCAAGAGAGGAGAATCGTGGAGCAAGAGACCGAAATAGAGCGAGATGCTATAATTGCCAAGGGTATGGACATTTCGCTAGGGATTGTCGTAAATCACGAAGGGAGAGAGAAGTACAAAGAGAGGCGAACCTCTCTCAGGTGCAAGAGGACGAGCCTGTATTGTTGATAGCTGAAGTGGGAGAAAACTCACTGCTGGTAAAGGAAGACTCAGTAGTGCCAAAATTGAGGGCGAGTGATGAGAATCAAAGGGAATCCCAAGTTTGGTTTCTAGATAACGGAGCCAGTAACCATATGACTGGACAGCGTGGGTCATTTAAAGAGTTGAATGAAGACGTGACTGGGAAGGTGAAATTTGGAGATGGTTCTACTGTGACCATAAAGGGAAAGGGTACAATCGCATTTAAATGCAAGAACGGGGAGGAAAGAATGCTCAAAGATGTGTACTTCATCCCAAGTCTGTGTAACAATATTATAAGCCTGGGTCAGATGTCCGAGGCAGGGAACAAGGTAATTCTCGATGGTGAATATTTGTGGGTGTATGAAGAGAGTGGGAAATTACTGATGAAGGTCAAGAGGACAGAAAATCGCCTATATAAGATCAGTTTGGAGGAGAGCAGGTCTTCATGTTTACTTACAAAGACAGAGGAGGACACCTGGAAGTGGCATGCTCGTCTCGGGCACGTGAATTTTCAAGCCTTGGAACTTATGTCAAGGGAAGAGATGGTTCACGGTTTGCCAAGACTAACTCAACCTTTGAAGAAGTGTGAAGGATGCTTAATGTCCAAACAAACCAGACAACGGTTTCCATCTCAGGCCAGTTTTGATTCCAGGAAAGTGCTGGAGATTGTGCATGCTGACATTTGTGGACCAATTACACCAACGACGCCTGGAGGTAATCTGTAAGAACCCCAAATTTTGGATATAATTAAAACTTTTTATTAAGTAATGATAAAATGAGGAACAATGATTGTAATGAATGGATATTACTTTGGACAATGATCTTGATGCATTGGTATATTGTCAGAATAGAGTAATTCGATGGTTGAGGACCTAGATAAGAATAATCTACCATCCAGGAAGGAGCTAATGGATCCTTGAAGGGAAATGAGTACGTGCATAGTATTTCCCGTACGTGCATAGTATTTCCCGTACGTGCATAGTATTTCCCGTACGTGCATAGTGTTTCCTGTACGTGCATAGTCATTTTGTGGATGTATAGTGATTTTTGAGGTTTAAGAAATTTTTCATGCCACCTATGTACGAGACATGGTATGGATATTTCGAAGTCATATTAGTAATCTACAAGGTAAATAAGTGTATGTAAACGCGATCGGAATTCAGAAATTCCAAACTTTATTTTTATGGAAAATTGGATCGAGCAGTGAAGAGCATGTCAATGCGAACAAGAAAAGAGAATTATTATATCAAGGATTTTATTTTTATTAAATACGATTTAAGGATTTAGAACAAAAACCTTCGAGTTAGAAAAACGAGCGTTCTAGAAATCGCTAGAATTTTTAAAACGAGATTAAGCGATCAAACAAACGCTTAATGAGCTTTAAAATACAACACAACACAGATATATTACATGCAAGATCAGCTCATGCAAGTCATAAGAGGATTAAGTGTGAAACAAATCAAGAACAAGTGGATTCATGAGGTGTTTGATCAAGAACAAGCCAACAATGCACCTTGTTACTCTTTTTCTTTCTAACCACAAATCTTTGGCACATGGATTGAGGGGTGACAAGGCTGGTTACATCTGATCCTTGGCAAGGGAAATATCATAGAAACATATCATTTATCAATTGAAACAAAGTGGGAGAGAAAAGCCAAGCAACTCCATCTTTCTCCATTTTCTTCAAACTGCCCAGCAAGAACCACCATGAAATAAAAATTCATATCTCAACTTCTACCCATTCATAGATCACCAAATTTTAACCATAGCTTCCTCAATATATGTAGAGTATTCGTTCAAAATTTCATAATTTTTGAAGATCGTTTGGATAGGTAAATAAATTCAAGAAAATCACCCTGTTTTTCCCCTCAAGAAACAAGACTTCGAATTTTTTGGAATTTTTAGATTTCCAAACCAAGCTTCCACTCCTTGTTTGATCATCAAATTTTTATGGTGAGTCCTATATTTCATAAAAGCAATCTCCTAAAAATTTCAAGTCCAAACTCCTTTGTTTCCATTTTCAAAAAAATCATGAAAGAGGAGGATGAATAGTGTTTCATGAACTAATCTTTGATTTTTTTTTGTTTTCATGGTTGATCTTAGCTACCCTAAGGCTATCCAAGGACTATAACAAGCTTTGTAAGGCTAGTACATACTCTCAAGAAGGTATAACACTCTTGAAACCCTAGATCAACTTTAAGTTTATGGATGTTTTTGATGAGCTAAGCTTGGTTATGATGTTAGCATGATTATAAGCATAATTAGTAAGTGATTTAGTTGAGCAAGAAAGCATGTTAATTATTGTGGTAAACTGGTATGATCTGGACTTGATGATGTTTATAATCATGTGATAAGTTGTGTGGATGCCCGGTGTGGCTTGGTTGGATTGTTATAATTTTTGGAACGTTCGATATATAGCCGTCGTAATGCCGAAATTTCGTTAACCTTAAGAAAAACAACTTGGACAGTAGATGTAACTCACTGCCTAGCTTTGCAATCTGCCATGATAGGATAGGTAATGTTCTAAGCTTCGTTTTGATATAAAGATCACGTGAAACGGACTTACGGTTTAGGATTTATGACCAAATTACTAAAAGTAGTTCGAATCCGTAAACGAAAGTTCATAACTGTAATTGAACCCTCGTAAACTATGTAACGTCATGGTGAATCTTGGTAAATAAATACTAGAGGTAAAAAGGAAGGCGTGAAAGAAAACCGTATGTCAAAAAGATCATTTTTCGATTTATTAAAAATGTTCGAGTCGAGGTTAAACGCGAACGAACCCCTAAAAGACGACTCTTTTATAACTTCGGTAAAACACTTAGAAAACGGGCGATAAAACTCGGAGTATAATATTGGTTCGTAACGATCAACCTTAGAACTCATATGACTTAAGTAGGTCCCAAGTATAAATGCAGTGACATGTCGTATTAACGAACGAATGTCGGGTCGGATCAGTGATAATAAGTAATCCACTAAAGGGGCTATAACGAGATAACTCGAGAACGTGTTTCGATTTAAGTATAACTTAACTTTTAATATGTTAAGTGATTAATCCCGAATGCCTTGGCTATTTATAGATCACCAAGCTGAACCGGGACCCGCTACCACTACCCCTTACCGTACTCGACTACCAGGCAAGTTTTAATTCCCTTCTTTTAGGCTGTTGTTGTGATTGAATAAATATATATATATGATTGCTGATATACATATGCCATTGCATGCATGCCTACTTTCAAGTTGAATTGATATACTTGTTCCCTGAATGTTATTGTTGGCTTATAAGCTAGATAGTTATACATCAGTTATAAGCCGGTTATTGTAAGACCCTCATAGAAGGGCGTATACATCTTATTCATCAAAAATAGACCGGGAGTCAATATTCCTTGATATATCGAGATTACCTCGGAGGAAAATATTTAAGTAAATATTTTCCATTATTCAGGCGACGAATATTATTTGAATATTCGTTCGAGATTATTTATTTAATGATCCTTACTTCAAATAATTATTTGAACGTAATCATTCGACGAATAATATTTGTCAATATTCATTCAGAGTCGAATTGATTATCGAATATTATTTCGAATATTCTTCTAAAGATGAGACTACTAAATGAATATTATTTGGATATTCTTTTAGAATATTATTTTATTAAATAAATATTACTTTTGAATATTCATTTAAGATATTAAATACTTGATGAATATTATTTTAATATTCATCTGAAGCTTGATTTAATTATCGAATATTATCTCGAATATTCCTTAAAGCTTGGATTACTAAATGAATATTACTTGATATTCATTTAGAATATTATTCATTAAATGAATATTACTTTATCAATATTCATTTAAATTCCTAATTAATTATGAATATTATTTTGAATATTCATCAGGGTTCTATTTAATCACCGAATATTATTTTAAATATTTTAAATATTCCTTTCAGGACTTATTAAGTAATGAATATTACTTTGAATATTCATTTGATTATTTAATTATGCAATAAATATTCTCCTGATATTTCTTCAGGGATTATTTTGAGAAATACTCTGATTAAAGATATTCTTTCATATTCCCAAATACTCCTTAAATATTTTAACTCAATAAATATTCTCTGAATATTTATTCCATACTTAGAATAACCTCGATAAGGTTTATCTTCTTCGATTATTACAGAAAATATTTCGGAGTCATATTATTATTAATCTTATATCAAGAAAGGTTCTCAGACATCATTCTTCTTTGAGTCTATCCCCTTAATAATAAGGGAACCTTACTTGGAAAATGTTATTTATCTTGTCGACTTCCCGGTCATAAAGTATTTCCCTTCACCCGCAACTCGGGTGCTGTTGACTTATTAAGTCGTTGCTTACCTTCTCATCTTTCGAGGGGTAAGATTACTGGAACAAGTTGATATCCGTTACCAAGTAATAGCTTGGGAGTTATTGGTAAATTTTCCTTTCCAACTAGATACGACTACTTTGTGGAGTCTTATCAACAAGTATTATACTTGGGGAATGGGGGACGAACGTTATATTCAGAATCATGAATTCTATTTGAACTAGGAGTCGTGTAAGAGGCCGAGTAGCGCCGGTCCATCCCCTTGGCCCAACCGTTGGCCGGGGAGAGCTAGTAAGGCGGTATACAAGTAAAGCCGTCAGTTCTTCCTTCTACCGGTAGTAAATCTAAATTGAGCTGTACGATCTCGACTGATCATCAAGATTGGAACAGCGGGCGCGGTGAATACTCCATCGTTGGTTCATCATCCAAATTCATTTATTTCCTGCAACATGATTACTGTTGGCAGAGTTGGAAAAGAGTCATAACTGGAATTGCAACCTTTTTCTTGCAAGTTCCTCTTCTTAATAACAATAAGAATATCTCGCTTACTTTGATGTAGCAGATATTTCTTCAAACAAATACTTTAAGTTACCTTGTAACTTCATCGTTCATATTATACTGGCATCATTTCCGTAAACGCATGGCATATGGTTTGAAAGATACTTTTGAACTGTTATACATTATTGTTCAGTTATATATTATTGTTGGTGGGCTATTGCTCACCCTTGCTTTATTATTATATCACAACAACAGTTAGACCAGATGACTCGCACAAGGCGCACTCGACGCGGGCGAGGACGATGAGACTACCAGAGCTGAAGAAGAAGCTATTGGTAGGGTATATTTATTCTTTCAGTACCAAGAATATGGTCTAGTATGACTTATGTAAATGGATGGCAAAGAGTATGTATTATATCGAAATTCTTTTGGATTGTAAGAACTCATAATGTGATTAATAAAAATTTGAGTGTTACTCTGATTTCATCTCTGGGACTATAACGGGTGTGTTTTATATTATTGTGTTGGGTTATAGAGACGTAATTTATTTTATGTTAAGGAAAGTTCAAGTGTTGTGGACAGAATTGGAAACCGTAACCACCGGATCCCGGACCCCGGATCTTGGGGTGTTACAGAAGTGGTATCAGAGCGTACGTTATAAACCCCAGAGATGAGGCGACGTTAAAACAATAAATTCACTAAGATAATAAGAACTCTTGCCAAGTTCATAGTCGGACTACTTAAGGTAGTGATGACGTATAAAACCTTTATGGGAACTCTTAAGTATAATGATAGTAACTTAGCTCGATATCGTATCGACGAGTAAGGTGACTGACCTTGAGGCATACGAGCAACAGCGCGATGATGCTTTATATGCTGAAGATCAGCGGGTAATTCGATGGAGTACCCTACTGGAGACCCGGAAGAGGTTCCAGCAGATAAGGAAAATCCTGTTAGGATGAGGAGCTTACCCATGGGTAATGAGGGTCGCAGCCAAAATGACTGTGATGATTAAGAAATGGTGCTCAGAAAAGTGAGTATAAAGAACCGAGATATTATTAAGAGATCTGATGATGCATGTTGAATTCATAGCCGGGCTACCAGATGTAGTACCAGCAAGAATGAAGGATTGGAAGAATTACTTGAGATCTTATACGGAAATAGATGAGAATCCTTAGAGATTTTCATCTTAACAAAGAAAGAGCTAGAGGGGTGTATGATTATTAAAGACATCAATTTAGGGTGAGGAGCAGAGTCCCTAGGAATAGTTGAGAAGGAGGCAGTAAGTGCCATATCATTTGATAAATGAATTAGTATGAATATGGTCAGTAATAATTCGCCATGAGAAGGCAGGTATCGTAGGTTGTAAATTATGGAACCAAATTGAGGTTAATAAGGTGGTTTTATTAAGGAAAATGTTCATTTTATGAATGAATCATTTAGAAAGTAAAGACATTGGGAAGTGATAGCATGATTGGATAAAGTTATATAAGGAAGTAGTAAGCAAGACAATGATCTCAGAACCTACCGGAAGATAAGACCAGTGAGTCAAGATGAACTCGTAATGAGACTATTGTCAGAGACTAAGTATAGGGTTAATTTAACTCAGTGAAATGATGAACCAGAAACGTTAGATGCATGTGACTCAGAGGAATATTAAATTCTTTCTTTCTTTGAATGGATTATAGTAGTTACCTTAAGTTTACTCCGACGCGGAATTATAATGGATCCAGTAATACGATCAGCAGTTAAAGAGAAAAATGTGAGAAAATCTTCCTGGAGCTAAAAGATGAAATTGGTAATGACCAAGAGTTGGCATTGCTTAATGGAAAAATGAGACTTTGTGCTTCCAACGACGCTTCGCATAAAGGATTATGATGTATGCTTGCGTAGCACGACAAAGTACTTGCGAATGCATTCGAACAGCACGGTCCACCAGATCGGATGGCCTTAGTAGTGCCAATTTTGTGGGACAACCAACTCCGACGATAATGTTTCTTCTGAGACTAGTAGTCAGGTAGACTGTCATTTGGTAATATTGAATATCAGGACGTATGGGTATCAGGACGTATAGGCATCAGGACGTTGCGACAAGTTTCAGTTTAAAACTGTTGATTCCCTTCTAAGGGATATATATAATTGGTTCCTCTCCAGGGGTTAAATTTCCAACCCGATGACGATTATTTCGTTAATTATGACTGCTTACGGTTCTACCTACTAGGAGGTTCATAGAACTATTCTTCAGGTTTCGAAACTGGTCTCCTTAGTGTTACCAGTCGATGGATAGATTGACCAAAATTTCCCTAATTCTGGGAAGAATTTCAACGAATTTTGGCAAACCTTGTCTTTCTGATTATCACAGAACATCATGGAAGAGAGTAGAAACTTGGGCGAACCCCGTGAATTGGGTAAAGTAACCGCTATATGGGTTGGTGGACAGACCCTGGTTATCGCGATTGATTGTAGAAATACAATGATGAAGTGAGATTGGACGAAAATAGGAAATGTAAGTAAGAAACCAGCCTGACTGAGAAATTCCAGGATTGATTTAAATGAAAAGGCTGTTATGCCAGGAATGGTAAGATTGTGTGGCACGCAGGATTGATAAGAATAGTTGAAAAGATAAAAGTGGAGGAAAGGTGACCGGAGACGGTGCCGAGTAGTTGATTAAGACTTATATGGAGTAAAGTTTTGGAAAGGTAGAAAGGTATCAAAGAAGAAGGCACTATTCCGGCAATTGCTAGAAAAGTAATGCTATTAGCCAACCCCTAAAATCATATATTTTTTTTATTTTAGTGTGGCCAGTTGAGGCCAAGTCACAAAGGACTATCAAGTGACTAGACCAGCAATGAAAGGACAAAGCAGGGTTGCTTCTAAGTAAGCACCGACTGCAAGGGCTTCTGATATGACGGAAATATTAATGAGATTGTAGGAATCTTCTACTGAACCTTTTGTAACCCATGTTTGGATTGGGAATTTACTAGACTTTTGGAATGGGGTCACCCGTACTAAAGTGATTCATGTGTATATGATCGTCCAAGATTACGAAAAAAAAAAATGGAAGTATAATGACTTGAGATGTATGATGTTAGGGTATCATGAATACCATGAATATATTATGACTGAGGAAAGTAAACAACGAAGGTTTATGAAGAGAGTATAGAAATGGTCAGATATGGATCAGTATGCTGTAGAAATTTCATCTAAGGCAATTACCTTTGAGAAGAACGATAAGTACTAAGAGATTCACGTTGAACTCGACTCGACCAATATCTTCCAAAACATCCTTGCTACCAGTACCAAGTTCTGTAAGAGAGCAGATAGACATACGTTGTCTTTGGGAAGGTCAAATAGGCTGACAACTATCTGAAAGAAGAGGTTAGCATTAAGCCACCGATCGATTATCAAATGAGAATGATTGGAAAGAGACCCTTATTAAGGATACATGATTTGATTGCCAAGTATAAAATGCAAGAATTCCTTGGCAGTTGAATTAATGATAGGATATCCATAAAGTAAGGCAAACCCTGGGGAATGCACAAGGGATGGCACTAACCCTAATAAAGACATTGTGAATTCAGATGATATGAGTTAGATTTGCTAAGGCAACAATGACCTGTAAAGATTATTAAAAAGAGTTCTGGAAAGAACAGAGATAGAATTATTAGAGTATTGATCAATGACGTTTTGATATACCCTGTACCTAGAAAATACAGGAGGATTGATGAGGACGACCTAAGAAACCTTACAAGGAAAAGCTAATATTCTGAGTTTCCAACTAGAAGTTTGGAAGAGAATGTAAGACACAATAACAATATACCAGATGATGAATGTATGAAACCCTGAGGGAGTATGGATTGAACCTATAAAGGTTGAGATTATCCTAAGATAAGGAAGGAACTAAGAAAAGAAGTATCCTAAGTAGGATTGGGAATAAACGTGATAAAGTTCCCACGGGTAGGTGGAAGCAATGACTTATGGAAAAAGACCAATAGATATATTGTTCTCCATCAGCAGAGCTTAAGGGAGAATGCTTTCACCCATCAATGATGGGAATGAGGTAGAAATGTTGGAATTGGAATATATCCAGAGAACAAGGGTTACCAGAAATTATTATTATCAGGAAAGGCCAATGAGGTGGCCGACAGTCTAAGTATAAAGGAATAATTTTAAATGTTCATACCGAGGAAACAAAATGATATTTGGAAGGACCTTGAAGGTCATATCAGAATGGAGGAATTTACATTCCTTCTGATGACTGTGCAAGAATTGATGGTAATAATAGTTTAAGTAAAGATTCGATTCCTGATGGAGTCTTAAGCAAATTACGTACCTTAGAAGGTCCCGTTTTGAGGCAAACCAGGACCATGATACAAAATTGACAAAGTAAACCGTTGAGTTTCCAGTCTTTTATGGAAGCTGCATGAGTGACAGTTTCATGAACCTGACATAGCTGCGATGCTTGAAACTCTTCTGCAAGTTTATCTACTTCATGTAATATCTACATCAAGTTCAGGAAGTGTTCCTTATGGATAAGGAATAGTGATTACTTTGTCTCCCTAAAGGATTGAAACCCGTATGGTTAGCTATTAAGGCACTACGTAAGCAACAATCGATGGTGATTCTTCTAAAAAGTAGATGACAACGTAAAGATAAAGAAAGTGCTGCTATTGATAAGCTAAATGGCATGTTGACGAATGACAAGCAAGTTTATGTTAGAGTACTTCTGCGCAAACAAGATAGAGAATATGAGGTTGATGATTCATGATGTTAAAGATATTCCCATGGAAAGAATTAATGAGACTTGGAGGGAAGGGCGGTTGAGCCCGAGACTTATTGGGCCACCTGAGAGTTTAAAGTGTTTGGACGGCGGTATTCGAGCCAGCCTTACCCCAAAAACTTATAGCACGGTCATAACGGGTTTTCATGTGGCCAGGCTACGCCAGTAAAATGCAGATGTTCAACAGATGATAGGAGTACGAGCATGTAGTTATACGACCTGGTCTGACTTACGAAAGACAACCTGTGGAAAACCACGGATAGAAAAGAACAAGTGATGAGAAACAAGGTTGGCAGAAGTAGATTATATGAATCTAAGTTAAAGGGATCGGGCCAGATTCATTTCGGAAAATTTAAATTGGAATAACGTGATGATTATAAAATAAATGTGACGGAATACCGATAAGGAGGTACCAAGTGCAAAAAGGTGTCTCAATAAAGAGGTGAAGGTGAAAGTAAATAATAGAAATGAGTAAGAATCAGATAATAAGAAGGATGTGATTGATAAAGAAAAGGCTGGGAAAGCAACTATGGAATGAGAAGCAAGGAATGTTATGAATGGGTTTCTAATGAATTCTCAGAATGACAACCTGATAGTGTCAATATTATAGTTATGAAAAAGCTAGTAACATGATATGGGATGTCAGTACTAATGATGTCAAGTGAGAAATCTAAGATTTAACCTGAAAGGTTGAAGGATTTCCCGAATGTGAGTATCGCTAAGATTGAACAAGAGTATTTGTCCATAGAATAATGGACAAAGCAGCAAGATATGTTGGCACGTGAGATTGCGATCAAATAGTATTGGATATAATTATGATTAATTTCTTCTCTAATAAACCTCTATAGTTTAGAGGTAAATTCTAAATATGATATTTTGACAATCATGAAAGCTTTCTATAATCCTTTAGAACTCTTTTCTCTTCTTCTCTCTTATTCATCTTCTTTATGAATTGAGAAAAACAACCCTTTTAGGAGGGGAGGTACTGCTACGTGACTATCTGTCTATGTGATAGAAGTCTAAGTGGAATGCCATGACTTGTTTAATTGCTTGTCAAGTACTAAAGGCTGGCCCCCTTCTGTACTAACTATGCAATATAACAAATGTTCAATTGATCATAAGTGATCTCTCAATAAATCTTTCCACTTATCTATATTGATCGAGATTGCGAAGATTAAATCAATCAGGAAATGAACAGTGCGAGCGAGGTTACCTCCGAATTCGTAGGGTGATAGTGATGCCAATGTTACTGCAGGTATCAATAAGGATAAGACTGAGTAAGAGTATAACCCGGATAGTGAGTTGTACGAAAAGTAGCAACGTTGATGATTGTAGCACTAGAAGATGTGCTGAGGAAGGATAGAACGACTAAGAATTGACCGGGAAGCTAAAAAGTGAACGACAGGCAAACGACTCTTTGCTTCCTACCTGATTCCGGGACGGAATCCTTTTAAGGAGGGGAGACTGTAAGAACCCCAAATTTGGATATAATTAAAACTTTTTATTAAGTAATGATAAAATGAGGAACAATGATTGTAATGAATGGATATTACTTTGGACAATGATCTTGATGCATTGGTATATTGTCAGAATAGAGTAATTCGATGGTTGAGGACCTAGATAAGAATAATCTACCATCCAGGAAGGAGCTAATGGATCCTTGAAGGGAAATGAGTACGTGCATAGTGTTTCCCGTACGTGCATAGTATTTCCCGTACGTGCATAGTATTTCCCGTACGTGCATAGTGTTTCCTGTACGTGCATAGTAATTTTGTGGATGTATAGTGATTTTTGAGGTTTAAGAAATTTTTCATGCCACCTATGTACGAGACATGGTATGGATATTTCGAAGTCATATTAGTAATCTACAAGGTAAATAAGTGTATGTAAACGCGATCGGAATTCAGAAATTCCAAACTTTATTTTTATGGAAAATTGGATCTAGCAGTGAAGAGCATGTCAATGCGAACAAGAAAAGAGAATTATTATATCAAGGATTTTATTTTTATTAAATACGATTTAAGGATTTAGAACAAAAACCTTCGAGTTAGAAAAACGAGCGTTCTAGAAATCGCTAGAATTTTTAAAACGAGATTAAGCGATCAAACAAACGCTTAATGAGCTTTAAAATACAACACAACACAGATATATTACATGCAAGATCAGCTCATGCAAGTCATAAGAGGATTAAGTGTGAAACAAATAAAGAACAAGTGGATTCATGAGGTGTTTGATCAAGAACAAGCCAACAATGCACCTTGTTACTCTTTTTCTTTCTAACCACAAATCTTTGGCACATGGATTGAGGGGTGACAAGGCTGGTTACATCTGATCCTTGGCAAGGGAAATATCATAGAAACATATCATTTATCAATTGAAACAAAGTGGGAGAGAAAAGCCAAGCAACTCCATCTCTATCCATTTTCTTCAAACTGGCCAGCAAGAACCACCATGAAATAAAAATTCATATCTCCACTTCTACCCATTCATAGATCACCAAATTTTAACCATAGCTTCCTCAATATATGTAGAGTATTCGTTCAAAATTTCATAATTTTTGAAGATCGTTTGGATAGGTAAATAAATTCAAGAAAATCACCCTGTTTTTCCCCTCAAGAAACAAGACTTCGAATTTTTTGGAATTTTTAGATTTCCAAACCAAGCTTCCACTCCTTGTTTGATCATCAAATTTTTATGGTGAGTCCTATATTTCATAAAAGCAATCTCCTAAAAATTTCAAGTCCAAACTCCTTTGTTTCCATTTTCAAAAAAATCATGAAAGAGGAGGATGAATAGTGTTTCATGAACTAATCTTTGATTTTTTTTGTTTTCATGGTTGATCTTAGCTACCCTAAGGCTATCCAAGGACTATAACAAGCTTTGTAAGGCTAGTACATACTCTCAAGAAGGTATAACACTCTTGAAACCCTAGATCAACTTTAAGTTTATGGATGTTTTTGATGAGCTAAGCTTGGTTATGATGTTAGCATGATTATAAGCATAATTAGTAAGTGATTTAGTTGAGCAAGAAAGCATGTTAATTATTGTGGTAAACTGGTATGATCTGGACTTGATGATGTTCATAATCATGTGATAAGTTGTGTGGATGCCCGGTGTGGCTTGGTTGGATTGTTATAATTTTTGGAACGTTCGATATAATGCCGAAATTTCGTTAACCTTAAGAAAAACAACTTGGACAGTAGATGTAACTCACTGCCTAGCTTTGCAATCTGCCATGATAGGATAGGTAATGTTCTAAGCTTCGTTTTGATATAAAGATCACGTGAAACGGACTTACGGTTTAGGATTTATGACCAAATTACTAAAAGTAGTTCGAATCCGTAAACGAAAGTTCATAACTGTAATTGAACCCTCGTAAACTATGTAACGTCATGGCGAATCTTGGTAAATAAATACTAGAGGTAAAAAGGAAGGCGTGAAAGAAAACCGTATGTCAAAAAGATCATTTTTCGATTTATTAAAAATGTTCGAGTCGAGGTTAAACGCGAACGAACCCCTAAAAGACGACTCTTTTATAACTTCGGTAAAACACTTAGAAAACGGGCGATAAAACTCGGAGTATAATATTGGTTCGTAACGATCAACCTTAGAACTCATATGACTTAAGTAGGTCCCAAGTATAAATGCAGTGACATGTCGTATTAACGAACGAATGTCGGGTCGGATCAGTGATAATAAGTAATCCACTAAAGGGGCTATAACGAGATAACTCGAGAACGTGTTTCGATTTAAGTATAACTTAACTTTTAATATGTTAAGTGACTAATCCCGAATGCCTTGGCTATTTATAGATCACCAAGCTGAACCGGGACCCGCTACCACTACCCCTTACCGTACTCGACTACCAGGCAAGTTTTAATTCCCTTCTTTTAGGCTGTTGTTGTGATTGAATAAATATATATATATGATTGCTGATATACATATGCCATTGCATGCATGCCTACTTTCAAGTTGAATTGATATACTTGTTCCCTGAATGTTATTGTTGGCTTATAAGCTAGATAGTTATACATCAGTTATAAGCCGGTTATTGTAAGACCCTCATAGAAGGGCGTATACATCTTATTCATCAAAAATAGACCGGGAGTCAATATTCCTTGATATATCGAGATTACCTCGGAGGAAAATATTTAAGTAAATATTTTCCATTATTCAGGCGACGAATATTATTTGAATATTCGTTCGAGATTATTTATTTAATGATCCTTACTTCAAATAATTATTTGAACGTAATCATTCGACGAATAATATTTGTCAATATTCATTCAGAGTCGAATTGATTATCGAATATTATTTCGAATATTCTTCTAAAGATGAGACTACTAAATGAATATTATTTGGATATTCTTTTAGAATATTATTTTATTAAATAAATATTACTTTTGAATATTCATTTAAGATATTAAATACTTGATGAATATTATTTTAATATTCATCTGAAACTTGATTTAATTATCGAATATTATCTCGAATATTCCTTAAAGCTTGGATTACTAAATGAATATTACTTGATATTCATTTAGAATATTATTCATTAAATGAATATTACTTTATCAATATTCATTTAAATTCCTAATTAATTATGAATATTATTTTGAATATTCATCAGGGTTCTATTTAATCACCGAATATTATTTTAAATATTTTAAATATTCCTTTCAGGACTTATTAAGTAATGAATATTACTTTGAATATTCATTTGATTATTTAATTATGCAATAAATATTCTCCTGATATTTCTTCAGGGATTATTTTGAGAAATACTCTGATTAAAGATATTCTTTCATATTCCCAAATACTCCTTAAATATTTTAACTCAATAAATATTCTCTGAATATTTATTCCATACTTAGAATAACCTCGATAAGGTTTATCTTCTTCGATTATTACAGAAAATATTTCGGAGTCATATTATTATTAATCTTATATCAAGAAAGGTTCTCAGACATCATTCTTCTTTGAGTCTATCCCCTTAATAATAAGGGAACCTTACTTGGAAAATGTTATTTATCTTGTCGACTTCCCGGTCATAAAGTATTTCCCTTCACCCGCAACTCGGGTGCTGTTGACTTATTAAGTCGTTGCTTACCTTCTCATCTTTCGAGGGGTAAGATTACTGGAACAAGTTGATATCCGTTACCAAGTAATAGCTTGGGAGTTATTGGTAAATTTTCCTTTCCAACTAGATACGACTACTTTGTGGAGTCTTATCAACAAGTATTATACTTGGGGAAAGGGGGACGAACGTTATATTCAGAATCATGAATTCTATTTGAACTAGGAGTCGTGTAAGAGGCCGAGTAGCGCCGGTCCATCCCCTTGGCCCAACCGTTGGCCGGGGAGAGCTAGTAAGGCGGTATACAAGTAAAGCCGTCAGTTCTTCCTTCTACCGGTAGTAAATCTAAATTGAGCTGTACGATCTCGACTGATCATCAAGATTGGAACAGCGGGCGCGGTGAATACTCCATCGTTGGTTCATCATCCAAATTCATTTATTTCCTGCAACATGATTACTGTTGGCAGAGTTGGAAAAGAGTCATAACTGGAATTGCAACCTTTTTCTTGCAAGTTCCTCTTCTTCATAACAATAAGAATATCTCGCTTACTTTGATGTAGCAGATATTTCTTCAAACAAATACTTTAAGTTACCTTGTAACTTCATCGTTCATATTATACTGGCATCATTTCCGTAAACGCATGGCATATGGTTTGAAAGATACTTTTGAACTGTTATACATTATTGTTCAGTTATATATTATTGTTGGTGGGCTATTGCTCACCCTTGCTTTATTATTATATCACAACAACAGTTAGACCAGATGACTCGCACAAGGCGCACTCGACGCGGGCGAGGACGATGAGACTACCAGAGCTGAAGAAGAAGCTATTGGTAGGGTATATTTATTCTTTCAGTACCAAGAATATGGTCTAGTATGACTTATGTAAATGGATGGCAAAGAGTATGTATTATATCGAAATTCTTTTGGATTGTAAGAACTCATAATGTGATTAATAAAAATTTGAGTGTTACTCTGATTTCATCTCTGGGACTATAACGGGTGTGTTTTATATTATTGTGTTGGGTTATAGAGACGTAATTTATTTTATGTTAAGGAAAGTTCAAGTGTTGTGGACAGAATTGGAAACCGTAACCACCGGATCCCGGACCCCGGATCTGGGGGTGTTACATAATCGCTATTTTTTATTGTTTGTTGATGATTACAGTAGGAAAATGTGGGTGTATATGTTGAAGGAGAAGAAGAGTGCACTTGAAATGTTTAAGAAATTCAAGGTCTTAGTTGAAAATGGGAAAGAAAGAAGTATAAAAATTTTGAGGACAGACAGGGGCGGAGAGTTTTGCTCAAAAGAATTTGAATTGTATTGCGAAAAGAGTGGCATCCAGAGGCATTACACAGCACCATACACCCCGCAACAAAACGGGGTGGTGGAACGTAGGAATCGCACTGTTACAGCCATGGCGAGGAGTTTCTTAAAAGAAGCAGGGCTACCAGCATATCTGTGGGGAGAGGCAGTACGCCATTCCATTTATGTTCTAAACAGGCTGCCAACACGAATTCTAAAGGGGAGAACACCGTATGAGGCATGGAATGACAAAAAGCCAGACCTAACACACATAAGAGTGTTTGGATGCACTGCCTATATGAAGATTCCCTCTGTGAAAGTGAAGAAATTAGATGATCGAAGTAAATTGACTGTATACCTCGGTAAAGAACCAGGAACAAAGGGAAGTCGATTGTACGATCCTGAAACAGGGGCTGTGCACGTAAGTAGAGACGTTGTATTCCAAGAAACTGAGTTCTGGCCTTGGAAACAAACTGAAAATGTAGAAGTATCATTCCCTGGTCATTACATTGTGATGAGCAACACGTTGAATGAATATAGTGGTGCAGTAACAGAAAATGATCCAGAACCTGTGATGCCTCAGCAAACGCCACCAGTGACGCCTCTACAAACGCCTTTGCAGTCACCAGTTACCTCTGTTAATTCGTCTACAGATGCAACAGTTGTGTCCTCTAGTGACAGCAGTGGACCCAAGAGATATAGGAGGTTGTCTGAACTCTACAATGAAACTGAAGTTGTTGATCTTATTGATGAGTTAATGTTACTAAAGATAGATGGACCAATGTCGTATGGTGAAGCCTCAGGTGATAAAGACTGGGAAGAGGCAATGAATTTAGAGTTCGAAACAATAGAGAAAAATCAAACCTGGACACTCACAGACTTGCCACCTGGACAAAAGGCAATCGGATTAAAATGGGTCTATAAGTTGAAAAAGGATCCAGAAGGGAATGTAGTAAAACATAAGGCACGTCTTGTTGCGAAGGGATACGTGCAAAGAAGAGGAATTGACTATGACGAAGTATTTGCACCGGTGGCTCATCTCGATACAGTGCGATTACTGTTAGCATTGTCTGCAAAAGAAGGATGGCAAGTACATCACCTCGATGTTAAATCAGCATTCCTGAACGGTGAACTTCACGAAGAGGTATATGTATTTCAGCCGGAGGGTTTTGTAAAGAAAGGGCAAGAACAAAAGGTGTATAAATTGTCAAAAGCGCTGTATGGGCTACGCCAAGCTCCTAGATCCTGGAATGCACGGTTGGACAAATGTTTGAGGGAGTTGGGTTTTAAAAAATGTATGCACGAGCAGGCTGTTTATACGAAAATCACTGATCGGGGTGTAACCATAGTAGGAGTTTACGTTGATGACTTATTGATAACTGGGTCAAATAAACGTGAGGTCGAGGAGTTCAAGATGCAAATGAACGAACAATTCGAAATGAGCAATCTTGGGTTATTGTCATTTTATCTGGGAATAGAAGTGAACCAGGCAAGCTTGTTTACTACATTGAAGCAATTAGCTTATGCGAAAAAATTGTTGAATAGAGCTGGAATGACGAATTGCAACTCATCTAAGTTTCCCATGGAGCATAAACTGCAGCTAGATAGAGACGAGGGAGGTGAATTGGTGGACGCTACTGAGTACAGGTGCATTGTAGGAAGTCTACGGTATCTCACACACACTAGGCCGGATATTTCTTACGCTGTTGGAGTAGTGAGCAGGTTTATGAGTGAGCCAACAGTGAAACACCAACAGGCAGTAAAGCACATTCTGAGGTATGTAAAGGGAACAGTTGATCATGGATTAATATATGTAAACGAGGGAAACGGGAAGGTTTTATCTGGTTATACAAATAGTGATCTTGCTGGAGATGTCGTGGACAGGAAGAGTACAGGTGGGATGTGCTTTTATCTGAACAAGAGCCTAATTTCCAGGACGTCACAAAAGCAGAGAGTGGTGGCATTGTCCTCATGTGAAGCCGAGTATATGGCAGCTGCAACAGCAGCGTGTCAAAGCATTTGGTTTCGTGGACTACTAGAGGAAATCACAGGAAAGTTAGTCGGGCCAGTGGTACTTCATGTTGATAACAGGTCCGCTATTGAGTTGATGAAAAACCCAGTGCTACATGGAAGAAGCAAACATATAGATGTTAGGTTCCATTTCATCCGGGAGTGCATTGAAGAAGGGAAGCTAGTGATTAAGCATGTGGTTTCACAGGAGCAGCGGGCAGACATCTTAACCAAGGCGCTAGGAAGAGTTAAGTTCGAAGAAATGAAAAGAATGATTGGAGTTGAAGATCTCAGTGCAACAACATGTTTAGCTTAGGGGGGAATGTGTTGGATATCTGTTATAATCTTAACATGTTTAGTTAGTAAAATAAAGAGTAGCTGTTGGGCTTTAGTATGAGTCTTGGACTTGGTTTGAGTCGTTGAGTAATAGCTTAGAATTAGGACCTTAATAAATGGGATGGGGTTTGTTAGAGTAATTTGTGGTGATCAAGTTGTTGAGTCGTTCCTAGTTTGTAGGAACCAAATCGTACTTTCTCTATTTATTCTTGTATGCTGTTATTTTCAAGTTAATGAGATTAGAGTTTCATTCCTTTCCAGTTTATATAATCATACTAGTGTGTGTGCGTGGGTTATATATTTCTAATAGATATGTCGACAGTAGGGATTTATAAGTATCAAATAGTAGTAATAAAATTCCTTAGGAATAGCTGGGTACAAACAATCCAATGAGATGACAACGATGGAACCTGGGTAGCATAGAATACAAAATAATAGCACGCTATGAAGCCAGCAAGATTGAGAAATAGATGGAGCTTTTATAATCTTCCTGGTAGTAACGACAGTAGACAACTACAACATATACATGATGTATCGAGAGGTGTTAGTAAGCTGATAAACGAAATGCTCACGCTACGCTGATTTATAGTTCATTCTAATGATGCGACTAAAAGCTCTGGTTGCATGAACGATGGAATAGGCTCTAGAGATACACATCTGAGTGGAGTTATCATGACTCAGATACAAAAATCTAGGTTGTCTAAACAAAGCACTGAGAAGCATAAATTCATGGTGGAGTCAGCGGAGGTCAAGGAGTTCAACCCCGGACGGGGGAAGTGATATACTAGCACTGGGGTTAACAAAAGTGACAGCTTGCAAGCCTTGTGCTTTTACAGGGAGGAGATCGAAGAAATGTTATACCCGCAAAAAGTTGATGGAAGGACCGATCATGTTTTCTTATGCAGCAAGAGAGAAAGAAATTGTTGAAGATTTACGATGCATTAATGGCTATCACATGAAGATGGTTGTAATGAAAACTGAAAGCAGGAAGGTTGCAACAGCAACAATAAAACAGAAGGCCTTGAGTTTATAGGTTCATGCACGTTAAGTAAAATACTGTGACTTGTAATATGGTGTATGCATACATGGGATATACGACCAGAGTTAAGAACGAGAAGTTGATGATGCTGACAACAATGTTCAAGTGACTAAGACCAAACTGTGTTGTTATGATTATTGCGCAAATTTGGGGAACCATACAACTAGAAAATACGGTGAGATGCAAGCATGACAAATTGTGATCCTGGTTCAAGGAGATGAATACGACGACTATAAATTGGGTGCCTGGTTCTGTTAAAGATGGTGTAGAATCAAAGGAGGAGCAGCGACATGCACTGAGGGACTGATATAGTGATACGGTACATGAACAATGGTCTAAAGCTAGGATGGTTTCAGCGATGATCGGTATTCGGAGGTGTTGAAGATTTAACTCGCGGAAGAAGCAGATACATAAATTAGAAGAGAAAACAGAATCGATCGAAATCAACCCTGGACAAAGGAAGCGATGAGGTTACATTAAAGATGCATTGTTAAGCAGAGATATAGAGATTCAATTGTTAGGAATCTGCCCGATTCCCGGCGAATGCGGAAGCAAATTGGTAAATATGTGTGCTTAGATCCCACAAATATACTTGATAGTAATAAAGCAACAAATCAACATTACAGTAAAAGAGAAAAGAGATTTAACGTGGTTCGGCCCAGCCTACATCCATAAGAGAAACAACTTCACACTAGATAAAAGAGATTACAATATCCGGGTATCCGGCCCCTGAATTTTATACACAAATTCAAGCCTACGATACCTATTATGTATATCCCCAACTCACTGAATTGTTTATCTCAAAACCTCCCATATCACTGTTTCCCGACAACCTTTCCTTCTCTCCCTCTCCCAACCCGGACAGTGCCACACAACCTGATAGAAAGACCTCTGCAGCGGGACAACCTCCGATGGCTGCAGTTAGACCCAAGTACCCTAAGGAATAGTTTAGGCACGAGGACCTTCTATACCGACACTTCCTGAAAGCGGGCTAAACCGGCTTTCCTACTAGACGGACTATCTAGCAGCTATATAGAGAGAGAAGAGAGAATTATGTTTTTGATGTAATTTTACTAATGAAGGGGAGGGGGTATTTATAGTAGGAAAAATGTAGTAGGTGGGGAGGGGGTTGGTGAAGATTGGTTGGTGAAGAGAAGGTTGGTGGAAAGAAAGAGTTAGGCAGCAGCCTAACAATCTCCAACTCTTTCCAAACTTACAGCTCTTCACTTGCACTCCATACCTGCGCCCTGTTGGCACAACTCCAACTTTTCCTCGATACGTATCATTCCCTACAACAAAACTCCCCCCGAGTCCAAGACTCCAAACTATACCCTAGTTTGCACATTCATTCTCGAATGCCCACTTGTTATACGCACAAGTGTACCATTGACCTCTATTTCTCTAACTACATACATGTGAAGCAATCTGTTGTATGCATACATACTCACTTGATTCATGTTGGCCAATCCCATATGTAGTCCATCACACACGCAAGTGTGACCGTCACACACATAGTGTGACAATCGATCTTTCATTTACTCCCCAACGGAATATCAAACAAATCAATCTGTTGCATGGTTCACTACTCACTTGATTCGTGTTGATCGATGCCCATATGCAGCTGCAACACACCAACTACTCATTGATGTCGTGGAAGCTCTTCGACCAAGCATTTATCCCAGCAGTCTTTGCACCATCGTCTAGACTGGAAGGCAATACAACCGCAGCAGTATCCTTCAAGTCACTCTTCCCTCGTGCACGAGATAACCAGATTTTCGAAGTTCCAGTACGTTCTGGCCACGTACTAATCAGACGATATATTCCCCCACGTAGCTCTCCGTTCATCCGAACCACACGACCTCTTTTGATATTCATAGCTCCCCCTACTACAGAGCATCTGTAGCCTTCTGAAGCTAAACGACCAATAGATATTAGATTTTTCCTTAGCTTAGGCACATATCTTACCCCGTTCAAGCTGCGAACTAATCCATTGAACATTTTGATTTTCACAATTCCAATCCCCTTGATCTTACAAGTAGATCCATTAGCCAAAGAAACTGTTTCATTTTTTGTATCTTGGAATTTGTCAAAATGCTCCCTCTCGGAACATACATGGTAAATGACCCTGAGTCTAATATCCATTCTCCTGGAGAACTAGTGCCTCGATTGAAGATAGTGCAAACGTCTTCACAATCGAGACTAACCACAGCCAATGATGCATCTGGATCCTTCTTATTAATCGGACAATTCGGCCTAATATGACCCCACTCCTTGTAACCAAAGCACTGCATGCCCTTTTCACTGTATCTAGATTTACCCCTGCTATTGGTAGATCCTCTCACAGCACCCCTTCCTCTATTATTTTGACTACGCAAAGCCAAAACTGTCATTCCATCCTTGTCACCATCCTGGTTCTTCCTTCCAGCATTTGACAAAAGTGCTGACTGAACCTCCTCCATTTTTAACGTGTCCTTTCCGTATAAAATGGTTGTGACCAAATGATCGAATGACTCCGGAAGCGAAGTAAGAAGAATACGGGCCTTATCTTCTTCCTCCAATTTTACATCAACCTTTTCAAGTTGATCAACAATACCATTAAACACATTCATGTGCTCAATAACATTGCCTTGAGCTGCCATCTTCAGCTTGTATAACTCGCGCTTCAGATTTAACTTTGTAGTCAAGTTCTTCCCGAGATACAATGTCTCCAACTTTGACCATAATTCCTTCGGCGTGCTTTCGTCAACAATATTATTGATAATATTATCTGCAATTTATAGTTTGATGGTACTCATGCATTGCGACTCAGCATCCTCCCAATCTTCAGCGCTCATTGTTGTTGGCTTTCCCTCCTTCCCATTCAAAGCCCTTGCTAGCTTCTCTTGGGTTAGGATATCCTTTACCCTTCTCTACGAAAGAGTAAAACTTCCTTTACCATCATATGGAGTCACATTGAATCCTCTAATACTTGCCATGATCTCCGTTTGCACACAAAAACCAATCCAAACAACTAAATCAATTGGCCAGGTAAGTGTAAGAAACAATGGGAGCACTTTCGTCAAAACGGCGCCTTATTAGACAACCACTTTTCTTAACGACTTTCCTTCGGTACCAATAATTTAGACACAACTACCTCTGATGCCAACTGTTAGGAATCTGCCCGATTCCCGGCGAATGCGGAAGCGATTTGGTAAATATGTGTGCTTAGATCCCACAAATATACGTGATAGTAATAAAGCAACAAACTAACAATACAGTAAAAGAGACAAGAGATTTAACGTGGTTCGACCCAGCCTACATCCACAAGAGTAACAACTTCACACTACATAAAAGAGATTACAATATCCGGGTATCCGGCCCCTGAATTTTATACACAAATTCAGCCCTACGATACCTATTATGTATATCCCCAACTCACTGAATTGTTTATCTCAAAACCTCCTCTATCACTATTTCCCGACAACCTTTCCTTCTCTCCCTCTCCCAACTCGGACAGTGCCACACAACCTGATAGAAAGACCTCTGCAGCGGGACCACCTCCGATGGCTGTAGTCAGACCCAAGTACCCTAAGGAATAGTTTAGGCACGAGGACCTTCTATCCCGACACTTCCTGAAAACGGGCTAAACCCGCTTTCCTACTAGACGGACTATCTAGCAGCCATATAGAGAGAGAAGAGAGAATTATGTTTTTGGTGTAATTTTACTAACGAAGGGGATGGGGTATTTATAGTAGGAAAAATGTAGTAGGTGGGGAGGGGGTTGGTGAAGATTGGTTGGTGAAGAGAAGGTTGGTGGAAAGAAAGAGTTAGGCAGCAGCCTAACATCAATCCCCAAGTACATACGTGATCTGGGTAATCTTCACAAGATAACTGGGGTAATTAGGAAAGGTAATGCCCAGGGATTAGCTAGTAAAACAAGTTGTAATTTCACTGGAATGACGAAAAGTAAACAATAAATGAAGCACTGCTAACGGAATACATGTAATAGTATACCTGCAGTGCTAAATAATGCAGAGCAGGATGTAACTAAGGCAAAAGGAGAATGTTGAGGTTATAAGGTTGCGAAGAAAATCGATGATGTTGTACCAGCGGCCAGCTTGATGAAACAATCAGGAGTGAAATAAAAGAGGAGCAAAGAAAGTTACAGATGACTTGTATATGTAGGTTATACGGCCAGGAAGCTTGCTGTATACAAGGAGCCTATAGATGAGTTATTCACGTGTGAAAGATGCTTGAGGAAAGAAGTCCAATGCGGAAAACCAGAATTCTGAGGCTTCAAATTTTGATCCAACTTGGCAGAATAAACTGCTTTGATTGGGAAGGTTGTAGGTTCACACTACGCCATAGATGGGCATATGTAACGCCTCTCTGATGTTACAATAGGCCCGAAAAACGTTACTTTAGATCTATTGTAACACCAGGAGGCGTTACGTTTACGAGCATTACAATAGATACCCTAATGTAACGCTTTTCTTCTCTATTGTAACAGTAGCAAAAGTATTACAATAGGCACCTATTGTAACACTAGGGGCCCAATTGTAACACATTTTGAGTGTTACAATAGCTCAGTTCAATTTTTTCAGACATGGCACCATGTGCATACGTGGCATTAGGTGGCACCACGTGGCCACGTGGCAACACATGTGGCGCCACGTGGCACACTGTGTACACGTCACCAGCCTCTATTGTAACACTATACTGGGCAATTGTAACACATATTAAGTGTTACATTTGACTTGGTAAATATTTTATAGGGGGCCCACATACCCTATTGTAACACCATTTTTATCTGTTGTAACATTATTTTCTATTTATTGTAACACTATATATTAACAAATGTAACACTACAATAAGCAAACGTAACGGTAAATTTTTGAAATTTTGAAATGTAGGCTCTGCATTAATAATATTCCCAGCCAACACAACAAGATCCACTACATTAATTCCAAACTACATAATAAAAGCTAAACATGTGTTCATGAAGATAGTGCTTAATATAATAGGGAACATTCGCACAAGAATTTTTGTTTCCTCCACTTGTGTCATTGTACATGTTCTCCACGGAGCTATGCTAGCAGAATCGGATGAATCTGTGGTCCTTATAATTGCTGCACGATCGAAGAACCTGCCACACATTTGGTTCGATTAATATTACTTCTCTTTATAAAATAATATATAAACATGACTATAAGGACGATGAATAAAAACATTTTAATTATCAATCACTTACTTGAACTGCTCTGTTTTCTTGAGAATCTCATCTCCAGTTCCATGTTTTACGTCATGGAAGCCATCAACAGTTTCTGGCAGAGGAAGATTTCTGTTTATAATTGCAACTACAAAAACCTGCAATATACGAGTGAGTGGACTTCCTTTCGGCATCTGTTGCCTATAAAAAGATTTTCCAGTATACAAACACAAGTCCGCAACTAGTACTGCTAGAGTAGACACCAAAAAGCCCCAGTTCCAACCTTGAAATGTATTAACCCAGACCAAGAAAGTAACACCAAAGATAGACCCAGTAACAATGGAAAACAATAACCAGTTGAAATATACAGAAAGGGATGCTGCCTCTTCAGGATCTTCTTCATCAAACTGATCAGCTCCCAGTGAGGGAACCGCTGCTTTGAGGCCACCTGTCCCGATTACGACAAGATAGAGACCTATGTATAGCATGGCAACTTGGCCACTGTCCGAAGATTCGCATTGATTCATTAGTAGTGGTGGAACATCTTTGCAAGGAGGTGGTCTCAGCTCTTTGAAGAATGCCTGTGTTGCTAAGACAGCATAACCCTGATGGATAACAAATTCTTGATCAAGTGTTTAAGCAAATCAAAGAACTTAAAAGTAAGTGGTGATACAGCAAAAAACCTCAATCAATAAAATACCCTTGGGATCGAAGAATTTTATTCATTTATCGAGCTTAAAAATACACGGTCCCATTATGTTGGACCGGAAAATATAATTGATTTAACGAGGTTAATCAATTAGATCTGTTAGGATGTAATAAAATTCTTGCAAATTATCGAGCAGCTAAAAGTGCATACGACATACCAAGACTTCTATGGATCCAAAGAGGATAGAGCTTCTGTATCTAGACAAGTATGTATCGCATACAAATCCTCCAAATAATGATAGTAAATACGCAGTCCCCGTGTAATTTGTGAGCATCGTGGCTGATTTGGTCAAGCTAAAGTTCATGTATCCAAAGAAGTAAGTAAATAAGCTCACTGCATTGCCTATAAATGCCACGTTCTCAAGCCCTGACGCCACTGCAAAATTAAAACATAAAATTCACATCCGAGAAGATTAGGAAAAACTAAACAAAATTTTAAATATTGTATAGTATTAGGAAAATAAAGTACAAAGTACCATATATAAACAGAGTAGATTTTACTCCTCCAAGTTTCTTTTTCTGTTTAGGATTGGTTCCCATATCTCCTGCGTACCATATATAAACAGAGTACCATATACAAAGTACCATATATAAACAGAGTACAATAGAAGGGGTTCTATTGCTAGTATAAATTACAAAGGGAAGGGAGGAATCGAATCTATGACCTATCGTCAGTCAATGGAACCTCAACCTTCGCCACAGAGATATATGATCAATTGGATTGTGTGCTTGATAAATTCACTAGAAGAAATAATAAGTCCACCCATAAAGGCATAAGCATTCTAGTTAAGAATTTGTATAATGATAAATTGATAATTGTAGTTAAGTTGTATGTAATTCAGAGCAGGTTCAGAGCCTCAGTCTCTGTTAAATAAATATTACTTGTTGAAACCATCAGTTACCTAACTATAAATATAATTAACCATAAAATCTTGCAGCCCGAATTAAAAAAATATGATACTACAACTACAAACAATATTGTCAGTAACGTAGGTACCACACTAACTTGGCATTGTCAGCATGTTTGTAAAATATATAATTTGTTGCCGAACATGAGATACAGTTATATAACTTAGATATCATGATACGTTCATACCAAACTAGCTAATCTATTACCATGTCAACTTCAATCTATCTATCCATACAATACTTTTATAAGCAAAATAGGATATTTTGGTACAATTCATATACAAGAATGTATTCTTTTGATAAAAAAACAAAAAAAATAAATATATTTAGTTGGTCATTAATTTGGTATACTAAATTGGTACATTAAATAACATTCATAAAAGCATAGGCAGCGTAGCATCATTAACAAAATAATTAGTGCATGATAAAATATAGGACAAGAGAGGGAGGTTTAACTTACATCTCTGATGTAGGGAGAATCTGGGTGATCCAATAGGACTTGCATTTGCTTGGCAGTAAGTTTCATGGTGAAAAACTTATAAAGAAGGCAAAAAGCTGTAGAGGGACCTCGACAATTCCCAGTCATCCATGGTTCCACATGGTCCACTTGATTGTAAATCTCGTCAATGACATCATAAAAAGTTTTGAAACAATAAAGCTCTTTAAAATAATCAGAGGAAAGAATGTTCATACAAAGAACCTTTTCGAGAAGCTGATCAATTTGCTTAATTGGTATCTCCATCCAACAGATGTATGAGGCAAACCCTGTAGAAATTATACTAGAAAATGAAAAGCTGCATATAAAGACATAGCAATCTGAATTGAAATTATAATGAAAACCCCAATTAATTCTTGAATTGTAAAACCAAGGAGAGAAGATAATTGCAGCTTAAAGAGGAAAGACCTAAAAATTAAAAATTAAAATTAGGGGTTTTGAAAGGCCAGTAAGTGTTGTGTTGTTGTGAAATTAAAGATTCAAGGAACGAAATCAAGGAGAGATATAGATATAGATATAGAAACATGGTTGAAAACAACAAACACAGATCTTGAAACAAAATAGAGGATGCAAAAGATGGAGTCTTTTCATTACCTTGAATCCCAGAAAGACAGAGAGATGTTACAGTTTATGTGTTACTTGTGTGTGTCTTTTGAATTATTAAATCGTCTTTTGTAATTTAATTGAATTATTAAATTTATTATAATATAAAAATAAAAATAAAAATATATCACATGTATTAATATATAGTATAAATTAAAAAATTTATCACTTAAACATACATAAATATCATGTTCATGTAAAAAAATATAAAATCGTCGAAGAAATCATTTTACATATAAAATCGTCTACTTTGACTAGTTTGACCGTTATAAAGCCAAACCAAATGGATTAGGAAATTTTTTTAAAAAATTACCACATCACTAAAATCGTTAGATCATGACATCCGTACTCCATGCTGGCAGTTCTAATATATTATTAGTTTTTAATTTATTTTTTTAATCATTTTTCATAATTTTTAAAAAGTCATACAAAATATATGTTATATATTTATATATAAATTTTAGTGATAAAAATATTCTAAATTTTTTACTATATTAATTCTAATATTTTAGTGAGAGAAACCATCTAAATATATTATATTATTTTCATAACATATTTATTTTATTTAGTACTTATTATTATTATATGAATTTCTAAAATTAATATTTAATCCAAATAAGGAGTTCGTTAATTTAAAATCAAAGAGGGTTTTCATTTTCCGGAAATTGGGTTAAAGAGTAATAGATTTATTAATTAAAAGTTATTAAAAAAATAAATATTAGTATTAAAAATTTTAAAAAAATAGTAAAATTCAAAAACTAGTATTACCTATTGTAACACCACGGTGTGGTGTTACATTTCACGTAACACCGTAATTTCAGAGTAACACTAGATATATGACTAATGTAACACCAATGGAGCGGTGTTACAATAGGTATGAACTTTACTAGCTATTGTAACACTATTTGTGTAACGCTTACAAAAAAGCATTACAGTAGCCCACTTATGGCGTAGTGTTAGTATGATATACCATCTGAAAGGTATCGGAGTCTAGTTTTCAGCAAAATTTACGGCTTGTAAAACCACCTTGTCTACAGGAAGTTATCCCATTTTTAGTCAGAGGTGATCAAGCTGTCCAGGATTCAGTTCTAAGTAAAGTATTTGCATTAAGATGTTAAAGCATGAATACGAGGAAGAAGCATGACAGTAGCTGATGCCAAGTTCTAAATTTGATAACCAAAAGAAAGAGGATCAGTAACACATGCGGAGGGGACGACTGTGCTAGATTGTGAGGTTTGGCGTCTATGTTGGCCCGCTAGCTTACATAATTGCTACGATGTATAAGATGATCGAGTTGCATAGGAAAAGGAACTAAATACTAACTTCTAAAAGTTAATAACAACATGACAGTATGAGAAAGCGAGTTGACATCATGGATTAACGCAAGCCAGCAATGCCAATTCTCAATAGAACATAGAGCTAAGCTTACTATCTTGTCCTATTCTTTAATTCTACAAATATGCATATTATGCCATGCATGCATTAAAGTATTTAATTGAATATAGAAAATTCATGCTAGAAATCCACAGCAGACATATTTAATGAGTAAATTAAAATGAATAGCATGCATCCTTGAGAGATATAAACTAGAAATAGATGTGATGAATTAAGTCTAGCAGTAGATCCCCGAAGCAGCATAGTAAGAGTGTTCATTTGACTAGCATGCCAATAAAAAATAAGGAAGTCATTAAAAAGAATTAGATTTAATATTCTACATAAATGACCTAAAACAAATATTTGCATGAGACATACATAATAGAATGCATGTGCATACTATGTGTTCTAGTTATCATATTCATTAATGTGCATTAATCATATCATGAATATGTGTTGTTGCATTGTATATATGCTTGCAAAATTGAGATATCGTGCAGGATTGCTCGCTAAACATTACAAAAGTAAAGTGAGGAGCTCCATTCAATTCAGTGAGCTGCTGGAAATACTTTGCAAATAATCTCTCTCAACATCTCTTGTTTCTTAAAATGAGTTAGCTCGCGTAAGCTTAGAGGTGTTGTATTTGGATATCTGTATTTGATATAGAGGTACATTCTCGATATGTACTGTAAGAGGTTGAAGAAGTATGAGAAAAAGAGGTATAGCGAGATGATTCAAAATATAAATAAGAATGAAAAAGGTCTACTAGCAGAAGGTTCCGGAACCAGAGGTCTCCCCCCGCATACAAGAATTTTGCTGACGAGTAGATACTTGAGTAAGGAGGCCAGAAAGATGAGGTCTCGAGAAGAATATACCTCACTCATGAGGTCATATGATTTGAAGAAGAAATTAGAGGAAAAGTTGAAGCTATAAGCAAGAATGACACGAAGAGGTTATAGTATCGATCAAAGCATTAAATAATAATAAGTATGATTTGAAGAAGAGATTAGGTCACTAGCAACCTCAAAAAAGGAACCTCATTCAGCGATCTGATAGACATAGATGATGTTGATTTATGAAAGCTTCAGATAAATTTGATTTGACAAGAGTAACTTTAATAAGGGTAAACAGTTCAGGTCCCCCAACAGATAGAAGGGAACCTCTTGAAAATGAAAAGAAGTGAAGCTCAAGCTGAAGAAAGCACGCATTACTCAACTACATAGACGAATATTCAGAAACTTGTTAGAGAGCGGTTGACATGATGATTAGAAGTGGTATTAGCAAGACTAGAGAAGTTGACATTTGTTATGATAAAAGAAATGGAGTATTTTACCTCAAGATTAATAAAGAATTGTGAAGCTTCCAAAATCTAGTTCTCCATCGAAGACAAGCTTGGGTAGTAAATTACTATTGCACATGATAGTTTGAAAATTGAGGATTTCAAATTGGAAATTGAGGATTTCAAATTTTTAAGAATTCAGGTCTAGGAACCTCACGATTAGGTTCGGGAACCTCATAGCTTAGATTGGGATCGGAAACCTTGCTGAATGATTTGGTTTTGTACCTTGAAGAGCAGCATGCTTGCATCATAAACATGTCAATGAGTTTTCAGATCTAAAAATACAAAGTTTAATGGAGGCTTCCACTTCATATCAGATCAGTCTAGAGAAAGATCCAGGTGATGCCTCTCCATGCATGCTCACATATTCGTAAAAACCTCCCAGGTACGCGCAACAAACTCTTGCTATACATAAAGAATGCATAAACATCTATGTTGTTGAGGTCTTACATGAGATAAAGCTATGATTATGTCTTGATTATGTTTCTAGATGTTAGAATGCACATTTACCTGCAGCTCGCAGGTTCTTTGATATTTACCTATATTTAGTAGGTTCCTTATTATTTACTAGCACCTTGTAGGTTTCTTAATGTTTACTTGCAGATCGCAGGTTCCTCGATATATACATGTAGCTTCCAGGTTTAGTTATATTTACCTGTAGCAAACAGGTTCTATGTCACTCACCTGGATCTTCTGGTAATAACTTCCAGGTCTAGTTGTATTTACCTGGATATAGTAAATTCATTGTTATTTTCTTGTAACTGACATGTTGCAGGTTCAGTCATGTATACCTGAAGCTTGTATGTGATAGCTTTCAGGATCATTGATATTGATTAAAATCCAACTATAGACAACTTTTGATTAGCAGCTTCCTGCTAAAAGTTCCTGGCCAGCTGATACTTGAGCAGAAGAAAGTGTTCATACAACAAGAATTCTTAGGGATTCACCTTGTGCCCGGATTCACTTGGTGCCCCTAGCATTTGAAATGATTTACCTTACACCCTATGAATTCTCTAAGTGCCCTTCTCAGGGCTCACATAGAGCTCAATTGGATTCGCTTTATTATATATCTGTAGTTAACAGATCTTATGTCTTTCACCTGTAATTTCAGGTTCACTTGTATTTTTCCGAAGCTCATACCAATAGCTTCCAAGTTCACCTGTAGCCAACAGGTTCATATGAAGAGATTCCGGTGCACATACCGCGAGAGCTTTGTATCCATGAAGGATCACATAATATCCAATTGGAATCACGTAAGTCTTCGCCAGATTAGTATTCTGATTAGACAGCATGACATTTCTTTTAGCAAGCATTGATGATAGTAGAAGAAGATTTATTTTGCTTATGATGAGGTTAGTCTTCTTTGTTCTTAGAATGATGATGATGATTATAGCTTCCTTATTATTCTTTTACATAACATTAATTACCCAAAAGAACTGGGGGGTAGTATTCTTACTTAGACAGTATTATGCATGTTTGATTAGCTATTTCACATGCCAAATTGAAACTTTATAAGTGCTTGTTTAGTACTTATTCTATGAAACAGGAACCTGTGGTTAAGGTAACCTGTAGCTTTTATAATATTCATGAGGCATGAGTATGATTTGATAGAATGCAGATAGAATGTGCAGACAACGATTGATTGATCAGAATTAGCTTATAGACAGATTGTGTTGAGAAAAGTATTAAGTCTCAGGCAGCTTCCTGAGCGAGAGATAAGTCTCAGGTAGCTTCCTAAGCAAGCATTGAGATAAGCCTCAGGCACCTTCTTGAGCAAGAGAAAAGCCTCAGGCAGCTTCCTGAGCAAGTATTAATCCTCAGACAGCTTCCTGAGCAAGTATTAAGCTTCGGGTAGCTTCCTGAGCAAGTATGAAGCCTCGGGCAGCTTCCCAAGCAAGTTTTAAATAAGCCTCAGGCAGCTTCCTAAGCAAGAGATAAGCCTCAAGCAGCTTATTGAGCAAACATTGAGATAAGCCTCAGGCAGCTTCTTGAGCAAGCATTGAGATAAGCCTTATGCAGCTTCCTGAGCAAGCATTGAGAATTAAGCCTCAGGCAGCTTCCTGAGCAAGAGATAAGCCCCAGGTAGCTTCCTGAACAGGGATTGAGATAATTTCTGAGCAAGCATTGAGAATTAAGCCCCAGGTAGCTTCCTGGGCAAGAGATAAGCCCCATGTAGCTAGACCTGGCAATTCGTGTCGTGTCGTGTAATTTCGTGTCGTGTAATTTCGTTTTTCGTGTACTAAATATGTTACTTGGAAACGACACGAAATGTAATCGTGTACCAACATGTTGTACCTGGACACGAACTGGTTTAAAACGACATGACACGAAATTACCTGTTTTGACACGATTTTTTTCGAGTCCACGAAAAATAACACGAACTGGTACCCGAAATGGTACACGAACTGGCAAGAAATTAAAATTACGTATAATATATATGGTTATAAATATAAGTATATATTTTTATAAAATTATTTGTAAAATTTACAAAATAAGTTATAAAAATATTATATAGGTGTATATATATTTAAAATATTTATTAAAATATTTATATATGTCGTGTACTTTCGTGTCGTGTCGTGTACATAAAGAGTAAACCCAAACACGACACTAAATTTTCGTGTACATTTTCGTGTCGTGTACTGAAAATGTAAACCCATACACGAAATTTTCGTGTCGTTTCATGTCGTATAAATCGTGTCGTGTCCAAAATTGCCGGGTCTACATGTAGCTTCCTGAGCAAGCATTAAGATAAGCCTCAGGCAGCTTCCTGAGCAAGCATTGTGATAAGCCTCAGGCAGCTTCCTGAGCAAGCATTGAGATAAGCCTCAGGCAGCTTCCTGGGGAAGCATTGATTTAAGCCTCAGGCAGCTTCCTGAGCAAGCATTGATTTAAGCCTCAGGCAGCTTCCTGAGCAAGTTTAATTTAAAAGCCTCAGCTGACTGAGCAAGACATTTTAGTAAAAGTCTCAGATTCCTTGAGCACATGATTAAGAAGCCCTGTTGGCAGGCATCTAAAGTCCTGATGGAAGGCATCTTAAAGGAACCTGTATGGAACCGAGACTAGCATACAGGAACCTGAGACTATACGTCTCACCCCTCCGTGGAGCCGCGTCAGGAACGAGAGGAAGTGGGAACTTGTGTGGAGCCTAGACTGACACACTTGTTCTTAAAGAGAAGCCTAGTAAGCTCTCCCTCATGTGGAGCCCCCACTGGCACATGGGAAGAAGGGACTCAGTTCCTTAGCATTTACCTTCATAAAATGTCCAGCATGAGACATGAAGAAGAAGGAAGTAGTATGGAGCCCATACAGGCATATCACTCCTTAAGGGGGCTATAAGCTTCCCCTTTATGCAGAGCCGAGACAGGTGCATAAAGAAGAGGAATCTACATGGACACCAAGAATGGCACACAGGTTCCTAGAGTTGCCTCGAGGCAAGAGGGACCAACATGGAACCTAGACTCGCATGTTGGATCCTAGATTTTTAGGATTGGAAGCCAAACAAGTGACCTTTCCTAGAGTTGGCCTGTACTTAATTAATAGGATTAGTTTACTAACACTAATTATCTTTTATGTTTTATGTTTCTTGTTTCATTTTGCAGGATTAATATTTTTTATGGTTATTCAACAGTGGCCTTGGAACAATTATTCAGGGTTAAAGTTAAAATTAAATCATGGGACCATGGCAGTTAAGGTTTTGCAAACGCTATTCGAAATATGAAGACAAGAGGTTCCAAGTTTACAAGTAAGTGGTTAAGATATCACTAAGTTATTTGAGACATTTATCTTGAAAAGATTATAAGTGGAAGTATGAATGTGATCTGTTTCCTACAATGGGTTAGCCCGCGTAAGCTTGAATGCATAAATGTGGAAACTATATAATTCTTTAAGTTACATTACGATGGTTACTCAACCGTATAAAGAAGTGTTTTGTGAAGATGAAAGAAGTATACAGTATTCAGAAATAAAGCAAATATGAAGAATGTATGCAAAGGTGAACGAGCTAGACAATGTATAGCAAAAAGAGCTGCACGATATCTAGATATGATGTGAATATGAAGAAGGTGCAGATAAAATGCATAAGTTGAACAGATTTAAGTAAGAAGGAGGTATAAGATAAAGTTTATTGCAGAGGTTTGAATGTTCTAAGTAGAGTAAGCAGTGGAGGTTCTTAGGAAGCTATCCAGGTGGTTCAAAAGGTTCCAAGGTTGTTTTATCCTACGAATAATGGAGATTCCTGGGGTTATAAGCAAGCTATCATGGTAATCAATGAAAGCATTGGATGAGAGATCAGTTCATGCAAATCGGTTTGGAAGAAGAAAGAAGTATTGCTTGAACAACCAGAGAATATTTATGACGAGTTTCGCAGTATAGCGATGATGATCTACTAGAAGACAACTTCAGAAAAGTTTTCAGGTTAGTTTTCAACAAGATCCTTTGATTTTTGATTTGAGGATTTAATTTGGAATCTACATACAGAAGCGTAGTGTGTCCTGTTTCTTACACCGAGTTAGCTCATGTAAGCTTGGATGCACGATGTAAAAGTTATGTATTTTCCCAAAAGGAGTAAAATAAAAGTTGAACCTCTAGCTTGGAAGCTGTTGAGGTGCCACTCGCTTTTCAAGACTTCTAGATATACAAAAGACGTGTGAAGACATTGAAGACAACACTAGTAGAAAAAGGGCCTATAGCGTCGGTCAAAACATACTTTTAGCGTCGGTCAAGTGGCGTAGTATATGCAGGCGACACTATAGGTATGGGTCTGTAGCGTCGGTTATTTAGGCGACGCTTAAAATAGTTATAAGCGTCGGTTAACTGAAACGCCGACGCTATAGGTATAGTCATATGCGTCGGTTAACTGAAACGCCGACGCTATAGGTATTGTCATAAGCGTCGGTTAACTGAAACGCCGACGCTATAGGTACAGTCATAAGCATCGGTTACCTAACACCGACGCTATAGGAATAGGAATTAGCGTCGGTTACGTGAAACGCCGATGCTACAGGTATTGGCCTATTGCGTCGGTTAAGAAGAATGCCGACGCTTAAAGTCTTTTTTTAAAATTTTTTATTTTATTTTATTTTATTACCTTTCCCTGCTGTCTTACATACACAATACGGCCCAAACAGACTTTGATCAGATACTATATATAACAAACTACAACAATTAAACCATAACACACAATAAATATATTACACAAGCTCTCAAATAATATAAATACGATTTCTAAGGAAAAGTATCGTTCAATGTCGTATTATTACCAGTCAGACAATCACTATAATCATATTAGATGCACAATAAATGCATCAAAAGTTTTACCCAAATTCAAGATCTCACTCTTAAGGCAGTACAAGTTAACTATCTTTGCTCATTCAAGATCTCACTTAATGCAGTACAACTATCTTTACTCGTTCCTCTTCTAGCCGGGTTAATACCAGTTCGAGTGATACGGATGGTGGCCATATGAACCAGGAACACTGAAAATCAACCTCTGAAGAATTATATATTAGAGAGCTTACATCTGTGACCTCTGAAGAATGGCAAAACGCACACACCACCTGTGTCTTCGGAATTTGATTTCTTGTGCCTCTTGGCATCCTTGCTGCTCGCTGGATCACAACTGTTATCATTAATAACACCCAATGAATCTGTCCAAGCAGGTGAAAGTTGTCCCATTTGATTCATGTCTATTTCCTCCACTTTATTTACTTTATGCTTCACACTTCCATCCTTAACAGGAGACTGAGAATTCGTAACCCCGCCATCAGCATTAAAGACTGATGCATCGAGACCAGTCAATTCCATGTGTTTGGCTTGAATACCTCCAGGGACTGCACTTTTGATGGGGTTCTGGTATAACATTTCCTCCTCTTCAGAACCATTGAGCACATCATGATCACACTTCTTAGCTTATAGAAGGAAAAAGTTCCCACTGCTGGAATTTCCATCTGCAGCCACTTGGTAAAGCTCATTCTTTGTCCCATCAATAGAGTTTATCTTAACCGAGGCAGGAGACAGATTCAGCTTCTTTCCAGCATCTACACAGATACAATAGTCCAGCATAAATATTATGGAATATTTAACTAAGGTATCACAGGAAACATAGGAAATTTGTGTTAAACATTAAGCAGATGGAATCTTCTGCTAAGATCTTCGAAATTCTCCTCATAACTAAAACCAGGGTAAACTGGACAGCTTCTATAAAGTTCATCTTTTAACCGACAATACAAATAAATGGCCACATTTCTCCCTTCTACAGATATAGCATTACCAAATATACTTTTACACGAAAACAATCCACTTGGGACTGATTCTAAATGATCTTCTTGGCCACAAACGCCTTCCATAACAATCGTGAAATCATAGACCTAATAAGATTAACAAATTAATATTAAGCAGCATAAGCAACAATATGTAAAAAGATATATGTTGCACCTTCAAACATAGTGCACAGCTGCAAGCTAAAATAATACAGCACATATACTTTGAAAAAGGTTACATTTACCTGATATATAGTTACGATGCTCCAACTTGATGGAAACTTGGGTATAACAGTTTTGATACTACCAGCTGCAAACTTCCAGAGGATAGAGAAACTGCAGACATACAAGAAGGGCACTCAGATATATGTTATTTATATATATCAGCAAATCTTCAAACACGCAGCAGGAGTTGTAAATCTTCAAATCATACAATCAGCAAATCATACAAATAAGAGACGCAACAGGAGTTGTAAATCTTCAAATCATACAATCAGCAAATCTTGATTGAGTACAAAAACCGGGATATATAAAAGCCAGCAAATCATACAAATAAGAGACGCAACAGCAAATCCCAATCGAGCAATTAAGAGAAATCAAAGAGTTGAAGTTGAAGTCGTACTTCCAATGGAGCTCTACTTGACTATGTCCTGTAGTGAACCCCCTAGAACCCTAATTAAAGAACCCATGAGAGGGAGTTGAAAGAGTTGAGAGAGAGAGTTGAGAGAAAGAGTTGAGTGTGAAAATAATTGAGTGAGTATTATTGAGGCGAGATGTGAAATATTTGGAAAAATTAAAAATCCGTATAATTTTTTTTTTGACAAGAGGCTCGTATAATTAATTGTATGAAAGTTTTGAACAAATGAAAGACCTTCTTTGATAAATAATTGACTTGTATATTTCTTATGTGATTACCAACAATTTTTTCAAGAGAAATTGTTACACAGAATTCGGTGAAATCGGTTAAAGTTGGAAAAAAATAATAAAAATAATTAAAATTTTAAGGAAAATAAGGGTAAATGCCAAATATGGAAATAGAAAAAGAATTTCTCAGAAACAAATTCTCTAAAAAAATTTGCTCAAGAAAAATTCATGAAAAATTTCTCAAAAAAATGTTTTCTAAGAAAATTCTTGGAAAAATTTTTTTGAAAAAAGAATCCCAAGAAATTTTTTTTTTTGGAAAAATAGAGTACAACGACGAGATTGGAAGTAGAAAAAGATATTTCATGGAAAGAAATTCTCAGAAAAAAATTGTTCAAGAATGTTCTTAAACAAATTTCTCAAAAAAATGTTCTCTAAAAACAATTCTTGGAAAAAATTTCTTGGAAAAGAATCTCAAGAAAAAAAATTGGGAAAAAAATTTTTGCAGCTTCCAATTGGCGAAACTCAGTATTTTCGCAAGAACTCAGTCTAGTATTTGTAGGAGGAACACAAGAATGAAGATTAAAATGGAGAGAGCGGAGACAATTTTTCAACACCACAACAATTTTTAACAATAATATCAAACAGAGCCTAAGTTTCCTTAGTAAAAGTGGTGTGTCACGTTTCATTTCAATGGTTTTAATAATTTTAGTAATTAAATATTTTTTTACAATGGAAATTATACAAAATAAAGTTTATCTATTTTTATAATTAGGGGATGTTGTTTAATTATTTAATTTGTAAATGGTGTGTCAATTAACTAAATTTATTTTATTTTCATTTCTCTATAAAAAGGTTAAAATTTTTTACACCCGAAAATAGAACATAAAAATTAAATAAGTAGTGGGGGTGTTTGGGAGCTTATTTTCCAGAAAAGTTGACTTATTTTAATGTAGGCCAAACAACACCTATAACATGTTGAACTTAAAGTATTTTTTATAACATTGATTTAATAATCAAAATTTGTTGATGAATAACGCCAACTAATCAGTAATTAGTGTATATTTTATAATTTTATTAGTTATTTATGAGTACCGAACTCAAATAATAACAATTACTGTTTTTTATTTTTTATAATCATAAATTTTAAATGATTTAGGATAATATCATTTAAATGATTAAAGTTGTTACATTCTTATATATAATAAACGTAAAATTAATCTTATCTAAAATTTTGTTTCTCGCTATTTTTGTAGACAACACCAATTTTATTATTTTTATTTTAGCTCCAATTTAATTATTTTTTAATATAAAAATATTTTTAAATTTTAATACATAAATTATTTGTTAAAAAGTTCAAAATTTTAGAAGCAATTATTTTAAAGCACAAAAGATAAAATGTTAAGTATTAGGAAAAAAGGAAAAAACAAGCAATTTTAAACACAACAACAAGAACTTTTGAAAAAATAAAAACAAAACAAAACAGCAACAAGGACTCGAGTCTTCTTGAAGGAAACCACGCACAAATGCCAACTGGACTACAGGCCCAACTGTTGAATAAGACATATTACTTAGCTTTTATTACCGGCAGATAGATATTGAAACCACTCATTTATTATGTATATTTTTACTTTTTCTATAATTTTTATTTAAAACTTTAGGCGTCGGCATTCCTAGGCCCGACACTATAGATCCAGTATAATTATCAATAGCGTCCGTTGAGCAATAACCGACGCTTATTTATCGATTTTAGGCATCGGTTGAGTAAACAACGACGCTAAAGGGTTGGTTTTTAAGCGTCAGTTGACTAAAGACCGACGCTAAAGGGTTGGATTTTAGGCGTTGATTGTTTATGCGACGCTAATGGTTGGTTTTAGGCGTCGGTTGAGTAAAGACCGACGCTAAAAGCTGTGTATTAGGCGTCGGTTATTTCATGACCGACGCAAAAAGTCCAGCACAAATGACTTTAAGCGTCGGTTAAGCTAGAAACCGACACCTAAAGTATGTATAGGCCACGGCTCTCTAGATAACCGACGCCTAAAGTGCGACACTAAAAGCCTATTCTGTACTAGTGCAAAGATCATGAAGGAAGATACGAGAGTAAGGAAAAGTATGATAACATCCCGAAAACCTCAAAAGTGTCCTTGGAAAGATTTTGCAAAATTATTGGAAGAATATACAGAGAATGACTAGCAGTTGAAGAGTGAAGATTTGTCAGAAGAATGAGTTTCAAAGAAGAAGAAGAGAATATGTTCCTCACCAAGAAAGAAGCTGATCAATACTATGTTTACTAAAACATTATATGGCCTGTTTCTTACACCGAGTTAGCTCATGTAAGCTTGGATACGTGTTGTTGATGTAATACATTTTAAGAGAAAGTTTAATAGGTTCCTCTCGCATTGCATGACTTCAAGGAACCGGGGGTAGTTGTTGTGCCCAAAATCTCCATGGGCTAGATTTAGGCCCATTAAGCTATATGGTCCAATCCATACGAGCCAAAAGATAGATCCAGTACAAGATATGTAGACCAGACATGAAGAAATGAGCACTAGTTGAGAAGACAGTCAAGAAGCTACAAGTATCATGAGGTTCCTGATGAACCGGAAGTTGTGCAGATTACGAGTGGACCAGGTTCCTCCCCGCAGAAGAGTTCAAGACAGCCTAACAGAAGTAATTAAGATAGCAAGGAGCATATGGGAACCACAGAAAGGCTCCCCAGACTAATATATTTGCTATTTGTGCAGGTATAGTTTCCTAGAAAGAGGTTCCTGAGAAATAGGTTCCGAGACAGAGGTTCCTGAGAAACAGGTTCCTGAGACATAGGTTCCTGAGCACCAGGTTCCTGAACATAGGTTCCTGAGCACCAGGTTCCTGAGACATAGGTTCCTGAGCACCAGGTTCCTGAGCATAGCCAGCCAAAAAGAGATAGACTTATTATTGGAGTGTACTTCTAGGACGTAGTTGATCCTAGAATGCCTCTAATAGACATGAAAATTATAGTACAGTACGAACTCGAGTTCTACTCTACTTAGCCAACCAGTTCGTGGTAAACTCTAAATGAACCTGAGTCCAACACGAACTAGACAACTTTATACAGCTGGTCAAGCAGAATCAGCTTAGCATTAGAACTACGTGAGCTTGATTCTTATATAAAGGATACGTAGGCACCTTGAGGGTAAGACGAATTCAGCTCTCTAATTTTCTCTAAAGGAATCTGAGATTACTGGAGACACCCTCGAGCTCAGCTCACCCCCACCATAAATCACACCCAAATCACCGAAAACAGTCACTTACATGAATTATTCTTGTAAATTCCAGCGGGCCTCCGAAAATCACGTTGATTACGAAAATCCTCCATCAACATAGGCCTATAGCGTCGGTTAAAATGCTGAAGCTGAATGTCTACTATGGCCTCAGTCATTTATATGACCGACGCTAAAAATCCGTTTTAGGCGTTAGTCATTTAAATGACCGATGCTAAAAGTCTGCTTTAGGCATTGGTCATTTAAATGACCGATGCTGAAAGTCTGATTTAGGCGTCTGTTATTTAAATGACCGACGCTGAAAGTATGCTTTAGGCGTCGGGCTTTTAAAGAACCGATGCATAAAGTCGATTTTTTTAAAAAAAAATAATTTTAAAATTGTAATTAACACAAGGAAACACGCATACTGTTATACAATGTCTATAGAAAATCAACAAATTTATGCTATTATACAATGTCTGTAAAAAATCAATAAATTTTGTTACACTCTTATTATGTTACAAATTGTCGGTTGCCTTTAAAATAGTATCTAACTGGGAGAACGTCAGTTCTAGTTTGCTATTGTTTGCTAGGCTATTGGCTTGTGATACTTCATTGCTTGGATCTTTCGCTGAATCTTTTTGTATCATTTCCAAGGTATCTTCTCTTCCACTCTTGGGCTAATAAAATATAACAAAATAAAACTTTTTAAAGAATACACAGATGATTTCATATTAGAACCATATTCAATGGTAAAATCTGGTTTACTTTTTACCTTTCTTAGAAACTCATCTTCTCCAACAGTAAATAATCAAGAGAACTCCTAGACTGAGTACCACAAATATGATAATAAGCATCATTTTCTTATGCATTCCATGTCCCTTTTGTTTTCTTCTATAAATTTATAAACTTGTTCATCGGGTATTAGTTACATACAGTATCGCATCACTATAATCTTACATTCATCGTGTATTTCCAGGATTATATTTCTCACCAGGAGTTACAGGTAACCAATACCTTGAGTAAAATAATTTAAAAGACAACATTTCTATGCACAGATATAAAATGACAAAAGTTAACTGTGCTCACCTTGCATTCTTGCAGGGCATAAAGTAAATACAATCATATAAATACTATAATCACATATCATCACATCAGCACCGCCTTTTTCCTGAAAAACTGAGACAGTTACGTGTGTTTGTGTCTTGCTGTCGGCATTTATAAAGTTCTGGGTAATATAGTAAAATTTAGAAATGTAGCATGTCTGAATTTATACCTTGTAAAGTTGTTTCAAAGAAGCTTTCAGCTGAGGTGAGCTATTAGTTAGTACTTTTCTGGCAATCCATGGGTAAGTGTGCACCGCCCATCACCTTATAATTCATGTTAAAGTTGTACGCGATTCCCTCCAGAACTGCAAGACTGGAATGTTGGGAAACATACTTATGAAGAAAGTACGGAAATGTTATTGATAGAGTACTTTTATGAGTTTTTAGAATACTATGTTACAACCTAAAGACAATCAGCTTTGGTGTAAGCTAAAATGTCTTTCTAACTTCCAAAAGATGACTACCTCCCAATGACAAGAGAAAAATAATAAGGTATCCTGAACTTGAACTTATACCTGCATATAAAACGAAAGCACCAGCTAAACATATGTTATCACTATAAGAACCAAATGAATTCAGATGCAATCATATACTATGTTGGATGACAAAAGGAGAACAAGAAACATGAAAGCAGAAAAAGGTAGCACCTTACACTAGTACATAAAGGTCTTTTAGCATCACACTTTTGGCGTTGGTTATATGGAGAGCCGTGGCCTATACATACTTTAGGCGTCGGTTGCTAGCTTAAAGACGCTTAAAGTCATTTGTTTTGGAAATTTTGCGTCGACGCCTAAAACCATTATATGCGTCGGTCATGAAACAACCGACGCCTAAAACTGAACTTTTAGCATCGGTATTTACTCAACCGACACCTAAAACCAACCCTTTAGCATTGGTCATTAACAACCGACGCCTAAAACTAACCCTTTAGCGTCGGTCTTACTTAATCGATGCCTAAAACTAACCCTTTAGCCTCGGTCTACTTGTGCTATTTGTTTTTCATAGATATGGCCTCGAGCAATTCTTTAATTTTTTTTAATTGTGAATGGCTTATATGTTCAAGCTTAGTTTTACTAAAGCTCATCAGAAACCAACTAAAACTATGAAGGATCAAACTGGTAGCTGGGTTTGTAAATGTTGCTGAATATTTAGTTATTGGCAAAGGACTTTGAAGTCTGTAATTTAATCGCTTCTAGGGATATAACATGTCTTTTATTACCTTTTTTTGGCAGTTAAGCATTGGGAAATAGTGGAAGGAGTTTCTTGACTACAAGGAGCAAATAGGTTCATATTCTATATATGTAGACAAGTACATTCTTATTTCTATAATTCACATTTTTATTATATAATAATTATTATATTGATTGCTTCCTACGATTTCTTTGAAATTCAGTATTAAAATAAATGTTCTACTCTATTTTAGGTTGATGAAAAGATGGTCGATAGAACTGCTAAGAACAAATTCACTGCATGAGTCGCATGAAGATGGCTGTAAGCGGAAACCATTATTAATAATTACGATTCTAGGATTAGATATGCTTGCTGTATGCTATCTGAGTATCCATGTCAATTTATGTTGAACTAATTTTTTTGGTATTGTTATCTTGGGTTGACTATATTAAGCTGTTATTTGCCAATGATTTTATTTTACGTGTTATGATCTGTTTTAGTTTGTAAAATAAATTAATTTGTGTAAATTAACATATTGTCGAGTTGTGTAATATATATTATATTAATATTAATACGATTTCGTTGGTTTGTATAAATCTTGTATTGTTTCATATAACTTGTATTATATAACGGGTTGATAGGGTGTTTGTTGGTTTGGATGAATGTTTATTAGAACTGCAATTTTTATTTTTTTTTTTAAAAATTGACTTTGAGCGTAGGTTGTTTAAATGTCCGACGCCTTTAACATGACTTTTAGCGTCGGTTGTTTCACTAATCGACGCCTTTAACATGAATTTTAGCGTCGGTGGTTTCAATGACCGGCGCCAGTAATAGACTTTTAGCGTCGGTTGTTTCAATGACCGATGCCTTTAACATGACTTTTAGCGTCGATTGTTCAAATGACCGATGCCTATAAAAGACTTTTAGCGTCGATTATTTAACTGACCAACGCCTATAATTGACTTTCAGCGTCGCCATTTCGACCGACGATATAGGCCTACACCTATAGCATCGCCTTCATATACTATGCCTAATAACCGACGCCTAATGCCTATTTTGACAAACGCTACTAGTGTTAGATTAATTTTGGTCAACTATTTACTATTCCTTACCAGCTACATTTAGAGATATATAGTTCAAGCCTCACTATGACACAGCAAATAAAAATAGTGATGACCTTGAAATTTTGAACTGAAACGAATCAAGCGAAATGATCATCACACGAACTTCAATATAAGATTGGTAATTTCCACCCTAGCTCATTAGTGTGAATATCCTTAAAGAACATGTGGTTAGATGTTGATTATTGTATTAAACAATAGAGAATTCAATGGTTAAAATTCTAACTTAACATGTGGTTAGATGTTGATGATTGTATTAAACCTTACATTGTTTTTCCCAAATTTGCACAAAGGTCTCCAAAACTAACGTTTTCCACTCCTTTGGCAATTGCATTCGTAAAAAGTCCTACATATATGAAACTTAATTTTAGTAAACACTAACAGATAAATTAATGATAAATTTAGATTGTGACTTAAATATAAAATTTATTGTAAAAACATATATCCCAAATCAACACTAATGTAGTCAAAAGCAAGAAACCTGTTAGCAAAACATGACTGTCTGTAAAGTAGAATACTTGGCAAATTACATCCTTTATATAATAAGAGATATATATCTTGATATTTGGAGTTTTTTGTGCTTTCGCTACTAAAGCATTTACTCAGACTTTGTACTCCTCGTAGTCTCTCTACAAACCATTTGTAAAAAACATGAGATAGACTCATACAGGATTTTACATTTGTAAGATATAAATATGAATATGTGTCTGATTGCTTTAGCTAGTACTATAAGTTTGTCAATTAAATCATCGAGATTATAATTAATAATTAATGAACATAATCGAATATTGAGAACCGTAAGTACTTATTACTTGACGAAAGAAGCTAACCATCATTGTTCTGCGTTCCTTCGTAAAAGAAGGTTATACTTTATCTTTTAAGTAGTCAATTTTCTGAGAGAAGTAAAACTCAGGTGCACGTGGTTTAATTTCGTATCTTTTGCAAAATGGAACCCACTTCCTTGCAAATCAGTAGTTTCAACAAGAGACTCTAAACAATATTAAGTTAAATATTTATATCAGCACAACACAATTGACCTAGATCAGAACATAAAACAAAAACAAAAAATTGGGCCCTAGGAATTGCTCGGGCAAAAAATTGGGTGTTTGCAAAAAAATTGTTAACACATTCATACAATATACATGGCATGCATACAAAATACATGGCTTCGAATTAAGATGAAATATGAAGATGGAAATGGAGATGTAGTTAGACTCGTAGCTTCTAATAGAACAACTATACAGACATATATTTACAGAGAAGGAGCGAGTAATACCTAAATACTAAAAAACAATTCCAAAACAAATTATCTAAAATAGAATAGAAAGAAGTGTTAAGTGAGATACACATACATACATGTAAATGGAATTGAGGGAGATTATTACTGAAGCCTTAATTGTAGATTAAAGAAGGAGTCTTCAATTCACCTCTATGTTTGAACCTCGTCTCTAAGCCCAAATTGAAACTTAACCTTAAATCTAAACCCTCACCTTGAAACCCTAAACTTGTAAATTAATCTCTAAGCTCTAATCAATTGAACCCCACAGCTTGATAGCCTTCTCTTGGAACCCTAATTGTACCCGTGTTTATCGACTGTGAGAGCATTCACATCCCATTCCCCATCCACAACCCCAAAAACTTACTAAAAATAGTAAATCCCCAAATAAAAATAGTAAATCCCCAAAATTATTAAAAAGTTTCTACATCCCATTCCCCATTTTCCATTCCCCTATCCCTATATTCTTTTTTATATTACTTCTTTCTCTCTCTTTCACTTACAATTTTAACTACCAAAACTCACCCACTATTATAAATAAAATTTAATATTATTATATGAGGAGAGAGAGTGTATGAGGATGGGGATGAGGCATCAACTTTGGTCCCTAAATATGGGGACTCAAACTTTGGTCCCTAAATCAAACCCCAAAATGGGGAATGGGATGGAGGAGTGTTTTAGAAGAAAAGTTGAACAAATTCTCAAATTATAAGGATGGGGTTGGGGATGGGGATGGGATGTGAATGCTCTGAGAGAGAGAGAGACAATGTTTTGCTTTTTGAGAATAATGTTTTGAGGGAGAAACAATAAGAAATTGGCAAAGACCTTTTTGCCACTTAGTGTTTTCGCTGAGTATATACTGTTATTCACGTGATACTCACGTGTAACCTTCCTTTTTAATAATTTTTATAATTTGTTGACTTTTAAATTATTAAAATATACACTTTTTTATAAATATATTATCACTCATTCCTACTTATTTGGTATACTTTTGATTCTAAAAAGAACTTCTTAATTATTAAATTTTTATAAATTTTTTTTTAATAATTTTATAAAATTATTGTTAAATATCGTATTTTTTCCAAAAGTAATTACATATTAATTAGGTAGTAACCCGTTTATTATGTCGTTTAAAATTAAAAGTGATGTTAATGAATATTATGAAATAATAATTAATAAATGAAAATATTTATATCTGTCATGAATCTATGCTATAAATAATAAAATGAAATAGCAAAAAAGTGGAAAAATGGAATACAACGACGAGGTTGGAAGGAGAAAAAGAAATTTCTTGAATAAACTTTCTTCGAAAGAAATTTTTTGAAAAAAAATATTCGAGAAAAAATTCTTGGCAAAAATTTATGCAAAAAATTATCCATGAAAAATCTCAAAAAAAATTCGGTTATTTTATCCCAAACTTATTATTTTTCACCATCATCCTTAATTTATCATTTTTTTTTAAAAATGCTTAATTTGTTTTAAAATTTTTTTTAATGTTATAGTAAAAATTGACAAATATCTGTCAAAAATTAGCAAATTCGGTTAAATTTGTCAAAAATCGGATTAATAGTTCATTTAAATAAAAAATTGAAAAAAGTAAGCAATGTATATATGATCCCAAATTTGGATGGGATAAATCATGATTTCTCTTAATTTTTCCTTTTCATTTGACCAATAATTTCAAAATTAGATCTATAAGTTTAATATTCACAACAATAGTAAGTGATAACATATCGCATATATAATTAAAGCACTATTTGTATTTCCTAAAGTTAAGAAGTTTCTATTTAAAAATATTTTTTTATTTTATCTTCGATCAAAATATTATTTTTAAAAAATTTATTTGTACAATTTTATTTGTTTTAACATTTTTTAAAAGGAAATTTTTTTATATAATTATATAATATAAAATATTATAATATTTGTCAAATATTAAGAAATTTGTTATTTTTGAGTTAAAGCGGCGGTTGAAAGCTGACCGACACTATAAGATACACCTATAGCGTCGTCATTTTAAGGGGTGATGCTATAAGCTACACCTATAATGTCGGAATTTTAAGGGGCGACGTTATAAGCTATACCTATAGCGTCGGTTCAAAGATGACCGACACTATTAGCTATACCTATAGCGTCGTTTCTTTATTGGCCGACGCAAAAATCCTTTTTAGCGTCGGCATTTTAAGGGGCGACGCTATAGGCTATACCTATAGCGTCGGTTATATCAAACAACCGATGCTAAAGCTTCTGGCAGAAGTCAATAAGCATCGGTTAATGCAAACAACCGACGTCTATAGCATCGGTTAATGCAAACAACCGACGCTATAGGTGCGACGCTATAGGTCATTCCTGTACTAGTGCATCTTTGGTCCTTATAAACTTTTCTAGTAACTTTGATTATCCATATCCTATGAACTTTTCCACGTTAGGCATTCAACCTTATGTGAGCTAACTTATTGTAAGAAATAGAATGCAGTCGTGCTTCCACCTATACTCTCTTATAGATTGGGAACCTCTTTTACTCTAAAAGTACTTTTCTTTAGAATCTCAGGTAACGTCCTTAGAGTTTTAAAATTAGCTTCATTGAACCCTTAAATCTGCTTTACAACTAAACTTCAACTCCAAATAACTCTACCATAATCTTTGTTAAAAGTATATATCCTTTATTAAGTAGTTACCGTCGATGTGAAAATATTAGTCCTGCAAAATAAAACAAAGAACAAAAAATAGTTAAGTTTATTAAAACTAATCCTATTGAGTACATGCCAACTCTAGAAAAGGTTACCTTCTAGGTTCCCATTCGTAATGTTGTCTAGGCTCCAACATGCTTATTTGGGCTCCATATTGGTTCCTCTTACGACGTAGGACGAATTTGAGCTCTAGGAATCTTTGTGCCAGTCCAGGCTTCACACAAATTTTTTTCCTTGTCATGCGCCTATCTTGGTTCCACATGAGGAATAACAAAAAAGAGCTCAAGGAATTGATGTTCCAGTCTAGGTTCCGCACCAATTCCTCTTCCTTATGTATTTGTCTTGGCTCTGCATAAAGGGGAAGCTCATAGCTTCCTTAAGGAATGAATATGAGAGTCTCGGCTTCATACTATTTCCTTCTTCTTCATGAGTCATTCTAGACCTCCTATGAATGATGCAAAGGAACTGAGTTCCTTCTTCCCATGTGCCAGTGGCGTCTCCACACAGAGGAGAGCTCATTAATCTCTTTTAAGAATAAGTGTGTTGGGCTAGGCTCCGTAAAGATTCCCACTTCATCTCCTGCCGATCTAGGCCCCATGGAGGGGTGAGGCACATAGCCTCAGGGCACTGATGTGCCTGTCTAGGCTCCAGAGCTACTCCCTTATCCTCATATGCCAGTCTAGGCTCCATATGAAGGCTTAGGCATATAGCCTAAGGAACTAGTGTGCCTGTATAGGATCCATAGAGGTTCCTTCATCCCCATGTGCATGTCTTGGCTCCATATAAAGGTAAATAATGCTAAGAAACAAGGTTCCTTTCAAGGTGCCTTTCATCAGGGCTTTAATGCTTTTCTTTCTATATATGTCTATTCGTCATTCTTGACTATTCATTCAAATCTTTCTATTCAGTTAATGCTTTATGCCCAACGGATCAGGGCTTACCAGCTATAATGTTGAGGAAATTGAGACTTTCAAATCATAGTGCTCAGGGAACTTAAGGCTTTCGAATAATAGTGCTAAAAGAAAATGAGACTTTTAAATCATAGTGCTCAGGGAACCTGAGGCTTTTCAAATTCTAGTCTTTGATCATTTGACTATCTTTCATGCTTCTAATACTTTACTCATTTATCTGAATACTCTTCTCAAGGTCGCCTTTCCCATATGTTCCTTTTAATTCATGTGTCAATCTAGATTCCACATAAAGTTAATCAAATGCTAAGGAACACAGTCCTTTCTTCTTCATGTGCCAATCTTGGTTCCACATGAAGGAAACATAAATGCTAAAGAACAAGGTTCTTTCTTCTCCTATAAAGTATGCTAAGGAACTGAGTTCCTTCTTCCCATGTGCCAGAGGTGTCTCCACACAAAGGAAAGCTCATTAAGCTCTTTTAAGAATAAGTGTGTCGGGCTAGGCTCCGTACAGATTCCCACTTCCTCTCGTGCCGATCTAGGCTCCATGGAGGGGTGAGGCATATAGCCTCAGGGCATTGATGTGCCTGTCTGGGCTCCACAGCTACTCCCTCGTCCTCATATGCCGGTCTAGGCTCCATATGAAGGCTTAGGCATATAGCCTAAGGAACTAGTGTGCCTGTCTAGGATCCATAGAGGTTCCTTCATCCCCATGTGCATGTCTTGGCTCCATATAAAGGTAAATAATGCTAAGAAACAAGGTTCCTTTCAAGATGTCTTTCATCAGGGCTTTAATGCTTTTCTTTCTATATATGTCTATTCGTCATTCTTGACTATTCATTCAAATCTTTCTATTCTGTTAATGCTTTATGCCTAACTGATCAGGGTCTTACTAGTTATAATGCTCAGGAAATTGAAACTTTCAATTCATAGTGCTCAGGGAACTTGAGGCTTTCGAATCATAGTGCTCAAAGAAAATGAGACTTTCATATCATAGTGCTCAGGGAACCTAAGGCTTTTCAAATTCTAGTCTTTGATAATTTGACTATCTTTCATGCTTCTAATACTTTAGTCATTTATCTGAATACTCTTCTCAAGGTCACCTTTCTCATATGTTCCTTTTAATTCATGTGTCAATCTAGATTCCACATGAAGTTAATCAAATGCTAAGGAACACAGTCCTTTCTTCTTCATGTGCCAATCTTGGTTCCACATGAAGGAAACATAAATGCTAAAGAACAAGGTTCCTTCTTCTCTATGTGCCGATATTGGTTCCACATTAAGGAAATACAAATTCTTAGGAACCAGATTCCTAATATTTCTTATTCATACCCTATTAGAGGTATTCCAGGATCGCTTTCGCTTGAAAAATACATTCTAACAAGGACTTTTTATTCATACTGAATCTAAACAATTGTTGCTCATCAATCAATCATCATATTCTGCATATTCTATCTATACTCTTGACTCACAAGTATTTTATATCAAAAGTGCAGTTAGTCAAAGATGAAGTACTAAAATAAGCACTTAAAAAGTTTCAAACTGGCATATGAAATAGCTAATGAATCATTCATGCATGTCATTCATTCAATCTTGTCATCATTGACTGTCTAAGTACACATAATATTAACTGTCTAGGTACGCGTACTACCCCCAGTTCTTTCATGTAATATCTTTATCATGAAAGAGCCATCAGGAAGTAATAATCATTAGGATATAATCAAAGAAAACAAATTTAATTATAAATAAAATCTAACTCTGCTGAATCCATGATAAAAATGACTTGTACATAGGAAGGCTCATATCTAGTACCTCTCATGTTCATGCATAATAAATACTAAAATAAATTGGTTCCGGGCAGCTCGAACTAATTAGCTGCTTTATTGATGGGCCGAAAGAGCCATACTTTTCCGAAGAAAAACATAAAAAGGTTTACAAATAGTACTTCTTCAAATGCTCCACATTCCAGGCCTTTGGAATGAGCTTCCCATTCATATCCAACCAGGTCTCCAACTTCTTATGGAGAGGTTTGTGGTGAGTTGTAAAATCTAAGACCAACTATTCTATGTAGAACAAGTGTTGTATTTGTGGGATGAGCTGTGTTTGAGAGTGCTTCCAACGATCTCAAGTTCTCTTAGAGATTCTTAGAATGCTATGTATCGGTCCTCTCTCAAGTTGCCTACATACCTTTAAATAGGGATCAAACTCACATATTTTTATTCTCTGCTAAGTTTGCTTGACCAGCAATAAATCGAGATTACTATCAGAGTTTGTCTTTTTTTTTCTCTAGAGCCAACTACGAACAGGTTGTCTAAGTCGAGTAGAACTCGTGTTCTAACTCGACGATAAGTTGTCTTGTCTAATGCTTGCTCTATTAAAAGTAATCTAGGATCATGATCTGCGTCCTAGGAGTACATTCTAAAATTATTCTTACTCTCTTGGCTTGCTTCTAAATCTTTCTTTCTGCTATATTAAGTTGTCTATGCTTAGGAACCTAGCTCTTAGGAGCCTATGTCTTGGAACCTGTCCCTCAGGAACCTATCTCTCGGAACCTGTCTCTCAAAAACCACACTATGGAAAACTGTACCTGCATAAGTAATAAATATATTAATCTGGGGAATCTTTCAGAGGTTCCCATATACTCCTTGCTGCTCCCACTGCCATTGTTGTACTGAATTAACTCTTCTAGAAGGAGGAATCTAGCTTATCCACAACCTATTATTCTATAGGTTCATGTAGAACCTCTAGCTATCTCCAACTTCTAATGGATCTCTCGACTTAGCTCTTTTCTTTATGTCCAGTCTTGATTTCCTGTACTGGATTTATCTCCTAACTCATATATTGCTTGTGGATTGGACCCTATATCATAATGGGCCTAAATCTGGCCAATGTAGATTTTAGGCACAACAACCAAGTCTTTTCTCCTCCTCCCTACCTCCTTACCCTTTCTCCCCTAGACCTTTCTTGATTTTCACTACTTAGAAATTATTATTTCTCAGAAGAAAATCCTAGAATCCAGATTCTTGGTTGTTCTGAATGATTCATCGGGACCCTTGCATGCGGAATAAGAACAAGAATAACCCTAATTTCTTGGAGAACGCAATCAAGCAAGGAAAAAGCAGGTTGACAGTAGTGAATCGATAGTAAAACTCAATTCATCTCAAGAAATACAATAAGACCAAGTTTCTTCTAATCCTATTTATTTCTCTAATTTGTTAGACATTGCTCGTAAGAAGAATGCTATAAATAGGAGAGATGGGATTACTTATGTTGAACCAAGTGTGGATTTTTTACATTCTTCGTCCCTGAATTGGGTTTATTGCTATTTTGCTCTACCTAAATATGACGTTCCTTTATGTTTAAAGAGATTAAATTACAAGCTTTGAATTTGTTTAGTTTTGTGGGTCTATTAAATGTTTTTAATCACTTGGGGGGTTTAGTGTTTCGATTTAGGGATGCTTCTGGTGTATACCAAGCCTTTAGAAATAGTCCTATCAAAATTAGTCACATTGAGTTCCAATTAAAAGCATGGCATGAATATTTTCCGATTATCAATGAAAATGATAGGGTGAGGGTTTGGGTTTGTTACAATCATGTCCCTTTCCTTTATTGGACTGTTAAAGGACTTTGTTTGTCAGGTCTAGCTATTGGGTCCCCCATAGATATGTCTAGTGATACTTATAAAGCTGCTATTAGGAATAATCCAATCAATAAAGCTTGTTTGTTGGTCAAAGAGGGAATCTTGAATTCGTCACAGAATTTAATCAGGGTAGATGCTTATATTGTTAATAAAAAATTCATGGTCTTGATAACTTATTAGTGACATTATTTGTGTGGCTATTGTTGGTCTGCCCATAACGGGGTTTGTGGGCTTTTGCATGAGGTCTTTTGCTCTATTGATGTTGAAGAAGTTTTACCTCTTAGGTTGATCCAAGAAGAGTCTGATACTAGCCATTGTAGAGTTATTGTTCACGCTAATGATAGTGATGCATTGAGGTCCATATTGGAGAATGCATAATGCGAGCATGATGGATCAGATAAGTTTATGGACGTTTATAATGACTCTAATGATAAATCTGCTATGCAGGTACATGGAAAAATAGGGGACAATAGTTGGAATGTTTTGATTGCATTACCAAGGAAAAATGATCTTCAGTTGGGATATGGTTTAGAGCACACAAGAAGACTGGATTGCGTTGAGCATGCCACAACTTAGCGTATCAATATAGAGGGAGGTTACAAGGTGGGGGACAAAAAGGCAAAACAGGTAGTTGAGCATGCCACAACTTAGTGTATCAATATTATTCTTAAAATTCATATTTTTAAAATTTAATACATTTAAGATTCTTAGTTTACAAATTATTTATTTATTATATATAAAATATGTATATCATCCTATCTCCTATTTATTAAAGAATTTTTGTAATTTTTTAAAATTACATTTTAAATTTAATAAAATAAAGAGAATTTGAAAAAATTATAATAATTAAATATCTTAATTTTTATAAATAGTAACTCATTAATTTAATAAACTCTTAATTTTCATAAAAATGAATTGATTTCATGGTAAATGTAATTTTTAAATAATTATTCAATTTTTAGTTAATAAATTAAAATTTTGTTTATTAATGATCTAAGGCAATATATTGTGCATGTTGCCCCGCATCCAACACTTTTCCAGCTAGAGCATCATGACGTTTATGCCTAAGGTAACACAAAATAAAAAGTGTTATACTAGGCTATACTAGGCCAAAATTAGTATACCTAAGGTAACGTAATCTAGCAACACATGTGAGGAAGAGGTTGCGATAGCTTATTTATGGTGTAATGTGCTTTGCACATGATAATACTCAGGGAATTTCTGGTCATGCTATTACTGATGAAGCTTATGGAGCTTATGGGACCTTGAAAGTTCGTGGAATAACTGGAGCTAGTGGAGTTGGTTATACTGGGATGGATCTTCCCATTGCTGATGCTGCTTTGGTGGATGGTCATTCTGGTGCTGTTGGTGACATTCTGCGTTTGAATGTTGTTGATCACTGGACCCATGCTGAAACAAAGGCAGAGGGTAATTGCAAGGTGGACTCTGCTGGTCTCGGCTTAGCGATGCTGTTTTTGTGTTTTCTAACGTGACCGAGGATGTGGATATGGGTTGCTGTAACCCTACTTTTCTCTAATGTTTTGTCTCTAAACAAACTTTATTTTGTAATTCGTAATATGCGAATTTTTCTTGCAACGTATGGTTTGTAAGCTTGAATTTTCTCCCTCGAAGAACCCGGGATTCTGTTACGAATTTCCTTTTTATTTCTTTATATAAAAATTCGATGCTTAAAAAAATGTTATCTAATCTAAAAAGTATTTTATGTTTGTGTTTCTATCGCAGGGATTGGAATTGAGATGAAGAGCATAACAAACATTGAAGGATATATATATATATATATATATATATATATATATATATATATATATATATAATCACATCAATATATATTTCCATTTCAAAAAATGTCCAGACTGTACTAGGCCAATCAATATATATCAAAGAGAAAGAGAGAATGTTTTGCTTTTTGAGAATAATGTTTTGAGGGAGAAACGATAAGAAATTGGCAAAGGCGGTCTTTTTGCCGCTTAGTGTTTTCACTGAGTATATACTGTTATTCACAAAATACTCACGTGTAACCTTCCTTTTTAATAATTTTTATAATTTGTTGATTTTTAAATTATTAAAATATACATTTTTTTATAAATATATTTTCACTTATTCCTACTTATTTGGTTACATTTGATTAAGAACTTCTTAATTATTAAATTTTTATAGAATTTTTTTTAATAATTTTATAAAATTATTGTTAAATATCGTATTTTTTCCAAAAGTAATTACTTATTAATTAGGTAGTAACCCGTTTATTATGTAGTTTAACATTAAAAGTGATTTTAACGAATATTATGAAATAATAATTAATAAATGAAAATATTTATATCAGTCATGAATTTACGCTATAAATAATAAAATGAAATAGGAAAATAAGTGGAAAAATGGAATACAACGACGAGGTTGGAAGGAGAAAAAGAAATTTCTTGAATAAACTTTCTCCGAAAGAAATTTTTCGAAAAAAAAATTCGTGAAAAAATTCTTGGCAAAAATTTATGCAAAAAATTATCCATGAAAAATCTCAAAAAAATTTCGGTTATTTTATCCCAAAATTATTATTTTTCACCCTTATCCTTAATTTAGCATTTTTTTTTTAAAAATGCTTAATTTAGTTTTTTTTTAAAATTTTAATGTTATAGTAAAAATTGACAAATATCTGTCAAAAATTAACAAATTCGGTTAAATTTGTCAAAAATCGGATTAATAGGTCATTTAAATAAAAAAATTGAAAAAAGTAAGCAATGTATATATGATCCCAAATTTGAATGCGATAAATCATGATTTCTCTTAATTTTTCCTCTTCATTTGACCAATAATTTCAAAATTAGATGTATAAGTTTAATAGTCACAACAATAGTAAGTGATAACATAACGCATATATAATTAAAGGACTTGAAAAGCATAATGTAATGTAATATGTAATAGAGACATATATAACTCAACTAGGATAAAAGATAAATAATATTAACTCTATACAAGGATCGTGAAATTTGAATAGCAGGCATCAACAAGGATCAAGTCGCTGAAAGAAGTTCATTAACATGATCAAGCCTCAGTGACAAAATAAGATGTACAGACGATTCAGTTGAAGGGCCAAAAGATTCCAGTGATAAAGTTTTTATGATTGCACAATTCTTAGCAGTGTTCTTAAAGACATGATATGAAGACCACGAGTGAATGTTAGTCGTCTGTGGACCAGTTGCGCTAGGCGTCAACACTTCACAAAAGAATCGAAGTATCTAACTCAGAAAAACTATTCAAGAGGTATGATTGAGTTTAGAGCAGTATTGATATCCTCTAGTTAGTTGGAAGCTGAATATTTAAGGATGTCAAATTAAGAGGAAAATGAATAGTATCCGAAATTATTATTCATATGAATAGTATCTAAAATCACTATTTATATAAATAGTACTATTCATATGAACTATTCATATAAATAGTAACCAACGGTTACTATTTGGGGTTGGTAAAATAGTGTCCGGTTACTATTTGGGGGTTGTTGGAATAGTGCTCGGTTACTATTTGGGGTTGATGGAATAGTATTAAATAGTAACTTTCTAAAACCTATAAATAGGCCTGTTGTATTTCATTTCAAAACACAACTCAACACATAACTCTCTCTTCTCTTTCTTATATCTTCTCAGTGTAAGCTGCTAGACAGTCCATCTAGTAGGAAAGTCGGCTTAGCCTGCTTTCAGGAAGTGTCGGGTGGAAGGTCCTCGTGCCTAAACTATCCTTAGGAGTGTAAGCTGCTAGACAGTCCATCTAATAGGAAAGTCGGCTTAGGCCGCTTTCAGGAAGTGTCGGGTAGAAGGTCCTCAAGCCTAAACTATCCTTAGGAGTGTTCTGGTTTTGAAGCTAATCCATTGGATTAGAAGTTGTAACACCCCTTCGAGTTTATTATCAATAAAGATATATTCTCGGAATTATTATTATTTTTTTAGTAGTATCGTATTCAACCCCCCTTCTACGATACTTCGGGACCTACCAATTGGTAACATACAAGAAGTTTAAAGATCACCACCATGGGAATGAAGGATATAGGCGTGAAAATACCAGTTCTTGACAAAGATAATTACTTTAACTGGAAAGTAAAGATGCATTAACATCTCTTATCCGTTGATGAAGGTTATGTAAACTGCATCGAGAAAGGCCCTCATATTCCTATGTAGGCTAATACTGTAGTTGGAGCAACAGATGGAACTGCAGCTGCTGGAAGGCCTATTCCCAAACCGCCAGCAGAATTCACAAAGGCAGACAAAGAAGAAGTCCAGAAGGACAAGAAAACCATGAACATACTGTTCAATGGAATTGATCAATACATGTTCGATAATGTCATAAACTGCACCACTGCCAAGCAAGTGTGGGACACTATACAAAGACTCTGTGAAGGGACTGAGCAAGTTGGAGAGAATAAGATGCAACTCCTCACACAGCAGTATGAACATTTTCACTTTAATTCAGGTGAAAGTTTAACTGATATATTTAGAAGATTTCAGAAACTGTTAAATGGGCTAAAGCTGTATGGGAGAGTATATGAAACCAAAGATTCCAACCTAAAATTTCTGAGGTCTTTACCAAAAGAATGGAAGCCAGTGACAGTCTCATTGAGAAATTCTCAATATTACAAAGATTTCACACTTGAGAGACTGTATGGAGTTTTAAAGACCTATGAGCTCGAGTTGCAACAAGATGAAGAAGTTGAGAAGAGCCAGAAGAAAAGTGGAAGTGTAGCTTTGGTGGCCAATATTCCAACAAACCAAGATGGAGAGAAGATGAAGAATGTGGAAGCCACACCAAGTCAAAGAACTTGTGAAGGTGGAGCTGCAACTAGCAAAGGTAAAAGCAAGATGATTGAAGAACCTGATGCATTAAGTGAGGGTGAAGCTTAAGATCTAGATGAGTATTTCGCATTTCTATCAAAGAGATTTTCGAAGCTAAGATTCAAGAAGAATCCAGCAGAAGCCGAGCAATTCAAGAAAAGCTATCAACCGAACAAGGATGTGGTTGAAATATCAAAGATCAAATGCTATAGCTATGGAATTGCTGGTCACTTTGCCAATGAATGCAAAAAATCCAAAGCTGAGAAAGAGAAGAAACAGTTCGAGACTGTTGATTACAAAAAGAAATACTTTGATCTTCTCAAGCAAAAGGAAAGAGCATTTGTATCTAGAGATAATGATTGGGCAGCTGGAGGAGACTCGGATGCAGAAGAGGAGTTTGTCAATCTTGCACTCATGGCAAACGAAACTGATGAAGAGGCTAGTTCAGCAAGCAACCAGGTATACTCTACAAACCTAACTGAACTTTCCAAAGATGAATGTGATAATGTTAATGAAATGTCTAATGAATTGTATAACATGCATGTCACATTAAAATTGTTTAACAAGGAGAACAAAAAGATTAAAGATCTTAATGCTAAGATAGGTGATTGGAATACTCTGTTAGAAACTCAACTACTTGATTTTAAATCAATGAAAAGAGATTTCCAGGATGCTAAGAATGAGTTACCTGAGGCTCTGAAAAGAGAAAAGTGTTTAATAAAATAGTTAAAAGAGGAACAAGACTTAATTGCTAAGTGGAAGGGATCAAAGGCTAAAACTGAAGAAATTTATAGTATACAAGGAGTTGATTCTTTTCAAAAATTAGCAGAAGTTAAGTTAGATGGTGATAGGGAAGTTGCTTCAGACAGTGATTTAGTCGAAAAAGAATGTTCTTTGAGACTTAAGCCTGTTAGTAAAGCAACTTTAACTAAATTGAATAAAAAGTACGGGCCTGTCAATAAGAACTTTGTTAATGGAGAGTGTAACAAAACCAAGTCAGTTGAACAAGGAAACATAGGTAACTTGTCAATCAAGAAATTGAAGGATAAGTTAGAAAAGACTGAATCTAAGGCTAAGGCTAAGGCTAATAAGAAGAATAGAAATGGCAAGGTAGGAATTAACAAACATAGTAATTACACACCTGATAAATATGCTCTTCGAAAGGAATGTGTGAACTGTGGTAGTGTTAATCATTTATTTATCAACTGTAAATCTGTTAAGAATGCTTCTGTGCCTACTATGAATGTTATGCCAAACATGTTTGTCCAGCCTGCTCATGCATCAAGTCATTATGCTAACATGCCATTCATGTATAATCCATATTACAATGCTTTTAATATGCCTCAGTTGCCATGGATGATGAATAACATGTTTGAACAGACTATGCCAAATTATACATCTAGTTTTAAAGCATGTGAGCAAGTGAAACAACCTATTTTTCAGAAACCTACACCAAGAGTTAAGGTTGATTTAACTCAATCAGAACCCCTGGGTAGTAAAGGCTTGAAAAATAAGAAAAAGGTTAACAAGGCAGGACCCAAGAAAACTTGGGTACCAAAATCAACCTGATTTGATTTTGATGTGTGCAGGGACACAGAAAGAATCTTTGGTACCTGGATAGTGGTTGTTCTAGGCACATGACTGGAGATTCTACCCTGCTCACTAAGTTTGAGGAGAGAGTTGGCCCTAGCATTACCTTTGGAGACAACAGCAAATGATATACTAGAGGATATGGCTTGATTTCACAAGGGAATGTTGTCATTGAAGAAGTAGCACTGGTTGATGGACTTAAGCATAACTTGCTAAGTGTCAGCCAACTATATGATAAAGGCCAGAATGTTTTGTTCACATCTGAAGCTTGTGTCATTTTCATGAAAAATGACAACAAGGTAGTGTTGACATGAGATAGAAGAGGTAATGTGTACATTGCTGACTTCAATTCAACAAATGCAAACATGACTACATGTGTTCTCAGCAAGGTAAGTGTAGATGAAGGTTGGCTTTGGCATAAAAGACTGTCAAACTTGAGTTTTAAAGCAATGAATGAGTTGGTAAAGAATGATTTAGTTAGAGGTATTCCAAAATTGGATTACTCCAAGGATGGATTGTGTGATGCATGCCAGAAAGGGAAGCAGAAGAAGGCCTCTTTCAAATCAAAGTCAATGTCATCAATTTATCAACCCTTGCAACTACTTCACATGGATCTCTTTGGACTAGTCAATGTGTTGTTAATCTCAAAGAAGAAATGCTGTCTTATGATTATTGATGATTTCTCAAAATTCTCTTGGACATTCTTTCTGCACTCTAAGGATGAGGCGGGTGAAGTAATTATAAATCACATCAAGATAGTCAACAACAATCCTTTACTCAAAGTAAGGAGAATCATAAGTGACAATGGAACTAAGTTCAAGAATTCTATAATAAAAGAGTTTTGTGAAGAAGAAGGAATTATCCAAGAATTCTCTGCACCAAGAACTCCTCAACAAAATGGTGTAGTGGAAAGAAAGAACAGAACTCTAATTGAAGCTACAAGAACAATGCTTGAAGAGTCTAAGCTACCAACATACTTCTGGGCAGAAGCTATAAACACTGCTTGCTGCACTCAGAATATTTCTTTCGTCAATCAAGCAAAATGCATGACACCTTATCAACTTTTCAAAGGCAAGAAACCAACAATCAACTTTCTGCATGTCTTTTGATGCAAATGCTTTGTACTGAAAAATCATGGTGAGCATCTTGGAAAATTTGATTCAAAGGCAGATGAAGCTATCTTTATTGGATACTCAGCTGGAAAATCATACAAAGTCTATAACCTAAGACTAAACATTGTAATGGAGTCCATACATGTTGTCTTTGATGACAAGAAAATATTTGGTCTAGTAGATGAAGGTTTTCATGAGTCTCTCTCATTTGAGAATGAGAGAAGTGGTGAAGAAAGTGAAGATGATGATGAAGAATGGAGATCTAATGGTGTGAGAAACAGACAAGGATCATCAGTTGAAATGCAGAATGAACCACCTGTTGAAGAGCAACTTACACCATCCGATGGAAATCAAAGAGAAGCATCTGTAGATGAATCTGTAAGAACTCCATCAATCTCGAGGGCCATACACTCAGGGGGAGTTTCTCACAGTCAAAACTCAACAACAAGCCACAATGATCAACACAGATAAAATGAAGCCACTTCATCAAGGTCAAACTTACCACCACAAAGAAAATGGACCAGGGATCATCCATTTGAGCTTATCATTGGAGATCCTAATGGAAAGGTCCAAACCAGAAAAGCAACTCAAGAAGAATACTTATATAGCAGTTTTCTATCCAAAGAGGAACCAAAGAGAGTTGAACATGCTCTTCTGGATCCAGAATGGGTTTTAGCAATGCAAGAAGAGCTAAACCAGTTTGAAAGAAATGAAGTATGGAAACTTGTACCCAAACCTAAAGACAAATCAATGATTGGCACTAAGTGGGTATTCAAGAACAAGATGGATGAGAATGGCATAGTCACAAGGAATAAAGCTAGATTAGTTGCTAAAGGCTACTGTCAAGAGGAAGGAATTGATTTTGAAGAAACCTTTGCTCCAGTGGCAAGGTTAGAAGCAATAAGGATCTTCCTGGCCTATGCAGTGCATGCCAATTTCAAAGTCTATCAAATGGATGTCAAGAGTGCATTTCTGAATGGTATTCTGGAGGAGGAGGTGTATGTTAGTCAACCGCCTGGTTTTGAAGATCTATAGTTTCCAGAATATGTGTTCTTTCTACTCAAAGCACTCTATGGCCTGAAGCAAGCACCTAGAGCCTGGTATGACAAACTCTCACAGTTCCTTATAGAGAATCACTTTATTCGAGGTACTATTGATAAAACTCTCTTTTACAGAAATGTCAATGGCTCTATGATACTTGTCCAAATTTATGTAGATGATATAATATTTGGGTCTACAGATGAGAAACTTTGCAAGAGATTTTCCAAACTCATGCAAAGTAGATATGAAATGAGTATGATGGGTGAATTAACTTATTTTCTTGGTTTACAAGTTAAACAAATGAATGAGGAAATTTTTATAAGTCAAACAAAATACATTTATGATCTTTTAAAAAGGTTTGATTTAGCAAATTGCTCTTCTGCAAAAACACCCATGGCCACTACCACTGAGCTTGAACTGAAAACTAAGGAAAAGAAGGTGGACATGACAAGCTATAGGGGCATGGTGGGATCTCTTTTATACTTTTTTTTTTGCTAATTGGTATATAAATTAAAGAAGAAAAAATATACAGGGATTTACCCTTGTTCTATGAGGTACATAGATCGGACTATCTAAGAGCAATCAAAACTAAGACAGGAAAGATTGCTAAAAGAGAGCAACTAAGGGCAGAACAACCCAAAACAAACCAAACTAAAGATCAAACCAAGTACGAAATGTATCTATGCGAGTACTACTATTAAACCAACTTGAAGAGTTAAATTTGGTCTTCACATCCACCATAATTCCGGTTAACAGCCTCGTAGGACCGAAACAGCCATTGTCATGAGCCCTTGCATTTCTTTCGCGCCACAGGTGGTAACAAAAAGTCCTGGCAACTAACAGAGCTAAACTTCTGTGGTGTTTATCAGTAATAGAGCCCCAAGCATTCAAAACCTCTATCCAAGGTCCAGCAACCACTGTAATATGCAGAATAGCCGAGAGCTTCTTCAAAATGAAATAAGCATAAGGGCATGAGGAGAAGAGGTGATCATGAGTCTCAACACCTCCTACACATAGATAGCATTGCTGAGATGTTACAATTCCAAAGGAAGCAAGCCTATGAAGTGTCGGCAGCCTGCCAAGACACAACAACCAGGCAACATGAGCATACCGTAAAATCTTCAGCTTATGCCAAACAAACGAGTGCCAGGGGACCTCAGGAAGTCGAGTCCTAATAGAGTCCCAGATGTGCCAGATTTTAATCTTGTGAAGGCAGATATTTGTCCATAAGACAGAGTCATGTTTATGAAGATCAAAAGCAGGTGGAACAAATTCATTTAACCAGGTACGCAAACCAGGGTTGATGTGATGAAGGCGTTGGGTGGGCCTAGGCAAGATCCAAGTCCCAGATGATAACAGACAATTGACCGTAGATTGAGCATTCAAACCACATTGTCGAATGATTAAGTCTGAGTTTTTTCGAGCCAGGCAAGTGTTGTTCCACCAAGGATCGAACCACAGTGAAGTCCCCTGGCCATTCCCTATTTTGAAAACCAAAAAGGAATGAGCCAAAGGTTTTAGCTTTAAAATACGCTTCCAAATCAAAGAGCAATCTGTAGGAATTTCCATGGTCAAAAAATGATTGCGTTTAAGGGCAGTATTCCACACCCATTGAACCCAGATAGACCTCGAACATCTAAGAACCCGACATAGATGGTGCAAAATTTGAGCCTTATTCCAGTCCTTAGGGTTTTTAAGGTTAAGACCACCTTCCGACTGAGGCACACATAAGTGATCCCAAGCAACCTTAGCCCCACCTTTTTTATTGCTGTCACCAGTCCATAGAAACCTGGTAAATAAACTCTGCAACTTCTCGTGAATGGCACCTAGCAACAAGAAATGGTTAGTCCAGTAGCTTTGAATCTAGAACAGGACAGCTCGAATAAGTTGTGTTCGACCAGCCAAGGATAGAAATATATTAGTCCAAGAAAAAATCCTTGCAGAAATTTTTATCAATGAGTGTCACACAATCACTAATGCTCAACCTAGTGGTGATAAGAGGCACTCCTAAAAATTTCATTGGGAGGAGCCCGTGTGGAATGTGGTATGTATTATCAAACCACTCCATGGTCTCGTTGCTACAGTTAGAGAAGAAAACAGTGCTTTTGTGCATGCTAGGGTGAAGGCCACTCATGTCAGCAAACTTAGAAGCACTGTTCATAACATGCGTAATGGAGGCCGGGTCACCATGAGAAAAAGGGAGCACATCATCAGCAAACAACAAATGGGTCAGCCTAGAGTTCTTACATTTCCAATGGAACTTGAAAGTGTCAGGAGTAGTAGCTAACAATGCAGAGAACACATTCATCGCTATAGAGAAGAGATATGGAGATATAGGGTCCCCTTGCCTTAATCCTTTTGCACCCTTAAAATACCCATGGAGGCCTCCATTCACTTTTACAGAATATCTGGTGGTTGTAATGCACGAAGTGATCCAATCAATAAAACGAGGAGGGAAGTGCATTGCCACTAAAGTTTTGTGAATGAAATCCCAACTTATCGAGTCAAATGCTTTGTGTCAAATACTTAATAGCTAGTAGACCTGATACTGTGTTTGATACATGTTTATGTGCTAGATTTGAAGCTGATCCTAGGGAATCTCACTTAGTAGCTATTAAAAGGATTTTCAGATATCTCAAGGGAACACCAAACCTTGGCATTTGGTATCCTAGAGATTCTGGTTTTGATCTAATTGGTTACTCAGATGCAGATTATGCAGGTTGCAAAATGGATAGAAAAAGTACCACAGGAACCTGTCAATTCTTGGGAAACAAGCTGGTCTCATGGTTCAGTAAGAAGCAGAACTCAGTATCTACCTCAACTGCAGAGGCTGAATACATAGCAGCTGGGAGTTGTTGTTCACAGATTCTATGGATGAGAAATCAACTACTTGACTATGGAGTTAAAGTTGAAAAGATCCCAATTTTATGTGCTAACACTAGTGCAATTGCAATATCACAGAATCCAGTGCATCATTCTAGAACCAAGCACATAGACATCAGATACCATTTCATCAGGGAGCATGTGATGAAAGGCACTGTGGAACTGCATTTTGTTCCTAGTGAAAAACAGTTGGCAGACATTTTGACTAAAGCTTTGGATGAAGCAACCTTTTCAAGGTTGGTAAGTGAGCTTGGTATGTTAAATTTCACATGATCTTTTAAAATGTCTGTTCAATTTGCTTGCAGCCAGTGAATTTCATTCTCTGGATTTTGTTTGATTTATTTTCTTATCTGTATGATTATTCTGGATATATCATTGTAGCACAAATAAATAAATATTTTATTGAAATATATCAATTAATGATATTTTGTTAATTTTATGTCTATTTAATTATGAGTTTATCTGATTATTGTGGATTAATTCTTGATTTACTGCGTGATTATTTTTAAATCAATAATAATTAGAAGTATTAAATATGTGTATATGTGTATAGGCTGATAGGTTTCGGTGATAAGATGTTTTTTGGCTGACACGTTTCAGTGATAAGATGTTTTTCGGCTAATTAGGTTGTTAGGTGAGAAATTATTGAACGGTGTTATTTTTTTCAACATAACCTGTCACTATCACACCTAACCCACTAAACCTTGAAACCTTATAAATGATGAGTTTTTTTTGTGTTTAACATCATCATTTTTCAGATATACAGAGCATATACACACGATTGCTGAATATTTCGAGCTTTGATCGGAAAGATTTCTCAAATCTAGCTGGTGGGTTTTAGATCGGATTTCATATTCTTGCTTTATACATCATCCTTTATAAAAACTAACCATTGTTTTTGAATTTCCTCAAAGTTTTGAAAATGGCATTGCAGGGAAGCTTTTTAATTGATAAAGCTAATCCTATTTCCATTCATCAAATCGAAACCATTCTTGATGAGCAATTTCGGGCTTGGACGCAATTTCTGAATGAACATTCATTAATTCGATATGCTTTAGTTACACCAGTGCAGCTTAACCATGATGCATTGCGTGAACTATATTGCAGTGCGGTTAACACTTCTGGACAGGACGGGTGTGCAATCACATTTCGACTATTTGGTAGGTCTATTAGGGTCACTGAACGAGATGTTAATCGAATTCTTCATTTTCCTATGGAAAATCTTGTTTCCGATCCTACACCTGAACAGATTGAAATGTTCTTTCGTTTTATAAGGTACCAAGATGGGAATTTCAATACTGGTAATCTTTCTAGAACGTTTCTAACCCAATACTGGAATTTCTTTTTTCACAATCTTAACCATGTTTTTTCCTCAGATAGAACAAATCAAGATCGAATACCTGAATTTATTCAAAAAATAGGGTATGCGGTTGCCAATAATTTGAGGATTAATTTTAGAAAAATAGTGTTTGGTCAAATCATTTTAAAGATGAAACACTTGGGAACAAGAGATGTTCAGACTCAAAAAGTCAAATGTCTATATCCAAGGTTTCTACAGCTAATATTAAATGATTTTTTGAATGATGAAGACAGGGAACTCTTGGAAAATGGTCAAAAGGTGGAATGTTCTTCCATGAAGACGAATGTAAATAATTACCTAAGCAAAAAGAAATATACGGATGTGCCTACAGTCCTAACTGAATATCTAAAGACTGTCCCACTTCCGTTGTTACCAAGACCAGTGAGAGCAGGTATACGACAAGGTAATATTTCAATCTCTGCTATTCCAACCTCTGTATTCCCTGTTGTGTCATAGGAAGTACAGTTTCTACAGCCCCTAGTGGCCATCTTACCCGACGAATAGCAGGAAATCCCACCGAACCTAACACAGGTCGAAGAGCCCATTCTACAAATGCAAACACAAACACAACAAACTCCTACACCTCAATTGTCACCTAAACGACCATCCATCAACACTTTTGAGGGAGATAGTGACTCAGCAGCACCACATAAGGAGTTAGTTACATCAGCCGCTCTATCTCATTCTAAACGGAGTAAACCCAATGAACCTAAGGTAACGGCAACTGTTAGTGAAACAATTCTTCCTTATCCAATGAGTGAAAATGTAAATGAGGTTGAATTGACGGGAGCAACTATCTTGAGTTCCATTTCACGGAACATAAGAGTGGTTGATGATCTTTTTAAAGATCAAAAGCCTTCACAGGCATCCGAGGTGGAATTACCTACCTCAATAACTGCTGGTGAATCTTCCATTTTACGGAAAGATCCATCGGTAGGTGGTTCTTTTATGATCCAAGTGTCTCCACAGACATACGAGGGAAACTTGGGTTTTGTGCCATTTAATCGATTCAAGTTTAACTACCCAAAGGGAAAATCTCTGGATCTCTTTCGAGATTTACCACTCTTTACCAGTGTTCGGCAACTCGCTTCACGTGAGCATGGAAGCTCACAAACTTTCATTGCACCATCCGTGACCTCTGACAAAGGGGCTAGGATGATTTTATTTGCAGGTACAAATATCGGTGGAAGCTCTAGAGGAGAGTTGAGGGAAACACAAACAGAACATGTAAGTGTAACCCAAACCACTAAACCGAGTGAATATAGAGTGTTGAGTGAAACACCTGCAGAACGTACGAGTGAGCAACCTACTCAACCACATGCACCTGTAACCAGAAAGGAATACAAAAGACTCCTTACACGGGTCCAAACAATGGAGAACGAGTTGCCAAATATCTTTAAGTCCATTGCAGAAATAAAAAATTTGTAACGTATTCAAGATGATGTATTCCAGGTTCAATTGAATACCATGGCAACCCAGTTAAAAGATGCAATCAACTCCTTGGTAAAGCCATCTTCGTCTAATTTACCAACTCCACATCCTACTACTCTGGAGGATAACCCAACTGAGGGGGAGAAATTGGATGATCAAGAAAAATCTACAAGGCGTAAGGGCAAAGAAAAGGTTGTTGACACGAAATTAACTTTATTTTTGGAAAGGAAACGCTAATGGGAGTATTAGTGCTATGTGGAAAGAAGCAAGGCAACTTGAGGATATGTTCAGTCTAGAGGAACAATTAACTTGCACTTGGTTAATTTTAGAAATCTGGAAAATGTATATATATGATCTAGAATGCACTTTAATATTATTTATCTTTGTATTTTATTTTGTTGTATCAGTTGAGTTATCCTCTAAGAATTTGCTTGTTAAACCATAACAATCAAATAAAGGGAGATTGTAAAGCATAATGTAATGTAATATGTAATAGAGACATATATAACTCAACTAGGATAAAAGATAAATAATATTAACTCTATACAAGGATCGTGAAATTTGAAGAACAGGCATCAACAAGGATCAAGTCGCTGAAACAAGTTCATTAACATGATCAAGCCTCATTGACAAAATAAGATGTACAGACGATTCAGTTGAAGGGCCAAAAGATTCCAGTGATAAAGTTTTTATGATTGCACAATTCTTAGCAGTGTTCTTAAAGACATGATATGAAGACCACGAGTGAATGTTAGTCGTCAACACTTCACAAAAGAATCGAAGTATCTAACTCAGAAAAATTGTTCAAGAGTTATGATTGAGTTTAGAGCAGTATTGATATCCTCTAGTTAGTTGGAAGTTGAATATTTAAGGATGTCAAATTAAGAGGAAAATGAATAGTATCCAAAATTAATATTCTTATGAATAGCATCCGAAATCATTATTCATATGAATAGTAACCAACGGTTACTATTTGGGGGTTGGTGAAATAGTGTCCAGTTACTATTTGGGGGTTGTTGGAATAGTGCTGGGTTACTATTTTGGGGGTTGTGGGAATAGTGTTAAATAGTAACTTTCTACCTATAAATAGGCCTGTTGTATTTCATTTCAAAACACACCTCAACACACAACTCTCTCTTCTCTCTCTTATATCTTCTCAGTGTAAGCTGCTAGACAGTCCATCTAGTAGGAAAGTCCGCTTAGCCCGGTTTCAGGAAGTGTTGGGTAGAAGGTACTCGTGCCTGAATTATCCTTAGGAGTGTAAGCTGCTAGACAGTCCATCTAGTAGGAAAGTCGGCTTAGCCCGGTTTCAGAAAGTTTCGGGTAGAAGGTCCTCGTGCCTAAACTATCCTTAGGAGTGTTCTGGTTTTGAAGCTAATCCATTGGATTAGAAGTTGTAACACCCCTTCGAGTTTATTATCAATAAAGATATATTCTCGGAATTATTTTTTTTGGTAGTATCGTATTCAACCCCCCCTTCTACGATACTTCGGGACCTAACGGCACTATTTGTATTTCCTAAAGTTAAGAAGTTTTTGTTTAAAAATATTTTTTTATTTTATCTTCGATCAAAATATTATTTTTACAAAACTTATTTGTACAATATTATTTGTTTTAACATTATTTAAAAGGAAATTTTATTTATATAATTATATAATATAAAATATTATAATATTTGTCAAATATTATGAAATTTGTTATTTTTGAGTTAAAGCGGCGGTTGAAAGCTAACTAATGCTACAAGCTACACCTATAGCGTCGGCATTTTAAGGGGTGACGCTATAAGCTACACCTATAATGTCGGAATTTTAAGGGGCGACGCTATAAGCTATACCTATAGCGTCGGTTCAAAGATGATCGACGCTATAAGCTATACCTATAGCGTCGGTTCTTTACTGGCCGACGCAAAAATCCTTTTTAGCATCGCCATTTTAAGGGGCGACGCTATAGGATATACCTATAGCGTCGGTTATTGCAAACAACCGACGTTAAAGCTTCTGGCAGAAGTCAATAAGCGTCGGTTAATGCAAACAACCGACGCAATAGGTACAACCGACGCCTATAGCGTCGGTTAATGCAAACAACCGACGCTATAGGTGTGACGCTATAGGTCATTTCTGTACTAGTGCATCTTTGGTCCTTATATACTTTTCTAGTAACATTGATTATCCATATCCTAAGAACTTCTCATAAAAAAAATGTACGGTTTCTACGTTAGGCATTCAAGCTTATGTGAGCTAACTTATTATAAGAAATAGAATGCAGTCGTGCTTCCACCTAAACTCTCTTATAGATTGGGAACCTCCTTTAATCTGAAAGTACTTTTCTTTAGAATCTCAAGTAACGTCCTTAGAGCTTTAAATCAGCTTCATTGAACCCTTAAATCTGCTTTACAACTAAACTTCATCTCCAAATAACTCTACCATAATCTTTGTTAAAAGTATATATCATTTGTTAAGTAGTTACCGTCGATGAGAAAATATTAGTCCTGCAAAATAAAACAAAGAACAAAAAATGGTTAATGTGACACCCCCAAATCTGAGGTCAAAGATTCAGGTCGTCACATCACCATCCAACCATATCATACCTGTATTAACTGTACAACTCAACAATACATCCATTCAGACCTCAATCTTAAGCACAAACAAGTTAGAGCCTCAGAAACGATAATCAAAAGTGCCACTAAATATTACAATTCATTTGTACAAATCAGAGTCTTACACAATTCCACTTATACAACTACACTTGAAGACAAGTCTTACTATTACAGTTGAAAACCTATCAGACTTACTCTGTCGTATCTATCAGGAACTAAATCATCTCCGGGGTAAATCTTCTACTCCTCTTCTGCTGTCGCGGAGTTAACCGACCAAATTCTTCTCTTTCTGAAAAGTTTTTATAAAGCAAGAATGAGCTACATAATGCTCAGCAAGTTCACCATTTGTAAAACAATAATGGGGGTTTATTTCGAAAACATTCCCAACTAGATGGGTATATATCTCAGATTTCAAAACATAATTGGACACTGTATATGTCCGAGTTTGAATAAAACATCTATACTCACTAAGGAGCTTTAAGAATAACATATGAACCCTTTATAAGGTTCCCATTTCAACATATCTCAAGTTTGAAAATATATATACATATGAGTATATCATTTTCGGCAAAACACTCTACCATTAACATACTGTACAGGGAATACATCGTTGCAAACCTCTTTCCTTCCATTAGCTTAGAAGGTTTCTCATACAAAAATATTTCATTCATTGAAACAATTGCAAGAGTGCACTAACACATGCCAATCTTTATAGAAAATCCTGCAGTTCTAGATACTGCACGATGTCAATATTTTCTCATCAAAACCACACTATCGGCAACTTGGCGCTTAGGCCCAAGAAGAAGTGTTTGAGTATTTTTCCAAAGTGGAGGATGGGACTAGAAGAAAACATAAAAACCTGACAAGGATTGACGATGATCAGTCGCCACATCCAAGACCAATAATCCGCGGGTCTTCTCTACCGGTAGAAGGATAGAAACTACATCCGTAACTATCTCTCGGGTGAAAACTACATCCGTAATCACCCTCGATGAAAACTACATCCGTAATCATCCTTCGGCAACACCTGGGCCGGAATAATAAGTGATGGACCGCCTGGCTGACGGCCGCTTACACATCCCGGGAATCGTTCGTCAACGGTTCCCACACCTGCCAGAGTCCCTTTTTCTTTTCTTTTAAAACTTGATTTTGATTGAAAACAGAGTAATTGAGGTCCGACATCAGTCGACCGATGATTCTTGAAATCATACAAGAAGCAGAATCTGACCGGGGGTTTTCGAAAATGTTTTGAGTTCGAAAGAGTTCGAGTTTGAAAGTATTAAAAAGTATCGTGGATTAACTTTGTCTTTAAATAATGAACAATGATTAATAAATAGTATTTCAAGATTTAATATTAATAATTAATAAAATAATTATTCGATAAAATAAACTTTTAATCCAAGATAGGGTTTCGAGTATTTACGAAGATATAACAATAGTTATTTGAGTATACGATACCACCCGAATGACCCTTCGGGTTTTCGCAATCTAGATACGATATAATAATATACCGCTCCCCGGTCAATAGTATATACGGACCGCTACGACCTCTATTGCTAGAGTCGTTGTCCGAAGAAAACATTTCAATCTAAGTTCAAGGGGTAAAAGCATACATGTACTTGTTCAATCTCAATTGCATCAATACTTCAATAAACATAGCATTTGATATAATTTGAAAACTACAAACACAACAGTAAAAGTCCTTGTATATGGATAAGTTTTGAAAAGTAAACTTGCCTTGGTTTGGTTGGGGTGGTCGAGCATGCGGAGTCGAACGATCTATACATAAGCAATAACCGCTCGTTAGTACCTTAACAATATCTCTTTAATTACGGGGTTTTAGGGGGGTACGAAATTAACTTAACGACTTCGTCTTATGACACTCTAGCCCCACTATAGGTTCATGTCGTCACCCGGTTACGCTCGTCACTTAATCGACTTAATTTAGTTACCACATTCGAATCATAACCATTACCCCTAGAATCATGCTCCACTAACGACTTTTTCCATTGCGCGAAATTTACTCTAGCATTTTTATAAAATCCAAATATTCATATTTTAATCTAATTCTTTTTGGGTGATCTTCACCACTGCATTCCCTAACTTCTCAAATTTTTCCATGATCCCACATATATTTTTAGGGGTTTAAACAAGGTTCACAAGGGGGTCACTTAGTGCAGTCCGGAATCCAGAAACACAATTCACTTCTCCGGCCATATCTTAAAATATATACATCACCTAGACATGAACCTTACATTTACAGAAACTACATTCAATTATCTTTCCAACAATATATGGTAGGACATCAGGGGACAACATTTGGGGGTTCAAAACTGTGTTACAAGACAGGTCAATGCTCCTGGAAAAACTCAGCAAGCATATACTACTTAGATCAACCATTTTTCACAATTCCACAACACAACCAACACTTAATTTACTTAGTTCATGGTTCATAACACTCATGGAGATATATATTATCCATAATCATAAAAGTCACAATCTCAACATCAAAACTCAAGATCCATGTCATCCAATACTTATACAACCAAGATTAGCTCATATATACATGGATCTACTACCAAACATTATAAATACTACATAACCAAGAAGGTTTGTGATTTTTATACCTTCTTGAGCCTCTAAGACCTTGGGTAAGCTTTACAAGCCTCAAGAACACCTTGGATGGTCTTTACAAGTCTTATACTTCAAGATCTAAAACAAGATTTAAGTTAGTCACTATACATCTCCAACTTTCACCATTTTTCTCACCAAGCTACACCTTGAAATAAATTATGAAACTTAGTACATACCTTGACAACACTTAGGAGAGGCTTGGGTTTTAATCTTGAGATTTTTGAAGTAGTGGAAGAGGAGAAAATAATTTTTCTTCTTCCTTTTCTCTTGCTTGGCCGAGAGCAGTTTGCTCCAAGTGGGGGGGGGGGGAGTTTTCTTGGTTTGTGTTGGGTGTTTGAATGATGATATGTATTATTGTGATATGTATTGATGTGTGTATGTATTGTGTCACATGTTGACACCCTAGGGTTAGTAGACTAGGCATACACCATGCCTCTTTGTCTCCTAGAATAATGCACCAACTAGTCACTTATTTATGGTTACTTTATGCTTTATGCTTTTTGCTTTCTAGTTCATTTCCTAACTAGCTTGTTACATGACACTTGCATGCAATATCCTTCCTTGTATTATTATTTCTCCACCAATGGTTGTCACTTAATCCTTATTTCCTATCGTATCATAATTAATTCCTCGTAATAATATTTTGTCGCGTAGAGATTTCCTTCGTAATTCCTTGAGTACTTAATTGTGTAAATTCCTCGAATGTCCATAATTCCTCGTCATAATTCTTAATAAATCCTTTAATACTCTAACCATTCTCAACTCCCAATTTTTATAAATCTTACTAACAATAAGACTCCTACCTTCACAACCTTCCTTTTTATCTTACATAATAAATGCAACAATGCAGTTTCTCAGACAATCAATTCTATTAATCAACAGGGATGACTAGAAAGGTTCTATATTGACAATGCCACAAGATATTAAATAAAAGGAAATATTACCAAAAATTAGGGTTCTTACAGCTTCCCCTCCTTAAAAGGATTCCGTCCCGGAATCAGGTTGAAAACAGTTGGGGGTGCTTTTCACGCATCGCGCTCTCTAGTTCCCATGTTGATTCTTCGGCATTCTGATTCCTCCACAAAACTCTCACTAATTTGACCACCTTGTTCCTCAGCACCTGTTCCTTTCTATCCATGATTTCTACGGGTTGCTCCACATATGTTAAGTCCGGTTGCAGATCCACTTGATCATGTTCTATCACATGTCGGAAGTCGGTATGGTAGGGTCGTAGCATGGACACATGGAACACATTATGTACTTGTTGTAAGCTCGGGGGTAAAGCAAATTCATAGGCTAACTCCCCGACTCGTTTCAAGATCTCAAAAGGTCCAATAAATCTCGGGCTTAGTTTCCCTTCTTACCAAATCTCATCAATCCCTTCCACGGTGATACCTTCAACATCACAAACTCTCCTACCTCATAATCTTTGTCCTTGCGGGTCTGGTCTGCATACTTCTTCCGTCTGTCTTGGGCCTCTACCGGCCGTCCTCTTACGAGTTCGATAGTTTCTCTTGTCTGTTGGACCAGTTCAGGTCCTAAAATCTTCCGTTCTCCAACCTCTTCCCAACACAAGGGAGACCGACATTTTCGTCCGTATAAAGCTTCGTATGGGTGCATGCCTATACTCGCATGGTAACTGTTGTTGTAGGAAAATTCGATCAACGGCAAGTGGTCATCCCAACTTCCCTTAAAATCGATGGCACATACTCTCAACATGTCCTCTATGGTCTGGATGGTTCTCTCGCTCTATCCGTCTGATTGGGGGTGGTGTGCAGTACTCATGTTTAACTTGGTCCCCACACAATCCTGAAAACTCCTCCAGAACCTGGAGTTGAACCTTGGGTCTCTCCCAGATACAATGCTCACAGGAACCCCATGCCTTACCACGATCTCCTTAGATATCTCATAAAATTTGACCATTCGAAATAATGGGTTTTGTAAAAAAACTAATGACTTTTACATACACTCGTCTGTACCGTAAAGACGTAATATCAATTAGAAATCTTCATTTAATAATTCGTACATATCGTGATTGCAAAAATTTCTCATCCACCCATAAAATTACTATTCATCCAGGTTTCGAATATTCCCGAAAGTTAGGGTTAATGCAGTCTCCTCTCCTTAAAAGGATTCTATCTTAAGAACCTAAGGATAATAGTTGTGGATGCAATTCCAACCTTACCTTTTCCAACTCTCAGGTTGACACTTCAACCCTATTGTTCTCTCCCTTCGTCTCACCAACGCCTTAATGTTGTTCCTCAACGCATACACTCCTCAACCTGTATTCCTTATCGGTTGTTCTATGATTAAAAATTTCTATCCCACTACTCACACGTTCCTCTTCTACCTTGTTCATAGTATCCGTGTTGAGTCCTTGTATCGTTGGCCCGTGAATGCTTTGTGGTCGTGTTTTGTAATCTGAGACAACGTCAATACGCACGGTATTCCTCATATTCCTTCGCTTGATTAGCAGGCATGCGTTGCCTCCCGTCAGCCGTTACCACTTGCTGTGGATACTGTATAGTCTTCGGCATTCGTCGAACCAATTCAGCTACTATATCCCCCGTTCATTGACTTCTTCGTAATGCAAGAAAAGCGAAGCTTCTTCTTTCGCGGTACGCTTTACAAGAGACGTCCTTACGTTCGCATGGTGATGATCGTGATAACAACATTCATTCATGGATAAGATTTTATTCTCGACTGCCCCGTGAAGCCTAAGGCACAACACTAAATATAATTTCGATCGTCTGGATAATTCTTCTTCCCTTAAGTCTTTATCTGACGTGATCGCTGCAGAAGTTTCATATTGCACTACCATCTCTCCCGTATAATATTCGATAATCTTCTCAATGGAAAGTCTCTCGTTGGTGAATCACTTGGTCCAACAATTATAACTCAACTAGGGCCATCTCTTGGCTCGGTCTTTGGCGACCTACTTATGAAATTCACTATAATTCTGTCCACGTTCAATATTTTCTACAGGCGGAATTAATCCACTAGATCTCTATCATTCTGCTTTTGACATGTCGCGTTAGTACTTAATAGTTTGCCAATACCATTCTTCATTTCAGTTTACCAAACATTCCCTTAATTCTCTATACATCTTTGTCCTTCCCCATAATTTATTTATTTTCCTCTAACATTATTATTTATTGTATATACTCTATTTTTTTTTGGTCAATACTGACTGAATTCCAATTTCGAATAATACCTTCTATAGGTATCGGCCACCACACTGGCCTTCCCTAGGTAATAACAAATTTCTCCATTATACACCCTGCTCCCTCTCGTCACCTTCTCTTTCTTATGTTTAGTTCTAATATGAAGATATATATATATATGGCACTTGTGGAGAAATTTTCACACTTTTCTCATAAGGTTAACGTCTCAGTTTTATGCGTGAACGCCATCATGACTAATCCCAGACTCACGGTTAGTGCTATCTCGTAACCTTTATGTTGTTTGGAAGTATTGGCTATCATCCTTTTTCTACTGCATCAGCACACCTCTTAAACTCTGGAAAGACGCATCATCGTGACTCTCAAAGTCCTCTTTTTATCATCAAGTATAGCTAACAACGAGGTTCTTGCTAATATCTCATTTCATCCCAAAACTTTGTTCATTAATCCATAAAGGCTTCTGACTCATTAGTCCATTCAAACGATACTACCACAATTTTATAACGTTTATATTAGTGTGAAATGCCAACTTTGGCACAGTACAGAGGTCGACCTGGAGTTGGTAAAACCTTCTCTTCAACCTTATCTTTGAAAAACAACTACTCATTTTAACTAGTCAACAATTCCTCCATTTCTGATAAGGGTATCAGTTCTCGATGGTATATGTAAGATGTCATACGCTCGTCCTCCTTCACAACTGGCACCAATCAGCCTGAGGCCTGCATGCTACTGCGATTCCCAATAAACTTGGTTAGGTGGTAATCTCGAAGGATCATTGTCATATATCCATGCATCCATTTGCTATTAGGGGCCTGTTAAACTTTATGTCTCTCTATGTGCATCAATCCCTTTAAGCTAAATAAAGCTTCACATTCTTGCCACGATATTTCTTCCTTTCTTGTCCATCTCACTTCCAAGTAGTTTCCTCTAAGGATATTTTTTACATCGCAATCGATTTGCATTTCTTGGATCAGGAAAAGGCTTGGTAACTCCAGAATTCATTAATATAACATCCTGACAACGGTTGGTAGGAGCGTGCTCCCACCACCTCATCATTTCTTATAACTTTCCCCACACCAATATTAAAGGTCTTGTGGTATGCCCTGACATGTTATCTCTACTTCAATAATTACTCGGCATAACGCTCTGGCTGCACAATTACAACATTTGGTTTTTGATCTCATATTGGTGTAACGGTTCACAATTGTACCTCCCGTTCACCTTAGAGTAATCAATTTGAAAGGAATGGTTTCAAAATAACAAGGTCCAATAGATAATCTCAATAAGAATTCCACATTGGATGTTCCAAGAATGTTGATGGTTCCAAATACTAGGAGTCTCGATTTTTGGAGATGTAAGGGATGGACAGAAAGAATACAACAAGGTTTATTCCTTCCCGTCCTGATAATTATGTAATGTGACACCATAGAGAATGTTGCACAAGGGCAATGATTGTTGGGTACAAAAGTCATAAAGACGGTCTTTATACCATTCTTACATCGGGTGGATACTTTTCCTCCTGAATAATAAGAGGAAATCTAAAGTCGCATTGATGAAGGTCAGCCAATAGAAAGCAATTCTACTCCATGACAATTAAAGAATGAAGTAGTTTGTCACTCAAGTAATCAATGGTTTCAAATGAATTCTCATTGTATGAAATGAAAGAATAAAATATTCAAGTGATATAAAGTCTGATACGAAGATGGGTAAGAGTTCAAGTCGAGTGGGCGACCTCACTAGGTCTCAATCAAGTTATTCGTCCAAACTTTCATCATCATACTTTACCACATGCAAAACGCATTGCGGAATGAATTAAATTGGGAGTTGGACCAGTGAAACAATAACTAGTCCTTTTCAAGAAACACTAGCGACTAGCTAGACAAAATTTGCTAGTTCACCTGTTTGAGACATCACCACCAACTAGGACAATTAGCTAGGTGTTCTTCACAACATTACAATTTTGAGTAGTTGGAACGATCAACTAGTCATTCATGTTGACATAACGACTAGGCAGTTTCAATTGGATAGAACGGAATTTCAACATCGTAGCCACTGAAGAAACTTTAGGCTTCTCGGACAACGAATGAAAATAAGAAGTTATTAAGTTTGAAAAAAGAAAACTATAAAATCTGAAGAGAATGTTCTAGGTATCGGAACAATCGATAACCTCTCATCAAACATTACTTATCAGTGAAACGGTCCACCCAAGGGTGCCTCCGTACACATGCTTTATCAGATCCGACAATAGAATTAAATTCGGAATACCAATATCAAAATGATATCCTTACTATGATTTCAATGTACGATGTACAATCTCATCTTGAATAGAAGAAAAGAATTCATGAGGGACGTCTGGACATTAGATCATCCATGTCCTCAATAATTTGTTGAATATTTATGAGCTCAACTGAAGAGTGCAAGTATGAAAGAAGCAATCAAATATCGATATTCGTTAAGTAGTATTCGTCGATTAATTAAGGAAATATTTGTTGAACATTCCTTGGATAATTGAAAGAAAGTGTAAATAGTCCTGAGCAGAAATAATTATAAACTTCAAATAGAATGCTCGGGGATCAATTAAGATACTTTGGATGAGTCCCGGTTTCGAGAAAGTGTATCACTGGTTGTCATTCCACAAGTTTGAAGTAGAAAGCTAGGAGGGTTACCTGATATAAACTAATCGAGGTAACATGGTTATTGAACAGTTTAAAATGAAGTAGTGCACCAGCCGGTAGTTACCGAAATAAGTTAATAACTATTCGTGCATTCCATTATCACCATTATGAGGGTAACTCCATCTCTTCGTCTTCGTAATACAAGACACCAACTAGTGTTCTGTGCTTTATCTTGAATACCAAGCTTCACGTCATTCCGGGGACACCTGCTAAGTCCATCGGGTCCTACTTCATGCCTTCTAACATGAATCACAAGTGGCCAGTTCTCCCTGGGAACAGATCAAAGAGATCTCTCAGGGATCTCAGTGCTGTCCGTAGGTTCAGTGGCGGGTGTGTGTATGTGAACATATACCAAAAATATTGAGGTCTACAATACATATATATGTCGTCCTTGGTAACATCTCGATCAAAGGATCCCACTCTAGACCCGCTGGTCTTTCCTTTGGTAGGCTCTGAGATCACTGTATCGCTCGTTGCAACCATATTCAACTTCTCTTGAGTCCCTTTGTTAATCCTACTTGTTTGTTCTCTAAGTTGAACTACCATGTTCTAGCGTCCGAATCCTGCGTGGAATTACCTAGCACGCTCGTCTTATGATAACATTCTCGTATCACACATGTAAAATTCGCCATCAAGGGTAATGGAATCCACAACGACATAGTGACCAACCTTCAGGTAAACCCGTCACTTATCGAAAATCGGATCTTATAGCCAAAGTAAAAGACTTCCATTAATCCAAGTACTAAGTACCCTTAATTATGTAGGGAAGTCCAAACTTCTTGATTCTTAAAATGCCGCCTCCTAAACTGTGGAGGACTATGGGCCACAAAATTTATGCCAGCCTAGTCATCCGATCGTATTGGCAATATCGCCTCTACCTCAGTTGCTCTTGAGATTTCGCCCTGCTTCCTATATCATTACCTATGATAGGTCATGTACGACTCTCAAACCTCTATTCATCATTCTGAAGGTCTATAAGGATTCTATCGACCCTAGTATAATACCTCCAGTAAACACTCCAGTCCATTCTACTCACCGGTATCTCTTCCGGAAGTCCAATAATAAGTTTACTACGATCTCTTATGTCATTCTCCTACTTAGACTCAACTCTCACACTATCGTTTCTTAGACACCCCCAAATCTGAGGTCAAAGATTCAGGTCGTCACATCACCATCCAACCATATCATACCTGTATTAATTGTACAACTCAACAATACATCCATTCAGACCTCAATCTTAAGCACAAACAAGTTAGAGCCTCAGAAACGATAATCAAAAGTGCCACTAAATATTACAATTCATTTGTACAAATCAGAGTCTTACACAATTCCACTTATACAACTACACTTGAAGACAAGTCTTACTATTACAGTTGAAAACCTATCAGACTTACTCTGTCGTATCTATCAGGAACTAAATCATCTCCGGGGTAAATCTTCTACTCCTCTTCTGCTGTCGCGGAGTTAACCGACCAAATTCTTCTCTTTCTGAAAAGTTTTTATAAAGCAAGAATGAGCTACATAATGCTCAGCAAGTTCACCATTTGTAAAATAATAATGGGGGTTTATTTCGAAAACATTCCCAACTAGATGGGTATATATCTCAGATTTCAAAACATAATTGGACACTGTATATGTCCGAGTTTGAATAAAACATCTATACTCACTAAGGAGCTTTAAGAATAACATATGAACCCTTTATAAGGTTCCCATTTCAACATATCTCAAGTTTGAAAATATATATACATATGAGTATATCATTTTCGGCAAAACACTCTACAATTAACATACTGTACAGGGAATACATCGTTGCAAACCTCTTTCCTTCCATTAGCTTAGAAGGTTTCTCATACAAAAATATTTCATTCTTTGAAACAATTGCAAGAGTGCACTAACACATGCCAATCTTTATAGAAAATCTTGCAGTTCTAGATACTGCACGATGTCAATATTTTCTCATCAAAACCACACTATCGGCTACTTGGCGCTTAGGCCCAAGAAGCAGTGTTTGAGTATTTTTCCAAAGTGGAGAATGGGACTAGAAGAAAACATAAAAACCTGACAAGGATTGACGATGATCAGTCGCCACATCCAAGTCCAATAATCCGCGGGTCTTCTCTACCGGTAGAAGGATAGAAACTACATCCGTAACTATCCCTCGGGTGAAAACTACATCCGTAATCGCCCTCGATGAAAACTAAATCCGTAATCATCCTTCGGCAACACCTGGGCCGGAATAATAAGTGATGGACCGCCTGGCTGACGGCCGCTTACACATCCCGGGAATCGTTCGTCAACGGTTCCCACACCTGCCAGAGTCCCTTTTTCTTTTCTTTTAAAACTTGATTTTGATTGAAAACAGAGTAATTGAGGTCCGACATCAGTCGACCGATGATTCTTGAAATCATACAAGAAGCAGAATCTGACCGGGGGTTTTCGAAAATGTTTTGAGTTCGAAAGAGTTCGAGTTTGAAAGTATTAAAAAGTATCGTGGATTAACTTTGTCTTTAAATAATGAACAATGATTAATAAATAGTATTTCAAGATTTAATATTAATAATTAATAAAATAATTATTCGATAAAATAAACTTTTAATCCAAGATAGGGTTTCGAGTATTTACGAAGATATAACAATAGTTATTTGAGTATACGATACCACCCGAATGACCCTTCGGGTTTTCGCAATCTAGATACGATATAATAATATACCGCTCCCCGGTCAATAGTATATACGGACCGCTACGACCTCTATTGCTAGAGTCGTTGTCCGAAGAAAACATTTCAATCTAAGTTCAAGGGGTAAAAGCATACATGTACTTGTTCAATCTCAATTGCATCAATACTTCAATAAACATAGCATTTGATATAATTTGAAAACTACAAACACAACAGTAAAAGTCCTTGTATATGGATAAGTTTTGAAAAGTAAACTTGCCTTGGTTTGGTTGGGGTGGTCGAGCGTGCGGAGTCGAACGATCTATACATAAGCAATAACCGCTCGTTAGTACCTTAACAATATCTCTTTAATTACGGGGTTTTAGGGGGGTACGAAATTAACTTAACGACTTCGTCTTATGACACTCTAGCCCCACTATAGGTTCATGTCGTCACCCGGTTACGCTCGTCACTTAATCGACTTAATTTAGTTACCACATTCGAATCATAACCATTACCCGTAGAATCATGCTCCACTAACGACTTTTTCCATTGCGCGAAATTTACTCTAGCATTTTTATAAAACCAAATATTCATATTTTAATCCAATTCTTTTTGGGTGATCTTCACCACTGCATTCCCTCACTTCTCAAATTTTTCCATTATCCCACATATATTTTTAGGGGTTTAAACAAGGTTCACAAGGGGGTCACTTAGTGCAGTCCGGAATCCAGAAACACAATTCACTTCTCCGGCCATATCTTAAAATCTATACATCACCTAGACATGAACCTTACATTTCCAGAAACTACATTCAATTATCTTTCCAACAATATATGGTAGGACATCAGGGGACAACATTTGGGGGTTCAAAACCGTGTTACAAGACAGGTCAATGCTCCTGGAAAAACTCAGCAAGCATATACTACTTAGATCAACCATTTTTCACAATTCCACAACACAATCAACACTTAATTTACTTAGTTAATGGTTCATAACACTCATGGAGATATATATATTATCCATAATCATAAAAGTCACAATCTCAACATCAAAACTCAAGATCCATGTCATCCAATACTTATACAACCAAGATTAGCTCATATATACATGGATCTACTACCAAACATTATAAATACTACATAACCAAGAAGGTTTGTGATTTTTATACCTTCTTGAGCCTCTAAGACCTTGGGTAAGCTTTACAAGCCTCAAGAACACCTTGGATGGTCTTTACAAGTCTTATACTTCAAGATCTAAAACAAGATTTAAGTTAGTCACTATACATCTCCAACTTTCACCATTTTTCTCACCAAGCTACACCTTGAAATAAATTATGAAACTTATTACATACCTTGACAACACTTAGGAGAGGCTTGGGTTTTAATCTTGAGATTTTTGAAGTAGTGGAAGAGGAGAAAATAATTTTTCTTCTTCCTTTTCTCTTGCTTGGCGGAGAGCAGTTTGCTCCAAGTGGGGGGGGGGGAGTTTTCTTGGTTTGTGTTGGGTGTTTGAATGATGATATGTATTATTGTGATATGTATTGATGTGTGTATGTATTGTGTCACATGTTGACACCCTAGGGTTAGTAGACTAGGCATACACCATGCCTCTTTGTCTCCTAGAATAATGCACCAACTAGTCACTTATTCATGGTTACTTTATGCTTTATGCTTTTTGCTTTCTAGTTCATTTCCTAACTAGCTTGTTACATGACACTTGCATGCAATATCCTTCCTTGTAATATTATTTCTCCACCAATGGTTGTCACTTAATCCTTATTTCCTATCGTATCATAATTAATTCCTCGTAATAATATTTTGTCGCGTAGAGATTTCTTCGTAATTCCTTAAGTACTTAATTGTGTAAATTCCTCGAATGTCCATAATTCCTCGTCATAATTCTTAATAAATCCTTTAATACTCTAACCATTCTCAACTCCCAATTTTTATAAATCTTACTAACAATAAGACTCCTACCTTCACAACCTTCCTTTTTATCTTACATAATAAATGCAACAACGCAGTTTCTCAGACAATCAATTCTATTAATCAACAGGGATGACTAGAAAGGTTCTATATTGATAATGCCACAAGATATTAAATAAAAGGAAATATTACCAAAAATTAGGGTTCTTACAGTTAAGGTTATTAAAACTAATCCTATTGAGTACATGCCAACTCTAGAAAAGGTTACCTTCTAGGTTCCCATTCGTAATGTTTTCTAGGTTCCAACATGCTTATTAGGGCTCCATGTTGGCTCCTCTTACCATGTAGGACGAATTTGAGCTCTAGCTAGGAATCTGTGTGCCAGTCTAGGCTTCACACAGATTTTTTTCCTTGTCATGCGCCTATCTTAGTTCCACATGAGGAATAACAAAAAAGAGCTCAAGGAATTGATGTTCCAGTCTAGGATCCGCACCAATTCCTCTTCCCTATGCACTTGTCTTGGCTCTGCATATAGGGGAAGCTCATATCTTCCTTAAGGAATGAATATGCGAGTCTCGGCTCCATACTATTTCCTTCTTCTTCATGAGTCATTCTAGACCTCTTATAAAGGATGCTAAGGAACTGAGTTCCTTCTTCCCATGTTCCAGTGGCGTCTCCACATAGAGGAGAGCTCATTAAGCTCTTTTAAGAAAAAGTGTGTCGGTCTAGGCTCCGTAAAGATTCCCACTTCCTCTCGTGCCGATCTAGGCTCCATGCTTTATGCCCAACTGATCAGGGTCTTATCAGTTATAATGCTGAGGAAATTGAGACTTTAAAATCATAGTGCTCAGGGAACTTGAGGCTTTCGAATCATAATGCTCAAAGAAAATGAGACTTTCAAATCATAGTGCTCAGGGAACCTGAGGCTTTTCAAATTCTAGTCTTTGATCATTTGACTATCTTTCATGCTTCTAATACTTTAGTCATTTATCTAAATACTCTTCTCAAGGTCACCTTTCTCATATGTTCCTTTTAATTCATGTGTCAATCTAGATTCCACATGAAGTTAATCAAATGCTAAGGAACACAGTCCTTTCTTCTTCTTGTGCCAATCTTGGTTCCACGTGAAGGAAACATAAATGCTAAAGAACAAGGTTCCTTCTTCTCTATGTGCCGATCTTGGTTCCACATTAAGGAAATACAAATTCTTAGGAACCAGATTCCTAATATTTCTTATTCATGCCCTATTAGAGGTATTCCAGGATCGCTTTCGCTTGAAAAATACATTCTAACAAGGACTTTTTATTCATACTTAATCTAAACAATTGTTGCTCATCAATCAATCATCATATTCTGCATATTCTATCTATACTCTTGACACGCGAGTATTTTAAATCAAAAGTGCATTTAGTCAAAGATCAAGTACTAAAATATGCACTTAAAAAATTTTAAACTGGCATATGAAATAGCTAATGAATCATTCATGCATGTCATTCTTTCAATCTTGTCATCATTGATTGTCGAAGTACACATATTATTAACTGTCTAGGTACGCGTACTACCCCCAGTTCTTTCATGTAATATCTTTATCATGAAAGAGCTATCAGGAAGTAGTAATCATTAGGATATAATCAAAGAAAACAACTTTAATTATAAATAAAAGCAAACTCTGCTAAATCCATGATAAAAATGTCTTGTAAATAGGAAGGTTCATATCTAGTACCCCTCATGTTCATGCATAAAAAATACTAAAATAAATTGGTTCCGGGCATCTAGAACTAATAAGCTGATTTATTTGTGGGCCGAAAGAGCCTTACTTTTCCTAAGAAAAACATAAAAAGGTTTACAAATAGTACTTTTTCAAATGCTCCACATTCCAGGCCTTTGGAATGAGCTTCCCATCCATATCCAACCAGGTCTCCAACTTCTTATGGAGAGGTTTGTGGTGAGTTGTAAAAGCTAAGACCAACTATTCTATGTAGAATAAGGGTTGTATTTGTGGGATGAGCTGTGTTTGAGAGTGCCTCCAATGATCTCAAGTTCTCTTAGAGATTCCTAGAATGCTATGTATCGGTCCTTTCTCAAGTTGCCTACATACATTTAAATAGGGTCTCTTAGAGATTCCTAGAATGCTATGTATCGGTCCTTTCTCAAGTTGCCTACATACATTTAAATAGGGATCAAACTCACGTATTTTTATTCTCTGTTAAGTTTGCTTGACCAGCAATAAATCGAGATTACTATCAAAGTTTGTCTTTTTTCTCTAGAGCAAACTACGAACAGGTTGTCTAAGTCGAGTAGAACTCGTGTTCTAACTCGACTATAAGTTGTCTTGTCTAATGCTTGCTCTATTAAAAGTAATCTAGGATCATGATCTGCGTCCTAGGAGTACATTATAATAATGATTCTTACTCTCTTCGCTTGCTTCTAAATCTTTCTTTCTGCTATCTTAAGCTCTCTACGCTTAGGAACCTAGCTCTTAGGAACCTATGTCTCGGAACCTGTCCCTCAGGAACCTATCTCTCGGAACCTGTCTCTTAAAAACCACACTATAGAAAACTGTACCTGCATAAGTAATAAATATATTAATCTGGGGAATCTTTCAGAGGTTCCCATATACTCCTTCCTGCTTCCACTGCCATTGTTGTACTGACTTAAACTCTTCTAAAAGGAGGAACCTAGTCTTTTAGGCACAACAACCAAGTCTTTTCTCCTCCTCCCTACCTCCTTACCCTTTCTCCCCTAGACCTTTCTTGATTTTCACTACTTAGAAATTATTATTTCTCAGAAGAAAATCCTAGAATCCAGATTCTTGGTTGTTCTGAATGATTCATCGGGACCCTTGCATGCAGAATAAGAACAATAATAACCCCAATTTCTTGGAGCGAAGCAATCAAGCAAGGAAAAAGCAGGTTAACAGTGGTGAATCGATAGTAAAACTCAATTCATCTCAAGAAATAAAATAAGACCAGGTTTCTTCTAATCCTATTTGTTTCTCTAATGTGTTAGACATTGCTCGTGAGGAGAATGCTATAAATAGGAGAGATGGAATTACTTATGTTGAACCAAGTGTGGATTTTTTACATTCTTCGTCCCTGAATTGGGTTAATTGCTATTTTGCTCTACCTAAATATGACGTTCCTTTATGTTTAAAGAGATTAAATTACAAGCTTTGAATTTGTTTAGTTTTGTGGGTCTATTGAATGTATTTAATCACTTGGGGGGTTTAGTGTTTCGATTTAGGGATACTTCTGGTATGTACCAAGCCTTTAGAAATAGTCCTATCAAAATTAGTCACTTTGAGTTCCAATTAAAAGCATGGCATGAATATTTTCCGATTATCAATGAAAATGATAGGGTGAGGGTTTAGGTTAGTTACAATCATGTCCCTTTCCTTTCTTGGACTGTTAAAGGACTTTGTTTGTCAGGTCTAGCTATTGGGACCCCCATAGATATGTCTAGTGATACTTATAAAGAGGCTACTAGGAATAATCCAATCAATGAAGCTTGTTTGTTGGTCAAAGAGGGAATCTTGAATTCATCACAGAATTTAATCATGGTAGATGCTTATACTGTTAATAGAAAATTCATGGTCTTGATAACTTATTAGTGACCTTCTTTGTGTGGCTATTGTTGGTCTGCTCATAGCGGGGTTTGTGGGCTTTTGCATGAGGTCTTTTGCTCTATTGATGTGGAAGAAGTTTTGCCTCTTAGGTTGATCCAAGAAGAGTCTGATACTAGCCATTGTAGAGTTATTGTTCACGCTAATGATAGTGATGCATTGAGCTCCATATTGGAGAATGCAGAATGCGAGCATGATGGATCAGATAAGTTTATGGATGTTTATAATGACTCTAATGATAAATCTGCTATGCAGGTACCTGGCAAAACAGGGGACAATAGTTCGAATGTTTTGATTGCATTACCAAGGGAAAATGATCTTCAGTTGGGATATGGTTTAGAGCACACAAGAAGACTGGATTCCGTTGAGCATGCCACAACTTAGTGTATCAATATAGAGGGAGGTTACAAGGTGGGGGACAAAAAGGCAAAACAGGTAGTTGAGCATGCCACAACTTAGTGTATCAATATTATTCTTAAAATTAATATTTTTAAAATTTAATACATTTAAGATTCTTAGTTTACAAATTATTTATTTATTATATATAAAATATGTATATCATCATATCTCCTATTTATTAAAGAATTTTTGTAATTTTTTAAAATTACATTTTAAATTTAATAAAATAAAGAGAATATGAAAAAATTATAATAATTAATTATCTTAATTTTTATAAATAGTAACTCATTAATTTAATAAACTCTTAATTTTCATAAAAATGAATTGATTTCATGGTAAATGTAATTTTTAAATAATTATTCAATTTTTAGTTAGTAAATTAAAATTTTTGTTTATTAATGATCTAAGGCAACATATTGTGCATGTTGCCCCGCATCCAACACTTTTCCAGCTAGAGCATCATGACGTTTATGCCTAATGTAACACAAAATAAAAAGTGTTATACTAGGCTATACTAGGCCAAAAGTAGTATACCTAAGTTAACATAATCTGCTAACACATGTGAGGAAGAGGTTGCGATAGCTTATTTATGGTGTAATGTGCTTTGCACATGATAATACTCGGGGAATTTCTGGTCATGCTATTACTGATGAAGCTTATGGAGCTTATGGGACCTTGAAAGTTCGTGGAATAATTGGAGCTAGTGGAGTTGGTTATACTGGGATGGATCTTCCCATTGCTGATGCTGCTTTGGTGGATGGTCATTCTGGTGCTGTTGGTGACATTGTGCGTTTGAATGTTGTTGATCACTGGACCCATGCTGAAACAAAGGCAGAGGGTAATTGCAAGGTGGACTCTGCTGGTTTCGGCTTAGCGATGCTGTTTTTGTGTTTTCTAACATGACCGAGGATGTGGATATGGGTTGTTGTAACCCTACTTTTCTCTAATGTTTTGTCTCTGAACAAACTTTATTTTGTAATTCGTAATATGTGAATTTTGCTTGCAACGTATGGTTTGTAAGCGTGAATTTTCTCCCTCGAAAAACCCGGGTTTCTGTTACGGATTTCCTTTTTATTTCTTTATATAAAAAATCGATGCTTAAAAAAAATGTTATCTAATCTAAAAAGTATTTTATGTTTGTGTTTCTATCGCAGGGATTGGAATCGTGATGAAGAACATAACAAACATGGAAGGATATATATATATATATATATTTCCATTTCAAAAAATGTCCAAACTGTACTAGGCCAATCAATATATACTTTAGATTTAACATTAAGCTATTAACGTATGTTATATGTTTGGAATGTTGAGTAATGTTAGTTGAATGTAATGTTTTTCAAGTTTTCAACATGATAAACTTCTTCTAAGTTTTTTTAAAATAATTAATAAAAGTCCATTATACCATGAATTTAATACAGATTTCTTCTTACATCCATATAACAATCCGAAAGCTACTACGAAGTATTACACAAAATATTGTGCATTTATTTCTGTGATATTATCTTTCGAATGATCAATTATTTCAGAAACCTGGGAAGCCCTATTTTGTTGCCAGTATATTTGACATCTATTTGAACTTGTCTCTGGAACTCCTCAAAGCTAAAGTCTCTGTAGATTGAAGGTTCACTACAACAACGAATGACAGTATCAGGGGTAGGGCAAGAAAGGTACGCCACGGAGAACCTTTCAGTTTTTCTATTCGTTAAAACCCTGTGACTGACGCTCTTATACAGACCATTGCTCCAAACCTGCAATAAACCTTACCAATCAATTAAATGAACGTGTGTTATAGGCATATATTCAATGTTGTTCTCCCTAGCTCTAAATCCAAGACATAAATGATTCATTTGTATTCGAAGTGATCATGCTAGGCATTAAAAAAATGAGTGTGTACACCTTGCTCAAAAATATCGAAAGGGTTGAACATTCCACTTGAGCTTATACCAGCTAGTAATATATACCTGGAATAGGTCGCCAATATTGACGACTAAGGCATCAGGATTAGGTTTAACGCAAATCCAAGCTCCATCCTTCTGCAGCTGTAATCCACCGGTCTTATCTTGGTGCACTATGGTGAGATAAGAAGTATCTGTGTGTGACACCAGGCCGCATAATTTAGAATCAAATTCAGGGCAAGGTGGATACCTGTTCATTCGAAGATAACATGAACTCGGCACAACTTTGTTTGCCAGTAAAGTTTTGTTCGAGGATTCGCAGATTCCTATATTATCTGCTAAAATTTCTGCTATCTTTTGACTTAAATTTGAAACCACTTCTGTATATTCCTCAACTATAGAGCTGCAAATTCAAAATTGAGAATACCAAAAATTAATATCCACAAGTTCAAACACTGTTGGTTGTAACATATTTGTGCTACATATATATAGGTAATTAATTAGCTAGTTGGTAAGTAAACCAGTCCCAACTCCCAATCTGTATAGACGATGTTCCTACATATATATATAGGTAATTAATTAGCGAGTGAAATTATAGCAACTCGGATAGATGTTGATTGTGATGCAGCTCATATATTAGAAGTAGAAGGCTTAGCCGTCAGAAAACTGATTGCAGTCAATTCAATCGAGCAAACAAACCCCGAATTGTAGCTACTCATAGAAAAGCTTAATTTGCTAGAACCCTAATAACCTCCCTGCCCTCAGGATCAAGAAATATATACAAAATTTAAATAATAAAATAATAAAGTAGGCATTTAGTATCGATTATTCATATGTGTGTGTGATAGCTCTCTCATATTTAATTGTCCAAGTGTTACCTTAGATGGTTGAAATCCCTAAAATCTGAAACACTGGAAACAGGGATGTGGAAAGCTTCAGACCATGAGAAATGAGCGCGACTTGTTGCAGCCAGGTTGCCCCAACGGTAGAAGCCTGTTGGCGAATTTAAAGGATTCTGTTTAGCCTTTTTATCAAATGGCTGTCTAAATAATTTCACCTGTTCTTCTTGCAATTTCACCAACGTTTCATAAGATATTCCATGATTTACAACTTGGAAGAATCCCCATTCTTTTGATGCTTCTATTATTTCCTTCTCACACTCTTTTTGCGGCATTATTTGTCCTGAAGTTAAACGACCAAGATCCACCACCGGTAGCTCGTAGCAATTCAATCTGGATGTAGTGATGGGCTCATCCACATGGCCAGTTTCTGGATTCGTTTTGGGAAGATTCTTGAACACTTCCATGAGTGGTGGCTCGCATTCCATGTTGAACTCTGAAAAGAGATGAATTAATATATATGTTAATCTTGCAAGTAATAATCTTACCTAGGGAAGAACGAAAATACGAATACACACACATTTTCTTTTTGGAATAAATAAAGACGAATCAATTAAGATTTAGATCGATATAATCTTTCGTGACGTACTTCTTGACAAACATATAAACATAAATTAACTCTCGAGATCAAAATGTTCCAAGTAAAGGCTAACCAATTTTGATTGTGAAGACTGAAATTCACATAAGAACTTAGATCGATATGATTTTATAGGTATTTAAGATGAATTTTATAGGTAGCTAGGTTTTATGCATTCAAGTATATACTGCACTCATATGTTGTAATACAACACTTGTCCAATCCGCGTTCAATTCACGGAAATACTGGAGAATGATGTGATTAGCAGCGTAGAGATGACAACCATTTGTATGACCTAATGTATAATACTCAGTTTTGTTAGAGTTGAATGAATTAATTCAGCAATAAAATGAAAAAATAATTGTGCAAAAATTCGATGAGGAAAGTATCTATCTTTATTAATGTGGAAAACCATGTTTTAATGGTACGCAATAGTACCAAATTATTAAAATACTAAATTTATCTAAATTCGGGGTTCGATTCCTTACAACTACATAATTATACAAAATTTATTTAATTTATTTTTTTTAACTTCACCTCGGGTTCGATTCCTTACAACTACATAATCATAAAAATTTATTTACTTTAATTTTTTAGTTTTATATCGAATTCAATTCTTTATAACAACATAATTAAAAGTACACTAATATTAATGTTTTAATCTCAACTCATATTAACGTTACGAGCTAGTATATTAATGAAACACATATTGTACTACTGTTGTGGAATAAAACTAGGTTATCGAATTGCGACTAGGGTTTACTTGTATTTAATGATGGGGTTCGTGAGCTTCGTGCTTTTAATGGCTGCTCTCATGTTCGTGGCTAATTCTGCCTTCACAAGATACCTACGTACCTTGATGGATATCATAAATCAAGCCAAAAACGTAGTTCTGAGAATGAGGGGTCAGGCCCTTATATAGGCTGAGAAGCCTTAGAATCATAGTAGGACTAGGTGACTTGGTGGGCAAGTCTTCCCTGAGGAAGGTTCTAGACTCCTACTGTAGGAGTCTGTTTCCTTGTATGACTGTGTGCCTTGGAGGCTAAGTCTTCCTTAAAATCGATGATTTTAATTTGTGTCAATCAAGGATTAAGTTTCCATTTCTCAGTTCCAAATCAAGGATTCTAGAAGCGGGCCTTGTATTGGGCGTCCCCGATACATGCCGCATACTTGATCCAAGTATAACGAATTCAAGCCCAACTAGGATTTCGAGCCTTCTTATTGGGCCTCATTTATTACATAATTAATGCTATATTAATTACATTTTTAGGGTTTTATTTCTACCCATATCATTTGCCCCCCAACTTCTGGGAAAGCGTTACAAATTTTCACTGACGTTTATAAGTGCCCTTTTCGAGACTCGGGGTTTATCTTTGTACACTAGTGTTTCACGAATATCGTCTTGATTATACAGCGTGGAGCGATCGACGCATTTACAACAATGTTTACTCATTTTTGGACAAATCAGCCTGGATCTGCATTTAAACGATGTTTAAATAATGCTAAAAGGCATTAAACGGAACTAAACGGTGCTAACAAGCCTTAGACGATGTTTAAACGATGTTAAACAGTGCTAAACAGCTGTAAACGGCACTAACGGGGGTCGGGGGCAGCGCCCCTGGGCGGGGTCCAAAGGACGGCATCCCCTGGCGGGGTCCAAGGGGCAGCACCCCTAGCTGGGGTCGAGCTGAATTGGACAAGAGGGATGAATTTCACCTCGGCTAGGCCCCTGGGGGCTTCACCTCAGCCAAACCTTGGAGACTTTATCCTCGGCCAGACCAGGTCGGCTGGAGGCTATGGGGGACGTCTTCGGCCAGGGCTGCTCGGATGGAGGCCACACGGGAGTTTCTCGGCCTTGGCTGCTCGACCAGGTGCTCCTCAAGGACTCGCTCGGCTGTGGAACCTCGGTTGGGAGGCCTTCGACGTGGTCCTCGGCTTGAGCAACTCGGCCAGGGTCTTGCGGGAGGCTCTTCGGCCTTGCTTGCTCGACCAGGGACCTCACTCGGGCTTCTCGGCTGACTAGCTATGGCTGTTGCCCTTTGTGCGGGTCTTCGCTGGGGCTACTCGGCCTTGAGCCTTCTAGAGTGCTTAGGCCTTGTGGCCTCGGCTGTTGCCCATGTGGAGGTGCCTCGGTTGAGGCTGTTCAACCACTTCTTATATATATATATATATACACATATATATTTTGAATTCTCAAATGGAATATTTTGTATTCTTGAATTCCTTGTATCTGAGTCCAAATTCTTTGCATTGGAGTCAAGCTTGAGTTCTTAGAAACCTTGTTTGGCACCTTGGCTTTTATAGCTTTTAACTTTTTGTTTTTCTTGAACCTCTTGATTTTTTAACCAAAGTTCAAGATTTTTGTTGATTTTCTTGCTTGAATTTTCATCCCATATATATTTTAAAGGAGAAAATTAATCAATATGCTAATCCTTAATTAGGATTGCTAATCGGATTTCCTTCCCATAAAAATAGTTAACCTTAATCTTCGAGCTCATCTTTTTAATTATCGTTTCAGCTCATATTTTCTTTCGGCTCTCTCATTTTCTTTGTTTTATTTTTTGAAGAAACATTGTTTTGCCATATTTTCCTTCGGGTTTCTCATTTATTTCGATCATTCTGCTATACCATCGGCTATACCATCTTTGAGCCATACCCGACAGGGTTTGGGGGAACGCTCTACACTTTAGAGCATCACTAGCAGGCTGTAGCAGCAGTGCGTTGGAAAACGTGCTTACGTGATTTGAGGGATCACCCGTTCCATCATAGGCCTTTATGGTAGGCATCTTAAACTTCCTAGAGACATGAGCGTTCATCAACTCCTCAGGATCACCCCTAGGGGCCTCTGCCCTCGTAGCTCCTCCTGTTGGGGCATCCGCCCTTCTTTGTCTCCTTGAGGACCTCTCCAAATCGAAAAATGGAATCCCTCCTAAAGTTGGAGGAGGTCGATTCTGATTCTGCCTTGCTTACTCTCTCGCTATGTCATCTTTCAACCTTTGAATCTCAGCCTCATGAGCCTTGAATTTCTCAGCAGTCGTTTGGGGGGTCCATCATGGATTCTTTGAGTTCTTCTTCTCACATGCTCCTTGCTTGCACGTTATCTCCTCGGGACTTCATCGCGGTCGTCATCCTCAGGTGATGAATCATCAGTGTAGGGCCTGGAGTACTCATAATATCCTCGCTCAAGAGGGGCCAAACCCCTAATATAAGGCAGTTGATATGGCTCATGTATTTGCAAGGCATGATAGCTTGGTCCAGGATCCCTTCGATTTGGGGGATAGTTAGGCAACCCGTATGCCGGATTGGTATTTGCAGGGAGCACGGTGGTGGAGAGTTGAGGGAGTGGTGGACGACTGAACAGAGGAGAAACCACCATCTGAAGTTGGTTAGTCTCCTGCCCTGGGTGGACGACCACTGGTAAGGTTCTCTCAGCATAGGGAGTCATCCATGTAGGTTAAGAGACTTGAGTCTTAGTGGTCATCTGAGTTAATGGGGGTACCGACCCTTGTTCAGTAACGACGGGCGGAGCGGTGGTGACCACTAGTGGAACGGAGGTGACAAGGGCATCCTCGGTTGTTGTTCTTCGTGTTTGAACCATGGTTGATGTTGTATTCCCACAGATGGTGCCAAATGTTGTGAAATAAAAACTAGGTTATCGAATTGTGGCTAGGGTTTCACTACTACAAAACTGAACTTAGGAAATATTACTTAGATAGCGTTTTTTGAAAAGCGCTATCGAAGTCTATTACTTGAACATCGTTTTTAGCAAAAGCATGATGTAAGTTAATAAATAAAAAATCAAAATTAAACAGAAAATTAAAAATATATACTACCGTGGCGTTTTTGTAAAAAGCGCTATTTTAGAATGCACTCTTATAACGTTTTCAGGAAACGTTCTGTAAGTCATTGTATTTTAAGTAATATATTTTTATTTTTTCTATTTAAAATATAATTCACTAAAACCTATTCTCTCAGCCTCAGTCCCTCATTCTCCCGCTCTCAAACTCCCTCTCGCCGCTCTCAAACACGGTATCGCCACTAATCGAGTTCTATACTTCACCCAGGTTCACGAGATTTGGGATTAAAGATTTGGGTCTCACGAGATCGACTTCAATCAGGTTTCATCTCTCTCCCTCTCTCTCTCTCTCCCCCTCTCTCTCTCTCTCTCTCTCTCTCTCTCTCTCTCTCCCCCCCCAAAAGAGGGGGAGAAAATGGGCTTAGCACCAAACCTTTGAAGCTTACGGTTCAATTTTAGGGGGTTCAATTGTTTTGTTAATGGGATGTTCAATTTTAGGGATTCAATTTTAGGGGTTCAAAAAAATGACTTAGTTAACCTCTGTTATACCTATTTGTTTGTCTGTTATGTTATGGGCTGTGTCCGGGTAGTTGTAAATTGACTATTCTTCTGTTCATCAACCGAGTTTGTGATGTTTGTTCGCTGTCTTGCTGCTGAGATTTGTGTTTTTCGTTGTCTTTCTGTTTCGTTGTAGTGTTAGTTGTAGTGTTTTGGGTAAATAGTTCAGGGGTTTTGTTTTCTTGGTTACTGAAAAGGAAGGTGTCTAAAATGAATCCAAGTAATCACGGTAGCAAAAAATCAAAAGTCTCGTTTGTTAAGAGTTTATACGTAGTAAAAAAGGCTCCAATTCAGCAGGTCTGGAATGGTTCCTACTGGCGCAGCCTTGTCGTGACCTAGCGGCAAGTAGACACTTTACTATCGTGACAAACACAACCACATCATTTGTTGATGACTGAAATGTTCAACGTTAGAGAAGCTCATTACCTTCTTCTTTTTGTTGTAGAGAATCTTTTGAGTCTGAAGACAGTAGAAGGTATAAGGCTACTTCCTCCCACACCTCAGAGTTGAAGTTGCAGTATGGTCTTTCAAAAAAAAAATCACTTGTGTGGATTTCTGTTTAGACACACACACTTGTCTCCATCCAAATCAGTAAGAAGCCATCTGCCAAAGGTATTTTCATCCACTTCTTCTTCTGACACGGATCATCCTAATGCCGAGGATGAGCAGCCTGTGGCTATGGCTAATTCTCTTGAGATTGAATGTAATCGAATCGATTGCCTTGTGTGGGTACTCCATGAATCTGCCAGAAGTTTTTCAGTTGCAATTCAAAAACAAAAATTAGCTAGACGTGACCCAGAGCTGGCAATGGCATGGGTTGGAGTTGATGTTCACTCATGGCACAAAAAAATTGCTTATCAGGCATGCTAGTACACACATAAAGACTGGCTCTAAGTTGCTCGACAGACCATGAGAACAAATTTTTTAAGCTCTGATAAGATTTTACTAACTTGTTAAGTTGAACCTGGTTATGTGTAGTTTTTAATTCATTTTTGATGCAAGCATATATACCAACTTATCAAAATATAATCAGATGCACAAAGTATGATTACTAACTGTACAGGTAGCAGTTTACGCTTTACTAAAGGCAGCAATTGAGGTGGAGCTATTTCTTTCTCACAAACGTAGCACTAATGCTTCCGTTTCAGTTTCTGAGATGTAAGTATAGAAGGTTCTTTTCCCATTAGTCCTCACATGTGCTTTGACAGTACATTTTTCTTCTCTCATTTGCATTTCCTATTAGATGATTTTGTTTAAATGGTTTTAGTCTTCTCTAATTGCAACTTAAGTTGATGCCCATGTAGTTGTTTATAGTTTCTTTACGTAATCTGCCTACTGCTGAAATACTACTCATCTATCTAATTGGAGAACTTTATATGGTTTTGACAATTTTGTTCAATCTTATTTCTTAGCTTGTACCCAACAACAAGTTCTCTTGAGGAGTGCATAGAAAGTCAGCTTAACATGAGGAGCCCACAATTAGTACACTGGTTTAAAACTGTTGAACTGCCTCGCATTGCAGGATTGTTTATCCCTCTGTTCAAAAAGTGGTCCTTGGATTATGCGGGAAGGTCTGTTATATAATTATTTGCAAATTACATGTTGACTTCAGTTTTTGGATAAATCTTATGCAATTCATGATCATATCTCTCAAAGAGAAGGAATCTCGTTTTGTAATATGATACTCAAGACACCTCGACATGTAAGAAGATTCTAAACACATTTAACTCAGTGGTGTTGCAGGGATCATTTTGGCAATAAGTTGCTGCACTGCAGTGAGAAAGTTGGGTTCAGGGCGTCTTTCTTGTCCTTCGCTATCTGTATCTATAGAAGATATACTAGTAAAGCTCATGAACTTGTCCAACAGCCTCGTTTCCGTGGATAAATTGCATCACCTGGCAAGTGAGGTTGGATTTGAAGAGGACTTCTTAATTCATTTTGGTTCAAAGATCCTACCCAGTATGAATACTGAAAATATAGAACTTTGGATTGGCCTTGTTCGGGCAAAACTTTTGAAGGCATTTCACAGGGAGAGTGTATTTTCAGGAAAACAAGCATTCTGTGACAAGGTCAGTTCTCAAGTCATCAGATTATCGGGCCTATTTAGCTCAGTGTAGAAACATTGATAATAAATCTTTTTAAATGTTTGGAATGTGGGAAGTTCCAGTTAATTATTGGTGTTGACAGCTCCTTTCATTTGTTAAGCTTGTAGTAAATATTCCGTTCCATCATTTATTTTGTGCTATCTGTTTTATGTTAATTGCGTTGCTTAGATAGCAAATTTGATAAATGAACTTTTAAAATATAAGAAATGTTCTAATATGTAACATGACAGGATCAGGAGAATAATTTGTCTATTCTTGGACTTTTCGCATATTTGGGAAGGGAAACAAGATTATTTTTATCAAGAATGAAAATCAAAGATCTTGATGAACAAGTTGTAGACTTTATCAGGTAGGGTTCTTGCACTACTAGCATACTGCAGAGACAAAATTAACTCTTTCCTTGGTGCATTACTAATTTAAAATGTCCCACATAGTTTTTGCAGTTATTTGGAGTGCGGTACCCTTTTCATCTATCCTAAATTTTCTTCCTTGCGTGAGTGTCAGCTCTTCATGGAGGTCAGTATGCAGTGGTGAAGCTATGGCCTGAAAAATAGGGACATTCGTAGATTTTTAGCCTTACACTCTATTCATATAAAAGTTCAGACTCCTTGCAACATTGGCACTTTAGCGGCACAATGGCACTTAAGCCTCTCGTTAGAGAACTCTTATAATGTTCTTGGGTTTGATTGCTAAAACTAATCTTATATATGATAATCTTTTTTTTTGCTAAACTATATATAGATAAGAATCCTACATAAGAAACACAATTCTTGTTATTTAATTGTTGGGCATCAAACATAATTATAAATCTAAACAATGTACAATGTGTTTGCTATTTATTTTCTTTGTCTCTTGTGAAGTTGCTTTTAAATCAACCAAAGTCGGAACTAAAAAAAAAAAAGTTAACAACGTATAGAGTAAGTTATCTTTAAGTTTGGTCCCCGTTCATTATCAATTTCTTGCCCAGTATGTTATCAAATTTGAATAGGTGATAAGAACTAATTTATTTGTTGAACTTGTTGTTAGCAGGTAGTTACTGATGAAATTGGATGGCTAGATTTTTATGCTGAATATTATTGCAAGTTCTATCAAGACAGGCGAAGGTCCAAACAACACAAGATACAGGCAGAGAAAGAAATCATTCTGTACACAGTTTTTACAGTTTGCTATGATGTTTTCTCTGGGTTTGCTCACTATAGTAATTCAACTCAACAACCCTTAGATTCGAATTTGTTGTCATTCTTGCTTCGAAGGTATTAACTTGGCCCAAAATTTATCTTCGTTAATATAGTTCAAAAAATGAGACCATGTAAGAGGGTCAGAGTCTCACAGACTCACATGCTTAATTAATGTTCCCTGAAGAAACCATGTCTCTTCGAATAATATAAACACTACAGTTAAACATATGGCGCCTGCATGTTCATCTGCTATCTGCTTATAATGAACGAGTGTCACTAGTTTGTCTCTCTTGTCACACCTCGTTCCTTTATTTCTCCACCTTATCCTAGCCTTGTACTTTATGTCCTTCTGTTCTTCATGATCTGCAGGAGTTAAAACTTAACTGGTAAGCAAACTATAACATGTAGGGACGTTAGAAAGTTGCTAATGTATTACTGGTTCAGCATGTGAGTTAATTAAGTCGTTGGGTGGATGCTTCATTGAAGATGTGTTGTGTTCTGGTGAAACAACTATTAGTGTTAATGTAAGTTAGTAATATTTCTTATATTATTAAATAAGTATAGTACTTATTCCCTGAGTACTTATTCCCTGAGATGTAATTAGCTTAATAATTTTGTTGTTGTACAGTTCACACGTTCCATCAGACTGATGTGTTATGGTCGAGATAAAATGGTCCGCTTTCGTGCTAATTGGGCAAGATTCTTCCACAATCGATATCTCAAGGGCAAACTTTTAAATATGTAGTTTGTTATGGTTGTTTATCCTTTTTACTTTCCCAACTATTGTATGAATTTGACAGACTTTTAAGTATGTTGTTTTTGATACTATCCTTTTGTATTTAATATTTGTTTAGTGTAAGCACTATTTATGTTTTTAAGGAAGTCAATTATTGTTTTGGAATTTTTATTATAAGTTCATGATGAAGTCATTTGAGTTTCCAGTTTGTGTTTGTGTTAGGAGTTGTCCAGTTTTTTTGATTGGATTGATTTAACAATTTTTGGTAATACGGCAGGTGAACAAAATGGCATAAATTAAAAATTAAAAAAAAAATAAAATTCACTGCAAAAGCGCTTCAAGAAGTGCTATCTAAGAAAGCGTTGTTCTCTACAATAGCAGTTGAACAAGCGCTATGTAAAATCAATACGCACTTATATAACAGCTACTTAGATAGCCCTTTTGAAAGCGTTCGGGTAGAGTTGCACTTCGAGAATGGCAAAAAAAACGCTATGTAAGTAACTTATACTTCAATAGCGGCTCCTTAGATAGCGTTTAAAAACGCTATCTAAGAGCGAAAAAAAGCGCTCTCTAAGTCCAGTTTTGTAGTAGTGTTTACTTGTATTTAATGATGGGGTTCGTGAGCATTGTGCTTTTAACGGCTGCTCTCGTGTTCGTGGCTAATTCTGCCTTCACAAGATGCCTACATACCTTGATGGATATCAAGAATCAAGCCAAAAACGTAGTTCTGCGAATGAGGGGTCAGGCCCTTATATAGGCTGACAAGCCTTAGAATCGTAGTAGGGTAAGGTGACTTGGTTGGCAAGTCTTCCCTCGAGAAGATTCTAGACACCTATCTTGTAGGAGTCTGTTTCCTTGTATGACTGTGTGCGTTGGAGGCTAAGTCTTCCTTAGAATCGATGATTCTAATTTGTGTCAATCAAGGATTCAGTTTCCTTGTAAATTTCTGAGTTCCAAATCAAAGATTCTAGAAGTGGGCCTTTTATTGGGCGTCCCCGATACAGGCCGCATCCTTGATCCAAATATAACGAATTCAAGCCCAACTAGATTTCGAGCCTTCTTATTAGGCCTCATTTATTACATAAATAATGCTATATTAATTAAATTTTTAGGGTTTTATTTCTACCCATATCAACTACAATTAAGAAAAAAGAAATTGAACGACATTGACGAATCTGTATAATTTTTAAATGCTATAGATGTCAAAAGTTTTTCCATTTTTCTTTCCAAATATTTATCTAGAAGGTAAATTTTTATAAAAAGATAAAATTCACGTGTATACTTATGTACCAACGAAAAAATGTGCTAATTTTATATATAGATCCCAACTCAATAATGTCACATTAAGAAGAAAATTTGGATTTTTTTCGAATTTTTCCTCTACATGTTTTATTATCATTGTAATCAATATTGTTATAATAATGTCACTTAAATATCGTACACAACAAAAGAAAATCATACCTTCCTCCCATGTTGCAAAGTCCCTGTGCGTTGATCTTTTTCCTCTTTTGCTTAGATGATGGAGTCCGGCAATGGAAAAGTCTACGTCGTCAATAGTATTTTCTTGGTCTTCTGACTTCAACTCGGTACCTACCAATTTTCATCACGTTAAACAACGACAATGGTGCATAATTGTTTTGTTTTGTTAAGATAAATTTAACTTCCTCGTCTTATTTTAATAATTAGTGTTCAAACAAATATCGGAATAAATAAGAATTGAATACGACCGGAACTATTTCATCACGCTCAATTTCCTCAATTTTAATGCTCTTAAACATAAATATTTTACGCCATTATTGGACACTTGGAATCTAAAATTCAGTTCGGATAGCGGAGGTGATTGCCGACACTATCTATATATATGATAAGCAGCTAGATCGATTCCTAAAAATCGAGTCATTCTTTTAAAAAACTTATCTGAAATATGTAATTTTAAAATATGTAATTTTAAAATATGTAATTTTATCTGAAATAAACAACTTATTTTTGCAAGATAACGAATGTTAAGCTCCCCATACACATTTCTTTTAAAAAAAAGTATGTGAATATGAAATTTTTTTCAGAATAAGTAACTTATAAGCTACTTATAAGGGGGACGAAGGATGCCAAAAACTAAAAACTGAAATAAAATGAAAAATAAAATTTGTGGTATATTCTTTAGTATATATAATTCGGGTCCTCTTGCAGGAAAATAAAATTGAGATATTAGATAAATTTTGAGATATCAATTATAAGTAAGTGTTACTCCATTAGAGTAAAAATTCAAATATATATGTGTGATTTGAGAAACTTTAATATCACTTCTTGGAGCGTAGCTTCTATTTATTTTGTTTTGTTAATTTTGAATACCATATGCTTCTTCTATTAATTTGTAAAGATACCTAAGATAATTTTTATTTAATCATAACCGCCAATTTTTTTATTACAAAAATTAAAATTACTTTTAATAATTAGGAATTTGTTTTCTTATTATAATTTATATATATATAAATAAAATATTTTTCTTTTCTATCAAGTTTTGATTAAAATACATTTCAATTAATTAAAAGTAAGGTATCAAAATACTTTTATATTTTGGTATCTTACCTTTTAATTCAAAAAATAAGATACCGTTTGAGTACAGTATTTTCTCTATATATGATAGCCGTGCTTAACGGATCGAGTGCTGCTTTATAAAAGTTGATAGACATGACAACATGTTAACATGACAACATCTTAACGTTAATGCCAATTAATTATTTTATAAGGTATCTATACTCTTTATTAATGTAAAAAAATCATGTTTTAATGGTACACAATAATATTAAAGTACCAAAATGCAAAATTTGGTTATCACTAAATTCGGGTTTCGATTCCTTACAACTACATAATATAAAAAAAATATTTTACTTTATTTTTTTAGTTTCACCTCGGATTCGATTCTCTTCAACTACATAATTACAAAAATTTATTTACTTTATCTTTTTAGCTTTATATCGGATTCTGTTCACTATAACTACATAATTAAATAGTCCATTGATATTAATGTTTTAATCTCAGCTCATGTTCAATTTGTTTAAAACAATGTTTTGCTAAAGTGAAAACCCCCACGTGAGATTTGAGATTTAATCCTAGCCACATTTTTTATATCTGTTGTGGAATAAAAACTAGGTTATCGAATTGCGGCTAGAGTTTATATGTATTAAATACAAGGGTTGGTGAGCTTCGAACTTTAATGTCTGTTCTTGCGTTTCGAGATTGACCGATCCTCGTAAGATGCCTACGTATCTCTGTATTGCTAGAGAATCAAGGCAACGTATTTTATTGGTGTTCGCCATCGGGCTATGGCGGCGGGGGCACACCAAGGACGAAGTGGCTTGTATGTCCTTATTCGAGGATTAAGCCAACGTAGTTCTAAGAAAGAGGGGTCAGACCCTTGTATAGGTGTTGGGAGCCTAAGATTTAGAGTAGGATTAGGAGACTTGGTGGATAAGTCACCTCCTTGAAGAAGGTTCTAGATTCCTACCTTGTAGGAGTCTGTTTCCATGTCGAATTGGGTGCCTTCGAGGCTACTTCTTTTAGAAATTATATCCTTATTTAACTTTTATTGCAGAGCTGTTAATTATCCTCAATATTAATTACGAAATTAATATTTAATTAGGGTTTCGGGCTTCATAAATGTGCTTCGTATTTGGACCAAACCAGGTTCAATTAATGCATCATTTGCCCCCCAACTTCTAGGAAAACTAATCAAGTTTTCTTTAAAGTTATAACTGCCTTTTTCGAGACTCGGAGTTTATTTTGTACAATACTGTTTCACGAATATCGTTTTGATGTAAAGTGTGGGGCGACCAACGCGTTTACGACGATGTTTACTTATATTTCGGGCGAATTAACCCTTACCGATGTTTAAACGATGCTAAACGGCACTAAACGACATTTAATCAGTGTTAAACGGCATTAAATGGTGCTAAACGGCACTAAACAGCACTAAACGACATTTAATCGGTGTTAAGCGGCGTTAAACGATGCTAAACGGCACTAAATAGCACTAAATCACATTTAATCGGTGTTAAACGGCGTTAAATGGCGTTAAACGGTCCTAAACGATGACGTTTAATTAGTGTTAAATGGAGTTAAACGGTGCTAAATGATGCTAAATAATGCTCACCTGCGTTACACAGCGGTAAAGAGCGATAAACAACTTTTAAACGGTAACCAGCTAGCGTTTTCTTAAAATATTGAATCATCAGTGTTATGGTGTTTTGAACATTAAGGTGATGTTTCAAACATCAATTTCATGCTTCGAACACCACCGCAGTCGACTGATGGCCTTCAATTGAGGTCAGTCATCTAGTGCTCAGTCGGCTAGCGTTTCAAGGCTGATAGAGGTGTTTTGAACATCAAGGTGTTGTTTCAAACATCATCATCAAGCTTCGAACATCATTTTCAATAATTGATCATAACCTTCAGTCGACCGATGGCCTTCTCAGGAGCTCGATCGGTCGGAGGTCGATTGGCCGGAGGTCGGTCGGTTGGAGCCTTCCTTGGGAGCTTGGTCGGCCTCGGTTGGCCGGAGCCTTCCTCGGGGGCTCGGTCGGCCGGAGCATTCCTCCGGAGCTCGGTCGGCCGGCTCTCGGTCAGCTGGGGCCTTCCTCGAAGCCTCGGTTGGCTGGCTCTCAATCCTTCGACCTCAACGTCGGTCTATGAATGTCGATATTGAACCTCAACGTCTGTATTCGAATGTCGAGCATCAACACTCGAACATCGAGTGTCAACATTTGAACGTCGATAAACAAACATTCTTGACTTTACTCTTAGTTTTTGTGACCTACAGGGCTTTAACTCGTTTGCTAAATCCTAGATTCGAAACCTTGAATTCATTCATGGTTGTTGGTTATCGTCAACCCTTTACTCTCATCCTAAAATGGAGAAATGATGAAGTCTCTTAGCTCTTTCCCCCTTGTTTCATATGGTGGAGATCTTGCTTCTCTGTTGCTCGTTCAAGAGGTTCACTTGCCACTCAACACTTGACTTCAAGTCTGGTGTGCCTTGGTTGGTTTTTAACCCTCTATCTTGATCCTAGGATTCCAACCTTCTTCTTATTCTTATAAAACCATGCGTAGGTTTCAAATTGACTGACGGCTCTTAATTCAAGGCCTCGAATTCAAACGACAAACTCGATCGGAGGCAGACAGCCTTGTTGGCCATCAAGGCTTAAATTTTGTGTTGAGATTTGAAGTTCAAGGCTTCAATCCTTAGTCTTGAATATATTCTCCATACTTTTCTTCATTTTTAAAGCATTATCCTTTTAGCTAATCTTCTTGATTTTGTTTTTGACGTTCCGTCAAAATAGAGCACCCAACACTCCTTTAGATAGTTTTATCACTTCTTTCCTGGGGTACTATCTCTTGCCCCCCAACTGCTTGGTTGCCAATGGGACATTCAACCATGAAGTAAGTTAACGCCTGAGCCTTGATGGTTGTCCGAGGCTTACACGTGATGTCGAATTCTCCTAACTTAATTGTCCACTTGATTAGCCTTCCACTGGCCTTCGGGCTTTGTAATATGTTTCTTAATGGTTGGTCCATCAGGACTTCAATTTTATGCGCTTGAAAGTATGGTCGTAACTTCCTTGATGTCGTTACCAATATCAACGCAAATTTCTCGATGACTAAGTAATTCAACTCAGCTCCATGCAATACTTTGCTTACACAGTAGATAGGTTTATGAACCTTGTTTTCCTCCTTGATGAGGACTACATTCAATGTTTGCTAAAAAAAATATAAATATAAGGTTTGTTGCTAGCCTTGCATGGCTTAAGTGGCCACATGTGGCTTAAATTTTATCTTATCTTTTATCCAGGGTCCTTCAAGGACTCAAACTCTTATTTGGTTGTATCGTAACCTAACTATCGACCCTTCGGTGTCTTCATTCATGCATCTGTTTGTTTCCACTCGTGTATTCTTTTATTTTTGATACTTGATCATCTTTGACTTGCACTCATTAGGTGCTTGACACATAAATAAAATCACAGAACGAAAAATAAACTTGCATAACTTGAAATGGGTTCAATCCTTACATAGAGTACTATTGTCCTACTCGGAGCAAGATACTCTACAATGGTTTCATCGAACCTTATTTCTACTTCTACTAGATAAACATGAAGCTAAGTCCTACTAGGATAGTTTGAACCCATCGGGGCTTTGAAAGACTGTGCCTACACCACTTGATTTTGTTTTTTATGCTCTATCAAAATAGAGCTCTAGTTAGATACAGGTTCCTCATTCCTGTTCTAAAACTTACTTCCTTCTTGGGGTACTATCTTCTGCCCCCCAACTTCTTGGCTGCCAATGGTACATTCAACCACATAGTCAGTTAATGCTTGAGCCTTAATGGCTGTCCGAGGATTATATGTGATGTCGATATTCTTTTGTAGGAACGTGATCAACTTGTTCTTCAAGGCCTCCTTCAAGGATGCTCTGATGTAAGTAACCTTATCGGGGCTTCCTAGTTTTAGAGGGATATGAACCAAATCCTTTCTTGGCTTTCCAAGGTGTTCCTCATCATTATGGACATCCATGTCTTCAATAGGAAGGACCTGTCCCCCGACTCCATTAGGCCTTAACGCGGCTACATAACAGCTCCTAGTCATTTTCGGGTCTCCTTTTTATTCTTCTACACCATTCCTGGTTGGAAACTTGATCTTTATGTGATAGGTTGATGCCACAGGCTTAAAAGCATCGAGTCCAGTCCTCCCGAGGATGGCATTTTAGGTGGAAGATGCTTTGATAACCAAAAAGTTCAGCATCTGAGTGGCCTCTATTGGCTTCTGTCCGATGGTGACGGGCAACTGAATAGTTCCCTTAACTTTAGATTCTACTCCATTGAACACGTAAATATATAGGCATGTTGGATGGGGTCAACTGAGAGTCATTAAATCCCATCTTCATAAATTCATCTTGAAACAAGATATCCACACAAGCTCCATTGTCTATCAAGACTCGCTTCACCTCTGAATTTCCAATCATGAGCGTTATGACCAGTGGGTTGTCATGGGGGAACTTCACCCCTTCAAGATCTGAATCATCAAATCTGATTGTTACCTCGGTTTTTTCACGTTTTGATGTTTCTCCAACAATGTGCATTACTTCTCTGGCATAAGCCTTTTGAGAATTCTTTGTTGTCCCGGCCACGGTTGGGCCTCCAAAGATCATGTTGATTACTGGGCCTCGGGGCTATGGGTTGCGATCTCGATCATCGTCGCTCCTATCATACTCTCTTCTCTGATTACCACGATCTTCACCCTTAGTGAAGTGGCTTAGCTTCCCTCTTCAGATCAAGAACTCCATCTTATCTTTGAGTTGCTTGCAATCATCAATATCATGCCCCACATCCTTGTGGAATCTACAATATTGGTTCTTGTTTCTCTTTGAAGGATCCCCACTGAGTGGCTTCGGCCATCGAAAATCCTTTTCCTTTTCAATGTCCAACAAGATTTGACTCCTAGGAGTGTTCATTCTTGCATACTCAATAAACCTCGGTCCTAGAACAGAGTCGAAGTCCTTGCTAGTTTGGGGATACTTGCCCCTAGCATCATACTTCTTCTTTGTCTTTCGCTTCTTATAGTTCTCGTTTTCGCCACTTACAGTCGAGAACTCTGCTTCCCTCATGATTTCGTAAGCCTTGATGTATTTTCTCGCCCTTTCTTGAAGCTCAGTCATGCTCTCAGGGGGATGCTTTGCTAATGACATCTGAAAGAAAACATTCGACGTCCCATTCTATAATGCTATCATAGCTACTTTGTTTTCAAATCAGGGATATTCAGCGTCTCCTTGGTGAAGCGCTTGAGGGAGTCCCTTAGATTCTCATTCTTCCCTTGTATCACCTTCATGAGGGATGCCGAACTCTTCCCGTGGAATCTCCCACTAACAAACTGGTTGATAAAAACCGTGCTCAATTCCTTGAAAGAGCAAATCGAGTTTGCAAGCATACGGTTATACCATCTTTGAGCCATGCTCGCCAGGGTTTGAGGGAATGCCCTACACTTGAGAGTGTCACTAGCGGGCTGCAACAACAGTGCGTTTGAGAACGTCCTAACGTGATTTGCGGGATTACCCGTTCCATCATAAGCCTTAATAGTAGGCATCTTAAACTTCCCGAAGATGTGAGCATTCATCACCTCCTCGGTGAATGGTGGTGTAGGATCATCAGGATATCCTGGTTGTATCAAGTCCCTAGGATCAGCCTTGGGGATCTCCGCCCTTGTAGCTCCACTTCTTGGGACCATGGTCCTTCTCTGCCTCCTTGAAGGCCTCTCCAAATCGATAATGGGAATCTCTCTTGAGCTTGGGGGAGGTCGATTCTGATTCTGATCCCGGTTCTGCCTTTGTAGTTCTCTTCATATGTCCTCCTTCAACCTCTGAATCTCTTCTTCTTAGGATTTGATTCTTTCCATGATCGTTATCGGTGGTCTATCGTGGATTTGTCGAGTGCGCCTTACAGGCTCCTTGCTTGGATGTCGCCTCCTCGGAGCTTGATCTCGATCTTCCTCCTTGGAGGAGGAGTCATCAGTATAGGGGCTAGAGTATTCATAATATCCTTGATCAAGGCACAAGTCTCTAATGTAAGGAGGGTGATATGATTCATATATCTGCAGGGCATGACCGCTTGGTCCAACACCTCACGTATTTGGGGGGTAGTTAGGCAACCCGTATGTCTGATTGGCGCTTGCAGGGAGCACAGTGGTGGTGATGATCTGAGCCCCTTGGGGTTAGGGACGATTGACAAGGGGAGAGACCACCATCTGAAGAGGGTTAGTCTCCTGTCTTTGGTGGGTGACCACTGGTAGTGTTCTTTTAACATGGGGAGTCGTCCCTATAGGTTGAGAAACTTGAGTTTGAGTGATCGTCTCCATTAATGGGGGTACGGACCCTAGTTCAATAGCGACGGGTGGAACAGAGGTGACGATGGGTGGAACAGAGGTGACAGCGGCAGCCTCAGTTGAGACCGGTGTTGTTCTTCGTGTGTTAACCATGGCTGATGTTGTCTTTCCACAGACGACGCCAAATGTTGTGGAACAAAAACTAGTTTATCGAATTGCGGCTAGGGTTTATACGTATTAAATACAAAGGTTGGTGAGCTTCGAGTTTTAATGGTTGTTCTTGTGTTTCGAGACTCACCGATCTTCGTAAGATGCTTACGTATCTCTGTATTGCTAGAGAATCAAGACAACGTAGTTCTTGGTGTTTGCCCTCAGGGCTATGGCGGCGGGGGCACCAAGAACGTAATGGCTAGTATGTCCTTATTCGAGGATTTTGCCAATGCAGTTCTGAGAATGAGGGGTCAGGCCCTTATTTAGATTGGGAACCTAAGATTTAGAGTAGTGTTAGGAGACTTGGTGGACAAGTCACCTCTAGAGATGGGCATCGGGGCACTCAGGGCTGTGGAGTGCTATCCCCGCCCCCATCCCGAATTCAAACCCGATCCCCGTCCCCGACCCGATCACCGTCAAGGATTATTTTTTATTCCCCGTTCCCGGCCCAAAACGGGGATCCCCGCGGGGAATCGAGGATTTCATTTTAAACAAAAAATAAAATTTTAAACAATTTTAAACACTAACTAGTCAGTTTGAAGCAATTTTTAAGCACTAAATTAAGATAAAAAAATATTACTTAAATAAATATTATAAATAACATGGAAATGAAGTTGTTTAACTATTAGAAAGACAAACATATAAGATTAAAATATCATTTTGTTGCCAATATAAAGTATTGGAAATTCGTATATATTAATATATGATTATTAATATATATATATATATATATATATATATATATATATATATATATATATATATATATATATATATATATATATATATATTATAATATGGTGGAATCGAGTTGAGGATTGAGAATCGGGGCGGGGGTCGGGGATCCGGCCGGGGAGACATAAAATCCCTGCCCCGGCCCGCTCCCCGGTTTTTTTTGAAAATTGTCCCCGCTCCCCGGCCCGTACCCGAAAAAATTCCCGATTCCCCGCCCCGTTCGGCGAGGAGATCGGATCGGGATCGGGCGGGACGGGGTGAATGCCCATCCCTAATCACCTCCTTGAAGAAGGTTCTAGATTCCTACCTTGTAGGAGTCTGTTTCCATGTCGAATTAGGTGCTTTGGAAGCTACTTCTTGTAGAAATAATATTCTTATTTGACTCTTATTGTTGAGTTGTTAATTGCCCTCAATATTAATTATGAAATTAATATTTAATTAGGGTTTCGGGCCTCATAAATGGGCTTCATATTTGGACCAAACTAGGTTCAATTAATGGACAATTAATTGTGTCTTCAAGGCTTATTTTTAACTCTTATGAATATCTAAACTAAATCTTAGTTTCACAATTAATATTTCAAATTTTATTTTTTTATCCTTATCATCATCATCTTCTTCCCCACTTCAATCACCAACTCCGGTCACCATCTCTGGCGATCAGTTCCGGCCAATCAAAAAAATCACCACCTGTAACCAGAAATCACCGCATTGTCGCCAACTCCGACCGCCACCACCAACAGAAATCATCAATCAGCTATAAACAAACATCAACGCACTGACGCCACCACACTGGCGCCATCACCAAAAAATCACCGCCTGTGTACAATGATTAAAATCACCACAAACCACCCCATTACCGCCAGCACCTCCAACCACCACCAACAAATCACCAACGAATTCCAAAAATCACCACAAAATCAAACAAATTTTGAACTGACTACTTCACCAGGACTTAGCGAGTTGGCTCACGAATTGAACTAATCCAACAAGTTTGACTGAGACAGCAACAATTCTTGAATCTTTGATCATTTGTACTCCTGCGAAATCCCAAAGCTTCCTGGAATCACCGTCAAGAGCATCGACCGTGTCGTGTCCATTATGTTGAAGATGGAACCATCAAATTAAAATAGGAACATCAACAACATCTTAATGAAACACATATTGTACTACAATTAAGAAAAAATAAATTGAGCGATATTGACGAATATGTATAATTTTTAAATGCTACAGATGTCAAAAGTTTTTTCATCCTTCTTTCCAAATATTTAGCAAGAAGGTAAATTTCTATAAAAAGAAAAAATCCACGTTTATACATATGTACCAACGAAAAAATGTGCTAATTTTATATATGGATCCCAACTCAATAATATCACATTAAGAAGTAAATTTCGAATTTTTCTTTTTCATGTTTTATTATCATTGTAATTATCAATATTGTTATAGTAATGTCGCTTAAATATCGTACAAAACAAAAGAAAGTCATACCTTCCTCCCATGTTGCAAAGTCCCTATGCGTTGATCTTTTTCCTCATTTGCTTAGATGATGGAGTCCGGCAATGGAAAAGTCTACATCATCAATAGTTTTTTCTTGGTCTTCTGACTTCAACTCGGTACCTACCAGTTTTCATCGTGTTAAACGATGAAAGTGGTGCATAATTGTTTTGTTTTGTTCAGATAAATTTAACTTCCTCGTCTTCTTTTAATAATTAGTGTTCAAACAAATATCGAGACAAATAAGAATCGAACACGACAGGAACTATTTCATCACGCTCAATTTCCTCATTTTTAATGCTCTTAAACATAAATATTATACCCCATTATGGGACACTGGAAAACTAAAATTCATTAGGGAGTTCGGATAGCGGAGGTGATTGCCGACACTATCTATATATATGATAAGCAGCAGATCGATTCCTAAAAATCGAGTCATTCAGTGCACATAGGAGAATAAATAATGGCCCAGCTTGAGAAATCTTATTTTTCAAAAATATGTTTCTAATTTTGAAATATGTACTTTTATCTGAAATAAGCAACTTATTTTTGCATGATAACGAATGTTAAATTCCCCATACACATTTGATATGGGCTAAAAATAAGCCATAAAGACAAAATTAATGTTGCATTAATTAGACCTAGCTTGGTCCAAATACGAAACCAATTAATGAGGCCCAAAATCCTAATTCAATATTAAATTCGTAATTAATATTGAGGGTGATTAACAACTCAGCAATAAGAGTCAAATATGGATATTACTCCTACTAGATGTAGCCTCCAAGGCACCGAATTCAACATGGAAACAGACTCCTACAAGGCAGGAGTCTAGAACCTTCCTCAAGGCGGTGACTTGTCCACTAAGTCTCCCAACCCACTCTAAATCTTAGGCTCCCAACGCCTATATAAAGGGCCTGACTCCTCATTCTCAGAACTACGTTGGCTTAATCCTCGAATAGGACATACAAGCCACTACGTCCTTGGTGTGCCCTTGCCGCCAAAGCCCCGAGGGCATCACCAAGAACTACGTCTTGGCTTGATTCTCAACTCTGAGATACGTAGGCATCATGTGAGGACCCGATTTAAGTCACGAAATACAAGCACAGCGATCAAACCACGAAGCTCACGAACCCTAGCAGTAAATATACATAAATCCTAGCCGCAATTCGATAACCATGTTTTTGTTCCACAACATTTGGCACCGTCTGTGGGAAAACAACATCAACCATGGCTAACACACGGAGAACAAAAAGTTGACCAGAAAATGGCTAGAAGCTGTTATGTAGCCTTGTTAAGGCCTGATGGAGTCGGGGGGCAGGTCCTCCCAATTGAAGACATGAAGGGCTATGGTGATGAAGACATGGATGCCCCAAAGTTTATTTTGTTTTAAACTGTCCTAGTAGGACATAGCTTATATATTTATTAGGATAAGTAGAAATAAGGTACGATGAATCCATTCCAGGGCTTATTGCCCCGAGTAGGACAGTAGTACTCTATGTAAGGGTTGAACCCATTTTAGATTATTAATGCAAGTTTGTTTTTCATTCATTGATTATGTGATTTTATGTGCCAAGCACCTGATGTGTGTAAGTCGAGATGACCAAGTACTGAAAATAAAAGAATCTATGAATGAAAACAAGCATATGCATAAAAAAAGATCCTGAAGGATCAATATTAATTAGATTACAATAATCGAATTAAAGTTTAAGTCCTTGAAGGACCCTGGGTAAAAGACAAAAGTTGAAGTCCAGATGGACCACCCCCTTAAAAAACACATTGTATAGCCTGAAATCCAATGGAAGGCTAATCAAGTGGGCAATTGAGTTAGGAGAATTTGACATCACTTATAAGCTTTGGACAACCATCAAGGCTCAGACGTTAACTAACTTCGTGGTTGAATGTACAATTAACAACCAAGAAGTCGGGGGGCAAGAGGTATTAACCAAAGAGGGTAAAAATAACTAGAAAACAAGAATGAAGATAAAAAATAAGACCCTGAAAGAATAGTGGATGCTCTATTTTGACGGAGCGTCAAAAACAAAATTAAGAAGATTAGCTAGAAGAAACCTTGAACTTCAAATCTCAACACAAAATTTAAGCCTTGATGGCAAACAAGGCTGTTTGCCTCCAATCGAGCTTTTCGTTTGAATTCAAGATGCGTCAGTCAAATTAAAACCTAAGCAAGGTTTTATGAGCATAAAAAGAACGTTGGAAACCAACCGAAATCAAGATAAAGGATTAAAAAGAAACCAAGGCACACCAGGCCTGAGGTCAAGCGCTAAGGAGCAAGTGGACTTCCTGGATGATCAACCGAGAAGTAAAACCTCCTCCATGTAAAACGAGGGGGAGACAATAACTAAAGAACTTCATCACAGGTTCTATATCTTAGAATGAGAAACAAGGGTTGATGATAACCTTAAAACCAAGGATTCAGCAAACAAGTTAAGGCCCGGAAGGTCACGAGGACTAAGAAACAAGTTGTTTGAATTCAATGTTCACGAAACCATTCAAGGCATAGCAAACACCTCTTATTGACCTGAAACCTCGTGTTGGTGGTCGAGAACACCCCCAACCTGATAGATGTTTTGGTGGTTGATGAAGAATACTTATTAGAAAAACTAATAAGAAAGGTTGATACCTCAAATTGGAAATTGAAAAATCAGTCTCCAGCCAACCAGTCGCCAACCGACCAAGCACCCGGGGAAGCCTCCGGCCAACCACTTGCCAGCCAAGTGGCCACCCCCTTCAGCCAGGCACTTGCCAGCCAAGTGGCCGCCCCCTTCAGCCAGGCACTTGCCAGCCGAGTGGCCGCCTCCCCGCCCGAGTGGACAGCAGCCTTCAAACATCACGTTGATGTTTGGAACACCTCTGTCAACCTCCAAATGTGCCTCCTTATGTTTGAAACACCCCTGTTTGGGTCCAAAACTTGACTGAAATGGTCAGGAACATTGAAACATGCCTGTGATGTATCAAACATGACCTGATGATTCAATGTTGACATTTTTAGGTCTAAAAATGTATGTTTTTTTAGTAGTACGCTTAGTCTTGATTAAGACCTATTAGCATAATTAGCGCCGTTTAGCGCCGTTTATTGCCGCTTAGCGCCGTTTCGCACCGTTTAGCATCGTTTAGCACCGTTTTAGCACTATTTAGCACCGTTTAGCGCCATTTAGTGCCGTTTAATGTCGTTCAACGTCGTTTAAAAATTTTTAAATGTAGTTTAAGGCTGTTTAGCACTGCTTGTGTCGTTTAGCTAAGTTTAGTGCCGTTTAAAGTCGTTTAACGTCGTTTAACACCGTTTAAACGTCGTTTAAGGCTGATCAGTGCCGTTTAGCATCGTTTAAACATCGCTGTAAATGCGTCGGTCGCTCCACGCTTTACATCAAGACGGTATTCGTGAAACACTAGTGTACCAAGATAAACCCCGAGTCTCGAAAAAGATGATTATAACTTCAACGAAAACCTGATCAGTTTTCGTAGAAGTTGGGGGGCAAATGTTATGGGCTAAAAATAAGCCCTAAAGACACAATTAATGTTAGATTAATTAGACCTAGCTTGGTCCAAATACGAAGCCCATTAATGAGGCCCAAAAACCTAATTCAATATTAAATTCGTAATTAATATTGAGGGTGATTAAAAGCTCAACAATAAGAGTCAGATAAGGATATTACTCCTACCAGATGTTGCCTCCAAGGCACCGAATTCAACATGGAAACAGACTCCTACAAGGCAGGAGTCTAGAACCTTCCTCAAGGCGGTGACTTGTCCACCAAGTCTCAAAACCCACTCTAAACCTTAGGCTCCCAACGCCTATATAAAGGGCGTGACCCCTCATTCTCAGAACTACGTTGGTCAATCCTCGAATAAGGACATACAAGCCACTACGTCCATGGTGTGCCCTTGTCGCCATAGTCCCGAGGGCATCACCAAGTACGTCTTGGCTTGATTCTCAATTCTGAGATACATAGGCATCTTCTGAGGACCCGATTTAAGTCACGAAATACAAGCACAGCCTTCAAAGCACGAAGCTCACGAATCCTAGCAATAAATATACACAAATCCTAGTCGCAATTCGATAATCAAGTTTTTGATCCACAACATATTTTTCTAAAAAATATATGTGAATATAATTTTTTTTTTGAAATAAGTAACTTATAAGCTACTTATAAAGGGGGGGGCAAACGGTGCCAAAAACTAAAAAGTGAAGTAAAGTGAAGAATAATATTTGTGGTATATTCTTTAGTATATATAATTCGGGTTCTCTTGCATGAAAATAGAATTGAGATATTATATTAATTTTTTCAGATATCAACTATAAGTAAGTGTTATTCCATTATAATAAAAATTCAAATATGTATGTGATTTGAGAAACTTTAATATCACTTCTTGGAGCGTAGCTTCTATTTATTTTGTTTTGTTAATTTTGAATACCATATGTTTCTTTTATTTAATTATAACCGCCAATTTTTTTACAACAAATACCAAATTACTTTTTATAATTAGGAATTTGTTTTCTTATTAAAATTTATATATATATATAAAATAAAATATATTTTTTTCTATAAAATATTGATTAAAATACATTTCGATTAATTAAAAGTAAGGTATCAAAATACTTTTTATATTTTGGTATCTTACTTTTTAATTCAAAAAATAAGATACCGTTTGAGTACAGTATATTCTCTATATATGATAACGGTGCTTGACGAATCGAATGCTGCTTTATAAAGGTTGATAGACATGACAACATGTTAACGTCAATGCCAATTACTTACTTCATAAGATATATATATTAAAACAGGGTTTTGCTAAAGTGAAAATTCTTATTGATGGTGTGATATGAGATCTAATCCTATTCACACATTTTTGTAAATTAAATCCTAATTTCGTAATTTATATTTTAAATTTTATTTTTTTATCCTTCATTTAATCCATCATCATGATCTTCTTCCCCAATTCAATCACCAACTTCGATCACATCTCCAGCGATCAGTTCCGACCAAAAAATCACCACTTGTAACCAGAAATCACCACATTGTCGCCACCTTTGATCGCCACCACCAGCAAAAATCATCCACTATAAACAAAAATCACCGCACTGACGCCACCTCTAGTCACCACACTGCCGCCACCACTAAAAAATTACACCTATATAAAAAAATCACCATGACCAAAATCACCACAAAACCACCACATCGTCGTCAGCACCTCCAATCACCACCAACAAATCACCAACGAAGTCCGAAAATCACCACAAAATCCAACAAATTTTGAACTGACTACTTCACCAAGACATAGTGAGTTGGCTCATGAATGAACTAATCCAACGAGTTGACTGAGACAGCAACGATTCTTGAATCTTGATCATTTGTACCTGCGAAATCCCAAAGCTGGAATCATCGTCAAGAGTATCGACCTTGTCGTGTCCATCGTGTTGAAGATGGAGCCACCAAATTAAAATAGGAACATCAACAACATGTACTGGAAATTTGAGTCAAGATGAGAGGCGATGTGTTTAGATGTACAAAACAAGCAAATAAGAGTTTCGAGGTTGAGAAATTTGGAAATAGAACCGAAACAAATTTGATATGAATAGAAAGCACATTCCTTGAAGAAGATGAATTCACGGTCGGAGTAGCAGTAGGTGGCGCCGATGGAGATATTGACGGAGAATCAACCGGCGACACCTTCAATTCGAAACAAAATCGAAAAGCCCCAAATAAATGAAGGTGAATAAAACTTAAATGAATGGTATAAATTTAATGTATGCATAAAAAATAGAGGGTTGAGATTAGATCTCAGTTCTAATTTTATTTGGAGTTCTCATTGAGTAAGACCTTACTAAACATTACCTGTCCCGACTTCTATAGAACACGAGGGTCTAAGGCCATTTTTGGCCATTTCCAAATTATTATTATTAATAATTTAAATTTTGATCCAAATTATTGGTTAAGCTTAATCAAAATTTGATTCAAATTATTATTTTATATAAACATTATGTAAAACTTTTATGTTTTATATTTAATATTTAATCATTAATAAATATTTATACTATCTAAACATTTAATTATTTATTTAAGCTAAGATGTAATTATTTTTTTAATATATGCAAAAATAATAAAATTAGAATCAATACCTTAGAATTATGCAAAAAAGGGATGGAAGGACAAAGATCAACACATCAAAATAATTAATTTAATATCTTATATCAATTTAAATTCAATAAACTAAATATATGCAAATTGGTTGTTAATTGTTATATTGGAGTAGTGTCTGTTAGTGTTATCTCTAATTAAGTTTTCGTTGTATATATATGTAACACCCCAGTTCAATATCGAGTACATTTAGGGCTTTAATTCAGTTTATAATAAAGTATTATTAGTATGTACATTAATAAATGATGATCTTTTGAGGGTTTGTGTTGGGCTTAAAAATTATTCAAGTTGATTGCATTTCAGTCAGTTTACTTTTGCTTATTTTGAATTTGGAAACGGGACTTGACTCTCTTATTAAGAAAGGCTCAGAGTTTGACCCCATTATCACATATGGTATTCAGCACTGATTCTCAAAAGCTTCATTCGTCAAATTGTCGGAGATAGAGACACGAAGGCTAATGGTATTATCCCACAATGGACAGAGGTTTAGAGGTGGGGACACGAACCCAGCCGGTATTATCCTACATTGACTAGGGAGGAACGATCTTGGATTAATGGGTTATCCGATCAGATCTGACGAGGACATCATGAGTTTAAGTGGTGTAGTTTGTAACACCCCAATCCCACATCGAGGAAATTTAGGACTTCAGTTCAATTTACTACAAGATAAATTACTATTACTAAGTATACCAATAAATCATGATGTTTTGGGGCCGTGAACTTGTGAATTATCCAAATTAGTTGCATTTGGATCAAATTACTTTATTATATATCAAATTTGGAATCGAGTATTTGAGTCAATTTTCGATAAAGGTTTTTGATCGGGATTGTCACAATATATATTATTGTAACTTGTTAACTGAATATACAAGATAGTTTACATCTTCTCAAATTAAATGAACCTAAGTGCGCAACATTAATTTTTGTGTTACAAATTTATAATTTTATGTTGTATAAATTATATGTTAGCTGTGTATAAATTAGTATTTTACATTAATTACATAGTTGCATTACATGAAATAATCTATTATTAATTTTAACAAACAATTTTATTAAGTTTTGAACTTTAAAATAGCCACACTTTTTTAGATGGCTGGTGAATTTTCCCAGGCTGACGATCAAAATTTTGAATTTTTTTTTATCCTTGAATCGTTATATGGAGAATATTATCTGATTTAACGCATTTCACTATAAATAAATAAGTTAAAGTATGCTAGCTTTGCACACAAACAATGTTGTACGATAGCACTCTCAGTGTCTAACCAAATCTAGAGCTGTAGTTGTTTTTCCAAAATTACATTTTTTTAATTTTATTTTGCTATAAAAATACGATTTGTTTTATATATTATAAACTTTCAACTCGATCACAAGTGCAATTGCGACGAAATGTTAACTCCAAGTTACATTTGATTGGACATTTCATTTAAACTTTAAAAAGATAGTATATATCTTCGTAATTACTCTCACTTTGGATATCAGTCCTCAATGTGCACGGATGCTACACTTAACAATATGACTATAATCTGTAAAAGGACGTTGTTTTATTTGTTATTGTTATCATTATTCATAATAATTATGTAAATACTGATATATAACAACAATCACAATGTCACATATTACCATTCATACAAAAGAACATACCACGTTACCATACTCACAGATGATCATAGTTAAATGAACAAATATATTTGTAAATTAATCTTCTCGACGCAAGTTCTTACCTCAGGATCAAATAGATAGCCGATAATCATGCTCCAATTTGCACAGCAGCAAAGAACGTATTGAACTATTGATATTTACTTGACACGCCATTAACTAAAGAGCATTTGCTAAAAACCCTCTGCTGCAGGCCTGCATTAAGTTACAAAGTATATTAGTGAGTGTTCTAAATGTATACTTTGATTCAGAATTTGCATGAATTAGCCTCCCGCTAGAGCGCTACTACTACACATGGTGCATGCATATTATGAGCTATATATATATTTTGTAGTGAACTGTCGCACAGCTATATATACTAATTGATCGAATGCATGTTCGTAATTCGTAGACAATGACATACGTATGGCATATTAAACATACCCCCATCCTGTATAGCACAATTAGTTAAGCTTAGGATTTTAGAAACTTATCAATTTAATGTTTCAAATTCGATTTTAATGTGATGCTCGAATTTAATTGAAAAATCATAGGATATTAGAAACTTACCATTTTAAGATCCAAATTTGATGTCAGTATAACGCTCGAATTTTAAGTGAGACATCATAATCGTCAGTAAATGTGCTAAGCCTTCAAGATTAGTACAGAACTAGTTGACCAATCCACTATGAATTCGCACCCTTTTACACACACACAGTATCTGGTTGTCAGTTTCCTTTTAAAGTAAGGTGAGGCCTTCTACGTATTCAAGGTCCCGTTTGGAAATTTTTATTTTTTAAAAGTAAAATAATTATTTTTAAAAAATATATATTTTTTTTTGAAATAAGTAATGTTAAACTTCCTATACACATATTTTTCTAAAAAAATATGTGAATATAATTTTTTTTTCAAAATAAATAATTATTATAAATTACTTATAAGAAGGACAAACGTGGTGTTTCAATTTGGTGGGGGCATTTCTTTTAAGTTAAAGGGTCTCACAAACCTTTTTAGTAAGTTAAATAAATAATTTTAGTGTTCCCTTTATTTTAATTAAATCGATTAAATATCTATGCACGTTTGCACCAAATCCACCGTCGGCTATTGTAACTTTTTTCTTTCACCTACTTTAAGAAAATATTTGTCCGTAAAATCTTACATATGTAGTGCTTGGACTATTAAAGTAAACATTTTTCCCATTAAAAAGTAATTAACGAAGAATTCTTCAACGGAAAGAAAAAGATAACCCATGATTCATCAGAGAATAATTAATTACCTTTATCTAGGCTATTCTCAGCAAGCCCCAGGTGTCATTGTCGTCTAACATCATCAATCAATTGATCCTAGGCTTAGGCTTCACAACTTTTTCCCGACGGAAACAGTTCTGCTCATATGGCGGCTTTAATATTTATTTTAAATTTATAATCATACTTGCTGAGTTCTTTTAGAAATTACGATGGTAAGAATAATTACATGAGAAATGAGATTCATTAATTAAGCAGTGTGTTTCTCAGTTTTATACCGGAAATAAATAATAATATTTCAAGAGGCTTCATTTTACTGTAAGCACACATATATACGTTTACCGGAAATAAATAATAATATTTCAAGAGACTTTATTTTACTGTAAGTACATATACGTTTACTTCATTGCACCTCATTTTGTAAGTGAAAGTAAATTCAAAATTTTATTCTACCCCGTCTTTTTAATATTGAGAACTCTGTACGGAAAATAAGTGGATAGATTAGAGAACCCTAAAGAAAATTTGACGTCGGCAACCAAATCAAGGGGAGCAAAAAACACAGTTTATCTTTTCATTTTCTTTTTACCCAAGCAAAACATATTCTTGCTCTCACTTTCCGCCGACGTGAATTTGATTTGTTGCTCTTGCTTTCAGCCGACGTGAAATTGATTTGTCATAAGGCTCCACTTCTGTCAACTTCTTACAGTTTTCCATCTTAATCTCCAACATTGCTGATTACCACTTGCCTCTACTATAGGAAATCGAACGAAATATATTTAATATTTTTTCGCTTTATCTTGATACTGTGAATTTCTTTTAACGTCAAAACTGTACGCAATTGTGTCACTTGATTTTGGTCCCGCGCGCAACTCTAGTTAATTAGATCTAGTATAACAATTCGTGGTAGACACATCTCTATTTCTAACATCGTGTTAGATTATTAATCTAAGAGTAATGCTAAATATCCCGAATTGGTAACAAAAATTGCTTTCGAATAATGTGACACCGATTTCATTGTATAATGAAAATTTTTTATTGAAGTAGTTGGTGTGAATGCAAGGATTTCACATTACTATAACCAATTAAATTCTTACACTTGACATTTTAGGAAAATTTTTGGAAACCAGGCCGGGTATCTAGCATTTTTCTTAATCTAAACATATTTAAATTAATTAGTTGTTATAATAAACAAGGTGTTATGTGCCGCAGTAGTAGCTAGACTGGATCTTAGCGTAGTGGATTAATTCTAGGAGAGTTATGGAATAGTTGATTTGTTTTAGGATGCTGGTTGATTAGCTCCTATTTTTTAGGGATCTTGTAAACAACCAAACGTACATGTGTATATATATAGCTGTTTAATATAAAACTGCGCAGAACTTGCACGGCAAAGACTTGCCTTTTTCATTAACTCCAGAAATACAACTTAAATAGAAAGAAACAATACCAAGCTAAAAACTAGGAATGAAAGAAATTACTTTTCTAAACAGACTCCACTACTACTTTTATTCTTGATCCTACAATATCTCCACGACTTGCACGATCAGCTAAGGCCAAGACTAAATCAAACTACTGATTCCTAGAATAAAGCAAATAAATAAAACAAATAAACATGACATGTTTTAGATTAGAAATCCAACAATTTCCCTCGTAATCTCAAACTTATTTCTCAGATTCTTGACTCCCAGAAGCTTACACATTTTCTCGAACTTAATTGTGGACAAGGCTTTACTGAGGACATCTGCACGCTGGTTATCACTGCATATATGTTTTATAACGATCTCCTCTCGTTCCATACATTCACGTATGAAGTAATAACCGATATCGATATGCTTGCTTCTATCGTGAAAAACTAGATTTTTTGCCAAATCTATGGCTGATTTACTATCAATGAACAATGTCACCGGACCAACATACTCATCTGTGATTTGACTCAGAACATTACGTAGCCATATTCCTTGACACACAGCCATAGTCCTTGACACGCAGCCGTTGATAAGTGGATTTTATATCCACTTGGAACGCTTAATTTTGGCTTAAATTGGATTCGTTTTAGTGAGATTGTGCAGGGTTGCTAACTTAAGGTTGGAAGATATAAATTGCATATTTTACGGTGGATTTGAGTTCAAGAAGTGAAGAATGACAACTTGCAAAAGAAACGAAGGAAAAAGGAGTTAAAACGAAGAAAAACAACAAAAAAATCAGCTTCCGGCAGAAGCCGGATGCGCTGCGGCGCGTGGATGAGCGCTACGGCGCGGTGGAAGTCTCAGTCAGGCGCTACGGCGCGTGTGGCCGCTTGGAAAATTTCTGATTTACTGTTTGGGCCATATCTTGAGTTATACAAGTCCGTTTTGGACGATCTTACAGTCCACACGAAGATAAAGGAATTTTTTTTCATTCTAAAGTTACCCAGATGTCCAAATACAAATGGAACGGCCCTGAAATACTGAACAAAAGTCAGTTACGAATTTTCTTTCAAAACAGAATCAGTTTAGGAAACGTATTTTGTGCCGAACTGCAGAAATTCTATTTTAATTCTGTTTTGGTAGTTTCTTGCTGGAAAAGACTCCTAGGCCTATATAAACACCCTCTATCATCATTGAACGTACTAAGACTTAGAATAACACAGAGAGAGCCAAGAGATGGAGATTCAGACTTAGAGAAGGATTCCCGGAAGGATGTGACAGCATAAGGAGATCTAGATCTACTTTTTGTTTCTTCTATTTAGGCGATACTCTGGATTTCGGATTTGTTTTCTTAACTCTTCTACTTTAGTACTATTATTTTTATTCAGACTTTGTTTATTATCATGGTTTCATCAGATCCTATGATGACGAGCCGTTCGATTATGAACTAATCGTTGTCATGGGATTCTAACGGATTTATTTATGGAGTTTAGTATTTTGATGTTTTAAAGATCTGTGTGTGATGAATTATTGATATCCTTGTATGGTTGTGCTTATTCTTCTTGGATGCGTAGCTAACATCTAAGTTGTTCTTTAATCTCATGTGAAGCGACAATGGATCTTGAGATTTAGAACTTGCCATGCTAGCATAGGATTATGTATGTTTTGACATCATGATTTGTAGCGTAATTTTAACCATCTTATGTTGCCCTATGTGACCTCAATGGATAACTTGTGCTTAAACCATTATGTTTTCAAATCTTATAGACATATAGGGTCTAAACATAATTGGTGTCTACCCATCTTCTACCTCTTTTGTGGATGTATGAGTAGTTTGGTATTCGTATACTGACAGGTAGCCTATACTTGTTTTGTGTTGTCCGATCAGTTATCATAACCATCACATACTTTGATTAAAGGCATCAACTCTAGACGAAGTATTTAATGAAGCTAGGATCCCATGTTTTAATTCTCATAAGTAATTCGATTTTAATTCTCATTAGTTAAGTAATTCTTAGTTTTGTTAATTTGCTTCTTAGTTAATCTAGATAATCAAAACCCATCTTTGATATTGTCTTAGCAGTGAATAATAATCATACATTGTTGCATAGGTGCATAAATCTGTATTGAACCTACACCAGTCTCTGTGGGAACGAATTTGGACTGAACCTTATATATTATTTGTGACCGCGTACGCTTGCGTGAATTAGTGCAAACAGCCGTCATGACAACCATGAACTCCGCCTCACAGGATGAAAAGGCAACACACTTCTGTTTCTGTGAAACCCAAGTAACCAGACTCTGGTTCAGATAAAAACCATCCCTCCCGTGCTTTTCCTGTCATCAATGTGACCAGCCAATTAGTCACTATCTGAGTAACCTATCAGAAGATTATTCCCACCTTCAGTCGAATACACAAGTCCATAAGCTAACGTCCCCTTCACATAGCGTAGAATCCTCTTGGCAGCATTCAGATGCGTTATTGTAGGTCATTCCATGTACATGCTAACAATTCCAGCCGCGAAAGTGAGATCAGGTCGCCTGTGAACCAAGAATCTGAGCCCTCCAACCATGCTCTTGAAATAGTAGCATTGACAGCCTTCCCATTTTTATCCTAAGTGATTTGTTCCTTGAGGTCCATAGGGTAATTACTCAGATTACATTCAGCCAGTCCTGCCTTTCAAGGATATTCTTTGCATACTCAGTTTGTTTGAGCTCAATGTATCCCTGTGCTTGCTCCACTTTAATGCCCAAGTAATAGCTTAACTTCCTTAGATCACTCATATAAAAATTTCTATTCATCTATTTTTTAAAATCTTCAATGACTAATACATCTTACCCCTATTACCAACAAATCATCTACGTACACTGCTACAATCAGACTTTTCTCGCCTTCTTTATTAGTTTACACTGCTTGCTTAGAAGGGCATCTCTTAAAACCAAGACTCTCCAAACATTTGTTGAGCGTTACATACCAAGCACGCGGATCCTATCATAGATCGTATAAAGCTTTTGATAACTTATACACCAAATGTTCCTCTCCTTCTTTTATAAAACCCTCTGGATGTGCAACATAGACCTCCTCGTTGATTTCTCCATTAAGGAACGCAGTCTTCACATCTAAGTGATGCACCTTATAGTTGTTTTTTGTTGATAGGGCCAACAATAATCGATTAGTTTCAAGATGAGTCACTGGTGAAAATATCCCATTGAAGTCCACTCCCTGCTCTTGAACATACCCTTTTGCAACGAGTCTAGCTTTATACTTCATGATCTTGCCACTTGCATCCTTCTTTAACTTGAAGATCCACTTCAACCCAATTATCTTGTGTCCAGTTGGGAGCTCCATCAGACTCCAAGTACCAAGTACCATTCTTTTCAATGGAATCCATTTTCTTCTCTATGGCTTGATTCCAGTTACGGTCTTTTAAAGCCTGATTATAACACATTGGCTCATCAACACCCATCAGCATCAAATCTTCATCCAACTCTACTTTTTCAGTGTCGTTGTAAAAATCTTGTACTGATTTGAACCTTTTTGGCTCACAACTATCATCATAATTGCTTGGGTCTGGACGTGGGCTTGCATTTGGTGTTGAACCTTGATCATCTTTACCAGCAGCATTTTGGTGCTAGTTTCAGGACTGTTTGGGGCATTTTCTTCAGGCTTATGAGGCATATGTGTACTGGTGATGGTAAAAGATCCCATGTGGATAGAGTCAGGTTCAATTTGTTGGTTTCAGGGCCATGATTTCATCTCCTCGAACATCATAAATCTACTAACATAAACTTTCTTTTCTTCTGGGTCATAGAGACGGTACACTTTCCTGCCTGGTTCCTTCCCAAGATTAATCACTGGTTTACTACGATCATCTAGCGTTCTTGTTTCAAGCCTGTTATTTTCATGTGGGCCAAACATCCAAACACACGAAGGTGTCCAACATGTGGTTTCTTTCCAGTCCATGCCTTGTACGGTGTTGTAAGAACCTAGATTTTTGGTACTAATTAAAAACTTTTTATTATGTATTGGACTATGAATGAATAATGGTTACGACTACAATGTATCAGTGGGTTAAGGAATGAATATTATAATGGATATGAATTCAGTGTTGGTGCACTATATGAATGATGTTAATTGGTTGACAACTTAGATAGGAATAATCTATCGTCAAGAGAGAATAGGACATGGTATATACACAGAGGCAGTATTCTCACGTCATCCAAATCGATATCTATTAAAAATCCCGTAACTCCGTAAAATGATTAAGGAACGCTCGGGAAAGCGCGAGAACATTTTTCTGATTATAAGGATTAAAGAGAGAATAAGTGATGAATAGTGTTTTTGATGGAAATTGGAATATTATTAGACGACACTATATAGAAGTATTCAGAATGGATTTCTGATTTCGTATCGATGATCAGTGGACGAAATAAGTGTATGTAAACGATATCAGATTCAGAAAAATAGCACTTTTATTTTCTCCGAGACTTCCCTGGACACTGAAGGATTTAAGGATTTGTTTAAGAGATTTAAGGAATTTAAATTTAAGGATTATAAAGGAGGATTAAAGATATTAGTATAAGTATTAAGAAGGTTTCCGGTGAAACCTTAACGAGATATATTTGAGATATTCCTCCGAACGATTATTGATATGGAGTAATAAACGGGCAAAAGAAACAAGCAGAGAATCAAGATACATGCATGTGCTAGTGGATAAGAGCAAGGAACTAAGTAGTTACACAAGGAACTAGCATACTTTGAGATTAAACCAAGTACTTAGCATTACTTTATCATCTTATCACCAAATAATGACATTTGTCCATGCAATTGACATCATCCATGACCTAGCACCTTTATTAAAGTAACTTTAGGATAGATATTATCCATACACATCAATGATTCAAGAGATTAGATCAAGAGCAAGCAAGAGAACTCCATTTTCTCTCATTCTCTCAAACTGCCCAGCAAGAATACCTCAAAGAAGAAAATTCCTATCTCCATTTCTATCCATGATAAAATCACCAAATTTTTACCACGGCCTCTCCACTCCATGGGCAATATTATCTCAAAATTTCATGGCATTCTAATGAGTGTAGCCTAGTCAAATCTCCTCCCCAAGAGAAGAAACCAAACTGTCCAGATTGTTTGACAGTTTCTGTGATGATTTTCAAACGGCCATATCTCCCTATTACTCAATGAAATTTGGTGTTCTTTAGCTTGTTAGAAAGATGGTTAGATGCTCTACAACTCTCCTTTAGAAGCCTCGTTCAGAAAAGTTCGGTAAGGCCCTCTTTTTTCATGATCTTTCAGCTGGGTTATAGAAACTCCTAAAAATCTCTAAACATATTCTTGATGTTTCTTGTTAGATTAAGTTTGGTTAAGGTTGTGCAAGGATTAATCAAGGCTTACTGAGGTCTCTACATCCTCCAAGGAAGGTATAACCCTCATAAACCCTAGATCATACTTTGAGTTTTGTGATTGTTCTTAGTGATCTTTGATACGATATGATTATGGTGTTAATATGAGCATGTAAGCATGATTAGTTAGTGGTTAGTTGATGTAAGCAATATGCTGCATATATGATGATGAAATGAGGAGTTAATGGACTGATTATGATGAATGGTATGCCCGGTGTGGCTTGGTTTTGATGGAACAAATTTAGAAACGTCCGATATATAGCCGTCGTAATGCTCGAATTTTGTTAGACATTGAAAAACTGTGCATTACAGTAGCATTAGTTTTCTGACCTTAATTTATAGTTGACCTATCCTTGGAGATCTCGAGTCATAGATCGTTTTGACGCAAGAATCGAAACAAACGGACTTACGGTTTAGGAATTATGACCGATTTAGTAAAAGTGGTTCGGAAACGTAAGTATGAGTTCGTAACTGCAATTGAACACTCTTAACTTGATAAAGTCAGTTGCGAATCTAGGTAATTGAATATTAGAGATCATAAGGAAGGTGTGAAAGAAAACCTCATGTCAAACGGATCGTTTTCCGATTTTATAAAAATGTTCGAATCGAGGTTAAGTGCGAATGAACCCCTTAAAAGAATACTTGGTTATAACTTTCGAAAACCACTTAGAAAACGAGCGATAAAACTCGAGGTATAATCTTGGTTCGTAAACGACCGACCCTAGAAATTATATGACTTAAGTGCCTACCAAGTGTAAGTATAATGACATGCCTTGATAACAAGCAAGTGTCGGTCATAACGATGATAATAAGGAGTTAACTTGAAAACGTGTTTTAGCTTAAGTAAAGTAGTTACTTGGCTTTTCAAAAGTGTTAAGTAATTAACCTCGGATATTGTGCTTATTTATAGATCACCGGACCGGCCCGAGACACACTACCCCTACAGGATTTCCAGGCAAGTCTTCAATACTATGAAGTTGTTGTGATAATATATATATGCTTTGATTTTGTTATACATATGCCATAGCATGCATGCCTACTTTCAAGTTACACTGTTATACTTGTTCCCTGATTAAATGTTGGCTTATAATCTAGATAAATGATATATCAGTTATAAGCCGGATATTGCTAAGACCCTTAAGTAAAGGGCATCTGAATTTCACCCTTCGAATATAGACCGGGAGTCGGTATTTCTTGACATATTGAAATTATTTTCAGAGGAAAATATTTAAGTGAATATTTTCCACTATATATCTGATAAATATTATTTTGAATATTCGTTTGAGATTATTTATTTAACGAACATTGTTTCAAATATTCATTTAAAGTTTATTTATGCAATAAATATTATTTTTCAATATTCACTTAAAGTCGATTCAATTATTGAATTTTGTTTCGAATATTAATTTGATAATTATATCTTCAATAAGTATTATTAATTGGAATATTCATTATTCATTTAATGAATATTATTTCCAATATTCATTTGAAGTCTACTCATTTATCGAATATCGTTTCGAATATTCCTTTGATATTTATTCATTATTTATTTATTAAATACTACTTCAAACATTCACCTGATCATTACCTAAATATTATTTCGAATATTCATTCGAGTTTTATTTATTCGATAAGTATTATTAAGTTAAATATTCATTAATTATTTAATGAATATTATTTATGAATATTTATTCGAAGATCATTCTGAGTAATATTTCATATTAAATTTATTCCTTCAATACTTTTGACTTAATAAATATTATTTGATTATTTATTTAATTCTTCTAACTCGTTTAAAAACGATTCACCCCACTCAAATATTATCTTCGACCTTCGAGTAGTATGTAAATTATTCTGAGCCTATTTAATATTATTAAATCAAGAAAGGTTCTCAAAATTATATACTTCATTCAAATCCAAATTCCAAATTATAAGGGAACCTTACTTGAGAAATGTTATTTATCTTGTTGACTTCCCGATCATAAATTCATTGAAACTATTCTTTTCACTCGTAACTTGATTGCTATTATTCATTGAATCATGTATACCCACTCATCATTCGAGGGGTAAGAGTGTTGGAACAAGTTGGTATCCATTAACAAGCAGCAGTTTGAGAAATATTGGGGAATTTTCCTTTCCAAACTAGATACGACTACCTTGTGGAGTCTTATCAACAAGTATTATACTTGGGGAAAGGGGGACGAACTTTATGCTTCAGAGTTATGGATGTTATACGAACTAGGAGCTGCGTAAGTGGCCGAGTGGCGTTGGTCCAGCAATGGCCCAACCGTTGGCCGGGGGTTCCAAAGGGCGGTAGACAAGTAAATTCGTTGGTGCTTCCTTCTACATGTAGAGAACAAGAGGTGGGGAGCATAACCTGTCACCGATCATCGTGAATGTTATGTCTCCTAAACCGTCAATGCTCCAGTATTAGTTCACCTTTCAAATGTTGGAAATTGTGTGCAACACTATCGGTGTTGGCAGGTGAAAAAGTGGCTGAGTCTGGAATTGCAATACTTCCTGCAAATCCCTCTTTTATGATAAATAATGATATCTTGCTTATCCTTGACTTAGCAGATATTCCCACAGAAATATACTCTTTGAGTTACCTTGTAACTTCATCCTTTACATTATGCGGACACTATCTTTGTAAATGCATGGCATATGGTTGCCATGATATTATGAACTGTTGTATATTATCAGTGTTCATTATATTCTTTTTGGTGGGCTATTGCTCACCCTTGCTTTATTTATCTATATCACAACAACAGCTAGATCTGATGGCCAGCACAACGCGAAACTGGCGCGAGCAAGTGATAGCCGTCAGAGGATTAACCGCTGAGAGCATAGCTGCCACTGCTGAGTAAGAAGCTATTGGTAGGCTAGATGTTAGCTTTCGAGCATCAATGTATTTATATGACATGTAAATGGACGGCAAAGAATTTGTAGTTATTAAATTGTAATTCTTTTGGGTTGTAATTTCAGAACGTTAAGTTATAAACCCCAGAGATGACGCGACGTTAAAACGACAAATTTACTAAGATAATAAGAACTCTTGACAAGTTCATAGTCGGACTACTTGATGTAGTACTGACATATAAAACCCTTATGGGAACTTGTTTGCACAATTCACGGAAGCGTACGTGGTCACAAGTAATATATGAATAAGTAAAGTTCGTTCCCATAGAGATCAGGTTAGGTTTAATTCAGTTCATGTACCTATGCAATAATGTATGGTTTTTATTCAATGCTAAGACAATTAACAAGATTGGGATTTGATTAACTAAATTAACTAAGAAGCAAATTAACAAACTACGAATTACTTCACTAAATCGAATTACTTATGAGAATAAAAACATGGGATCCTAACTTCATTAAATACTTCGCTTAGAGCTGATGCCCTTAATCAATGCATGTGATGGTTATGATATCTGATCGGACAACACGAAACAAGTATAGGCTACCTCTCAGTATACGAATACCAAACTAATCATACATCCACAAAAGAGATAGAAGACGAATAGACACCAATTATGCTTAGACCCTATATCTCTATAGAATTTGAAAACATAACGGTTTAAGCACAAGTTATCCATATTGATCACACAAGGCAGTATAAGTATTCTCATCTTACACTACGAATCATGTTGATAAACAATCATGAACATATGCTAGCATGACAAGTTCTAAATCTTAAGATCCACTCTCGCTTCACAAAAGATTAAAAAATTAGAAGTTCGCGACGCATCTATCAATTAAGCATAACCATACGAGGATATCAAGAATTCACCACACACAAATCTTTAAAGCAATGAAACTACTAAGCTACATAGATAAATCCGTTAGAATCCCATGACAACGATTAGTTCATAGTTGAACCGTTCGTCACCATGGGATTTGATGGAATCATGATATTAAACAAAGGATGAATGAAAATAGAAACAATAATAGAACAAAGAGTTGGGAAAATAAATCTAGAATCTAGAATAGCGCCTAAGACAGAATACAATAGATGAAGTAGATCTAGATCCGTTGCTTGTCACGAGCGTTGAATCTTTCTCCCCTTTTCTCCCTTGCAATTCTATGTTATGATGATATAAATTACAATGATTCGATGTGTTTATATAGACCCTAGAAGTCTTGCACAGCAAGAAAATACCCTGCAATACTATTAGAATTCGATTTTTGTGCTAGAACCTGCCTAAAAAACGATTACAACTCAAATTATGGCAAAATAGTCAACTTTCAGCATTCTGGCCGCACAGGTGCGCAGTCAGCCCACCAGGGTGCATAGTTAGCCCACCCCCTTACTGTCCGAGTGCGCAGTCTGCCAACTAGGGTGCGCAGACTGCCCACCTGCCTACTGCAGTTTTTCTGTTTCTGCTCTCTTTGCTTCGTTTTGACTCCAATTTCTTCCGTTCTTTTTGCACATGCTTCCGTCTTCAATTCTCTAGGCTTGGAATCTTCATGGTGGCCTACAACAAGACTCCATTCTTCATTTTTAAGCTCCAATTCAACTCCAAAATTGACGGAAACATCAACCCTAATCGACATTCTTGCAAACCTGCACACTTAAACAAAACACATCAAAACTACAACAAACTTGAGGCCAAGTGAATCAATTTAATCCGAAATGAACCGATCCAAGTGGAAATAAAATCCACTTATCACACCACCAAAACTTAAACCGATGCTTGTCCTCAAGCATAAACAACTAAACACTAACTAACTAACTAGTACCACTTTCGTAGGTGATCACGATTGCATTTGGCATATGCAACAAGCCCTTTAAACCCCTAGGCAGCCCTAGTGGACGAGTGAGGTCTCGTGAGGGCCTATACTGAATGTACCCACAAAATCCATCTAACTAAACAATGCAAAAACAATGCAATGCTTGAATTCAACTAATATGAAAATGGAAAGATCCCCTTCAAACTCACCAAAACCAACTAGCAAGCAAATAACTCAAAGAATACAAATAACTCTAAATAGAGCTCGACTAAGTCCCCGTATACTAACATCACATGAACAGAAACGTGCGTGTCTACGATTCTCATCAGATATACTCCAAAAACTAGATCAAAACCATACTCATTCTTCGTCAAGACAATCATAGGTTTATAAATAGAATAGACTGTAGACACTTCATAACCTAGAAACACCTCTATCCTTATTCAAGTTAGCCAGGAATTCATGCTTTATTACTAACAACTACGACACATAATATACAAGCATGCTTATTTAACCGTGCAATGGATGAGACCCCAAAAGGCTTATACAATAATACCCATGTAGCGAGCGTTGGGTTAGTGGATCCCAGACTATAAAAGCCTTAGGTCACTAGGCACAATGTCCCCGCGAACTTAATTGCTCGAGTATTAAAGAGCTCACCCTGGTTAATTTTGCATATAAACATTCACATAACTTTTTTTTTTTTTTTTACATATGCAATCTGGAATGAGAATTCTCAATTCCAACCCTAGACTACTCATAATAAATATGAGCCGGCTACTAGCCATTTGACACCTAGCCATTATTGACACTTATTTTACAATTAAGCATGAAATCCCTAGTTTCCCCCAAACTTAGACTTAAGTGCTTCTATGTCATCAAGGGAATAACGAAAATTCTAAATATAATCAAGTGATTAAATCTCAAAACATCTAAACAAGCATGATCCTAACGTAGCTCAGAAGCAAACTAATGAGACTGTGTAAATATTTTGTTTTCGTAACATGCAAGTCAATTCCATAAGAACTATAAATCAACCCTCTATTCATCATTACCACACTCAATAAGAAATCTACCTACCAATCAGAATTAGCTCGTCCTAAGGGATCATGAACAATGCATGCCATGAAAATTCAACTAATATGAACTCACATGGTATACAAAAATAAAAAAAATAGAATGACCTATATGAAACAAACATAAATAACACGCATGAACTACCACTAACATGCAAAATATGATATCTATATGAACACAATGACACATAACACTACTTATCCCCAAACCACCCCCAAACTTAAGACATTAAATGTCCCCATTGAATTGAAGGTAATACGAGGGATAGTAGAAAATATACCTAATTGTTGAAACACGTGGGTTGCCTCCCACGAAGCGCTGTCGTTGACGTCATTTAGTCGGACGTTGCTTCCTCAACTCACGGTGGTTTCAAAAGAATGACCAAACCATCCTCAACAGAAAGACAATTCATACGAACGTTCACATCTAGATTGCTTAGTCCCAACACAACTTTTCTTTCACTCTTCACCTTGATTTTTACACCCATCGACTTCTTCGCCTTCTTTTTCTTCCACACACCTCTATGGTGTTTATCCCTCCCAACCGACTGAACAGAACACTCTTCTACCTCCTCATCAACTATCCACCTTCTTAACACATTATCATGACCCTCTTCAAAAATCACTAACTCATCATTCAAAAGGACATACCTCAAATGCGGTGGAAATTTTCCGAGCTTTACATTCGAGAGATCTTGAATTGAAGAACTGTCAATGGAATCACTGATGTGAAGCTCTAGCATGTGTGTGTCCGACTTTTCGCTCAACAACTGATCAAACTCCTCTGCCTGACCCGTATCAACCATTTCCACACTGAAACACTCTTCATCTTCTGTCGGAAATTTCAAGGCCTTGAACACATTAAATGTGATATTCTGGTCTTGCACCCTTATTGTAAGCTCTCCTTTTTGTACATCAATAAAAGTATGGCCCGTAGCTAGAAAGGCCTTCCCAAGATTATGGGAATCTTCTTGTCTTCTTTGAAATCTAGAATCACAAAGTCGGCAGGAAATATGAGCTTATCAACCTTCACCAAGACATCCTCTACTATACCCCTTGGATAAGTGATTGACCGATCAGCCAGCTGCAACGAGATATTGGTAGGTTTCGGATCAGGCAGACCAAGTTGCTTGAAAACAGACAAGGGCATGAGATTAATGCTAGCTCCCAAATCACATAAGCATTTGTCAAAAGACAACTTTCCAATGGTGCATGGAATTGTAAAGCTTCTGGATCCTTAAGTTTAGGATGCAATTTCTGTTGCAACACTGCACTGCACTCCTTTGTCAATGCCACTGTCTCAAATTCTTCCAACCTTCTCTTTCGTGACAAAATATCCTTCATGAACTTTGCATATCTCGGCATCTGCTCCAATGCTTCAACAAAAGGAATGTTAATGGACAGTGTCTTGAAGACCTCCATAAACTTCTAAAACTGTTTTTCTTGATCTTTTTTTTGCAAGCGTTGAGGGTATGGTGGAGGAGGATAGATCTGATTCACCCACTTCTGCTTCGGAGGAGAGTTTTCAGCAGAATTTTGCTTTTGAAGTCTTTTTGGGAATGAAGGAGGTGGATAGATCTGATTGCTCTCTGTAGACCATTTTGGAGTAGATTTTTCAACAAAAGTTTTGCTTTTTTTCAATTCGCCATCCAACCGATCAGTTGCCAATTCAGAATTTGCCTTTTCTTTATCTGTAGAAGCCTCTACCTGCTGTTTCTTGATTTCTTCGTCTTCCTCAGCTGCTGATTTTTGATCCCTTGAGACTTTTCCAGATCTCAAAGTAACTGCGTTCACCTATTTCTTGACTTCCCTTCTGCTTGGATTATCCTCCGTATCGCTAGGAAGAGTCCCCTGCGGCCTATTCAACAAGGCACTAGCAATCTGACCAATTTGATTCTCCAAGGTCTTCAAAGATACCGCCTGGCTCTTAACCATCATCCTCAATTCATCCAATTCAGATTTTTCATTAGAATATTGTCCCACACTTGCTTGAGGCTGCTACTGAAATCCCGGAGGTTGATAAGGTTGCCTTGGAGCATACTGCTACAGATAACCTGGATTGAACGGCCTCGCTTGCTGACCCTGAAACTACTGATAAGGCTTTTGTGGTTGTTGAGCACCTTGATTGTTGCTCCAGCTAAAATTGGGATGGTTCCGATTATTAGGATGATAGGTAGATGGGACTGGTGCAGCAGGTCTCTGAAAATTACTCACAAACTGTGCTGATTCAGAAGAGATAGCACACTGATTTGTCTCATGTGCGCCCGCACATAACTCACACACACTAGCCACCTGCTGTACTCCATAGTTGGTCAGAGAATCCACCTTCATAGTTAGAGCCTTCAACTGACCAGCACTAGTTGTAGCTCCATCAACTTCAAGGATTCCTGCTACCTTGCCTTGAGAGAGTCTCTGAGTTGGATTCTGATATTCATTAGCAGCCATCGTCTCAATTAGCTCATAAGCTTCATCATAGCTCTTAGCCCATAGAGCTCAACCTGATGCTACATCTAGCAAAGGTCTAGATTGTGCTCCCAACCCATTGTATAAACCATTAATTACCATCCAGTCAGGCATACCATGATGTGGACACTTTCGAAGCATCTCCTTGTAGCGTTCCAAAGCCTCACATAAAGATTCTCCAGATTGCTGTTCAAATTGAGTTAAAGCATTCCTTATTGCTCCTGTCTTCGCCATGGGGAAGAATTTAGTAAGAAACTTCTGAGCAAGATCTTCCCAAGTAGTAATGGAACTGGCTGGTAGAGAGTGTAACCAGCCCTTAGCTTTATCCCTTAACGAGAATGGGAAAAGTCTCAATTTGATAGCATCATCCGACACCCCATTGAACTTGAAAGTGTCGTAAATTTCGATAAAGTCCCTAATATGCATGTTAGGATCCTCTATAGGAGCACCCCCAAACTGAACTGAATTCTGCACCATCTGAATCGTGTCAGGCTTGATTTCGAAGTTGTTAGCTGCAATGGCTGGCCTGACAATGCTAGATTAGATGTCATTGATCTTTGGATGAGAATAGTCCTTCAAAGCCTTAGTATCTGCTGCTGCTGCTCCTACTGTTTCTCCCATATCTTTAACTGCTGCAAGTTCTTCTTCCAGTTTACGAGTCTGAGAACGTGTTCGCACACACGTTCAAGTACCTGAAACACCACGAAACAAACAACTATGTAAGAAAAAAAATCCGAGTCAGTGAACTCTAACGACCACTGATGAGAAGCACATAAACTAAAAATAAAACACCGATGATCCCCGGAAGTGGCGCCAAAAACTTGTTTGCACAATTCATGCAAGCGTACGTGGTCACAATTAATATATGAATAAGTCAAGTTCATTCCCACAGAGATCAGGTTAGGTTTAATTCAGTTCATGTACCTATGTAACAATGTATGTGTTTTATTCACTGCTAAGACAATTATCAAGATTGGGATTTGATTAACTAAAATTAACTAAGAAGTAAATTAACAAACTAAGAATTACTTCAATAAATCGAATTACTTATGAGAATAAAAACATGGGATCCTAACTTCATTAAATACTTCGCTTAGAGCTGATGCCTTTAATCAATGCATGTGACGGTTATGATATCTGATCGGACAACACGAAATAAGTATAGGCTACCTCTCAGTATATGAATACCAAACTAATCATACATTCACAAAAGAGATAGAAGATGAATAGACACCAATTATGCTTAGACCCTATATCTCTATAGAATTTGAAAACATAACGGTTTAAGCACAAGTTATCCATATTGATCACACAAGGCAGTATAAGTATTCTCATCTTACACTACGAATCATGTTGATAAACAATCATGAACCTATGCTAGCATGGCAAGTTCAAAATCTTAAGATCCATTCTCGCTTCACAAAAGATTAACAAATTAGATGTTCGCGATGCATCTATCAATTAAGCATAACCATACGAGGATATCAGGAATTCACCATACACAAATCTTTAAAGCAATCAAACTACTAAGCTACATAGATAAATCCGTTAGAATCCCATGACAACGATTAGTTCATAGTTGAACAGTTCGTCACCATGGGATTTGATGGAATCATGATATTAAACAATGTATGAATGAAAGTAGTATTATTAATAGAACAAATAGTTGAGAAAACAAATCTCGAATCCAAAATAGCGCCTAAGACAGAATACAAAAGATGAAGTAGATCTAGATCCGTTGCTTGTCACGAGCGTTGAATCTTTCTCCACTTTTCTCCCTTGCAATTCTATGTTATGATGATATAAATTACAATGATTCGATGTGTTTATATAGACCCTAGAAGTCTTGCACAGCAAGAAAATACCCTACAATACTATTAGAATTTCATTTTTGTGCTAGAACCTTCCTAAAATACGATTACAACTCAAATTAGGGCAAAATAGTCAACTTTCAGCATTCTGGCCGCACAGGTGCGCAGTCAGCCCACCAGGGTGCGAAGTCAGCCCACCCACTTACTATCCTAGTGCGTAGTCTACCCACTAGGGTGCGCAAACTGCCCACCTGCCTACTACAGTTTTTCTATTTCTGCTCTCTTTGCTTCGTTTTGACTCCAATTTCTTCCGTTCTTTTTGCACATTCTTCTGTCTTCAATTCTCTAGGCTTGGAATCTTCATGGTGGCCCATAACAAGACTCCATTCTACATTCTTAAGCTCGAATTCAACTCCAACATTGAAGAAAACATCAACCCTAATCGACATTCTTGCAAACCTGCACACTTAAACAAAACACATCAAAACTACAACAAACTTGAGACTAAATGAATCAATTTAAGCCGAAATGAAGCGATCCAAGTGAATATGAAATCCACTTATCAGAACTCTTAAATATCATGATAGTGACTTAGCTCGATATCGTTTTTGACGAATAAGGCGACGGACCTTGAGGCTTACGAGCAGCAGCACAAAGATGCTTTATTATATATTGACGATCGACTTGAAGACTCGATAGAATACCCTACTGAGAACCCGAAGGAGGTTCCAGCTAAGAAGGAGAATCCTGCTAAGGATAAAGAGTTTACCTTTGAGGAAATGAGGGCTGTAGCCAGGGAGACTGCAAGAGTTAAAGTATAGTGCTCAGCGAAGTGACTATAAAGAACTAAGATATTATGTTGGATTCATAGCCGGACTACCGGATGTAGTACCAGCAAGTAAGACGGATTGGAAGAATAACTTGAGATCTTATATGGGGATAGATAAGAATCCTTAGAGACTTTCAGATTAATGAAAAAAGAGTTAGAATGATGCAAGACATCGATATGGGACAGGGAGCAAAGTCTCCAGTAGTAGTTGAGATAGAGGCAGCAAGTGTCATATCATTTGATAAATGAATTAGTGGGAATATTGATAAGATAATTCGCCATGAAAAGGCAGATTTCATAAAATTGAGATTGATAAGGTGGTTTATTCAAGGAAATGTTCATTTTACGAATGGATCAGCTTAGAAAGTAAAGATATTGGGAAGTGAGGGCATGATTGGATAAAGTTATGTAAGAAAATAGTAAGCGAGACGATGATCTCAGAACCTACACTACAGGAAAAGACCAGTGAGTCTGTGATAAACTAGTAATGAGACTACTGTTAGGAATTAAGTATAGGTTTGTTTCAACTCAAGGAAATAATGAACCAGAAACATCACATGCATGTGATTCATAGGAATATTAAATTCTTTCTTTTCCTTGCATGGATTATAGTAGTTACATTAAGTTTATTCCGACGCTGAATCATAAATGGATCGAGTAATACGATCAGTGGTTAGGAGATAATGAAGAATGTTTTAAAGGTGGAACCTAAAGGAGCAAGTGTCTACCAAGTTCTCAAAGTATAAATTATGGCAAAATGAAGTTCGATTATTAGGACATGCGATCAGTGGTGAGTAGTGTTGGTTGACCCCACCAATTCAAAGGCAGTTTCAATTGAGAAAGACCAACCACACCAACAAAGGACTAAGAAGTTTGAATAGACAAAAAAATGTTTAGGTGGTGTGCTTATGCAGCACGGCAGAGTAATTCTGGATGCATTTGAACAGCACAATTCACCAGATTCGGATGGCCTTAGTAGTGCCCATTGTGTGGAACGACTAACTCCGATGGTGGCGTTCCTTCTTAGACTAGTGGTTAGGTCGACTGACATTTGGTAGTATCGACTATTAGGACGTATATGTATCAGGAAGATGTGGCATGTTTCAGTTCGAAACATTGGATTTCTTCTATGGGATGTATATAATTGGCTCCTTTCCAGTGGTTAAACTTCCAACTTTATGATAATCCTTCTCTTATTATAACTACTTATGATTCTACTCGGTTGGATGTTCATAGAACCGTTCTTTAGGTTTAGGAATTGATCTTCTTAGTGTTACCAGCGGGTGGATAGATTGACCCAAGTTTCCCCTGATTCTGGAAATAATTCAACAAATATTGGCAAACCTTGTCTTTCTGATTATCGAAAAATGTCACTGAAGAGAGTGGAAACTGGAACGAACCCTGTGGATTGGGTAAGATTGCCGCTTTATGGGTTGATGGATAGACCCTGATTGTTACAACTGGTTATAGGAATAAAATGATGAAGTTGAGATTGGACGGTAAAAAAGGAAATGTAATCAAGGACCAAAACGGACTGAAAAATTCCGAGATTGACTTAAATGAAAAAGATATTATGCCAAAAGAGTTAAACTTATGTAGCACGTGGGGTTGATAAGAGAAATTGAAAGGATAAAAATAAAGGAAAGGTGACCGGAGATGGTACCGAGAAGTCGGTCGAAGCTTATGTGGAGTGAGATTTTGAAAGGATCAGAAAAGTTACCAAGGAGGAGGGATGAACGAAGAGTGGCAGTACTCGAGTTGAGTGACTATGCTACCCTGGCATCTAAGATTTGCTGTGAAGGGGAAGTAGTGAACAAATACATTTAGAAGCACGCGGGAAAAAGCATTTGGATAAGCGTAACCTGTCCTAGATAATTATATTCGCTATGAACGAAAGAGGCACTATGCCAGCAATTGGTAGAAAAGTAATGCCATTAGCTAACCCTAACTCACATACTGTAGCGCGGCCATTTGGGGCCAGGTGACCAGGAGTCATAAAGTGACTAGACTAACGATGTAAGGATAAAGCGGGGTTGCTTCTAAGCAAGCACCGACCGCGAGAGCTTTTAGATATAAAGTGAAGAAATTCAGATGTTTATGATTGACCAGCTTATGAACTAGAAATCAAATTATAGTAAATTGAGATACATGATGATGGGATTTTATAAATACCATGGATATATTATGACTAAGTGTGACAATCCGAATTTTCAAAATAAATTATTATTATAATTTTCAAAATAAATTATTATTATTATTTTTATGATTTGTGTTTAAAAATTATTATTATTTGTAAAATGCATATTAAATTGGAAAATTGAGATTTAATTCTAATTCCTTCTCCGTAAATCTTTAAAAATATTCTAGTATTTAATTATGCTAGAAACTTTATTTTTACCAATTAGATTTATTTACTCCAAATATTATTTGTAGTGGGTTATAATTAGTTGTAAGTGTTTTAATGTTATTGGGCCTAAGCCCACTAGGGTAAATCACCGCTCATACACCACAGATACAAAACAGCCGCACAAACACATATACACACACAGTTATATCGGGGAGAGAGAATGAATTGGGGAAAAGAAATTGGGGGTTTAAATCACATATATATGTATGTATATGCGTGTCTAAGTGCGTGGGTGGTGTAATTCATGTGTGTGTGTAACACATGAGCGGGGGTTGTAGCGGAAGGAGGTCGCGTGGGGTTTGATCGGCGCAGGGCGGCACAGGCGCGGGTGGTGGTTGGTGGCAGGCCGCGCGCGCGGAGTGGAGGAGGAGGAAGGAATGGCAGCGTGGAGGGGTGCGCGTAGCAGTGGCAGGAGAGAGAGAGAGAGAGAGAGAGAGAGAGAGAGAGAGAGAGAGAGAGAGAGAGAGAGAGAGAGAGAGGGAGAGAGAGATGGAGGAATGGATTCTTTTTCCGACGAATCGTATTGGAAATCGAAATGGTATAAATTCGTATTTTTAATTATTTATTTAATTGCGTATTTAATTGGTGGTGATTTTTGATTTATTGCGTAAATTGTTAATCGTAGTAAATTAATTAATTGTCGTAATTTAATTGATTTTAAATTTGCGAGATTATTTGCTAATTTTCGTAATTAGCTTAGTGTTGTTAATTATGAATATTGGTTGTAATTTAATTAGTTAAATGGTGAGAATTATCATGGTAAACAAGTTGGATTTAAATTGTAATTTAGTTGCTAATTTTAGTAATTAGTTTAGTAGTGTTAATAATGTAATTTTGGGCTTGTAGGTGGATTTTAAATCCATCGGATAATTTGATTGTTGTTTTGAGTCGGTTATGTTCCGACGGGTTAATTCACTTTATAAAGGAGATGCTGTCCGATTTTTATTAGAAAAATTATTTTACAATCCTTATATTAATTTGATAGGTACTATTTGTTAATCAGTGATGAATGTTTATGTGCTAAATATTATAAGTCGAGTTTAAGTAATTATCGAAATTTGTAAGTGTTGAGGACTAAGTGTGAGTCCGATTAAATGTGGTGTTTAGTAATGATTAATTGCTAATTGTTAATTGCTAAGAGTTATGTGAGTTTGCTAAATTTTAATTGCTTATATGCTAGATGGTATAAATCGAGTCATATTATTTGACGATGTTACTATGTGTAAATGTTTATATGTTAAATGCCATAAGCTGAGTTGTAAGTAATTATGGAATGTATAATTGTCAAGTACTCGATGGTAAAGTATATGAGGTTAAATGGTGATTGGTCGTGTATATGGGTTAAGTATGGTAAGTATGGGGATTTTGATGATTGTAAATTGTAACTATGATTTTAGTAGTAATTGAAGCTTCGATATTATATTCGACCTTGAGCATTGTTAAAAGTTGGTTATATGTGGAGTTTTACTATTATTTGAATTTATGAGTATACTTGAGATATACATGAGTTATGATTTTGAATTATTATGTTTTAACGATTGTTAAGTATTAATTGTCGGATAATATATTGGATAATACTGAGGAATAAATGAAGTTGTATGCGTGATAGTCGGATTATGTGTAATAGAGATATATGTGTCGATTAAGTGGAGTATTATTGGCTTGTGAATAATTTAGGATCGAGTGATTGATAGAAATTGTAAATGTGATTCGAGTTGACTAAATGGTAAATGTTTATGTGCTAAATCCTAAATGGTATAAATCAGGTCTTAGTATTGGTTGATTGTATAATCGTCAATTACTTGGTGTTGGTAAGATGGGAATACGTGTTACATGTTAAATGTTAGAATTTTATAATAATTAGAACTGTGCTAGGGGTTATGAGAAGATCACAAGTTTTTAAATGTCAATATTTAAAGGACTTGTGTAATTCTTTTCGACTAATCCCTAGGGCTTACGAATATCCATGGTTAGCTATCACGGGTATAATTCATATACTTGAGTGGTGTGATCATCGATATAGCGTAAGTAATAGTTAGTGCTAGGGGTTGTTCCCTAGGGCTTACGAGCATCAATGATTGGTTGTCACGTGTATCAGTAAATGCGTGAGAAATACGATCATTGGTGTAGCGTAAGTAGTAGTGTTAATCATTATGTGCTATGTGCCGCATGTCAGGGCGGATACTTTCTTATGTGTTTATTTTATGTTGCTGCAAGTTGAGGCAGCTTTTATTTTATAAAAAAAAACAGGGTTGTATTGTATTTGAGGGGCTGTGCCCATAGTCCGATAAACGAATAGGTCATGCCGAATTTTTCTGAAAATCTCCTGCATTAAAATTTATTTAACTTATTTGACTTTAATGGTCTAAAGGCATGTTTTGGGGTGCTAAATGTTTATGTGTTATGTGTACTAAGTGATAATAGAATAGTCAACTATAGGGAGGACACCTATAGTTTGACTTTATTTGATTTAGTGACAATTCCAAGTCGTGTTTACTCGAGATACGAGGTAGGACTGACACGTCTCGTAACTATTTCAGTACCATTAGGGTATAATCAAGTTGGAACGACGTGCATCAAAGAGGAAAGATCGAGGCGTCGTATGAAGAAAGGTAAGTTACCTCCATGGAATTTCTTGGACAAGGTGCGAAGGATTTATTCGCGGTTTTCTGCTTTGTGCTCAGGACCAGAGGCAAGTTTATCTATGCATACTCTATCGTTCAGAGTATTCGTATTTTGAAATACATGAAATGTGCGAACTAGATTTAAATCCATAATTGCAATTATTTACCTTATGCTCTATTGTTCATAGTATATCCTATATTGTAAGTATGTTGCATGTATTGCAAGAATACTAACCGTGCTCTTTCTTTCAGAGTATGCATGTTTTTAAAAATATCTATGGTGAATGCTCTAATGTAATATTATGCGTTCTTAAAAATGAGAATTTTGCAAATGCTTTATTTAATCTCGTAAATTCGCGAGAAATCGTTCAAGTCATTTACCAGTTTTATAACTGCTTTCAACTTATCGCAAGCATGTGATTCTATCCCTTGTGTTACAAAAGTTTACAATCGTTCTTCACCCTATAAGAACTATTATATTCTGTCATGATTATGACACACCTCAATACCGGTTGGGAATGTGAATTCTCCTTTTTAAATATCCTTATCATATTGGAATTCGTTCTTATTATTTCAAGACGACTCCACAAGATTTATTCCGATCCGCAAACCTTTCTTGTTCAAGGTTGCTACTTTATTGTCTTGAATTGACATATTGTTTGTGTCAATACAATAAATTAATTCCTTTTGAGATTATTGTGACGGCCTATTGTCCAGGTCGGTTTTGTACAAAGTGTAGACTGGCGATCGGCCAGAAGTGAATATGAATCCAAATTCAATCAATTTTATTCGGAGGAATAATCGTATAATCCACTGGTCAACATGGGAGATGGCCCATGGGTTTCTTTCAGATCAACACGGGGAAAATATAAACTCGTGGTATCGAAAGAGAATATTTATATTTTGGCACAAATGTTGCCAGGTTGGCTTTTCAACCACCTTTACGCTAGCAGAATGATATTGTGGTACTTGCGACATAGTAGTGATCGTGCTATGGGGTATCACGGGAGTGCGGTACTTGCGACACAGCGGTTGATCGCGCTGTGGGGTATCGTAGAGGCGGAAGACCAGTATCTCAAGCTTATCAATTTCAACTTCTTTATTCTGAGATAGATTGTTATTGTCTATCAGTAAGTGTTATCATTATCAAGACACATTGCCTGTAAAATCATATTTTCTTCGTTGAGAATCAAGCGTCAAATCTTTTTGATTTGTTCTAAACTAATTCGAGATTCAGACTATCGTTGAAGCATTTGTTGCACAGTGACTGTCAAAAATCGAGAATGAATTGAGATCTTCTCAATTATTCAACTCATTATTGTCTGGCCGGTTCGGCAGCTAGGTATATGGGTGCCTAGTGGACAATAATGAGATTGTAATAGTTGCGAATTTCTTGAACGTTTGTTTAATTGAGAGTTGATGTAGCTTCGTGAATTCCTTAAATGTTGTCTCTTAGTAGCTGAAGCATCTGTTGCTCAGTTATTCAAAGTTTTGATCGGAAATCGCTTTAAACATTGTTGAGATAAATATCAAAATCGTTTATAAAGCTGTCGAGGTGAACTTCTTGTTGAATTCTATAAAACTCTTTCCTATTGAAAAATTATCGTTATGAATATTTCAAGAATGGTATCATCCTCAAAGTTGGATTTTAAAACCTTCAAAGTTTTCTAAAAGTATTTTTAGTATACTCTATTATATACTTGCTGAGCGCCTCTTTCGCTCATTCTTGCTTTTGTTTTAAATCTTATTTTACAGAGATAGATAGTGGATGCAGTTGACTTAGTTTAGCTCGAAGCAGGGCAAGTCATGGATCGAGTTGATGATCGGCTCAGAGTGATTCTGTATTTTGAGTTTGTCTACCAGATGTTTAGTTAGACTGGTATGGTATTCATATTCCTGAGTTGTAATATTTGTTGTACTAGAATATTGTGGTTGTTGTATACCTTATGTCAAGGTGATATTAACAACATAAGACTGTAAGGGATTGTTGCACCAAGAGTTGTAAGTTATTATAAGTGTTTTCGGATTTCTTGTTTCCAAGTCTATAACCTGAAAGATTCTTGGTAGTTAGGGGTCGGATGTCATGTTTTAGATTTAATATTGGCAGTTGATTGTTTGGTTGTTAAGGTTTTCCGCGGTAGCGACCCATATCCCTGACCCCGGATTTGGGGGCGTTACAGAATGGTATCAGAGCAAAGGTTATAGAAACTAGAAACAAGTGAGAGCGTAGGATTATATATATAGTTATGTGAGGGTGTCTGAACTCACATAGAGTTCCTGTTGGATTATCGGATATATTCCAATGAGTAAGTCGAGATTAAGATTCTACCTTAGGATGATGGTTCCGAGCCGAGTAGAATTCCTTGCGATTGGAGATTGCGGCAGTAGAGTCTTTAGAGACTGCTATGAGTTGTTATCGAGGTAGGGTATCGTGTATCTTAAGACGTTGCGAAGAGAGTTTAGAATTGATCGATCGTTCGTCACAAGAGTCGACCGAGGATGCATCTGTGGAGATCGCGACAATATTCTTTTTCATCTATAATTTATTTGATACTCCTTCATTGGAGGATTGTGTTAGAAGATATTTTCCATCTTCTAAGTTATAGTTCTTTTAAACATTTGTATTCACCCGAATGTTGGGTTTCGATTGTGTCAGAGGCTGTCATGATACCTATTTTTCAGGTTTTTCTGAAGCCCTGATAGGTTTGTTCAAATTGAACTTCCGCCTTAATTTTTCTAATGGTGGATAAATTTTATTCGTGGTACAGCACTACTTGCTCGTCATGTGCTAGTATCCTCTCCCGTTAAATCTTTCTTTCGGGATTAACACCTTTGGAATTTGTTTAGTTTTGTCCAAGGTGTACGTTTGAAAGTTTCTTGCTTTAAGATGCTATTTATTTGTTTAACCAGAAATTTCTTTCCAAAACTCCTTACTCTAGCTGAGACAAACAGCCCTATTATATAGGGGACACAAGGACTATCTGTCTGTGTGATAGAAGTTGGATGGGACGCCATCACTTGTGTGTTGTGCAATACAAGAAGGCTAATTACCTTTAGTAATGTCTTAACTGAGACACACAACGTTGAGTTTCTTGGATCATATTGATCTCTCAGTTATTCTTTTGTAACCTTTAATGGTTGCCTCAAACTTTTTAATCATGATCACATTGTGTGACATTCAAATTGTTAAGGAATCTCTTTTATTCAAGGATTCCGTCACTTCAGTTGTTTTCATTATTCTTTTATGTCTTAACAAATGGCGACATGGTGTTCGTGTTCAAGCATTGTTGCTCGGTAAACAGTTGAATAAGGAATAAATCGAGATCTTCCGATTGTTAGGTTCCTCGATCGACATTGTACGTTGAAAGTGGAATCATGGCTATTAGGGGTTTCTCGAGATTCTTTTCACGGTTTAACCCGAAGCACTATGGATATGAAGAATTGGAAATATGTGTACCGAATCGTCTGAGTCGCGAGATAGCGTAGTTGCGGGGATTTCCGTAGGCCTTGGGAATTTCAGTCAGAAGGAAGCGGTGCGTCTTAGAATCCCGTTCTTTCTTCTGCGGATTCCGGGGACGGAATCCTGTTAAGGAGGGAAGACTGTGACAATCCGAATTTTCAAAATAAATTATTATTATAATTTTCAAAATAAATTATTATTATTATTTTTATGATTTGTGTTTAAAAATTATTATTATTTGTAAAATGCATATTAAATTGGAAAATTGAGATTTAATTCTAATTCCTTCTCCGTAAATCTTTAAAAATATTCTAGTATTTAATTATGCTAGAAACTTTATTTTTACCAATTAGATTTATTTACTCCAAATATTATTTGTAGTGGGTTATAATTAGTTGTAAGTGTTTTAATGTTATTGGGCCTAAGCCCATTAGGGTAAATCACCGCTCATACAACACAGATACAAAACAGCCGCACAAACACATATACACACACAGTTATATCGGGGAGAGAGAATGAATTGGGGAAAAGAAATTGGGGGTTTAAATCACATATATATGTATGTATATGCGTGTCTAAGTGCGTGGGTGGTGTAATTCATGTGTGTGTGTAACACATGAGCGGGGGTTGTAGCGGAAGGAGGTCGCGTGGGGTTTGATCGGCGCAGGGCGGCGCAGGCGCGGGTGGTGGTTGGTGGCAGGCCGCGCGCGCGGAGTGGAGGAGGAGGAAGGAATGGCAGCGTGGAGGGGTGCGCGTAGCAGTGGCAGGAGAGAGAGAGAGAGAGAGAGAGAGAGAGAGAGAGAGAGAGAGAGAGAGAGAGAGAGAGAGAGAGGGAGAGAGAGATGGAGGAATGGATTCTTTTTCCGACGAATCGTATTGGAATCGAAATGGTATAAATTCGTATTTTTAATTATTTATTTAATTGCGTATTTAATTGGTGGTGATTTTTGATTTATTGCGTAAATTGTTAATCGTAGTAAATTAATTAATTGTCGTAATTTAATTGATTTTAAATTTGCGAGATTATTTGCTAATTTTCGTAATTAGCTTAGTGTTGTTAATTATGAATATTGGTTGTAATTTAATTAGTTAAATGGTGAGAATTATCATGGTAAACAAGTTGGATTTAAATTGTAAGTTAGTTGCTAATTTTAGTAATTAGTTTAGTAGTGTTAATAATGTAATTTTGGGCTTGTAGGTGGATTTTAAATCCATCGGATAATTTGATTGTTGTTTTGAGTCGGTTATGTTCCGACGGGTTAATTCACTTTATAAAGGAGATGCTGTCCGATTTTTATTAGAAAAATTATTTTACAATCCTTATATTAATTTGATAGGTACTATTTGTTAATCAGTGATGAATGTTTATGTGCTAAATATTATAAGTCGAGTTTAAGTAATTATCGAAATTTGTAAGTGTTGAGGACTAAGTGTGAGTCCGATTAAATGTGGTGTTTAGTAATGATTAATTGCTAATTGTTAATTGCTAAGAGTTATGTGAGTTTGCTAAATTTTAATTGCTTATATGCTAGATGGTATAAATCGAGTCATATTATTTGACGATGTTACTATGTGTAAATGTTTATATGTTAAATGCCATAAGCTGAGTTGTAAGTAATTATGGAATGTATAATTGTCAAGTACTCGATGGTAAAGTATATGAGGTTAAATGGTGATTGGTCGTGTATATGGGTTAAGTATGGTAAGTATGGGGATTTTGATGATTGTAAATTGTAACTATGATTTTAGTAGTAATTGAAGCTTCGATATTATATTCGACCTTGAGCATTGTTAAAAGTTGGTTATATGTGGAGTTTTACTATTATTTGAATTTATGAGTATACTTGAGATATACATGAGTTATGATTTTGAATTATTATGTTTTAACGATTGTTAAGTATTAATTGTCGGATAATATATTGGATAATACTGAGGAATAAATGAAGTTGTATGCGTGATAGTCGGATTATGTGTAATAGAGATATATGTGTCGATTAAGTGGAGTATTATTGGCTTGTGAATAATTTAGGATCGAGTGATTGATAGAAATTGTAAATGTGATTCGAGTTGACTAAATGGTAAATGTTTATGTGCTAAATCCTAAATGGTATAAATCAGGTCTTAGTATTGGTTGATTGTATAATCGTCAATTACTTGGTGTTGGTAAGATGGGAATACGTGTTACATGTTAAATGTTAGAATTTTATAATAATTAGAACTGTGCTAGGGGTTATGAGAAGATCACAAGTTTTTAAATGTCAATATTTAAAGGACTTGTGTAATTCTTTTCGACTAATCCCTAGGGCTTACGAATATCCATGGTTAGCTATCACGGGTATAATTCATATACTTGAGTGGTGTGATCATCGATATAGCGTAAGTAATAGTTAGTGCTAGGGGTTGTTCCCTAGGGCTTACGAGCATCAATGATTGGTTGTCACGTGTATCAGTAAATGCGTGAGAAATACGATCATTGGTGTAGCGTAAGTAGTAGTGTTAATCATTATGTGCTATGTGCCGCATGTCAGGGCGGATACTTTCTTATGTGTTTATTTTATGTTGCTGCAAGTTGAGGCAGCTTTTATTTTATAAAAAAAAACAGGGTTGTATTGTATTTGAGGGGCTGTGCCCATAGTCCGATAAACGAATAGGTCATGCCGAATTTTTCTGAAAATCTCCTGCATTAAAATTTATTTAACTTATTTGACTTTAATGGTCTAAAGGCATGTTTTGGGGTGCTAAATGTTTATGTGTTATGTGTACTAAGTGATAATAGAATAGTCAACTATAGGGAGGACACCTATAGTTTGACTTTATTTGATTTAGTGACAATTCCAAGTCGTGTTTACTCGAGATACGAGGTAGGACTGACACGTCTCGTAACTATTTCAGTACCATTAGGGTATAATCAAGTTGGAACGACGTGCATCAAAGAGGAAAGATCGAGGCGTCGTATGAAGAAAGGTAAGTTACCTCCATGGAATTTCTTGGACAAGGTGCGAAGGATTTATTCGCGGTTTTCTGCTTTGTGCTCAGGACCAGAGGCAAGTTTATCTATGCATACTCTATCGTTCAGAGTATTCGTATTTTGAAATACATGAAATGTGCGAACTAGATTTAAATCCATAATTGCAATTATTTACCTTATGCTCTATTGTTCATAGTATATCCTATATTGTAAGTATGTTGCATGTATTGCAAGAATACTAACCGTGCTCTTTCTTTCAGAGTATGCATGTTTTTAAAAATATCTATGGTGAATGCTCTAATGTAATATTATGCGTTCTTAAAAATGAGAATTTTGCAAATGCTTTATTTAATCTCGTAAATTCGCGAGAAATCGTTCAAGTCATTTACCAGTTTTATAACTGCTTTCAACTTATCGCAAGCATGTGATTCTATCCCTTGTGTTACAAAAGTTTACAATCGTTCTTCACCCTATAAGAACTATTATATTCTGTCATGATTATGACACACCTCAATACCGGTTGGGAATGTGAATTCTCCTTTTTAAATATCCTTATCATATTGGAATTCGTTCTTATTATTTCAAGACGACTCCACAAGATTTATTCCGATCCGCAAACCTTTCTTGTTCAAGGTTGCTACTTTATTGTCTTGAATTGACATATTGTTTGTGTCAATACAATAAATTAATTCCTTTTGAGATTATTGTGACGGCCTATTGTCCAGGTCGGTTTTGTACAAAGTGTAGACTGGCGATCGGCCAGAAGTGAATATGAATCCAAATTCAATCAATTTTATTCGGAGGAATAATCGTATAATCCACTGGTCAACATGGGAGATGGCCCATGGGTTTCTTTCAGATCAACACGGGGAAAATATAAACTCGTGGTATCGAAAGAGAATATTTATATTTTGGCACAAATGTTGCCAGGTTGGCTTTTCAACCACCTTTACGCTAGCAGAATGATATTGTGGTACTTGCGACATAGTAGTGATCGTGCTATGGGGTATCACGGGAGTGCGGTACTTGCGACACAGCGGTTGATCGCGCTGTGGGGTATCGTAGAGGCGGAAGACCAGTATCTCAAGCTTATCAATTTCAACTTCTTTATTCTGAGATAGATTGTTATTGTCTATCAGTAAGTGTTATCATTATCAAGACACATTGCCTGTAAAATCATATTTTCTTCGTTGAGAATCAAGCGTCAAATCTTTTTGATTTGTTCTAAACTAATTCGAGATTCAGACTATCGTTGAAGCATTTGTTGCACAGTGACTGTCAAAAATCGAGAATGAATTGAGATCTTCTCAATTATTCAACTCATTATTGTCTGGCCGGTTCGGCAGCTAGGTATATGGGTGCCTAGTGGACAATAATGAGATTGTAATAGTTGCGAATTTCTTGAATGTTTGTTTAATTGAGAGTTGATGTAGCTTCGTGAATTCCTTAAATGTTGTCTCTTAGTAGCTGAAGCATCTGTTGCTCAGTTATTCAAAGTTTTGATCGGAAATCGCTTTAAACATTGTTGAGATAAATATCAAAATCGTTTATAAAGCTGTCGAGGTGAACTTCTTGTTGAATTCTATAAAACTCTTTCCTATTGAAAAATTATCGTTATGAATATTTCAAGAATGGTATCATCCTCAAAGTTGGATTTTAAAACCTTCAAAGTTTTCCAAAAGTATTTTTAGTATACTCTATTATATACTTGCTGAGCGCCTCTTTCGCTCATTCTTGCTTTTGTTTTAAATCTTATTTTACAGAGATAGATAGTGGATGCAGTTGACTTAGTTTAGCTCGAAGCAGGGCAAGTCATGGATCGAGTTGATGATCGGCTCAGAGTGATTCTGTATTTTGAGTTTGTCTACCAGATGTTTAGTTAGACTGGTATGGTATTCATATTCCTGAGTTGTAATATTTGTTGTACTAGAATATTGTGGTTGTTGTATACCTTATGTCAAGGTGATATTAACAACATAAGACTGTAAGGGATTGTTGCACCAAGAGTTGTAAGTTATTATAAGTGTTTTCGGATTTCTTGTTTCCAAGTCTATAACCTGAAAGATTCTTGGTAGTTAGGGGTCGGATGTCATGTTTTAGATTTAATATTGGCAGTTGATTGTTTGGTTGTTAAGGTTTTCCGCGGTAGCGACCCATATCCCTGACCCCGGATTTGGGGGCGTTACACTAAGGAAAGTGATCAATGAAGGTTTATGAAGATTGTTAGAGATTGTGTAGTATGATGCATAAATGTTATCTGAAACTTAGTATCCTTAAGAAGAGTGATAAGTACTAAGAGATTCACGTTGAACACGACCCATATCTTCCAGAACATCCTTGCTACCATTACCAAATTCTGTAAGAAGAACAGATGGACATATAATTGTCTTTTGGAAAGTCATTTAGACTAGCAGCCATTTGAAAGAAAAGGTTAGCATTAAGCTACCTGTAGATTATCAAGATAAGAATCATTGAAAAGAGGCCTTATTAAGGATATAGGAATTGATTTTCAATTGAAGGATGTAAGTATTTCTTGAAAATAGAATTGAGGATAGAATACCCATAAAAATTAAGAAGAACCCTGGGGATGCACAAAGGATGGCATTACCCCTAATAAAGACGTTGTGAACTCAGATGGTATAAGTTGAATCGACCAAGGTAACAATAACCTGTAAGGAATTGTTGAAAGGAGTCACGAAAAGTACATAGGTAGAATTGTTATAGGATTGATCAATGATACTGTAAGATACCCTGTACCTAGAAAGTACAGGAGAAATGATGAGGATGACCTAAGAAACCTTACAAGAAAAAAGGTAATATTCTGAGTTTCAAAATGGAAGTTTGGTGGAGAATGTATGACATAATAATAATAATAATGATGCCGGATGAGGCGTGTACGAAACCAAGAGCAGGAATGTAATGGACCAATGAAGGTTGAAATTGTTTTAAAGCAAGAAAGACCTGAGATAAAAGATATCCTAGACCTGATGAGAAATTAGCCGTGATAAAAGTCACACTTAAGGATTAAGGCAATGACTTATGGAAAAAGGACTGATATATTTTCTACTTCATCAGAGTCAAAGAAAGAATACTTTCACCTAACGGTGATAGGAATAAGGTAGGAAAATTTTTGAGTTGGAATAAGACCCAGAAAACATTGATTACATGGAATTATTATTATCATGAGAGGCCAATGAGGTGGCCGACACCTTGGGTATAGAGGAGAAATTATAGATGCTCATACCAAAGAAATAGAATGATATTGAGAAGGATTAGAAGGTCATAATGTGGTGGAGGATTTAAGTTCTTTCTGATGATTGTGCAAGAATCAACTGTAATAACAGTTTAAGTAAAGATTCGATTCCCGATATTGTCTTAAGCATATTACCTACATTAGGAGGTCCTATTTTTGGGTAAACCAGGACCATGATACGAAATTGACTGAGTAAACCGTTAAGCTTCCAGTCTTCTACTAAAGATATATGATTGATAATTTCGTCAACCTGGCATAGCTACGATGCTTGAAGCTCTTCTGCAATTTTATCTGCTTCGTGTAATATCTACATAAGTTCAGGAAGTACTCCTGGTTGATGAGGGATAGTGATTAATTTGTCTTTCTAGAGGATTTTGATCTGAAAATTATGAAACCCGTATGGTTAGATATTAAAGCCTTATGTAAACGGTAAACGAGGATGACTCAATAAAAGACTACATTAATGTAATGGAGATTCTTCTAAGGAATTAGATGACAACGCAAAGATAAAAAAAAATAGTGCTGATATTGATAAGCTAAATGGCATGTTGATGAATGACAAGCAATCTTATGATGGTGTATTTCTGCTCAAACAAGATAGAGAATATGAGATTGGAGATTCATGATGCTAAAAGTATCCCCGTAGGAGGGATTAATGAGATGTGGAGAGACAAGTTTGGCAGAAATAGATTGTATTGGATCTAAGTTAGAGAAATCGGCAAGATTTATTTCGGATGGTTTAAATTTGGAATGATGTGCTAAATGATAATGTAATGATGGTGCATAAAGTGATTATAGTATAAATGAAAACCAAGTGACTAATAGAAATGAATAAAGAGTTGAGGATCAATAAGGGAGTTAGATATGCGGACTCCTGAGAAACCCCAGCAATAAAGCTAGAAAGGTAGCAAATTGACCTGGCAAAGGTTGTTGGTCACAATGGAAAATTGAAATTGAAAGTATGAATGACACACGGATTGACTTCCTTTAAGTTGAGAGAAAATTCAAGGAAATTTGGAATAGATTGATTGAGTAATAAGGAGACTCATGGATCGAGAAAGTGAGAATTTAGATGGTTGAACAGGGAAGAGTTTAACCCCAAGAATGTGATGATTATTGAGGGAATCTGACGAGATACCAATAAGAAGGTGCCAAGTACAAAGGACATCTTGATAATAAGATAACAGTGGAGGTAGATAACAGAGGTGATTAAGAATCAGACAATAAGACGGATGTGATTGATAAAGAAAAGATTGGAAAGTAATTATGGAACGTGAAGCAAGGAATGCTACGAATGGACTGATGAATGCGTCCTCTGACGAACTCTCGGAATGACAACCTGATAGTGTTAAGTATTAAGAATATGAACGAGCTAGTAGCGTGACATGGAATGTCAATAACAACGACGTCAAGCAAAAAATCTAAGATTTAACCTGGGAGGTTAAAGGATTTTCAAAAAGTAAGTGTTGCTAAGATTGAATAAGAGAATAGGTTCATAGGATGATGGACAGAGCAGTGAGAATATGTTGACACGTGAGAGTACGATAAAGTAGTATTTGATACGAGTGCAATTATTTCTCTATCGTTCAGAGGTAAATTCTAAGTATGATATTTTGTAATCCTGAGAATTTTCTATAATTCTTTAAAATTCTTTTTTCTTTTTCTTCTCTCTTATTCATCTTCCTTATGAATTGAGAGGAACAACCCTTTAAGGAGGGGAGGTACTACTACGTGACTATCTGTCTGTGTGATGGAAGTCTAAGTAGAATACCATAACTTGTTTAATTGCTTATCAAGTACTAAAGGCTGGCCACCTTCTGTACTAACTATGCAATATAACAAAAGTTCATTGATCACAGTGATCTCTCAATAAATTCTTCTATTTCTATATATCGATCGAGATAGCGAATATTACAGCGATTAAAGAATGCATAGTACGAGTAAGGTTATCTCCGAATTCGCAACGCTAGTGATCCCGAAGTCACTGCATATACCAATAAGGATACAAGTATACGACTAAGTAAAAGCATAATCCGGATAGTATGTTGCACGAGAAGTAGCAAAATTGGTGAAAAAGGTAAAGGGAATATTGTAGCACTAGTGAGATGTGCTGTAAAAGGATTGGAATGATTAAAGATTGACCAGGGAACTGGAAAGTGAAATGACCGACAAGTAACCCTTTGATTCTACCTGATTCCGGGACGGAATCCTTTTAAGGAGGGTAGACTGTCAAAGCCCAGATTTTTGGTATTAATTAAAAACTTTTTATTATGTATTGGACTATGAATGAATAGTGGTTACGATTACAATGTATCAGTGGGTTAAGGAATGAATATTATAATGGATATGAATTCAGTGTTGGTGCACTATATGAATGATGTTAATTGGTTGACAACTTAGATAAGAATAATCTATCGTCAAGAGAGAATAGGACATGGTATATACACAGAGGCAGTATTCTCATGTCATCCAGATCGATATCTATTAATAAACCCGTAACTCCGTAAAAGGATTAAGGAACGCTCGGGAAAGCGCGAGAACATTTTTCTGATTACAAGGATTAAAGAGAGAATAAGTGATGAATAGTGTTTTTGGTGGAAATTGGTATATTATTAGACGACAATATATAGAAGTATAAAGAATGGATTTCTAAGTTCGTATCGATGATCAGTGGATGAAATAATTGTATGTAAACGATATCAGATTCAGAAAAATAGCACTTTTATTTTCTCCGAGACTTCCCTGCACACTGAAGAATTTAAGGATTTATTTAAGAGATTTAAGGAATTTAAATTCAAGGATTATAAAGGAGGATTAAAGATATTAGTATAAGTATTAAGAAGGTTACCGGTAAAACCTTAACGAGAAATATTTGAGATATTCCTCCAAACGATTATTGATATGGAGTAATAAACGGACAAAAGAAACAAGCAGAGAATCAAGATACATGCATGTGCTAGTGGATAAGAGCAAGGAACTAAGTAGTTACACAAGGAACTAGCATACTTAGAGATTAAACCAAGTACTTAGCATTACTTTATCATCTTATCATCTTATCACCAAATTTTGATCACAGCCTCTCCACTCCATGGGCAATATTCGCTCAAAATGTCATGGCATTCTAATGAGTGTAGCCTAGTGAAATCTCCTCCCTAAGAGAAGAAACCAAACTGTCCAGATTGTTTGACAGTTTCTGCGATGATTTTCAAACGGCCATATCTCCTTCATTACTCAATGAAATTTGGTGTTCTTTACCTTGTTGGAAAGCTGGTTAGATGCTCTACAACTCTCCTTTATAAGCCTCGTTCAGAAAAGTTCGGTAAGGCCCTCGTTTTTCATGATCTTTTAGCTGGGTTATAGAAACTCCTAAAATCTCTAAACATATTCTTGATGTTTCTTGTTAGATTAAGCTTGGTTAAGGTTGTACAAGGATTAATCAAGGCTTAGTAAGGTCTCTACATCCTCCAAGGAAGGTATAACCCTCATAAACCCTAGATCATACTTTGAGTTTTGTGATTGTTCTTAGTGATCTTAGATGCGATATGATTATGGTGTTAATATGAGCATGTAAGCATGATTAGTTAGTGGTTAGTTGATGTAAGCAATATGCTACATATGATGATGAAATGAGGAGTTAATGGACTGATTATGATGAATGGTATGCCCGGTGTGGCTTAGTTTTGATGGAACAAATTTAGAAACGTCCGATATATAGCCATCGTAATGCCCAAATTTCGTTAGACATTGAAAAACCGTGCATTACAGTAGCATTAGTTTTCCGACCTTAATGTATAGTCGACCTATCCTTGGAGATCTCGAGTCATAGATCGTTTTGGCGCAAGAATCGAAACAAACGGACTTACGGTTTAGGAATTATGGCCGATTTAGTAAAAGTGGTTCGGAAACATAAGTATGAGTTCGTAACTGCAATTGAACACTCTTAACTTGATAAAGTCAGTTGCGAATCTCGGTAATTGAATATTAGAGATCATAAGGAAGGTGTGAAAGAAAACCTCATGTCAAACGGATCGTTTTCCGATTTTACAAAAATGTTCGAATCGAGGTTAAGTGCGAATGAACCCCTTAAAAGAATACTTGGTTATAACTTTCGAAAACCACTTAGAAAACGAGCGATAAAACTCGAGGTATAATCTTGGTTCGTAAACGACCGACCCTAGAACTTATATGACTTAAGTGCCTACCAAGTGTAAGTATAATGACATGCCTTGATAACAAGCAAGTGTCGGTCATAACGATGATAATAAGGAGTTAACTTGAAACGTGTTTTAACTTAAGTAAAGTAGTTACTTGGCTTTTCAAAAGTGTTAAGTAATTAACCTCGGATATTATGCTTATTTATAGATCACCGAACCGGCCCGAGACAAACTACCCCTACAAGATTTCCAGGCAAGTCTTCAATACTCTGAAGCTGTTGTTGTGATAATGTATATATGCTTTGATTTTGTTATACATATGGCGTAGCATGCATGCCTACTTTCAAGTTACACTGTTATACTTGTTCCCTGATTAAATGTTGGCTTATAAGCTAGATAAATGATATATCAGTTATAAGCCGGATATTGCTAAGACCCTTAAGTAAAGGGCATTTGAATTTCACCCTTCGAATATAGACCGGGAATCGGTATTTCTTGATATATTGAGATTATTTTCAAAGGAAAATATTTAAGTGAATATTTTCCACTATATATCTGATAAATATTATTTTGAATATTCGTTTGAGATTATTTATTTAACGAACATTGTTTCAAATATTCATTTGAACTTTATTTATGCAATGAATATTATTTTTCAATATTCACTTAAAGTCGATTCAATTATTAAATTTTGTTTCGAATATTCATTTGATAATTATATCTTCAATAAGTATTATTAATTGGAATATTCATTATTCACTTAATGAATATTATTTCCAATATTCATTTGAAGTCTACTCATTTATCGAATATCGTTTCGAATATTCCTTTGATATTTATTCATTATTTATTTATTAAATATTGCTTCAAACATTCACCTGATCATTATCTAAATATTATTTCGAATATTCATTCGAGTTTTATTTATTCGATAATTATTATTAAGTTAAATATTCATTAATTATTTAATGAATATTATTTGTGAATATTTATTCGAAGATCATTCTGAGTAATATTTCATATTAAATTTATTCCTTCCATACTTTTGACTTAATAAATATTATTTGATTATTTATTTAATTCTTCTAACTCGTTTAAAAACGATTCACCACACTCAAATATTATCTTCGACCTTCGAGTAGTATGTAAATTATTCTGAGCCTGTTTAATATTATTAAATCGAGAAAGGTTCTCAAAATTATATACTTCATTCAAATTCAACTTCCAAATTATAAGGGAACCTTACTTGAGAAATGTTATTTACCTTGTTGACTTCCCGGTCATAAATTCTTTGAAACTATTCTTTTCACTCGCAACTTGATTGCTATTATTCATTGAATCATGTATACCCACTCATCATTCGAGGGGTAAGAGTGTTGGAACAAGTTGGTATCCATTAACAAGCAGCAGCTTGAGAAATATTGGGGAATTTTCCTTTCCAAACTAGATACGACTACCTTGTGGAGTCTTATCAACAAGTATTATACTTGGGGAAAGGGGGACGAACTTTATACTTCAGAGTTATGGATGTTATACTAACTAGGAGCTGCGTAAGTGGCCGAGTGCCGTCGGTCCAGCAATGGCCCAACCGTTGGCCGGGGGGTTCCAGAGGGCGGTAGACAAGTAAATCCGTCGGTGCTTCCTTCTACATGTAAAGAACAAGAGGTGGGGAGCATAACCTATGACTGATCATCGTGAATGTTATGTCTCCTGACGCGTCAATGCTCCAGTATTAGTTCACCTTTCAAATGTTGGAAATTGTCTGCAACACTATCGGTGTTGGCAAGTGAAAAAGTGACTGAGTCTGGAATTGCAATACTTCCTGCAAATTCCTCTTTTATGATAAATAATGATATCTTGCTTATCCTTGACTTAGCAGATATTCCCACAGAAATATACTCTTTGAGTTACCTTGTAACTTCATCCTTTACATTATGCGGACACTATCTTCGTAAATGCATGGCATATGGTTACCATTATATTATGAATTGTTGTATATTATCAATGTTCAGTATATTCTTTTTGGTGGGCTATTGCTCACCTTGATTTATTTATCTATATCACAACAACAGCTAGATCTGATGGCCCACACGACGCGCAACCGGTGTGAGCAAGTGATAGCCGTCAGAGGATTAACCGTTGAGAGCATAGCTGCCACTGCTGAGTAAGAAGCTATTGGTAGGCTAGATGTTAGCTTTCGAGTATCAATGTATTTATATGACATGTAAATGGATGGCAAAGAATATGTAGTTATTAAATTGTAATTCTTTTGGGTTGTAAGAACTCAATATTGTGATTAATAATATTGATGATTACTCTGATTTCATCTCTGGGACTATAACGGGTGTGTTATGTTGTTGTTTTGGGTTGCCAGGTTGTAATTTCATTTATATTGGTTTTGTGGATGGAAATTGAGACCGTAACGACCAGATCCCTGACCCCAGATCTGGGGGTGTTACAGAAATGCTATCAGAACGTTACGTTATAAAACCCAGAGATGACGCGACGTTAAAATGACAAATTTACTAAGATAATAAGAACTCTTGCCAAGTTCATAGTCGGACTACTTAATGTAGTACTGTCATATAAAACCCTTATGGGAACTTGTTTGCACAATTCACGCAAGCGTACGTGGTCACAAGTAATATATGAATAAGTCAAGTTCGTTCCCACAGAGATCAGGTTAGGTTTAATTCAGTTCATGTACCTATGCAACAATGTATGGTTTTTATTCAATGCTAAGACAATTAACAAGATTGGGATTTGATTAACTAAATTAACTAAAAGCAAATTAACAAACTAAGAATTACTTTACTAAATCGAATTACTTATGAGAATAAAAACATGGGATCCTAACTTCATTAAATACTTCGCTTAGAGCTGATGCCTTTAATCAATGCATGTGATGGTTATGATATCTGATCGGACAACACGAAACAAGTATAGGCTACCTCTCAGTATACGAATACCAAACTAATCATACATCCACAAAAGAGATAGAAGACGAATAGACACCAATTATGCTTAGACCCTATATCTCTGTAGAATTTGAAAACATAACGGTTTAAGCACAAGTTATCCATATTGATCACACAAGGCAGTATAAGTATTCTCATCTTACACTACGAATCATGTTGATAAATGGCAAGTTCTAAATCTTAAGATCCACTCTCGCTTCACAAAAGATTAACAAATTAGATGTTCGCGACGCATCTATCAATTAAGCATAACCATACGAGGATATCAAGAATTCACCACACACAAATCTTTAAAGCAATCAAACTACTAAGCTACATAGATAAATCCGTTAGAAACCCATGACAACGATTAGTTCATAGTTGAACCGTTCGTCACCATGGGATTTGATGGAATCATGATATTAAACAAAGTATGAATGAAAGTAGTAATATTAACAAAACAAAGAGTTGAGAAAACAAATCTAGAATCTAGAAAAGCGCCTAAGATAGAATAAAATAGATGAAGTAGATCTAGATCCGTTGCTTGTCACGAGCGTTGAATCTTTCTCCCATTTTCTCCCTTGCAATTCTATGTTATGACGATATAAATTACTATGATTCGATGTGTTTATATAGACCCTACAAGTCTTGCACAACAAGAAAATACCCTACAATACTATTAGAATTCGATTTTTGTGCTAGAACCTGCCTAAAATATGATTACAACTCAAATTAGGGAAAAATAGTCAACTTTCAGCATTCTGGCCGCACAGGTGCGCAGTCAGCCCACCAGGGTGCACAGTTAGCCCACCCCCTTACTGTCCTAGTGCGCAGTCTGCCCCACTAGGGTGCGCAGACTGCCCACCTGCCTACTACAGTTTTTCTGTTTCTACTCTCTTTGCTTCGTTTTCACTCCTATTTCTTCCGTTCTTTTTGCACATGCTTCCGTCTTCAATTCTCTAGGCTTGGAATCTTCATGGTGGCCCACAACAAGACTCCATTCTTCATTATTAAGCTCGAATTCAACTCCAAAATTGATGAAAACATCAACCCTAATCGACATTCTTGCAAACCTGCACACTTAAACAAAACACATCAAAACTACAACAAACTTGTGGCCAAGTGAATCAATTTAAGCCGAAATGAAGCGATCCAAGTGGAAATAAAATCCACTTATCACACCCCCAAAACTTAAACCGATGCTTGTCCTCAAGCATAAACAACTAAACACTAACTAACTAACTAGTACCACTTTCGTAGGTGATCATGATTGCATTTGGCATATGCAACAAGCCTTTTAAACCCCTAGGCAGCCCTAGTGGACGAGTGAGGTCTCGTGAGGGCCTATAGTGAATGTACCCACAAAATCCATCTAACTAAAAATGCAAAAACAATGCAATGCATGAATTCAACCAATATGAAAATGGAAAGATCCCCTTCAAACTCACCAAAACCAACTATCAAGCAAATAACTCAAAGAATGCAAATAACTCTAAATAGAGCTCGACTAAGTCCCCGTATACTAACATCACATGAACAGAAATATGCGTGTGTGCGATGCTCATCAGATATACTCCCAAAACTAGATCAAAACCATACTCATTTTTCGTCAAGACAATCACAGGTTTATAAATAGAATAGACTGTAGACACTTCATAACCTAGAAACACCTTCATCCTTATTCAAGTTAGCCAGGAATTCATGCTTTATTACTAACAACTACGACACATAATATACAAGCACGCTTATTTAACCGTGTAATGGATGAGACCCCAAAAGGCTTATACAATAATACCCACGTAGCGAGCGTTGGGTTAGTGGATCCCAGACTATAAAAGCCTTAGGTCACTAGGCACAAAGTCCCCGCGAACTTAATTGCTCGAGTATTAAAGAGCTCACCCTGGTTAATTTTGCATATAAACATTCACATAACTTTTTTTTTGTTTTTTTACATATGCAATCTGGAATGAGAATTCTCAATTCCAACCCTAGACTACTCATAATAAATATGAGCCGGCTACTAGCCATTTGATACCTTGCCATTATTGACACTTATTTAAAATTAAGCATGAAATCCCTAGTTTCCCCCAAACTTAGACTTAAGTGCTTCTATGTCATCAAGGGAATAACGAAAATTCTAAATATAATCAAGTGATTAAATCTCAAAACATCCAAACAAGCATGACCCAAACCTAGCTCAGAAGCAAACTAATGAGACTGTGTAAATATTTTGTTTTCGTAACATGCAAGTCAATTCCATAAGAACTATAAATCAACCCTCTATTCATCATTACCACACTCAATCAGACATCTACCTACCAATCAGAATTAGCTCGTCCTAAGAGATCATTAACAATGCATGCCATGAAAATGCAACTAATATGAACTCACATGGTATGCAAAAATAAAAAAATAGAATGACCTATATGAAACAAACATAAATAACACGCATGAACTACCACTAACATGCAAAATATGATATCTATATGAACACAATGACACACAAATAACTACTACACACTATTTATCCCCAAACCACCCCCAAACTTAAGACATTCAATGTCCCCATTGAATTGAAGGTATTATGAAGGATTGTAGAAAACATACCTAATAGTTGAAACACGTGGGTTGCCTCCCACGAAGCACTGTCGTTGACATCATTTAGCCAGACGTTGCTTCCTCAACTCACGGTGGTTTCAAAAGAATGACCAAACCGTCCTCAACAGAAAGACCATTTATACGAACGTTCACATCTAGATTGCTTAGTCCCAACAAAACTTTTCTTTCACTCTTCACCTTGATTTTTCCACCCATCGACTTCTTCGCCTTCTTTTTCTTCTGTAACACCCCCAGATCCGGGGTCAGGGATCTGGTGGTTACGGTCTTACATCCATTCATAATACTTGACTTGAGTCCACAATAAATAAATCACATGCTGTGACCCCACAATAAATACCACGCACACATACAACAGTTATAGTCCCAGAGATGAAATTGAAATAAGTCTTACATTAAAGGGTTACGAATAAAAGTTATTACAATCCCAAAAGGATAACATCATAGGTTTAAGAGTTTTGCCGTTAATTACATTAATTATACATATAGTTAAACAGGAAACAAAAGCTGTCTAACTATGCTACCTCAGCAATGGCGGCTAGCATCTCAGCGGGTAGTCTGGTGGGTCGGGTAACCTGCTTGCGCCGAGTGCGCCTGACGCGAGCCATCTGTCCTAGCTGTTGTTGTGACATAATGTAAACAAAGCAAGGGTGAGCGAAAGCCCACCAACAATAATATATAACTGAACGATAATTTAAAACAGTTCAAAGCTATCTTTCAAACCATATGCTATGCATTTACGGAAATGATGCCAGTATAATATGAATGATGAAGTTACAAGGTAACTGAAAGTATTTGTTTGAAGAAATATCTGCTACATCAAAGTAAGCGAGATATTCTTATTGTTATTAAGAAGAGGAACTTGCAAGAAAAGGTTGCAATTCCAGTTATGACACTTTTCCAACTCTGCCAACAGTAATCATGTTGCAGGAAATAAATAAATTTGGATGATGAACCAATGATGGAGTATTCACCGTGCCCGCTGTTCCAATCTTGATGATCAGTCGAGATCGTACAGCTCAATTTAGATTTACTACCGGTAGAAGGAAGAACTGACGGCTTTACTTGTATACCGCCTTACTAGCTCTCCCCGGCCAACGGTTGGGCCAAAGGGGATGGACCGGCGCTACTCGGCCTCTTACACGACTCCTAGTTCAAATAGAATTCATGATTCTGAATGTAACGTTCGTCCCCCTTTCCCCAAGTATAATACTTGTTGATAAGACTCCACAAAGTAGTCGTATCTAGTTGGAAAGGAAAATTTACCAATAACTCCCAAGCTATTACTTGGTAACGGATATCAACTTGTTCCAGTAATCTTATCCCTCGAAAGATGAGAAGGTAAGCAACGACTTAATAAGTCAACAGCACCCGAGTTGCGGGTGAAGGGAATACTTTATGACCGGGAAGTCGACAAGATAAATAACATTTTCCAAGTAAGGTTCCTTATTATTAAGGAGATAGACTCAAAGAAGAATGATGTCTGAGAACCTTTCTTGATATAAGATTAATAATAATATGACTCCGAGATATTTTCTGTAATAATCGAAGAAGATAAACCTTATCGAGGTTATTCTAAGCATGGAATAAATATTCAGAGAATATTTATTGAATTAAAATATTTTACAGATCATTTAGGAATATGAAAGAATATCTTTAATCAGAGTATTTCCCAAATAACTCTTGAAGAAATATCGAGAGAATATTTAGTGCATAATTAAATATTCAAATGAATATTCAAATTAATATTCATTACTTAATAAGTCCTGAAAGGAATATTTAAAATATTTAAAATAATATTCAATGATTAAATAGAACCCTGGATGAATATTCAAAATAATATTCATAATTAATTAGGAATTTAAATGAATATTGATAAAGTAATATTCATTTAATGAATAATATTCTAAATGAATATCAAGTAATATTCATTTAGTAATCCAAGCTTTAAAGGAATATTCGATATAATATTCGATAAATAAATCAAGCTTCAGATGAATATTGAAGATAATATTCATCAAGTACTTAATATCTTAAATGAATTTTCAAAAGTAATATTTATTTAATAAAATAATATTCTAAATGAATGTCCAAATAATATTCATTTAGTAGTCTCATCTTTAGAAGAGTATTCGAAACAATAATCGATAATCAATTCGACTCTGAATGAATATTGAGAAATATTATTCGTTGAATAGTTACGTTCAAATAATTATTTGAAGTAAGGATCGTTAAAATAACTAGTCTCGAACGAATATTCAAATAATATTCGTCGCCCGAATAATGGGAGAATATTTACTTAAATATTTTCCTCCGAGGTAATCTTGATATATCAAGAAATATTGACTCCCGGTCTATAATGATGAATAAGATGTATACGCCCTTCTATGAGGGTCTTACAATAACCGGCTTATAACTGATACGATAGCTATCTAATTTATAAGCCAATAACAATCAGGGAACAAGCATAATAATATAACTTGAAAGCAGGTATGCATGCTATGGCATATGTATATCAGAAAACATATATATATATTTATTCAATCACAACAATAGCCTAAAAGAAGGGAATTGAAACTTGCCTGGTAGTCGAGTACGGTAAGGGGTAGTGGTAGCGGGTCCCGGTTCAGCTTGGTGATCTATAAATAGCCAAGGCATTCGGGATTAATCACTTAACATATTAAAAGTTAAGTTATACTTAAATCGAAACACGTTCTCGAGTTATCTCGTTATACCCCTTTTAGTGGATTACTTTTTATCACTCATCCGACCCGACATTCGTTCGTTAATACGACATGTCATTGTACTCATACTTGGGACATACTTAAGTCATATGAGTTCTAAGGTTGATCGTTACGAACCAATATTATACTCCGAGTTTTATCGCCCGTTTTCTAAGTGTTTTACCGAAGTTATAAAAGAGTCGTTTTTTTAGGGGTTCGTTCGCGTTTAACCTCGACTCGAACATTTTTAATAAATCGAAAAATGCTCTTTTTGACATACGGTTTTCTTTCACACCTTCCTTCTTACCCCTAGTATTTATTTACCAAGATTCTCCATGACGTTACATAGTTTACGAGGGTTCAATTTCAGTTACGAACTTTCGTTTACGGATTCGAACTACTTTTAGTAATTTGGTCATAAATCCTAAACCGTAAGTCTGTTTCACGTGATCTTTATATCAAAACGAAGCTTAGAACATTACCTATCCTATCATGGCAGATAAGGTCTCTGGACAGTAGGGGTTCGACATGGAAAATGGCATACAAAACATGGTATTGTAAAATCGGGCATTATAACGGCTGTAAATCGAATATCTACCAATTTCGAATCTTCCCATAAACATAGTATCCAACCCAAACAACATATACATGATTTATATACATGAACTGAGGCCAAGCAATGCCTTTCCGTTCATCTAGCTATTTACATCATTTATCCAAGATCCATACATAATCATGCTTATAATCTTAACATAACCATAACTAAGCTATATCTATCATAAACATACTTAAATCTCAAACAAGGGTTAGGGTTTCAAGCGCTTTATACCTTCCTTAGATAGTGATATAGCCTTACTAAGCCTTTTATGGTCCTTAGGAGTGATTATGCTTGCTAGACCAACCATGAAAAATCAAGAAAACAAAGTTAGTACATGATGAACACTATTCACCCTCCTCTTGTTTGATTTTTTTGAAAATGGAAACAAAGGAGTTTGGTGCTAAGATTTTGAGGAGATAAGTTTTATGAAATATAAGTCTCACCTTAAAAATTTCAAGAACAAACAATGGTGGGAAGGTTGAGTTTGGATTTTGAATTAAGGGGTAAGGCCGAATGGTTTTTTGCAAGGGGGGGGGGGAGAGAGTTGCTTGGTTTCTTTTGATTTTTGTGTTTTAATCTCATCCACTCTCATCCACTTACAACATAATATCTTGCAAAAGTCACTTTATTAAAGTGATGAGGTGTTGGATGATGAAATGGCAAGACATGTGTTGGTTTTATGGTGGTTTAGAGCTAAACTAGGTAGTTACCTTGCTAAGCACTTAGTTCTTCCTCTAAGGTGCTAGTTCCTTGCTTCTAGTTTAGTTACTAGATATTTATACTAGTAGCTTGCACAAGACTCTTGCTCCCTCTGCTTGTTTCTGTGTCTGGTTATTACCCGTTTCGATTGATCGTTCGTGGGAATATTTCACGGATTTCTAATTAGGGTTTACCGGGAATCCTCTTTAATATTAATACTTTCATTCTCCATCTTTCATTGTAACTTTCCAATTTATATTCCTTAAATCCATTCGTTAAATACTTAAGGCTATCAGTGTCCAGGGAACTCTTGGAGAAAATAAAAGTGCAGTTTTTCAGAATCCGACAGCTTTTACATACACTTATTTTCCCCCTGGATCACTAATACGAACTCGGAAATCCGTTCCGAATACTTCTATATAGTGTCGTCTCATATTATTACATACTCCCACCAAAACACTATTCATTCTATATTCTTTACTTGCTTTCTTAGGGTTATATAATTGTCCGTATTCTCTTTCGATCGTTCCTTAACCTTTTTACGGAACTACTGGATTAATCGTTATCGATCTGGATGACATGAGAATATTCTCTTGCTTGAAGTTGCCATACCTTATTCCCTTAGAAGATAGATTATTCTTACCTATGTTGTCACCCTTTAGCATTCTTCAAGACATAAACATAATAAAGTCGAATTCCATTCATTCTTTCCCAAATATCAATTATTACATTGTAGCCGTATCCACTATTCATTCTTACATCATTAAATACATAAAAGTTTTAATTCCACCCAAAATCTGGGTTCTTACAGTCTCCCCTCCTTAAAAGGATTCCGTACCGGAATCAGTTTGAGAACAAGTGGGGGTACTTCTCTTGCATTGCGCTTTCAAGTTCCCAGGTGGATTCTTCTACATTGTGGTTCTGCCACAAAACTCTGACTAGCTGAATGACCTTGTTTCGAAGCACTTGTTCTTTCCGGTCTATGATTTCCACAGGTTGCTCCACATAGGTCAGGTCTGGTTGCATGTCCACTTGCTCATACCCTACAATATGCTTAGCATCCGGATTATACTTCCTCAGCATCGAAACATGGAACACATTGTGCACCTGCTGTAGATTCGGGGGCAATGCGAGCTCATAAACTAGTTCCCCAATCCGTCTCAAGATCTCAAATGGTCCAATGTATCTGGGACTCAGCTTTCCTTTCTTCCCAAATCTCATTAAACCTTTCCAAGGTGACACTTTCAAGAACACTAGGTCCCCTACTTCATATTCCTTGCCTTTCCGAGCTAAGTCGGCATATTTCTTTTGTCGATCCTGGGCTGCTACCAACCGTCCCCTGATTAGATCTACTGCATCTTTAGTTCGTTGGACCACTTCGGGCCCGAGCATCTTTCGCTCTCCAACTTCATCCCAATACAAGGGAGATCGACATTTTCTTCCATAAAGGGCCTCATAAGGTGGCATCCCAATGCTTGAATGATAACTGTTATTGTAGGAGAACTCAATCAATGGAAAGTGATCATCCCAATTTCCCTTGAAGTCTATCGCGCAGACTCTCAACATATCCTCTAGCGTTTGGATGGTCCTTTCACTTTGCCCATCTGTCTGGGGGTGGTAGGCTGTGCTCATGTTCAGCCGGGTCCCTACACATTCTTGAAAACTTCTCCAAAACCTGGAGTTAAATCTAGGATCTCGATCGGATACTATTGCGAATTGGACTCCATGTCGCGCCACTATCTCTTTTAAGTAGATGTCCACTAGTCTGTCGACCGTGTACCTTTCGTTGATCGGGAGGAAGTGAGCCGATTTCGTCAGTCGATCTACAATTACCCATATGGCGTCATGATTAGCCTTGGTCCTTGGTAAACCTACTACGAAATCCATGGCTATGTGTTCCCATTTCCATTCTGGAATCTCTAAGGGATGTAGAAGTCCGCTGGGTTTCTGGTGCTCTGCCTTCACTCGTTGGCAGGTCAAGCATCTGCTTACCCACTCTGCTACGTCCTTTTTCATATTGGGCCACCAGTAATACTCCTTCAAATCCCTATACATTTTGGTGCTACCGGGGTGTACTGAGTATCTTGAGTTGTGTGCCTCATTTAAAATCTCATTCTTGAGTTCCTGAACATTTGGGATCCATATCCTGTATGTGTACCTCATGATCCCTTCCTTGTCTCTTTCGCACTTAATTTCCTCCCCGGTCATTAGCTCTTCTGTGGAGTTCTTTTCTTCCTCCATCATCCGCTCCTGGCACAGTCTAATCTTTTCTAGTAATGGAGGTTGGATTCTAATTTCCATCAACTTTTCTTGGCCCTCTCCAGGTAACTTAACCTCGATTTCCAACTTCTCAAAATCTTTCACTAGCTCTTTCTCTGAAGTTATCATCTTGAGCTTCTCTTTCCTACTAAGGGCGTCAGCCACCACATTGGCTTTACCCGGGTGATAGCGAATTTCACAGTCGTAATCCTTGATTAACTCTAACCATCTCCTCTGGCGCATGTTAAGCTCTTTCTGAGTGAAAATGTATTTGAGGCTCTTATGGTCTGTGTAAATCTCGCATTTTTCCCCATACAGGTAGTGTCTCCAAATCTTTAAAGCGAAGACTATGGCTGCTAGTTCTAGATCATGCGTGGGATATCTGACTTCATAATCCTTCAATTGCCTAGACGCATACGATATCACCTTGCCGTGCTGCATAAGCACGCATCCCAGTCCTTTATGCGAAGCATCACTGTAAATCACGAAATCTCCTTTTCCATCAGGTAATGCCAGCACTGGGGCTGTCACCAGCCTCTTCTTTAACTCTTGGAAACTCTTCTCGCATTTCTCAGTCCATTCAAATATCTCGGTTTTACGGGTAAGTCGAGTTAATGGAGCTGCGATTTTCGCAAAGTCTTGGACAAATCTCCTGTAATATCCGGCCAGTCCAATGAAACTCCTCACCTCGATTGGAGTAGTTGGCCGTTCCCAGTTTGAAACTGCTTCTATCTTGGAGGGGTCAACCAACACTCCTTCTCTATTGATCACGTGCCCTAAGAATTGTACCTCATTTTTCCAAAACTCACACTTGGAGAACTTGGCATATAACTGCTCCTTCCTGAGTATTTCTAAGGTTATCCTTAAATGTTCAGCGTGTTCTGCCTGTGTCTTTGAGTAGATGAGAATATCATCAATGAAAACTATCACGAATTTGTCAAAATATTCCTTGAACACTCTATTCATTAGGTCCATGAAGGCTGCTGGGGCGTTGGTCAATCCAAATGACATAACTAAGAACTCATAATGTCCATATCTGGTGCGGAATGCAGTCTTCGGGATATCTTCAGGTTTGATCTTCAGTTGGTGATATCCCGTTCTCAAATCAATCTTAGAGAAGTATTCAGCTCCTCTTAGCTGGTCAAACAAATCGTCTATCCTGGGCAATGGATACTTATTCTTTATGGTTAGCTTGTTCAATTCTCTGTAGTCGATGCATAACCTCATACTTCCATCCTTTTTCTTAACAAACAATACTGGTGCGCCCCAAGGCGACACACTGGGCCTTATCATGCCCTTATCCAACAATTCCTGTAATTGTTCAGCTAGCTCCTTCATTTCTACTGGGGCTAGTAGGTACGGGGCCTTCGAAACCGGCGCCGTCCCCGGGGCTAATTCGATGGCAAACTCAATTACCCTATCAGGTGGTAGTCCGGGAAGATCTTGTGGGAACACGTCCTCGAACTCATTAACTACCAGAATGTCTTGCAATCTTGGCACTTCCTTCTGAGTATCTATAATGTAGGCTAAATAAGCCTCGTTCCCTTTTCGTAAATATCTCTTGGTTTGCGACATGGTCAGGATTTTCTGGGTCTGTCGCATCCCCTTAGACACTATTTCTTTCTTCCCTGGGGTTTTCAACTTAACCTTTTTCCCTTTACAATCTATCCGCGCATCATTGCGAGACAACCAATCCATACCCAAAATGACATCGAATTCCCCTAGCTTAAAAGGAATTAAATCGACATAGAAGGATCGTCCTCCTATTTCTAGCTTACAATCGGGGTGAATTTGATTAACCGGTACGATTTCCTGATTAGCTATTTCTACTAATAAGGAATCTCTTAGTGGCTGGGTTTTAAGTTTCAACTTATGCGCAAAATCTCTAGATATAAAAGACTTATTTGCTCCTGAATCAAATAAGACATTTGCACTGACTGAATTGAGAGAAAAAGTACCTGCTATCACATCTGTATCCCTCACGGCATCTTGTACTGACATATTAAAAGTCTTAGCAGTTGGTGGCCTATTTGAGGCAACCTTGCTTGCTCCTGATGCTGCTGGTTTGCTCTTTGGGCAATCCTTCCTCATGTGCCCTCGCTGTCCACACTGGAAACAGGTTGTGCTGTTAGGGATGACCGTGGTGCAAGAGGTAGCATAATGCCCAGCTCGCCCACACTTATAACAGTTTATCTGCTTCAGGTTGCACACCCCGGAGTGCCTCTTCCCACAAGTAGCACATAATGGCAATGGAGGTCGAGAAGGGTTGGAACGAGACATTCCTGATTGATGGCCGCCCTGGCTCACACTTACACTCGCAGATGGTTTAAACCCTACATTCCTCCCTGGTAGGAAAACCGCTCCTCGATTAAACTTGGTTGGGGGTTTTCCTCCAGCGGATCTTCCGCCCATACTAACATGCTTTCTCTTTATCCCCCATTTCTCCCTCACTCTCTGCATCTGATCACTACCAGCCTCCACAATGGTTGCCTTCTGCACCAAGGTGGCATAATCTGTAATCTCTAAAACCGCCACCCTATTCTGGATCCACTGCTTCAGCCCTTGTTGAAACCTGTTAGCTTTCTTCTCTTCTGTGTTTACAAACTCGGGCACAAATCTCGATAGCTCAGTAAATTTGGCCTCATAGTCAGCCACTGACATATTGTTCTGTTTCAGTTCCAAGAACTTAAGTTCCATCTGGGTTTTCATGAACTTCGGGAAGTACTTCTCCAGGAATAATTGTTTGAACCTTTCCCAGGCTATGACAGCATCAGTCTCCATGTTCTTCTTGGCTTCCCACCAATAATTGGCCTCTCCCTTTAGTAGGTAAGTAGCAAAAACAGTCTTCTGAGCCTCATTGATACTCAGAATCTCAAAAGATTTTTCCATTTCCTTGATCCAGGCCCTCGCCTCAACGGGATCAGCCGATCCGTGGAACTCTGGGGGCTTGAGGGACTTAAATGCCCTAAAGGAATTTGCCACTGAAGTGTTGTTGCCTGGTGGTGGTTGGGGGTATTGGTTCAAATTCTGCCTAAGTAGATCCATAAACTGGCCCATGGGGTTTCCGCCCTGGTTCTCCCCTTCCTGTTCTACTTCAGTTTCTCCACCCTCTATTTCCCCTTCAAATTCTTCAGAGTACAGGGGTTCATCCTCTGCTCCATACTGGGAATCTTCTTGCTCATTATAGTCCTGATCTTGTTCTTCACTACTTTCACGGTTTTCCTCGTGTTGGTTGTGACTCTCTTAGTCAGTAGATTCTCGGGGGTTAGCCCTAGTGCCCATTCGTCTTGGAGGCATTATACTGAAAATTTGGAAAATTATACATTAGGTTCACTTACCTGTTTTAAAGGATTTTTCCTTGCATAATTCTTTACATGATTGGGTAAAATCCCACAGTTTTATATCTCATGGCAACTTAATCGAAAAGTAATACATATGCTAATAAACTCGTGATCACATCCCAACAAAATTGTAATGACTGAAAGGGAAACAAATATATACCAGGTACCAAAAAGGTACAACATCCGAGTTACAACGATAGTTTAAAGTACAGCCATCCTAACAACAACAATAAGTCAAAAGTGAAATACGATGTCTATCTGTCTAGTCTGCAAAAAGGGAAAACAAGTACAAGAAAACCATCCCTACAAAAGCCGGCACTACTATGTCTGTACATGACTAGACAACTAGACCACTGCATCACTACATCTGAAATCAGCCGCCACGACGAAACATCCTCCGAACCCTCCCCATGGCGATGTGGAAAACCTCCTCAGCCTCTGCTCTGTCTACCCTACCATGCCCATCAGTAGGCAACTGTCGCACCCTCACCCGAGCCCTCAGCTCGATGCGGGTCACAGCCCTATACCCAACCCTGTCACTGATAGTCCTCCTGCCCTGCAACCTCATCCGGGCGGCTCTCTCTGCTGCTAACTCACTCCTAGACTCTGCCAACCTGGCATCTGCCACAGACAACTCTCTATAAAGCCCGTTCACAATCAAGTTGTGAACACATACTGGGACTCCTCCTATCGGGGCATGAGGTGGGGTGGATGGCTCAGCTGGAGCGGTAGTCTCTACCTGCTGGGGCTCTGGGGTAAGCTCCTCAAACTCGTCGGGGTATGGGCTCACAGGTAGTGGTGGTGGGGTAGGGGCTATCTCAACAGGGAGGAGTGGCACAAAAAGTCCAGAACTCCCTACAGCACCAACTACTGGCTCATCTATATCTCCCTCAACACCCTCATCTACCGGCACCACCTGATCCATGGTCATGTCAGTGTCATCTCCCAAAGTCCTGATCTCAGACACAACCTAATAATCATCATCCTCAACCACTAACTCAGCATCCTGTCCTGTCTGGATCCCCTCCGGGTCCTCCTCCCCCTCAGTCTCAACAACATCTGTGTCAGCATCAACCTGGACCTCCTCAGGGTCCTCCTCCTCAGACTCGATCACATCAGTATCAGCATCAACCTGGACCTCCTCAGCGTCCTCCTCCTCAGGCTCAGTATCCTTCTCAGGCAAGTGCTCATAGTACGGGTCCCTAGTCCGGAACATGTCCTCATCATGCTGTCTCGCAGCTGCCTCCTGGGCCGACATGTCGCTCGCCTACACAAGACGAACTATGTTACTATCATGATACTTAAAAAGTTCTCGTAAGGGTTTTAGGTGAACCTGGCAAGGGTTCTTATTATATTATTGAATTTATTATTATATAACATCGTATCATCTCTTGGGATATATAACTCTCGCTCTGATACCATCTCTGTAACACCCCCAGATCCGGGGTCAGGGATCTGGTGGTTACGGTCTTACATCCATTCATAATACTTGACTTGAGTCCACAATAAATAAATCACATGCTGTGACCCCACAATAAATACCACTCACACACACAACAGTTATAGTCCCAGAGATGAAATTGAAATAAGTCTTACATTAAAGGGTTACGAATAAAAGTTATTACAATCCCAAAAGGATAACATCATAGGTTTAAGAGTTTTGCCGTTAATTACATTAATTATACATATAGTTAAACAGGAAACAAAAGCTGTCTAACTATGCTACCTCAGCAATGGCGGCTAGCATCTCAGTGGGTAGTCTGGTGGGTCGGGTAACCTGTTTGCGCCGAGTGCGCCTGACGCGAGCCATCTGTCCTAGCTGTTGTTGTGACATAATGTAAACAAAGCAATGGTGAGCGAAAGCCCACCAACAATAATATATAACTGAACGATAATTTAAAACAGTTCAAAGCTATCTTTCAAACCATATGCCATGCATTTACGGAAATAATGCCAGTATAATATGAACGATGAAGTTACAAGGTAACTGAAAGTATTTGTTTGAAGAAATATCTGCTACATCAAAGTAAGCGAGATATTTTTATTGTTATTAAGAAGAGGAACTTGCAAGAAAAGGTTGCAATTCCAGTTATGACACTTTTCCAACTCTGCCAACAGTAATCATGTTGCAGGAAATAAATAAATTTGGATGATGAACCAATGATGGAGTATTCACCGCGCCCGCTGTTCCAATCTTGATGATCAGTCGAGATCGTACAGCTCAATTTAGATTTACTACCGGTAGAAGGAAGAACTGACGGCTTTACTTGTATACCGCCTTACTAGCTCTCCCCGGCCAACGGTTGGGCCAAAGGAGATGGACCGGCGCTACTCGACCTCTTACACGACTCCTAGTTCAAATAGAATTCATGATTCTGAATGTAACGTTCGTCCCCCTTTCCCCAAGTATAATACTTGTTGATAAGACTCCACAAAGTAGTCGTATCTAGTTGGAAAGGAAAATTTACCAATAACTCCCAAGCTATTACTTGGTAACGGATATCAACTTGTTCCAGTAATCTTACCCCTCGAAAGATGAGAAGGTAAGCAACGACTTAATAAGTCAACAACACCCGAGTTGCGGGTGAAGGGAATACTTTATGACCGGGAAGTCGACAAGATAAATAACATTTTCCAAGTAAGGTTCCCTTATTATTAAGGAGATAGACTCAAAGAAGAATGATGTCTGAGAAACTTTCTTGATATAAGATTAATAATAATATGAATCCGAGATATTTTCTGTAATAATCGAAGAAGATAAACCTTATCGAGGTTATTCAAATTATGGAATAAATATTCAGAGAATATTTATTGAATTAAAATATTTTACAGATCATTTAGGAATATGAAAGAATATCTTTAATCAGAGTATTTCCCAAATAATTCTTGAAGAAATATCGAGAGAATATTTAGTGCATAATTAAATATTCAAATGAATATTCAAAATAATATTCATTACTTAATAAGTCCTGAAAGGAATATTTAAAATATTTAAAATAATATTCGATGATTAAATAGAACCCTGGATGAATATTCAAAATAATATTCATAATTAATTAGGAATTTAAATGAATATTGATAAAGTAATATTCATTTAATGAATAATATTCTAAATGAATATCAAGTAATATTCATTTAGTAATCCAAGCTTTAAAGGAATATTCGATATAATATTCGATAAATAAATCAAGCTTCAGATGAATATTGAAGATAATATTCATCAAGTACTTAATATCTTAAATGAATTTTCAAAAGTAATATTTATTTAATAAAATAATATTCTAAATGAATGTCCAAATAATATTCATTTAGTAGTCTCATCTTTAGAAGAGTATTCGAAACAATAATCGATAATCAATTCGACTCTGAATGAATATTGAGAAATATTATTCGTTGAATAGTTACGTTCAAATAATTATTTGAAGTAAGGATCGTTAAAATAATTAGTCTCGAACGAATATTCAAATAATATTCGTCGCCCGAATAATGGGAGAATATTTACTTAAATATTTTCCTCCGAGGTAATCTTGATATATCAAGAAATATTGACTCCCGGTCTATAATGATGAATAAGATGTATACGCCCTTCTATGAGGGTCTTACAATAACCGGCTTATAACTGATACGATAGCTATCTAATTTATAAGCCAATAACAATCAGGGAACAAGCATAATGATATAACTTGAAAGCAGGCATGCTGCTATGGCATATGTATATCAGAAAACATATATATATATTTATTCAATCACAACAATAGCCTAAAAGAAGGGAATTGAAACTTGCCTGGTAGTCGAGTACGGTAAGGGGTAGTGGTAGCGGGTCCCGGTTCAGCTTGGTGATCTATAAATAGCCAAGGCATTCGGGATTAATCACTTAACATATTAAAAGTTAAGTTATACTTAAATCGAAACACGTTCTCGAGTTATCTCGTTATACCCCTTTTAGTGAATTACTTTTTATCACTCATCCGACCCGACATTCGTTCGTTAATACGACATGTCATTGTACTCATACTTGGGACATACTTAAGTCATATGAGTTCTAAGGTTGATCGTTACGAACCAATATTATACTCCGAGTTTTATCGCCCGTTTTCTAAGTGTTTTACCGAAGTTATAAAAGAGTCGTTTTTTTAGGGGTTCATTCGCGTTTAACCTCGACTCGAACATTTTTAATAAATCGAAAAATGCTCTTTTTGACATACGGTTTTCTTTCACACCTTCCTTCTTACCCCTAGTATTTATTTACCAAGATTCTCCATGACGTTACATAGTTTACGAGGGTTCAATTTCAGTTACGAACTTTCGTTTACGGATTCGAACTACTTTTAGTAATTTGGTCATAAATCCTAAACCGTAAGTCTGTTTCACGTGATCTTTATATCAAAACGAAGCTTAGAACATTACCTATCCTATCATGGCAGATAAGGTCTCTGGACAGTAGGGGTTCGACATGGAAAATGGCATACAAAACATGGTATTGTAAAATCGGGCATTATAACGGCTGTAAATCGAATATCTACCAATTTCGAATCTTCCCATAAACATAGTATCCAACCCAAACAACATATACATGATTTATATACATGAACTGAGGCCAAGCAATGCCTTTCCATTCATCTAGCTATTTACATCATTTATCCAAGATCCATACATAATCATGCTTATAATCTTAACATAACCATAACTAACCTATATCTATCACAAACATACTTAAATCTCAAACAAGGGTTAGGGTTTCAAGAGCTTTATACCTTCCTTAGATAGTGATATAGCCTTACTAAGCCTTTTATGGTCCTTAGGAGTGATTATGCTTGCTAGACCAACCATGAAAAATCAAGAAAACAAAGTTAGTACATGATGAACACTATTCACCCTCCTCTTGTTTGATTTTTTTGAAAATGGAAACAAAGGAGTTTGGTGCTAAGATTTTGAGGAGATAAGTTTTATGAAATATAAGTCTCACCTTAAAAATTTCAAGAACAAACAATGGTGGGAAGGTTGAGTTTGGATTTTGAATTAAGGGGTAAGGCCGAATGGTTTTTTGCAAGGGGGGGGAGAGAGTTGCTTGGTTTCTTTTGATTTTTGTGTTTTAATCTCATCCACTCTCATCCACTTACAACATAATATCTTGCAAAAGTTACTTTATTAAAGTGATGAGGTGTTGGATGATGAAATGGCAAGACATGTGTTGGTTTTATGGTGGTTTAGAGCTTAACTAGGTAGTTACCTTGCTAAGCACTTAGTTCTTCCTCTAAGGTGCTAGTTCCTTGCTTCTAGTTTAGTTACTAGATATTTATACTAGTAGCTTGCACAAGACTCTTGCTCCCTCTGCTTGTTTCTGTGTCTGGTTATTACCCGTTTCGATTGATCGTTCGTGGGAATATTTCACGGATTTCTAATTAGGGTTTACCGGGAATCCTCTTTAATATTAATACTTTCATTCTCCATCTTTCATTCTAACTTTCCAGTTTATATTCCTTAAATCCATTCGTTAAATACTTAAGGCTATCAGTGTCCAGGGAACTCTCGGAGAAAATAAAAGTGCGGTTTTTCAGAATCCGACAGCTTTTACATACACTTATTTTCCCCCTGGATCACTAATACGAACTCGGAAATCCGTTCCGAATACTTCTATATAGTGTCGTCTCATATTATTACATACACCCACCAAAACACTATTCATTCTGTATTCTTTACTTGCTCTCTTAGGGTTATATAATTGTCCGTATTCTCTTTCGATCGTTCCTTAACCTTTTTACGGAACTACTGGATTAATCGTTATCGATCTGGATGACATGAGAATATTCTCTTGCTTGAAGTTGCCATACCTTATTCCCTTAGAAGATATATTATTCTTACCTATGTTGTCACCTTTTAGCATTCTTCAAGACATAAACCTAATAAAGTCGAATTCCATTCATTCTTTCCCAAATATCAATTATTACATTGTAGCCGTATCCACTATTCATTCTTACATCATTAAATACATAAAAGTTTTAATTCCACCCAAAATCTGGGTTCTTACATCTTCCTCACACCTCAATTCATCATCCTCAATTCATCCAATTCAGATTTTATTCTCCAAGGTCTTCAAAGATACCGCCTGGCTCTTAACCATCATCCTCAATTCATCCAATTCAGATTTTTCATTAAAATATTGTCCCGCACTTGCTTGAGGCTGCTGCTGAAATCCCGAAGGTTGATAAGGTTGCCTTGGAGCATACTGCTGCAGATAACCTGGATTGAACGGTCTCGCTTGCTGACCCTGAAACTACTGATAAGGCTGTTGTGGTTGTTGAGCACCTTGATTGTTGCTCCAGCTAAAATTGGGATGGTTCCGATTATTAGGATGATAGGTAGATGGGACTGGTGCAGCAGGTCTCTGAAAATTACTCACAAACTGTGCTAATTCAGAAGAGATAGCACACTGATTTGTCTCATGTGCGCCCGCATATAACTCACACACACTAGCCACCTGCTGTACTCCATAGTTGGTCAGAGAATCCACCTTCATAGTTAGAGCCTTCAACTGAGCTGCAATAGCTGTAGCTGCATCAACTTCAGGAATTCCTGCTACCTTGCCTTGAGAGAGTCGCCATCGTCTCAATTAGCTCATAAGCTTCATCATAGCTCTTAGCCCATAGAGCTCCACCTGATGCTGCATCTAGCAAAGGTCTAGATTGTGCTCCTAACCCATTGTAGAAACCATTAATTACCATCCAGTCAGGCATACCATGATGTGGAAACTTTCGAAGCATCTCCTTGTAGCGTCCCCAAGCCTCACATAAAGATTCTCCAGATTGCTGTGCAAATTGAGTTAAAGCATTCCTTATTGCTGCTGTCTTCGCCATGGGGAAGAATTTAATAAGAAACTTTTGAGCAAGATCCTCCCAAGTAGTAATGGAACCGGCTGGTAAAGAGTGTAACCAGCCCTTAGCTTTATCCCTTAACGAGAATGGGAAAAGTCTCAATTTGATAGCATCATCCGACACCCCATTGAACTTGAAAGTGTCGCAAATCTCGATAAAGTCCCTAATATGCATGTTAGGATCCTCCGTAGGAGCACCCCCAAACTGAACTAAATTCTGCACCATCTGAATCGTGTCAGGCTTGATTTCGAAGTTGTTAGCTGCAATGGCTGGCCTGATAATGCTAGATTGGATGTCATTGATCTTCGGCTGAGAATAGTCCTTCAAAGCCTTAGTATCTGCTACTGCTGCTCTTACTGTTTCTCCCATATCTTTAACTGTTGCAAGTTCTTCTTCCAGTTTACGAGTCTGAGAACGTGTTCGCATACACGTTCAAGTACCTGAAACACCATGAAACAAACAACTATGTAAGAAAAAAAAATCCGAGTCAGTGAACTCTAACGACCACTGATGACAAGCACATAAACTAAAAATAAAACACCGATGATCCTAACTTCATTAAATACTTCGCTTAGAGCTGATGCCTTTAATCAATGCATGTGACGGTTATGATATCTGATCGGACAACACGAAACAAGTATAGGCTACCTCTCAGTATACGAATACGAAACTAATCATACATCCACAAAAGAGATAGAAGACGAATAGACACCAATTATGCTTAGACCCTATATCTCTGTAGAATTTGAAAACATAACGGTTTAAGCACAAGTTATCCATATTGATCACACAAGGCAGTATAAGTATTCTCATCTTACACTACGAATCATGTTGATAAACAATGATGAACCTATGCTAGCATGGCAAGTTCTAAATCTTAAGATCCATTCTCGCTTCACAAAAGATTAACAAATTAAATGTTCGCGACGCATCTATCAATTAAGCATAACCATACGAGGATATCAAGAATTCACCACACATAAATCTTTAAAGCAATCAAACTACTAAGCTACATTGATAAATCCGTTAGAATCCCATGACAACGATTAGTTCATAGTTGAACCGTTCGTCACCATGGGATTTGATGGAATCATGATATTAAACAAATTATAAATGAAGGTAGTAATATTAATAGAACAAAGAGTTGAGAAAACAAATCTAGAATCCAAAATAGCGCCTAAGACAGAATACAAAAGATGAAGTAGATCTAGATCTGTTGCTTGTCACGAGCGTTGAATCTTTCTCCCCTTTTCTCCCTTGCAATTCTATGTTATGATGATATAAATTACAATGATTCATTGTGTTTATATAGACCCTAGAAGTCTTGCATAAGAAGAAAATACCCTACAATACTATTAGAATTCGATTTTTGTGCTAGAACCTGCCTAAAATACGATTACAACTCAAATTAGGGAAAAATAGTCAACTTTCAGCATTCTGGCCGCACAAGTGCGCAGTCAGCCCACCAGGGTACGAAGTCAGCCCACCCACTTACTGTCCTAGTGCGTAGTCTACCCACTAGGGTGCACACACTGCCCACCTGCCTACTGCAGTTTTTCTGTTTCTGCTCTCTTTGCTTCGTTTTGACTCCAATTTCTTCCGTTCTTTTTGCACATGCTTCCGTCTTCAATTCTCTAGGCTTGGAATCTTCATGGTGGCCCACAACAAGAATCCATTCTTCATTATTAAGCTCGAATTCAACTCCAAAATTGATGGAAACATCAACCCTAATCGACATTCTTGCAAACCTGCACACTTAAACAAAACACATCAAAACTACAACAAACTTGAGACTAAGTGAATCAATTTAAGCCGAAATGAAGCGATCCAAGTGAATATGAAATCCACTTATCAGAACTCTTAAATATCATGATAGTAACTTAGCTCGATATCGTTTTGACGAGTAAGGCGACGGACCTTGAGGCTTACGAGCAGCAGAACAAAGATGCTTTATTATATATTGACGATCGGCTTGAAGACTCGATAGAATGCCCTACTGAGAACCTGAAGGAGGTTCCAGCTAAGAAGTAGAATCCTGCTAAGGATAAAGAGTTTACCTTTGAGGAAATGAGGGTTGCAGCTAGGGAGAGTGCAAGAGTTAAAGTATAGTGCTCAGCGAAGTGACTATAAAGAACTGAGATATTATGTTGGATTCATAGCCGGACTACTGGATGTAGTACCAGCACGTAAGACGGATTGGAAGAATAACTTGAGATCTTATATGGGGATAGATAAGAATCCTTAGAGACTTTCAGATTAATGAAAAGAGAGTTAGAATAATGCAAGACATCGATATGGGACTGGGAGCAAAGTCTCCAGGAGTTGTTGAGATAGAGGCAGCAAGTGCCACATCATTTGATAAATGAATTAGTGGGAATGTCGATAAGATAATTCGCCATGAAAAGGCAGATTTTATAGGTTATAACTGTGAAGTCAAATTGAGATTGATAAGGTGATTTATTCAAGGAAATGTTCATTTTACGAATGGATTAGCTTAGAAAGTAAAGATATTGGGAAGTGAGGGCATGATTATATAAAGTTATATAATAAAATAGTAAGCGAGACGATGATCTCAGAACCTACACTAGAGGAAAAGACCAGTGAGTCTGTGATAAACTAGTAATGAGACTACTGTTAGGAACTAAGTATAGATTTGTTTCAACTCAGGGAAACGATGAACCCGAAACATCAGATGCATGTGATTCATAGGAATATTAAATTCTTTCTTTTCCTTGAATGGATTATAGTAGTTACATTAAGTTTATTCCGACGTTGAATCATAAATGGATCGAGTAATACGATCAGTGGTTAGGAGATAATGAAGAATGTTTTAAAGGTGGAACCTAAAGGAGCAAGTGTCTACCAAGTTCTCAAAGTATAAATTCTGGCAAAATGAAGTTCGATTATTATGACATGCGATCAGTGGTGAGTAGTGTTGGTTGACCCCACCAATTCAAATGCAGTTTCAATTGAGAAAGACCAACCACACCAACAAAGGACTAAGAAGTTTGAATATACAAAAAAATGTTTAGGTGGTGTGCTTATGCAGCACGGCAGTGTAATTGCGGATGCATTTGAACAGCACGATTCACTAGATTTGGATGGCCTTAGTAGTGCCCATTGTGTGGAACGACTAACTCCGACGGTGGCGTTCCTTCTGAGACTAGTGGTTAGGTCGACTGACATTTGGTAGTATCGACTATTAGGACGTATATGTATCAGGAAGATGTGGCATGTTTCAGTTCGAAACATTGGATTTATTCTATGGGATGTATATAATTGGCTCCTTTCCAGTGGTTAAACTTCCAACTTTATGATAATCCTTCTCTTATTATAACTACTTATGATTCTACCCGCTTGGATGTTCATAGAACTGTTCTTCAGGTTTAGGAATTGATCTTCTTAGTGTTACCAGTGGGTGGATAGATTGACCCAAGTTTCCCCTGATTCTGGAAAGAATTCAACAAATCTTGGCAAACCTTGGAAAGATTGGACGGTAAAAAAGGAAATGTAATCAAGGACCAAAACGGACTGAAAAATTCCGAGATTGACTTAAATGAAAAAGCTAATATGCCAAAAGATTTAAACTTATGTAGCACGTGGGGTTGATAAGAGAAGTTGAAAGGATAAAAATAAAGGAAAGGTGACCGGAGATGGTACCGAGAAGTGGGTCGAAGCTTATGTGGAGTAAGATTTTGTAAGGATCAGAAAAGTTACCAAGGAGGAGGGATGAACAAAGAGTGGCAGTACTCGAGTTGAGTGATTATGCTACCCTGGCATCTAAGATTTGCTGTGAAGGGGAAGCAGTGAAAAAATACATTTAGAAGCATGCGGGAAAAAGCATATGGATAAGCGTAACCTGTCCTAGATAATTATATTCGCTTTGAACGAAAGAGGCACTATGCCAGCAATTGCTAGAAAAGTAATGCCATTAGTTAACCCTAACTCATATACTGTAGCGCGGCCATTTGGGGCCAGGTGACCAGGAGTCATAAAGTGACTAGACTAACGATGTAAGGATAAAGCGGGGTTGCTTCTAAGCAAGCGCCGACCGCGAGAGCTTTTGGATATAAAGTGAAGAAATTCGGATGTTTATGATTGACCAGCTCATGAACTAGAAATCGAATTATAGTAAATTGAGATACATGATGATGGGATTTTATAAATACCATGGATATATTATGACTCAGGAAAGTGATCAATGAAGGTTTATGAAGATTGTTAGAGATTGTGTAGTATGATGCAAAAATGTTATCTGAAACTTAGTATCCTTAAGAAGAGTGATAAGTACTAAGAGATTCACGTTGAACACGACCCATATCTTCCAGAACATCCTTGCTACCATTACCAAATTCTGTAAGAAGAACAGATGGACATATAATTGTCTTTTGGAAAGTCATGTAGACTAGCAGCCATTTGAAAGAAAAGGTTAGCATTAACTACCTATAGATTATCAAGATAAGAATCATTGAAAAGAGGCCTTATTAAGGATATAGGAATTGATTGTCAATTGAAGGATGTAAGTATTTCTTGAAAATAGAATTGAGGATAGAATACCCATAAAAATTAAGACGAACCCAAGGGATGCACAAAGGATGGCATTACCCCTAATAAAGACGTTGTGAACTCAGATGGTATAAGTTGAATCGACCAAGGTAACAAAAACCTGTAAGGAATTGTTGAAAGGAGTCACGAAAAGTACATAGGCAGAATTGTTATAGGATTGATCTTACAAGAAACCTTACAAGAAAAAAAGGTAATATTCTGAGTTTCAAAATGGAAGTTTGGTGGAGAATGTATGACATAATAATAATAATAATAGTGATGCCGGATGAGGCATGTATGAAACCAAGAGCAGGAATGTAATGGACCAATGAAGGTTGAAATTGTTTTAAAGCAAGAAACACCTGAGATAAAAGATATCCTAGACCTGATGAGAAATTAGCCGTGATAAAAGTCACACTTAAGGATTAAGGAAATGACTTATGGAAAAAGGACTGACATATTTTCTCCTTCAGCAAAGTCAAAGAAAGAATACTTTCACTTAACGGTGATAGGAATGAGGTAGGAAAAATTTTGAGTTGGAATAAGACCCAGAAAACATTGATTACATGGAATTATTATTATCATGAGAGGCCAATGAGGTGGCCGACACCTTGGGTATAGAGGAGAAATTATAGATGCTCATACCAAAGAAACAGAATGATATTGAGAAGGACTAGAAGGTCATAATGTGGTGGAGGATTTACGTTCCTTCTGATGATTGTGCAAGAATCAACTATAATAATAGTTTAAGTAAAGATTCGATTCCCGATATCGTCTTAAGCATATTACCTACATTAGGAGGTCATATTTTGGGGTAAACCAGGACCATGATATGAAATTGACTAAGTAAACCGTTAAGCTTCCAGTCTTCTACTAAAGATATATGATTGATAAGTTTGTCAACCTAGCATAGCTACGATGCTTGAAGCTCTTCTGCAATTTTATCTGCTTCGTGTAATATCTACATAAGTTCAGGAAGTACTCCTGGTGGATGAGGGATAGTGATTAGTTTGTCCTTCTAGAGGATTTTGATCCGACAATTATGAAACCCGTATGGTTAGCTATTAAAGCCTTATGTAAACGGCAAACGAGGATGACTCAACAAAAGACTACATTAATGTAATGGTGATTCTTCTAAGGAATTAGATGACAACGCAAAGATAAAAAAATAGTGCTAATATTGATTAGCTAAATGGCATGTTGATGAATGACAAGCAAGTTTATGATGGTGTATTTCTGCGCAAACAAGATAGAGAATATGAGATTGGAGATTCATGATGCTAAAAGTATCCCCGTAGGAGGGATTAATGAGATAAGGAGAGACAAGTTTGGCAGAAATAGATTGTATTGGATCTAAGTTAGAGAAATCAGCAAGATTTATTTCGGATGGTTTAAATTTGGAATGATGTGATAAATGATAATGTAATGATGGTGCATAAAGTGATTATAGTATAAATGAAAACCAAGTGACTAATAGAAATGAATAAAGAGTTGAGGATCAATAAGGGAGGTAGATATGCGGACTCCTGAGAAACCCCAGCAACAAAGCTAGAAAGGTAGGAAATTGACCTGGCAAAGGTTGTTGGTCACAATGGAAAATTGAAATTGAAAGTATGAATGACACACGGATTGACTTCCTTTAAGTTGAGAGAAAATTCAAGGAAATTTGGAATAGATTAATTGAGTAATAAGGAGACTCATGGATCGAGAAAGTGAGAATTTAGATGGTTGAACAGAGAAGTGTTTAACCCCAAGAATGTGATGATTATTGAGGGAATGTGACGAGATACCAATAAGAAGGTGCCAAGTACAAAGGACATCTTGATAATAAGATAACAGTGGAGGTAGATAACAGAGGTGATTAAGAATCAGACAATAAGACGGATGTGATTGATAAAGAAAAGATTGGAAAGTAATTATGCAACGTGAAGCAAGGAATGCTACGAATGGACTGATGAATGGGTCCTCTGACAAACTCTCGGAATGACAACCTGATAGTGTTAAGTATTAAGAATATGAACGAGCTAGTAGCGTGACATGGAATGTCAATAACAACGACGTCAAGCGAAAAATCTAAGATTTAACCTGGGAGGTTAAAGGATTTTCAAAAAGTAAGTGTTGCTAAGATTGAACAAGAGAATAGGTTCATAGGATGATGGACAGAGCAGTGAGAATATGTTGACACGTGAGAGTACGATAAAGTAGTATTTGATACGAGTGCAATTATTTCTCTTCTCTGATGAACCTCTATCGTTCAGAGGTAAATTCTAAGTATGATATTTTGCAATCTTGAGAATTTTCTATAATCCTTTAAAATTCTTTTTTCTTTTTCTTCTCTCTTATTCATCTTCTTTATGAATTGAGAGGAACAACCCTTTAAGGAGGGAAGGTACTACTACGTGACTATCTGTCTGTGTGAAGGAAGTCTAAGTAGAATACCATAACTTGATTAATTGCTTATCAAGTAGTAAAGGCTGGCCACCTTCTGTACTAACTATGCAATATAACAAAAGTTCATTGATCATAGTGATCTCTCAATAAATTCTTCTATTTCTATATATCGATCGAGATAGCGAATATTAAAGCGATTAAAGAATGCATAGTACGAGTAAGGTTATCTCCGAATTCGCAACGCTAGTGATACCGAAGTCACTGTTTGCACTAAATCACGCAAGCGTACGTGGTCACAAGTAATATATGAATAAGTCGAGTTCGTTCCCACAGAGATCTGGTTATGGTTTTAATTCAGTTATTGTACCTATGCAACAATGTATGGTTATTACTCACTGCTAAGACAAATAACAAATTGGGTTTAATTAACTAATTTAACTAGAAAGTAAATTAACAACTAAGAATTAACTAACTAACAAGAACTGAAATTGAATTACGTCTACAAGAGTAACATGGGATCCTAACTTCATTAAATACTTCGCTTAGATCTGACGCCTTTAATCACTATATGCAATGGTTATGATATCTGATCGGATAACACGAAACAAGTACACGCTACTTGTTAGCATACGTATACCAAACTAAACATACATCCACAAAAGAGATAGAAGACGAATAGACACCAGTTATGCTTAGACCCTATATGTCTATAGAATTTGAAAACATAACGGTTGAAGAACAAGCTATCCATAAAGATCACACAGGGCAATATAAGTATTTTCATCTCATACTACGAATCATGTTGATAAACAATCATGAACCTATGCTAGCATGGCAAGTTCTAAATCTCAAGATCCACTTTCACTTCACAAGATATTAACAAATTAGATGTTCGCGACGCATCTATCAATTAAGCATAACCATACGAGTATATCAAATATACATCACACACAGATCTTTAAGCAATCATGATACTAAGTTCCATAAATAAATCCTTTAGAATCCCATGACAACGATTAGTTCATAATTGAACCTCTCGTCATCATGGGATCTGGTGAAACCATGATAAAAACAAAGTATGAAAAGATACAAATAAAACTAAGTAATTGATATGTAATGGTGTGTATTTTCTGTCCCCCAAGATGTGTATTTATAACCTCAATTTACCTCTCCATCAAGCAATTGCCGTTTTAGAGTTGGAATAGGAGTATGGCAATTTCCGTTCTTGAATGAGAATAGAATTTCAAATTCCATGTGTAGATCTGATTCTGGAATGTTCTAGCCGCCCAGAGCAATTACCATACTTATTAGAAGTAGGAATTCTGGCAATTTCCTGTTTAGAATTGAATTCTGGCAATTTTTGTTGATTATTTATTGAAGGAAAATTCTCTTCAATAATTCTGGACTCCGGACCACCTTAGAATGATAGAAAATTCCGTTATCTTCGCGTGGGCAGTTGAATCGTCCAAAACGGACTTGTAGAACTCAAGATATGGCCAAAACAAAATCAGAAATTCTGGCTGATTTTTCACCCGCTGACTGCTACTGTTCATGCGCGTCCACTACTGTTCATGCGCGTCCGTTACTGTTCATTTCGCTGATTTTGCTCTATTTTCTTCGTTTTAACTCCGATTTTCATTCCGTTTCTTCCGGCTCTCTCGCAATTTCATGTACTGTTATTCTTTAAGCTCAAAACCCACCATTTAAGCATGGAAAACATCATCCCACATCCGACTCTTATTCCTGCACAAATTCACTAAAAACACATCAAAAACACCACATACTTGAGTTCAAGTCATCAATTCAAGCCGATACGAAGCATTCCAAGTGGATATAACATCCACTTATCACACCCCCAAACTTAAACCGATGCTTGTCCTCAAGCATAACAATTATAACTATATACAACTAACTAGTACCACTTCCGTAGGTGATCACGGTTGCATTTTGGCATATGCAACAAGCCCTTTAAACCCCTAGGTAGCCCTAGTGGACGAGTAAGGTCTCGTGAGGGGCTATAGCGAATGTACCCACAAAATCCAATGCAATGCATGAATACAACTAATATGAAAATGCAATTAATCTAATACTAATATCCTACCATACCTTCAAATCCTCTCATGCCATATCAACTTAAGAATCAAAGTAAATACGCAATGTCTTGGTGTCGAAAGTGCAAGTATTCACATAGTCTACTCAATGAACATGCATAAGTTCTCACAAGTCCATCTCAAGTGTAAGAATAAGTTAGTAAACATGCTAAGCCTACAAGAGTACATCTTTGAGACAAAACTCGGGATCTCATACGCAAAAACAAGCAAACACTCACAATCCACTCATAAAAGAATATTCACTCAAAAACAATGGTAAGTGTATCACTCTATTCCAACAAAATCATAAGCATGCTTGACATTTGGTATCAATCTAACTCTTAACACAACATACATCAATGACGATAATCAAAAGATCTTTATTTGGGTTGTAACAGGGCTAGGGACAAGGTATGTCAAATAAGCCAAAACAGGTGAAGTGTCAAAAGCTAGTAAGTACCATGATGAATCATACACAACACCCTATTTTTCCCCCCACATAATTTATTATTTTTCTCCCAATAAAAACACCCGACTAGTCGACTAAAGTAGGATCACAATAACACAAATATGCTCTCATAATATAACTTCTTTTTTTTTCTCTGATTTTTTTCTTCTGCTTTTTTCGAGAGCTAAAGCAACAATAATATAGACAATAACAATGATCCCACGATTTTATTACACATGCCGACTATCAAGCAACAACCAAACCCAAATTTCAATATTTTCCCCAAAATTATGACGAACAATAAACCCCTCCTTGCACACCTTATTACTCCCTTAAGCACCCTACTAGCCTTTGACAATGTGGGTTCAAATTAAAGTAAGGCCAATACAAGAAAAAGTTCTAGGCAAGTAATGTGGTATGTCACCGAAAAAATAGGATTAAGCTCAACGGGTTAACTAATTGATCATGTAAACATGGTGTGGTAATATGGGAAAATATGCGGTTATTCCTAAATGCCTTTATCATTTTAATCGTCAAATAATGTCATGCGTTTCAAGAAAGACCTCAAACAACTGCTAGCAATGCAAGCAATCCGTGGACACTCAAGCAAACGAATAAATTGCAACAAATATGCAATAAAGCTCAAAAGCTCACTTGGTAGGAAAACATACTCAATCCCAAGCAAAAACCTCTCTAATGCACCTACTTGTATTCAAAGAATGCAAACTAAATCAACTTGCACATATTCATGTCCTTCTAATTACTTACAACATTCAATAAGTCTACTAGCTTCAACTTACTAGTGTATGTGTGTGCACAAGAACAAAGCATATCACTTCTCAATCAAAAAGCGTCAACAACACAAAATTCCTAGTAAGCATGGGTATAAATGCAAACTATTATAAACTCACATGATATATAAAAACAGAATGTCCTATATGAAACAAACGTAGATATCACGAACATAAATGCATAATTTACTAATACTAATATGCAAAGCATGAAATCCTACATGAACACAATGACTAACAATCACATATATATACACTACTTATCCCTCAAACCACCCCCAAACTTAAAATATTCAATGTCCTCATTGAATGGAAGTAAATACGAGGGAAAGTAAAAAACATACCAGTATACAACAATGCTTGGGTTGCCTCCCAAGAAGCGCTTCTTTAACGTCAATAGCTTGACGTTACTTCCAAACCTCCATTAAGGATGATAATAGTTTTCCTGGTCCTCTCTTCGTGAGACTTCATCGTCATCACGGTGGCACACTTTCTGCCCCTTCTCCTCGCTTGGCCTATTCGTATAACAACTATGTCCTATTCCAATGCCTTCATCGGTTGACCCAAAATCTGTCAATTTGTAGAATAACACATCTGAGTCAAGTAGAAGACCTGCATCTTTCCCATGTTCTTCAGCCTCTTGGTACGCACATACCAATTCTTGAAATTTGTGCAGCTCATCAGTGTCTGTCCCAAATAGTGCCCTTTCCAAATCATCCACCATCCTAACATGATCAAATTCCTCACATGGCTTGCGAATGCTCACCTCACCTTGGAATTTGTCTTCCTCACTTATGCATGCAGTACCTTGCTCCAAGTCACCGTCATTTTCTGGAATTGCCTCTAGTATGCATTATTGTTTCTCTTGTTCCAATGAACTCAAAACTTGAGCAACTAGTGTCTCCAAAGATTTGGTAGACTCCTCATAACTCTTTGCAAGCATCCTAATCTCCTCCATAACATCAACCTCATCTGACTGAAAAGTAGGAGTAGGTTGCTGATGTTGAAACTCTTCACTTCCAGAGAAATAATACATATCTGGAACATCTTGCTAGTACTGTTGAGGATGGTATTGAAAATATGGTTGTTCCTCATAAGTGACATATGGATCAACTTCTTCGTAGTAACAATATTGTGAGGGATCATGAACGCCCAAACACCGCTCACATTGCTGAGGCATGGATGTCCTCGAATATGCCCACCATGGCAACTCCTCGCATGCCATCTTCAACACTCAAGTACCTGAACACACCAAACTAAACAAGATAGGTAAGAAAAAATCTGAGTCAGTGAACTCTAACGACCACTATGGACAAGCACATAAACCAAAAATAAAACACCGATGATCCCCGGCAGCGACGCCAAAAACATGTTTGCACTAAATCACGCAAGCGTACGTGGTCACAAGTAATATATGAATAAGTCGAATTCGTTCCCATAGAGATCTGGTTATGGTTTTAATTCGGTTATTGTACCTATGCAACAATGTATGGTTATTACTCACTGCTAAGATAAATAACAAATTAGGTTTAATTAACTAAATTAACTAGAAAGTAAATTAACAACTAAGAATTAACTAACTAACAAGAATTGAAATTGAATTACGTCTACAAGAGTAACATGGGATCCTAACTTCATTAAATACTTCGCTTAGATCTGACGCCTTTAATCACTATATGCAATGGTTATGATATCTGATCGGATAACACGAAAAAAGTACACGCTACTTGTCAGCATACGTATACCAAACTAAACATACATCCACAAAAGAGATAGAAGATGAATAGACACCAATTATGCTTAGACCTTATATGTCTATAGAATTTGAAAACATAACGGTTGAAGAACAAGCTATCCATAAGATCACACAGGGTAATATAAGTATTTTCATCTCATACTACGAATCATGTTGATAAACAATCATGAATCTATGCTAGCATGGCAAGTTCTAAATCTCAAGATCCACTTTCACTTCACAAGAGATTAACAAATTAGATGTTCGCGATGCATCTAATAATTAAGCATAACCATACGAGGATATCAAATATACATCACACACAGATCTTTAAGCAATCAAGATACTAAGTTCCATAAATAAATCCGTTAGAATCCCATGACAACGATTAGTTCATAATTGAACCTCTCGTCATCATGGGATCTGATGAAACCATGATAAAAACAAAGTATGAAAAGATACAAATAAAACTAAGTAATTGATATGTAATGGTGTGTATTTTCTGTCCCCCAAGATGTGTATTTATAACCCCAATTTGCCTCTCCATCAAGCAATTGCCGTTTTAGAGTTGGAATAGGAGTATGGCAATTTCCGTTCTTGAATGAGAATAGAATTGGAAATTCCATTTGTAGATCTGATTCTGGAATGTTCTATCCGCCCAGAGCAATTACCATACTTATTAGAAGTAGGAATTCTGGCAATTTCCTGTTTAGAATTGAATTATGGCAATTTATGTTGATTCTGTTTTGAAGGAAAATTCTCTTCAATAATTCTGGACTCCGGACCACCTTAGAATGATAGAAAATTCCGTTATCTTCGCGTGGGCAGTTGAATCGTCCAAAACGGACTTGTAGAACTCAAGATATGGCCAAAACAAAATCAGAAATTCTGGCTGATTTTTCACCCGCTGACTGCTACTGTTCATGCGCGTCCGTTGTTCATGCGCGTCCGTTACTGTTCATTTCGCTGATTTTGCTCTATTTTCTTCGTTTTAACTCCGATTTTCATTCCGTTTCTTCCGGCTCTCTCGGAATTTGATGTACAGTTATTCTTTAAGCTCAAAACCTACCATTTAAGGATGGAAAACATCATCCCACATCCGACTCTTATTTCTGCACAAATTCACTAAAAACACATCGAAAACACCACATACTTGAGTTCAAGTCATCAATTCAAGCCGATACGAAGCATTCCAAGTGGATATAACATCCACTTATCAATCACTGCAGATACCAATAAGGATACAAGTATACGACTAAGTAAAAGCATAATCCGGATAGTATGTTGCACGAGAAGTAGCAAAATTGGTGAACAAAGATAAAGGGAGTATTGTAGCACTAGTGAGATGTGCTGTAAAAGGATTGGAATGATTAAAGATTGACCAGGGAACTGGAAAGTGAAATGACCGAGAAGTAACCCTTTGATTCTACCAGATTCCGGGACGGAATCCTTTTAAGGAGGGGAGACTGTAAGAACCCAGATTTTTGGTATTAATTAAAAAATTTTATTATGTATTGGACTATGAATGAATAGTGGCTACGACTACAATGTATCAGTGGGTTAAGGAATGAATATTATAATGGATATGAATTCAGTGTTGGTGCACTATATGAATGATGTTAATTGGTTGACAACTTAGATAGGAATAATATATCGTCAAGAGAGAATAGGACAAGGTATATACACAGAGGCAGTATTCTCACGTCATCCAGATCGATATCTATTAAAAATCCCGTAACTCCGTAAAAGGATTAAGGAACGCTCGGGAAAGCGCGAGAACATTTTTCTGATTATAAGAATTAAAGAGAGAATAAGTGATGAATAGTGTTTTTGGTGGAAATTGGTATATTATTAGACGACACTATATAGAAGTATAAAGAATGGATTTCTGAGTTCGTATCGATGATCAGTGGACGAAATATTCATTTTTCTGAAAGAATGAATATTATTTTCAATATTCATTTGAAGTCTACTCATTTATCGAACATCGTTTCGAATATTACTTTGGAATTCATTCATTATTTATTTATTAAATATTACTTCAAATATTCACCTGATCATTATCTAAATATTATTTCGAATATTCATTCGAGTTTTATTTATTCGATAGGTATTATTAAGTTAAATATTCATTAATTATTTAATGAATATTATTTTTGAATATTTATTCGAAGATCATTCTGAGTAATATTTCATATTAAATTTATTCCTTCAATACTTTTGAGTTAATAAATATTCTTTGAATATTTATTTAATTCTTCTAACTCGTTTAAAAACGATTCTCCCCACTCAAATATTATCTTCGACCTTCGAGTAGTATGTAAATTATTCTGAGCCTATTTAATATTATTAAATCAATAAAGGTTCTCAAAATTATATACTTCATTCAAATCCAACTTCCAAATTATAAGGGAACCTTACTTGAGAAATGTTATTTATCTTGTTGACTTCCCGGTCATAAATTCTTTGAAAATATTCTTTTCACTCGTAACTTGATTGCTATTATTCATTGAATCATGTGTACCCACTCATCATTCGAGGGGTAAGAGTATTGGAACAAGTTTGTATCCATTAACAAGCAGCAGCTTGGGAAATATTGGGGAATTTTCCTTTCCAAACTAGATACGACTACCTTGTGGAGTCTTATCAACAAGTATTATACTTGGGGAAAGGGGGACGAACTTTATGTTTCAAATATTGGCGCCGGTCGAGCAATAGCCCAACTGTTGGCCGGGGGGTTCCAGAGGGCGGTAGACAAATAAATCCGTCAGTGCTTCCTTCTACATCTTGAGAACAAGATGTAGGGAGCATAACCCGCGACTGATCATCGTGAATGTTATGTCTCCTGGCGCGTCAATGCTCCAGTATTAGTTCACCTTTCAAATGTCAGAAATTTTCTGCAACACTATCGGTGTTGGCAGGTGAAAAAGTCGCTGAGTCTGGAATTGCAATACTTCCTTCAAATTCCTCTTTTATGATAAAAAAAGATATCTTGCTTATCCTTGACTTAGAAGATATTCCCATAGAAATATACTCTTTGAGTTACCTTGTAACTTCATCCTTTACATTATGCGGACACTATCTTCGTAAATGCATGGCATATAGTTACCAAGATATTATGAACTGTTGTATATTATCACTGTTCAGTATATTCTTTTTGGTGGGCTATTTCTCACCCTTGCTTTATTTATCTATATCAAAATAACAGCTAGATCTGATGGCCCGCACAATGCGCAACCGGTGCGAGCAAGTGATAGCCATCAGAGGATTAACCGCTGAGAGCATAACTGCCACTGCTGAGTAAGAAGCTATTGGTAGGCTAGATGTTAGCTTTCGAGTATCAATGTATTTATATGACATGTAAATGGATGGCAAAGAATATGTAGTTATTAAATTGTAATTCTTTTGGGTTGTAAGAACTTAATCTTATGATTAATAATATTGATGATTACTCTGATTTCATCTCTAGGACTATAACGGGTGTGTTATGTTGTTGTTTTGGGTCGCCAGGTTGTAATTTCATTTATATTGGTTTTGTGGATGGAAATTGAGACCGTAAGGACCAGATCCCTGACCCCGGATCTGGGGGTGTTACAGGTGTCATGCCTGATAGGGCTCTTGTTGGTAATCTATTGAGTATATACACCGAGTGCCTCACTGCTTCTCCCCATAGCATTGAAGGTAAACGCATTTCCTTATGGCATCTCCTTGCCATTTCAATTACAGTTCTGTTTCTATACTTCACTACTCCGTTCTATCGGGGCGTGTACGGAGTAGTATAATGCCTCAATATCCTTGCATCTTCACAGTATGACTTGAACCATTTGGATGTGAATTCCTCGCCCCTGTTAGTTCTTAGCACCTTCACTATACTTTCTGGTCCCATTTCAACCAAAGCTTGAAACTTTTTAAACACACCAAATGCATCATTTTTGTATGTTAATGGATACACCCACATGGCTCGACTATAATCTTTCACTAAGAGAAAAAAATATCTATTACCTATTGTCGTTACTGGGGAGATCGGACCATAAATGTCACCATGTACCAACTCTAGTGGCTTTATTGCACTGTAGTTTGCATTTGACGGAAATTCCTTCCTTGTTTGTTTAGACATTAGGCAACCTGTACACACATATTTAGGCTGACTTATCTTTGGCATTCAATCCTTGAACATCAACGTCATAGCCTGATAATTCACATGCCTTAGTTGAGTGTGTCATAGTTTTGACACTTCAACCAAATTTGACAATAGGCACTTAGCTTTCCTAGTCTTAATAATCAATTTATATAATCTGTTTAAAGACCTTTGAACCTTCATAAGAAGCTTCTCATATTTATCAAACACCCACAAGAAATCACCTTTAATCACAACTCTATTTGTTTCCTCAGACAATTGCCCAGGCTAATAATATTATTACACAAAATAAGAACGTAGTATACCTCATTGAGTGTATGTTTCTCCTCATTTTTGAACTCGTATATTACAGACCCTTTTCCTTTCAATGTCCACCATCGAGCCATCCCCAAACTTGACTTGTCCTTTTATTCATTCATCTAAATCCGTAAATTTTGACTTGCACCCCGTCATGTGATTGATTACTCCGTTTTCGAGGTACCACACGTTTGATTCCTCTCGTTTTCCTTTTCCACCTGGTAGCAATGATGGCATCACCTGTTTTTCATTTATCAACATCAAACCACTTTCAGTTTATGTTAACTAGAATAACTTGTAGAAGGGGGGTTGAATACAAGTTATATAATCGTGTCTGATTTTTACTTGATTAGATGAACAAGAACAAACGAATAAATCAAACTGTTTGTATTAATAAAATCAAATACAAACTCTACCAAAGGTGTACAATACTTTTAGCAGCTGCTGATAATACAAATCTCTCTCTGTTTGTTTCGAACTCTCGAATACAAACCTTATACTAGGCTCACATTCTCGAACTCTACGAACTCACTAGTTCTTTTTACAATGATATTGAAAGATTATTTATAATGCTACCTATCAACTTATAACAGAAAGTAATGATCTATACATGATAATGTTCTGCCGTCCAGATGATAGTTTCCATCAATAGAAAATTCTTTCCTTCATGATATCTTCATGCTTGTTCTTCAAAACAATGATATTGTTTTATAGCACTTGCCAGTTTCTGTAGCATCCGTAATGACATCATCAGTAGTAAGACTGATATCAGGATTTCACCTTGCATCAGGATTCGACATCCATCAGTATTTGACTAGTCATATAAGGATCTTCTCTCAGTTCCTGAAATATAGTCCTTGACACACTGTTCCTGACTTAACTCTACAGATCACTGTCTAACACATATATCCTATATAAAGTGCTAAATCCTTTGTAAGATTAGGATATACAAGAAGTATATGCAAATTCTATTCTTAACATCACAACTCATGAATTATTCCTAACAATCTCCCCCTATTTATGCTTTAGAATCTAAAGCATAAATCTAAGTTGTAGATGTCAAAACATATAACAATACAGTCAGAATAGAATTTATGAATGTAGGTTTCATAAAGTTAACTACCTCCTTCTTCAGATGTAGACATAGTATCTAGTACTTAGAATTAAGAATTCAACTATTTGATGCTTCTTTTCCTTTAACACTTCCCTGTTGAGATTCACCTCTGTCACCATCAGTTCTTCCTTTAGCTCTCCCAGTCTGTTGCCTCTTAATTGTTTTTATTTTTATCTCCCCCTTTTTCACATCAGCAACATTAATTCCAAAAGATTCAGTAACAGAACAAATGAGATTTATCAGAACTGCTTGATTTTCCATAATTGTGACTTGGTTATCTTCAAGAATTTGAAGTCGTGATTGAATATCAATTTGAGATTTCTGAATTTCCTTTAGAACTTCAGAATTAACTTCAAAGTTGGAAGTCCTTGTTGTATCTTCAGACTCAGATGTAGAAATAACCTTATCTTCAAGCCTTGGAGAAGAAGTTACCTGTGTAGTATGTTCTACTGAAGTAGACTGATATTCAAGTAATAATACTTGAGTAGAATTACAAGCATCTTCACCTTTCTGATCTGAAACTGAAATATGATCATCCTGTCCTTCACCAGTATTCTGTATACTAACATCTACAAATCCTGACTCCTCCTTAGAGTGATCAGATACTGTTGATGTCTCAATTCTAGTTGATATTGGAAGTACATACAAAGGAATACTAGGATCATTAGGAATTCTTCTGGTACAAGTGGAATAAAAGATTGTCTTAGCCTTTCACCTTTTCTATTGATGATTCCTGCAAGCCTTTCTTTCTGTTTCTGTGCTTTAACTTCTGTCTTTGCATTGTGCTTTGCTAAGTCATTCTTCTCATACATTTTGATAAAGAATAAGTACCAGCATCCATACCAAGATTATCAGACCAAGATTCAGGAAAAATCTGATCCCAGAAATCAAACGATGGTGGTTTCCTAATTTTCTCTCCCTCACTATGGAGTTGATCATCCATACTCTCATTCTCGCTTTGACTTACTAAAGTCAACACTCTTTCTACCTCTCCTTTTGCCTGGTCAGGAGCCAGCCACTCTGTTTGTGGATCTATGTCCATCTTTTCAAGTGTATCACTCAAATTTGGATAAGTGCTCTCATGACCTACAGAAAAATAGAAGTTAGGAGAAGTTGTTATACCTGAACTCACATGGAGAGAGGGTTCCTCTTCTGGCAAGGGGCTTGAGGTTTTCTCCAAGGAGTGAGCTGCTATAGTCTCCGAACCCTCACAAACAACTACTGTCATTTCAGAAACTATAGGCTCCAGTATACCACTTTCAGGGTCTACACTAGACTCTGATGTCTTCAGTAAAACTTCATTAGATACCATAGTTAGTATGTCACCATCTTTAAGTGTTATTTACAGAGACTCGCCCTCAAGGTGGATAGACTCTGACTGAACAATATTTGTTTGATCTTCAGAAAAATGAATCAAAGTCATTCCTCCCATATCATATGGTATCTCACTTGCAGTTTCAGTCATCACAGAAGACCTTTCAGCATCAGTAATCACAGTTCCTGAGTCATCCAACCTCTGACTAGATGGTTCTTGTGTTGTAGTGACTGTGATCTGATCTTTTCTACTATTCACCACTGGTGCAATAGTATCTCCTGTTGACTTCATTCCAATATCTACTACCTCCTTTTGTTTACCTTTAGCTGGAGCATCTTCAACAATGAAATCTTTGTGGAACAAATATGTATGAAGTGATTGAAGTGCACCATGCTTAGAAAGTCCAAATGACTTGCGTAATCCCTTTCTTACAGATACATAGAAAGGCATCTTCATTAAATCAAGTCTTTGATGTAGAAGTCCATATACTTCAGGAAATGAAAGTCTTGGAACTCTTTCAATCAGAAATTGTAGAATAGGCCTGGAAAGCTTTACTTTTACAGAAATAACCTTCATAGCCAGTTTGTATGTCAATGTTGTTTCCCATGAAGAGTCAATATCAAGATCTCTATTGTCAATTGCTGACTTGGATACAGATTTATTTGTAAAGACCTACATAATGTTAGTTGGACTAGACTCTATGTGTGTATGTGACAAATGAATCTTTCTCCTTGTTCTCCTGGTATTGTAAGCAACAGATTTATCTTGAGAAGACTCAAGAGGTGTAGACACAGAAGTGATCTTGGGATGAGATCTTTTTTCAATAGACACAGTCTTTTGAGAGATAGTATCCAGTAACTGTTTTCCCTTTTTAAGAACTACATGCAGCCTGGCTGTGACTAGGTTGTACATCTCTTTGTCCTAGATTAGAAAGTTGAATTGCAGCCTTCAATTCTTCTCTCTCAGCAAGAGATATATTATCATCATCTTCACTAGAACTACTACTTGAAACAACAAATCTTCTCTTCTTTATAACTGTTGTCTTTTGAGAAACACCAGAGGTTGGTTTCTTTGAAACAATAGGCTGTGGATCAAAACTTGGTTCTAGAATTGTTTCAGAGACTGTGATGGTTTTGGTTACTTGGGTAAACACAGGGGGGTTCTCCTCTAATTGAGATTCCTGAGTCATTTCACCACCAAAGAAAGAAGAATTATAGATAGTAGGAAGATGAGTTCTTAGAAGTACCTGAACATGTTGTGGATAGTGTATTGCATGTATTTCATCTAGATTCTTTTCACTGTCCTTCTTTGTAATTTCAGAGAAAATTCTCTTTTGCTGTACATAAGAAGAAACACAATGTTCTCTACCAAATCTAGCTTCAACATCAGGAATAAAATGGTTAATAAACAATTGCATGAATCTGTGATAATAAACCATTTTCCTATCTTGATCTCTTCACCCAAGTTTGATACACTTCTGAATTAAGATAATATGACCAATGTTAATTACTCTGTTATAAAGCAAACTATATGCAATTTTGAGATGTAACAGAAGTAATTTGTTGAAAAGAACTACATTTACCAGTAAAACATTTAGCAATTTGGTCAAAGAAGAAAGACCATTCTTTCCTAAGAAATGATCTATTTAACTGGCTAATGTTATCTAAAGGTCCATTATAACCTAAATAAGATAACATAGTTCTTACATTATCATCAGATTGTACATTCTCAAAATTCATACTAACAGGTAAGTGAAGTACTGAATTAGTAACAGATTCAGTAATATCAAATGAGTCTTGTCCTAAGCGTAGAACAATCTTACCTGGTTGACCCTGAACAGGATCAACTACCTCAGCATTCTCCCAATCTTGTGAAACAGCATCTTGATTAATCTGTGGAGATGCTGTCAATGCATAACTTAATGGTCCTTTCGCCATAAAGTCCATAATCGGGTGAAAATCAGTTGACACCCCTTCCTTGTTGGTGATAGCTGCAACATGATTGTTCATCATAAAATCAAAGTCACCAAACTTGAAAGCTACTGATTTGGGTAGTTTTCTTCGAGCTACCATTTTGATCTGAAAAAACTTGAGAAATCTTGAAATTAATTAGTGTTTTTGAGAATTCGAGAGTGTTTTTGCTTTAGAAAATGTGAATTTAGAAAAAGCAATACACAATTAGAGTTTCAAAATAAGTATATTTCAAAAATCCTTCAGACCCACTATCCCACGTTGACACGTAGGTTAACATGTGTCAGTCCCTAAAAAATGCAGTTACCCACAATTTTTGGAAACTAAAATCCAAAATTGATTTCAATTAAAATAAATCAGGGTATAATCAAGATAAAAATCAATACTGATCAGCTTCCTTTTCCTGATGTGATCTTCTCATCAAGATAATCACAAATTGCAATGTGATTTATAATTAATGATATTCACAAATCCTGATGATCACACTTGTAATTCTTGATCAATATCATCCTGATTCCAGAGACTAAATGGAGTTTTCACGTGGCATTTTCTTTTAATCTGAAAAAGAAATAAACAATAATCTGAACAAAATCAATTGGTTAGATATGTTTAACATTTCTTGAAAAGACAAGAAATACAGTCACGCGCAATAATAATGACTGACTGCATTGATAATCTCCAAGCGACTGTTCAGCTTTTCACGTCTTTCTATAAGACCAACAGACGTCTTATATGCCATTCTTCACTCCAAAAACCTTCCAATCTTTTCTTTGTAAACCACTCCTTTCCTAATGGCTTTCAACCCAAATATTCATATGAACCCTAACTTTCGGTTCATTTCCTCTGAGATGTTCTTTGCTCTTGATGATCAGAAGCAAGTGAATTATCTCTTAGAAGAGATGACTTTTCTCAGCGAATTAGATATGGTTGATATTAACCCAAATGATGTTCAAAATTCTCCTCTAAAACATCTATCAGTTGAACAAAATCCTCCTCTAATCTCTTCACACCTTGAGGATGAAGAATTTGGTGAAGAGTTTGGGTTTGATCTTGATGGTGATGCTATTCATTTATCCATCAGTCCTCAATAAACATGGGGTTGTACCAGCTGCTCTCATTCAAGTCATCCTCAGAAGAAATCCAAGAGCAGATGGGACTGTTCAAATCCCCAAATGGATTTTGAGCTGCTCCTTGTCCTGTATCTTAGATGCATGAAAGAAGCAAGATCCAATAACAATAGACAAGAATAGGATTATCAGTCGAAGTTAGACAAAAAGAAGTTTGTATTTCATTTCCATGTATGTAATGCTTTTGATTAATGAAAAAACAAGTTTTCTTATTATCTACTTGTGTATTGTTGTTTATTGAACTGATCTGAAAATAGTATAAATTATCAGTATGCATGTATTAAAACTTGCAAGCATAGACTTAACAAAACTCAGAATTGAACTACTGAATAAATTGAACTTCAGGATTTGAAACATTGAGTCACAGACTAAACAATTTTCACAATCCTGATACCGACACAGAAATCCTGATGATGTCAGTATCCTGATAGTAATCCTGATCCTGATATTTATTAACAAGTATATCATACTATAATTTATCAAGGTAAAATGTTACAGCTTAAGCATTTAGCAATCAAATATAGATCCTGACAAAAATATCAAGTCTATAAGCTAAAACAACATACCTTGCTACTTATGCAGATGTTAAAGATCTAGAAATTTAACATTCCTAACTCACTAACCAATCTAATGAATGTAGCCTCATCAAGTGGTTTAGTTAGGATATCTGCAAGCTATTCGTCAGTAGGAACAAAATGAAGTTCCACAGTACCATTCTCAATATGTTCTCTAATAAAATGAAACCTGACATCAATGTGCTTAGTCCTTGAATGTTGTACTGGATTCTCTGAAATTTTGATAGCACTAGTATTATCACAAAACATAGGAATATTACTTAGTGTCATACCATAATCCATCAACTGATTTCTTATCCAAAGGAGCTGTGCACAACAACTGCCTGCTGCAGTGTACTCAGCTTCTACAGTTGAGGTTGAAACTGATTGTTGCTACTTGCTTGCCCAAGAAATCAATCTGTTTCCCAAGAATTGACATGTACCTATTGTGCTTTTCTTGTGTATTTTACACCCTGCATAATCAGAGTCTGAATAGCCAATTAGGGAGAAATCAGATTCTCTAGGATACCACAAACCAAGATTTGGAGTTCCCTTGAGATATCTAAAAATCCTCTCCACAGCAATTAAATTAGATTCCTTAGGATCACTTTGGAATCTAGCACATAAACAGGTAGAAAACATTATATCTGGTCTACTTACAGTTAAGTACAACAATGAACCTATCATGCCTCTATAGCTAATGTTATCAACACTCTTTCCCTTAGGATTAGAGTCTAGCTTAGTGGCTGTTGCCATGGGTGTTTTTGCAACTGCACAGTCTTGAAAGTCAAACCTTTTTAAAAGATCATTAATATACTTTGACTGATTAATGAAAATACCAGTCTCAGTCTGTTTGACCTGCAAGCCTAAAAAATAATTTAGTTCACCCATCATGCTCATCTGATACTTAGACTGCATAAGCTTGCTAAACTTAGCACACAACTTTTCATTTGTAGAACCAAATATGATGTCATCAACATAAATTTGAACTAAAAGTAATTCACCTTTAATCTTTCTAAAAAATAGAGTTTTGTCAATTGTACCTCTTGTGAAGCCATTTTCAAGAAGAAATTTTTACTAAGTCTCATACCATGCTCTTGGTGCTTGCTTTAGTCCATAGAGTGCCTTGTCAAGTTTGTAGACATGATTTTGAAACTTTGGATCAACAAAACCAGGTGGTTGCTCCACATACACTTCCTCATCAAGCTTGCCATTTAGAAAAGCACTCTTTACATCCATCTGGTATACCTTGAATTTTGAATGAGCTGCAAATACAAGAAACATCCTGATTACTTACAATCTTGCTACAGGGGCAAAAGTTTCATCATAGTCAATTCCTTCTTCCTGAGAATAACCCTTGACCACCAGTCTTGCTTTGTTTCTTACAATCATACCAGATTCATCTAGATTGTTTCTGAAAACCCATTTAGCACCAACAATAGATCTATATTTAGGTCTTGGTACCAGTTTCCAGACTTTGTTTCTCTTAAACTCATTTAGCTCTTCCTGCATTGCAATTACCCAATCAGGATCCTGTAAGGCTTCTTCAACCTTCTTAGGTTCATTCTTTGAGAGAAAGCAACTATACAAGCATTCATTTTGAATTGATCTTCTAGTTCGAACACCACTATTTGGATCACCAATTATCAAATCTTTAGTATGATCCCTTGTCCATTTTCTAACAGGTGGTAGATTACTCCTGCTAGACTCTCCCTCTAAGTTAGTGGTATCTCTTGTAGAAGAACTTTCTCTGCCTTCAAAAGCTCCCCCTTGATCAGTAGAATCAGTAGACTCTATACTGCTACTAGTTTCTGATCTTCCTTCACTAGACTCTAAAGGATCAGTTCCTGATGGAGTAGACTCTGAATGACTAGTCTGCTCCTGATGAGCATTGTGTTCTCCTTGATTAACATGCTCCCCCTCAACAGTAGCATTCCTTTGAGAAGTAATAGAGATTTCTTCTGGAGAACCTTCATCATCAGTGGAGAGAATCTCAGAATCCTTAAGATTTCCAAATTCCAATTTGTCATGGCTTTCATCAGTTTGTGAAATTCCAAACTTCTTGTCATCAAATGCAACATGAATTGATTCCATAACAATGTAAGTTCTGATATTATAAACTTTGAAGGCCTTTGATGCTGAATATCCTAGAAAGATTACTTCATCCGATTTGGCTTCAAACTTTCCAAGTTGTTCTGGATGAACTTTCAAGACATAGCATTTACATCGAAAGATGTGAAAGTATTTCACACTTGGTTTCTTTCCTTTGATCATATCATAAGGTGTCTTACCATGAGCATTTACCCAGGTACAATTTTGAGTGAAACATGCAGTGTTGATAGCTTCTGCCCAGAAATAGGTTGGAAGCTTTGCATCTGCAAGCATGGTTCTTTTTGCCTCTATGAGAGTCCTGTTCTTTCTTTCTACTACACCATTCTGCTGAGGTGTTCCAGGTGTAGAAAACTGTTGAGTAATTCCATTTTCTGCACAATACTCCTCCATTGTAGAATTCTTGAATTCTGTACCATTGTCACTCCTAAGTACTTTGACCTTGTACTCAGAACTATTCTGAATATTCTTGATAAGTTCAATGATTTGCTGAGGAGCTTCATCCTTTTTGTGTAGAAAGATTACCCATGTGAACCTTGTGTAATCATCCACTATAACCAGAGCATATCTTTTCTTGCAGATAGACATAATGTTTACTGGACCAAACAGGTCAAGATGCAGCATGTGAAATTGTTCAGTAATTGAATTTTCTGTCTTGCTCTCGAAAGGGGTTAAATGGCTATTTGGTTACTGTACTATTCAAAAACTTTCAATTGGGTCACTGCCGTTAGTCATTGCCGTTAACTTTAATGGAAAAACGTCAACTTTCAATTAGGTCATCAGTATTAAGTTTAACTTTCAATTAGGTCATTGGTATTATAAATTTTTGAATAAATTTTTAAAATTTGAGAATTTTGAATTAATTTTTTTTTAATTTAAATTTTTGAATAAATTTTTAAAATTATTAATTTAAATTCTCAAAATTCTCAAAATTTTATTAATTTAAATTAAAAAAATTTACTAATTTATTCAAATATTTCGAAATTTAAAAATTTATTCAAAAATTTCGAAAAAAATCAAAATATATTTCAATCCAGAGGGAGAGTAATATATGTCTATATGTGTGTATATTTTTGGAACTACTTGCAGTCAAACTAACTTTATAAAACGCTCGCGATTCCCACAAAATTAACTCGATTTAATAAGTTTATATTAAAAAATTTCGAAAAAATTCAAAAAATTCAAAATTTCGAAAAAATTTAAAAAATTATTCAAAAAATTTAATTCGAAAAAATTTAATTCAAAATTCTCAGAATTTAAAAAAAATTAAAAATTTATAATACCGATGACCTAATTGAAAGTTAAACTTAATACTGATGACCTAATTGAAAGTTGACGTCTTTCCGTTAAAGTTAACGGTAATGACTAACGGCAGTGACCCAATTGAAAGTTTTTGAGTGCTTTATTATGCGATTGAAAACTTTTTTGGGTTGGTGACCCAATTGAAAGTTTTTGAATAGTACAGTGACCAAATAGCCATTTAACCCCTCTTGAAAGTAGTTCTTCTTTGTTTTCCAAGCTGACAAGCATCACAAAGTCCATCTTGCACATAATTTACCTGAGGTAGGCCTCTCACCAGATTGTGTTTCACAAGTTGATTAAGCTTCTTGAAGTTAAGATGTGAGAGCTTCTTGTGCCAATTCTAGCTTTCTTTATTTGATGCCTTGCTGTAAAGACATCTAACAATTCTTTTAGATGTATCACCCAAGCTGGCTTCATAGATGTTACCATGTCTCTGACCAGTTAGAACAATGTCTCCATTTTTCATATTCAAGATTTTGCATCCTTCACTGTCAAAGATTGATTGGTAACCTTTATCACCCAGTTGACTTATGCTTAAAAGTGTGTGTTTCAACCTTCAACCAGTGCTACATTTTCTAGGATGACATTCCCCAAAACAGTTGAGCCATATCCCAGAGTTTTTCATTTGTTGCCATCTCCAAAAGATATTACTGGGCCAGCTTTCCTCTCAAACTTTGTAAGCAGGGACTTCTTTCCAGTCATATGTCCAGAGCATCCACTGTCCAAGATAATTGAATTCTTTCTTCCTGTGCCCTGCACACAAAAAGTAACTAGTTAGAAGTTTTTAGGACCCAACTTTGATTGGATCCTTTCTTACTAACTTTAGAAATAATATGCTTTGAAGATTTTGCTTTTTGATTTACCTGTTGCAGAGTCTATCTTAGACTCTGATTTCACAAACTATTTTATACTAGGAGTTTCAGATTTTAGAGAATAATAATCATAATACAGTTCATGATATTCTTTACACATATAAATGGAATGAAGTCAACTACAACAAGGATAACAAGCTTTTTGTGGTTAGTATTGAATTTTCTGAGTCTTGGGGAATCTAGACTCAGTTTTCCAAGAAGGTTTTTGATTACAGTCTAGGGCTAAATGATTATGATTTCCACATTTGTAGCATTTCTTCCTAGGTGCATCAGGTACATTCTTGTAGTTATTCTCTTTATTAATACCTTCTTTTACATTCCTATTTCTCTTGATCTTGCTAGACTCTGAAATACCTTCTAGTCTCTATTTCAGCTGAGACTTAGACAGAAAGCCTATGTTGACATTCTTAGGTTTTTCTAACACTCTCTCATCTGAACTACTATTGTTAATTCTTTTGTGCACAACTGGGGTACCTTTCGAATCAACAAACTTAACATGATTAGGTTCAGAAACTTTCTGCTTACCTTCAGATTTAGATGTGCTAGCTTCTTGTTTCCTATCATTCAAGACAATAGCTACAGGAGTTTCACTTTTATCCTTTTCAAAACCTAAGCCATAGACCTTACCAAGAATTTTATTTTCAATGATTCTTTAGTCTTTTTACCAGAATTGTTAATGGTTTTCATCATCTCTCTCTCTTCCTCTAGTTCCTTTCCCACATAGTCATAAGCCTCAAGAATAACACTATAATCATGCTTAGCTTTATCAGAACTTAACCTATATTCTTCCATTTGAATTAACTCAGATTCAAGAAAATTATTTCTATCAACTAATTTATCATTCTTAATCTTAAGTTCATCTCTTTCAATAGTAAGAATTCTAAAATTAGTCATAAGATTCTTAAACTCAGCATGGATAGATCTAATTTCATCAGACTCTAAGATATCAAATGAGTCAAGAGAGTGAAGTGATACCTTAACAGAAGATGAAGAAGTTTTCTTTGGAGATCCAGGCTTGTTTGAAGCACTTGCCATCAAAGCAATGTTGTCATAATCCAGTTCATCTTCAGAATCACTGAAATCTGCCTAATCCTTCTATGTGACCATGAGTGCATTACCTTTTCCTGAATTCCTAGGCTTCTTACACTCACAGGCAAAGTGTCCAAGCTCACTGCAATTAAAGCACTTGATCTTGGCCTTATCAAGCTTGATAATTGTACTTTTGCCTTTGTCACTCTTCTTCTCCTCTTTCTTTTGAAAAGATCCTTTACTAAATATTCTCATGTTGAATCTTCCTTTCTTGAAAGCTTTAGCAAACATAGCAAAGAGTTCCTGCATCTCTGATTCAGAATCACTATTGTCAGAGTCTATATCTGCAGTCTCTGACTCAGAACTTCTTTGCTCTTCTTCTTCCTTGAGTCTCTTTCAGTAGATTCATACTTTTCTTCTGGAAGCTTCTTTGATTCAGATAGAGTAGTGAGTGCAACAATTTTCATCTTTCCTTCACTCCTACTCTTTTTTTGCTGCCTGTCAAGTTCATAAGCCCTAAGTTTTCCATAGACTGCCTCTAATGATATTTCATCCAGATCATTAGCTTCCTGAATTGTAGATATCTTTTCGTTAAAGAAATCAGGCAAGGCTTTCATGAACTTAGTATTCATATCCTCCAAGTCATAATATTTGTCGTGCATTGCCATCTCATTGATTAGTTTAGTAAACCTATCAAAGGTATCAGTAAGTGACTCACCAGACTTGGATCAAAGTACTCATACTGTTGTATGAGAAGTGTCCTCATGTTCTTCCTGACAGGCTTTGTTCCTTCACAATGAACCCTTAGATTGTCCCAAATCTCTTTAGCAGTCTTACAAGATAGAACATAGTTAGTGAGAACAGAATCAAGACTGTTGAATAGTATGTTTCTCACTTTAGCATCCATAAGAACGTTCTCCTTGTCCCTATCTGTCCATTTAGATTTAGGCTTCTCTGCCGTGTGCTCTGGAACAACCTTTCCTTCGACAGTTGCTTGAGGAACAACCCTTGATGGAATGAAAGGCCCATCTCTTGTTCTGTCAAGATAATCAGGATCTGTCGCTTCCAGGTGATGCAACATCTTCACTTCCCATAGAGTGTATTTGTTTCTCTTTAGCATAGGAATCTTAGTATTACCATCATTGTAACCAAACAAGATTGCGGATCTTTATGATTATTCGAAATCAACCTGCTCTGATCCCAATTGTTAACTCGAATAACTTGTAGAAGGGGGGGTTGAATACAAGTTATATAATCGTGTCTGATTTTTGCTTGATTAGATGAACAAGAACAAGCGAATAAATCAAACTTTTTGTATTAATAAAATCAAATACAAAATCTACCAAAGGTGTACAATACCTTTAGCAACTGCTGACAATACAAATCTCTCTCTATTTGTTTTGAACTCTCGAATACAAACCTTATAATAAGCTCACGTTCTCGAACTCTACGAACTCACTAGCTCTTTTTATAATGATATTGAACGAGTATTTATAATGCTACCTATCAACTAATAACAGAAAGTAATGATCTATACATGAGACTGTTCTTCCGTCCAGTTGATAGTTTCCATCAATAGAAAATTCTTTCCTTCATGATATCTTCTTGCTTGTTCTTCAAAACAACGATCCTGTTTTATAGCACTTTCCAATTTCTGTAGCATCCATAATGACATCATCAGTAGTAAGATTGATATCAGGATTTCACCTTGCATCAGGATTCGACATCCATCAGTATTTGACTTGTCATATCAGGATCTTCTCTCAGTTCCTGAAATGTAGTCCTTGACACACTGTTCCTGACTTAACTCTACAGATCACTATCTAATGCATATATCCTTTATAAAGTGCTAAATCCTTTATAAGATCAGGATATACAAGAAGTATATGCAAATTCTATTATTAACATCACAACTCATGAATTATTCCTATCATTTTACTTAAACTTTTCCAGTAACAATGTAAGTTCATCATCTTCCACTTCTGCCATGTTTATTTCTTGTTTCATATCTCCAACTCATTTTGGTTTCCTGCATTCCGCTGCATAATGACCGTAGATGTTGCAATTATAGTATTTGATTCTACTCTTGTCTCTGCCCCCACGTCCCTTCATGTTTGTCGAGGTATCTATGACTCCTTTGTTTTGACGTTTCAGCCATTCCTCTCGGGTGTAAAGAAGCTTCCCTTCTTCACTATCCCTCTTTTCCCATTCTTCTCTGGTGAGCATCAACTACCCTCCACTTATTTCAACCTTTCCTCTTAATCTCTCTTCATGTGCTTTGAGTGAACCAATCACTTCCTCCACGATCATCGTTTACAGGTCACCAAACTGTTCCATAGTCGACGTAATCTGTAGGAACTTTGATAGTACAGCACACAACAACTTCTTGACCACATAGGATTCCTGTATATTCTCTCCAAAATCTAGTATGTTCGTTACCAGACCATTCAATTTCATGATGAAATCATCCAGCTCTTCATTCTCTTGCATACTCAAAGACTCAAACTCTATCTTTAGCATCTCGATTCTTGCCTTCTTAACCTTTTTTGCACCTTGACACATAATCTTAATTGCTTTCCAAGCTCCCCCTGCCATTTTCTTTTTAGAAATGGACAAAAGCATCTCCTCCGGTATGCCTTGGTAAATCATGGCCAAGGCAATCTTGTAAGTTTTCTCTTCAATCACATATTTTGGGTCACTTGATTCCACTACTGTCCACACTCCTTGAGCTTGCATAAAAACTCGAATCTTGAGGGCCCAACTCGTATAGTTGGTCTTGGCTAACATTGGCTACGTTAATCCAACCGAACCTCCTTTCACTTTGGCCATATCCATGTCGTCTGTCTTTGGCATATGATCACTGCACACCAAGCTCTGATACAAATTCTTGTAAATAACCAAACGTATATGTATATGTATATATATATATATATATATATAGTTGTTTAATATAAATCTGAGAAAACAAAGCGCAGTACTTGCACGTTAAAGACTTGCCTTTTTCATTAAATCCAGAAATATAAATTAAATAGAAAGAAACAATACCAAGCTAAAAAAAAGGAAAGAAAGAAACTACTTTCCTAAACAGACTCCATTACTTCTTTTATTCTTGATCGTACAATATCTCCACGACTTGCACGATCAGCTAAGGCCTTGACTAAATAAAACTACTGATTCTTATAATAAAACAAATAAACATGACAAGTTTTAGATTAAAAATCCAACATATGGGCGAAACCTATTTATTCTGCATGTATACGTTCAGTTTCTTTTAGGAACACAAGATAATACAATGTAGTGCTATAAAGTATTTTGGTCTTCTATATATCAGTTTTCGATGTTGTTTATTCCTCGGTTATCATTCAAAGTCTTTTGTTTTCAACATGGTATCAAAGATACCGATCTTTGTGGCATAACAATTTGATTTTTGAGAAGAAGCTCCAGATGAGAAGGTCGATGGCTGAGAAGAAGCCCCTAGAGAAGCCTCAACAATAGGATCAAACAAGAAGAATGATTTTGTTATTAACAGGAAGTGGATATTTCACTACAAGAAAAACTGGATCAGACAACTGTTTTTGCCCGTTGTCTGATGACCCCTTTTCCTGTCGTCTATTGAGATGCCGTCTCATATCTAGATCAGACAACATCACACAAATCGTTATCTGATCGTGTACAAGACAACATACCTAGTTCTGCAATGTTGTCTGATACCTAGAAACAACAACATTCGGTTGAAAAATGCTTGTCTGAAATCATTTGAGACAAGTGTTTTCAAAACTATGATTGTTGTTGTTCAATCAAAAAGACAATGGCTTTTGAAATAAAAACCGTTGTTCTGTCGTGTGCGACACAATGGTTTTTAGAAACAAATGCATTGTATGAGTGCCTGTCACACAACTGTTTATTATGAAGGAAACCATTGTTGAAGTTCCCTACATACAAAGCTTTGCTTATCTTAAAGTGTTGTTAGAACTCCGACACACAACGGTTTATTCCTTCCAAATGCTTGTGTTTATTGTAGTCATATAATGGTTTTTCTTTTTATGTGTTTTATGTGTTCTCTTTCAACAACAGTTTTTATTTGTGTTTCTTGTAGTCAGATAATGGTTTTTTCTTTTTATGTGTTTTATGTGCATAGAATAGACAATGGTTTCTTGAAACATGTCCACTGTCCGATGATATTTTCCACAAGTGTTTCTAAAAGATGATAACATTGGCTAATGGTAAATGAAACAACACTTTTATTTACAACAAAAATTAGAGTTTATACAGTACTAGCAACTAACAAATATTCATAACAAAAACTACGTACCAATCAATATTCATCGCTACAAAGCTACTACCGGTACCAATTCCCAACAAAGTACCACTACCATCGTCTAAATTGTAATGTTAGAATGAGATAACTCAATTTCTTTACCTACTTCTCTAGCTCTATTTCTTCTCTATTTTCTTTATAGTGGCAGGAGGCTGAGAAGAAGTTTCATCAGATGTCTTCTTAGGCAAAGCAACACCTTCACCTTCAACCCTTAACAGATATGACATACTAACCAATGCAGTTCCAGCCAGGGCGGCCAGAACGGAAAGGAAGTTAAAAGATAGAGCTGTAGAGACACTGAATCCAGACCTTACCAAAATGTCAAAGTCACCAATCTGCAAAAGAAGAGGAAATCAAAGTGGTAAACAACAAATAAAAAACAAACAATTGAAATTTTGTAGTGTCATTAATATCGTACTATCTGCAAATCATCAAACTCCAAACATAACAAGATACTGAGTCTGCAACATGTTGTCGGCCTATTTGTTAACTCAAATCATACGTCCAAATTAAATTTATTAGTCCTTATATGCAAAAGAACTATTGATCTAGACTGACTTAAAAAACTAGTAGCAAATATGCACTTATTTTAGCAACTCAATTCAAATTTGTTATGAGGAAAAAACCACTACTACATTTATTGGTCCATTTGTAATGCTTTCTTTTTTAAAAAAGCATATCTGTTATCATTACATATTTAAAGAAACACAGTTGGTGAAAGTTATCAATGAGTCCTCAACTAATTTGCAACACTTAAAAGCCACTGCACTAGGCTGTAACAGCTATAACAGTTTTAGCTTTTCTCACTTAGAATACACACTCTTTAATCTGATAAAAATTATTCAAGTAACATAAAGATGCAGAGTGGAGAAGCCAAACCTCTTGAGGAAGCTCATGAGCAAGCAAGAAGAGAGTTCTAGACCACCCACCTACAGATCCATAAAGAAGAAAAGCACTCCCCAAAGCCATCCCATCAGTAAAATTGTTCTGCGGTGTTAAAAAAATAAAATTATGCAAGTCAAAATTGTCCAACTTATTACTTCTGTACCTACAGTCCAGGTTAACATAAGGTATGTTGTAATTTTTTATAGATAGAGTTCATATTAATATTCTTTTTAACGTGTTACAATAAGTCAAGTAAACTGCAAACTAGATGAATCGAAAAAGAAAACAAATTTGCTCAATGTTGTAGACCGCTAAAAAAAGTTGTACAATGTTGTAGCTATAAAGATACGACAATGACAAGGTAAAGCTGCGAGAAATTTATATAGAATTGGAAAACTACAAAATATGTTAGAATTCTGTAACTATAAGCATTTATAAAAAAATATGAAAATAATTACATCTACGTATATTATGAAGCTTTTGAATTTTTTGGTATGCATATCAGGCTCTAGCAGAATTTTCCTGTAACGTTGCAGAATTTTGGACTTTGCGAACTAGGTAGACACTCTTGTAATTTCTTGTTTGTTTCGGGCATTTTAAGGCACAACTCCTTCTGTAGTTATAAAACTCATCTTCTTAGGTAATTTGCTCTACTACATTCGTAACAGTATTTTATTTACCGTCCAATTTATGAGTTATGAATTATAATGCTGTTTTTTATCCCAATGCAAACTATGCATCTTTCGTAGATAAGTAAAATATGGTATGTTACTTTTTCTGAAACTGCATACCACATGAGAGTATATCACAGACTAGTATAACCCAATCTCTCATGAGAATGTTGTGTTTATATACAGAGGGAATTATAGACGAAAATGTACCTTCCACCATAACCTCTTTCCATCACCATTATGCTTCCATTGTTCATATTATGTAGTCCTTCGAATTGCTTCACTATCCATTTGTACCACCTCATTAAGAACACTCTCAATGTTCAACCATGTGATACTATTACCAGGTTCATGTATGGACTCTGTTCACCAGGTGGCTGAAAGCGTCCCACATCATGTCGCTTTTCAACATTTCTCTGAATCCTGCAGCTCTAAGTAAGGTTCTTTCAATCATAGTTCTATTAGTATTGTACTCTACTTTAACACCATCCAGATTCAAATAACCAAGCAATTACTCAATCATACCTGTTATTCTATCGTAAACATCTCCTGCTGATTCTCCATTAGGAAAGTGATAGAAGAAACGTCCATAAAGGTGCCTAGCAGCTTTTTGAATTTTCATTTGTTCACTGTCTTGGAAGTTTCCTGCATAGAAGACAAGGGTTAACAGTCTGAAAAAAGGTTCAGTAAAAAAGTGGATATTGTGAATACCACAGAGAGAGAGAGAGGGGTCAAAGCGAGAGAGAGATTAAAATACGTAAATCCAAGAACCTCCAATTATGAGAATAGCCAAATCGGAGAACCCCCAAATCGATGAATAGAGATGAAGATAGAGAGAAACATTGATTTTGATGTAAGTTGTGTGTTTGTGCTTGTTGAACGAATCAACCTAAAAGCTTAGTTTTGAGCAAATAGGGTTCATGTTTGTGAGAGAGGTGAGTAATTGAGAGATGGGATGGGGATGCGTGTTTTTGTGCCTTTGTGGGTGTGGGTGACAACAGGAGGAAGAAGACGGTGGGAAGTAAATTATTTATTTACTTTTCACAATTGTTTTTATTTTGATTATTTATTTTAAATCCGAAATTTAGTTATAAAAATGCAGAAAAGTTATTTTATAAAACTGTATTTTAAATTCAGTGAATTTCTGGATTCATTTTGCTTGATTATTTGTTTTTAAAAATCATTTACCTATTTACTTTAATCGGAAACAATTAAGGATTAAATACTTTTAATTATTTAATTAATTTCAAATAATGATTAATTAATTTAATTATTTAATAAATGTGAATATTTATTAAATAATTTATTAATTGACTGTTAAGTGATTTTAATTAATTCAATTAAAGTTATTTAATTTATAATTATTTGTTTAATAGTTTCCAGTGATTTAAAAATAGTGTAAAATTGTTTAAAAATGTAGAAAATGATTTAAAAATTCTAGAAAATTCTAGAAAAATTTCTAAAAATCTAGAAAATGATGTGGAGGTACACTACGCCATAAGTGGGCTACTGTAATGCTTTTTTGTAAGCGTTACACAAATAGTGTTACAATAGCTAGTAAAGTTCATACCTATTGTAACACCGCTCGATTGGTGTTACATTAGCCATATATCTAGTGTTACTCTGAAATTACGGTGTTAGGTGAAATGTAACACCACACCGTGGTGTTACAATAGGTAATACTAATTTTTGAATTTTACTATTTTTTTTAAATTTTTAACCTAAAAAATGTTAATTTATTTAAAAATCACATTATTTCTAAAATATTTCATTTTTTTAAAATTAGAATTTACCAAATAAATGAGTTATTTTTTTTGATTATTAAGAATATTTATTTCTTATTTTTTCAGGTTCTATTTATTTACTAAATTTAAAATGAAAAATTCTAAAAAAAATTAAAATTTCATAAATATATTTATAATAATATTTAATGGCACGCAGATCGGTGAAACTTTGCAAGCGGCAAAAAATATCGCCCAAGCTAAAATTTCAGTCTTAACCCTCCAACTTGTCACTCTTTCTCTCTCTCTCTCTCTTTCCACAGTCTGCTATCCCTCTCTCTCTCGTAAAACAGTCTCTCTTTATTTATCTCCAATTTTCTTCATTCTCCGTCCACCACTCATTTCTTACAACCCTAAAACCCCAATTAATCGTTGTCCAAGATGACAAGCTTCGAGTTCTTCGTAGTCTCTTCTCCAATCCTGTTACTACTATACAACTTATATTATCCCTTCTCAATATGCTCATAAGGTACTAATTTTACAGATTTAGAGCTTCTCAGTTGATTGGGGCTTGGGTTTGAGCCTTAAACTTCTTCAAATTGGGACTTCCTTAATTTAGGGATTTTTCAAATTAGGGGTTCTTCATTTTGAGTTCAATCAATTTGATTTCTTCACTAATTAGGCTTAAACTTCGACTAATTGATCTCTCTTTTCGATTTCAGGGATTCTCGGTTGGGGCTTTGGTTTAGTGGATTTCGGGCTTCTTTAGTGGCTTTCGGGCTTCGATTCGGAGGTATTACTCCCTTTCGAGAATATTCAGGATTGGGCTTGTTATAAAATGGTCCCTATGAGAAGAACTCTTCAAAGAATTTCAGGTGGCTTACTTTTGATAAGTTCTGTTTGTAATCCTTTAAGTTTCTTGACTACTGCACAAATTTCATTGGCATAATGGGTATGTCTGTTATATGTATACCTATGTAAATCGTAAATACACTCAAATCTAGGACATATAACTTATATGATGTAAATTTCATTGGCTTAATAATTGTTTTTTTCTTAAGTTGAAATTGGCCCGTTGCATTCTCTGATATCTATATCTCTGAAATCATTCTTAAGTTGAAATTGGCCCGTTGGATTTTTTCAGAGTACCTTTCATGTGATCTATTTCTTCAAAGTTTAAGAAAAAAAATAAAAAGTGAACATACAACAAACTTTATAATTAAAAAATGACGCTATTTTAATTTCTCCAACAGTCCAACGGTCCAACTGGGAAAATAGCAGCTCCTTGAAGAATAACGAGGTCTTTTGTTCACTAAATGTGTATGTAAATATGTCTGTTGTTCGATATTTGATGTTTGTTCCCGTTTCATGAAATTGCAGAACCAAACTAGGCATAACGTTAAGGTATTAACAGCGAAATCTCCACCTTCTGATTCTAGTTGTGGTAATTCTGAGCTACTACATGCATGATTGTTTTTTTTAAAGATTTTGCTTTCCCTTCGGTTTTGTCTTAAAATTATTCACAAGGATGTTGCCTACAAATAAGATTTTTCAAGTAAAGTACTCTTGACCAGTTCTGATAAGAGAGTTTGGTAAACTCATCTGAAATTGTATAATGCGGTAGTCAGGGTGTTTAAATTAATTTGTCACTAGGCAATGAAATCATCTAGTTACATATAAATCTATTTATAATATTTAGCATCCCTCACCGTTATTGGCTGCACCTACATATCACTTGTTGATTAAGAAAATGCTGACTTGTGATGGTATATAAACTGGATTTTAGAGTAAGCTCCAGAAGTCCGAAAGGAGAACTGCTGCATTTGATCAAGAACCAGATTGGACAGAGGATTTTAAGTAGCTTATCTTGGTGCCTTCGGTCACAGAAGATGAACAGTCAACAAGCTGCAGCAACAAGCCTGCAGGTGAATAACACGGTGAAAAATGGAAAATCGATACAGTTTGCAATGTTGTTTCCAGTTATAAAACCGCTACTTGATAGAAACAGATCCATGCAACTCAGCGTCCTCTATGATAGACTAAATGTAACACTTCAACACTGATCTTTTTTATAGCCATTTCACTTATTTTTTGCTACTACATTGACAATTTTAATCATGCTGCTTCAGGAAAGAAAAATCTCTAAAGATGTCTTTGTAAAGCAAATGAGAGGTCTTGTGGATGATAGCATACTCAAGCTGGCAGTGAAAAAGTTGCAAGAACAGGTACACGATAGAAAAGTTAACAAATGTAATCCATCTACCAAAATAATAGATTGGTAGTCTTGGTTTCTTCATAACTATCTTTTTCTAAAAGCATTTCTACAGCCAAAATTGATAACTTGTATGGCATTGAGGTGTTGATTAAAAATTTGGAGAATTGGATAGCTCGAGCCCTGAAAGCTGAGAGCTCAAACTCTGAGCTTGCTTCAAAGCTGCAGACCTGCGAAGCCATTTACAAAGCGAAGCTCGAAGAGTACCAGTCTGTCCACAATGCAGAGCTCAAGATATGGAAAGAAGGCAAAATCTACGTGTGGAAGAAATGCGTAAAACTCAAAAGAAGGTTTGCACTTTTATATTTTTTTTCTCTTCAGAGTATGATTTCGTTCTTGTGAGCAACTCGTTTACCCTCCAAATAGCTCACTTTGACTATATTAAATTTGCTTTTGTTTCTACTCTAGGACGAGGAAAATTTATATCTGAAAGAGCAACTATGGGCTGAAGTTAGGAAAGGCCTTGATAGACTGGAGGCAGCTTGCCATGATATGACATCAATACTGCTTGGTCTTGGAATCAATGTGAATGGCATAAATGGGGTAAGTGGACACTTCCAGTACCGCATTATATTTGTGACATAAAGCAAATGAGAACTAATTGACCACTTATATATATATTTATGCAAGCTAGAGAATTCCTTCAGTGAATCATCATTTCTAACCAAATATTATAATTTTATCCATTTTTTATGTGATTCATTTTTAGGCTTGAAGAATGCTTTACTTCTTGGTTATTACTGCTTTCCGTTACGCCCTCCAAAGATAACTAGATAAGTAGTCATTCTTAAACTTCAACAAAATAGAAACAATCAAAACAGTGCATAATCATAATCAGTCTGATTTACTTGTATCAGACTAAATTATGTTTTGTATCATAATCATTATGGCGTATTAGACGGCGTGCTATAGTCCCGGCATTGCATCAGAAAGTATGATAGTGTTCTGTGGTATATTCAACTTTTAAAAGATTATATTTAGTTGTTAATATCATTCCAATATGTTGCTTTCTCAGTATGTGACTGCAATGATAAACATGTTTGGACAAGCAACAGATCGGCTGTGTAGAAAGCTTGATGCTGCTGCATCTGATGCAGAGGATGTGGAGATGGAGTCACTTTTTTCCCGTTTAACATTGGATATTATTGGAAAAGCAGTCTTTAATTATGACTTCGACTCTTTAACAAATGACATTGGAATAGTAGATGATGTCTGATAGTTAAGTACTTAAAAAGGTGAATTCAGCGCTTGAGTTGATAAACGGAACACTGGATGATCTAATTGCCATATGTAAGGTAAAGCGCCCGATTCAAATTTTTATATTATCATTTTATCAATTTTTATTTTCATCTCTTCTATCATTGTAGAAATAGACATTAGGCTCCACATATACTTTTTATATGCTAAATTTCAGTTCTACCTAAATCCAATTGTCTGGTGTACAAATTAGGCAGGCTACAGTCTGTTAGCTTGGCCCAACTACTCCTGTTCTATTAGCTAAAAGCAGCTAGAGTGAAACCACATCTCAGCACAAACATATGGACCAGTCTCCTTTTATATGTCAATATACTATGAAATATGATCTCCGAAATTACCAGAACTTTCTTGCTTGGTGAAATATTAGAAAAAAAATCTAAATCATGCAAATGCAGGTAAAGATGCCTAGAACTATTTTGTTAAGAAGAGTATACAGACAAAACTTAAGAGCGGTCATGAATTACACATACTTAGGAACATACCATATGTCATTTTAGTAGGCAAAAGTAGTATTTCACTATTTGTCGGCCGTGGTTTTTTAAGATTTATGGTGGTAATGTATGTTTTGAGTTTGACCAGATTTGATAAACAAATTATTTGTATATAAAGTAATTATTTAATTTATAAGTCATGCCTGACCATCATTTTCCTACACTCTTTAAAAAGCAGCCCGTCGTTTGTATTTCCTTACTTTCATTCATGTTGGCCATACACTTGGCATTTCCATGTGCCTTTTGCATTCCCTTTGTAAGCATGTTTTGTTTCTGTCACTTAGTTTATCGATTCAATCACTAGAAGAAAGCACTGTTATGATTTACTTAGTCTGATTTACTAAATTATGTTTTGTATCATAATCATGTTTTATATTGCTTATAGTTCTTGTCAAAGTACTCACACTCCCTTTGACAAAGCAACAGGTAAGACATATTCTGTTTCCATGTCTACCAGTCAATTTTCTCTTTAAGAAGCTTTTGGAATGTAGTTGTAGACCAGTTATGGCAGTCATGCACTTTTTATCTGATAAACACTTATTAATCCTTTTGGCTGTGTATAGGTGGAGTCAACATTAGCGATGCAAAACCTCCAACCAAAGATTAAGGCTATCCAGCAAAGATATGCAGGAAATCAGGTGAGGTACATGTTTAAATTTCTAGATAAGAGTTTGATGCTCAAACTTACAACATTTTAGAGGATTAGATGTACCCTTCTGTGATATCATAAACTACAATCATAAATTTCTCGAGCTGCGTTTATAAGATTTCATAACCAGCTAAAATTGATTTGAAGGTTTATTACTATCTGATGTGATATTATTCCCAGGCCAGAATATAGTAATGTAGTAATATCTGCAACGTTCTCTTTTTTGCTTCTTTGTCTTCAATCTTATGTTTAGTTCCTTACTGGCTTTGACATATCTATACATATAAACAGGCATCTTTCTGGAGCATCTCTGCCTACAGAAAAATCTCTTGCAAGTAGAGAGGCTTTTATAGCTGCTGCAGCTTCGGAAGCAATTGCTCTAGCAAGGGAAGCTGCAAAATCTATATAAAAAAGCTCAGAGGGATCATTCTGGACTTTCTGATGGTGATGAGTTTGAAACATCAGATTTACTCTGTGTACCAGTACTCTAATGAAATTATGTGTTCTGAAACCATGGTAATGGTTTCGTACTTTTAAAATTTAGACTTAATCGTATGTGCTTGTTGGTTTAGAATTATGTTGGATTCCTTTTGGAGGTTTGGTTGGAGTAGTATGGAGATGGCTTTTGGTTTATTATGTAGTTTGGAATTAATGTAGTGGATCTTGTTGTGTTGGCTGGAAATATTATTAATGCAGAGCCTACATTTCAAAATTTCAAAAATTTACTGTTACGTTTGCTTATTGTAGTGTTACATTTGTTAATATATAGTGTTACAATAAATAGAAAATAATGTTACAACAGATAAAAATAGTGTTACAATAGAGGCTGGTGACGTGTACACAGTGTGCCACGTGGTGCCACATGTGTTGCCACGTGGTGCCACGTAATGCCACGTATGCACATGGTGCCACGTCTGAAAAAATTGAACTGAGCTATTGTAACACTCAAAATGTGTTAAAATTGGGCCCCTGGTGTTACAATAGGTGCCTATTGTAATACTTTTGCTACTGTTACAATAGAGAAGAAAAGTGTTACATTAGGGTATCTATTGTAATGCTCGTAAACGTAACGCCTCCTGGTGTTACAATAGATCTAATGTAACGTTTTTCGGGCCTATTGTAACATCAGAGAGGCGTTACATATGCCCATCTATGGCGTAGTGGTATTTAAAAATATTTGGAGTCAAGTTATGCTTAAAAACAAGTCTGATTTCTAAAAATGTTGTTGTGCTTTATATCACACAACATTTTTTATAACAAAACCGTTGTATGATTTTTTTCATTATTTCCCACCAAATCTAATTCAATTATTTCATTTCCCACCAAATTCAATTCAAATTATTTCATTATTTCCTACCAAATTCAATTCAAAATTTTCTGTAGTTCCGATAACGGTTTCTTGAAAACTTGTCTGAAGCCTATTCAAACAATACTTTTATAAACTGTTATCTATAGTTATCGCTTTGCACAACACAACAATTTAAAATACGTTGTCTGATAAAATCATTCAGACAACACAATATCATACCGTTGTTTGAAGACGTTTTACATAACAGCGAGCAAAAAACACTTGTCTGATTTCAACAAATTGCAACGTTGTCTGAAGTTTATTCAGACAACTGTTTTTAAAACCGTTGTACGAAGCTATTACTTTGCCCAACACGACAGTTAAAAGCGTTGTCTGATTAAATTTTTTAGACAACGGTTTAAAAACAGTTGTACAATATTGGCTTAGACAACACTTTTTGGAGTCTAAAAATAAACAGTTGTCTATTAAATCTGGGCGACACTTATTTCCGTGAGCGTTGTCTGATCAGTGTCGTTTGTTTGCATTTTTCTTGTAGTGTTTAGGTGCTGACTATGTATATATGTGTAGTTATGGTTGGTTGTTGCATTGGCTATTGCAAGGTCTGGCCTGTGTGTTAGGAGGAGTGCATGGATGTGAATGTGCAATGCTGGAATGTGTGCAAGAAGTGCATACATCGAAAGCAACATGATGTTTCTGATAGCAAATTTGCAAAGAAGAAAGCAACATAGGTGTTGTTGAAAGCAAATGTGCAAACATTGTCAACTCAGGAAGAGTGGAAGGGAGAAGAGCCATACAAGCTGATTGTGTAAACCTTGTCTGAGTGCAAACAAGAAGAAAGCTAAACGGGCTGGTGTTGTAGAACGTAACGAGCCAAACAGGCAGATAGAGAAGCATGCCAGATGGGCACCGTGGAACTTGCCAAATGGACAAAGAAGACATGTGGTTATGACGTTTAGATTGAGGGAGAATTTGTTGGAATATTAATCTAAACATATTTAAATTAATTAGCTGTTATAATAAACTAGCTATTATGTACCGCAGTAGTAGGAGCTAGAATGGGTCTTTAGCGTAGTGGAGTAATTATAGGAGAGTTATGGAGTAGTTGATTTGTTTTAGGATGCTGGTAGATTAGTTCTTATTTTCCAGCCATCAACTTGTATGGGCTAAGCTTATTTATTCTGCATGTATATGTTTAGTTTCTTTTAACAACGCAAGATAATACAATGTAATCCTACAGAGTATTTCGGTCTTGTACATATCGGTTTTCCATATTGTTTATTCCTCAGTTATCATTCAAATCTTTTATTTTCAACACATCGCATGAATTATTTTTTGTCAATAAAGATATGAGATTGTGAAAAGAACATATTTTGGTGTAAAATAAAATGTATATGATTCTAGTTATACAATTCAAATATTTGAAAAAAAATAGATTAAAATTGGATGTTGGGCCACAAACGAGTCTTAACTTCATAATAATATGATATTTTCCGCTTTCGATTTAACACACATGGAATTGTTCTTCCCACAAATAATGTGGTACAGTTTCCAACAATCTACTCTTTCACATATCGAACCGGACCCTTGTTGAATTACCACGATTTGGTGTGATCTGGCTCCTTATATATTGATCCATATGTCAAAAGTCTATCTGGCTTTTTTACTACCCCTGGACCTATACTGGAAGGCTTATTTACATCTCATTCTGGGGTAACCCATCTGCCTCATCATAGGCTGAAATTGGAGTACATTAAGATTGTTACAGATCGTTACAAAAATATCTCTGATATCAGTTGTTGGACCGCAAGCGAGCCTTAACTCCACAATATTATAATATTTTCCGCTTTAGGGGTTTGTTTATGGACATCACCCAAAAGGTTTCATTTAATGTAAACTAGCATCTTATTAGCTAGCAATCTACCCTTTTTATAAATGATGTAGGAGAACTTCCAACAATCTCCCCTTCTACACATCGGAATAGACACTTGTCAAGTTCTGCCTCCATGGCGTCTGATCCGACTCCCCCTTGACCCATATTAGAAGTCCATCTAGCTCTCTATAACTGATCCTGGTATTAGCCATATGCCTCTTGCTAAGCCAATTTGGGGCCCATAATCTCACCCTTCAGATATTGGGCTCGACACCTACCAATTTTGCCTTCATGGTGTGTGATATGGATCCCCCGTAATCCATACCGGAAATCGATCAGGCTCTCAAACTCTTCATAGGCCCATACTCGAAGGCCCACATGTTTCCCTTTTAACTCATCCTAAGGTAACCGACCTACCTCTTTCTTGGCCCATTTGGAAATAGGTTTTATATCAAGGTGATCTCCCTTATTTTTAAAATATCACACCTAGCTACCCGATCTCAATGGCGACTCATTCAAAACACTTAAATCATTATATATATCGCTCCATTAAATTTAGAAAAAATATTAACAGAAACTTAACAGAATGCTAGTTACAAGATAAAGTGTACTCCACATAACTCATATAATTAAAATAAATCACGATTACATATGTAAAGGCACGTTGAAACATACATATGAACATAGATACCACTACTAAAAATTTGCTAGTAGACATCAGTTTTTGGCCGATGTCTTTGAACTTTCCTGACCGATGTCTTTGTTGGTGATGTTAAAAGTCCCAATCTTAGACATCAATTTTTGGACGACGTCTAGTAACATTATAAACATCAGTTATAAATACATTTTTGATGTTCATGTCTATTCTTCTTGGTTCAACTGAATGAGGTTAACTTTTTAATTATTTTAGTACTGGTATCAGATGTTATTTAACAAATGGCAGACGTAGATTAGTTCGACACATACATATGTTTTTTTTCCAAAATTAGATGTCTAATCCTTGATTAACATCAGTAGATATTATGAAAACTAATGTATAATGTCACATTAGACATCGATTTTAGACGATGTTGAAGACATCTATTACATTGGTTATTTGTTTTTAAAACCGATGTCTAAGGTCCCTTAGACATTATTTTTTGCCGATATTTAAGACTTCTACAATATAAGTTTCTTTTAAAGATAAATAATATGTATGGCCCCATTAGTACATCATTTTTTTATGTCTTTAATCGATGTTTAAGTTATCATTAGACATCAATTTTTATTGATAATTGGTTGTGTATGTAGTTATTAGACATCAGTTTTCTATGTCTGACATTTAAAACTAATGTTGTTGTTCATATTGCTACAAACAAAAAAATATTATAAAAACTACTACCATCAACAAAAATAGACATTCAACCAATGCCATTCATTTACAACCATCCATAGTTCATTCAAACATACATTCCTCCCAGCCAAAATCCAAAACAGGCATAACCATACCTTAACCAATCTAGAATGTCTATGTCGAAATTAACTAGCCAAATTCAAACATTACTGTACTAGACATTAAATCCACAAAAAAAATAAATCCGCAAAACCAATAGAAAGGTATAGCTACTGTCCAGAAACCCTTAGAAAGTTAGAACCAACATGCACTAGTACTGAATTGTCCATCCAACAACAAAACCTGATCCGACAAAAGTAAAGTCAAATACGTTCTTGAAGAATTGGAGTGCCTCAACATGCATCTCATCCAGATCCGCATCATTGTAAGTTTTTCTAGTCTTGTTCAGCCACTACAAAGTGCAAAAAAAAAATCATTTAACACAAACAGAAATGGCCTGGTTCATAACCTTACTATATAATTATTATGTCCGAATATATTACTAACTTATGTACTTATAGAAATTTCACCGCCAAAAAGAGACACACAAAATTTTACCTTTGTGGCAAAAGTTAATCCCTAATCCTCTGTGATCTCTTTCATTTAACGCATTACAATGTAACCGCATTCATGGCCACCAGGTTGTTTCGGAGATCCCTATTTCAATTTTAAAAAAAAGCCACATATCAGGCCTTGGCAAATTAACCAACATCTTTAATTATACTGTAATGGAACGAAATGTAAAATTACATACAGCGAGAAACTTTACTTTCGGCATCTTGTTGCTCCTAACAGTTTCGGCACTGAAAGACTTCAATTCACTACAAAAATAAATTATAAAAAACAAAATTACTCCATGTCAAAATCGAGGAATGCTTCCAAACTCATCAAAATCTTTAAATTAAATTTTACCTTGTTAATGCTTTTTTTAGTGCTGGAAACTGGACTGGATTAGGCAATGGATTGAGAATGTAAATCTCACCATCCCAAATAATTGTCAAAATCCAATGCATACTATTTTCAATCAAAAAAAGGCATCACAGTCAGAAATTAAGAAAAGAAGATCCAAGTGTTGGTATTTTATCAAAGTTTTAGATAAGTTAATATTAATATCACGATAATTTAATAGTTTCGAATCAAATGTTTGATCTCAACATTGTAGCAAAAATATATGTTTAACCTTGATTACTTAATAAATTAATAAAATTTATCGACCCTCCATTATAATTTACATTTACTATTTCTGCAAATTAGATCCAAGTGTTCAAATTAACTTATCTAAAGATTACACTTAGTTGTGATTATGCGGCAAGAAGAACAGACGATCAACATTAACCTCTATGAGCCGTTTACAATGTAGCCTTCAAATTCAGTGTGTTGAGGTTAAATGTCAATCCTGGATCGATAAAAGCAAATGTATCTGATTCATCCGTCTCACTTAACTCAGTATGCAGGTTTCTACAAAAAAAGATTAGCATTATAAATGGTACATAAATAAGTAAATTTATATACAAAAAAATATGTACTTACAGCATATAAGCTGAGATTATAGCTTGGCCAATCATTTGGTACTCCAATAATGATAGAATATTCTCATGCAACAAAAAAATGGTTTTTTCATGTCCAAACATCTCCTGACGACATGGAATCTATATTGACATCCCATAATTTTTCATCCAGGTTATTGCATGTTTAAAGAATAAATTAAAGCCTTTCTGCACTTTCGATGTAGGCTTTGCATCAGAAAATAGGGTCTTCAGCTTCTGCAACTCACCCTTCTCACCCTTCTTCCTTGATAGCACCGATTCTTTTTTCTTACTTTGTAATCAATCAAATCATAAAAACATAAGCACGTATAAGTTTCGATAGATCATGCATGCATTGGAAGTGAAAATGTATTATTGACCCGTAAATCATACCACACCAGCAACTGGGTAGATTATTAATTCCTCAAGCCATGCTACATGAGAGCCAATAACTTGTAGGACAGTCTCAATTTCTCCGGGTACTGGCACTGGAATTACTGCCTCTTCTTTGATAAAACCTTCAACAGAGACTCGTAGACATCTAGGCGGAATAGCCTTTCCATGAATTTTCTCGTCGAATTTACCATGAGGGGGAAAAGCAACACCAAAAGCAACCTTGTTGTTTATTTTGTTTACCGCCAACTCACATTTTTTACCATCCTAGAAATTTTATAAATAAACGTTAAACCAGCTAATGGAAACAATAAACAAAATATGGTAGCACACAGGTTAAATTATATTAATTAATTTCACTTTTATCTCTATAGAGATAGAGATGAATAACAACACGACACAAATTTACTCGGAACTAAAATTGCTAATTTTAATAATAAAGTGCAAAACATAAATAATATGCGCCATCTAAGCGTAATTTACGCTCCTATCTATTTTTTTACCAGATTTTCAGGAGGTGGAAGAGGAGTCTCAATAGAGACACAATCTTGTTCATTACCATCCAACACCAATCCTTTTGCATATGTCGGTTTTGTCTTAGCTTCTGCTAAAGCTGCATCTTGTTCGACACTTGCTTTGTCAGACACTATTGGTGAATGAAGATTGGCTTAGGAATTCTACATCTTCTCAGCCAACTCCAGATTCTACATCTTCTCAGCCATCTTTCAATCACGTGCCATCAACTCTGACTTTGAGATTCAAACCTTTTTCTCTCTTGGTAATTTGAAGAATTCTTTTGTAGTGATGAACCCTCCAACTACTCAAACCCTTCCCGAATGCTCAAGAGTTTCCAATGCAACTGTCAGAACATCTTCACCTGTAGTGTGTTAAAATTCATTCTTGAGCTTGGCTTCTAGTAGGGTAGCCTATATATAGACATGAAAAGTGTTAACATAAAGCATCATGTTATTGAGAATAGAATTATCATAAATAATTATCATGATAGGAGGCTTACAATTCTTTTGCACACTTATGCAAGATCTTCATCCATCACACCGTTCTTTGGTTCTCGAGCCTTCTTCTAAAAAATTGCTCTGTCGGGATCTTCTTCGGGATCCAACCTTCCAGACTTAATCTATTAAAAAAAAAGCAACAAATTAAAAATATAAAAAAAAGATATAGTATGAATAAAAAAAAGATTATTCTTATTACCACTTCATTCTTCAAGCCAATGTAGCCCTTTCTTGACATCCGATGAGGATATTTTCTCTTACCAACTCTGAAGGGTTTCGAGGCAACAAACGCAGCGGAAAGCAATAATTAAAAATAATAAAATCGAAACCCTACCGCAGGATCCATGCAAAAACATGATATTTAATTCGGAATTAGATGATTACCTTAAAGAAGCTTTACAAATTGATGACAGATGGAGGTCCAAAGCAATCACCACGCAGCCCTCTTCGAGATCTACGTTGCCAAAGTAGTCCACACGAACGCTTGATCGTCCAACGATCACCGGAGCCGGTACTAGCCGAAGAACATGCCTATCTCTCTCTCTCTCTCTCTAGCCTCTCATACGTTTTTCTCTAAAAACGATTTCCAAAAGTGTAACCCTAAACAATACATCATAATGTATTTATAGGGAAGAGAGATTGGGCTAAACCCTAAATCGAATTGGGCTTCTCCAAACCCATTTTATTTGGTTTTAATATTAAATTCGAATTATATTTAATTATAATTAAGACTAGCTCAATTAATTAAATATCCAATTTCAAATTTAATATTTTAATTTAAATTCTTAATTTAAATTAAAACTCCTTTTAAACGTTCTTATTGTGTAACCCTTTAGGTTATTATTACGTTGGCAATAATTTTAATATCCAATAATAAAATTATAAACAATGAGCGGCATCTAGTAATACATCATTGCTACCCAAGTAATAATAATTGGTGATCCAATTAAACCTTTCGTGATTAATGTTTCCATGTAATATAATCCTAACCATATATTATAGATTAAACTCGAGGCTTGTCATTAGTCATCCTCTTCAATGTTTAATCCGGATTTCCTTGATCAATGAGTAGACTATTAAAACAAATCAATATTTGAGCATGGCCATGCATTTTCATAGTCTCACTCAATCAAGAGGCCAATAATATCTCTCCTAATAATAGGAGGGTTAAATCCTATATCTATCATTCATATTTCTCATGCGACTCATAATATACCCGATCTCCACTTTTATCATCACTCGGTCAAAGGTAACTTTTAATGTAGTCAAAGTATATTAATCCTCATATAGAAATATAATGATGTCAAGTTTAAGGATCATTACACCATTATCACTGTGAGTCTTTCTAATGACCTTATTAACATGTAGAATCTCACAATGGGTTAATCCAGTGCCATGTATAATATTACATGCACCTATGTTATTGACTTTAGTATCACTATACCTATGACCAATGAGATGTGGTCATCTATCAATAAACATACTAATCTTTATGCATTATAATTGTCCCTTAATAATAATGCTCGATTAGGGATATTTAGGAATATAAACACTATTCATATAATCTCATTTTTAAGTCACATACTTAAAGATATAGAATACATGTTCTATATTCCAAGGACATTTATTACTCTAACATTTATATCGCAGTAAATTAAGACATAATAAATTAATGTAGAATAATCTATAGAACATAATCAAATAACAAAATAGTCTTTCCTAGAAGCACAACTACATTGTCTCTAGGGCACTAACACTATCAATCTCCCACTTGCACTAGAGCCAATCACCCATGTATCTAATACCCATGGAACTAGTGTGACCTTCGTGCTTCTGCTGCGACAAAGCCTTAGTCAGTGGGTCCGCAACATTATCATTAGTATGTACTTTACATATATGCATATCTCCTCTCTCATTTATCTCTCGAAGAAGTTGATATCTCCTAAGTATATGATTTTCCTTGGAATGAGACCTTGGTTCCTTAGCCTGCGCAATGGCTCCATTGTTATCGCAATACAGATCAACTGGATCTGCGATCGATGGAACCACACCAAGTCTTCTAATAAACTTCCAAATCCAAACAGCCTCTTTGGCTGCTTCACTGGCAGCAATATACTTAACTTCGATTGTAGAATCAGCTACTGCCTCTTGCTTTGAACTTTTCAAGCTTACATCACCTCCATCTAGACAAAACACAAATCCAGACTGGGACACAGAATCGTCCCTATCTTTTTGGAAACTAGCATTATTGTAACCTCTTACAACCAGCTTCTCATCTCCTCCATATATCAAGAACGAATTTTTAGTCCGTTTAAGGTACTTAAGAATATTCTTGACAACTATCCAGTTACCCTCACCTGGATTAGACTGGCATCTACTCGTCATGCTAAAAGCATACGAGACATCAGGACGAGTACATATCATTGCATACATTATAGAACCAATTACCGAAGCATATGATACTTTACTCATACGGTCCTTATCATCTGATGATATAGGACAGTTTTCCTTTGAGATCACTATCCCATGAGACATTGGGACATAGCCCATCTTCGCCTCTTACATCCCAAAACGATGCAATACTTTGTCAATGTATGTACTCTGACTTAAGCCGATTAATCTTTTAGATCTATCTCTATAAATCCTGATCCCTAAGATGTAGGTAGCATCGATTAAGTCTTTCATCGAGAAACTTTTTCCCAACCAAGTCTTCACAGCCTGTAGAGAAGGAATGTCATTCCCTATTAATAATATGTCATCTACATATAATACTAGGAATGCCACATGGCTCCCACTAACCTTTTTGTAAACACACGACTCATCCTCATTTTGTATGAAGCCAAACTCTTTGATTGTTTCATCAAAACGGATGTTCCATCTCCTTGAGGCCTGCTTCAATCCATAAATGGATCGTCGTAACTTACAAACCATTCTATCAAACCTTGAATCGATAAAACCCTCAGATTGTGTCATGTACACTGTTGGTGTATACTGAAAATATTTATTTGAAGTATTTACATTTATTTCTGGCCGGTTTAATTGAGAATCATTTAAATGTTTACATGTTGTCTAAATATTATATATTGTGAATAATCTAGTATCAAATGGGATACAGAATATTAGATTATTAAATACGGTTTATATAATATAATAAGGTTCACAGCACAGGTGGAGTTAGACAATCCACTGGAATGGCTGTAGTATTATTTAGATTAGTTTATATTGACTAATAAATAATACTAGTATACTTTGTGTATATTGAACAAGATCAAATTTAGAATTGTTCCCTTATACTGATTAAGAAGGTGAACTAAGATTCTATGTTATTATTAATGCTTAGGTTCTTAATCCGGAAATAATAATTGACACGTATATATTATTTACATGCTTTGATTTATATATGAAATAATTCTTGTGAATTATTTCATTATATTTTGGGTGATGAAATAATATATATGGTGGGATATTATTTATTGAAGGAATCCATGTCCTGATAATATTCGGTTAATGATGTCCCCTTGAAAGCTCAAAAAGATTTAATTATGTGAAACCCTGCAGGTGGATTTATTCCGGCATAATTAAATAAAGGTTGAGTGGATGATCAAGGATAAAAAATATTAATTAAATGAATTATCAGTAATTTATTTAATTAATGGACATGCAATATTTTAAACATGGGGAATTTAATAAGCAAATAATATTGGAACCGAATTAATTAAATTACGGTATTAAGAAAGGTAGTGCAAATATTAATTATTTAGTGGATTGAATTAATATTTAATTAATTGGGCTAGGCTCAAGATGTAATTAGAAGGCCCAACCTAATTATTCATGATCCCTATTGTAGCCTATATATATTCCTATTCTCTTCTTGCTGGGGGTTGGTCGAAAAAATTTTGTAGCCACCCAGGAGCAAGAAGAGAGGTTAACTTGAGAAGACGAAGGCCACACTTCGCTCAAGGGAATTTGGGAATACAATAGAAGAGCGTGGAATCAACAGTTAACAAGGTGACTTTTCTATTCGTACTCGTTAATTTATCGTATCAAAAATCGCAGTGCCAAGATCTGATTGTCCCAACAATTGGTATCAGAGCCTGGTTCATTGGTTCTGCGAATTTTGATACGATGTCCATGTCGTAATTATATATGCATGTGTATAGTGGTGTGCTTGGATAATAATCTTTTGCAGGTTGTTTAGTATCCACTATTATGGCCATGTAATTTTAATTATGTGTTTGGATCCCACGTGGTTTAATCGTGGTTATTTTGTTTGGTTTCCACGTGGTTTATCGTGGTTGTAAAACACGAGGGTTGATCGTGTTAGAATAGATTTACAAAATTAGTTTTGTATTAGATCTATTTTTTTTTGTAATTGTTTGTTGGATTTTATTAAGATCCGGGAATTTTGTAACAATTATGTGCGATCGGAAATCAAATCGGAGAAACAAATTTATCCGCTGCGAAGCTGGTTGATGGCTGTGTTGATTAACTAAGTCGAACAAGAAACAGATCTGGTGACAACAGAAGCAGAGAAGCAACGTGCGCAGAAAAAATTCTGGCACAAGTCTGTAACGCAGGACAGTCCTGCGTTACCAGTGAGAAACCTGTGTAACGCAGGACGCACATGCGCAACAGGGCTTCCAGGACCTGTAACGCATATGCGTCATGCGCGACAGGGTTTTTACAGAAAAAAGTTTTTTTTTTCAGCAGAACAGGGCTGGAAATTTAATTTTTTTAAGGGCCATAATAGTGGAAAATTTTATTTTAATTTTTCCACTGATTTTGATTATTGCTTTAATTAATTAATTATGTGTGTTGTTAATTACGTGTGTAATTATTTTTTAATTGCATGTTTAACATAATTAGGACGACATGGACATTAATTTTATTTATTGCTTTAATTTTATGTTGCATGCTGCTATGTTATGTGTTCTTTGTATTGTTATTTTTATAACATGTAGACCTCGAAAAAATAACATAGGGCGATGCATCTAGATAAAATTCCTCAATTTTAAATAAAAAATTCTAAGTGGGTGAGGGAATTAATTAGGAATTAAATCCCATGGTCTCCATTATTGTTTGTATGTAATTTAACACCGAGACGAATATAAATTATATACATGCCACCCATCGTGGCGTATGATTTATGGTGTCAGGTAGTGTTATGGATATTACTAGAACAAACTTCCTAAATTAATTACGAATATTGAAAGGTATACATGCCACCCATCGTGGCGTACCAAGTTTCATAGAATTCAATTAATTAGAAGGGTACCACTGATTGAATATAGATTTTGATATTGAGAGAAAGGATGATTCTGTCTAGAAAGGGGTCTTAATTGATGCCTCTTGACAATGCTCCCCCCGATCTGGGAATTATCCTATTATCGATTATTGATTTGAAATATTTAATGGTGGTATCCAGTCTTTTTATTAATTTAAGATTTAATAATGGTATACACTTAGCTATGAAAAATAATATATAGTCCACCCTAACGTGGCGTATTATTTAGTAATGGGACCGAAGTAATATTTAAACGAATTTAAGTGGTATATATGTCATCCATCTTGGCGTACCAGATACTTATGGTGTTTAAATATTAGTGCATTAATTTTAATTAATTGTTAGAGGAAACCAATAGGATTTAAGATTTATGCAACTATCTGATTATGTGTTACATGTATGATTCTCAGGATTAGATCACTATGGGCTTTAATCCACTATTCACCATACTTAAGGATAACAAACTTACTGGACCGAACTATATTGAATGGAAACGTAATTTGGACATAGTGTTGACTGTTGAGGAGTACAAATTTTGTACTTATGAACCCAAGCCAGACCAGCCTGCTGAAGATGCTCCTGAAAGTGAGAAGGAGTATTATAAGCGGTGGATTAAGGCTGATGAGATGTCGCGATGTTACATTCTGGCAGCAATGTCGGGTGTTTTGCAGCATCAGCATCAGGCTATGCCCACTGCTTCAGATATGCTCTTTAATCTCAAGGAACTTTTTGGAGAACAGAATAGGGCTGCTAGGCAAGTAGCAATGAAGGCTTTAATGAACACTCAAAAGGTTGAAGAAACACCTGTAAGGGATCATGTTCTCAGAATGATGTCTCATCTGAATGAGATGGAGATCCTTGGTGCTGATATTGATGGGGAAACCCAGATCGATATCATCCTTATGAGCTTGCCCAAAAGTTTTGACCAGTTCCGCTTGAATTACACCATGAACAAAAGGATGTATAGTCTCGCGGAACTTCTGACAGAACTTCAGGCAGCTGAAGGACTCTTTAAGCAGAATGTTCAAGTGAATGTGGCCGAGAAAGCTTCTTCATCTAAGCCGAAAGGTAAGAAGAAGAAAAAGGCTCAGACACAGAAAGCTAGAAAGATTGCTAATGCAGTGGGAGTTCAAGGTGGTGTGAAAAAGCCTAAGGGCAAGTACTTCAGGTGCAAGCAGTCAGGTCACTGGAAACAGGATTGTCTTCTTCCTAAGAAGACAAACAATACTGGTATGTCTCTTTCTCTAGTTACAGAAACATATATAGCGGCTATATCTACGAGCACTTGGTGTGTAGATACAGGAGCCACTGACCATGTTTGTAACTCTATGCAGGGGTTCCAGCAATCCAGAATGCTTAGAGATGGCGAGATATATGTGTTCATGGGAGATGCTACGAAAGTAGCAGTAGTTGCAGTTGGAATAATTACATTATCTTTTGGCGATGATAGGATTTTGGTTTTGAACAATTGTCTTTATGTACCTTCGTTTAGAAGGAATTTAATTTCGGTTTCTAAACTTGCCATGGATGGTTATAATGTTTGTTTGGATCGTAATGTTTCCATTATGATGAATAAACGAGTTATATGTTCTGGTACATTGCAAGACAATTTATATATTATTAATCCTATCCAACCAATGCTGCAACATAAGGAAACTAATAACATTCTTTCTAGCTCAAATAAAAGAAAGAAACCTTCTGAATTGAACCAAACATATCTTTGGCACTTAAGATTAGGTCATATTAACTTGAGGAGGATTCAAAGACTGGTAGTAGATGGGCCATTAGGCTCGTTGGCAGTGGAGCCATTTCCGGTTTGTGAATCCTGCTTGGAAGGTAAGATGACTAATAGGCCTTTTAAAGCAAAGGGGAATAGAGCTAAAGAAGTGTTAGAATTGGTTCATACTGATTTATGTGGACCTATGAGTATCCAAGCAAGAGGAGGTTATGAGTATTTTTTCACTTTCATTGACGATTATTCTATATATGGGTACATTTATTTGTTGCGCCGTAAGTCTGAGTGCTTTGAAAAATTCAAAGAGTACAAAGCAAGTGCGGAGAAGCGACATCTTGGAAAATGTATCAAGTCACTACGATCAGATCGTGGTGGCGAATACTTGCTTGGAGAATTTAGGGAATATTTATCAGAAAATGGGATCACATCCCAATTGTCTGCACCTGGCACACCTCAGCAGAATGGTGTAGCAGAGAGAAGGAATCGGACTCTTTTAGAGAGTGTTAGATCGATGATGAGTTATTCAGATTTACCCAAGTCGTTTTGGGGATATGCTATAGAAACAGCAGCTTACCTTCTGAACTTGGTACCTTCTAAGTCAGTTCCCAAGACTCCAATAGAATTGTGGACTGGTAGCAAACCAAGTCTAAGACATATTCGGATTTGGGGTTGTCCAGCACACGTGCTGAACAAGAACGCGACCAGGTTAGAATCTCGTACAGAAGTAAGGCTGTTTGTAGGCTATCCCATGGGAACGAAAGGTTATTCATTTTATAGTCCTACGGATCGAGATATCATTGTTAGCACCAATGCTAGATTCTTAGAAGAAGACTATATAATGAACCACAAACCCATGAGTAGTATCGTTTTAGAGGAACTAGTGGGAGGGACAGATAATCCCCAAGTGCCAATAGTACAAGTAGATCAACCACAAGAAAATGCACAACCTGTCACTAATACCACACCGGTGCTTCGTCGTAGTGGGAGGGTTGTTCAACAACCTGATAGATTCATGTTTTTAGGAGAGTCCTCGGACTTGGTCTCTGGTGAACATGATGAGGATCCCAGGACATACGAAGAAGCAATTCTAGATAAAGATGCAGATCTTTGGCAAAAGGCAATGGAATCTTAGATGGAATCTATGTATTCTAATCAAGTTTGGGAGCTCGTGGAACCACCCAAAGGTGTGAAACCCATTGGATGTATGTGGATCTACAAGAAGAAAAGAGGATTTGAGAAAAAGGTGAAAGCCTGGAAAGCACGACTTGTTGCGAAAGGGTATACTCAGAAAGAAGGGATCGATTATGAGGAAACCTTTTCGCCGGTTGTTATGCTTAAGTCGATCCAGATTCTTTTATCTATAGCAGCTCATCTCGATTATGAGATTTGGCAAATGGATGTCAAGACAGCTTTCCTTAATGGAAGTCTTGAGGAAACCATCTATATGCAACAACCAAAAGGATTCATTAAGGATGGCCAAGAGCATCTTGTTTGTAAGCTTAAGAGGTCTATTTATGGACTAAAACAAGCTTCTAGGGACTGGAATATTCGTTTTGATCAGGCAGTCTAGTCATATGGATTTGATCAAAGTCCAAGCGAATCATGTGTGTATAAGAGAAGTGAGGGTAATGCAGTGGTTTTTCTAGTACTGTATGTTGATGACATTTTACTCATTGGAAACAATGTTAAGATGTTGTCATCAGTAAAGGCATGGTTGTTCAAACAATTTGAAATGAAGGACTTAGGTGAAGCGGCATACATCCTTGGGATCAAAGTAATAAGGGATCGCAAGAAAAGGATGTTGGCTTTATCTCAAAGGCCCTACATTGATGAAGTATTAGCTCGTTTTAACATGCAGAACTCTAAGAAAGGTTTTCCACCTTTTAAGCATGGAGTGGCTCTATCCAAGGAGCAGTGTCCTTCGACACCTAAGGATATAAAGAGCATGAAAGCAGTTCCTTATGCTTCGGCATGTGGAAGCTTAATGAATGCTATGTTATGTACGAGGCCTGACATCTGCTTTGCTGTAGGCATGGTTAGTAGATATCAGTCGAACCCAGGTCAGGAACATTGGAGTGTAGTAAAAACTATACTCAAGTACCTGAGAAGGACTAAGGAGTATATGTTAATTTAAAAGGCCTCAGATCTATTTCCTTTGGGATATACTGATTCAGATTTCCAATCAGATAGGGATAAGAGGAAATCGACCTCGGGATATGTTTTTACTTTGGGAGGTGGAGCTGTTATATGGAGGAGTGTAAAGTAGAAATGCATTGCAGACTCTACCATGGAAGCCGAGTACGTGGCGGCCTCTGAGGCTGCAAAGGAGGCTGTATGGTTCAGGAACTTCCTTTTGGACTTGGATGTGGTACCTAATTTGCCTAGGAGCTTGACAGTGTATTGTGATAACACTGGTGTTGTGGCAAATTCGAAGGAACCGCGAGATCACAAGGCAGCTAAACATATTGAACGTAAGTATCATCTCATACGAGGAATCGTAAAGCGAGGAGATATAGTTGTGGCTCACATATCATCAGAAGACAACCGGGCAGATCCTTTCACAAAGAGCCTGCCAGCCAAAGTTTTTGACAGGCATGTGGAAGCGATAGGAGTCAGATGGATGGACACATAGTTTTTTGTAATAGTGGATTAAATAAATATTTTGAGTATAAGTGGGAGATTGTTGGTGTATACTGAAAATATTTATTTGAAGTATTTACATTTATTTCTGGCCGGTTTAATTGAGAATCGATCATTTAAATGTTTACATGTTGTCTAAATATTATATATTGTGAATAATCTAGTATCAAATGGGATACAGAATATTAGATTATTAAATACGGTTTATATAATATAATAAGGTTCACAGCACAGGTGGAGTTAGACAATCCACTGGAATGGCTGTAGTATTATTTAGATTAGTTTATATTGACTAATAAATAATACTAGTGTACTTTGTGTATATTGAACAGGATCAAATTTAGAATTGTTCCCTTATACTGATTAAGAAGGTGAACTAAGATTCTATGTTATTATTAATGCTTAGGTTCTTAATCCGGAAATAATAATTGACACGTATATATTATTTACATGCTTTGATTTATATATGAAATAATTCTTGTGAATTATTTCATTATATTTTGGGTGATGAAATAATATATATGGTGGGATATTATTTATTGAAGGAATCCATGTCCTGATAATATTCGGTTAATGATGTCCCCTTGAAAGCTCAAAAAGATTTAATTATGTGAAACCCTGCAGGTGGATTTATTCCGGCATAATTAAATAAAGGTTGAGTGGATGATCAAGGATAAAAAATATTAATTAAATGAATTATCAGTAATTTATTTAATTAATGGACATGCGATATTTTAAACATGGGGAATTTAATAAGCAAATAATATTGGAACCGAATTAATTAAATTACGGTATTAAGAAAGGTAGTGCAAATATTAATTCTTTAGTGGATTGAATTAATATTTAATTAATTGGGCTAGGCTCAAGATGTAATTAGAAGGCCCAACCTAATTATTCATGATCCCTATTGTAGCCTATATATATATATTCCTATTCTCTTCTTGCTGGGGGTTGGTCGAAAAAATTTTGTAGCCACCCAGGAGCAAGAAGAGAGGTTAACTTGAGAAGACGAAGGCCACACTTCGCTCAATGGAATTTGGGAATACAATAGAAGAGCGTGGAATCAACAGTTAACAAGGTGACTTTTCTATTCGTACTCGTTAATTTATCGTATCAAAAATTGCAGTGCCAAGATCTGATTGTCCCAACAGTACACATCCTTTTCTAAGCTCCCATTTAAGAAAGCGGTCTTGACTTCCATTTGCCAGATTTCATAGTCATAATAAGCTGTTATCACAAGCAAAATCCTGATGGATTTGACTATAGCAACCGGTGAGAAAGTTTCATCATAGTCAATACCATGAATTTTCTTGAAACCTTTCGCCACTAGTCTTGCTTTGTAGGTCTGCAAATTTCCATCCATGTCAGTTTTCTTCTTGAAAACCCACTTGCACTCTATTGGTTTTACCCCATCAGGTGGTGCAACCAAAGTCCATACTTGGTTTTCATACATGGAATCCATCTCAGATTTCATGGCCTCCAGCCATCTCTCAGAATCTGAATTATTCATAGCATCCTTGTAGGTGAGAGGCTCATCATTATCTATAAGCATCACATCGCCACTTTGAGTCAGGAGAAATCCATAATATCTCTCCGACTCATGGCGAATCCTACTGGATCTACGAACGACCTGTGTTTCTTGAGCAACATCGTTCTTAACATCTTGAGTCTCATTCAGCTCATGTTCCAACTCTGGTTCAACATTATCTTGTAGTTCTCGATCCTCATCGAGATCTATTGTCCTCCCACTATTTTTCTTAGAAAGCAATTCTCTCTCTAGAAATACAGTCGTTCGAGCAATAAACACTTTGTTCTCGGAAGGTTTATAGAAATAATACCCTTTAGTTTCTAATGGGTATCCTACAAAATTACATTTGTCTGATTTCGATCATAGCTTATCAGAGATAAAACGTTTCACAAACGCTTCACTTCCCCAAACTTTCATAAATGACACGCTATTACGTTTCTCAGTCCATATCTCATATGGTGTCTTTTGAACCGATTTTGAAGGAACTCAGTTTAGTGTTTGTGTAGCCGTCTCTAGGGCATAACCCCAGAAACTAATTGGAAGATCCGAATGACTCATCATCGACCGTACCATGTCTAACAAGGTACGATTTCTCCTTTTAGACACCCCATTCCATTGTGGTGTTCCAGGAGGAGTGAGTTGTGATACGATACCACACTCCTTTAGGAAATTCTTGAATTCCAAGCTTAAGTATTCTCCCCCACGATCAGATCGTAGAGTTTTTAAGTTTTAATACTTTTGCCTAATTGCTTTTCAACTTTCGCCTTATACTCTTTGAATTTTTTAAATGATTCGGATTTATTCTTCAAAAGATACACATATCTGTAACTACTAAAATCATCAGTAAAGGTTATGAAATAATAAAAGCCACCTCTTGCCATCGTACGTATTGGACCACATACATCACTATGTATCAATTCCAATCGTTGGTGGCCCTCTCACCTTGATCGGTAAAAGGAGCTTTAGTCATTTTGCCAATGAGACACGGTTCGCATTCTTCGTATGATTCAAAATCAAACTTATCCAAGTATCCATCCCTATGTAATTTGGAAATGCGATTCTCATTTATAAGGCCTAAACGACACTGCTAGAGGTATGTTTGATTTGAGTCATTTGTCTTAAGATGTTTATTACTTATACTATAGACATGAGTATCAAGATCAAGAACATATAAACCATTAAACAAACGTGCAACCCCATAGTTAACATTATTCAATGAAAATGAACAACCATTGTTCTGAATAAAAAATGAAAAACCAATCTTGTCAAAACAAGAAACGAAAATAATGTTTCTACAAATCGCAGGCACGTAATAACAGTCCTCAAGTTCTAAAATAAGCCCGGTGGGCAACGATAAATAATAAGTCCTTACAGCTAAAGCAACAACCTTTGCTCCATTGCCAACATGTAGGTCGACTTCTCCTTTCGCCAAAGTTCAACTTCTTCGAAGTTCTTGCACATTTATACAAATGTGGGAATCATATCCAGTATCTAATACCCATGATGAAGAAGTAGACAAATTGACTTCTATAACATAAATACCTGAATCAGAAATCTAAACAACATTCAGTTTCTTTAGATCCTCCAAATAATTTTGACAGTTTATCTTCCTTTTCACCTTATTTACACACATACAAGGCCTTGCTTGTATCAAATCTCTCTTGACGAGCATGTCCTTCAAACATACATTTAAGGTGCTCGATCATCATATAAGAATCAAAATTCTCATGTTGTTTCTGCAGCTCAGGACTCATAGTCGCAAGCATCAAACAGGTGACATCGGTGTCAACATCCAAATGCTTCTGATAAGCATTTCGTTGAGCCTCCATTGCACCTTCAGAGAGAGATCCAGGGCGTGGAATATATATGACATAGAGCTTTCGCTCTTGCTTGAGGACAATCCTCAAATTCCTTTGCTAATCTTGGAAGTTAGTTCCTGTCAACTTGTCCTTCTCAAGGACTGATCGTACAGAGAAGTTTATTTGAGTTGTTTGCCATTTGAATATCCACAATGTTAAAATGCATAAAATAATTAGTCTGCGGTATTATTAAGTTATGTTCAAGTGATTATTCATATATATTCAAAATATATATATCTCCCACTATTTTTATCAAATTAATAGCCCTTACTATTAATTCGGAAAGTATATACCATAAATCTTTCTAGTGAGCCAAGATCCATATTTCGTCATGTCCTAAGTCAACCACTGGTAGTCCTTAAAACATGATTATTTAGGTAGGCAACATTTGTCAATTATATCATATATAACTCTTGGATAGTTTGGTAGAACAACATTTGTTCACATAACAACAATTGTTCCTATTTATCCAATAAATCTTACCAAACTCTATGCTTCTAAGTTCATAATAGTTGAATATAACCATTTATTTTCACCTTATTATGACGACTCAGTTAAGTTAGACCCAATGATACAACGGTCGAATATAACCGTTTATATTCGTCGCATCTAACCACGATAGATAGGAGTCCCCTGCCACTGACAGCCCTTCCCCTTATCGATCTAGGATTCGATGAGTGTTCATTCATTGGAAAGCATTTGATTAAAACTTAATATTTTGTTAAGGGGTTTAGAAAATTTATAACGATCATGATCACGTCATAAAGAGATCCTCAATTTTTCCTTGAACCAAATATTTCAAATTGACATTATAAATTGTTCATTTCCTAGGTAGATGGAGGATCCCAATGGTCACACTTAATACCCATTAACCTTACGAATACCCATATCCGCTTTTGTCAGAAAATCCCAATTTTAGATATCAAAAACCCATATTTAATTCCGTGTTTTAAAAATCCATATTTCATAAACACAAGAATCTCATGATCGTTTGTTAATTTTAAAATCTTGAATCGTTACCTATTTTATCTTGTTTAGCAGGCATGGCATGGGTGTCGTATCTAATACATACATGATTAATCTAATTAAACATGCATCTTTATCTCTACACATACATTGTATCGCATACATTCATATATATGTAAAGTGCATAAATTAAACGTGTTCGGTTATGGCCCATCCTATGTGATCTTTTCAAGCTAATGAAAAGATCAAGGTCAATCTATGGTGGTTAACAAAATACAATTACATACAAGTCTTCTCCATTGCATCTTCGTGGGGAATCGCCTCCTTGCTTCCTTGTTCTTCTTGTCGTCTTTAAAAGTTACATTGAATTCTTGAAAAAGATGCTACACTAATAAACTTACAAGATGAACTCGAGTTACATTCGAGATTTATTAATTACAAGAAACAACGACATGCAAGTCGTATTTAGAAACCAAACCATAAAATCAAAACCACTATCCTATTGGTCTTAGGGCCATAACCAATCACCATGCTCATATAACAATTAAGAACATGTAACCATATCATATTTCAGATGATCCAATCAAAGAAATCATATAACACAAAAAGTCATAATCAAATCCTGATAATAATAAATCGCCGTTTTCAGGCACTAAACGGCGTCAAACGCCTTACAGACGAGTCGGTGATAGCTATGCTATCAGTATTGTTCAGACGGTCGTTTCCAATCAGAAAACACATATCGTTTGCGTAAATCGGACACTGGACACAGATTTCACCAAATCTACGCAGCGTATACAGAAATCGTATCGTATACAATCCCCATATCAAGAACAAACATAAATCATATATATATCAGTATATATACAGATTATATAATCATCATATGATCATCTCAATCATCATCAACATACAGTTTATACATATATATCAAAATCAACGCATCATACATGACAATCATCAAACATGCTCGTATATATATCAAAACTGTAACATATAACCGAATTAAAACGTTTTTACAAGTAGCTCTGATACCATTGAAGGGTTTCGAGGCAACAAACACAGCGGAAAGCAATAATTAAAAATAATAAAATCGAAACCCTACCGCAGTATCCATTCAAAAACATGATATTTAATTCGGAATTAGATGATTACCTTAAAGAAGCTTTACAAATTGATGACAGATGGAGGTCCAAACCAATCACCATGCAGCCCTCTTCGAGATCTACGTTGCCAAAGTAGTCCACACGAACGCTTGATCGTCCAACGATCACTGGAGCCGGTACTAGCCGAAGAACATGCCTCTCTCTCTCTCTCTCTCTAGCCTCTCATACGTTTTTCTCTAAAAATGAATTGCAAAAGTGCAACCCTAAACAATACATCATAATGTATTTATAGGGAAGAGAGATTGGGCTAAACCCTAAATCGAATTGGGCTTCTCCAAACCCATTTTTATTTGGTTTTAATATTAAATTCGAATTTTATTTAATTATAATTAAGACTAGCTCAATTAATTAAATATCCAATTTCGAATTTAATAATTTAATTTAAATTCTTAATTTAAATTAAAACTCATTTTAAACGTTCTTATTGTGTAACCCTTTAAGTTATTATTATGTTGGCAATAATTTTAATATCCAATAATAAAATTATAAACAATGAGCGGCATCTAGTAATACATCATTGCTACCCAAGTAATAATAATTGGTGATCCAATTAAACCTTTCGTGATTAATGTTTCCATGTAATATAATCCCTTTAACCATATATTATAGATTAAACTCGAGGCATGTCATTAGTCATCCTCTTCAACGTTTAATCCGGATTTCCTTGATCAATGAGTAGACTATTAAAACAAATCAATATTTGAGCATGGCCATGCATTTTCATAGTCTCACTCAATCAAGAGGCCAATAATATCTCTCCTAATAATAGGAGGGTTAAATCCTATATCTATCATTCATATTTCTCATGCGACTCATAATATACCCGATCTCTACTTTTATCATCACCCCGTCAAAGGTAACTTTTAATGTAGTCAAAGTATATTAATCCTCATATAAAAATATAATGATGTCAAGTCTAAGGATCATTACACCATTATCACTGTGAGTCTTTCTAATGACCTTATTAACATGTAGAATCTCATAACGGGTTAATCCAGTGCCATGTATAATATTACATGCACCTATGTTATTGACTTTAGTATCACTATACCTATGACGAGATGTGGTCATCTGTCAATAAACATACTAATCTTTATGCATTATATTTGTCCCTTAATAATAATAATGCTCGATTAGGGATATTTAGGAATATAAACATTATTCATATAATCTCATTTTTAAGTCACATACTTAAAGATATAGAATACATGTTCTATATTCCAAGGACATTTATTACTCTAACATTTATATCGCAGTAAATTAAGACATAATAAATTAATGTAGAATAATCCATAAAACATAATCATCAAATAACAAAATAGTCTTTTCTAGAAGCACAACTACATTGTCTCTGGGGCACTAACACTATCAAACTCTACGACTTTGTAAGTCATTAATTTCCTAAAACCAAATTTACATAATTGAAAATAATCACAATTTGTCCTACAAATTAATCATTAAGGTATGTAATTGAAAACAATATAAATTAAAGAAAAAAAAATCACATTTACCTTCAATTATCATAAAACCTCTGTGCAACAAACTTTTTCTAGGCTGACTTACCAACAATCTCATATTGCTTTGGCGACCTACTCAAATTCTTCTTCTGACCAAGATATGGTAGCATAAATTTATTTGTTAAATTGGTCTTAAATTGTCTCCATTTAGTGCCTGCAGACTTCAGGATTTAGTCCTCTAAATATGGTTTAACTTTGAATGTATCCTGGAGAACATATAGCATGTACACATCATAAGAAACTGTTAACTAATTAAAATTCAAGATCAATAGTTGTAACAAATAATACGAAAATTTATTATAATCTTAACACAAATAGACAAAAATTGGAGAATACCTGAACATCAAGCCAAAGCTTTTCTTTCAATTCAAGATCCACATGTGGCCAACTTCGAATGTCAATAGGGATCATTGTCCTAGCCAACATGCAAACATAAGACTACAGTTTAGGCATGTTACTCCCATTAGGAGCTCCCAATTCATTGCACGTGACTTTAAACTTTTTCCCGCGAACTTTCTTCACAATGACTTTGTACATGACACATACACTTCGTTTACCACCGTATTTTTTTTGTACAGGTTCAGTAGTTGTAATTGTGCATTGCCCTGAGTCTGACTATGGAGCTTCAGATGCATGTGCGGATTGTGAGACTTGAGGTTCTGTTGCTTTGACCTCTATCTCCAGATGCTTGATGGCATATGCAATTCTCTAACCAAGTGGATCAGCTAAGGTTTTTTCTGCTTCATATGAACTCGGTGGCAACAAATGATCTTTAGGAAGAAAAGAGCCAAGATTTTGAAGCAAATCAGTAAATGTAATATCACTAATACCTAACCTAGATTTCCAATTGTGTAATTTTAAGACTGACTCTAGCTTATTGCAATCACTTCCTTCAAACAGAGGTTGTTCTACATCAGTAAAAAACCTCTTAAAGTCATTTGTATCAACATGATAATCACCCTTATTGTAGGATGCTTTACATACATTCACTTAAAGGCTGCTTTATTGTAGAACTACTACCAACAGAAGATTTATTACTCCTAGAAGACGCTTCTTCATTCCAAATCCACTCAATATAACCCAAAATAAAACCAGCTTCATATAGATGTCCTCTAATTATTTTTATCGGAAACTTTTTAAAATTAGCGCAGCGTGCACATGGGCAAGGAATTTTTTTGGGGTTTTTTCCATTTTCCTCATCAAATATCAAGAATTTTTCGACACCAACTTCATACTCTAAAGAATCCCTATCAGCTTTGATCCATGACTTATCCATTTCAACCCACCCGATATGTCAATAAAATGTTCAATAACCACTAGTGATTAAATACTATGTAGTATGACCTATAACTTATCTATTATCTTCTTACTATAAACTATAACCAACAACATACACACATTTATATAACTACTCATTCCAATATCAAATAATAAACACACAAATTATAACAGAGCATATATCCAACAGACATAAAGAGATATAGTTACAAACATACAAACAATCAATCAATTTATGCAAGTGCAGTGCCAAGGCTAATTAAGCAGCATATATGAAAGCAAATATATACTCTCTCAAACATAACATTCATACTATAATTCAACTTTATATAAATGCTCATTAAGTTATCTTGAATTTACCATCTTCACTATCCCATTCAAACCAAACTGCATACATCACACCCAAAAGAACATTTAAACTACAAAATTAAACATTAATACATTTGTGTAAAATTTAACTACTCTTTCTCTTTATAATCCAACACATGCAAAAGATCATACATCCAACAGTTACCAAGTAGTACATAAAAATACATAAAAATGCTTATAACAAAGAAAAATACATAAAATGCTAATAAAAATGCTTATAATCAAGCATTGTTAAATACTAAATGATTACAAACAAAACCCCAAATTTTAAAAGTTAGGGTTTTTATTTTTAACAACCCCTAATTTATTTTTAACTAAATGCATGCTTTGAAATGATTAATATACATACAACTGCAACTTAAAAATTTACCAATTTGAGCTTTCGAGCTTCAAACAAATCATTTGAGCTTTCGAGCCTCTTCGAACTGAGCTTCGACTTGGTTTCTAAACAAAGTGAGAGACGAGAGAGTGGAGATAGAGTCCTAACTCAACACAAATTCAATTCCAAAGAGAGAGTCGGGAGAGTGGAGGGAGAGTCGGGAGACTGGAGAGAGATATGAGAGTAGAGAGAGGTGAGGTGAGAGTCGTGTGTGTGTGTGTATGTTAGTTTTTAGATTTAATTTTTAGTTTTATTTAATTTGTTTGAAGAAAAAATGAGGGGGGGATACAAAAAAATTGGCTAGGGGGAGGGGGAAACAAATTGGTTATAAGCGGGCAAATAAAAACATTAAGGGGGAAATACTTGAGAAGGGCGCTCGTCCATTTTTTTTAAACAACGGTTTAGACATTGGTTGGTAAATGAAGTGATTTCTGAATTTATAAAATACATCATTTTTAAAATGATCGATGTTAATTTGATTTTTTACATCGGTTGCAAATGTAACCAATCTTAGATCAGTGATGTCTATTGCAATTTTTTTTAGTAGTGTTAGTCTCCTCTTTAATGAGCACAGCGCTCAATGCTTGCTCAGATACTGCCAAGTATAAATAAATAAAGGATCTCTCCGGGACTAGGTTTGGCCAATAACGAGACTTCAACCATGTATTTCTTCAACTGTTCAAAGGGCTCTTGGATTTCTGTAGTCCACTCAAAATTCTTTACTCTCCTCAATGTTTGAAAGAAAGGCAAACACTTGTTTCTAGACTAGGAGATTGTTAGATATTGATTCAAGTGATGTCAGGATCTGGACTACTACTGATTAGGTACGGATGCTGATGTCATCAGTAATGCGATATTAGTATTAGGTTGCTATCAGGATTGGAAGCTGATCAGGATTACGTGAAGATTTACATCAGTCCCAAGATCAAGGAAGATTGATATATTAGTTCCTAAATTATAGGAAGGCCGCTATCATACAAGATATGTATTAAGAGTCGTATGTAATTGATTTAGTATATCTTGTAATTGATATTGTAGCTGTGTAATGTATAAACACAATTTAGGTTTTACATTTTAGTAATCGCTTACACGAGATATCTTGTAACCTAGCAGCTCTAAAGAACATCAGAATTTCTTGAGAGAGTTTGTAACAGTTTTATATCAGAGTTAATAAAGCTATTATTATATTCAACCCCCCTTCTACAATTGTTAATTACTGGGTAACAATTGGTATCAGAGCAAACTGATTAATTACAATCAGAAAAGATCTTAAGATGTCGACGAGCAAGTATGAGAGTATTAAAATTCCTGTCATCAAAAAGGATGAATACCTTACATGGAGGGTAAAGATGTTGATGTATCTGGAGGCAACTGATCCTAACTATCTTGATCGGATATATGATGGTCCATATATATCCCTAAGAGACTAGTTGCTAGAATAGATACTGTACCTGAGCACTATGTTGAGAAGATAAAGGCTGAATGGACTCCTGAGGAAAAGGCTGAAGTACTCAGAGATGCAAAGGTGAAGAATATCCTTCATAGTAGCCTTGATGCAATCATGTCAAACAGAGTGATAGCATATAAAACTGCTAAGGAGATCTGGGAAACTTTGGAAACTCAATGCCAAGGCACTGAATCTATCAAAAGAAAAAGAAGGGCTCTGTTGATTCAAGAGTATGAACAGTTTGATACAAAATTTGAAGAAAGCCTCACTGATCTGTATGATAGATTTCTAACACTATTGAATAATCTATCCCTGGTAGGTAAAGAGTATGAACCAGAGGACTCAAATACCAAGTTTCTTAGAGTTTTGTCTGAGGAGTGGGATACTCAAACCTCTATCATTAGACATCAGTATGATCTTAATGCTGTGTCTCTTGATGAAGTTTATGGGATGCTAAGAACCCATGATCTTGAGGTTCAACAAAGGAAGAATAAGAAAAGCAACAAAGCAAAGGCTGTTGCTTAAAATGTTGAATCAAAAATCAAAAGGAAAAGCTGTGAAGGTTTCAAGGAGAAGAAGTAGAGTAGCTGAGTCCAATACTGATGACTCATCATCAAATCCTGATGCCAATCCTGATACTGATACTGATGATGACTCTACTGATTCTGACATGATGGAAATGGTTGCTATGATAGTCAAAAGCTTCAAAAAGATGAAGTTCAGAAAGGCTAGAAGAAAAGGAAATTTTTAGAAGAAACCTTATGCTGACAAGAATAGGTACAAGAAGAATGAAGGCAAAGGCTGCAAGTTTGACAAGACAAAGATCAAATGCTATAACTGTGATGGAATAGGTCACTTTGCAACTGAATTCAAAAAGGCTAAGACCAAAGCTCTTATCTCATCAAGCAGGGATTGGATGGACTCTTCCTCAGAATTTGAAGAGGAAAAGGTGAACTATGCATTGATGGAAAATGTTGATGAGATTGCTGCTCCTCATAATAAGGTACCTGAAACTGTTTTTGATTTTGATACTGATAATGTTTCTGATTTACGATCATTCTTAAAGTCTCTGCACATTAGATTTAGAAGTCAATCTCTTGAAAATGCTAGAATTATATCTGAGATGTCAGAATTGTCTAAAAGAAATGATCATTTAGAAGCTGAGTTACTCTTTGTGCAAGAAGTACAAAATGAATGTGATAAGGCTAGGCACATTAAATTAGAATTGTAATTTAAATGTACTGCTCTTGAAAAGAAACTTGAAGATGCTAATGAAAAACTTAGAACCTGGACTCACTCTGGAACAAAGACACATGAAATAATCAATGATAAAAATTGGAAAGAGTGTCTAGGTTATAAAACAGAAACAGATCAGAAAAAGAATAAAGGAAAAGTTGTTTTTAGTGAGTCAACAAAACCAAAGATCTATAGACATGTAATAGACAACACAAAATCTGATATTAAACTTGTCAATTGTGTGTATAGTAAAGATTCCAATTCAGTTACTGAAAAGGGATCAACTTCTACTAAACAAAATACAGAGAGTGTGTCTAAAAATGTTAATTTGACAAATTCAAAGAATATAGGTCTTTTGTCTATAAAACAACTGAGAGACAGAATTTGTGAAGTTATAGATAAAAAGAAAGCAACTACTGCTAAGAGAAATAGAAATGGTAAAGTTGGAATAAATAAAGAGAATAATTATAAGTATATTCCAAATGCACCAAGGAAATCATTCTTTAACTGTGGTAACTCTAATCATCTTGCTATTGATTGTAGGAGGAGTAAAAAGAAGGCTACTGTAGTTCCTAAGTCTGACATTAGGAATAGATCAATATTTTATAAACCACAAAATCCATGTTTTCATTGCGGTAGTAAATGGCATTCTATTTATACATGTGAAGAATACCACAATTTGTACTACAATTATTATGAGCCTTTGCCTAAATTCAATAAGAGTACAATTTCTGGTAAAGTTAAGAATGTCAATGAGAAGCATGCATCTACTAACTCCGATACTGACAAGGCAAATTCTAATGGACTCATTGCTGACAGGACTGCTTTTATCAAAAAGACTTCTGTTGATAAAATGTTAAAGTGCATGCAAACAGAACCCAACAAGTGTGGATTCTTAAAAATTCTAACTCAGTTTTCTGTGTTTCTGGTTGCAGAGTAAAAAGAAAAATGTGTTGGTCATGGATAGTGGATGTTCAGTTCACATGACTAGAAACAAAACCCGGCTATCAGAATTTGTGGAGAAAGCAGGCCCAACAGTGTCTTATGGAGATGGCAACATTGGACAAACTTTGGGATATGGCAAGATAATAATTGGAAATGTCATCATTGATCAAGTAGCTCTGGTGAAAGGAGTCAAACACAATCTGCTTAGTGTTAGTCAAATCACAAACAGAGGTTATCATGTCAACTTTAATGATACTCATTTTGAAGTAGTCAGTAAAGCATCTAAAAGGATTGTCTTAACTGGTCAAAGACATGGTAACGTTTATGAAGCCAACATCTACACCAATACTGATGGTCCCTCCACATGTCTCATCAGAAAGCCCCTGTAGATGAAAGTTCGAATTGACAAAAGAAGCTTTCTCATCTCAACTTCAATAACATCAATGAGTTGGTTAAGAAAGATTTGGTGAGAGGATTACCAAAGGCTTTGTATACACCTGATGGACTCTGTGATGCTTGTCAGAAGACTAAATAGAGAAGGACATCATTCAAGAGTAAAACAGAATCCTCGACTGATGAACCATATCACATGCTTCACCTTGACTTGTTTGGACCAGTCAACATAATGTCCATCAGTAAGAAAAGGTATACTCTAGTCATTGTTGATGAATATACTATATTTACCTGGGTGTATTTTCTGCACAGAAAAGATGAAACTGTTGAGATACTTTTGGACCATGTGAGACCCATTGAAACTGGTACAAAGCACAAAGTCAAGATTCTAAGAAGTGATAATGGAACTAAATTCAAGAATTCAGTAATGGAAGTGTTCTGCAAATACAAAGGAATAGTTCAACAATTCTCTGCTCCTAGCACACCCCAGTAAAATAGAGTAGTTGAAAGAAAGAACAGAACTCTTATTGAAGCTGGTAGAACTCCCTAGTACAAAATTGATCTTTTACGTCGCCTATTATACGTCAGTTCCGCCTAAAGGCGACGTATATTCAACCCTTATACGTCGGTTCCCCCTAAAGGCGATGTATATTTACGTTTCTTAGAACTATTATACGTCGGTTCCGCTTAAAAGCGATGTATAAAACACTTATATACGTTGCCTTTGTTTAAGGCGACGTATAGGATGTACTTTTTACGTCAGGTTTGTTTAAGGCGACCTATTAGATATGTATTTTTTACGTCGGCTTTGTTTAAGGCGACATATAAGATATATTTTTTACGTCGGCTTTGTATAAAGCGACGTATAAGATGTACTTTTTACGTCATTTTTGTTTAAGGCAACATATAAAATATGTACTTTTTACGTCGACTTTGTTTAAGGCGACGTATAAGATATACTTTTACGTCGGTTTTATATAAGGCGACGTATAAGATATACTTTTTACGTCGACTTAACAAAGACGACGCATATATATATATATATATATATATATATATATATATATATATATATATATATATATAACAAACAATAAAGAACACCTTAGATCTAATAGATCTAATGCCCCTGGCGGGGCCACCCAATACAAAAAGTTGTTATTTTTTTATCCTCTATCCATCCAACAAAAAAAAACTGTTCATGATGACGTCATAATGACGTCATCAGTGACGTCATCATGAACAGTTTTTTTTTTTGCTGGATGGATAGAGGGTAAAAAAATAAAAACTTTTTGTATTGGGTGTCTCTGGCGGGGCCAATGGATCTATTAGATCTAAGGCATTCTTTATTGTTTGTTATATAAAGGTGTTCTATATGGAGCAATGGCCTATATATATATATATATATATATATATATATATATATATATATATATTATATATATATATATATATATTATCTTGAAAGAATATATGTTTTTTAATTAAGGACATAAAAGGTGAACATAAGTCTCCTCCTTTCTTCACCAACAGCCGCCGCCCTTCTCCTCCTTCACACCCTTCTCCGCCCCACCCTCCTGCCATTCACCTTTCATCCTTCACCCACCTTCTCTTCCTCTTAGCATATCGTATAAATCGATTATATCTATCTATATAAATATCAATATCAATATTAGATCGATTGATGTTTAAATTCATTGGGTGGTTAAATCGTAGGGTCGATCAACTTCATATCGATAATCTCTCTATAGATTATCGATACAGATCGAAACCAACAGTTTATATATATATATATATATATATATATATATATATATATATATATATATATATATATATAGGGGGCTACTCCAATACAAACCTCCTTAAAATACAAACCTACAAACCAAGCATAATCTAATATTTCAAGCTAATCTAATGACCAAACTAGGGGTACCCCAATACAAAAAATGCTTAAAATAATTGGCTCTATCCAACAAAAAAATAAAAAAATAAAAAAAATAAAAAAAATTCACTGTTCACGTGATGACGTGGCAGTGGATTTCACTGGTTAACGGTGCTTCGCACCTTCTTGTATGGCGCTTCGCGCCTTTATCATTCTAAAGTTGTAAGGAATGGCAATCAATGGTAAAGGCAATAGACGATTGACGGGTGTGTCGAGAGCCTTCGGCCCTCATGACTACCTAACTCATCCGTTTACTGTCTAAATGCTTCGCATTTCCACGGCAAGTTTTTTTTTTTTTTTTTTGTGGATAGAGCCAATTATTTTAAACATTTTTTGTGAAGGTACCTTTGGCGGGAACCTTAGAATAAATGAAATATAATTAATTTAGTGTTGGTTTGTAGGTTTGTATTTTAAAAGTGGTTTGTATTTGAGCACTTGCCTATATATATATATATATATATATATATATATATATATATATATGTTTATATCTTCCATTTTATTCTATTTTTATTGATAACCCTAATTTTTCGATTTAGGGCTTTTGTTTCAGGTGACCAAATCGATATGTGCTTAAGTATTCTATATTTTATTTTATTTTATTGCAATGTAGTATGAAGCGAATACTAAGCAACCACATCGGAGCTGGAGTTGTGTGTTTGAATCTTACGGAGTTGTATCTTGGGTCTTGTTAATTCTCAAATTGAGGTAAACGAATATAACTCATCCACTTTATCATTGTTAATTTGATTGATTGTTGTTATGTTTCCGTCCTGTCCCCCTTTGCCTTGTTCTCTCCTCTTGATTGTGTCCAAATTTATCAATAACTTTGTTATTCTTATGTTAATGCTGCTCAAGTTTTGCTTAATCCTAAACAAAACAATGATATTGGCAGAATTCATGTAAAGTTTCAGATTGTGGTAAACTAAAATAACTCATCGAATATGTGATTATCTCTGTTTCTTCGTTCTTATATAAACTGATTGTTATATTAATTTTTTCATTGTTGAGATGTTTATGTGACTGTCCTCTATCCTCTACCCTTTGATATGTTCTCTTGTGTGGACTATATAGATATTCAAATATCTAGATAATTATAGTACAGTTTCTACTACTTTGCACTGATGCTTATTTGGTATGACAAAATCTAATAATCTTATCTTGTTATATGTTTGTGCAAGGTTTGTTCTATGGCGGCAATAAATGAATATTTACCCCATCATATGATCTTCAAAAAATTCTCATTACTCCCGGTAATTTTACTCCTCCGTTGCAAATCTGTTTGCAAATCTTGGATATCTATTATATCAGACCCGCATTTCCTTCAAACACACCTTAACATTTCCAACACAGAGCAACCCTCTCTTCACAACATTGCTTTAGTACTTGGATTTAATGCTGTTTTGGAAAATCAACAAGATCCGTTTTCAATTTCGATTTGTTCTTTATAATTGCTCATTACTCTAACATTACAAAAACTGTTTACTCTACGTGACTGCGTATAAGGATATATCCTTCAAGATCGAATGACTTCCATAATTTCTTTGGTAATTAACTAATCAGTAATTTTGTATGCATGGAAAAATCGGGAAGAAATGCCGAAGGGGATTCCTGGTGGTAAACATGGCGAGAAGTTCTTCACCAAGATGAATGGAGGTAAAAATCAATTATTTTAATTCAGACTAAGATGTTTGTAACTTGTGTCGGTGACAAAGCACTATAACCGATTATAAGAATATGTTCACTGTGTACATTTTAATAACTATGATAGAAATAACTTTTTGCTCTGTGAAATTGCAGTAATCTTGCTAGAATAGAAATGAGTGCGCAAAAACAAGCAAAGTCGGGCAAGAAAATGCTGGATGGTATGAGAACTGGTATGTATGTAGTCATTATAAGTTCACCAGTTTTATCTAACAGCTCACCGAGTTTTATCTGAAGTTCTGAACCTTAACAACAGTTTGCACATGTATACCACATTCAATCTTACTAGTTGTCCCATATTATTACAAATGTAGGTTGCAGATTATTAATTTCTTTTACTTCTGGTTCAGGTTAATTCAAATTAATTTTCAGAAAATAATGGTACTAATTTGAAAATTAGATATAGTGTAAGAGTTCAAAAATAGTTAACAGAACTATGAATAAAAAACGCTTTCTTCCACGACCCTATACTTGACACTGGACAGCTGCTTTGACCAGATTGGAATATGAATCTGGTAAAAAACGTCTCCTTCGATTCGTACTATATAAGCCTGTAAGAAGTTCTTGGTAAAAATGAGCAGTTATCGAGCTAACAATGGTCGATGATCCATGCACTAAATCAGGCAAGAGAATATCAGCTATTTTATCTGAAGTTCTAAACCTTAACAATAGTTTGCACACGTATACCACATTCAATCTTACTAGTTATCCCATATTATTACAAATGTAGGTTGCAGATTATTAATTTCTTTTACTTCTGGTTCAGGTTAATTCAAATTACTTTTTCTAGCAGAGATAAAAGAATTAGAAAAGTGAAGCTCCTTATCTCTCTTGGAGCACTTCAGTTTTTTATAGGAAGGTTTGGATCTGGAAACTTGGAAGAGAAAACAATGGTCGCTGCATTGTTGTCTCACTGTATCGAAGCATACTCTGGTTGCAGAAATTATATAGCTAGAAACATTGAAAAATGTGTTTTATTGTGGATGTATTTTCAATCGAAGCAGACTCTGGTTGCAGAAATTATATAGCTAGAAACATTTAAAATTTGTTTTGTTGTGGATGTGTTTTCAAGTATGTAATAATAATTATTTCGATTTAATTAATCACTTTGTTGAGAAATTTGGATTGCAAGTTTTATTATTATTTTTGATTTGTAATAAAAGAAATTTTGGTATATGTAAATATGAACAGGGGAAAAATTATCATTTTTCAATGGACAATATACGTCGGTTTTTATTTCTTTTAATGTGGTTTTAAAACCGACGTATATTTAGACTTTATATGTCGCCTTTTGGACTTTATGCGTCGGGCCTTTTTCAACAATATATTGACATTATACGTCGGTCTTCTTCGATATTATACGTTGGTTTTTTAGCGACGTATATTTAGACTTTATACGTCGCCTTTTTAGGCGACGTATATTTAGACTTTATACGTCGCCTTTTTAATCGACATAAAAGAGTGGTGACTTTATATGTCGCCCCTCCTTACATCGCCAATTTGCCGACGTATAAGGCCGATTTAACCGACGTAAAAGATCAGTTTTGTACTAGTGACTATGTTGGAAGAAGCTAAATTACCTACATATTTCTTGGCAGAAGCACTCAACACAGCATGCTATACTCAGAATATTACTTTAATCAACAGGCATGGTGTAACTCCTTATCAAATGATTAAAGAAAAGAATCCTAGTCTGAAGCATCTACATGTGTTTGGCTGCAAGTGCTTTCTTCTAAGACCTCATCCTGAACAATTAGGAAAATTTGAGACTAAGGCTGATGAGGGCATCTTTATTGGCTATCCAACTACAAGAGCTTTTAAAGTTTACAATCTAAGAACAAAGACAGTCTTGGAGTCTATCAATGTATCTTTTGATGATAAGGAGATAACAGGAATTACTGAAGACTCACATGATGGTTTAATTTTTGCAAATGAAGCTACCAAGAATCCTGATAAAACCATGTCAGATACTGATACTCCATCAGATCCTGACGATCCACTCATTCCTGATGAAACACAAATTATTGATGATAATGGAGGGGGCCGGAGCAACAGCAAGAAACCATCAATATAGAAACAACTCAAACATCAGGAGGAGAATCATCAGAAATAGATTCAAGTGATAATTATGACAGTAGATCAGAAGGAGATAGCACTATCTCAGGGGGAGCTTCTAACAATTCTAATTCTTTTAAAGATAACACCAATCCAGGGGGAGCATCAAATTCAAGAAATGATTTACCATCAGCAAGGAAATGGATTAAAAGTCATACTCCTGATTTAATTACTGGGAATCCTGATGCTGGTGTTAAAACCAGAAGTGCAACTCAAAATGAATGTCTTTATCATAACTTTCTATCAAAGGAGGAGCCTAAGAAAGTTGAAGATGCACTCAAGGATGCTGATTGGGTTACAGGCTATGCAAGAATAACTAAATGAGTTTGAAAGAAATGAAGTCTGGAAACTTGTACCAAGGCCAAAAGGTAGGTCAATTGTGGGTATAAAGTGGGTGTTCAGAAACAAGACAGATTCAGATGGCACAATTGTAAGGAATAAAGCAAGACTAGTTGCAAAGGGGTATTCTCAACAGGAAGGAATAGATTATGATGAGACTTTTGCTCCTGTTGCAAGGCTAGAAGCTATCAGAATTTTTCTGGCATATGCAGCTCACAAGAAATTCAAGGTTTTCCAGATGGATGTTAAGAGTGCTTTTCTGAATGGAGAATTGGAAGAGGAGGTATATGTTGAACAACCTCCTGACTTTATTGATCCTAAATATCCAGATTATGTCTTTAAATTGGATAAAGCACTTTATGGACTAAAGCAAGCTCAGGAGCCTCGTATGAAACATTGGCTCAATTCTTACTGGAAAGTGGATTCAAAAGAGGTACAATTGATAAAACCTTGTTTTATTTGAATCATGGTAAGGATTTGCTATTAGTTCAAATTTATGTTGATGATATCATTTTTGGGTCAACTAACTCCAAATTGTGTGAGAAGTTTTCAAAGATAATGCAGTCTGGATATCAAAATAGCATGATGGGAGAAATGAGTTATTTCTTAGGTCTGCAAGTTAAACAGACTGATGATGGGACTTTTGTCAATCAGTCAAAGTACACAAAGAATTTATTAAAGAAGTTTAACATGCAAGACAGTTCTACTTCTTCAACTCCCATAGCTACAGCTACTAAGCTTGATCCAGATCAAGGTATTGAAGTAGATGTAACTAACTACAGAGGTATGATTGGCTCACTTTTGTATCTAACTGCTAGTAGACCAGATATCATGTATGCAACCTGTCTATGTGCAAGATTTCAGGCAAATCCTAGGGAACCACATCTTATTGTAGTTAAAAGGATTTTCAGATACTTGAAAGGCACTCCATCTCTTGGCCTTTGGTATGCTAAAGAATCTGATTTTAGTTTATGTGGATACTCAGATGCTGATTTTGCAGGATGCAAAATCGACAGAAAAAGTACTTCAGGCAGTTGTCAGTTTCTTGGAGGAAGATCAGTTTCTTGGTTCAGTAAAAAGCAAAAGTCTATCTCCACATCAACTGCTGAAGCTTAGTATATTACTGCTGGAAGCTGTTGTGCTCAGATAATATGGATGAGAAATCCGCTAATGGACTATGGTTTGTCATATTCAAAAATACCTATTTATTGTGATAACCAAAGTGCTATTGCTATGACAGGAAATCCAGTTCAGCATTCTCTTACTAAGCACATCAGTATCAGATATCATTTCATAAGAGAGCAAGTACTGGAAGGGACAATTGAGCTACACTCTGTTCCTACTGATCAACAGCTAGCTGATATATTCACCAAGTCACTTCCTGAAGCTACTTTTACAAAATTGGTGAATGAATTTGGAATGGTGAATTATGAGAGTTTCTGAGAACAAAGGGAGATTAAATACTGATTATCATAAGATCCTGATGCATATCGAATCATGATGAAAAGTCAATCCTGACTTTAGTCAAACATCGAATCCTGATGCAACGGTTCGTTTATCAGTATAATGATCAGGATCTAAGTGCTTCCTTTTTGTTCTGTTTTCTTGATTTATTTGTGGCTATAGTTAATGAACTTGTTAATTATGTGATTACTTTAATTAGTTTTTCATGATTACTACTCTGATTTCTTACTTCACAGATCAGTTCAATAACATAAAAAGTGCAGAAAACAATGAATAAGATTAGAGAAACAAGGTTTTTCATTGATAATAAGAAAGAGATTACATGGTTTTTCATTGATAATAAGAAAGAGATTACATGCATACATCAAATTTTTTTGTTTTCTCTATCTACTAATCTATTCAACAGCAAAAGAAAAAGGGAAGTCCAAACCACTCCACTGCTAGCAGCTATACCAGATCCCATCTTTGCCACTTTGTTTGGGTGGAAGTTAATAGGGATAAGGTTATTTTTGCTGACATATTCATTAACAATGGTTGGAGGTTTTGGATGTGGATGCCTTAGAGGAAAGCCATTCGAATGTTGGCTGGAGAGCAGCATCGATGTCGATCACTTTTGCAGGTTTTTCCTTCTCGATCTCTTCGAGACTGGCGTCCATCTGCAGCCACAAAGTCTCAAGTTGCCTTTCCCAGTCAAAGGCTTCAAACTCTTAACGAGTATAACTAAAGATATCTCTTTTCTCTACGAGATGGAGATTCTTTTCTTTGATAAACAGGTTTGACATCTTTTCACGAAGGTGTTCTCTTTGAAAGGGTTTTTAGATTTTTCTCAGGAGAGTATGAAGGGTTCAAGGTTAAAAGATAGTGGACAAGTCTCAGCATGTTAAATAGAGGTGGGAGACTAACGAGGACATGAAACGCTTCATATTCTGGTTTTTACCGGTATTTTTTTTTGTGATATTTGATTTCTCAAATTAAATATTTTATTGTCATTATCACAATTGTATTTCTTGAATAAAGGTACGAGCGCGTGTGTTTCTCTCACAAATACATATAGATACACATTGTAAATCGTGTCGCGTGCAGTTATCACCACTCTCTCACGTAAATCAATCTACTACTTATGTTTGCACAAATCAGAGACTAACAATTGTTTTTGAGAAATAATTTGTTTTGTCAAAAATCAATTTAGTTTTCTAAATTGTCCATTATTCTCAAACGATCAGTATTATATCTTCTTTTTCTCTCTATGCAAACATAAACCCTAATTTTCAAAATCTCAAATTCCCACACATTCTCAACTATAATGGATTCTTCATCATTCATAAACAGTAAGGTTGTTATTAATGGCGTCACTTTTGCTCCTAACAACTATGTTGCTGTTCCTGAGCATCAGGAACTGTCGAATGATTTTCATATCATTCAGGATTTCTTGGCCACAAGTCCAATCAATTATGCTTTAACACAACCTTCCAAAGTTTCTTTCAAGTGTGTTATGCAGGTTTGGAACACTGCTATCTTTGGCCAATGTACACTTTCAGGAAAGCCTAATCTGACCTTTGAATATAATGGTGTTACATATCATGTGACTGCAGAAGTTGTTGTTAAAGCTCTATAATTACCATCTCTCAATGGTAAATCCCCAGCAAGTATTTATGATGCTGCTCTTCTGGAATTTGCTACAAGTCTGGGATACAATGGACTACCAAAGAAGTTTGGAGACAGAACAAAGCTCAGGAAAGAATGGAACTACTTCTTTGATTCAATCAGTAGATGCTTCTTGAACAAAGTTTCCAACTTTGATGCACTACCTTCTGCATCTGTTCACATTGGGTATTCTCTAATCCATGAAACTTTATTTGATTATGGATCTTTCATTCTGAAAGCATTAGGTACTAGAAAAGCAGATAGATGTGGTTATGTCTGTTTTATTAGATTCTTTCAATTAATATTCTTTCACTTATGTCCCAATGTTGAATTTGAAGATGATACAGTTTTACCTATTTTTAAAATTTCTGAAAATAATGTCAAAGCCCTGAATAAATGTGATAAGGTAAATGGCTTTAAAGGCAATGCTTTCATTCCTAATGAGGTCAGACTTCTTTTGACAAAGAGAATGTCTACTCATTATGGATCAATTACTAATGGTCTTGGACCTATTTTTGGTGCTATGAGACAGGATTCCACACATCTTGTTTCTGACCAAAGCACACAACCCTAACACTCATCCAAACAGTTAACCATCTCTGGTGTCTCACAAAAGGCATCAGTTGAAAAATCAAAGAAATCAGCTAGATCTGATGTGTATAGAAGGCAATCAAGATTTCTCACAAATGATTTCTCCACTCTAACCTTCACTCAAATGAAGTCATAAGGGGGTAAACAAGGGGTCGTGGTTTTGGAGAAACATGTTATTAAGGTTGCTAAGTCTTTGATTGAATCTGGAGTGTATAAAAAAATAGTGGAGAAGAGAAAATTTGATCAATAAGTGAGTTCTGATTCTGATTCTGGTGATGATCAAGTACCTTTATCAGTTATGTTGAAGAAAAAGGAAGTTGCTACTGTTGTTACTAAAGAAATGGATATTTCTAAAAAGTCAAAGAAAAGAAGAAAGATAATCAAGAAGACCAAATTTTTCATTCCTATGAAGATACAGAATCTTACTGATGATATAGAGAATATTCCTGGTGTCTCCACCAATCCTGATGGATCATCAGTTCATGCTACAACTATCACTTCTAACATCTCTACTCCTGATACTTCACCTATAAAGACTATTGATATTTCTGATTCTCCAACACCTGCTTCTCCAAAAAGAAGAATCATTGAGATCTCTATGGAAGAAGCAAATGCTATTGCTGCTCAGCTTGGTCTACAACCAACACCACTTGTAGTCAAGAAACAAGCTGAAGCAAGGGTCTTTCAAAGATAAAAGAAATAGAAGATTACTTCACCTCTCAAAGGATCTAGCCCACAAGAAGCTGAACTTCAAAGGAGTTCAACAGTTACTGCAGATCTAGTCACACAAGAACCACCCACTCAAAGTGTGGGTGTAGACATTTCTGAAGGAATGGTCCCACAAGAACCACTTTCTCAAAGGGAAGGTGAAGACCAGAACATTCCTGCCCCACAAGAACCATATTCTCAAAGTAAATATGCAGGCAAGATCCCATCAGCACAGGAGTTTTCTGACACTGCTCAAGGGATTCCTGAAATTGAATTTAACTTAGCTCAAAGTCTGGCAGATGAAGTTGCTCATGATTTGCACATTGCTGAATGTGATGAGGTACTTAAAGACACTGCATTTGAGGGAAGCACACAAGAACCTTTGACTCAAAGTGTTGAAGCAGCTTCACAAGCTCAGACTACACAAGAACGATTGGTAGCAAATACTGATGCAAGTCATCCTCCAGTTGCAGATGTCAATCCTGATGAAATTATTTCTGATCCAAATATTCCACTGCTCATTGAACCAATTTCTTCAAGACCAATGGAATCTATTTAACTTCATCAAGTAACACTTCTATCTCTACTTCTTTTACTACTAATAGTATAATTACAGATAGACCTGATACAAGGGATGCCTATATTTGTATGACTTCAGTCCACTCCTCTCAGCCCTCTCTTATTTCTTTAAATTTGTTAAGCTAGAACCTTTCTTGTGAACAATTAGAGAAAAAGAAGAGTAAAGAGTGGCAGTCTCCTAAACTGGAAAAAGGAGAGGTAGAAAAGAGTGAGAAGTTTCAAACTTCTAGTGAGGTAGGAGTTACTATTGAAAGTAACTTAGGTCATATTGTGAGAAGTGATTAGATAACTTTAAAAGAATAGAGAGATGTAGGAACTGTTTCTATTCACGATGCAGGTTCTCAGGATACACCAGCACCATCTGTTGTTGATTTGAAGTTGAAAGATGTCATGAATCCTGATGACAATATGGATGATAAAATTCCTAATGCTAATGATAGCTCAGATGATGATGATGCTGATGATCCTGATGTAGCTTAGCTAAAAGCAGTCATGAAAGAAAGTCTAGAATCTACTCATGGATCATCAAGCAAGTTTATGGAATCTGAAACTGGTAAAGCTCAGACCAGGGAAGAATACAGTAACATCATTCCTGAAGATATACAAACTCTGAGAAGATATGAATGGAATACTGAATGGAATCAGCCCACTGCTGCAATAAATTTCAATAATGCTCTCTTTCATTCCAAGCTTATAGCTTCTAAGATGTCTAGTCCTAATCTCAAAGATCATCTGAAAACTACTACTATTCTGGCAAAGGGATTGAAGGATGTGATTGATTCTGTCAAAGCTGATAATGCTACGGTTAGAGCTGATATAACTTCTACAGTATCTTTGGTTGCTACTGCCGCTCAAGCTCATCATCTTAGCAACGACATTCAGGCACTTGAGAAAAAGATGGATTCTAGATTGGATACTCTGGATTCTAGAATGGATACTTTGGAATCTAGGATGACTAACATTGAAGACTCTCTCCAACTAATCTTATCTTTAATGACTGATCCCTACTGATGTCAAAAAGGGGGAGAATTTAGTCAAAACAAAATGCACACCTAATCTGGTTGTAAGAAAGGATGACGATACTTCTGGAAATGATGGTGGTGCTCAGACACATGGAGTAGAAACCTCTGATTCTGCATTGGTAACAAAGAGAAGTCAGTCTAAAACTCAAGCCAAGCAGTTAACTCATGTTTCTAGAACTGGAAAGAGAACAGTAAGGACAATGGTGCAATCTCAAGTCTTGACAGAAGAACAATTTCTAACACCTGGTCAAAATCAAACACTTCCAACAATTCCTGAAGAAGATGAAGATTTGTTTATTTCTGAAATACAAGATGCTCCACATCTCCTCAAGAAAATTACTTCTAAGAAGGTGAGAGTGAGATTGCGTATCACAATGATATTAAATTTTGTAATACCCCCAGATCCAGGGTCGTGGATCCGGTCGTCACGGTCTCAATTTCTATCCAAAACATCAATATAAATTAACTTACCACCTTGTGACCCAGAACAATAACATAAAACACACCCGTTATAGTCCCAGAGATGAAATCAGAGTAACCAACAAATATTATTAATCACAAGTTTGAGTACTTACAACCCAAAGGAATTATAATTTAACTATTACATACTCTTTGCCATCCCTTTACATAGGTCATACATATAATAAGTCTGATGAATCAAAAGCTGACAGTCTAGTCTACTGGTTGCTTCTACCTCAGCAATGCCGATCATGACATCAGTGGGCAACCCTATGACTGCTGTCCCTGCTTGCACCGAGTGCGACTTGTGCTGGCCATCAGATCTAGCTGTTGTTGTGATATAATAAATAAGTAAGGGTGAGCAACAGCCCACCAAAAATAATATGTAACTAAACAACAACAATAATATATAACAGTTCTGAAATATCTTTGAAACCATATGCCATGCATTAACGAACATAGTATCAGTATAATATAAAGGATGAAGTTACAAGGTAACTCGAATTATATCTTTCGTCAGAATATCTGCTATGCAAAGATTAGAGCCAGATATCATCACTTTTTCTTAAAAAGGAAATTGCAGGAAAAATATGCAATTCCAGTTTTGAACAATTTTCAGTCCTGCCAACGCTGATAATGTTGCAGAAAGTAAATAGATTATGGATAGTGAACCAATACTGGAGTATGTCGCGCCAGATGACATCGCCTTATGATGATCAGTCGCAGTTTGTGCATCTCAAGATTTGTTTTACTACCGGTAGAAGGAAGAACATATGGACACCACCATACGCCAGATCTCCCTAGCCAACGGTTGGGCATAGTTGGGACCGGCGCCACTCGGATCCTATTTCAAGGATGGACTGTCCCACAGCCTCTTATACCAATTTTAATGATGGACTGTCCCACAGTCTCTTACACAAATACTCATAGTTCGAATAATTCCATGATTCTGAAACGTAAAGCTCGTCCCCCTTTCCCCAAGTATAATACTTGTTGATAAGAATCCACGAAGTAGTCGTATCTAGTTGGAAAGGAAAATTCACTGATATTTCCCAAGCTCATGCTTGTTAATGAATATTAACTTGTTCCAATAATATTACCCCTCGAATAATGAGGAAGTACCAAACAGACTCAATTTGATGGTTAGCAACCACGCGTTGCCAGTGAAAAGAATAGTTTAACAAGTATATGACCGGGCAGTCAACGAAATAACAGCTCTCAAGAAAGGTTCTCTTATTTTTTTAGAAGATAGATTCGAATGAAGAATGGAGTTTTTGAGAACCTTCCTTGATAAAATAACAATAGTAAAACTCAGAGTAGAGTGCATAATATTTGAAGATCGAAGATAGTATTTGAACGAAGTAATATATTTTAAAGCGTAGTTAACAAGAATTAAATAAATAATAAGGGAATATTTATCATCTCATAATATTCAAATAATATTCTTAGAATAGGTTATTGCTCAAAGTAACCTTCGAATGAATATAGGGAATTTATTTATTAAATAAGTAATTCCTCGAATAAATATTTGGAATAATATTCAATAAATAAATCAACCTTAAATGGATATTCAAGAAGATATTCATTAAATAAATAAAGATCAAACGAATATCCAAAACAATATTCATTAAATAACTCAGAGGAATATTCAGAATAGTAATCGATAAATACTCAATCTTAAAGGAGTATTAAAAAATATTTAGCAAATATATAAAGGTCGAATGAATATTTGAAATAACATTCCTTAAGTAAATAATCTCGAATGAATATTCAAAATAATGTTCATAAAATAAATAAAGCTCCAATGAATATTCAAAGTAATATTCATTAAATAAATAAAATCAATTGAATATTCAAAATAATATTCAATAAATAAATAATGGAAAATATTTACTTAAATATTTTCCTCCGAAAATAATCATGATATATCAAGAAATACCGACTCCCGGTCTATATTCGAAGAATGAGATTCATATGCCCTTCGCTAAGGGTCTTAGTAATATCCGGCTTATAATCGATATATCTCGTACCTAACTTATAAGCCAACATCAATTCAGGGAACAAGTATCACAAAAACCAGAGTCACAATATAATTAGAAACAGGCATGCAGCGATGGCATATGTAAAACAGAAATCATATACATATATTATCACAACAACAGCTTCAAATTGATTGAAGACTTGCCTGGTACTCCCGCTATGCTATGAAACTCTTGAGTTTTGATGATCACAAACAGTAAGCCATTTGGCTTTCTAACAGATATAAAACAGCAGGCTATTTGCATTGTTCTAACTCGGTTTTGCAGGTTACATTAGCTCACTGAATGCTTAACCAGTGTGTCAAACAGCAAACCAATTTGGACTATAGTATCAAGTGGCAGCTTACCATTTGTAGGCATCGGACTCAAACAGCAAGGCAAACTGCATGCCAGTTTCACAAACAGCATGCTATTCTCACAAACAGCGTGCTGATTGCACCTGACAGAAATGAAGCCGTTCAGCTTTTCAAAGAGGTTCAAGTAGAAAATATTCTTAGACACATGTAGGACCCTCTGAATTTCATATATACACGCCTATACTCAAACCATATAAAGAATGAGAGACAAAAATATTCCTTGTCTTAAAATAAGAAAAGTAAGATCCACTTTTCCTTATTTTAATGCTTCATCATTTCTCCCACTCTAAGAAAAACACATGAGAGCAATTATAACAAATATTCTTCTTCTTCCTCTCATATATACACGCAGCCCTCTCTCTCTCTAACAGCTCCTTCAATTTTATTTCAAGAAAATCTATCAATGGATTTATTTCAAACCGTTGGAGCTATTTGGCTCTTGTTTTCAAAACCCTCAAATTCATCTATTTAAGAGCTGGTGTATTTAGTTCTTATGTACCGAACAGAAGTGCAAAAACAAGATATACATTCACAACTATAAAAGCTTTTCATTGCTAAATTCTTCAAACCTCATAAACCCTATATATACACACATATATATATTCAGAGGGTTCATAGGTTGAGTTGTATCTATTTAAATCTTTGTATTGTTCAAGTTGTAATTGATTTATTACTGTACAAGGTTGGCTTAAGGTTTAGGGTGGGTTGAACTAGGATATTGAAGGATACTTGGGAAGTATTGCTTAGAGAGCTAGTTCTGCACAGCAAACAGCAAGCCATTTATAAGCAGCAGGGTATAAGGGAGATATATTGGTTGATCTTGTAATTGGTTTTATAGTTGATCAATAATATATTCTCTTACCAAGTTCGGTAAGAGACCAGGACGTAGACCATAGGGGATTAGGGGTTGAACCTGGCTAAAAGATCTTGTGTCATATTTAATTTTCTGCATTTTTCATACTGCACTGCACAAACAGCACGCTACTTATAAACTGCACTATCACAAACAGCAAGATGTTTCTGGTAAAATTTAAAATAGGTCATAAATAAGCATTGTTAGCCATAAACACCTATTCACCCCCATCTAGGTGTTGTTTTTCATTTTGGTATCAGAGCTTGGTATACTAATATTTTTGTAACAGGAAGGTATCGATCGTGGCTGAACATTATCTCGAAGCTAAATCTGATTATAGAGCTCCTCTCCTCACTAGATCAGAAAATTACAACTGGTGGAAATGTAGAATGGAAACATTCTTGTCCAAAAGGCCACTGGTGTTAAGAGTTGTGCAGAAAGGAAACTTTGAATTTTTGGATGATAAATGCAAACCAAAAGATGTTGATGATCTCACTCCTGAGGAGATTATTAAATGTGGTTATAATGGAGAAGCTAGAAACTCTCTAATGAATGCATTAGATCAAGCTGAATATGACAAGGTCTCCTCTCTAAAAATGGCAAAGGAAATGTGGGATGCCTTGGAAACTTATCATGAAGGATCGACCACTTTGAGAAAGGTGAAGCTTAGCAAGCTAATGAACAATTTTGGAAACTTCAATCTCAAAGATGGTGAAACAATCAAGGAAGGACAAGCAAGGTTCCAAGTCACTATAAACTCTTTAAAGAGACTTGGAAAGGATATTCCACAAGATGAAATTAACATGAAAGTGTTATGTTTCGTACCATTCATTTATGAAGCTAAAGTCACGGCTTTGGAATCATCTTCAAATATTGACACCATGGATCACCTAGCTGTATTTTCTGAGCTAGAACAGTTTTAAAATAAGATAAATAATAGTCAGGTTTAAGGTGTTCAAACTCCTCTAGCTAAAATGAAGAATTTGGCCCTTCATTCTACAAACAGCAAGCCAATCGAATGTGCAAACAGCAAGCTGATTGAATCTGATGAAGAATCAGATGAAGAACTTGCACTCATTTCAAAGAAGATCAAGAGGCTGATTGAAAAGAAGAACAGAATGAAAAGAGATATATACAACAAGAAAGCCAAGGAGCAAACTTGTTTCGAATGTGGCAAGCCAGGCCATTTTAAGAAGGATTGCTACAAGCTAAAGTCAAAACAGCAAGCTGTTTTCAAAGACAAGAGAAAATCAAAGGCTTTACTGACTTGGAGTGATGATGATTCAGAATCCAGTGATGACTCAAATGAAGACATGGTGAATTTAGCACCTGTAGGTCTAAATGATGAAGATAGTTCACAAGGATCCATGAAGGAAGCATTTGTGGATAGTGATTATATGGATTCAGAAGATGATGCAAGTGAGGTAAACTCAATTAACTCTAATCTACCTTCTACTTCTACTATGCTAGATGAACTAACCATACAGGTGCCAAGTAATGTATCTATCATTGAGTTCATGGAATTGAAAAATAAAAATAATGAGTTAAAAAGAAGAATACTCATTTGAAGAAAATCATTTCTGATTTAATGGCTGAAAAGGCTCCTGAAATCAACCATGATGATCTTATTGCTGATCTAAAGGAGAAACTCATTCAATTCGAAGGAGTTAATAAAGTAATTATACAAAGGAATGAGGTTCTTATGAAAGAACTCAGGGAATTGAGGTTAAAGATTAAAGCTAAAGATGAGTGTATAGAATCATACAAGAGTAAGGAATCTAGCCAAGATGAATCTTCAAAATCTGTTGAGAAGAGACTTCAGCAAGCTGAATGTATAAACAAACAACACGCCATTCTTATCAAACAGCAAGCTGAACTGATTTCTCTTCTGGAAAAAGAGGTCAAAGATCTTGAAAAATGGTTGGAAACATTTGTTCAAGGAGAAGACAGTCTAAAAACAATCATGAAAAAGGTAAATGTTCCTGTTAGGCCGAATACACAATTAATAATCAACTTTGTATGAGAAATTAACAAGTAAAAGCGTTTATGCACTTAAAAACTTCTTGTATTTCGAACCCTCTTCGTGATGTAAAATATCACAAAGAGCTGCTAGGTTACAATAAAGATAATTCGTTATCGATACCCTTCTAGGGTTAACCTATCTGTATTTATATAACATACAGCTACGATACAATCTCTAATTGATACTCCTAATAATCAGCTATACAATGATATCAATTACAGATTGTCACACGTCTCCTATGTCAACTCGATCTCTTTGATAGCTATCCAATCTTCAAAGATATCGCTTCCATAATTAATCTTTAATCTCTGTTGAACAGTAAACACGCTTCTTCCAGACAGAATTTAACAAACTCTGTCGAGCTTCCACCTGTCAGAGTTTAACTAAACTTTGACTGCTTCCAGCTAAACTCTGATAACTCCCTGTAACACTTAAACACTGATTAAAACATATCAATTATATTTAACAATCTCCCCCAACTTGTTCATTAGCAAAAATGTACAAGTTAATGACAGTAATTGATGATGTCAAAACAAATAGATAAATACAGTGTTTATACAGATTCAGAGTTTAAGCTTAAAAACTATAGAGAATAAGAAAATTCTTACAGAACTTAATCTCTAATCATTTCAAGATCTGGCATGGTTCTGAGATAATCAATCAGCAATCTTCTTTCTGCATTTTCAAGTTCAATCTTCATTGCTTCTTTGATTTCTCTGAGTTGAGGATCACTTTCATCTGTTTGGTAAATAGCAGCCCTAAGATCATAAATCTTATTCCTTCTCATTTCATTACCCAGTCTGATAAATCTAACTTTTTCTGCCTGTGTATTGAAATCAAGTACTGTGATTCCCAAATCAGTTTTTAACTTTGCAGTACCTTTCTTCATTTCAATGAGATTGCCTTGGTAATCCCTGTACTTAGGAATATATCTGCTATTGTATTTCTGTCCTCTAATTGCCAGATTCTGAGTCATTTTCTGTCTGAGTACATTAGCAACTAACTGAGTCCTTCGACTATTCACCTTGAGAAGATATAGAACATACTCTAGTTCTTCCCAACATTTCAAGCCAATATCATCCTCACCAACTTTGAATACTGTCCCATCAGCCATGAAGTATAAAAGAAAATCCTTGTCTAAACTCTTCTGATGAACCAACTGCACTGATTCCAGTCTATCCAAACTCTCTTGAGGAACACCACGACCTGGAACAGCCAGTGAAGAAGGATCTCTAGGACCAGTATATTGCCTTCTGTCTCTATGTGAACCTAGTCCACCCTTATTATTACCAACCTTGCCAGATAGAGCTTTTCCATCAGAAACATTCATTGAGACTCCAGATAACACATTTGGATCAGAAATTGTTCCTTTGCCAAAAACAGATTTCAACTGTGAAGAGTGTAAAGGTGTGATCATTGCTTGTGCTGCAACAGAAGTTGTAACTTTCTTCTGTGAACTTTCACCTTCAATACCTTTTAGCTTGAGTTTAGCCTCTGCTGCAATTTCTTCCTTTGAGAACCGAGAACTTTGACTAACATCAGTCTTTTCCCTGATCACAATACCTTTAACAACAGGTCTAGGAGCTTTTCCTCTTTGTACCTTATCAGACTTTAAAGCTTTAAAATGTTTTTCTTGTAAACTCTTTTCCTCAGCTTCAATGTCCTCAATCGTTACTCCTTCCTCATTCTCTTCAATGAACAGCTTAGCAGCCAATTCTTCATCAGTTTGTGGATTTGAAGATAACAATAAACTCTTGGTCCTTGAAGTTCCTTGAGTATCAGTATTTCTCCCAACAGACTGTGATTTGGATGACTTACTAGTTCTCAGAGTTTGAACCTCTTCAGCCTTTTTCTTTCCTTTGTTACTTGCCCCTCCATCTCCAGCACTATCCCTTCTGACAACTCTCTCCCCCTTTTTGACATCATCAGGCATAAGGATAGAAGTAATTAACTCCAGGGAGGTAGCAATAGAATCAATTTTAGCAGATAAATCAGACTGATTCTCTTCAACTTTAGCCAGCCTGGCAAAGAGATTATCTTGAGATTTAGAGAATTTTGTAGTCACTAGTTTCGAATCTCTTTCCATCTTCATCTCTCTAGCTACAACTTCAGTTCGCAAAGCAGTAATTGCCAAATTAGTATCATCAAATCGTCTATCCAGAGTTTTAACTTGAACTATAGTTGCTTTCAAGCAAGAAAGAATCTCTGGATTTGAGATAGTATCAGCACTTTGCTTAACAAACTTAGCTGCTCTGCCTGGTGGAAAAATACAATCTTCTTTGTACCATTCAGCAGCACTCTTGGCAAATTGTGCTCTTTCAACTTCATGAGAAGTACAAGGTTGTGTAAAAGGTGTATGTTTATCATCAGTTTGTACTGGTGCACTCAGAGAAGTATCAGAGTTTGCACTACTGTCACCTTCAGCTTCAACACTTGTAGCTTTAACTGGTTCATCTTCAGCCATAGGTTTAGCAATATCTTCTGTAGGCTTTTCAGGATTTTCTTCATGTTGCTCAGGCTCAGCAACAGGCATTGAATGAGAAGTGACTTTGATTGCCTGATCAATTTCTTCACCTTCTTCAACAGTGTGATGAGCATCAGATATTATCTCAGTATGAGATGCCACAGCTTCAGAAGAAACAGCCGTAGGTTGATCAGCTACACCAATATCAGAGATAGGATCAGAGAATGGCATAAATGAATCAGGAATATCATTTATCGGAGAAACACCATCTCTTGCATCCTCTTCTGCAGGCATTTTGTCCTCTGCAGGCACTTCATCCTCTGCAGGCATTACATCCTCTGCAGGTATGTCATCTTTCTCAACCTCAACAGGAGGTATTTGCTGTGAAGCAATCTCTGGAGCTTCAATATCTTCATCCACAGAATCAGAGAATATCACTTTTCTTCGTTTTGCTAGAGGTACATTATCTGAATCCTCTTCACTAGTTGGTGGAGTTTGTTCTACCACTGAGAGTGACTTAGATATGTTTGCCCGAGCTTTCATTCTTTTCCCCCTTCTAGTGTAAACAGCTTCAGGAGATTTCCGTTTTGATTTGCTTTGTGTCTCTTCTGCCTGCTTTAGACTTGCACGTCGTTTAGTAACTGCCTTCTTAACTCTTTGCATTCTAGACTGTGATGCTGGTGGAGATTGTGACGAATCAGAGTTTGTGTTTGAAGTGGGTGAAGGTTGCTTTGCAGGTGATTCAGTGTTTGGTTCTGGTTGAGGTTCAGGATGTGTTTCAGGTTGTTGTTCAGGTTCATCTTGTTGTGGTGCATCTTGTTGTGGTTCCTGTTGATCTTGTTGTGGTTCTTGTGGTTGATTTAGAAAATTTCCTAGAGCAAGAGGCATGACAAAAGCAGGGAGATTTTCTTTACCAACATCCTTGTTAGTCATATCAGAGAATATTCGCTTATTGACTCTAAAAGGATCAATTGCATCAGTTTCATCAATTTCGAGACCAGATACACATGCATTGAACAGCATTTGACAAAAACGAGCATAATAAACAGTGGTAGACTCTGACAGTTTATCACCTAAGCTCATCAAAACATGTCGACCAAAATCAAAATAGTACCATAGAGCAGAGAATACCCGATTTGGAGACTATCCATTGGAATGGCATCCCAGTTTGTGACTTTCTTCTGGAACGTCCTTGTTATGCAATCAAAGAAGAAATTCCATTCCTTTCTGAGATTTGGTCGCTTTATACTGCCAAGCTTGTCAAGAGATTCCATGTAACCTATCTCTTGTAGCATGTCTCTCAGATAAGTTTCATTAACCAGAGTATAAGAAGTATGTGTGTCAAAACCCATTGTATCTCGTATAGTCTGTGGAGTAATCACATAATCTTAGTCTTCGTAAGTGAAGATAATGGTTGGAGTTCCACTTTCTCCTCCATCCTCATAAACTGAATTCTGCCAGAATGAAGCAATTTGAGACGCAGAAAGAGTAGCAGGTCCAATCAGAGCCTGTCCAATCTCTGAATCCCTCAAAAAGTTCTGCATGAGATGAAACGAATCTGGAACGCGTTGATGATAGAGTGGAGCTTCATAGTTGTTAGGAACAAATCGTAAACCAAGAGCAGTGAATGCTTTAGATGCCATTGAGTTAAGAAATTTGCAAGAATTTCCAAGAGATATGTATGTAGAAAAGGTGTTTGCGTGAGTGCCCAAGAGAAAAATAAGAAAACTGTGAGAGTAAGAATAAAGCAAAATCGTTTGGACACAAAAGTGATTAAATTAATGAAAAACTCAATCTCTTATGTAACAAACACTCAATCAGTTCCTTGATTAATGTGTAGTGGGACACGATAATAGGTAAGTGGGACACATTAAAGGGCAAGTGGGTCACGTGCGCCTATTTTTAAGAAGAGTATATTAAAAATTAAAACATTAAAATATTTGATTTAAACAAAAATCAAATTATACTCTTTTAAAAATATCTGGACCCAAGTAAAATCAGAATTTGAATCGTTTACCTGTTGCCTTTAATAACCAGAATACGAAGCGATTAAGGACTTCGTTCTTACCCATCTCTATTTAAGGCCTAGAGACTTGCTCAGATTATTTCATTAAACCTTTAACCTTTCAGTCTCCCCTGTAAAATCACAAACCCTTCAAACCAAATACTCTTGAAAAACAATGGCTAACCTTACCATCAAAGAAAAGAACCTTCATCTTGTCGAAAATAGAGACATCTTCAGCTATACGCGTGAAGAGTTTGAAGCTTTCGAGTGGGAAAGGCAGTTTGAGACGCTGTGGCTGCAAATGGATGCTGGTTTGGAAGAGCTCGAGAGAGAGAAACCTGCAAGGGTGATCGACATCGATGCTGCCCTCCAAGCAACATTGGCATGGCTCTCCTCGAAGGCATCCTCATCCACCACCACCAACCATTGTTAATGAATATGTCAGCAAAAATAACCTTATCCCTTCAACTTCCACCCAAACAAAGTGGCAAAGATGGGATTTGAGAATTTTTGCTAACAATGGAGTGGTGTGGACGGACCTTTTACTTTCCTGTTGAATAGATTAGCAGATAGAGAGAACAAAAAGATGTAATATTTTCTTGTAATCTCTTTCTTATTATCAATGAAAATTTTGTTTTTCTAATCATATTCATTGTGTTCTGCAACTGTTATTTGTGTTATATGAACTGTTCTTCAAGTAAATGAATCAAGAAGAGAATATGAAAACTAATTAAAGTAATCATATAAAGAACACATTCATCAACTATCCACTGATTAACAGTTGTCAAAAACCCTACTTACTCCAAGACTTTCAAATTGTCCAAGTGAAAATTTACCTTAGAGTACAAATCACGAATCAACAGCGTTTGTCAATTCTCCAACTTTATCACCGAAACCCTTTCATAAATTGCACAGTTGTGAGTATTTGTGTGTGTGAAGCAGAGTTTACTAAGTCAATTTTTAGAGAATCTAATTTTTCATAAAATCCATAAAGTAAATCAATAAACACTGGATGCACAAACTGTCATAGTAAACACTGACTGTATGATGAAAGCTAAACTCTGAAGTAATCGAACTTTATACAGTAATTTTTATTTTATACCCCCTTTATATACACATTTTTTTTTTTTTCAATTTTGTTTTTATCATTTTTTTTATCATTTTTTTTTCATTCCAGTAATCAGAGGTTGGAACCAGTCACCAAAAATTCAAAAAATTTAGCCCTTATCATTTTGATAAGTTCCTGGGTCATCCTAGTATTTAACTAGTCACCAAAAATCAGAGAATTTTAGCACATATTATATACCAATAGGTTCCTGGGTCATCCTAGTATCCAACATAATCTCAAAGGAGTATAACAACCTATATACATTTTCTTTGGGGTATTGCAGTAAATATTTTATTCTATTAGAGTATAACTAACAGAGTTTAGAGTTCATCAACATCAGTAGTTCTTCATGAAAGGTAATGCACACAGTATTTATAGACTCAGAGTTTAGGACAAAATAAACTAAGAGATGCTATAAATATGAGTCAGTATCATGCTGTGTTAACTTTCTGCACAATCTAAGATTAGATCACAATAACTCAGAAAGATTCATGATTAATTGCTGAGAATCATGCTTCATACATATTTCTTCATTGGTGTTTTCATTCAGACAAAAATCAACTCAGAGTTCACAGAGTTTATCAAACTTATTAACAGTGTATGACATACAGACATGCTGACAGAGTTTAACAGAGTATGCATAACAGAGTTTAATCAACAGAGCTCACTCAACATTTAACCAATCAGGAAATATGATTAATACATCACATAAGTAAAGTTTGAATCTAACCAACATTTCTAGTCAGAACCAGAGACCATTCCTAGTTCATTAACCAACCTTGTAAATGTAGCTTCACTCAATGGTTTAGTGAAGATATCTACAAGCTGTTGTTCTGTAGAGACAAAATGTAGTTCAATATTTCCTTCTTCCATATGTTCTCTGATGAAGTGGTACCTTATGCTGATGTGCTTGGTCATTGAATGCTGTACTGGATTACCTGTCATAGCAATAACACTTTGGTTATCACAGTAAATAGGTATATTACTGTACCTCAATCCATAATCCAGCAATTGATTCTTCATCAATAAGATCTGTGCACAACAGCTACCAGCTGCAATATACTCTGCTTCAGCTGTAGATGTGGAGATTGATTTCTGTTTCTTGCTGTACCAGGAAACAAGTCTGTCACCAAGAAATTGACAACTTCCACTAGTGCTCTTTCTGTCTACCTTGCAGCCTGCAAAGTCTGCATCAGAATATCCAAGTAGCTTGAAATCTGATTCTCTGGGGTACCACAGACCTAATGATATGGTGCCCTTGAGATACTTGAAAATTCTTTTCACAGCTGTCAAATGTGGCTCTCTAGGATCTGCCTGAAACCTTGCACAAAGACAGGTTGCATACATGATGTCAGGCCTACTTGCTGTCAAGTATAGAAGAGAACCTATCATGCCCCTGTAGTTTGTCATATCCACTGAAACTCCTGTGTCTTTGTCCAGTTTAGTTGCTGTTGCCATGGGAGTTGATGCAGATGAACAGTCAAGCATACCAAATTTCTTGAGAAGATTTCTGGTGTATTTTTCTTGATTAATAAAAATTCCATCTTCTGTTTGTTTCACCTGTAGGCCTAGAAAGTAACTAAGCTCTCCCATCATGCTCATTTGATATCTGGACTGCATGAGCTTGGCAAACTTCTTACAGAGTTTATCATTAGTAGACCCAAAGATGATGTCATCAACATAAATTTGAACTAAAAGGAGGTCACTTCCTTGATTGAAATAAAACAGAGTTTTGTCAATTGTTCCTCTGTTGAATCCACTTTCTAGAAGAAACTGAGCAAGTGTCTCATACCATGCTCTTGGTGCCTGCTTAAGTCCATATAGTGCCTTATCTAGCCTGTAGACATAATCTGGATATTTGGGGTCCACAAATCCTGGTGGTTGTTCAACAAACACTTCTTCTTCAAGCTTTCCATTCAGCAAAGCACTTTTCACATCCATCTGGAACACTTTGAATTTCTTGTGAGAGGCATATGCTAGAAAAATTCTGATTGCCTCCAATCTTGCAACTGGAGCAAATGTTTCATCATAGTCTATTCCTTCCTGCTGTGAATAGCCTTTTGCTACCAGTCTAGCCTTGTTCCTTGTGATAACACCTTCACTGTCAGTCTTGTTTCTGAAAACCCATTTAGTACCAACAATAGATCTGTTCTTTGGCCTTGGTACAAGGGTCCAAACTTCATTCCTTTCAAATTCATTTAACTCTTCCTGCATTGCTGTTATCCAGTCTGCATCTTGAAGAGCTTCTTCCACTTTCTTTGGTTCATTTTTAGACAAGAACGCATGAAACAGACATTCACTTGCAGTAGCACTTCTTGTCTTTACTTTTGCATCTGGATCACCAATTATCAAATCAGGTGTATGTGATTTAGTCCATTTCCTAGCAGAAGGCAAATGATTTCTATCAGCATGTGATCCTCCCCCTTGATTCATGCTCTCCTGATTTTGTTGTGATCTATCTTCGTTTTCTGAGACTCCCCCTGAATTTGACTGCCCAGAGTCAGAATTTGAATTTTCAGAGTTTGAAGCATCAGAGTTTGATCCAGATTTTTCAGTTGACTCAGTATCAGTGTTTGAGACTTCATCTTAATCATGCTCCCCCTCAACTGGTTCTCCCCTTTGTTGTGACTGAGAGGTTTCTCCAGAATTTACCAGTAGAGGTTCAGAGTTTGTTTCAACAGAGTCTGTCAGAATTGTTTCATCAGAGTTTCCTTCATCAGAGTTTAAAACTTCATTTTCAAAGTTCATTTGATCATATTCATCTTTGTCTTCAAGTCCAGTTATCTTCTTATCATCAAAAGAAACATGTATAGATTCCATGATCACTTTAGTTCTCAGATTGTAAACTCTGAATGCCTTTGTTGACAGTGGATAGCCAACAAAAATTCCTTCATCTGCCTTTAACTCAAACTTGGTCAACTGTTCTGGATGAGTCTTCAAAACAAAACATTTGCACCCGAAAATATGAAAGTATTTCAGGTTAGGCTTCTTTTTCTTCACCATCTCATATGGTGTCTTTCCATGCTTATTGATCAGTGTTGCATTTTGAGTAAAACAAGCAGTTTGAACAGCTTCTGCCCAGAAATAAGTTGGCAATTTTGCTTCATCAAGCATAGTTCTCGCAGCTTCAATTAAGGTTCTATTTTTCCTTTCAACTACACCATTTTGTTGTGGTGTACCAGGTGCTGAAAATTCTTGTTTCACTCCATTATCCTTGCAGAATTCTTCCATTGTTGCATTTCTGAACTCAGTTCCATTATCACTTCTGATGATTCTGACTTTGTTGCTTGATCCTTTGTCCAGAAGCTTCACATGCTCCATCAGAGTCGATGCTGTTTCATCCTTCTTTGCTAGAAAATACACCCAAGTGAATCTAGTGTATTCATCAACAATGACTAAAGCATATTTCTTCCTTGCAATAGACATAACATTTACTGGACCAAATAGATCAACATGCAGAAGATGATAGGGATCAGTGATTGAAAATTCTGTCTTGCTCTTGAAAGATGACTTCCTTTGTTTAGCCTTCTGACATGAGTCACATAGGCCATTAACATTTAACAGGGTCTTTGGGAGTCCTCTTACAAGATCCTTTCTGATCAATTCATTGATGTTGTTCAAGTTCAAATGTGAGAGTTTCTTGTGCCACTTCCAACTCTCTTCACTAGACATTCTTGTAGACAGGCAAACAGCTTTTCCAACAGAGTCTATCAAAAGCTTGATTTCATAAATGTTGTTTTGCCTGTGACCAACTAGAACAACCTTTCCTGTAGATTTGCTGATAACTTCACAATATTCAGGTTGAAAATCTACATGATATCCCTTGTCACAGATTTGACTCACAGATAGCAAGTCATGCTTGAGTCCTGGGACATGAGCTACATTGTTGATGATGACATTTCCAAGATTGATATTGCCATATCCCAATGTTCTTCCTATATTGCCATCACCATAGGAAACTTTTGGGCCAGCCTTCTCCTCATATTCTGATAGCAGGGCTTTATTTCCAGTCATGTGTCCTGAACATCCACTGTCCACGACTAGGGTTGCCTCCCTGTTACCCTGCAATCACAAACAATTACTGAGGATTAGTTTTAAGGATCCAGACTTGCTTGGATCCTTTGGCATTCTTAACTTTGTTAGCTTTTGCAACGGAATTAACATTATCAGAGTTTGAGCTAACAGTATCAGTGTTTACGCTTGCAGTATCAACTTTAACCCATTTCAGATTGGGTTTCAGTTCATAGTAATTATGATAGATAGCATGATATTTTCTGCAAGTATAGATGGAATGCCAAGTGCTTCCACAGTGTGTGCATAAAGTCTGTGGCTTAGTTCTAGCAAAATCCTTCTTTACCTCAGACTTTGTAGGTAAAGAATTTATATTTTTATTTTTCTTGCAGAAATTTGCAAGATGCTTAGTACTACCACAGTTATGACATGTTTTTCTTGGAGCATAACTAGCAAGCATTGGTTTATTTCCTGAAGTGATGCCTACTTTTCCATTTCTGTTCTTGTTTGACACTTTCTTTTTCTCAACAGATTTTAACTCCTTCAGTTTATGTTTGAGTTGTTTATCTGTCATTGAACCAATATTAACCTGTTTAACACTAGTTTTTACTGGTTTTCTTTTGACAGCTTCCTTTTCATTTTCAGACAAAAATTTACTGGCTCCATGAACAAATTTAGTTCTGACTTTAACTTGATTTTGAAATCTAAGTTCATCTCCCTCATTATAGCCTAGACCAACAGTGTCCATTTGAAAAATCTGTTGAGTGTCCTTTCCAGAATTAGTCCAAGTCCTAATTTTATTATTTGCTTCCTCCAACTCTGACTCAAGTTGTTTATATTTCTGAAGCAAAATCTGTTCTTTGCAAACAGCATCATCTCTCTCTTTCTGAACTTGTTGCATGTTTTCAAGTTTCTCTTCAACAAGTTTATTTCTTTCTTTAAGTTCAGAATTTTCAGCTTTTATCCTCTCATTTTCTAAAGTCTGATCCCTATAACTTATATGCAATGACTTAAGAAAAATTCTTAATTGAGCAATGTCATCAATATTATAAGCATAGGTAGTTGGAGGTACCTGATTTTCAGAGGATTCTGATTCAGTAGTAGCCATGAGAGCATAGTTCACTTCTTCATCAGAATCTGAAGTATCTGCCCAATCTCTGCCTTTAGTGTAGAGTACCTTTCCAGTTTTACCCTTTTTGCACTCAGGAGCATAGTGACCCATCTCCTTACACTTGTAGCATTGAATTTCAGACTTATCCTTCTTCCCTTTAGAATCTCTCTTATCAGACTTCCTGTAGCTTTTCCTGTCTTCATTTGAATCCCTAGAAAACCTTTTTCCTTTCTTGAAATTCTTGAAGCCCATTTTCTTGAAAGTCTTCACCATCAACACAGCCATTTTTCTCATTTCTTCTTCATCATCCTCAGAGTCAGATAATTTAGAAGAGTTTGAATCATAATCAGAGTTTGGTGAATCACTTTCTGAATGTATGACCAAAGCTTTTCCCTTCATTTTCCTTCTTGTTGCCTCTTTCTTTTGAGGCTTCTCTTCAACATTAAGAGCAACAGACTTTCCTTTTCTGCTTGATCTCCTGTTTCTCTGCTCCATTTCCAATTCATAAGTTTTGAGCAGTCCATAAATTTCATCAATCTCTGTTTCAGCAAGATCATAGTTGTCTCTAATAGTGGTTGTTTTCACATCCCACTTTTCAGGTAGAGAAAGAAGAAACTTGAGATTCGAGTCTTCTAGATCATACTCTTTGTTGACCAATGACAGATCATTAATCAGTTTACAGAATCTATCAAATGTTTATGTCATGGTCTCTTCAGGTTTAGCCTCAAAATGCTCATACTCTTGTGTGAGTATGTTTCTCCTATTCTTCTTAATAGCTGCAGTTCCTTGACACCTGACTTCAAGAGCATCCCATATCTCTTTTGCAGTGGTGCAGTTAATGACTTTGTTAGACATAACATTGTCTAAAGCACTATGCAGTAAATGCCTAACTTTTGCATCCTTAGCAATTGATGATAGATCTTCAGGAGTCATGTCCTTCTTTTCCTTTGGAACCATTTTTGCTGCTTCACCAGCAACTGCAACAGATAGCTTTGTACGATTGTGAGGACCTTCATAAATCCTGTCAAGATATTCTGGATCTGTAGCCTCCAGAAACATAGTCATCTTGACCTTCCACATAGCATACTCTAATGGCCTCAGAATAGGAACCCTGATTGGTTCATAACGACTCACAGTAGTAGGAGCCTTTTCAGAAACAGTAGGTGTTGGTGGAGGAATTTCTGACATGATTATTGTTGTGTTTGGATCTTAACCTGTATTAAAGTAACAGATTGGCTCTGATACCACTTGTTAGGCCGAATACACAATTAATAATCAACTTTGTATGAGAGATTAACAAGTAAAAGCGTTTATGCACTTAAAAACTTCTTGTATTTCGAACCCTCTTCGTGATGTAAAATATCACAAAGAGCTGCTAGGTTACAATAAAGATAATTCGTTATCGATACCCTTCTAGGGTTAACCTATCTGTATTTATATAACATACAGCTACGATACAATCTCTAATTGATACTCCTAATAATCAGCTATACAATGATATCAATTACAGATTGTCACACGTCTCCTATGTCAACTCGATCTCTTTGATAGCTATCCAATCTTCAAAGATATCGCTTCCATAATTAATCTTTAATCTCTGTTGAACAGTAAACACGCTTCTTCCAGACAGAATTTAACAAACTCTGTCGAGCTTCCACCTGTCAGAGTTTAACTAAACTCTGACTGCTTCCAGCTAAACTCTGATAACTCCCTGTAACACTTAAAAACTGATTAAAACATATCAATTATATTTAACAGTTCCATTGGTAAGAGAAGGAGTTGGCATGAACCTCAACAAGAAGCATGGTACACTCAAATACGATGGAAGAAATGGTATACCATACAACTATGCTATGCCTTGGAAAACATGCAACAAATGTGGTGGAAAAAGCCATCTGGAAAAATGTTGTGTGGCTCAAGTCAATCACATAGCGAAAATAGCTTACCAGGAATAGCTAGTCAACAAACAGCTTGCCAGAAAGAACCAGTTAGGCAACAAACAGCATGCCAGAATTCTTCTGTCAGAAGGAAAACAGCTTACCATTCACCGAAAGTGGTCCAAATGTGGATCACGAAAACTGATTTAAATGTTTTATATACTATTGCTACTAACCAATTTGGACCCAAACCTATATGGGTGCCAAAACATTGAGTTGGTGTTTGTTTGTTTTGTAGATATGTCTTGTGGCTAAAGGAAGGTCAAAGCAATGGATATTGGATAGCGGATGCACTAGACATATGTGTGGAGACAAGTCTCAGTTTATAAGTCTCAAAATGAAGAAGGGAGGAAGAGTTACCATTGGAAATAGCAAGACTCTTTGAATCCTTGGTATCGGTTCTATTGGTAATAGTAATATTTTTATTGATAAAGTTCAATATGTAAAAGGTCTTTCTTATAATTTTCTTAGTGTCACTCAATTATTTGATGATGGACATAATGTTCAGTTTGGCATTGATAAAACTATTATTAATATTGGTTCTAACAAAGTCCCCCTAGTTGCTAGAAGGGAAGGAAATATATATGTATTGGACTTCGAAATGCAGGAAACAGCGTGCTGTTTGGCTGCAATGGATAATGATCCATATATTTGGCATAGAAGGTTGGGACATGCACACATGGACTTGCTTAATAAATTATCAAGCAAGAAATTGGTCAGAGGACTACCCAAACTGAAGTATACCAAGACTGAAGTGTGTTCAGCATGCCAATTGGGCAAACAAATTTGAAGTACACAAAGCAAAGAAAATGGTATCTACTTCCAAACCTTTAGAGCTTCTGCACTTGGACTTATTTGGTCAAGAATCTTATAAGAATATTGGAGGTAAACAATATGGTTTTGTAATTATAGATGATTATTCTAGATTTACTTGGGTATTGTTTCTTCGTACTAAAGATTGTGCTTTTAATGAGTTTGAGAAGCTGATTAAATTACTTGAGAATAAGCTTGATACAAGACTTGTAGGTATAAGAAGTGATAGAGGAGGTGAATTTATCAATGAGAACTTTATTGCATATTTTGAAGAAAGAGGAATCTCCCATGAATTTTCTGCCCCAAGGACTCCACAAAAAAATGGAGTGGTAGAAAGAAAGAATAGGTCACTTCAAGAAATAGCAAGGACACTATTGCAAGAAAGTGAGCTGCCTAGGAGTTTTTGGGCCGAAGCTGTGAATACAGCTTGCTATTTGTTGAATCGAATTATTATCAGGCCTATTTTGTACGAAACTCCATATCAATTGTTGAGAAACAAGAAGCCAAATATCAGCTACTTCAAGATTTTTGGCTCTAAGTGTTTTTTGCTCAAGACAATTGGTAAAGATGGTAAATTCGATGCAAAATCCTACGATGCTATATTTCTTGGTTATTCTTTAACAAGTAGGGCTTATAGAGTTTATAATATAAATAAACATATTGTTGAAGAATCTATTGATGTTACATTTCAAGAACCTAACAATGATCTACCAAGAGATGAGGAAGAATTCGTAGGTGAAAGAGAAAGTGTGCAACCTCAAATTTATGACAAACAGCAAGCTGGAAGTTCAAATCAATAAGTTGGAAGCTCAAATCAGCAAGATGGAGGTTCAAAACGGCAAGCTGAAAGTTCAAATCAGGAAGCTGAAGTTGAGACTGAAAATGGAAGTCAGCAAGCCAAGAAGGATGCAGATTCTGATAAGCAGCAAGCTGGAAGTTAAAGACAGCAAGCTGAAATGGAAGATACGATTTCTAAAGTGGCAAAAATGACTTTGGAAGGTCCTAGAGGTTCTAGGGCTACTGAGAAACTACCTCTCTATGATGGGGAAGATCAGTTACCACCACCAAAGACGAGAAAGACTACTGTAAAGAATCACCCTCCAGAGCTTGTCATTGGTGATATTACTGATGGAATTACAACAAGAAGAGGAAAGGCAAATTATTGTGCTCATGCTGCCTTCCTAGCTCAAGAAGAACCCAAAAATATCATTGAAGCACTAGAAGATGAAAATTGGATCATGGCTATGCAAGAAGAATTATATCAATTTGAGAGATGTGATGTTTGGGAACTTGTTAAGCGTCCAGAGGATGCTTCAATTATAGGAACAAAGTGGGTGTTCAAAAACAAAATTGATGAATTTGGCACCGTTATTGGAAATAAAGCAAGACTTGTAGCTCAAGGATATAACCAACAAGAAGGCATTGACTTTGATCAAACCTATGCTCCTATTGCTCGCTTGGAATCAATAAGAATGCTTCTAGCCTATGCATGTTTCAAGAAAATCAAGGTATATCAAATGGACGTGAAGAGTGCATTCCTAAATGGCGTGCTGGAAGAGGAAGTTTTTGTCAAACAGCCTCCTGGATTCGAAAATGATCAATATCCAAACTATGCATTCAAGCTAAAGAAGGCTCTTTATGGTTTAAAGCAGGCCCCTAGAGCTTGGTACAAAAGACTTAGTAAATATTTAATCCAGAAAGGATTTACTAGAGGTAAAATCGATCCTACATTATTTATTAAGCAAAATGGTAAAAATATTCTCATTGTACAAATATATGTGGATGATATTATTTTTGGAGCTACTAATGAATCTGTGTGCAAGTGGTTTTCAAAGTGTATGCATAGTGAGTTCGTAATGAGCATGATGGGTGAGCTCAATTATTTCTTGGGTCTTCAAATTAAGCAATCTAAGGATGGAATATTTGTGCACCAATCTAAATATACAAAAAGTCTGCTCAAAAGATTTGGTTATGAAGATGTTAAACCAAAATCAACTCCTATGATCCAAAACAACAAGCTGTTTGCAGACGAAAATGGTAAGGCAGTTGATATCAAAAGGTATCGAGGTATGATTGGAAGCTTACTATATTTAACTGCTTCCAGACCTGACATTATGTATAGTGTGTGTGTTTGTGCAAGGTTTCAATCCAATCCTAAAAGGGTCTCATTTAAATGTTATTCAAAGAATTTTTAGATATTTAAGTGGTACCATTACTCTTGGTTTGTTTTATCCTATCACAAATACTTTTGATCTTGTTGGGTATAGTGATGCAGATTATGCAGGTTGTCAAGTTGATAGAAAAAGTACTAGTGGTGTTTGTAAATTCCTTGGACAAAGCTTGGTTTCATGGCAATGCAAGAAACAAACTTCTGTAGCGTTATCCACGGCCGAAGGAGAGTATCTAGCAGCTGGGAGCTGTTGTTCTCAACTTCTATGGATGATTCAAACACTAAGAGACTTTGATATCAAGTGTGAAAAGGTTCCAATAAATTGTGACAACACTAGCACCATTAATATTTCAAAGAATCCGGTGAATCACTCAAGAACGAAGCACATCGATGTTCGACACCATTTCTTGAGAGATAATGTTGCTAAAGGCAAGATAGAGTTGGTCTTTCTTCCAACAGAGTTTCAACTTGCTGATATTTTCACAAAACCTCTTGCTGAAGAAAGATTTTCAGTCATTCGAATGCAACTTGGAATGTGTTCTATTTAAAACAGCATGCTGAATGATTGTTTGCAGGACAAGTTAGCTTACCATTTGTACAGGTAACATTCAACAAATAGCAAGCTATATGTGCAGGTAAAATACCACAAACAGCAAGCTGTTTGTGCAGGTAACATACTGCAAATAGCATACTGTTTGTCATCGCTTCTAGCTTACCATTTGTGTGAAATTAAATAATTCATGTTTATATGTGTTGTGAATTATTTGGTACATCTATCTGTGTTAAATGGTATATGCTTAATTGATTAATTAAATCATGTTCTATTATTTCTTTAAATATGTCTTAATTAGAATATTCAGTTTGTATTATTCCTAGAATTTCTCCCCTAATTTTTATCAAAACAAAGAGACGGGGTATTTAGTCATATTTCCCAAATCAAAATCACCTCAACAAGAAATTAGGGTTTTCCTCTCATTCTCACTCAAGCGGCGACAATCTAGGTTTTTACCAAATTTCCTCACGATGACTCGCACTCGGTCTCGCAAATCAAACCTCCAAGTCAATCAATCATCGACTATAGATTTGGGTGAAAATGCCTCTGAAAGTGGAAATGAAATCGCTCAAACCCTAGATTCGAAGAAGGTGAAACTGTCGACTCCATCATTTGCTTCATCAGAGTTTGAGACTAGATATCAAGAATTGGAGTTAGGCACACGAGCAATCATGCCTGGACAGCCGATTGCAAGTAAGTGTGTACCTCTTGTTACTTAGTGTGGAATTATTAAAATTTTCCAAGATATAGGAATGGAATCGTTTATGTTAGATTTGCCTAAAGTCTATTACCCTGATTTAATTCGTGAGTACTATGCCAATCTGCGTACTGATAAATTTGGCAACTGTATGACTGTTGTGGGTGGGAAAAAGATCCAATTAAACCCCCCCTGTGTTGAACTCTATTTTGAAGTGTGAAAATCAGAGTGATATTGAGATTTATACAGCTCAGGGTGAAGTTTCTTTTCCTGATTTTTCATTTCTTGATCAATTAAGGGTCATAATTGGTGAAGAAAACTGTGAGAACACTAAGCTTGTAACCACCACTATGGTTTCACCATTACCTCATCTATTGTTCAAGCTCTGTAGGTCTCATATTTGTCAGAGGTTAGGGAATAAATCAAACTTCACTTGTCAAGATGTTATACTGGTAGCTATGCTTATGTCAGGCAGGCCCTTTGATTTATTTTCATTGATTTTAAATAAAATGATGGCCACTCTAGACAAGTCTGTCAGTGGTCTCCCTTATGGATTGCTTCTTACAAGAGTGTTCGAATTTTTCAAAGTGGATGTTAAGACTACAACTAAGATTACTGTTAAGGATGTTTTTGATCTCAAGTTTCTGACTATGAATAATTTGCAAGTTGAAGATGGGAAAGTAACTCATATCACACCACCTCCACCGTCTCTTGGTTCGGTTTCACTTAGTGAACCACCTTCTTTTGCTGAGCCGATTTCAGTTGCTCCTAGCTTGTTTATGCGTAATATCCAAGCAGACGTTTCAATAATGTCTAGTGAGCTTGTGTCCCTTCGAAGTGATACTCAAGCAATTCGAAATGAGATGATGTCTGTGAAAGCAGAGTGTCAAACTATCAAGGGTGTCATGAAGAGCTTTCTTTAGGAAATAAAAACTGTGAAGGAATTAGTACTTAAGTCTTCTGCTACTCATTCTGTAATGGAGGATGAATTGGGATTAAAAGGCTTGGCAAATGCAGCAGAGCAACATGGAAATGATCAGGATGGTGACACTGTAGCCACCAAAACAAATGGGGATGCTGAGGACAACACTCCTAAGAACTCTTAATTTTTTGATGAATCAAGGGGGAGGAAAATTCAGAGAATTTATGCTTATTATTTATGTCTGCCTATCTGAAGAACTTGGTTTTATGGTCTGTCTGTCTATCTGATCTTGGAACTTGATCTTATGTCTTGAATTCGTGTAGCTGGGCTCTGTGAACTTGTTTAAGTAGTTTATCTGAACCTTATTTAAGTGGATTGTTTGTTGACTGGATTTAAGGGCTTAAATTGGTTCTATTAATGTGATAATTTGATGTTTAAACTGTTATTGTTTTATATCTAATAATGAGATGAGGGATTTAGGAGAGCTTTGAAATTCTCCTAAATTAGTTGTAATCATCAAAAAGGGGGAGATTGAAACTCCTGAGTTTTGATGACCACAAACAGTAAGCCATTTGGCTTTCTAACAGATATAAAACAACAGGCTATTTGCATTGTTCTAACTCAGTTTTGCAGGTTACATTAGCGCACTGAATGCTTAACCAGTCTGTCAAACAGCAAACCAATGTTGGACTATAGTATCAAGTGGCAGCTTACCATTTGTAGGAATCGGACTCAAACAGCAAGGCAAACTGCATGCCAGTTTCACTAACAGCATGCTATTCTCACAAACAGCGTGCTGATTGCACCTGACAGAAATGAAGCCATTCAGCTTTTCAAAGAGGTTCAAGTAGAAAATATTCTTAGACACATGTAGGACCCTCTGAATTTCATATATACACGCCTATACTCATACTATATAAATAATGGGAGACAAAAATATTTCTTGTCTTAAAATAAGAAAAGTAAGATCCACTTTTCCTTATTTTAATGCTTCATCATTTCTCCTACTCTAAGAAAAACACATGAAAGCAATTATAACAAATATTCTTCTTCTTCCTCTCATACATACACGCAGCCCCCTCTCTCTCTCTAACAGCTCCTTCAATTTTATTTCAAGAAAATCCATCAACGGATTTATTTCAAACCGTTGGAGCTATTTGGCTCTTGTTTTCAAAACCCTCATATTCATCTATTTAAGAGCTGGTGTATTTAGTTCTTATGTACCGAACAGAAGTGCAAAAACAAGATATACATTCACAACTACAAAAGCTTTTCATTGCTAAATTCTTCAAACCTCACAAACCCTATATACACGCATATATATATTCAGAGGGTTGATAGGTTGAGTTGTATCTATTGAAATCTTTTTATTGTTCAAGTTGTAATTGATTTGTTGCTGTAAAAGGTTGGATTAAGGTTTAGGGTCGGTTGAACTAGGCTAGAGAAGGATACTTGGGAAGTATTTCTTAGAGAGCTAGTTCTGCACAGCAAACAGCAAGCCATTTGTAAGCAGCAGGGTATAAGGGAGATATATTGGTTGATCTTGTAATTGGTTTTATAGTTGATCAATAATATATTCTCTTATCAAGTTCCGTAAAAGACCAGGACGTAGACCATAGGGGATTAGGCTAAAAGATCTTGTGTCATATTTAATTTTTTACATTTTTCATACTGCACTGCACAAACAGCACGCTACTTATAAACTGCACTATCACAAACAACAAGTTGTTTCTGGTAAAATTTAAAACAGGTCATAAATAAGCATTGTTAGCCATAAACACCTATTCACCCCCCTCTAGGTGTTGTTTGTAACACCCCCAGATCCGGGGTCCGGGATCCGGTGGTTACGGTTTCCAATTCTGTCCACAACAATTGAACTTTCCTTAACATAAAATAAATTACGTCTCTATAACCCAACACAACAATATAAAACACACCCGTTATAGTCCCAGAGATGAAATCAGAGTAACAATCAAATTTTTATTAATCACATTATGAGTTCTTACAATCCAAAAGGATTTCAATATAAATACATACTCTTTGCCATCCATTTACATAAGTCATACTAGACCATATTCTTGGTAATAAATATACCCTACCAATAGCTTCTTCTTCAGCTCTGGTAGTCTCATCGTCCTCGCCCGCGTCGAGTGCGCCTTGTGCGAGTCATCTGGTCTAGCTGTTGTTGTGATATAATAATAAAGCAAGGGTGAGCAATAGCCCACCAACAATAATATATAACTGAACGATAATGTATAACAGTTCAAAAGTATCTTTCAAACCAGATGCCATGCATTTACGGAAATGATGCCAGTATAATATGAACGATGAAGTTACAAGGTAACTCAAAATGTAAATATATGAGGGAATATCTGCTATGTCGAAAATAAGCAAGATATTATAAAGAGGAACTTGCAAGGAAAATATTGCAATTCCAGTTACGAACACTTTTCCAGCTCTGCCAACAGTAATCATGTTGCAGGAAATAAATAAGTTTGGATGATGAACCAATGATGGAGTATTCACCGCGCCCGCTGTTCCAATCTTGATGATCAGTCAAGATCGTACAGCTCAAATTAGATTTACTACCGGTAGAAGGAAGAACTGACGGCTTTACTTGTATACCGCCTTACTAGCTCTCCCCGGCCAACGGTTGGGCCAAAGGGGATGGACCGGCGCTACTCGGCCTCTTACACGACTCCTAGTTCAAATAGAATTCATGATTCTGAATGTAACGTTCGTCCCCCTTTCCCCAAGTATAATACTTGTTGATAAGACTCCACAAAGTAGTCGTATCTAGTTGGAAAGAAAATTTATCAATAACTCCCAAGCTATTACTTGGTAACGGATATCAACTTGTTCCAGTAATCTTACCCCTCGAAAGATGAGAAGGTAAGCAACGACTTAATAAGTCAACAGTACCCGAGTTGCGAGTGAAGGGAATACTTTATGACCGGGAAGTCGACAAGATAAATAACATTTTCCAAGTAAGGTTCCCTTATTATTAAGGAGATAGACTCAAAGAAAAATGATGTCTGAGAACCTTTCTTGATATAAGATTAATAATAATATGACTCCGAAATATTTTCTGTAATAATCGAAGAAGATAAACCTTATCGAGGTTATTCTAAGTATGGAATAAATATTCAGAGAATATTTATTGAATTAAAATATTTTACGGAATATTTAGGAATATGAAAGAATATCTTTAATCAGAGTATCTCTCAAATAATTCTTGAAGAAATATCGAGAGAATATTTATTGCATAACTAAATGTTCAAATGAATATTCCAAATAATATTCATTAATTAATAAGACCTGAAAGGAATACTTAAAATATTTAAAATAATATTCAATGATTAAATAGAACCCTGGATGAATATTCAAAATAATATTCATAATTAATTAGGAATTTAAATGAATATTGATAAAGTAATATTCATTTAATGGATAATATTCTAAATGAATATCAAGTAATGTTCATTTAGTAATCCAAGCTTTAAAGGAATATTCGAGATAAGACTCGATAAATAAATCAAGTTTCAGATGAACATTAAAATAATATTCGATAGGTAATTACTGTCTTAAATGAATACTCAAAAGTAATATTCATTTAATGAATAATATTCTAAATGAATATCCAATTAATATTCATTTAGTAGTCCAACCTTTAGAAGAATATTCGCAATAATAATCGATAAATAATTCGACTCTGAATGAATATTAAAAATATTATTCGTCGAATAGTTACGTTCAAATAATTATTTGAAGTAAAGATCGTTAAAATAAATAATCTTGAACGAATATTCAAATAATATTCGTCGCCCGAATAATGGAAAATATTTACTTAAATATTTTCCTCCGAGGTAATCTCGATATATCAAGAAATGTTGACTCCCGGTCTATATTTGATGAATAAGATGTATACGCCCTTCTATGAGGGTCTTACAATAACCGGCTTATAACTGATGTATAACTATCTAGCTTATAAGCCAACAATAACATTCAGGGAACAAGTATATCAATTCAACTTGAAAGTAGGCATGCATGCAATGGCATATGTATATCAGCAATCATATATATATATATATATATTTATTCAATCACAACAACAGCCTAAAAGAAGGGAATTGAAACTTGCCTGGTAGTCGAGTACGGTAAGGGGTAGTGGTAGCGGGTCCCGGTTCAGCTTGGTGATCTATAAATAGCCAAGGCATTCGGGATTAATCACTTAACATATTAAAAGTTAAGTTATACTTAATTCGAAACACGTTCTCGAGTTATCTCGTTATACCCCTTTTTAGTGGATTACTTATTATCACTTATCCGACCCGACATTCGTTCGTTAATACGACATGTCACTGCACTTATACTTGGGACATACTTAAGTCATATGAGTTCTAAGGTTGATCGTTACGAACCAATATTATACTCCGAGTTTTATCGCCCGTTTTCTAAGTGTTTTACCGAAGTTATAAAAGAGTCGTCTTTTAGGGGTTGGTTCGTGTTTAACCTTGACTCGAACATTTTTAATAAATCGAAAAATGCTCTTTTTGACATACGGTTTTCTTTCACACCTTCCTTCTTACCCCTAGTATTTATTTACCAAGATTCGCCATGACGTTACATAGTTTACGAGGGTTCAATTTCAGTTACGAACTTTCGTTTACGGATTCGAACTACTTTTAGTAATTTGGTCATAATTCCTAAACCGTAAATCAAAATGCTTCGATTCTTTCGCCAAAGTGATCTATGTTCAAAAATCTATCAGTAAGGTTCATTAACTTGCCAAGAACAGAGAGTTATGGCTACTGACCAGTTCGGTTTCTTAGTGTTAATGAAAATCGGGCATTACGACGGCTACGAATCGAGCGTTCTAAAATTCATTACGCAACAACCAAGCCACACCGGGCATCTAATCAACTTATACACATAATAAGCACCCCAACAAGACCAGAAGCCACTGATCTTAGTATCAAACTCATCATGTTAATCAAATCACTAAATCACTAACTAAACATGCTTATAACATGAACATAATCATAACTAAGCTAGATCCATCAAGAACATGCTTAAAACTCAAAGTAGAGCAAGGGTTTTCAAGTCTTATACCTTCCTTGTAGTATGTAATAGCCTCACAAAGTTTGGTATTGCCCTTGGATGGCCTTAACTTAGCTAGGATCAACCATGAAAACAAGAAAAACAAAGATTAGTTCTTAGAAACACTATTCATCATCACCTTTGATGATTTATTTGAAAATGAAAGGAAGTGAATTTGAGGCTGAAATTTCTAGGGGATCTAAGCTATGATATGTAGTACATACCCTAAAAATTAGAAGAACAAACAATGGTGGGAACCTCCTTTTCTAGCTCCTTGGCCGAAACTTTGAAGAAAGAAAGGAATGGAGAGTGTTTGCTTGGTTTCTTGCTTTTCCTTGGTCAATTTTGCATAAAGTGAATTTGGATAGATAATATCTCATCCTATTTGTGTTAGTGGAGTGTGATGTCATGGATGAGGCAATTTGGAGAGACAAGTGTTATGTTTTGGATGGTGGAAGGCTAAGTATTGGTTGGTTTTTCTAAGTACTACTTCCATCTCCAAGTATGCTAGTTACTTTAAGCCACTTGGTTGCTAGATATTTATTCTAGTGGCTTACACAAGACTCTTGCTTCCTCTGCTTGTTTCTGTGTCCGGTTATTACCCGTTTCGATTGATCGTTCGTGAGAATATTTCACGGATTTCTAATTAGGGTTTACCGGGAATCCTCTTTAATATTAATACTTTCATTCTCCATCTTTCATTCTAACTTTCCAATTTATATTCCTTAAATCCATTCGTTAAATACTTAAGGCTATCAGTGTCCAGGGAACTCTCGGAGAAAATAAAAGTGCGGTTTTTCAGAATCCGACAGCTTTTACATACACTTATTTTCCCCCTGGATCACTAATACGAACTCGGAAATCCGTTCCGAATGCTTCTGTATAGTGTCGTCTCATATTATTATATACTCCCACCAAACACTATTCATTCTGTATTCTTTACTTGTTCTCTTAGGGTGGTACAATTATCCGTATTCTCTTTCGATCGTTCCTTAACCTTTTTACGGAACTACTGGATTAATCGTTATCGATCTGGATGACATGAGGGTATTCTCTTGCTTGAAGTTGCCATATCTTATTCCCTTAGAAGATAGATTATTCTTACCTATGTTGTCACCCTTTAGCATTCTTCAAGACATAAACATAATAAGGTCGAATTCCATTCATTCTTTCCAAATATCAATAATTACATTGTAGCCATAACCACTCCTCAGTGGTTTCCTACCTTCATTCTTAAATCAAATATAATAACATCCCAAAATATCAAATCCTCAAAGTTAATATCTCAATTCTTGGATTATAATAATATTTAATCCACTGTCCGGTCAAATATTATACCGAAAAGAATTTGGAATTTCTGAATTCCGATCGTCTCTGCATTCACTTATTTCCTCCGCGTATTACTAATATGATTTCAAAACATCCATATCACGTCCCGTACATAGGGTGGAGTGAAAAGTTTTCCAACTTACAAAATCACTATTCATCCACCAAATTACTATGCACGTACAGGAAACACTATGCACGTACGGGAAACACTATGCACGTACGGGAAACACTATGCACGTACGGGAAACACTATGCACGTACTCATTTCCCTTCAAGGATCCATTAGCTCCTTCCTGGATGGTAGATTATTCTTATCTAGGTCCTCAACCATCGAATTACTCTATTCTTACAATATACCAATGCATCAGGATCATTGTCCAAAGCAATATCCATTCATTACAATCATTGTTCTTTGAAACCACCATTCATTAGAGCTGGTGACCTTGTTATCGGAATCATTGTTCCTCATTTTATCATTACTTAATAAAAAGTTTTAATTATATCCAAAATTTGGGGTTCTTACAGTCTCCCCTCCTTAAAAGGATTCCGTCCCGGAATCAGGTAGGAAGCAAAGAGTCGTTTGCCTGTCGTTCACTTTTTAGCTTCCCGATCAATTCTTAGTCGTTCTACCCTTCCTCAGCACATCTTCTAGTGCTACAATCCATATTGTATCCTTTTTCCATCAACGTTGCTACTTTTCGTACAACTCACTATCCGGGTTATATTCTTACTCAGTCTTATCCTTATTGATACCTGTAGTAACATTGGTATCACTATCACCCTACGAATTCGGAGGTAACCTCGCTCGTACTGTGCATTTCCTGATTGCTTTAATCTTCGCAATCTCGATCAATATAGAGAAGTGGAAAGATTTATTGAGAGATCACTATGATCAATTGAACATTTGTTATATTGCATAGTTAGCACAGAAGGGGGCCAGCCTTTAGTACTTGACAAGCAATTAAACAAGTCATGGTATTCCACTTAGACTTCTATCACATAGACAGATAGTCGCGTAGCAGTACCTCCCCTCCTAAAAGGGTTGTTCTTCTCAATTCATAAAGAAGATGAATAAGAGAGAAGAAGAGAAAAGAGTTCTAAAGGATTATAGAAAGCTTTCATGATTGTAGCATATCATACTCAGGATTTACCTCTGAACTATAGAGGTTTATCAAAGAAGAAATTAATCATAATTATATCCAATACTATTTGATCGCAATCTCACGTGTCAACATATCTTGCTGCTTTGTCCATTATTCTATGGACAAATACTCTTGTTCAATCTTAGCGATACTCACATTCGGGAAATCCTTCAACCTTTCAGGTTAAATCTTAGATTTCTCACTTGACATCATTATTACTAACATCCCATATCATGTTACTAGCTTTTTCATAACTATAATATTGACACTATCAGGTTGTCATCCTGAGAATTCATTAGAAAACCCATTCATAACATTCCTTGCTTCTCATTCCATAGTTGCTTTCCCAGCCTTTTCTTTATCACTCACATCCTTCTTATTATCTGATTCTTACTCATTTCTATTATTTACTTTCACCTTCACCTCTTTATTGAGACACCTTTTTGCACTTGGTACCTCCTTATCGGTATTCCGTCACATTTATTCTATAATCATCACGTTATTCCAATTTAAAATTTCCAAAATGAATCTGGCCCGATCCCTTTAACTTAGATTCATATAATCTACTTCTGCCAACCGTGTTTCTCATCACTTGTTCTTTTCTAACCGTGGTTTTCCACAGGTTGTCTTTCGTAAGTCAGACCAGGTTGTATATCTACATGCTCGTACTCCTATCATCTGTTGAACATCTGCATTTTACTGACGTAGCCTGGCCACATGAAAACCCGTTATGACCGTGCTATAAGTTTTGGGGGTAAGGCTGGCTCGAATACCGCCGTCCGAACACTTTAAACTCTCAGGTGGCCCAATAAGTCTCGGGCTCAACCGCCCTTCCCTCCAAGTCTCATTAATTCTTTCCATGGGAATATCTTTAACATCATGAATCATCAACCTCATATTCTCTATCTTGTTTGCGCAGAAGTACACTAACATAAACTTGTTTGTCATTCATCAACATGCCATTTAGTTAATCAATGGCAGCACTTTCTTTATCTTTACATTGTCATCTACTTTCTTAGAAGAATCACCATCACTTGTTGTTTAGGTAGTGCATTAATAGCTAACCCTACGGGTTTCAAATCCCTTAGGGAGACAAAGTAATCACTATTCCTTATCCATAAGGAACACTTCCTGAACTTGATGTAGATATAACATGAAGTAGATAGAATTGCAGAAGAGTTTCAGGCATCGCAGCTAGGTCCGGTTGATGAAACTATCACTTATGCATCTTCCATAAAAGACTGGAAACTTAACGGTTTACTTCATCAATTTTGTACCATGGTCCTGGTTTGCCTCAAAACGGGACCTTCTAAGGTACGTAATATGCTTAAGACTCCATCAGGAATCGAATCTTTACTTAAACTATTATTACCTTCGATTCTTGCACAATCATCAAAAGGAATGTAACTTCCTCCACTCCAATATGACCTTCAAGGTCTTTCCAAATATCATTTTGTTTCTTCGGTATGAACATTTATAATTATTCCTTTATACTTAGACTGTCGGCCACCTCATTGGCCTTTCCTGATAATAATAATTTCTGGTAATCCTTGTTCCTTGGATATATTCCAATTCAAACATTTCTACCTCATTCCCATCATTTTTTTTTGGGTGAAAGCATTCTCCCTTAAGCTCTGCTGATGGAGAAAAATATATTTATCAGTCTTTCTCCATAAGTCATTGCTTCCACCTACCTGTGGGAACTTTATCACGTTTATTCCCAATCCTACTTAGGATACTTCTCTTCTTAGTTCTTTCCTTATCTTAGGATAATCTCAACCTTTATAGGTTCAATCCATACTTCCTCAGGGTCTCATACATGCCTCATCTGGCATTACTGTTACTATGTCATACATTCCTTACCAAACTTTTCCATTTTGAAGTTTGGAATATTACCTTTTTCCTTGTAAGGTTTCATAGGTCATCCTCATCCTTCCTCCTGTATTTTCTGGGTACAGGGTATATCAAAATGTCATTGATCAATACTCTAATAATTCTATCTATGTTCTTTCCAGAACTCTTTTTAATAATCCTTACCGGTCATTGTTGCCTTAGCAAGTCCAACTCATATCATCTGAAGTCATAATGTCGTTATTAGGGTTAATGCCACCCCTTGTGCATTCCCTAGGGTTTGTCTTAATTTATGGATATCCTATCCTTAATTCAACTGCCAAAGAATTCTTGCATCTTATAATTGGCAATCAGATCATGTATCCTTAATAAAGGTCTCTTTTCAATCATTCTCATTTGATAATCGATCGGTGGCTTAATGCCACCCTCTTCTTTCAGATAGTTGTCAGCCTATTTGGCCTTCCAAAAAGGCAACGTATGCCTATCTCCTCTCTTACAGAACTTGGTAATGGCAGCAAGGATGTTTTGGAAGATATTGGTCGAGTTCAACGTGAATCTCTTAGTACTTATCGTTCTTCTCAAATGTACTTGCCTTAGACAAAATTTCTACAGCATACTGATCCATCTCTGACCATTTCTATACTCTCTTCATAAACCTTCGTTGTTTACTTCCCTTAGTCGTAATATGTTCATGGTATTCATGATACCCTAACATCATACATCTCAAGTCACTATACTTCCATTTTACTCGTAATCTTGGACAACCATATACACATGAGTCACTTTAGTACGGGTTACCCCATCCCAAAAAGGTCTAGTAAATTCCCCATCAAAACATGGGTTGCAAAGGGTTTAGTAGAAGACTCCTACGATCTCATTAATATTTCCTTTATATCAGAAGCCCTTACAGTCGGTGCTTACTTAGAAGCAACCCTGCTTTGTCTTTTCATTGCTGGTCTAGTCACTTTATAGTCCGTTGTGACTTGGCCTCAACTGGCCACACTAAAATAAAAATATATGATTTTAGGGGTTGGCTAATAGCATTACTTTTCTAGCAATTGCCGGCATAGTGCCTTCTTCTTTGATACCTTTCTACCTTTCCAAAACTTTACTCCATATAAGTCTTAATCGACTACTCGGCACCGTCTCCGGTCACCTTTCCTCCACTTTTATCTTTTCAACTATTCTTATCAATCCTGCGTGCCACACAAGCTTACCTTCCCTGGCATAACAGCTTTTTCATTTAAGTCAATCCTGGAATTTCTCAGTCCGGCTGGTTTCTTACTTACATTTCCTGTTTTCGTCCAATCTCACTTCATCATTTTATCACTACCGTCGATTGTAATGCTCAGGGTCCGTTTACTAACCCATTTTACAGCATCCTTACCCAAATCACAGGGTTTGCTCCAGTTTCTACTCTCTTCCATGACATTCTCTGATAATCAGAAAGACAAGGTTTGCCAAAATTCACCGAATTCCTTTCCAGACTCAGGGAAATTTCGATCAATCTACCCACCTACTGGTAACATTAAGGAGCCCAGTTTCGAAACCTGAAGAATAGTTCTTTGAACCTCCAAGCAGGTGGAATCATAAACAGTCATAGTTAACGAAATAATCATCATCAGATTGGAAGTTTACCCACTGGAAAGGAATCAATTATATCCATCCCTTAGAAGGGAATCAATAGTTTCAAACTGAAACCCGTCACAACGTCCTGATACCTATACGTCCTGATATTCAATACTACCAAATGTCGGTCTACCTAACCCTTTATGCGAAGCGTCGTTGGAAGCACAAAGTCTTCTTTTTTCCATTAAGCAATGCCAGCTCTTGGTCATTACCAATTTCACCTTTTAGCTCCAGGAAGATTTTCTCACATTTTTCTCTTTAACTACTGATCGTATTACTTGATCTATTATAATTCCGCATCGGAATAAACTTAAGGTACTACTATAATCCATTCAAAGAGAAGAAGGAATTTAATATTCCTCTAAATCACATGCATCTAACGTTTCTGGTTCATCATTTAACTGAGTTGAATTAACTCTATACTCAGTCTCTGGCAGTAGTCTCATTACGAGTTCATCTTGACTCACTGGTCTTATCTTCCGGTAGGTTCTGAGATCATTGTCTTGCTTGCTACTTCCTTATATAATTTTACCCAATCATGCTATCACTTCCCAATGTCTTTACTTTCTAAATGATTCATTCATAAAATGAACATTTTCCTTAATAAAACCACCTTACTAACCTTAATTTGGTTCCATAATTTACAACCTACGACACCTGCCTTCTCATGGAGAATTATTACTGACAATATTCATACTGATTCATTTATCAAATGATATGGCACTTACTGCCTCATTCTCAACTATTCCTAGGGACTCTGCTCCTCGTCCTATATCGCTGTCTTTGATAATCATACATCCCTCTAGCTCTTTCTTTGTTAAGATGAAAATCTCTAAGGATTCTAATCTATTTCCGTATAAGATCTCAAGTAATTCTTCCAATCCTTCTTTCTTGCTGGTACTACATCTGGTAGTCCGACTATGAATTCAACATGCATCTTCAGATCTCTTAATAATATCTCGGTTCTTTATACTCACTTTTCTGAGCACCATATCTTAATCATCACAGTCATTCTGGCTGCAACCCTCATTACCCATGGGTAAGCTCCTTATCCTAACAGGATTTTCCTTATCTGCTGGAACCTCTTCCGGGTCTCCAGTAGGGTACTCCATCGAATTACCCGCTGATCTTCAGCATATAAAGCATCATCGCGCTGTTGCTCGTATGCCTCAAGGTCAGTCGCCTTACTCGTCGATACGATATCGAGCTAAGTTACTATCATTATACTTACGAGTTCCCATAAGGGTTTTATATGTCATCACTACATTAAGTAGTCCGACTATGAACTTGGCAAGAGTTCTTATTATCTTATTGAATTTATTGTTTTAACGTCACCTCATCTCTGGGGTTTATAACGTACGCTCTGATACCACTTCTGTAACACCCCCAGATCCGGGGTCCGGGATCCGGTGGTTACGGTTTCCAATTCTGTCCACAACAATTGAACTTTCCTTAACATAAAATAAATTACGTCTCTATAACCCAACACAACAATATAAAACACACCGTTATAGTCCCAGAGATGAAATCAGAGTAACAATCAAATTTTTATTAATCACATTATGAGTTCTTACAATCCAAAAGGTTTTCAATATAAATACATACTCTTTGCCATCCATTTACATAAGTCATACTAGACCATATTCTTGGTACTGAAAGAATAAATATACCCTACCAATAGCTTCTTCTTCAGCTCTAGTAGTCTCATCGTCCTCGCTCGCGTCGAGTGCGCCTTGTGCGAGTCATCTGGTCTAGCTGTTGTTGTGATATAATAATAAAGCAAGGGTGAGCAATAGCCCACCAACAATAATATATAACTGAACGATAATGTATAACAGTTCAAAAGTATCTTTCAAACCATATGCCATGCATTTACGGAAATGATGCCAGTATAATATGAACGATGAAGTTACAAGGTAACTCAAAATGTAAATATATGAGGGAATATCTGCTATGTCGAAAATAAGCAAGATATTATAAAGAGGAACTTGCAAGGAAAATATTGCAATTCCAGTTACGAACACTTTTCCAGCTCTGCCAACAGTAATCATGTTGCAGGAAATAAATAAGTTTGGATGATGAACCAATGATGGAGTATTCACCGCGCCCGCTGTTCCAATCTTGATGATCAGTCAAGATCGTACAGCTCAAATTAGATTTACTACCGGTAGAAGGAAGAACTGACGGCTTTACTTGTATACCGCCTTACTAGCTCTCCCCGGCCAACGGTTGGGCCAAAGGGGATGGACCGGCGCTACTCGGCCTCTTACACGACTCCTAGTTCAAATAGAATTCATGATTCTGAATGTAACGTTCGTCCCCCTTTCCCCAAGTATAATACTTGTTGATAAGACTCCACAAAGTAGTCGTATCTAGTTGGAAAGAAAATTTATCAATAACTCCCAAGCTATTACTTGGTAACGGATATCAACTTGTTCCAGTAATCTTACCCCTCGAAAGATGAGAAGGTAAGCAACGACTTAATAAGTCAACAGCACCCGAGTTGCGAGTGAAGGGAATACTTTATGACCGGGAAGTCGACAAGATAAATAACATTTTCCAAGTAAGGTTCCCTTATTATTAAGGAGATAGACTCAAAGAAAAATGATGTCTGAGAACCTTTCTTGATATAAGATTAATAATAATATGACTCCGAAATATTTTCTGTAATAATCGAAGAAGATAAACCTTATCGAGGTTATTCTAAGTATGGAATAAATATTCAGAGAATATTTATTGAATTAAAATATTTTATGGAATATTTAGGAATATGAAAGAATATCTTTAATCAGAGTATCTCTCAAATAATTCTTGAAGAAATATCGAGAGAATATTTATTGCATAACTAAATGTTCAAATGAATATTCCAAATAATATTCATTAATTAATAAGACCTGAAAGGAATACTTAAAATATTTAAAATAATATTCGATGATTAAATAGAACCCTGGATGAATATTCAAAATAATATTCATAATTAATTAGGAATTTAAATGAATATTGATAAAGTAATATTCATTTAATGGATAATATTCTAAATGAATATCAAGTAATGTTCATTTAGTAATCCAAGCTTTAAAGGAATATTCGAGATAAGACTCGATAAATAAATCAAGTTTCAGATGAACATTAAAATAATATTCGATAGGTAATTACTGTCTTAAATGAATACTCAAAAGTAATATTCATTTAATGAATAATATTCTAAATGAATATCCAATTAATATTCATTTAGTAGTCCAACCTTTAGAAGAATATTCGCAATAATAATCGATAAATAATTCGACTCTGAATGAAAATTAAAAATATTATTCGTCGAATAGTTACGTTCAAATAATTATTTGAAGTAAAGATCGTTAAAATAAATAATCTTGAACGAATATTCAAATAATATTCGTCGCCCGAATAATGGAAAATATTTACTTAAATATTTTCCTCCGAGGTAATCTCGATATATCAAGAAATGTTGACTCCCGGTCTATATTTGATGAATAAGATGTATACGCCCTTCTATGAGGGTCTTACAATAACCGGCTTATAACTGATGTATAACTATCTAGCTTATAAGCCAACAATAACATTTAGGGAACAAGTATATCAATTCAACTTGAAAGTAGGCATGCATGCAATGGCATATGTATATCAGCAATCATATATATATATATTTATTCAATCACAACAACAGCCTAAAAGAAGGGAATTGAAACTTGCCTGGTAGTCGAGTACGGTAAGGGGTAGTGGTAGCGGGTCCCGGTTCAGCTTGGTAATCACTTAACATATTAAAAGTTAAGTTATACTTAATTCGAAACACGTTCTCAAGTTATCTCGTTATACCCCTTTTAGGGGATTCCTTTTTATCATTGATCCGACCCGACATTCGTTCGTTAATACGACATGTCACTGCACTTATACTTGGGACATACTTAAGTCATATGAGTTCTAAGGTTGATCGTTACGAACCAATATTATACTCCGAGTTTTATCGCCTGTTTTCTAAGTGTTTTACCGAAGTTATAAAAGAGTCGTCTTTTAGGGGTTCGTTCGTGTCTAACCTTGACTCGAACATTTTTAATAAATCGAAAAATGCTCTTTTTGACATACGGTTTTCTTTCACACCTTCCTTCTTACCCCTAGTATTTATTTACCAAGATTCGCCATGACGCTACATAGTTTACGAGGGTTCAATTTCAGTTACGAACTTTCGTTTACGGATTCGAACTACTTTTAGTAATTTGGTCATAATTCCTAAACCGTAAATCAAAATGCTTCGATTCTTTCGCCAAAGTGATCTATGTTCAAAAATCTATCAGTAAGGTTCATTAACTTGCCAAGAACAGAGAGTTATGGCTACTGAACAGTTCGGTTTCTTAGTGTTAATGAAAATCGGGCATTACGACGGCTACGAATCGAGCGGTCTAAAATTCATTACGCAACAACCAAGCCACACCGGGCATCTAATCAACTTATACACATAATAAGCACCCCAACAAGACCAGAAGCCACTGATCTTAGTATCAAACTCATCATGTTAATCAAATCACTAAATCACTAACTAAACATGCTTATAACATGAACATAATCATAACTAAGCTAGATCCATCAAGAACATGCTTAAAACTCAAAGTAGAGCAAGGGTTTTCAAGTCTTATACCTTCCTTGTAGTATGTAATAGCCTCACAAAGTTTGGTATTGCCCTTGGATGGCCTTAACTTAGCTAGGATCAACCATGAAAACAAGAAAAACAAAGATTAGTTCTTAGAAACACTATTCATCATCACCTTTGATGATTTATTTGAAAATGAAAGGAAGTGAATTTGAGGCTGAAATTTCTAGGGGATCTAAGCTATGATATGTAGTACTTACCCTAAAAATTAGAAGAACAAACAATGGTGGGAACCTCCTTTTCTAGCTCCTTGGCCGAAACTTTGAAGAAAGAAAGGAATGGAGAGTGTTTGCTTGGTTTCTTGCTTTTCCTTGGTCAATTTTGCATAAAGTGAATTTGGATAGATAATATCTCATCCTAGTTGTGTTAGTGGAGAGTGATGTCATGGATGAGGCAATTTGGAGAGACAAGTGTTATGTTTTGGATGGTGGAAGGCTAAGTATTGGTTGGTTTTTCTAAGTACTACTTCCATCTCCAAGTATGCTAGTTACTTTAAGCCACTTGGTTGCTAGATATTTATTCTAGTGGCTTACACAAGACTCTTGCTTCCTCTGCTTGTTTCTGTGTCCGGTTATTACCCGTTTCGATTGATCGTTCGTGAGAATATTTCACGGATTTCTAATTAGGGTTTACCGGGAATCCTCTTTAATATTAATACTTTCATTCTCCATCTTTCATTCTAACTTTCCAATTTATATTCCTTAAATCCATTCGTTAAATACTTAAGGCTATCAGTGTCCAGGGAACTCTCGGAGAAAATAAAAGTGCGGTTTTTCAGAATCCGACAGCTTTTACATACACTTATTTTCCCCCTGGATCACTAATACGAACTCGGAAATCTGTTCCGAATGCTTCTGTATAGTGTCGTCTCATATTATTATATACTCCCACCAAACACTATTCATTCTGTATTCTTTACTTGTTCTCTTAGGGTGGTACAATTATCCGTATTCTCTTTCGATCGTTCCTTAACCTTTTTACGGAACTACTGGATTAATCGTTATCGATCTGGATGACATGAGGGTATTCTCTTGCTTGAAGTTGCCATATCTTATTCCCTTAGAAGATAGATTATTCTTACCTATGTTGTCACCCTTTAGCATTCTTCAAGACATAAACATAATAAGGTCGAATTCCATTCATTCTTTCCAAATATCAATAATTACATTGTAGCCATAACCACTCCTCAGTGGTTTCCTACCTTCATTCTTAAATCAAATATAATAACATCCCAAAATATCAAATCCTCAAAGTTAATATCTCAATTCTTGGATTATAATAATATTTAATCCACTGTCCGGTCAAATATTATACCGAAAAGAATTTGGAATTTCTGAATTCCGATCGTCTCTGCATTCACTTATTTCCTCCGCGTATTACTAATATGACTTCGAAACATCCATATCACGTCCCGTACATAGGGTGGAGTGAAAAGTTTTCCAACTTACAAAATCACTATTCATCCACCAAATTACTATGCACGTACAGGAAACACTATGCACGTACGGGAAACACTATGCACGTACGGGAAACACTATGCACGTACTCATTTCCCTTCAAGGATCCATTAGCTCCTTCCTGGATGGTAGATTATTCTTATCTAGGTCCTCAACCATCGAATTACTCTATTCTGACAATATACCAATGCATCAGGATCATTGTCCAAAGCAATATCCATTCATTACAATCATTGTTCTTTGAAACCACCATTCATTAGAGCTGGTGACCTTGTTATCGGAATCATTGATCCTCATTTTATCATTACTTAATAAAAAGTTTTAATTATATCCAAAATTTGGGGTTCTTACATTGTTTTTCATTTTGGTATCAGAGCTTGGTATACTAATATTTCTGTAACAGGAAGGTATCGATCATGGCTGAACATTATCTCGAAGCTAAATCTGATTATAGAGCTCCTCTCCTCACTGGATCAGAAAATTACAACTGGTGGAAATGTAGAATGGAAACATTCTTGTCCAAAAGGCCACTGGTGTTAAGAGTTGTGCAGAAAGGAAACTTTGAATTTTTGGATGATAAAGGCAAACCAAAAGATGTTGATGATCTCACTCCCGAGGAGATTATTAAATGTTGGATATAAATCGAACGTTTCAAAATTGTTTTCAACACAACCAAGGCACACCAGGCATCCATACATCTGATACACATGTTATACATCTCAACAAGTCTAGGGATATTACTTTTCACTATCATAATCATCATATGGTTAAACCAACTACAAGATCATGCTCATGATAACACTAATATCATAACTATGCTAAACTCCACCAAAAACATACATAATCATAAAATAAGATCTAGGGTTGTTAAGGATTATACCTTCCTTGGAGAGTGTAGAGACCTTACTAAGCCTTGATTAATCCTTGTACAACCTTAACCAAGATTAATCTAACAAGAAACATCAAGAATATGTTTAGAGATTTTTGGAGTTTCTATGACCCAGCTGAAAGATCACGAAAAACGAGGGCCTTACCGAACTTTTATGAATAAGGCTTCTAAAGGAGAGTTGTAAAGCATCTAACCAGCTTTCGAACAAGCTAAGGAACACCAAATTTCATTGAGTAATGAAGGAGATATGGCCGTTTAAAAATCATCACAGAAACTTTCAAACAGTCTGGACAGTTTGGTTTCTTCTCTTGGGGAAGCGATTTGACTAGGCTACACTCATTATAATGCCATGAAATTTTGAGCGAATATTTCCAATGGAGTGGAGAGGCTGTTTTCAAAATTTGGTGATTTTATCATGGATAGAAATGGAGATATGAATTTTCGTCTTTGAGGTGTTTTTGCTGGGCAGTTTGAGAGAATCAGAGAAAATGGAGTTTGCTTGGTTGTTTTGCTTGGTTCTCATCCAAATGAATTATTTACTAGTATGTTTAGATAATATCTAATTGATAAAGTAGCTTTAATAAAGCTAATAGGTCAAGGATGATGAAATCAAGGGCATGTGTTGATATTTTGTGGGATGGTGTGTGTTGTAAGCTAAGTTGCTTGGTTAGTTTCAAAGTATGCTAGTTAGCTAGTGACTAGCTTGGTTACTTGCCTTTATCCACTTGCACATGCATGTATCTTGATCCCCTGCTTGTTTCTTTGTCTGGTTATTTCTTAATTCACTAATCGTTCGGAGGAATATCTCAAGGATTTCTAGTTAGGGTTTTAGCGGAAACCGACTTAATATTTATACCATCATTTTCAATTCCCTTTAATAATTCTTGAATCCAAATTCCTTAAATCCTTTCAATAAATCCTTAAATCATTCCGTGTCTAGGTAAATTTCGGAGAAAATAAAAGTGCTATTTTTCAAAATCCGATAACTTTTACATACACTCTTTTTCCACTTGGATCATTAATACGAACTCAGAAATCCTTTTCCGGGTACTTCTATGTAGCGTCGTCTAATAATATTCCCATTTCCACCAAAAATACTATTCATCACTTATTCTTTCTTTATTCCTTATAATTAGAAAAATGTCCTTGTTCTCTTGCGAACATTTCCTTAACCTTTTTTTCGGAACCATTGGACTAATAACAGACATTGATTTGGATGACATAAGAATAACCTTCTCCTTTGGATTACCAAATCTTAATTTCCTAGGAGATAGATAATTCTTATCTAAATGGTCAACCAATAGCATTCTTCATGGCATATAGATATTCGAATCCCAATCCATTAAATAGTCGTTCGTTAAAACCACAGTTACATCGTAGGCATAATCACTATTCATTTCTACATTGATCCATAATAAAGGTTTTAATTCTACCGAAAATCTGGGTTCTTACAAATTTCAACAATATCATGCTAGCTTCTGAAGAGAATCCTGACATGAGCACTAAAGAGACCTTAGAAGAACAAAAGAGGATTCTTGAGGAAATTGCCAAACAGAAAGAAACTCCTGCTGCAGGTAGAGGAAGAGGCAGAGGAGGTAGAGGCAGAGGAAGAAAGCCTGCTCAGACAAGTTCAAGACAGACAAGGTCTAGTTGAATCACAATAAAGGAGATAACTGAAGATCCTCAAAAAGCTAAAAAGAAGAAAACTCCAATATTTCTTGAAATGGCTCTAGACAACATATTCAATGTACCTGAAGAAATTGGGAATTTATCTGAAGAAATTGGAGAGGAAAATTCATTGATAGCTAGAAAAAGTAAAGTTGCTGTGAAAATACAGAATATGGCTATTGGAACTACTCAAGCTGCAATTCCTGATACTGATGAAGCTGAAATCTTGAAAGAAGTTGAAGTTATGATTCTTACTGTTGTAGTTGAATTCCATAATCTGGAAGTTGATGAAGTGAACTTAAAGATTGATCAAGAAAGATTCAGTAGGTTTGGAAAAGAAAAAAAAAATCATGGAAAGAGGAAGAAATGTTGCTGACAGAGAAAGTGAGAGGTACTTGAGAGATGTTTTCAATTCTCATAAGAAGTTGTGGTATGATATCAACAAACAAGCTAAGGAAGAAAAATCTGATGAACCACATTTCGAAAAGAAAGAAGAAAAGTGGAAGAAGGTTGATGAGATGAATTATACTGGACCAGTTGTTTTTAAATCTAGTGGAATAATTTCTGAACCTCCTGTAGTTTAAAAAGTTAAACCTTCTAAGAATGATACGTCTCCATCACTATGGACGAGAATGCAATCTGATTTGAAGGGACTGGAACCTAACACAAGAGGAGCTATTGGGTCTCGAAAATTAGAGTTTGTGTCTACAGCTCAGACAAATCAGCATGTTCTGGTTAACAAAATTGGTGATGAATTAACTGCTAATGATCTATAGAAACTAGAAGCTGTTGCAATTGTTGCTGATTGTCATGTTGGTTCTAAGAAGATAGAAAAGTTGTTGTATTTCATCAAAGACAAGAGTGTCAAGAAGCTGACTATTCATGAGGTGTTATGCAAATCAACAAAAGAACTTAAATATGTTCTTTATCTGCTTAAAGGTAAAAGGAAGCTGGTTTTTACAATAACTGGTGTAGCATGATTCTCACAACAATCAGACTTAGATATTTAGATGGAGGGTCAAGGTATGATGGTAATTATACTCCCATGTACTTGAATACAGTAGGTCAAGAAGTTGAAATGCAAAGAAATTTTGCTATTAAAGAAGTGATGTTTGGTCAAGATCAATTATCTCTGAATCCTGATGGGGAAGAGATTGTCTATCTACTGTTGGGAGAGTTAGACTTACCAGGAAGCTCAATTCAAAATCTCAGGGCAGGTATTTATCAGATAAATGAGGAAGATGAAGAACTCAAGAATCTGAAGAAAAGACTGGTTCAAATTCTCGAAAGTAAAGAAGAAGAGATACTATCAAGTTTCTTGAAGATGAGTAATTTCTTTGTGAGAATTTCTGAGACCGAGCCTGATGATTTTGTATAACATTTTGTTTTGAGTTTTTGACATCATTGAATCAAGGAATTTGTGCTTTATTTCATAAAGTACAATTTGGGGGAGATTGTTAGATATTGATTCAAGTGATGTCAGGATCTGGACTACTATTGATCAGGTACTGATGCTGACGTCATCATTAATGCGATATCAGTATTAGGTTACTATCAGGATTGGAAGCTGATCAGGATTATGTAAAGATTTACATCAGTCCTGAGATCAAGGAAAATTGATATATCAGTTCCTAAATTATAGGAAGGCAGCTATCATACAAGATATGTATTAAGAGTCGTATGTAATTGATTTAGTATATCTTGTAATTGATAGTGTAGCTATGTGATGTATATAAACACAGTTTAGGTTTTACATTTTAGTAATCGCTTACACGAGATATCTTGTAACCTAGCAGCTCTCAAGAACATCAGAATTTCTTGAGAGAGTTTGTAACAGTTTTATATCAGAGTTAATAAAGCTGTTATTTATTCATACTTGTGCTTTCATTTCTGTTTAAATCAAAAATCTTATACAATTTTATTCAACCCCCCTTCTACAATTGTTCATTACCGGGTAACAAAGATGAATCTCCCGAAGGCTGCAATTCTTCCAGTCAATTTCTGTATGTCCCTTGTGGAACGTGGTGATTCCATATCTAGGATTGCCTTGATCTTATCAGAGTTGGCCTCGATTCCTCATTTCGAAACCATTATTCCCATGAATTTTCCTGATCAAATGCCAAAGGTGCACTTGGCTAGATTCAACATCATCTTGTGGTGCCTTAACACTTTAAAGGCCTCTCGGAGGTGTTCAAAATGACCTGCCTTATTGAGGCTCTTGACTAACATGTCATCCACGTAGACCTCCATGGTCTTCCCAGTCAAGGGTGCAAAAATCTTGTTTATTAGCCTTTAGTAAGTGATGCCTGCAGACTCCTCATCTTGGGTTGACATAAACCTAGAGCTTTTAGAACAGCCTTTCTCGGCTCGGTTGTCCATCATGGCTTCAATTTGTCTTGGTTCCTTGTTTCGAATTTGAGATTTCAATTCCATCCTTATTTCTTGCTTTTTCTTGATTCTTGGTCAAGGATTCAAGGTTGATTCCTCGATTTAAATTTCAAGAAATACAATCCTATGGGCTTCTTGCCTTTTAAACACCTGAGACGCGAGCTCTCTTGAACTTCTTCATCGTTGTTTAAGAATATTCTTATATCCCTTGATCTTAGGACTAGAATTCAAGGTTCTCTGTTGGTCTTCATCCTTGAATTCTCAATCCAGGTACTTAAAAAATATTGAAGAGTAGCTAGTCCTTGGCCTCCACAGCCTTGCATGGCTTTAATTGTCATGTGTGGCTTTTATCAACTTGTCTTTTATCCAGGGTAGTTCAAGGACTTAAACTCTTATTTGATTGTGTTGTAACCTAACTGTTGCCCAGTAATTAACAATTGTAGAAGGGGGGTTGAATACAATTGTATAAGATTTTCGACCTAAACAATAATAGTAATACAAGTATGAATAAATAATAGCGTTATTAACTCTGATATAAAACTGTTACAAACTCTCTCAAGAAATTCTGATGTCCTTGAGAGCTGCTAGGTTACAAGAATTCTCGTGTAGGCAATTACCATTAATTAAAACCTAAACTGTGTTCATATACAGTACACAGCTGCCCTATCAATTACAAGATATACCAAATCAATTACATACAACTCTCAGTACATATCTTAATTGATAGTTGCGTTCCTATAAATTAGGAACCGATATATCAATCTATCCTAAACTCATGGAGTAATAGATATCTTCTAATCTTCGAATCCTGATCAGTCTTGTAATCCTGATGTATCTTTGAATCCTGACGACCACCAATACTGATGATGTCACTTCATGCAATCATGATCAGCTCCTTAGGACAGATTCTGACATTACTTGAATCAATATTTCTAATAATCTCCCCCTATTTGTACTTTGTAAAATAAAGCACAAATTCCTTGATTCAATGATGTCAAAAACCATAAACAAAATGTTCTAGAAATCATCAGATTTGGTTTCAGAAATTCTTTGGTAGAAAAGATTCATCTTCAAGAACTTTGATAATAACTCTTCTTCTCTGCTTTCAAGAATTTGAATCAGTTTCTTCTTCAGACCTTTGAGTTCTTCATCTTCCTCATTGATCTGATAGACAACTGCTCTTAAACTTTGAATTGAGCTTCTTGGTAGAGATAAATCATCAAGCAATAGATATACAAGTTCCTCCCCATCAGGATTAAGAGACATTTGTTCCATACCAAAAGAAACTCCTTTAACAGCAGTGCCTCTTTGCATTTCAACTTCCTGACCTCTTGTATTTAATTATATGGGAGTATAGTTGCCATCATATCTTGCTCCTCCATCCAAAAATCTCTGTCTGATAGTTCTGAGATTCATGCTTGACCAATTTTTGTAAACTTCAACCTCTTTAGTATGAATTCAGTTATCCTTGATCAGATAAAGAACATATTTCAGTTCTTTTGTAGATTTGTGTAACAGCTCCTGGATAGATAGTTTCTTAACACACTTGTCCTTCATGAAGTATAACAATTTCTGTACCTTTTTAGCCCTAGCATGACAATCAGCAATTATTCCAACAGCTTCGAGCTTCCATAGATGATCAGCAGTTAATACATCACCAATTTTATCAACTAAGAGATGTTGATCAAAACTGTTGATATTTACAAACTCAACTTCATCATGTCCAACACCAGCATAAGTATATGGAGCTCTTCCTTCAACTTCTGATTGTACCCTTGTCCACAATGGTGGTTTAGACTTTCTGAGACTTCTTTCCTTCTCTGCAACAACTTCATCAACTTCAGAATTATGAGAATCAACATAGGCAGTGTGTACCTGGATTCTTAAATATGTCAGGAGATCAGTCTCTTCAGAATCAGAAATAACAGCTTTAGTAGTATCATGAACTTTAACTTGAACTGTATCAGGAGTAGTGATCTATAAATTCTTCTTTTCCTCTCCTTCAATAACTCTTTTCTTTCTTTGATATAGTTCTTCCACTTCAGATTTTTCATTAAAAACAACAGATGGAGTCACCTCAAGAGTAAATGGAGTTTTTCTCTTTGTAGAATCTTTAGATACTTTCTCTATTCTGATTCCACTAGACCTTGTCTGTCTAGAACCAGTTTGAGTAGGTTTCCTTCATCTACCTCTACCTCCTCTGCCTCTTCCTCGACCTGCAGCAGGAGTCTTTGTCTTCTTGCTAAAACTTTCTATAAGCTTTTTCTGTTTAATTAGAATTTCTTCTTTTGATAGAGTTGGAAATTCTTCTTCAGCTAACGCAGAAAGAGCTGACTTTGAATTCGCTAGCTCCACCCTTTTATCTTTATGAAACAAATGAAGAACTTCACCACACTCAGTATCAAGTTCACGAAAAATTTTAGCAGCATCTCCTCCTTCATCAATGTACACATCATCCTCAAGAATTGTTGGCAAAGATTGATCCCGTGGCAGAATTTGATCTTCTGTCAAAATTTGAGATTGTACAATTGTTTTTACAATTTTCACACCAGAACTAGAAACATGAGTTGACTGCATAGTTTGAGATCAAGACTGCACCCTCTTTGAAGTATTTCCTATTGCAGCATCAGAGGTTTCTTGAGACTTAGCACCACCATCATTTCTAGAATTATCATCATCCTTTCTTAATACTGGATCAGATGAGCATTTTGTTTTATCTTCCTTCTCCCCCTTTTTGACATCAGAATCAGTCAATAAAGATAAGATAAGGTGAAGGATTCTTCAATGTTATTAACTTTGGAGTAGGTCAAGGTATCAACCTTATGTTCCAAAGTATCCATCCATGTGTAAACTGCAGTGGTAAGAGTTCTGAGCTGAGTTGCAGTAGCATTGTCAGATTTAACAAAGTTGATTTCTTCCTGTAGGCCCTTAGTTAATATGGTTGTAACCTTCATATGAGTCTTAAGATCAGAGCTGGAAATTTGAGAGACTGCATGTTTAGCATGAACATGAGCCCAATCCATTCCAGTAGATGCTGTAGGTATATGACTATACATAAAATGACTAGATGAGCCATGTGTAGATCCCTTACTGATTAACATGGCTTGTTTCAGCTGTGCTGCTTCAACAGAATCATCAACATTATCATCATCACTGTCTGAACTATCCTCAGCATCAGTATCAGGAATAGAATCCTCCTTAGTCTCATCAGGAAGCATTACACCTTTTAATTTCAAATTAGCACTAGATGTAGCTGGTGTATCCTGATGACCTGCATTGAGAACAGAAATAGATCCCAAATCTCTATTTTCTTTTAAAATGATCTCATCATTACTCACTGCATCACCTAAGTTACGTTCAATAGTAACTGCTACCTCACTTGAAGTGTGTAACTTCTCACTCATTTCTACCACTCCTTTTGCCAGTACAGGAGACTGCCTCTCAACACTTGATAAGTGGATTTATATCCACTTGGATCGCTTCAATTCGACTTAAATTGATTGTCTTGGACTCAAATTTATTATAGTTTTGATGTGTTTTGCTTAGTTGTGCAGATTTACAAGAATATGGATTATGGTTGATGCTTCTATTGTGTTTGGAGAATTAATTGATTAAAATTCGGATTTTCCGTGAAGGTTGCGCAGTCTACACTGTTTTGGCCATATCTGGAGTTCTATAAGTCCGTTTGAGGCCCGTAAGTTGTCCACGCGAAGCTTGGAAAATTTTCTACAACTTATGAAAGGAGCCGCGCGTGCAAGCTGCGTGTGGTGGGCGCAATCTGCACGACAAGCAGACTGATGGGAGCAGAGAATTTAGTGTTTTGCCCTTTTCAAGTTCTAATTGTATTTTGGGCAGTTTTTGGTACCTAAATCGAATTCTAATTGTAATAGAAGGCAATTTCTTGCTGGGCAAGACTTGGAATGCCTATATAAACACATCCAACCCTTTGTAAATGAGACAATTAGAGAATTAGGAATTAGATAATTAGATATCTTGTACATAATATAGCTTAGATCTGCAAGGGAGAAAAGGAGAGAAGGATTCAACGCTCGTGACAAGCAACGGATCTAGATCTACTTCATCTTTTGTATCATAGATTTGTTTTCTCAACTCCTGTTTTATTAATATTATTACTTTCTTTCATATCTTGTCTTCTATCATGGTTTCAATAGATCCCATGATGACGAGCGGTTCAATTATGAACTAATCGTTGTCATGGGATTCTAACGGATTTACTTATGGAACTTAGTATCTTGATTACTTAAAGATCTTGGTGTGATGTATATTTGATATCCTCGTATGGTTATGCTTAATTGATAGATGCGTAGCTAACATCTAATCTGTTAATCTCTTGTGAAGTGAAAGTGGATCTTGAGATTTAGAACTTGCCATGCTAGCATAGGTTTATGATTGTTTATCAACATGATTCGTAGTATGAGATGAGAATACTTATATTGCCCTGTGTGATGTTTATGGATAACTTGCTCTTCAACCGTTATGTTTTCAAATTCTATAGACATATAGGGTCTAAGCATAATTGGTGTCTATTCATCTTCTATCTCTTTTGTGGATGTATGTTTAGTTTGGTATACGTATACTGAGAGGTAGCGTGTACTTGTTTCGTGTTGTCCGATCAGATATCAAAACCATTGCATATAGAGATTAAAGGCGTCAGATCTAAGCGAAGTATTTAATGAAGTTAGGATTCCATGTTTTCTCGCATATAAGTAGTTAGTATTTTTAGTTGGTTAATTTGTATCTTAGTTAATTATAGTTAGTAAAAATTTAATCTTGTTATTTGTCTTAGCAGTGAATAATAATCATACATTGTTGCATAGGTGCATCTACTGAATTGAAACCTAAGATCTCTGTGGGAACGAACTTGACTTATATCTGTATTACTTGTGACCACGTACGCTTGCGTGATTTAGTGCAAACAAGTTTTTGGCGTCGCTGTCGGGGATCATCGGTGTTTTATTTTTGGTTTATGTGCTTGTCTATAGTGGTCGTTAGAGTTCACTGACTCGGATTTTTTTTTTTCTTAACTATCTTGTTTAGCTCGTTGTGTTCAGGTACTTGAGTGTTTGAAGATGGCAGGCCAGGAGTTGCCATGGTGGGCATATTCGAGTACATCCATGCCTTATCAATGTGAGCGATGTTTTGGCGTTCATGATCCCTCACAATATTGTTACTACGAAGGAGTTGATCCATATGTCACTTATGAGGAACAACCATATTTTCAATACCATCCTCAACAGTACCGAAAAGATGTTCCAGATATGTCATATTTCTTTGGAAGTGAAGAGTTTCAACATCAGCAACCTACTCCTATTTTTTAGTCAGATGAGGTTGATGATTTGAAGGAGATTAGGAAGGAGATTAGGATGCTTGTAGAGAGTCATGAGAGGAATTTCAAATCTAAGGAGACACTAGTTGCTCAAGTTTTGAGTGTCTTGGAACAAGAGAAACAGCAATCCATACGAGAGGCAATTCCAGAAAATAACGATGACTTGGAGCAAGGTACTGCATGCATAATTGAAGAAGACAAATTCCAAGAGGAGGTGAGTGTTCACAAGCCATGAGAGAAATTTGATCAAGCTAGTGAGGTGGATGATTTGGAAAGGGCACAATTTGAGACAGACACTGATGAGCTGCACAAATTTCAAGAATTGGTATGTGGGTACTAAGAGGATGAAGAACATGGGAAAGATGCAGGTCTTCTACTTATCTCAGAGTTTAAAGATGGAGGGAGCGCATTAGAGCCAATGGAGGAAGTTCTCTTTGAGGAACCAAAGGCTTCAGAAACTTACATTTACCCTCCTCCATTATATTCAAGCGAAGCCCGCGAGTGTGTGTTGTTCTACAAATTGACAGATTTTGGGTCAACAGAAGAAGGCATTGAAACAGGACATATTTGTTATACGAATAGCCCAAGCGAGGAGAAGGGGCAGAAAGTGTGCCGCCGTGATGACGATGAAGTCTCGCGAAGAGAGGACCAGGCAAACTATTATCATCCTTAATAGAGGCTTGGAAGTAACGTCAAGCTATTGACGTTAAAGAAGCGCTTCGTGGGAGGCAACCCACGCATTAGTGTAGGAAGAAAAAAAAAAGTGTAGTGGAAAAAAAGTAGTAGTGTTGTGCAAAAAAAAAAGTTGTAGTGTTGTGCAAAAAAAAAAATGTCTGAAAAAAATAAATTGTTGGAAACGCAGGACGTGACTGCGTTACTGAATTAGACGCAGCCAGCGCCCCTGTAACGCAGGCTGCGCTTGCGTTACTGTACTCAGCGCAGTCTGCGCAGGAGAAACGCAGCCTGCGCCTGCGTTATACCCCCCTTCCCAGTTTTTTTTTCTTTTTCCCCGAAAATTCTTGTTTTTCCCTCCAAAATTCCCCCAAATTCTATCCTAACTCAAATTTCTTCAATTCTTAATTCCTATATCTATCCTACATCAAATCCTAACCTCTCCAAATCTCTCCTACACACTTAAATCTTTATTCATTTTATCCATAATCTTATATATATACCCACCTATACATACAAATCCAATTCCTTTTCTAATTCTTTAAATCTCTAAAAATTCAATTCTAAAGAGGAATTAATTGCAAGTTCATCCCTTTGATTCGTAATTGGTTTATCTCTTCTCTAATCTTATTTTTTTTACGAATTTGTGATCTTGTAAATTTTGGATTTTGTATTATTCTAGGAATTTGGGCTATTTTTGGTGCGATATTGCTTGGAGATTATTAGTGGAGCTTCTTGTGAGTTGGGTATTGCTACAGAAAGGGGATTTTTGCCGAACAAGTATGTTGAGTTGTGATGGGGGAGGATATGTGAAGCGCCTTGTAGGTATGTTTTCTGCTTTCCCTCGTATTTACTTCCATTCAATGCGGACATTGAATATTTTAAGTTTGGGGGTGGTTTGGGGGATTAGTAGTTGTTGTATTATGTGTTCATGTAGGATTTCATGCTTTGCATATTAGTAGTAGTAAATTATGCATATATGTTAATTATGTTTTTTTCATATAGGACATTCTGTTTTTTATTTTTCGTATACCATGTGAGTTCATATTAGTTGCATTTGCATAGCATGCATTTTTCATGGTCCCTTAAGACGAGCTAATTCTGATTGGTAGGTAGGTGTCTTATTGAGTGTGGTAATGATGAGTAGAGGGTTGATTTATAGTTCTTATGAAATTGACTTGCATGTTTCAGAAACAAAACTAATTTCACAGTCTCATCGTTTGCTTTTGGGCTAGGTTGAGGTCATGCTTGTTTGGATGTTTTGAGATCTAATCACTTGTTTATATTTAGAATTTTCGTTATTCCCTTGATGGCGTAGGATCACTAAAGTCTAAGTTTGGGGAAAAACAGGGATTTCATGCTAGTTGTTGGCTAGGTGTCAAATGGCTAGTAGCCGGCTCATATTTATACGAGTAGTCTAGGGTTGGAATTGAGAATTCTCATTCCAGATTGCATAGAAAAAAAAAAGAGAAAAAAAAATAGAAAATAGAAAAAAGAAGTCAAAAGTTTCAATTGTTTATATGCAAAATTAACCAGGGTGAGCTCTTTAATACTCGAGCTATTAAGTTCGCGGGGACTTTGTGCCTAGTGACCTAAGGTTTTTATAGTCTGGGATCCACTAACCCAATGCTCGCTACATGGGTATTATTGTATAAGCCTTTCGGGGTCTCATCCATTGCACGGTTAAATAAGCATGATTGTATATATGTGTCGTAGTGGTAGTAATAAAGCATGAATTCCTGTCAAACTTGAATGAGGATAGAGGTGTTTCTAGGTTATGAAGTGTCTATAGTCTATTCTATTTATAAACCTGTGATTGTCTTGATGAAGAGCATGTATGATCTTTGACCTAGTTTTGGGAGTATTTCTGATGAGCGTTGCACACACGCACGTTTCTGTTCATGTATTGTTAGTATACGGGAACTTAGTCGAGCTCTATTTGGATTTAGTTGCATTCTTTGAGATATTTTCTTGCTAGTTGGTTTTGGTTAGTTTGAAGAGGATCGTTGCATTTTCATTCTAGTTGCATTCATGCATTGCATTGCATTAGGTTAATTGGATTTTGTGGGTACATTCGCTATAGGCCCTCACGAGACCTTACTCGTCCACTGATGCTGCCTAGGGGTTTAAAGGGCTTGTTGCATATGCTAAATGCAACCGTGATCACCTACGGAAGTGGTACTAGTTAGTTAGTTAGTTGTAATTGTTTATGCTTGAGGACAAGCATCGGTTTATTTTTGGGGCTGTGATAAGTGGATTTATATCCACTTGGATCGCTTCAATTCGACTTAAATTGATTGTCTTGGACTCAAGTTTATTGTAGTTTTGATGTGTTTTGCTTAGTTGTGCAGATTTGCAAGAATATGGATTATGGTTGATGCTTCTATTGTGTTTGGAGAATTAATTGATTAAAATTCGGATTTTCCGGGAAGGTTGCGCAGTCTACACTGTTTTGGCCATATCAGGAGTTCTATAAGTCCGTTTGAGGCCCGTAAGCTGTCCACGCGAAGCTTGGAAGATTTTCTACAACTTAGGACAGGAGCCGCGCGCGCAAGCTACGTGTGGTGGGCGCAATCTGCGCGACAAGTAGACTGATGGGAGCAGAGAATTTACTGTTTTGCCCTTTTCAAGTTCTAATTGTATTTTGGGCAGTTTTTGGTACCTAAATCGAATTCTAATTGTAATAGAAGGCAATTTCTTGCTGGACAAGACTTGGAGTGCCTATATAAATACATCCAACCCTTTGTAAATGAGACAATTAGAGAATTAGGAATTAGACAATTAGATATCTTGTACATAATATAGCTTAGATCTGCAAGGGAGAAAAGGAGAGAAGGATTCAACGCTCGTGACAAGCAACAGATCTAGATCTAATTCATCTTTTGTATCATAGATTTGTTTTCTCAACTCTTGTTTTATTAATATTATTACTTTCTTTCATATCTTGTCTTCTATCATGGTTTCAATAGATCCCATGATGACGAGCGGTTCAATTATGAACTAATCGTTGTCATGGGATTCTAACGGATTTACTTATGGAACTTAGTATCTTGATTGCTTAAAGATCTGTGTGTGATATATATTTGATATCCTCTTATGGTTATGCTTAATTGATAGATGCGTAGCTAACATCTAATCTGTTAATCTCTTATGAAGTGAAAGTGGATCTTGAGATTTAGAACTTGCCATGCTAGCATAGGTTTATGATTGTCTATCAACATGATTCGTAGTATGAGATGAGAATACTTATATTGCCCTGTGTGATCTTTATGGATAACTTGCTCTTCAACCGTTATGTTTTCAAATTCTATAGACATATAGGGTCTAAGCATAATTGGTGTCTATTCATCTTTTATCTCTTTTGTGGATGTATGTTTAGTTTGGTATACGTATACTGAGAGGTAGCGTGTACTTGTTTCGTGTTGTCCGATCAGATATCAAAACCATTGCATATAAGTATTTAATGAAGTTAGGATTCCATGTTTTCTCGCATATAAGTAGTTAGTATTTTTAGTTGAATAATTTGTATCTTAGTTAATTATAGTTAGTAAAAATTTAATCTTGTTATTTGTCTTAGCAATGAATAATAATCATACATTGTTGCATAGGTGCATCTACTGAATTGAAACCTAAGATCTCTGTGGGAACGAACTTGACTTATATCTGTATTACTTGTGACCACGTATGCTTGCGCGATTTAGTGCAAACAACACTCTTTTTTTTCTCTAAATGTTTACTCTCTTTCTCACTTGAAAGGTTCTAGCTCGACAAGTGCAAAGAAATAAGAGGTGGCTGAGAAGAGTTGACTGTAGTCATATAGATAGAGGTATCCCTTGTATCAGGTCTAACTACAATCATGCTATCAGTAGTAAAAAAAGTAGAAAGAGAAGTGTTACCTGATGAAGTAGAAATGGATTCCATTGGCCTTGATGAAAGTAGTTGCACCAGAATTGGTTGATCATCATTAAAAATAGCAGCAACACTATCATCAGGAATTAGGCTTTCATCAGGAACATGGCTTGCATTAGTATTTTCTACCAATGGTTCTTTTGTACCCTGAGGTTCCGAAGCTACTTTAACACTTTGAGTTAAAGGTTTTTGTGTGCTTACCTCAAATGCAGTTTCGTCATACACAACATCCATAGCTGCAATATGCTTCTCATGAGCTTCTCTATCAGCAATACTCTGAACTACATTCACCATTATAGATTATGGAATCCCTTGTGCATTGTTAGGAAATACCTTGGCTGATGAGATCATGCCTGCATCTTCACTTTGAGAAGATGGTTCTTGTGTGGCTGGATCGTCAGTAGCTGGTGAACTCCTTTGAAGTTCAGGTTCTTGTGGGCTTGATCCCTTCAGAGGTGATGTGATCCTCTGTTTCTTCTGTCTTTGAAAGACCCTTGCTTCAGCTTGTCTCTTCACTTAAAGTGGTGTTGGTTCTAGACCAAGCTGAGCAGCAATAACATTTACCTTTTCCATAGACATCTCAATAATTCTGCTTTTTGGAGAAACAGGTGTTGGAGAATCAGAAATCACAACAGCTTTGACTGGTGAGTTGTCAGGAGTTGTAACATTAGGATTTGCAGAGGTATCGGGAATTGACGATTCATCAGGATTGGCAGAGACATCAGGAATAGTCACTGTATCATTAGTAAGATTCTGTATGTCCATAGGAATATGATACCTGCTTTTGTTGATTATCTTTCTTTTCTTCTTTGGCTTTTCAGAACTAGCCAAAGCTTCAGTAGCAATATCAGCAACTTCCTTTTGTTCATAATTAATTATATTGGCAAAGTATCATCACCATCAAAATCAGAATCCACCTGTACTTGCAAAAATTTTCTTTTCTCTCCTGTCTCTTTATATACTCCTGCTTCAATCAGAGACTCAGCAACCTTAGGTACAACTTTCTCCATAAACAGGACCCCTTGTTCACCTCATTTTAACTTCGTTTGAGTGAGGGTTGAAGTGGAGAAATCCTTTGATCCTGATTGTCTTCCAAACACATCAGATCTAGATGATTTCTTTAATTTTACAACTAATACCTTTTGGGAGACACCAGAGGTGGTTGACTGTTTGGATAAGTGTTTGGATTGAGTGTTTTGGTCAGGAACAAGATGTGTAGTGTCCTGTCTCATAGCACCATAACTAGGTCTAAGACCATCAGTAACTGATCCATAATGAGTAGGCATTCTCTTGGTCAAAAGAAGCCTGACCTCATCAGGAATGAAAGCATTGCCTTCAAAACCATTTGCCTTATCAGAATTTATTAGGTCTTGATATTGTTATCAGAAATTTTACAGATAGAAAAAATTGTATCATTTTCAAATTTAGCATTTGGACATAAGTGAGAGAATATCAATTGAAAGAATCTAAGAAAACAGACATAACCACATTTATATATTTTTCTATCACTTAATGCTTTCAGAATAAAAGACCCAAAATCAAAAGGAATATCAAGAATTAGAGAGTACCCAATTTTGACTGAGCCAGAAGGTTGTGCATCAAAGTTTGAAACTTTGTTCAGGAAGCATCTACTGATTGTGTCAAATAAGAAATTCCATTCTTTCTTAAGCTTGGTTCTGTACAGACTCACAAACTTCTTTGGCTCTCTACTGTATCCCAGACTCGTGGCAAACTCAAGAAGTGTAGAATCAAGAATATTACCAGGAGTCTTACCATTAAGAGATTTTAAGCGAAGAGCTTCTACCACAACTTCAGGAGTCATATGATATGTGACACCATTGTATTCAAATGTCATCTGGGTCTGTCCAGATATAGATCCTACCCCAAACACTGTAGTATTCAACAAACTTAAGATACCTTGGCAGGTTGGGTTAAAGCGTAGTTAATTGGGCTTGAGGATAAAAAGTCATGTATGATATGAAAATCATTAGGTAAATCCTGATGATTAAGAATAGTAACGAAGTTATTTTGGGAAAAAGTAATTAACTCCGTTAATCACTGTCTTACTGTTCATGAATGGTGAAGAATCCATTCTTACATAAAATGTGAGTGAATTGAGATTTTGAACTTTAGGATTTGTGTGCACAAAGAGAGAGAGAAGATGAAAAACTGATAATGTGAGAGTAATGTTCGATTTTGAAAATTGAGACTTGATTTAATGAAGACGTACTTCTATCTATCAGTCAAAAAGGAATTACACAAGAAATTTGGACTTCCTAAGCATGTTGCACTTCAATCACTTCATGCATATCTATTTGACAAGGATGTCATTGTTGAAGATGCTTCAGCTCAAGGTGAACAAGAGGAGGTAGTTGATAGAGGGAAGCAGTCAACAGAAGATACTATTGGACCAGTGGTGAATAGTGTAATAGATCAGATCACAGTCACTGCAACACAAGAACCATCTAGTCAGAGGTTGGATGACTCAGGAACTGTGATGGCTGATGCTGGAAGGTCTTCTTTGATGACTGAGATTGCAAGTGAGAAACCCTATGATATGGGAGGAATGACTTTGATTGATTTTACTGAAGATCGAACCAATATTGTTCTTTCAGAGTCTATCCACCTTGAGGGTGTGTCTCAACAACCAACACTTAAAGATGGTGACATACTAGCTATGATGTCTAATGAAGTATTACTGAAGACATTAGAGTCTAGTGTAAAACCTAAAAGTGGTATACTGGAGCCTGTAGTTTCTGGAAAGAAAGTAGATGTTTGTAAAGGTTTAGAGACTATAGCAGCTCACTCCTTGGACAAAACCTCAAGCCCCATGCCATATGAGGAACCCTCTCTCCATGTGAGTTTAGGTATAAAAACTTCTTCTAACCCCTATTTTTCTGTAGGTCATGAGAGCACTTATCCAAATTTGAGTGATACACTTGAAAAGATGGATATAGATCCACACACAGAGAGGCTAGCTCCTGACCAGGCAAAAGGAGAGGTAGAAAGAGTGTTGACTTTAGATAGTAAAAGTGAGAATGAGGGTATGGATGATCAACTCCATAGTGAGGGAGAGAAAATTAGGAAACCACCATCGTTTGATTTCTGAGATCAGGTTTTTCCTGAATCTTGGTCTGAAAATCATGGTATGGATGCTGGTACTTATTCTTTTATCAAGATGTATGAGAAGCATGACTTAGCACATCACAATGCAAAGCCAGAAGTTAAAGGTCAGAAACAGAAAGAAAGGCTTCCAGGGATCATTAACAGAAGAGGTGAAAGGCTAAGACAAACTTCTACTCAACCAGTACCAGAAGATATTCCTAATGATCCTATTATTCCTTTGTATGTACTTCCAATTTCAGCTAGAATTGAGACATCAACAGTATCTGATCAATCTAAGAAGGAGTCAGGATTTGTAGATGTTAGTACACAGAATACTGGTGAAGGACAGGATGATCATACTTCAGCTCCAGATCAGAGAGATGAAGATGTTTGTACTTCTACTCAAGTATTATTACTTGAATATCATTCTAAACAGGCAACTTCTTCTACAGTACTTGAAGATAAAGTTCTTTCTACATCTGAATCTGAAGATACTGAAAGGCATATGACACAGCCTATTTGTAGTTCGAGGACTCAACTCAACTTAAGCTTAGATTGTAATAACTAAATAACTTCAACTGTCACAGGAATCTCAGAAAATACTATTTGTCAGAAGAAAAACCTTAAAGTCAATCTATAGTTTTGATGTTTTACACTGGAAGAAGCTCAGCTTGCTGATCAAGCCTCAGTATAGCATCAAAGAAGTGGATTTATTTCTAAGACAGAGATTTCTAGAGTGAAAGGTTCAGACAGAATATAGTGGAGTACAAGAAGGAGAAAGAGATGAGAAGAAATATAAATCACATTTCAATGTGAAAATTAAAGGATAGTCGTTGAAGTTAGTCGTTCATGAACTAGACCGTGCATGGAACGTCAACAGAATATTCAGTGGTATTCCTTTATTACTTTCAGTGATTCAGAAAAGAATTAAGACAATCCAAGGATATATAATTATTCTTCTTTAATTAATTTAAATCAAGTAATCAATTTAATTAATAAATTAATTCATCAAGAATTAATTCATTAATTAAATTAATTAAATCTGAATAATTATTTAAGTAAGTTTAAATTGAATTGATTATTTATTAATCTGTTTAATTTAAAACTGAAAAATGAACTAGCAAGACAATCTCTGATTGTCTTGCCGATTGTCTTGAAGTAGGAAATCAGTAAAGCAAGACAATCCCTGATTGTCTTGCTGATTGTCTTGGTGATCATTATACCCGACAGCTTTAAAAAAGGAGAATAAAAATCTGATTTGATTGTCTTGACGATTGTCTTGATAGTTCAAATCAGATTGTCTTGATAGTTCAAATCAGATTGTCTTGATAATGATCAAAAAGAAAAGTTTCAAACAGATTGATAATTATTGATAAAGCAAGACAAATATCTCAGAAATTGATTGTCTTGCCGATTGTCTTGATGGAGCCTGATTGTCTTACCGATTGTATTGCCTATTGTCTTGGCAGTACAAAATTGATTGTCTTGGAAGATCAGATTGTCTTACCGATTGTCTTGACAGTTCTAATTAAAGAAAAAGAGGCAGTAGACAATATAAGAAGAAACACAGGCGACACATATCAACACAGACTGAACATTACATTCAAAGAAAGCAATTTTCTCTCTTCTCTCTCATCAAGAACACAACTTGCAGGAGCTGGAAAAATTCATAGAAAATAAAGTTCATCTTATTTTTAATATCTGATCCGATAGAACTTGATTACTTGATACTCTTGTACTATTATCGAGTTTTTACTCCTAATCTATATCTTGATTTTTATTAACAAATCTAGAAAAATTCATGTCGAATTTTCCAATTTGTTTTTATTAACTAGATATAATTTCTGTACTGTATTTGTAACAAACCCCTCAAGTTAATATAATTTTATATTCAACTTGAATTTTGTTTCATTTAATTCCGCTCAAATTTGTCAAAATATAAATTAAATTTATCCGGACAAATTTCGATTAAACAGTACCGTTTGTATTCAACCCCCCTTCTACACACATATTGGACCTAACAATTTGCATCAGAGCTTTTTGATTGACGCACAAATCAAGATCCTATTTTATTCAATTAAAAATCTAGACCGAATTTTTAACTCTCTTAAAAATTTATCATGTCTTCAAAAGCTATTGTGAAAATCCCAATCTTTGATAAAGATAACTACGACATGTGGAAGAACAAAATGGAATTGTTTCTTGATGTGACAAATTCTAAATATTTGGATGTGTTGAAAAATGGACCTATGACTTTCAAGGTTCATGAATCTGAAGTTATTGTTAACAACGTTGTTGTTACTCCTGCCAGAACCTATGATAAGGATCCTGCTGATTATACTACTGATGAAAAGGAAAATGCTGGCTTGGATAAAATTTTTAGATTAATCTTAATAGATTCCCTAGATACGCTAATGTATAGTCATGTTATGAACTGCAAAACTGCTAAGAAAATGTGGGAGACTATTGAGACAATCAATGAAGGAACTGATGAAGTCAGGGAAAATAGACTTCAAATATTAACCTCTGAATATGAACACTCTAGGTCTGGTCCTAATGAAGGAATTCAAGAAGTGTTCGAAAGGTACAATAAAATCATAAACAACTTGCTAATCCATGGCAAGAACTATACTCAAAAAGAGATTAATATGAAGTTCCTACTGACCATGCCTACTCATTTGGAATATATGATAACTGCCATAAGAGAATCTAGGGATTTGGATAAAGTTCCTCTAGAGAGACTCTTTGGGATACTAAAAACTTATGAGTTGGAGCAAGTGCAACAGAAAGAGATTCATGGTAAAGGAAGGGTTCCAAGTTCATCTACAGCTCTAGTGATTGAGGTTCCTAAGGAAGTGAAGACTAAGGTTGTTCGATCTCACACTTCTGACAAGGAACAAGCTGAAGTAGAGCAAGGTCAGACTCCAGCCAATCAGGATGGTGGAGAATTTTATTCGTTGGAAGAATTGGATGAGCTTGAGGATGAATCCTTGGCACTCATGGTGAGACAGTTTGGCAATTTCAGATTCAGAAGAAATCCCAAGTTCAGGTTCAAGTCTAACAGCAGATTCCAAAGAGGAGGCTCTTCATCCTGTAGTAACAGAGGTGGTTATAAAACCGGGACTGTTGATAGAAGCAAAATTCGTTGTTATAATTGCAATGAACTTGGACATTTTGCCAAAGAATGTCATAAACCCAAGCAAGGCCAGAGGAGAGATTTTTCTTCTGAAAAGAAGAAGCCTGGAAAAGCATATGTTGCTGCTGGTAAAAGTTGGGATGATACAGATAGCGAAGATGTAAAATATGGAAATTTTACGTTGGTAGCAAATGCTGAGACATCCACTGTTTTCAGAACTCCGGTAAAACTTACTGATTCTGAATTGATTAGTAGTCTACGTGATTCTTTGAGTTGTGCACAAAGTGAAAATGCTAGAATAAATCAATTTAACAATAATTTTGAAAATGAAGTGTTAGAACTAAAAAAATTGATTGTTAATCAAGAACAACAAAAAGAGCAAATGGCACTACTTAGTTATAGGGATAAGTATTTAGTGGAAGTAGTGTCTAAACAACTTACTAGGATTGCTGAACTTGTGACACAAGTTAGGGCTTGCTACAATTCCGTTAAAGAATCTAAAGAGTACTTCAATAAACAAGCTGTAGAACGAACTGTAGGAATAGGGTTTGACTACAACGAGGCTGTTGGTTCCTTGGGCATAAATACTCCTAATCGTGTTAGTGCTAAAGAAAGGGGTATACCACATGTGCTCAAGAATGTTAAAGAACCTCTCTTTAGAAAGTCTGTTGCTGAACCTCCTAATATGATTTCTATAGAAATCGAGGAAGAGATAAAAAATGAGGACAGTGCTAATGGCATAGTCCTTGAAAATGAAAAAGCTATTGAGGAACCAGTTGAGGTTGTTGAGTCAAATAGTTCATCTGAAATTGAGTTAAGAAGTAACAAGTGGAAAAAGAAAAACAACATGTTTAACATACATACCATGCTTGTTATTGATACTTCTCATAAAGCATGTGGTGTTGTCAATTGTATGTCTTGTGCTTTTAATATCATGTCTGCTTAATTTAATGGTAATCATGCATATGCTGACAAGACTGCACCACGACAACATATGAACAGAAACAGAAATGCTAGTTCTAAGACTTCCAATCCTCCTCAGGTTAGGAGAGAGACATTTACACCTAAGCCTAAACAAAGTATTACTAAGGCTGTTCATAAGGTCAAATGTCCAGTCAATGAAACAAGTGTTATTTCTGCCAAACAAACATGGTTACCCAAGATGAAATCTAAAATTGTTAAATCTGTTTATAGGGTAAAATGTTTGTTCTCTAATGATGTTAAGATCAAAAATGTTGTTTTGCCTGACAAAGGCCAATTCTTCAAGTACGCAGGACCCAATCAGATTTTGGTTCCGAAGAAAGTTTAACCTACTTGTCATTGCAGGGTGTGGAACAGGTTGAACGGGTGACCTGGATCTTGGACAATGGATGTTCAAGGCATATGACTGGAGATAAAACGCTGTTGACAAATGTGGTTGAGAAAGCCGGCCCAGTTGTTACCTTTGGAGATAACAGCAAAGGTAAAATTGATGGATATGGAATATTAGAAGCTGGAAATGTTAACATTGATGATGTCTCGTGTGTGAAAGGACTTGAGCATAATTTGCTAAGTATTAGTCAATTCGGTGATAAAGGATATGATGTTCACTTCAACAAGAAGAATTATCTGATTTCACACAAGAAAAATGAAAAGCCACAACTGAGTGGAGTTAGAAAAGGCAATCTATACGTAGCCAACATGAACTCTGGAAGCACTGAAGAAATCACTTGCTTCTATACTAAAGCATCTAATGATGAAAGCTGGTTATGGCACAAGAAACTCTTTCATCTCAATTTCAAAACAATGAATTCTCTAGTTAAAAGAGAATTGGTGAGAGATTTGCCTTCAATGGAATTTATACAGGAAAGACTATGTGATGCCTGTCAAAAAGGTAAGTTTAAAAGGGCAACTCACAGGAGCACCGATACATCATCAATAACTGAACCTTTAAAATTACTTCATATGGATTTATTTGGTCCAGTTAATGTGATGTCAATGTCAAATAAAAGATATGCTCTTGTGATTGTTGATGACTTTTCAAAGTACACATGGGTCTTGTTCCTGAACTCGAAAGATGAAACTCCACAGTTGGTGATTGATCAAATCAAGTTGATAGAGCTAGATTCAAAGCATCCAGTGAGAGCTATCAGGTCAAACAATGGAACTGAATTCAAGAATGCAGTTCTAAATGAATTCTGCACTGAAAAGGGTATAACCAGACAGTACTCGGCTCCAAGAACTCCTCAGCAAAATGGAGTAGTTGAAAGGAAGAATAGAACCTCGATTGAAGCTGCACGTACCATGCTAAGTGAATCAAGACTTCCATTATACTTTTGGGCTGAAGCTATCAACACTGCTTGCTATACCCAGAATCGAACCCTTATCAACAAAGACTTGATGAAGACACCTTATGAAGCTATGACTGAAAAGAAACCAACACTCAAATACTTTCATGTATTTGGAACAAAATGCTTTGTACTTAAAGAAGGAGATGATCTAGGTGGAAAATTTGAAGCCAAAGCACATGAACCAATTTTTGTTGGGTATACAAGAAGAGCTTATAAGGTGTATGTGATTGATCAACAGAAGATGATGGAAAGTGTCAATGTTACATTTGATGACACTAAACTCCCCAGTATCCAAATAGAAGAACCATCTGAAAAGTTAATGTTTGATGACATAACAGACTTAGATTCAGATGATGACAAACAACCTGATGTTGTTGCTGATAAAAATCAAAATAATGATGATAATAATCACAGTGATGGTGGTGGAAACAATGATAATTTTCAAGACACCACTGACATTTTTATTATTCATCAAGTCATTCCGGCAACAACTCAGGGGGAGACAATGAAGGGTCAACAAGTCATACTCAACAACACAATACAGATCAAGGCGAATCATCAAGAACTAATCTACCCAGACAAACTGTTTGGAATAGAGCTCATCCTTTTGAGTTAATTATTGGTGATCCAGATGTTGGAGTAAAGACTAGAAGAGCTTATCAGAATAAATGCAATAATTTAGGGTTTCTATCTAAAATGGAACCTAAGAAAACTGAAGAAGCTCTTTTTGATCCTGGTTGGGTGATTGCTATGCAAGATGAAATCAATTAATTCAAACAACAAGAAGTATTGAAGCTGGTACCCAGACCTTCAAGTAGAACAGTGGTTGCACTAGATGGGTATTCAGAAAAAACTTGATGAAGATGGCATAGTCACAAGAAATAAAGGAAGACTGGTAGCAAAGGGTTATTCACAAGCTGAAGGCATTGATTATGATGAAACCTATGCTCCAGTGGCAAGACTCGAGGCCATTAGAATATTCTTGTCATTCGCAGCATTCTAAAACTTTAATGTTTATCAAATGGATGTAAAGAGTGCTTTTCTAAATGGTAAGCTGGATGAAGAGGTCTATGTAGAACAGCCCCCTGGCTTTGAAGATTCAGATCTTTTGGACTGTGTCTACTTCCTTTTCAAGGCTATTTATGGTCTCAAGCAAGCACCAAGAAAATGGTATGACACCCTGTCTGAATTTTTACTTGAAAATGGCTTTGATAGAGGTGTCATAGACAAAACTCTCTTCACTAAGAAACATAAAAATGATACAATACTAGTCCAAGTCTATGTGGACGATATAATATTTGGGTCTACTAATGATCTTCTGTGCAAGAAATTTGCTAAGCTAATGCAGGGTAAATTTGAAATGAGCATGATGGGAGAACTGAAATTCTTTCTTGGATTGCAAATAAGTCAAAGGACAGATGGAATATTTATCTGTCAATCCAAGTATATCAAAGAGCTCCTGAAGAAATATCAAATGGAGGACTCATCTTCAGCAAGACACCATCATCTACAGCTGTCAAGTTTGGAGCTTGTGAAAATTCTGCCAAGGTAGATGTCACAAGTTACAGAGGTATGATAGGCTCATTACTTTACCTTACTGCAAGTAGACCAGATATTATGTATGCTACATGCTTGTGTACAAGGTTCCAAGCGGATCCTAGAGATGTTCATCTCATTGCTGTAAAACGAATCTTAAGATATCTTAAGGGTACGCCTAATTTAGGTATCTGGTACCCTAAAGAATCTGGTTTTAATCTTGTTGGATACACAGATTCAGATTATGCAGGAAGTGTTGTAGATAGAAAAAGCACCTCTGGAAGTTGTGAATTCCTAGGTGGCAGGCTAATTTCCTGGTACAGCAAGAAACAACAAACAGTTTCCAACTCAACAGCTGAAGCTGGATACATAGCTGCTGGAAGCTGTTGTGCTCAAATCTTGTGGATTAGGAATCAGCTAAAGGACTATGGTTTTGTATTAACAAATATTCCAATTTTGTGTGATAATACAAGTGCCATAGCAATCTCCAACAATCCTGTGCAGCATACGAGGACCAAGCACATAGACATCAGGTATCATTTTATAAAAGAGCATGTCATGAATGGTACTGTGGAATTGTTATTTGTACCCACAGAAGGACAAACAGCAGATATTTTTACTAAGTCTCTTGACGAATCCACATTCACCAGAATTGTTGGTGAATTGGGTATGTTCAACAGTCCTAGTAATTAATCTTGTTAATATCTGAGGTTTGCTCTTTAATAATGTGCAAGTGATTTTGTTATTAATTTTTAATTTTAATCACTTGCATAATTATTTTATCAACTTATTTTATTCCTTGTGATTGCTAAAAATCTTTGTCAACATGTTTATAATAATTTCTTTATTACTTCTTGTGTTTTGAAATATTTTTGATATTTTAATGAATCATATTCTCTCTTTAAATAATTTTCTATTAGAAAGTTATTTTATTAGAAAATATTTAGATTCATTAATTTATTATAAATGTTCTTGTAAATATATTTAATATTTTATTAAATGTTTTGTAGTGTTTGTCCTTTTGTTATTTATATTTGTTGTCGTAAAAAGGTTAATCCATGTGTTTGCTAAATATTTATTTGTGGTAGTTTTAGTGATAAATAAAGTTGTATTGTAATTAGATTAATTCTGCACATAAATTTGTATTTTATTAATATAAAATTAGCAGATTATGTTTATTATTAATCAATTTTTGTTTTTCAGTTTTACCAATTTTTTTTTATATAAATATATATGTTAGTGTTTTTACCAGCGTCGATTGTCTTGTAAGTGTTTTTCGGGTATCAAGACAATCGCCAAGACAATCCACAGATTGTCTTGGCAGGTTATTTTGTAAATAAAAAAAATATTTTACGTTTTTTTAAAATTTATCAGTTAAACAAATGATTGTCTTGATAGTTTTTGAACTACCAAGACAATCGGCAAGACAATCAACCGATTGTCTTGTAGAGTTATTTCAGTACTTATACTTAAACAAAAAAAAACAGCATCAAGACAATCAAACACTCAGTTATCTCTCTCTCTCTCTCTCGTGTATTTACACAGAGCACACTGTCAAATATATACACGATACACACAACATATATCAAACCTCTGCTCAATTTTCTTCAACCAAACTGAAAACTAAGAACGGATTCAAGTAGATCGTTCGATTTCCTGTCTATTGAACCGAATATCAAAGGATTTGGTTAAGTTTTCGAAAATTCAATTTTTTAAAAACTCAATCGGTTTTTCACTGATTTGAGAGTTTTAAATTTTATCTGTGAAATCTAAAAATAGATTGAGACTCCCAGTGATTAGGAGAACGTCATACTAATTTTTGGGATTTTTCTGACAACTTTGAATTAATTCGAATTTTTAATTAATTTTAATTAATTATTAATTCTGAAAATTTTCAAATTGTATTAATTTTCCTAAAATTGGAGTGTGTTTTTGTGTTAAAAATGGCTGATAATTTTGAGATAATGAAGCATAATTTGGTTGGATATTTTAATCCGAACGATTGTCCCCACGATGGATTTAAACCTTGGATACGTTTTCTAAATGATGATTCGATTATCCGAACTGCTATTTCGATGGAAGCCACAATTAAAATAGGACCACTAAGATTGATTTGCACAAAAGCTGTGGTGTCTGAAGATTTGATCTCATTTTCTTTTGACTTTGATGGAACACACCACATTGTGACTGAATCAACCCTTACTACTGTATTGGGCCTTCCGGTGGATAATTTTGATACTTTTTCAACCAGTGAACAACTGTATCAATTTTTCAGTGATATTAATTATCGTGGAGTAATTGATATGAACAATTTGAGCAAAAAGAACCTGGTTCAACAATGGGATGCATTTTTCGACACAATCTCCAAGGTATTTGCTAATACATCCAGAGGTAATTTTCATTTACTTACCTCTATGTTACAAACTATTGGTTATGCTGTTGCTAAAAACCGTAGAATCAATATTGGAAATTTACTTTGGAATATTATTGTTAGTAGAATTGTTAAGGCCAGAAGGGATTTTGATGAGGGTAATAAAGTCTTATGTTATTATCCTAGATTCTTAACTTTGATATTTAATCATCTTGTTCATGTTGGTCAACAAGCAATTTTTAGGAATGACAATCCTATGGTATCAGGCAGGCAAACCAAGAAAATATTCACTAGCCTACACACACATAAAAATTTACCAAATGTGCCAGTGTATATTACACCATACTTGTCTACCTTCATAGATTTACCTGTCATTCCCTGACTTGTAAATGCACCTGAACCTGAACCTGAAAATGTACCTGTCCCTGAACCTCCACCTCAATTGGAACAATCCATTCCTTCAGGTACAACTACTGCATCAACGGAGCAAGTATTACATTCTATCTCTCAAACTGTTTCTAGAGCCCAAGTGGCTGATAGGACAGACCAAGAAGTTGTAGAACCACATCCTCTATCCCAGGTCTTAGAGCCAAACACTGTGTCTACTCAAATCTCTAAACATAAATCCAGAAGCAAGCTGTTAGCAAAAAGAGCTGATAGAAGAAGTGACAATTTGAGTGATCCCACAGCGCTGCCTCCACCAAAGAAGAGAAGAAACCTACTACTTGAGGCATCTGTTAGCCCATCCATTTCCTCCCAAAAGGAATTGGACATTGAAATGGCCGATGAACAGTTCCTAATTTCATCCTCTCAACAGGATGAAATTATTGAAATTCGCCAAAGGGCCGTGGCACCTTGTACATAGTCAAGCACACCTCTATTACTCACAATGGGGGAAAACATTACCTTAGAATCCGATGTTGTTAAGGACACTGAGCAAGGAGTGCACGATAGGATTATTATTAAGACAGTGCCTACCATTGTTACGGTAGAAGAGCCTTCACAGGCTTCAGAGGGAAATCTTGACTCTTTGCCATTTATAATAGATTCATCATCTCCCCTCCCAGGAGGAACATTCCTGGCTCCCTCAAGGGATTCTTCACTCGCAGATTTATCTGGAGAAAATGAAGGGCAACTTGGTCATCCTACCACTGAAGAAATTCAGTTATCAAATCCAAATGAATTAATAGAGATGACTGAGGATTGGGATTTGCGAACTCCCATTGCACCACCACTGACCTCTCTAGAAGAGGCTAGGGTAATTACTATTGCAAGTACAGCTCAAGGAAAGGAGCTAGTGTTGAGTGATGTGAGGACCACCATAAATTTGAGTGAAACACATGCACGAAAGGAGAGTGCATATCCTTGAGTGAACATCAGGTGAGTGCACACACTGACACAAACACTTTGTCTCTTATGGCTCAAATACAAGATCTGCAAAAGAAATTGATGGAAACTGAGGCTGAAAAACAATTTTTCAAAGCCCAAGTGGATGAACGGTCTTCTTCTTCCACCTCTGTCAATAATCAGCTCATGCTTATTCGTGATGATGTTCAGAACATAAAGACCACACTCACTCCAGCAATCAATACATTGATGCAATCTAACTCTCAGTCATCTACAGAAAGATCAGATATTCTAAATGCTATTGACAGACTCTCTAATAGGGTGGATGAACTTCAAGTGGAAATGCATGAAACTGCTCAATCATATTCAACAACCTTTGTGAAGCTTGAACAAAAATATGATTACATGTTTGAAGGACTTGACCATCTATACAACATTGTTAAACCTACTCATCATATCACACCAGAACAAAGAGCATATTTTGAAGATTATGATGGTGGTAATGGAGGGGGTAATGATGAAAATAGAGAGCTTGACAGACAAAGAAAATCTGTAGAGGATTCCTCAACTAAGGGGGAGAAGAAGTCTAGAGGAGCTGGAGGAAGTAAGTCTGGAGGTCAGTCAACTCAAGGGAGGCATAAGGAGAAGTCTGCAAAGGGAAAAGAAAAAGCTCATGATCAGGATGTATCAGATTTTGATTTTGATCTCAAGAATAGTAATTTTGAGGTACAACAATTAAATGACATTGAAGAAGATCTTTCAAACTGGCAAGATGATCCTGAATTTGAGAAGGAACTTCAAGCGGAGAAAGCTGATCATCAGATGAGACAAGCTAAGCTTGAGAAGACCAGACAGGTAGTGGATAAAAGATTGAAGCTAAAGCAAGCTGAAGATGCAGAGAAACAAAAGCTACATGCAATCAGTGTACAAGAAAGGAAAAGAGATATTCAGTTGAAGATTGGTCCAAAGTGAGAGAAAGCAAGAGTAATTTTTGATTCTATTCAAAAAACTACTAATGATGATGAACGTTTTCTCAAACTACTTCAACAGTTTCAAGAGACCAATCCAAATTACTTGCAATATATGGATGCATTGATGCTGGAAATCTCGAGGATAGTAGCTGGGTTTGACAAATGTGTAGATCAGCTGATAATTCAGATTGATTCTCGTACAATGGGTTCTCTCTATGTGTCACTTCAAACCTTTCAACAGAGAACCTTGATTGAACTATGGATTATGTCTCTAAAGGTAAAAAGGTTTTCTGAACTGAATATTTTACTTCACGAAAGACTTTTAGAGTTTGCTCAAAGGAATACTCCACAAGTTATTCAAACTCCACATCATGTTAAGTTTCTCAAGGGTAATACACTACATTCTTGCTTCCTTGATTCTAAGTCGATGAAATTATATTCTGCATCTCATCTGGCCTGGTTAGAACATATGCTAAGGACTACAGGATTCGAAGATAAAGAAAGTGTCTTTGTTGCTAACATTATCCGATCATATGCTTTAGCTGGCTTTGAAAAGAAATATTACATTCTTCGGAATCGGCTATGGGGCAACCTTGGACTTTTGCCTAAGAAACCTAAAGGCCTTGTGTCAGATTATGAACGTGTACTTGACAAAGATTTGATCAAAACCTTGGATGATTAAGAACGATTTGACACAGAGATGATCAGAATATTTGAAGAACAAGAAGATTAAGTTGAATCTTGAGAGATAAGGAAGGAAGATACTTCTAAGTGAAGACCAGCTCTACATGTGATATCTTTAGGGCTTAGATAGGACAAAATAGGAAAATTGTATTATATGCTCAGTCTAGAGGACCATCTATCTTGTATTTATCTTTTATGATTGAATCTGGACAATGTTAAATATAAACCAGAACCTTTCTTTTATTTACTTTGTATTTAAAGTTCTATCTTTTACTAAGTTAAGTTGAGTTAGTTGAGTAATCCTCTAGGTATTTGCTTGTTATTTTCTAACAAACAAATAGGGGGAGATTGAAAGGCATATGACACAGCCTATTTGTAGTTCGAGGACTCAACTCAACTTAAGCTTAGATTGTAATAAGTAAATAACTTCAACTGTCACAGGAATCTGAGAAGATACTATCTGTCAGAAGAAAAACCGTAAAGTCAATCTATAGTTTTGATGTCTTACACTGGAAGAAGCTCAGCTTGCTGATTAAGCCTCAGTATAGCATCAAAGAAGTGGATTTATTTCTAAGATAGAGATTTCTAGAGTGACAGGTTCAGACAGAATACAGTGGAGTACAAGAAGGAGAAAGAGATGAGAAGAAATATGAATCACATTTTAATGTGAAAATTAAAGGACAGTCATTGAAGTTAGTCATTCATGAACCAGACCGTGCATGGAACGTCAACAGAATATTCGGTGGTATTCCTTTATTGCTTTTAGTGATTCAAAAAAGAATTAAGACAATCCAAGGATATATAATTACTCATCTTTAATTAATTTAAATCAAGTAGTCAATTTAATTAATAAATTAATTCATCAAGAATTAATTCATTAATTAAATTAATTAAATCTGAATAATTATTTAAGTAAGTTTAAATTGAAATGATTATTTATTAATCAGTTTAATTTAAAACTGAAAAATGAACTAGCAAGACAATCTCTGATTGTCTTGCCGATTGTCTTGAAGTAGGAAATCAGTAAAGCAAGACAATTCCTGATTGTCTTGCCGATTGTCTTGGTGATCATTATACCCGACAGCTTTAAAAAAGGAGATTAAAAATCTAATTTGATTGTCTTGACGATTGTCTTGATAGTTCAAATCAGATTGTCTTGATAATGATCAAAAAGAAAAGTTTTCGATAGATTGATAATTATTGATAAAGCAAGATAAATATCTCAGAAATTGATTGTCATGCCGATTGTCTTGATGGAGCCTGATTGTCTTGCCGATTGTATTGCCTATTGTCTTGGCAGTACAAAATTGATTGTCTTGGAAGATCAGATTGTCTTACCGATTGTCTCGACAGTTCTAATTAAAGAAAAAGAGGCAGTAGACAATATTAGAAGAAACATAGGCGACACATATCAACACAGACTGAACATTACATTCAAAGAAAGCAATTTTCCCTCTTCTCTCTCATCCAGAACACAACCTACAGGAGCAGGAAAAATTCATAGAAAATCAAGTTCATCTTATTTTTAATATCTGATCCGATAGAACTTGATTACTTGATACTCTTGTACTATTAGTGAGTTTTTACTCCTAATCTATATCTTGATTTTTATTAAAAAATCTAGAAAAATTCATGTCAAATTTTCTAATTTGTTTTTATTAACTACATATAATTTCTGTACTGTATTTGTAACAAACCCCTCAAGTTAATATAATTTTATATTCAACTTGAATTTTGTTTCATTTAATTTCGCTCAAATTTATTAAAATATAAATTAAATTTATCCAGACAAAATTTTATTAAACAGTACCATTTGTATTCAACCCCCCCTTCTACAAACATATTGGACCTAACAGATACAACAAGCACTTCCAACATTGAAGTCAATTCTGAAATTTTACGAAACATTCAGAAATCTCAAAGTGATATTCAATCGAGACTTCAAATTCTTGAACATAACCAAGTCACTATCATGGAAAATCAAGCAGTTCTGATGAATCTCATTTGTTCTGTTACTGCATCTCTTGGAATTAATGTTGCTGATGTCAAAAAGGGGGAGATAAAGACAATTTAGAAACACCAACAACAGACTGGGAACAGAACCAAGGGTGACAGAGATGGTAAATTTTATCATGGAAGTGGTAAAGGAAAAGAAGCATAAAATAGTTGAAATCTTTCTTCTAAGTACTATATACATGTAACTACATCTGAAGAAGGAGGTACTTAACTTCATGATCTTAAATTCATAAATTCTATTCTGGTTGTATTTTTATATGTTTTGACATCCACAACTTAGATTTATGCTTCACATTCTAAAGCATAAATAGGGGGAGATTGTTAGGAATAATTCATGAGTTGTGATGTTAAGAATAGAAATTTGCTAATACTTCTTGTATATCCTGATCTTATAAAGGATTTAGCACTTTGTATAGGATATATGTGTTAGATAGTAATCTGTGGAGGTTAGTCAGGAACTGTGCGTCAGAGACTACATTTCAGGAACTAAGAGCAGATCCTGATACAGCAAGTCAGATCCTGATCAAATACTGATGGGATGATTAGATCCCGATGCAATGGGAAATCCTGATATCAGTCGTGTTACTGATGATGTCATTATGGATGCTACAGAAACTGGCAAGTGCTATAAAACAGGATCATTGTTTTGAAAAACAAGCAAGAAGATATCGTGAAGGAAACGAATTCTCTATTGATGGAAACTATCAACTGGACGGCAGAACATTGTCATAGATAGATTATAATTCTGTTATTAGTTGATAGGTAGCATTATAAATACTCTCTCAATATCATTGTAAAAAGAGCGAATTGAGAAATATAGAGTGCATATCGTGTGAAGCTCTGTATAAGGTTTGTATTCGAGAGTTCGAAACAAACAGAGAGAGAGATTTGTATTGTCAGCAGCTGCTAAAGGTATTGTACTCCTTTGGTAGAGTTTGTATTTGATTTATTTAATATAAACAAAGTTTGATTCATTCGTTTGTTCTTGTTCATCTAATCAAGCAAAAATCAGACACGATTATATAACTTGTATTCAACCCTCCCATCTACAAGTTATTCGAGTTAACACGAGCCATCTGGTCTAGCTGTTGTTGTGATATAATAATAAAGCAAGGGTGAGCAATACCCCACCAACAATAATGTATAACTGAACGATAATATATAACAGTTCAAAAGTTTCTTTCAAACCATATGCCATGCATTTACGGAAATGATGCCAGTATAATATGAACGATGAAGTTACAAGCTAACTCAAAATATAAATATAGGTGGGGATATCTGCTATGTCGAAGATAAGCAAGATATTATCATTTATCATAGAAGAGGAACTTACAGGAAAATATTGCAATTCCAATTATAAATACTTTCCAATACTGCCAACAATGATAATGTTGCAGACAATAAATGAATTTAAATGATGAACTTTTGCTGGAGTATTCACCGCGCCCACTGTTCCAATCCTTACGATGATCAGTCGCAGATTGTACAGCTCAATTTAGATTTACTACCGGTAGAAGGAAGAGCTGACGGATTTACTTGTCTACCGCCCTGTTAGATCTCCTCATCCAACGGTTATGCTAATTGGGATGGACCGACGCCACTCGGCCTCTTACATGACTCCAAGTTCGAAAAGAAGTTCTTGACTCTGTACGTAAAGTTCGTCCCCCTTTCCCCAAGTATGATACTTGTTGATAAGACTCCACAAAGTAGTCGTATCTAGTTGGAAAGGAAAATTCAACATCATATCTCTCAAGCTGCTGCTTGTTAGAGGATACCATCTTGTTCTAATAAACTTACCCCTCGAATGATGAGAAGGTTACTCAAAGATTCAATTGATAAACAGCAACCAAGTTGCGAGTGAAACGAATAGATTTACAAGATTTATGACCGGGAAGTCAACAAGATAAATAACATTGCTCAAGTAGGTTCCCCTATAATATGGAAGTTTGAGCGAGCATTTAAATCCTTTTAAGATAGATTTAAATGAAAAATAAAGAGTTTGGAACCTTTCCTTGATAAAATAGTCGTAAAAAGACTCCGAATAATATAAATCATTTTAAAAAGAATTTAAAAGAATAAAATAAATATTCCAAAAATATTTATTAACTCAATAATAGTTACGGAATATTATTAAATCATAATATTGCTCGTAAGTAATTCTCGAATGAATATATAGAATTATTTACTAAATAAATTCCTCCTTAAATGAATATTCAAAATAATATTCATTAAATAATTAAACTCCAATAAATATTTAAAATAATATTTAATAAATAAGTCAAACCTTAAATGAATATTTGAAAATAATATTCATTTAGTAAATAATCTTCTAAATTAATAGCCAAATAATATTCATTTAGTAATCAAAACTTTAAAGGAATATTTGAAATAATATCCCTTAAGTAAATATAACTTCCAATGAATATATTAAAATAATATTCATCAAGTACATAAAACGTTAAATGAATATTCTAAAGTAATATTCATTTAATAAATAAAATTCCCATGAATATCAAAGTAATTATTCATTAAATAATCAAACTCTAAGTGAATATTCAAAAATAATATTCACTTAATATTTCTCGGCTAAGATAATACTCAAATAACATTCTTCGAAAGATTTTCAAGTAATTGATACTTTATGGAAATATAAATAATGTTTAATAATAACATTCCTCAAGATAAATAGTAATCTGCCGTTGGAATCCCTCCGGGTTTCCATGACTATCTATATCTCAAAATACCGACTCCCGGTCTATGTTTAAGAATGAATATCATATGCCCTTCGCTAAGGATCTTACCAAAACAATCCGGCTTATAACTGATAATTCATATCTAGTCTATAAGCTAATATCAATTCAGGGAACAGGTATCATAATATAATTTGACAATAGGCATGCATGCTATGGCATATGTAAAACGGCAATCACATATATATTATCACAACAACAGGTTCAAAGTTTTGAACACTTGCCTGGTAATCGGGTGTGGGTAGAGATAGCGTGTCCTGGGTCTGCTCGATGATCTATAAACAATCAGAACATTCGAGATTAACCACTTACCACCTTTTTAAAAGGTTAAGTATCAACTTAAGTCGAAACATGTTTTCGAATTAACTCGTTATACACCTTTTAGTGTAACTCTTTTTATTACCGATACGATCCGACATTTGTTCATTATTACGACATGTCATCATACCCACACTCGGTATATACTTAAGTCGTATAAGTTCTAAAGTTGATCGATTACGAACCGAGATTATACTTCGAGTTTTATCGTTCGTTTTCTAAGTGTTTTACCAAAGTTATAACCAAGCGAGTTTTTAGGGGTTCATTCGCGTTTAACTTCGATTCAAACATTTTTATAAAATCGGAAAACGATCCGTTTGACATGTGGTTTTCTTTCATACCTTCCTTATAACCCCTAGTATTTATTAAACAAGATTCGCCACTGATTAACATGTTTTACGAGGGTTCAATTGAAGTTACGAACTTTTACTTACGGTTTCAAACCAATTTTAGTAATTTGACCATAACTCCTAAACCGTAAGTCGGAAGGTTTTGATTCTTTCTCCAAAACGATCTATAACTCGAGATCTATGAGGACATGTCATGTTCATAACCAGTTCAGACAATTCACCCTACTGTGATGCACTTATTATTTATGGTTATCGAAAATCGGGCATTACGACGGCTATAACTCGAACGATCCAAATTCGTACATGCCTCAAGCACATCATCAAAGCAACTCATGGATTAACAACTTCATTTACTACTGTCAAGAGGCTCTAAGGCCAGTGGTAAGGTCTCATGACCACCACACAAAATAAACATAACAAATCAAGTCTTAAAAAGCTATTAACACAATAATCAAGAACTCATCTTGCAACCCACTTAGGACCTCATCAAAACTTCATAAAACTAAAAGCAAGATCTAGGGTTTAGGTGAGACATACCTTCCTTGGAGTATGTACTAGCCTTATAAAATCTTGTATAGCCCTTAGAACACCTTAAACAAGCTTGGATCATCCAAAGAAACAATAAAACTAAAGTTAGTTCTTAAAAATTACTTTTCATCAGTTCAAAGATCTGCAACAACGAGGCCCTTACCATGCTTTCCTGGATGAGGTTCCTAAAGGAGAGTTTTAGAGCATCTAACCATCTTTCCAACAAGCTAAAGAACACCAAATTTCATTGAGAAACGAAGGAGATATGGCCGTTTGAAAATCAGTCCAGAAACTGTCAAGCATCCCGACAGTTTGCTTCTTCAACTTGGGAAGGTGATTTGACTAGGCTATACTACTTGGATTGCTATGAAATTTGGATCGAATATTGCCCATTGAGTGGAGAGGCTTTGGTTAAAATTTGGTGATTTTATCATGGATAGAAATGGAGATATGAATTTTCTTCTTTGAGGTGTCCTTGCTGGGCAGTTTGAGAGAGTTTTTGTTTTGCTTGCTTTTCTCTTGCTTGGCTTGTGTGAGAATGAATTATTGTGATGTCTTGGATAATATCTTTCATAAAGCTACTTTAATAAAGTAGTGTGGTCATCCATGATGCAATTCAAGTGGACAAGTGTTGATTTTGTGTGGTTGGATGATAACAAGAAGCTAAGTACTTGGTTTGTTGCTAAGTATGCTAGTTGCTCATGTAACTACTTCGTTACTTGCTCTTATCCACTAGCACATGCATGTATCTTGGATCCCTGCTTATTTTTTGTCCGGTTATTGCTCCATTTGATTGATCGTTCGTAGGAATATCTCGAGGATTTCTAGTTAGGGTTTTACCGAAAACCTTCTTAATATTCGTACTATCATTCTCAATTCTCTTTAGTAATTCTTGAACCTATATTCCTTAAATCCCTTCAATAATTCCTTAAGTCTTTCAGTGTCCAGGTAAATCTTGGAGAAAATAAAAGTGCGGTTTTTCAGAATCCGACAGCTTTTACATACACTTATTTCCCCCCTGGATCACTAATACGAACTCGGAAACCCGTTCCGAATACTTCTATATAGTGTCGTCTCATAATATTCTTACTTCCACCAAAACACTATTCATTATTTATTCTTCCTTTATTCCCTATATTTATGACAATGTCCTTGTTCTTTCTCGGGCATTCCTTAACCCTTTCACGGAACCACTGGACTAATCGTTATTGATATAGATGACATGAGAATATTCTCCTGCTTGGAATTGCCATAACTTATTCCCCTAGGAGATAGATTATTCTTATCTAAAGTGTCAACCAATAGTATTCATCATGGCATAAAAACATTTGATTCCAAATCTATTCCTTTCATTCATTATCTCAATCGTTACATCGTTGTCGTAATCACTATTCACCAATACCTCAGTTCATAATAAAAGTTTTAATTATATCCAAAATTTGGGGTTCTTACAGTCTCCCCTCCTTAAAAGGATTCCGTCCTGGAATCAGGTAGCACTACGCCATATATGGGCTATCAGAACATCTTTTTTATGGATGTTGCTAGAATATGTTACCTTAGCATGTTACTTTGGACCTACTATAACATTTTGTTTTTTGTGTTACCTTAGCCACAAACAAGATGTTACTTTAGCTTTAAAGTGTCGTTTGTTAGCAACATACATGATATGTTACCTTAGATCATTAATAAACTCAAATTTTAATTTTTTTAACCGAAAAATTGTTTAATTATTCAAAAATCACATTTACCTTTAAAATATTTCATTTTTAAAAAAATTATGAGTTTACTAATCGAATGAGATTTTTTAATATCAAGTTATTTAATTGTTATTATTTTTTAAGTTCTATTTATTTATTAAATGTAAATGAATATTTTTAAAAACAAAATCAAACAAACAACACAATAATTATAAAATGCACGGTTCCCAGTGAAATGTTTTAGCGGTCGATTATCCCGCCTGTCTCTATTTACACTTAAACAAAATCTCATTCACTCTCTCGCCCTCTCTCTCTCTCTCTCTCTCTCTCTCTCTCTCTCGTAAACCTCTCTTTCCCTCTCAATCTTCTCTAAATTAATAAGTTATACAAATTATGCTGGTCAATTGAATATACCTCTCGGTTTGAGGCTTCAAATTGGGACTTCTTCAATTTAGGGCTTTTTCAGTTAGGGATTCTCTATTTTGAGTTTAATTGATTCAATTTTTGCACTTAAACTTCAACTAATTGATGTTTACTTTCAATTTCAGGCCTTCTCCAGTTTGGACTTTCGATTTGGGGCTTCGATTCTTAAGTATTACCCCCTTTCTATCCTTTCAATTGGTAGTTTTCTCTCCCTCGTCCATCTCTTTCTCGCAGCGCAGGTACCCCACCCCCACCCCCTCCCCCTTCTAATTTAATTTTCTAATTAGGCTTTCCAGTTACATATATGTTATCATTATTATTATTTAAATATAATCTCGTTTAATTTGTTTTTTTTATTACGATTTGTTATATTTAATCTCTGATTTTCATCTCATTATGGCGACCCGTAAGTTTTAATTTAATTTGTTCATGATATTGTGTGTCTATATATATAGTTAATGGATTTTGAGTGATTTTACAACCTCAAGGTGAGGCAGTTGTCAGTATGTGTATGTCAGGTTAGGTTATTATTTATGATATATGAACTTGTGAATGTTTCGTTATGTAGTGTGTTCGAGTCTGAGTTGGCTGGTGTGATTCCGGTTAAAACATCTATTGGTGGGACTGGAATTATTGGAAGGCTTTGTGCTGGTGAGGGATATGAGTGTTATTTTTGTCTGATATTTAAAATATTTTCTCTTATTTACCTTTTTGTTTGAGTTTAAGTTCTCTGAGTTATGGTTACTTATACGCTTGTTTCTGTGTATCTTTACTAGAAATATACTTGATAGGTTCACGCGTATTACTTATGATTTGTTTGTTTTGTAATTTTAAGTTGCACAAGAGTATATAATATGGGATCGGTAATTTTAAGGATTTTGTTTTGTAGGTAAAGGTTATTTCAAACGAGGACAAATTTACCCAAACGCAGTGGGATGCAGATGATTTTAAGAGGAAGTTTACAGAGTTGGAGCTAAATTTGAAGTCAGAACAGGTCTAATTTCTTTTAAGACACATAATCTATTGTCAGATGGTTGGGAATGATAGTATCAATGAGAGCGTTTTTGGGGAAACAGCTGCTGGGATTTCAGTTAAAGAAATACGTCGTCGAGATCCGTATGATTACCGTCTTGTCCTTGTTACTACATTATATTACTTTTGAGTACTTATCTTGTCCAGCCCACTAATAGTCGATATAATATGCAATTTCATGTTAGATCTTTCTCTTTGCCAGAATTTAGGGATGAGGTTCAAGAAGTTGTCAGGCCATTGCTCAGTGCTTACTATAAAGTAAGTCTGACGTTCTTATTAGAAGTTGGAAAGATATTCACATTCTGTCAATTTGTAGTCTTGAGTATAATTATGTAGTATTTGTTTTATCTAAAGTGGATAGCTGCAGCATTTTTAACAATTATAAGGGACTTCTGCCCCTTTATTTTATTATATCTCGTGATATATCTGAAGAAGTACATGTCTGGACATGTGTTTATCATACTCATAACGTACTTTACTTTACAGGGAGACGGTAAATTTTTGAAGAAGTATTGTATCCCTGTTGTAATTGAGCGGTGTAATGCAGAACATAAGGCTTATGCAAGCCAAAATATTGTAATTGATAACAAGGTAAGATTATCCAAGTCTAGATGGTTGCTCTTGCTTCGGATATTGTGTTCTTTTTATGTGGTCAGATTGTACTTGGTAAATTATTGAGCAGTCTGTTTTTATTATGGTCAGATCTTTTGGGTTTTTGTATCTGAACAGCGTATATCATTTTTAATTAAATTAGCTGAATATACACACGTCAAATGTCTATGATGTCATTTTTTATTATTAATAAAGCATGATGTGTATTGCTTTCATACCTATTATGAACCCATGGCTTGTGCAAACAGGGAACATTATAAGCATATGGTCTCTATCTGATTTGGTGTCCAGTATCTAATCATTTAATCACCAATTTATTACCTTAGTAATTTTGTCAGCATGTTAATATACCTTAACTTTTCACTATGTTTTGAGAATGTACCAAGACCTTCCTATACCATTTTCCTACCCCGATTCTACATGTGTCCGATGTTGATGTAAGAGAAACCAAAATGATGGGAGAAACTCCTGTGATAATTGTTCAGGTAGGAACTTCTTTGATCTTAAGCTTTTGATATTTCCATTTTAGCCAAAATTAATTATTGGCTCCGTTGCTCATCTTGTCTCAGTTTCAAACACAAGAGGTGTACTGCATATATTAGCAAAAAAGAGGTGTACTGCATACGTGACAAAGTTGGATAAGTAGCGGAAGGAGGTCAGGTAATGCTTAGGGCCTAGTGTGAGTACTTTTTGGAAATTATGTATGACTCACTGTACAAGCTTAAAGTTTAACTATCTAAAGCAACTTGTAAGGCGTCAATTAGGTTGTTGATTTGATAACTTAATATATTTGCTCTTGGGAAAAAAAAGTTGTACATCATTTCCTTGATATCGATGTTATCCATACAAGTATATTCATGATTATGAAAAGACACAACTATGTCACAATCTGTAAAAGACACAACTATGTCATACAACAAAAGATAAGAAAATTAAAGTATATTTATGAATTGTCTGGATAAACCGGTGAAGTTTAAAAGTAAATTTTTAATGATACACGTTTCTTCTATTTTTTGATGTTAAAATGCAAACATATTATTACGCTAAAGTTAGAGCTTTAGATGTAGGACTAATTTCATTTTATTTTTGTTCTTGCAGTATTCAAGACAAGCACAAACCAACTAGAGCCTGAATTCCAAGCATAAGGGAATGACTCCAGCAGTTGGAAAATATCAAGAGAGAAAAAATGGCCGCCAATACTCCGTGCCTTCTACTATACGACGAAATTATGATATTTTTTGAGTAACTTTGGCTACTATTAAGTATGGATGTTAACTAGTTGGTTCTAATTAAGTTTGTGAATTATTAGTATATTCATTGTGTAGTAGTGAATTGGTTTAGAATGTTTGGTGCGTGTTTGGGAGTTGGTTTAGTATGTTTGGATTATGGTTGTAATTTTTGGAATGGTGTATCGAAATGAAAAGGTTATTTAGGGATGCATAATATGTATGTGCAATTTCTTTCAATTTTTTGTGGAAAATATTTTACATTAGTTAATGGAAATGTTGCTATATAAAAGCTAATGAAAATCAATGTGGGTCCTACTGTGGGTCCCACTATTTTTAAAAAAAATCCTGGTCTCTAAGGTAACATATATATTAAGTTATGGTAGATCTCACTTTTGTTGCTATAGCAAGCTACGGTAACATAAAATTGCATGTTACCTTAGAGATCAAAAGTGTTACTTTAGACACCTAAGGCAACATGCTGAGAGCTATCACCAGAAAAATGTTACCTTAGCTACTTTCTGGGCCTAAGGTAACATATAATGTACCTGCTGTAACATTTTTTTTGTGTTATCGTAGGCTGTTTATGGTGTAGTGTAGGAAGCAAAGAGTCGTTTGTCTGTCGTTTCACCTTTCAGCTTCCGGGTCAATTCTTAGTCGTTTTGCCCTTTCTCAGTACATCTACTGGTGCTACAATACGTACTTTATCCCCTTTTTTTCCCATCAATTTTGCTACTTTTTGTACAACACATTATTCGGGTTATGCTCTTACTCAGTCTTATCCTTATTGTTCTTATTGATATCCGCAGTGGCTTTGGTATCACTATCGCCCTGCGAATTCGGAGGTAACCTCGCTCGCACTGTGCATTTCCTGATCGATTTAATCTTCGCAATCTCGATCAATATAGAGAACTGGAAAGATTTATTGAGAGATCACTATTATCAATGAACATTTGTTATATTTCATAGTTAGTACAGAAGGGGGCCAGCCTTTAGTATTTGACAAGCAATTAAACAAGTTATGGTATTCCACTTAAACTTCTATCACATAGACAGGTAGTCACGTAGCAGTACCTCCCCTCCTTAAAGGGTTGTTCTTCTCAATTCAAAAGGTAGATGAACAAGGGAGAAGAAAAGAAAAGAATTTCAAAGAATTATAGAAAGTTTTCATGATTGCAAAATATCATACTTAGAATTTACCTCTGAATTATAGAGGTTTATCATAGAAGAAAAATAATCACAAATGTATCAAATACTATGTTATCATAACCTCTCGTGTCAACATATCCTCGATGCTCTATCCACCATTCTATGGACAAAAACTCTTGTTCAATCTTAGCGATACTCACATTCTGGAAATCCTTCAACCTTTCAGGTTAAATCTTAGATTTCTCACTTGATATCATTATTACTGACATTCCATATCATGTTACTAGCTCTTTCATATTAATAACAATAACACTATCAGGTGGTCATCCCAAAGGTTTGTTAGAAAACCCATTCATTAATTCATTCATAACATTCCTTGCTTCACATTCCATAATTATCTTTCCCATCTTTTCTTTATCAATCACATCCTTCTTATTATCTGATTCTTATTTACTTCTATTATTTACTTCCACCTTCATCTCTTTATTGATACATCTTTTGCACTTGGCACCTCCTTATTGGTATCCTGTCACGTTTACTCTATAATCATCACATTATTCCAATTTAAACTCTCCGAAATGAATCTGGCCGATCCCTTTAACTTAGATCTACTTCTGCCAACCTTGTTTCTCATCACTTTTTCTTTTCTACCCGTGATTTTCCACAGGTCGTTCTTCATAAGTCAGACCAGGTCTTATATCTACCTGCTCGTACTCTTATCATCTGTTGAGCATCTGCATTTTACTAGCGTAGCCTTGCCACATGAAAACCCGTTATGACCATGCTATAAGTTTTGGGGGTAAGGATGGCTCGAATGCCAACTACCGAACACTTTTAAACTCTCAAATGGCCCAATAAGTCTCGGGCTCAACTGCCCTACCCTCCAAGTCTCATTAATTCTTTCTACGGGAATACATTTAGCATCATGAATCATCAACCTCATATTCTCTATCTTGTTTGCGCAGAAATACACTAACACAAACTTGCTTGTCATTCATCAACATGCCATTTATTTTATAAATAGCATCACTTTCTTTATCTTTACGTTGTCATCTACTTTCTTAGAAGAATCACCATCGCTTGTTGTTTACGTAGTGCGTTAATAGCTAACCATACGGGTTTCCAATCCTTTAGGGAGACAAAGTAATCACTATTCCTTATCCATAAGGAACACTTCCTGAACTTGATGTAGATATTACATGAAGTAGATAAAATTGCAGAAGAGTTTCAAGCATCGCTGCTATGTCCTGTTGATGAAACTAGCACTCATGCATCTTCCATAAAAGACTGGAAACTTAATGGTTTACTTCGTCAATTTTGTATCATGGTCCTGGTTTGCCTCAAAACGGGACCTTCTAAGGTGTGTAGTTTGCTTAAGACGATATCAGGAATCGAATCTTAACTTAAACTTATTATTACTGTCGATTTTTGCACAGTCATCAGGAGGAATGTAAATTCCTCCACTCCGGTATGACCTTCATGGTTCTTCCAAATATCATTTTGTTCCCTCGGTATGCACATTTGCAATTATTCCTCTACACTTAGAGTGTTGGCCACCTCATTGGCCTTTTCTGATAATAATAATTTCTTGTAATCAATGTTCTCTGCATACATTCCAACTCAAATTTTTCTACCTCATTCCCATCACTGTTGGGTGAAAGCATTCTCCCTTAAGCTCTGCTGAAGGAGAAAAATATATCTATCAGTCTTTTTCCATAAGTCATCGCTTCCACCTTCCCGTGGGAACTTTATCAAAGTTACTCTCAATCATCCTAGGATATTTGTTCTCTTAGTTTTTTCTTGTTCTAGGATAATCTCAACCTTCTTTGGTTCCATCCATACCTCATCATGGTTTCTTACATGCCTCATCTTGCATTATTGTTATTGTGTCTTACATTCTTTACCAAACTTCTATTTTGAAACTCAGAATATTAACTTTTTCCTTGTAAGGTTTCTTAGGTCGTCCTCATCATTCCTCCCGTATTTTCTAGGTACAGGGTATATCAAAACTTCATTGATCAATACTCTAATAATTCTATCTATGTTCTTTCCAGAACTCTTTTTAATAATCCTTACAGGTCATTGTTGCCTTAGCAAATCCAACTCATATCATCTGAATTCACAATGTCTTTATTAAGGTTAATGCCAAGGAATTCTTGCATCCTATAGTTGGCAATCAGATCATGTATCCTTAATAAGGGTCTCTTTTCAATCATTCTCATTTGATAATCGATCGGTAGCTTAATGCTAACCTCTTCTTTCAGATAGTTGTCAACCTATTTGACCTTCCAAAAGACAACGCATGTCTATCTGCTCTCTTACAGAACTTGATAATGGTAGCAAGGATGCTTTGGAAGATATTGGTCGAGTTCAACGTGAATCTCTTAGTATTTATCGTTCTTCGCAAAGGTACTTGTCTCAGACAAAATTTCTACAGCATACTGATCAATCTCTGACCATTTCTATACCCTCTTCATAAACCTTCATTATTTACTTTCCTCCGTGTTAGGTCCGATAAGATTGTAGAAGGGGGGTTGAATACAATCTATACCATTTTCTCGAAATTTGTTCTTTGAATAAAATTTATCTTAAACAAATTTTGTGCGGAATAATATAACACAAATTTCAAGTTGAATATAACAATATATTAACTTGATGGGTGTTACAAAATCAGTCCAAATGATTATCAAGTAATTAATAACTAATTAGAAAATTCAACATGAACTTTGCTAATTTAGTTAATAAAATCAAGATATCAATTTGTGAACTAGGAAACTTAATTCGCTAGTAGTACAAGAATCACAAGTAAACAAGTTCCAATGGATAGGATATTACAACTGAGATGAACTTGAATTTACAGAATTAAATTTGTAGGTGTTCTTGAGCTTGAGAGAGAGAGAAAATAGCTGCTGTGTGTATTTTTCTTGTTTAGCTCGACTGGTTCTTTTCCTTCTGCATTCTTCTGCCTTATATACACAGCCATAGTCATATTACTTGATTTAAACTGATATGACAATCATTTTACATTAATATGACAATCGGTATGACTATCAAATCAATGTAATATGACTGTCCAGCTTAAATATGACTTTAGGTATAACTTACCAAGTCAATATAACATTCGGTATAACTTACCAAGTCAATATAACATTCGGTATAACTTACCATTTGAATGAAATATGAGTATCTCCTTTGAACTGTATATGACTATCTCCTTTGAACTGAATATGACTATCTCCTCTATAAACTGAATATGACTATCGGTATAACTATCAGTTTGATAGTTATATCATCATATTTTTCAGTTTATAATTAATTAAATGACTTATTAAAAATCATTTAACTAATTAATCCTTTTTCATAGTAATTCTTATTTAATTAATCTAATAATCACTTTAACAAATATATTAATTCTTATAGAATTAATTTATTTATTAACTTAATTACTTGACTTAATCAATTAAAATAGAATTAATATAAATTCTTTAATAGTCAATATTCCGCTGAAAACCACGTAATTATAATAAGGAACATACACTGGCATGATGTTGACGTTCGATGTACTGTCTGGTTCATGAACGACTAACTCCAATCTCTGTTCTTCATCGTGACTTTTAACACTGTGGTCTTTTTATACTCTTCATTCTCATCAATCATTCGGTACTGAAATTGTTTCTTGTCACTAATAGAAATCTCTGTCTTCTTAAATGAATCCACTTGTTTCAATGCTACCTTGAGGCCTGATCAGATATCTGAATCTTCTTCCAGTGTAAAACATCAAAACTATAGATTGACTTGTTGATTTTTCTTCTGACGGTTATCATCTTTTGAGATTCCTGTGACAGTTGATATTATTTACTTATTACAATCTAATTTAATTGGATTAGGATCCTCGAACTACAAATAGGCTGAGTCATATGCCTTTCAATCTCCCCCTATTTGTTTGTTATACAATAATAAGCAAATACCTAGAGGATTCTTCAACTAATCCCAATTAAACAAGTAAAAGAAAACACTTTAAATGCTAAGTAAATAATGTAAAAGTTTGGTTTATATTAACATTATCCAGATTCAAACAGAAAAGATAAATACAAGATAGATGATCCCCTAGACTGATCATATAAGACAATTATCCTATCTTGTTCTATCAAAGCTCTAATGATATAACTTGTAGAGCTAATCTTCATTTACCACCTTCTTCCTCATTGATTTCTCCTTCTTCTTGTTCATCCATATTAGGTAGATTCTTGATCAACTCGGAGTCAACAAGTAATTCCCTTCTGGATGACACATCTGTAGGATAGACCAGTGGTATTCCAAGTTTCTTTCTCAACTCACCTTGATACTGCTTGTACTTCTTCATGTTGGTCTGAGCATAGGATCGAATATGATTTGCAGCTTCAATCTTTTCTTGTGATGTAAAACCATGATTTCGAAGAGCATATTCAACATATACCAAATGTCTGGCAAGGTGTGTATACAATTCGTCTGTCTGAAGATTAAGAGTATGAATAACTTCTCCCTTAAGAATTTTAACTTGTGGAGGGTCATTTATAACTTCAGGACCAGCTCTTTCAGCAAACTCTTGAAACTTTTCATGAAGCAGTATGCCTAGTTCAGAAGATGTTCTTACTTTTGGTCTCAACACCCAAAGCTCTGACAGAGATCTATCATAGAAGAACTGAAGCGATACTTTGTGAGATCCGAGCTTATGACATTCAACAAAGATAAGTAGCTCACCATTCTTAGGATCAGATGCAGTGGTTATTCTCACAATTTCTGTCTTTAAAGCTTTCAAATACATATCATGTATAGGGTTCTTCTGTTTAAAGCTTTCAAAAATAGCAATCATCCGACGATCATCATAGTCAGAAGTTTGTGGTGAGTCAATTACCTTTTGAGCACGTTCCCACTTATCACCATTTTTGTACTTGATGTACATCTTCCTAGCTTCCAGCTTTTGAGCATGTTGCTTTTGAAGTGCTTCCTGTTCTGCCTTTTGAAGTCTTTCATTATGAGCTAATTGTTCGAGTGTCTTCTTGAGTCTTTCTTCTCTCATAGCCAGATTAGCTTCATTCTGTTCGAGTTCTTTGTTTGCTTCAAAATTCATTTGTTGTGTTTCAACAGAATCAAGAATTATTTGCTCTTCATCATCCCAAAAACTGAGATTTGGTTCATCAAATCCTTCACCAACATCAGGAAACTGTAAGTCAGCAAACAGATCAATATCAGGTTCACCTGTATAGTAAAAACCTTCTACATCATCATCTTCCTGTTCTGCTGCTTGATGAGTTGTCTTCTTCTTCCCTTCACTCCTATCTTCAATTTTCTCTTTACTTGCACTTCCTCCCCCTCTAGATTTCTCCCCCATAGTTGAGGAATCCTCTACAGTCTTGTGACTTGTACCAGCTCCAGGGTCACTTCCATCACTACCTCCAAAGAATTTCTTCTCTTCTGCTATGAGACGATGTTCAGTGGTTAAGTGATTTTCATTTATGTTGTTCTGAAGATCTTCAATCTGATTAGCCATAGATGATATAATAAGATCTTGAGCCACTGTGACATCTCCAGAGTCTTCAACTGCTTGTTGTTGAGAGAGTTTAAGTGCATTGATTTTGTTGTTGAAGATAGTTCTCATGTTGTCCATATCAAACCTCAAGTTTTTGTTGTCCTCTTCAGCTTGAGCAAGACTTTCTTTCATTTGATTGAGTTGAGCAATGAGAGATAAAGTGTATGTGTCATTGTGTGCTCTCACCTCAATAGCTCTCTGAGTATCACTCACCTCACGTGCTAGTGTTTCACTCAGATTTGAAGTAATTCTCACATCACTCCTCTCATAATCCTGAGCTGCATCCATTGTACCTGCACTAGAGATCACCCTAGCCTCCTCTTGGAAGGTCAGTGGTGGTGCAATGGGATTTCGCAAATCCCGATCAACCTGTGAAGGTTCTTCTTCCGTAACAATGGCAGGCACTGTAACTTGCTCCACTTGCATAACAATGTTTTCAGCTTCATGTGCGAAAATATCTTCCCCCATTGTGAGTAACAGGGGTGAGCTTGAAGGAATGAATGGGTTTAAGATTGCCTTTGACATGGTTAAACTTTTCTTTTGTGATGGCAAATCTGTTTCACTCAAGATATCACTACTGGGGATAGCTCTTTTGAATGACAATTTCTTTCTACGATATTGTTTGGAGAATTTAGGATCAGTGTTTGGTGCATTGACCTGGGACAAAGGTTGTGGATCTACAACCCCTTGGTCACTTCTCACAATAATTTGACTATCAGAAAGATATTGAGATTGTAAAGGAGTTGAGTCAAATACCTGATCATTGACATGTACATCATCTTCATTCTGAGTGGGTTGATCCACTGGAAGTTGATGCTTAAGAACATTCAAGGGTTCAGAATCAGGTTGAGGTACTGGAACTTGTTCTGCTTCAGGCTGTGGAGCTTGTTGAATTAAAGGAATCTCAACATCTGGCTGTGGCATGACATTTGGCAAATGTATGTATGTAGACATATATGGTGTTATGACTACAGGAACATGCAACAAGACCTTAGAAGTATCCAGCCTGGTGTAGAACTTCTTGTTTGGTTTACCAGACCATTGAATTCGATCATTTGGAAATGGAGCAGGTTGATCCTTAGGCATTAGATGATTAAAAATTAGTGTCAAAAATCGAGGATAATGACACTTAACCAGTTTACCTTTTCCAAAGTTCTTTGTAGCCTTATTCAATCGATTTAGCAGAATAGGCCATATCAAGCTGCCAAAATTGATTCTTCTATTGTGAGCAATCGAGAAACCAATTGACTGTAACATACCTGTGATGACAGTATTGTTACTCTTTGTAGAATTAGCAAACACCTTTGCTATGATCTCGAAGAAGATATTCCATTCTTGAACAAGATTGCTTTTGAGTGGTCGTTTCAGATTCAGTTGACCATGATAGTTGATATTTGTGAAAAATTGAGTCAACTCATCATTTGAAGGCAATTCAGCAAATCGTTCAGTAGGAAGCCCCAGAGCAGCATTGAAGACAGATTCATCCACTGTATATGTCTTGTCATTAAAGTCGAATGAAAATGATCTTCCATCTGAGACAGCTGTAGTACACATTAATTTGAGTGGACCAAATTTCATTGGAACATTTGCAGTTATAAAGTGACTACAGAGATTTTGTTCGTTTAGGAATTTTATCCAGGACTTGAACCGATCCACTGGGCAATCCTCGGGATTAAAATATCCAATATAATTGTGATTCACAAGCTCAAAATTATTATAAGCACCAGCCATTGTAAATCAGGGATTAAAATTAATAAATCTGCAAAATTCAACAATTTAACCCAATTAAATTACCAAATTCGAATTAATAAATAAATAAAAATTCGAAAAATCAAAATCTTTATCAAAAATTCTGAAAAATTTAGACAAAGATCTTGATTGCAATACAAACACACATGTATTTTTAGTTTTTACAAAATCATCACCATTTGTTCAGAATTTTAGATCAAAAATTCGAACTTTTCAAACTCAAAACCTCGACCAAATCTTACATTTTAACCGTGGTTTTGAAGATTATAGACTGGGTAAACGATTAATGTCCTTAGAATCGTGTTTTGAGATGAAAATTGGGCAGCAATTCGATCGAAAATTGTGTGTATATGTGTATGTATTGTGTTCTCGGTGACTTAACACGCGAGAGAGTAGCAGAGCAGCAATATAACTATTGAATATGACTTAGCTGTAATATGACTACTGATTTATATATTAAAACAGCTAGATATGACTATCGGGTGATAGTCATACCGATAGTTATATTACGTTTTAAACGTAATATAACTATCCTACTTAGACAGTTATATTCAATTTGAATAACAATATGACAGTAATATGACTATCGAAAAAACAAAGAATATGACAATCAAATCACAGTTATACCGATAGTTATATTACTATAAAAACACACAATATAACTATAAACTAATTAACAGTTATATTTAAACAAAAATAAAATTATATCTATTTTATTACTAAGTTATATTATACTACTTATCACTAATATAACTAACACAAGTTCGAATATAACAATCAAGTAGATTGTTATACCGATAGTTATATTCTAACAAACCAGTTAATATAACTAACCAAAGTTTAGAATATTAACAAACATTTAACAGGAAAATCACATTAACTAATTTACATAACCAAAAAAAATTGCAAATTAATTAATACCAAAATTATAAAACCTAATAAAAATTATAAAAACGATCATATGTAGTCCCTTTTACGAAATCAAACATTAATAACAGAAGGACAAACATTACAAATCAAATAAAATAAAATAAAACCAAATAATCATACTACATATTTACATAATTATTTCTGATGAGTTAATAAATCTATAAATTTTCTAATAAAACAATTTCCATATAGAAAATTATTCAAAAAGAAACTATGATTTATTTAAACAACAAAAATAATCAAAATGAATTAAAAACAATAACATTTTCAAGAAAAATAGATTTCTCATAAATTACAGCTTGTAAAATTCGAGAAAAATATTTTCAAAGAAAATGAATTAATCTAAAAATATAATAAGTAATTAAAAATATGTACAGAAGATAATAACAATGATTTAAGATGAAACAAGCAAGAGTATAAGTTGATAAAATAATTATACAAGTGATTTAATAACAAATATTAACACATCAATCACTTGTAAATTATTAAAGATCAAACCTCAGATATTAACCAGTTTAATTACTAGGACTATTTAACATACCCAATTCACCAACAATTCTGGTAAATGTGGATTCGTGAAGAGACTTAGTAAAAATATCTGCTGTTTGTTCTTCCGTGGGTACAAAAAATAACTCCACGGTACCATTCATGACATGCTCTCGAATAAAATGATACCTGATGTCAATATGCTTTGTCCTTGTGTGCTGCACAGGATTGTTAGAGATTGCTATGGCACTTGTATTATCACATAAATTGGAATTTTATCAAGCACAAAGCCATAGTCTCTCAGCTGATTCCTGATCCACAAAATCTGTGCGCAACAGCTTCCAGCAGCTATATATTCAGCTTCAGCCGTTGAGTTGGAAACTGTCTGTTGTTTCTTGCTGTACCAGGAAACTAGTCTACCACCTAGGAATTGACAACTCCCAGATGTGCTTTTTCTATCCACAACACTTCCTGCATAGTCAGAATCTGTATATCCAATAAGATTAAAACCAGAATCTTTAGGGTACCAGATGCCTAGGTTAGGCGTACCCTTAAGATATCTCAGAATTCGTTTAACAGCAATGAGATGAACATCTCTAGGATCCGATTGGAACCTTGCACACAAACACGTAGCATGCATAATATCAGGTCTACTTGCAGTAAGGTAAAGTAATGAGCCTATCATACCTCTGTATCTTGTGATATCTACCTTGACAGAATTTTCACATGCTCCAAATTTGACAGCTGTGGATGATGGTGTCTTTGCTGAAGAAGAGTCCTCCATTTGATACTTCTTGAGAAGCTCTTTGACATACTTGGATTGACAGATAAATATTCCATCTGTCCTTTGTCTTATTTGCAATCCAAGAAAGAACTTCAGCTCACCCATCATGCTCATTTCAAATCTACCCTGCATTAACTTAGCAAATTTCTTGCACAAAAGATCATTAGTAGACCCGAATATTATATCGTCCACATAGACTTGGACTATAATTGTATCATTCTTATGTTTCTTTGTGAAGAGAGTTTTGTCTATGACACCTCTAACAAAATCATTTTCAAGTAAAAATTCAGAGAGAGTGTCATACCATTTCCTTGGTGCTTGCTTAAGACCATAGACAGCCTTGAAAAGGAAGTAGACATAGTCAATTAAATCTGGATCTTCAAAGCCAGGGGGCTGTTCTACATAAACCTCTTCATCTAGCTTGCCATTCAAGAAAGCACTCTTGACATCCATTTGATAAACTTTAAAGTTTGAAAATGCTGCGAATGCCAAGAATATTCTTATGGCCTCAAGTCTAGCCACTGGAGCATAGGTCTCATCATAGTCAATGCCTTCAGATTGGGAGTAACCCTTTGCTACCAGTCTTGCTTTATTTCTCGTCACTGTGCCATCTTCATCAAGTTTGTTTCTGAATACCCACCTTGTGCCAACTACTGGTCTGTCTGTAGGTCTGGGTACCAGCTTCCAAACTTCTTGTTGTTTAAATTGATTGAGTTCATCTTGCATAGCAATCACCCAATCAAGATCAGAAAGAGTTTCTTCAGTTTTCTTAGGTTCCATTTCAGATAGAAACCCTGAATAATTGCATTGATTCTGAAAAGCTCTTCTAGTCTTTACACCAACAACTGGATCTGCAATGATTAACTCAAAAGGATGAGCTCTATTCCAAACAGTCTGTCTGGGAAGATTAAATCTTGATGATTCACCTTGACCTTCATTGGGATGTTGAGTGTGACCAGTTGACCCTTCATTTTCTCCACTGAGTTGTTGCTATGTTGACTAGATGATGATTGATTAGGAGAGTCAGAGGAATTTTGACTACTATCATTGATTTCATCACCATTACCCTGATCATCATTGTTGTCATTAGCATCAGCAAAAATCTCAGGTGCATTATCATCATCTGAATCTGTATCTGTCATGTCATCGAAAGATAGCTTCTCCGATGGATTCTCAGTTTGGATACTAGGGAGTTTAGTGTCATCGAATGTTACATTGACACTTTCCATCATTTTCTGTTCATCAATCACATACACCCTGTATGCTCTCATTGAATAACCAATAAAAATTGCTTCAAATGCTTTGGTATCGAATTTACCACCTTGATCATCACCTTCTTTAAGCACAAAGCACTTTGCCTCAAATACATGAAAGTATTTGAGTGAAGGTTTCTTATCAGCCATAATTTCATAGGGGTGTCTTCATTTGATCTTTATTGATTAGAGTTCGATTCTGGGTATAGCACACAGTATTGATGGCTTCAGCCCAAAAGTACAATGGAAGCCTTGATTCACTTAGCATAGTACGTGCAGCTTCAATCAAGGTTCTATTCTTTCTTTCCACTACCCCATTTTGCTGAGGAGTTCTTGGTGCTGAATATTGTCTGGTTATACCCTTCTCAGTGCAGAAGTCATTTAGAACTGCATTCTTGAATTCAGTTCCCTTATCTGATCTTATAGCTCTCACTGGATACGTAGAATCTTGCTCAATTAATTTAATGTGATCAATCACCAGTTGTGGAGTCTCATCTTTAGAATTCAAAAACAGAACCCATGTGTATTTTGAAAAATCATCAACAATCACTAGAGCATATCTCTTCCTTGACATAGACATCACATTAACTGGACCAAACAAATCCATATGAAGTAATTGTAATGGTTCAGTTATTGAAGATGTATCAGTGCTCCTGTGACTTGCCCTTTTTAGCTTGCCCTTTTGACATGCATCACACAGTCCTTCTTGAGTGAATTCCATTGAAGGCAAACCTCTCACCAATTCTCTTTTGACCAGAGAATTCATTGTCTTAAAATTAAGATGAGAAAGTTTCTTGTGCCATAGCCAACTCTCATCATTAGATGCTTTAGTGTAGAAGCAAGTGACTTCTTCAGTGCTTCCTGAGTTCATATTGGCTACGTACAGATTGCCTTTTCTAACTCCTGTCAGTTGTGGCTTTTCATGTCTCTTGTGTGAGATTAGACAATTCTTCTTGTTGAAAAGAACTTCTTAACCTTTATCACATAATTGACTGTCACTGAGCAAATTGTGCTCAAGTCCTTTCACAAAAGAAACTTCATCAATGATAACATTTCCAGCTTCAAGTCTGCCATATCCATTAGTTCTACCTTTGCTGTTATCTCCAAAGGTAACTACTGGGCCGGCCTTCTCCACCACATTTGTCAGCAGGGTTCCATCTCCAGTCATATGCCTTGAACATCCACTGTCCAAGATCCAGGTTACTCGATCAACCTGTTCAATACCCTGCAATGACAAATGAGTTAAACCTTCTTCGGGACCCAAATTTGATTGGGTCCTGCGTATTTAAAGTATTGACCTTTGTCAGGCAAAACAACATTTTTAAGTTTAACCTCTTTAGTCAATAAACATTTAACCTTATAAACAGATTTGAAAATCTTTTGTTTAATCTTGGGTATCCATGTTTCTCTCACAGCAGTAACACTTGTGTCATTGACTGGACATTTGACCTGGTAGACATTCTTGGTAATCTTTTGTTTAGTATTAGGTGCAAATGTCTCTCTCCTAACTTGAGGAGGAAAAGCAGTCTTAGATCGAACATTATTGTTCCTGTTCATGTGCTGTCGAGGAGCATTCTGTTTAACACATGCATAATTACCATTAAAATAAGCACGCATATTGTTAAAAGCACAAGACATACAATTGATTATACCACATGCTTTATGATTAGAATAAATAGTGGACATGGTATTTTTCTGTTTTGACTTGTTACTACCTAATCCAGTCTTAGAAGAACTAGCTGATTCAACAACTTTGACTGGTACTTTAGGTACATCTTTCTTGGATGTAACATTTGTTGTGTTAACATCTTCAACTGATTTAGCCTTAACAAAGGCTGTGACATTTTTCTTGGATGACACATTCTTTGTATTAGAGTTCTTAACAGTTTTATCCTTAACACATTTATTCTTAACAAAGACTGTGCCATTTGCATTATCCTCATTTCTCATTTCTTCATGTATAACCATAGAACGAATATCTGGTGGACCAGCATCAGATTTTGTAAACATTGGTTTTTCAACATTCTTGAGAATATATGGTATACCTCTTTCTTTAGCTGGGATAGAATTAGGAGAATGATTACTCAAAGAACCAACAGCTTGACTGTAATCAAATCCTATTCCTACAGTTTGTTCTACTGCTTGTTTGTTGAAGAATTCTTTAGAAACTTTAACAGTATTATAACACGCTCTAACCTGTGTTTCAAGTTCTCTAATCTTGGTTTCTTGTTCAGCAATCCTATCAACTTGTTTTACCATGTATTCTCCTAGACCCTTTTCTCTGTAGTTAAGTCGAGCTATTTCTTCTATATTCTTATCTTGATTAACCTGCACCTTTTTTAAATCTAACATTTGATTTTCAAGGTTAGTGTTAACAAGACTTATTCTCTCGTACCCTCTTTGTGCATTATTCAAGGAACTACGTAAACTATCAATTAACTGAGCATCAGTAAGAATTACCGGTGTGGTATAATAAGTTGAAGATTCAGCATTTGCCACCAACGCAAAGTTTCCATATTCTTCATCTTCGCTATCTGTATCATCCCAGCTTTTACCAGCAGCTACATAAGCTCTTCCACTTTTCTTCTTTTCAGAAGCATAATCTTTCTTCTGTGCTTGCTTGGGTTTCTGACACTCAGTAGCAAAATGTCCCAACTCATTACAATTGAAACAATGGATTTTGCTTCTGTCAACAGTTCCAGTTTTATAACTCCCCTGTTACTAGAGGATGAAGAACCTCCTCTCTGAAATCTGTTATTTGACTTAAACCTGAACTTTGGATTTCTTCTGAATCTGAAGTTACTAAATTGTCTCACCATTATTGCCATAGATTCATCTTCTAATTGATCCAGCTCTTCAAGTGAATAAAATTCTCCACCATCCTGAGTAGCTGGTGTTTAGCCAAGTTCTACTTCAGTTTGTTCCTTGTTGAAACTATTAGGTTGAACAACTTTAGTTTCCACTTCCTTAGGAACCTCAACCACTAGAGCTGTAGAAGAATTTGCCATTCTGCCTTTGCCTTAGAATTCCTTTTGCTGTACTTGTTCTAATTCATATGTTTTCAGAACACCAAACAGCCTTTCAAGAGCAACCTGAGTTAGATCTCTAGATTCTCTGATGGCAGTGATTCGATGCTCCAAGTGAGTAGGCATAGTTAGTAAAAACTTCATGTTGATCTCCTTCTGAGTATATTGCTTGCCATGAACTTGCAAGTTATTGATTATCTTGTTATACCTTTCGAACACTTCCTGAATGCCTTCATTAGGGCCAGCTCTAAAGTGTTCATATTCAGAAGTTAGAATTTGTAGTCTATTTTCCTTGACTTCATCAGTCCCTTCATTAATGACCTCAATAGTTTCCCAGATGTGCTTAGCAGTTTTACAATTCCTCACATGGCTATACATTACAGCATCTAGGGAATCCAATAGAATGAGTCTCAAATTTTTATCCAATCCAGCTTCCTCCTTATCTTCAGAGGTATAGTTCTTAGGGTCCTTTGGATAGGATTTGGCAGGGACTATTACAGTTCCATTTACAACTGTTTCAGTATCATGTTGCATGGGAGTTACTGGTCCATTTTCCAAAACCCACAAAAATCTTGGGTTTGCTACATCAAGAAATAACTCCATTTTGTTTTTCCACATATCATAGTTATCTTTATTAAAGATAGGAATTTTAACATTGCCTTTGGCTGACATGATGAATTTTTAAGAGAGTTAAAAATTCGAGCTTGATTTTTTGATTGAGTAAAATTAGGATCTTGATTTGTGTATCAATCAATAGGCTTTGATACCAATTGTTAGGTCCGATAAGATTGTAGAAGAGGGGGTTGAATACAATCTATACCATTTTCTCGAAATTTGTTCTTTGAATAAAATTTATCTTAAACAAATTTTGTGCAGAATAATATAACACAAATTTCAAGTTGAATATAACAATATATTAACTTGATGGGTGTTACAAAATCAGTCCAAATGATTATCAAGTAATTAATAATTAATTAGAAAATTCAACATGAACTTTGCTAATTTAGTTAATAAAATCAAGATATCAATTTGTGAACTAGGAAACTTAATTCGCTAATAGTACAAGAATCACAAGTAACCAAGTTCCAATGGATAGGATATTACAACTGAGATGAACTTGAATTTACAGAATTAAATTTCTAGGTGTTCTTGAGCTTGAGAGAGAGAGAAAATAGCTGCTGTGTGTATTTTTCTTGTTTAGCTCGACTGGTTCTTTTCCTTCTGCATTCTTCTGCCTTATATACACAGCCATAGTCATATTACTTGATTTAAACTGATATGACAATCATTTTACATAAATATGACAATCGGTATGACTATCAAATCAATGTAATATGACTGTCCAGCTTAAATATGACTTTCGGTATAACTTACCAAGTCAATATAACATTCGGTATAACTTACCAAGTCAATATAACATTCGGTATAACTTACCATTTGAATGAAATATGACTATCTCCTTTGAACTGTATATGACTATCTCCTTTGAACTGAATATGACTATCTCCTCTATAAACTGAATATGACTATCGGTATAACTATCAGTTTGATAGTTATATCATCATATTTTTCAGTTTATAATTAATTAAATGACTTATTAAAAATCATTTAACTAATTAATCCTTTTTCATATTAATTCTTATTTAATTAATCTAATAATCACTTTAACAAATATATTAATTCTTATAGAATTAATTTATTTATTAACTTAATTACTTGACTTAATCAATTAAAATAGAATTAATATAAATTCTTTAATAGTCAATATTCCGCTGAAAACCACGTAATTATAATAAGGAACATACACTGGCATGATGTTGACGTTCGATGTACTGTCTGGTTCATGAACGACTAACTCCAATCTCTGTTCTTCATCGTGACTTTTAACACTGTGGTCTTTTTATACTCTTCACTCTCATCAATCATTCGGTACTGAAATTGTTTCTTGTCACTAATAGAAATCTCTGTCTTCTTAAATGAATCCACTTGTTTCAATGCTACCTTGAGGCCTGATCAGATATCTGAATCTTCTTCCAGTGTAAAACATCAAAACTATAGATTGACTTGTTGATTTTTCTTCTGACGGTTATCATCTTTTGAGATTCCTGTGACAGTTGATATTATTTACTTATTACAATCTAATTTAATTGGATTAGGATCCTCGAACAACAAATAGGCTGAGTCATATGCCTTTCACTCCGTCATAATATATTCATGGTATTCATGATACCCCAACATCATACATCTCAAGTCACTATACTTCAATTTTTTTTTCGTAATCTTGGACGATCATATATACATGAATCACTTTAGTACGGGTGACCCCATTCCAAAAAAAAATTCTAGTAAATTCCCAATCAAAACATGGGTTACAAAGGGTTCAGTAGAAGATTCCTACGATCTCGTTAATGTTTCCTTTATATCAAAATCCCTTGCAGTCAGTGCTTACTTAGAAGCAACCCTGCTTTGTCCTTTCATTGCTGGTCTAGTCACTTGATAATCCTTTGTGACTTGGCCTCAGCTGGCCACACTAAAATAAAAATATATGATTTTAGGGGTTGGCTAATAGCATTACTTTTCTAGCAATTGCCGGCATAGTGCCTTCTTCTTTGATACCTTTCTACCTTTCCAAAACTTTACTTCATATAAGTCTTAATCGACTACTCGGCACCGTCTCCAGTCACCTTTCCTCTACTTTTATCTTTTCAACTATTCTTATCAATCCTGCGTGCCACGCAAGCATACCATTCCTGGCATAACAGCATTTTCACTTAAGTCAATCCCGGAGTTTCTCAGTCCGGCTGGTTTCTTACTTACATTTCCTGTTTTCATCCAATTTCACTTCATCATTATATTTCTACAATCAATCGCGATAATCGGGGTCTGTCCACTAACCCATATAGCGGCTACCTTACCCAATTCACGGGGTTTGCCCCAGTTTCTACTCTCTTCCATGACGTTCTCTGATAATCAGAAAGACAAGGTTTGCCAAAATTCGTTGAAGTTCTTTCCAGAATAAGGGAAATTTGGTCAATTTATCCACCTCCTGGTAACATTAAGTAGACCAGTTTTGAAACCCGAAGAATAATTCTATGAACCTCCAAGCAGGCAGAACGATAAGCAGTCATAGTTAACGAAATAATCGTCATCCGATTGGAAGTTTAACCTCTGGAGAGGAACCAATTATATACATCCATCAGAAGGGAATCAACAGTTTCAAACGGAAACCTGTCACAACGTCCTGATACCTATACGTCCTGATATTCAATACTACCAAATGTCAGTCTACCTGACTACTAGTCTCAGAAGGAACATTACCGTCGGAGTTGGTTGTTCCACAAAATTGGCACTACTAAGGCCATCTGATCTGGTGGACCGTGCTATCCGAATGCATCCGCAAGTACTTTATCATGCTGCGCAAGCACACATCCTAATCCTTTATGCGAAGCATCGTTGGAAGCACAAAGTCTCCTTTTTCCATTAAGCAATGCCAACTCTTGGTCATTACCAATTTCATCTTTTAGCTCCAGGAAGATTTTCTCACATTTTTCTCTTTAACTGCTGATCGTATTACTTGATCCATTATAACTCCGCATCGGAGTAAACTTAAGGTAACTACTATAATCCATTCAAAGAAAAGAAGAATTTAATATTCCTCTGAATCACATGCATCTAACGTTTCTGGTTCATCATTTCACTAAGTTGAAATAACCCTATACTCAGTCTCTGACAGTAGCCTCATTACGAGTTCATCTTGACTCACTGGTCTCATCTTCTGGTAGGTTCTGAGATCATTGTCTTGCTTACTACTTCCTTATATAACTTTATCCAATCATGCTGTCACTTCCTAATGTCTTTACTTTCTAACTTATTCATTCATAAAATGAACATTTCCCTTAATAAAACCACCTCATTAACCTCAATTTGGTTCCATAAATTATAACCTATGACATCTGCCTTCTCATGGCGAATTATTACTGACAATATTTATACTAATTCATTTATCAAATGATATGGCACTTACTGCCTCCTCTCAACTATTTCTAGGGACTCTGTTCCTTGTCCTATATCGATGTCTTTGATAATCATACATCCCTCTAGCTCTTTCTTTGTTAATATGAAAGTCTCTAAGGATTCTCGTCTATACCCATATAAGATCTCAAGTAATTCTTCCAATCCATCTTACTTGCTGGTACTACATCCAGTAGTCCGGCTACAAATCCAACATGAATCTTCAGTTCTCTTACTAATAGCTTAGTTCTTTATGCTCACTTTTCTGAGCACTATACCTTAATCATCTCAGTCTTTCTGGCTGCGGCCTTCATTCCTCAAGGGTAAGCTCCTTATCCTAATAGGACTGTCTTTATCTGCTGGAACCTCTTCCGGGTCTCCAGTGGGGTACTCTATCGAATTTACCCGCTGATCTTCAGCATATAATAAAGCATCACCGTGCTGCTGCTCGCATGCCTCAAGTTCTATCGCCTTACTCGTCTATACGATATCGAGCTAAGTTACTATCATGATACTTAAGAGTTCCCATAAGGGTTTTATATGCCATCACTACATTAAGTAGTTCGACTATGAACTTGGCAAGATTTCTTATTATCTTAGTGAATTTATTGTTTTAACGTCACCTCATCTCTGGGGTTTATAACGTACGCTCTGATACCATTTCTGTAACACCCCCAGATCCAGGGTCCGGGATCCGGTCGTTACGGTCTCCATTTCTATCCACAATACTTGAACTTACTTCAACATAAAATAAATTACATCTTTATGACCCAACACAACAATATAAAACACACCCGTTATAGTCCCAGAGATGAAATCAGAGTAACCATCAAATTTTATTAATCACATTATGAGTCCTTACCATCCAAAAGAATTAAAATGTGAATACATACTCTTTGCCATCCATTTTCATAAGTCATACCAGCCCATATACTTGGTACTGAAAGAATGAATCAATCCTACCAATAGCTTTCTCTTCGGCTCTGGTAGTCTCATCGTCCTCGCCAGCGTCGAGTGCGCCTTGTGCGAGTCATCTGGTCTAGCTATTGTTGTGATATAATAATAAAGCAAGGGTGAGCAATAGCCCACCAACAATAATGTATAACTGAACGATAATATATAACAGTTCAAAAGTTTCTTTCAAACCATATGCCATGCATTTACGGAAATGATGCCAGTATAATATGAACGATGAAGTTACAAGGAAACTCAAAATGCAAATATAGGTGGGGATATCTGCTATGTTGAAGATAGGCAAGATATTATCATTTATCATAGAAGAGGAACTTGCAGGAAAATATTGCAATTCCAATTATAAATACTTTCCAATACTGCCAACAATGATATTGTTGCAGAAAATAAATGATGATCTTTTGCTGGAGTATTCACCGCGCCCACTGTTCCAATCCTTACGATGATCAGTCGCAGATTTACTTGTCTACCGCCCTGTTAGATCTCCCCGGCCAACGGTTGGGCCAATTGGGATGGACCGGCGCTACTCGGCCTCTTACACGACTCCAAGTTTGAAAAGAAGTTCTTGACTCTGAACGTAAAGTTCGTCCCCCTTTCCCCAAGTATGATACTTGATGATAAGACTCCACAAAGTAGTCGTATCTAGTTGGAAAGGAAAATTCAACATCATATCTCTCAAGCTGCTGCTTGTTAGAGGATACCATCTTGTTCCAATAATCTTACCCCTCGAATGATGAAAAGGTTACTCAAAGATTCAATTGATAAACAGCAACCAAGTTGCGAGTGAAACGAATAGTTTTACAAGATTTATGACCGAAAAGTCAACAAGATAAATAACATTGCTCAAGTGGGTTCCCCTATAATATGGAAGTTTGAGCGAGCATTTAAATCCTTTCAAGATAGATTTAAATGAAAAATAAAGAGTTGGGAACCTTTCCTTGATAAAATAGTCGTAAAAAGACTCCGTATAGTATAAATCATTTTAAAAAGAATTTAAAAGAATTAAATAAATATTCCAAGAATATTTATTAACTCAATAATAGTTATGGAATATTATTAAATCATAATACTGCTCGTAAGTAATCCTCGAATGAATATATAGAATTATTTACTAAATAAATCCCTCCTTAAATGAATATTCAAAATAATATTCATTAAATAATTAAACTCCAATAAATATTTAAAATAATATTAAATAAATAAGTCAAACATTAAATGAATATTTGAAAATAATATTCATTAAGTAATAATCTTCTAAATGAATATCCAAATAATATTCATTTAGTAATCAAAACTTTAGAGGAATATTTGAAATAATATCCCTTAAGTAAACAAAACTTCCAATGAATATTTTAAAATAATATTCATCAAGTACATAAAACCTTAAATGAATATTCGAAAGTAATATTCATTTAATATATAAAATTCCCTTGAATATCAAAGTAATTATTCATTAAATAATCAAACTCTAAGTGAATATTCAAAAATAATATTCACTTAATATTTCTCGGCTGAGATAATACTCAAATAACATTCTTCGAAAGATTTCCAAGTAATTGATACTTTATGGAAATATAAATAATGTTTAACAATATCATTCCTCAAGATAAATAGTAATCTACCGTTGGAATCCCTCCGGGTTTCCACGACTATCTATACAAAATACCGACTCTCGGTCTATGTTTAAGAATGAATATCATATGCCCTTCGCTAAGGGTCTTACCAAAACAATCCGGCTTATAACTGATAATTCGTATCTACTCTATAAGCCAATATAAATTCAGGGAACAGGTATCATAATATAATTTGACAATAGGCATGCATGCTATGGCATATGTAAAACGGCAATCACATATATATATTATCACAACAACAGGTTCAAAGTTTTGAACACTTGCCTAGTAATCGGGTGTGGGTAGAGATAGCGTGTCCTGGGTCTGCTCGATGATCTATAAACATTCAGAACATTCGAGATTAACCACTTAACACCTTTTTAAAAGGTTAAGTATCAACTTAAGTCGAAACATGTTTTCGAATTAACTCGTTATACACCTTTTAGTGTAACTCTTTTTATTACCGATACGATCCGACATTTGTTCATTATTACGACATGTCATCATACCCACACTCGGTATATACTTAAGTCGTATAAGTTCTAAAGTCGATCGATTACGAACCGAGATTATACTTCGAGTTTTATCGTTCGTGTTCTAAGTGTTTTACCAAAGTTATAACCAAGCGGGTTTTTATGGGTTCGTTCGCGTTTAACTTCGATTCAAACATTTTTATAAAATTGGAAAACGATCCGTTTGACATGTGGTTTTCTTTCATACCTTCCATATGACCCCTAGTATTTATTAACCAAGATTCGCCACTGATTAACATGATTTACGAGGGTTCAATTGAAGTTACGAACTTTTACTTACGGTTTCGAAACAATTTTAGTAATTTGACCATAACTCCTAAACCGTAAGTCGGAAGGTTTCGATTCTTTCGCCAAAACGATCTATGACTCGAGATCTACGAGGACATGTCATGTTCATAACCAGTTAAGACAATTCACCCTACTGTGATGCACGAATTATTTAAGGTTATCGAAAATCGGGCATTACGACGGCTATAACTCGAACGATCCAAATTTGTACATGCCTCAAGAACATCATCAAAGCAACTCATGGCTAAACAACATCATTTACTACTGTCAAGAGGCTCTAAGGCCAGTGGTAAGGTCTCATGACCACCACACAACATAAACATAACAAATCAAGTCTTAAACAACTATTAACACAACAATCAAGAACTCATCTTGCAACCCACTTAAGACCTCATCAAAACTTCATAAAACTCAAAGTAAGATCTAGGGTTTAGGTGAGATATACCTTCCTTGGAGTATGTACTAGCCTTATAAAACCTTGTATAGCCCTTAGAACACCTTAAACAAGCTTGGATCATCCAAAGAAACAATAAAACTAAAGTTAGTTCTTAAAAATTACTATTCATCAGTTCAAAGATCTTCAAAAACGAGGCCCTAACCATGCTTTCTTCGACGAGGCTGCTAAAGGAGAGTTGTAGAGCATCTAACCAGCTTTCTAAAAAGCCAAATAACACCAAATTTCATTGAGAAACGAAAAAGATATGGCCGTTTGAAAATCAGTCCAAAAACTGTCAAGCATCAGGACAGTTTGCTTCTTCAACTTGGGGAGGTGATTTGACTAGGCTATACTACTTGGATTGCTATGAAATTTGGATCGAATATTGCCCATGGAGTGGAGAGGCTTTGGTTAAAATTTGGTAATTTTATCATGGATAGAAATGGAGATATGAATTTTATTCTTTGAGGTGTTCTTGCTGGGCAGTTTGAGAGAGTTTTTGTTTTGCTTGCTTTTCTCTTGCTTGGCTTGTGTGAGAATGAATTATTGTGATGTCTTGGATAATATCTTTCATAAAGCTACTTTAATAAAGTAGTGTGGTCATCCATGATGCAATTCAAGTGGACAAGTGTTTATTTTGTGTGGTTGGATGATAACAAGAAGCTAAGTACTTGGTTTGTTGCTAAGTTTGCTATTTGCTCATGTAACTACTTCGTTACTTGCTCTTATCCACTAGCACATGCATGTATCTTGGCTCCCTGCTTGTTTTTTTTGTCCAGTTATTGCTCCATTTGATTGATCGTTCGTAGGAATATTTCGAGGATTTCTAGTTAGGGTTTTACCGAAAACCTTCTTAATATTCGTAATATCATTCTCAATTCTCTTTAGTAATTCTTGAACCTATATTCCTTAAATCCCTTCAATAATTCCTTAAGTCTTTCAGTGTCCAGGGAAATCTCGGAGAAAATAAAAGTGCGGTTTTTCAGAATCTGACAGCTTTTATATACCCTTATTTTCCTCCTGGATCACTAATACGAACTCGAAAATCGGTTCCGAATACTTCTATATAGTGTCGTCTCATAATATTCTTACTTCCACCAAAACATTATTCATTATTTATTCTTCCTTTATTCCCTATATTTATGACAATGTCCTTGTTCTTTCTCGGGCATTCCTTAACCCTTTCACGGAACCACTGGACTAATCGTTATTGATATAGATGACATGAGAATATTCTCCTGCTTGGAATTGCCATAACTTATTCCCCTAGGAGATAGATTATTCTTATCTAAAGTGTCAACCAATAGTATTCGTCATGGCATAAAAACATTTGAATCCAAATCTATTCCTTTCATTCATTATCTCAATCGTTACATCGTATTCGTAATCACTATTCACCAATACCTCAGTCATAATAAATGTTTTAATTATATCCAAAATTTGGGGTTCTTACATCAGTGACACTGTATGCCTTGCATGAAGTTGAGCATATATAAAAGGAATAGATTCAGTAGGATTAGACCATTGACTCAATTGAGTCTCCTATAAACTTCTTCAGGTGTATCAACATCAATAGGAGTAAACCTTTAATAGAATCATCAGACACGAATTTACTAGAAGAGCCATATGCACTCCCTTTACTGGCATACATGGCTTGTCCGAAATTAATTGCATCCTCATCATCTTCATCATCTGAATCTGAGCTACTGTTACAATGCGGATCATCATGCATCTCAGGCTCATCAGGAATAACAACACTTTTTAATTTAACATCAGCTACAGAATGAATTGATGTATCTTGATGACCTGCATTTAGAACAGAATTAAATCCTAAGTCTCTCTGTTCTTTTAAAGTGATCTCATCACTTCTCACAATATCATATAAGTTACTCTCAATAGTAACTACTACCTCACTATAAGTATTTAACTTCTGATTTTCTTCTACCTCTCCTTTTGCCAGTACAGGAGACCGCCTCTCATCACTCTGGATATTCATTAACTGTTTACTCTCATTCTCACTTGAAAGGTTCTCGCTCGACAAGTACAAAGAAATAAGAGGTGGCTGAGAGCAGTTGACTGTAGTCATATAGGTAGAGGTATCCCTTATAACAGGTCTATCTATAATCACACTATCAGTATGAAAAGGAGTAGAAGTAGAAGTATTACCTGATGAAGTAGATTCCATAGGCCAAGATGAAATTGGCTGGATTAGTAGTGGAGCATCAGGATCAGGAGTAACAGCTGCATCAATAGTATGACTTGCATCATTATTTGCTACCAATGGTTCTTGTGTAGCCTGAGGTTCTGAAGCTGCTTCAACCCTTTGAGTTGAAGGTTCTTGTGTACTTCCCCCAAATGCAGTTTCTTCATATACTATATCACATTCAGCAATATGCTTCTGATGGTCAACTTTCTCTTCCAAAAATTAAGTAATGTAAATCTGAAAATCAAAAATCCCTTGAGCAGTGTCAGGAAATCCCTTTACTATTGTAACCATGTCTGCATCTTCACTTTGAGAAGATGGTTCTTGTGTGGCAGGAATGTTAATGTTTGCACCTTCCCTTTGAGAAAGTGGTTCTCGTGGGACCATTCCTTGATCATTGCCTACACCCACACTTTGAGTGGGTGGTTCTTATGTAGCTGGATCTTCAGTACCTGCTGGAATCCTTTGAAATCCAGGTTCTTGTGGGCTAGATCCTTTCAGAGGTGAAAAAAACCCCTGTTTCTTCTGTCTTGCAAAGACCTTTTCTGCAACTGGTCTTTTCACTAGAAGCATCAGGAGCATCAACAACCTTCTCACATTTGGAGCATCAGTAACCTTCTCATCAACCTTAAGCACAGCCTTCTCCATAACCAGGACCCCTTGTTCACCCCCTTTTAACTCCATCCTTTGATCCTGATTGTCTTCCAAACACATCAGATCTAGCTGATTTCTTTGTTTTTACAACTAATGTCTTTTGAGAGACATTAGAGGTGGTAGTTTGTTGTTAGGAGTGTTTGGGTTGTATTCTTGGGTCAGAAACAGAGTGTGTATGGCCCTATCCCATAGCATCAGAAATTGGTCCAAGACCATCAGTAATAGATCCATAATGAGTAGGCATTCTCTTTTTCAAGAGAAGCCTGACCTCATCAGGAATAATAGCATTTCCATCAAAGCAATTTGCTTTGTTAGAATTGACCAAAGCCATGATATTGTTCTTATAGAGACGACATATGGGCAGAATTATATCATTATCAAAAGTAGCATCAGGGCACATGTGAGAGAAAGTTAATTGGAAAAATCTAATAAAACAGACATATCTACATCTATCTATCTTTCTATCACTTAGAGCTTTTAAAATAAAAGACCCATAATCAAATCAAGTGTCATTAATTAGAGAGTACCTAATTTTGGCTGATCCAGATGGTAATGCATCAAAGTTTGAAGTTTTATTTAGAAAACACCGGCTTATGGTGTCAAAGAAAAAGTTCCATTCCTTCTTGAGCTTTGTTCTAAACAGACTTGAAAACTTCTTTGGCTCTCCATTGTATCCCAGATTTGTGACAAACTCAAGTAGAGTAGAATCAGGAATATTATCAGGAGTCTTACCATTAAGAGATGGTAAGTGAAGAGCTTCCTCCACAACTTCAGGAGTCACATGGTGTGTAACACCATTGTATTCAAACATCATTTGGGTCTTTCCTGACATAGACCCTAATCCAAACACCACAGTATTCCAAACCTGCATAATACACTTAAAAGATACTTGGGCAGGTTGGGTTAAAGCATAATTCAATGGACTGGAGGCCAGAAAGTCCTGAATGATAAGAAAATCATTAGGTAAATTCTGATGATTAAGAACATCGATGAAGTTATTTGTGGGAAAAGTAACTCCGTTAATGGCATTCTTATTGTTCATGAATGATGGGGATGCCATTATAGTTTAGAATGTGAGAAAATATGGGATTTTGAAAAACTAGGGTTCGTGTGCACAAAGAGAGAAAGAAGATGAAAAACTAATAATTTAAGAGTAATGTTTGATTTGGAAAACTGAGTTTTTTTTGTTTAGACAAACAAATTAACTCTCAATTACAAGTGTCAATAACTAATTTGTGCAAGCATAATTAGTGGACCAATTTACGTGGGTGAATAGTAATAACTGCATGGCTTTTTATGTGTAACTATGTGTATGTATGATAAGTGGATTTTATATCCACTTGGAACGTTCCATATCGGCTTAAATTGATTGACTTGGTCTCAAGTTTGTGGTAGTTTTAATGTGTTTTGTGTAGTTGTGCAAGATTGTTTCCATCGGTTAGGGTTGAAGATTTCCATTGATTTTGGAATTGTAATTTGAGCTTGGAATGAAGAATGGAAGCTTTACTTATGCTACCTTGTTGATTATAAGCCAAGGGAATTGAAGAATGGGAAGTGACAAAAGAATCTGATGAGAAATGAGCAAATTGTGGATAATTCGGATTTGCCGGTAGGTTGCGCAGTCTACACTGTTTTGGCCATATTTGGAGTTCTATAAGTCTGTTTGGGGCCCGTAAGTAGTCCACGCGAAGGGGAGAAGATTTTCTGCAAAAGTGAACAGTGACCGATAGCGCAGACTGCACTGCTACTGCGCAGGGTGCGCTGAAACACGCTGGAAAAATTCCTGAATTTCTCCTATTTCGATTTTAAGTTGTATTTTTTGGACTTTTCTTGCTGGAAAAGACTTCTAGGGCCTATATAAACATATCCTACCCTTTTAATTCATATCATTACATAGAATTACTTAGAAATACTAGCATTATTATTATTATTCAGATCTTGTTTTATTATCTTGGTTTCACTTGATCCCATGATGACGAGAGGTTCAATTTTGAACTAATCGTTGTCATGGGATTCTAACATATTTATTTACGGAGCTTAGTAACTTGATGCTTTAAAGATCTGTGTGTGATGTATATTTGATATCCTCGTATGGTTATGCTTAATTGATAGATGCGTCGCGAACATCTAATTTGTTAATCTCTTGTGAAGCGAGAGTGGATCTTGAGATTTAGAATTTGCCATGCTAGCATAGGATAGGTTGATGTTTTAACATCATGATGTGTAGCGTAAATAGAGATATTATGCTACCCTATGTGATCTTAATAGACAACTTGTTCTTCAATCATTATGTTTTCAAATCTTATAGAGATATAGGGTCTAAGCATAATTGGTGTCTATTCATCTTCTATCTCTTTTGTGGATGTATGTTTAGTTTGGTATTCGTATACTGAGAAGTAGCGTATACTTGTTTCGTGTTGTCTGATCAGATATCATAACCATTGCATATAGTGATTAAAGGCGTCAGATCTAAGCGAAGTATTTAATGAAATTAGGATCCCATGTTACTCTTGTAGACGTAATTCGATTTTATTTCTCGTTAGTTAATTAATTCTTAGTTTGTTAATTTGTTTCTTAGTTAATTTAGATAATTACAAACCCAAATTTATTTCTTGTCTAAGCAATTGAAATTGATCATACATTGTTGCTTGAGCATATTTACATAGAAATAGCCAGTCTCTGTGGGAACGAACTTAACTTATCGAATATTACTTGTGACCACGTGCAATTGCGTGATTTTGTGATAACAATGTATCTGTCAGCGAAACACACGCGCACGAATAGTTGTCCACAAAATACTGAACCATTTCTCGTAACTTGAAAAAATAAGCACAATCATTTACACATAAATATTCAACAATTATTGATTAATATAAGATAAATAAATAACTTTACTCGAAGTGTGATAAAATATTGCTAACCTGTACATCAGTATTCCATCGTTGACCACTGTTAGGATTTTGACCATGTCAGAATTTGACTTCTATTAGGATCATCACTTTGTCAGTATTTGGTCACTTGTACATACCTTCTCATCAGGATTCGATATCCATCAGGATGTGATGATCATCAGGAATTGCTCTCTGTGAATAATCTCAAAAATTCTCATAGTTCACCATTCCAAGTTCATTCACCAATTTAATAAATGTAGCTTCAGGAAGTGGCTTGGTGAATATATCAGCTAGTTGTTGATCAGTAGGAACAAAGTGTAGCTCAATTGTCCCTTCCAGTACTTGTTCCCTTATGAAATGATATCTGATACTGATATGCATAGTAAGAGAGTGTTGAACTGGATTTCCTATTATGGCAATAGCACTCTGGTTATCACAATAAATAGGAATTTTTGAATATGACAAACCATAGTCCATTAGCTAATTCCTCCTCCACATTATCTGAGCACAACAGCTTCTTGCATCAATGTACTCAGCTTCTGCAGTAGAGGTCACTACAAGGATTTTTGCTTTAGACGACACTCAAAACGTGTTGTCTGAATGTACCAAAAACTGTTGACTATTGAAAAGTCATCTGATACACACCTCAGACAACACACAGCAAACTGTTGTGTGAGAGTTGAAAGACAAGTAAAAGCCACCTGAAAAGAGTTGTCTGATACCCAGAAACAACAACACTTCTTTGGAAACCTGTTATCAAAGCTCCAATAATGCAACACGTTTTAACGAATATATTGTTGTTTTAAGCAGTAAAGACAATGGTTTTTAAAAGAAAGCCTATTGTTGAAGTGCAAAAGATACAATCCTTTACTTGATCAGGGCTGTTGTTGTATGTCACTACAGACAATGATTTCTAAGCAAAAACGATTTGGTTTATGGTTAGATGTACAACATGTTATCTCATATGGCATGTTGTTGTAGAGTAGGAAGGACAACACTTTCTTAGTATACAACAGTTTTTATTTGTGTTTCTTGTAGTCAGACAATGATTTTTTCTTTTTATGTGTTGTATGTGCATACAATAGACAATGATTTCTACAGTACTAGCAATATTCATCGCTGCAATAGACAATGATTTGAGTTTATACAGTACTAGCAACTAACAAATATTCATAACAAAAACTACGTACCAATCAATATTCATCGCTACAAAGCTACTACCGGTACCAATTCCTAACAAAGTACCACTACCATCGTCTAAATTACAATGGTAGAATGAGATAACTCATTTTCTTTACCGCATCTATTAAATAAAATAAAGAAAAGTGCTCCCAAAATCTGGTAACTCATCTGGCGGAGTCCCCGTGAGATCTTATTTTCACCGATGCTGCACATCAAGCCTGGACCATAGTTGTCTTGCATATAGAACATTTTTAAAAGATTTGTTTCTGCAAAGATTCCAAAGAGCAATCCTCCTAGCAGTCCAGCGACTGCGTGAGTGTGGAAGACTCCAAGCGTGTCATCTACACTTTGGAAAAATGCTGATTTTTTTATGCAAAACCATCGTGGTGTACCAAGGTATTGACACTGACATTGCACCCATGATTAAAGCTGCCCAAGATTGCACAATTCCTGTGAATGAAATCAACATTTCAATTTTTGTTAACACTTCTAACTCTGGAGAAATGATGCATAAACATTGGCCATGCATCATTAGCCACATGCTTTCACACTTCTGTGATTTCCTGACCAGCTAGCTATGGTTGGGATGAATCTGTTTATTAAGAAGATTCTAAACATATTAGCTCCAAAATGCTTGTGTTAAATATATATTCACTATAAAAAGGTAAGAGAGATTACGTTATAACCATATTTTAGTTCAATCTATGAGATCACAATACCTAGTGATAAGGCGGTATTTAATAATCTCCTCAAAGTAAATTTGTTCCTGGAATTTTTTTTAAGTGAATAAGTATGATCAAATGAGTATAAATCATAAATAGTGAATGCTTATCCATAGATCACATGAACTGATGAACCTGTAAAGTGTTTAGAAATGAAAAGCAAAGTTGAAATGAGAATGAATTCCCTAATTGAGCAATGTTACAAGGCAATTCTAACTACTCCCATATGCAACATGACATATTGACAATGGTTATTTGCTAATACATCTAATAAACTACAATCCCCGTCACAAACATGAAACATCAACTAAAAAACCTCAATTATCATATGAAAACCAAGTCAAACATCCCAATGTAATTAACATAATTATAAGAGTTGAACTTGCCCAAACAGGGAAAGTGAAATGTCATAAAACACAGAAACCTTACATTGGTGTAAAGGGTGTACAAACTGCCCCCATTTAATCCTTCAGAACATTTTTCTTTCACAATCACACAAGTGCACCTCCCAATGTCCACCGGCAGAGGCCTGCACAGCAATGTCCTGCAAAAAACAAGAACAGAGAAGCAATTTTAATAACATTAGTTGCCATTTCCACCCTACAAATCAAATTCAATCAATCAAGAATTTATAATTAAAAAAAAAAAGACACCAACCTATTGGGAATGGTACACCAGGAAGAAGCCGGTGCAGACTCAGAATCCGAATAATCACAAATCTTTAACGAACTCTGGAGAAATGATGCATAAACATTTTGGAGGCCATCAAACAATAGTAGAGGTGTTAATTGAAGCAAGTTGTGTTAAAACAAACCAAGAAAATGACACAGGGAATTGAATTTGAACTAATACAAATTATCAAACATGAAAGATCAAACAACACGAATAGGTTATAGTTCCAATCCATTGATAGTAAATGAAATATAAACATTCATTTTTTTATACCAGGCACAAACGTGTACATTTACATACGATATATATCCATACACAGAGAGAGAGAGAGAGGTAAGCAACCCAAACACACAAGATAGCGATACTTACATTGGGGCCAAGAAGAGGAACAAGCCAGTCAACTGTAGGAGGATTGGACATCGATCCGGAAAGGTGAGTTGGATCTGTGTGTTTTGACTTGAATCTGTGTGTTTTTTGTTGGGTGTGTGATTTGGTTGGGAGATAAAAAGGGAAAAAAATTTAGAAGGGGTAAAATGAGAGAGTTCATGAGCTGGGTTTGTAAAAAAAGAGAGAGTTGTATCGTGTATTAGTGGTTGAGAGGGTGGGAAATAAAAATCTGATAAAGGGGGGAAATAAAATTTGATAAAGGGGGGAAATGAAATATTGGGCAGGGTGGGAAATGAAATTTGCAATGCCGGGAAAGGAAATATAGTAATTTTGGGATGAAAAACTATTTTTAAAAAGATATTAGGTATAATCGGGACTGGATATTAGGTATTTTTTTTGAATAATTTCTTCGATGATCGAACCGTACGAAAGTTAATAAACACTCATTTTAGTGTTGGGAAAAAATAACTGAAAAATAAAAAGGTCGGGTTGTACGAGATTTTAACAAAAAAGTAGTAAAAGTTCTGCTTCTTGTAACAAGACACCATATAAATTGACTGAATAATTTTTTTGAATGATTTCTTCGATGATCGAACCTTACGAAAGTTAATAAACACTCATTTTAGTGTTGGGAAAAAATAATCGAAAAATAAAAAGGTCGGGTTGTACGAGATTTAAACAAAAACGTAGTACAAGTGCTGCTTCCTATAATGGGGCACGATCCAAATTCACTGAATAATTTTTTTGAATGATTTATTTGACGATCCAACCGTACAGATGTTAATAAACACTCATATTAGTGTTTGGAAAAAATAATCAAAAACGTTTGTACGAGATTTTAACAAAAAAGTAGTAAAAGTTCTGCTTCTTGTAATAAGACACGATCTAGATTAACTGAATGATTTCTTCAACGATTGAACCGTACGGATGTTAATAAACACTCATATTAGTGTTTGGAAAAAATAATCAAAAAATAAAAAGGTCGGTTGTACTTTGGTAGTACTTTGGTTTTAACAAAAAGTAGTACAAATAATATTTTATTATAAACACGTACAAGAATGAATTCTTTTTTCCTAAATTTTTGTACACAGCACTCAAATCATTAGATATTAACATTCGTTTGGTTGGATCGTCGAAAAAAAAAACTAGAAAATATATTATTCCAAAATCATACTAGTTTGACCAAGTAGTACTTTGATAGTTGACCTTTAAAATATCATACGAGAATGATTTGTTTTTTTCAAATTATTTTTTACATATCACTAAAATCAGTATATAACATCATCCGTGCGGTTGGATCGTCAAAAAATAATTTTAAAAAAATAGATCATGTTCAATCGGTACGACACTACTTAGAGCGAGTAGTACTTTTGGAGGATTTATATTATAAACACGTACATGAATGAATTCTTTTTTCCTAAATTTTTGTACACAGCACTCAAATCATTAGATATTAACATTCGTACGGTTGGATCATCGAAAAAAAAAACTAGAAAATATATTATTCCAAAATCATACTAGTTTGACCAAGTAGTACTTTTATAGTTGACCTTTAAAATATCATATGAGAATGATTTGTTTCTTTCAATTTTTTTTTTACATATCACTAAAATCAGTATATAACATCATCCGTGCGGTTGGATCGTCAAAAAATAATTTTAAAAAAATAGATCATGTTCAATCGGTACGACACTACTTAGAGCGAGTAGTACTTTTGGAGGATTTATATTATAAACACGTACAAGAATGAATTCTTTTTTCCTAAATTTTTGTACACAGCACTCAAATCATTAGATATTAACATTCGTACGGTTGGATCGTCGAAAAAAAAACTAGAAAATATATTATTCCAAAATCATACTAGTTTGACCAAGTAGTACTTTGATAGTTGACCTTTAAAATATCATACGAGAATGATTTGTTTTTTTCAATTTTTGTTTTACATATCACTAAAATCAGTATATAACATCATCCGTGCGGTTAGATCGTCAAAAAATAATTTTAAAAAAATAGATCATGTTCAATCGGTACGACACTACTTAGAGCGAGTAGTACTTTTGGAGGATTTATATTATAAACACGTACAAGAATGAATTCTTTTTTCCTAAATTTTTGTACACAGCACTCAAATCATTAGATATTAACATTCGTACGGTAGAATGAGTAGTACTTTTGGCGGATTTATATTATAAACACGTACAAGAATGATTATTTTTTCTAACTTTTTGCACAAATCACTAAAATTAGTAGTACTTTTGGAGGATTTATATTATAAACACTAGTTCAACTTTGCCTATTACAACATCGAGTCTTTGTGTTAGCCTAGACATGATAAAGTGTTGGCGTAGATGTTGTATATGATTAATTAAATAATCATTTTACATTAAAATGATAAAAATTCTTAAAAAATAGTTTATTTATTTTTTTGGTATTTGAAATGGAGTGAATGGTATGTTTATTAAAAATTTATAGTAAATAACACTTTACTATAAAAAATGAACAAATTTTATAAAAAAAATGTTTTCAAAATTTATTTTTTTGAAAATTTGTTCATGTTTTCAAAAAATTTATTTTTTTGGTATTTGAAATGGAGTGAATGGTATTTTTTTTAGTTTATTAAAAATTTAAAAATTGTATGTTTTTTAATTAAGAATTTGTATATATGTATTTAAAATAATTTATAGTAAATAACACTTTACTATAAAAAAATGAACAAATTTTATAAAAAAAATGTTTTCAAAATTTAAATAATTATAAAACTTGTGTAAAACAAAAGAAAAAAAGACAACTACACATTTTGATGAGCGGCAATTTCTACCGCCTTCCCCTTTACCCAAATTTTAACAAAAATTAAGATCCCTCTCTTTTTCATTCTATCTCTTTTCCTCTCTACGTCTCAAATTCTATCTCTTTCTCTCCCTCCATCTCTTTATCTATCTTTCTCTCTCTCTCTCTCTCCCTCTTTCAAGCTTTCAATTTAGAAATTGATTTAAGGATTTAAGCTTCGATTTAGGATTGAATCAATGTTTTGGTTACAATTAGGGGTTCAATTGGGACGACGCCGACGAAGGATGCTGACGGGGAGAACTTTAACTCAAATTTTCTCGGTCTCTTGGCTACGTCGAGTGATAATTTCTCTGATCAATATGAAAGGGCACCTCAGTTTCCGATACCTACAAGTATCGATAATATTCAGAGCTCTTTTTACCCTTGCTTCCTGCATTGTTGTGTCGAACTCAAAATCTAATTTTATTTTCGAATGTTTTTTCAGGGATGATGAAAGATGACATCTCTGGCCCTCTCCCCTTGCTTCCTGCATTGTTGTGTCGAACTCGAACTCGAGTTTGCTAGTCTTTTATTACCCCCTTTGTATTGTAGTTTGTCACAGTTGTAATATGATCAGGACTATTTATGCTGTGACGTAGATCAGATATTGGCGTTCTTGATTATCTAATTTTGTTCAGTTTAATTAGCTATACATGTTACTTTTATGAGCAGGAATCTCATTATTATAGTATGTTTGCGACTTTGTAGGGAATCTGATTTGAGGGAAGATGAATTTGCAACGTTCCATGGTGGTGTGAAGTGTGGTGATATTGTTATGGTTGTTGGGTTTCCAGGTAAAAGCAAAAGGGGGGAGCTAAGTTTGTTCCCAAAATCATTCATAGTGCTGTCTTGTTGCCTGCATATGATGCCACGGCAAAAAACTGCATAACTTATACTTTCTTTACAGAAAAATGATGTATGGATCCCGGGAAGTGGCAGAAACCCTGAAACTTATGTCTTAAAGGATCAGGTACACTTGTAATCCAGACCCCTGTGTGCCTATTGTCTCCCTCCATGCTCCTCTTTCTCTCTTTTTGACTTTTGTCTTCCATGACAGGAAACTAGATATCGTCAATGAGAACTCGATTTGATCGTAAACCCAGAGGTGGGAACCATATTCGAGACCCGTACGAAGACCGTTTCATTCATTAGACGATTCCTTGACAGTCTAGATTTTCGGGAGGTATGTTGCTTGCCCATTTCAATACCGTTTCTTTGATGGCTAGCTTTTTCATTGCTCTACCTTTGTTTCCTTTTCATGGCTAATTGGTAAATTTTGCTGTTAAGGTTGAAACACCTATATTGAATATGATTGCTGAAGGAGCAGCTGCAAGACCATTTGTGACTCATCACAATGAACTAAACATGCCGCTTAATATGCGTATAGCACCTGAGCTTTATCTGAAGCGACTTGTTGTTGGTGGATACAACCGTGTCTATGAAATTGGGAAACAGTTCAGAAATGAAGGGATTGACTTGACACATAATCCCGAGTTCACTACATGTGAGTTCTATATGGCTTTCGCAGACTACAATGACCTAATGGAGGTGACAGAACAAATGTTGAGCAGCAATAACTAAGAATTTGTATGCTGTTTTTCTGTAGAAGCTCTGGTTTCAGTTACTTTAGATGCTATTTTCGGTTATTTTGAATGGTTTGGATAGTATATTGGATGAACATATGCAGTGGTATTATGGATGGTATTTTTGGATGACATTGAAGATATTTTGTTGGAAGTTTTTTTTATTGTAAATTCCTTTTTGTTACATCTGGCTGCAATGTTGCCTTTTGGCTGAGTTGACTCGGTCCTGAGTTATTTTAGTTACAATAACGAATTAACAACGTGAACTAAAATAGTTTCAAAAAAAAATAACGTGAACTAAAATATTTTTTTTTTGATTTTTTTGGACCTTATACGTCGGTTGTCTAGAAGAACCGACGTAAAAGATAACAATATACGTCGGTTGTTTAGAAGAACCGACGTAAAAGATAACAATATACGTCGGTTGTTCTTATATTTTTTTAATTTTTTTGACCTTGGTTGTTTAGAAGAACCGACGTAAAATATAATAATATACCTCGCCTTTTTAACCGACGTAAAAGACTCTTACCTTATACGTCGCCTTTGTATACGTCGCCATTTAACCGACGTAAAAGGTCAATTTGACCGACGTATAAAGCCTGTTTTCTACTAGTGTGATGTTAATGTCAAACTGCATCTTATTGTAAAACCATCTCTTGCAAAACCTTCACTTCTGTTTAGATTTCATTAATGACATTGCAGTTTTTTTCATGTTGCCACATGTGATTTTGTCAAGTTGACATGTCATCCTGACCTATTATATCATGTTAAATATCATTACACAATACCACATTGGAAACCACTTGTCTCATTCTAACAATACTTTTTACTAAGTATTGTCTATGCTTCATTCACATTATATTTCGAAAAAATGTTGTGTGTTGGTTCACTTTCACACAACACTATGGATAACATATTGTATGACTTCTAATTAGACAACAGACCTAAAAACACTTGTCTGAATGCAACAACGGTTTTCCTGTATATTGTGTTGCAGGCATTCACACAACACTTATTTGCTAAGGCTTGTCTAATCTTAAAAATACTTATGCATTTACACAACACCCCTGGTCAAGAAATGCTTGTCTGGTAAGATTTATCACACAACGGTTTTGGCCCATTGTGTGAATGTAGGATTACACAATACTTTTTCGAGTTGGAAAATAACAGTTGTCTGATCATTTCGGGCAACACTTTTTTCCATGGGTGTTGTCTGATACGTGTCGTCTATAGCCAGATTTGTTGTAGAGGGTGGAGATAGGCTTTTTCTTTTTACTAAACCAAGAAACTTGTCTACCTCCTAGAAATTGATGACTGCCTGAAGTACTTTTCCTATCTATTTTGTAGCTTGCAAAATCAGCATCTGAGTATCCACATAAACTCAAATCAGATTCTCTAGCATACCAAAGGCCAAGAGATGGAGTGCCTTTTAGGTATCTGAAAATTCTTTTAACTGCTATCAGGTGTGGTTCTTTGGGATTTGCTTGAAACCTTGCGCATATACAGGTTGGATGCATGATATCTGGTTTACTAGCAGTTAGATACAAAAGTGAGCCAATCATACCTCTGTAGTGAGTTACATCTACTTCAGTACCTTGATCAGGATCAAGCTTAGTAGCTGTAGCAATGGGAGTTGAAGCAGTAGCAATGTCTTGCATGTTAAACCTCTTTAATAGATTCTTTGTATATTTTTACTGATTTATAAAGATGCCATCATCAGTCTGATTAACTTGCAAACCTAATAAATAGATCATTTCTCCCATCATGCTCATTTGATATCTAGACTGCATTAGCTTTAAAAACTTTTCACACAGCTTGGAATTAGTTGACCCAAAAATGATATCATCAACATAAATCTGAACTAACAGCAACTTCTTACCATGATTCAAATAAAATAGAGTTTTATCAATTGTACTTCTTTTAAATCCACTTTCTAGTAAGAATTGAGCCAAAGTCTCATACCAGGCTCTTGGAGCTTGCTTTAGTCCATAAAGTGCTTTATCCAATCTGTAAACATGATTTGGATATTTTGGATCAATGAAGCCAGGAGGTTGTTCAACATATACCTCCTCTTCCAATTCTCTATTCAGAAAAGAACTTTTAACATCCATCTGGAAAACCTTGAATTTCATGTGGGCTGCATATGCCAGAAAAATCCTGATGGCTTCTAGCATTGCAACAGGAGCAAAATTCTCATCATAATCAATTCCTTCCTGTTAAGAATACCCATTTGCAACTAGCCTTGCTTTGTTCCTGGCAATTGTGCCATCTGAATCTGTCTTGTTTTTGAACACCCACTTTGTATCAACAATTGATCTGTCCTTTGGTCTTGGTACTAGTTTTTAGACTTAAATTCTTTCAAACTCATTAAGTTCCTCTTACATTGCTGTAACCCAATAAGAATCCTTAAGTGCGTCTTCAACTTTCTTGGGCTCCTCCTTTGACAAAAAGTTATGATAAAGACATTCATTTTGAGTTGCACTTCTGGTCTTAACACCTGCATCAGGATTCCCAATAATTAAATCAAAAGTATGATATTTGGTCCACTTCCTTGCTGGTGGTAACAGGCTTCTTGAATTGGATGCCCCCCTGTATTGGTATTATCATCAAGAGAACTAGAATCATTAGAAACTCCCCCTGAGATAGTGCTATCTCCTCCTGAAGAACTATCAGGATTATCACTTGAATCTGTTTCTGATAAATTCTCTCATGATGTTTGAGTTGTATCAGTATTGATGATATTTTGCTGTTGATTCCCCTCAACATTTGCATTACTGGCTTCACCATCAGTAATTGGTGCCTCATCAAGAATCAATGAATCATCAGCATCTGATGGTATCAGTATCTGACACAGATTCATCTATTCCAGTTATCTTCTTGTCATCAAAAGATACATTGATAGACACCATGACTGTCCTTGTTCTTAAATTGTAGACTTTAAAGGCTCTTGACATTGGATAGCCAATAAAGATGCCCTCATTCGCTTTAGTCTCAAATTTTTCTAGCTGTTCAGGATGAGATCTAAGAACAAAACACTTGCATCCAAACACATGAAGATGATTTATGCCTGGCTTCTTTCCTTCAATCATTTAATAGGGGGTCACACCATGTCTATTGATAAGAGTGATATTTTGAGTGTAGCATGGTGTATTGACTGCCTCTCCCCAGAAATATGTGGGTAATTTAGCCTCCTCCAACATAGTTCTGCCATCGTCAATAAGAGTTTTATTCTTTCTTTCAACTACTCTATTTTGCTGAGGTGTGCCAGGAGCAGAGAATTGTTGAATGATTCCTTTATATTTTCAGAACTCTTCCATTACAGAATTCTTGAATTCAGTTGCATTATCACTCCTCAGTATTTTGACTTTGTACTTTGTGCCAGTTTGAATGACTCTTACATGGTCCAACAGTATTTCAGCAGTTTCATCTTTTAGGGGTTCGTTCGCGTTTAACCTTGATTCAAACATTTTTATAAAATTGAAAAACGACTCGTTTGACACGAAGTTTTCTCCTACACCTTCCTTACGATCTCTAATATTTAATTACCATGATTCGCCACTGACTTACATATATTACAAGGGTTCAATTTTAATAACAAACTCGTACTTACGGTTTCGAACGACTTTTAGTAAATCGGCCATAATTCCTAAATCGTAAGTTCGTTTGTTTCGATTCTTTCGCCAAAACGATCTATGACTCGAGGTCTACAAGGACATGTCATAAATTCATCAAGGAGAGAAAATTATACCAACTCTTATGAACGGATTCTTAAGGTCTAATGAAAATCGGGCATTACGATGGCTATAAATCGAACGTTTCCAAATTTACCACAATCAAACCAAGCCACACCGGGCATCCATACAACTTATACACATGTTATTCATCTCAACAAGTCCAATAATATCATGCTTCACTACCATATGCATCATATTACTTAAATCACTAAATCAATCTCATGAGCATGCTAGTTATAACACCATAATCATAACTTAACTAACAATCACCAAGAACATCCATAAATTTAAAGTAAGGGCTAGGGTTTTGATGAGATATACCTTCCTTGGAGAATTATAGAGCCTTAATAAGCCTTGATCCAGTCCTTGTGTGGCCTAAGCTACCTTAGATCAATCAAAAGAAACCAAGAAAACAAAGTTAATTCTTGAAGAACACTATTCATCCTCACCTTGGATGATTTATTTTAAAATGGTAAAAGATGTATTTGAAGCTAAGATTTCTAGGAGATTACTTTTATGAAATATAGGACTTACCATAAAAGTTTCAAGATCAAATGATGGTTGGAAGTTGGATTTTGAATTTTGAATTAGGGTTGGGGTCGAATAGATGAAAAATGGGGAGAATGGAGTTGTTTGCTTCGTTCTCTTGCAATATCTCATCTAATCTTGTATTATTGATGAAGTGTTAGGATAATATCTTGATAAAGTAGCTTTAATAAAGGTGTGATGTCATGGTGAGGTTTTTGGAGAGACAAGTCTTGCATTTGTGTGGTTGGATTAGAAGTATAAGCTAAGCAAGTGGTTTTAGTCTCTAAGTATGTTGGTTACTCATGTAACTACATGGTTGCTAGATATTTTCTACTTGCACATGCATGCATCTTGCTTCCCTGCTTGTTTCTTTGTCCGATTATTGCTCAATTCATTGATCGTTCGGGGGAATATCGCGAAGATTTGTAATTAAGGTTTTACGGGAAACCGTCTTAATATTTATACTATCATTCTCCATTCTCTATAGTAATTCCTGAACCTATATTCCTTAAATCCTTTCAATAATTCCTTAAGTCTTTCAGTGTCCAGGGAAATCTCGGGGAAAATAAAAGTGCTATTTTTCAGAATCTGATAACTTTTACATACACTCTTTTTCCCCTTGGATCATTAATACGAACTCAGAAATCCATTCCGGGTACTTCTATATAGTGTTGTCTAATGATATTCTAATTGCCACCAAAATCACTATTCATCACTTATTCTTTACTTTATTCCTTATAATTAAAAAAGTGATCTTTCGCTTTCCCGAGTGTTCCTTAACCTTTATACGGAACTACTGGACTAATAACGGATATCGATTTGGATGACATAAGAATAACTCTCATATTTGGAATTAACATATCTTACTTATCCAGGAGATAGATTATTCTTATCTAAGTTGTCAACCAATAGCATTCTTCAAGACATATGAACATTTAAATCCAAATCCATTCCTTTTTCATTCATTAGAACAACTGTTACATCGTAGTTGTAACCACTATTCATATTTACATGAATACTTAATCAAAGTTTTAATTCTATCAAAAATCTGGGTTCTTAAAGTCGACCCTCCTTAAAAGAATTCCGTCCCGGAATCAGTTTGAAAACATGGGGTACTTTTCCATTATTGCGCTTTCTAGCTCCCATGTTGACTCTTCTACGTTGTGGTTCTGCCACAAAACTCGGACAAGCTTGATGACCTTGTTTCGGAGCACTTGTTCTTTTTGGTCTATGATTTCCACAGGCTGCTCCACATAGGTTAAATCTGGTTGCATGTCCACGTGCTTATATTCAACTATATGCATGGCATCCAGATTATATTTTCTCAACATAGAAACATGGAACACATTATGTACTTGTTGCAGATTTGGGGGTAATGCTAGTTCGTAATGTAGTTCGCCGATACGTCTTAAGATCTTAAACCGTCCAATATATCTGGGACTCAGCTTTCCTTTCTTTCCAAACCTCATTAAACCTTTCCAAGGAGGTCCCTTCAAAAACACTAGGTCTCCAACTTCATATTCCTTGCCTTTTGGAGCTATGTCGGCATATCTCTTTTGTCGATCTTGGGCTGCTACCAGTCGTCCTCTGATTAGATCTACTGCATCTTTATTCCGTTGGACCACTTCGGGTTTGAGCATTTTTCACTCTCTAACTTCATCCCAATACAAGGGAGATCGGCATTTCCTTCCATAAAGGGCCTCGTAAGGTGGCATTCCTATGCTTGCATGGAAACTATTATTGTAGGAGAACTCAATCAATGGCAAGTGATCATCCCAATTTCCTTTAAAGTCTATAGCACAGACTCTCAATATATCCTCTAGCATTTGGATGGTCCTTTCACTTTGCCCGTCTGTTTGGGGGTGGTAGGCTGTGCTCATGTTCAGCCGGGTCCCTACACATTCTTGAAAGCTTCTCTGGTGCTCTAAGGGGTGTAAAAGTCCACTGGGTCTCTGGTGCTCTGCTTTCACTCTTTGGCAGGTCCAGCATCTGCTTACCCACTCTGCTACGTCCTTTTTCAAGTTAGGCCACCAGTAGTACTCTTTCAAATCCCTATACATCTTGGTAATACCGGGGTGCACTGAGTACCTTGAGTTGTGTGCCTCATATAAAATCTCGTTCTTGAGTTCCTGAACATTTAGAATCCATATCCTGTATGTGTACCTCATGATTCCTTCCTATTTTTCACACTTAATTTCTTCTCCGGTCATTATCTCTTCCATGGAGTTCTCTTCTTCCTCCATTATCCGTTCTTGACATAGTCTAATCTTTTCTAACAATGGGGGTTGGATTCGAATTTCCATTAACCTTTCTTGACCATCTCCGGGTATCTTGACCTCGATCTCCAACTTTTCGAAATCCCTCACCAATTCTTCTTCTGAGGTTATCATTTTGAGTTTCTCTTTCCTACTGAGGGCGTTAGCCACCCACATTGGCTTTACCCGGGTGGTAGGGAATCTCACAATCATAATCCTTGATTATTTCCAGCTATCTTCTCTGGCGCATATTAAGCTCTTTCTGAGTGAAAATGTACTTGAGGCTCTTATGGTCAGTGTAAATCTCGCACTTCTCACCATACAAGTATTGCCTCTAAATATTTAAAGCGAAAACTATTGCTGCTAATTCTAGATCATGAGTGGGATATCGGATCTCACATTCCTTTAGCTGCCTTAACGCATACGCGATTACCTTACCGTGCTGCATAAGCACGCATCCTAATCCTTTATGCGAAGCATCACTGTAAATTACAAAATCTCCTTTTCCATCAGGCAACGCCAACACTGGGGCCGTCACCAACCTCTTCTTCAGCTCTTGGAAACTCTTCTCGCACTTTTCAGTCCATTCAAATTTCTCAATTTTACGGGTAAGTCGAGTTAACGGGGCTGCGATTTTCGAAAAATCTTGAACAGATCTTCTATAATATCCTGCCAATCCAATGAAACTCCTTACCTCTGTTGGAGTGGTTGGCCGTTCCCAGTTTGAAACTGCCTCTATCTTGGAGGGGTCAACCAACACTTCTTCCCTATTGATCACGTGCCCTAAGAATTGCACCTCATTTTTCCAGAACTCACACTTCAAAAATTTGGCATACAGTTGTTCTTTCCTAATTATTTCTAAGGCTATCCTCAAATGTTCGGCGTGTTCTTCCTCTGTCTTTGAGTAGATAAGAATATCATCGATGAAAACTATCATAAACTGGTCCAAATACTCCTTGAACACTCTATTCATTAAATCCAGGAAAGCTACCGGAGCATTGGTTAATCCAAATGACATCACCAAGAATTCATAATGTCCATATCTGGTACGGAATGCAGTCTTTGGGATGTCTTCGGGTTTAATCTTCAGTTGGTGATATCCTGTTCTCAGGTCAATCTTAGAGAAGTATTCAGCACCCTTTAACTGGTCAAACAAATCATCTATTCTGGGTAGCGGGTACTTATTCTTTATAATTAACTTGTTCAACTCTCGATAGTCAATGCATAACCTCATACTCCCGTCCTTCTTCTTAACGAACAATACTGGTGCGCCCCAAGGCGACACACTAGGCCTGATCATACCCTTATCCAACAACTCCTGTAACTCCTTCGCTAGCTCTTTCATTTCACCTGGGGCTAATCGGTACGGGGCCTTCGAAATCGGTGTCATCCCCGGGGCTAACTCGATAGCAAACTCAATTACCCTATCAGGTGGTAATCTGGGAAGATCTTATGGAAATATGTCTTCGAACTCGTTAACTACCGGAATGTTTTGTATCTTAGGCGCTTCCTTTTGGATGTCTATAACGTAAGCCAAATAAGCCTCGTTCCCTTTTCGTAGCAACCTTTTGGCCTGCGCCAAGGTTAAAATGTTCTGGATCTGTCTTATCCCCCCTAAAGACTATTTCTTTCTTTCCTGGGGTTTTCAACTTGACCTTTTTCCCTTTACAGTCTATCTGAGCATTATTGCGAGACAACCAATCCATTCCCAAAATAACATCAAATTCCCCTAGCTTAAAAGGAATCAAATCGACATAGAAAGATAGTCCTCCTATTTCCGATTCGCAATTGGGGTGAATCTGACTAACTGGAACGACTTCCTGGTTGGCTATCTCTACTTGTAAAGAGTCCCTTAGCGGTTTGGTCTTAATTTTTAATTTACTCCCAAAATCCCTATATATAAAAGACTTAGTTGCTCCAGAACCAAATAAGACACTTCTGCTAACTGAATTGAGAGAAAAGGTACTTGCTATCACATCCGTGTCTCTCACGGCATCCTTTACTGTCATGTTAAAAGTTCTAGCAGTTGGTGGCCTATTGGAGGCAGCCTTTCTGGCCCCCGATGTTGCTGGTTTGTTCGCTGGGAAATCCTTCCTCATGTGCCCTTGACGTCCGTACTGGAAGCAAGTGGTGCTATTAGGGATGATCGTGGTGCAAGAGGTAGCATAGTGACCTGTTCGCCTACACTTATAACAGGTTATCTGTTTCAGGTTACACACACCGGAATGCCTCCTCCCACAAGTAGCACATAATGGTACTGGAGGTCGAGAAGGGTGGGAACGGGACACTCCTGATTGCTTGCCGCCCTGGCTCACACTTGCGCTCACCGATTGTTTGAATCCCATGCTCTTTCTAGGTAAGAAAACTGCTCCTCGGTTAAACTTATTTTGGGGTTTTCCTCCGGCAGAACCTCCGCCCATACTTGCATGCTTCCTTTTTAATCCTCCTTCTCTCTCTCTCTCTCTCTCTCTCTCTGCATCTGATCACTTCCGGCTTCCACAATGGTTGTTTTCTGCAATAAGGTGGCATAATCAGTAATCTCTAAGACTGCTACCCGATTCTGGATCCATTGCTTCAACCGTTGCTGAAACCTATTCACTTTCTTCTCCTCAGTATCCACAAATTCTGGTACAAACCTTGATAACTCAGTAAACTTGGCCTCATAATCAGCCACTGACAAATTGTTCTATTTTAGTTCTAAAAACTTGAGCTCCATTTGAGTTTTCATGAACCTCGGGAAATACTTTTCTAAAAATAATTGCTTGAACCTGTCCCAGGTTACTATAGCATCTGTCTCCATGTTCTTCTTAGCCTCCCACCAATAATTGGCCTTTCCTTTCAGAAGGTAAGTGGCGAAAACAGTCTTTTGTGCCTCGTCGATGCTCAGAATCTCGAAGGACTTTTCCATTTCCTTAATCCAAGCTCTTGCCTCAACTAGGTCAGCTGATCCATGGGATTCTGGGGGCTTAAGGGACTTAAAGGCCCTGAAAGAGTTTGCCACAATGCTGTTGTTTCCCTTGGGTGGTTGGGGGTAACGGTTCAAATTTTGCCTAAGCAGATCCATAAACTGACCCATGGGGTCCCTATCTTGGTTCTCCCCTTTCTGTTCAACCTCAATTTCTTCTTCTTCTACTTCTTCTTCGAATTCTCCAACGAAAAAGGTTTCATCTGCTGTCCCATATTGGGATGCTCTTGCTCATTATAATCTTTGTCTTGCTCTTCCTCATACTCAGGGTTTTCTCTGTGTTGGTTGTGGCTTTCTTGGTCGGTAGACTCACGGGGGTTAGCCCTGGTTCCCATTCTTCGCGGAGGCATCGTACTGAAAATTTGGGACAATTACACATTAGGCTAATTCACTTGTTTTAAAGGATTCTTCCTTGCAAAAATCGTTACATAATTGGATTTAGGATCCCACAGTTCTATATGTCATGGCAACTTTAATCGAACGTAATACGTGCAGTAAATATGCTAATAAAATGGTGATCGCGTCACAACAGAACTGAAATGACTGAAAGGAAACAAATATATACATAGTACTGAAAGATACATCATCTGAGTTACATAGATAGTTTAGGAGTACAACCATCCTAACAACATCTAGTCAAAAGTGAAATACATGGTCTATCCGTCTAGTCAGTAAAAGGGAAACTAAATACAATGAAACTATCCCACAAAAGTCGGCACTACTATGTCCGTACAAGACTAGAAGACAAGACTACTACATCACCATCTCTGAAATTAGTCACCGGTGGAACCCAAAGCTCTGACCCTCATCATAGCAATGCGGAAGATATCCTCAACATCAATCCTGGATACCCTGCCCTCTCCATCAGTAGGTAATCCTCGAACTCTCATCCTGGCCCTCAGCTAAATACGGGTCACTGCCCTATGTCTCTCTCGAGCTCTAGCATGCCTCCCGTCACCCTGGCGTCCCAACCTAGCAACTCTCTCGGTCGCGAGCTCCGCCCTGGACTCTACTAACCTGGCCTCAGCCACTGCTAAATTGTAGAAAGTCTGCTCACAATCCAGTTATGCACACATACTAGGATCCCACCTATCGGGATATGGGGTGGGGTAGATGGCTCTGTTGGAGGTGCGGCCTCTGCCTGCTGCGGCTCGGGGGTCAGCTCCTCAAACTCCTTAGAAAATGGGCTCACAGGTAGTGGTGGTGGGGTAGGGACTCTCTCAATAGAGAGGGGTGGCACACGAAGTCCTGAACTCCCCACAGCATCATCCACTGGCTCATCAACATCTCCCTCAGTACCCTCATCCACAGTCTGTCCAACAATAGTAGCCACAACCTCATTACTAGAAAAACTGTAATAGACATCACACATTAGACATCGGTTAGAAAAGCCAACGATGTTAAAAGTCTTTGTAACATCAGAAAAACATAAACCGATGTCTAATAGTAGTAAACACATCACTTCATCATAAAAACAATGTTTGGAGGTGCTTTTTTAAAAAATCAACCCGCGCTTCCCCTTTTCCTTTCCCCCCTTAGCCAAATATTTCCCCCGTAGCCAAAATTCACCTCCCGCCCCTTTATACTCAAAAATATAAAAATGAAAAACATAATCTAAACAAAAACTCTAAAAATCAAAAAACAAAAACCTAGCTAACACATACAGAACAGAATAAACTCTCTCAATGCTCTCCCCCGACTCCCCCCTTTTCAAGAACCCTAGCTTCGATTAGCCCCCTTTTTAACTAGATTTCTTCAATCGATTTCTTCAACTCGAATCTAACCCCCTTTCTCTGCTATAAATTGCTTTATTCATCTCAAGAGAACCCCTTTTCTTCACTCGCTCGGAACCCCCTTTCTTTACCCGCACGAATGTTATTTGCTTAAAATCTCAATTTAGTAAGTAAGCAAGCTTTAATTGTATATATTGTTTCATATTAGTTTCAAATTAGATCGATTTTTTGTTTCTTCTGATTTTTTTTACGATTTAGTAAGCGGGCTAGCCGTTTTTCTAATTTTTGTTACTTGTTTCTTCTCATTTTCTGTACAGGAATAGCTGTTAGTTGTAAGCTTTCAGTGGGCATCGACAAGTAAGTGAGTTAGCCCATTTTCTAAATTTTGTTAGTTGATTTAATAAGTGGGTTTCAATTTTTTGCACATTAGTAGCTGATTTAGTTGATTGTGGATTGTTTGAGTTGAAGTTGGTTGGTGTGTCGAGTTTAGGACTATATTTGCTGATTGGAAATCTCATGACAGATGCTCGTTCGACTGGAAAATATTATCATTGTAAGAAAAATGCTCCATATTTTCAGTTTTGAGTGTCCTTATTTCTAAATTCTATATATTTTGTCCTCTCAACTTTTTAATCTCTTTGATGGGTTTAAGCATAACTATTTTTGTATGTGCTACTGATTTACAGTTGTAAGACTGATGGGTCGTGCTGCTTCACACATTACCTTGGAGTGTGCTTTACAAACTCATCCTAATATTACTCTTATTGGAGAAGAGGTAAGCCAAACCAAAGAAGTAATATTGTATCATTGAGCAGTTGTAAAATATCATGGAATTATAAATTAGATGCACGAATCTCATTTGTCTAAATGAACTCGCTAAAAATGTTGTTGCAGGTTTCCAGCAAAAAGGAGACGCTTAAAAATGTCACGAACTACATTGCTGATGTGATCTGCAAGCGTGGAGAACTTGGATATAACTATGGTGTGATACTTATTCCCGAAGGGCTTATTGATTTTATCCCTGAGGTAACCCGGTCTTAAATTTATGCCAGCTTCTTCGTGTTAATGTCCTTTTGGAGGATACTTGTGACGCTATCGAATAGTCTGTGCTCACAAAAGTCTGGTTTTGCTATCGAATACTTATAAGTACATTATAAGTACACCGTATAGAAGTTACATTCCTCCTGGTTTTGCTGTCATATATAGGTGCAACAGCTTATTGCAGAACTGAATGAAGTTTTGGCCCATGAAACAGTTGATGAAGGTGGTCTTTGGAAACAGAAGCTTACAACTCAATCTCTGCAGCTGTTTGAATTACTACCTACTGCAATTCAGGAGCAGTTGATGCTTGAAAGAGATCCACACGGAAATGTCCAGGTAGTTATCTTCTAATTTCTTCAATACAAGAATTTATCATTTTTAGCTGTGTGTTGTAAAGGTTGCATGTACTTGTCTTTTGTCTCCAGGTTGCAAAAAATGAAACTGAGAAAATGCTTAGAGGAAGAAAGCTGGAATATATAAGTCTCAGTTCCAAGGGCAATCCCACTATTTTGGGTACATACCGTTCATATATAAGAATTATTATCATTACAAGAGGATCCGGTCTCTAATTGCTTTTCTGATGAGCTCTTATCTTCTTACTGTTTTCTGCATCCCTACGATCTTCCATTTAATTTTGTATTTAATGTGTTTTTTATTACTTGTTCCTCTTAGCTCTGAAGGTAGGTATGGTTTGCCTTCTATGTTTGATGCTACATACTGCTATGCATTGGGTTATTGTGCCGGAGCACTGCTTCACAGCGGGAAGACATGATTGATTTCTTCGGTATGTGCTTCCAGCTACATATAGGTTTAATGATTCTTACAGACTTGTTTAATAAAGTTGAAACTGTAGAAACCTTAATTTAAGAAGGATTCAATATATGTGGGTGTACCAATAATTTTAGACAATTAATTACAACAATTAATGACAATTTTAAACATTCTAGGCAAAATGGTCAGGGATTGAAGTAGTTTCTAGTCGCCAAGAGTCTCTGCACGAATAATTTGTGCATTATAATTTGTGCATTTCCTCTGCATTGGACATATTCAACTAGAAACCTATATATGTGCTGATGCTAAGGTTCCTGGAGGCCAGCTTAAGTCAATCTAATGCTTCCTTGTTGATTTTGTGTAAGTTGCTAGTTCTTCAACGCATCATTTTGTTCTGTAAATAGTCTGGAATTCTTAATATAAATCTTTTAAGAAGAGATTGTGTGTATGTTTGTATATGCTGTTTTAGATCTAGTACTTTCTTCACTTGCTTTTGTTGCACAGACTAACTATTGCACGTAGCTTAATATGCTTGTCTCACTCTCACACCCCCTAGATTAAGTTTTATGAAATAAATAATTATATAATTAATTATTCCCAGTACTTGTGAAGGCCAGGGCTTGAGAATTAGCTCATTTGTATTCATTTTGAAAACACTCATCTAAGCATATCATTTTCAAAATTGAACAGGTTGTCCTGAAGAACTTTAAGTAGCGGGCGTGGGAGAAGGAACAATATGGGGTTTTTTTGCATGCAAGAGTGCTTGTGAGGCGTTTGGGCTCAATACAGTGGAGAGTTTGCAAATCCGACAACATGTTGTCCATCTTTTTATTCAGGCATTTATAAGAGAACATGTCCAACGTCCGAGTGCTTACAACCATTCATTTAAGATATTATGTCAATGTAGTTTCGATATTGAATGGTTTGGATTATGTAATTATTTTCGATATTGAATTGGATAATGTAGTTGATCGATTGAATGCATATTTGGTTTTGGTATATTATTTATCTGGTTTTGATATATTTTGGTTTTTGGTATTTAGGTCTGTCATATATACAGGGCATCCATGATTAAAAGAACAAAATGAACAAAATAAATCAGAAAACTAAAAAACTGATGTCTAAAGAATAAAAAGACAATGATTATTACTAGAGAACTGATGTAAAATACAAAGAAATACATCAGCCCTTATTAGGAAACCGATGTAAATTTTAAACATATACATAAGTTTACTATTAGGAAACCGATGTAAATTTGGCACATATTGATAACGTGTATTTTATACACGTTTTGTCTTTTATTCTTCTGCATTTTTGTTAGTTTCGAATGTTGTTTTATTAATATTTGTTATGTTTTTCATCTTTCAGTGCCTCGTGCTTAATTGTTGAAAAGATGGCTTAATTTGGGCATGAAAGCGAAGATTATTCAAGAGGGAAGTTAGAAGATGAAAGCTCGCGATGTCGGGAGGTGTTTAATGTATTATCTTGAAGATTTTATCTCGTACGGGCTGATGTACGACCGTTCGACAGGCAGTTGAAAGGAGCAGATTTTCTGTACGGGCAGCTGTACGGCCGTTCAACAGGCCGTACAGAGCTGCTGTGTATTAAAAGAACAAAATCTCTCTTAACCTAACATCACTTCTAACATCTAACTTCTTTATCTTCTTCTTTGCCTCTTCAAGAACACAATTAGGGTTAGTAGGAATTAGAGAGGAGCCATTAATTACTTGTAATCTAGCATTGATTATGAGTAACTAACTCCATTTATTTGGCTCAAGGAGGATTTCTTGTACAAAACCCATTTCATTTAAGTAAGGTTTATTTTCACTCTATCTTGAATGCTTGTGATGTATTGCTTATGATTTTGCTTGGAGATTGTAAGTTGCTTCACCTTACTCTTCTCGTATCTTCAATTGCTAATTGATTGTTCTAATACGTAATCGTTAGTTCATTCATTATAGTAGCACAAGATTTAGTGTACCTAAATCCACAACATTCAAGTGCAAATACCTTGGTTGAGCTTCTCATCCTTGGGTTTGTCCTAGCCTCTCTTTGTTTAATTCCTTGATTTGGCTATACTAGTAGTGCTTCATTATTGGTAGCTATTATCAAGAGAGCTAATTTATGTGCTTCACTAAATTAGTGTTTTTAGAAGAGAAATAAATGATTGTGTGCTTCACCAATTATCTTGGTTAGGTAGAGTTGGATATATCTTGCTTGTTGGGTTGAAGTGCTTGAATATCCATAATCCTTGGGTCAAATGCCTCTTATCTTGTTAATTTGCTCATTGTGTTGTTGTGTTGGCAAATTTGGATATTAGCCATTAACTTAGTTGTGTTTTTGTAGCAATTTATTTATCGTATGCAAGGTGTTTGATAAAACACCACAACCAATACAAAACCCCCCATTTTCCACACTACTAGATTGTAAGAGATAATCTACTTGAAATCGATATTGAGAGTCCTTCCCTGTGAACGAACTTCGAAAAACACTACCTCCAAATTGGCGCCGCTGCCGGGGAAGGTAACAATGTTAATTTTGAGTTAATTGTTTCTTATAATTTAGATTTTATCTTTGTATATAGTTTTTTTTTCTTTCTTTCAATTTTGTTATTGGTGTGTCTTCATATTTATTGGAGATAGACAACTAACCCTTTCAGGAGACAATGGAGAATTATTTTGGTTGGAATAACGCTCAAGATTTCACCTATGATCAAGAACGATATCAAGATTTTAATTCTTTTCAGAATTTTAATGCGTATCAGGTGAATTCTTTATATTCTACAAACTCATGCTATGCTCCTTACCCTCCTAGCATCGATTATTCATATGCTTATGAAAATCAATGTTATGATCCGCAATATAATTTCCAAGACCATCAAGGGTCTTCTTCATCTTCCTTATCATCATTAGAGGAGATGATAAACCAAATGGCGGCAAACAACCTCCAACTTGCTTTTAAAAATCGATGCTATGATCCGCAATATAATTCCCAAGACCATCAAGGGTCTTCATCTACATTGTCATCACTTGAAGAAATGATGAAACAAATGGCGGCAAACAACCTCCAATTTCAAAACGCCACTTTTCAAAGTATATCCAACTTGGAAAACATCACTTCTCAAAGCATATCCAACTTGGAAAAGCAAATGAGTCAACTAGCCGAAACCGTGAGTCGATTAGAGAAGGTCAATCCTCCTACTAATCACGATTCTTGTTTTGTAATTGATGAAAATGTTGTGCATGATGAATTTGCTTGTTTAGTTGACGATTGCCCTAAGCTTGACAATGATAAATTGGATGTAGTTGAGGATCTACCAAATTTAGAAAATACTTTTGTGCTTAATGAATTGGTAGATGAGATAAAAATTGATGAATGTCCAATTAAAATTGAGAAGGAATTTGAGCTTAAGATTGATGAGGTTGAAATTTTTGCTTGGGTATATGAGGATCCAATTTGGGAACAATTTTTGAGTCGTAGTTATAATGATTATTCTGACGATTTTTCTAACTATTTTTCTTTTTCAAAGTCTCTTGAAGATGTGAAGATCATAAAAATATTTTTATATTTTTATGGATCAAAGGTATATTTGCACACCTTGTTCTTATTATTGATTCGTAGGTATGTGCATTTATTTACTTTTTCACCTCATTAGTTAGAATAGTTGTATAAATAAGTCGAGCCAACGAAAATAAACAAAGGCGCTGTTTGGGAGGCAACCCAAGGTACGCATGTATTTTTATATTTTTATGCGTGTGTTAGATTTTGTTCCTCGCTTGCATTTATGTAGGGTGTTATGCTATGGTGAATTTGAAGATTGATCTAAATATTAGTGAGTGGGGATTCCATTTTTCATCTATTTTAATTCTAAGAAAATAACCAAAAAAAAAATTATGTATTTTTGTGGTGTGATTAATGAATTTTATAATAGATTTTCAAAAAAAATTGTAATAATAATGTCCCGTTCAATAATATTTAGTATCGTTAATTATAGTTTTTATAATTTTTTAGATTTGTTCCACTCGTGACTTGATGTGTTTGTTTCATGTTTTCAGGAATTTACATTTTATTCAAACATTCAAGGATTTGTGGAAATTTTCTTTAAAAAAAGGAAAAAAATAGTAATTTTTTCAGGGCCGTACGGGCTGTCGTACGGGCTACAGACCGTGCAGCAAGCCGTGCAACAGCCTGTACAAGATTTTGAGAGTTTCTGTCGAGAACTTAGTTCAAAATGAGGGGAATTCTAAAACTAGTACCCACTTCTTGTACTGCCAGTACAACTCTTAAAAAAAAAAATTCAAAATAGAGCCAGCAATCCTTTCTCCCGCACGAACTCTGCTGCAACAAATCAACTCCTCTCCACCTCCATTCTTGCCACGTTTTTTTTTCCGCACTTTTGCAAACTCCGTCCACCCCACCAGTCGTCAACATATCACCGCACCTCTGTTCTTCTACAGCAGTTATTCACTCCTCTTTCAATCCATTTCTTGTCCTCTATTCTCTATCAACCTCCCTACCTTCACCCTTATTCCCCACCGATTTCCACCCTGTCTACTCTGTCCTCCACCGTTCGTTCCACCACCTGCAGTCACCAGCTCTCCGCCTCTACACTTCCTCCTTCTACCACCGTTCACCTGCACCATCTCACTACCTCCATTCAACCTCTTCTCCACCACATCCACCTTTTCTCTCCTCACATCCGTTCAACACCAACAGCCCCTCGCAACTACCTCTCCAACAGCCTTCACCCCTTCTCTACCCATCTCCCCTTTCCAATTCCATTCACCCATCATCCTCAACCACCCCTCCCTCCACGTCTCCATCCCAACAATCCCACCGCGTCGACCCACCTGCAGTTACCTTCACTCCAACCCCATTCCACCCATTCCTCACAAACCCACCTTATTCCTCCCACCTCCTGCGCCACTACCCCCACCCCCCTTTCGTCCCCTTTTCCTTCAACCCAACATCCCTCCGTACTATCCCCCCTCCCCTGTTTTTAATGTTTTTGTTTACTTTTGTTTTTTTTAGTTTTTTTTAATCCTATTTTGATTTTGTTTATTTTTAATTCTATTTCGTTTTGATTTTCTTTTAATTTTAATTTTATTAATATTTTAGTTTTAAATTTTGATTTGATTTTAGTTTTAGTTTTAAATTAGTTTTTTGATTTTATTATTAATTACATAATTATTTTATTTTTATTTTTTATTTTAGTTTTAAATTTTATTTTTCATTTTAATTTTATTTCATTTTAAAATTTTATTTTTGATTTTTTTATTATTATTATTATTATTTTTTTTTGCTAAGCTTTTTAATTTTATTATTAAATAATTAGTTATTTTATTTTATTTTAGTTTTAGTTTTAAAATTTGATTTTGATTTATTATTAATTTGTTAGTTTTTTTTATTATTATTGCTATTATTGTTATTATTTTTATTGTATTTTTTAATTTTAATTTAATTTAATTTTAATTTATTTTATTTTATTTTTATTTATTTTTTTAAAAAAAAACCAAAAAATAAAATTTAATTCTTTTTATTTTTGAATTTAGTTTTAAATTTTGTAAAACTAGGTAATTATTTTATTTTAATTTAGTTTTAAATTTGATTTTTTTTATTATTATTTCAGTTTTAAATTTGATTTGATTTTTATTTTTATTTTTATTTTTATTAATTGGGTAGTTATTTTATTTTATTTTATTTTATTTAAAAAAAAACAAACACAAATATTTTTATTATTTATATATCCTTAATAAGTGTTGAAGTGGCTTTGTAGGTGTGGATTTCGCTTGTTGATTATTTTCGTTGGGATGATTGTGATTGGTGGCATTAGTTAAATTCTTGGCGTGCAACTTCGGAGTTGGATTTTGCCAAATATGAGTTGAGCTTCTTGGCTTTGCTCCCTGTCCTTTGTGCATATTTTCAGGGGAGTTTTTCTTTCACTTTTGTTTCTCCCTCATTTTTATTTGTCATGCATGAGGACATGCCATGTTTTAAGTGGGGGAAGGATTGTTGATTTTGATGTCCGTTTTGTTTGAATTTGGTAAATAAGTTTAGTAATGAGCGTGTTTACTTGTTTGTGAAATTATGACATTGTGAGCTTGCAACCTTGTTTTCTCCTATTTCGTGTCTAGCATTATCAATTTGATGCGAATCTATAAGTTTGATGCACCTCTTTTGCACACACACACTCTTAAAATGGCATGAAAAGTCTAGATGTTTGTAATTAAATTGTGAGCATGACGATTATCTCTTAGCATGCATGGAATCAAATCGAGAAGGTGTTATTAAAACTTAAACCTTGTGAGATCTTGAACGATGATTCTTTTGCTTGTGTGTTTCTCCGTCTTTATGTATGTTTGTTGCTCTAGGGCTTGCATTAAACATTTATTCATGGATGCACCATAATAAGGAAATTCTTTTTAGGATAACCATTTTGGCCTTTTTAGCTTGTGAACCATGAAAATAATCTCTAGTTACCCCTTTGAAGCTTATATCCATGTTTTTCTTCGTCACTTTCTCCTTTTATACATGAGCCATAGCCAAATACTTCACTCTCGACCTAGTTGAGCTAGTTGAGTCTTGGAAAGAATTGATTGATGAGTATGTGAATTTGGAGAAGTTGTGAAGAGGAAGATTTCTATTTATTGTAAGTGGGAACTAGTTTGATGTGTATATCTAGATGTGGTTCTAAGTTCTTGTAGTATTTATATATGTAATGCATCCCCTTTTCTAAAAAAAAAAAAAGAAAAAAAAACAATAAGTAAAGGGGTATGTAAAAAAAAAGAAAAAAGAAAAAAAAGAAAAAAAAAGGAAGCAAAAAATCTTTGTACTTTATTTTTGTTTCAATTTTCTTGGTAAATGTGGTTTTGTTTTGTAATTGTAAATGAGTGAAGACATTCTTTAGTTTGAGAATTTGGTGGATGAAGCGAGCAAGCGTCTTTTTCACTCAACTAGCGAGACTTTTACACCTTCCTTGAACTTAAATTTTCACACCTTCACCCAAGCCTCATTACAACCCATTTTATGAATTCCTTGTTTTTGGTGCAATCCGGAATTTAGGTGAACATGCAAGGTCAAGTGGAGCGCATGCATTTAGACTTGGAGTTGAGTGAAATCTCTAGCCCATACTTGTGTGATACATAATTGAGAGATGTGAGATTTTTCACCATACAATTTCATCTTCTTAATGCGAGGCCATGTATGCTTTGTGATCATCTTGTCTAGTGTTCACGATTGAAGTGCATTCATTCTATCTTTAATGTCTTGGTTACATCTTGCACGAGGTGTGTTATCTTGATTCTTGAATTGGTTGTTAGCTCGTTATAGTGGATGACAAGGTGAATAGCTCTATATGTTTGATTTTAGTTACAAGTAGACGACTCGGACATGTGAGTGTAGTAGTTAGTTTAATTAGTAGGTATTGTTAGTTTTTTGTTTATTGGTGATTTTTGTGATTTTGTGGGTACATCATCTATAAACCCTCACGAGACCTCACTCGTCCACTAGGGCTACCTAGGGGTTCCAAGGGCTTGTTGCATATGCCAAATGCAACCGTGATCACCTACGGAAGTGGTACTAGTTAGGAGTATATGGTTATGTTAATTTTAGTTTGCTCGGGACTAGCAAAGTTCAAGTGGGGGAAGATTTGATAACGTGTATTTTATACACGTTTTGTCTTTTATTCTTCTGCATTTTTGTTAGTTTCGAATGTTGTTTTATTAATATTTGTTATGTTTTTCATCTTTCAGTGCCTCGTGCTTAATTGTTGAAAAGATGGCTTAATTTGGGCATGAAAGCGAAGATTATTCAAGAGGGAAGTTAGAAGATGAAAGCTCGCGATGTCGGGAGGTGTTTAATGTATTATCTTGAAGATTTTATCTCGTACGGGCTGATGTACGGCCGTTCGACAGGCCGTTCAAAGGAGCAGATTTTCTGTACGGGCAGCTGTACGGCCGTTCAACAGGCCGTACAGAGCTGCTGTGTATTAAAAGAACAAAATCTCTCTTAACCTAACATCACTTCTAACATCTAACTTCTTTATCTTCTTCTTTGCCTCTTCAAGAACACAATTAGGGTTAGTAGGAATTAGAGAGGAGACATTAATTACTTGTAATCTAGCATTGATTATGAGTAACTAACTCCATTTATTTGGCTCAAGGAGGATTTCTTGTACAAAACCCATTTCATTTAAGTAAGGTTTATTTTCACTCTATCTTGAATGCTTGTGATGTATTGCTTATGATTTTGCTTGGAGATTGTAAGTTGCTTCACCTTACTGTTCTCGTATCTTCAATTGCTAATTGATTGTTCTAATACGTAATCGTTAGTTCATTCATTATAGTAGCACAAGATTTAGTGTACCTAAATCCACAACATTCAAGTGCAAATACCTTGGTTGAGCTTCTCATCCTTGGGTTTGTCCTAGCCTCTCTTTGTTTAATTCCTTGATTTGGTTATACTAGTAGTGCTTCATTATTGGTAGCTATTATCAAGAGAGCTAATTTATGTGCTTCACTAAATTAGTGTTTTTAGAAGAGAAATAAGTGATTGTGTGCTTCACCAATTATCTTGGTTAGGTAGAGTTGGATATATCTTGCTTGTTGGGTTGAAGTGCTTGAATATCCATAATCCTTGGGTCAAATGCCTCTTATCTTGTTAATTTGCTCATTGTGTTGTTGTGTTGGCAAATTTGGATATTAGCCATTAACTTAGTTGTGTTTTTGTAGCAATTTATTTATCGTATGCAAGGTGTTTGATAAAACACCACAACCAATACAAAACCCCCCATTTTCCACACTACTAGATTGTAAGAGATAATCTACTTGAAATCGATATTGAGAGTCCTTCCCTGTGAACGAACTTCGAAAAACACTACCTCCGCATATACATTAGTTCACAATTAAGAAACCGATGTAAATTCGTAACATAGACATCAGTTCACTACTAAGAAACTGATGTTAAACATAAACATTGACATCAGTTACATTTAAGAACTGATGCTAAATGTTGATATGGACATCAGTTCTGTATTTTTTTCGATGTTTATGTCTTGATTTATTTTACATGTCATATGTTTAAGATGATATAAATCTTGTATTAACGTAAAATTCACATGATAGTCATGACATATTACTACAGAAACGATGTCTAAAATTACTACAGACATCAGTTCTTTGCTCAGAAACGATGTCTACAATTACTACAGACATCGGTTAAAAACCGATGTCTAAGACCCATACCTTTCTCTACACATGCGAAGACATCGGTTCTGGATTTATATAGACATTTTTCTAGTAGTGCCTGCTTAGTAGTCATCTCCGTGTCCTCCTCCATCACCCTGATATCATCTATAAGCTGTGTCTCCTCCGGATCCTCCTCATCCTTAGACTCAACAACCTCAGTATCTGCATCAGCCTGGACCTCCTCAGGGTTCGCCTCCTCCTCAAACTCAAAAATCTCTGTATCTCCATCCTCGTCACCCAGACGGTCATAATAAGGATCTCTGGTCCTAAACAACTCATCAGAATCAACTACCACTCTGTCCTCGGCGGCCTGAATCGCCTCATCGTGATATCTCTCAAACTCCTCTGGATCGGAGAGGTCGCTCGCCTACACAATACGAACTATGTTACTATCATGATACTTAAAAAGTTCCCGTAAGGGTTTTAGGTGAACTTGGCAAGAGTTCTTATTATCTTAGTGAATTTATTATTATATAACGTCATATCATCTCTTGGGATATATAACTCTCGCTCTGATACCATTTCTGTAACACCCCCAGATCCGGGGTCAAGGATCGGGTCGTTACGGTCTTAATTCCAACATTAATACTTGACTTGAGTCCAAATAAATAAACACATGCTGTGACCCCACAATAATATCACATCACACACACATAAACAGTTATAGTCCCAGAGATGAAATTGAAGTAAGTCTGCTAATTATAGAATCCACGAATAAAAGTCATTACACTCCAAAAGGATAAAAACATAAGTTTAAAGTTTTTGCTGTTGATTACATTAATTATACATATAATTAAGGCTGAAACAAAAGATCCCAATCTACCTCAGCAATGGCAGCGATAAACTCAACAGGTAGTCCTCTGGCTGGGGTCACCTGCTTGCGCCGAGTGCGCCTTACGTGGGCCATCAAACCTAGCTATTGTTGTGATATAATAATAGAGCAAAGGTGAGCAACAGCCCACCAACAGTAATATATGACTGAACAGTAATATATACAACAAGTCAACAATATCGACGAAACCATATGCCATGCATTTACGAATATAGTACAAGTATAATGTAAAAGATAACGTTGCAAGATAAGAAAAGGTACTTTCAGTTCTGATCAGTATTCAAACCCTGTCAACAAGAGGAATATCTCATGTTGCAGAAAATAAATAAATTTGAATGACGAACTAATGCTGGAGTATTCACCGCACCCGCTGTTCCAATCTTTATGATGATCAGTCGCATATTGTACAGCTCAAATTAGATTTACTACCGGTAGAAGGAATAGCTGACGGATTTACTTGTCTACCGCCCTGTTAGATATCCCCGGCCAAAGGTTGGGCCAAATGGGATGGACCGGCACTACTCGGCCTCTTACACAACTCCTAGTTCGAATAGAATCCGGGACTCTGAACATAAAGTTCGTCCCCCTTTCCCCAAGTATAATACTTGTTGATAAGACTCCAGAAGGTAGTCATATCTAGTTGGAAAGGAAAATTCACCAATATTTCCCAAGTTGATGCTTGTTAATGGATACCAACTTGTTTCAACATTCTTACCCCTCGAATGATGAGAAGGTACACAAGGATTCAATAAATAAGTAGCAACCACGTTGCGAATGAAAAGAATAGTTTCAAAAGATATATGACCGGGAAGTCAACAAGATAAATAACATTTCTCAAGTAAGGTTCCCTTATAATTTGGAAGATAGATTGAATGAAAAATAGAATTTTGAGAACCTTCCTTGATACAAGTATTAATAATAAGACTCCGAAATACTTTACATAATATTCGAAGGTCGAAGATAATATTTGAAGAAGATAAAACAATATTGAAGTTATTCCAAAGTATTGAATAAATATTCAGAGAGTATTTATCGAATCAGAAATATTTAAAGAATATTTATAAATATAAAAGAATATCTTTAATCGAAGTATTTCTCAAAATAATTCTTGAATGAATATGAAGAAAATATTTATTGAATAAATAATAAACTTAAATGAATATCCGAAATAATATTCGTTTAATCAATAAGACTTGAAAGGAATATTTGAAATAATATTTGATAAATGAATCGACTTTAAATGAATATTGAAAAATAATATTCATTGAATAGATAACGTTCAAATAAATATTTGAAGTAATGATCGCTAAATAAATAATCTCAGACGAATATTGAGAATAATATTCGTTAACCAAATAATGGAAAAATATTTACTTAAATATTTTCCTCCGAAAGTAATCACGATATATCAAGAAATACTGACTCCCGGTCTATTTTCAACGAATAAGATTCATATGCCCTTCTCTAAGGGTCTTGGCAATATCCGGCTTATACTGATATATTACATCTAGTCTATAAGCCAATAAATAAATCAAGGAACAAGTATAACAATATAACTTGAAAATAGGCATCCATGCAATGGCATATGTATAACAAAATCACATCATATATATTATCACAACAACAGTTCCAAAGTATTGGAAAATTTCCTGGTAGTCGGGTGGAGGTAGTGTGTCCTGGGTCAGCTCGGTGATCTATAAATAATCAGAATATTCGAGATTAAACACTTAACGTTGTTTAAAAAGCTAAGTATAAACTTAACTTAGGTTAAAACACGTTTTCGAATTATCTCGTTATGCACCCTTTTTGTGTATTCTTATTAACCTCGTTTTGACCCGACATTTGTTCGTTATTACGGCTCATCATTACACTTACACTTGGTATATACTTAATTCATGGAAGTGCTAAGGTAGGTCGTTTACGAACCAAGATTATACCTCGAGTTCTATCACCCGTTTTCTAAGTGATTAACGAAAGTTATAACCAAGTGTGCTTTTAGGGGTTCGTTCGCGTTTAACCTTGATTCAAACATTTTTATAAAATTGAAAAACGATCCGTTTGAAAAGAGGTTTTCTCCTACACCTTCCTTATGATCTCTAATATTTAACTACCATGATTTGCCATTGACTTACATATTTTACAGGGGTTTGATTTTAATAACGAACTCGTACTTACGGTTTCGAATGACTTTTAGTAAATCAACCATAATTCCTAAACCGTAAGTCCATTTGTTTCGATTCTTTCGCCAAAACGATCTATGACTCGAGATCTACAAGGACATGTCATAATTTCATCAAGGACAGAAATTATACCAACTGTTATGAACGGATTCTTAAGGTCTAACGAAAATAGAGCATTACAACGGCTATAAATCGAACGTTTCCAAATTTACCACAATCAAACCAAGCCACACCGGGCATCCATACAACTTATACACGTGTTATTCATCTCAACAAGTCCAAGAATATCATGCTTCACTACCATATGAATCATATTACTTAAATTACTAAATCAAACTCATGATCATGCTAGTTATAACACCATAATCATAACTTAACTAACAATCACCAAGAACATCCATAAACTTAAAGTAAGGGCTAGGATTTTGATGAGATATACCTTCCTTGGAGAGTGCTAGAGCCTTACTAAGCCTTGATCTAGTCCTTGTCTGGCCTAAGCTAGTTTAGATCAATCAAAAGAAACCAAGAAAACAAAGTTAATTCATTAAGAACACTACTCATCCTCACCTTGGATGATTTATTTGAAAATGGTAAAAGATGTATTTGAAGCTAAGATTTCTAGGAGATTATTTTTATGAAATATAGGACTTACCATAAAAGTTTCAAGATCAAATGATGGTTGTAAGTTGGAATTTGAATTTTGAATTAGGGTTGGGGCCGAACAGATGAAAAATGGGGAGAATGGAGTTGTTTGCTTTGTTCTCTTGCAATATCTCATCTAATCTTGTATTATTGATGAAGTGTTAGGATAATATCTTGATAAAGTAGCTTTAATAAAGGTGTGATGTCATGGATGAGGTTTTTAGAGAGACAAGTGTTGCATTTATGTGGTTGGATGAGAAGTATAAGCTAAGCAAGTGGTTTTAATCTCTAAGTATGTTGGTTACTCATGTAACTACATGGTTGCTAGATATTTTCTACTTGCACATGTATGCATCTTGCTTCCCTGCTTGTTTCTTTGTCCGATTATTGCTCAATTCATTGATCGTTCGGGGGAATATCGCGAAGATTTGTAATTAAGGTTTTACCGGAAACCGTCTTAATATTTATACTATCATTCTCCATTCTCTTTAGAAATTCCTGAACCTATATTCCTTAAATCCTTTCAATAATTCCTTACGTCTTTCAATGTTGATAAGTGGATTTATATCCACTTGTAGCGTTCCATATCGGCTTAAATTGATTCACTTGGCCTCAAGTTTGTTGTAGTTTTGATGTGTTTTGCTTAGTTGTGCAGATTTACAAGAATGTCAATTATGGGTGATGCTTCTATCGTGTTTGGAGGATAAATTGATTAAAATTCGGATTTTCCGGGAAGGTTGCGCAATCTACACTGTTTTGGCCATATCTGGAGTCCTAGAAGTCCGTTTTCAGTGATCTTATAGCTCACGCGAAGCTTGGGAGATTTTCTACAACCTCAGGCAGAAATCAGGTGCAGGGAGCATGCTGAATAAATTCGCGCGCGTGTTATATGAGAAGCAAAGCAGAAAAATTCCAGTTTTACCCTTTTTCTAATTCTAATTGAATTTTAGGTAGTTTCTTGCACCTAAATTGAATTCTAATTGTATTTTAGGGTTTTTCCTAGTTGGGCAAGACTTTTAGAGCCTATTTAAACACAACCTACCATTGTAATTAGAGATATACATATCATTATTTAGAATTACATATCATAGCTTAGATCTGCAAGGGAGAAAAGGAGAGAAGGATTCAACGCTCGTGACAAGCAACGAATCTAGATCTACTTCATCTTTTGTTTTATTCTGGATTCTAGATTTGTTTTCTCAACTCTTTGTTTTATTAATATTACTTCTTTTATTCATAATATCTTGTTTATTATCATGGTTTCACTTGATCCCATGATGACGAGAGGTTTAATTATGAACTAATCGTTCTCATGGGATCCTAATAGATTTGTCTATGTAGCTTAGTAGTTTGCATGCTTTAAAGATTTATGTGTGGTGAATTCTTGATATCCTTGTATGGTTGTGCTTCATGTATTTAGGTGTGTCGCGAACATCTAATATGTTAATCAATTGCTAAACGAGAGTGGATCTTGAGATTAAGAACTTGCCATGCTAGCATAGGATAGGTTGATGTTTTAACATCATGATTTGTGGCGTAAATAGAGATATTATGCTACCCTATGTGATCTATGTGGATAACGTATTCTTAAACCTTTATGTTTTCAAATTCTGTAGAGATATAGGGTCTAAACATAATAGGTGTTTATTCATCTTCTATCTCTTTTGTGAATGCATGCGTAGTTTGGTATTAGTATACCGAGAGGTAACTTTTACTTGTTTCGTGTTATCCGATCAGATATCAAAACCATCACATGTATTGATTGAAGGCTGCGACTCTAAGTGAAGTAGAGAATGAAGTTAGGATTCCATGTTATTCTCATATAAGTAAATCAGTTTTAGATCTCATTAGCTAGTTAATTCTTAATTTCTTAATTCGCATCTTAGTTTAATTTAGTTAATTAAATCTCAATTTATTAATTGTCTTAGCAGTGAATTAAGATCATACATTGTTGAATAGGCACATTAACTGAAAATAACTTAACCAGATCTCTGTGGAACGAACTTAATTGTATTACTTGTGACCACGTATACTTGCGTGACATTGTGTTAACAAGTTTTTGGCGCCACTGTCGGGGATCATCGGTGTTTTATTTTTGGTTTATGTGCTTGTCAATAGTGGTCGTTAGAGTTCACTGACTCGGATTAGTTACTTATCTATTCTTGTGTAGTTCGTTGGTGTTTCAGGTACTTGTCAGAGAGCTTTGACTTTGAAGATGGATTTTCTAAATTACTATAGAGTTCAGCAGGTGGTTAGTGTTTGTGAGTTATGTGCGGGCGCACATGAGACGAATCAGTGCTGGAGCAACTAAGGTGGTATTCAACAACCTCAGCAGCCTTATCAGCAGTATCAAGGTCAACAATATGGAGCACAGAATTTTCTGCAGCAGAACCAGGATTTTCAGCAGTAGCTAGGGCAGAATTTTCTGCAGCACTATGACCCGTGGCAATCTGAACCTCTGAGTTATGAGGAACAACCATATTTTCAATACCATCCTCAACAGTACCAGTAAGATGTTCCAAATACGTCAAATTTTTTTGGTAATGAAGAGTTTCAACATCAGCAACCTACTCCTACTTTTCAGTCAGATGAGTTTGATGTTATGGAGGAGATTAGGATGCTTGTGAAGAGTAATGAGGAAGGTGTCAAATCTTTGGAGACACTAGTTGCTCAAGTTGTGAGAGCCTTGGAACAAGAGAAACAACAATTCATACTAGAGGCAATTCCAGAAAATAACGGTGACTTGGAGCAAGGTACTGCATGCATAATTGAGGAAGACAAATTCCAAGGTGAGGTGAGCGTTCACAAGCCATGTAAGGAATTTGATCATGCTAGTATGGTGGATGATTTGGAAAGGGCACCATTTGGGATAGACACTGTTGAGCTGCACAAATTTCAAGAATTGGTATGTGCGTACCAAGAGGCTGATGGCCATGGTAAAAATGCAGGTCTTCTACTTGTCTCAGAGTATAAAGATGGAGGTAGCGCATTAGAGCCAATGGAAGAAGTTCTCTTTGAGGAACCAAAGGCTTCAGCAACTTACATTTATCCTCCTCCATTATATTCAAGCGAAGCCCGCGGATGTGTGTTGTTCTACAAATTGTCAGATTTTGGGTCAACAGAAGAAGGAATTGGAACAGGACATAGTTGTTATAGGAATAGGCCAAGCGAGGAGAAGGGGCAGAAAGTGTGCCGCCGTGATGACGATGAAGTCTTACGAAAAGATGAACAGGCAAACTATTATCATCCTTAATGGAGGCTTGGAAGTAACGTCAAGCTATTGACGTTAAAGAAGCGCTTCGTGGGAGGCAACCCACGCATTAGTGTAGGAAAAAAAAATTGAGTGTTGTAAAAAAAAAGAAAAAAATTATGAGTGTTCTTTCAAAAAAAAAAGAAAAAAATTTTGAGTGTTCTTTCAAAAATAAAAAAATAAAAATTCTACGCGCCATGGCGTACGTTAGAGGAGGTAGTGTGGCAAAAGTTCTGTCCAGGTCTTGTATATATGTGTTTAACACATGTTCGAAAAAAAAATTCAACAGGAGAAAACTCGCGCCGCATCGTCAAGTTCACGCCACAGCCTGGCGAGTTATCTATCCACCAGTTTTTTTTTGTACGTGAGTATATGTGTGTTAACACATATATATTAAAAAAAAAAAAAATTCCCCCAAATCAATTCCAACCCCTTTTCTAATTATTTTCTCCACCTAAAATCATAATTCTAGTCCTATATTTATTCCAAATCATTCCCAATCCATCTCATATTTTATATTTCTTTCCCAAATCTCCACAATTAAACCTCAATATATACACCTATATATACACACCAATCCTACCCCATTCCAATTATATTTCCTACAATCAATTTCAAGGCTTCAAGATTCAAGTTTGGGGGGATTTTTAATTGCAAGCTTCACCTCTCCGGTTCGTATTTGGGGTATCTTTCTTCCTTTTATTTTGATATTACGAATTTTGTTCTTGCATTATTAGGGTTGTGTGTTATTGATTATTTGGGGGTATTTGTGAATTCGAATTTTTTGGAGATTATTGGTTGAGCTTCTTGTGAGTTGGGTATTGATTCTTATGGCTCCTAAGCGTGGGAGAGGTGGTGCTAGTGTTGCCAAATTTTAGGCGCTTTGTAGGTATGTTTTCTGCTATCCTTCGTATTTACTTCCATTCAATGTTGACATTGAATATTTTAAGTTTGGGGGTGGTTTGAGTGATTAGTAGTTGTTGTTGTTGTATTTTGTGTTCATGTAGGATGTCATGCTTTGCATATTATTAGTAGTAATTCATGCATTTATGTTCGTGTTATCTACGTTTGTCTCATATAAGACATTCTGTTTTTATTTTTCGTATACCATGTGAGTTCATATTAGTTGCATTTGCATAGCATGTATATTTCATGATCCCTTAGAACGAGCTAATTTTGATTGGTAGGTAGGTGTCTAATTGAGTGTGGTAATGATGAATAGAGGATTGACTTATAGTTTCTATGAAATTGACGTATGTGTTTCAGAAACAAAACTAATTACACAGTCTCATTGGGTGCTTTTGGGCTAGGTTAGGCTTATGCTTGTTTGGATGTTTTGAGATTTAATCACTTGTTTATATTTAGAATTTTCGTTATTCCCTTTATGGCGTAGGAGCACCTAAGTCTAAGTTTGGGGGAAAACAGGGATTTCATGCTAAATTGTAAATAATTATCAATAATTGCTAGATGTCAAATGGCTAGTAGCCGGCTCATATTTATATGAGTAGTCTAGGGTTGGAATTTAGAATTCTCATTCCAGATAGCATATATGAAAAAAAAAAGTAGAAAAAAATAGAAAAAAAAAAGAAAAAAAAAAGAGAAAGAAAAAAAAAAGTCAAAAGTGTCAATTGTTTATATGCAAAATTAACCAGGGTGGGCTCTTTAATACTCGAGTTATTAAGTTCTAGGGGACTTTGTGCCTAGTGACCTAAGGCTTTCTAGTCTGGGATCCACCAACCTAACGCTCGCTACATGGGTATTATTGTATAAGCCTTTCGGGGTCTCATCAATTGCACGGTTAAATAAACATGCTTGTATATATGTGTCATAGTAGTTAGTAATAAAGCATGGATTCCTGTCTAACTTGAACGATGATGGAGGTGTTCCTAGGTTATGAAGTGTTTACAGTCTATTCTATTTATAAACCTGTGATTGTCTTGACGAAGATCATGTATGATTTTGATCTAGTGTTTTGAGTATTTCTGATGAGCATTGCACACACGCACGTTTTTGTTCATGTATTGTTAGTATACGGGAACTTAGTCGAGCTCTATTTGGATTTAGTTGCATTCTCTAAGATATTTGCTTGCTAGTTGGTTTTGGTTAGTTTGAAGGGGATCGCTGCATTTTCATATTAGTTGCATTCATGCATTGCATTGCTATTGCATTGTTTAGTTAGATGGATTTTGTGGGTACATTCGCTATAGGCCCTCACGAGACCTTACTCGTCCACTAGGGCTGCCTAGGGGTTTAAAGAGCTTGTTGCATATGCCAAATGCAACCGTGATCACCTACGGAAGTGGTACTAGTTAGTTAGTTAGTTAGTTGTAATTGTTTATGCTTGAGGACAATCATCGGTTTAAGTTTGGGGGTGTGATAAGTGGATTTATATCCACTTGTAGCGTTCCATATCGGCTTAAATTGATTCACCTGGTCTTAAATTTGTTGTAGTTTTGATGTGTTTTGCTTAGTTGTGTAGATTTACAAGAATGTCGATTATGGGTGATGCTTCTATTGTGTTTGGAAGATAAATTGATTAAAATTCGGATTCTCCGGGAAGGTTGCGCTGTCTACACTGTTTTGGCCATATCTGGAGTTCTAGAAGTCCGTTTTCAGTGATCTTACAGCTCACGCGAAGCTTGGGAGATTTTCTACAACCTTAGGCAGAAATCAGTTGCAGGGACCATGCTGAATAAATTCGCGCGCGTGTTCTATGAGAAGCAAAGCAGAAAAATTCCAGTTTTGCCCTTTTTCTAATTCTAATTGAATTTTAGGTAGTTTCTTGCACCTAAATTGAATTCTAATTGTATTTTTGGGTTTTTCCTTGTTGGGCAAGACTTTTAGAGCCTATTTAAACACATCCTACCATTGTAATTAGAGATATACATATCATTATTTAGAATTACATATCATAGCTTAGATCTGCAAGGGAGAAAAGGAGAGAAGGATTCAACGCTCGTGACAAGCAACGGATCCAGATCTACTTCATCTTTTGTTTTATTCTGGATTCTAGATTTGTTTTCTCAAATCTTTGTTTTATTAATATTACTTCTTTTATTCATAATATCTTGTTTATTATCATGGTTTCACTTGATCCCATGATGACGAGAGGTTTAATTATGAACTAATCGTTGTCATGAGATCCTAATAGATTTGTCTATGTAGCTTAGTAGTTTGTATGCTTTAAAGATTTATGTGTGGTGAATTCTTGATATCCTTGTATGGTTGTGCTTCATGTATTTAGGTGCGTCGCGAACATCTAATATGTTAATCAATTGCTAAACGAGAATGGATCTTGAGATTTAGAACTTGCCATGCTAGCATAGGATAAGTTGATGTATTAACATCATGATTTGTGGCGTAAATAGAGATATTATGCTACCCTATGTGATCTATGTGGATAACTTGTTTTTAAACCTTTATGTTTTCAAATTCTATAGAGATATAAGGTCTAAAAATAATATGTGTCTATTCATCTTCTATCTCTTTTGTGGATGCATGCGTAGTTTGGTATTAGTATACCGAGAGGTAACTTTTACTTGTTTCGTGTTATCCGATCAGATATCAAAACCATCACATGTATTGATTAAAGGTTGCGACTCTAAGTGAAGTAGATAATGAAGTTAGGATTCCATGTTATTCTCATATAAGTAAATCAACTGCTAGAACTTTTAACAGGACAGTGCAAGATGCCGTGAGAGACACGGACGTAATGGCATGTACTTTTTCTCTTAATTCAGTTAGTACAAACGTCTTATTTGATTCTGGGGCAACCAAGTCTTTTATATCGAGGGATTTTGCTCGTAAATTGAAACTTAAGACCCAACCACTAAGGGATTCCTTACAAGTAGAGATAGCCAACAAAGAGATAGTTCCAGTTAATCAGATTCACCCCGATTGGAAATTCAAAATAGGAGGACAATCTTTCTATGTTGATTTGATTCCTTTTAAACTAGGGGAGTTTGATGTCATTTTGGTAATGGATTGGTTGTCTCGCAATAACGCTCAGATAGATTGTAAATGGAAAAAGGTTAAGTTGAAAACCCAGGAAAGAAGGAAATATTGTTTAGAGGGATACGACAGACCCAGAAAATTCTAACCATGGCGCAAACCAAAAGATTGCTACAAAAAGGGAACGAGGCTTACTTAGCTTATGTTATCGACACCCAGAAGGAAGCACCTAAGTTGCAGGACATTCCGGTAGTTAATGAGTTCGAAGACGTGTTTCCACAAGATCTTCCAGGATTACCAGCCGATAGAGTGATCGAGTTTGCTATTGAGTTACCCCCCGGGACGGTGCAAGTTTCAAAGGCCTCGTACCGGTTAGCCCCAGTAGAAATGAATGAGCTAGATAAACAATTATAGGAACTGTTGGATAAGGGTATGATAAGACCCAGTGTGTCACCTTGGGGGGCACCAGTGTTGTTTGTTAATAAGAAAGATGGAAGTATGAGGTTATGCATCGACTACCGAGAGTTGAACAAGCTAACCATAAAGAATAAGTACCTGTTACCCAGAATAGATGATCTGTTTGACCAGCTAAAGGGTGCTGTGTATTTCTCTAAGATTGACTGTAAGAACCCTAATTTTTGTAATATTTTTATATAATATCATATGACATCTTGAATTTGGAACCTTTTGAGTCACCCATGTTGTTTAATGGAATTGATTATCTGAGAAATTATGTTGTTACATTCACTATGTAAGAAAAGGGGAAGATTGCTGAAGGCAAGAGTCTTATTGTTAGTAGGATTTATAAAACTTGGGATTTGAGAGTTATTAGAATGTTAAAAGATATTTAAGGGATTATGACAAGGAGTTATGGATATTCGAGGAATTTACACAATTAAGTACTTAAGAAATTACAAGGGAAATCTCTACGCGACAAAATATTATTACGATGAGTTAATTAAGATACGATGCGAATTAAAGATTAAGTGACAAGCATTGGTGGAGGAATAATGATACAAGGGAAGATATTGCATGCAAGTCCCATGCAACTAGATTGTTAGAAAAGCAAACAAGAAAGGCAAAAGCAACTAGAGGAATAGTAACTAGTTATGGTGCATTGTCCAAGGAGACAAGGAGGCATGGTTGGCCTAGGGAGCTAGTACTAGACTTGCAACATGTGATACAATAATACACATAACCAATACACATCACAATTACTTAGCACTTTATTCAAAATCACCCAAGCAAACCTCTCACTCTCTCTCCCCATTACAAACTCTCGGCCAAGCTAGTAGAGGAGGAAGAAGAAAATTTTTTCTTCCACTTTTCATCACTCACAATTCAAGACAAAAATCCTAGGTCCTCTACACCATATAAGAAAGGTATGCTATGAATTCCAACCCCTTTCATCCACTAGTTTTCAAATTATAAATTGTTGAAGTTTTGTTGAATAGTAACTATGTTTAGTTTTCATTTAGATCTTGAGTTGTAAGGATTGTAGGAGCTCATCCAAGGTGTTCTTAAGACTTGTAAGGCATACCCAAGGCTCCTAGATACTCAAGAAGGTAAAAAAGCCTAACCCCTCTTGGCCATGAATTATTTGTGGTGTTTAGTGTTAGATCCATGGATGTTAGTGTGAATCTTGGACATATAAATTATGGATGATGTAGATCTTGAGTTTAAATGTTGTGGTTGTGATTTTTAAGCTTGTGGTTAGTGTATGTAACTCCATGTATGCTATAGAGTATGATCTTGGTGGTTAGATGATGGTTGTGATGTTTATATAAGATTCTTTAATGGTTAAGTGGTAAAAGCATGCTGTGTAATTTTCCAGGAACTTGTACTGTCTTGTAGGAGGGTTTGGAACCCCTAAATCTTGTCCCCTGAAGTCCTAATATATATTGTTGGAAAGGTATTTGAATGTAGTTTCCAGAAATATAAGGTTCATGACTTCAGGTACTAACGATATTGTTAAGGTACTAACGAACGACTATTGATTATGTATAGATCATTCCACTCCGCAAGCTCGACCACCCCAACCTCACCAAGGCAAGTTTACTTTTCAAAACTTACATATATAAGGACTTTCACTGTTGTGTTTGTAGTTTTTAATCGTATCATATGCTTATGCTTATTGTGGTTATGATGAAAAATTGAGATATATGCACATATATGTTTGTACCCCTTGAACTTAGAATGAAATTTTTTCTCGGACAACGACTCTAGCAATGGAGGTCGTAGCGGTCCAAATATACCATTGACCGGGGAGCGGTGTATTTTTATATCGTGATTAAGTTGCGAAAACCCGAAGGGTCATTCGGGAAGTATCGTATACTTAAGTAATTATTTTTATATTATCATAAATACTCAAAAATACCTATCTTGGATTAAAAGCTTATTTAATTAAATAATTATTTTATTAATTATTAATATTAAATCTTAAAATATCATTTATTAATTATTGTTCATTATTTTAAAGGCAAAGCTAATCCAAGATACCTTTATCACTTTCAAACTCGAACTCTTTCGAACTCAAAACATTTTCGAAAACCCCCGGTCAGGTTTTGCTCCTTGTACGATTTCAAGAATCATCGGCCGACTACTACTCAGCTTTCACTCAAAATAAAGTTTTTAAAAGAAAAAGAAAAAGGGACTCTGGCAGGTGTGGGAATCGTTGACGAACGATTCCCGGGATGTGTAAGCGGCCGTGAGCCAGGCGATCCATCAATTATTATTCCGGCCCAGGTGTTGCCGAAGGATGATTACAGATGTAGTTTTCATCGAGGGTGATTACGGAAGTAGTTTTCACCCGAGGATAGTTACGGATGTAGTTTCTATCCTTCTACCGGTAGAGAAGACCCGCAGATTATTGGACCTGGATGTGGCGACTGATCATTGTCAATCCCTGTCAGGTTTTTATGTTTTCTTCCAGTCCCATCCTCCACTTTGGAAAAAAAATACTCAAACACTGCTTATTGGGCCTAAGTGCCAAGTTGCCGATAGTGTGGTTTTTGATAAGAAAAATATTGACATCGTGTAGTATCTAGAACTGCAAGATTTTCTATAAAGATTGGCACGTGTTAATGCACTCTTGCAATTATTTCAAAGAATGAAATGTTTTTGAATGAGAAACCTTCTAAGCTAATGGAAGGAAAGAGGTTAGCAATGATGTATTCCCTGTACAGTATGTTAACCGTAGAGTGTTTTGCCGAAAATGATATACTCATACGTATATATATTTTCAAACTTGAGATATATTGAAATAAGAACCTTATAAAGGGTTCATATGTTATTCTTAAAGTTCCTTAGTGAGTATAAACTCCTTAGTGGGTCGGTTAACTCTGCACCAGTAAAAGAGGAGTAGAAGATTTACCCCGGAGATGATTTAGTTCCTGACAAATACTACAGAGTAAGTCTGATAGGTTTTCAACTGTAATAGTAAGACTTGTCTTCAAGTGTAGTTGTATCAGTGGAAGTGCGTAAGACTCTGAATTGTACAGATGAATTGTAATATTTAGTGTTACTTTTGATTATCGTTTCTGAGGCTCTAACTTGTTTGTGCGTAAGATTGAGGTCTGGATGGATGTATTGTTGAGTTGTAGAGATAATACAGGTATGATATGGTTGGATGGTGATGTGATGACCTGAATCTTTGACCTCAGATTTGGGGGTGTCACATTGACCTGAGAACCGGATATCACCAACTGAAGATTAAACCCGAAGGTTTCCCAAAGACTGCATTCCGTACCAGATATGGATATTATGAGTTCTTGGTGATGTCATTTGGATTGACCAATGCCCCAGCAGCTTTCATGGATTTGATGAATAGGGTGTTCAAAGAGTATTTGGATAAATTCGTTATAGTTTTCATTGATGATATTCTCATCTACTCAAAGACTGAGGCAGAACACGCCAAACATTTGAGGATAGCCTTAGAGATACTCAGAAAAGAGTAGTTGTATGCCACATTCTCGAAGTTTGAGTTCTAGAAAAATGAGGTGCAGTTCTTAGGACACGTGATCAATAGGGAAGGAGTGTTGGTAGACCCCTCCAAGATAGAGGCAGTTTCAAAGTGGGAACGACCAACCACTCCAACAGAGGTAAGGAGCTTCATCGGACTGGCAGGGTATTATAGAAGATTTGTTCAAGATTTTGCAAAGATCGCAGCTCCGTTAACCCGATTTACCCGCAAAACTGAGAAATTTGAATGGACCAAAAAATGCGAGAAGAGTTTCCAAGAGCTACAGAAGAGATTAGTGATAGCCCCGGTGTTGGCGTTGCCTGATGGAAAAGGAGATTTTATGATTTACAGTGACACTTCGCATAAAGGATTAGGATGCGTGCTTATGCAGCACGGTAAGGTAATTGTGTACGCGTCAAGACAGCTGAAGGAATATGAGATTTGATATCCCACTCATGATCTAGAGTTAGTAGCAATAGTTTTCACATTAAAGATTTGGAGGCACTATCTGTATGGAGAGAAGTGCGAGATTTACACTGACCATAAGAGCCTCAAGTACATCTTTACTCAGAAAGAGCTTAACATGCACCAGAGAAGATGGTTAGAGTTAATCGAGGATTATAATTGTGAGATTCGTTATCACACGGTGAAGGCCAATGTGTTGGCTGACGCCCTTAGTAGGAAGGAGAAACTTAAAATGATAACCTCAGAAGAAGAATTGGGGAGAGACTTCGAGAAGCTGGAAATCGAGGTCAGGATACCAGGAGATGGTCAAGGGAGGTTGATGGAAATTTGAATCCAACCTCCATTATTGGAAAAGATTATGCTATGTCAAGAACGGATAATGGAGGAAGAAGAGAACTCAAAGGAAGAGATAATGACCGGAGAAAAAATTAAGTGTGAAAGAGATAAAGAAAGGATCATGAGATACGCATCAAGGATATGGATCCCAAATGTGCAAGAACTAAAGGATGAAATTCTATATGAGGGACACAACTCAAGGTACTCAGTGCACCCCAGTAGTACCAAGATGTATAGGGATTTGAAAGAATACTACTGGTGGCCTAACATGAAAAAGGACGTAGCGGAGTGGGTAAGCAGATGCTTGATCTGCCAACGAGTGAAAACAGAGCACCAGAGACCCAGTGGACTTTTATACCCCTTAGAGATTCCCGAATGGAAATGGGAACACATAGCCATGGATTTCGTAGTAGGTTTACCAAGGACGAAAGCTAATCACGACGCCATATGGGTAATTATAGACCGACTAACGAAGTCAGCTCACTTTCTTCCGATCAATGAAAGATACACTATCGACAGACTAGTGGATATCTACTTAAAAGAGATAGTGGTTCGACATGGAGTCCCAGTCGCCATAGTATCCGATCGAGATCCTAGATTTAACTCCAGGTTTTGGAGAAGCTTTCAAGAATGTGTAGGAACCAGGCTAAACATGAGTACAGCCTATCACCCCTAGGCAGACGGGCAAAGTGAAAGAACCATCCAAATGCTAGAAGATATGTTGAGAGTCTATGCTATAGACTTTAAAGGAAATTGGGATGATCACTTGCCATTGATTAGTTTTCCTACAATAATAGCTTTCATTCAAGCATTGGAATGCCGCCTTACGAGGCCCTTTATGGAAAAAAATTGTAAGAACCCCAAATTTTGGATATAATTAAAACTTTTTATTAAGTAATGATAAAATGAGGAACAATGATTGTAATGAATGGATATTACTTTGGACAATGATCTTGATGCATTGGTATATTGTCAGAATAGAGTAATTCGATGGTTGAGGACCTAGATAAGAATAATCTACCATCCAGGAAGGAGCTAATGGATCCTTGAAGGGAAATGAGTACGTGCATAGTGTTTCCCGTACGTGCATAGTATTTCCCGTACGTGCATAGTATTTCCCGTACGTGCATAGTGTTTCCTGTACGTGCATAGTAATTTTGTGGATGTATAGTGATTTTTGAGGTTTAAGAAATTTTTCATGCCACCTATGTACGAGACATGGTATGGATATTTCGAAGTCATATTAGTAATCTACAAGGTAAATAAGTGTATGTAAACGCGATCGGAATTCAGAAATTCCAAACTTTATTTTTATGGAAAATTGGATCGAGCAGTGAAGAGCATGTCAATGCGAACAAGAAAAGAGAATTATTATATCAAGGATTTTATTTTTATTAAATACGATTTAAGGATTTAGAACAAAAACCTTCGAGTTAGAAAAACGAGCGTTCTAGAAATCGCTAGAATTTTTAAAACGAGATTAAGCGATCAAACAAACGCTTAATGAGCTTTAAAATACAACACAACACAGATATATTACATGCAAGATCAGCTCATGCAAGTCATAAGAGGATTAAGTGTGAAACAAATCAAGAACAAGTGGATTCATGAGGTGTTTGATCAAGAACAAGCCAACAATGCACCTTGTTACTCTTTTTCTTTCTAACCACAAATCTTTGGCACATGGATTGAGGGGTGACAAGGCTGGTTACATCTGATCCTTGGCAAGGGAAATATCATAGAAACATATCATTTATCAATTGAAACAAAGTGGGAGAGAAAAGCCAAGCAACTCCATCTCTCTCCATTTTCTTCAAACTGCCCAGCAAGAACCACCATGAAATAAAAATTCATATCTCCACTTCTACCCATTCATAGATCACCAAATTTTAACCATAGCTTCCTCAATATATGTAGAGTATTCGTTCAAAATTTCATAATTTTTGAAGATCGTTTGGATAGGTAAATAAATTCAAGAAAATCACCCTGTTTTTCCCCTCAAGAAACAAGACTTCGAATTTTTTGGAATTTTTAGATTTCCAAACCAAGCTTCCACTCCTTGTTTGATCATCAAATTTTTATGGTGAGTCCTATATTTCATAAAAGCAATCTCCTAAAAATTTCAAGTCCAAACTCCTTTGTTTCCATTTTCAAAAAAATCATGAAAGAGGAGGATGAATAGTGTTTCATGAACTAATCTTTGATTTTTTTTGTTTTCATGGTTGATCTTAGCTACCCTAAGGCTATCCAAGGACTATAACAAGCTTTGTAAGGCTAGTACATACTCTCAAGAAGGTATAACACTCTTGAAACCCTAGATCAACTTTAAGTTTATGGATGTTTTTGATGAGCTAAGCTTGGTTATGATGTTAGCATGATTATAAGCATAATTAGTAAGTGATTTAGTTGAGCAAGAAAGCATGTTAATTATTGTGGTAAACTGGTATGATCTGGACTTGATGATGTTCATAATCATGTGATAAGTTGTGTGGATGCCCGGTGTGGCTTGGTTGGATTGTTATAATTTTTGGAACGTTCGATATATAGCCGTCGTAATGCCGAAATTTCGTTAACCTTAAGAAAAACAACTTGGACAGTAGATGTAACTCACTGCCTAGCTTTGCAATCTGCCATGATAGGATAGGTAATGTTCTAAGCTTCGTTTTGATATAAAGATCACGTGAAACGGACTTACGGTTTAGGATTTATGACCAAATTACTAAAAGTAGTTCGAATCCGTAAACGAAAGTTCATAACTGTAATTGAACCCTCGTAAACTATGTAACGTCATGGCGAATCTTGGTAAATAAATACTAGAGGTAAAAAGGAAGGCGTGAAAGAAAACCGTATGTCAAAAAGATCATTTTTCGATTTATTAAAAATGTTCGAGTCGAGGTTAAACGCGAACGAACCCCTAAAAGACGACTCTTTTATAACTTCGGTAAAACACTTAGAAAACGGGCGATAAAACTCGGAGTATAATATTGGTTCGTAACGATCAACCTTAGAACTCATATGACTTAAGTAGGTCCCAAGTATAAATGCAGTGACATGTCGTATTAACGAACGAATGTCGGGTCGGATCAGTGATAATAAGTAATCCACTAAAGGGGCTATAACGAGATAACTCGAGAACGTGTTTCGATTTAAGTATAACTTAACTTTTAATATGTTAAGTGATTAATCCCGAATGCCTTGGCTATTTATAGATCACCAAGCTGAACCGGGACCCGCTACCACTACCCCTTACCGTACTCGACTACCAGGCAAGTTTTAATTCCCTTCTTTTAGGCTGTTGTTGTGATTGAATAAATATATATATATGATTGCTGATATACATATGCCATTGCATGCATGCCTACTTTCAAGTTGAATTGATATACTTGTTCCCTGAATGTTATTGTTGGCTTATAAGCTAGATAGTTATACATCAGTTATAAGCCGGTTATTGTAAGACCCTCATAGAAGGGCGTATACATCTTATTCATCAAAAATAGACCGGGAGTCAATATTCCTTGATATATCGAGATTACCTCGGAGGAAAATATTTAAGTAAATATTTTCCATTATTCAGGCGACGAATATTATTTGAATATTCGTTCGAGATTATTTATTTAATGATCCTTACTTCAAATAATTATTTGAACGTAATCATTCGACGAATAATATTTGTCAATATTCATTCAGAGTCGAATTGATTATCGAATATTATTTCGAATATTCTTCTAAAGATGAGACTACTAAATGAATATTATTTGGATATTCTTTTAGAATATTATTTTATTAAATAAATATTACTTTTGAATATTCATTTAAGATATTAAATACTTGATGAATATTATTTTAATATTCATCTGAAGCTTGATTTAATTATCGAATATTATCTCGAATATTCCTTAAAGCTTGGATTACTAAGTGAATATTACTTGATATTCATTTAGAATATTATTCATTAAATGAATATTACTTTATCAATATTCATTTAAATTCCTAATTAATTATGAATATTATTTTGAATATTCATCAGGGTTCTATTTAATCACCGAATATTATTTTAAATATTTTAAATATTCCTTTCAGGACTTATTAAGTAATGAATAACCTCGATAAGGTTTATCTTCTTCGATTATTACAGAAAATATTTCGGAGTCATATTATTATTAATCTTATATCAAGAAAGGTTCTCAGACATCATTCTTCTTTGAGTCTATCCCCTTAATAATAAGGGAACCTTACTTGGAAAATGTTATTTATCTTGTCGACTTCCCGGTCATAAAGTATTTCCCTTCACCCGCAACTCGGGTGCTGTTGACTTATTAAGTCGTTGCTTACCTTCTCATCTTTCGAGGGGTAAGATTACTGGAACAAGTTGATATCCGTTACCAAGTAATAGCTTGGGAGTTATTGGTAAATTTTCCTTTCCAACTAGATACGACTACTTTGTGGAGTCTTATCAACAAGTATTATACTTGGGGAAAGGGGGACGAACGTTATATTCAGAATCATGAATTCTATTTGAACTAGGAGTCGTGTAAGAGGCCGAGTAGCGCCGGTCCATCCCCTTGGCCCAACCGTTGGCCGGGGAGAGCTAGTAAGGCGGTATACAAGTAAAGCCGTCAGTTCTTCCTTCTACCGGTAGTAAATCTAAATTGAGCTGTACGATCTCAACTGATCATCAAGATTGGAACAGCGGGCGCGGTGAATACTCCATCGTTGGTTCATCATCCAAATTCATTTATTTCCTGCAACATGATTACTGTTGGCAGAGTTGGAAAAGAGTCATAACTGGAATTGCAACCTTTTTCTTGCAAGTTCCTCTTCTTAATAACAATAAGAATATCTCGCTTACTTTGATGTAGCAGATATTTCTTCAAACAAATACTTTAAGTTACCTTGTAACTTCATCGTTCATATTATACTGGCATCATTTCCGTAAACGCATGGCATATGGTTTGAAAGATACTTTTGAACTGTTATACATTATTGTTCAGTTATATATTATTGTTGGTGGGCTATTGCTCACCCTTGCTTTATTATTATATCACAACAACAGTTAGACCAGATGACTCGCACAAGGCGCACTCGACGCGGGCGAGGACGATGAGACTACCAGAGCTGAAGAAGAAGCTATTGGTAGGGTATATTTATTCTTTCAGTACCAAGAATATGGTCTAGTATGACTTATGTAAATGGATGGCAAAGAGTATGTATTATATCGAAATTCTTTTGGATTGTAAGAACTCATAATGTGATTAATAAAAATTTGAGTGTTACTCTGATTTCATCTCTGGGACTATAACGGGTGTGTTTTATATTATTGTGTTGGGTTATAGAGACGTAATTTATTTTATGTTAAGGAAAGTTCAAGTGTTGTGGACAGAATTGGAAACCGTAACCACCGGATCCCGGACCCCGGATCTGGGGGTGTTACAAAAATGCCGATCTCCCCTATATTGGGATGAAGTTGGAGAGCGAAAGATGCTCGGGCCTGAAGTGGTCCAACGGACTAAAGATGTAGTGGATCTAATAAGAGGATGGTTGATAGCAGCCCAAGATCGACAAAAGAAATACGCTGATCTAGCTCGAAAAGGCAAGGAATATGAAGTTAGAGACCTAGTGTTTTTAAAGGTATCTCCTTGGAAAGGTTTGATGAGGTTTGGGAAGAAAGGAAAACTGAGTCCTAGGTATATTGGACCATTTGAGATCTTAATACTCATCGGAGAACTAGCTTACGAACTAGCATTACCCCCAAATCTGCAACAAGTCCACAATGTGTTTCATGTTTCGATGTTGAGGAAATATAATCCGGATGCCAAGCATATAGTAGAATATGAGCACGTAGACATGCAACCAGACCTAACCTATGTGGAGCAGCCTATGGAAATCATAGATCGAAAAGAACAAGTCATTACGCCATAAGTGGCCTATTGTTACTCTCGCGTAATGTTACAATAGGCCCTAAATTCGTTACAATAGGTCTATTGTAACAGTTGGGGGCGTTACAACAAGTGCCAATTGTAACCCTTTTACCCTCTATTGTAACACGGGACCCATCTGACACGGGACTTGTGTGGGGCCCACCTGACACATGGCATGTGGGGGCCCACTATCTATTGCAACACTGTAACATATCTAATGTAACTCTAAATAAGATTATAATGTAACACTACAATTGACAAGTGTAACAACAGATGGACATGCATATGCAACACTACAATAGGCAAATGTAACACTATAAATAAAATTTTTAAAATAATTGCCTTGTATATACAACATTCCCATTAATAACAATTACAAGTTCAAAACAATATTCAATCCAAAAGTAACCATTTCAAGTTTAAACCAAAATTCAATCCAAAAGTAAGCAATACAAGTTCTCCTTCCTTCAACCACAACCACACTAAACCACTTCAACCACCACCATCTTATTAACTAATTACTAGACAAGCCTATATACTCAATTATCAATGGTCATTAGGATTATATCATCAAACAAATCAAATGTCTCTGATGCTGATTGAAGAAGTGAAATCAAAGTGGTTGATTCTGTAATGTGTGTCAACTGCTGAAGACATTTTACAATCTGAAAGGTGCTTGAGCTTTCTAAGCTATTGGATATTTCATCCATGAAGAGAACCTTTGGTGGGCCAATTATCATGTCCCATGGTAATTGAAATAATCATATGTAACGCTGTCCTTAGAAACAGAAATGTAGATAAACTTATCAGTAGTCAATTACCTGAGTTTTCTACATATCCTTGAACTTTTTTTGCAGATAAAACCCAGATCAACAGTTTGCATTTCTTTCAGTATTACTTCAGCAACCTAAAACATGAGATTTGTACAAACCGAAGTTGTCAGAAAAAGGAAAAAAGAAGAGAAAGTTCACCATTTACAAATCTGAGTTTAAATCTAGTGGAATACACTATAAATGTGGAAGTCGTAGTTTATTAACATTTAACAAAGTTTCAATAATAGAATAATCTAGCCTCCAAAACCAAACCCAAAATGATTAAATGGGAAATATTAAGGTGGAGAATGCATAATAGAAATTGAAATGGTTGTGGTTACTCATCAGAAAGTAACTCTATTACTGTTATTTAAAGCAATTAGAGAGAATCTTATATTTTCTTTACTAAATAACCATTGTGCTGGACAGTTAGGGAAACAAACAAAATAATAATCCATAGCACATCCTGATCTGATATCATAATGATGCTACGAACATAATCATTGAAGTTTTCTCAGTCTTGGTCCCAAAGTAGAAGCGTACTTTTACCATTTTAACGGAAATGATGACAAGATGTAACAACCGTCTTTCTATCCCAAAATGGAAGCCATAAACTTTTACTTTCTTTTAAAACACTCAAATGATGAAAAGATTCAACAACCATCTTCCAATCCCATAATGCAATTAAAAACTTGTTCAAACCTATGACCTTTTCATGGACAGGGAAGGGACTCACATTTACAACTAGGCTATCCTTGAATCCTTACTCAATCTCAATCGATTTTACAACACAACAAATGCACAATACCTAACCTTCCAACCGCAATTCAACATAATTAATGCCACCCATTAATGAATATATAATTGATTTAACAAGAAACACAAAATTTAGCATATAGAGGACAAATTTAGCTATGAAATTTATATACAAACCAAGTTCCATAAGAAGTGCGAAAAAAATGACAAGTAGCAAGATTGATAAACATCCACACCCAAAATTTGAAACTTTTACATATCAAAAACTATATTCATGGGAAATACCTGTCGGTGAAGAGCATCCCAACACAAAAAGAACCAATATGTTGGTATCAGTATAGATAAATAAAAATAAAAAAGAAACGAATATGTTGGTATCAGTAGAGACACAATATACATAGATACAATATGTTGGTATCAGTATAGATATATAGTGTTAGAAATAATTGATGTGAATATTAATCAGTGTTTAAGTGTTTCAGTGAAAAATCAGAGTTTAGCTGGAAGCGGTCAGAGTTTAGTTAAACGCTGACAGATGGAAGCTCGACAGAGTTTGTTAAACTCTGTCTAGAGGCAGCGTCTACTGGTCAATAGTTTTTGAAGATTTATTATGGAAGCAATATCTTTGAAGATTGGATAGCTGTCAAAGAGATTGAGTTGACTAAGGAGACGTGTAGCAATCGTAATTGATATCAATTGTATAGCAGCTATATATCTTATAAATACAGTTAGGTTAACCCTAGAAGGGTATCGATCATTGTGAAACATTATTCATTATAACCTAAGCAGCTCTCTGTGATAATTTACATCACTGAGAGAGGAGTTATTAATTCCAAACAGTTTTTAATTATTTAAACACATATTTTATTGTTAATCTCTCATACGATCTTGATTATAATTGTGTATTCGGACTGATATTTAAACACAGAGGCATGATAGGGTCTCTTCTTTATCTAACAGCTAGCAGGCCTGATATTATGTATGCAACTTGTCTCTGTGCAAGGTTTCAGGCAGATCCCAGAGAACCACATCTAACAGATGTGAAGAGGATTTTTAAGTATCTCAAGGGAACCATAACCTTAGGTCTGTGGTATCCTAGAGAATCAGATTTCAAGCTACTTTGTTACTCTGATGCAGACTTTGCAGGCTGCAAGATAGACAGAAAAAGCATTAGTGGAAGTTGTCAATTTCTAGGTGATAGACTTGTTTCTTGGTACAACAAGAAACAGAAATCAATTTCAACATCTACAGCTGAAGCAGAGTATATTGCTGCTGGTAGCTGTTGTGCACAGATTCTGTGGATAAAGAATCAATTGCTGGATTATGGATTGAGGTATAGTAAAATACCTATTTACTGTGATAATCAAAGTGCTATTGCTATGACAGGTAATCCAGTACAGCATTCAATGACCAAGCACATCAGCATAAGGTACCACTTTATCAGAGAACATGTAGAGGAAGGGAATATTGATTTCATTTTGTGTCTATAGAACAACAGCTTGGAGATATTTTCACCAATCCTTTGAGTGAAGCTGTTTTTACAAGGCTGGTAAATGAACTAGGAATGGTCTCTGGTTTTGACTAGAGATATTGGTTAGACTCAAAATTTTACTTATGTAATGTGTTGTTCATAATTCTGTGGTATGTTAACTGCTATATGAACTCTGTTGTTAAACTCTGCTATGCAAACTCTGTTCGTTAACTGTTAAACTCTGATAGCATGCTCTGTAGATCATACACTGTTGACATATTGGATAAACTCTACGAAACTCTGATAATGTTTTTGTCTGAATGTTAACACCAATGAAGAAATTTGTATGAAGCATGATTCTCAGTAATTAATCATGAATCCTTCTAAGTTATTTGTGATCTAATCTAAGATTGTGTAGAAAATTAACACAGCATGATATTGTTTTCATATTTATAGCATCTCTTAGTTTATTTATCCTAAACTTTGAGTCTGTAAATACTGTGTGCATTGCCTCTGATGAATAATTTCTGATGTTGATGAGCTCTAAACTCTGTTAGTTATACACTGTTAAGTTAGATTCAGTTATTAGTCTACCCCCAAAGCAAATTTATATAGACTGTTAGAACTCCTTTGAGATTATGTTGGTGTCTAGAACGACCCAGGAACTTGCTGGTATATAGTAAGGGCTAAAATTCTCTAATTTTTGGTGACTAGTCAAAGACTAGGAAGACCCAGGAACTTATCAAAATGATAAGGGCTAAAATTATAAAATTTTTGGTGACTAGTTCCAACCTATGATTACTGGAGAAACAAAAAAAAAAATTAGACGGGGGGTATAAATTAATTAAATGTTACTGTATGTAAGTCATTTACTACAGATTTTAGCATTCATCATTCATTCAGTGTTTACTATGAGAGTTTGTGCATTAAGTGTTTACTGATTTACTTTATGGATTTTATGAAAAATTAGATGCTCTAAAATTTGAATTGGTAAACTCTGCTATACACACACATATATTCACACCTGTGCAGTTTTTGATAGGATTTAAGTCTAAGTGCAGGCAATCTCAAACTCTGACTAAGTAGGATGATACTGAAGATGGAGGAGCATGAGCAAATGACAAAGGGAAAAGATTAAGAGCTGATCAAAGTCTGAGATCTAGCAAGTCTTCTAAGTCAAAGTCAGGGTACTTCAAACACCAGGAGTTTATCATTCACTGAAAATCCATTGACTGATGAAGAATTGGCTGCTAAGTTATTTCTGGAAGAAAATCAAGAAGGAGTTACTATTGATGACATTAAAGCTAAAGAAAAGAATCTACAAGAAGAACATCAGAAAGCTTTAAAGTCTGGAAAGTTTAAGAAGAAAGAAAAAGCTCCTAGGCCTGTTCTTAAAGGCATTGTGATTAAAGAAAATGTTGGTGCTGATCAAAGATCTCAAGTATCTAAGAAACAAACAGAAGCTGAAGCTAGATTGAAGCTAAAAGGCATTGCTAAAGAAGGAGAAGATTCAAAGAAAGTGAATACAACCTCTGTTGCTACACAAGTTGTACAGAGACCTTTATCTACTCAGATGCAAATGGTTTTTGGAAAACCAACACTTCATGATCCAACTCTGATGACTGGAGGTACTACTACTGATTTTCTACATGGTAGAGCTTTAACTGGTAAGCAAGGTCGAGATAAATCTGGATTGGGCTCTCATAAAGAAGTCAGAATGAATACTGGTCCTCGAGATCCTTCATCATTGGCTGTTCCAGGTCTTGGTGTTACTCAAGAGAGTTTAGACAGACTGGAATCAGTTCAGTTGATTCATCAAAGAAGTTTGGACAAAGATTTTCTATTGTATTTCATGGAAGATGGTACTGTGTACAAAATTGGTGAGCATGATCTTGATTTGAAGCTATGGGAGGAATTAGAATATGTTCTATATCTCTTCAAGGTGAAAAATCAAAGGACTCAACAAGCTACAAATGTGCTAAAGAAGAAGATTCTGCATAATTTAGCAGTCAGAGGTATGAGATACAACAGTCAATATGTCCCAAAGTACAGAGATTATCATGGGAATATTGTTGAGATGAAGAAGGGTAGTGCTAAATTGAAGAAAGACCTGGGTATAATAGTTCTTGATTTTAACTCAAAGTCAGCAAAAGCACAGTTCATCAGACTGGGGAATGAGATGAGAGAAACAAAATCTATGATCTGAGGTCTGCTATCTATCGAACTGGTGAAGATGATCCTAAACTGAAGGAGATTAAGGAAGTTATGCAGACAGAACTTGAGAATGCAGAACGAAGATTGCTTATAGACTATCTCAGATCAACACCAGATGTTAAGGAAATTAAAGATTAAAACTCTGTAAGAATTTTCTTGTTTACTATAGATTTTGTTAAGTAGAAGTTAAACTCTGTTTGTATATTAAACACTGTATTTGTTTATTTGTTTTGACATCATCAATTATTGTTAAACTTGTGCATTTTTGCTAAAGAACAAGTTGGGGGAGATTGTTAGAAATAATTGATGTGAATATTAATCAGTGTTTAAGTGTTACAGTGAAAAATCAGAGTTTAGCTGGAAGTAGTCAGAGTTTAGTTAAACGCTTACAGAGGGAAGCTCGACAGAGTTTGTTAAACTCTGTCTGGAGGCAGCGTCTACTGGTCAACAGTGTTTGAAGATTTATTATGAAAGCAATATCTTTGAAGATTGGATAGTTGTCAAAGAGATTGAGTTGACTAAGGAGACGTGTAGAAATCGTAATTGATATCAATTGTATGGCTAATTTATAGGAGTATCAATTATCAATTGTATAGTAGATGTATATCTTATAAATACAGTTAGGTTAACCCTAGAAGGGTATCGATCATTGTCAAACATTATTCATTGTAACCTAAGCAGCTCTCTGTGATAAATTACATCACTGAGAGAAGAGTTATTAATTCCAAACAGTTTTTAATTGTTTAAACACATATTTTATTGTTAATCTCTCATACAATCCTGATTATAATTGTGTATTCGGCCTAACATATAGAGACAATTAAAATGATGTTGTTTGAGGAGTGCACGTAAGGTGTTTGATGATATGTCTGGGAGAGATTTTGTAACACCCCAAGATCCGGGGTCAGGGAATCTGGTGGTTACGGTCTTACATCCATTCATAATACTTGACTTGAGTCCACAATAAATAAATCACAGGCTGTGACCCCACAATAATATCCACTCACACACACAACAGTTATAGTCCCAGAGATGAAATTGAAATAAGTCCATAATATCAGAGTTTACGAATAAAAGTTATTACAAGCCAAATGATATGTTTAAAGGTTTTGCCGTTGATTAACGTTAATGTTACATATAAATAGACTAATAAACAAAAGCTGCCTATCTATGCTACCTCAGCAATGGCAGCAAGGACATCAGCGGGTAGTCCTCGAACGGCGGTAACCTGCTTGCGCCGAGTGCGCCTGACGCGGGCCATCTGTCCTAGCTGTTGTTGTGACATAATATGAACAAAGCAAGGGTGAGCGAAAGCCCACCAGCAATAATATAACTGAGCAGTGATACATATATACAGCAGTTCAAAATATCCTTTGAAATCATATGCCATGCATTAATGAAGTTATTTCCAGTATAATATAAAGGATGAAGTTACCAGGTAACTCAAAGTATTTGTTTGTAGAAATATCTGCTACATCAAAACTAAGCGAGATATTCTCATTGTCATTAAAAAGAGGAACTTGCATGAAAAGATTGCAATTCCAGTTATGAACACTTTTCCAGCTCTGCCAACAGTAATCATGTTGCAGGAAATAAATAAGTTTGGATGATGAACCAATGATGGAGTATTCACCGCGCCCGCTGTTCCAACCTTGATGATCAGTCGAGATCGTACAGCTCAAATTAGATTTACTACCGGTAGAAGGAAGAACTGACGGCTTTATTTGTATACCGCCTTACTAGCTCTCCCCGGCCAACGGTTGGGCCAAAGGGGATGGACCGGCGCTACTCGGCCTCTTACACGACTCCTAGTTCAAATAGAATTCATGATTCTGAATGTAACGTTCGTCCCCCTTTCCCCAAGTATAATACTTGTTGATAAGACTCCACAAAGTAGTCGTATCTAGTTGGAAAGGAAAATTCACCAATAACTTCCAAGCTATTGCTTGGTAACGAATATCAACTTGTTCCAACAATCTTACCCCTCGAAAGATGAGAAGGTAACCAACGACTTAATAAGTCAATAGCACCCGAGTTGCGAGTGAAGAGAATACTTTATGACCGGGAAGTCGACAAGATAAATAACATTTTCCAAGTAAGGTTCCCTTATTATTAGGGAGATAGACTCAAAGAAGAATGATGTCTGAGAACCTTTCTTGATATATGCTTAATAATAATATGACTCCGAAATATTTTCTGTAATAATCGAAGAAGATAAACCTTATCGAGGTTATTCTAAGTATGGAATAAATATTCAGAAAATATTTATTGAATTAAAATATTTTACAGAATATTTAGGAATATAAAAGAATACCTTTAATCAGAGTATTTCTCAAATAATCCTTGAAGAAATATCGAGAGAATATTTATTGCATAATTAAATATTCAAATGAATATTCAAAATAATATTCATTAATTAATAAGACCTGAAAGGAATATTTAAAATATTTAAAATAATATTCGATGATTAAATAGAACCCTGGATGAATATTCAAAATAATATTCATAATTAATTAGGAATTTAAATGAATATTGAAAAAGTAATATTCATTTAATGAATAATATTCTAAATGAATATTAAGTAATATTCATTTAGTAATCCGAGCTTTAAAGGAATATTCGAGATAAGACTCGATAAATAAATCAAGCTTCAGATGAACATTAAAATAATATTCATCAGGTAATTACTATCTTAAATGAATATTCAAAAGTAATATTCATTTAATGAATAATATTTAAAATGAATATCCAAATAATATTCGTTTAGTAGTCCAACCTTTAGAAGAATATTCGAAATAATAATCGATAAATAATTCGACTCTGAATGAATATTAAAAAAAATATTATTCGTCGAATAGTTATGTTCAAATAATTATTTGAAGTAGGGATCGTTAAATAAATAATCTCGAACGAATATTCAAATAATATTCGTCGCCCGAATAATGGAAAATATTTACTTAGATATTTTCTTTCGAGGTAATCTCGATACGTCAAGAAATATTGACTCCCGGTCTATATTTGATGAATAAGATGGATACGCCCTTCTATGAGGGTCTTACAATAACCGGCTTATAATTGATACGTTAGCTATCTAATTTATAAGCCAATAAACAATCAGGGAACAAGCATAACGATATAACTTGAAAGTAGGCATGCATGCTATGGCATATGTATAACAGAAAACATATATATATATATATATATATATATATATATATATATATATATATATATATATATATTCAATCACAACAACAGCCTAAAAGAAGGGAATTGAAACTTGCCTGGTAGTCGAGCACGATAAGGGGTAGTGGTAGCGGGTCCCGGGTCAGCTTGGTGATCTATAAATAGCCAAGGCATTCGGGATTAATCACTTAACATCTTAAAAGTTAAGTTATACTTAAATCGAAACACGTTCTCAAGTTATCTCGTTATACCCCTTTTAGGGGATTCCTTTTTATCATTGATCCGACCCGACATTCGTTCGTTAATACGACATATCACTGTACTTATACTTGGGACATACTTAAGTCATACAAGTTCTAAGGTCGATCATTACGAACCAATATTATACTCCGAGTTTTATCGCCCGTTTTCTAAGTGTTTTACCGAAGTTATAATAGAGTCGTCTTTTAGGGGTTCGTTCGCGTTTAACCTCGACTCGAATATTTTTAGTAAATCGAAAAACGATCCTTTTGACATACGGTTTTCTTTCACACCTTCCTTTTTACCTCTAGTATTTATTTACCAAGATTTGTCATGACTTTACATATTTTACGATGATTCAATTTCAGTTACGAATTCTCGGTTACGGTTTCGAAATACTTTTAGTAAACCGGCCGTAACTCCTAAACCGTAAGTCCGTTTCACACGTTCCTTATACCAAAACGAAGCTTGGAAAATTATCTATCCTATCATGGCAGATTGCAAAGCTAGGCAGTGAGTTACATCTACTGTCCAAGTTGTTTTTCTTAAGGTTAACGAAATTTCGGCATTACGACGGCTATATATCGAACGTTCCAAAAATTATAACAATCCAACCAAGCCACACCGGGCATCCACACAACTTATCACATGATTATGAACATCATCAAGTCCAGATCATACCAGTTTACCACAATAATTAACATGCTTTCTTGCTCAACTAAATCACTTACTAATTATGCTTATAATCATGCTAACATCATAACCAAGCTTAGCTCATCAAAAACATCCATAAACTTAAAGTTGATCTAGGGTTTCAAGAGTGTTATACCTTCTTGAGAGTATGTACTAGCCTTACAAAGCTTGTTATAGTCCTTGGATAGCCTTAGGGTAGCTAAGATCAACCATGAAAACAAGAAAAATCAAAGATTAGTTCATGAAACACTATTCATCCTCCTCTTTCATGATTTTTTTGAAAATGGAAACAAAGGAGTTTGGACTTGAAATTTTTAGGAGATTGCTTTTATGAAATATAGGACTCACCATAAAAATTTGATGATCAAACAAGGAGTGGAAGCTTGGTTTGGAAATCTAAAAATTCCAAAAATTCGAAGTCTTGTTTCTTGAGGGGAAAAACAGGGTGATTTTCTTGAATTTATTTACCTATCCAAACGATCTTCAAAAATTATGAAATTTTGAAAGAATACTCTACATATATTGAGGAAGCTATGGTTAAAATTTGGTGATCTATGAATGGGTAGAAGTGGAGATATGAATTTTTCTTTGAGGAGTGTTCTTGCTTGGCAGTTTTGAAGAATGGAGAGAATGGAGTTGTTTTGCTTGGTTGAATTTCAATAATGCATAAAGTGATGTAAGTTGGATAATATCTCATCCTAAAGCTACTTTAATAAAGGTGTGATGCAATGCATGATGTCATTTGGGGCATGTGTCAAGAGGTGTGTTAAAGAAGTTAACACTTGGTTGATCTTTGGATGGAATTCATGCTAAGTATTAGTTGCAATCTCTAAGTGTGCTAGTTACTTGAGTCACCACTTGGTTGCTAGATATTTATCACTTGCACATGCATGCATCTTGCTTTCTGCTTGCCCCTTTTGTCCGTTTATTTCTCAATTCATTGATCGTTCGTAGGAATAACTCATTCGTTTCTAGTTAGGGTTTTACCGAAACCTTCTTAATATCAATACTATCGTTCTCCATCTTCCTTAATACTTCTCGAATTTAAATTCCTTAAATTCCTTTAATGAATCCGTAAGTCTTGCAGTGTCCAGGGAAAACTCGGAGAAAATAAAAGTGATATTTTTCAGAATCCGATAACCTTTACATACACTTATTTTCCCCTTGGATCCTTAATACGAACTCAGAAATCCGTTCCGGGTTCTTCTATATAGCGTCATCTAATAATATTCCAAAATTCCACCAAAAACATTAGTCACTCTTTATTCCATCTTTATTCCTTATATTTATAAAATTTCCTTGTTCTCTTTCGGACGTTCCTTCTCTTCTCAACGCTAAATAAAAAGTTTTAATTCTACCGAAAATTTGGGTTCTTACAGTCTCCCCTCCTTAAAAGGATTCCGTCCCGGAATCAGGTAGAAGACAATTGAGTACTTGTTGGTTATTTCACTTTCCAGTTTCCCAGTCAATCCTTAATCAATCCCAATCCTTTTTCAGCACATCTTACTAGTGTTACAATACATCCTTTTTTTTCCTTTTTGATTAATCTCTGCTACTTTTCGTATAACACACTATTCGGGTTATGCTCTTACCCAGTCATATACTATTTTCCTTATTGGTATCTGCGGTGACTTCGGTATCACTATCGCGTTGCGAATTCGGAGATAACCTCACTCGTAATTATGCATTTCCTGATCGCTTTAATCTTCGTAATCTCGATCAATATAGAGAAGTGGAAAGATTTATTGAGAGATCACTATGAGCAATTGAACATTTGTTATATTGCATAGCTAGTACAGAAGGGGGCCAGCCTTTAGTACTTGACAAGCAATTAAACAAGTTATGGTATTCAACTTAGACTTCTATCTCATGGACAGATAGTCACGTAGCAGTACCTCCCCTCCTTAAAGGGTTGTTCTTCTCAATTCATAAAGAAGATGAATAAAAGAGAAGAAAACAAAAGAATTCTAAAGGATTATAGAAAGTTTTCATGATTGTAAAATATCATACTCAGAATTTACCTCTGAACTATAGAGGTTCATTAAGGAAGAAATTAATCATAATTACATCCAATACTATTTGATCGCAATCTCACGTGTCAACATATCTTGCTGCTTTGTCCAATATTCTATGGACCTATACTCTGGTTCAACCTTAGCAACACTCACTTCAGAAAATTCCTTCAACCTTTCAGGTTAAATCTTAGTTTCTCGCTTGACACCATCGTTACTGACATTCCATGTCACGCTACTAGTTTTTTTTTTCCTATAATATTAACACTATCAGGTTGTCATCCCGAGAATTCATCAGAAAACCCATTTATTATTCCATTCATAACATTCCTTGCTTCACATTCCATAGTTTCTTTCCCAGTCTTTTCTTTATCAATCACATCCTTCTTATTATCTGATTCTTATTTACTTCTGTTATTTACTTCCACCTTCATCTCTTTATTGAGACATCTTTTGCACTTGGCACCTCCTTATTGGTATCCCGTCACATTTACTCTATAATCATCACATTATTTCAAATTTAAAACCTCCGAAATGAATCTGGCCGATTTCTTTAGCTTAGATCCAATATAATCTACTTCTGTCAACTTGTTTCTCATCTTATTCTTTTCTACCCGCGGTTTTTCACAGGTTGTCTTTCGTAAGTCAGACCAGGTCGTACACCTACCTGCTCGCACTCTTATCATCTGTTGAGCATCTGCATTTTACTGGTGTAGCTTTGCCACATGAAACACGTTACTACCATGCTATACGCTTTGGGGATAAAACTGGCTCGAATGCCACCTTCCGAACAATTTTAAACTCTCAGGTGGCCTAATAAGTCTCGGGCTCAACTGCCCTTCTCTCTAAGTCTCATTAATTCTTTCCACGGGAATACATTTAGCATCATGAATCATCAACCTCATATTCTCTATCTTGTTTGCGCAGAAGTACACTAGCACAAACTTGCTTGTCATTCATCAACATGCCATTTAACTTATCAATAGCAGCACTTTCTTTATCTTTACGTTGTCATCTACTTTCTTAGAAGAATCACCATCGATTGTTGCTTACGTAGTGCCTTAATAGCTAACCATACGGGTTTCAATCCTTTAGGGAGACAAAGTAATCACTATTCCTTATCCATAAGGAACACTTCCTGAACTTGATGTAGATATTACATGAAGTAGATAAAATTGCAGAAGAGTTTCAAGCATCGCAGCTATGTCAGGTTCATGAAACTATCACTCATGCAGCTTCCATAAAAGAATGGAAACTTAACGGTTTACTTTGTCAATTTTGTATCATGGTCCTGGTTTGCCTCAAAACGGGACCTTCTAAGGTACGTAATATGCTTAAGACTCCATCAGGAATCGAATCTTTACTTAAACTATTATTACCATCAATTCTTGCACAGTCATCAGAAGGAATGTAAATTCCTCCATTCTGATATGACCTTCAAGGTCCTTCCAGATATCATTCTGTTTCTTCGGTATGAACATTTGTAATTATTCCTTTATACTTAGACTGTCGGCCACCTCATTGGCCTTTCCTGATAATAATAATTTCTGGTAATCCTTGTTCTCTAGATACATTTCAATTCAAATTTTTTTTTCTACCTCATTCTCATCATTGTTGGGTGAAAGCATTCTCCCTTAAGCTCTACTGAAGGAGAAAAATATATCTATCAGTCTTTTTCCATAAGTCATTGCTTCCACCTACCCGTGGGAACTTTATCACGTTTATTCCCAATCCTACTTAGGATACTTCTTTTCTTAGTTCCTTCCTTATCTTAGGATAATCTCAACCTTTATAGGTTCAATCCATACTCCCTCAGGGTTTCATACATGCATCATCTGGTATATTGTTATTGTGTCTTACATTCTCTTCCAAACTTCTAGTTGGAAACTCAGAATATTAGCTTTTCCTTGTAAGGTTTCTTAGGTCGTCCTCATCATTCCTCCTGTATTTTCTAGGTACAGGGTATATCAAAACGTCATTGATCAATACTCTAATAATTCTATCTCTGTTCTTTCCAGAACTCTTTTTAATAATCTTTACAGGTCATTGTTACCTTAGCAAATCCAACTCATATCATCTGAATTCACAATGTCTTTATTAGGGTTAGTGCCATCCCTTGTGCATTCCCCAGGGTTTGCCTTACTTTATGGATATCCTATCCTTAATTCAACTGCCAAGGAATTCTTGCATCTTATACTTGGCAATCAAATCATGTATCCTTAATAAGGGTCTCTTTCCAATCATTCTCATTTGATAATCGATCGGTGGCTTAATGCTAACCTCTTCTTTCAGATAGTTGTCAGCCTATTTGACCTTCCAAAAGACAACGTATGTCTATCTGCTCTCTTACAGAACTTGGTACTGGTAGCAAGGATGTTTTGGAAGATATTGGTCGAGTCGAGTTCAACGTGAATCTCTTAGTACTTATCGTTCTTCTCAAAGGTAATTGCCTTAGATGAAATTTCTACAGCATACTGATCCATATCTGACCATTTCTATACACTCTTCATAAACCTTCGTTGTCTACTTTCCTTAGTCATAATATATTCATGGTATTCATGATACCCTAACATCATACATCTCAAGTCATTATACTTCCATTTTTTTTTCGTAATCTTGGACGATCATATACACATGAATCACTTTAGTATGGGTGACCCCATTCCAAAAGTCTAGTAAATTCCCAATCCAAACATGGGTTTCAAAGGGTTAAGTAGAAGATTCCTACAATCTCATTAATATTTCCGTCATATCAGAAGCCCTTGCAGTCGGTGCTTACTTAGAAGCAACCTTGCTTTGTCCTTTCATTGCTGGTCTAGTCACTTGACAGTCCTTTGTGACTTGGCCTCTACTGGCCACACTAAAATAAAAATATATGATTTTAGGGGTTGGCTAATAGCATTACTTTTCTAGCAATTGCTGGCATAGTGCCTTCTTCTTTGATACCTTTCTACCTTTCCAAAACTTTACTTCATATAAGTCTTAATCGGCTACTCAGCGCCGTCTCCGGTAACCTTTCCTCTATTTTAATCTTTTCAACTATTCTTATCACTCCCACGTGCCACGCAAGCTTACCATTCCTGGCATAACAGCCTTTTCACTTAAGTCAATCCCGGAGTTTCTCAGTCCGGCTGGTTTCTTACTTACATTTCCTGTTTTCGTCCAATCTCACTTCATCATTGTATTTCTACAATCAATCGCGATAACCAGGGTCTGTCCACCAACCCATATAGCGGTTACTTTACCCAATTCACGGGGTTCGCCCCAGTTTCTACTCTCTTCCATGATGTTCTGTGATAATCAGAAAGACAAGGTTTGCCAAAATTCGTTGAAATTCTTCCCAGAATTAGGGAAATTTTGGTCAATCTATCCATCGACTGGTAACACTAAGGAGACCAGTTTCGAAGCCTGAAGAATAGTTCTATGAACCTCCTAGTAGGTAGAACCGTAAGCAGTCATAATTAACGAAATAATCGTCATCGAGTTGGAAATTTAACCCCTGGAGAGGAACCAATTATATATATCCCTTAGAAGGGAATCAACAGTTTTAAACTGAAACTTGTCGCATCGTCCTGATGCCTATACGTCCTGATACCCATACGTCCTGATATTCAATATTACCAAATGTCAGTCTACCTGACTACTAGTCTCAGAAGAAACATTACCGTCGGAGTTGGTTGTCCCACAAAATTGGCACTACTAAGGCCATCCGATCTGGTGGACCGTGCTGTTCGAATGCATTCGCAAGTACTTTGTCGTGCTGCGCAAGCATACATCATAATCCTTTATGCGAAGCATCGTTGGAAGCACAAAGTCTCCTTTTTCCATTAAGCAATGCCAACTCTTGGTCATTACCAATTTCATCTTTTAGCTCCAGGAAGATTTTCTCACATTTTTCTCTTTAACTGCTGATCGTATTACTGGATCCATTATAATTCCGCGTCGGAGTAAACTTAAGGTAACACCTATAATCCATTCAAAGAAAGAAAGAATTTAATATTCCTCTGAGTCACATGCATCTAACGTTTCTGGTTCATCATTTCACTGAGTTAAATTAACCCTATACTTAGTCTCTGACAATAGTCTCATTACGAGTTCATCTTGACTCACTGGTCTTATCTTCCGGTAGGTTCTGAGATCATTGTCTTGCTTACTACTTCCTTATATAACTTTATCCAATCATGCTGTCACTTCCCAATGTTTTCACTTTCTAACTGATTCATTCATAAAATGGACATTTTCCTGAATAAAACAACTTCATCAACCTCAATTTGGTTCCATAAATTACAACCTATGACATCTGCCATCTCATGGCGAATTATTACTGACAATATTCATACTTATTCTTTTATCAAATGATATGGCACTTACTGCCTTCTCAACTATTCCTAGGGACTCTGCTCCTCGCCTTATATCGATGCCTTTGATAATCATACATCCTTCTAGCACTCTTTTCGTTAGTATGAAAGTCTCTAATGATTCTCATCTATTCCCGTATAAAATCTCAAGTAATTCTTCAAACCCGTCTTACTTGCTGGTACTACCTCCAGTAGTCCAGCCACGAATCCAACATGAATCTTCAGTTCTCTTGCTAATAGCTTAGTTCTTTATGCCCACTTTTCTAAGCTCTATACCTTAATCATCTCAGTCTTTCTGGCTACAGCCCTCATTCCTCGAGGGTAAGCTCCTTATCCTAACAAGATTTTCCTTATCTGCTGGAACCTCTTCCGGGTCTCCAGTAGGGTACTCTATTGAATTTACCCACTGATCTTCAGCATATAATAAAGCATCATCGCACTGCTGCTCGTATGCCTCAAGGTCTGTTGCCTTACTTGTCGATGCGATATCGAGCTAAGTTACTATCATGATACTTAATAGTTCCCATAAAGGTTTTATACGTCATCACTACCTTAAGTAGTCCGACTATGAACTTGGCAAGAGTTCTTATTATCTTAGTGAATTTATTGTTTTAACGTCGCCTCATCTCTGGGGTTTATAACGTACGCTCTGATACCACTTCTGTAACACCCCTAGATCCGGGGTCAGGGAATCTGGTGGTTACGGTCTTACATCCATTCATAATACTTGACTTGAGTCCACAATAAATAAATCACAGGCTGTGACCCCACAATAATATCCACTCACACACACAACAGTTATAGTCCCAGAGATGAAATTGAAATAAGTCCATAATATCAGAGTTTACGAATAAAAGTTATTACAAGCCAAATGATATGTTTAAAGGTTTTGCCGTTGATTAACGTTAATGTTACATATAAATAGACTGATAAACAAAAGCTGCCTATCTATGCTACCTCAGCAATGGCAGCAAGGACATCAGCGGGTAGTCCTCGAACGGCGGTAACCTGCTTGCGCCGAGTGCGCCTGACGCGGGTCATCTGTCCTAGCTGTTGTTGTGACATAATATGAACAAAGCAAGGGTGAGCGAAAGCCCACCAGCAATAATATAACTGAGCAGTGATACATATATACAGCAGTTCAAAATATCCTTTGAAATCATATGCCATGCATTAATGAAGTTATTGCCAGTATAATATAAAGGATGAAGTTACCAGGTAACTCAAAGTATTGTTTGTAGAAATATCTGCTACATCAAAACTAAGCGAGATATTCTCATTGTCATTTAAAAGAGGAACTTGCATGAAAAGATTGCAATTCCAGTTATGAACACTTTTCCAGCTCTGCCAACAGTAATCATGTTGCAGGAAATAAATAAGTTTGGATGATGAACCAATGATGGAGTATTCACCGCGCCCGCTGTTCCAACCTTGATGATCAGTCGAGATCGTACAGCTCAAATTAGATTTACTACCGGTAGAAGGAAGAACTGACGGCTTTATTTGTATACCGCCTTACTAGCTCTCCCCGGCCAACGGTTGGGCCAAAGGGGATGGACCGGCGCTACTCGGCCTCTTACACGACTCCTAGTTCAAATAGAATTCATGATTCTGAATGTAACGTTCGTCCCCCTTTCCCCAAGTATAATACTTGTTGATAAGACTCCACAAAGTAGTCGTATCTAGTTGGAAAGGAAAATTCACCAATAACTTCCAAGCTATTGCTTGGTAACGAATATCAACTTGTTCCAACAATCTTACCCCTCGAAAGATGAGAAGGTAACCAACGACTTAATAAGTCAATAGCACCCGAGTTGCGAGTGAAGAGAATGCTTTATGACCGGGAAGTCGACAAGATAAATAACATTTTCCAAGTAAGGTTCCCTTATATTAGGGAGATAGACTCAAAGAAGAATGATGTCTGAGAACCTTTCTTGATATATGCTTAATAATAATATGACTCCGAAATATTTTCTGTAATAATCGAAGAAGATAAACCTTATCGAGGTTATTCTAAGTATGGAATAAATATTCAGAAAATATTTATTGAATTAAAATATTTTACAGAATATTTAGGAATATAAAAGAATACCTTTAATCAGAGTATTTCTCAAATAATCCTTGAAGAAATATCGAGAGAATATTTATTGCATAATTAAATATTCAAATGAATATTCAAAATAATATTCATTAATTAATAAGACCTGAAAGGAATATTTAAAATATTTAAAATAATATTCGATGATTAAATAGAACCCTGGATGAATATTCAAAATAATATTCATAATTAATTAGGAATTTAAATGAATATTGAAAAAGTAATATTCATTTAATGAATAATATTCTAAATGAATATTAAGTAATATTCATTTAGTAATCCGAGCTTTAAAGGAATATTCGAGATAAGACTCGATAAATAAATCAAGCTTCAGATGAACATTAAAATAATATTCATCAGGTAATTACTATCTTAAATGAATATTCAAAAGTAATATTCATTTAATGAATAATATTTAAAATGAATATCCAAATAATATTCGTTTAGTAGTCCAACCTTTAGAAGAATATTCGAAATAATAATCGATAAATAATTCGACTCTGAATGAATATTAAAAAAAATATTATTCGTCGAATAGTTACGTTCAAATAATTATTTGAAGTAGGGATCGTTAAATAAATAATCTCGAACGAATATTCAAATAATATTCGTCGCCCGAATAATGGAAAATATTTACTTAGATATTTTCTTTCGAGGTAATCTCGATACGTCAAGAAATATTTACTCCCGGTCTATATTTGATGAATAAGATGGATACGCCCTTCTATGAGGGTCTTACAATAACCGGCTTATAACTGATACGTTAGCTATCTAATTTATAAGCCAATAAACAATCAGGGAACAAGCATAACGATATAACTTGAAAGTAGGCATGCATGCTATGGCATATGTATAACAGAAAACATATATATATATATATATTCAATCACAACAACAGCCTAAAAGAAGGGAATTGAAACTTGCCTGGTAGTCGAGTACGATAAGGGGTAGTGGTAGCGGGTCCCGGGTCAGCTTGGTGATCTATAAATAGCCAAGGCATTCGGGATTAATCACTTAACATCTTAAAAGTTAAGTTATACTTAAATCGAAACACGTTCTCAAGTTATCTCGTTATACCCCTTTTAGGGGATTCCTTTTTATCATTGATCTGACCCGACATTCGTTCGTTTATACGACATATCACTGTACTTATACTTGGGACATACTTAAGTCATACAAGTTCTAAGGTCGATCATTACGAACCAATATTATACTCCGAGTTTTATCGCCCGTTTTCTAAGTGTTTTACCGAAGTTATAATAGAGTCGTCTTTTAGGGGTTCGTTCGCGTTTAACCTCGACTCGAATATTTTTAGTAAATCGAAAAACGATCCTTTTGACATACGGTTTTCTTTCACACCTTCCTTTTTACCTCTAGTATTTATTTACCAAGATTTGTCATGACTTTACATATTTTACGATGGTTCAATTTCAGTTACGAATTCTCGGTTACGGTTTCGAAATACTTTTAGTAAACTGGTCGTAACTCCTAAACCGTAAGTCCGTTTCACACGTTCCTTATACCAAAACGAAGCTTGGAACATTATCTATCCTATCATGGCAAATTTCAAAGCTAGGCAGTGAGTTACATCTACTGTCCAAGTTGTTTTTCTTAAGGTTAACGAAATTTCGGCATTACGACGGCTATATATCGAACGTTCCAAAAATTATAACAATCCAACCAAGCCACACCGGGCATCCACACAACTTATCACATGATTATGAACATCATCAAGTCCAGATCATACCAGTTTACCACAATAATTAACATGCTTTCTTGCTCAACTAAATCACTTACTAATTATGCTTATAATCATGCTAACATCATAACCAAGCTTAGCTCATCAAAAACATCCATAAACTTAAAGTTGATCTAGGGTTTCAAGAGTGTTATACCTTCTTGAGAGTATGTACTAGCCTTACAAAGCTTGTTATAGTCCTTGGATAGCCTTAGGGTAGCTAAGATCAACCATGAAAACAAGAAAAATCAAAGATTAGTTCATGAAACACTATTCATCCTCCTCTTTCATGATTTTTTTGAAAATGGAAACAAAGGAGTTTGGACTTGAAATTTTTAGGAGATTGCTTTTATGAAATATAGGACTCACCATAAAAATTTGATGATCAAAAAAGGAGTGGAAGCTTGGTTTGGAAATCTAAAAATTCCAAAAATTCGAAGTCTTGTTTCTTGAGGGGAAAAACAAGGTGATTTTCTTGAATTTATTTACCTATCCAAACGATCTTCAAAAATTATGAAATTTTGAACGAATACTCTACATATATTGAGGAAGCTATGGTTAAAATTTGGTGATCTATGAATGGGTAGAAGTGGAGATATGAATTTTTCTTTGAGGAGTGTTCTTGCTTGGCAGTTTTGAAGAATGGAGAGAATGGAGTTGTTTTGCTTGGTTGAATTTCAATAATGCATAAAGTGATGTAAGTTGGAAAAAATCTCATCCTAAAGCTACTTTAATAAAGGTGTGATGCAATGCATGATGTCATTTGGGGCATGTGTCAAGAGGTGTGTTAAAGAAGTTAACACTTGGTTGATCTTTGGATGGAATTCATGCTAAGTATTAGTTCCAATCTCTAAGTGTGCTAGTTACTTGAGTCACCACTTGGTCGCTAGATATTTATCACTTGCACATGCATGCATCTTGCTTTCTGCTTGCCCCTTTTGTCCGTTTATTTCTCAATTCATTGATCGTTCGTAGGAATAACTCATTCGTTTCTAGTTAGGGTTTTACCGAAACCTTCTTAATATCAATACTATCGTTCTCCATCTTTCTTAATACTTCTCGAATTTAAATTCCTTAAATTCCTTTAATGAATCCTTAAGTCTTGCAGTGTCCAGGGAAAACTCGGAGAAAATAAAAGTGATATTTTTCAGAATCCGATAACCTTTACATACACTTATTTTCCCCTTGGATCCTTAATACGAACTCAGAAATCCGTTCCGGGTTCTTCTATATAGCGTCGTCTAATAATATTCCAAAATTCCACCAAAAACATTAGTCACTCTTTATTCCATCTTTATTCCTTATATTTATAAAATTTCCTTGTTCTCTTTCGGACGTTCCTTCTCTTCTCAACGCTTAATAAAAAGTTTTAATTCTACCGAATATTTGGGTTCTTACAGATTTTTACCTAAAGACGCGGCCAGCTGCTGGAGATGCCCATTTCCCTACTTCAAGAGTACACCATGGACTACATGAATGCGCACGTGTCCATGGTATACCCTATTTGAAATAGTGCAATTGTATTTTGCAATAATTTTCAAAGAGAGTACACCATGGACACGTATGTATCCATCATAAACCACACTTTAGTCTTGTCATAAACACCAAAACAAAGAGATTGATGAAAAGATGATATTGTTACCGCTTGAATGGATAAGAATCGAAGCACTAATTGACACTTGAACCCCAATTGAAACTTGAACATCAAACTAGTGTTATGTGCGAGTGTTTGTATGAACACTGAAGCAAATAAAGAGAAACAAGAGTTTGTGCGACTGTGTGTGTTTGTGTGTGAGTATGTAAATGAGGAAGGAAACAAGAGTGTCAGAGGGGAGGGATATAAAGAGGGGCGGTCAATAATTTTACAGAGGTGGGCTTTTTGCCGCCCTGCCATTTGGTCTTTTCCCGCCAACAAATTTGTTCTTATTACGCCCACAAATTTCGTTATGGTTTGGAGTTTCGATTTTTTACGGAGGTCATGATTTGGGGTTTTGATTTTTTGGATTATTTGGATTAATTGGATTTGTAATTATTCCAAAAAAAAAAATTATTTGGTTTGGTAATTCGACGGTCAACTAGTACTTTGACCGTAACCCCTAAACAGTGTTTCGGCAGGGTTTGGGGTTTCCATTTTTTTAAAAATATTTTTCAACCACCCAACCGTACAGAGGTCAAGATCTATCCTTTTTAATGTTACTGCCAAAGTTTCAGAAAAAATAAATTTATTTGGTTTGGTAATTGGAAGGTCAACTAGTACTATGACCGTAACCCCAAAATAGTGTTTCGGCAAGGTTTGGGGTTTCAATTTTTTTAAAAATATTTTTCGACCACCCAACCGTACAGAGGTAAGGATCCATCCTTTTTAATGTTATTGCCAAAAGTTTCAGAAAAAAATAAATTTATTTTGTTTGGTAATTCGACGGTCAACTAGTACATTGACTGTAACCCCTAAATAGTGTTTCGGCAGGGTTTGGGGTTTCAATTTTTTTAAAAATATTTTTCGACCACCCAACCGTACAGAGGTAAGGATCCATCCTTTTTAATGTTATTGCCAAAAGTTTCAGAAAAAAATAAATTTATTTGGTTTGGCAATTCGACGGTCAACTAGTACTTTGACCGTAACCCCTAATCAGTATTTCAGCAGAGTTTGGGGTTTGGATTTTCTTAAAAATATTTTTCGACCACCCAACTGTACAGAGGTCAGGATCCATCCTTTTTAATGTTATTGCCAAAGTTTCAGAAAAAAAAAAATTTATTTGGTTTGGTAATTCGACGGTCAACTAGTACTTTGACCGTAACCCTATATAGTGTTTCGGCAGGGTTTGGGGTTTCGATTTTTTTAAAAATATTTTTCGACCACCCAACCATAAAGAAGTCAGGATCCATCCTTTTTAATGTTATTCCCAAAGTTTCAGAAAAAAATAAATTTATTTGGTTTGGTAATTCGACGGTCAACTAGTACTTTGACCGTAACCCCTAAACAGTGTTTCGGCAGGGTTTGGGGTTTCGATTTTTTTAGAAATATTTTTCAACCACCCAACTATACAGAGGTCAGGATCCATTCTTTTTAATGTTATTGCCAAAGTTTCAGAAAAAAATAAATTTATTTGGTTTGGTAATTCGACGATCAACTTGTACTTTGACCGTAACCCCTAAACATTGTTTCGGTAGGGTTTGGGGTTTCGATTTTTTTAAAAATATTTTTCGACCACCTAACCATACAGAGGTCAGGATCCATCCTTTTTAATGTTTTTGCCAAAGTTTCAGAAAAAAATAAATGTATTTGGTTTGGTAATTCGACGGTCAATTTGTACTTTGACCGTAACCCTAAACAGTGTTTCGGCAGGGTTTGGGGTTTCGATTTTCTTAAAAATATTTTTCCACCACCCAACCGTACAGAGGTCAGGATCCATCCTTTTTAATGTTATTTCCAAAGATTCATAAAAAAAGAAATTTATTTGGTTTGGTAATTTGACGGTCAACTAGTACTTTGACCGTAACCCTAAATAGTGTTTCGGCAGGGTTTGGGGTTTCGATTTTTTTAAAAATATTTTTCGACCACCCAACCGTACAGAGGTCAGGATCCATCCTTTTTAATGTTATTCCCAATGTTTCAGAAAAAAATAAATTTATTTGGTTTGGTAAGTCGGCGGTCAACTAGTACTTTCACCGTAACCCCTAAACAGTGTTTCGGCAGGGTTTTTGGTTTCGATTTTTTTAAAAATATTTTTCAACCACCCAACCGTACAGAGTTCAGGATCCATCCTTTTTAATGTTATTGCCAAAGTTTCAGAAAAAATAAATTTATTTGGTTTTGTAATTTGACGGTCAACTAGTACTTTGACCGTAACCCCTAAACAGTGTTTCGGCAGGGTTCTAGGTTTCGATTTTTTTAAAAATATTTTTCGATCACCCAACCGTACAGAGGTCAGGATCCATCCTTTTTAATGTTATTGCCAAAGTTTCAGGAAACAATAAATTTATTTGGTTTGGTAATTCGACGGTCAACTAGTACTTTGACTGTAAACCCTACAGTGTTTCGGCAGGGCTTGGGTTTTCGATTTTTTTAAAAATATTATCTTATTATTTTTGAACATAATTAAGATTATGAAATTAATCGAAATCGTGAATAATTTTAAAAATTATTCGTTTAGAATTAATCTTCTCATTTATTCTAAAATCGTGAATCGAAAATAATTAAGATTAATTAAAATTAATCAAAATCAATTAATGATTAATTAATAGAATTAATCAATTAATTTTTAAATTAATTGACTAATCAAATTAATAAAGTCATTAGCTAAAATTAATTAAGATTAGTTAAAGCTAATCGAATTTAAACAAAATTAATCAAAATAAATAAATTAATTAAATAATTAATCAATTAATTAGTTAAAATAATTAATCAATTATTTATTTTAATTAGTTTATGTTTTTTTTTAAATTTTAATCAAAAACAATTTTATAAAATTTGGAAGAAACACTTTTACTACGCTTTTGTTAAAATCTCTTACAACCCGACCTTTTTATTTTTTGATTATTTTTTCCCAACACTAAAATGAGTTTTTATTAACATCCGTACGGTTCGATCGTCGAAGTATTCATTCAAAAAAATTATTCAGTGAATCTGGATCGTGTCACGTTATTTGAAGTAGCACTTTTACTACTTTTTTGTTAAAATCACGTATAACCAGACTTTTTTATTTTTTGATTATTTTTTCCCAACACTAAAAATGAGTGTTTATTAACATTCGAATGGTTCGATTTAATAACTAATTAATCGAATTAACCAATTAATAATTAAATTAATTGATTAATTAAATTATGTAATTATCAAATAAATGTAATTATAATTAATTAAATTTAATTTGATTTTCTAAATAATTAAATCAATTAATTAACTAATTAATCAATTAATCAAATGATTTGTTTTTCTGATTTATAAATGAATTTTGTTTTTTTCAATAAAATTTATTCCAAAAACAGTTTTTGAAAACAAGTTAGGGCTTTAGAAAATCATAGTCGGGTCAATCTTGGGTTACAAAACGGGTTATTAAGAACATTCCGGGTCGCCAAGAATGACCCGCCGGAAAACTGGGCTTCCCAGTTTTCGGTCGGCATTCCGGCCACCGGAATCTCTTGGTCCTCATCCAAAAGCACGCCAAAACGTATGGTTTCAAGCATTATAGGTCCTATTATGTTTTTAATAATCATTAAACATCAAACAAGTAAAAACCAACTCAATACGAATCCAAATCAACAAAATCTCGCAAGTTCGACAAAAATCCGGTGACTCACGAATCACTCCAGAAAATTCTAATAAAATCATGTACTATACAACCTTAACTGATCTATCTAACCATATAATCGAAATTACGAAACAAGCTCACGAGTAAAACTTCCGTCAATTCATGAAATTTTTCGACGAACAAAAATTTCAACAACACTCGAAAATATCCACATGCAAGCCCAATTACAGCTTAAACCATTCATAACTATCGATTAAAGACTGGAACATAGCAAAATTGAACAAAAATCGATCTTGATTGTAAATTTTCATTTTCGAAAAATCAAAAATTTTATCCTCAGGTTGATTTCGTCGATGGAATCAGAGAGATCAGAGTGAAAGTGGTGTTTTGGTGGTTCTAACGTCTGCGTTAAGCTTCAATTCTTGGCGACGATTGTTCTCCGGCTGTGTTGGCGGCTAACGACGGGGAAGAGGAGAGAGACAGCGAGAGAAAAGAGGCAGGGGAGAGTTTGTGAAAAACAAAAAAAATAAAAGATAAATAAAAATAAAAAGAAAATTTAAAGAAACAATTAATATTTATAGAAATAAAATGGCCCAACTCCCAAGTATCATTTTAAGCCCTTAATTACTCTACTCTAATTAGAGACCCAAAATGTAAAATGATTATAAGTAATATATTATTATTTTTATAAATAATTAAAATAATTATTCGTAAAATAGTTAAATAATTTAAAACTAATAAAATATGTAAATAAATAATTTTTGAATACTTTGAAAATTTAATTAAATAAATTTTTTGGCACAACAAAAATTTGTAATATATTATACTTTATCATTTTAAGAAAAAATTTGCATTAGCAAATGTAACACTTTTTGTGGGTCTCACGTGTGGGGCCCACTTTTTCGTGGGATCCACCTGTTGGTCCTGCTGGTGGGACCCACAATAGTTGAAAAATGAAAAAATAAAAAATTAACTAACACTTTATTGTGGTGTTACATATATGTTAGTCACAGAGGCATGCCTGAATACATCTAATAACAAGCCTAAGTATGTGTAATGCTATGCATTACCTACATGACCTCTTAACTGAGGGAACCTCTAGTTGTAGAGTTTCTATTTGTTCTGTACTTGTAATAAGCATCAAATCCTAGTTGTGTAACTGTACTTATAAAGTCAAGAATAATGCTTGAAAGAAGTTCCAAGGTTCATGCCTCAAGAAAGGAGATAAAGACTGCCAGATAATCACAGTTGGGATTTGAAGAAATGAAGAATTTGCCTAAGTACCAATTCGAGAAGTACATTTGTCTATTCGAGAAGTCTAGCATTCGAGAAGTCAGGGGTTCGATATCTCAGAAGACACTATTCGATATCTCTGAATACACTGTTCGATATCTCAGAGATTCGATATGTCTATTACTCTGTTCGAGAACTCAAGGAGTCAACAGGTCAAAGGTGATATTCGAGTTCTCAAAGGGTCAACAAGTCAAAGCTACATTCGATATCTCAAAGACTCAAGATGCTATTCGACATCTCAGGGATTCGATATGTTAAAATTCTCTATTCGATATCTCAAGAACTCCCAGAGAAAAGGGCTATTCGAGAAGCGATTCGATATGTCAATATAACACTATTCGAGAACTCAGAGTTATCGATTAAGTCAATTCTAGTTCTCGAATCACTCACTTAGTCACTTCTCGAATACATTCTTGGAGACAAAATACTGAAGAATTGTACAAGTCAGAAACCTGCAACAAGCCAAGACGCTTTATTTGACTGTGTACTATAAAGCGCATTGGAAAGCCTACAAAGAAGCTTGGAGAGATAAGACAGGGGACAAGGACCTAAAGAAGTGGATCTGAACAGGCTTTGCAAAGTCAAATTTGTAGCCGTTTGGACTCTTACTCAAATGAGATAGACAGACTGGAAAGTATTTTGTTTACCTACCTTATTTGTAGTAAGTAGGTGTATCCATGTCTATAAGGATACAGCCTCACTTCCTTAGCTGATATGAGATAAGTTTTTCAAGATACATCACAAGAAATATCTCTCTGAGAAAAACGTAGCTGAGAATACTATCATTTGTATTCACAGATTGTAGCAAAATCTTTATCTAATAAAATATTAGATTAAAGTAATATTGTGTTGTGTTTGTTTTTGTTATCCGCACTTACATCACTCACACACTCAACACATATCTTGCTACAAAGATTCAAGAACGAAGAAAAGTTCAAGAATCCATTCACCCCCCTCTGTATTCTTTTACTGTATTTAATACTCAACATGTGGTATCAGAGCAGGCTGTTTAATCTAAACAGAAAACAATCATGAGTTCGAATACACCAAAGACTACAGGTACGGTAAAGGTCCCTAAGTTCGACAAAGAGAATTACAACCTCTGGAAAATAAAAATGTTGTTGTTCATCAAAGCTGCCAATCCTCTCTACCCTGACATCCTCAAGAATGGTCCATTTGTACCACAACAAGAAATTGCTGAATCTACAGTGGGCACAATAGTCATTCCTAGATCATATGTTGCAAAAGAGCCATCCAAATGGACGGACTCAGAGAAGGAAAAGGTTGCCCTAGACAGTCATCTCATGTTGCTGATTATAGACTCTATGGATATGTCGATGTTTGCCAACATAGCACATCATGCACATCTGCCAAGGACATGTGGAACCACATCGAGGTGTTATGTGAAGGGACAGAGGAGGTAAGAGAGAATAGGAAACAGATAATGGTCACACAGTATGAGGCTTTCATGGCACAGTCCAAAGAAAGTATTACTGATATGTTTGAGAGATTTCACAAGCTAGTGACTGAGCTTCAAATGAATGGGAAGGTTTACAGCACTAAGGAATTAAACATGAAGTTTCTACTATCTGCACCAAACCATCTAGAGCAAAGGGTCATATCTCTAAGAGAAAGAGATTTGAACAAAGTCACATATGATGTGCTCTATGGGGTTTTAAAGACTCCTGAGCTTGAGCTGCTTCAAAAGAGGGCTATCCAAGCCAACCAAGGCAGAATGATAAACACATCCTGTGACTTGATTGTCAACAAATCTGTTCAAGACCTGGAAGCATCTACAAGTCAGTTGAGAATAGAAGAGATAGTAGATGATGAAGAAACTGAAGAAGAAGTGACTGAACCTGTTAATGAAAAGGAAGAAGATGAGTTCTACACTCTTGAAGAGTTGGATGTCATGGAAAACACTTCATATGCTTTTATTGCTAGAAAATTCCCAAACATCAGATTTAAGAGGAATCAGCCCTTCAAGTCTAGATCTCAAAATCATTCATTCAACAAGAGCAAGGCACATGTGAAAGCAAACAAAAACAGATTCAAAACCAGCTATGTGGATAGGTCATCTGTGAGATGTTATAGATGCAATGACCTAGGGCATTTCTCCAGTGAATGCAAGAAGCCTAAAAAGAAGGATAAGGAGTTTCTTGATCTTGAAGCTAAGTATGAGGCTCTGTTAAAGAAGCATACACCAGGTAAGGCCTACATAGCTGAAGGGAAGTGTTGGGATGATTCTGATAGTGATGGAGAAGAACAAGAATTCTGCAACTATGCCTTGATGGCCAACTCCAAGGAAGAACCATCTGAATCAGACTCTCAGGTACCATCCCTCACTACCATAGAAATGTCTGTTTCTGAATACAAATCTATGGTTGAACAACTATCTGTTGAGATGTTAAATATTCATACTAGTATGACTGCTGCTAATGAAGAAATTGCTAAATTGTCTACTAAGAATGAACTGTTGAACAAAAGAAATGAGGAACTAGAACTAATTTCTATGCAAGTAGAAAACCTTAAACAAGAAATTGAATATCTAAAGAATAAGGTTCTTTGTGCTAGTCAAGTTGAGAAAGCTCTTAGGGATGAACTAGCTGAAAATGAATTTAAATTGAAAACATTTAAGAATTCCTCTAGTCTATTGCAGTCCTACCATGAGAAAAATCTAGCTAGACCTAAGGTTGCCATTGGACTTGATTATGACACTCTTAAACAGAGGAAAGGCTATGCATTCATTGAAGATGACATTGTTGTTCAAGAGGAAGTGCCTCAGGTTTTGAAAAAGACTGAGAACCCAATATTTAAAACACCAACACTTGAGATTGATGAGGATGCCATACTCATTAAGCAAATGTTGGATGTTGAAGATAAGGCACAATAAAATGAACAACAAGCATCCTCTAAGAGTGAGAATGTCAAAACCAAAGCCAAGGAGCCAGTAGGAGGTAGACCTAGACCTGAGAAATTTGTGAAGTTTGTTTCAGCTGGGAATAATGAGTTTGAGAAGAAAGTGGTTAAAAAGAAACAAAACAGGAATGACAAATTAGGAATTAACAAGGACAACAACTATGCTTATGTGCCAAATGCCCCTAGGAAAGTTTGTCAAAACTGTTTTAGCACTAATCATTTAACTCATGCATTCAAGAAACCATCTGGTAGTGTTGTTAAACCATTCTATGATTGCTCTGTGCCTTTAAGACATAGAGACTCTCCTTTCTGTGATAAATTTGATTATATGCCATGTAACATGAATGTAATGACTAGTTATTTTAATTTGAGAAGACAATTCATGGAAGGTTGCATCAGTCACAATGTTCACACACTACACAAGAACAAAGTCTTCAAGTCCTCCTAAAGTTAGGAAGGTACCCCTGTCACCTAAGTCTAAGAACCCTGATTCTAAGACTTCTAACAGTGACAAGAAGACTAACATCAAGAAAATTGATAAGCATGCTGTTTATGATAAAACTGTTGCTAAGCCACATGGACCCAAACTTGTTTAGGTACCAAAGGAGAAGTAATACCTTTGTGTTTGCAGGGAAAAGAAAGTGAAAAGAAGGTCATGTGGATTATGGACACTGGATGCTCAAACCATATGACTGGTGATATGGCCCTGCTATCACAGTATGAGGAGAAGGCTGGCCCAATGGTTGCTTTTGGAGATGACAACATTGGCAACACACTGGGATATGGCAAGTTGGAAATTGGAAATGTCATAATTGAAAATGTAGCACTGGTCAAGGGGCTCAAGCACAATCTACTGAGTGTTGGTCAATTTACTGATAGAGGCTTCAAGGTGAATTTTGACAAAGATGAATGTTTGATCACCCACAAGAAGACTGGTGACTTTGCTCTATCTGGAGTAAGGAAAGGAAGCCTTTTTGTAGCCAATATGAACTTTGCAAACAAGGACAAAATTTCTTGCTTTTATTCAAAAGCATCAAATGAAGATAGTTGGCTGTGGCACAAGAAGCTATCACACTTGAACTTCAAAGGCATTAATTCTCTAGTCAAAAGGGAGTTAGTGAGAGGCATGCCCACACTTGGATTCTGTCAAGAAGGTGTGTGTGAGGCTTGTCAAAAAGCAAAAATGAAAAGATCAAGCCACAAGTCAAAGACAGTGACATCAATAACCAAGCCCCTACAACTAATTCATATGGACTTGTTTGGGCCTGTCAATATTATGTCACTAGGAAGGAAGAAGTATGCTCTAGTGATGGTTGATGATTTCACAAGGTATACATGGGTAGAATTTCTGGCATCAAAGGATGAGGCTCCACAAGTAATCATTGAGCTTAGAAAGAAAATTAACAAGGAAGCTAAGGCCAACAATGCAAGTGTGATTGCATTAAGAAGTGATAATGGAACAGAGTTCAGAAATGCCATGCTTGAATCATTTTGCAAAGAGAATGGTATTTCTCAACAATTCTCAGCTCCAAGGACTCCACAACAAAATGGAGTTGTTGAGAGAAAGAATAGAACTCTGATTGAGGCGGCAAGAACAATGTTACTTGATGCAAAGATGCCTACATGTTTTTGGGCTGAGGCTGTGAGCACTGCATGCTATATCCAAAACAGAACCCTCATCAACAAAAACACTGGAAAGACACCTTACAACCTGCTGATTGGAAAGAAGCCTACTCTAAAGTATGTTCATACTTTTGGAAGCAAATGCTTTGTGTTAAAAGACAATTCAGAATATGTTGGAAAGTTTGATGCAAAAGCATTTGAAGGAATTTTTCTTGGCTACTCGATGGAAAGAATTGCATATAAAGTGTATGTAATCAGTCAAAAGAAAGTTATGGAAAGCACAGATGTGACATTTGATGACAGCAAACTACCTGGATTAGAAGAAGCCAATGATGAAGATAAAGATCCTTTGAAGTTTGACAATCTAGATGATTCTGATGAAGAGATTGAAACTGAATTTGAGCCCACAATCCAACAAACTCAAGTGAATGAAGAACCTGTGTCAACCAACAATGAAGAAACAAGCATCCAAGACACACCTGTGATTAGTGGCAACTTCACAGGGGGAGGAAATGTAAATGATCATGATCTGGATGATGAAGCAACATCAAGGCTGAGAAATCAATCTGAACATACAAAGAAATGGGATAGATCACATACTGCAGAACAGATAATTGGAGATCCAAATGCAGGAGTGAGGACAAGGAGAGCAACTCTAAATGAATGTCTCTATGGTTGCTTTCTATCCCAAGTTGAGCCTAAGAAACTTGATGATGCATTGTTGGATCCTGATTTGATAATTGCTATGCAAGAGGAGCTAAATCAATTTGAAAGAAGCAAAGTATGGGAACTTGTGCCTGCACCAAAGGATAGAACCATTGTTGGAACAAAATGGGTTCTAAGGAATAAGATGGATGAAAATGGTGTAGTCATAAAAAACAAAGCAAGGTTGGTTGCAAAAGGGTACTCTCAACAAGAAGGCATTGACTATGATGAGACTTTTGCCCCTGTTGCTAGACTAGAGGCCATCAGAATTTTCTTGGCATTTGTTGCACATTCTAATTTCAAGGTTTATCAAATGGATTTCAAGATTGCATTTCTGAATGGAGAGTTGGAAGAAGAAGTATATGTGCAACAGCCACCTGGCTTTGAGGATCCACAATTCCCTCACTTTGTCTACAGATTGCTTAAAGCATTGTATGGACTTAAGCAAGCTCCTAGGGCATGGTATGACACACTATCACAATTTATACTGGAGAATCAATTCACTAGAGGCACACTGGACAAGACACTGTTTTACAAGAAACATGGTGATGATATTATCTTAGTTCAAATCTATGTGGATGATATCATATTTGGCTCTACAAATGAGAAGCTGTGTGAGAAATTCTCTAAGCTCATGCAGAGCAGATATGAGATGAGTATGATGGGAGAATTAACATTCTTTCTTGGGCTACAAGTTAGTCAAAGGAAGGATGGCATTTTTATAAGTCAATCCAAATACATCAAGGATCTATTGAAGAAATTTGACTTGGAAGAATGCTCACCTGCAAAGACACCCATGGCCACTGCCACCAAGTTAGATGAAGATGTTAAGGGAAAAAAGGTAGATATTTCAATCTATAGAGGCATGGTTGGTTCTCTACTCTACCTCACTGCTAGTAGGCCAGACATCATGTTTGCAACATGCTTGTGTGCAAAGTTTCAATCAAATCCAAAGGAATCACATATGACAGCAATAAATAGGATTTTTAAATATCTGAAGGGCACACCAAACTTGGGGTTATAGTATCCTAAGGACACAGGGTTCAATCTGGTTGGTTATTCTGATGCTGATTATGCTGGATGCAGAGTGGATAGGAAAAGCACCTCAGGTAGCTGCCAATTTCTTGGACAAAGGTTAGTCTCTTGGTACAGTAAGAAACAACAATCTGTGTCAACTTCCACAGCTGAAGCTGAGTACATAGCTGCTGGAAGTTTCTGTGCTCAAGTGCTTTGGATCAGAAACCAACTTAGAGATTATGGACTTATGTTGGAAAGAATTTCAATCATGTGTGACAACACAAGTGCAATCTCTATAGTTTCCAATCCTGTCAATCATTCTAGGACAAAGCACATTGACATCAGATATCACTTCATAAGAGAGCATGCAACTAATGGAACCATTGAGTTACATTATGTTCCCACAGAAAAACAACTAACTGACATATTCACTAAGCCATTAGATGAAGCCACCTTCACAAGGTTGGTTAGTGAGATTGGAATGCTGAATTCTTCAAATTCTGGCTAAGTGAATATACCAACTAGATTGTTGCAGCAGTAAATACTTACTTTATCAAATGCTCAATATTTTTGAAGTAAGTATTGACTGGAGTATGATTTATAAATATTCCACAATGCTGCATATATTGAAATCATACATCTTTAGCTTGAAATTTCTGTGAAATTTTGAGAGAATTACTATTTAATTTGGTAGAATATTCTTCATTGAATATTTCTGGTAAATTTTAAAAGATAGTGAAAATTGAATTTTATGAGTGAAAAGTATAGTTCGATAAGTCAGACTTCTCGAATGGTTCATTGTTATGTCATGGCTCGAGTTCTCGAATAGTGTATTTTGGAGAAATCGAATAGCACACTCTGAGTTCTCGAATAGAGTATTTTAGTTCTCTAATGATGGAGTTCTCAAATACTGTATTTGAGTTATCGAATCATTTGAAAAGACTGATTTTTCGCTGACACTTAATCGCTTTTTGGATTTATATTCAAAATTTCATTTCGCTCATAAAAACATATTTTATTTAGCTTAGAATTATTTTCTGAGTTAAATAACTGCCAGCTGTGAGTTACAAACTGCCTGAGATATCGAATAAGCCATTCTTGACTTATCGAATAGTTGTTTTATACTTCTCGAATGACTTGTCGATACAGATCATATATCTAATCGACAACTCAAGTTATTCATATATATACAATTTCACAACTATTCAACTCATTTCGTTCGATTTCTCAAGCATCTAAACCCCCAAAACCTCTGAAAACCCTAACTGCAAATTTCTTCTTCAACCTTAATTCTCTTCTCTTCTCTACCCAAATGGCAAACACTCAACTCACCATACCATCTCAAACCAATTTCATCGCAATTACCAGTGATGTGGAAGCACCAAATGCTAAGTGCTTTATTCGATGGTTGTCTGAATCTTACATCAAGGGTGCACTATCAGCCAACCCAACTTTGTACATAGACTTATTAGAACAATTCTGGAGGACAGCTACAGTGGAGGTCATCGCCCTTGAGAATGCTATTACCTCATATGTTGTGTACTGCAAGATTCAAGGCAAGGATATTACTATCACTACCGCAGACATGAATCAAGCCTTAGATTTGCAGCAAGAGGCATATGACTCCCTGGCCACAGATGCTGAGTTGGAAGAGTTCTTTGAATTTATCAACTACTCAGATGTTATTAAACTTGGGAAGCTGAATAGGAAGTACTTGAGAAAGGAATGGAGCTATGTTTTTGCTACACTCCTTCATGTATTCACTGCAAGGAAATCGAGCTTTGACCAGATTAGTACACCTGTGCAGCAGCTTGCCTATGCCTTGGCTCATGGGAGAAAGATAGATGTTGGACATCTCATCATACAGGAGCTATATGGGAGACTTGGTAAGAACACAACCAAGAGAGGTACTGAAATTTTCTTTCCTCGTTTTATTCAATCAGTACTTAATTTTAAAAATGCTTCATTGATTGAATTGCCTGGATTAGATAAAGGTAAAATAGGCTATCCGGTAACTTGGAGACTAGGAATGATGTGGATGTAAGGCTTAAAATAACTCCCTACATGGAGGGTTTGTTTAGGTCTTACACAACATGCCAATATTTGAATCTAAGTCTCAGTTAGCATAGCCTAAGCAAGAAGAACAAAATGCTAACCCAAGGCTTGCTAACCAACCCTCTCAGACAAACACTCTACCAAACACAGAGCCAACTGCATCATCCTCTCAAAAGGGTGATGTTAGTAAAAAGAAGAGAAAACAGGTTGCTTCTGAACCTTTAAACATCTTAACTGAAGTAGCCTTGGCTGTAGAACTTGGTTTAGATTGGGAGGAACCTGAGTCACCTATCATTAACTTAAAGAAGAAGAAGAAGAAGTATAAAACCACCTCTTCAGTCACCCAAATGGCTGAAGTTGTAAAATCAAGGGCACACGGCTCACTAGATGTATCCCCTCAACAGGGTGCATCTATAGAATCAAGCATCCTCCCCAATGCACCTATTTGTACAGAGTCAGCACATGGGAGTGATAAGGCTGGCATAACACTGAGTGGAGAGCACATCACAATTGAAACTCCCTCTATCTCTCAGGGGGAGTTACCAAAATCCAATCTACAATACACTTCTCTTCCAGAATTTACCACTCATATTTCTTTGGAGCCTGCAACTCAAGTAATTGAGGAGCAAGGCATTGATCATCAAGAATTCTTTTCTCTTGATGAGCCAATGGATTCAAGTGACTTGGTGCATGACACCTTTCTCACCACCCAGGTACCACATTTAGATGGTCAGGGAATGCATGCTGGGGCATATCCTAATGACACCATCACAAACACAGAGGATTCACTAGTTTTCACTAGAGACTCTGTGCCTATGTCACCTACTGTTGTAACTCATCCCACTCCTGTGGAGACAATAGTAGTAGAGTCTTTCCATCCGGTTACAGAAGGTGCATCTGTAACTGAGGAGTCTAGCTTGCCTAGCTCTAGCTCTAACTATATGTCTCAATGGATGAAGCCTATGCAACATGACAGTGCTTCAGGATCAGGGTCTGTTCCACCACAATTGACGGTTGAAGCACTCTAAAGCTTAATTGTGGATCAGATCCCTGAGTACACAAAGATTGCTCAGCACCTTCTCACTGCAGACATGCCCAATCCAGACTATGAAGCTATCCTCTTATGCCACAGAGATGATGTAGAACAACAGAAGGCAAAGATCATAGATGAAACTGAGAGAGATGGAAATATAGATGCTTGGCTACAAGGAACAAATGACATCCCTCTCTCATAAGGTCTCCAGTATCTCAGAGAGGAGTACATCACTTCACTAGGGTCCAATGCCAAATTTCTCACCCCTACTAATGTGTATGAAGCAGTGAATGACAGCTACAAGGGCATTCTCAAGGCTGCACACTACCTTGGAAAAGGTCTAAAGACAGAAGTTAATGAAGTGTGTTCAGCCACAACGAAGGAGGTGCATGAGATAAAAAGGACTTTTGATTCCAAATTCCCTCAATTGGAGACTGTAGTCAAGGATATTCTAGCCTGTAAGTCTACCTGCACCAAGATGGACAATGGTTTAGCCATTCTCAAAGATGCTGTCACAGGACTGGGGCACAAATTCCAAAATCTCACTGATCAGACAACTGATGCCAATGCCATGCTTAAGACACTTTTTGCCAATCAGTATGGAGATAAGCTAATCACTGAAGTCCCAATGCATGATATGACTAGGTTTGAAGTGCAGACACTTAAAGAACAATCCCTGTATGGCTTCAAATCTACTGAATTGTTCAGCAAGGTAGATGCACTTGAAAAGGAGGTAGCTACTCTCACTTAATCTAATGCTCATCTTACAGACAAGATAAAAACTCTTACTGAGCAGTTGAACACTCAAGCCACCACCACAGCTGATGTTCTTCTGCATCAACAATCTATGTTGGCTGCCATGATGAAGCACATGGGTCTCCCTCTACCTGATGAATCTTCAACTCCAAAGGTCACTTCTATAGCCTCTATGCCTGACAACAAGCCTAAGGGGGAGAAGAGGACATCAAGAAACTAAAATCCAAAGGGGGAGAAACCACCAGTAAAGGCCATCAAATTCAATGAAGGTGGTCATCAATAGGCTTCTAAATCTTTAACTCATGTGCCTGGCAAAGGAAAAGCCAAAGTTGGTGAGCCTACTTCTCTGCCAGTTGTCACTCTACCAACTGTGCACATCACTACTCCTAGTGGTCAAAAGCAATCTATCACAACCACAGTGGTTGCAGGGAGTATGCCATCTGACAAACCTCCATTCTCCATATCTAATAGTGCCAAGCCAGTAGAAGTGAAGGTGGTCACTGAGGCCAAGCTACAAGAAATTGCAAACTCAAATGTCTATCATGATGATGCATTCTTGGAGTTTCTGAAAGTCTCAAGAGAACAGGCTGGTGATGCTTTATCATATCACAGGAGTTTGAAGAGTCAGATTGACTATCTCACTGTAGTACCAAGGAGAGTTGATGGCCTATGGCTCAAAGAGATAATGATGGTAGGAAAGAATAAGATATGACACTTAACCATCAACACTCTACAAGGTCTAAAGCACTCAGAAGTTGATGTGTTCCTTGGACTGATTGAAAAGAAGGATGAAAACTGCAAGAGTCTCTTTGAAGAGTTAAGGGATGGCCAACCAGCAAGGCTACCTGAAGTATTCACAAATCCTAGAACCATCATCTATCAGGCTGCAACAAGAATTGATGATATCAAGCAGCTGGTCATCCCTAAGCATCTAATTCCTCAGAACAAATCTCTCATTATTGCCATCATTGAGCAACTGAACAAGAAGAAGGGTTTAAGAACAACAGAAGAATTGGAAGCTATATCTTATCTCAGGTCATACATTGCAACTGGCATTGTACCTGAATCTGCTAAGTTCAACCCAAGCAAGGATGGTGATTAAGACAAGGATGGAGACAGAAGTGATGGAAGGAGAAGACATCACAGGAGTGATAAGGGTGATGAAGATAATAAGAAGAAGAAGGATGACAAGGATAAGAAAAATGATGATGACCAAGGTAAAGTCTATGAGAGGAAAAGTGGAAGACAGCAAGCCTTAGGCATTGCTAACAGTAACTCACCACAACACAAGACTCTAAGTCTAGGGTGAATAATGTTAGTAGTGACCTAGCAAAATCTACATCTATGGCTTCTGCAACTGTTTTGCCACCTCAAGAAGAGAAGATTATTCAAGTATGTTTCAAAAAGCAAACTGCTAATGGAATACTACAATGGTCTACAAACAAAGGTCACATGCTACTGCCAGGCAACCATGTAAAAAGGATCAAATTCAAACAAGCTGCAAGGAAACCAAAGCTATCCAAATCAAGGACTCTGACAATCTATCCAGGCTTAAAACTCCAACCACTAGATGAAGATTTTGATGAAGACCAACTGCAATTCTTACAAGCTCAAAGAATCTACCATGTTGCCATTGTTGATAACTGCCTTGAGATCAAATATACTGATGGAAGGGAGGAGAAATTCAAACAAGGAGGATGTCAACACTGGGGCAAGCTACATGACATAGAAAGAATCATTGCATTGTTTAGCTCAGAAGATAAAGTGGAAAGAGTATGGAAGCTGGAGCTAATTGATTTTTTGAAGATGAATAGAGATCATGAGGAGAGAATCAGAAAAGAGTGTCTTGAAAAATGGCTAGCAAGGGAGAAAGAAATTGAGAGACTGGAGATTGAATCAGAAAGGCTAAGGGCAAAGGGATTGTGTAGAGTTCAGTTTAATCCCTATGTGGTGAAGTATAGGTGGAGAAATGGGGTTCAGGTCCACATCAGAGTGAACCTACTCAACCATTATCCTGCAAACATTCTGAAACCAGTACTTGAAGATTTCAAAGACTAAATTTTGCTTGAAGAATTGGATGTTATGGCAGAAATAATAAAAGTTATGGATGAGAATAAAAGGAAGGAGAAAGAAAGAAGACAGAAAGCATATGATGATTTGCAAGCCAAAGCTATGGAAAGGGAAACAAATGACAATGGCTAGTACTTCATTATAGGCTGTAAGATTACTCACCCTGTAGTTCTATCCACATTGCTAATCAAAATTCATACATGTACTGTCAAGTTTTATCTTTATGTATGTTAGGCTTGTTATCAGACATGAAATTGTGACTAAGGGACTTACTCACAATTTGGGGGAGATTGTTAGTCACAGAGGCATGCCTGGATACATCTAATAACAAGCCTAAGTATGTGTAATGCAATGCATTACCAACATGACCTCTTAACTGAGGGAACCTCTAGTTGTAGAGTTTCTATTTGTTCTGTACTTGTAATAGGCATCAAATCCTAGTTGTGTAACTGTACTTATAAAGTCAAGAATAATGATTGAAAGAAGTTCCATGGTTCATGCCTCAAGCAAGGAAATAAAGACTGCCAAATAATCACAGTTGGGATTTGAAGAAATGAAGAATTTGCCTAAGTACCAATTCGAGAAGTACATTTGTCTATTCGAGAAGTCTAGCATTCGAGAAGTCAGGGGTTCGATATCTCAGAAGACACTATTCGATATCTCTGAATACACTGTTCGATATCTCATTCGATATCTCAAAGATTCGATATGTCTATTACTCTGTTCGAGAACTCAAGGAGTCAACAGGTCAAAGGTGATATTCGAGTTCTCAAAGTGTCAACAAGTCAAAGCTACATTCGATATCTCAAAGACTCAAGATGCTATTCGACATCTCAGGGATTCGATATGTCAAAATGCTCTATTCGATATCTCAAGGACTCCCAGAGAAAAGAGCTATTCGAGAAGTGATTCAATATGTCAATATAACACTATTCGAGAACTCAGAGTTATCGATTAAGTCAATTCTAGTTCTCGAATTACGCACTTAGCCACTTCTCGAATACATTCTTGGAGACAAAATACTGAAGAATTGTACAAGTTAGAAACCTGCAACAAGCCAAGACCCTTTATTTGACTGTGTACTATAAAGCGCGTTGGAAAGCCTACAAAGAAACTTAGAGAGATAAGACAGGGGACAAGGAGCTAAAGAAGTGGATCTGAACAGGCTTTGCAAAGTCAAATCTGTAGCTGTTTGGACTCTTACTCAAATGAGATAGACAGACTGGAAAGTATTTTGTTTACCTACCTTATTTGTAGTAAGTAGGTGTATCCATGTCTATAAGGATACAGCCTCACTTTCTTAGCTGATATGAGATAAGTTTTTCAAGATACATCACAAGAAATATCTCTCTGAGAAAAACGTAGCTGAGAATACTATCATTTGTATTCACAGATTGTAGCAAAATCTTTATCTAATAAAATATTAGATTAAAGTAATATTGTGTTGTGTTTGTTTTTGTTATCCGCACTTACATCACTCACACACTCAACACATATCTTGCTGCAAAGATTCAAGAACGAAGAAAAGTTCAAGAATCCATTCACCCCCCTTCTGTATTCTTTTACTGTATTCAATACTCAACAATGTATGCAACACCGTCACCCTTACTGTATCACTAAGTCTAGACTAATGTAACACTAGTTGAGTGGTGTTACAACAGGTTAAAATTTACTACCTATTGTAACACTATTTCATGTAACACTTTCAAAAAACATTTCATTAGCCCACTTATGGCGTAGTGATTGCTCCGAAACAAGGTCACGAAGTTAGTCAGAGTCTTGTGGCAGAACCACAATGTAGAAGAATCAACTTGGGAGTTAGAAAGCGCAACGTTGGAGAAATACCCCCATTTGTTTTCAGACTTATTCCGGGACAGAATCCTTTTAAGGAGGGGAGACTTTAAGAACCCAGATTTTTGGAGGAATTAAAAACTTTTTTTATGTATTAAGTGTAGAACTGAATAGTGGTTACGACTACAATGTAACAGTGGTTTTAATGATTGATTATGTAATGGATTTGGATTCAAGTATTTTATATGCTATGAATGCTGCAATAAGTTGACAAAATTATATAAGAATAATCTACCATCGAAAGAGTAAGCTATGGTATTCCAAGAAAGGAAATATTCTAATGTCATCAAAATCGATATCTAGTATAAGTCTAGTGATTCCGTAAAAGAAATAGGGAACGCTCGATAAAACGCGAGAATATCTTTTTAAGTACAAGGAATAAAAGAAAGAAAAAACAATGAATAGTGTTTTTGGTGGATTTTGGAATATTATCAGACGACACTATATAGAAGTATTCAGAATGGATTTCTGAGTTCGTATTGATGATCTATAGGCAAAATAAATGATACCAGATTCAGAAAAATAGAACTTTTATTTTCCCCAAAATTTCCTTGGATACTGAAGGAATTAAGGATTTAATAAAAAGATTTAAGGAATTTAAATTCAAGGGTTATAAAGGACGATTGAAGATGGTAGTAAAAATATCAAGAAGGTTTTCGGTAAAACACTAACGATAAATACTTGAGATATATCTCCGAACGATCAATGAAATTGAGCAATAACCGGACAAAGAAACAAGCAGAGAACCAACAGACAAGCTTGTGCAAGTGGATAGAGTAAGGAACCAAGTTAGTTACAAAGGTAGCTAGCAACATTAGAAACCAAACCAACTAGTTAGCTTGATCTCATCATCTCACCACTAAAACACAACACTTGTCCCTTGATGATGCATCATGCATGACCTAATCACTTTAATAAAGCTACTTTATGCTAGATATTATCAAAATAATACATTTTGACTAAGATGAGATCAAAGAACAAGCAAACCACTCCATTCTCTCTCCATTAGAGCCATTCTGCTTTTGCAAAAATTGAAGAAGAGGAATCAAGCTTCCAGCCATCAAACAATTCCAAGATTTAATAGCTGAGTACTACATTTCATAACTTAGATCTCCTATGAATCTTAGCTTCAAATTCCAATTCTTTCATAGGTAATAAAAGGCTTAATGGCCTTTTAGCCCTCCAAGTTTGCACCGAAATACCCATCAGCCCTTCTGTTTTCAAAACGTTCCTTCCAACCCTCGAAGTATCCGTAAAGGTCCAATTAGCCCTCATACCGGGATAGGAAAAAAAACCGGTATAAATCAGAAGGGCAAAACAGACATTTCACTTTCCCCCAAAACGTTTACATACGCTTTGAGCCCTAAACTATGCCCAAACTAAACACGGCAGCTTAGGATTCGATTGAAGAGGCCAGTGGCGATTGGCGACCATCCGATTGGCGATCAAAGCATGGGGGATAGCAGTTGGAACTCTGATGGTATGTTTAGTAAGCCTTATCACTCATATTTTTGATTATGAATTCGTTTTGATTTGGTTTAAAGTGGGTATGCTCTGTGTATGCATGTATTAGTGAAAGTGCATGTATTGTTCAATGTTCTATACTTACATGTTTGTTAGTTCGTGTTTTATTGAAATTTTGTGTGGGTGTGATGAACCCTAATTGTATGTTTGTGCTTTTAAATGCTTATATATAAACCACAAATATGTTTTGTGTCTTGAAGGTGAAGATGTTCTCACTATTAATTTGTTTCACGGTGGGAAGTTAGTTTTGATTCCAAGAGCTGAATACTTTGGGGGTAAAGTGAGTTTTTTTCACTGTGGAGACCTTGATGAAATAGACATGGACAGTCTAAGAGTATGGACTAAAGCCTTGGGTTATGGGGGACTGACTTGTCTGTATTATAGGAAGCCTAATGTAGGACTAGATGAAGGTTTGATGTTATTGTTGACTGAGGATGATGTAGAGGAAATGAAAAGGTATGCACTGGAAAATTCAAATAGAATTGATGTTTATGTGTCACATTCCAATGAGGACGAGTTGGTATCATTCGAAGATGTAAATGTGTTTAGAAAAATTAATGAAGAATGTAATGAGGGAAATGCTAGCAATGATGTAGGGGATTGGAGTGATGAACTAGATGATTACGACTTTGCTGATTCAGATTACTCAGATGAGGATGATGACATGCTTTTTTCTAGGTATGTTGATGATGAGGGAGTTGACTGGGTGGGTAGGTTAAGAGAGGAACTTGGACTTGGTCCAGAAAAAATTATGGAGAAAGAAAGTGATAGTGAGTATGATAGTGATGATCTAGACAGTTTGGCAGAAGATGAAGATCCTGTCCAAGCTGAAAAGAAAAAGAAAGCTTTTCCAGTGTACAAAGACACAGATATTCCAAAATGGAGAGTGGGGATGGTTTTTACAGACCATCGTCAATTCAGAGAGGCTGTAATGAAGCATTCTTATCTGGAAGGAAGAATGGTGAAGTTCACTAAAAGTGACAGAACCAGGGTGAAGGCTGTGTGCAGACCCCCATGTCAATGGCATGTGTTTGCTTCTTTAAATTTTAACAAAACCATGCAAATAAAGATAGTGGGACCAGGTACATTCCTTGGACTTGGACTTTTTGGTATTTTTATTACTTTACTTTAGTTTATATTTAATTCCTCTTTATTAATTTGCAGACCACAGCTGTGTTAGAGAGCAAAAGGGGTTGCCCCTTATAAATTCTGGATACCTAGCTAAAAAATATCTTCCAGAATTCAGAATTAACCCATCTTGGCCAATCTCTGCATTTCACAAAACTGTCTTGAAGGACTTGCAAATTGATTTTCAACATCACATACTCAGAAAAACTAGAAGAAAGTGCATGAAGATTATTAATGGAACTCTTGAAGAGCAGTATGACAAGCTATGGGACTATAAAACAGAGCTATTGAGGCGAAATCCCAACTCCACAGTTGAGATTGAGATAGAACCAGGTATAACATATGTGCTTTTTACAATAGATTCAATACAAACTTTGTGAATACATAATAAGGCTCCAGATCTAAATGTGCAGGTGCTGTAGGTGTGTTCAGAAGGATGTATATATGCTTAGGGGGTTTGAAGCATGGGTTTAAGCTTGGTTGCAGGAAGATGCTTGGCTTCGATGGCTGCCATTTGAAAAATGCTTTCAAAGGTCAGTTGTTATGTGCTATAGGAGTAGATGGTAATAATTGTATGTTTCCAATAGCTTATGCAGTAGTTGAAGCAGAAAGATTAGACAGTTGGAGGTGGTTTCTAGCTTTAGTAGGTCAAGATCTGGATATAGGTGTTGGGGATGGGTGGAGTTTCATTAGTGATAGACAGAAGGGGTTATTGAATGTAGTTGAAGAGATGTTCCCCATGGCTGAGCATAGGTACTGTGTTAGGCATATGCATAACAATTTTAAGCAGAGATATGGTGGAAGATCTCTAAAAGAAAAACTTTGGAGCTGTGCTAGGGCAGCAAACAAAGAGGCATTTGAGACTGCAATGAATAGACTTAGAGAAGAGAATGAGGGTGCTTGGGAATGGCTGACTGCAGTGCCATTTCAGCATTGGAGCAGGGCACATTTCAAAACTGACTCCAAATGTGACATGTTACTGAATAACTGGTGTGAGAGCTTCAATAGGTGCATTTTATGGGCTAGGGAACAAGGCATACTAATCATGTTAGAAATGATTAGGGAGTACCTAATGAGGAGATTGCAGTGTAAGAGAGATGAAATGGTGGCTTGGGAAGACAAAAAATTGACTCCAAAGGTGTACAAGCTGCTTGACAAATACAAAAGGTGGAGTGGAGGATGTTATTCCACTTATGCAGGCTATGATGAGTTTGAGGTAACCACAGTGAATGGAACCAAGTATGCTGTTCATATAGGTAACAGAACATGTGGATGTAAAAGATGGGATCTAAGTGGCATCCCCTGTCACCATGCTGTCAGCTGTTTGAATAGAATGGGATACAATGTTGAAGATTATGTGGATTCGGTGTATAGTGTAGCAAATTACAAGAAGGCCTACTCTGGGATAATCTTTCCAATGAATGGACATAATGCTTGGGATAGGAGTGGGTTGAGTTTGAAACCACCAACCATTGAAAAGCAACCTGGTAGGCCAAAAAAGAAAAGATATGAGCTCCCAGATGTGATTGAAAAAGAAGGGAATGGAGTGAAGTCCTTGACCAAGAAGACACAGTTAACTGTGAGGTAAATTTTATACTTGTACTTCCTACTTGCATTAATTGTATATTATATAGCTAATGTTTCCAATGTCATGTACTAGGTGTGGTAGATGCAAGCAGGTAGGCCATAACAAAAGGACCTGTAATGGAGTTCTACCTGTAGAAGATGCTAATGAGGACATAAGTGATCATGGATCACCTCCACCACATGCTTTACTAAGTGATCATGGAAAATCCACAGAGGTTCCACCTGCAGATAATGAGGAAGAAATGCAAGCCGACTACAATGAAATGCTTTTGGATTTTCCTGAGGAAGGACCACCCATTACTCAACCAAGCCAAGTAGAGAATGTTGAACACATGCCAGAGACTGTTGAACAAATGCCACAGACTGATGAACAAATGCCAGAGACTGTTGAACAAATTCCAGAGACTGATATTCCAATTGTGCAAGAAGAGGAAATAATGGGAGAGAGTGGTTAGGAGGCAACTCCTCTTGAAGTTGCAGCAAGAAAGATAAGGCAACTGAGGTATGCAAAACTGGGCTTGACAACTACCCTTGACTCCCCTATCATGGTTGCAGCTGAAAAAATTAAAAAACTTAAGGAGTCAAAGCAGCGGGAGAAAGCCAAAGAGAAGACAATCATTGAGGAGCCAGAGAAAGACAACCAAGTAGAGGATGAGAGAATGAAAGCAATTAAAAAAGAAATGAAGGAAAGAATTGAGAAAAACAAGAAAAGAAAGGGGACCCCAAGTGGTGAGCTTCAGCCACTGAGAAGGAGTTGGAGGCTTTCTCGTCTTTGCAAGCTAAATAAGTTCGAGAACACAAAAGATACTCCTGTTTGCATTGATGATGAAGCTGACACCATGATAGCAGCAATGGAGGGGCAATCAACTGAACAGAAAACTCAACTCAGCTCATACACAGGCCCCATGAAGTTGGGCAAACAGATGCCACCACCAGTGAAACAATACAAGACTATAATTGGCAAAACAGAGGTAAAATCTGCACCTTTCTTATCTTATGGGAAAAATGTGATCACAAGGAGTGCACTGGCAAAAGCAATACAGGAGACAGAAACAAACTTGAAGATTGCAGGAAAGGGGAAGACGAAGTCGAAGGGCAAAGAGAAACAGGCTTGAAGACCTGGATTTTAACTTGTGCACATTTACGGATAATTTCATTTTGACTGTAAACCTGTGTGCTTTTGACAACCCCTGAACCTTTTGGTTTTGTGTTTGTAATGTTGGCTATTTACTAAGTTATGGATGTGAACCATTTGCTATTTACTAAGTTTTGTGTTTGTGATTTTGCTCTTGACATCCCTAATATTTCATAAACAGGCTGTTTATTGGATTGAAAATAGTACATAATATTGGATTGAAAAAAACATTTCATTATAAATACCAAACTGCATTACATTTTCATACATCATAATTCTTTTTTCTACTACAAAGCTATAATTAGGGTAGTTCATATTGTCCCCTGCTCATTGTCTCCACCTCTTTGTTCATCAGTACAAAGCTCCACACGATGAATATGACAATCATAAACAACAAAATATGCCTTTTCTTCTTCCCTTTGATTTCATCAGCAGCCTCAAACTTCTTCAAATCGTCTTCTAGCTTCTCAACTTTTCTCAACAGCCCTGGGATGATAACTCTTGCCCTTGGGCACATAGGGGGGTCGAACCATAAATGAAAGTTACAAGCATGGGCTCTGTCTTCCTGCAAAAGAAACAAGTCTCACAAGCAGCTAGAACAATTAGTACAATAATACTTGATTTAACATGAATGTACCATAAAACGCAGGCATCCCCAAAACCTTCTTCCCGGATTTGCATCGGTCCATGAGGTTCTTAACACAGCTGATCTTCCACACCAACAAGTAGGCTCCATTTTCTTAGCAATTTGTTTTGTTTGGTAAAAGTCTGTACACACATATATATAGATATATAGAACTACAAGGGTTATAAGGTCTGGCGGGAGTGATTCCTCTGTTTTGGAGGGAAAGATAAAGTGAAATGTCTGTTTTTCCCTACCGATTTATACCGGTTTTTTTTCCTATCCCGGTATGAGGGCTAATTGGACCTTTACGGATACTTCGAGGGTTGGAAGGAATGTTTTGAAAACAGAAGGGCTGATGGGTATTTCGGTGCAAACTTGGAGGGCTAAATGGCCATTAAGCCGTAATAAAATTATCAAAGTTGATGATGAATAGTAACTTTCAAGAACTAACTTTGTTTTCTTGATTTCTTTGATCTAATTTATATTAAGGTTATACATGAGCTAATCAAGGCTTAGTAAGGTCTTTACACACTCCAAGGAAGGTATATCTCCCATTAACCCTAGATCTTACTTTGAGTTTATGAATGTTCTTGATGGTTTAGATGAGTTATGATTATGATGTTATTATAAGCATGATTATGTAGTTGGTTTAGTTTATCTAAGTGATATGATCCAATTGATGGTTAAAGTGAGATGTTTTGGACTTGTTAAGATGTAGATGATGTTAACTCGAATAACTTGTAGAAGGGGGGGTTGAATACAAGTTATATAATCGTGTCTGATTTTTGCTTGATTAGATGAACAAGAACAAACGAATGAATCAAACTATGTTTGTATTAAAATAAATCAAATACAAACTATACCAAAGGTGTACAATACCTTTAGCAGCTGCTGACAATAAAAATCTCTCTCTCTCTCTTTGTTTGTTTCGAACTATTGAATACAAACCTTATACAGAGCTTCACACGATATGCACTCTAAAATTCACAATTCGCTCTTTTTACAATAATATAGAGAGAGTATTTATAATGCTACCTATCAACTAACAACAGAATTATAACTTATCTATGACAATGTTCTACCGTCCAGTTGATAGTTTCCATCAATAGAGAATTCGTTTCCTTCACGATATCTTCTTGCTTGTTTTTCAAAACAACGATCCTGTTTTATAGCACTTGCCAGTTTCTGTAGCATCCATAATGACATCATCAGTAACACGACTGATATCAGGATTTCCCATTGCATCAGGATCTGATCATCCCATCAGTATTTGATCAGGATCTGACTTGCTGTATCAGGATCTGCTCTTAGTTCCTGAAATGTAGTCTTTGACGTACTATTCCTGACTAACCTCTATGTTAGGCCGAATACACAATTAATAACCAAATTCGTATGAGAGTTTAACAAGTAAGATGATTATGCACTTTAAAACTTCTGGTATTAAGAACCCTCTTCGTGATGTAAACTATCACAAAGAGCTGCTAGGTTACAATAAAGATAATTCGATGCACGATTCCCTTCTAGGATTAACCTTGTTAGGTCCGATAAGATTATAGAAGGGGGGTTGAATACAATCTATACCATTTTCTCAAAATTTATTCGTTAAATAATTTTCCCTTAAACGAATATTTTGTGCGGAATAATATAACACAAATTTCAAGTTGAATATAACAATATATTAACTTGATGGGTGTTACAAAATCAGTCCAAATGATTATCAAGTAATTAATAACTAATTAGAAAATTCAACATGAACTTTGCTAATTTAGTTAATAAAATCAAGATATCAATTTGTGAACTAGGAAACTTAATTCGCTAGTAGTACAAGAATCACAAGTAAACAAGTTCCAATGGATAGGATATTACAACTGAGATGAACTTGAATTTACAGAATTAAATTTGGAGGTGTTCTTGAGCTTGAGAGAGAGAGAGAAAATAGCTGCTGTGTGTAATTTTCTTGTTTAGCTCGACTGACTCTTTTCCTTCTGCATTCTTCTGCCTTATATACACAGCCATAGTCATATTACTTGATTTAAACTGATATGACAATCATTTTACATTAATATGACAATCGGTATGACTATCAAATCAATGTAATATGACTATCCAGCTTAAATATGACTTTCGGTATAACTTATCAAGTCAATATAACATTCGGTATAACTTACCAAGTTAATATAACATTCGGTAAAACTTACCATTTGAATGAAATATGACTATCTCCTTTGAACTGTATATGACTATCTCCTTTGAACTGAATATGACTATCTCCTTTGAACTGTATATGACTATCTCCTTTGAACTGAATATGACTATCTCTTTTATAAACTGAATATGACTATCGGTATAACTATCAGTTTGATAGTTATATCATCATATTTTTCAGTTTATAATTAATTAAATGACTTATTAAAAATCATTTAACTAATTAATCCTTTTTCATATTAATTCTTATTTATTTAATCTAATAATCACTTTAACAAATATATTAATTCTAATAGAATTAATTTATTTATTAACTTAATTACTTGACTTAATCAATTAAAATAGAATTAATATAAATTCTTTAATAGTCAATACTCCGCTGAAAACCACGTAATTATGATAAGAAACATACACTGGCATGATGTTGACGCTCGATGTACTGTCTGGTTCATGAACGACTAACTCCAATCTCTGTTCTTCATCGTGACTTTTAACACTGTGGTCGTTTTATACTCTTCACTCTCATCAATCATTCGGTACTGAAATTGTTTCTTGTCACTAGTAGAAATCTCTGTCTTTTTAAATGAATCAACTTGTTTCAATGCTACCTTGAGACCTGATCAGATATCTGAATCTTCTTCCAGTGTTAAACATCAAAACTATAGATTGACTTGTTGATTTTTCTTCTGACTGTTATCATCTTTTGAGATTCCTGTGACAGTTGATATTATTTACTTATTACAATCTAGTTTAATTGGATTAGGATCCTCGAACTACAAATAGGCTGAGTCATATGCCTTTCAATCTCCCCTATTTGTTTGTTATACAATAACAAGCAAATACCTAGAGGATTCTTCAACTAATCCCAATTAAACAAGTAAAAGAAAACAATTTAAATGCTAAGTAAATAATGTAAAAGTTCTGGTTTATATTAACATTATCCAGATTCAAACAGAAAAGATAAATACAAGATAGATGATCCTCTAGACTGATCATATAAGACAATTATCCTATCTTGTTCTATCAAAGCTCTAATGATATAACTTGTAGAGCTAATCTTCATTTACCACTTTCTTCCTCATTGATTTCTCCTTCTTCTTGTTCATCCATATCCGGTAGATTCTTGATCATTTCTGAATCAACAAGTAATTCCCTTCTGGATGACACATCTGTAGGATAAACCAGTGGTATTCCAAGTTTCTTTCTCAACTCACCTTGATACTGCTTGTACTTCTTCATGTTGGTCTGAGCATAGGATCGAATATGATTTGCAGCTTCAATCTTTTCTTGTGATGCAAAACCATGATTTCGAAGAGCATATTCAACATATACCAAATGTCTGGCAAGGTGTGTATACAATTCGTCTGTCTGAAGATTAACAGTATGAATGACTTCTCCCTTAAGAATTTTAACTTGTGGAGGGTCATTTATAACTTCAGGACCAGCTCTTTCAGCAAACTCTTGAAATTTTTCATGAAGCAGTATGCCTAGTTCAGAAGATGTTCTTATTTTTGGTCTCAACACCCAAAGCTCTGACAGAGATCTATCATAGAAGAACTGAAGCGATACTTTGTGAGATCCGAGCTTATGACATTCAACAAAGATAAGTAGCTCACCATTCTTAGGATCAGATGCAGTGGTTATTCTCACAATTTCTGTCTTTAAAGCTTTCAAATACATATCATGTATAGGGTTCTTCTGTTTAAAGCTTTCAAAAATAGCAATCATCCGACGATCATCATAGTCAGAAGTTTGTGGTGAGTCAATTACCTTTTGAGCACGTTCCCACTTATCACCATTTTTGTACTTGATGTACATCTTCCTAGCTTCCAGCTTTTGAGCATGTTGCTTTTGAAGTGCTTCCTGTTCTGCCTTTTGAAGTCTTTCATTATGAGCTAACTGTTCGAGTGTCTTCTTGAGTCTTTCTTCTCTCATAGCCAGATTAGCTTCATTCTATTCGAGTTCTTTGTTTGCTTCAAAATTCATTTGTTGTGCTTCAACAGAATCAGGAATTATTTGCTCTTCATCATCCCAAAAACTGAGATCTGGTTCATCAAATTCTTCACCAACATCAGGAAACTGTAAGTCAGCAAACTGATCAATATCAGGTTCACCTGTATAGTAAAAACCTTCTACATCATCATCTTCCTGTTCTGCTGCTTGATGAGTTGTCTTCTTCTTCCCTTCACTCCTATCTTCCATTTTCTCTTTACTTGCACTTCCTCCCCCTCTAGATTTCTCCCCCTTAGTTGAGGAATCCTCTACAGTCTTGTGACTTGTACCAGCTCCAGGGTCACTTCCATCACTACCTCCAAAGAATTTCTTCTCTTCGGCTGTAAGTGAGTGAGTTCTGCTGATGATATTGTATAAGTGTCTCAACCCCTTTGCTTGATGATCACTTTGCTTTTCAATCTGACTGAGACGATGTTCAGTGGTTAAGTGATTTTCATTTATGTTATTCTGAAGATCTTCAATCTGATTGGCCATAGATGATATAATAAGATCTTGAGCCACTGTGACATCTCCAGAGTCTTCAACTGCTTGTTGTTGAGAGAGTTTAAGTGCATTGATTTTGTTGTTGAAGATAGTTCTCATGTTATCCATATCAAACCTCAAGTTTTTGTTGTCTTCTTCAGCTTGAGCAAGACTTTCTTTCATTTGATTGAGTTGTGTGATGAGAGATAAAGTGTATATGTCATTGTGTGCTCTCACATCAATCGCTCTCTGAGTATCACTCACCTCACGTGCTAGTGTTTCACTCAGATTTGAAGTAATTCTCACATCACTCCTCTCATAATCCTGAGCTGCATCCATTGTACCTGCACTAGAGATCACCCTAGCCTCCTCTTGGAAGGTCAGTGGTGGTGCAATGGGATTTCGCAAATCCCGATCAACCTGTGAAGGTTCTTCTGCCGTAACAATGGCAGGCACTGTAACTTGCTCCATTTGCATAACAATGTTTTCAGCTTCATGTGAGAAAATATCTTCCCCCATTGTGAGTAACAGGGGTGAGCTTGAAGGAATGAATGGGTTTAAGATTGCCTTTGACATGGTTTTACTTTTCTTTTGTGATGGCAAATCTGTTTCACTCAAGATATCACTACTAGGGATAGCTCTTTTGAATGACAATTTCTTTCTACGATAGTGTTTGGAGAATTTAGGATCAGTGTTTGGTGCATTGACCTGGGACAAAGGTTGTGGATCTACAACCCCTTGGTCACTTCTCACAATCATTTGACTATCAGAAAGATATTGAGATTGTAAAGGAGTTGAGTCAAATACCTGATCATTGACATGTACATCATCTTCATTCTGAGTGGGTTGATCCACTGGAAGTTGATGTTCAAGAACATTCAAGGGTTCAGAATCAGGTTGAGGTACTGGAACTTGTTCTGCTTCAGGCTGTGGAGCTTGTTGAATTAAAAGAATCTCAGCATCTGGCTGTGGCATGACATTTGGCAAATGTATGTATGTAGACATATATGGTGTTATGACTACAGGAACATGCAACAAGACCTTAGAAGTATCCAGCCTGGTGTAGAACTTCTTGTTTGGTTTACCAGACCATTGAATTCGATCATTTGGAAATGGAGCAGGTTGATCCTTAGGCATTAGATGATTAAAAATTAGTGTCAAAAATCGAGGATAATGACACTTAACCAGTTTACCTTTTCCAAAGTTCTTTGTAGCCTTCTTCAATCGATTTAGCAGAATAGGCCATACCAAGCTGCCAAAATTGATTCTTCTATTGTGAGCAATCGAGAAACCAATTGACTGTAACATACCTGTGATGACAGTATTGTTACTCTTTGTAGAATTAGCAAACACCTTTGCTATGATCTCGAAGAAGATATTCCATTCTTGAACAAGATTGCTTTTGAGTGGTCGTTTCAGATTCAGTTGACCATGATAGTTGATATTTGTGAAAAATTGAGTCAACTCATCATTTGAAGGCAATTCAGCAAATCGTTCAGTAGGAAGCCCCAGAGCAGCATTAAAGACAGATTCATCCGCTGTATATGTCTTGTCATTAAAGTCGAATGAAAATGATCTTTCATCTAAGACAGCTGTAGTACACATTAATTTAAGTGGACCAAATTTCATTGGAACATTTGTTCGTTTAGGAATTTTATCCAGGACTTGAACCGATCCACTGGGCAATCCTCGGGATTAAAATATCCAATATAATTGTGATTCACAAGCTCAAAATTATTATAAGCACCAGCCATTGCAAATCAGGGATTAAAATTAATAAATCTACAAAATTCAACAATTTAACCCAATTAAATTACCAAATTCGAATTAATAAATAAATAAAAATTCGAAAAATCAAAATCTTTATCAAAAATTCTGAAAAATTTAGACAAAGATCTTGATTGCAATACAAACACATAGGTATTTTTAGATTTTACAAAATCATCACCATTTGTTCAGAATTTTAGATCAAAAATACGAACTTTTCAAACTCAAAACTCAAAACCTCGACCAAATCTTACATTTTAACCGTGGTTTTGAAGATTATAGACTGGGTAAACGATTAATGTCCTTAGAATCGTGTTTTGGGATGAAAATTGGGCAGCAATTCGATCGAAAGTTGTGTGTATATGTGTATGTATCGTTCGACTGTATTGGGTGACTTAACACGCCAATATAACAAAAATAAAGATATGACTGTCGAATATAACTTAGCTCTTAAATATCAAATGACTGTGATATGACTATCCGGTGATAGTCATACCGATAGTTATATTACGTTTAAAACGTAATATGACTATCCTTGGCAGTAAGTTATATCACACTTAATCTCTAATATAAATACCGAAAAACACCTAATATAACAATAAAATCACAGTTATACCGATAGTTATATTATTATAAAAACACAATATAACTATAAACTAATTAACAGTTATATTTAAACAAAAACAAAATTATATCTAATTTATTATTAAGTTATATTACACCAATTATAACTAATATAACTAACACAAGTTCGAATATAACAATCAAGTAGATTGTTATACCGATAGTTATATTCTAACAAAACAGTTAATATAACTAACTAAAAACAGAATATTAACAAACTTTTAACAGGAAAACCACATTAACTATTTACACAAGCCAAAAAATAGCAAATTAATTTCCACTAAAATTATAAAACCTAATAAAAATTATAAAAACGATCATATGTTGTCCCTTTTACGAAATCAAACATTAATAACAGAAGGACAAACATTACAAATCAAATAAAAATAAAATCAAATCAAATAATCATACTACATATTTACATAATTATTTCTGATGAGTTAATAAATCTATAAATTTTCTAATAAAACAATTTCCATATAGAAAATAATTCAAAAAGAAACTATGATTTATTTAAACAAAAAAAATAATTAAACTAAATTTAAAACAATAACATTTTCAAGAAAAATAGATTTCTCATAAATTACAGTTAGTAAAATTCGAGAAAAATATTTTTAAAGAAAATGAGTTAATCTAAAAATACAATAAATAATTAAAAATATGTACAGAAGATAATAACAATGATTTAAGATGAAACAAGCAAGAGTATAAGTTGATAAAATAATTATACAAGTGATTTAATAACAAATATTAACACATCAATCACTTGTAAATTATTAAAGATCAAACCTCAGATATTAACCAGTTTAATTACTAGGACTATTTAACATACCCAATTCACCAACAATTCTGGTAAATGTGGATTCGTCAAGAGACTTAGTAAAAATATTTGCTGTTTGTTCTTCCGTGGGTACAAAAAATAACTCCACGGTACCATTCATGACATGCTCTCGAATAAAATGATACCTGATGTCAATATGCTTTGTCCTTGTGTGCTGCACAGGATTGTTAAAGATTGCTATGGCACTTGTATTATCACATAAAATTGGAATTTTATCAAGCACAAAGCCATAGTCTCTCAGTTGATTCCTGATTCACAAAATCTGTGCGCAACAGCTTCCAGCAGCTATATATTCAGCTTCAGCCGTTGAGTTGGAAACTGTCTGTTGTTTCTTGCTGTACCAGGAAACTAGTCTACCACCTAGGAATTGACAACTCCCAGATGTGCTTTTTCTATCCACAACACTTCCTGCATAGTCAGAATCTGTATATCCAACAAGATTAAAACCAGAATCTTTAGGGTACCAGATGCCTAGGTTAGGCGTACCCTTAAGATATCTCAGAATTCGTTTAACAGCAATGAGATGAACATCTCTAGGATCCGATTGGAACCTTGCACACAAACACGTAGCATGCATAATATCAGGTCTACTCGCAGTAAGATAAAGTAATGAGCCTATCATACCTCTGTAGCTTGTGATGTCTACCTTGGCAGAATTTTCACATGCTCCAAATTTGATAGCTGTGGATGATGGTGTCTTTGCTGAAGAAGAGTCCTCCATTTGATACTTCTTGAGAAGCTCTTTGACATACTTGGATTGATAGATAAATATTCCATCTGTCCTTTGACTTATTTGCAATCCAAGAAAGAACTTCAACTCACCCATCATGCTCATTTCAAATCTACCCTGCATTAACTTTGCAAATTTCTTGCACAAAAGATCATTAGTAGACCCGAATATTATATCGTCCACATAGACTTGGACTATAATTGTATCATTATTATGTTTCTTTGTAAAGAGAGTTTTGTCTATGACACCTCTAACAAAATCATTTTCAAGTAAAAATTCAGAGAGAGTGTCATACCATTTCCTTGGTGCTTGCTTAAGACCATAGACCGCCTTGAAAAGGAAGTAGACATAGTCAATTAAATCTGGATCTTCAAAGCGAGGGGGCTGTTCTACATAAACCTCTTCATCTAGCTTGCCATTTAAGAAAGCACTCTTGACATCCATTTGATAAACTTTAAAGTTTGAAAATGCTGCGAATGCCAAGAATATTCTTATGGCCTCAAGTCTAGCCACTGGAGCATAGGTCTCGTCATAGTCAATGCCTTCAGATTGGGAGTAACCCTTTGCTACCAGTCTTGCTTTATTTCTCGTCACTGTGCCATCTTCATCAAGTTTGTTTCTGAATACCCACCTTGTGCCAACTACTGGTCTGTCTGTAGGTCTGGGTACCAGCTTCCAAACTTCTTGTTGTTTAAATTGATTGAGTTCATCTTGCATAGCAATCACCCAATCAGGATCAGAAAGAGCTTCTTCAGTTTTCTTAGGTTCCATTTCAGATAGAAACCCTGAGTAATTGCATTGATTCTGAAAAGCTCTTCTAGTCTTTACACCAACAACTGGATCACCAATGAGTAACTCAAAAGGATGAGCTCTATTCCAAACAGTTTGTCTGGGAAGATTAGATCTTGATGATTCTCCTTGACCTTCATTGGGATGTTGTGTGTGATCAGTTGACCCTTCATTTTCTCCCCCTGAGTTGTTGCTAGGTTGACTAGATGATGATTGATTATTAGAGTCAGGGAAATTTTGGCTACTATCATTGATTTCATCACCATTACCCTGATCATCATTGTTGTCATTAGCATCAGCAAAAATCTCAGGTGCATTGTCATCATCTGAATCTGTATCTGTCATGTCATCGAAAGATAGCTTCTCAGATGGATTCTCAGTTTGGATACTAGGGAGTTTAGTGTCATCGAATGTTACATTGACACTTTCCATCATCTTCTGTTCATCAATCACATACACCCTGTATGCTCTCATTGAATAACCAATAAAAATTGCTTCAAATGCTTTGGTATCGAATTTACCACCTTGATCATCACCTTCTTTAAGCACAAAGCACTTTGCCCCAAATACATGAAAGTATTTGAGTGAAGGTTTCTTATCAGCCATAATTTCATAGGGTGTCTTCATTTGATCTTTATTGATTAGAGTTCGATTCTGGGTATAGCACGCCGTATTGATGGCTTCAGCCCAAAAGTACAATGGAAGCCTTGATTCACTTAGCATAGTACGTGCAGCTTCAATCAAGGTTCTATTCTTTCTTTCCACTACCCCATTTTGCTGAGGAGTTCTTGGAGCTGAATATTGTCTGGTTATACCCTTCTCAATGCAAAAGTCATTTAGAACTGCATTCTTGAATTCAGTTCCATTGTCTGATCTTACAGCTCTCACTGGATACGTAGAATCTCGCTCAATTAATTTAATGTGATCAATCACCAATTGTGGAGTCTCATCTTTAGAATTCAAAAACAGAACCCATGTGTATTTTGAAAAATCATCAACAATCACTAGAGCATATCTCTTCCTTGACATAGACATCACATTAACTGGACCAAACAGATCCATATGAAGTAATTGTAATGGTTCAGTTATTGAATATGTATCAGTGCTCCTGTGACTTGCTCTTTTTAGCTTGCCCTTTTGACATGCATCACACAGTCCTTCTTGAGTGAATTCCATTGAAGGCAAACCTCTCACCAATTCTCTTTTGACCAGAGAATTAATTGTCTTAAAATTAAGATGAGAAAGTTTCTTGTGCCATAGCCAACTCTCATCATTAGATGCTTTAGTGTAGAAGCAAGTGACTTCTTCAGTGCTTCCTGAGTTCATATTGGCTACGTACAGATTGCCTTTTCTAACTCCTGTCAGTTGTGGCTTTTCATGTCTTTTGTGTGAAATTAGACAATTCTTCTTGTTGAAATGAACTTCATAACCTTTATCACAGAATTGACTGACACTGAGCAAATTGTGCTCAAGTCCTTTCACAAAAGAAACTTCATCAATGATAACATTTCCAGCTTCAAGTCTGCCATATCCATCAGTTCTACCTTTGCTGTTATCTCCAAAGGTAACTACTGGGCCAGCCTTCTCCACCACATTTGTCAGCAGGGTTCTATCTCCAGTCATATGCCTTGAACATCCACTGTCCAAGATCCAGGTTACTCGATCAACCTGTTCAATACCCTGCAATGACAAATGAGTTAAACCTTCTTCGGGACCCAAATTTGATTGGGTCCTGCGTATTTAAAGTATTGACCTTTATCAGGTAAAATAACATTTTTAAGTTTAACCTCTTTAGTCAATAAACATTTAAGCTTATAAACAGATTTGAAAATCTTTTGTTTAATCTTGGGTATCCATGTTTCTCTCGCAGCGGTAACACTTGTGTCATTGACTGGACATTTGACCTGGTAGACATTCTTGGTAATCTTTTGTTTAGTCTTAGGTGCAAATGTCTCTCTCCTAACTTGAGGAGGAAAAGCAGTCTTAGATCGAACATTATTGTTTCTGTTCATGTGCTGTCGAGGAGCATTCTATTTAACACATGCATAATTACCATTAGAATAAGCACACATATTGTTAAAAGCACAAGACATACAATTGATAATACCACATGCTTTATGATTAGAATCAATAGTAGACATGGTATTTTTCTGTTTTAACTTATTACTACCTAATCCAGTCTTAGAAGAACTAGCTGATTCAACAACTTTGACTGGTACTTTAGGTACATATTTCTTGGATGAAACATTTGATGTGTTAGTGTCCTCAACTGATTTAGCCTTAACAAAGACTGTGACATTTTTCTTGGATGACACATTCTTTGTATTATAGTTCTTAACAGTTTTATCCTTAACACATTTATTCTTAACAAGAACTGTGCCATTTGCACTATCCTCATTTCTCATTTCTTCTTGTATAACCATAGAACGAATATCTGGTGGACCAGCATCAGATTTTGTAAACATTGGTTTTTCAACATTCTTGAGAATATGTGGTATACCTCTTTCTTTAGCTGGGATAGAATTAGGAGAATGATTACTCAAAGAACCAACAGCTTGACTGTAATCAAATCCTATTCCTACAGTTCGTTCTACTGCTTGTTTGTTGAAGAAATCTTTAGAAACCTTAACAGTATTATAACAAGCTCAAACCTGTGTTTCAAGTTCTCTAATCTTGGTTTCTTGTTCAGCAATCCTATCAACTTGTTTTACCATGTATTCTCCTAGACCCTTTTCTCTGTAGTTAAGTCGAGCTATTTCTTCTATATTCTTATCTTGATTAACCTGCACCTTTTTTAAATCTAACATTTGATTTTCAAGGTTAGTATTAACAAGACTTATTCTCTCGTACCCTCTTTGTGCATTATTCAAGGAACTACGTAAACTATCAATTAACTGAGCATCAGTAAGAATTACCGGAGTGGTATAATAAGTTGAAGATTCAGCATTTGCCACCAACGCAAATTTTCCATATTTTTCATCTTCGCTATCTGTATCATCCCAGCTTTTACTAGCAGCTACATAAGCTCTTCCACTTTTCTTCTTTTCAGAAGCATAATCTTTCTTCTGTGCTTGCTTGGGTTTCTGACACTCAGTAGCAAAATGTCCCAACTCATTACAATTGAAACAACGGATTTTGCTTCTATCAACAGTTCCAATTTTGTAACCTCCCCTGTTACTAGAGGATGAAGAACCTCCTCTCTGAAATCTGTTATTTGACTTAAACCTGAATTTTGGATTTCTTCTGAATCTGAAGTTACTAAATTGTCTCACCATCATTGCCATAGATTCATCTTCCAATTGATCCAGCTCTTCCAGTGAATAAAATTCTCCACCATTCTGAGTAGCTGGTGTTTGGCCAAGTTCTACTTCAGTTTGTTCCTTGTTGAAACTGTTAGGTTGAACAACTTTAGTTTCCACTTCCTTAGGAACCTCAACCACTAGAGCTGTAGAAGAATTTGCCATTCTGCCTTTGCCATAGAATTCCTTTTGCTGTACTTGTTCTAATTCATATGTTTTCAGAACACCAAACAGCCTTTCAAGAGCAACCTGAGTTAGATCTCTAGATTCTCTGATGGCAGTGATTCTATGCTCCAAGTGAGTAGGCATAGTTAGTAAAAACTTCATGTTGATCTCCTTCTGAGTATATTGCTTGCCATGAACTTGCAAGTTGTTGATTATCTTGTTATACCTTTCGAACACTTCCTGAATGCCTTCATTAGGGCCAGCTCTAAAGTGTTCATATTCAGAAGTTAGAATTTGTAGTCTATTTTCCTTGACTTCATCAGTCCCTTCATTAATGACCTCAATAGTTTCCTAGATGTGCTTAGCAGTTTTACAATTCCTCACATGGCTATACATTACAGCATCTAGGGAATCCAATAGAATGAGTCTCAAATTTTTATCCAATCCAGCTTCCTCCTTATCTTCAGAGGTATAGTTCTTAGGGTCCTTTGGATAGGATTTGGCAGGGACTGTTACAGTTCCATTTACAACTGTTTCAGTATCATGTTGCATGGGAGTTACTGGTCCATTTTCCAAAACCCACAAAAATCTTGGGTTTGCTACATCAAGAAATAACTCCATTTTGTTTTTCCACATATCATAGTTATCTTTATTAAAGATAGGAATTTTAACATTGCCTTTGGCTGACATGATGAATTTTTAAGAGAGTTAAAAATTCGAGCTTAATTTTTGATTGAGTAAAAATAGGATCTTGATTTGTGTATCAATCAAGGAGCTCTGATACCAATTGTTAGGTCCGATAAGATTGTAGAAGGGGGTGGTTGAATACAATCTATACCATTTTCTCAAAATTTATTCGTTAAATAATTTTCCCTTAAACGAATATTTTGTGCGGAATAATATAACACAAATTTCAAGTTGAATATAACAATATATTAACTTGATGGGTGTTACAAAATCAGTCCAAATGATTATCAAGTAATTAATAACTAATTAGAAAATTCAACATGAACTTTGCTAATTTAGTTAATAAAATCAAGATATCAATTTGTGAACTAGGAAACTTAATTCGCTAGTAGTACAAGAATTACAAGTAAACAAGTTCCAATGGATAGGATATTACAACTGAGATGAACTTGAATTTACAGAATTAAATTTGGAGGTGTTCTTGAGCTTGAGAGAGAGAGAAAATAGCTGCTGTGTGTATTTTTCTTGTTTAGCTCGACTGACTCTTTTCCTTCTGCATTCTTCTGCCTTATATACACAGCCATAGTCATATTACTTGATTTAAACTGATATGACAATCATTTTACATTAATATGACAATCGGTATGACTATCAAATCAATGTAATATGACTGTCCAGCTTAAATATGACTTTCGGTATAACTTATCAAGTCAATATAACATTCGGTATAACTTACCAAGTTAATATAACATTCGGTATAACTTACCATTTGAATGAAATATGACTATCTCCTTTGAACTGTATATGACTATCTCCTTTGAACTGAATATGACTATCTCCTTTGAACTGTATATGACTATCTCCTTTGAACTGAATATGACTATCTCCTTTATAAACTGAATATGACTATCGGTATAACTATCAGTTTGATAGTTATATCATCATATTTTTCAGTTTATAATTAATTAAATGACTTATTAAAAATCATTTAACTAATTAATCCTTTTTCATATTAATTCTTATTTAATTAATCTAATAATCACTTTAACAAATATATTAATTCTGATAGAATTAATTTATTTATTAACTTAATTACTTGACTTAATCAATTAAAATAGAATAAATATAAATTCTTTAATAGTCAATACTCCGCTGAAAACCACGTAATTATGATAAGAAACATACACTGGCATGATGTTGACGCTCGATGTACTGTCTGGTTCATGAACGACTAACTCCAATCTCTGTTCTTCATCGTGACTTTTAACACTGTGGTCATTTTATACTCTTCACTCTCATCAATCATTCGGTACTGAAATTGTTTCTTGTCACTAGTAGAAATCTCTGTCTTTTTAAATGAATCAACTTGTTTCAATGCTACCTTGAGGCCTGATCAGATATCTGAATCTTTTTCCAGTGTAAAACATCAAAACTATAGATTGACTTGTTGATTTTTCTTCTGACTGTTATCATCTTTTGAGATTCCTGTGACAGTTGATATTATTTACTTATTACAATCTAGTTTAATTGGATTAGGATCCTCGAACTACAAATAGGCTGAGTCATATGCCTTTCAAACCTAACTGTATTTATAAAATATACAGCTGCTATACAATCGATAATTGATACTCCTATAAATTAGCTATACAATTGATATCAATTACGATTGCTACTCGTCTCCTTAGTCAACTCAATCTCTTTGACAGCTATCCAATCTTCAAAGATATCGCTTCCATAATAAATCTTCAATCACTGTTGACTAGTAGACGCTGCCTCCAGACAGAGTTTGACAAACTCTGTCGAGCTTCCATCTGTCAGAGTTTACACTAAACTCTGACCGCTTCCAGCTAAACTCTGATAATTCACTGTAACACTTAAACATTGATTAAAACACATCAATTATATTTAACAATCTCCCCCAACTTGTTCATTAGCAAAAATGCACAAGTTAATAAGAGTAATTGATGATGTCAAAACAAATAGACAAATACAGTGTTTATACAAATTCAGAGTTTAAGCTTCTACTTAACAAAATCTACAGAAAATAAGAAAATCCTTACAGACTTTAATCTCTAATCTCTTCAAGATCTGGTGTAGCTCTGAGATAATCTATGAGCAATCTTCTTTCTGTATTTTCAAGCTCAATCTCCATAGCTTCTTTAATCTCTCTGAGCTGAGGATCACTCTCATCCGTCTGATAGATAGCAGATCTAAGATCATAGATTTTGTTTCTTCTCATCTCATTTCCCAGTCTGATAAATTTGACTTCTTCTGACTGTGAATTGAAGTCAAGTACTGTGATTCCCAAATCAGTCTTTAATTTCGCAGTACCCTTCTTCATTTCAATAAGATTTCCATTCCAATCCATGTACTTAGGAACATATCTGCTATTATACTTCACTCCTCTGATTGCCAAATTCTGGAGCATTTTCTTTCTAAGCACATTTGCAACTGATTGAGTCCTTTGACTATTCACCTTGAAAAGATATAAAACATATTCTAATTCTTCCCAATATTTCAAGCCAATATCATTCTCACCAATTCTAAATACTGTCCCATCAGCCATGAAGTACAAGAGAAAGTCCTTCTTTAAACTCTTCTGATAAACTAACTATACTGATTCCAGTCTGTCCAAACTTTCTTTAGTGACACCACGACCTGGAACAGCCAGTGAAGAAGGATCTCTAGGACCAGTATATTGCCTTTTGTCCTTATGTGAACCTAGTCCACCCTTATTGTTTCCAACCTTACCAGACAAGGCTCTTCCATCTGAGAAATCCATAGAAACTCCAGATAAGAGATTTGGATCATGAAGTGTTCCTTTTCCAAAAACTGATTGCAACTGAGAAGATAAAGGTCTAGACACAACTTGTGTAGCAACGGAGGTTGTGTTTTCTTTCTCTGTACAACTTGTGTAGAAACAGAGGTTGTAACTTTCTTCTGTGAACTTTCTCCTTCAACGCCTTTCAGCTTCAGTTGAGCTTCTGCTGCCATTGTTTCCTTTGATAACTGAGATTTTTGACTAACATCAGCACTTTCCTTGATCACAATGCCTTTACGAACAGGCCTATGAGCTTTTCCTTTCTTTAACTTACCAGACTTTAAAGCCTTGAGATGTTCTTCTTGTAAACTCTTTTCTTCAGCTTTAATGTCCTCAATTGTAACTCCTTCCTCATTCTCTTCAATAAACAACTTAGCAGCCAATTCTTCATCAGTCTGTGGATTAGAAAATAACAGCAAACTCTTGGTCTTTGAAGTACCTTGAGTATCAGTGTTTATCCCAACAAACTGTGATTTAGAGGACTTGCGAGTTTTCAGAGTTTGAAATTCTTCAGATTTGCCCTTTCCTTTACTACTTGCTCCTCCATCTCCAGCATTATCCTTTCTAATCAGAATTTGATATTGCTTGCTTTTGTCTTTAGCAACTCTCTCCCCCTTTTTAACATCATCAGGCATAAGAATAGATGTGATGTAACAACCCCAAATCCGGGGTCAGGGATTTGGTCGTCACGCGGAAATTCTCATTAACAATTCACCTGTTTAACAACATTAATCCATCTGTAATCATTGAATAACTGAAATACATCATTGAGACCCCAACTACCAAGAATCTTATAGGTTATAGGGCTAGAAACAAGAACTAAAGTCTTTACATTACTCACTTCATTACATCCATTGAATCAAATTACATCGTGTCTTACAAATCTTATCCCGCTAGTATAGCTTCGTTGAGAAGTATACCCGCAACTAGTTTTACTCTATACAATGTGATATATATTACACATTAATAACCTACATGTAACTTACTCCAGCTATAGATGTTCTGGATCCTGTCTTCTTCACAAGGGTAGTCTGCCTGCTTCTTCCGAGCTATGCAGATAATCCTCATTCGTTTACCTCTTTCTGAAAGGCTAGTATATAAAACAAACAAGTATGAGCGAAAGAATTGCTCAGAAAGTGGTTAATAGAGTTGACAAAATATCCCATCATATACTTGGGGTTTTCGAAATACCACAGATACTTACTATCAACCATGAAATATCTGTACCCAAAAATCTCAATAGGGAAAGTATAATGATTAAAATAATCATTAAATGAACAAGATAAGTTCATAATCACATTAATAACCTTTCCGTTAAAATATCTGCTCTTAAAAGAAGATAAACAAAAAATCAATATATGTATATCATCTTTCATAATATATCTGTAATCTTTATCAAGTGTGAGATGAACAAGTTTTCAATATGATTTGAATGATAAGGAAAATCAATATCATCTTTTGAAATCAACCTCTACTTTGAAATGAACAAGTTCCAGTATATTATAAAAGGATGAGGTTCAAAGTAGACCAATATAACCTTTTCGACTCTGCCAACACTTACCAGTCACCCAGCCCGTAGCTTTCCGATGGGGTGTTGTCGATAATGTTGTAGAAAATATCCAAATTGGATGATGAACTAATACTGGAGTATCTCGCGCCAGATGTCACAACCTTACGATGATCAGTCATAAGTTGTGCATCTCCAAATTTTGTTTCTCTACATGTAGATGGAAGAACTGACGGATTTACTTGTCTACCGCCCTCTTGATCTCCCGCCAACGGTTGGGCATAGTCAGGACCGGCGCAACTCGGACCCCTTTTTAATAATGATGGACCGTCCCACGGCCTCTTACACGATTATCAGTGATGGACTGATTCACAGCCTCATACACACATACTCCTAGTCCGAGTAAAATCCATGACTCTGAAACGTAAAGTTCGTCCTCCTTTTCCCCGAGTAATAACTCGTTGATACAACTCCACAAAGTAGTTGTATCTAATTGGAAAGGAAAATTTACCAATATTTCTCGAGCAGTAGCTCGTTAATGGATTAACACTTGTTACAGCAATCCTACTCCTCGAGTGTTGAGGAAGTAGCCAGAGTCCCATGACTCATGATAACTGGGCTCAAAAAAAGCTCTCGACAATTTTCGTGACTCAAAAGTCAGGTAAAATAGAATTTCTCAAATAGGGTTTCCCAGTTTTGAAGGAAAGCGACGCCATTGCAGGCTAGGAGTTGATTTACGATCATCAGGGAAACCTTATAATACTTTTGGAAAATCGTTGTTAAGCAACATAGATTAGGTGCTCAATGTTATTTAGGGAAAACCCAGAAGATCGAAAGTATTCAAGAGCCTTTTACTATATCTCAGAGATATACTTCATGATTATTGAAGTCAAATATGCTTTTAAGAAATCTGAGTTATTCACAATATTCTTGAAAGTATTAATTAAATATTCCAATAATATTTATTAACACATATCTGCATAAACAATATTTTTAAATAAAATTATCACAACTAAATCTTGAAATGAATATTCAAAAATAATATTCAGTAATTTGATAATTATTAACGATTATTGGAAACCTTTAAATGAATATCCGAAATAATATTCATTACCTTTAAATTAATATTCGAAATAATAGTCATCAATTAAATAGCCCTTAATAATAATGATAAAGTATTTAAATGAATATCCAAAATAATATTCATTAACTTTAAATGAATATTCGAAATAATGTTCGTCAAATAAACAACCCTTATTAATAATAAGGAAAACTTTAAATGAATATTTAGAATAATATTCATTAAGTAAATAGTCATCTAAAGATAACTAGAAACATTTAAATGAAAATCCGAATTAAGATTCATTTAAATAGATAACTCACGTATGATTATGAAATCATACTTTAAATAAATATCTGAAACGACATTTTCCATGTAATTATAATCCTCGAACATTATTTATTAAATAAATAATACTCAGAAAATAATTGTAATACGTATACGATATACCGCCTCGCGGTTCGTAACAAATTAGTCGAAACATATGCCCTATACTAAGGGCTATCATAAACCCGGCTTATAGCTACTAGATCACCTCTAGTCTATAAGTCGTCTAATTAAAAATCACACTTCAAGTATGACAATATATTAAGTCAAAACAACTATGCATATACCTTGCATCGTATATCGTTAAATATTCAATAATACTCTTAATGAAATAATATTTGATTAATATTCCTCAAGTGAGATAATACTCAAATATCAATCCTCGAATCTTTACCAAGTAATAAATACTTTTTGAAATTATAATAATGATACTAAATAACATTCCTCAGAATACATAGCACTTTGCCGCTGGAATCCCTCCGGGTTTCCACGACTATCCATATATATCAAAATACCGACTCCCGGTTTAGAGTCGAACACAATAAGTATGCTCTTATACTTAGAGCTACAAGATACACTGGTTCATAATAACTCATCTCAACTTATATGTGAATCAGAAGGCCAACTATATATATATATGTGGCAATATAAGCAGTAACTGCAAAACTGTATAACACAACACATGGCAAAACAGGATTATAGAACCAATACTACAAAGTATGGTTTAGAACACTTGCTTGGTACTCGAGATACGATAGGGCTCGCGACGATGTCGGTCCATCTAGACAAGGTCAAAGAAAACGCATAATTAATCCGCTTGTAACTCAATGCTTAAACACGCAAGCGAAACACAACCAAGGCATTACTGGCTCGTTATAGGCTCATACTATGTCCATGTTGGTCGTCAAATACTTACATTATAAGTTTGGTTCAAAATCCATTCGCAATTCCAAGTTATACTTAACCATTTAGAATGTTGGTTTCTAAGTCTCGTTTTCAGTGGTTTTCACTTACGCGACCTCGACTTAAACTTTTCTATAAAATCAACCGTTTACTCTTTCGAGGTGATTCCTTCACACACATACACCTTATGATATCTAGTATTTAATAAACTCAATTTGCCACCAAAACTGTTTCATTAAGTGTTCAATTGAAGTCATGAACTTAGCACTTACGCGATCGAACCACTTTTACGAATTTGGCCATTTCTACTAAGCCCACTCATAACACTAATGCTCTAAACATGCATCAAATCTTTATAACTCATCTAATTCATCAAAACTCAAACTAAGAGCTAGGGTTTCAAAAGAGGATTACCTTCCTTGATGTTTGTATGACCTTTACAAGCCTTGATTAGCCCTCAACTAGCCTTAGACATGCTTAGATCATCAAGAGAAATCAAGAAAATCAAGTTAGTAATTCGGAGACCTTAAAACCGAACTGAAAGATCATGAAAAACGAGGCCCTTACCGATCTTTTCTGAACGAGGCTTCTAAAGGAAAGTTGTAGAGCATCTTAACAGCTTTCTAACCATATAAAGACCACAAAATTTCATTGAGTAATGAAGGCTCTAGGCCCGTTTTACTGAGAGGAGGTGCTGCTGGGCAGTTTGAGAAAAATGGAGAGAATGGAGTTTGCTTGCTTTTCTCTTGGACAATAATGCATAAAGTGATTGCCTTGGATAATATCTAGATATTATAGATGTGTATGGCTGTGTACTCACCTTGGGACTTGTGCAAAGAGTCTTGGGGAAGCCTTGCTAGTTGTTTTATTTCTTGAAATGATTTAAGTGTTTTAATCACTTAAATTCCTAATTGCTCTTGATTCAATCTTTGATTAAATCATCCAATCTACTTGATATAATCCTCTTGATGATCATGTAGGATATTTAATCTCTTAATGAACTAAATCCAAATTCCATAATTCGTTCGCTTTATCTTTTAATCTCGTTGAAAAGTCTCAGCGATTTCTAGAACGTTCGTTTCACTGTCTCAGTGGTTTACGTTCTAAATCCTCAAATCCAATATAATAAAATTCTAACATATTAAATCCTTGCTTCCTCAAATTTAATATCTCATTTCTTGAATATAATAATATATAATTCACTGCTCGGTCAAATATTACACTGAAATACAAATTGGAATTTCTGAATTCTGATCGTCTTTGCATACAATTATTTGCTCTGTAGATCACTAATATGACTTCAGAATATCCATCCTATGTCTCGTACATAGATGACATGAAAATTTTTCTTAATCCTCAAAATCACTATTCATCCACCAAAATCACTATTCACGCATGACAAAAACTATTCATGCATATACTTATTCTTAATAAGAAAAGTTTTAATTCTACCGAAAATCTGGGTTCTTACAGTCTCCCCTCCTTAAAAGGATTCCGTCCCGGAATCAGTTTAGGAATAGTTGGGTTACTTTTCCTTTGTTACACTCTTTCAACTTCCAGGTGGATTCTTCCACATCTTGATATTCTCACAATTCCTTATTAGTTTGAAAACCTTGCTCCTTAACACTTGAACATTTGTATCCATGATTTCCACAAGAATACCTTTAGTATCACACATCTCCAATCTCATATTCTCTATCCTGTTTGAGCAGAAATATACCTATATGAACTGGCTTGTCATTCTTCAACATGTCATTTAGCTTAACAATAGCAGTACTAACTCTATCCATCTTCGGCTTTCACTAGCCATTTGCTGGTAAAATCTTTTGTCTCTTTGGTTTGTTAAATTAACTCGGTTTCCAATATCTTTATCTTGCCAGCCTCCTTCCAACACAAGGAAGAGCGATAACTCTTTTCATAACGGCCTCGCAAGGTAGTATCCCTATTCATTATGGTACCGTCTAAGTGCATCTAATATCTCGGACTATGGGTCTTGTGCAAAATCTCATCCTTGAATTCCCGAATCTTCGGAATCCATCTCTTTTCTCCTTTTGACTAAGGCATTGGCCACCACATTGGCCTCCCCTGAATGGTAGTGCATCTTATAGTCGTATCTTGATCTCTATCATGACATAAAGTCTTAATACTCCGACCTTTAAATATATCTTCTCTGTAAAATTTTCCAGAAAATAATTCTAATAATACTCCTTGAAACAATTGTAAGAAAATATTGGTTATAATATATATTTCCTGTTCGTACGTAAACGGGCACATACTTTACCCTCGTTCTTGAAAATTTTCCTTGCTCTTTCCTTCTGTATAGTATATACTTGAGGCTTTTATGGTCCATATAATGTTTCCAAATCTCTTAGAGCGAAAACCATCGCTGCTAATTCCAATTTATGGGTGGGTATCTAGTCTCTTACTCTTTTAACTGTCTGAATGCATACACACTTACTCTACGGTGCTGTATCAGCACACAATCTAAACCTTTATGAGATGCATCATTATATATCACAAAGTCTTCCTTATCATCTGGTAGGGCCAACACTGGGCTGACACCAACCTCTTTTTCAATTCTTGCAAACTCTCCTCACACTTAGGAGTCCATTCCAACTTCTCAGTCTTTCTCGTAAATTGTGTCAACGGTGCTGTTATCTGAGCAAGGTCCTGCACGAATTTCCTATAATAGCCTGTCAGGTCCATAAAACTTCTCACCTCAGTGGGTGTAGTTTGTCTCTCCCAATTGAAACAACTTCTATTTTAGCGGGATCCATTAATACTCCCTTGATAATAACCACACGTCTTAGAAATTGGGCTTCATTAAACCAGAATTCACACTTTGAGAAATTGGCATGCAACTGCTCTTCTCATAATAACTCTAAAACAATTCTTAAATGTTCGTCCTCTGGATATATCAGGATGTCATCAATAAATACAATAACGAGATTATATAAATATTTCTTGAACACTTGATTCACTAAATCCATAAAAACTACGGGTGCATTAATCACCCAAATGACATTGCTAAAATCTCATAGTGTCTATACCTATTGCGAACGAAGTATTGGGTATATCCTCGGGTTTAATCTTTAACTGGTGGCATCCAGTTCTCAATTCAATCTCGGAAAATACATATAACCTCTTAGCTGGTTTAGAAAATCATTTCTCCTCGGTAGTAGGTCTTTACTCTTACCGATAAACTTGTTCCATGGTCTAGCGGTCAGGACATCAGACTCTGAATCTGGTAACCCGAGTTCAATTCTCGTTAGTCGATATACACTTTTATTATTCCATTTTTATCTCACAACCAACACTGAGGCTCCCCGCAGTGATGCACTGGGTCTTATCATAGTATTGCCCAGCATTCTTGTCACTGATTCGCTACTCTTTCATTTCTACTGGGGTTAATCCATAACAGTTTCTATTTCTCGGTTCGATGGTAATCTGGGTAGATTCATTGGGATACGTTATCGAACCTGTTGATCACTGGGGTCCTTTAAACCCTTCATCCTCAATACTTATTTTGCAAAACCAGAGCTAGTGTCCATTCGTACATAACCTTTCCATAATCTTAATTCAACTATGGTGTTTCTATCGAGCACCGATGTCGTTGAAGTTTCACATTACATTGTCATTTCTTACAAAATGTGGTTCGACCAACTTTTCATTTGCATGACCTCCTTGAGAAGGAGTAAACTGATTCCCTCGATATGTCACCGATATACTAATCACTTTGGGACTCTCTCTTATCCTCGGCGATTCCATTGAGAATCTAATCTATATTAACGAATTTCGCTTATCTGACTTGGTTGGCCTCCCCTTGGAATTCATTAGAGATAGCAAGAATCATGGAGCTTTGAAAAGATAGCTGCCATATCAAGACAAATATCACACAATGGTGATCCTAGGATTATGAGCTTTGAAAGAAATCTTATTTGAGATAAGGGAATTTACCAAGAGATCAATATGATCAAAAGAACTAACGTTGCGTGCCTTAGTTAAGGCATTACTAAAGGTAATTAGCCTTCTTGTATTTCACAACACACAAGTGATGGCGTCCCATCAGACTTCTATCACATAGACAGATAGTCCTTGTGGCCCCTATAAGAATAGGGTTGTTCGTCTCAGTGGAAGAAGAGAAATAGGAATCAACTTGAACTTAATTTAATAAATTATCGTCTTTCGACAAATAATTCATAAAGGGACACCTTGAAGAAAATTCTAAGGTGTGATTCCAAAAGTAAAGAATATCCAGAAAGATACTGGTATATATCACAAGCAAGTAGTGTTGTATCACCACAAGATTATTCATTATTGAAGGAAAGTGAAAGTTTAAATAACATCAATAGACAGGCTTCAGAATTACGTGAAAGTAGGTATCATGACAGCCTCTGTCACAATTAAAACCCAGCACGGGTAAACACAAGTATGGCAATATAGCTTATAAGAGAAATTATATCCTTCCTAAGAAATTCTCTCTTGGAGGATATCATATAATTCATAAATTGGGGAGGTAATCAAACCGATTTACAAATGGGGAAGTTACTGCCAACATCTCTACGGATGCCTTATATGTCGGCTCATCTGGCGGATAATCGTTTGATTCTAAAGTTTTCTTCTACATGCACACCTTAGAGTGCTCGATAACTTACGCCATTATTGACTCGTACTAGTCACCACAATCTCAACCATCAGCATTTATAATCGTAGAGAGTTATACCCAATTTGGCGCAATCATCTCAAGCAACGTTCCATTCCACACAAAGACTTCGATATAGGTGTCGCCCACAGTAATGGTGAATTCTATCCTTCGAATAGGCGGTATTCCGGAAGATCGTTAGAAAATACATGCTTAAATCCGGTATCTATTTCCATCATCTTTATATCCTATATTCCTTTTTCCTATATCAATCCCGTGTGCCACATAAGCTTAATACTTTTGGCATGATAACCTTTTCATTTAAGTCAATCCCGGAGCTGCTTAGTCCGTCTTGGTCCTTAATTATATTTCATCTTTACCGTCCAATCTCAACTTCATCATTTTATCTCTACAATCCATTTTAACAATTTGGGTCTGTCCACCAACCCATATGGTGGTTACCTTAACCAATCGACCAGGTTTGCTCTAATTTTCACTCTTTTTGGCGATATTCTCTGATAATCAGAAAGACAAGGTTTGCCAAAATTTTGTCGAATCTCTTCCCAATATCAGGGAAATTTGGTCAGTCTATTTATCCACAGTTAATACTAGGAAATCAATTTCGAAACCTGAAGAACAATTCTACGAACATCCAAATAGGTAGAATCTTAAGCAGTCATAATAACGGAATAATCGACATAAAGTTAGAGGTTTAACCACTAGAAAGGAACCAAATATACACCTCCCATAGAAGGGAAAACCAAAGTTTCACACGGAACATGCCACATTTTCCTGCTACATATACGTCCGAGTAGTCTATATTATCAACAGTTAGTTTACTTAACCCCCTCACTTAAAGGGAACATTTACTTTATAACTAGTCATTCATCAAAACCGGCAGTACCCGGATATGACTCTGGCTTCTCAGTTCTATCCTCGTAGTTTCCTCCTCGGCCATCAGCCGGGTCCTCTACTCATTTGTCCTTGTATTTATTCCAATCAAATCAACAGCCAAGTTCCTAACGATCCAGTCGTGGGCAACAGTTGATACCACCTCTATCTCATCTATTCTTAAAACTCTACTCCTTTCACTTCATCATATCTCCTGATGAATCATAATCGACTCCAAATTCTTGTCTTGTCACTTAATCACTCTTTAAGGACTCTTTCGGTCCTCAAGTAAACATATCACATCTTTATCAATCGGCTCGTTCTCTAAAAGATTATTCCCTTGACCTTCCATGAAGTCCTCCTCTAGATCCTCCTCTGGATCCTCCTCTATCGGGTCAGCGTCCATCTCAAGGAGCGCATCATTATATGTCTGCTCGGAGTCCTCGGGGTCTGGCATATTCGGTATCTCAACCCTCTCTACCACAATATTCGATGTCAACTTTCTATCCTTCATCATCATTTTGAAAATTTCCTATAGTTCGGGGAATACATAACTGCATTCATGAATCCCCTCAAATCATCTTAAATTCATGTCTCGGGCGATATATGCCCCTGCCGACCAATACTTGTCTCTGAGCATTCTTTGGTAGATATTCATCACCACAAGAAGCGAGGTCTACATCATCATATTCTTCAACGTAGCAATCACACCTTAACTTAACCGTTGGTACTATATCCAATAGTCCAACATGAACTCTATATGAGTTCTGACGTTCTCACATAACTATACACACTCCTACTCACTCTCGTTTCTAGTTTACTATAACCTCAGCTCTGATACCATTTCTGTAACAACCCCAAATCCGGGGTCAGGAATTTGGTCATCACGCGGAAATTCTCATTAACAATTCACCTGTTTAACAACATTAATCCATCTGTAATCATTGAATAACTGAAATACATCATTGAGACCCCAACTACCAAGCATCTTATAGGTTATAGGGCTAGAAACAAGAACTAAAGTCTTTACATTACTCACTTCATTACATCCATTGAATCAAATTACATCGTGTCTTACAAATCTTATCCCGCTAGTATAGCTTCGTTGAGAAGTATACCCGCAACTAGTTTTACTCTATACAATGTGATATATATTACACATTAATAACCTACATGTAACTTACTCCAGCTATAGATGTTCTGGATCCTGTCTTCTTCACAAGGGTAGTCTGCCTGCTTCTTCCGAGCTATGCAGATAATCCTCATTCGTTTACCTCTTTCTGAAAGGCTAGTATATAAAACAAACAAGTATGAGCGAAAGAATTGCTCAGCAAGTGGTTAATAGAGTTCACAAAATATCCCATCATATACTTGGGGTTTTCGAAATACCACAGATACTTACTATCAACCATGAAATATCTGTACCCAAAAATCTCAATAGGGAAAGTATAATGATTAAAATAATCATTAAATGAACAAGATAAGTTCATAATCACATTAATAACCTTTCCGTCAAAATATCTGCTCTTAAAAGAAGATAAGCAGAAAATCAATATATGTATATCATCTTTCATAATATATCTGTAATCTTTATCAAGTGTGAGATGAACAAGTTTTCAATATGATTTGAATGATAAGGAAAATCAATATCATCTTTTGAAATCAACCTCTACTTTGAAATGAACAAGTTCCAGTATATTATAAAAGGATGAGGTTCAAAGTAGACCAATATAACCTTTTCGACTCTGCCAACACTTACCAGTCACCCAGCCCGTAGCTTTCCGATGGGGTGTTCTGGATAATGTTGTAGAAAATATCCAAATTGGATGATGAACTAATACTGGAGTATCTCGCGCCAGATGTCACAACCTTACGATGATCAGTCATAAGTTTTGCATCTCCAAATTTTGTTTCTCTACATGTAGATGGAAGAACTGACAGATTTACTTGTCTACCGCCCTCTTGATCTCCCGCCAACGGTTGGGCATAGTCGGGACCGGCGCAACTCGGACCCCTTTTTAATAATGATGGACCGTCCCACGGCCTCTTACACGATTATCAGTGATGGACTGATTCACAGCCTCATACACACATACTCCTAGTCCGAGTAAAATCCATGACTCTGAAACGTAAAGTTCGTCCTCCTTTTCCCCGAGTAATAACTCGTTGATACAACTCCACAAAGTAGTTGTATCTAATTGGAAAGGAAAATTTACCAATATTTCCCGAGCAGTAGCTCGTTAATGGATTAACACTTGTTACAACAATCCTACTCCTCGAGTGTTGAGGAAGTAGCCAGAGTCCAATGACTCATGATAACTGGGCTCAAAATAAGCTCTCGACAATTTTCGTGACTCAAAAGTCAAGTAAAATAGAATTTCTCAAATAGGGTTTCCCAGTTTTGAAGGAAAGCGACGCCATTGCAGGCTAGGAGTTGATTTACGATCATCAGGGAAACCTTATAATACTTTTGGAAAATCGTTGTTAAGCAACATAGATTAGGTGCTCAATGTTATTTAGGGAAAACCCAGAAGATCGAAAGTATTCAAGAGCCTTTTACTATATCTCAGAGATATACTTCATAATTATTGAAGTCAAATATGCTTTTAAGTAATCTGAGTTATTCACAATATTCTTGAAAGTATTAATTAAATATTCCAATAATATTTATTAACTCATATCTGCATAAACAATATTTTTAAATAAAATTATCACAACTAAATCTTGAAATGAATATTCAAAAATAATATTCAGTAATTTGATAATTATTAACGATTATTGGAAACCTTTAAATGAATATCCGAAATAATATTCATTACCTTTAAATTAATATTCGAAATAATAGTCATCAATTAAATAGCCCTTAATAATAATGATAAAGTATTTAAATGAATATCCAAAATAATATTCATTAACTTTAAATGAATATTCGAAATAATGTTCGTCAAATAAACAACCCTTATTAATAATAAGGAAAACTTTAAATGAATATTTAGAATAATATTCATTAAGTAAATAGTCATCTAAAGATAACTAGAAACATTTAAATGAAAATCCGAATTAAGATTCATTTAAATAAATAACTCACGTATGATTATGAAATCATACTTTAAATAAATATCTGAAACGACATTTTCCATGTAATTATAATCCTCGAACATTATTTATTAAATAAATAATACTCAGAAAATAATTGTAATACGTATACGATATACCACCTCGCGGTTCGTAACAAATTAGTCGAAACATATGCCCTATACTAAGGGCTATCATAAACCCGGCTTATAGCTACTAGATCACCTCTAGTCTATAAGTCGTCTAATTAAAAATCACACTTCAAGTATGACAATATATTAAATCAAAACAACTATGCATATACCTTGCATCGTATATCGTTAAATATTCAATAATACTCTTAATGAATTAATATTTGATTAATATTCTTCAAGTGAGATAATACTCAAATATCAATCCTCGAATCTTTACCAAGTAATAAATACTTTTTGAAATTATAATAATGATACTAAATAACATTCCTCAGAATACATAGCACTTTGCCGCTGGAATCCCTCCGGGTTTCCACGACTATCCATATATATCAAAATACCGACTCCCGGTTTAGAGTCGAACACAATAAGTATGCTCTTATACTTAGAGCTACAAGATACACTGGTTCATAATAACTCATCTCAACTTATATGTGAATCAGAAGGCCAACTATATATATATATGTGGCAATATAAGTAGTAACTGCAAAACTGTATAACACAACACATGGCAAAACAGGATTATAGAACCAATACTACAAAGTATGGTTTAGAACACTTGCCTGGTACTCGAGATACGATAGGGCTCGCGACGATGTCGGTCCATCTAGACAAGGTCAAAGAAAACGCATAATTAATCCGCTTGTAACTCAATGCTTAAACACGCAAGCGAAACACAACCAAGGCATTACTGGCTCGTTATAGGCTCATACTATGTCCATGTTGGTCGTCAAATACTTACATTATAAGTTTGGTTCAAAATCCATCCGCAATTCCAAGTTATACTTAACCATTTAGAACGTTGGTTTCTAAGTCTCGTTTTCAGTGGTTTTCACTTACGCGACCTCGACTTAAACTTTTCTATAAAATCAACCGTTTACTCTTTCGAGGTGATTCCTTCGCACATATACACCTTATGATATCTAGTATTTAATAAACTCAATTTTCCACCAAAACTGTTTCATTAAGGGGTTCAATTGATGTCATGAACTTAGCACTTACGCGATCGAACCACTTTTACAAATTTGGCCATTTCTACTAAACCGTAAATCAGAATGCTACGATTCTTTCGCCAAAATGATCTATGAGTCAAGAACTACAAGTTCATGGCAGTGGTGATTTAAGGTCAGAAGTTCAAGGTCTCGGGTAGGGACTGTCTTAAAGTTCTAACAAAAATTCGTCATTACGACGGCTATAAATCGAATAATCCAAAATTCCTAATACTCCAAATATCATACCATCCACTCCAAACAACCCAAACATGTGATTTATCATTAAACTAAGGTCAATAACTGCCTTAACATCCATGGAACCACTTTTAACAATTATCAAAGCCCACTCATAACACTAATGCTCTAAACATGCATCAAATCTTTATAACTCATCTAATTCATCAAAACTCAAACTAAGAGCTAGGGTTTCAAAAGAGGATTACCTTCCTTGATGTTTGTATGACCTTTACAAGCCTTGATTAGCCCTCAACTAGCCTTAGACATGCTTAGATCATCAAAAGAAATCAAGAAAATCAAGTTAGTAATTCGGAGCCCTTAAAACCGAACTGAAAGATCATGAAAAACGAGGCCCTTACCGATCTTTTCTAAACGAGGCTTCTAAAGGAAAGTTGTAGAGCATCTTAACAGCTTTCTAACCATATAAAGACCACAAAATTTCATTGAGTAATGAAGGCTCTAGGCCCGTTTTACTGAGAGGAGGTGCTGCTGGGCAGTTTGAGAAAAAAGGAGAGAATGGAGTTTGCTTGCTTTTCTCTTGGACAATAATGCATAAAGTGATTGCCTTGGATAATATCTAGATATTATAGATGTGTATGGCTGTGTACTCACCTTGGGACTTGTGCAAAGAGTCTTGGGGAAGCCTTGCTAGTTGTTTTATTTCTTGAAATGATTTAAGTGTTTTAATCACTTAAATTCCTAATTGCTCTTGATTCAATCTTTGATTAAATCATCCAATCTACTTGATATAATCCTCTTGATGATCATGTAGGATATTTAATCTCTTAATGAACTAAATCCAAATTCCATAATTCGTTCGCTTTATCTTTTAATCTCGTTGAAAAGTCTCAGCGATTTCTAGAACGTTCGTTTCACTGTCTCAGTTGTTTACGTTCTAAATCCTCAAATCCAATATAATAAAATTCTAACATATTAAATCCTTGCTTCCTCAAATTTAATATCTCATTTCTTGAATATAATAATATATAATTCACTGCTCGGTCAAATATTACACTGAAATACAAATTGAAATTTCTGAATTTCGATCGTCTTTGCATACACTTATTTGCTCTGTAGATCACTAATATGACTTCAGAATATCCATCCTATGTCTCGTACATAGATGACATGAAAAATTTTCTTAATCCTCAAAATCACTATTCATCCACCAAAATCACTATTCACGCATGACAAACACTATTCATGCATATACTTATTCTTAATAAGAAAAGTTTTAATTCTACCGAAAATCTGGGTTCTTACATGTGATTAACTCCAAGGAGGTAGCAATAGAATCAATCTTTAAGGACATATCATTCTGATTTTGTTCAACTTTGCTCAACCTGTGAGACAAAGTTTCTTGATTCTGAGTAAGATAGTGAAATTTATTCTCGTTGTCAAGTTTAATCATATCAGCTCCTCTAACAACATCACCTCGAACATCAGAGATTGCCTTTTGACATAGATCAAACCTAGAATTGAGAGTCTTCACTTGTACAACTGTAGCCTTGAGACAAGATAGAATCTCTGGATTTGTAATTGTTCTGGAGGTTCTCTTGACAAATTCAGCTGCTCTGGCAGGAGGAAAGATACAAGTGTCCTTGTACCAGTCATTTAAAAATTGTTCAAGGTGTTCTTCTTCAACATCTGCTTGATTTGAAGGGACAGCAAAATCCTTAACCTTAGCATCAGTCTGGACTGGTAAACTCTGAGAAGAGGTTGACTCATTATTCCCTTCAGTTTCATCTCCAACCTCAGCTTCAACATGATGAGTGGATGGAGGAATTGGAATAGATGCATCAACAGTGTCAACAACATCCTTTGTAGATTGCACAATAGTCTCAGAGTTTATCTCCTTAGGTTGTTGATCAATCTCATCTCCTCCTTCAACAGTCTGGTGAGCATCTGAGAGTAATTCTGTATGTGATGCTACAGTTTCAGAAAGGACAACTGTAGGTTGATCAGCTGCACCAGTTGCTTCAGATTGAGCAAAAATTGATGAGATAGGATCAGAGAATGGCATGAATGAATCAAGAATATCAGCCATTGGAGACAAACCATCTCTAGTATCCTCTTCTGCAGGCATTTTGTCCTCTGCAGGCATTTCAACCTCTGCAGGCATTTCAACCTCTGCAGGCATTGTATCTTTTTCAGCCTTAACAGTAGGTGTTTGCTGTGAAACTACCTCTGGAGCTTCAACATTTTCTTCAACAGAATCAGAGATTACCAGTTTTCTTCTCTTAGCTAGAGGCACTTCATCTGAATCCTCTTTTCTAGATTCTTCCACCACTGAGGGTGACTTAGGTCTTTTTGCTTTTTGTTTCATTCTTCTAGTATAAACAGCTCCAGGAGATGTCTGTTTTGCTTTGAATTATGTCTCTATTGTCTTCTTAACTCTTGCATGTCTTTCAGTGATTGCTGCTGACTTTACTCTACCTCTTTTTGCTTTAGGCTATGGTTGTGGTTGTGGTTCTGGTTGTGGTTGGTCCTGAGGTTGGTTAAGAAAATTCCGCAAAGCAAGTGGAAGAACAAAGGCAGGTAGGTTTTCTTTACCAACATCCTTATTAGTCATATCAGAGAATATTCTCTTATTGACTCTAAAAGGCTGAATTTCATCAGTTTCAGCAATCTCTAAACCAGTTACACAAGCATTGAATAGCATTTGACAGAAACGAGCAAAATAAACTGTAGTAGACTCTGACAGTTTATCACCTAGATTCATCAGAACATATCTACCAAAATCAAAATTACTGCCATAAAGTAGAGAATACCCGATTTGTAGATTGTCCATTGGACTAGCATCCCAGTTAGTGACCTTCTTCTGGAATGTCCTTGTAATGCAATCGAAGAAAAAATTCCATTCCTTCCTGAGATTAGGCCTCTTTACACTGCCAAGCTTGTCAAGAGATTCCATGTAACCTATCTCCTGTAGCATCGGTCTCAATTGAGGTTCAGCAACATAAGTATAAGATGTATGTGTATCAAACCCCATCGTATCTCTGACAGTTTGTGGAGTAATCACAAACTCTTGTTCTTCATAAGTGAAGATGATGTTTGGAGTCCCATTCTCTCCTCCATCCACATAGACCGAGTTTTGCCAAAAAGTGGCAATTTGAGATGCAGAGAGAGTACCTGGTTCAACCAGAGCTTGTCCAATCTCTGAGTCTCTCAAGAAATTCTGCATAAGATGAAACGCTTCTGGAACACGTTCATGATAGAGTGGAGCTTCATAATTGTTAGGGACAAAACGTAGACCAAGAACAGTGAATGATTTAGAAGCCATTGAATCAAGAAATTTGCAAGAAACCACGAAGAAAAGTGTATGTAGGAAAGGTGTTTGAGAAAATGCCCAAGTGAAAAGTGAGAGAATTGTGAGATGTAAAAAGTAAAACACAATCGTTTGTACACAAAAGTAATTAGAGTTGTAATTAAAAATTAAAACTCAATCTTTTATGTATTCAAACACTCAACAGTTTCTAGATTAATGTGTGAGTGGGACACAATAATGGGTGAGTGGGACACAGTAATGGGTGAGTGGTGCACACGCGTTCGTAATTTTAAGAAGTGTATTTGTGAATATATAAAAAAATATTTGATTTTTAAAAAAAAATCAAATAACACTCTCTTAAAATACCTGGAACCAGAATACGAAGCGTTTACCTGTAACCATTAAAACCAGAATACGAAGCGTTTACCTGTAACCATTAAAAGCCAGAATACGAAGCGTTTTAGTACTTCGTTACTTACCCATCTCTATTTAAGGCCTAGAGACTTGTTCAAACTTGTTCACTATCCCTTTAATCTTTCATTCTCTCCTGAAAATCAAAAACCCTTCACATAACACACCGTTAAACAATGTCAAACCTTACCATCAAGGAAAAGAATCTCCATCTCGTAGAGAACAGAGATATCTTCAGTTATACTCGTGAAGAGTTTGATGCGTTTGACTGGGAAGGCAGCTTGATACTCTGTGGCTGCAGATGGATGCCAGTCTTCAAGAAATCGAGAAAGAAAAACCTGCTAGAGTGATCGACATAGATGCTGCTCTTCAAGCAACATTAGCATGGCTTTCCTCTAAGGCATCCTCATCCAACACCACCAACCATTGTTAATGAATATGTCAGCAAAAATAACCTTATCCCTTCAACTTCCACCCAAAAAAAGTGGCAAAGATGGGATCTGGGATGTTTGCTAACAATGGAGTGGTTTGGATTTCACTTTTTATTTTCCTGTTGAATAGATTAGTAGATAGAGAGAACAAAAAGATGTAATATTTTCATGTAATCTCTTTCTTATTATCAATGAAGGATCCTGTTTCTCTAATCTTATTCAATGTGTTCTGCTATTGTTTTTATGTTTATGAACTGTTCTTCAAAGAATTAAATCAAAGAAGTGAATATGAAAACTAATTAAAGTAATCATGTAAGTAACAAATTCATCAACAATAACCACAATTAAATCAGGAACAGAACAATTAGGGATTACTTGTATCACCGTTGTATTCTCTTTCATATTTCCAAGACACTTTAACACAATACACTTATTAACAGTTGTCAAAAGCACTATTTGCTCCAAAATTTTCAAATTATCCAATTGAAAATTTACCTCAGAGTACGAACTACAAATCAACAGCGTTTGTCAATTCTCCAACTTCATCACCGAAACCCTTTCAAAAATTGCACAATGAAAATATGTGTGTGTGAAGCAGAGTTTACTAAATCAATTTTTAGAGCATCTAATTTTTCATAAAATCCATAAAGTAAATCAATAAACACTGGATGCACAAACTGTCATAGTAAACACTGACTGTATGATGAAAGCTAAACTCTGTAGTAATCAATCTATATACAGTAACATTTAATTTATTTTATATCCCCTCTATTGCTAATTTTTTTTTATTCATTCCAGTAATTAGAGGTTGGAGCTAGTCACCAAAAATTCAAAAATTTTAGCCCTTATCATTTCGATAAGTTCCTGGGTCATCCTAGTATTTGACTAGTCACCAAAAATCAGAGAATTTTAGCACATATTATATACCAATAAGTTCCTGGGTCATCCTAGTCTCCAACATAATCTCAAAGGAGTATAGCAACCTATATACATTTTCTTTGGGGTATTGCAGTAAGCATTTTAATCTACCAGAGTATAACTAACAGAATTTAGAGTTCATCAACATCAGTAGTTATTCATGAAAGGCAATGCACACAATATTTATAGACTCAGAGTTTAGGACAAAATAAACTAAGAGATGCTATAAATATGAACCAGTGTCATGCTGTGTTAACTTTCTGCACAATCTAAGATTAGATCACAATAACTCAGAAAGATTCATGATTAATTGCTGAGAATCATGCTTCATACATATTTCTTCATTGGTGTTTTCATTCAGACAAAAATCAACTCAGAGTTCACAGAGTTTATCAAACTTATTAACAGTGTATGACATACAGGCATGCTGACAGAGTTTAACAGAGTTTGACAGGAAATTCAATCAACAGAGTTCACTTAGCACTTAACAAATCAAGGAAATATGAGCAACACTTTACATAAGTAAAATTTGAATCTAACCAACATTCCTAGTCAGAACCAGAGACCATTCCTAGTTCATTGACCACTCTTGTAAATGTAGCTTCACTCAATGGTTTGGTGAAAATATCTGCAAGCTGTTGATCTATAGACACAAAATGTAGTTCAATATTCCCTTCTTCCACATGTTCTCTGATGAAATGGTACCTTATGCTGATGTGCTTGGTCATTGAATGCTGTACTGGATTACCTGTCATAGCAATAGCACTTTGATTATCACAGTAAAGAGGAATCTTACTGTACCTCAATCCATAATCCAGCAACTGATTCTTCATCCACAAGATCTGTGCACAACAGCTACCAGCTGCAATATACTCTGCTTCAGCTGTAGATGTGGAAATTGATTTCTGTTTCTTGCTGTACCAAGAGACAAGTCTGTCACCAAGAAATTGACAACTTCCACTAGTGCTCTTTCTGTCTATCTTGCAGCCTGCAAAGTCTGCATCAGAATACCCAAGTAGCTTGAAATCTGATTCTCTGGGGTACCACAGACCTAATGATATGGTGCCCTTAAGATACTTGAAGATTCTTTTCACAGCTGTCAGATGTGGCTCTCTAGGATCTGCCTGAAACCTTGCACAAAGACAGGTTGCATACATGATGTCAGGCCTAATAGCTGTCAAGTAAAGAAGAGATCCTATCATGCCCCTGTAGTTTGTCATATCCACTGAAACTCCTGTGTCTTTGTCCAATTTAGTTGCTGTTGCCATGGGAGTTGATGTAGATGAACAGTCAAGCATACCAAATTTCTTGAGAAGATTTCTGGTATATTTTGCTTGATTAATGAAGATACCATCATCTGTTTGTCTCACCTGTAGGCCTAGAAAATAACTAAGCTCTCCCATCATGCTCATTTGATATCTGGACTGCATGAGCTTGGCAAACTTCTTACAGAGTTTATCATTAGTAGACCCAAAGATAATGTCATCAACATATATCTGAACTAAAAGGAGGTCACTTCCTTGATTGAAATAAAACAGAGTTTTGTCAATTGTACCTCTGTTGAATCCACTTTCTAGAAGAAATTGAGCAAGTGTCTCATACCATGCTCTTGGTGCCTGCTTAAGTCCATATAGTGCCTTATCTAGCCTGTAGACATGGTCTGGATATTTTGGGGTCCACAAATCCTGGTGGTTGTTCAACAAACACTTCTTCTTCAAGATTTCCATTCAGAAAAGCACTTTTCACATCCATCTGGAACACTTTGAATTTCTTGTGAGAGGCATATGCTAGAAAAATTCTGATTGCCTCCAATCTTGCAACTGGAGCAAATGTTTCACCATAGTCTATTCCTTCCTGCTATGAATAGCCTTTTGCTACCAGTCTTGCCTTGTTCCTTGTGATAGCACCTTCACTGTGAGTCTTGTTTCTGAAAACCCATTTAGTACCAACAATAGATCTGTTCTTTGGCCTTGGTACAAGGGTCCAAACTTCATTCCTTTCAAATTCATTCAACTCTTCCTGCATTGCTGTTATCCAGTCAGCATCTTGAAGAGCTTCTTCCACTTTCTTTGGTTCATTCTTAGACAAGAATGCATGAAACAGACATTCATTTGTAGTAGCACTTCTCGTTTTCACTTTTGCATCTGGATCACCAATTATCAAATCAGGTGTACGTGATTTGGTCCATTTCCTAGCAGAAGGCAAATGACTTCTGTCAGCATGTGATCCTCCTCCTTGATCCATGCTCTCCTGATTTTGTTGTGGGCTTTCTTCATTTTCTGAGACTCCCCCTGAACTTGACTGCCCAGAGTCAGAATTCGAATTTTCAGAGTTTGAATCATCAGAGTTTAATCCAGATTTTTCAGTTGACCCAGTATCAGTGTTTGAGTCTTCATCTTGATCATGCTCCCTCTCAACTGGTTCTTCCCTTCGTTGTGGCTGAGAAGTTTCTCTAGTGTTTGCCAGTAGAGGTTCAGAGTTTGTTTCAACAGAGTCTGTCAGAATAGTTTGATCAGAGTTTACTTCAACAGAGTTTAAATCTTCATTTTCAAAGTTTAGTTGATCATATTCATCTTTGTCTTCAAGTCCAGTTATCTTCTTGTCATCAAAAGACACATGTATAGATTCCATGATCACTTTAGTTCTCAGATTGTAAACTCTGAATGCCTTTGTTGACAGTGGATAGCCAACAAGAATTCCTTCATCTGCCTTTAGCTCAAACTTGGTCAACTCTTCAGGATGAGTCTTCAAAACAAAGCATTTGCACCCGAAAATATTAAAGTATTTTAAGTTAGGCTTCTTTTTCTTCACCATCTCATATGGTGTCTTTCCATGCTTATTGATCAGTGTAGCATTTTGAGTAAAACAAGCAGTTTGAACAGCTTCTGCCCAGAAATAAGTTAGCAATTTTGGTTCATCAAGCATAGTTCTGGCAGCTTCAATCAAGGTTCTATTTTTCCTTTCAACTACACCATTTTGTTGTGGTGTACCAGGTGCTAAAAATTCTTGCTTCACTCCATTGTCCTTGCAGAATTCTTCCATTGTTGCATTTCTGAACTCAGTTCCATTATCACTTCTGATGATTCTGACTTTGTTACTTGATTCTTTGTCCAGAAGCTTCACATGCTCCATCAGAGTTAATGTAGTTTCATCCTTCTTTGCTAGAAAATACACCCAAGTGAATCTAGTGTATTCATCAACAATGACTAAAGCATATTTCTTCCTTGCTATAGACATAACATTTACTGGACCAAAGAGATCAACATGCAGAAGATGATAAGGATCAGTGATTGAAAATTCTGTCTTGCTCTTGAAAGATGACTTCCTTTGCTTGGCCTTTTGACATGAATCACATAGGCCATCAACATTTAACAGAGCCTTTGGGAGTCCTCTTACAAGATCCTTTCTGATCAATTCATTGATGTTGTTCAAGTTCAAATGTGAGAGTTTCTTGTGCCACTTCCAACTCTCTTCACTAGACATTCTTGTAGACAGGCAAACAGCTTTTCCAACAGAGTCTATTAAAAGGTTGATTTCATAAATGTTGTTTTGCCTATGACCAACTAGAACAACCTTTCCTGTAGATTTGCTGATAACTTCACAATATTCAGGTTGAAAATCTACATGATATCCCTTATCACAGATTTGACTCACAGATAGCAAGTCATGCTTGAGTCCTGGGACATGAGCTACATTGTTGATGATGACATTTCCAAGATTAATATTCCCATATCCCAATTTTCTTCCTACATTGCCTTCACCATAGGAAACTTTTGGGCCAGCCTTCTCCTCATAGTCTGATAGCAGGGCTTTATTTCCAGTCATGTGTCCTGAACATCCACTGTCCACGACTAGGGTTGCCTCCCTGTTGCCCTGCAATCACAAGCAATTACTGAGGATTAGATTTAAGGATCCAGACTTGCTTGGATCCTTTGACATTCTTAACTTTGTTAGCTTTTGCAGTGGAATTAACATTATCAGAGTTTGAGCTAACAGTATCAGAGTTTACACTTGCAGTATTAACTTTAACCCATTTCAGATTAGGTTTCAGTTCATAATAATTATGATAGATAGCATGATACTCTCTGCAAGTATAAATGGAATGCCAAGTGCTTCCACAGTGTGTGCATAAAGTTTGTGGCTTAGTTCTAGCAAAATCCTTCTTTACCTCACACTTGGAAGGTAAAGAATTTATATTTTTGTTTTTCTTGCAGAAATTTGCAAGATGCTTAGTACTACCACAGTTATGACATGTCTTTCTTGGAGCATAACTAGCAAGCATTGGTTTATTTCCTGAAGTGATGCCTACTTTTCCATTTCTGTTCTTATTTGACACTCTCTGTTTCTTAATAGATTTTAACTCCTTCAGTTTATGTTTGAGTTGTTTATCTGTCATTGAACCAATATTAACCTGTTTAACACTAGTTTTTACTGGTTCACTTTTAATAGCTTCTTTTTCGTTTTCAGACAAAAATTTACTGGTTCCATGTACAAAATGAGGTCTGATTTTAACTTGATTTTGAAATCTAAGTTCATCTCCCTCATTATAACCTAGACCAACAGTGTCTGTTTGAAAAATTTGTTGAGTGTCCTTTCCAGAATTAGTCCAAGTCCTAATTTTCTTATTTGCTTCCTCCAACTCAGATTCTAGTTGTTTATATTTCTGAAGCAAATCCTGTTCTATAGAAACAACATCATCTCTCTCTTTCTGAACTTGTTGCATGTTTTCAAGTTTTTCAACAAGTTTATTTCTAGCCTTAAGTTCAGAATTTTCGGATTTTATCCTCTCATTTTCTAAAGTCTGATCCCTATAACTTATATGCAATGACTTAAGATAAATTCTTAATTAAGCAATGTCATCAATATTATAAGCATAGGTAGTTAGAGGTACCTGATTTTCAGAAGTTTCTGATTCAGTAGTAGCCATGAAAGCATAGTTCACTTCTTCATCAGAATCTGAAGTGTCCGCCCAATCTCTGCCTTTAGTGTAGAGTACCTTTCCAGTTTTACCTTTTTGCACTCAGGAGCATAGTGACCCCTCTCTTTACACTTGTAGCATTGAATTTCAGACTTATCCTTCTTTCCCCTTGAATCTCTCTTATCAGACTTCCTGAAGCTTTTTCTGTCTTCATTTAAATCTCTAGAAAACCTTTTCCCTTTCTTGAAATTCTTGAAACCCATTTTCTTGAAGGTCTTCACCATCAACACAGCCATTTTCCTCATTTCTTCTTCATCATCCTCAGAATCAGATGATTCAGAAGAGTTTGAATCACAATCAGAGTTTGATGATTCACTTTCTGAGTGTATGACCAAAGCTTTTCCCTTCATTTTCTTTCTTGATGCCTCTTTCTTCTGAGGCTTCTCTTCAACCTTATGAGCAACAGACTTTGCCTTCCTGCTTGATCTCCTGTTTCTCTACTCCATTTCCAATTCTTGAGTTTTGAGCAGCCCATAGATTTCATCAATCTCTGTTTCAGCAAGATCATAGTTGTCTCTAATAGTGGTTGTTTTCACATCCCACTTTTCAGGTAGAGAAAGAAGAAACTTGAGATTTGAGTCTTCTAGATCATACTCTTTGTTGACCAATGACAGATCATTAAGCAATTTACAGAATCTATCAAATGTTTCTGTCATGGTCTCTTCAGGTTTAGCCTCAAAATGCTCATACTCTTGTGTGAGTATGTTTCTCCTATTCTTCTTAATAGCAGCAGTTCCTTGACATCTGACTTCAAGAGCATCCTATATCTCTTTTGCAGTGGTGCAGTTAATCACTTTGTTAGACATAACATTGTCTAAAACACTATGCAGTAAATGCCTAACCTTTGCATCCTTAGCAATTGATGATAGGTCTTCAGGAGTCATGTCCTTCTTTTCCTTTGGAACTATTTTAGTTTCTTCACCAGCAGTTGCAACAGATAGCTTTGTAGGATTGTGAGGGCCTTCATAAATCATGTCAAGATATTCTGGATCTGTAGCCTCCAGAAACATAGTCATCTTGACCATCCACATGGCATACTCTAATGGCCTGAGAATAGGAACCCTGATTGGTTCATAACGACTCAAAGTAGTAGGAGCTTTTTCAGAAACAGTAGGTGTTGGTGGAGGAATTGCTGACATGATTATTGTTGTGTTTGGATCTTAACCTGTAATAAAGTAACAGATTGGCTCTGATACCACTTGTTAGGCCGAATACACAATTAATAACCAAATTCGTATCAGAGTTTAACAAGTAAGATGATTATGCACTTTAAAACTTCTGGTATTAAGAACCCTCTTCGTGATGTAAACTATCACAAAGAGCTGCTAGGTTACAATAAAGATAATTTGATGCACGATTGATATCAATTACAGCTGCTATACAATCGATAATTGATACTCCTATAAATTAGCTATACAATTGATATCAATTACGATTGCTACTCGTCTCCTTAGTCAACTCAATCTCTTTGACAGCTATCCAATCTTCAAAGATATCGCTTCCATAATAAATCTTCAGTCACTGTTGACCAGTAGACGCTGCCTCCAGACAGAGTTTGACAAACACTGTCGAGCTTCCATCTGTCAGAGTTTACATTAAACTCTGACCGCTTCCAGCTAAACCCAGATAATTCACTGTAACACTTAAACACTGATTAAAACACATCAATTATATTTAACACTCTATATATCCTATACAAAGTGCTAAATCCTTTATAAGATCAGGATATACAAGAAGTATTAGCAAAATTCTATTATCAACATCACAACTTATGAATTATTCCTAACAATCTCCCCCTATTTATGCTTTAGAATATGAAGCATAAATCTAAGTTGTGGATGTCAAAACATATAACAATACAACCAGAATAGAATTTATGAATTTAAGATCATGAAGTTAAGTACCTCCTTCTTCAGATGTAGACATGTATCTAGTACTTAGAAGAAAGAATTCAACTATTTGATGCTTCTTTTCCTTTACCACTTCCATGATGAAATTTACCAACTCTGTCACCCTTAATTCTGCTCCAAGTCTGTTTATCTCCCCAAGTCTGTTGTTGTTGTTTTTTTTGAATTGTCTTTATCTCCCCCTTTTTGAAATCAGCAACATTAATACCAAGAGATTCAATAACAAAACAAATAAGATTCATCAGAACTGCTTGATTTTCCATAATAGTGACTTGGTTATCTTCAAGAATTTGAAGTCTCGATTGAATATCACTTTGAAATTTCTGAATGTTTCGAAGAATTTAAGAATTGACTTGAATGTTGGAAGTGCTTGTTGTATCTTCAGATTCAGATGTAGAAAGAACCTTATCTTCAAGTCTTGTAGAAGAAGTTGCCTGTATAGAATGATATTCAAGTAATAATACTTGAGTAGAAGTACAAACATCTTCATCTTTCTGATCGGGAGCTGAAGTATGATCATCCTGTACTTCACCAGTATTCTGTGTACCAACATCTACATAACCTGACTCCTCCTTAGATTGATCAGATACTGTTGATGTCTCAATTCTAGCTGATATTGGAAGTACATACAAAGGAATACTAGGATCATTAGAAATATATTCTGAAACTGGTTGAGTAGAAGTTTGTCTTAGCCTTTCACCTCTTCTGTTGATGATTCCTGCAAGCCTTTCTTTCTATTTCTGAGCTTTAACTTCTGGCTTTCCATTGTGATGTGCTATGTCATTCTTCTCATACATCTTGATAAAAGAATAAGTACCAGCATCCATACCAAGATTTTCAGACCAAGATTCAGGAAAAACCTGATCCCAGAAATCAAACGATGGTGGTTTCCTAACTTTCTCTCCCTCACTATGGAGTTGATCATCTATACCCTCATTCTCACTTTGAGTATCTAAAGTCAACACTCTTTCTACCTCTCCTTTTGCCTGGTTAGGAGCCAGCCTCTCTATGTGTGGATCTATGTCCATCTTTTCAAGTGTATCACTCAAATTTGGATAAGTGCTCTCATGACCTACAGAAAAATAGGGGTTAGAAGAAGTTTTTATACCTAAACTCACATGGAGAGAGGGTTCCTCATATGGCATGGGGCTTGAGGTTTTCTTCAAGGAGTGAGCTGCTATAGTCTCTAAACCCTTACAAACATCTACTTTCTTTCCAGAAACTACAGGCTCCACTATACCACTTTCAGGTTTTACACCAGACTCTAATGTCTTCAGTAATACTTCATTAGACACCATATGTAACACCCCCAGATCCGGGGTCAGGGATCTGGTGGTTACGGTCTTACATCCATTCATAATACTTGACTTGAGTCCACAATAAATAAATCACATGCTGTGACCCCACAATAATTATCACTCACACACACAACAGTTATAGTCCCAGAGATGAAATTGAAATAAGTCTTACATTAAAGGGTTTACGAATAAAAGTTATTACAATCCCAAAAGGATAACATCATAGGTTTAAAAGTTTTGCCGTTAATTACATTAATTATACATATAGTTAAACAGGAAACAAAAGCTGTCTAACTATGCTACCTCAGCAATGGCGGCTAGCATCTCAGCGGGTAGTCCGGTGGGTCGGGTAACCTGCTTGCGCCGAGTGCGCCTGACGCGAGCCATCTGTCCTAGCTGTTGTTGTGACATAATATAAACAAAGCAAGGGTGAGCGAAAGCCCACCAACAAATATATAACTGAATGGTAATTTAAAACAGTTCGAAGCTATCTTTCAAACCATATGCCTTGCATTTACGGAAATGATGCCAGTATAATATGAACGATGAAGTTACAAGGTAACTGAAAGTATTTGTTTGACGAAATATCTGCTTCATCAAAGTAAGCGAGATATTCTTATTGTTATTAAGAAGAGGAACTTGCAAGAAAGGGTTGCAATTCCAGTTATGACTCTTTTCCAATTCTGTCAACAGTAATCATGTTGCAGGAAATAAATAAATTTGGATGATGAACCAATGATGGAGTATTCACCGCGCCCGCTGTTCCAATCTTGATGATCAGTCGAGATCGTACAGCTCAATTTAGATTTAATACCGGTAGAAGGAAGAACTGACGGCTTTACTTGTATACCGCCTTGCTAGCTCTCCCCGGCCAACGGTTGGGCCAAGGGGATGGACCGGCGCTACTCGGCCTCTTACACGACTCCTAGTTCAAATAGAATTCATGATTCTGAATGTAACGTTCGTCCCCCTTTCCCCAAGTATAATACTTGTTGATAAGACTCCACAAAGTAGTCGTATCTAGTTGGAAAGGAAAATTTACCAATAACTCCCAAGCTATTACTTGGTAACGGATATCAACTTGTTCCAGTAATCTTACCCCTCGAAAGATGAGAAGGTAAGCAACGACTTAATAAGTCAACAGCACCCGAGTTGCGGGTGAAGGGAATACTTTATGACCGGGAAGTCGACAAGATAAATAACATTTTCCAAGTAAGGTTCCCTTATTATTAAGGAGATAGACTCAAAGAAGAATAATGTCTGAGAACCTTTCTTGATATAAGATTAATAATAATATGACTTCGAAATATTTTCTGTAATAATCGAAGAAGATAAACCTTATCGAGATTATTCTAAGTATGGAATAAATATTAAGAGAATATTTATTGAGTTAAAACATTTAAAGAATATTTGGGAATATGAAAGAATATCTTTAATCAGAGTATTTCTCAAAATAATCCCTGAAGAAATATCAGGAGAATATTTATTGAATAAATAAATATTTAAATGAATATTCAAAACAATATTCATTAATTAATAAGACCTGAAAAGAATATTTAAGGTAATATTCATAATTAATTAGGAATTTAAATGAATATTCAAAAGTAATATTCATTTAATGAATAATATCCTAAATGAATATCAAGTAATATTCATTTAGCAATCCAAGCCTTAAGGAATATTCGAGATAATATTGGATAATTAAATCAAGCTTCAGATGAATATTAAAATAATATTCATCAAGTATTTAATATCTTAAATGAATATTCAAAAGTAATATTTATTTAATAAAATAATAATCTAAAAGAATATCCAAATAATATTCATTTAATAGTCTCATCTTTAGAAGAATATTCGAAATAATAGTCGATAATCAATTCGACTCTGAATGAATATTGAGAAAAATTATTCGTTGAATAGTTACGTTCAAATAATTATTTGAAGTAAGGATCGTTAAAATAATTAGTCTCGAACGAATATTCAAATAATATTCGTCGCCCAAATAATAGAAAATATTTACTTAAATATTTTCTTCCGAGGTAATCTCGATATATCAAGGAATATTGACTCCCGGTCTAAATTTGATTAATAAGATGTATACGCCCTTCTATGAGGGTCTTACAATAACCGGCTTATAACTGATATATAACTAGCTAGCTTGTAGGCCAACAATAACATTCAGGGAACAAGTATATCAATTCAACTTGAAAGTAGGCATGCATGCAATGGCATATGTATATCAGCAATCATATATATATATATATATATATATATATATATATATATATATATATATATATATATATTTATCCAATCACAACAACAGCCTAAAAGAAGGGAATTGAAACTTGCCTGGTAGTCGAGTACGGTAAGGGGTAGTGGTAGCGGGTCCCGGTTCAGCTTGGTGATCTATAAATAGCCAAGGCATTCGGGATTAATCACTTAACATATTAAAAGTTAAGTTATACTTAAATCGAAACACGTTCTCGAGTCATCTCGTTATACCCCTTTTAGTGGATTACTTATTATCACTGATCCGACCCGACATTCGTTCGTTAATACGACATGTCACTGCACTTATACTTGGGACATACTTAAGTCATATGAGTTCTAAGGTTGATCGTTATGAACCAATATTTTACTCCGAGTTTTATCGCCCGTTTTCTAAGTGTTTTACCAAAGTTATAAAAGAGTCGTCTTTTAAGGGTTCGTTCGCGTTTAACCTTGACTCGAACATTTTTAATAAATCGAAAAATGCTTTTTTTGACATACGGTTTTCTTTCACACCTTCCTTCTTACCCCTAGTATTTATTTACCAAGATTCGCCATGACGTTACATAGTTTACGAGGGTTCAATTTCAGTTACGAACTTTCATTTACGGATTCGAACTACTTTTAGTAATTTGGTCATAAATCCTAAACCGTAAGTCCGTTTCACGTGATCTTTATATCAAAACGAAGCTTAGAACATTACCTATCCTATCATGGCAGGTAAGGTCTCTAGACAGTAGGGGTTCGACATGGAAAATGGCATACAAAATATGGTATTGTAAAATCGGGCATTATAATGGCTGTAAATCGAATATCTATCAATTTCGAATCTTCCCATAAATATAGCATCCAACCCAAACAACATATACATGACTTATACACATGAACTGAGGCCAAGCAATGCCTTTCCGCTCATTTAGCTATTTACATCATTAATCCAAAATCCATACATAATCATGCTTATAACTTTAACATAACCCTAACTAAGTTATAACTATCATAAATATGCTTAAATCTCAAACAAGGGTTAGGGTTTCAAGAGCTTTATACCTTCCTTAGATAGTGATATAGCCTTACTAAGCCTTGTATGGTCCTTAGGAGTGATTATGCTTGCTAGATTAACCATGGAAAATCAAGAAAACAAAGTTAGTATATGATGAACACTATTCACCCTCCTCTTGTTTGATTTTTTTGAAAATGGAAATGGATGAGTTTGAAGCTAAGATTTTGAGGAGATAAGTTTTATGAAATTTAAGACTCACCTTAATTATTTCAAGAACAAACAATGGTGGGAAGGTTGAGTTTGGATTTGGAATTAATGGATATAGCCGAATGGTTGTTTATGGGGGGGGGAGAGAGTTGCTTGGTTTCTTTTTGATAATCTTGCATAAAGTGATTTTGTGTTAGATAATATCTCATCTATGATGTGCTAGTGGATGGTGAGGTCATGGATGATGGTTTTTGTAGGACAAGTGTTGCATTTTGCATGGTTGAAGGCTAACTAGCTAGTTGGTCTTGCTAAGTACTTGTTCAAGCCCTAACATGCTAGTTACTCTTGCCCACTTGGTTACTAGATATTTATTCTAGTATCTTGCACAAGACTATTGCTTCCTCTGCTTGTTTCTGTGTCCGGTTATTACCCGTTTCGATTGATCGTTCGTGAGAATATTTCACGGATTTCTAATTAGGGTTTACCGGGAATCCTTTTTAATATTAATACTTTCATTCTCCATCTTTCATTCTAACTTTCCATTTTATATTCCTTTAATCCATTCGTTAAATACTTAAGGCTATCAGTGTCCAGGGAACTCTCGAAGAAAATAAAAGTGCGGTTTTTCAGAATCCGACAGCTTTTACATACACTTATTTTCCCCCTGGATCACAAATACGAACTCGGAAATCCGTTCCGAATACTTCTATATAGTGTGGTCCCATATTATTATATACTCCCACCAAAACACTATTCATTCTGTATTCTTTACTTGTTCTCTTAGGGTTGTATAATTGTCCGTATTCTCTTTCGATCGTTCCTTAACCTTTTTACGGAACTACTGGATTAATCGTTATCGATCTGGATGACATGAGAGTATTCTCTTGCTTGAAGTTGCCATATCTTATTCCTTTAGAAGATAGATTATTCTTACCTATGTTATCACCCTTTAGCATTCTTCAAGACATAAACATAATAAAGTCGAATTCTATTCATTCTTTCCCAATTATCAATTATTACACTGTAGCCATATCCGCTATTCATTCTTACATCATTAAATACATAAAAGTTTTAATTCCACCCAAAATCTGGGTTCTTACAGTCTCCCCTCCTTAAAAGGATTCCGTCCCGGAATCAGTTTGAAAACAAGTGGGGGTACTTTTCTTGCATTGCGCTTTCAAGTTCCCAGGTGGATTCTTCTACATTGTGGTTCTGCCACAAAACTCTGACTAGCTGAATGACCTTGTTTCAGAGCACTTGTTCTTTCCGGTCTATGATTTCCACAGGTTGCTCCACATAGGTCAGGTCTGGTTGCATGTCCACTTGCTCATACTCTACAATATGCTTAGCATCCGGATTATACTTCCTCAGCATCGAAACATGGAACACATTGTGCACCTGTTGTAGATTCGGGGGCAATGCGAGCTCATAAGCTAGTTCCCCAATCCGTCTCAAGATCTCAAATGGTCAAATGTACCTGGGACTCAGCTTTCCTTTCTTCCCAAATCTCATTAAACCTTTCAAAGGTGACAATTTCAAGAACACTAGGTCCCCTATTTCGTATTCCTTGCCTTTCCGAGCTAAATCGGCATATTTCTTTTGTCGATCCTGGGCTGCTACCAACCGTCCTCTGATTAGATCTACTGCATCTTTAGTTCGTTGGACCACTTCGGGCCCGAGCATCTTTCGCTCTCCAACTTCATCCCAATACAAGGGAGATCGACATTTTCTTCCATAAAAGGGCCTCATAAGGTGGCATCCCAATGCTTGAATGATAACTGTTATTATAGGAGAACTCAACCAAGGGCAAGTGATCATCCCAACTCCCCTTGAAGTCTATCGCGCAGACTCTCAACATATCCTCTAGCGTTTGGATGGTCCTTTCACTTTGCCCATCTGTCTGGGGGTGGTAGGCTGTGCTCATGTTCAGCCGGGTCCCTACACATTCTTGAAAACTTCTCCAAAACCTGGAGTTAAATCTAGGATCTCGATCGGATACTATTGCGACTGGGACCCCATGTCGCGCCACTATCTCTTTTAAGTAGATGTCCACTAGTCTGTCGACCGTGTACCTTTCGTTGATCGGGAGAAAGTGAGCCGATTTCGTCAGTCGAACTACAATTACCCATATGGCGTCATGATTAGCCTTGGTCCTTGGTAAACCTACTACGAAATCCATGGCTATATGTTCCCATTTCCATTCTGGAATCTCTAAGGGATGTAGAAGTCCGCTGGGTCTCTGGTGCTCTGCCTTCACTCGTTGGCAGGTCAAGCATCTGCTTACCCACTCTGCTACGTCCTTTTTCATATTGGGCCACCAGTAATACTCCTTCAAATCCCTATACATTTTGGTGCTACCGGGGTGCACTGAGTATCTTGAGTTGTGTGCCTCATTTAAAATCTCATTCTTGAGTTCCTGAACGTTTGGGATCCATATCCTTTATGTGTACCTCATGATCCATTCCTTGTCTCTTTCGCACTTAATTTCCTCCCCGGTCATTAGCTCTTCTGTGGAGTTCTTTTCTTCCTCCATCATCCGTTCCTGGCACAGTCTAATCTTTTCTAGCAATGGAGGTTGGATTCTAATTTCCATCAACTTTTCTTGGCCCTCCCCAGGTAACTTAACCTCGATTTCCAACTTCTCAAAATCCTTCACTAGCTCTTTCTCTGAAGTTATCATCTTGAGCTTCTCTTTCCGACTAAGGGCGTCAGCCACCACATTGGCTTTGCCCGGGTGATAGCGAATTTCACAGTCGTAATCCTTGATTAACTCTAACCATCTTCTCTGGCGCATGTTAAGCTCTTTCTGAGTGAAAATGTATTTGAGGCTCTTATGGTCTGTGTAAATCTCGCATTTTTCCCCAAACAGGTAGTGTCTCCGAATCTTTAAAGCGAAGACTATGGCTGCTAGTTCTAGATCATGCGTGGGATATCTGACTTCATAATCCTTCAATTGCCTAGACGCAAACGCTATTACCTTGCCGTGCTGCATAAGCACGCATCCTAGTCCTTTATGCGAAGCATCACTGTAAATCTCGAAATCTCCTTTTCCATCAGGTAATGCCAGCACTGGGGCTGTCACCAGCCTCTTCTTTAACTCTTGGAAACTCTTCTCGCATTTCTCAGTCCATTCAAATTTCTCGGTTTTACGGGTAAGTCGAGTTAATGGAGCTGCGAGTTTCGCAAAGTCTTGGACAAATCTCCTGTAATATCCGGCCAGTCCAATGTAACTCCTTACCTCGGTTGGAGTAGTTGGCCGTTCCCAGTTTGAAACTGCTTCTATCTTGGAGGGGTCAACCAACACTCCTTCTCTATTGATCACGTGCCCTAAGAATTGTACCTCATTTTTCCAAAACTCACACTTGGAGAACTTGGCATATAACTGCTCTTTCCTGAGTATTTCTAAGGTTATCCTTAAATGTTCAGCGTGTTCTGCCTCTGTCTTTGAGTAGATGAGAATATCATCAATGAAAACTATCACGAATTTGTCCAAATATTCCTTGAACACTCTATTCATTAGGTCCATGAAGGCTGCTGGGGCGTTGGTCAATCCAAATGACATAACTAAGAACTCATAATGTCCATATCTGGTGCGGAATGCAGTCTTCGGGATATCTTCAGGTTTGATCTTCAGTTGGTGATATCCCGTTCTCAAATCAATCTTAGAGAAGTATTCAGCTCCTCTTAGTTGGTCAAACAAATCTTCTATCCTGGGCAATGGATACTTATTCTTTATGGTTAGCTTGTTCAATTCTCTATAGTCGATGCATAACCTCATACTTCCATCCTTTTTCTTAACAAACAACACTGGTGCGCCCCAAGGCGACACACTGGGCCTTATCATGCCCTTATCCAACAATTCCTGTAATTGTTCAGCTAGCTCCTTCATTTCTATTGGGGCTAGTCGGTACGGGGCCTTCGAAACTGGCGCCGTCCCCGGGGCTAATTCGATGGCAAACTCAATTACCCTATCAGGTGGTAGTCCGGGAAGATCTTGTGGGAACACGTCCTCGAACTCATTAACTACCAGAATGTCTTGCAATCTTGGCACTTCCTTCTGAGTGTCTATAACGTAGGCTAAATAAGCCTCGTTCCCTTTTCGTAACAATCTCTTGGTTTGCGCCATGGTCAGAATTTTCTGGGTCTGTCGCATCCCCTTAAACACTATTTCTTTCTTCCCTGGGGTTTTCAACTTAACCTTTTTCCCTTTACAATCTATCCGCGCATCATTACGAGACAACCAATCCATACCCAAAATGACATCGAATTCCCCTAGCTTAAAAGGAATTAAATCGACATAAAAGGATCGTCCTCCTATTTCTAGCTTACAATCAGGGTGAATTTGATTAACCGGTACGATTTCCTGATTAGCTATTTATACTAGTAAGGAATCTCTTAGTTGCTGGGTTTTAAGTTTCAACTTATGCGCAAAATCTCTAGATATAAAAGACTTAGTTGCTCCTGAATCAAATAAGACATTTGCACTGACTGAATTGAGAGAAAAAGTACCTGCTATCACATCTGTGTCCCTCACGGCATCTTGTACTGACATATTGAAAGTCCTAGCAGTTGGTGGCCTATTTGAGGCAACCTTGCTTGCTCCTGATGCTGCTGGTTTGTTCTTTGGGCAATCCTTCCTCATGTGCCCTCGCTGTCCACACTGGAAACAGGTTGTGATGTTAGGGATGACCGTGGTGCAAGAGGTGGCATAATGCCCAGCTCGCCCACACTTATAACAGTTTATCTGCTTCAGGTTGCACACCCCGGAGTGCCTCTTCCCACAAGTAGCACACAATGGCAATGGAGGTCGAGAAGGGTTGGAACGGGACATTCCTGATTGGTGGCCGCCCTGGCTCACACTCACACTCGCAGATGGTTTAAACCCTACATTCCTCCCTGGTAGGGAAACCGCTCCTCGATTAAACTTGGTTGGGGGTTTTCCTCCAGCGGATCTTCCGCCCATACTAACATGCTTTCTCTTTATCCCCCCTTTTTCTCTCTCTCTCTGCATCTGATCACTACCAGCCTCCACAATGGTTGCCTTCTGCACCAAGGTGGCATAATCTGTAATCTCTAAAACAGCCACCCTATTCTGGATCCACTGCTTCAGCCCTTGTTGAAACCTGTTAGCTTTCTTGTCTTCTGTGTCTACAAACTCTGGCACAAATCTCGATAGCTCAGTAAATTTATCCTCATAGTCAGCCACTGACATATTGCTCTGTTTCAGTTCCAAGAACTTAAGTTCCATCTGGGTTTTCATGAACTTCGGGAAGTACTTCTCCAGGAATAATTGTTTGAACCTTTCCCAGGCTATGACAGCATCAGTCTCCATGTTTTTCTTGGCTTCCCACCAATAATTGGCCTCTCCCTTTAGTAGGTAAGTAGCAAAAACTGTCTTCTGAGCCTCATTGATACTCAGAATCTCAAAAGACTTTTCCATTTCTTTGATCCAGGCCCTCGCCTCAACGGGATCAGCCGATCCGTGGAACTCTGGGGGCTTAAGGGACTTAAAGGCCCTAAAGGAATTTGCCACTGAAGTGTTGTTGCCTGGTGGTGGTTGGGGGTATTGGTTCAAATTCTGCCTAAGTAGATCCATAAACTGGCCCATGGGGTTTCCGCCCTGGTTCTCCCCTTCCTGTTCTACTTCAGTTTCTCCACCCTCTATTTCCCTTTCAAATTCTTCAGAGTACAGGGGTTCATCCTCTGCTCCATACTGGAAATCTTCTTGCTCATTATAGTCCTGATCTTGCTCCTCACTACTTTCACGGTTTTCCTCGTGTTGGTTGTGACTCTCTTGGTCAGTAGATTCTCGGGGGTTAGCCCTAGTGCCCATTCGTCTTGGAGGCATTTTACTGAAAATTTGGAAAATTATACATTAGGTTCACTTACCTGTTTTAAAGGATTTTTCCTTGCACATTTCTTTACATGATTGGGTTTAAAATCCCACAGTTTTATATCTCATGGCAACTTAATCGAAAAGTAATACATATGCTAATAACTTGTGATCACATCCCAACAAAATTGTAATAACCGAAATGGAAAAAAATATATACCAGGTACCGAAAAGGTACAACATCCGAGTTACAACGATAGTTTAAAGTACAGCCATCCTAACAACAACAACAAGTCAAAAGTGAAATATGCTGTCTATCTGTCTAGTCTGCAAAAAGGGAAAACAAGTACAAGAAAACCATCCCTACAAAAGCCGGCACTACTATGTCCGTACATGACTAGACAACTAGACCACTGCATCACTGCATCTGAAATCAGCCGCCACGACGAAACATCCTCCGAACCCTCCCAATGGCGATGCGGAAAACCTCCTCAGCCTCTGCTCTGTCTACCCTACCATGCCCATCAGTAGGCAACTGTCGCACCCTCACCCGAGCCCTCAGCTCGATGCGGGTCACAGCCCTATACCCAACTCTGTCACTGATAGTCCTCCTGCCCTGCACCCTCATCCGGGCGGCTCTCTCTGCTGCTAACTCACTCCTAGACTCTGCCAACCTGGCATCTGCCACAGACAACTCTCTATAAAGCCCGTTCACAATCAAGTTGTGAACACATACTGGGACTCCTCCTATCGGGGCATGAGGTGGGGTGGATGGCTCAGTTGGAGCGGCAGTCTCTGTCTGCTGGGGCTCTGGGGTAAGCTCCTCAAACTCGTCGGGGTACGGGCTCACAGGTAGTGGTGGTGGGGTAGGGGCTCTCTCAACAGGGAGGAGTGGCAAAAAAAGTCCAGAACTCCCTACAGCACCAACTACTGGCTCATCTATATCTCCCTCAACTCCCTCATCTACCGGCACCACCTGATCCGTGGTCATGTCAGTGTCATCTCCCAAAGTCCTGATCTCAGTCGCAACCCAATAATCATCATCCGCAACCACTAACTCAGCATCCTGTCCTGTCTGGATCCCCTCCGGGTCCTCCTCCCCCTCAGTCTCAACAACATCTGTGTCAGCATCATCCTGGACCTCCTCAGGGTCCTCCTCCTCAGACTCGATCACATCAGTATCAGCATCAACCTGGACCTCCTCCTCAGGCTCAGTATCCTCCTCAGGCAAGTGCTCATAGCATGGGTCCCTAGTCCGGAACATGTCCTCATCATGCTGTCTCGCAGCTGCCTCCTGGGCCGACAAGTCGCTCGCCTACACAAGACGAACTATGTTACTATCATGATGCTTAAAAAGTTCCGGTAAGGGTTTTAGGTGAACCTGGCAAGGGTTCTTATTATATTATTGAATTTATTATTATATAACGTCGTATCATCTCTTGGGATATATAACTCTCGCTCTGATACCATCTCTGTAACACCCCCAGATCCGGGGTCAGGGATCTGGTGGTTATGGTCTTACATCCATTCATAATACTTGACTTGAGTCCACAATAAATAAATCACATGCTGTGACCCCACAATAATTACCACTCACACACACAATAGTTATAGTCCCAGAGATGAAATTGAAATAAGTCTTACATTAAAGGGTTTACGAATAAAAGTTATTACAATCCCAAAAGGATAACATCATAGGTTTAAAAGTTTTGCCGTTAATTACATTAATTATACATATAGTTAAACAGGAAACAAAAGCTGTCTAACTATGCTACCTCAGCAATGGCGGCTAGCATCTTAGCGGGTAGTCCGGTGGGTCGGGTAACCTGCTTGCGCCGAGTGCGCCTGACGCGAGCCATCTGTCCTAGCTGTTGTTGTGACATAATATAAACAAAGCAAGGGTGAGCGAAAGCCCACCGACAAATATATAACTGAACGGTAATTTAAAACAGTTCGAAGCTATCTTTCAAACCATATGCCATGCATTTACGGAAATGATGCCAGTATAATATGAACGATGAAGTTACAAGGTAACTGAAAGTATTTGTTTGAAGAAATATCTGCTTCATCAAAGTAAGCGAGATATTCTTATTGTTATTAAGAAGAGGAACTTGCAAGAAAGGGTTGCAATTCCAGTTATGACTCTTTTCCAATTCTGTCAACAGTAATCATGTTGCAGGAAATAAATAAATTTGGATGATGAACCAATGATGGAGTATTCACCGCGCCCGCTGTTCCAATCTTGATGATCAGTCGAGATCGTACAGCTCAATTTAGATTTACTACCGGTAGAAGGAAGAACTGACGGCTTTACTTGTATACCGCCTTGCTAGCTCTCCCCGGCCAACGGTTGGGCCAAGGGGATGGACCGGCGTTACTCGGCCTCTTACACGACTCCTAGTTCAAATAGAATTCATGATTCTGAATGTAACGTTCGTCCCCCTTTCCCCAAGTATAATACCTGTTGATAAGACTCCACAAAGTAGTCGTATCTAGTTGGAAAGGAAAATTTACCAATAACTCCCAAGCTATTACTTGGTAACGGATATCAACTTGTTCCAGTAATCTTACCCCTCGAAAGATGAGAAGGTAAGCAACGACTTAATAAGTCAACAGCACCCGAGTTGCGGGTGAAGGGAATACTTTATGACCGGGAAGTCGACAAGATAAATAACATTTTCCAAGTAAGGTTCCCTTATTATTAAGGAGATAGACTCAAAGAAGAATAATGTCTTAGAACCTCTCTTGATATAAGATTAATAATAATATGACTTCGAAATATTTTCTGTAATAATCGAAGAAGATAAACCTTATCGAGATTATTCTAAGTATGGAATAAATATTAAGAGAATATTTATTGAGTTAAAACATTTAAAGAATATTTGGGAATATGAAAGAATATCTTTAATCAGAGTATTTCTCAAAATAATCATGAAGAAATATCAGGAGAATATTTATTGAATAAATAAATATTTAAATGAATATTCAAAACAATATTCATTAATTAATAAGACCTGAAAAGAATATTTAAGGTAATATTCATAATTAATTAGGAATTTAAATGAATATTCATTTAATGAATAATATCCTAAATGAATATCAAGTAATATTCATTTAGTAATCCAAGCCTTAAGGAATATTCGAGATAATATTGGATAATTAAATCAAGCTTCAGATGAATATTAAAATAATATTCATCAAGTATTTAATATCTTAAATGAATATTCAAAAGTAATATTTATTTAATAAAATAATAATCTAAAAGAATATCCAAATAATATTCATTTAATAGTCTCATCTTTAGAAGAATATTCGAAATAATAGTCGATAATCAATTCGACTCTGAATGAATATTGAGAAATATTATTCGTTGAATAGTTACGTTCAAATAATTATTTGAAGTAAGGATCGTTAAAATAATTAGTCTCGAACGAATATTCAAATAATATTCGTCGCCCAAATAATAGAAAATATTTACTTAAATATTTTCTTCCGAGGTAATCTCTATATATCAAGGAATATTGACTCCCGGTCTAAATTTGATTAATAAGATGTATACGCCCTTCTATGAGGGTCTTACAATAACCGGCTTATAACTGATATATAACTAGCTAGCTTATAGGCCAACAATAACATTCAAGGAACAAGTATATCAATTCAACTTGAAAGTAGGCATGCATGCAATGGCATATGTATATCAGCAATCATATATATATATATATTTATCCAATCACAACAACAGCCGAAAAGAAGGGAATTGAAACTTGCCTGGTAGTCGAGTACGGTAAGGGGTAGTGGTAGCGGGTCCCGGTTCAGCTTGGTGATCTATAAATAGCCAAGGAATTCGGGATTAATCACTTAACATATTAAAAGTTAAGTTATACTTAAATCGAAACACGTTCTCGAGTCATCTCGTTATACCCCTTTTAGTGGATTACTTATTATCACTGATCCGACCCGACATTCGTTCGTTAATACGACATGTCACCGCACTTATACTTGGGACATACTTAAGTCATATGAGTTCTAAGGTTGATCGTTACGAACCAATATTTTACTCCGAGTTTTATCGCCCGTTTTCTAAGTGTTTTACCAAAGTTATAAAAGAGTCGTCTTTTAGGGGTTCGTTCGCGTTTAACCTTGACTCAAACATTTTTAATAAATCGAAAAATGCTCTTTTTGACATACGGTTTTCTTTCACACCTTCCTTCTTACCCCTAGTATTTATTTACCAAGATTCGCCATGACGTTACATAGCTTACGAGGGTTCAATTTCAGTTACGAACTTTCATTGACGGATTCGAACTACTTTTAGTAATTTGGTCATAAATCCTAAACCGTAAGTCCGTTTCACGTGATCTTTATATCAAAACGAAGCTTAGAACATTACCTATCCTATCATGGCAGGTAAGGTCTCTGGACAGTAGGGGTTCGACATGGAAAATGGCATACAAAATATGGTATTGTAAAATCGGGCATTATAACGGCTGTAAATCGAATATCTATCAATTTCGAATCTTCCCATAAACATAGCATCCAACCCAAACAACATATACATGACTTATACACATGAACTGAGGCCAAGCAATGCCTTTCCGTTCATCTAGCTATTTACATCATTAATCCAAAATCCATACATAATCATGCTTATAACTTTAACATAACCCTAACTAAGTTATAACTATCATAAACATGCTTAAATCTCAAACAAGGGTTAGGGTTTCAAGAGCTTTATACCTTCCTTAGATAGTGATATAGCCTTACTAAGCCTTGTATGGTCCTTAGGAGTGATTATGCTTGCTAGATTAACCATGGAAAATCAAGAAAACAAAGTTAGTATATGATGAACACTATTCACCCTCCTCTTGTTTGATTTTTTTGAAAATGGAAATGGATGAGTTTGAAGCTAAGATTTTGAGGAGATAAGTTTTATGAAATTTAAGACTCACCTTAATTATTTTAAGAACAAACAATGGTGGGAAGGTTGAGTTTGGATTTGGAATTAATGGATATAGCCGAATGGTTGTTTATGGGGGGGGGAGAGAGTTGCTTGGTTTCTTTTTGATAATCTTGCATAAAGTGATTTTGTGTTAGATAATATCTCATCTATGATGTGCTAGTGGATGGTGAGGTCATGGATGATGGTTTTTGTAGGACAAGTGTTGCATTTTGCATGGTTGAAGGCTAACTAGCTAGTTGGTCTTGCTAAGTACTTGTTCAAGCCCTAACATGCTAGTTACTCTTGCCCACTTGGTTACTAGATATTTATTCTAGTAGCTTGCACAAGACTCTTGCTTCCTCTGCTTGTTTCTGTGTCCGGTTATTACCCGTTTCGATTGATCGTTCGTGAGAATATTTCACGGATTTCTAATTAGGGTTTACCGGGAATCCTTTTTAATATTAATACTTTCATTCTCCATCTTTCATTCTAACTTTCCATTTTATATTCCTTTAATCCATTCGTTAAATACTTAAGGCTATCAGTGTCCAGGGAACTCTCGGAGAAAATAAAAGTGCGGTTTTTCAGAATCCGACAGCTTTTACATACACTTATTTTCCCCCTGGATCACTAATACGAACTAGGAAATCCGTTCCGAATACTTCTATATAGTGTCGTCCCATATTATTATATACTCCCACCAAAACACTATTCATTCTGTATTCTTTACTTGTTCTCTTAGGGTTATATAATTGTCCGTATTCTCTTTCGATCGTTCCTTAACCTTTTTACGGAACTACTGGATTAATCGTTATCGATCTGGATGACATGAGAGTATTCTCTTGCTTGAAGTTGCCATATCTTATTCCTTTAGAAGATAGATTATTCTTACCTATGTTATCACCCTTTAGCATTCTTCAAGACATAAACATAATAAAGTCGAATTCTATTCATTCTTTCCCAATTATCAATTATTACACTGTAGCCATATCCACTATTCATTCTTACATCATTAAATACATAAAAGTTTTAATTCCACCAAAAATCTGGGTTCTTACACCATAGCTAGTATGTCACCGTGTTTAAGTGTTGGTTGCTGAGACACACCCTCAAGGTGGATAGACTCTGAAAGAACAATATTGGTTTGATCTTCAGAAAAATCAATCAAAGTCATTCCTCTCATATCATAGGGTTTCTCACTTGCAATTTCAATCATCACAGAAGACCTTTCAGCATCATCAATCACAGTTCCTGAGTCATCCAACCTCTGACTAGATGGTTCTTGTGTTGTAGTGACTGTGATATGATCTATTCTACTATTCACCACTGATGCAATAGTATCTTCTGTTGACTGCTTCCCTCTATCAACTACCTCATCTTGTTCACCTTGAGATGAAGCATCTTCAACAATGACATCCTTGTCAAATAGATATGCATGAAGTGATTGAAGTGCAACATGCTTAGGAAGTCCAACATCAGGAATGAAATAGTTAATAAACAGTTGCATGAATCTTTGATAATAAACCATATTCCTGTCATGATCTCTTGACCCAAGTTTAATACACATATGATTTAAGATAATGTGACCAAAATTAATTACTCTGTTATAAAGCAAGCCATATGCAATATGTGATGTAACAGCAGTAATTTGTTGAAAAGAACTACATTTACCAGTAAAACATTTAGCAATTTAATCAAAGAAGAAAGACCATTCTTTCCTAAGAAAAGATCTATTTAACTGGCTCATGTTATCTAGAGGTCCATCATAACCTAATTTAGATAACATAGTTCTTACATCATCATCAGATGGTACATTCTCAAAATTCGTACTAACAGGTAAGCGAAGTACTGAATTAACAACAGATTTAGTAAGATCAAGTGAGTCTTGTCCTAAGTGTAGAACAATCTTACCTGATTGACTCTGAGTAGAGTCAATTACCTCAGCATTCTCCCAAGCTTGTGAAACAGCTACTTGATTAATTTGTGGAGATGTTGTCAAGGAATAGCTTAATTGTCCTTTCTCCATAAAGTCCATTATCGGGTGAAAGTCAGTTGACACCCCTTCCTTATTGGTGATAGCTGCAACATGATTGTTCATCATAAAATCAAAGTCACCAAACTTGAAAGCTACTGATTTGGGTAGTCTTCTTTGAGTTGGCATTTTGATCTGAAATGAATTTAAGAAATCTTTAAAACTGATTAGTGATTTTGATAACTCGAGAGTGTTTTTGCTTTAGAGAATGAAATTAGAGAAAGCAATTACACGATTAAAGTGTCAAAATAATTATATTTCAAAAATCCTTCAGACCCATTATCCCACGTTGACACGTAGGTTGACAGGTGTCAGTCCCTGAAAAATGCAGTTACCTACGACTTTTGGAAAATAAAATCAAAAATCAAGTAAATAAGTCAAGGTAAAATCAAGATAAAAATCAATATTGATCAGCTTCCTTTTCCTGATGTGATCTTCTCATCAGGATAATCACACGATTCAATGTGATTTCTGAATAAAAAGAATTACTAATCCTGATGTGAACACACTTGTATTCCTGATCAATATCATCCTGATTCCAGAGACTAAATGAAGTTTCCACATGGCATTTTCTTTTACTTGTAAAAGAAATAAATAAAATCTGAACAAAATCAATTGGTTAAATTCATTCAATATTTCTTGAAAATAAAAGAAATATAGTCACACATAATTATAATTATCTGCATTGATATTTCCCAAACGACTATTCAGCTTCTCATGTCTTTCTATAAAAGAAACCGACGTCTTATGCCATTCTCCAAAACCTTTTCATTCTTTTCTCTTTCCATCATGACTTCCAACCCAAATCTTCATATGAACCCTAGCTTTTGGATCATTACCACTGAGAAGTTCTTTACTCTTGATGATCAGGAGCAAGTAAACTATCTTTTAGAAAAGATGACTTTTCTCATTGAGTCAGATATGGTTGGTCTTAATCCAGATAATTTCCACGAATCTCCTCTAAAACATCTACCAGTTGGATACAATCTTCCTCTAATCTCTTCACACCTTGAGGATGAAGAATTTGGTGAAGAGTCTGAGGTTGATCTTGATGGAGATGCTATTCATCTTCTTCAATAAGCATGAAGATGATTTAGCTGCTTTCGTTCAAGTCGCCCAGACAAGAAATCCAATCTTGAGATGCTCCTTGTCCTGAAGTCAATCGTTAAGGATTGAAGCAGTAACAGCTTTAGACAAGAATAGAATTATCAGTAGTAGTTAGACAAAAAGAAGAATTGTATTTCATTTTCATGTATGTAATGTTTTTGATTAATGAAAATACAAGTTTTCTTAATATCTACTTGTCTATCGTTGTTTATTGACTGACATGAATAATGATATAAATTATCAGTCATGTAATAAAACTTGCTACCATAGACTTAACAAAACTTAGAATTGAACCACTAAATAACATGAACTTCAGAATTTGAAACAGTAAGACACACAAATTTCACAATCCTGATACGTACTGAAGATACAATCCTAATGTCAATACTGATGACGTCAGCATACTGATAGCAATCCTGATCCTGATGTTTTATTGATAAGTCTATGATACTTAAATTTATCAAGATAAAATGTTACAGCTTAAGCATTTAACAATCAAGTATAGATCCTGACAAAATATCAAGTCTATAAGCTGAAACAACATACCTTGCTACTTATGCAGATGTTAAAGGTCTAAATATTTAACATTCCTAACTCACTAACCAATCTAATGAATGTAGCCTCATCAAGTGGTTTAGTTAGAATATCTGCAAGCTGTTTGTCAGTAGGAACAAAATGAAGTTCCACAGTACCATTTTCAATATGTTCTCTAATAAAATGATACCTGACATCAATGTGCTTAGTCCTTGAGTGTTGAACTAGATTTTCTGCAATTTTGATAGCACTAGTATTATCACAAAACATAGGAATATTACTAAGTGTCATTCCATAATCCATCAACTGATTTCTTATCCAAAGGAGTTGAGCACAACAACTGCCTGCTGCAATGTATTCAGCTTCTGCAGTTGAGGTTGAAACTGATTGCTACTTCTTTCTTGCCCAAGAAATCAATCTGTTTCCCAAGAATTGACATGTACCTGTAGTGCTTTTCATGTCTATTTTACACCCTACAAAATCAGAGTCTGAATAGCCAATTACGGAGAAATCAGATTCTCTAGGATACCACAAACCAAGATTTGGAGTTCCCTTGAGATATCTATAAATTCTCTTCACAACAATTAAATGAGATTCCTTAGGATCACTTTGGAATCTAGCACATAAATAGGTAGAGAACATTATATCTAGTCTACTTGCAGTTAGATATAACAGTGAACCTATCATGCCTCTATAGCTAGTGTTATCAACACTCTTTCCCTTAGAATCAGAATCTAGCTTAGTGGCTGTTGCCATGGGTGTCTTTGCAATTGCACAATTTTTAAAGTCAAACCTTTTTAAAAGATCTTTGATATACTTTGATTGATTAATGAAAATACCAGTCTCAGTCTGTTTGACCTGCAAGCCTAAAAAGTAATTTAGTTCACCCATCATGCTCATCTGATACTTAGACTGCATAAGCTTGCTAAACTTAGCACATAGCTTTTCATTAGTAGAACCAAATATAATATCATCAACATAAACTTGAACTAAAAGCAAATCACCTTTTATCTTTCTAAAGAATAGAGTTTTGTCAATTTTACCTATTGTGAAGCCATTTTCAAGAAGAAATTTAGACAAAGTCTCATACCGTGCTCTTGGTGCCTGCTTTAGTCCATAGAGTGTCTTGTCAAGTTTGTAGACATGATTTGGAAACTTTGGATCAACAAAACTAGGTGGTTGTTCCACATACACTTCCTCATGAAGCTTGCCATTAAGAAAAGCACTCTTTACATCCATCTGGTATACCTTGAATTTTGAATGAGATGCAAATGTAAGAAACATTTTGATTGCTTCCAATCTTGCTACAGGTGCAAAGGTTTCATCATAGTCAATTCCTTCTTTCTGAGAATAACCCTTGGCCACCAATCTTGCTTTGTTTCTTACAATCATACCAGATTCATCTAGCTTGTTTCTGAAAACCCATTTAGCACCAACAATAGATCTATCTTTAGGTCTTGGTACCAGTTTCCAAACTTTGTTCCTCTCAAACTCATTCAATTCTTCCTGCATTTCTATTAGCCAATCAGGATCCTGTAAGGCTTCTTCAACCTTCTTAGGTTCATTCTTTGAGAGAAAACAACTGTACAAGCATTCATTTTGAATTGATCTTCTAGTTCGAACACCACTATTTGGATCACCAATAATCAAATCTTCAGTATGATCCATTGTCCATTTTCTAACAGGTGGTAGATTGCTCCTGCTAGACTCTCCCCCTAAGTTAGTGGTATTTCTTATAGAAGAGTGTTCATTTCCTTCAAAAGCTCCCCCTTGATCAGTAGAATCAGTGGATTCAATACTACTGCTAGTTTCTGATCTTCCTTCATTAGACTCTGAAGGATCAGTTCCTAATGAAGTAGACTCTAAAAGACTAGTCTGATCCTGACCAGTACTGTGTTCTCCTTGATTGAATTGCTCCCCCTCAACAGTAGCATTCCTTTGAGAAGCAATAGAGATTTCCTCTGGAGAACCTTCATCATCACTGGAGAAAATCTCAAAATACTTAAGATTTTCAAATTCCAGATTGTCATGGCTTTCATTAGTTTGTAAAATTCCAAACTTCTTATCATCAAATGCAACATGAATTGATTCCATAACAATGTGAGTTCTGAGATTGTATACTTAGAAGGCCTTTGATGCTGAATATCCTAGAAAGATTGCTTCATCCGATTTGGCTTCAAATTTTCCAAGTTGTTCTGGATGAACTTTCAGGACGTAGCATTTGCATCCAAAGATGTGAAAGTATTTCACACTTGGTTTCTTTCCTTTCATCATCTCATAGGGAGTCTTACCATGAGCATTTACCAAGGTACAGTTTTGAGTGAAACATGCAGTGTTTATAGCTTCTACCCAGAAATAGGTTGGAAGCTTTGCATCTGCAAGCATGGTTCTTGCTGCCTCTATGAGAGTTCTGTTCTTTCTTTCTACTACACCATTCTGCTGAGGTGTTCCAGGTGCAGAAAACTGTTGAGTAATTCCTTTGTCTGTACAATACTCCTCCATTTTAGAATTCTTAAATTCTGTACCATTGTCACTTCTGAGCACTTTGACCTTGTACTCAGAGCTATTTTGAATATTCTTGACAAGTTCAATGATTTGCTAACGAGCTTCATCCTTGTTGTGCAGAAAGAATACCCATGTGAACCTTGTGTAATCATCCACTATAACTAAAGCATATCTTTTCTTGTTTATAGACATAATGTTTACTAGACCAAATAAATCAAGATGCAGCATGTGAAATGGTTCAGTAATTGAATTTTCTGTCTTGCTCTTGAAAGTGGTTCTTCTTTGTTTTCCAAGCTGACAAGCATCACAAAGTCCATCTTGCACATAATTTGCTTGAGGTAGGCCTCTCACCAGATGGTGCTCAACAAGTTGATTAAGCTTCTTGAAGTTGAGATGTGAGAGCTTCTTATGCCAGTTCTAGCTTTCATCATTTGATGCCTTGTTGTAAAGACATCTGACAGTTCCTTTAGATGTGTCACTCAAGCTGGCTTCATATATGTTACCATGTCTCTGACCAGTCAAAACAATGTCTCCATTCTTCATATTCAAGATTTTGCATCCTTTACTATCAAATATTGATTGGTAACCCTTATCACCCAGTTGACTTATGCTTAAAAGTGTGTGTTTCAAGCCTTCAACCAGTGCTACATTTTCTATGATGACATTCCCCAAAATAATTGAGCCATATCCCAGAGTTTCTCCTTTGTTGCCATCTCCAATGGATATTACTGGGCCAGCTTTCCTCTCAAACTTTGTAAGTAGGGACTTCTTCCCAGTCATATGTCCAGAGCATCCACTGTCCAAGATAATTGAATGCTTCTTTCCAGTGCCCTGCAAACAAAAAGTAGCTAGTTAGAATTTTTTAGGACCCAACTTTGATTGGATCCTTTCTTACTAACTTTTGAACCAACAGGCTTTGAAGATTTTGCTTTTATAAATGGAATGAAGTAAACTACCACAATGATAACAGGGTTCTTGTGGCTGGTATTGAATTCTCTGAGTCTTGGGGAATCTGGACTCAGTTTTCCAAGAAGGTTTTTGATTGCAGTCTAGGGCCAAATGATTATGATTTCCACATTTATAGCATTTCTTTCTAGGTGCATCAAGTACATTCTTGTAATTATTCTCTTTGTTAATACCTTCTTTTCCATTCCTATTTCTTCTGATCTTGCTAGACTCTAAAATACTTTCTAGTCTCTGTTTCAACTAAGACTTAGACAGAAAACCTATGTTGACATTCTTAGGTTTTTCTAACACTCTTTCATCTGAACTGCTATTGTTAATTCTTTTGTGCACAACTGGGGTACCTTTAGAATCAACAAATTTAACTTGTTTAGGTTCATAAACTATCTTCTTACCTTCAGACTTAGATGTGCTAGCTTCAATTTTACATTTTCATTGACAATAGCTACAGTATCTTCTTGCCTAGCCTTATCAAAACCTAAACCATTAACTTTACCAAGAATTTGATTTTCAATGATTTCTTGAGTCTTTTTACCAGAATTGTTAATGGTTTTAATCACATATCTCTCTTCCTCTAGTTCTTTTCTGACATAGTCATAAGCCTCAAGAATAACACCATAATCATGCTTAGCTTTATCAGAACTTAACCTATATTCTTCCATTTGAATTAACTCAGATTCAAGAAAATTATTTCTACTAACTAATTCATCATTCTTAGCCTTAAGTTCATCTTTTTCACTAGCAAGAATTTTGAAATTAGTCATAAGATTTTTAAACTCAACATGAATAGATCTAATATCATCAGAATCTAAGCTATCAAATGAATCAAGAGAGTGAAGTGATACCTTAACAGAAGATGAAGAATTTTTCTTTGGAGATCCAGGCTTGTCTGAAGCACTTGCCATCAATGCAATGTTGTCATAATCCAATTCATTTTTAGAATCACTGGAGTCTGCCCAATCCTTCTGTGTGACCATGAGTGCATTACCCTTCCCTAAATTCCTAGGCTTCTTGCACTCACTAGCAAAGTGTCCAAGCTCACTGCAGTTAAAGCACTTGATTTTGGCCTTATAAAGCTTGATAATTGTACTTTTGCCTTTGTCACTCTTCTTCTCCTCTTTCTTCTAAAAAGAGCCTTTGCTAAATCTTCTCATGTTGAATCTTCCTTTCTTGAAAGCTTTAGCAAACATAGCAAAGAGTTCTTGCATCTCTGATTCAGAATCATTATCTTTAGAGTCTATATCTGTAGTCTCTGACTCAGAACTTTCTTTGCTCTTCTTCTTCCTCAAGTCTCTTTCAGTAGATTCAGACTTTTCTTCTGGAAGGTTCTTTGATTCAGATTGAGCAGTGAGTGCAACAGTTTTCATTTTTCCTTCACTCTTGCTCTTTTTCTGCTGCCTGTCAAGTTCATAAGCTCTCAATTTTCCATAAACTGCTTCTAATGATATTTCATCCAGATCATTAGCTTCCTCAATTGCAGATATCTTCTCATTGTAGAAATCAGGAAGAGCTTTCATGAACTTCGTATTCATATCCTCCAAGTCATAATATTTACCATGCATGGCCATCTCATTGATGAGTTTAGGTGTCAAAGTAAGTGACTCACCAGACTTGGATTCAAAGTACTCATACTGTTGTATGAGAAGTGTCCTCCTATTCTTCCTGACAGGTTTTGTTCCTTCACAGTGAACCTTCAGATTGTCCCATATCTCCTTTGCAGTCTTACAAGAGAGAACATAGTTAGTGAGAACAGAATCAAGACTGTTGAATAGTATGTTTCTCACTTTAGCATCCTTAAGAACGTTCTCCTTTTCCTTATCTATCCATTCAGACTTAGGCTTCTCTGCTGTATGTTCTGGAACAACTTTTCCTTCGACAGTTGCTTGTGGAACAAGCCTTATTGGAACAAAAGGCCCATCTCTGATTCTGTCAAGATAATCAGGATCTGTTGCTTCCAGGTGATGCAACATCTTCACTTCCCATAGAGTATATTCGATTCTCTTGAGCATAGGGATCTTAGTATTACCATCCTTATAACCAGACATGATTGCAGATCTTTATGATTATTCAAAATCAACCTGCTCTGATACCAATTGTTAACTCAAATAACTTGTAGAAGGGGGGGTTAATACAAGTTATTTAATCGTGTCTGATTTTTGCTTGATTAGATGAACAAGAACAAACGAATGAATCAAACTTTGTTTGTATTAAAATAAATCAAATACAAACTCTACCAAAGCTGTACAATACCTTTAGCAGCTGCTGACAATACAAATCTCTCTCTCTCTCTCTCTGTTTGTTTTGAACTATCGAATACAAACCTTATACAGAGCTTCACAGGATATGCACTCTAAAATTCACAATTCGCTCTTTTTACAATAATATAGAGAGAGTATTTATAATGCTACCTATCAACTAACAACAGAATTATAATCTATCTATGACAATGTTCTGCCATACAGTTGATGGTTTCCATCAATAGAGAATTCGTTTCCTTCACAATATCTTCTTGCTTGTTTTTCAAAACAACGATCCTGTTTTATAGCACTTGCCAGTTTCTGTAGCATCCATAATGACATCATCAGTAACACGACTGATATCAAGATTTCCCATTCATCAGGATCTGATCATCGCAACACTATTTGATCAGGATCTGACTTGCTGTATGAGGATCTGCTCTTAGTTCCTGAAATGTAGTCTCTGACGCACTATTCCTGACTAACCTCCACAGATTACTGTCTAACACATATATCCTATAAAAAGTGCTAAATCCTTTATAAGATCAAGATATACAAGAAGTATTAGCAAAATTCTATTCTCAACATCACAACTTATGAATTATTCCTAACAGATGATGTTTATAAGTTTTTGGTTGGATCTTGATATGATCTTGGTTGGTTGAAAAATTTAGGAAAACGTGTAAACATAGTCATCGTAATGTCGAAATTTCGTTACACCTTAAAAACTGTGCACCACAGTAGGTCTTGTGTCGAGCCTTGATGATTACCCGATCTGCCCTTGTAGATCTCGAGTCATAGATCGTTTTGGCGCAAGAATCGAAACAAATAGACTTACGGTTTATCAGATATGGTCGATTTAGTAAAAGTGGTTTGAAACCATAAGTACAAGTTCGTAACTGAAATTGAACCCCCTTAACATGAATAATGCAGTGGCGAATCTTGATAAATAAATATTAGAGATCATAAGGAAGGTGTGAGAGAAGACCTCATGTCAAACGGATCGTTTTTCGATTTTATAAAAATGTTCGAATCAAGGTTAAGTGTCAGGGAACCTTAAAAAGAACACTTGGCGATAACTATGGAAAACCACTTAGAAAACGGACGATAAATCTCGAGGTATAATCATTCCTAGTAAACGACCGACCATAGAACTTATATGACTTAAGAACCTACCAAGTGTAAGTGTAATGACATGCCTTGATAATGAGCAAGTGTCGAGTTACATCGGTGTTAATAGGAGTTACACTAGAGTGTGCATAACGAGGTAACTTGAAAACGTGTTTTAACCTAAGTAAAGTATACACTTATCTTTTTTTAAAGCGTTAAGTGATTAATCTCGAATATTTTGATTATTTATAGATCACCGGTCTGATCCAGGACACACTATCCCTACCAGTTTACCAGGCAAGTTTTCAAACCTTTTAAAGGCTGTTGTTGTGATAATATATATATGATTTCTGTTATACATATGTCATAGCATGCATGCCTGCTTTCAAATTATATTGTGATACTGGTTTTATGATTTGATATTGGCTTATAAGCTAGATGTGTTATATTAGTTATAAGCCGGATATTGCTAAGACCCTTAGTGAAGGGCATATGATTTTCATCCCTCAAATATAAACCGGGAGTCGGTATTTCTGTATATATTGTGATTATTTTCTGAGGAAAATATTAGATTAATGTTTTTCCATTATTTCTTTAATGAATATTATTTTAAATATTCATTTGAGTTTTATTATTTAATGAATATTATTTTGAATATTCATTTAAGGTTTGATTTATTTAATGGATATTATTTTGAATATTCATTCAAGGATTATTTATTTAGAGAATATTTTTATATATTCATTTTAGGGTTATTTATGAGCAATATTTTATATTAAGAATATTCTTTAAATATTTATGATTTAGTAAATAATTTTTTTATATTTATTTGATACTTTTAAACTAGTTTTAAAAATGATTTATTTTATTCAAAAGTTTCTTTGATCTTCAAATATTATGTAAAATATTCCTGAGTCTTATTATGATTATTTTTATCAAAGAAAGGTTCCCAAAACTCTATTTTACCATTTAAATCTATCTTACAGGAAGATTAAATGCTCGCTCAAAACTTCCAAAATATAAGGGAACCTTACTTGATAACTGTTATTTATTATGTTTGATTGCCCGATCATAAATCTTTTGACACTATTCCTTTCACTCGCAACTTGGTTGCTATTCATCAAATTGAGTCTTTTTGTTACTTCCTCATCATTCGAGGGGTAAGATTGTTGGAACATGTCGATATCCATTAACAAGCAACTGCTTGGTAAATATTGGTGAATTTTTCTTTCCAACTAGATACGACTACTTTGTGGAGTCCTATCAACAAGTATTATACTTGGGGAAAGGGGGACGAACTTTAAATTTCAGAGTCATGGATTTATTCGAACTAGGAGTATTTGTGTAAGAGGATGTGGGACAGTCCATCATTAAAATCGGTGTAAGAGGATGTGTGACAGTCCATCCTTGAAACAGGGTCCGAGTGGCGCTGGTCCCGTCTAAGCCCAAAGATGGCTAGGGAGATCCGGCATATGGTGATGTCCATATGTTCTTCCTCTACATGTAGAGAAACAAATTTTGAGATGCATGACCTACGACTGATCATCGTAAACTGGTGTTGTCTGGCGTGACAATACTCTAGTATTAGTTCATCATCCAAATCTGTCTATTTTCTGCAACATGTATTAAAGAGAAGAATCACTCATGATGCCAGAGTTTTAAAATTGTTCAAAACTAAAAGTTACCTTTAATTACCTCGTAACGTCATCTTTTACATTATACTAACACTATGTTCGTTAATGCATGGCATATGGTTTCAATGATATTTTAGAACTGTTATATATTATTTTTCAGTTATATATTATTTTTGGTGGGCTATTGCTCACCCTTGCTTTATCTATTATATCACAACAACAGCTAGGTCTGATGGCTCACGTACGGCGCACTCGGCGCAAGCAAGTGACAGCAGTCGTAGGATTGCCCGCTGATATCATAGTCGCCATTGCTGAGGTAGGACCAACCAGTAGTCTAGGCTGTCAGCTTTTGTTTATTGGACTTATCTATATGTATAACCTATGTTAATCAACGGTAGAAACTATTAAATTATGCGGAAATCATTTTGGGTTGTAATAACTTATAACTTGTGGATCCTATGATTGGAGACTTATTTCAATTTCATCTCTAGGATTATAACTGGTTGTGTGATGTAATATTATTGCGGCGTCATAGCATGCAGTTTAGTTATTTTGATTCAAGTGCAAGTATTAATTATGGAAAATGAGACCGTAACGACCAGGTCCTTGACCCCGGATCTGGGGCTGTTACACACCTCGACAAAATGGTGTGTGTGAAAGGAAAAATAGGACAAGGAGATGGCTAATTAAATGTCTTCTCAAAAGAAAGAATTTGTCGCAATTTTTTTTGGTAGAAGCAGCAGTCTATCTTATCAACAGATCACCAACAAAGATTTTAAAAAATTACTTTCGTCCCTATTAAAACTTTTGGAGCACTAAAAATGAAATTATTTTACTTATCTTTCACTTACTTCCTTTCCTGTTTAAAAATTGGGAGTACGTGTCTATTATTTTTTCTTCAAATATTTGTGATTCACTCTCGCTTTCTTCGTGAATACGTGCATTGTGGAACTTAAAATAAATGTTAGTGAAGCACAAAATAAGGAAAAATTTTGACAAGAAGTTTTGTGTACCTACCTACTAGTTACCTTAATCATACGTGAAAGCAACATCGAAACTTATGAGTCTTGTTGTGTATATATTGGGAATTGATCAAATACAAACCAAAATTGAAATACAAACTAGAAACTAATTTAATTTCTTATATCAATTTAATTTAATGGTCCTCTATAAGTATTACACACAATTAAAATACACCATCCTATATATAATATAACATAGTTCCCTCCGTTTTTAATATGATTTTTCCATTAATTGGTGGGCTTTTTTTGAAATCTGACTTTGCTCTATTTTTTCCCATCTCCCAACGATCAGTTTGCAGAGCATATGTGCTATATTTCGTCGCGATTTAAGAAAAAAAAATTAGTTTCTAGTTGTTATTTTAAGAGTGATTTCTATCAAATGTGTACTATGTTAAACTTTAAGTATTAAAAATTAAACTCTGGAAACTCAAGAAAATCCACACGATAGTGTGCTCTTCTTATTGGAACGAGAATATATAACTAATCCAGATACCTAGCCAATATGCTAGACAACAATGGATTAGTTTGGATTCTGGAAGCATTATTACAGGTAACTTTATTTGGAGGCCAACTCAAAAATTGGCCACATGAAATCTAAAATAAAAATGGTTGGATGTCACATTGTTCTTCCGGCATGTCGATCTGGCACACTGGTGGAATCTTCATGGCATCTTTCATCATCTTCTCTTTGTCCCGACTTTCCATTTTTCCCTGTTGTTGCCTCACCATCTCCTTAATGGCCATGCATCGGCATGACTTGTTAATATTTTGAAACTGGTTGCAACACTCCTCCTTGTGCTCCATCTGAGCATTCAGTGGCGACATTTTTGGTGAAATGTACATCATGCAGTGGCTAAGCTGCTCCATAGGCCGGATCATTTGGGTACATTTTCCAGAGTTTTCCCCTACAATGGTTGTGGTGATAGTGGTAATGGTGGTGGCACTAATGGTGAGGGAAAAAAGTCCTACAAGTAGAAGAGTTAGGCTTATTAATTTTGTGAATGATGCCATTGCGGTTAAAATTAGGAGATAAAAAATCAGTTACAAGAGCTTATATCTTGGTAAAGCTTTATTGTTACAAATATATGATGGGGATGATGGTATTTATACTATACTTGGGATTAGAGCCGGCCATTAGTGCGGTTCAGACCGGCCCGTTCGGGACCGACCCGATTTTTTAACCGTTTTAATTCGGCTCGTTATGAACCGGCCCGAACCGGCACGAACCCGCTAAAACATTCGGTCCGAATACGGGTTTAGGACTGCAAAACCGGGACCGGAACCGGCCCGGCCCAAACCGGCCTGCACGGCACGCATCTGTTTCCATATATTAACTACACATCTGTATGACTGTATCCATATATTAACTACACATGAACATGGTGAAACAACTCCCACTAGCCTTTGTCTACACATGTGGGGCATAGCCTTTGTCTTTATGCGAACCATAAACACTTCTACTGTATTAAGCTAAAGTATTAAGTAATAAACTAATAGTTATTTAATAGTCATTCTGGACAGCACACACGAATCAAGGGTAGTGGAATAGTAGTGGTCCTAGTTGAACTCATTTAAAAACATACATAATGATGGACAATAATACAGAAGCCCGAAGCCCGGCACGCCGAACAGCCCGGCACGGAACACACGTTGATAACCGCGAGCCGATTCCGTGCTAGCTTTCAACGAACCGAGCCCGGCCCGAGCCCGGACCACTGTAATCTCGTCACTACAAGAAAAATGGCCATTTACGACTGAAATTTTACCCAGAAATTGTCGCAATTGGACCAATTACGACGGAAAATTTTCGTAATTTTTGCTCGAGTCTTAAGTTCGGATTTTCGTCACAAGTAAAAATTTCGTCACAAGTTTTAATTTTCGTCATAAGTTCAAATGCGGGACCCACTTTTTTACAATAAAATAATAATAAACTTACAACGGAATAAACCGTCATAAATTAGTAACTTATGACGGAAATATCGTCGGAAATTAAACAGTGGGACCCACCTCGAATATAATTATAACAGAACTTTCGACGGCACAATCCGTCGTATGTTATAATTTATGACGATTATTTCTGTCGCAAGTTCACCACAATTAAATTTTGGAAAAAAGAATAAATAAATAAAAGATGAACAATCGTCATAAATTACCAAAAAAATCGTCGCAAATTACCAAGAAAATCGTCTTAAGTTACCTATAAAAGCGTCGTAAGTTAACCTAACCAAGAACAGCATTCTGCTGGTTTTTCAGGTTCCAGCCATTTTTGGCTTCCAAATTAAATCCCAAAAAACATCCCAATGTACATACAATCCAAAACCACAATCAAACATGAAAGTTTGTAACAAACATCCATGCAATTAAACGAATCCAAATATAAAAAATACCAAATTTACATAAATATTATCATAAATCCATATTCGACCACACAAAAGTTTAAACCATCCAACAAAAGTATAGATCACGTACGTTACATCTACAAACCAACATTAGTTCACAACATAACTTAGATTAACTTACAAACATTCATAGTCTAAATTAAATTCAGACATAATACTCAACCCCTAATTTTAGGACCGCCATGAGACACGTGAGGCATAGCATTCGTATCATGGTCAGATTCGGTATCCTCATCATCGGGCTCGCCATCGTCAACATGGTGATCATCATCGGCCGGGGCCTTCCCCTACAATATACAGAAATAAGGATGTCACATACATTCATACAAAATCAATTAAATAAAGTTTAATATCTTAAAACTCTATATAAAGTTGTCTCCTATATCTTATTAAGTTATTATTCATAATTAATTCTCATGCAACTTATTAATACTAATAATAAGCTATAAAAAACGCATGACTGATTTCTCTTGGCTAATATGGACCTGCCAGTTCATATTAAATATTTTGTGGAAGATTTAGCTTGTGTGTGTGATATTGTGTGTGTGATATTTTTTAATCCAGGAAAAAAAGCCTGTGAAGCAGAGCATAAAAGAAGACACTAACATAGAAAGTGGATCAAAATCTGAGACAGGAAATGAAGAAGACAAAATAGAAGATATGTCATCTGAGACGGGGGATAAAGAATCTAAAGATGGTGGGAAGAAACTAGGAATTGACGAAACAAAATGGGTGGGCGTGAACAGCAGTTCTGGTGGACAAGGGGACTCTGAAAAGGATTCAAAAGAAACTATATCCAAATCAGATGAAGGACAAAACGAATCCGAAATGACTAGTGAACCAAAAAGAAAGGAGGAAAAAGAGAATTTTTAAGAAATTCGTCAAAAGAAAGAGCTGTTACTTTCTGGAGCTCATTCGGAGCTTTTGAACCAGACTGTGTCTGAGGACGGGCCCAGATTACATTCCATGCCTTGATAATGTGCAAGCAATAAGGAGCCTTAAAAGTACTAAACATTATGAACATAGGGAGAGACACTCTCCAGACGACCTACCAACGTGCCTTGTTTCACTTCCTGAAGGCTACCAGCGTTCAGTTGAGTGGCCTACAAGTAGGGAGAAGGTGTAACTACTTGTCCCAGGGACATCTGATTATCCACAACCACAACCCTTATAAACATATCATCTTGTAAGCGAGCCAGGGAAGATCTATTGGAGCTACCTTCCCCTTTTCGAGGTGGTGGAGGACGTGCATCAGACCCTATGTAAATATACAAATATCATTAATAGGAATAAATGATGAGACAATTTGAGAGTGTTAAACATTTCAAGTATAACAAGAATATACCATAAATATCAGAAGGTCGAAGATGCGGGTGTCCAATAATCATATTCTTCCGTACACCTCCCACCGCCTCTATCCAACTATGGATTTGGGTCGTCTCGGGATCAACGCCTTTCTTTTCACATATTCTAATGTAATGATCCTGAAAAATAATTTAGAGTGAGGTTCTATAATAAAGCTATTATGCACAGTCGTAGTGTAAGAGTAAGGGCCACAATGCAGTTGTGTTTAAATATTTTTCGGCAACTACATTTTCATCAATCATCGACACTGCTTATATAGAGCAAAATTTACATGTGAATTAGCATTCCATAATAGAAATTAGAAATCAAACACTATCTTCATAAAATCTAAGTTTAAAGTTTAAACCTTCAACTTCAAAATTAAATCAGTCCAACATCTTATCTACTGTGTATTGAAATTGAGGTATGAATGCTTACAATGATATCCTTGGCAGCCTCAGTAATCCACTGACCCTTCCTATTCGGGTCTTTCAAAGTGTGACAATCCTTATAGACAACTAGGGTATTAAGTTTGCCATGCTTTTCAACATAATCCTGTTCAAGAAATTTCAACAGAAGTTTATAAAATACATAAAAAGCAATAAGTACTATGCTTATAGCATAATACTCATAATCTGCATTGTTGCACATAAACAAGGATATTGCTTATAGCAATAAGGATATTGTGATGCACTATTGTTGCACATCTATAATGCTTCAGCAATTATATGGAAATATTAAACTCAATAATTTCTGTGATTTTGTGTAGAGTATACTAGCCGTGAACCAGTAGAAGTAACTACTGAACCTCTGGCCCTCTGCATTAATATAATGTTGCATGTGAAACCTAGAAAATCTGACATGTTTGTGCTTGTTGGATCTCTTACAAAATATATCGTAGTAGGACTCGAGAATGTTATGCAGCACTTAGATGGATATATATCATCTTTTATATGAACTATATACTTGATTCAGGAGTTATGTTCAATATAATGCTAGAGAAGTGTAAGAAGCAAGTTAAATATTATTACACAATAGCATACCCGACATGTTATTCGGGCATGTTAGTGAGAACATAATGTGCTGCAACATGTAGGGAATCCACATCTAAATGAAAACCAGTATATGCTCCCAACAGCTGTACCGGATATGTGAATGGTGCCAGTTTATTTAGATCCCGTGAGCGATCATCAACCACATTTCGACCTACCAAGTTGTGTGATGTCTCAACTTCAGATTCGAAGTACATGGAACAGAAATGTGTCAATCCATCATGTACATACTTTTCTGCAATGGAACCTTCAACTCGTGCTTTGTTCCCTACTTTTTGTTTCATTTTGCGTTGTAGCCTTTCAATGTTATACATCCACCGTTGTGGGACAGGGCCACCAAGTCTGCACTCTTCAGGTAAATGAACGGGAAGATGCTCCATTGGATCAAACATGGCTGGGAAGAATTTAGTCTCTAAAGTACAAATGATCCCAGCTATGTTTTTTTCCATTTGCCTCAAATTTGATTCGAGTAGTGTAGTTGAGCACAAGTCTTTGAAAAAATTTAAAAGATCACAAAGCACTTTGTTTATATCATCCGGAAGAAGTTCACGAAATGCAGAAGCTAATAACTTCTGCATAAATACGTGACAGTCATGGGACTTCATGCCTTAGAATTTCAGCTGAGCTATCTTACAACATCTCTTCAAGTTTGATGAACAACCATTGGGGAGTTTTAATCGATGCACCCATTTACATAACAATTTCAGCTGATCTCGGGTGAGTTCGTATCTAGCTCTAGGCCTCTGTTTACCATTCATCCGTAGCTCCTGCAAGATGCCCATTGCTTTCAAATCATCTCTTGATCTTGTGGTATCTTTTGTTTTGGCACTACAGATAATAGTATGAAATATGTTTTCAAATACATTTTTCTCCGTGTGCATGACATCAATGCTGTGACGCAGGCGCAATGAATCCCAATATGGTAGGTCAAAGAAGCTAGTGACATGCGTCCAATTGTGTAAATCCACAAATCCATCTGCCCTTTCTTTGTTGTGTGGCTTCCCGGGTGGTGGAAAAGTGATACTAGCACACATGTTACGAACAATTCGGCCTCTTCTTCGAACTTTTCGACGTTTGAGTAGGAATCCCTTATGTAACCCATAAAAACTGGACTTCCTGCTGCATGGTAGTTGCTTGGCTTTAACATTGCCCATACAAACATGACAGGCCAACTTCCCATGGGTTGACCATCCACTAACCATACCCAACCCGGGAAAGTCAGTGATAGTCCATAACAAAGCTGCCCGCATCATGAAATTAGTCTTCGTAGAAGTATCAAATGTGTGCACCCCAACTTGCCACAAATTAAATAGCTCATCAATCAAAGGCCTAAGATAGACATTAAGATTCCTCCCAGGATCATTTGGACCAGGTATCAGTAGTGTCATGTACATATATGGTTCCTTCATGGACATGGTATGTGGAAAGTTGTACACAAGTAGTACAACAGGCCAAACTGAGTATATAGTAGAAGTGACATTGCTGTACGGGGGGAATCCATCAGTTGCAAAACCAAGTCTAACATTATGAATTTCCGCTGCAAAATTCGGATAGTTCTTGTCAAAGTCCTTCCATTCTTCTCCATCTGCAGGATGACTAAGGACCCCTTTAGTCACTATTCTGTTCTTGTGATACTTCATATGCTCGGCTGTGTGGGTAGACATGTACAAACGCTGTAGACGAGGAGTGATTGGGAAATATCTTAAGACCTTTCTCGGAATGGTATCGCTCCCTCCATTAGTTGCAACTTTGTATCGGCTCAACTCGCAGTACTTGCAATTTTCCAAATTTTATCATCACCGTAGAACAACATGCAATCATTCTCACATGCATGTATTTTCTCGTATCCCATGTTCAGCTTCTTGACTATCTTTTTCACAGCATAATAATTAAAAGGGAGCTTATGCCCCTCGGGAAACACATCTCCAAGTAAAAGGAGCAGCTGATCAAATGCTTTATCACTACATTTATTGTGATTTTTCCAATGTAGTAATTTCGTAACAAACTTCAATTGCGTGTACTTGGTATTGCACGGATATATTGGTTCCCCGACATTATTCACATTGTCTAAGAATTTAGATGCTTGCTCGTTCGGGTCCTCGTCGTTGCTAATTTCCTCTCCAAAATATTCCCCTCTAAAGGCATCCCTCAACATTTCATATTCGTCATACACATCTTGACGATCATTCATTTCTTGAATTTCTTTTTCATGAAAACGCCATATGGTGTAGCTCTCAAGAAAACCGGTAGCATATAAGTGAAACTCAACATCGGGAATGAGTTGAAAGAGTTGATTCCTACATTTATTACACAGACATTTAATCAAAAGTTCCGGATTATCCGGTTCCTTACTATTATTTTTTTCAAATGCCAAGAAATAATTAACCCCTTCAATAAATTCTTTCGAAAAACCATAACCACCGGAATTAGTTCGTTTAGAGATCCAACTAGTATCGTAAGACATCTACAAATATAAAAAAAATGCAAATCAATTACACAAGTGCACACATATATATGTTGAACATGTAATGAACTTATAAATAAATCACATATATTTAAATGCAATAAATAAAGTAGAGGAGATTGAATCCTTACATTGATGATTGTTGTAATCGTTGTTGCTATGTCATGTTATGTAGTGAATGATGTGAAGATGTATTTTTATTTAAAAGAAAAAGTAGGAGGAATGTAATTTTAGAGATTATGCAGTAGCTTGGAATTTTACAAAGATGAATTTACGACGGAAATTCCGTCATAATTTTTTTAAAAAAATTATTACGCACAGCTACAGTAAATGCAAGTAGGTGGCATTAACAGTGGTTGGTGAACTGTGAACTAACTTATGACGGAATTTCCGTCATAAGTTCATTCCTACACGACATCATTTTATAAATTAAAAAAAATAATTCATTTTATAATTAAATTTAATTCCAATATCCAAATTTACGACGGAAAATCCGTCGAAAGGTAACTTCTAAATGTATTTGCAACGAAATTTCCGTCGTAAGTTAGTTACCAAACCACGTCGTTCCCCCCTTGAAAAAAGTAATATATTTTGAATAAAGTTTAACGACGGAAATTCCGTCGGAAATTCCCTGTTAACCAATTTACGACGGAATTTCCGTCGTAAATTAAGCTTCGAAACGTCGCCGTTTTTCCTAGCTGGCTTAGTCAGATAAATTCAATTAAATTTTATTAAAATAATAAAATTTATGACGAAAATTCCGTCGTAAGTTAGCTGCTGAAATGAATTTATGACGGAAAGTCTGTCGTAAGTTAAATGCAATTACTTTTCAATTAAATTTTAATTGGTTGGAGATAAATTTTATTAATAAAATATGTATCTTACGACGAATTTCATTTTCGTCGTAAGTTAGGCATGAAATTTACGACAGATTTAATATTCCGTCGTAAGTTCGGCGCAAAAATTGTTTCCGTCATAAGTCGGCCGTCATAATTGGCCAAATTTCTTGTAGTGCGTGCCGGTTACGAATCTTCAATTCACGAACCGGAATCGTGCAAAGCACTGCCCGGCTCGCACGGCCCGCTCGACTGGCCGGCTCTACTTGGGATAACACCGTGCTTCCACGTACACTTGCATGCATATGCCACCTAAACTGGGTGTGCCACAAAATTAAATGAGCGCTTTGGAATTATATGCATGGAGCTTTGTTTGTTTTCTAATCCTTTTTCATCGTAACTGATCATGATAACACACATATTAACATGCAAATGCTACCAGTAAATATTTCATCAAAATTTGCTTTTTGCTATTTTTGGGTTTTTTCATTCTTATCCTTAATTTCAGAGAATAAACCTTAGTTACGAAATATGGGAATATGTAAAAGATGCAAGTAATTAAATAATCTTTTAATAATGTATTAAGTTAGCAGTTTTCCTAAAATCTTAAGGTGTTAGACAAGCGGTCTTACTAAGATCATATCATATATTCAACATACTCTCACTCGAAGGTCCATTATTTGGATCAAAGAATAGATCAATAGGTTGTTTGTGCCTTTTTGGCGGTTCGCCGATTTTCAATACTAGGTAGGGCTCTCGTCCGCCCACCATAGCACACAATTTTAATATTTCAATAAATGAAAATATTGGGAGTAGGAGGGACTCGAACTTGAGATCTCCCACATCCAAAGCTCTAGTATCATGTTAAGTTACTAATTCTCCTAAAACTGTAAGATGTTCGGGTAGCGGGCTTACCAGAATCATATTATATATTTAAAAGTAGTAATGAGTTGAGGATATAATAGAAAGGGGACTGGCATAACACCATAAAATTTAGCTTCTGGCCAAATTATGACTTATATTTTTTTAGAAATAATAATCGTGCTATAGGATGGTAAAGTTTGATGAAGAATTTAAAAATATGTAGAAGATCTTTCCAAATTGCTACTCCCTCTGTTCTTTCCAATTGTTAACATTTTTTAAGGGATGACCGACACATATTTTAAGGTGCATTTTAAAGATTGTTCCATAATTTATTTTTAAATTTTTGTTTTGTAAAAAAGTTTAATGTTTAAATTTTTATACAAAAAAAATATTAAAAATAAGTCATGGAACTCTCTTTAAAATGCACTTTAAAATACGTGCCGGACACCTCTTAAAATACATGTCGGACACCTCTAAAAAAATGTTAACAATTGGAAAGGAGACGGGGAGTATTGCTTATAATATTTGAATGTAATTACAATTTTATATGATTTTCAAAATGTAGATATATCAGTGTTGAATCACGTCATATTTATACATATTGTAGAATTTGACATAATAAAGGGAGGAATTTAAAAAATTAAAAATTTTCTGTAACTAAAAGTTATTTCCCAGAAGTCTAAAATCATATTATTTCTATATATAAAACGATTTGATTATAACTTGAAAAATTTATAAATGTATCACAAAAACGGAGTCAAATTACTGAAAAAGCGCTTCATAAAAATTGGGTCATTACTACCAAATAAATAATTATTAATTTAAAAAGAATTTTCGACATCAAACAAAATAAACTTTTAATTATATAAATTCAACAGCTATTAACGAGGTCTAAAATAAAAATTCATGTATAGTTAAATGATGTCAAGTATAATATTACATATTTTCGAAGCCTTTTACATGTAAAAAAACATTTAAGACATCAAAATATTGATAAATAATTTTTAATACTCGACGAAAAGATCACATTCAAACTTTTGGATGCGTAGGGATGAGTTTCATATAGAATTAAATTTTAAAAACTCTAAAATCATATATTTCGAAAGTGTAATTGTGGTAGAATAAAAACGAGGGTTTGTATGTATTTAATGCTAGGGTTCGTGAGTTTCGTGCTTTAATGGCTGTGTCTGCGTTCGAGACTGATCGATCTTCACAGAGTGCCTACATATCTCAAGGTCTAGAATAAAGCCAAAAACGTAGTTCTGAGAATTAGGGGTCGAGCCACCACCTTGAGGAAGGTTTCAGACTTCTTCCTTGTAGGAGTCTGTTTCCATATCGAATTGGATGCCTTGGAGGCTAAGTCTAGAAGGAGTAGTATCCTTATTTGACTCTTATTTGCTGAGCTGTTTATTACCCTTAATATTAATTACGAAATTAAAATTTAATACAGGTTTTGGGCCTTGTTGGTGGGCCCCACGTTTGGACCATCTTGGGTTTAATTAATGTCACATTAATTATGTATTTATGGCTTATTTTTAGCCCATATCATTTGCCCCCAACTTCTAGGAAAACTGATCAGGTGTTCCTTGAAGATTTAACTAACTTTTTCGAGACTTGGTTCAGATTTTATCGTTGTACACTAGTGTTTCACGAGTATCATCTTTTGATGTAAAGCGTGGAGCAACCGACGCATTTACGACGATATTTTAAATGATGCTAAACGGCACAAAACGACACTGAACGGTGCTAACTAGCCTTAAACGACGTTTAATCAATGCTAAACGGCGTTAAATAGCATAAAACGGCGCTAAACAGTGCTTAACGGCATTAAACGATGCTTAATGGCACTAAACGACATTGAATTGTGCTAACTAGCCTTAAAAGACGTTTAAACAATGCTAATTGGTGTTAAATGGCATAAAATGGTGCTAAACGGTGCTATGACCACAATAAGCGGTGCTAAACAGCACTAAACGGTGTTAAACGGGGGTCCGGGGGCGCCCCCGGGCGGGGTTCAAAGGGCGGCAGCACCTTGGCATGGTCCAAGGGGCGGCAGCCCCTGGCGGGGTCCAAGGGGCAGAGCCCCTGGCTGGGGTCGACCTCGGGTTCAACTTCTGGTCCAACTTATTTTTCATATTCGAAATGAAGTCGGGACCGAATTTCGACATCAAAAGGATGTCGGGACCCTCAGCATCATAACGAAGGCCGGTCGGCCGAAGCCTCCTAGGTGCCCCGGTCGACTAGCCTCGGTCGGCGGAACCCCGGTCGGCCGAAGCCTTCCAGGTGCCTCGGTCGGCTATCCTCCGGTCGGCTATGCCCCGGTCGGCTGAAGCCTTTCGGGTACCTCGGTCGGCTGGCCTCCGGTTGTGGGGTCCTCGGTTGGCTGGTCCTTGATTGGCTGGTGCCTTTCGGGATTGCCCTCGTAACGACCATGACTCCAAGACTTCAGTTTCCATTTTGAATACCAATCTTTCATATTGATATTAGAACATCAACGTCAACACTTGAATATTGAAACGAAGACCAACAATATGGTCATTCATCACTTTTGTTTAAGGCTCCCCTAATTTTTGGTTAGTATTACTAATCCTATACTTTGCATTAACTTCTTGATTAGGCTCCCTTAAACATAATCAGCTTCCAAAGCTCCTTTTATCTTGCCTCTATAGCCCTGTTATGATGCTTGTATCTTGTTTAACAGCATTTGAACACCCTATCTGAACACTTGTACATTGATAAACAAACATCCTTAGTTGATTGTTAAGGGTCTCAGACCTTCCATGAAGAAGCTTCAAACTCCTTTCAAGGGCTTCATGCTTGCCTGATATTAAATAGAATTACTTTGAACCTCTCAACCACCATGTTGGAATGTTGATTCAGTGGCTCATTCTTGAGCTGTTCTTGAATCTCTTGATCCAAGGTTGGCTCTGATAGCTTCGCTGGCCTTCAATGGATTCAACTTAGTTCCTTAGTCCTTGATTTAGAACACAAGGCTAGGATTCTAAGTTTTCTTAACGTTATTAACCCACAATTCAAAGTTTACATTTGAACGTTCAAGGTTGATGTTGGTGTTCTGGACCACAAACACGAGGTATCAGGTCAATAGGAGGTGTTTGCAATGCCTTGAATGGTTTCGTAAACCTTGAATTCAAGCGACTAATTTCTTAGTCCTCGTGACCTTCCGGGCCTTAACTTATTTACTGAATCCTTGGTTTTAAGTTTATTATCAACCCCTGATTCTCATTCCAAGATGTAGAAATGATGAAGTCCCTTAGTTCTTGCCCCCCTTTCTTCATATGGTGGAGGTCTTGCTTCTCGGCTGATTGTTCAGGAAATCCAATTGCTCCTTAGCACTTGACCTCAGGTCTGGTGTGCCTTGGTTGGTCTCCAACCCTTTATCTTGATTCTAGGTTTCCAACCTTCTTCTTATGCTCCTAGAACCTTGATTAGGTTTTATTTTGACTGACGACTCTTAATTCAAGGCCTTGAATTCAAGCGACAAGCTCGAATGGAGGCAGACAACCCTATTGGCCAACAAGGCTTAAATTTTGAGTTGATATTTGAGGTTCAAACCTTCAATCCTTAGCCTTAGAATGTATTCTCCATGCTATTTTTGTAGTAAAATTTTGTTTTTGACGCTCCGTCAAAATAGAGCACCCACTATTCTTTCAGGGACATGCTCCGTCAAAATAGAGCACCTACTATTCTTTTAGGGTCATGTTTTTATCTTCATTCTTGTTTTCTAGTCCTTTACCCTTCTGGGTTAATACCGCCTGCCCCCTGACTTCTTGGTTGTTAATGGCACTTTCAACCACGAAGTCAGCTAAGGCTTGGGCTTCGATGGCCGTCCTTGGCTTATACTTGATATCAAATTCCCCTAACTCGATTGCCCACTTGATGAGCCTATCAATGGTTTTTGGGCCATGGAGTATGTTCCTCAAAGGGTAGTATACCAGGACTTCAATCTTATGTGCCTGAAAGTACGATCGTAGCTTTCTCAAAGCTATTAGCAATACCAAAGCAAACTTCTTGATGGGAGAGTAATTCAATTCAGCTCCATGTTGCTCGCGTAGTAGATAGGTTTCTGAACTTTGTTCTCTTCTCGAATGAGGACGGTACTTAGTGTTTGTTCTAACACCGCCAAATATAGGTATAGAGTCTCCCTGGGACTAGGTTTGGCCAATAACGGGGCTTCAGTCATGTATTTCTTAATTGTTCAAAGGCCTCTGGGCTCTCGGGAGTCCACTGAAAGTTATTCATCTTCTTCAATGCTTGAAAGAAAGGTAAGCACTTGTCACCAGATTCGAAGATAAATCTCCCTAAGGCTGCAACTCGGCCTATCAACTTCTATACGACTCGTATAGAGCGGGGTGGTTCCATATCCAAAATCACTTTGATCTTATCAGGGTTGGCCTCTATGTCTTTTTTTGAAACCATGAGACCCAAAATTTTTTTGATCCAATGCCAAAAGCACACTTGGCTGGATTCAACATCATCTTGTGGTGCCTCAGCACTTCGAATGCCTCTCTGAAGTGCTTATGTGTTCTACCGTAAACAGGCTTTTGACTAACATATCATCAACATATACCTCCATGGTTTTTCCAATCAGATGGGCGAATATCTTATTCACCAATCGTTGGTAAGTAGCTCCTGCATTCTTTAGTCCAAAATCCATGACAAGATAATAGAAAACACCAAAATCGGTTATGAAGGATACCTTAGGGATGTCATTCTTGTGCATCTTAATCTGGCTGTAACCACTGAACCCGTTCATGAAGCTCAACATATCATGCCCAGCTGTGGCATCTATCAATGTATCTATCCTTGGTGGAGGGAAACAATCCTTAGGACACGCATCATTCAAATCAGTGAAGTCTATACACATCCTCCACTTTCCAATTACCTTCTTGACCATCCCAGGGTTAGCCAACCATTCGGGGAACTGAATCTCTTCAATGAACCAGCTTCTAAGAGCTTTTCAACTTCTTGCTTAATGGCCTCTTGCCTTTCAGGAGCAAAATTTCTCTTCTTCTACTTTATCGTCTTCCGCTTTGCATCGATATTCAACTTGTGAGTTATGAGTTGGGGATCAATCCTTGGCATGTCGACCGCTATCCAAGCAAACACATCACTTTTCTCTAGTAAGAATGCTATCAACCTGCCCTTCAAGGGTTCCTTCAAAGAAGCTCCAATATATGTAACCTTTTCAACGGTGGAGTAGTTTGATAAGGGAGTTAAATGCACCTTGGCTTAGCTCTTCATGGGAATAAGGGCATCGTGACTTGGTCAGGGATATGAATACAAGTTTCAAAGTTACTTTTCGGACCTTCTTGGTTTTCTTGGACTTCCTGGTCTTGATCAAGGATGCCCTTGGATTCTCTGATCCTTGGTTGAGATTCAAGGTCTGTTGTTAGCCTTGCATGGCTTAAGCAGCCACATGTGGTGTAATTGTTCATCTTATCTTGTATCCAGGGTCCTTTATGGACTTGAATTTTTATTGTATTGTAATCCAACTGTTGATCTTTCGGGACCTTTTCTATGCATGTGCTTGTTTTCTTTCATATATTCTTTTATTTTCGGTACTAGGTCATCTTTAACTTACACACATAGGGTGCTTGGTACAAAAATAAAATCGCATAATCAATGAATGAAAAACAAACTTGCATTAATAACTTGAAATGGGTTCAACCCTTACATAGAGTACTACTGTCCTACTCGGAACAACATGCTCTGTGATGGTTTTATCGAACCTTATATCTACTTCTACAAGATAAATACGAAGTTAAGTCCTACTAGGATAATTTGAGCCCATCGGGGCTTTACAAGACTAGGCCTGCACCACTTGATTTTGGTTTTGATGCTCCATCAAAATAGAGCAACAACTACTCCTTTTGGATTGCCAAAACTCAACTCGACCAAAAGCAGTTTTCAATGATTCCTTTAGTAGTAGCGTTTGTTAGAATGTCGGCTAGCTGGTCTTCTGATCGAACAAAGGGCAGCTCTATGGTTTTTCCTTCCAATTTTTCTTTAATGAAGTGTCTGTCTAATTCTACTTGTTTGGTTCGATCGTGTTGTACCGGGTTTTCAGAGATTTGTATGGATACTTTATTGTCGCACATAATTCTTATGACCTTATTTCCTTGTGAAAAACCAATCTCAGTTAAAAGTTTTCGTATTCAAAGCACCTCTGTAATGCCTCGTGCTATCCCTCTGAACTCAGCTTCAACACTAGAAAGAGTAACCACCTTTTTTTTCTTGCTTTTCCACGTGACAAGAATCCCTCTAACTAAGGTGAATTACCCTGAGGTTGACCTTCTAGTACCTTTGTCTCCTGCCCAGTCTGCATCAGTGTATGCTAGGACATCTAGATGCCCATTTGTTTTACATAGCACTCCATGACCAGATGTTCCTTTAAGATATCTGATGATTCTCCAGACTACTTCCATGTGGGAAATTTGAGGTTGATGCATAAATTGACTTACCACCCCTACAACATATGCTATGTCAGGACGGGTATGTATAGCAAGTTTGCGTTAAGTGGAGTAACTTCTTCAGGTGATCAGCTACAGATATAGTTGGAGTGCATTTAGAAGTCCAGTTATTGCAGGTGTTCTAGTAGTCTGCCAGGAATTTTTATGGGTGTCAGAATCACAGATGCTTGCTTCCTATAGCCCTTCTAATTTGTAAGGACTCGTTTTAATTTTATGCTTTGCCAATCAAAAAAAAAACTGCACTTCTTTTGTTCTGTCATCACTTCCAATGTATTTGGAGTTATGTTTGTTTTCTAGTCTGGCATGAATATGTTTGTTTGCAAGGCATTTAAACTTTATGCTAGTATTGTCATGCATTTGGTCATTGATACATTGGTTGTTCAAGTAGTCAAGTTGCAGTCAAGTCTTTTAAACTTAATGTAAGGATTTCTTCTATTTTTTATTTAGAGAGTAGGAAACCTAAGATACATCTTAGGTAAGTTCCCTAAGATATATGTATTTTATATGTAAATATGGGATATGGGGTGGGCAATTTTTTAAGATCAAGATTTGTTTAAAATTTTATTAATTAGCCCTGCATGCCTAATAAATTTTAAAGGATTTTATTCATATCTCAGAAAAGTTACCTGAGATATATCTCAATTTCTTTTTCTCTTTTATTTAACTAGGAGAGTACTTGGTGGGTTTTTTTTTTCTTTTAATTTAAGTTCTTTTGCATTGAATTTATAGCATTTGAATGCATTTTACTTTAACTAAAAAGTGGTGATTAAGACGTGTTGATTAATCGAAATTAATTAGATCGAGTAATTGTTGTTCGACTATTAATCGATTTACTATAATCCGATCAGAAAAAAGTTTCTTTGTGAAAATCGTTCAATAATCGGTAAAGTCGATCAATAATTGGCTAATTGGGTTAATAATTGGTCAAATTATTTTTAAAAAAATTTAAATTTAGAAACTCACAAAATGGAAAATTTTAAATTCTAGTAAATTTGTAATGTAATTTCGATTATTCAATTAACCGTTGTTCCTGCCTTCATCGATTAAGTCCAATATCCGCTTTTTACAACACTACTTTAAAATTGTAAAAGATGAAAAGTGTACAACATAACTTTGATGAATTTGGGATCCATTTTATAAAAAATTGGGAATTTTAACACTTTTATGTTGTAAATAAGGTCAATTTTTCGAGTTGATCAAATTTCTGTCAATTTGAATTTTTTTTAATGAACATTATTTATATTATATGATAATTGTAATTTTTTTAAAAATTACCATTACAAATTACATTTGTGACGTATAATGAGATTCATTTTTCAAAGTTACGAAAGCATCAAAAATTAAATTATTATTTGAATTTAAAATTAATCTGTTTGATGAACAAAATCACGTAATGATAATATAAACGAATAGAGGAAATGTATATTGTAGCGAATATTTTTTGCATTAAGAATCAGTATAATTTTTTGTCAAACTCATATATTTTAAGTTAAACAAATTATTTCATTATTTATTAATTTAGAAAACATATAAATTTTAATTTAGTTACACAATTAAAACTTTATATTTATGAGTTTGTTAAAGAGGACGGTTCCGGTAGGACATAAGTTATATAGTTGACAAAACTGGTGACATTTCATTTAATTATTTTAATTAATTAATTATTTTAATATAAGATATATTTCATTTTAAACAATATGATAAATAATATATTTATTAATAAAAAATAATATATTGAAAGGGCAAACGACGTCGTTCAGGTCTAGCTCGTGCAACAGTTAAGCTTATCAATCGTGTCTCCTCATAATCTCCCACTAGCCCCCACCAGGTATTCATAAAATGAGTCATACTCTACGAAAATCCATTTTATATGGAGTATCATGAAGATCCCTAATCTAACCATTAAAATAACTAACGACCAGGATTAAAAGATTAAAAAAACAAAAAAAATTAAAAATAGCACGAACAATACACGCACTTAGTGAGAGAGATCGAGAGCAAGAAAGCGAGAGAGAAGGAGAGACTATCTCAAAGTGGAATAATCGCGAGCATCATCTTTGGAAAAGGTAATGTTTGATTAATATACTTGTGTATGTAGGCCATTGTTCTAAGGAGAACCATCTTACGTGGAGAACCGTGGAGAACCACATATTCTATACTAATTTATGATTCTATTACAGAACCAAATTTTTATTTCTTTATTTTTTTGGTTCTATTAAAAAAAAAATTGGTTCTACAAAAAAAATTCTAGGCAAAGCTGACGTGGCATGTCTGCTGACGTGGCAGTGCCACGTCACCTGCCATGTCATCACTGCTAACGTGATAGTGCCACATCATCAATGATGATGTCATCGGTGATGTGGCAGTGCCATGTGGCACTGCCATGTCAGCAGTGATGACGTGATAGGTGACGTGGCACTGCCACATCAGCAGTGCTGACGTGGAAGGTGACGTGGCAATGATGCCGTGGCAGTTTCGAAATTGGTTCTACTACAGAATCATAGGGTTCTCCACGGTTCTCCACGTAAGGTGGTTCTCCATAGAGTGATATATATGCAATATTAATTTTGTATATCTGGTTCTACATCTATAATTTCGACTTTGTTTAGATCTGATTCTACGTATATTAGGTTGTTTCTAAGATTGAATCAATTTCGTATATCTGATTATACATGGATGTTAGGTTGTTTATAAGATTGAATTAATTTCATAGATTTGATAACCTAAATTTTTGATTCTGGTTCTGGTTCTGTAATTGAACCTAAATTTTTGATTAATTTGTAAAATTATGGTTCTAAAGTAGAAGCATTAAAGTAGTTTTATGAAATTAGTTTTAGTGTATAAAATTAAGAAATAAATTGTAGTTGTGAAATAGAACCGGTTTTGTTAAATTCTGGATCTAAAGTACTAGAGTTATGTATAATTCTGTCCTGATTTATAAAAAATTTTAAAATTTTGGTTCTCTAATAGAACATAAATTTTTGTTTATACACTGTGTAATGTGATTTGGTTATACAATAAAACCACTGTTTATATATTTAATATGTAATTTGTTTATATGAGTCACACTCTATGGAAACCCAATTTATATGGAGTACCATGAAGATCCCTAATCTAACAATTAAAATAACTAATGACCAGAATTAAAAGAATAAATAAAATTAAAAAAAATTAAAAACAGCACGCACAATACACGCACTTAGTGAGAGAGATCGAGAGCAAGAAAGCGAGAGAGAAGGAGAGACTATCTCGAAGCGGAATTATCGTGAGCATCATATTCGGAAAAGGTAATATTTGATTAATATACTTGTGTATGTATATATGCAATATTAATTTCGTATATCTGGTTCTACATCTATAATTTTGACTTTGTTTAAATCTGATTCTACGTATATTAGGTTGTTTCTAAGAATGAATCAATTTCGTATATCTGATTATACATGGATATTAGGTTGTTTATAAGACTGAATTAATTTCATAGATTTGATAACCTAAATTTTTGATGTTGTTCTTTGAAATTTTCTGTAATTGAACCTAAATTTTTGATTAATTTGTAAAATTATGGTTCAAAAGTAGAAGTATTAAGGTAGTTTTATGAAATTAGTTTTAGTGTATAAAATTAAGAAATAAATTGTAGTTTGTGAAATAGAACCGATTTTGTTAAATTCTGGTTCTAAAGTACTAGAGTTTTGTATAATTAAATTTTGGTTTTTTAATAGAACCTAAATTTTTGTTTATACACTGTGTAATGTGATTTGGTTATACAGTAAAACCACTGTTTATATATTTAATGTGTAATTTGTTTATATAGCATGTTTTTTTTTTTTTGCAAATTTAAGTTTTGTAGATTTGGTTATGTTGTAGAATCATGATTTTTGGATATTTAAGTTTTGTATTTAAATTTAATAGAACTGATTCCATGGTTTTTGCATATTTAACTTTCTAATTTAAGTTTAATATAACTAGTTCTGTAGTAGAATCATGTTTTTTTTGTAAATTTAAGTTTTTTAAATATGCTTCTGTAGTAGAATCTTGATTTTTGCATATTTAAATTTTTGTTCCATTCATCGACCATTCTGTTCTATCTAGTAAGAACAGCCTTAAATCTTTTTGTCCGCTAAACATATATGTTGATAAAACCTGAAAGGACATTTTAGGTGAAAAGGGGTTACACCGTGGTTAAAGTTGTTGTGCCTAATTATCATAACTTATTTTGATTGACTGGATATGTCCAGCTTGTTGATTAAATATTGAAAATAATTCTTTTGCCTGGAAGCTTGAACCATATCTTTCATTTTGGTCATTTGTTTCAATATTAAACATATTTATCTCCTCTTATGATGGTTAGTCATATTACAGTTTATCCAGTAGCGTCTTATTTTTTTTGTTGTGATGTGTTTCTTGCAATAGTAATCAACCTTCAAAATGTCCTTCAGGTCCTTCTTAGGGATGTTGGTGCTGGAAAATCAAGTATGGTTTTGCGTTTTGTCAAAGGGCAGTTTGTCGAATTTCTGGTAAATGCTAATAGTTTAATTCATGTTTAGATAGTTTAACTTATTTATTTAGTAATAATTAAAACAATGTAGATCTACATGTCCCTCGTTTTATCTACTTCTGATATGGGCAAAAAGTAAGCCCTAAAGACACATTTAATGTGGCATTAATTAGGCCAAGAATGGTCCAAACGTGGGGCCCACCAGGTGGGCCCAAAACCCCAATTATAATATTAATTTCGTAATTAATATTGGGGGTAATGAATAGCTCAGCAATAAGAGTTGGATAAGGATATTTATCCCACCAGACTTAGCCACCAAGGCATCCAATTCAATATGGAAACTGATTCCTACAAGGAATAGATCTAGAACCTTCCCCAAAGACCTATCTACCAAGTCTCCTATTCCTACCATAATTCTAAGGCTTCTCAGCCTATATAAGGACCTGCTCCTTCACCCTCAGAACTACGTTTTTGGGCAGAGCTCAATACGTCACTTACGTTTTGGACACAGCTCCATACGTTACCCACCACGTTTTGGCTTAATCCTCGAATAAGGACATAGAAGCCACTGCGTCCTAGGTGAGCTCTCGCCGCCATAGCCTCGAGGGCACCATCACCTAGAACTACGTTGGCTTGATTCTCAATACGAGATACGTAGGCACTCTGTGAGGACCGATTACAGTCTCGAACGCAGAAACAGCCATTAAAGCGCGAAGCTCAACCACCCTAGCAATAATTACAAATCGTAACCGAGTTTTAGATCCACAACATTTGGCGCCGTCTGTGGGAAGACAACATCAACCATGGTTCAAACACGAAGAACTGCACCAGGCTCTACCGAAGCTTTATCAATCAGCTCCGCTCCGCCTCTTACCTCTGGGACAACCACGTTTGAACAAGGGACGATCCCCCAAACTTAAGTTTCTCAGCCTCCAGGGACGAATCCCCCTGCTGGGAGTACGCTGCCTATGGTTGTCCATCCAGAACAAGAAACTAACCCTCTTCAGATGGTGGTTTCTCCTCTTGATAGCGCTGGTCGTACGCTGCCTCCGGGGGTACAGATCCACACCACGGATCTCCCTTTGAATACCAACCCGATGTATGGGCTGCCTAACTATCCCCCTCAACACAGGGAACCTGGACCGAGCGGTCATGCCTTACAGATTCGAGATCGAGAGTACGATAATTACTCTGGTCCCTATACTGATGATTCAACGTCTGAGGATGACAACGATGATCGTGATGAAGCCCCGAGGAGGCGACGTGCTAGTAGAGAACCTCGAAGGAGGTCCCGAAGAATCTATGATGGACCTCCACAAACGACTGAGGAAATTATCAAGGCTCATGAGGCTGAGATCCACAGGCTAAAAGATGACGCCGCCAGAGAGCAAGCAAGGCAGAATCAAAGTCTGCATCGACCTCCTCCAATCTCAGGAAGGGTTCCCGTCATAGATCTGGAGAGGTCGTCTAGGAGACGAAGAAGGGCCGAAGCCCCAACTGAAAAATCCACAAGGGTGGAGAACCCCAAAAGTAACCCTAGGGATCTGATGCCCTTTGGGGATCCTGATGATCCTACACCTCCGTTCACTGAAGAGGTAATGAATGCTCGCATCTCAAGGAAGTTCAAGATGCCGACGATTAAGGCTTATGACGGAACGGGTGATCCCGCAAATCACGTTAGGACGTTTTCAAACGCACTGCTGTTGCAACCTGCAAGTGACGCCTTGAAGTGTAGGGCATTCCCTCAAACCCTGTCGGGTATGGCTCAAAGATGGTACAGCCGCTTACCTGCAAACTCGATTGGCTCTTTCAAGGAGTTAAGCGCTGCCTTTGTGAGTCAATTCATCAGCAGAAGAGTTCATGAGAAAAGTTCTGCATCCCTCATGTATGTGGTACAGGGGAAGAATGAGAATCTGAGAGATTATCTCAAGAGGTTCACCAAGGAGACGTTGAACATCACCGACTTAGAGAACAAGGTGGCCATGGTAGCCCTGCAACATGGCACTACTGACCTGTACTTTAAAAGGTCGTTGGCAAAGCATCCACCTGAGAATATGGCTGAACTCCAACGGAGGGCTGATAAGTATATCAAGGCCGAGGATAGTACCAAAAAGGATGTCGTGATAAACAATGGCAAGGGTAACAATGATACAAAGAAGCGAAAGCAAGACCATGAGTATGATGACCACGAGAATGATGCTAGGGACAAGTATCCCCGAACTAGCGAGGACTCCGACTATGCCCCTAAGAAGAAGCAAGGACGGAGGTTCACTGAGTATGCAAGGTTGAATACTTCTAGAAGTCGAATCTTGTTTGACATTGAAAAGGATAAGGATTTCCGATGGCCGAAGCCACTCAGGGGTGATCCCTCGAAGAGAAACAAGAATCAGTATTGCAGATTCCACAGAGATGTGGGGCATGACACTGATGATTGCAAGCAACTCAAAGATGACATTAATCAAATTAGAGATTTTACTGGCCATAGATGCTGACCAGGTAATCAACATGATCTCAGGAGGCCCGACTGCCGCCGGCACAACAAGGAATTCTCGGAAGGCTTATGCCAGAGAAGCGATACACATCGTGGGAGAGGCCCCGAAGCAGGCTAGGACTGAAATCGCAATTGGTTTTAACGATTCTGATCTTGAAGGGGTGAAGTTCCCCCACGACGACCCGTTGGTCATAACTCCTGTGATTGGAAACTCGGAGGTGAAGCGAGTCTTGATGAACAATGGAGCTTCCGTTGACATTCTGTTTCATGATGCGTTTGTGAAGATGGGATACACTGGTTCTCAGTTGACCCCCAATAACATGCCAATTTACGGATTTAATGGAATTGAGTCCAAAGTTGAAGGGACTATTCAGTTACCCATGACAATTGGGCAAGAACCTAAAGAGGCTACTCAGATGCTGAATTTTCTGGTGATCAAAGCATCCTCGACTTATAACGCAATCCTGGGAAGGACTGGACTTCATGCGTTCAAGGCGTCTACTTATCACATGAAGATTAAGTTTCCAACCCGGAACGGAATTGGAGAACATAAAGGTGATCAAAAGATGGCACGAAGCTGTTATGTAGCCTCGTTAAGGCCTGATGGAGTCGGGGGGCAAGTATCTCCAATTGAAGACGTGGATGTGCGCAGAGGTAAGGAACACCAAGAATGGCCAGCAGAGGACATCACACAGAAGCCTTGGACAGCCATTGAGGCTAAGGCGTTAACTGACTTCGTGGTTGAATGTAACATTGGCAACCAAGAAGTCGGGGGGCAGGAGGTAGTACCCCAAGCAGGAAGTGAACTTCAGAATAAGAATGAGGATACCAGAAGGAATGGTGGACGCTCTATTTTGATGGAGCATCAAAAACAAAATCAAGTGATGTAGGCCTAGTCTTGCAATGCCCCGATGGGCTCAAGTTATCCTAGTAGGACTTAGCTTCATCTAGTAGAAGCAGAAATAAGGTTCATGGAAACCATTGCAGAGCATGTTGCTCCGAGTAGGACAATAGTACTCTATCACCCGATGAGTGCAAGTCAAGGATGAACGAGTACCGAAAATAAAAGAATAACGAATGGAAAACAAACAAATGCATAGGTGAAGATCCCGAAGGGTCAAAGCCATGAAAGGCCGAGGATGTTAAGGACTAGCTACTCTTCAGTACTTATTAAGGACCTGGATTAAGGATCCAATGATGAAGGCCAATAGATAACCTTAAGCAAGGATTAAGAAGTTCAAGCAAGCTCTCGTCTCAGAAGTTTAAAAGGCAAGAAGCCAACGGGATTGTATTTATCGAAATCTATATCGAGGAATTAACCCCGAATCCTAGGTTGAAGAACAGAAGCTGTTAGCCATGAAGGCCAAGGTTAGTTATGAAGGCCAAACTTGAGGGGGGTCATGAACCTCCAATTAAGATCCAAGGTTGAAACTTCATGATTGACTTGAAAACCTCCTAGAGAAGGTTCAAGACCTCGTGGGGCTAATTAGAAACCCCTTGGCCTTGGACCAGCAGCTCTGATAGATATTACGGTGATTTAAAACACCATTGAGATTGAAAACCCTTGATTTCAAACTTTGGAGTTCAACCTTTGAACATCGACGTTCGACACCCAAGACCAAGACAGACATTGAAGCCATGACGGCCAAGCGAACTGAGAAGTTACTTATATGGGAGCATCTTTGAAAGAACCCCTGAAGGGCAAGTTGATAGCATTCTTGCAAGAAAATAGCGATGTGTTTGCTTGGACTGTAGCTGATATGCCAGGGATTGATCCCCAACTCATAACTCACAAGTTGAATGTTGATCCGGGGTGGAAGATAATAGAACAGAAAAGAGAAATTTTGCTCCTGAAAGGCAGGAGGCCCATTAAACAAGAAGTTGAAAAGCTTTTAGAAGCTGGATTTATTGAAGAGATTCAGTTTCCAGAATGGTTGGCTAACCCTGTGATGGTCAAGAAAGCCAACGGTAAGTGGAGGATGTGTATAGACTTCACCGACTTGAATGACGCATGCCCTAAGGATTGCTTCCCTTTACCAAGGATAGACATGTTAATAGATGCCACAGCAGGACATGAGATGCTGATCTTCATGGATGGTTTCAGCGGCTACAATCAGATTAAGATGCACAAGGATGACGTCCCTAAGGTATCTTTCATAACTGACTTTGGTGTTTTCTGCTATATTGTTATGGCTTTTGGTCTAAAGAATGCAGGAGCTACTTACCAACGACTAGTGAATAAGATATTCGCCCATCTGATTGGAAAAACCATGGAGGTCTATGTTGATGACGTGTTAGTCAAGAGCCTACTCGAGGCATATCACATTAAGCACCTCAGAGAGGCATTCGAAGTGCTGAGGCACCACAAAATGATGTTGAATCCAGCCAAGTGTGCCTTTGGCGTTGGGTCTGGAATGTTCTTGGGTTTGATGGTTTCGAAAAGAGGCATAGAGGCCAACCCTGACAAGATCAAGGCGATCTTAGACATGGAGCCACCACGCTCTATAAGAGATGTGCAGAAGTTGACAGGCCGGGTAGCGGCTTTAGGAAGATTCATCTCCAAGTCTGCTGATAAGTGCTTGCCTTTCTTTCAAGCATTGAAGAAGGTGAAAAATTTTGAATGGACTAATAAAAGCCAAGAGGCCATTGAACAGTTGAAGAAGTACATGGTCGAAGCCCCGTTGCTGGCCAAACCTAGTCCCGGAGAGACTCTTTATCTGTATCTAGCAATGTCTGAACAAGCATTGAGTGCCGTCCTCGTTAAGAAAGAGAACAAGGTTCAGAGGCCTATCTACTATGTAAGCAAGGTGCTCCACTGAGCCGAGTTGAATTACTCTCCCATTGAGAAGTTCACCTTGGCATTGATAACAGCCTCGAGGAAGTTACGCCCGTACTTCCAGGCACATAAGATTGAAGTCCTGACGGACCAACAGTTGAGAAACATATTGCATAGCCCGAAGGCTAGTGGAAGGCTAATCAAGTGGTCGATTGAACTTGGAGAATTTGACATCACGTATGAGCCTCGAATAGCCATTAAGGCCCAGGCATTGGCTGACTTCGTGGTTGAATGTACCATTGGCAACCAAGATGTCGGGGGGCAGGATATAGTAACCACCCCTGGAAATGAAGAAAAAGATGAAGAGCCTGTACCTGATCAGAATGAACATTGGGTGCTCTATTTTGATGGAGCATCAAAAACAAAATCTAGTGATGCAGGTTTAGTCTTACAAAGCCCCGATTGGTTTACAGTCGAGTATGATTTAAAATTGGACTTTCCGACAACTAACAACGAAGCTGAGTATGAAGCCTTGATAGCCGGTTTAGGCTTGGCTAGAATAGTGAGAGTCAAGAATCTCAGACTACGGCAAAGTACTTGAAAGTCGTGAAGGCCATGATGACTGAGTTTGAGTGAATGGTATGAGAAGCACATTTTGTGAGAACAGAACGTTAAGGCTGATGCCCAATCTAAGTTTACTTCTCCTGAGATAGAGAACTACGCCGGAAGAGTTTACTTTCAGGTCTTGAAGGCCCCGTCTATTATTTTAAATTGATAGCACCAATTGATGTAAGCTGAAGGATAGACCCTCATAAAAGCTCACCCTGAGACTGGTTGGCTCCCTGATAATGCCTTGAAGGCACATAAACTGTTAATGAGAATGTTGAGATAAGAGGTCCTTTGTCATTCCTTACTTAATCTGGAATCTCAAATTCCGATACAAATGTTTAGCCTTGATGGCCAAAAAGGCTGTCTGTCTCCAATCGAGATGGCCAAAAAGGTTGTCTGCCTCCAATCGAGTTCGTCGTTTGAGTTTAAGGACTTGAATCAAGAGCCGTCAATCGAATTCAAACTAAAGGAAGGTTGGAAACCTAGAATCAAGATAAAGGGTTGACAACCAGATAACGATGCAAACCAGACTTGAAGTCAAGTGCTCAGTGGAAAAGAAACTTATTGAACGATCAAACGGGAAGCAAGACCTCCACCATATTAAACAAGGGGGCAAGAACTAAAAAGCTTCATCACAAGCTCCACATCTTAGAACAAGAAAGAGAGATTAATTATGCCTTGAAAGGAGGTATACAACATTCATGATCAAGGACGTGATTCTAGAACGAGACTCCAGGCATTGCGAAAAGCTCCGAGAGGCACGACACAGCAACAATGGAGCACCTGTCGGGTGATCAAGAAGCACCCGGCAGGCAACTTGGCTCTCCTGGCAGCCGACCAGGTGCCATGGAGAGGGTCTGGCCGAGCTGGCTCTCCTGGCAGCCGACCAGGTGCCATGGAGAGGGTCTGGCCGACCTGGCTCTCCTGGCAGCCGACCAGGTGCATCAGGGAAGGGTCTGGCCGACCTGGATCTCCTGGCAGCCGACCTCATGGATCCCTAAGATCGAGATCGAGGTTCTGGATCCCTAAGATCGAGATCGAGGTTCTGAATCTTTGAAAGTCACGGGTGACCAATATACTAAATTAGAAATCAAGATCAAGATCGAGATCGAGGTTCTGGATCCCAAAGATCGAGATCGAGGTTCTGAATCCTTGAAAGTCTCGGGTGACCAATATACTAAATCGAAGATCAAGATCGAGGTTTTGGACCCTTGAAAGTCATAGGTGACCAAAACACTTCCAAACAACTTGAGGCACCTGTCGGGCGATCAAGAAGCACCGGGCAGGCAACCAGGATCTCCTGGCAGCCGACCAGGTGCATCAAGGAAGGGTCAGCCGACCAGGATCTCCTGGCAGCCGACCAGGATCTCCCGGCAGGCAACCAGGATCTCCTGGCAGCCGACCAGGTGCATCAGGGAAGGGTCAGCCGACCAGGATCTCCTGGAAGCCGACCAGGAGCATCTGGCAGCTGACCGGGAGCCACAAAGAGGCTCAATATGACTTCCCAATACTCATTTTGGCACCCCCTATCGTTTGATTGAATCGTTTGATGGTTTTGCTGAAGATTTCTCACTTTCCGTGACAAACATCGACCTTCGAACTAGCACCGTTTAGTGCCGTTTTATGCCATTTAACGTTGTTTACTCAGACATTGAAACGTCGTTTAAGCATCGTGTGATATCATTAATGTCAACCTGGATCTCCCGTCAACATGTCAGACGATCGAGAAGCACATGTCAGACGATCGAGAAGCACATGTCAGACGATCGAGAAGCACATGTCAGACGATCGAGAAGCACATGTCAGACGATCGAGAAGCACATGTCAGACGATCGAGAAGCACATGTCAGACGATCGAGAAGCACATGTCAGACGATCAAGAAGCACATGTCAGACGATCGAGAAGCACGTGTCAGACGATCGAGAAGCACCCGGCAGGCAACCAGGATCTCCTGGCAGCCGACCAGGTGCATCAAGGAGGGTCAGCCGACCAGGATCTCCTGGCAGCCGACCAGGAGCATCAAGGAGGGTCAGCCGACCCGGAAGAGGTTAAAATTGTCCCGAATCTCCTCCGTTTAGTGTCGTTTAGTGCCGTTTAGCGCCGTTTAGTGCCGTTAGTGCCGATAACACCGATAGAAGTCACGAATGACCAAACTGACGACCTAAGATCAAGATCGAGCTTCTGGATCCCTAGGATCGAGATCGAGGTTCTGGATCCTTGAAAGTCACGGGTGACCAAGATACTAAATTAGAGATCAAGATCGAGCTTCTGGATCCCTAGGATCGAGATCGAAGTTCTGGATCCTTGAAAGTCATGGGTGACCAAGATACTAAATTAGAGATCAAGATCGAGCTTCTGGATCCCTAGGATCGAGATCGAGGTTCTTGATCCTTAATTTCCATGAATAGGTTTTCAGGTCCGGGTTTCTTTGCCAACCACGAAGCAGCCGACCTCACACTGTTTGGGCCATATCTTGAGCTCCGGGTATCACATTTGGACGATCTTACAGTCCACGCGAAGGTCTTGGAGTTTTCTACAACCTTAGAAGGTCCCCAGCCGACCAGGATCTCCTGGCAGCCGACCAGGTGCCACAGAGAGGGTCTGGCCGACCAGGATCTCTCCTGTCAGCCGACCTCACGGTGTTTGGGCCATATCTTTAGCTCCGGGTATCAGATTTGGGCGATCTTACAGTCCACGCGAAGGTCTTGTAGTTTTCTACAACCTTGGAAGGTCCCTAGCCGACTAAGATCTCCTGGTAGCCGACCAGGTGCCACAGAGAGGGTCTGGCCGACCAGGATCTCCCTTGTCAGCCGACCTCACGGTGTTTGGGCCATATCTTGAGCTCCGGGTATCAGATTTGGGCGATCTTACAGCCCACGCGAAGGTCACAGAGTTTTCTACAACCTTGGAAGGTTCCATCCGACAAGGAACACCCCTTGGCTGACCAGGATCTCTTTGCAGCCGACCAGGATCTCCTGGCAGCCGACCAGGAGCACCTGACAGCTGGCCAGGACCCTTGTCGATGACTCGCTGCCCGGAAGAGGTTACAATTGTCCCGAATCTCCGCCGTTAAACGCCGATTAAGTGTCGATTAGCACCGTTAGTGCCGATAGCACCGTTAGTGCCGATAAGCACCGATTAAGTACCGATTAGCACCGTTAGTGCCGTTAGCACCGTTAGTGCCGATAAGCACCGATTAAGTGCCGATTAGCACCGTTAGTGCCGATAGCACCGTTAGTGCCGATAAGTACCGATTAAGTATCAATTAGCACCGTTAGTACCGATAGCACTGTAAGTACCGATAAGCATCGTTAGTGCCGATAGCACCGTTAGTGCCGATAAGCACCGAATAAGTACCGATAAGCACCGTTAGTGCTGATAGCACCAGTAATATCGTTAGCACCGACAGTGTCTTCTAGTACCGTTCAGTGTCGTTTAATGCCGGTTGGCGTCACTTAAACGTTGTTTAATTGTCATTTAAGGCTAGTTAGTACCGTTTAGTGCCGTTTTATGCCGTTCAACGTCGTTTAAACATTGTTTAAATGTCGTTAAGGCTGATTAGTGCCGATTAGCATCGAATTAACATTGTCGTAAACGCGTCGGTCGCTCCACGCTTTACATAAAGACAATACTCGTGAAACACTAGTGTATAAAGATGAACCCTGACCCGAGTCTTGGAAAGGACCGTTAAAACTTCAAGGAAAACCTGATCAGTTTTCCTAGAAGTTGGGGGGCAAATGATATGGGCAAAAAGTAAGCCCTAAAGACACATTTAATGTGGCATTAATTAGGCCAAGAATGGTCCAAACGTGGGGCCCACCAGGTGGGCCCAAAACCCCAATTATAATATTAATTTCGTAATTAATATTGGGGGGTAATGAACAGCTCACCAATAAGAGTTGGATAAGGATATTTATCCCACCAGACTTAGCCACCAAGACATCCAATTCAATATGGAAACTGATTCCTACAAGGAATAGATCTAGAACCTTCCCCAAAGACTTGTCTACCAAGTCTCCTATTCCTACCATAATTCTAAGGCTTCTCAGCCTATATAAGGACCTGCTCCTTCACCCTCAGAACTACGTTTTTGGGCAGAGCTCAATACGTCACTTACGTTTTGGACACAGCTCCATACGTTACCCACCACGTTTTGGCTTAATCCTCGAATAAGGACATAGAAGCCACTGCGTCCTAGGTGAGCTCTCGCCGCCATAGCCTTGAGGGCACCATCACCTAGAACTACTTTGGCTTGATTCTCAATACGAGATACGTAGGCACTCTGTGAGGACCGATTACAGTCTCGAACGCAGAAACAGCCATTAAAGCGCGAAGCTCAACCACCCTAGCAATAATTACAAATCGTAACCGAGTTTTAGATCCACAACAACTTCTAATTTTGACAATTATATGATCATATAGGAATCCACAATTGGTGTTGCCTTCTTCTCACAAACAGTGGCCGGGAATGATGCAACTGCAAAATTTGAAATATGGGATACTGCTGGTCAAGAGAGATATCATAGCTTTGCTCCAATGTACTATAGGGGAGCTGCAGTTGCTATAATTGTATATGATATAATAAACCCAGTATAAGTATCTACGAATTCAATGTTCATTTAATCTTATTTCATTATTGCTGATATAGAAAGTACAGTTCAAATTAGAATTATGTAAAACCACTGAGATTTGGTATATTACCCATGTTGAGTATTCGTGTTCGCTAATGTAACGATATTTATTGAGGGTTCATTTTCGAAATTGGGTGTAGTTACTTATGTACATGGGGCTGTGCTATGTTTATGTAGTACTTCTAGGTATTGGTTTACCATTTCAAAACTAGGTTATAGCTTTAATTTTCGAATTTGGGTTTAATTACTTTAATACTTCTAGCTCTAATATAAATGATAATGATATTATTGTGTTGGATTGAGAGCTGCTAATCTATAAGTCTGGGTGTAAAATAATATTCAGTCACTAAATTTCAAATTGCATGCATTCATAGTTGCCCCATATTATGCATCAGATAATGGGCCAACTGAACTAGAACTTGCACACAGGAGTTTCCAGAATCTGTCACAATGCAAGAGCTAATGTGCTGTTGAATTTACTTCCTTTTTATCTATAGCTAATTTTCTGCTACAGTTATCTGTAGGGTCCAAAATATGATTATTCTGAAGAAAATTAGTGATAGAGGAAATGTAGAATGGCTTTTTACGGGACTCGACTTTTTATGAGTGATTCTGTCCTGACAAAAAAACCTGCTTAGGAAATTTGAAAATAAATTGCTAGATTTATATATGCTCTTAAATTATTATTATGGTATATATAGTCCCCATATGATAAGGGTTAGGTCTAAAGTAAACCCCAACGATTTGAAACATCTCTAAAGGTGCTTTGCATCTTCTTAGTTAGGGCTGTTCACGAACAGAGCTGTTCGCGAACAGCTCGAGCTAGGCTCGATAAAAGCTTGGTTCGGCTCGAGCTCGAACAAGATTTTTGTTCGTTAAGCTTGGCTCGATAAGAGCTCGGTTCGGTTTGGCAAAAGCTCGGCTCGGCTCGAGCTCGGCTCGTCGGCTCGTTAAAGCTCGAAAAAATCAAAATTTTTAATTTTTATTTTTTTATCTTCAACCAAATTAATTTTTATTTTTTGAAAATTTGGAAATATCACTAAATTAGATATATCTTGAAATCCATACAGTTGGATCGTCGAGAAATATTTTTAAAAAAAATAGAAATAACAATTCGTGACACAACATTAGTTACTAGTACTAGTTAGAATAGTACTCCCTCTGTCACTTTTTACTTTGCCCATTTGCCTCAAAACACAGGTTTTAAGAAATACATTAAACTATGTTTAACAATGATTGCATGGGTGCTTTTAGAGGGAAATCACATAAACTTTCCCCCCATTTAGTAAAATTAAAATTAAGCAACCAATCACATTAATCCAAGTACACCAATCTTTGCCCCCAATTTACAAAAGCTACTACAAAGTGTATCTGCATTACACTAATCACTTCATTACAAACTTTATATACAAACACTTGTGACTTGTAAAAAAAAAGTTGCAACACAGGTGAGTGAATAGGTCAGTGGCAGACATGAATCATGAAGGCTCTTTCCCCTTTGATCTCAATGAAACAGCAGCAGAAGAAGATATTCAAGACACCAATCTTGTCCACCCTTTTGATTTAAATCAACCCCCAGACCTGCATACACAGCAACAACACACAAGTAATCAACAACACAGAAAAAGGCCAAAGCTGAGCTCTGATGCAAGATTAGAAATATTACATTTCCTGCTAAGCAATCAGTCAACAAAAACTCCAGGAAAACCTTACTCTGGTGCAATTACAGATTTAGCCAAGAAGTACAATGTTACAAGAAGAACAATTAGTAGCATTTGGAGGCTAGCAAACAAACAGAAGGCACAAAATCAGAGGTACAACATGGCAACAAATGGTCATAATTCGGGAAGGAAAAGAATCCAGTTGCTACCTAATGCAGTTACGGATATTAATATGGGTGACAGATCATGCATAAGAGATTTGGCTATCAAGTTGCAAGTATCAACAAGTACATGTGGCAGAATGATAAAGAGGGGACTTATCAAACCCCACACCAATCCATTACATCCTGGATTAAAAGATATAAACATCTTACAAAGGATGGAATGGATTCTGAACCTCCTCATGGGAGATACAGCAGAAACAAAGAGACAATATAGGCATATGTTTGATTTTGTGCATATAGACGAAAAGTGATTTTACCTAAGTAAGAAAGCACAAAGAGTGTACTTGGAAAAAAATGAAAGAGGCAAATATAGGTCAGCCAAGTCAAGTAAATTCATACCAAAGGTGATGTTCACTACTGCTGTTGCAAGGCCTAGGTTTAATGCACAAGATGAATGCACATTTGATGGTAAGTTGGGCATATTTCCATTCACATATCAAGAAGCAGCACAAAGGGGGTTCAAAAAATAGACCTAAGGGTACAATGATTACTAAGATTGTTGAATCAGTTGGCAAAAAAGAAACAAGAAGCATGCTTATTAATCAGATAGTACCATCAATCATTCACAAATGGCCACCAATTGAAGGTCCAAAGGTAATATTTATACAACAAGACAATACTAGGACTCATATTACTCAAGATGATCATGAATGGCAACAAGTGCATAAACAAGGGGACTTTACATTCATTCTTGTTCAACAACCACCAAACAGTCCAGACTTGAACATTTTAGACTTAGGGTTTTTTAGAAGCATTCAGTCATTAATGCACAAGAAGATGCCAAAGGATGTTGATGGTATGATGGATGCAGTCAATGAAGCATTCTATGAGTTAGAGCCAAGAACACTTGCAAATGTATGGTTATCCTATCAATATGTAATGAATGAAATTCTCAAGGTGAAGGGTTCAAATGACTATCTAGTACCCCACGTGAACAAGAAAAAGTTAGCAGCAGCAGGGCAACTTCCAGTTCAAGTTACAGCCCCAATGTGGGCTGTGTTTGAAGCATGGAATTTGGTACATGGACCACAAGAAGGCTGAAATGCACATGTATGAATCAACTAATGTGGGATGTTTTTAGGGGTATGTATGTTCAAATGCAATACATGTATTCAAAACATTTCACATGACTGAATGTAAATATATGAATGCAAATATTTATGTTTACATATGGATGTAAATATTTATGTAAATATATGAATGTAAATATTTATGTTTACATGACTGAATGTAAATATATGAATGTAAACATTTCATATGGACTCATGACTGATCACTGATCACATGTTGATGTTCACTTGCAATCACATTGTATTTCATTTCATACCACATTCTAAACATTCAATTTAAACCAGCAGCTGGTATTCTGGTCTATGCAGATTAGAGCATAAGTATTAGGACATGTACAGGTAGGTTTGGGGAAGGAATAATATTACCAAAACAGAAAAAGTCCAAAACAAAATAAGTTCATTTCAACAATGCATACAACTATACAGGCACTATTGATTAAATTTATTAGAAGCGAAATAAGTAAGAATTAAAACCGAAAACAAAAGTCACCAGATTTACAATGCCGAGACACTTCAGAGAACATAATGAGACTGAAATCTATAAAAAAAAATATAAGAAAACAAAGAGCACAACATTACGTGGAATTTGTACTCATCAAGTCCTTAAACTAGTTACCAAATTTCATGCAGCATAAGACAATATATAATTAATGCAGCATAAAAACAAAATCATTATGTTCAGCGTACAAAATGCAACCCGATTGACCAAGCTCGAACACATATTAACAAGAAATCAGCCTTCCTAAAAACAATAGACATACTAAACCTGATACCAAAAGTCCCTCACTCGAAAACCAACCCTATCAGATACCCAAATAACAACTTTCTACATATACACAATATTTAACATCTCTTCAGAAGTTACAAAAAATTTCAATATTAAATCATATGGGGAGTAGATACAAAATAATATCAAAACGACCACGCAAGGCACAAAACAATTAGGCATACACCTCGTTAACCACAAATTACCAACCTCCAAGCACAATCCAAATTCCCAAACAGTGTGTCTATAAACCCCAAAGTGATCAGACATCAAAACATAAACAGAATCACAACTTTAAAAACCCGAAAAAATGAAACTCGCAAATTACCAAATTACCTACCAATACACAAATGATAGAAATTTAGGTATACGTGTGTACAAATCTTATCCAAAAACTAACCTTAACTTAATTAAAGTTTTGACCCTAGTATACCTCCTAATCAAAATTGGACAACATGAATATAAAATTGGACGACAGAATTAAACAATCAAACAAAGAAACAGAACTAAACAATGAAACAAACAAAACGCACAACATAAATTAGGATCAGGGATACTTACAGAATTAGGAAGAAGAAAACGCATCTTCGGAGTCATAGTTAGGTTCATCAGAATCTGAGAGGAAATTTACTGGATCGGCATCACCGACATCGTCATCACCCTCACAATCATCAATTACAACCGCAGGTGAAGGCGCTTGAGGTTTGCCGTCGTCCACCGTACTCTCCGATTTGTCTTCAGATGACTCATCTCGTTCCTCTCTCAATCGTAAGTATTCAAGGCTGTAGGTATGTACGCCGTCACATTCAAAGCCTTTATCACAGTGCTCGGGATTGGAACACTCATAAGATCCCGTAATCTCATCTTCGGAATCCGTAAAACCGGTATGCGAATCCATAGTTTAGACTGAAGATTTATGATTATCAATCAAATTCACGGCTGATTTTAAGAAGGAATTAAGAAGAATATACGGTTGATTTGTGGGTAAAAGTTTGTGATTGAAGAGAGAAGAAGAAATAAGAAGATATCAGAAGATAGAGTAAAATATTTGTCTGATAATTTTGATCTGTTTCTTCGTTTATTTTTATTTTTTTAAACTGGACCGAACACAGTTTTTAAGAGTAGTGGAAGTATAGAATATTGTTTTTATGTGGTTTAAAAAAGAAAGGGGAAAAGTATTTTGAATGTCCCGAAATAGTAAACAGGAAATGTTTTAAGAGACGGAGGGAGTAGTTATCTAATAAGATATTCAACCAAATTAATTTTTTATTTTTTGAAAATTTGGAAATATCACTAAATTAAAATTACATCGAATTTGAAATGGGTTGAAGGGAGAAGGGGCTGGTAGCATAGCAGTCTATCGGATTAATCGGGGGACATGAAAGTTGATTCCACATTTGATTATAAAAATATTATTTACTGTGACTTTAATCATTCGGGAGAAATGAAATGATTAGGCCGACTTTATTAAATTAAAAAAATGGGTAATTATTAGTACTTTATATTTTTTGTATTTTTAAAGAAATTATTGTAATTATGGGTTTTAATTTAATTATTAGTAACTTATTATTTATATTGATAAGCGTGTAATTTTACAATTATTTGATTGAATAAATTTGCAAAACTTTGTTTTAGTGTTAGCATAAATTGATGTGTATAATAGTACAAATACAAGTTCTTGGAGCTCTTAAATTATAAAAAAATATATTTTAAGATGAGAACAGTTCATGTGGTCACGAAAATAAATTTAGTATCTTTTACAATACTCAATTTTTTTTTCAACTTATATAATGTTGTTTTAGGCAAGAGAATCTTGCAAGGATTAATCGTTAAACCGGGGATTAATCGGATATATTTTAATATTATAATATTATTTAGAATATTATTATGATTTTATTAGTTATTTATTAAGAAATATGTATTTATCACATATAAAAATACATGGATATTTTAAAAAACTACCTAACTTTTTGAAGCTATTTACAAAAATACGGTTTTTAGGTGGCAAAGGTTGCAAAACTGGCACCGGTGATAAAGCACTAGTTACTAGTACTAGTTAGAGTAGTAGTGATCTACTAAGATCTCCAACCAAATTAATTTTTTACTTTCTGAAAATTTGGGATTATCACTAAATTAGATATATATCTTCACATCCGTACGGTTGGATCGTCTAGAAATATTTTTTAAAATATAGAAACAACAATCCGTGACAAAGCATTAGTTACTAATACTAGTTAGAGTAGTAGTGATATACTAAAATCTCCAACCAAATTAATTTTTTATTTTCTGAAAATTTGGGATTATCACTAAATTAGATATATCTTGACATCCGTACGGTTGGATCGTCGAGAAATATTTTTCAAAATATAGAAACAAAAATCCGTGACAAATCACTAGTTACTAGTACTAGTTAGAATAGTAGTGATCTACTAAGATCTCCAACCAAATTATTTTTTTTATTTTTTAAAATTTTGGGAATATCACTAAATTAGATATATCATGACATCAGTACGGTTGGATCGTCCAGAAATATTTTTTAGAAAATAGAAACAACAATCCGTGACAAAGCACTAGTTACAAGTACTAGTTAGAATAGTAGTGATATACAGAGATCTCCAACCAAATTAATTTTTTATTTTCTGAAAATTTGGGATTATCACTAAATTAGATATATCTTCACATCCGTACGGCTGGATCGTCGAGAAATATTTTTTAAAATATTGAAACAACAATCCATGACAAATCACTAGTTACTAGTACTAGTTAGAATAGTAGTGATCTACTAAGTTCTCCAACCAAATTATTTTGGGAATATCACTAAATTAGATATATCTTGACATCAGTACGGTTGGATCGTCTAGAAATAGAAACAACAATCCGTGACAAAGCACTAGTTACAAGTACTAGTTAGAATAGTAGTGATCTACTAAGATCTCCAACCAAGTTAATTTTTTATTTTTTGAAAATTTGGGAATATCACTAAATTATATATATCTTGACAACCGTACGATTATATCATAGAGAAATATTTTTTAAAAAATAGAAACAACAATGTGTGACATTTGGATTTAAAAAATAAATATAATCAACAAACATGGACAAAGCTCTTTTTATCCTCATGGGCTTTCCTAAATTTGGACATGTTGGGCTATTTACACTAACCAACCATTTAAATAATTAAGTCTAGTAATACATTTTCTTTAGAAACATTAGTTTGCCCATTTCAAGCCCACTAGCTTTTGCATGGCACATCTGGTTAGGCCACCCTTCCTCTTTTTTTCTTTTTTTTCCTTCTTTCGATTAATTAATTTGCCTTTTTTTTCTTTTCTTTCCCATTTCTTGTTATATATTTTATATCCATAATCTTATAATATGAAATAATAAAACTTGCTCACAATAAATTATATTTTATATTTTTTAAAATTTGGAAATATCATTAAATTAGATGTATTTTGACATCCGTATGGTTGGATCGTCGAGAAATATTTTTTAAAAAATAAAAACAACAATCCGTGACAAAGCACTATTTACTTGTACTAGTTAGAATAGTAGTGATCTACTAAGATCTTCAACCAAATTAATTTTACATTTTTTGAAAATTTGGGAATATTACTAAATAGTCTAAATTAGATACGTTATATCTTAAAATATAAATTATTATAAAAATATATGCGGTTTTGCGGTTTGCGATTTTCGATTTTAAAAAAAATGTTTTTAGAAAAATAAATTATCGTCAGAATTGTTCGTGAACTGCTCGAGATCGGCTTGAGCTCGAGCTCGGCCTGAGTTGTTCGTGAACAGCTCGAGTGCGGCTCGAGCTCGGTCAAAACTCGGCTCGGTTCGAGTTGACCAAAGCTCGGCTCGAGTTGACCAAAACTCGGCTCGGTTCGTTTCGGGCAATGCTCGGCTCGTTTTGGTCTAAACTCGGCTCGGTTCTGTTCGTGAACAGCCCTATTCTTAGTCATTGACACAACAAAGTTGAAGAGGAACATATTCTCAAGCTAAGAATCATGGATGCTGCTCAAATTTCAGCAAGTATACGTTCCGGAGGCATGCATTTCAATCGTCAATCATGCAACTGTGTTATTTTTATTATTTCTTGAAATTGGGACACAAGCAGGGATCGGGAATGATACAAGATAACCATGCAAAGCACACACACAAAACTATATAACATGGAAAAACTATGTCCCTACTTGTGCTATACGCAAGCCAATTATATATAATATGATCAATTAGCAACACCTTAACGGGTGAAATGATAGAGGCTTCGGAGAATCACTATAGTTTTTACTGATACAAATCCTATACATGGACCAAGCTGCTTATCAAATTTCTAGATTAAGGAACAAATGAGATTCTGTGAAGCTGAATGGTTCATTGAACAAATGAAATTACAAAAACTAACAGGTTTACTTTGGAAAATCTTAGACATTCGAGCATCAAATTAAAAAGGTTAAATAAAGATTTCTTTCTGTAAATATCTTCTATAGAATGAGTGAATGACAGACTTTATGGGCTTGCATTGTACTACTTTTTATTGCTGCGGTAATTTTTGCATCTCTTAAGTATAAGGTGTTGTAGTCTTACTCTTTTCTGATATTAAATAATCTGCCCTTTAGTTTCGAGCTGATTTCATGGATGAAAATATGAAATAGCAAAGATTTTTAGGCTCTGTTCATCAGCTCATGCCTAGTGGTATAGGTGCTTCTTGTTATCACTATATTTTCACATTTTAAATTGCTCTCAGATTCATTGATTAAGGAGAAATGGATTTTATTAAAATAAGTTGTGTTTATATTTCCTAAACCTTTATGTTCTGCAATTACAGTTTACCTAACCCTCTTTCTTGCATGAACGATTTCTTGTTATTTTTGTACAGGAAGCGCAAATATATATATGCCCAGGAGAATGGTCTTTTCTTCATGGAAACTTCTGCAAAAATTGTTACTAATGTCAATGACATATTCCATGAAATAGGTTTGTTATATTCAAAAGAACCCTCTGAACATGTACTACCATGTCAAATGACACGGCTCGATTAAATCTTTTCATTTCTGGTACAGCTGACAAAAAGCAATGGAAATCCCCACTTGATTTCAACAGAAAACGCCACTTCAAGTGGCGATTTCCATTGCCCCCATTTTTTTTTTTTTTCTTCCAGCACTTAGCATTTTTTTTGCTAGAAAATATAGTTTCTAGTATTCATTTTACATGACTTTGAAGATGTACTTGTAAATAAATTTTTTTTGTTTTCTCTAATATATATTAAAGAATTTACTTCCTACTTTGATACAATACGAAAATCTCCAAAAATTATTATGTCTAGCTATGTTATTTTTTGATCCGAATATGTTAACTCCACATACGTTTCTTAACAATTCCTTCGTCAAGTCATGTTCAGGGCCATAAAAAACATATTTGTACATGTTTTTCTTGCGTTTTTTTTGTTCCGTATTGAAGTATTGATGTTCTACTTTGGTGTAAGCCCAAAAAAATTAATATATCATATGTGTAACTATGTTTTTTTATGGCCCGAAAATGACAAAAATTTCCAAATTTTGGCAGAAAATTTTTATTCAAATGAAGCAAACAAAGTACAAGAGATGAAGCACACTAAAATTAAAATGCAAACATATAATTTAAAAGCAAAGATAAAATAACCAACAAGTTCTTAAATTCGAATTAGGCCAACTGCCTAATTCTCGTCGCTACATTCCTCCATTTCCTGGAGGAAATTGACGCTCCCTTGCTTCATATTCGTCAACATAGTTTGTCATTTCCGCCTCCTCAGCGTCGAACAATTCCTCATATTTTTTGTGCATCCGATTAGCTAGCAGTTCCACTGAGTGTACCATTCCTCATCAGAAATCTTTTTATCTTTCAATTCTGCATCTAGCTTTTTACGACCATCACAGAACTCAGTCGCGAAATCATCATTGTAGAAGTCGAAGTTAAACATCTCGTCCTTAGTTTTGACCCAGTCTTTTCCCTTTCTCTCCTCCCCGCTCTTAAAAATCTTCATCTTTTTGATGAACAAGGACTGCTCACCAGGCCGTACAATCCCAGCCCTCCTCTTCTGATGCAAGTCTTCTTACTTCTTATCCATGTCGTCGTAGAAACTTATTTCTGGCACTTTCCCCCTTCCCATTCCTCCTATCCATTTGATGCAAGCGCCTTGAAAAAAAATAATTGGATCAAAATTTATGTGAGAAGAAACCAGTGAGTTGTGCTTATGAATAAGAAAGCAGAATCTATTTATATAGAATTTTGTAGATGTCTTCGTCAATAATACACAACAACAGCTGTAAATAATGAAATATATGTTACTGTTGACGGGACTACACTACTTTATACAGACTCTGGGCAATTTTTGAATTTCACATAAATTTTAAGCTTTGTTTCAGTGTATTGTACAACTTATTATAGTGCTTTGGCAATACTGCAAAGATTCGTGTGTTGTTTTTCATGTGCGTTCACGAGATTGTTGTAATTATGTTACTGTTGACGGGACCTCACATCTTTTTACAGACTAGCATCCTTGTTTTCAATTCGACAAGAAATTTTATTCATCTTTTTATAGCGCTTTTTAAGGACTGGCAAGATTCTTGTTGTTTTTTTCCTAGGCACTCACGGGAAGCTTAAAACAACAATGGTAAAATCGTTTCCCACTTGATATAAGAAGATGTGACAAGGCATTTGTTATCGTTACAGAACTTTTCAGTATTTGTTGCAGATTACTGTACATGCACGAGATTCTTCACTATGTGAGTAGAAGATGTGGGTGCAATGCCTACAAATTTAAATTATTTGTTCCTGTGATTTGTCGGTGGTAGCTAAAATAATCAAGTGGTGGATAATAATCCAAGTGGGAAAAAACAATCCGTTTGACTATAAATATGTAACCAAAATAATTATCATCAACACAAAATGACTTATACTCCTGGTGATATTTTTCGAGCTATGGGTAGGAGTTGGGTGTGTGAAGATGAATTTGCTTACTTCTTGAACCCTAATCATCGTTACTCAACTCTTTCAGTAGCAACAATGTAGAAGGAGTGGGAATGGCGTACACGAACTCTTGACATTTGTGTTGAACAATGTCGAACAAATGGGCTACGAGTAGTAAAACAGCGCGCTAAATCCATGCCACGTAACACTCCTCGACAACTGGAAGCCGCGTTATTTCGTGCACGTGAGGAGGAGAATCGAATGCGTTTGCGCGTACGACGATACAGCCTAGCAGAAGATGCGAGGATGTGTGCAGAGGACGGAGACATCCTACAAGCTAGACAATATCATCAATGGAGCATAAGTCCTGAAAATCAATCGGACTGCGACATGTCCGACGAGGAGTATACTATTGTAATTTTATTTTTGGAAGTGTGTTAATTTATGCAATTGCTATGATTTCATAATTGCTGGCATTTGTTATGTTTCAAACACAAAATCATATATGCCTCTACATAAAAGAAAGCTGCCATGTTTTCATAATTGAAATGAAATTGATATAAAGCACACAAATACAACTATTACGAGCCAAAGTACATGGAAAAAATAAAATCACACCAAATCAAATTAGGATAAACAAACTAGCAGCATGAAGTAAAATGACATTAGACATCTAAAGACTTGATTTCATCAAGTAAAAGGCTCCAGGGGACGCTGTGGACAAAGTCTGCTCCGTTTTGTATGTCCTTCTTGCTCACACCGACTACACTTTATCCCCGATCTTGACTGGTCCATTTCAGTTCGAATTCTTACAGACTGTCCCCTTGTGCAACTCTTTTTCTTCACCTTCTTGTAGGCCGGATTTGGTATCAATTTTCCAAACACTTGCCACTCTTCGGGTAAAACGTAGTTCCACAAGTCCGTGCTTGACAGTGGAAATATCAGGGGTTCCCATAACTTATTCAATTTGGCCGAGTAGTGGTAAGGTCCAACCCACTGCTTCCAATCAATATTGTCCACTAAACAACCAGCCATTACATGAGAACAAGGCATATGGTGACATTTCCATTTTTCGCAAGTGCAAGTTTTCTTACTTATGTCCACATTTTGCTGGTTTCCCCCCTTCGTGCAACCTTTCCCCCGATAGCGTTGAGTGACGATTGTGAAAATGCCAAGTTGACGACTATGTGTTGTCACGAAATGTGATTTAGCCTTCTCCGTATATCTTGTTATCATGTCATTCGTCCTTTGACAGAATTGTTGGCCGTCATGTAGGGCAGCAACGGCTTGGTTCCTCTGTGTGTTGACAATTCTAACATTTCTGTAGAATATGTACTCCATCATTGCTGTAACAGGAAGGAAACGAGCCATTCGTATGTTGCCATTGTAGCCTTCCATGATGTTGGTAGTGGTTTGTCCGTAACGAGCACCGCCCCGATCATGACTGATGGTCCACAGTTCGGGAGAAACGTTAGAAAGCCACTGTAAAGCAGCAGGTGATATCTCCCCTATTCTTTTCATGTAGGCATTGTGCTTTTTGACCTGCGGGGTACTTCCAGCTAACCACATCAAGCGTCTCAAGTCCCCCCCGGGATGTTTACTAGAGAAGTTACTTCTGAAATGATGTAGACACCATCTATGAATCCCATAAGGTGGTGCAAAGTCGTTGCCCGGATTCGATATTGCTGCGAGAATTCCAGCAGCACGGTCTGATATTATGCAAACACGCTTCCTGTCCTTGCAAACATGTTCACGCAGCATGCCTAAAAACCAACCCCAGTTATCCTCAGACTCTTCCTCAACCAACGCATAACAGACGGGGTATTGATGATTGTTGGAATCAACACCCATGGCAATGAGTAACTTCCCATTGTATTGGCCCTTTAGAAATGTACCATCAATTGAAAGTACAGGTCGGGCATGTTGCCAACCGTCCATCACTGCTTTAAGGCAGAAGAAAACACGCTTGCAAATGGATTGATGTGCTACTTTTTCATCTGGTACTGCGTTAATCACAACAGCACTCCCAGGGTTGAATGGGCAATGGCCATGAAGAACTATGGTAGTATGTCGTATGTTGTGCTCCACTTGCCATATATATCCTCAACTGCCAACTGCTTCCCTCTCCATGCTTTCATGTATTTCACATTGTGATTTAACTCCTTAGTGACCAAGCTCAAATCATTCTTGATTGGGAGATTTGGTGAGCCTACAACCTATCAAACATGTGAAGAAAACATGTCATTACTCCAAAGTAATTAAAAATGACATATATTAGATCTGAAAATGAAAAACGTACGTGTGGCTTGACAATATCTCCAACTAATCTTGTAGTAATCTTCTTGTGGTCCTGCGTAGGATGATCACATAAGCATATGTGTTCTGTGTACTTTGTGATTTCGAAGAAACCGTGCCTTTTTTTCTTTGCAGCCCTCACTCTCCATGGACAATTCTGCACGGTGCACTTTGCAATGAATTGATCGGGATTGCTCCTCACCACGATGTACATCCAATTACTATTAATGTGCATAGTTCTCACTGCATTGACAAGCATAGTTTTGTCACTGAACATTTGTCCGACATAAAGATTTTCATTTTCAGGATCTACAATATTGTAGTTTGCATCCCGGTTGTGTAACACAATCGGTGTATACGCCTCCGTTTCAAACCAAGGTGCTCTGGGAACGTGCCTCCCATCCTCAATGATAGCCGTCTCAATCACAGCCGTCCTAGGCACCTCCTCTTCGGCCTCGTTTTCCGATACATATTCCTCATCATCACTGCTAAGGTAGTCCAAATCCTCACTACTTGAACTAGCATTGTCATATTCTGAATTTTCATATACAAGGGCCAACTCCCTACCTGCAAGAGGATGCACTCGTGGAGACGGCTCAATGTAATCTGTAGGAGTATAGTAATCTTTCAATTGGTAATCAGCATTCTGCTGGCTTTGTTGGATTGCATAGCTACTTGAACCGCCGACATGACCCTGATAATCGTCTCCTCCACCAAAATAATAGTCTGACCACCCGGCCGTTCCAAATTCTGGAAACTGGTTGCTAGTCCCAGTATCTTCTTGGTAACTTGAATGCATAATATGCCCGTAACTGTACGGGTCATCCTCTTGTACCTTTTTGACCTCCAAAAACACAGAAACATCACCTAAACCCATCATCATCGTACGAGGGATTCTCGACATGTTTCCGCGTACTGCCGAATCATCGGGTAGGAATGATTATAAGCGTAAAGTCATTCGAGCTGTGAAACAGATACGGATTCAGAACAATCGAATGTTGTTACGTAGAACTCGTCACTACATCTATCAACTTGCCAAAGACTCTGTTCGTGCAAGTGGGAGAGAGCTAACAACCGTTGAGGAACAACATCTTCAACAAAATCCATGTTACATATCCGATGATTACATGTCCGACGAAGAAATTTAATTAAGTACTAGTCAATTATTTAAGCTTTTAATTTCTCTATTATGTATTTGTAGTGTGCATTTTTCTATTATGTTCTTGTAGTGTGTTTTTTTGTATTATGACGGTGTTATAGTGTGCAAGAAAAGTACGTAAATAATTAAAACATCACATTCCATAACATCACACAACATGAAAACAAGAAATACAAATGAATATCCGTAGAGGACATTCTTTAGGGAAAACTTAAAAAAAACCACAATTTATTATAGACGAAGAAATTAATCTTCATCATCATCATCATCATCATCATCATCATCATCATCATCTTCCTCATCCTCCTGCACTGAGTCCTCGTACTCATTCTTATTCTCATCAGTTGATTCATCGAGACCAACGAAGGGATTATCACGCTCAATCCCATCCTTTTGCTCAATCCCATCCTCCTCCACGGAGTCCTCGCCATCATTCTCATTTTCATCAGTTGATTCAAACTGATAGCGAGTTAGTTCTTTGACTCGTTGCATTTCCAATATCTCGAAATCACGCGCTGCACGCTCTTCTAATGGTTCATGAAGCCAACGAATGTACCCACATCCGTTGCCTCCATTTGGACAATTGAGATACCTCCTTCTCGCATTTCTTCCATAGGACCATGTGCGTTCAACGCACAACTTATCACAAAAGTAGAGATTCAAATCGGGAATGTTTGACATGTTGGATTGTGTGTGAAATGCTAAATTAGATTTCAGTGGTTGGGTGAACAAGCCTCACCACAAGCTTGTTTTATAGCTGAGAATCAAGGGATAAATTATTGATTGCTCTTCAACTAGCCCGTGACTCAACAGTACTGTCAAAATACACTTAAATGAACTGCACAAAAATAAATTGGAGGAGTCAAATTTCTCATCAAAGAAAATCATGTGAATGTGCAGAAACAAACAATTAAATTTACCCTGCATTATTGAAAAAAAGCACTTTGAGAAAGGACTGCAGGCTTAGACTTTAGTCAAATATAGCTGATTTCTGAAAAATAAAGTTGATTTCATGCATAGTAAAATAAAGCCGATTTTTTAAAAAGTAAAGTTGATTGCAGGCATGGTAAGTTAAAGCTGACTACTGAAAAAGTAAATTTGATTTCATAAATTCCATATTATTTTCCTGCAGGCTAATAAATTTGAGTAGTCACATCTTCCTATTGCTTGTACGCAAAATGCTCTAGTCACTTCAAAATAACACTTGTTTAAATTATTGAGGTATTTTTGCATCAACAAAAGGTTAAATAATATTCCGAAATTGGCTATAAAACCCAATGTTGCTGCTTATAGTAGAAAGCTCAATTGTGAGTGAAAGCTCAATTTCCAGTGGTTGAGTGAACAAGCCTCAACACAGACTTGTTTTGTAGCTGAGAATCAAGGGATAAATTATTGATTGGGCTTCAACTAGCCCGTGACTCAGCAGTACTGTCAAAAAGCACTGAAAAGAACTGTCAAAAAACAAATTGTAGGAGTCAAATTTCTCATCAAAGAAAATCATGTGAATGCACAGCAACGAACACTTAAATTTACCCTGCATTATTGCAAAAAAGCACTCTGAGATAGGACTGCAAAAATAACCTGTAGTAAAATAAAGCTGTTTTCTGAAAAATAAAGTTGATTTCAGGCATAGTTAAAAAAGGCTTGTTTCTGAAAAGGTAAAGTTGATTGCAGGCATAGTAAAATAAAGCTGTTTTTTGAAAAATTAAAGTTGATTTCAGAAATTTCATATTATTTTCCTGCAGGCTAATAAATTTGTGTAGTCACATCTTCTATTTCTTGTACGCAAAGTGCTCTAGTCACTTCAAAATAACGTTTTTTTAAATTATTTAGGTATTTTTTCATCAACAAAAAGGTAAAATAATAATCCAAAATTGGCTATAAAACCCAATGTTGGTGCTTATTCAGAATCACAAGTTACTAGTTTCTTCTCAAATTTTCTTTCTTCAAGACAATTGCATAAGATGGATAAGGGCAAAAAACCACAAACTAGTAAAACCAAAACCAAACAAACCAGGAAAAACAGAAAGTCATACGATGTGCAGGCTGAGGACGCTAAACTTACAAAACATTTTGAATTTGCTGCATAACAAGTTAAATTTAAAATGGAAATGGAAGCTCGAGCTGCAAAGGAACGTGAAATTGCACTAGAAGCTGAAGCTGCAATGGAACGTCAAATTGCAAGGGAAATTGAGGAAGCTGAGGACGAGAATTATGCTGTTGATCTCAGTGAATTTTAAGAAGTTGTATTGTGGTTCTCGTGTCAATGTATGCTTATTTTCTAATTTTCGGTTTTCAATTTAATGTAATTGTATGATGCTTCAATTTTCTGTTTTCAAATTGAAGTACTTGTATGATGTTGTATGTTTACTTTAAAGTAATGGAATATTTTCTAATATGTTTTTTATGCCCCTCAACGTAACTCCACGAAGGTATTGTTAACAATTTGATGTGAAGTTGCCATATTCGGGTAAACATTTAACATATCTACAAAAATTAATTTTGCCTAAATTTTGGCTTACGCAGAAGTACAATGTCAATACTTGAATATGGAACAAAGACAACGTAAAAAAAACATGTACAAGTATATTTTTTATTCACCTAAACATGCCTACTCGAAAGAATTTTTAACAATTTGATGTTGAGTTGCCATGTTCGGACCAAAAAATAAGATAATTAGACACAATAATTTTTGGAGATTTTCATATTATACCAAAGTACAACGTCAATACTTGAATATGGAACAAAGACGATGTAAAAAAAACATGTACAAGTATATTTTTTATTCACCTAAACATGCCTACTCGAAAGAATTTTAAACAATTTGATGTTGAGTTGCCATGTTCGGACCAAAAAATAAACTAGTTAGACATAATAATTTTTTAAAATTTTCGTATTATACCAAAGTAAAATGTCAATTCTTTAACACGAAGCAAAAAAAATGGATAAATTTTATTTACAAATTCATTTTCTAATCCATATAAAATGACAAGTATAAAATACATTTTGTAGTTACAAAATTATGCCAACTGCTGGAAGAAAAAAAAATGGGGGCAAGGGAAATCGCCACTTGAAGTGGCGTTTTCTATTGAAATGAACAGAAATCGCCACTTCAAGTGGCGATTTCCCTTGCTTTTTGTCAACTGTACGAGAAATGAAAAGATTGAATGAAATGTAGCAGTTTTGAAAGCTGAGTTCTCTACTGTACCAGAAAGGTAATCGAGCCCAAATGACACTATAGCTTTCATTTTGTTGAGGGTAGTTGCTCTTTTGAGCAGTAGTGTACAATATATGTCTATGGAAAGATGACACAATTTTGAAATTCTTTGATAGGATTGATTTAATTAGTTATAAGTGTCCCTTAGGGGCGGCAGGAGTTCGCCAGAGGAATCTCATATTTAGGGGCATTAGTATTCTCAACGAAGGAAATTCATTTTTGTTTGATTTGTTTTTTTTTTGCATTATTATTACTCATGCAGACATATATCTTCATCAAAACTCAAACCCTCCACCTCTTGTTATACCAAAGTGAGGGATTTGATATTCCACTACGTTTTAATGATGGGGATACATTACTTATCCTTTGTTTTTTCCCACTACTTTACATATCCTTTGTTTTTAATTGCATAGTAGCATTAACTTTATTTTTTTAAGATAAAAAGTAAAAAATAAAAAATTTAATATTTCAAAAACCCAGCTGTTAAACCTCAAAAGGGAAAGTAGATAAAAAATATTAACAAGATGCCTATTTGGTTCTATAGTTTAACTATATAATAATCTGGTTGTACAGTAGAACCGGGCATTAAAAAACATTATATGTATCAAGCATTTACTGTAGAATAAAAAATATTCAGCATTAAAATTAAACAAAATTAACAAAATACTTATTTGGTTCTGTAGTTTAACTGTATAATAATCTGGTTCTACTGTAGAACCGAGCTTTTTTAAAAAAATTATATGCAACAAGCATATATTGTAGAATAAAAAATTATGCTGCATTAAAATTAATAAAATTAACTAAATTCTTCTTTTGTTCTATAGTAAAATAAAATGTATTTTTTTAGTTATTAATTTCTATTAAAGAATAACAAATAATATATTTACAAATCTGATTCTACATTAGGATCAACTATACAAGCCTAAATCATTAAGAATTATAAATGAACCATAAACCCCAACAGCTAGACTCGATTTTTTTAAAATCTTGACTAAATACACTACAAGAATTTTTGCTTTAGACAAAAGGCAAAACGTGTTGTCTAAATATATCAAAAACTGTTGACTATTGAGAAGTCGTCTGATACACATCTCAGACAACACACAGCAAGATGTTGTGTGAAAGTTGAAAGACAAGTAAAAGCCACCTGAAAAGTGTTGTCAAACAACAACACTTCTTTGGAAACCTCTTGTCAAAATTCCGATAACGCAACACTAATATATTGTTGTTATTAAGGAGTAAAGACAATGGTTTTTAAAAGAAATCCTATTGTTTAAGTACAAAAGATACAATCTTTTACTTGATCGGGCTGTTGTTGTATGTCACTACAGACAATGGTTTCTTAGCAAAAACAATTTGTTTTATGGTTAGATGTACAACATGTTATCTCATATGGCATGTTGTACAGTAGGAAGGATAACACTTTCTTATTATAAAACTCTTGCTTGAAATTATTTCAAACAATGGTTTTGCAGAATACAACATGTTATTTGTTAAAAGAGATAACAGTTTTGTGGGTTTTAACCTGCAGTGTGTATTCTTCTCCCACATTACTTTGTTAAATGGTACATGTTGTTTGATTGCATTTTTTACAACTGTTAACATTAAGTAGTTTTTATTTTCCTGTTGTGTGAGTTATTTTCTCACAAGGGATTTTAATAAAAGCATTGCTTGATATATAACACAACAAGTGTTAATCATTGGTGGACATTGGCTAAAAGTACCTTAAACAATGGTTCTGGACATGTAAAGAAAACCAAACTACACTATAAAATGAAAATGCCAGAAACAAACAATAGAAACCAATTCAATCCATCAATCCATTACGACCAATATTCACCATACCATCAACCAAAACAAACAACAAATTCCAATGTTAGAATGAGATAACTCAATTATTTTACCTACTTCTCTAGCTCTATGTTCTTCTCTATTTTCTTTTCAGGGGCAGGAGGCTGAGAAGAAGTTTCATCAGATGTCTTCTTAGACCAAGCAACACCTTCACCTGATTTTAATATAATAGCAATCTTGGTTCCTGGTTCCACGGTATCCCCTTCATTTACGACAAAATACAAGTATGCATATGAGTTCAGATACACAAATTCACAATATGGTGCAACAATAAATAGATGATAACTATTTGAGCATATTTAGGTATACCTTTTAGATAACACCAGCTTCAGGACTAGCAACATCAATTTTTGCATATAGCATTCTCTAGCTATCCATCAAGCCAGCTGATATGTATCGTGAAGTTGTCAACTATCTTTAGCTTTAGTTTTGATCCACTTAATTTTTGCATATAGCATACTCCTCAATTATTGCATGATGTTAACACAAGTTTAGTGAAAGAATAGATAACAGAACAACATCTTAATGGCTAATTGTTACAATACAATCTTAAATTAAATATCGACATTGCTAAAATATTAATTTGTTAGACGATGTGCTTAGATATATATTATGTTTGGTGTTGATAAAAGGGTATCAATTAACAAATTAACATATAAGCAAATAAATAGATATATGTGTAAATTAAAGGAACATGCAAAAAATTGATAAGTTGGTATGGAATTGAGGTCTTACCATATGTTTGTTTGTAGGGTAGATGGTTTTTAATGAAAAGAACTCAAGTTGTTGGTGAACCCTGATAGTCCATCACCCTGAATTTGATAAGGGAATTATTATAACTTAGCTGAAGATAACACTATGCATGTTTCCATTTTCACCTATTATTATACTCTTGAGGACATACCTGATTGAGGATTTCTGGAATTTGACCATGTTGGAGTACAAGTGAAACCGAAGAGTCCAGAAGAGGATAGTTATTAGCTGGGCCGAAGGAGTTTGTTGCGAACTGAGTTGGGACGCATTCTTGCTGTTGTTGAGCTTCAAACCTAACACTCTGGATAGTAAACATATTCATGTTTGATTTTACTGAAACTCGAACCCTCAACCTCTTGTTATCGAGAGAAAAGGAATATCCGGTAGTCTACATTGTTGTAGATAACACTAAAATTTAATATTTGTTAGTTTATTTACCTCGGGTTTTATCATAAACGTCTCCATGTCTGCTCCAAAGTCATAGAACATGGTGTTGTGGAATAAAAAGTAGGGTTATCAAAGTGCGGCTAGGGTTCGTGAGCTTCGTGCTTTAATGGCTGCGCTTGCGTTATCGTGACCTAATTCGGGTCCTCACAAGATGCCTACGTATCTCAGAGTTGAGAATCAAGCCAGGACGTAGTTCTAGGTGATGGTGCCCTCGAGGCTATGGCGGCGAGAGCTCACCTAGGACGTAGTGGCTTGTATGTCCTTATTCGAGGATTAAGCCAAAACGTGGTGGGTAACGTATGGAGCTGTGTCCAAAACGTAGTTCTGAGATGAGGGGTCTGGCCCTTTATATAGGCTGTAGGAGCTTTAGAATCGTAATAGGGTTTGGAGACTTGGTGGACAGGTCACCGTTATTGAGGAAGGTTCTGACTCCTTCCTTATAGGAATTAGTTTCCATGTTGAATTAGGTGCCTTGGAGGCTACACAATATCCCTGGGATATTCTAGTACGTTCCTGGTTTCTAGAACGTTCCCGGATCAGGCCCATGTTAGAAACAAGCTTATACCGGGCGTCCCCGGTTTGGGCTATTCTTTTGGGTTTAGTCATTAACTACGAATTTAATGCCCAACTAGGGTTTCGGGCCTTATTTACGAGCCAATACTATATTAATTATGTCTTTAGGGATTATTTTTCACCCATATCATTTGCCCCCCAACTTCTAGGAAAACTTGATTTCGTAGAAGTTTAAGGTCACTCCGGCACAATGACTAAAATTCTCTCCCAAGTTAATACTTAAGAAAGTTAAACGTTCCTTGGCCTCTCAAACCTTTTTCTTAAGATTTCTGGGCCTTTCAGGAATAGGATTAGTGCCGTTTCGAGCTCGTAGACACTAATCCAAGTGCAATTCGTGCATAGGATATTTTATCATAAATTCATTAGTGCTTTGTTTCCCTCAACTTATCTAAGTTAGGGTTAATATCAGGCGGTCATTGCTCATAAGCCCTAATAAGGGCTAATTTTTTAGCAAAAGACACTAATTCGGCCCTAATCGGGGCTAAGTAACCCTAAACGGGGCTATAAAGGCCTTAATCGAGGTTAAATAACTCGTCTTTGATGTATTTATTACTAGGATATTCATTCTTAACCTTAAGATAGGTTAATACTTCTAAGAACCCCAAATTTTGGATATAATTTGTAAGAACCCAGATTTTTGGTACTAATTAAAACTTTTTATTATGTATTGGAGTATGAATGTATCAATGGGTTAATAGATGGATATTGAATGGATTCGGATTCAATTATGATATGCCATGAAGAATGGTATTGGTTGACAACTTATATAAGAATTATCTATCTCCTAGGAAATTAAGAGGTGGTAATTCCAATGAAGAAGATTATTCTTATGTCATCCAAATCGATATCTGTTATTAGTCCGGTGGTTCCGTAAAAGGGTTAAGGAATGTTCGAAAGAGAACCGGGACATTTGTATAAACCGAGAGAGTAAGTAAAGAAAAATGGATGAATAGTGTTTTTGGTGGGAATGAGAATATTATGAGACGACACTATATAGAAGTACCCGGAATGGATTTTTGAATTCGTATTAGTGATTCGAGGGGAAAATAAGTGTATGTAAAAGCTGTCGGATTCTGAAAAACAGCATTTTTATTTTCTCCGAGAATTCCCTGGACACTGATAGACTTAAGGATTTAATGAGAGGATTTAAGGAATTTAAATTCGAGAGTTACCAAGAAAGATGGAGAATGGTATTATAAATGTTAAGAAGGTTGTCAGTAAAACCCTAACTAGAAACGAATGAGTTACTCCTCCGAACGATCAATGAATTGAGTAATAAACGGACAAGGAAACAAGCAAGGAATCAAGATACATGCATGTGCTAGTGGATAACATCAAGTAACCAAGCTAGTTACAAGTTAACTAGCATCATTAGAAAACCAACCAAGCACTTAGCTTACAACACACACCTTGCCACAAGAATGCAACACTTGTCCACTTGATTAGCTCATCCATGACCAAAGCACTTTATTAAAGTGGCTTTATGCAAGATATTATCAACAATAATTCATTTAGACTAGATGAGATCAAAGACAAGCCAAGCAAACTCCATTCTCTCCATTTCTTCAAAACTGCCCAGCAAGAATAGCCATGAAAGAAAAATTCATATCTCAAAATCTAGAGCTTCTAAAATCACCAAATTTTGACCATAGCCTCTCCACACCATGTGTAAGGTTCGTTCAAAATTTCATGGCCAACAAAGTAGTATAGCCTAGTCAAATCCATGCTCAAAGTTGGGGCAACAAATCTGACCAGTTTCTGTCCAGTGGGAAAAACGGGTTCAAAACCATAGCTACGAAGCTTCAAATTAGATGATATAGGACTCAAAACAAAGCTTATGAAGAGGCCAAGATGTGGTAAAAATTTGAGAGCCAAACTCTTATTTTTCGATTTTCTATGATTTTTACAAAAGTGATGATGAATAGTAACCCTTAGAAACTAACTTTGATTTCTTGTTTTGTTTGGATGATCTAAGCTTTGTTGAGGCTATACAAGGACTATAACAAGCTTAGTAAGGCTAGGACACTCTCCAAGGAAGGTATAATCCTTAAGAACCCTAGATCTTATTTTAAGATTATGTATGTTTTTGGTGGATTTTAGCATAGTTATGACATTAGTGTTATCATGAGCATGATCTTGTAGTTGGTTTGACCATATGATGATTATGATGGTGAAGAGTAATATTCATGGACTTGTTGAGATGGATAACATGTGTATAAGATGTATGGATGCCCGATGTGGCTTGGTTGTGTTGAAAACAATTTTGAAACGTTCGATTTATAGCCGTCGTAATGCCCGATTTTCATTAGACCTTAGTAATTCGTGCATAACAGTTAGGTTAAATTTTTGACCTTAATGGTTACATGACTTAACCTTGTAGATCTCGAGTCATAGATCGCTTTGGCGAAAGAATCGAAGCATTCCGACTTACGGTTTAGGAGTTATGGCCGACTTAGTAAAAGTTGTTCGAAACCGTAACTACAAGTTCGTTATTAAAATTGAACCTCGGTAAAATATGAAAGTTTGTGACGAATCATGGTAATTAAATATTAGAGGTCATGAGGAAGATTTGAAAGAAAACCACATGTCATTTGGATCGTTTTTCGATTTTATAAAAATGTTCAAGTCGAGGTTAAATATAAACGAACCCCTAAAATGGATACTTGGTTATAACTTTGGTAAAACACTTAGAAAATGGGCGATAAAACTCGAGGTATAATCTTGGTTCGTAAACGACCGACCTTAGGACTTACCCGGCTTAAGTATATGTCAAGTGTAAGTACAATGACATGTCTTAATAACGAACAAAAGTCGGATCGTATCGGTAATAAAAAGAGTTATACAAAAGGGTGCATAACGAGATAACTTGAAAGCGTGTTTCGACTTAAGTAAAGTTATACGTAACCTTCTAAAGAAGTGTTAGGTGATTAATCTTGAATATTCTGATTGTTTATAGATCACCGAGCTGAACCGGGACACGCTACCTCTACCCACACCCGACTACCAGGCAAGTGTTCAAACCTTTGAACCTGTTGTTGTGATAATATATGTATATGATTTCTGTTTTACATATGCCATCGCATGCATGCCTGTTTCCAATTATATTGTGACTCTGGTTTTTTTGTGATACTTGTTCCCTGAATTGATATTGGCTTATAGACTAGATACGATTTATCAGTAATAAGCCGGATTGTTTTGGTAAGACCCTTAGCGAAGGGCATATGATATTCATTCTAAATATAGACCGGGAGTCGGTATTTTGAGTTATAGATAGTCGTGGAAACCCGGAGGGATTCCAACGACAGATTATTATTTATCGAAGGAAGGTTATTGTTAAACGTTATTATATTCCATAAAGTATCAATTACTTGGAAATATTTCGAGGAATGTTATTCGAGTATTATCTTAGTCGAGAGATAATAAATGAATGTTAATTTTGAATATTTATTTAGAGTTGATATTTAATGAATATTATTTTGATATTCTTTAGAATGTTATTTATTAAATGAATATTACTTTCGAATATTCATTTAAGGTTTTATGTACTTAATGAATATTATTTTAAAATATTCATTGGAAGTTCTATTTACTTAAGGAATATTATTTCGATTATTCCTTTAAAGTTTTGATTACTAAATGAATATTATTTGGATATTCATTTAGAAGATTATTTATTAAATGAATGCTATTTGGATTTTCATTTAAAAGAGTAAATATTAAATGAACATTATTTTCAAATATTCATTTAAGGTTCGACTTATTTATTGAATACTATTTTAAATATTTATTGGAGTTTAATTATTTAATGAATATTATTTCGAATATTCATTTAAGGAGGGATTTATTTATTAAATAATTCCATATATTCATTCGAGGATTAATTACGAGCAATATTATGAGTTAATAATATTCCATAATTATTACTGAGTAAATAAATATTCTTGGAATATTTATTTAATCCTTTTAAAATTCTTTTTAAAATAATTTATATTATTCGGAGATTACCTTCCACCTCCAGATATTATGTAAAATATTTCGGAGTCTTTTTACGACTATTTTATCAAGGAAAGGTTCCCAACTCTTTCTTTTTCATTTAAATCTATCTTAAAAGGATTTAAATGCTCGCTCAAACTTCCATATTATAGGGGAACCTACTTGAGCAATGTTATTTATCTTGTTGACTTCCCGGTCATAATTTATCCTCTTCACTCGCAACTTGGTTGCTATGGACTCATTAAGTCTATGTTTACCTTCTCATCTTTCGAGGGGTAAGATTGTTGGAACAAGTTGATGTTCGTTACCAAGCAATAGCTTGGAAGTTATTGGTAAATTTTCTTTTCCAACTAGATACGACTACTTTGTAGAGTCTTATCAACAAGTATTATACTTGGGGAAAGGGGGACGAACGTTACATTCAGAATCATGAATTCTATTGGAACTAGGAGTCGTGTAAGAGGCCGAGTAGCGCCGGTCCATCCCCTTTGGCCCAACCGTTGGCCTGGGAGAGCTAGTAAGGCGGTAGACAAGTAAAGCCGTCAGTTCTTCCTTCTACCGGTAGTAAATCTAATTTGAGCTGTACGATCTTGACTGATCATCAAGATTGGAACAGCGGGCGCGGTGAATACTCCATCATTGGTTCATCATCCAAACTTATTTATTTCCTGCAACATGATTACTGTTGGCAGAGCTGGAAAAGTGTTCGTAACTGGAATTGCAATATTTTACTTGCAAGTTCCTCTTTATAATATCTTGCTTATTTTCGACATAGCAGATATTCCCTCATATATTTACATTTTGAGTTACCTTGTAACTTCATCGTTCATATTATACTGGCATCATTTCCGTAAATGCATGGCATATGGTTTGAAAGATACTTTTGAACTGTTATATATTATCGTTCAGTTAAATATTATTGTTGGTGGGCTATTACTCACCCTTGCTTTATTATTATATCACAACAACAGCTAGACCAGATGACTCGCACAAGGCGCACTCGATGCTGGCGAGGACGATGAGACTACCAGAGCCGAAGAGAAAGCTATTGGTAGGATAGATTTATTCTTTCAGTACCAAGTATATGGTCTAGTATGACTCATGTAAATGGATGGAAAAGAGTATGTATTTATATTAAAATTCTTTTGGGTTGTAAGAACTCATAATGTGTTTAATAAAATTTGGTTGTTACTCTGATTTCATCTCTGGGACTATAACGGGTGTGTTTTATGTTATTGTTTTGGGTCACAAGGTTGTAATTTAATATTTATGTTGGACTGTGGATGGGAATTGAGATGGTAACGACCAGATCCCTGACCCCGGATCTAGGGGTGTTACAGAAGTGGTATCAGAGCGTACGTTATAAACCCCAGAGATGAGGCGACGTTAAAACAATAAATTCACTAAGATAACAAGAACTCTTGCCAAGTTCATAGTCGGACTACTTAATGTAGTGATGACCTATAAAACTCTTATGGGAACTATTAAGTATCATGATAGTAACTTAGCTCGATATCCCAGCGACAAGTAAGGCAACAGACCTTGAGGCATACGAGCAGCAGCGCGATGATGCTTTATTATATGTTGAAGATCAGCGGGTAAATTCAATAGAGTACCCTACTGGAGACCCGGAAGAGGTTCCAGCAGATAAGGAAAATCTTGTTAGGATAAGGAGCTTACCCTCGAAGAATGAGGGCTGTAGCCAGAAAGACTGAGATGATTAAGGTATAGAGCTCAGAAAGTGGGCATAAAGAACTAAGCTATTAGCAATAGAACTGAAGATTCATGTTGGATTCGTGGCTGGACTACTGGAGGTAGTACCAGCAAGTAAGACGGATTGGAAGAATTACTTGAGATCTTATACGGGAATAGATGAGAATCATTAGAGACTTTCATATTAACGAAAAGAGTGCTAGAAGGATGTATGATTATCAAAGGCATCGATATAAGGCGAGGAGCAGAGTCCCTAGGAATAGTTGAGAAGAGGCAGTAAGTGCCATATCATTTGATAAATGAATAAGTATGAATATTGTCAGTAATAATTCGCCATGAGAAGGCAGATGTCATAGGTTGTAATTTATGGAACCAAATTGAGGTTGATGAAGTTGTTTTATTCAAGAAAATGTCCATTTTATGAATGAATCAGTTAGAAAGTGAAAACATTGGGAAGTGACAGCATGATTGGATAAAGTTATATAAGGAAGTAGTAAGCAAGACAATGATCTCAGAACCTATCGGAAGATAAGACCAGTGAGTCAAGACGAACTCGTAATGGGACTATTGTCAGAGACTAAGTATACGGTTAATTTAACTCAGTGAAATGATGAACCAGAAACGTTAGATGCATGTGACTCAGAGGAATATTAAATTCTTTCTTTTCTTTGAATGGATTATAGTAGTTACCTTAAGTTTACTCCGACGCGGAATTATAACGGATCAAGTAATACGATCAGCAGTTAAAGAGAAAAATGTGAGAAAATCTTCCTGGAGCTAAAAGATGAAATTGGTAATGACCAAGAGTTGGCATTGTTTAATGGAAAAATGGAGACTTTGTGCTTCCAACGACGCTTCGCATAAAAGATTAGGATGTGTGCTTGCGCAGCACGACAAAGTACTTACGGATGCATTCGGACAGCATGGTTCACCAGGTTCGGATGGCCTTAGTAGTGCCAATTTTTGTGGAACAACCAACTCCGACGGTAATGTTCCTTTTGAGACTGGTAGTCAGGTAGACTGACACTTGGTAATATTGAATATCAGGACGTATAGGTATCAGGACGTTGTGACAAGTTTCAGTTTAAAACTGTTAATTCCCTTCTAAGGGATGTATATAATTGGTTCCTCTCCAGGGGTTAAATTTCCAACCCGATGACGATTATTTCGTTAATTATGACTACTTACGGTTCTACCTACTAGGAGGTTCATAGAACTATTCTTCAGGTTTCGAAACTGGTCTCCTTAGTGTTACCAGTCGATGGATAGACTGACCAAAATTTACCTAATTCTGGGAAGAACTTCAACGAATTTTGGCAAACCTTGTCTTTCTGATTATCAGAGAACATCATGGAAGAGAGTAGAAACTGGGGAAAACCCCGTGAATTGGGTAAGGTAGCCGCTACATGGGTTGGTGGACAGACCCCGGTTGTCGCGATTGATTGTAGAAATACAATGATGAAGTGAGATTGGACGAAAATAGGAAATGTAAGTAAGAAACCAGCCGGACTGAGAAACTCTGAGATTGACTTAAGTGAAAAGGCTGTTATGCCAGGAATGGTAAGCTTGCGTGGCACGTGGTAGTGATAAGAATAGTTGAAAAGATAAAAATAGAGGAAAGGTGACCAGAGACGGTGCCGAGAAGTCGATTAAGACTTATATGGAGTAAAGTTTTGGAAAGGTAGAAAGGTATCAAAGTATAAGGCACTATGCCAGCAATTGCTAGAAAAGTAATGCTAAATTAGCCAACCCCTAAAATCATATATAATTTTAGTGTGGCCAATTGAGGGCAAGTCACAAAGGATTATCAAGTGACTAGACCAGCAATGAAAGAACAAAGCAGGGTTGCTTCTAAGAAAGCACCGACTGCAAGGCCTTCTGATATAAAGGAAACATTAATGAGATCGTAGGAATCTTCTGCTGAACAGCCCATGTTTTGATTGGGAATTCACTAGACCTTTTTGGGATGGGGTCACCCATACTAAAGTGACTCATGTGTATATGGTTGTCCAAGATTACGAGTAAAATGGAAGTATAGTGACTTGAGATGTATGATGTTAAGGTATCGTGAATACCATGAATATATTATGACGGAGGAAAGTAAACAATGAAGGTATATGAAGAGAGTATAGAAATGGTCAGAAATTGAACAGTATGCTGTAGGAACTTTCTCTGAGGCAAGTACCTTTGCGAAGAACGATAAGCACTAGGAAATTCACGTTGAACTCGACCAATATCTTTCAGAACATCCTTGCTACCATTAACAAGTTCTGTAAAAGAGCAGATAGACCTACGTTGTCTTTTGGAAGGTCAAATAGGTTGACCACTATCTGAAAGAAGAAATTAGCAGTAAGCTACCGATCGATTATCAAATAAGAATGATTGAAAAGAGACCCTTATTAAGGATACATGATTTGATTGCCAATTATAGGATGCAGGAATTCCTTGGCAGTTGAATTAAGGATAAGATATCCATAAAGTAAGGCAAACCCTGGGGAATGTACAAGGGATGGCACTAACCCTAATAAAGACATTGTGAATTCAGATGATATGAGTTGGATTTGCTAAGGCAACAATGACCTGTACAGATTATTAAAAAGAGTTCTGGAAAGAACAGAGATAGAATTATTAGGGTACTGATCAAAGACGTTTTGATGTACCCCGTACCTAGAAAATACAGGAGGAATTATGAGGACGACCTAGGAAACCTTACAAGGAAAAGCTAATATTCTGAGTTTCCAACTAGAAGTTTGGAAGAGAATGTAAGACACAATAACAATATACCAGATGATGCATGTATGAAACCCTGAGGGAGTATGGATTGAACCTATAAAGGTTGAGATTATCCTAAGATAAGGAAAGAACTAAGAAAAGAAGTATCCTAAGTAGGATTGGGAATAAACGTGATAAAGTTCCCACGGGTAGTTGGAAGGAATGACTTATGGAAAAAGACTGATAGATATATTTTTCTCTTTCAGCAGAGCTTAAGGGAGAATGCTTTCACCCAACAGTGATGAGAATGAGGTAAAAAAAAAAATTTGAATTGAAATGTATCCTGAGAACAAGGATTACCAGAAATTACTATTATTAGGAAAGGCCAATGAGGTGGCCGACAGTCTAAGTATAAAGGAATAATTACAAATGTTCATACCGAAGAAATAGAATAATATTTGGAAGGACCTTGAAGGTCATATCGGAATGGAGGAATTTACATTCCTTCTGATGATTGTGCAAGAATCGACGGTAATAGTAGTTTAAGTAAAGATTCAATTCCTGATGGGTCTTAAGCATATTACATACCTTAGAAGGTCCCGTTTTGAGGCAAACCAGGACCATGATACAAAAAAAAATTGACGAGGTAAACCATTAAGTTTCCAGTCTTTTATGGAAGATGCATGAGTGATAGTTTCATCAACCTGACTTAGCTGCGATGCTTGAAACTCTTCTGCAATTTTATCTACTTCATGTAATATCTACATCAAGTTCAGGAAGTGTTCCTTATGGATAAGGAATAGTGATTACTTTGTCTCCCTAAAGGATTGAAACCCGTACGGTTAGCTATTAAGGCACTACGTAAGCAACAAGCGATGGTGATTCTTCTAAGAAAGTAGATGACAACGTAAAGATAAAGAAAGTGCTGCTATTGATAAGCTAAATGGCATGTTGATGAATGACAAGCAAGTTTGTGTTAGTGTACTTCTGCGCAAACAAGATAGAGAATATGAGGTTGATGATTCATGATGCTAAATGTATTCCCGTGGAAAAAATTAATGAGACTTAGAGAGAAGGGCAGTTGAGCCCGAGACTTATTAGGCCACCTGAGGGTTTAAAGTGTTCGGAAGGTGGCATTCGAGCCAGTTTTACCCCCAAAGCTTATAGCATGGTAGTAACGTGTTTCTTGTGGCAAAGCTACGCCAGTAAAATGCAGATGCTCAACAGATGATAAGAGTGCGAGCAGGTAGGTGTACGACCTGGTCTGACTTACGAAAGACAACCTGTGAAAAACCGCGGGTAGAAAAGAATAAGTGATGAGAAACAAGTTGACAGAAGTAGATTATATTGGATCTAGCTAAAGAAATCGGCCAGATTCATTTTGGAGGTTTTAAATTTGAAATAATGTGATGATTATAGAGTAAATGTGACGGGATACCAATAAGGAGGTGCCAAGTGCAAAAGATGCCTCAATAAAGAAATGAAGGTGGAAGTAAATAACAGAGGTAAATAAATATCAGATAATAAGAAGGATGTGATTGATAAAGAAAAGACTGGGAAAGCATCTATGGAATGTGAAGTAAGGAATGTTATGAATGGATTAATAAATGGGTTTCTGATGAATTATCGGGATGACAACCTGATAGTGTTAATATAATAGATATGAAAAGCTAGTAGCGTGACATGGAATGTCAGTAACAATGATGTCCAGCGAGAAACCTAAGATTTAACCTGAGAGGTTGAAAGATTTTTCCAAAAATGTTGCTAAGATTGAACCAGAGTATAGGTCCATAGAATAATGGACAAAACAGCAAGATATGTTGACACGTGAAATTGCGATCAAATGGTATTGGATATAATCATGATTATTTTCTTCTTTGATGAACCTCTATAGTTCAGAGGTAAATTCTGAGTATGATATTTTACAAAAAAAATAAAAAATTCTATAATCCTTTAGAATTCTTTTCTTTTCTTCTCTCTTATTCATCTTCTTTATGAATTGAGAAGAACAACCCTTTAAGGAGGGGAGGTACTGCTACGTGACTATCTGTCTATGTGATAGAAGTCTAAGTGGAATACCATAACTTGTTTAATTGCTTGTCAAATACTAAAGGCTGGCCCCCTTCTGTACTAACTATGCAATATAACAAATGTTCAATTGATCATAGTGATCTCTCAATAAATCTTTCCACTTCTCTATATTGATCGAGATTACGAAGATTAAGGCGATCAGAAAATGCATAGTGCGAGTGAGGTTATCTCCGAATTCGCAATGCGATAGTGATACTGATGTCATTGTAGATACCAATAAGGGTGATATTATATGAATGAGTAAGAGCAGAACCAGGATAATGTGATGTGCAAAAGTAGAAAAGTTGATAAAAAGGAAAAAGAGAGTACTGTAGCACTACGGAGATGTGCTGTAAACGGGTTGAAATGATTAAGGATCAACCGAGGACTGGAAAGCTAGATGACAAACAAGAACCCGATTGTTTCCTACCTGATTCCGGGACGGAATCCTTTTAAGGAGGGGAGACTCTAAGAACCCCAAATTTTGGATATAATTTGTAAGAACCCAGATTTTTGGTACTAATTAAAACTTTTTATTATGTATTGGAGTATGAATGTATCAATGGGTTAATAGATGGATATTGAATGGATTCGGATTCAATTATGATATGCCATGAAGAATGGTATTGGTTGACAACTTATATAAGAATTATCTATCTCCTAGGAAATTAAGAGGTGGTAATTCCAATGAAGAAGATTATTCTTATGTCATCCAAATCGATATCTGTTATTAGTCCGGTGGTTCCGTAAAAGGGTTAAGGAATGTTCAAAAGAGAACCGGGACATTTGTATAAACCGAGAGAGTAAGTAAAGAAAAATGGATGAATAGTGTTTTTGGTGGGAATGAGAATATTATGAGACGACACTATGTAGAAGTACCCGGAATGGATTTTTGAATTCGTATTAGTGATTCGAGGGGAAAATAAGTGTATGTAAAAGCTGTCGGATTCTGAAAAACAGCATTTTTATTTTCTCCGAGAATTCCCTGGACACTGATAGACTTAAGGATTTAATGAGAGGATTTAAGGAATTTAAATTCGAGAGTTACCAAGAAAGATGGAGAATGGTATTATAAATGTTAAGAAGGTTGTCAGTAAAACCCTAACTAGAAACGAATGAGTTACTCCTCCGAACGATCAATGAATTGAGTAATAAACGGACAAGGAAACAAGCAAGGAATCAAGATACATGCATGTGCTAGTGGATAACATCAAGTAACCAAGCTAGTTACAAGTTAACTAGCATCATTAGAAAACCAACCAAGCACTTAGCTTACAACACACACCTTGCCACAAGAATGCAACACTTGTCCACTTGATTAGCTCATCCATGACCAAAGCACTTTATTAAAGTGGCTTTATGCAAGATATTATCAACAATAATTCATTTAGACTAGATGAGATCAAAGACCAGCCAAGCAAACTCCATTCTCTCCATTTCTTCAAAACTGCCCAGCAAGAATAGCCATGAAAGAAAAATTCATATCTCAAAATCTAGAGCTTCTAAAATCACCAAATTTTGACCATAGCCTCTCCACACCATGTGTAAGGTTCGTTCAAAATTTCATGGCCAACAAGGTAGTATAGCCTAGTCAAATCCATGCTCAAAGTTGGGGCAACAAATCTGACCAGTTTCTGTCCAGTGGGAAAAACGGGTTCAAAACCATAGCTACGAAGCTTCAAATTAGATGATATAGGACTCAAAACAAAGCTTATGAAGAGGCCAAGATGTGGCAAAAATTTGAGAGCCAAACTCTTATTTTTCGATTTTCTATGATTTTTACAAAAGTGATGATGAATAGTAACCCTTAGAAACTAACTTTGATTTCTTGTTTTGTTTGGATGATCTAAGCTTTGTTGAGGCTATACAAGGACTATAACAAGCTTAGTAAGGCTAGGACACTCTCCAAGGAAGGTATAATCCTTAAGAACCCTAGATCTTATTTTAAGATTATGTATGTTTTTGGTGGATTTTAGCATAGTTATGACATTAGTGTTATCATGAGCATGATCTTGTAGTTGGTTTGACCATATGATGATTATGATGGTGAAGAGTAATATTCATGGACTTGTTGAGATGTATAACATGTGTATAAGATGTATGGATGCCCGGTGTGGCTTGGTTGTGTGGAAAACAATTTTGAAACGTTCGATTTATAGCCGTCGTAATGCCCGATTTTCATTAGACCTTTGTAATTCGTGCATAACAGTTAGGTTCAATTTTTGACCTTAATGGTTACATGACCTAACCTTGTAGATCTCGAGTCATAGATCGCTTTGGCGAAAGAATCGAAGCATTCCGACTTACGGTTTAGGAGTTATGGCCGACTTAGTAAAAGTTGTTCGAAACCGTAACTACAAGTTCGTTATTAAAATTGAACCTCGGTAAAATATGAAAGTTTGTGACGAATCATGGTAATTAAATATTAGAGGTCATGAGGAAGATTTGAAAGAAAACCACATGTCATTTGGATCGTTTTTCGATTTTATAAAAATGTTCAAGTCGAGGTTAAATATAAACGAACCCCTAAAATGGATACTTGGTTATAACTTTGGTAAAACACTTAGAAAATGGGCGATAAAACTCGCGGTATAATCTTGGTTCGTAAACGACCGACCTTAGGACTTACCCGGCTTAAGTATATGTCAAGTGTAAGTACAATGTCATGTCTTAATAACGAACAAAAGTCGGATCGTATCGGTAATAAAAAGAGTTATACAAAAGGGTGCATAACGAGATAACTTGAAAGCGTGTTTCGACTTAAGTAAAGTTATACGTAACCTTCTAAAGAAGTGTTAGGTGATTAATCTTGAATATTCTGATTGTTTATAGATCACCGAGCTGAACCGGGACACGCTACCTCTACCCACACCCGACTACCAGGCAAGTGTTCAAACCTTTGAACCTGTTGTTGTGATAATATATGTATATGATTTCTGTTTTACATATGCCATCGCATGCATGCCTGTTTCCAATTATATTGTGACTCTGGTTTTTTTGTGATACTTGTTCCCTGAATTGATATTGGCTTATAGACTAGATACGATTTATCAGTAATAAGCCGGATTGTTTTGGTAAGACCCTTAGCGAAGGGCATATGATATTCATTCTAAATATAGACCGGGAGTCGGTATTTTGAGTTATAGATAGTCGTGAAAACCTGGAGGGATTCCAACGACAGATTATTATTTATCGAAGGAAGGTTATTGTTAAACGTTATTATATTCCATAAAGTATCAATTACTTGGAAATATTTCGAGGAATGTTATTCGAGTATTATCTTAGTCGAGAGATAATAAATGAATGTTAATTTTGAATATTTATTTAGAGTTGATATTTAATGAATATTATTTTGAAATTCTTTAGAATGTTATTTATTAAATGAATATTACTTTCGAATATTCATTTAAGGTTTTATGTACTTAATGAATATTATTTTAAAATATTCATTGGAAGTTCTATTTACTTAAGGAATATTATTTCGATTATTCCTTTAAAGTTTTGATTACTAAATGAATATTATTTGGATATTCATTTAGAAGATTATTTATTAAATGAATGCTATTTGGATTTTCATTTAAAAGAGTAAATATTAAATGAACATTATTTTCAAATATTCATTTAAGGTTCGACTTATTTATTGAATACTATTTTAAATATTTATTGGAGTTTAATTATTTAATGAATATTATTTCGAATATTCATTTAAGGAGGGATTTATTTATTAAATAATTCCATATATTCATTCGAGGATTAATTACGAGCAATATTATGAGTTAATAATATTCCATAATTATTACTGAGTAAATAAATATTCTTGGAATATTTATTTAATCCTTTTAAAATTCTTTTTAAAATAATTTATATTATTCGGAGATTACCTTCCACCTCCAGATATTATGTAAAATATTTCGGAGTCTTTTTACGACTATTTTATCAAGGAAAGGTTCCCAACTCTTTCTTTTTCATTTAAATCTATCTTAAAAGGATTTAAATGCTCGCTCAAACTTCCATATTATAGGGGAACCTACTTGAGCAATGTTATTTATCTTGTTGACTTCCCGGTCATAATTTATCCTCTTCACTCGCAACTTGGTTGCTATGGACTCATTAAGTCTGTGTTTACCTTCTCATCTTTCGAGGGGTAAGATTGTTGGAATAAGTTGATGTTCGTTACCAAGCAATAGCTTGGAAGTTATTGGTAAATTTTCCTTTCCAACTAGATACGACTACTTTGTAGAGTCTTATCAACAAGTATTATACTTGGGGAAAGGGGGACGAACGTTACATTCAGAATCATGAATTCTATTGGAACTAGGAGTCGTGTAAGAGGCCGAGTAGCGCCGGTCCATCCCCTTTGGCCCAACCGTTGGCCTGGGAGAGCTAGTAAGGCGGTAGACAAGTAAAGCCGTCAGTTCTTCCTTCTACCGGTAGTAAATCTAATTTGAGCTGTACGATCTTGACTGATCATCAAGATTGGAACAGCGGGCGCGGTGAATACTCCATCATTAGTTCATCATCCAAACTTATTTATTTCCTGCAACATGATTACTGTTGGCAGAGCTGGAAAAGTGTTCGTAACTGGAATTGCAATATTTTACTTGCAAGTTCCTCTTTATAATATCTTGCTTATTTTCGACATAGCAGATATTCCCTCATATATTTACATTTTGAGTTACCTTGTAACTTCATCGTTCATATTATACTGGCATCATTTCCGTAAATGCATGGCATATGGTTTGAAAGATACTTTTGAACTGTTATATATTATCGTTCAGTTAAATATTATTGTTGGTGGGCTATTACTCACCCTTGCTTTATTATTATATCACAACAACAGCTAGACCAGATGACTCGCACAAGGCGCACTCGATGCTGGCGAGGACGATGAGACTACCAGAGCCGAAGAGAAAGCTATTGGTAGGATAGATTTATTCTTTCAGTACCAAGTATATGGTCTAGTATGACTCATGTAAATGGATGGCAAAGAGTATGTATTTATATTAAAATTCTTTTGGGTTGTAAGAACTCAAAATGTGTTTAATAAAATTTGGTTGTTACTCTGATTTCATCTCTGGGACTATAACGGGTGTGTTTTATGTTATTGTTTTGGGTCACAAGGTTGTAATTTAATATTTATGTTGAACTGTGGATGGGAATTGAGATGGTAACGACCAGATCCCTGACCCCGGATCTAGGGGTGTTACAATACTCGAGTGGAAATCCTTAAACGTCGCTAAACGAGGTTAATCACCCCCTAACTGCGATTAGTGAAATCCTAACCTCAAATTTTGAAGTCAAGCTCATATTGTAGAGATTTTTATAATCTCCTTGATGGAAAAAGAATCACATGAAAATACCCATTTTTGAGCGTTCTAGAGCCAAATGAAATCAGCTAGGGGTCCAGGTGTTCGAAACACCTGGACCCATTTTTCCCCCAAGGTGGCCTGGTCGGCCAACCCTGGCCGGCCATTTGGCCAAGGGTGGCTGGAACCCACCCTAGACTATAGAGAATTTAATGAGCTTCGCGTGGACAGTAAGATCGTCCAAATCCGATATCCGGAGCTCGAGATATGGCCCAAATAGCGTGGACAACCCGGAGGTGTTTTCAAACCCTCCTTAAGAGTTTTGTAGTAACTTGTTCTCAAACAAATCACCTTGATTGCTTGAAACTTCATGTTCTTAAACCCTCAATCTTTCAATCATCTTTGAATCATGGATTCGTAGCTGATATTGGTTGGCTGAGGGGTGTTTCGAACACGTCAAGGGTTTCTTGTTTTCAAACCAGACCTGATTTTTCAACACCCCTAACACTTCTAACCTCAAATTTTGAAGTTGATCTTATATGATAGAGATTCTTATAATCTCCTGGTTGGAGAAAGAATCAAGTGAATATACCCATTTTTGAGTTGTCTAGACAAGAAATACGGTCCCTTGGAAGGTGTTTGAAACACCTTCAGGGTCTTTCAACACCCTCACGGTTTCTGAACACCCCTGGCATTTCTAAACTCAAATTTGAAGTTGAGCTTATATGATGGGGATTCTTATAATCTTCTGGTATGAAGAATAATCACATGAAAATATGCATTTTTGAACGTTTTGGAGGCGAAATACCTCATTCTAAGCTGGTTTTCAAACCAGGCCTTGTTTGTAACAAGGTCATTTTTTCAACTTCAAGGAAACACTTGGCCACCTACATAGGCTTGTAGAGGACCTTGCGAGGTTCTTGAATCTCAAATTTGAACTCCCTTCCTTGTTTCTAGAGTGAGTTTACAACACCATGGTAGATTTTGTGATCCTTGATCACAAACAACCTTCTTCTTAGTTTTCAGGACCTTCTGGGTTATAACTTGTTCTTGAACTCTTGGTTTCAAATAACCTCGGGTTATACTTTGGCCCTTGGCTTCCAAACATCCTTGCATACTTACAATAGGGTGTTTCCAACAACTTTGGTCTTGCCCCCTTATCACAGAGGTCCTTGTTTCTTAGTTGCTTATTCAAGGAATTCCATTGTTTTCAACACCTGACTTCAACTCTAGGGTACTATGGTTAGTTTTTATCCTTGATTTTATACTCAAGGACTTTGAAATTCCTACCTTGTTTGTAAGACCGTGCTTTGGTTTGAATTTAACCAATGGTTCCCGATTCAAGTTGTTGAATTCAAACAACAAGCTTGATTTGAGGCGGACAGCCTGTTGGCCATCAAGGCTTAAATTTTGTATTAGGATTTGAAATTCAAAACTTTAAGTATGGAAATACAAAGGACCTCGTATAGAGAGACCTTCGATCAATGCATATCTCAATGCTCTCACTAACAGTTTTCGTGCCTCCAAGGCATTATCAGGGAGCCAACCAGTCTCAGGATGAGATTTGATGGGGATCTATCTAGCAACTTCCAATGTCGATGGGTACCAACAACTTGTGCTCTATAGTGGGGGTCTCCAAGACCTGATAGTAAACACTCCTAGCGCAATTCTCGATTTTAGACGAGGCAAACTTAGATAAGGCATCGGCCGTTATACCAGGAAGCATTCCTCGAATCATACCAACTGTGATTTTACAATCCTCAGGTATTTCACCATCGTTTAATCTTTGGCTTCAAAATCATCATTCACTTATCTCCATTCACTTGGGCTATCACAAGCCTTGAGTCTCCACAGACTTTAAGATTTTTGGCCCTCATGGCTATAGTCGAGCGTAGTCCGGCTATCAAGTCTTTATACCCTGCTTCGTTATTAGTCGTTGAAAACTTTAACCTCAAGGCATATTCAATCGTGAGTTCCACTTATTTTTGTTTTTGATAACCCATCAAAATATGGCACCCAATATTCCTTCTAAACTTCATCCTTCTCTCCCTCTTGGGGTGTCTCATCTTGCCCTTGCTGGGGTGTTGTGCCTTCCTGCCCCCCTGACTTCTTGGTTGTCAGTTGTACATTCAACCACGAAGTCAGCGAGTGCCTATGCCTTGACGTCCATTCGAGGCTTGTACGTAATATCAAACTCCCCAAGTTCGATCGCCAAATTAATTAGCCTTCCCTTGGCCTTCGGGCTTTGCAATATGCTTCTTAACTACTGGTCCGTCAGGACTTCAATTTTGTGTGCTTGGAAGTATGGTGTAGCTTCCTTGGGGCTGTTACCAGTGCCAAAGCAAAATTTTCAATGGGAGAGTAATTCAACTCAGCTCTGTGCAACATCTTGCTCACGTAGTAGATAGGCTTTTGAACCTTGTTTTCCTCTCGAATGAGAATGACACTCAGTGCTTGTTCGGATATCGCTAGATATAAATATAGGGTCTCTACGGGACTAGGTTTGGCCAATAACGGGGCTTTAGCCATGTACTTTTTCAACTGTTCAAAGGCCTCTTGGCTTTATGAAGTCCATTCAAAATTTTCACCTTCTTCAAAGCCTCAAAGAAAGGCAAGCACTTGTTTCCAGACTTGGAGATGAATCTACCTAAGGCTGTAATTCTTCCAGTCAATTTCTGTACATCCTTTATGGAACGTGGTGATTCCATATCTCGGATTGCCTTGATCTTATTAGGGTTGGCTTATGTGCCTCGCTTTGAAACCATCAGACCCAAAAATGTTCCAGATCTCACGCCAAAGGCACACTTGGCTAGATTCAACATCATCTTGTGGTGCCTCAGCACTTCAAATGCCTCTCTGAGGTTCTTAATATGGCATGCCTTGATTAGGCTCCTGACTAACATGCCATCCCCGTAGACCTCCTTGGTCTTCCCGGTCAAGGGTGCAAAAATCTTGCTTGTTTATTAGCCTATGGTAAGTGGCTCTTGCAGACTCCTCATCTTGGGTTGACATCAACCTAGAGTTTTTAAAACAACCTTCCTTGGCTCGATTGGCCATAATGGCTTCAATGTTTGTCTTGGTTCCTGGGGCTTCTCTAGAGGCCTCTCGGCTGGCATGTGCTTGGCCTTAAGACTGTTCGAGTGTTGAACGTCGATGCTCGAATGTCGATGTTCGAATGTCGAAAGTTGATGTTCGAAATTAAGGGTTTTCAACCTCAAGGAAGTTCTTTAAACTCGAACCTTGAAGTTTTGATGAAAGAGTGCATATTGGACTACCTTCACATGGTTTCAAGCCAAGTTTTGGGTGTTTATACCACCAAAACATCAGAGCCTCTGGTCAGCTCCTTAAGGTCGGCTGAAGGCCTCCTTGGCTTCTGGTCGATCCCATGAGGTCTTGAACCTTCCCTATGACATTTTCAATCTCCATTTCAGGGTTGATATTCAAGTGTTCAACGCTGGTGTTAGATGTTCAATGTTGGCATTCTGGATCGAGAATCCAAAATATCAGACTGGTTTTCAAGTTTTGACTTGAAGCTTCAACCTTTGGATCTTGATTGGAGGTTCATGACCCCCTCAAGTTTGACCTTCTTGGCCTTCATGGCTAATATCTCGTGTTTCTCCACCTAGAATTCGAGGTTGATATTCACATGTTCAATGTTGGTGTTCATATGTCGACTACCAAGTATTCACAACCTTTCTTTTGGATTGATTGCAAACTAAAGTTCTCTAGGATCCCTTACTTGACTTCATGTCTTTCATGGCTTGTCTCAAACCTTTGTTCTGATTTCAGTTTTTCAAACCTTTCTTTCCTTCTCATTTTTCTTGATTCAGGTTCAAGGATTTAAGGTTGATCCTCGATTTAGATTTCGAGAAATACAACCCCGTGGGCTTCTTACCTTTTAAACTTCCGAGATGAAAACTTGCTTGGACTTCTTAATCCTTGTTCAAGGATATTCTTATATCCCTTGACCTTAGGTCTATAATTCAAGGTTCTTTATTTGTTTCATCCTTGTATCTTCACTCCAGGTACTTAAAAAATATTGAAGAGTAGCTAGTTCTTAGCCTCCACAGCCTTACATGGCTTTAATTGCCAGATGTGGCTTTTTAATCATCTTGTCTTTTATCCAGGGTCCTTCAAGGACTTAAACTCTTATTTGGTTGTATTATAACCTAACTCTCGACCCTTTAGGGTTTTTATTTATGGTTTGTTTGTTTCCATTCGTGTATTCTTTTATTTTCGGTACTTGGTCATCTTTGACTTACACACATCAGGTGCTTGGCACATAAATAAAATCACAGAATAGAGAACGAAAAACAAACTTGCATTAATAACTTGATATGGGTTCAACCCTTACATAGAGTACTACTGTCCTACTTGGAGCAACATGCTCTGCAATGGTTTCATCGAACCTTATTTCTACTTCTACTAGATAAATATGAAGCTAAGTCCTATTAAGATAGTTTGAACCCATCCGGGCTCTTGCAAGACTAGGCCTGCATCGCTTGATTTTGTTTTTGATGCTCCATCAAAATAGAGCACCCATTACTCCTTCCTATCTCCTCATTCTTATTCTGAAGTTCACTTCCTGCTTGGGGTACTATCTCCTGCCCCCCGACTTCTTGGTTGCCAATGGTACATTCAACCATGAAGTCAGTTGATGCCATAGCCTTAATGGCTATTCGAGGCTCTTGTGTGATGTCCTCTGCCGACCTTTCTAGGTCTTCCTTATCACTGTGGACATCCACGTCTTCAATCGGAAGGACCTGCCCCCCGACTCCATCAGGCCTTAACGCAGCTACATAGCAGCTCCTAGAAATTTTCTGATCACCTTTTTGTTCTCCTACACCATTCCTGGTTGGAAACTTGATCTTCATGTGATAGGTTGAGGCCACAGCCTTAAAAGCGTGAAGTCCAGTCCTCCCAAGGATGACATTGTAAGTAGAAGATGCTTTGATAACCAAAAAGTTCAGCATCTGCGTGGCCTCCATTGGCTTCTGTCCAATCGTGACGGGTAACTGAATAGTTCCCTCAATTTTGGATTCTACTCCATTGAATCCATATATAGGCATGTTATTGGGGGTGAACTGAGAATCATTGTACCCCATCTTCACAAATGCATCATGAAACAGAATGTCGACGGAAGCTCCATTGTCTATCAAGACTCGCTTCACCTCTGAGTTTCCAATCATAGGAGTTATGACCGGTGGGTCATCGTGGGGGAACTTCACCCCTTCAAGGTCTAAATCATCAAATTCAATTGTTACTTCGGTTCTTGCACACTTTGGTGCCTCTCCGACAATATGCATCACCTCTCGGGCATAAGCCTTCCGAGAGTTCTTTGTTATCCCGGCCGCGGTCGGGCCTCCTGAGATCATGTTGATTACTGGCCCTCGGGGTTGTGCGTTGCGATCTTGATCATCGTCGCTCCTATCATACTCTCTTCTCTGATTACCACGATCTTCACCCTTAGCGAAGTGACTCAGTTTCCCTCTACGGATCAAAAACTCGATCTCATCTTTGAGTTGCTTACAATCATCAGTGTCATGCCCCACATCTCTGTGGAATCTACAATACTGATTCTTGTTTCTCTTTGTGGGATCACCCCTGAGTGGCTTCGGCCATCGAAAATCCTTATCCTTCTCAATGTCCAACAAGATTCGACTCCTAGGAGTATTCAACCTTGCATACTCAGTGAACCTTGGTTCTTAGAGGCAGAGTCGGAGTCCTCGCTAGTTCGGGGATATTTGTCCCTAGCATCCTACTCTTGCTCTTGCTTCCGCTTTCGGGAACTTCCGTTTCCTCCACTCGTTGTAGGGGCTTCTGCCTTCCTCGTGCTCTCTTCTACTTTAATGTATTTACCCGCCCTTCTTTGGAGCTCAGTCATGCTCTCAGGGGGATGTTTTGCCAACGACATCTGAAAGTAGGTGTTCGTTGTTCCATTCTCCAGGGCTATCATAGCTACCTTGTTCTCCAGGTCTGGGACGTTCAATGTCTCCTTGGTGAAACGCTTAAGATAATCCCTCAGGTTCTCATTCTTCCCTTGTTTCACTTGCATGAGAGATGCAGAGCTTTTTTCATTGACTTTTCCACTAACAAACTGATTGATGAAAGCAGTGCTCAACTCCTTCGAGGAGCCAATTGAGTTTGCAGGCAACCGGCTATACCATCTTTGAGCCATGCCTGCCAGGGTTTGAGGGAACGCCTTACACTTAAGAGCGTCGCTGGCGGGTTGTAACAACAACGCGTTTGAGAACGTCCTGACATGATTCGAGGGATCACCCGTTCCATCGTATGGTTTTATCGTGGGCATCTTAAATTTTCGGGAAACACGAGCATTCATCACCTCCTCAGTGAACGGGGGTATGGGATCGTCAGGGTCTCCGAGCGGCATCAGGTCTTTGGGATCACCCCTGGGGGTTTCCACCCTTGTAGCTCCTCTAGTTGGGGCATCAACCCTTCTTTGTCTCCTTGAAGATCTTTCCAAATCAATAAAGGGAATCTCCCTCGAAGTTGGAGGGGGCCTATTCTGATTCTGCCTTGCTTTCTCCCTGGCTATATCGTCCTTCAGCCTTTGGATCTCAGCCTCATGGGCCTTGATTCTCTCAGTGGCTGTTTGAGGAGGTCCATCATGGATTCTTCGAGTCCTTCCCAAAGGCTCCTTGCATGCACGTCGCCTCCTCGGGGCTTCATCACGATCATCGTCCTCAGACGAGGAATCATCAGTGTAAGGTCCGGAGTAATCATAATACCCTTGCTCAGGAGGGGCTAAACCCCTAGCATAGGGAGGCTAATACAACTCAGGTATCTGTAGAGCGTGACCACTTGGTCCAGGATCCCTACAATTTGGAGGGTAGTTAGGCAATCCGTATAACGGATCGGTAATCACGGGGAGTGTAGTGGTGAAGATCTGAACTCCTGAGAGTGGGGGACGGCTATTTAATGGTGAGACCACCATCTGAAGCTGATTGGTCTCACGTCCCGGATGGACGTCCACTGGTAAGGTTCTCTCAACATGGAGATTCGTCCCTATGGGTTAAGAAACTTGAGGCTGCGTGGTTGTCTCTATTAATGGGGGTACATACCCTTGCTCCGTAACAACGGGTGGAGCGGTGGAGATGGCTGGTGGATCAGAAGTAACAGGAACGTTCTCGGTTGTCGTTCTTCGTGTGTTAACCATGGTTGATGTTATCTTCCCACAGACGGCGCCAAATGTTGTGGAATAAAAAGTAGGGTTATCAAAGTGCGGCTAGGGTTCGAGCGCTTCGTGCTTTAATGGCTGCGCTTGCGTTATCGTGACCTAATTCGGGTCCTCACAAGATGCCTATGTATCTCAGAGTTGAGAATCAATCCAAGACGTAGTTCTAGGTGATGGTGCTCTCGAGGCTATGGCGGCGAGAGCTCACCTAGGACGTAGTGGCTTGTATGTCCTTATTCGAGGATTAAGCCAAAACATGGTGGGTAACGTATGGAGCTGTGTCCAAAACGTAGTTCTGAGATGAGGGGTCTGGCCCTTTATATAGGCTGTAGGAGCCTTAGAATCGTAATAGGGTTTGGAGACTTGGTGGACAAGTCACCGTTATTGAGGAAGGTTCTGACTCCTTCCTTATAGGAATTAGTTTCCATGTTGAATTAGGTGCCTTGGAGGCTACACAATATCCCTGGGATATTCTAGAACGTTCCTGGTTTCTAGAACATTCCCGATTTGTGGATTAGGCCCATGTTAGAAACAAGCTTATATCGGGCGTCCCCGGTTTGGGCTGTTCTTTTGGGTTTAGTCATTAACTACGAATTTAATGCCCAACTAGGGTTTCGGGCCTTATTTACGAGCCAATACTATATTAATTATGTCTTTATGGATTATTTTTCACCCATATCACATGGGATTCACAGATGCCAACTTCATTGAAAGGAACTGCAAAAATATAAAATGGATTTCTTGATTAATAATGTACACTTCCACTCATGCATTAGAAACTAGTACCAAGAACATAATAAAACTGTGACAATGTATATATCAAGAATGTAGAGTAAGTAATCAAGCTAAGGCATGCAACTTCTCTACAATATAATGATTAGGTGAAACAGAGTTGAAGGGTAAATTTTTCATTACCTCCACTTGATTTTGTAGGGACTGGACATAGTTGATAATTTCATCCAACATAAGGGATTTGCCTGTCACCTAGTTTCAGTTATAGGCACATGAAGCTGTTAGATTTACCCATATAAATACCATTTATACACACACCCCCACATAGCAACAGCAGTAATATAACATCCATTCTCTTATTCCTGCAACACCAACGCTCGATCTGCTTCAGTCCCCTTATTCCTCCCTCTCCCTTCTCTTCATCCCATCCACCTCTGCTGCCTCCGTTAGCACCACCTGCATTCACCATAACCTGCCATTGCCCCTCATCTTCATTCATAAACACAACCTGTAATTCCACCAAATCAACTTCACTGCAACATCTCCTCCCTCAAATCTCACCTCCTCTGTCCTTCCAAAACCCACTCAACCTCGTCCCTCTCTCATCTCCACACTCTCTGTAGAACCACTGCAAAACCAACAACATCAGTCTCCATTCATCCTCCTAAACCGCACACCACGCCTCCACCATTACTTCAATTCTTCTCCTCCGCCGCCCCTTTCATTCAACCTTTGTTCCCTCCACTGCCTCACCATCGAACCTCCCCTCCCCCGAAACCCATCTACACAAAAACCGTGCCATTGCAATCTGCTACTCAACAACATCTACGAACATCACCAATTCCTGCCTCGCAGCCACCATTCCATCCCCCATCTCCCACCACTCGGTTTCAACACCCACATCAACCACTTCAATCTCTGCAACACCCTGTTCATCCCTACCGAACCCCTGCAAACTCTCCTCTTTATTCCTCTTACAACCCACCTCCGTTTCCAACCAGCACCACCTTCTCTCCTACCTCCCATCTCCTCTCCCACCACACCTGCAGCTGTCGCAGCTCACCACGCCAGCATCGAACCTTCTTCGTCTCTGCCAACAACCCCCCTTCACCATCTCCCCTTCAACCCTCATCAACACCATCCCACCAGTTCTCCTCTTCCAAACTACCTCCATCAATCACCTCTCCTCCTCCACCCATATCCCCCGAACCGAGATCCAAACTAAAAATAAGAATTCAAACTAACTTGAACTTAAACCCAAGAAACTTTGTATCCAAAGAATGCTCAAATAGAAGAGCACTCCAATTCATAGTATCTTCAAAGTATGAAAAAAGACATGGAGATGAACCAAGTTGGAAGATAAACAATCTCTAGATTTAGGGTTCATGTTATGTATTTGTGTTAGGCGGCTGTTTCTATTATTTAGAGATAAAGGGTCGGGAAAGTGAAAGGTTAACTAAGGGGAAAGTGAAATAAAGGTGGGAATTGAAATGTTGACAAGGGGGGAAATGAAATGTTGATAAGGGGGGATATGAATTAAAAGAGGGAACTAAAATTTGGACAAGGAAATTTTTCGAGATTTATAGAATTTTAATAAGTTATATATATATATATACATATATATATAGGTAAATTTGTAAAATAAATGTTATATTATTTGTTAAATTTATATATATATATTTATTTATTTATTTTAGTTATGTCTAAAAGTAATTAAAAAGTAAAAAATACATTTTGTACGATCTATTAATAGATACTCATAAAATAACGATCTATTAATAAATGAATTTTAATGATTTTTTCGACGATCGAACCGTATAGATGTTAGTAGATACTCCTTTTAGTGTATGGAAAAAATAATCAAAAATAAAAAGGTCATGTTGTACGAGATTTTAACAAAAACGTAGTAAAAGTACTGCTTCCTATAACGGGGCACGATCTAGGTTACTTGAATACTTTTTTTGAATGATTTCTTTGACGATCGAACCGTACGAAATTTAATAAACACTCATTTTAGTGTTGGAAAAAAATAATCGAAAAATAAAAAGGCCAGGTTGTACGAGATTTTAACAAAATTTAGTAAAAGTGCAGCTTCCTATAACGAGGCACGATCCAGGTTCACTGAATAATTTTTTGAATGATTTCTTCGATGATCGAACTGTATGAATGTTAATAAACACTCATTTCAGTGTTAGGAAAAAATAATCGAAAAATAAAAACGCCAGGTTGTACGAGATTTTAACAAAATGTAGTAAAAGTGCTGCTTCCTATAATGGGGCACGATCCAGGTTCACTGAATAATTTTTTGAATGATTTCTTCGACGATCAAACCGTACGAATGTTAATAAACACTCATTTTAGTGTTGGGAAAAAATAATCGAAAAATAAAAAGGCCACATTGTACGAGATCTAAACAAAAACGTAGTAAAAGTGTTGCTTCCTATAACGGGGCATGATCCAGGTTCACTAAATAAGTTTTTTGAATGATTTCTTCGACGATCGAACCATAAAAAAGTTAATAAACACTCATTTTAGTGTTGGGAAAAAATAATCAAAAAATAAAAAGGCCACATTATATGAGATCTAAACAAAAACGTAGTAAAAGTGTTGCTTCCTATAACGGGGCACGATCCAGGTTCACTGAAAAAAAATTTTGAATGATTTCTTCGAAGATCGAACTGTACGAAAGTTAATAAACACTCATTTTAGTGTTGGGAAAAAATAATCGAAAAATAAAAAAGTCATATTGTACGAGATCTTAAAAAAAACGTAGTAAAAGTGTTGCTTCCTATAACTGAGCACGATCCAGGTTCACTGAATAAATTTTTTGAATAATTTCTTCGACGATCGAACCGTACGAAAATTAATAAACACTCATTTTAGTGTTGGAAAAAAATAATCAAAAAATAAAAAGGTCCAATTGTATGAGATTTTAACAAAAACGCAGTAAAAGTGCTGCTTCCTATAACGAGGCACGATCCAGATTCACTGAATAATTTTTTTGAATGATTTCTTCGATGATCCAACCATACAGATGTTAATAAAAAATCATTTTAGTGTTGTAAAAAAATAATCGAAAAATAAAAAGGTCGGGTTGTACTAGATTTTAGCAAAAACAAAAACATTGTAATGATATAGATTCCGATAAATATTATTCTTGAAGATCAAAGTCCAATTCGAAGATGTTATTGAATTCAAATTTTGACGCTCCGATAGTTGAATCGAAGCTCTCAATGAACCCTACGTGTTTTTGACAACAGATGTGTGCTGGTGATTTCAATTTTTTTCTAAAATTCGATTTATGTTCGAAATTATTATGATTAAAAATAAAAAAAATTGCAAAAAGTGTTTGCTGTGAAATCTGAAGATGCCATGTCGTAGATCTTGTTTTTCTGGTCAATTTCATATATCATGAGTTGGATTTTGAGTTCCATAACATATAGAAATTGGAGATTGATTATAGTGTTCTTCCTGTTCTTGGTGTTCTTGGAATGAAAGCTTGAAGATGGAGATGAATAGTATTGTTTTGATCATGTTTTGGTAAAAAGGTACAAAAGGAAATGTTTTTAACCTTTTCACCTTTTAACTTATTTACTTCTAATTACTAAATTACCTTTTATTTAAAAAGGTAAATTATTTATTTACTTTTCATAATTGTTTTTATTTTGATTATTTATTTTAAATCCAAAATTTAGTTATAAAAATGCAGAAAAGTTATATTCTAAAATTGTCATTCTAACAATACTTTTTACGAAGTATTGTCTATGCTTCATTCACATAATATTTCTAAAAAATGTTGGGTGTTGGTTCACTGTCACACAACACTATGGATAACATATTGTATGACTGCTACTTAGACAACAGACCTAAAACCACTTGTCTGAATACAACAACGTTTTTCGGGATATTGTGCTGGAGGCATTCACATAACACTTATTTTCTAACGCTTGTCTAATTTTAAAAATACTTATGCATTTACACAACACCCGTCAAGAAATGCTTTTCTGGTAAGATTTATCACACAACGGTTGTGTGAATGTCGGATTACACAATACTTTCTCCAGTAGGAAAATAACAGTTGTGTGATCATTTCGGGCAACACTTTTTTTGATGGATGTTGTCTCATACGTGTCGTCTATTGCCAAATTTCTTGTAGTGATATGTTCATTCCGAATTCCTCAAAATTCAATATATCTAATAAAGGGGGTTGAATCCCAAAGGGTTTATATTAAAAATAAAAAATAAAAAATTTAATATATCTAAAACCCAATCGTTAAACTCCAAAAGGAAAACAGATAAAAAAACATTAACACATACTTATTTGGTTCTATATTTTTACTATATAATAATCTAGTTTTATAGTAGAACCGAACTTTAAGAAATAATATATGTATTAAGCATCTACTGTAGAATCAAGAAAATATTCAATATTAAAATTAAAGAAAATTAACAAAATTCTTATTTGGTTATATTGTTTAGCTATATAACAATTTGGTTTTACAATAGAACCGAACTTTAAAAAACATTATATGCATCAAGCATTTATTGTAGTATCAAAAATTATGTTGCATTAAAATTAATAAAATCAACTAAATACTTCTTTAGTTTTATAGTAAAAATAAAAGTGTGTTTTTTTCAGTTATTAATTTCTATTCAAGAATAACAAATAATATATTAACAAATTTGATTCTGCATTAGAATCAACTATAGGAGCCAAAAACATTAAGAACAGGTTGTAACTAGCTGTTTTTTTTTGCTAAACGGTAATTCGTTATTGTAACCAAACCTGAGTCTTTTTAAAGTTTCTGAAAATTGATGTTGTTGTAGCCAAACCTGAGTCTTTTTAAAGTTTCTGAAAATTGATGGGAAATTCAATTCTGATGAATATGTTGAGAAGGTCAATAATGTATTTTGAAGCACCCTTGCTACATTGGGTGTTTCGGATGACAATAAAGGCAAAAGTGAGGATGGCAACTAGAGTTACAAGGATGAACCGTGGAACTATAATCAAGCTTAATTAAATTAAGCGCCAGGATCAATTGCAAATTGCAATTTACAATATTAATAGCTAACTACACAGGTATTTCATACATACTTTTATAGGTGCAATCTAGTTATTTATCACCTAAAAAGGCAACAATATATTTTACTAATTTAGAATTAGTAATTCTTGAGGTTAAAGGATACATAAAGCTTAGACTAATCAATATATATATATAAAGGAGGATAGCGGGAGTTTAAGTGGCGCTCTAATATCGTTTCAATCGATTTTTCTAATTTTCTAGAATTTTAAACACTAATAAATATGAAAATATCAATTAGTATATTAGAAATAGAATAGGTGTTCGAATTTATAAAGAAGAAGAGTTCGAATTTATAGGGAAGACATATGATTAGAAGTTCTATTGGAAGGATAATAAGTATTTATAAGACATACGATTAAAAGTTCGGAGTTCGAATTTATAGAGAATAAGAGTTTGAATTTATTGAAAAAATATATAAATAAAAGTTCTACTATAACTAGAATAGGTGTTTGAATATATAGAGCAGACATATAATTAAATATTTTATAGAAAGTACGATCTTCTTAAATTATATATTTTTTATATAAGTTAATTGTACTTATATTAGGAAAATTTATTCATAAATCAAATACTATTGTCATGAAAAAAGTCACCGTATTTAAAAAGAAAAGAATTGATGTCTTAACATAATAAAAGAACAATGAGTAAAAGAACAATCTCATGCAGTCTTTATAATATATGTTAAAAAGTTGGGATTTCGGTTTTAACGAGAGAGCGGCTCAATCGAAAGAATTGTATTTTGATTCATTAGAGAAGATTATTTAATTATTAAAATTTAATATTAATATTATAATATAACGTAAATGTATTGAATTTTTTTAAAAATATTGTAACGCCGCCGCGAAGCGCGGCTTTATCAACTAGTTATATGCTAATGTTGTGTGCAGAGATTGTTAAAATATAGAAAATGCTTGCAAAATAGTTCAATGTTACTACATACGGATAAAAAAGTACAATAAGAGAATTTGTAGAAATACTTGGCCAGCGCAAACAAAGATCAAGGCTGGCTTAGTCTAGAAATAATGCTTTGCCACGGGACAAACATTAAATCTTGCATACACTAACACATGGTTGCTATGATATGTGAGAAGCACAACTAAGCAGTATCACATGTTGACCACAAACCAAACAGACGAGAAGAAAATGGCTTGGTCATCACTTAAGTGAATTACTAGAGTAAACTTGTACTATGGTAAACTGTTACAAGAATATAAACCAAGTCAAACACATATGCACTTCTAGATACATCATAAACATATAAAAGACAAACATATAAATTCCAAAATAAAGGGTTTGATAATGGAATACGATTAGGATGAAGCCATGTCAAGGAAATTAGTAACACTCTCACTTTGTTCCAGCAATCAAGAGCACAAAATAGGGATTCAAAAGTCTACCCCTACATTGAGAAAAAAGAACAATTGTTTAACTAAAGCTTCACATAACGAATTACTAGAGAAACTTAACCCATGCATTATACAGTCCAATTCATTCCACAAGCTACCGATCGCCTTCACTTCAACCACATTAATCAAGTATCAGATATCATATAAATGTAGGACGAGTTTGAAACCTTCAGATACATACTTATCCCTGAAAAGGGAAAAATAAACTAAATAAAAACTTAGGTCATAAATAGAAGGCACAAATTGTAATATTGTATTACGATGAAGTAGGGAGCTATTAATAGTAGCAGAGACCATGAAAGATTGACAGAGAAACATGGATGATTCAGCTATTATGTTGTGCAACAAACTAGAAACTTGGTCACCCGGGCATAACAACATAAAAAAAATTGACTTGTACAAAATGTGCAAGAGGACAACAGCTTGAAAAACCTGTCACTGCCAGATTAAATTGTGCAACTTTGGCATCCTTAGTAAATTTCCTCTTGAAAGAACAAAAAAGAATTTTCATTTGTCCTGGTTTCAGGCCATCAACCATAGATGGAATGGACCTTTGGAGATCTGCCATCGAAAACAGTATAAGCTCCTTCTTTACAAACTCACTATACTTAATTTGTTTCTCTGTTTGATCTAAGAAAGTACCAGGCACGAATAAGAGAATATGAAGGACTTTATTAAATGATCATAATAAAAATCAAAAATCACTTAAAAATTGGGGAACTAACCTCAAAATGCCTTAACGAGTTCTTTCTTGTCTCAATCTTTTTCTTACTAGAGGCAAGCTCTATTGTATCACCATCATCGCAACCCATATAAAATTTTTCTTGTGTGTTCCAAGGTCGCTAAAGTATTGCTATGCTTCCGTCCCATCGCTAGTTCCCTGCCCATCATCAAAGAAGCCATTAAACTATCATCGCCTTTTTTACATTCTAACTAAAACAAGCAAACCTTGTAGTATTTTATTGTACTATTTTTGATTTTACAACAGAACCAAAAAATTTAATAATACATAAGTTGTAAATAGAATTTTGGAACTAAAAGGTTCTATAGTAGAACCAAAACAGCAACACAAAATAACGTAAAAATAACTTAAAATTTAAAAAATTCTATAGTAGAATAAAAAAATGCAAGAGAGAATTATCATTGCAACTAACTTTGTATAAACAGTTGTGACTGTATAATAGAAACAAAAAAATTCAGTAAAAGTTGCAAATATAACAACAAATCTTAGATACTATAAAACAACAACAAAACAATAGAGCTTCATTAACACTGCCACAATATTATAGGAGAAGCTTTGTTTCAATATTAGATGTAATACTCATTGAATAAGAACTACTATAACTATACAAATTAGCTCAACTATTTTGATTCTATGACATAACCAAATAAAATACGTAATTTAAAAAGTACTCCCTCCGTCCTTTCGGTTTCTTATCATTTCAAAATAGGGTGTCTGGCACGCATTTTAAGGTGGATTTTAAGGATAGTTCCATAACTTATTTTTGAAATTTTCTTTTTTTGTATAAAAATAGAACAATCCTATTTTTATACAAAAAAAAGTTTAAAAATAAGTTATGGAACTATCCTTAAAATTCATCTTAAAATGCGTGCTAGAAAGCGGCAAAAAAAGTGTAAAGAAATGGATAGGACGGACGGAGTATATACTATGCAATCAGAACTTCTTCCCATGGAACTAATTTGATTCTACAGTGGAACCAAAACTATAACACAAAATTACATAAAAACTACATAATAAAACTACATGCTTAAGAAAATTATTGTTTCGATTCTACAATAGAACCAACAAAAATGCATAAGTTATACTGTAAATAACAAAATTGTCAAAATCGAAGAGGAAACTAGTAATAACAAATCGAATTGCAAAACTACAAATAATTCAACAAAAAACAGCTACAATGAACCGTAAATTACAACTAAAAGAATCAAAACTACACAAAATTGAATCTCATACTGTGAACACTTATTTGGATATAGAATCATCAAAATTGAAATAACAAAATCGAAATAGAACCTGATGAGAACTAAATATCAATAAAATTGTAAACTTGAGCTTGAATTGATGAACACTGATCTTGATTCTAGGAACAAAAATACTTAATTTCAAGAAGACGCATCTCGTAGTGGTTGTAATTACAAGGGAGCGATATACGGGAAAGATAAACGACGAGAGAGATTTAGAGAGTGAAAGTGAGTGTATAACCTATACACACAAAACTAATGTAACGACTATTGTACTAAGATTTTTAGTTTTAATTAAGATTTAATTTTATCCAATGGATGTGATTAGATTCAATAGCCCAGATTGAGTCTCTATTGGACTCCATATAAAATGGGTCTCCATAAAACAATGGCCTTCATAAAATTACTGGATTCTATAAGCTGGCAATATTTGGAGGCAAATTCTCACAACCAGGCTAATATTTTCAAGGTAACATCCAAATTAGAATTAATATTGTGATCCCCATATAATATTCTCACCAATTACATTTTTTTTGTGTTTAGAGATATGGCTCCTTTAAAAGAATTGGTGGAATCTCAAGCTCTAGTGAAGCTCTTAACCGAAATGGAGTTTCCATTTCTCAAAGTCTCAGGACATTTTTGTGGATGGACAGACACAAGTATTGGAATGTTGCTTTTCAAAATTTGGGTTTATGGTTTAAATTTTAAGGGATTTGCTTATTTTTTGCTGGGTATATTTACTAAGGGGGTGTTCGGGGAACTTTTTTCCAGAATAAGTAACTTATTTTAAGATAAAGTTAGAGATTCCTAACTTTTTTCTGAAAATGGTTAACTTTTTTTTTTTGCAACTTATAGAATCTGAAACATACATTAAATACTTGTAATAAAAATTATCAAAATATGAAATTTTTACCCAAAAATAAGTCCATAAGGACTTAAATAAAACTGAGCCAAACAGGCTCTAAATTTCCAATCTGATTATATCTTTTTTGTGTCATACATTCTCATAACTAGTTCTTATTGTTTGTTTTTACATAATACCAATAATTTTGTATAATTTAATGAAGTTAATTTAGTGTTCAAAAATGTGTGTCATGAAGTTTCAAGTTTTTTTTGATAACAAGGGTTGGTTGGTTCTCTATTTATGCCAGGGATGAAATGTTTTTTGAATTTTAAAGAAATGAGTTTATAACTGTATGCTAGGAACACCGTCATCATTTTTGCACAATTGGTTTTCAAACATTGCTTTAATGGCTTAAATTCTTTGTTTTTGGAGCATGTTAATTTATTTTCTTCTATTAAAATATCAAAAGGTATAGTTATTTTCTTAGATTTTTTAAATTGAGTGTATGTACTTGCTAGCAATTATTTTCATTCTGAATTTGCTATTATAATTTTTTCAGGTGTCAACCATGTTTGTGTTTTGTTGTTGTCACTACTCGTTATGATGGTGGTAGCAGTGATAAGACGGGGGGCGGGTAACAGTAGGAGGGGACGTGGAAGTGGCAGAGCAACTGCTATCGGAGAAAGTAGGTGTGGAAGGGGTGGAGGGTCTACCAGCTAGGGAACTAGCCGAGCAGGGTTGCGGGAAGTGGTAGCGACGATGATGGCTATAGCCCCTTGACTTATTATTTTGAGAGATCAGACAGACCTGTATCTTGTGGTGACTTCCACAAAATGCCCAAAGATGGTGAACCAAAGAAGGGAATCGTGGAGTTTACTGACAAATAGTATGCCTTCTTTATTAAAAGACTTTTCATTCCATTTCTTATTTGAATTTAAGCCAAATAAGTACAGGTTTGGAAAAATACATTGCGCCTTTTCAAAATAGTATAGGGTACACTAATGGTTGGAACTTTGATTCACATAAGAGTTCTTAAATCTAAGATGTAGAATTATATAGCTTAACTGATTAACGGGCTAAGAGAATCGGTCCTTGACACATAAAACTCATGAGATATAATAAGTATAATATTACTTGAAGACCCAGCATAAGTAACACTTGATTAACCTTACAATTTTCAGATGCATTCCTTTTTTAATACTTGTTCATACCAACCATATTGTTCTTTTTGTATCCACATTAAGTAATGCTTTGACTACTCCTTGCATTCTGCAAGTTTCTGGTCACATTGTTCTTGCAAATATTCAATAGCTTTACTATCCTAGGAGTGCAATTTATTAATTCATTCTCACAAACATAGATAAAAAACAGGGTTGGATACGCACTTTAACATTTTCAAGGTTCATACTTTCAAGCTTCTCCATCCCATACTTTCTCTGAATGTCATTAATCGCCTAATTTTGCTCCACTGGAAATTGTCTGTATAATAAAAAGGAATCCCCTGAAGCATTTATGATGAAGATAGAGGGCTTAATCTTCAGGGCATGTGAAACTCTTTTGTATTTAAATCTGATTTTTATATAACTGATGAGTATTGCATTTTTTGTAGCATAAATAGCAATACTCAGAAAAAGACGTTGAAAGCGATTGTGAGATCTTATTATCCTGTTTGGCCCGTGCATACTGTTGGTAAACCCCGTTCTGCTTTTTTCAACAACACTTTTTATTCTAATGTGCTCCAAACGTTTGAGGTAACATGTGTAGCACATCATTGTTTTAATATATATCACTTACAGGATATATTTATTATTATGTTTAGTGACAATTTTTTATGTTATTTTTTGGCTGACAGAAATATAATGACTGAGCAAGGAGTTAGTCCTGGAGAGGCACGCTATAAAATAAAGGAACACTTGAAAAACAATTTAAAAAATTTGTTATACCACGAGAAGGATAATGCTGATAAGAGGGTAAGTAAGGCTCCAGCTGGAACCACACGCCGAGATGTTAGGCCTCTACACTTGAACAGAACTATATGGGATTCAGTTTGCGATTGTTAGGATACCCAAAAATTTAAAGCTATGTCTGCACAAAATAAAGAGAATCGATCACATGGTGGTAAGATTGTCCACACAATGGGGGCAAAGCCCTACATCATTTTCAGAAAGATAATAATTACATTTATGTCAAACTTGTTTCCTATCATACGTGCTGATAAGATGTTAACTGAATTCAAATATGAAACAAAATACGAAATGAATAGCCTATTGTGAGAAATTATATACGTGAACCTTTTTTCGGCACTGTTGTTCAGATTAATAATGCTTTGTTTCGGGCGCCTATACGTCTTAGTTTGTTTCAAATGTCTTGTTTTGTTTTAGACACAACTTGGTGCCAGTTACATAGCCTTTAAACTGATGCAGTACATTTTACGAATAGTTATAGATATGTTTAGGCATTATATTAATCAAAAACTTTTAATCCTCTAAAAGTGGTTATAACACCTTTAGGTGCAAAGTAAGATTTGTTTACTATTTATTTCTAGTGTCTGTGCGTGTGTATTAGTATATTACAATTTGTGATGACTTTTCCCACTTTACATCATTTTACAGGAGCTCGAGGGTGAGAAAGAACGTCAGTTAACACTTGTTGAGTTTTATGAGGCTACCCATGAGAAAAAAGGAGATGCTAAGTGCACCTTTTGGACAAAGGAGTCGGATATGAGGGTAAGCTGTGATGCTCGGACTCTCCGTAAGACCCAGCCATACCCGTGTCCATAGGACATGACGCTGACACGGACACTGGGATCCGGATCTGATCCTCTATGTGAAAATGGATAGTTTATCTTCGACAACTGAACTTAACTTCGACAACTGAACATATACATTTTGAACTTTTGAAATTGCATCGGTTACATATTTATTTATTCATATAGCAAATATAATTTTTAGCTTTTTTCCCAAAAGTTTATTTGTTATCTTTACATTAAACAGACATTTATTATATAACAAGTATCATATTAAATTAAAAACAATAACTACCGTGTCCAAATCCAAGTGTCGAATCCTTATAAAACATGTCCCCGGATCTTTGGTTTTGGAGTTCAGAGAATCTGACACTCCGATTTCTGTCAGTGTCGAATCCTCCTAAAAGAGTCCGAGAATCATAGAGGGTAAGTGTTTCTTATTCTGTCTAAATTAGTTTTTTTCAGATTTTTTTTACGCTATTGGAATAATTATCTTCAGAATGTTTATCTTCATGTCTAGGACCTACTGGTAAATTCATGGGAGGAGTATAGGCAGAGTTTGATTGATAAGGGTGAGGTGGGCAACGAGGGTGAGGCACACACCTTTCCCCCTCTATCCCCGAGTAAACGCAGACGAGTGGAGGTAGAGGTGGTTTGTAGAGCTACAAAAGGGCCTAAATCGAGTTTTCATGGAAGGTCGCTCGACATTTTCTAAAATTCTTGGTCCTGATGCATCTTCCTTGAGCCAGCATTTAAAACCTCAAAAGGAGTCTGCACGCCTTGCAGATGAGCTCCTCCAACATGCAATTGGTGATGTTGCTTGCATCGTTCATGAGCTAGATGTGAGATATAATGATAGTAACACTTTTGTGCCTCGTTCGGAGCTTGATCAAGAGATTCAGAAACTGGCAAAATTATACTTTCCTAAAGATGATGTACACACTACTGGAAAAACACCCTACAACATCGGTTTTTGGCCGATGTTAAAAGTGTTTCGAAACCGATGTCTTTGCAGGTGTAGAGAATGGGGGGACTTTAACATCGATTCGTGACCGACGTCGAAGATGTCTATAGACATCGGTGAGATGGTAAGATGCTTGACAAATTTGGGAAGACGATCAACGAGGTATTTATTAATTCTTTTATCTATGTCTTGTGCGATATTACACATTCTAGTTACTTTTACACAATCTATATCAAAATTTCTTTGTTATTGCTGACATGTTAAAACTGTAGATTACTCAAAAATGAAACTTAGTTTGTAGAATAATATACAATATTATATAAATGTATATAATTAACAAAAAATAACAAAACTCACTTTGTAAATATTATTAAAAGAAATTTGTACTTGTAACAATGATACATCAGGATAAGAAGAAATAGGGTAAGTTAGATTGTGGTGGCGTTTCTTTAGACTTCTCTAGTATTTCCGTGAAATACTTTAATGAGCTGAGTTGAATAATTAATTACACTACTAGAAAATGTGGATTAGACATCACACCTTTTACATCGGTTTGAAAAGCCACCGTTGTTAAAAATGTTTTTAACATCACTTTTTTTAAAAGCGATGTTAAACTGATTTCTGGACATCGCTTGCTAAAATAACCAATGTCTAAATGATTGTTGAAAAAATAAAAAAACACGCGCCTCAGATTTTCCCCCCAATTTCTGTTAAACATTTCCCCCCTTACAAAATTTTCATTCCCCCGCCTAAGTAACATTCCCCCTAATTACATTTGCCCTATCATTTCCCCCTTCTCATATCACACAGCTGTCTCTCATCTCTCTCTCTCTCTCTCTCTCTCTCTCTCTCTCTCTCTCTCTCTCTCTCTCTCTCTCTCTCTCTCTTTCATCTCTCTCTCACTCATCTCTCTCTCACACTCTCAACACTCTCATCACTACTCGACCCTCTCTCTCTGTCTCTCTCACCCGCATCCCTCACTTTTCTGTCTCGAACCCTAATTACGATTTCTCTAAATCTTTCTCACGCTCATCTGTCTCATACTCGAATCCGCTCTCTCTCACTGCTCAAAGCTCAAATCCGCTCGAAATCGATTTGTTCAAAGCTTGAATTAGTTCGATTTGTAAGTGGGTAAGCCTGATTTTGTAATAAAAGTTGGATTAGTTCGATTTCATTGTAAATTGGGGCTTTTAAATCGAAACCCTAAGTTTTTAATTAGTTTCTTTTTGTTTTTAATACAGGAGCATTACTTACAAGAAATATTTGTTTGGGTAAGCATTAATTATTTTGATTCACTAATTTTTATTTTGTTTTTTATACAGGAGCATTGTTTGAAGGAGCTCTACCGCCATTTCTATACATGAGATTTGTAAGTGAAGATTGTTGCCGGTTTACTTTATAAGTCGAAGGCGTTATTGGCGATTTTGACATATCTTCAAGGTCAGTTGCCATTTCTATTGCTATTTTCTATTGTTAGCCAGTTTCCAGTTAACTAGTTGGGTGTTTATTGTTTATCTATGTATAACAAAAACTAGAGGTTAATTGATTGAAGTAAAAAGAAATGTCCTGTGTCCCTTGTAATTAGGACAAATAAAATTATTTATTTAATCAAGTTTATTAACCAGTTTAGGTGAGTTTATTGTTAAATTGTAGAGGTGATACTGTATTTTTGCTAATTTGGAATGCTGAAGATATCTTTTAGTGTCAATCTTAGTGTTGTTGCCTACTTGTGAGGATATTAAGATCTTTAAACTGATTCTTTTAATGCAGGTGGGTAGATAGAAGTATTTTCTATGTGTCGTTACAAGACTGTCTCTCGATATCTGAAACATGGAGCATTGAACAAATGGCACCAAAGTTCTTATCGGTCTTGCAGTTTGTTAATTACGGACCAGTGGTATCTCCAACTGTAATTACTTGATGTAGTTTATCTTATCTTCTGTGTGACATACCACAAGAAGCACTAGGTGATACAATGCAAGCCCAGGTAATTTTACTGGTAACTTGATCTGTCTAATCTTAATAAATGCGAGAAGATGTATGCCTTGCATTTGTTGTATGGTGCATTAACTTTTCATTTTTTATTGTTTCCCTCTGTCTCACCACATGCACAGACGCATGTATACATAATCTTGATATATTTTCTCTTCCGACAATGAGACCTGGATCATGTATGTAGGATGGAGTCCTTACAGATCTTCAAGAAACTAAAGATGCTATAATCGAGGCTTCTGATCTACCCTTTTCGATTCTTATTGTTGGAGTTGGTAATGCAGATTTTATACAAATGGAGGTATATTTGCTTTCCCTGATAAACGAGTTACATCGCATGAGAGAATGTCTTTAGCTATGTAGTAATGAGAAGATATAAATGTACTTTTCTACTGGAAATAAACAAAGTGAAATTTTTATTGCATATTGTTTTAGTTCAATAATAACCGTCTTCTGGCAGATTCTTGATGCTGATAATGGAGTCTGGCTGGCTGTCCGCATCCTCTCGCGTTCACTCTCGCATGCAAGTTTTCATGACCTCTCATGGGAATCAATTCCATACCTTGTTAAGCTTTTGTCTAATCCCCTTACCAAGTTCAATATTGCGGTAATCTTCACCAAATTGTAGAATTTATGTATAGACTTTAGTAGTTGGCTTGACGTCGACATGCCACGTAAGCCAATGACATGTCATCTGATGACTTTTATTATTGTGGGGTCCACGAATTTTATTACCTACCAATATATAGATGTGTAGGTAGTGAGTCTTTCTCCACCAACTTTTACCTATCAATCTTGACCAATGTTGTATTGGTAGGAAATTTTCTTTACTTACCAATAGCAAAGTTTTACCTACATTTACAATTGGTAGGTAAAAACCAAATTTCTTGTAGTGTATTGTAACCTAACAAATGAACAAAATGGTCAATTATATGTGACAGATTCCGCTGAACTTACTTGACAAAAGTAAATTATATAAAATTACATATATTTCATAGTCCCGTCACATTTGATAATTGCTAAATATGACCACCTCGATCATATATATAAATCGAGCGGGAATTTCTTAAAACAATGGCAGGAAATTCAATTTTTGGCAAAAATTTGAAGGTTCTTAGCAACAATTATTTGTGATAGATAATTTCATCACTTTTATAAAATGCTTAATGTGACGAATAAGTCGGTCAAATTTAATAATTAAATGTGACGGATTTATTAAATGTGATGACAAGAAATGTGACGGGTAGTTATCGGTCACAATTTAACTAAATGTGACGGAAAATTTATTAAAAGTGATTGATCATTGATATATGTGATGGATTTTTTCCGTCACAATTAACCTTCATCCTTGTAGTGATTTAAGGAATATATAGCGAAAAGATCATTCAATAGATGCTCAACTTGCAAGTAGGTCATTGAACTCGAAAATCTTTACAATTTAGTCATCAAACATAAAAAACTTTACATAAAAGACTTAAAACCATTATCTTAATTATTAATTTTTTATATCAAATTCATTTTTATTCTTATTACTAGCTACATACTAAAAGATTTTTAAAATAATAGAAACTTAATTATGCATTATTTTTTTAAATAATTTTCAAATTAATATAACTTAAAAATTAGTAATTTAATCAAATAATCAAAATAAGTATTTTAAATAAAAAGATAAAATAAAAAAATAATTTATTGACTTGATTGCAAGTTTTTTTAGTTGAATGACCCATTTGCAAGTTCGGTATGTGCTGAATAATATTTTAGCTATTAAACAGCTACCTCAGCATTCCACGTCACTTTTCCGATTGATTTTTAACTGTTCCTAACGGTGGTAACCTGATTGAAAGTTTTAAGTAGTTTTATGATTTGACTGCAAACTTTTTGAGTTGAATGATCTACTTGCAAGTTGAGCCTGAGTTGAGTGATCTTTTTGTCATTTAACTCGTTTTATAAATCCTAGATCGTTTTTGCGGTGACCAAGTACAGGAAACCGATGATGAACTAGTAGATCAAACCAACCACAAAATTGGATTGATAACATTTGATATGAATAGAAAGCAATTTGACTTCTAACTCATTGATAAGTGGATTTTATATCCACTTGGATCGCTTAAATTCGGCTTAAATTGATTGACTTGGCCTCAAGTTTATTGTAGTTTTGATGTGTTTTGCTTAGTTATGCAGACTTACAAGAATGTCGATTATGGGTGATGCTTCTGTCATGTTTGGAGGATTAATTTATTAAAATTCGGATTTTTCGGGAAGGTTGCGCAATCTACACTGTTTTGGCCATATCTGGAGTTCTAGAAGTCCGTTTTCAGCGATCTTACAGCTCACGCGAAGCTTGAGAGATTTTCTACAACCTGGGATAGATAGCAGGTGCAGGGGACGTGCTGGTCAAAATCGCGCGCGTGTTCTATGAGAAGCAAAGCAGAAAAATTACAGTTTTGCCCTTTTTCTAATTCTAATTATATTTTGGGCAGTTTTTGGTACCTTAATCGAATTCTAATTGTAATAGAAGGTAATTGCTTATTGGGCAAGACTTCTAGAGTCTATTTAAACACATCTTACCATGTAATTTGTATCAGATTTTATTGTAACGTAGAACTGCAAGAGAGAAAAGTGGAGAAGGATTCAAGCTCGGTGACAAGCAAAGATCTAGATCTACTTCATCTTTTGTATACTTTGGATTATAAATTTGTTCTCTCAACTCTTGTTTTTATTAATATTATTGTTTCTTTCTTTCATATCTTGTTAATTATCATGTTTTCATCAATTCCCATGACGATGAACGGTTCAATTATGGGCTAATCGTTGTCATGAGATTCTAATTGATTTATTTATGGAACTTAGTATCTTGATGCTGTAAAGATCTGTGTGTGATGTGAAATTGATATCCTCGTATGGTTATTCTTAATGCTTTTAGATGCGTAGCTAACATCTAAATTGAATTGTTAATCTCTTGTGAAGTGAAAGTGGATCTTGAGATTTAGAACTTGCCATGCTAGCATAGGTTCATAATTGTTTATCAATATGATTCGTGGAGTGAGATGAAAATACTTATACTACCCTATGTGATCTTAATGGATAACCTGTTCTTCAACCGTTATGTTTTCAAATTCTATAGACATATAGGGTCTAAGCATAATTGGTGTCTATTCATTTTCTATCTCTTTTGTGGATGTATGTTTAGTTTGGTATGCGTATGCTGACAGGTAGCGTATACTTGTTTCGTGTTATCCGATCAGATATCAAAACCTTTGCATATAGAGATTAAAGGCATCAGATCTAAGGGAAGTATTTAATGAAGTTAGGATCCCATGTTTATTCTCACATTAGTAATTCGATTTCAATCTCATTAGTTACTTTAATTCTTAGTTTAATATTTGCATCCTAGTTTAATTTAGATAATCAATCCCAAAATTGTTATTTTTCTTACCAGTGAATTAAGACCATACATTGTTGCATAGGCATATTTTCTGATTAAAACTTAACCAGATCTCTGCGGAACGAACTTAATTTATATTACTTGTGACTACGTGCGCTTGCGTAAGTTTGTGATAACAAGTTTTTGGCTTTGTACTATTACCTTCTTGATGGGTATTCAGGTTACAATCAGATTTGCATTGCTCCGGAAGATCAAGAGAAGACCACATTCACATGTCCTTTTGGCACCTTTGCTTTTCAACGTGTTTCTTTCGGACTTTGTGGTGCTCCCGCCACTTTTCAAAGGTGTATGATGGCTATTTTTTCAGACATGATTGGCTCGAATGTGGAGGTTTTTATGGATGACTTCTCAGTTTTTGGTACTTCATATGACGAGTGCTTGCACAATCTTGGCTTGGTATTGAAACGTTGTGTGGAGACTAACTTGGTGCTTAATTGGGAGAAGTGTCATTTTATGGTGCAAGAAGGAATTATTCTTGGGCACAAGGTATCTGTTAAGGGGCTTGAAGTGGATAAAGCTAAGGTGGAGACAATCGAAAATCTTCCTCCACCTATCTCTGTTAAAGGAATTCGCAGTTTTCTTGGTCATGCGGGGTTCTATCGGAGATTCATTCAAGACTTCTCGAAAATCTCTAAACCTTTGTGTACTTTGTTGGAGAAGGATGTTCCTTTCAAGTTTGATGATGAGTGCCTTGCAGCTTTTGAGCTCTTGAAGAAGAAGTTGACTACTACACCAGTCATTACCGTACCTAATTAGGAGGAACTATTTGAACTTATGTGTGATGCTAGTGACTATGCTGTTGGAGCTGTGCTTGGTCAAAGGAAGGATAAAATTTTTCATGTGGTTTACTATGCTAGTAAAACCCTCAATGATGCACAGCTAAACTACACTACTAAGGAGAAGGAGTTGCTAGCAGTTGTCTATTGTTTCGAGAAATTTAGGTCCTATTTGCTTGGTACGAAGGTGATTGTTTACACGGATCATGCTGCTATTCGATATCTCATGTCGAAAAAGGATTCAAAGCCTAGATTGATTCGTTGGGTGCTTCTTTTGCAAGAATTTGATGTGGAAATCAAGGATAGGGAAGGCACAGAAAATCAAGTAGCGGATCATCGCTCACGCTTAGAGGACCACGGTAAGGAATTGCATAACAAATCTCTTATTAATGAATCTTTTCCAGATGAGCAGCTTTTTGGAGTGCAAGATGAAGAGCCATGGTTTGCAGATTATGTGAACTATTTGGTTAGCAATATTATTCCTCCAGATCTTTCGAGTGCTCAAAAGTAGAAGTTTCTACATGATGTGAAGTGGTACCATTGGGATGAACCGTTTCTGTTTAGACAAGGAGCAGATCAGATGATCAGACGATGCATTCCGTATAGTGAGACGGAGGGTGTGTTGCGAGATTGCCACTCAACTGTTTATGGTGGTCATTATGGTGAAGAAAAGACAGCGACTCGTGTGCTTCAAGCAGGTTTCTATTGGCCTACCTTGTTTAAGGATGCTCATCAGTTCGTATTGAGATGTGATCATTGTCAAAGGGTTGGAAATATTTCTTGAAGGAACGAGATGCCTCTTAACATGCTTCTTGAGGTGGAGATCTTTGATGTTTGGGGGATTGACTTCATTGGACCTTTTGTTTCTTCATGCAATAATCAGTACATCTTGCTAGCTATGGATTACGTGTCTAAATGGGTCGAGGTTAAGGCATTGCCGACCAATGATGCGAAGGTGGTATTGAATTTCTTGCATAAGCAAATTTTTACGCGATTCGGAACTCCACGTGCTATAATAAGTGATGAGGGAACTCACTTTTGCAATCGCCAGTTTACTACTTTGATGGCAAAATACAATGTGACGCATCGTGTTGCCACTGCTTATCACCCTCAAACGAATGGCCAAGCTGAAGTTTCTAACATGGAGATCAAGAGAATTCTAGAGAAAGTGGTGAATCCGTCTCGTAAGGATTGGTCATTGAAGTTGGATGAAGCTGTGTGGGCATAGAGAACTGCCTACAAAACTCCTCTAGGTATGTCTCCGTTTCAGTTAGTTTATGGGAAAGCATGTCATTTGCCTGCAGAGTTGGAACATAAGGCATATTGGGCGTTGAAGAAATTGAATTTAGATATCACGGCTGCGGGTGCAAAACGGTTGCTTCAGTTGAATGAACTTGAGGAATTTCGTGAGCAAGCTTACGAAAATAACAAGATGTATAAGGAGAAGGTTAAGAGGTGGCATGATAAAAGGTTGGTACCAAAAGCATTTTTTCCAGGTCAACAGGTGTTGCTATTTAATTCTCGCCTCAAGCTTTTTCCGAGAAAACTCAAGTCGAGGTGGTCGGGTCCATTTATTGTTAAGACGATGTATCCAAATGGAGCTATTGAAATTTATGAAACAACAGCGGATCAAGCTTTTAAAGTGAATGGACAGCGGTTGAAGCATTATTATGGAGGGTCGTTTCAACGCGATAAGGTTTCCGCCGTTTTGGCGTCTACTTGATTCGAAAGAAGAACGTCAAGCTAATCACGTAAAAGGAGCGCTTCTTGGGAGGCAACCCAAGTATTGTGTATGTTGCTGTATACTTTTCTTTCAAAAAAATAAAATAAAATTAGTGTTAAAAAAAATGTCATTTGCGCAGGTTGCGCCTGCGTGACTCAGGTTGCGCCTGCGTTTCTGTGTATTGCGCAACTTGCGCCTGCGTAACGCACCTTGCGCCTGCCTTACTGCATTAAGCGCAGTTTGCGTTGAACGCGCGCAAGTTGCACAGAGTGCAGTGGTTGCCCGAAAATTCAGCTGTTTCCCCATATATATATAAAAAAAATTTCTTTCACCCCACATCTTTTCTCCTCTTTTATAACATCCTTACACTCAATCCTAAACCTATATCAATTCCAAAACCTCCCAAAACTCTTTTAAATTTCTACACCCAATTCTTTTCTAATTCTTTTTCTATTAATTCTTAATTCTATCCTACATCAAATTCATACCCATTCCAATTTCTCCTTTCCACAATCAAATTTATATTCATCCTATCACTCCATTATATATATACACCTATACATACAAACCCAATTCATTCTCTCCTTATCTACATCTCTAAAAATTCAAGTTCAAGAAGGATTCATGTTCAGGGGGAAGTTGTACAAGTTCACCTCTTTGATTCATAGTGGGTATATCTCTTCTCTAATTTTATTTTTACTATGAATTTGTGTTCTTGTGAATTGGGGGTTTTATATTAGTCTTGTTATTTGGGTGTTTGTGGTGTGATTTTTGCTTGGTGGTTGTTGGTGAAATTATTGTTGAGTGGGATTTTGATTATTATGGCTCCTAAGCGAATGAGGGGTAGTTCTAGTAGGGTGGAGAGATTTTCTTCTCCAGAGGTGGAGGTTGAGTATAATCGATTGTTGTCAAGGCCGGTGGCGAAGGAAAGGGGGTTTTTACCAACTCGTCATTATGGGTTGGTTGAGGTAATTAGTGAGTTACGTTGGGGTCAGATTTGTAAGGCGCCTACTCCAGTTCTGGTGAATGTGGTTAGGGAGTTTTATGCGAATGCTAAAGATGAGCAGAATGGTATGTGTATGGTTCGTGGTAAACGGGTGGATTACAGGTCAGATGCTATTCGTCCAATTTTGGGACAACCACCTAAACTTGTGGGGGATGAAAATTGGGCACTAAAGACTAGTGATGATGTGGATATGGAGGCGATTGTTCGTGAACTTTGTGTTCCCGGTACAAGTTGGAAGTATAAATTGGGAACTAATGAGCCACTTTCTTTTCCGTCTTCTGCAATGAATAAGTTTGCACGAGCATGGTATCATTTTCTTTGTGCCAATATTATGCCTACTGCTCATACGGGTGAGGTCACAGCTGACAGAGCGATTATTCTTTGGGGCATTCTGAAGGGAAAATACATTGATGTTGCCTATATTGTTCATCAGAATATTCGCAGGTGTTTAAGGTCTAGTGCACTGTCATCGATGCCCTATGCTTCTATATAGTTGGGTTGTGTATGGTTAGTGGTGTTACACGGGGTGCGGATGAGGAGTTGCAGTCACCTTTGGCTTCCATTGTTGACGTGTCTATTGATCGGATGCCAGAATGGCAAGGCGGAATCCCACATCCTAGGGGGCTCGGATATGATGTTAGTGGTGCTGGTACTAGTGGTCAGGGAGCGGGCGCTCCGCCACGGGTTTCGAGAGTACCAAGGGTTTTGGATGCTCACTTTAGACGGTTGTTTAGGCGTATGGATGCTATACATGCTAGTAACCGGGAGTATGCTGAGGATTTGGCTACAGCTTTGAGAGATGCGGGTATTCAGGCCCGGTGGCCCGTCTATGGAGCTCGTACACCTTATCCACCGCCAGATACTAATTCATCCGAGGATGAGGACGAGTAGGTACGTTTTCCGCTATCCCTCGTATTTACTTCCATTCAATGCGGACATTGAATATTTTAAATTTGGGGGTGGTTTGAGGGATTAGTAGTTGTATTATGTGTTCATGTAGGATTTCATGCTTTGCATATTATTAGTAGTAAATTATTCATGTATGTTCGTATTAATTACGTTTGTTTCATATAGGACATTCTGTTTTTATTTTTCGTATACCATGTGAGTTCATATTAGTTGCATTTGTATAGCATGCATATTTCATGATCCCTTAGAACGAGCTAATTCTGATTGGTAGGTAGGTGTCTAATTGAGTGTGGTAATGATGAATAGAGGGTTGACTTATAATTTCTATTAAATTGACTTATGTGTTTCGGAAACAAAACTAATGTTTCGGAAACAAAACTAATTACACAGTCTCATTGGGTGCTTTTGGGCTAGGTTGAGGTCATGCTTGTTTGGATGTTTTGAGATTTAATCATTTGATTATAGTTAGAATTTTCTTTATTCCCTTGATGGCCTAGAACACTTAAGTCTAAGTTTGAGGAAAAACAGGGATTTCATGCTTACATTGTAAATATTTGTCAATAATGGCTAGATGTCAAATGGCTAGTAGCCGGCTCATATTTATATGAGTAGTCTAGGGTTGGAATTGAGAATTCTCATTCCAGATTGCATAGAAAAAAAAGGAGGAAAAAAAGAAAAAAAAAAAGAAGAAAAAAAAAGAGTAAAAAATGTCAATTGTTTATATGCAAAATTAACTAGGGTGATCTCTTTAATACTCGAGCAATTAAGTTCTAGGGGACTTTGTGCCTAGTGACCTAAGGCTTTTATAGTCTGGGATCCACTAACCCAACGCTCGCTACATGGGTATTATTGTATAAGCCTTTCGGGGTCTCATCCATTGCATGGTTAAATAAGCATGCTTGTATATATGTGTCGTAGTAGTAGTAATAAAGCATGAATTTCTGTCTACCTTGGATAAGGATGGAGGTGTTCTTAGGTTATGAAGTGTCTACAGTCTATTCTATTTATAAACTTGTGATTGTCTTGACGAAGAGCATGTATGAGTTTTGACCTAGTTTTGGGAGTATTTCTGATGAGCATTGCACACACGCACGTTTCTTTTCATGTATTGTTAGTATACGGGAACTTGGTCAAGCTCTATTTGGATTTAGTTGCATTCTCTAAGATATTTGCTTGCTAGTTGGTTTTGGTTAGTTTGAAGGGGATCGTTACATTTTCATTCTAGTTGCATTCATGCATTGCATTGCATTAGGTTAAATGGATTTTGTGGGTTCATTCATTATAGGCCCTCACGAGACCTTACTCGTCCACTAGGGCTGCCAAGGGGTTTAAAGGGCTTGTTGCATATGCCAAATGCAACCGTGATCACCTACGGAAGTGGTACTAGTTAGTTAGTTAGTTGTAATTGTTTATGCTTGAGGACAAGCATCGGTTTAAGTTTGGGGGTGTGATAAGTGGATTTTATATCCACTTAGATCGCTTAAATTCGGCTTAAATTGATTGACTTGGCCTGAAGTTTATTGTAGTTTTGATGTGTTTTGCTTAGTTATGCAGACTTACAAGAATGTCGATTATGAGTGATGCTTCTATCGTGTTTGGAGGATTAATTGATTAAAATTCGGATTTTTCGGGAAGGTTGCGCAGTCTACACTGTTTTGGCCATATCTGGAGTTCTAGAAGTCCGTTTTCAGCGATCTTATAGCTCACACGAAGCTTGAGAGATTTTCTACAAACTGGGATAGATAGCAGGTGCAGGGGACGTGCTGGTCAAAATCGCGCGCGTGTTCTATGAGAAGTAAAGCAGAAAAATTCCAGTTTTGCCCTTTTTCTAATTCTAATTGTATTTTGGGTAGTTTTTGGTACCTTAATCGAATTCTAATTGTAATAGAAGGTAATTGCTTATTGGGCAAGACTTCTAGAGTCTATTTAAACATATCTTACCATGTAATTTGTATCAGATTTTATTGTAACGTAGAACTGCAAGAGAGAAATGTGGAGAAGGATTCAAGCTCGGTGACAAGAAAAGATCTAGATCTACTTCATCTTTTGTATACTTTGGATTATAGATTTGTTCTCTCAACTCTTGTTTTTATTAATATTATTGTTTCTTTCTTTCATATCTTGTTAATTATCATGTTTTCATCAATTCCCATGACGATGAACGGTTCAATTATGGGCTAATCGTTGTCATGGGATTCTAATGGATTTATTTATGGAACTTAGTATCTTGATGCTGTAAAGATCTGTGTGTGATGTGAAATTGATATCCTCGTATGGTTAATCTTAATGCTTTTAGATGCGTAGCTAACATCTAAATTGAATTGTTAATCTCTTGTGAAGTGAAAGTGGATCTTGAGATTTAGAACTTGCCATGCTAGCATAGGTTCATAATTGTTTATCAATATGATTCGTGGTGTGAGATGAAAATAATTATACTACCCTATGTGATCTTAATGGATAACCTGTTCTTCAACCGTTATGTTTTCAAATTCTATAGACATATAGGGTCTAAGCATAATTGGTGTCTATTCATCTTGTATCTCTTTTGTGGATGTATGTTTAGTTTGGTATGCGTATGCTGACAGGTAGCGTATACTTGTTTCGTGTTATCCGATCAGATATCAAAACCTTTGCATATAGAGATTAAAGGCGTCAGATCTAAGGGAAGTATTTAATGAAGGTAGGATCCCATGTTTAATCTCATATTAGTACTACGATTTCAATCTCATTAGTCACTTTAATTCTTAGTTTAATATTTGCATCCTAGTTTAATTTAGATAATCAATCCCAAAATTGTTATTTTTCTTAGCAGTGAATTAAGACCATACAATGTTGCATAGGCATATTTTCTGATTAAAACTTAACCAGATCTCTGCGGAACGAACTTAATTTATATTACTTGTGACTACGTGCGCTTGCGTAAGTTTGTGAACCTATGCTAGCATGGCAAGTTAACGGTGCTTTGCACCTTCTTGTACGGAGCTTCGCGCCTTTATCATTCTAAAGTTGTAAGGAATGGCAATCAATGGTAAAGGCAATAGACGATTGACGGGTGTGTCGAGATCCTTCGGCCCTCATGACTACCTAACTCATCCGTTTACTGTCTTAAATGCTTCGCATTTCCACGGCAAGATTTTTTTTTTGTTGGATAGAGCCAATTATTTTAAGCATTTTTTGTGAAGGTACCCTTGGCGGGAACCTTAGAATAGATGAAATATAATTAATTTAGTGTTGGTTTGTAGGTTTGTATTTTAAAAGTGGTTTGTATTTGAGCACTTGCCTATATATATATATATATATCCTCTATGTGCAAGCCTCCAAAGAAGTTTTTATGCTTCCATCCTGCACTTTTGAGGATGAACAAATGTCTGACTATTTCGCTAGTAATAGTAATTTACCGTATTACATTAATAATAATAATAATAATAATAATAATAATAATAATAATAATAATAATAATAATAATAATAATAATAATAATAATAATTGTTGTTGGAGAAATTTCGTAACAACACGAAATCGGAGGTTTGCTGAAATAGTATGAGCGAAATTATATGAATATGGTTGTTTTAGGGGATTAGGGGTTGTAAAAAAAAGAGGGGGCTGGACTTGGCAGGTGTCTCGATTTGTCTCGTGTATCGGTCATATCTTCTGCCAAGATGCTTACGTACCTATGTTTATATAGGATCAAGTGAACGTAGTTCTGTCAAATTGATTGGTGTCTATCCCTTAGAGACTTTAGGGATAAACTTCGTTAATCTTTGTGATTACTAATTTTATCTGTTTTAATCTTATCGTTGTGATATCTTCCTGATTTGAAGAATATCGTTTGGAGATATTTTCCATTATTGATTGATTGAGATTGATTCTTTCCTCATTTCAGAGAGAGGATAAAACTTAGGAGTTAAGTTATAATTATTAATCTGAATTAATAATTAATAAATATTAGAAATTTGGGAAATTATTAGACATGCCAAAAATATGGCATAACAACTAGCCCCTAGTTCTTCAGTGTAGCTTGCTGCAGTAGAGAACTAAACATTCTTCAAGCTTCCAAATTACTGGAGTCGCTGAAAAAACTGAAAATAGATGATTAGAAAAACACTTATAGCACCACTGTGCTCGTTAGGCATATGCGGATGCAAGTATGATAGCATGTGACAACCAGTATAAGATATATATTTGCCATGGTTTCAAATGTGCGAGCATAAATAATATTTTTGAAATCCTTTGCGATCCTTGTTGTCTAGTTAGGACCTTGGCGCTTGTATATATCCCGAATAGGCATACACGCTTTTCAAGAGTCTGATGCAACCACATAAGGATGTGTCTAGCGGAGTCTTCATTGAAAGATGTAGATGTAGAAGTAGATGAGATCTTGGCGAAGAGATGTAGATAGTTTGCATAGGGATGCCTCCACCCATTCAATATAGAGATATCTCATGGGCCTTCAATAAAGATAGCTTGCATAGGGATGCCTCCACCCATTCGATATAGAGATATCTCATGGGCCTTCAATAATCCAGATGGTGCTGCACTGCACTTTACTAAGCATGTAGCATTGCGAAATTTATAACTTGCCCAGCCTACCCTACTTGGCACTTTAGTTCGCAAGTTTGAAAATATTTTTGACATATATGTACTATTGCGTCGATATATGAAAAATCTTTTACAAATCCATACGCAATAATAAATATGCTCTTTTAAAAGTGTCGCAATAATTATTTTCTTCGAAAATAATGCTCCTTTTGTTGTAGAAAATCTTTTCAAAATTATGCGTCTCACATATATATTTTTTCAAAGCATGCAGCTCGTACGAGATTGTAAAATAAATCCGGCAATTCATCAACATAAATATCTCATACGATATTTTCCAAATCGCAATAATTTTACAAGCATAAAAATATCTATTGCTCGCACGAATTTTTGAATAATAAATATTTTTTCTGCAAAAAATATTGAAAAACATGATATCATGCATGCATGGCAAGATATAATTAATTGCAAAAAATTAAAATAAGAATATAAACACTTAACTTTGTTTTTCCGTTTGCAACAGATTGTGATTTTCCTTGTGCTTCGTTTTTTTGCTGTTGTTGTCATGTAATCACGTCTCCTTTGTTATTCATTCTTATGGCGTGGCCTGCATCTGCTTCTCTTTTTGGTCGTGCCAAGTTTTTTCTTAATTTTTTTTGTTCTTCTATATACTTGTATTATGTCGGGCTCCACTACTTCAACTGTCCTTGCTAGCCAAAGTTTTGCTTCCATTTTTTTTTTCTCCCTGCCGCTGCTGCTTTTTGGTTCCACCGTTCCTTTGCTTTGCCGCGCGTGGATCTTTTCTCTGTTGATGGCGCGCTTGAGCCTGCTCCAACTTTGCCTTTCTCTCTCCGTGCTAAGTGGTGTACACCAGTGTACCATTTTTTGCCGTTGTTCCAAAATTGCAGCCGTCATTTTTTTTTAATATTGACCCCTCCACCGCCTTCCTGTCAGAACCACCTTGATTGTGTTCGAACACAGTAAATTATGAATTATTCGTCCTCCTCGAATAATTAAAAACCCGTCCTTCTAGCGCCAAATGTTGTTGGAGGAATTTCGTAACAACACGAAATCGGAGGTTTGCTAAAATAGTATGAGCGAAATTATATGAATATGGCTGTTTTAGGGGATTAGGGGTTGTAAAAAAAAGAGGGGGTTGGACTTGGCAGGTGTCTCGATTTGTCTCGTGTATCGGTCATATCCTCTACCAAGATGCCTACGTGCCTATGTTTATATATATCATATCCTCTACCAAGATGCCTACGTGCCTATGTTTATATAGGATCAAGATCAGGCCCACGTAGTTCTGTGAAATTGATTTGTGTCTATCCCTTAGAGACTTTAGGGACAAACTTCGTTAATCTTGGTGATTACTAATTTTATCTGATTTAATCTTATCGTTGTGATATCTTCCTGATTTGAAGAATATCGTTTGGAGATATTTTCCGTTATTGATTGATTGAGATTGATTCTTTCCTCATTTCAGAGAGAGGATAAAACTTAGGAGTTAAGTTATAATTATTAATATGAATTAATAATTAATAAATTTTAGAAATTTGGGACATTATTAGACATGCCAAAAATATGGCATAACAACAACAACAACAACAACAACAACAACAACAACAACAACAACAACAATAATAATAATAATAATAATAATAATAATAATAATAATAATAATAATAATAATAATAATAATAATAATAATAATAATAATAATAATAATAATAATATGTATGTGCACTATCGGAACTTTCAGTATTAAAAGTTAAATTTCGAAAACTGAAGGAATACCACACGATAGTGTGATCTTCTTATTAATTGGTAAAGAGTGCACTTGACTAATCCAGATACCTAGCCAATATGCTAGACAATAATGGATTAGTTTGGAAGCATTATTACATGTAACTTTATTTTTAAGGCCAACTCAAAAATTGGCCGTATGAAATCTAAAAATAAAATGGTTTGACGTCACATTGTTCTTCGGGCATGTCGATTTGGCACACTGATGGAATGTTCAAGGCATCTTTCACCATCTTCTCTTTGTCCTCACTTCCCATTTTCCCGTGTTGTTGTTGCCTCACCATCTCCTTAATGGCCATGCAGCGGCATGACTTGTTAATATTTTGAAACTGGTTGCAACACTCCTCCTTGTGCTCCATTTGAGCATTCATTGGGGACATTTTTGGCGAAACGTACATCATGCAGTGGCTAAGTTGCTTCATAGGCCGGATCTTTTGGGTACATTTGCCGGAGTTTTCGTGGATAATGGTTGTGGTGATGGTGGTGATGGTGGTGGCACTAATGGCGAGCGAGAAAAGTGCTACAAGGAGAAGAGTTAGGGTCATTTTTGTGAATGTTGCCATTGTAGTGTAGCTAAAGAGATATAAAGACCAGAGATGGGAGTTTATAGCTAGATAAGGCTTGACTTTTTAGTACAAATATGTGAAGGCAAAGATGGTATTTATACTTAGATTTGGGGTAACATATCGTGCTTTCACGTATACCTTGCATGTAGATGCCACCTAAACTAGTTGTGCCCCAAAATTAAATGAGTGTTTAATTTGGAATTATATGCATGGAGCTTTGTTTGTTTTCCAATCTTTCTTCATCGTAACAGATCATGATAACACACATATTAACATGCAAATGCATCCAATTAGAGGTGGCCAAATCAGCTCGGACCGCACGGAACCGGCACGGTTTAAAACCCGGTATTATTCGGCCCGAGACGAGCCGGGCTTAAACCCGCACAAACCGGTAACTTGAACGGTCCGATTACGGGTTTATAAAACGAAAACCGGGAACCGGCCCGGCACGGCCCGTGAACCGCACGAGTTCATGAACCAGCTAAACCGCACGGCCCGAACCGGCCCGCACGGGAAATGTATGTGTTACATTTTAGAATTTGAGGGATTGGCATGGTGGTGGACCACGTGGCAAGTTGGTTGTATCAGTATTTTTTGCTAATATCTTGTACTATATGGATGAAGAGTGTAAGAGTAGTTTATTAATATAATTTATACTGTCAAAAAAAATTATTATAATTTATTTAATTTGTATTGTATTATTATATGTTGATGCGGTTTGTTCCGTTTTTTTAGAGATGAGTCCTCTCGAATTATTTGTAAAATATTTTTTAATTAATAAAATTTATACGAGGTGTCGTCCTCTTTTACTACATTTACCAAATTAATTTTCGAAAACCTTTTATTAAGCTAAAGTACTAATAATAAAAATAAAGTAGTTTCAAAAAAAAAAAAAAAGGAGAGCCCGGCATAACCACACGTGCCGGGTACGAATCGACCAACCATGAACCGGGACCGGCCCGAGCCCGGCCCGGATTATATACGTGCCGAATACGGTTCGACCAGCCGTGAACCGGGACCGTGTAAAGCCCGGCCCGGGTCGCACGGCCCGCACGATTGGCCAGGTCTACATCCAATAAATACGTACGTCAAAATTTGCTTTCTGTTATGTTTGGGTTTTTTTATTCTTATCTTTTCATAGAACAAGAATTGGCTACGAAAGAGGGGAAAAGGTCAAAGATGCAAGTAAATATGCAAAGATTATTTGTGGAGTACTACTCCACTGGACTACTACTAGTTAAAATAATGTACATATAGAGTGAATTCCCCTCCATTTCATTTTACTTTACCTTATTTGACTTTTATTACATGTTAAAAAAATTAAATTTTTGTTTGGCTTTTACACTAATTTACCCACATTTGGTTTATCAAAATTCAAGTTTAATTAAAAGTGATTATTTGTGTGTGCCAATAAGAAAGATATAAATATTGAAATTATAACTTTAGCATCTTTTAGAAAATGTTAACTAAATATGGAAATTCTGAATTTGTCATCTAGCTCTAGCATTTGGTTATTGAAAAGAAAAAAAGGATAAAATGCATATATAAGAAATTAAATGATTATACAGAATTTTGGGACTAAATTAAACAAAAATAAAATAAAATAATATGCAATAGAAAGAGCATAACTGAGTAATCCTGTGATTTAATAATTCCAAAAAAATCACATTGGAACTTCCGTTTCTAGGTAATATGAAGCAAGGATTCGAGAAGATCATGATCCCGGCTATTTCGTAGAATATTTTAGAAAAACCAAAATTAATGGGTTCGATCATAAACCCATTTAAAAAAGACCAAATGTTGGGGGAAAAAGTTTCTGCACTCTGGAACCCGGTTTCTAGAACAAGCAAGGACTCAAACGAAGGTGTCCCGGCATATGATGCATATATTAACATTTTAATTTTCATAAGTTGTTACTAATTAAATCAAAAAAGTTATCTGTAAGTAAATGTTTAAATAAAAGATATTTCTTGTTAGTGGGAAAAGTTGAAAAAATTATTGAAGAAGTTCTTATAAAAGTTAAATTTACAATTCGAAAGAAAATTTATAAATATGATCGAAAATTGTCCAATTTATAAATATGACCAAAATTGGACGAATTTATTGTCAGGTAAGCATTTCGCATGAAAGGCATTCAACAGTCCAAATTTTTTAAAGAAAACATAAATGCAACGGTTTAGAATCATCAGAACAAATCCTATTTATATACATGCACATACACTACGCCATAGATTGGCGTCTGCAATGCTTTTCTATTGTAACGCCCGCTTTGTGTTACATTAGAGATACCTTTTTTGACCTACTGAAACACTGTTGAGATTGTGTTACATTACTTGTGAAGTTACTGTTGCAGAACATGTACTGTTGCAATAGATTCGTTGTGTTACAGTAGAGATTGAGCGTTGCATTTGCTTTTTTTTTTTTAACATTTATAAATAAAAAAACAAATGAACGTGTGGGTCCCACAAAAGTGTTGCATTTTCAGGAAGCAGTGTTACATTGGAATGATACAGGTGCCACGATGGACAACTGCCACGTGGCACGTGGGTCCCAATGGTCCCCACTGAAACGTGTCAGGTGGGTCCCACAGGTGCTACGTATCATGTGGTCCCACAGTGCCACGTGTCATGTGGGCCCCACTCCCACAGGTGCTACGTATCATGTGGTCCCACACTGCCACGTGTCATGTGGGCCCCACTGCCACGTGTCAGTGTGGGCCCACAGGTACCATGTGTCTACTTTACCTCTTATTAAAAATGAAATTGGTGTTGGAGGGATTCCAACCCCTAACCTCCAAGACACATGACTTCTATTTCACCACCACAACCACTCCATCTACACTTACACTTGGTTAATTTCCTCCATCATTAATAAATAACCTTTGCACCTTAGGTTTTATTTATTACTACTAAATGATTAGAATAATTTTAATTCTTTATATATGTTAATTATATTATATTATTCACTGAAATAAATTTTATATATTAGGTTGAAATAAATTCTATTTTATTCATTGAAATAGATTTTATATATTACAAGTTAATTCTTTAATTATTTATATATTAGGTTCCGGTCAAAGTGATAGTTGACCGTTGAATTACACGATCAAATAATTTTTTTTTCTAAAATTTTGAGAATAACATTAAATATGATGGATCTTGATTCCCGTATGGTTGGATGGTCGAGAAATATTTTTTAAAAATTAAATCCTTAAACCCTGACGAAACCCTGTTTAGGGGTTCCGGTCAAAGTGATAGTTGACCGTTGAATTACCCGATCAAATTTTTTTTTTTCTAAAATTTTGGTAATAACATGAAATATGATGGATCTTGATTCCCGTATGGTTGGGTGGTCGAGAAATATTTTTTAAAAAATCGAATCCTTAAACCCTGACGAAACTCTATTTAGGTGTTCCGGTCAAAGTGATAGTTGACCGTTGAATTACCCGATCAAATAATTTTTTTTTCTAAAATTTTGGGAATAACATTAAATATGATGGATCTTGATTCCCGTATGGTTGGGAGGTCGAGAAATATTTTTTAAAAAATCGAATCCTTAAACCCTGACGAAACGGGGTTCCCGTCAAAGTGATAGTTAACCGTTGAATTACACGATCAAATAATTTTTTTTTTCTAAAATTTTGGGAATAACATTAAATATGATTGATCTTGATTCCCGTATGGTTGGGTGGTCGAGAAATATTTTTTTAAAAATCGAATCCTTAAATCCTCACGAAACCCTATTTAGGGGTTCTGGTCAAAGTGATAGTTGACCGTTGAATTACAAGATCAAATAATTTTTTTTTCTAAAATTTTGGTAATAACATTAAATATGATGGATCTTGATTCCCGTATGGTTGGGTGATCGAGAAATATTTTTTAAAAAATCGAATCCTTGAACCCTAACGAAATCCTGTTTAGGGGTTCCGGTCAAAGTGATAGTTGACCGTTGAATTACACGATCAAATAATTTTTTTTCCTAAAATTTTGAGAATAACATTAAATATGATGGATCTTGATTCCCGTATGGTTGGATGGTCGAGAAATATTTTTTAAAAATTAAATCCTTAAACCCTGACGAAACCCTGTTTAGGGGTTCCGGTCAAAGTGATAGTTGACCGTTGAATTACCCGATCAAATAATTTTTTTTTCTAAAATTTTGGGAATAACATTAAATATGATGGATCTTGATTCCCGTATGGTTGGGAGGTCGAGAAATATTTTTTAAAAAATCGAATCCTTAAACCCTGACGACACGGGGTTCCCGTCAAAGTGATAGTTAACCGTTGAATTACACGATCAAATAATTTTTTTTTTTCTAAAATTTTGGGAATAACATTAAATATGATGGATCTTGATTCCCGTATGGTTTGGTGGTCGAGAAATATTTTTTAAAAAATCGAATCCTTAAATCCTGACGAAACCCTATTTAGGGGTTCCGGTCAAAGTGATAGTTGACCGTTGAATTACCCGAACAAATAATTTTTTTTTCTAAAATTTTGGTAATAACATTAAATATGATGGATCTTGATTCCCGTATGGTTGGGTGGTCGAGAAATATTTTTTAAAAAATCGAATCCTTAAACCCTAACGAAATCCTGTTTAGGGGTTCCGGTCAAAGTGATAGTTGACCGTTGAATTACCCGATCAAATAATTTTTTTTTCTAAAATTTTGGGAATAACATTAAATATGATGGATCTTGATTCCCGTTTGGTTGGGTGGTCGAGAATTATTTTTTAAAAAATCGAATACTTAAATCCTGACGAAACCCTGTTTAGGGGTTCCGGTCGAAGTGATAGTTGACCGTTGAATTATCCGATCAAATAAAATTTTTTTTCTAAAATTTTGGGAATAACATTAAATATGATGGATCTTGATTCTTAATTCTTAATTACAATCTAAATTAACATAATTCTTAATTTGCCAAAAAAATTACAATCTAAATTATCTAAACATGTGTTTTAATTGTAAGTAAAAATAAAAAGTGTAAAAAGTATTATTTATAATTATATATATACATAATAAACTATTACACTATATTTTCTTTCTCCCCCTATCTTCCCCAACCTACCTATTTCTATATCCCTCTCCATCTCTCTCATATTTGTATAAATATACAATGGTGCACATAAGATCACACCAAGAAAATCAACTCGTGGAATGGTGATTCCGATGGCAAAAACAACTCAGGTGACACAAATAAGTCCAACGAAGAAAATAAATTCGGCGATCGAAATAATTCTAGTGACCGAAATAACTCCGAAGAATGTTTCCGTCCAAGTAGATTAGAAGGAAAGTATTATTATGAAATCCGATTAAGGATTTTGAGTTGAAGTTTTACGACTATTTGTAATAAAAATCTTCTCAATATATATGAAACTATTTATATATGTTTTTTACTTAGTTATATAACATTAATCATGATACATTGGTATTGTTAATAAGTAACATAAAATTATGAAATATATTGTTGAAAGCATTAGTATGATTCATAATGTTGCTAGGTTTTAAAACACTACATTGACGATAATTGCAGACACTGCTGGGTTTTAAAATTTGTTACGAAATTTATAATTTCAATCGGATTCGGTTGAATTTATAATTTCGTCCGAATTTGGTAGAATTTATAATTTCGACCATATTCAGTAGGAATAAAAACAACCGAATATAGTCAAAAATACTCAGTCGAAAATAAACAGTCGAATTTGGACGGTCGAAATTATCTTAATTCGACCATAATATTATTTTCAACCAAGCTAAAAATGATCGAAAAAAGAATGATCAAATTTATCTAAATTTAACCACATACGATCGAACACTACAAGAGATAGGAGCAGATGTGACGGAAAATTAGCAATAATCCATTGCAAAGTCAATTAACGACGGATAATAAGGCTTCCGTCACAATGTACTTCACGACACCAAGTTTCCGTCACCAAATTAATATTTTATTAATTTATCTCCCGCCTTGACATCAGTTTCGATATATATTTTCCCTCGCTTTTGACCTTGCGACGGAAACTGTAAAATTCATCGTATAGTACTTTGTGACGGAATAATCCGTCGTAAGATGGACACGTTGCGACAGAATTTTAATTCTTCCGTCGTAAAATGAATCTTGCGACGGATTTGTTAATTTCCGTTATAAGTTCCACCAGCACTAATATTAAATTCCTAATGCTCTAAATTATTGCAAGTAGAGGTGGCCAGCCGTGCGTGCCGTGTGGGGCTAGCCACGTGCCGGGCTGAATGAAACGGGGCACGGGCATGCACGCGCGGTTTGGACGTTCCGTGCCGTGCCGGCGACCTTACAGCCCGTGAACGACACGCGAGCTAGCGGGCTTGGCGGGCTTTTTTTTTTTAAAGGAAAATTCGAAGGTCTACTGAAAAATTGTACATAAAATTTGAAAAGTTTTTTGTTAATTTAATATTTACTTTTAATATTCTCAAAATATGAAATGTTTCGAATTAAAATTTTTCGAATTTGTAACTTTTTTCATCTAATTTTATTTCATATTAAAATCTTTCGAATTTTTAAGAAAATACGAATCATACGATTATACTGAAATAAAAAAGGAGTGAAAGAGGACGGTACCTCTACTAAATTTTATTAATTAAAAAAATATTTTACAAATGGTGTGAGAGGACTCTTGTCTAAAAAAACGGAACAAACCGCATTAAACATGTTTACAAAATTACAAACAAATAAATTCTAAAATCTAAAATAAATCTAAAAATACAAGATAATACAAATTCTACACACTAGTCTAAAATTCTTGTTTTTATGTTAAAACCGGTGTGTGACTCGTCCATAATATTAAAAGCAATAATTTGTTTTTGTATTAAGTAATAAATATCTATCCAATGAACCGTAACACAAATAAAAGGCTCACCTCCACTCGAACTCCAACAATCGCTAGTTAAGGAAACCATACCATCAAATGTAGCAAAAATAATTAATTAAATCATTTCGTTGGCTAGCATATTGATTTTGTGTGTGACGTTTAAGTGTGTCCAATTCTTTTAAATGCCGGATTTACCGAAGTTTTCATCATATATTCTAAATTAGGACCCTCACCGTGGGAGAAAGGCAACTCGTCTAATATAGTTTATCTAGCAAATTCATTAACCATACATTCTCGATTATAGTGAAAAGGCATACCTCCACCGGGTGACGAAGTCATGAAACCACCGATTAATGTTTGTTGCTCCGTTGAAGTTCCGCGTGCCGTTCCACTTTCGTGACTTTCCTTCGTAATATTATTTTTAGAGTGCAAATGTCGATAAAGTGTACCCGTGCCGCTTTCATTTCGATGTACAAACGGTTTTTGTTGTCGATTAGCTTGTATACATAATAAACAATAACATTTGGCTTCGGTGGGATCTTGTTCCGTCGGCGACGGTACTCTATTAAAATAATTCAAAAACATAAGAATTTCTGCTCGTGGAAGAAGAACCTACAAAGCAAAATAAAAAATGATTAATTTACACAAAATAAAAATATGAATATAAAAACAAAAAACAAAGTAAACCAAAAAACAAAGTAAACAAAAAATACGAATCATAAATCTTTTAAAAAATTTCGAATTTTCAAATCAGAAAACAAAGTAAACAAGTTTTTAAAAAATACGAAGCATGAATATCCTACAAAGCAAAAATACGAATAAAAAACTAAGTTGTAAACCAAAAATACGAATCATAAATCTTTTAAAAAATTTTGAATTTTCAAATCAAAAAACAAAGTAAACAAGTTTTTAAAAAATACGAATCATGAATATTTTAAAACCAAAAATATGAACATAAAAACAAAAATGTAAACTAAAAATATGAATCAAAAATCAAAACCAAATTATAATAAATCAAAAAACCAAATTATAATCAAAAATAAAAAAAATTATAACAAAAAATAAACTTACCGGCTTCGATAGGTGCTGGTGGCGGCATGGAGGAAGATGCTTGTGCTTGGCTTGAACCTTGAGAAGATAATGTTCCCCTTCCTTCTTCCATTTTCAGCTTCGCCGGATTTTGTAAAGGTAGCCGGAAATTGAAAGTAACTAACTAAGCTTGCCAGAAATTGAAAGTAAGTAATTAAGCTTAGTCGAGAATTGAGATAGTAAGAAATTGAAAGTAACTAAGTAAGCTTGCCGTTGCCGGAGATAGAGAGTCGAGAGATTAAGAACAGAGATAGAGACTGAGAAACAGAGAGACTGAGAGAGTGAGGTTTTGGTGGTGTGCATGAAACTAAATATACAAGTATTTATAGAGACTCTCATTGGACTGTTGGAGGCTGTGAACGTTGGAGTCTTGGAGATAGCCGTTAGCAGACATTGCAGTTGCAGATAGATAGCCGTTGCAGACTTGCAGGTGTAGGTTTCCGTTGGATAACATTTGGCGTGCTGGGCCGTGCCTACGTGTCGTGTCGTGCCGCTTTTTTTTCTGCTCACGAGCCGGACGTGCTGGACCAAACTGTAGAATATGCACGTGCGCACCCGGAGGATTTTCAGCTTGCACCTGAGCAGGTTCTTATGTTGGAGAAGTCAATGTCTATGGCAGAGGGAGATGGTGAGCTACCGTCAGACCATCCATTGAGCATGGGGACTATTGAAACTCATATGTTTTGATGATCACAAACAGTAATCCATTTTACTTATTAATAGATATAAAACAGCATTTTATCTGTATATGTACTGACTTGATTTTGTAGAGCACTTTAGCAACGGTGCACTACAGTGACAATGGTAAGCTAGGTGTAGGCTAAGTCAGCTTACCATATGTCTTTATCAGAATCAAACAGCAAGCCAAATGCATGGAGAATCAGCACGCCAGTTTCACAAACAGCAAGCTGATTGTGTCTGTCAGATTTAAAGAACCTTTCGGTTCTTCAAAGAGCATGAAGTGGAAATATTGTTAGAAATATGTAGGGGCCCTCTGAATCATATCTGAATATGCCCACACTCATATCACATAGATATTGGGAGACAAGATATTCCTTGACATAAAAAAAGAAAAGTAAAGATCTACTTTTCATTATTTTAATACACCACCATACCTCCACTCAAAGAAAAACACATGGGACTCATCATATCAAATATTCCTCACCATGTTATACACGCTCCACCTCTTCTTTGTCAGTAGAACATCAAGCTCCTCCGAATTCTTTAATCAAATTATCATCTCTAACGGTTTTATTCTATATTCATACCGTTGGAATATTTTCAATTGATTTAAAAGTTCTCTTGTTTATCTATTTAAGAGCTGTTCTTCTTTAGTTCTTAAAAATCGATACATAGTGCAGAAAACAAGAAGCCATACACAACCAAAAAGCTTACATTGCAAAATTCTTCAAAACCTTTCAAACCCTATATACTCGCATATATATATTCAGAGGGTTCATAGGTTGAGTTGTATTTATTCAAATCTTTGTATTGTTCGAATTGTATTGAATTGTTGCTGTACAAGGTTGGCTTAAGGTTTTGGGTGGGTCGAACTAGGCTAGAGAAGGATACTTGGGAAGTATTGCTTAGAGAGTTAGTTCAGCACAGGAAACAACAAGCCATTTGTAAGCAGCAGGGTGTAAGGGAGATATATTGTTGGATCTTGTAATCGGTTTTATAGTTGATCAATAATATATTCTCTTACCAAATTTGGTAAGGGACCAGGACGTAGACCACAGGGGATTAGGGGTCGAACCTGGCTAAAAGATCTTGTGTCATATTTAATTTTCTGCATATTTCATACTGCAATGCATTTTAGTTACAATCAGCTTGCCATTTGTAAACTGTGTTATCACAAACAGCAAGCTGTTTATGGTAAAATTTCAAATAGGTCATAAATAACCATTGTTAGCCATAAACACCTATTCACCCCCCCTCTAGGTGTTGTTTTTCAATTGGTATCAGAGCTTTGGTATATTAACATTTCTGTAACAGAAAAGTATCGATCAAAATGGCTGAACATTATCTCGAAGCTAAATCTGATTATAGAGCTCCTCTCCTCACTGGCTTGAAAAATTACAACTGGTGGAAATGCAGAATGGAAACATTCTTGTCCAAAAGGCCACTAGTATTAAGAGTTATGCAGAAAGGAAACTTCAAATTTCTAGATGATAAAAACCAACCAAAAGATATTGATGATCTCACTTCCGATGAGATTATCAAATGTGGTTATAATGGAGAAGCTAGAAATTCTCTAATGAATGCATTAGATCAAGCTGAGTATGACAAAGTTTCCTCTCTAAAGACAGCAATGGAAATGTGGGATGCTTTGGAAACCTATCATGAAGGTTCGACAACTTTGAGAAAGGTGAAGCTTAGAAAATTAATGAATGATTTAAGAAATTTCAAGCTCAAAGATGATGAAACTATCAAAGAAGGTCAAGCAAGGTTCCAGGTCACTATAAACTCATTAAAGAGACTTGAAAAAAATATTCCACAAGATGAAATTAACATGAAAGTGTTAAGTGCTGTACCATTCACTTATGAAGCTAAGGTCACGGCTTTGGAATCATCCTCAACAATCGACACCATGGATCACCTAGCTGTATTTGCTGAGCTAGAACAGTTTGAAAGCAAGATAAATAAAAGTCAGGTTGAAGGTGGTCGGGCTCCTCTAGCAAAAATGAAGAATTTGGCTCTTCATTCTACAAACAGCAAGCCAGCCGAGTCAGCAAACAGCAAGCTGACAGAATCTGATGAAGAACTTGCACTCATTTCAAAGAAGATAAAGAGGCTGATTGAAAGGAAAAAAAGAATGAAAAGAGATAGAGGAGGTTTCTCCCACAACAAGAAATCCAAGGAGCAAACTTGTTTCGAATGTGGCAAGAAGGATTTCTACAAGCTAAAGTAAAAACAGCCTGCTATTTTTAAAGACAAGAGAAAATCGATGGCTTTACTGACTTGGAGTGATGATGATTCAGACTCCAGTGACGACTCAAGTGAAGACATGGTGAATTTAGCTCTTGTAGGTCTAAATGATGAAGAAAGCTCACAAGGATCCATAATAGAAGAATTTATGGATAGTGATTATTCGAATTCTGAAGATGATGCAAGTGAGGTAAACTCAATTAATTCTGAATTACCTTCTTCTCCTACTATGCTAGAAGAACTAACCATGCAGGTACCCAGTAATGTATCTATCATTGAGTTCATGGAGTTAAAAAATAAGAATAACGAGCTTGAAAAGAAGAATACTCATTTGAAGAAAATTATTTCTGATTTAATGGCTGAAAAAGCTCTTGAAATCCATCATGATGATCTTATTGCTGATTTGAAAGAAAAACTAGTCCAATTCGAAGGAGTCAACAAAGTAATTCTAAGGAGGTCACAAATTGAAGGAATTCAAGGAATTGAGGTCACAAATTGAAGCTAGAGATAAATGTATTAAATCATACAAGCTCAAAGAATCTAGTCAAGCTGAGTCTTCAAAATCTGTTGAGAAACACATTCAGCAAGCTGAACTCATCAAACAGCAAGCTGAACTGATCACTCTCCTAGAAAAAGAAGTCAAAGATCTAAAGCAAGGGATGGAAACCTTCATTCAAGGAGAAGACAGTTTAAAGATAATGATGAAGAAGACAAATGTACCTTTGGTGTAACACCCCCATATCCGGGGTTTGGGATCTGGTCGTTACCGACTCAATTCCCATCCACAATTCAACATAAATAATAAATTACAACCTTGTGACCCAAAACATTAACATAAACCACACCCGTTATAGTCCCAGAGATGAAATCAGAGTAACTACCAAATTTTATTAAGCACATTATGAGTTCTTACAATCCAAAAAGAATTACAATGTGAATACATACTCTTTGCCATCCATTAGCATAAGTCATACCAGCCCATATATTTGGTACTGAAAGAATGAATCTATTCTACCCATAGCTTTCTCTTCGGCTCTGGTAGTCTCATCGTCCCCGCCAGCGTCGAGTGCGCCTTGTGCGAGTCATCTGGTCTAGCTGTTGTTGTGATATAATAATAAAGCAAGGGTGAGCACTAGCCCACCAACAATAATGTTTTACTGAACGATAATATATAATAGTTCAAAAGTATCTTTCAAACCATATGCCATGCATTTATGGAAATGATGCCAGTATAATATGAACGATGAAGTTACAAGGTAACTTAAAGTATTTATTTTGTGCAAATATCTGCTAAGTCAAAATAAGCAAGATATTATCATTTATCATATAAAGAGGAACTTGCAAGGAAAATATTGCAATTCCAGTTATTAACATTTTTCGAGGTCCTACAACCTGAAAGAAGTCTCTTCGATACGTGTTGCGGAAGACACCATCAACCTGAAAGAAGTCTCTTCGATACGTGTTGCAAGGAATTCCCAATTTGGGAGATGAACCAATACTAGAGTCATCACGCGCCAGCTGTCCCACTCCCTGATGATCGGTCGGGGATGGTACAGCCCAATATAGTTTACTACCGGTATAAGGAAGAACTGACGGCTCCACTTGTCGATTGCCTTTAATAGTAACTCCCTGGCCAATAGTTAGGCCTTGTGATGGACCGCGCGACTCGGCCTCTTACACCCGACTCCTAGTTCGAATAAATCCACAGCATTGAAACGTAGAGTTTGTCCTCCCTTCCCCAAGTGAAATACTTGTTAATAAGACTGCACAAAGTAGTCGTATCTAGTTGGAAAGGAAAATTCGCCAACATTTCCCAAGCTTTTGCTTGTTAATGGATATCAACTTGTTCCGACAATCTTACCCCTCGAATGATGAGAAGGTACACACAGACTTAATGAGTCCATAGCAACCAAGTTGCGAGTGAAAAGGGATAAATTATGACCGGGAAGTCAACCAGATAAATAACTTGCTCAAGTAGGTTCCCCTATAATATGGAAGTTTGAGCGAGCATTTAAATCCTTTTTAGATAGATTTAAATGAAAAAAAAATAAAGAGTTGGGAACCTTTCCTTGATAAAATAGTTGTAAAAAGACTCCGAAATATTTTACATAATATCTTGAGGTGAAAGATAATCTCCAAATAATATAAATCATTTTACAAAGAATTTAAAAGAATTAAATAAATATCCCAAGAATATTTATTAACTCAATAATAATTACAGAATATTATTAAGTCATAATATTGCTCGTAAGTAATCCTCGAATGAATATATAGAATTATTTACTAAATAAATCACTCCTTAAATGAATATTCAAAATAGTATTCACTAATAATTTGATTCCAATAAGTATTTAAAATAATATTCAATAATGAGTCAAACTTTAAATGAATATTTCAAAATAATATTCATTTAATAAATAATCTTCTAAAAGAATATCCAAATAATATTCATTTAGTAATCAAAACTTTAAAGGAATAATCGAAATAATATTCCTTAAGTAAATAGAACTTTCAATGAATATTTAAATAATATTCATCAAGTATATAAAACCTTAAATGAATATTCGAAAGCAATATTCATTTAATAAATAACATTATAATGAATATAAAAGTACTATTTATTAAATAATCAACTCTAAATGAATATTCGAAACTAACATTCATTTAATATCTCTCGACTGAGATAGTACTCGAATAAAATTCCTCGAAATATTTCCAAGTAATTGATACTTTATGGGAATATAAATAACGTTTAATAATAACATTCCTCAGATAAATAATAATCTGTCGTTGGAATCCCTCCGGGTTTCCACGACTATTTATAACTCAAAATACCGACTCCCGGTCTATATTTAGAATAAATATCATATGCCCTTCGCTAATGGTCTTATCAAAACAATCCGGCTTATAACTGATAATTCGTATCTAGTCTATAAGCCCATTATTAATTCAGGGAACAAGTATCACAAAACCAGAGTCACAATATAATTGGAAACAGGCATGCATGCGATGGCATATGTAAAACAGAAATCATATACATATATTATCACAACAACAGGTTCAAAGGTTTGAACACTTGCCTCGTAATCGGGTGTGGGTGGAGATAGCGTGTCCTGGGTCTGCTCGATGATCTATAAACAATTAGAACATTCGAGATTAACCACTTAACACGTTTTAAAAGTCTGAGTATAACTTCACTTAAATCGAAACACATTTTCGAATTATCTCGTTATACACCTTTTAGTGTAACTCTTTTTATTACTGATATGATCCGACATTTGTTCGTTATTACGACATGTCATCATACCCACACTTGGTATATACTCAAGTCGTATAAGTTCTAAAGTCGATCGATTACGAACCGAGATTATACCTCGAGTTTTATTGTTCGTTTTCTAAGTGTTTTACCAAAGTTATAATCAAGCGGGTTTTTAGGGGTTCGTTCGCGTTTAACTTCGATTCAAACATTTTTATAAAATCGAGAAAACGATCCGTTTCACATGAGGTTTTCTCTCACACCTTCCTTTTTACCTCTAGTATTTAATTACCAAGATTTGCCACTAACTTACGTATTTTACGAGGGTTCAATTTCCGTTACGAATTCTGGTTTACGGTTTCAAACTACTTTTCGTAATTTGACCATAACTCCTAAACCGTAAGTCGGAATGTTTCGATTCTCACGCCAAAACGATCTATGGCTCGAGATCTACAAGGATCAGTCATAATATCACCAAGATCAGGAACTAATATCAACTGTTATGATCGAGTTTTTAAGGTCAAACGAAAATCGGGCATTACGACGGCTATAACTCGGATAATTCCAAAATCAAAACCCTCCAATTATTATACCATCCACTCCAAATCACACATACATGTTATTTATCCTTGAACTAAGACCAAGCAATGTCTTTCCATTCATATAAACTATATTATTATCTCATAAAACCCACATATAGATCTAGTACTCTAAATATGCATAACATCCCTAAAACTCATCCAAACTCCATGATTCATCAAAGGGGGTTCAAGGATTATACCTTTATTTGAAGCTTAAGAATGATATTAAGGCCTCACAAGTATTGAACCTTGCTTAGAACATCCTTTGGAAGCCATAAAATCAAGAAAACAAAACATGAAAAATCATGAGTTACTATTCATCATCAACTTCATGATTTTATAACTCTTGAATGGTATGGATTTTGAAGCTAAGATTCATAGGACTTCTTAGTTATGAATTATAGAACTCACCTATTTAATCTTGAGATTTTTGAAGGGGTGGAAGCTTGACTTTGTTTTTCAAAAAGAGCAAGAAGCCAAGAGCTCCATGGATGGGGTTTCTTGGTGGTTTTGCTCTTTTTTTCTTTGATTTGCTTTATGCTTAAATAATTGTAATACTTGGAATATATCTTGGATTCATCCTTTACTTTGGTGTTGTTAGCTTGCTAGTGGTCCAAGTGTTGCCCTTCTATTGGTCCACTTGTTGGCACCACATTAAGCATACCCTTTTTGGCATAAATTCAACTTCATCACTACACTTGTAGTTGACTTACATGAAAGTCACTTTGCTTACCCTTACTCCATCCACTTGCACATGTTTGTCTCTTGGTTCTCTGCTTGCTTCTTTGTCCGGTTATTACTCAATTCATTGATCGTTCGAAGGAATATCTCGAAGATTTCTAATTAGGGTTTTACCGGAAACCATCTTACTATTTATACTATCATTCTCAATTCTCTTTAATAATTCTTGAATCCAAATTCCTTAAATCTCTTCAATAAACCCTTAAGTCTTTAAGTGTCCAGGAAATTCTCGGGGAAAATAAAAGTACTATTTTTCAGAATCCGACAGCTTTTACATACATTATTTTCCCCCTGGATCACTAATACGAACTCGGAAATCTGTTCCGAATACTTCTATATAGTGTTTTCTCATAATATTTCTAAATTGATCAAAATCACTATTCATCCATTTTTCTTTACTCATCCTCTTAGGGTTGTACAATTGTCCCTAATCTCTTTCAATCGTTCCTTAACCTTTTTACGGACCTACTGGACCAATAACGGATATCGATTTGGATGACATAAGAATAAACTTCTCCTTTAGAATTATCAAATCTCAACTCCCTAGGAGATAGATAATTCTTATCTAAAGTGTCAACCAATAGTATTCTTCATGGCATATAAACATTTGAATCCAAATCTATTCCTTTCATTCATTATCTCAATCGTTACATCGTAGTCATAATCACTATTCAGTATTACCTCAGTACATAATAAAAAGTTTTAATTATATCCAAAATTTGGGGGTTCTTACAGTCTCCCCTCCTTAAAAGGATTCCGTCCCGGAATCAAGTAGGAAGCAAAGAGTCGTTTGTCTGTCGTTTCACCTTTCAGCTTCTCGGTCAATTCTTAGTCGTTCTACCCTTTCTCAGCACATCTACTGGTGCTACCATACTTACTTTATCCTTTTCCATCTACTTGGCTACTTTTCGTACAACACACTATCCGGATTATGCTCTTACTCAGTATTATCCTTATTGATACCTGTAGTGGCTTTGGTATCATTATCGTGATGCGAATTCGGAGATAACCTCGCTCGCACTATGCATTTCCTGATCGCTTTAATCTTCGCAATCTCGATCAATATAGAGAAGTGGAAAGATTTATTGAGAGATCACTATGATCAATTGAACATTTGTTATATTACATCGTTAGTACAGAAGGGGGCCAGCCTTTAGTACTTGACAAGCAATTAAACAAGTTATGGTATTCCACTTAGACTTCTATCACATAGACAGATAGTCACGTAGCAGTAACTCCCCTCCTTAAAGGGTTGTTCTTCTCAATTCATAAAGAAGATGAATAAGAGAGAAGAAAAGAAAAGAATTCTAAAGGATTATAGAAAGTTTTCATGATTGTAAAATATCATACTCAAAATTTACCTCTGAACTATAGAGGTTCATTAAGGAAGAAAATCATCATAATTATATCCAATACTATTTGATCGCAATCTCACATGTCAACATATCTTGCTACTTTGTCCACTATTCTATGGACCTATACTCTGGTTCAACCTTAGCAACGCTCACTCCAGAAAATTCTTTCAACCTTTTAGGTTAAATCTTAGGTTTCTCGCTTGACACCATTGTTACTGACATTCCATGTCACGCTACTAGTTTTTTCATAACTATAATATTAACAGTATCAGGTTGTCATCCCGAGAATTCATCAAAAAACCCATTTATTAATCCATTCATAACATTTCTTGCTTCACATTCCCTAGTTGGCTTTCCCAGTCTTTTCTTTATCAATCACATCCTTTTTATTATCTGATTCTTATTTACTTCTGTTATTTACTTCCACCTTCATCTCTTTATTGAGACATCTTTTGCACTTGGTACCTCCTTATTGGTATCCTGTCACATTTCCTCTATAATCATCACATTATTCCAATTTAAACTCTCCGAAATGAATCTGGCCGATCCCTTAATCTTAGATCCGATATAATCTACTTCTACCAACCTTGTTTCTCATCACTTGTTCTTTTCTACCCGTAGTTTTCCACAGGTTGTCTTTCGTAAGTCAGACCAGGTCGTATATCTACCTGCTCGTGCTCTTATCATCTATCGAGCATCTGCATTTTACTGGCGTAGCCTTGCCACATGAAAACCCGTTATGACCATGCTATAAGTTTTGGGGGTAGAGCTGGCTCGAATGCCACCTTCCGAACACTTTTAAACTCTCAGATGGCCCAACAAATCTCGGGCTTAACTGCCCTTAATTCTTTTTACGGGAATACATTTAGCATCATGAATCATCAACCTCATATTCTCTATCTTGTTTGGGCAGAAGTACACTAACACAAACTTGCTTGTCATTCATCAACGTGCCATTTAGCTTATCAATAGCAGCACTTTATTTATCTTTACGTTGTCATCTACTTTCTTAGAAGAATCATCATCGCTTGTTGTTTACGTAATGCGTTAATAGCTAACCCTACGGGTTTCAAATCATTTAGGGAGACAAAGTAATCATTATTCCTTATCCATAAGGAACACTTACTGAACTTGATGTAGATATTCATGAAGTAGATAAAATTGCAGAAGAGTTTTAAGCATCGCAGCTATATCCGGTTGATAAAAGTATCACTCATACATCTTCCATAAAAGACTGGAAACTTTATGGTTTACTTCATCAATTTTGTATCATGGTCCTGGTTTGCCTCAAAACGAGACCTTCTACGGTGTGTAGTTTACCTAAGACAATATCGGGAATCAAATCTTTACTTAAAATATTGTTATTGTCGATTCTTGCACATTCATCAGAAGGAATGTAAATTCCTCCACTCCGATATGACCTTCAAGGTCCTTCCAAATCTCATTCTGTTTCTTCGGTATGAATTTTGTAATTATTCTTCTATACTTAGACTGTCGGCCACCTCATTGGCCTTTCCTGATACTAACAATTTCTTGTAATCCATGTTCTCTGGATACATTCCAACTCAAATTTTTCTACCTCATTCTCATCACTGTTGGGTGAAAGCATTCTCCCTTAAGCTCTGCTGAAGGAGAAAAATATATCTATCAGTCTTTTTCCATACGTCATTGCTTCCACCTACCCGTGGGAACTTTATCACGTTTATTCCCAATCCTACTTAGGATACTTCTTTTCTTAGTTCTTTCCTTATCTTAGGATAATCTCAAACTTTATAGGTTCAATCCATACTTCCTCAGGGTTTCATACGTGCCTCATCTGGCATTATTGTTACTATGTCATACGTTTCTTACCAAATTTCCATTTTGAAGTTCGGAATATTACCTTTTCCCTTGTAAGGTTTCTTAGGTCATCCTTATCATTCCTCCTGTATTTTCTGGGTACAGGGTATATCAAAACGTCATTGATCAATACTTTAAAAATTCTGCCTATGTTCTTTCCAGAACTCTTTTTAATAATCCTTACCGGTCATTGTTGCCTTAGCAAGTCCAACTCATATCATCTGAATTCACAATGTCTTTATTAGGGTTAGTGCCATCCCTTGTGCATTCCCCAGGGTTTGCCTTACTTTATGGATATCCTATCCTTAATTCAACTGCCAAGGAATTCTTGCATCCTATACTTGGCAATCAAATCATGTATCCTTAATAAGGGTCTCTTTTCAATCATTCTCATTTGATAATCGATCTGTGGCTTAATGCTAACCTCTTCTTTCAGATAGTTGTCAGCCTATTTGACCTTCCAAAAGACAACATATGTCTATCTGCTCTCTTACAGAACTTGGTACTGGTAGCAATGATGTTTTGGAAGATATTGGTCGAGTTCAACGTTAATCTCTTAGTACTTATCGTTCTTCTCAAAGGTAATTACCTTAGACGAAATTTCTACAGCATACTGATCCATCTCTGACCATTTCTATACTCTCTTCATAAACCTTCGTTGTTTACTTTCCTTAGTCATAATATATTCATGGTATTCATGATACCCTAACATCATACATCTCAAGTCATTATACTTCCATTTTTTACTCATAATCTTGGACAATCATATACACATGAATCACTTTAATACGGGTGACCCCATTTCAAAAGTCTAGTAAATTCCCAATCCAAACATGGGTTGCAAATGGTTCAGTAGAAGATTCCTACAATCTCATTAATATTTCCTTTATATCAGAAGCCCTGGAAGTCGGTGCTTACTTAGAAGCAACCCTGCTTTGTCCTTTCATTGCTGGTCTAGTCACTTGATAATCCTTTGTGACTTGGCCTCAACTGGCCTCACTAAAATAAAAATATATGATTTTTGGGGTTGGCTAATTAGCATTACTTTTCTAGCAATTGTCGGCATAGTGTCTTCTTCTTTGATACCTTTCTACCTTTCCAAAACTTTACTTCATATAAGTCTTAGTCGGCTACTCAGCGCCATCCCCGGTCACCTTTCCTCTACTTTTATCTTTTCAACTATTCTTATCAATCCTACGTGCCACGCAAGCTTACCATTCCTAGGATAATAGCCTTTTCACTTAAGTCAATCCCGGAGTTTCTCAGTCCGGCTGGTTTCTTACTTACATTTCCTGTTTCCGTCCAATCTTACTTCATCATTTTATCTCTACCATCTATTGTAATACTCAGGGTCCATTTACTAACCCATATGATGGCAACCTTACCCAATCCACAGGGTTCGTTCCAGTCCCCATTCTCTTTAATGATGCTCTTTGATAATCAGAAAGACAAGGTTTACCAAAATTCGCCGAATTCCTTTCCAGAATCAGGGAAATTTTGGTCAATCTATCCACCTACTGGTAACATTAAGGACACTAGTTTCAAAACCTAAAGAATAGTTCTATGAACCTCCAAGCAGGTAGAACCATAAGCAGTCATAATTTACGAAATAATCGTCATTAGATTGGAAGTTTAACCACTGGAGAGGAACCAATTATAAACATCCCTTAGAAGGGAATAAACAGTTTCAAACTGAAACCTGTCACAACATCTTGATACCTATACGTCCTGATATTCAATATTTCCCAATGTCAGTCTACCTAACCACTAGTCTCAGAAGGAACATTACCGTCGGAGTTGGTTGTTCCACAAAAATTGGCACTACTAAGGCCATCCGAACCTGGTGAACCATGTTGTCTGAATGCATCCGCACGTACTTTGTCGTGCTGCGCAAGTACACATCCTAATCTTTTATGCGAAGCGTCGTTGGAAGCACAAAGTCTCCTTTTTCCATTAAACAATGCCAACTCTTGGTCATTACCAATTTCATCTTTTAGCTCCAGGAAGATTTTCTCACATTTTTCTCTTTAACTGCTGATCGTATTACTTGATCCGTTATAATTTCGCGTCGGAGTAAACTTAAGGTAGCTACTATAATCCATTCAAAGAAAAGAAAGAATTTAATAATCCTCTGAATCACATGCATCTAACGTTTCTGGTTCATCATTTCACTGAGTTAAATTAACCCTATACTTAGTCTCTGACAATAGTCTCATTACGAGTTCATCTTGACTCACTGGTCTTATCTTCCGGTAGGTTCTGAGATCATTGTCTTGCTTACTACTTCCTTGTATAACTTTATCCAATCATGCTGTCACTTCCCAATGTTTTCACTTTCTAACCGATTCATTCATAAAATGGACATTTTCCTGAATAAAACAACTTCATCAACCTCAATTTGGTTCCATAAATTACAGTCTATGACATCTGCCTTCTCATGGCGAATTATTACTGACAATATTCATACTTATTCATTTATCAAATGATATGGCACTTACTGCCTCTTCTCAACTATTCCTAGGGACTCTGCTCCTCGTCTTATATCGATGCCTTTGATAATCATACATCCTTCTAGCATTCTTTTCGTTAATATGAAAGTCTCTAATGATTCTCATCTATTCCCGTATAAGATCTCAAGTAATTCTTCCAATCCGTCTTACTTGCTGGTACTACCTCCAGTAGTACGGCCACGAATCCAACATGAATCTTCAGTTCTCTTGCTAATAGCTTAGTTCTTTATGCCCACTTTTCTGAGCACTATACCTTAATCATCTCAATCTTTCTGGCTACAGCCCTCATTCCTCGAGGGTAAGCTCCTTATCCTAACAGGATTTTTCTTATCTGCTGGAACCTCTTCCGGGTCTCCAGTAGGGTACTCTATTGAATTTACCCGCTGATTTTCAGCATATAATAAAGCATCATCGTGCTGCTCCTCGTATGCCTCAAGGTTTGTCGCCTTACTCGTCGATACGATATGGAGCTAAGTTACTATCATGATACTTAATAGTTCCCATAAGGGTTTTATAGGTCATCACTACATTAAGTAGTCCGACTATGAACTTGGCAAGAGTTCTTATTATCTTAGTGAATTTATTGTTTTAACGTCGCCTCATCTCTGGGGTTTATAACGTACGCTCTGATACCACTTCTTTAACACCCCCAGATCCGGGGTAAGGGATCTGGTCGTTACCGACTCAATTCCCATCCACAATTCAACATAAACAATAAATTACAACCTTATGACCCAAAACAATTACATAAACCGCACCCGTTATAGTCCCAGCGATGAAATCAGAGTAACAACCAAATTTTATTAGGCACATTATGAGTTCTTACAATCCAAAAAGAATTACAATGTGAATACATACTCTTTGCCATCCATTATCATAAGTCATACCAGCCCATATATTTGGTACTGAAAGAATGAATCTATTCTACCCATAGCTTTCTCTTCGGCTCTGGTAGTCTCATCGTCCCCGCCAGCATCGAGTGCGCCTTGTGCGAGTCATCTGGTCTAGTTGTTGTTGTGATATAATAATAAAGCAAGGGTGAGCACTAGCCCACCAACAATAATGTTTAACTGAACTATAATATATAACAGTTCAAAAGTATCTTTCAAACCATATGCCATGCATTTACGGAAATGATGCCAGTATAATATGAACGATGAAGTTACAAGGTAACTTAAAGTATTTATTTTGTGGAAGTATCTGCTAAGTCAAAATAAGCAAGATATTATCATTTATCATATAAAGAGGAACTTGCAAGGAAAATATTGCAATTCCAGTTATTAACATTTTTCGAGGTCCTACAACCTGAAAGAAGTTTCCTCGATACGTGTTGCGAAAGACACCGTCAACCTGAAAGATGTCTCTTCGGTACGTGTTGCAGGGAATTCCCAATTTGGGAGATGAACCAATACTGGAGTCATCACGTGCCAGCTGTCCCACTCCCTGATGATCAGTCGGGGATGGTACAACCCAATATAGTTTACTATCGGTAGAAGGAAGAACTGACGGCTCCACTTGTCGATTGCCTTTAATAGTAACTCCCTGTCCAATAGTTAGGCCTTGTGATGGACCGCGCGACTCGGCCTCTTACACACGACTCCTAGTTCGAATAAATCCACAGCATTGAAACGTAGAGTTTGTCCTCCCTTCCCCAAGTGAAATACTTGTTGATAAGACTCCACAAAGTAGTCGTATCTAGTTGGAAAGGAAAATTCACCAACTTTTCCCAAGCTTTTGCTTGTTAATGGATATCAACTTGTTCCGACAATCTTACCCCTCGAATGATGAGAAGGTACACACAGCAACCAAGTTACGAGTGAAAAGGGATAAATTATGACCGGGAAGTCAACCTGATAAATAACCTTGCTCAAGTAGGTTCCCCTATAATATGGAAGTTTGAGCGAGCATTTAAATCCTTTTTAGATAGATTTAAATGAAAAAAAAATAAAGAGTTGGGAACCTTTCCTTGATAAAATAGTCGTAAAAAGACTCCGAAATATTTTACATAATATCTGTAGGTGAAAGATAATCTCCAAATAATATATATCATTTTACAAAGAATTTAAAAGAATTAAATAAATATCCCAAGAATATTTATTAACTCAATAATAATTACGGAATATTATTAAGTCATAATATTGCTCATAAGTAATCCTCGAATGAATATATAGAATTATTTACTAAATAAATCACTCCTTAAATGAATATTGAAAATAATATTTATTAATAATTAGATTCCAATAAGTATTTAAAATAATATTCAATAATGAGTCAAACTTTAAATGAATATTTGAAAATAATATTCATTTAATAAATAATCTTCTAAAAGAATATCCAAATAATATTCATTTAGTAATCAAAACTTTAAAGGAATAATCGAAATAATAATCCTTAAGTAAATAGAACTTTCAATGAATATTTAAATAATATTCTTCAAGTATATAAAACCTTAAATGAATATTCGAAATTAATATTCATTTAATAAATAACATTCTAATGAATATAAAAAGTAGTATTTATTAAATAATCAACTCTAAATGAATATTCGAAACTAACATTCATTTAATATCTCTCGACTGAGATAGTACTCGAATAACATTCCTCGAAATATTTCCAAGTAATTGACACTTTATGGGAATATAAATAACGTTTAATAATAACATTCCTCAGATAAATAATAATCTGTCGTTGGAATCCCTCTGGGTTTCCACGACTATTTATAACTCAAAATACAGACTCCCGGTCTATATTTTGAATAAATATCATATGCCCTTCGCTAAGGGTCTTATCATAACAATTCGGCTTATAACTGATAATTCGTATCTAGTCTATAAGCCCATTATTAATTCAGGGAACAAGTATCACAAAACCAGAGTCACAATATAATTGGAAACAGGCATGCATGCGATGGCATATGTAAAAAGAAATCATATACATATATTATCACAACAACAGGTTCAATGGTTTGAACACTTGCGTGGTAATCGGGTGTGGGTGGAGATAGTGTGTCCCGGGTCTGCTTGATGATCTATAAACAATTAGAACATTCGAGATTAACCACTTAACACGTTTTAAAAGTCTAAGTATAACTTCACTTAAATCGAAACACGTTTTCGAATTATCTCATTATACACCTTTTAGTGTAACTCTTTTTATTACTGATACGATCCGACATTTGTTCGTTATTACGACATGTCATCATACCCACACTCAGTATATACTCATGTCGTATAAGTTCTAAAGTCGATCGATTACGAACCGAGATTATACCTCGAGTTTTATCGTTCGTTTTCTAAGTGTTTTACCAAAGTTATAATCAAGCGGGTTTTTAGGGGTTCGTTCGCGTTTAACTTCGATTCAAACATTTTTATAAAATCGGGAAAATGATCCGTTTCACATGAGGTTTTCTCTCACACCTTTTTACCTCTAGTATTTAATTACCAAGATTCGCCACTGACTTATGTATTTTACGAGGGTTCAATTTCCGTTACAAATTCTCGTTTACGATTTCGAACTACTTTTCGTAATTTGACCATAACTCCTAAATCGTAAGTCGGAATGTTTCAATTCTCACGCCAAAACGATCTATGGCTCGAGATCTACAAGGGTCAGTCATAATATCACCAAGTTTAGGAAATTATATCAACTGTTATGATTAAGTTTTTAAGGTCTAACAAAAATCGGGCATTACGACGGCTATAACTCGGATAATTCCAAAATCAAAACCCTCCAATTATTATACCATCCACTCCAAATCACACATATATGTTATTTATCCTTGAACTAAGACCAAGCAATGTCTTTCCGTTCATAAACTATATTATTATCTCATTAATCCCACACATAGATCTAGTACTCTAAATATGCATAACATCACTAAAACTCATCCAAACTCCATGATTCATCAAAGGGGGTTCAAGGATTATACCTTTATTTGAATCTTAAGAATGATATTAAGGCCTCACAAGTATTGAACCTTGCTTAGAACAGCCTTTTGAAGCCATAAAATCAAGAAAACAAAACATGAAAAATCATGAGTTACTATTCATCGTCAACTTCATGATTTTATAACTCTTGAATGGAATGGATTTTGAAGCTAAGATTCATAGGACTTCTTAGTTATGAATTATAGAACTCACCTATTTAATCTTGAGATTTTTGAAGGGGTGGAAGCTTGACTTTGTTTTTCAAAAAGAGCAAGAAGCCGAGAGCTCCATGGATGGGGTTTCTTGGTGGTTTTGCTCTTTTTTTCTTTGATTTGATTTATGCCTAAATAATTGTAATACTTGGCATATATCTTGGATGCATCCTTTGCTTTTGTGTTGTTGGTTGCTAGTGGTCCAAGTGTTGCCCTTCTATTGGTCCACTTGTTGGCACCACATTAAGCATACCCTTTTTGGCACAAATGCAACTTCATCACTACACTTGTAGTTGACTTACATGAAAGTCACTTTGCTTACCCTTACTCCATCCACTTGCACATGTTTGTCTCTTGGTTCTCTGCTTGCTTCTTTGTCCGGTTATTACTCAATTCATTGATCGTTCGAAGGAATATCTCGAAGATTTCTAATTAGGGTTTTACCGGAAACCATCTTACTATTTATACTATCATTCTCAATTCTCTTTAATAATTCTTGAATCCAAATTCCTCAAACCTCTTCAATAAACCCTTAAGTCTTTAAGTGTCCAGGAAATTCTCGAGGAAAATAAAAGTACTATTTTTCAGAATCCGACAGCTTTTACATACACTTATTTTTCCCCTGGATCACTAATACGAACTCGGAAATCCGTTCGGAATACTTCTATATAGTGTCATCTCATAATATTCCTAAATCCATCAAAATCACTATTCATCCATTTTTCTTTACTCATCCTCTTAGGGTTGTACAATTGTCCCTAATCTCTTTCAATCGTTCCTTAACCTTTTTACGGACCTACTAGACCAATAACGGATATCGATTTGGATTACAAAAGAATAATCTTCTCCTTTAGAATTATCAAATCTCAACTCCCTAGGAGATAGATAATTCTTATCTAAAGTGTCAACCAATAGTATTCTTCATGGCATATAAACATTTGAGTCCAAATCTATTCCTTTCATTCATTATCTCAATCGTTACATCGTAGTCGTAATCACTATTCACTATTACCTCAGTACATAATAAAAAGTTTTAATTATATCCAAAATTTGGGGGTTCTTACATTTGGTCAGAGAAGGTGTTGGATTAAACTTCAACAAGAAGCATGATGCACTCAAATATAAAGGAAGAAATGGCATACCTTATAACTATGCTATGCCTTGGAAGACATGCAACAAATGTGGTGGAAAAGGCCATCTGGAAAGAAATTGTGTGTTTCAAGTAAATCCTAAAGAGAAAATAGCTTACCAGAATGGACCAGTTTGGCGACAAACAGCATACCAGAATGCTTCTGACAGAAGACAAATAGCTTACCAAAAGAGTGGCAGAATGCAAAATCAGTCACCAAAAGTGGCAAAAATGGATCATAAAAACTGATTTAAATGTTTTATATATTATTGCTACTAACCAATCTGGACCCAAACCTATCTGGGTGCCAAAACATTGAGTTGGTGTTTGTTTGTTTTGTAGATATGTCTTGCCGCCAAAGTAAAGTCAAATAGATGGATTTTGGATAGCGGTTGCACTAGACATATGTGTGGAGACAAGTCTTAGTTCATAAGTCTCCAAATGAAGAATGGTGGAAGAGTTACAATTGGTAATAGCAAGACTCTTCAAATCCTTGGTATCGGTTCAATTGGTAATAGTAATATTTCGATTGATAAAGTTCAATATGTCAAAGGTCTTTCTTACAATTTGTTTAGTGTCACTCAACTATTTGATGATGGTCATATTGTTCAGTTTGGCATTGATAAAACTATTATTACTATTGGTACTAACAAAGTCTCCCTAGTTGCTAGATGGGAAGGAAATATATATGTATTAGACTTTGAAATGTAGGAAGCAGCGTGTTGTTTGGCTGCAATGGACAATGATCCTTATATTTGGCATAGAAGGTTGGGTCATGCACACATGGACTTGCTTAGCAAATTATCAAGAAAGAAACTGGTCAGAGGGATACCCAAACTGAAGTATGCTAAAATTGAGGTCTGTTCAGCGTGCCAATTGGGCAAGCAAATTAGAAGTACACACAAAGGAAAGAAAATGGTATCTACTTCTAAGCTTTTAGAGATTCTGCACTTGGATCTCTTTGGTCCAGAATCTTATAAGAGTATTGGAGGTAAACAATATGGTTTTGTAATCGTAGATGATTATTCTAGATTTATTTGGGTATCGTTTCTTCGTACTAAAGATTGTGCTTTTAATGAGTTTGAGAAGCTAATCAAATTACTTGAGAACAAGTTGAAAACAAGACTTGTAGGTATAAGAAGTGATAGAGGAGGTGAATTTATCAATAAGGACATTATTGCATATTGTGAAAGAGGAATCTCCCACGAATTTTCTGCTCCAAGGGTACACCACAACAAGATGGAGTGGTAGAAAGGAAGAACATGTCCCTTCAAGAAACATCAAGGACTCTATTGCAAGAAAGCAAGTTGCCTAGAAGTTTTTGGGCCGAAGCTGTTAATACAGCACGCTATGTGCTAAATCGAATTATACTCAGGCCTATTTTAAACAAAACTCCATATCAATTGTTAAGGAACAAGAAGCCAAATATCAGTTACTTCAAGTTTTTTGGCTCTAAGTGTTTTGTGCTCAAGACAATTGGTAATGACAATAAATTCGATGCTAAATCCTATGAAGCTATATTTCTTGGTTATTCTTTAACAAGTAAGGCTTACAGAGTTTATAATGTTAATAAACATATTGTTGAAGAATCTAATGATGTTACTTTTCAAGAACCTAACAATGATCTACCAAGAGATGAGGAAGAATTTGCAGGTGAAAGTGAAACCATGCAACCTCAAGATACTGGCGATCAGCAAGTTGGATGTTTAAATCAGCAAGCTGAAGTTGAAGCTGAAACAGAAAGTCAGCACGCTAAGAAGGATGCAGATTCTGACAATCACCAAGCTGGAAGTTCAAGTCAGCAAGCTGAAGTGGAAGATGCAATTTCTAAAATAGTAAGAATGACCTTGGAAGGTCCAAGAGGTTTAAGGGTTTCTGAGAAATTACCTCTCTATGATGGAGAAGATCAGTTACCACCAGCAAAAATAAGAAAGACAACTCATGAAGAAATAGCTCAACATTCTTTACCGAGGTCAACAAGAACGGTCAAGAATCATCCACCAGAGTTAGTCATTGGTGATATTACTGATGGAATTACTACAAGGAGAGAAAAAGAAAATTATTGTGCTCATGCTGCCTTCCTAGCTCAAGAAGAACCCAAAAATATCATTGAAGCATTAGAAGATGAGAATTGGATCATGGCTATGCAATAAGAATTAAATCAATTTGAAAGATGTGATGTTTGGGAACTTGTCAAGCCACCAGAGGATGCTTCAATTATAGGAACAAAATGGGTGTTCAAAAACAAGATTGAGGAATTTGGAACAATTACTCGAAATAAAGCAAGGCTTGTAGCTCAAGGCTATAACCAACAAGAAGGCATTGACTTTGATCAAACTTATGCTCCTGTTGCTCGTTTGGAATCAATAAGAATGCTTCTAGCCTATGCATGTTTCAAGAAAATCAAGCTATATCAAATGGATGTGAAGAGTGTGTTCCTAAATGGCGTGCTGAAAGAGGAAGTTTATGTCAAACAGCCTCCTGGATTCGAACATGATCAATATCCAAACTATGCATTCAAGCTAAAAAAGGCTCTTTATGGTTTAAAACAGGCTCCTAGAGCTTGGTACAAAAGGCTTAGTAAGTATCTAATCCAAAATGGATTCATTCGAGGTAAAATCAATGCCACATTATTTATTAAGCAAAATGGTAAAGATATTCTCATTGTGCAAATATATGTGGATGATATTATTTTTGGAGCTACTAATGAATCTGTGTGTAAGTGGTTTTCTAAGTGTATGCATATTGAGTTCGAAATGAGCATGATGGGTGAGCTCAATTATTTCTTGGGTCTTCAAATCAAGCAATCTAAAGATGGACTTTTTGTGCACCAATCCAAGTATACAAAAAGTCTGCTCAAAAGATTCGGTTATGAAGATGTTAATCCAAAAGCAACTCCTATGATCCAAAACAGCAAGCTGATTGTAGACGAAAATGGTAAAGCTGTTGATATCAAAAGGTATCGAGGTATGATTGGAAGCTTACTATATTTAACTGCTTCTAGACCTGACATCATGTATAGTGTGTGTGTTTGTGCAAGGTTTCAATCCAATCCTAAAGAGTCTCACTTAAATGCTATTAAAAGAATTTTTCGATATTTAAGTGGTACCATTACCCTTGGTTTGTTTTACCCTATCACAAATACTTTTGATCTTGTTGGGTATAGTAATGCAGACTATGCAGGTTGTCAAGCTGATAGAAAAAGTACTAGTGGTGTTTGTACATTTCTTGGACAAAGCTTGGTTTCATGGCAATGCAAGAAACAAACTTCTGTTGCTTTACCCACTATCGAAGGAGAGTATCTAGCAGCTGGAGCTGTTGTTCTCAACTTCTATGGATGATTCAAACACTAAGGGACTTTGATATAAAGTGTGGAAGGGTTCCAATAAACTATGACAACACTAGCACCATTAGTATTTCTAAAAACCCGGTGAATCATTCAAGAACGAAGCATATTGATGTTCGACACCATTTCTTGAGAGATAATGTTGATAAAGGCAAAATAGAGTTGGTCTTTGTTCCAATTGAATTTCAATTAGCTGATATTTCACCAAGCCCCTTGCCGAGGAAAGATTTTCAATCATTCGAATGCAACTTGGTATGTGCTCTATATAAATCAGCGTCCTGAATGGTAGTTGCTGGACAGGTTAGCTTACTATTTGTTCTATTTGAATAGTACAATTGGTATACTGTTTGTTATTACATCTGGCTTACCATTTATCTGAATCTAAATATTTTATGCCTATATGTGATTTAAATTGATTTATTTAGATTTATAAGTCTATACTTATTTATGTTAACAATAATGTGCTAAATGATTATCTAGATATTTTAAATAATGTGTTAAATGATTTATAAGTCTATACGTGATTTAAATGATTATTTGATGATCTGTTTACATATTATGATATTTTCTATATTCATTCTAGATAAGTATTTAATTGAATTTTTAGTTTATTATTTCTAAACATTCTCCCCTAAAACAATTAAACCTATTCAAAAGAGATGCTTTCCTCTCTAGATCTCAACCGGAAACACCACAGAAACCATCGTTGACCTTCATTTCCACCATCTTATTTCAGCTAATGCCTCTCACGTTCTTCTTTTTCCTTCTCCCCTCACTCTCCTCTTTGAATCTATTCTATTTGCAAACCGGATCTGTTCTCTTAGATGGGTTCGAGGAACTCGGAAAACTCAGGCTCAATGAACTCGGAGGAGTTTGTTGCCTTAGTTGGTCGTAACTATCTCGCCCCACAGATCAATTATCAACCGCTTAACTTCGAAGCTGATGTTGAATCGTTTCACACTGACGAAGTCTTAGGTGAACCTCTTTCCCCGGTAGCCCAAGCTCGTATGCGAGAGCAAATCAACTTGATCTTAAATGATGGCTCTTTTCAGCTTGCAACTGGACCTTCTGTTGCAGTATCGTCGAAAATTTCCCATGGTGTCACAGCTGCCAAAGCCAATTCGCCTCCTGAGGTAAACTCGGCTACGAATGGAGTTATTGTGGCAACCTTGGAGGAAGGGGAAATAGACACTCATAAGGACAAGGGACAGACAAGTCAGCCAAGGCAAAAGGGGGTGACTTGGAGCAACATTGTTTCTCAAAATGTACCTAGTGACGAACCCAATGTTGGCAATACGGATATTAGCTATAATGAAGATGGGACAGCCACAGTGAAATTCTCTGATGAATTTTTTGCGAAAGCGCAAAAACAATGGGAGACAAGCATTATTGGATATTTCATTGGTGGGTCTTTTTCCTTCAAATACACCCGGGAACAAGCTCACAGATTCTGGAAGAATCGTGGATTAACGGGGGTTTATTACAACACAAAGGGCTACTATACTTTTAGGTTTGCCAATCTAGAAGATAAAAATAGAGCTTTGAGTCTGAACACAATTCAAATGGGTGGAAAAACCTTATTCCTGTTGCCTTGGACAGATGGAACTGACTTCAAACGCAATGTTTTTGAGAAAGTCCCGTGCTGGATTCGTTTCGTTGATGTTCCAGACATTTTTTGGTGTAAGGAGGGTCTAAGTGCTATTGCTAGCACGGTGGGCAAACCATTGAAATTCGATGCGGTCACGGCACGCTTTGAACCCCTCAAATTTGCTGGTATACAAGTCGAACTCGCATACTCTGCCTTGAGACCTGATTTTGTTAGAGTTCCCTTGCCAAACAAAACTGGAGAAGCAAAAATTGAGATTCAATATGGTGAGCTACCATACTCTTGCAGTCTGTGTAACGTTTTTGGCCACTCTTTGGCCAGGTGCAACAACAACCCTGAGAGAGTTAGCAAAAAACCCAAGAAGACACACAATAGCAACCATAGGGAAGGGCCTTCTGGTTCGAATACGGCACCTATTTCACCTACTAAAAGTGACTATTTGAGTAACATGGAGATGGTTCCCTATACCATTGGTAAGTTTTGTGGGTGTGACGTAGTAATGAATGCAGATGCCGTTTTTAACGAGCTTGATAAAGAGGATGCTAAGGTGGAGGATGGGTTTACAAATAAGGAACTAGATAAGGGAGAGGATAATCTGTATGAATTTGATAGATTACCAGGTGGCTCATTCAACGAAGAACATGGGATGGAAGTTGCAGATGCTATGCCACTTGCTATTGAAAATGGGTTCGCGGCTCTCTCGGAACTACTTGTAGACTTCACTACACCATGCTCACCGGGCAGGGAAGGAATACAGAGGAAATCGCCAGTCCAACCTCTTACGAAACCAGTGAGAGGAAATAATAGGAGAAAAATCATTGATAACGATGGGTTCACTCAAGTTCCAATCAAGAGAAGCAACAGGTTGGCTTGTACGCCAACACTACCCAAGCGTTTATAATGGAGTTTGCTATTTGGAATGTTCGCGGTCTAAAAAAGAACAGTCACCAGGACGAGGTCATTAACTTTATTTGTAAAAATAATATCTCTTTCATGAGTTTTGTTGAAACTAAAGTTCGCATTCACAATTCTGCTGTTATCTCTAATCGTATTAACAAGAAATGGAGTTGGATTTTTAATTATGATGAGCATGCTTATGGTCGTATTTGGGTCGGATGGGATCCTTCTGTGTGGTCTGTTCATGCTTTGTCGAAATCATCTCAACAAGTTACATGTTCTTTGAAATTTCTGGAAAATCAAATCTCTTTTTGTGTCACGTTTGTGTATGCTCTTAATAAACCTCATCAAAGAGAATTTCTTTGGAGAGACACTGAGAGTCTTCGCCAGCTATTTGTTGGGCCTTGGTCTATCAGTGGTGATTTTAATTGCATTTTGTCTCTGAATGAAGTGCACGGGGGTCGTGAACATTGGACGCCCGACATGCAATCTTTCCTTGATTGTGTTTCCAATTCAGCATTGGGTCACATTAAAACTGTTGGCCCTCTGTACACTTGGACTAATAAAAGAGTAGCTCTTATTCAAAAAAGGCTGGATCGTATGCTTGGTAACATGGATTGGTTTAATGTTTTTATCGAATCTTTGGTGACGGTTAAAAATAGGGGATTAATGGATCATTGCCCGCTTATCTTTAATAAAACAAAGGCTAATTGGAATGTCAATAAACTTCTCGCTATTGAAAATGAGGATGAGATTTTGGTTTCAGGGCATAACAATGTTTCTCAAGTCGCAGTGGATTTCTTTACTAGTACCTTGGGCACCTCGACAGCTTTGGAACCTTGTGATTTTGCTAATCTTGACTGTGCATCCTTATCACATGCACAAGCTACGTCTATTGAGGCGCCTGTCACTGACGATCTCATTCTTGCAACCTTGAAAGCTATGAAAAAGAATAAGGCACCCGGTCCGGATGGCTTCACTGTAGAATTTTTCTTAGCGACATGGGGAATTGTTGGTGACACTTTTTGTGATGCGATTAAAAGCTTCTTCATTGCGAACTCTTTTTTTAAGCCGCTCAATGCAACTACTATTGCTTTGATCCCTAAGGTTCCCACCCCATCTACTTTGCTAGATTTCCGTCCTATTTCGCTGTGCTCAATTCCTTATAAATGCATTGCCAAAATCCTCGCTTCTCGGCTTAAAAAGGTTATGCCTAGCATTATTAACATCTCGCAGTCCGCTTTCATTCCGGGACGGAATATTTCAGATAACATTCTCATGGCACAAGAGTTATTTCGAGGTTACCACAGAGATGCAGGAGTGTCTAAGTGTGCCTTGAAACTTGACCTTCATAAGGCGTTCGACTCTTTAAATTGGAACTTCATTCTAGGGGCTATGCAGAAATTAAATTTCCCTGAAAAATTCATTAAATGGATTCACCTGTGTATCTCTACAACTACCTTCTCTGTTAAGGTGAATGGCTCTTTATGTGGGTATTTCGAAGGAAGAAAGGGAATAAGGCAGGGAGATCCCATCTCACCCTATTTATTCTCAATTGCTATGACCGTCCTATCAGCAATGCTTGCAAATCACCTCCTAACTTTAATTACCATTGGAAGTGCAAAGATTTAAAGCTTACACACCTACTTTACGTAGATGATGTAATGCTATTCTCCAAGGGAGACATGGAATCGGTTAACCATCTTATGAATTGTGTGTCCAGATTCTCCGTTGCTAGTGGGCTGACACCGAGTATTGCTAAAAGCACGGTGTTTTTTGGAAACTGTAATGAGGATTTTGTTAACTGGTTCGACTCTACGGTTGGTATTACACATGGAACTCTACCTGTTCGTTTCCTAGGTGTACCTTTAATCTCATCTCGGTTGAGTCACAATGACTGCATTCCACTGATAGATAGGATCGTAAACAGAATTTCCTGTTGGACTTCGTTGCTCCTTTCACTGGTTGGTCGAGTGCAACTGCTAAGGTCTGTCCTTTTCGCTGTTCAATCCTTCTGGACTAACCATTTTGTTCTTCCTAGTTCTGTTCATAGCAGCCTCCAAACTATATTCACGCGTTTCCTATGGAAGGGCGATGCAACCTCTAAAGGCGAAGCAAAAATCAGCTGGGAAACCATTTGCTTGCCAATCGACGAGGGGGGCCTGGGTCTTAAGAACTCAAAGGCTTGGAACCAAGCTCAAATCATTAACCATCTCTGCAGGATTGCGCGAAAAAGAAAGCTTTGTGGCCTTCTTGGGTAAATACAACTGTGCTCAAAAAACATAATTTATGGAATATGCCTATGCCACAGGATTGCTCTTGGATTCTTCGAAATGTTCTCAAATCTCGCACTTTGGCTCGCGAGTTTATCTCTTTCAAAATTGGAAATGGTTTGAGCACTTCACTGTGGTTTGATCCGTGGTGGCACTCGACATGCTTAGCTATAAATAACAATGCTCCTATCATTGCCCAAGCAAATGCCTCCTTTGATGATACTGTGAATACGCTTATCTTTACGGGAGCTTGGAACCTGCCTCAACCTTCGAGTAGAATCCATCACCTCGATCTGGGTCTGGTTATTTGGCTTCGAGATTTTGACTATCCTGCTTTTGACCTTTCTACTCCTGATACTATCCTTTGGAATGGGTTGAGTATTCACAAAGTAAGGACCTGGCATATATGGGACTCTCTTCGTACTCCTTCTTCTAAGCTAGATTGGAGTAATCACGTCTGGCATAGGCTGAGGGTTCTCAGGTATGCTCACCACGAGTGGACGCTTTGCCACGGTCACCTCCCAACCATGCACAGGCTACATTCTTTTGGTTTAGATGTCTCCTAGTTCTGCAATTTCTGTGTCGGGGGATCAGAAACAGATTCCCATCTGTTTGTAGGGTGCCCTTATAGCAGTTATATCCTCTCTAAAATGGCTGGCCTCCTAAAGGTGGACTTTGTAGGCCTTAACTGGGTACAGATTCTGGCAGCCCTAGGAGGTATATCTGACCATATGCTCCGTACTGTGGCTCTCCTCGCGGCGCAGATCTTCTCATATCACCTCTGGAGGGAGAGAAACAAGAGGCTTCATGATTTGGGCATTCTTGGTCCTACAAAATTGATTCATGATATTATGCAGGAACTCAAAACTAGACTTCTAAGCTCGAAATGGTTCCTTAGTCATGCTAATTTGGATTTGTTCGGCTGGATTTATATCTAACCTCCCTAGGGCTGTTCGACCATGTTGTTCATTTTGTCTTTCTATTCCTAATCTAGCTAGTAGCTTAGATTTGTTATAGATAGATCTTCTCTATGTCATGGCATAGAGCATAGGTAAATCCTGTATTCTTTTTTCCTTTCTTTATAAAATACTTAATTTAGCAAAAAAAAAAATAAAAAAATTCTCCCCTAAAATATCAAAACAAGAGACACGGGACTGTTCAATTTATTTACCAAATACACAAACACTCTCTCCCTCAAGCGGCGATTAGGGTTTATCAAGCGACGATTAGGGTTTTCCAATTTCTCAATCCACCATGACTAGAAAGACTAAGGCACGAAAGGCACCTGCTCCATCGACTTCAAAGAAGGATGATATTGTCGATGTTTTAAATGAAAGCGGAGATAAGATCTCCCAAACTCCAGAATCGAAGAAGCTCAAGATGACCATGTCTCCATCATTCGTATCTCCTGATTGTGAATCTCGCTACCAAGAGATAGATTTAGGATCTCGAGCTATCATTCCTGGACAACCTATCTCAAGTAAGCTCGCTCCTTTACTTACTAAATGTGGAGTAATTAAAATGTTTCAAGATGTTGGTTTGGAATCATTTTTCTTAGATATGCCTAAAGTTTACTATCCCAATTTGATTCGTGAATATTATGCAAATCTTAGATATCTATGGTTAAGGGTAAAAAAATCAAATTGAATCCCCCTATTTTGAATTCTATTTTAAAAATTGAAAAAGACAGTGATGTTGATGTCTTTACTGCTCAAGGGTCTGTGTCTGTGTCTGAGCTAAGTGTTATTGATAAACTGAAACTGTTAATATGTGATGTCAAACTCAAGTATGCAAACCCCATTCCTAAAACCTTAGTAACTCCCCTAGCTCATCAATTATTCAAGATAGCTAGGTCTCACATATGTCCAAGAATAGGAAACAAATCAAATTTTACCTTCCAAGATGTTGTAGTAGTTGCCATGTTAATCTCTGGTAAACCTGTTGATGTATCATCTTTGATACAACAAAAAATGTTGGCTACTGTGGAGAAAACCATGAGTGGGATACCCTATGGGTTATGGTTGACAAGGATATTTGAATGGTTCAAGGTTGATTTCACAGATGTTGTCAATGTTACCATTAAGGATGGAATAGATACTACGTTTCTGAATCAGAATAATCTGCAAATCAAAGGTGGAGTTCTTTCTAGGATTTCACTCTCTCCTCAAGAAGATCCTTCAACAACTGAACCTACAACTTTTGTAGAGCCTATTTCTATGGCTCATAATCCGTTTTCTCAATCTCTTCATGCAGACATTACCATAACATCCAGTGAGGTCACTTCTCTCCTTAGTGACACTCAAGCCATCAGGAATGACCTGTAATCTGTGAAAGCTAAATATCAAACAATCAAAAGTGCAATGAAGACAATCATTACTGAGATGAAATCTATCAAAAACTTATGCTGAAAGCTGCCGGTATGTCATCCACAACTCATTCTACTATGGAAGAAGAATTGGGGTTGAAAGGGTTGGCAAATGCAGCTAAGAAAGAAGCTGAAGAAGCTTATACTGATGCTACCACATCCAATGTCCCTCCTGCTGCTGTTCAATACCCCAAAGCCTCTTAGTTTTTGATGAATTAAGGGGGTGAAAATTTGGAGAATAATTAATTTATGTCTGTGAAACTTATTGTGTTTGTTTGTGGTATCTGCTGTGAACCTGTTGTTATCTGCTGTGAACTTGTTAGAATAATTAATTTATGTCTATGAAACTTCTTGTGTTTGTTTGTGGTATCTGCTGTGAACCTGTTGTTATCTGTTGTGAAACTGTTGTTTAAGTAGTGGTCTATCTGGATATTTGCTATTATCTGAGTACCTGAACTTGTTTAAATTTATTATCTGTTTGCTAGTTGTATGGTTTTAAAGTTTTTAAACTTAATGATTCAGTTGTCTGTGATGAGTAGATTATTATTGTTTTATATCTGACAGTGAGATGCAGGGATTTAGGGGGAGTTATTAAAATTCTCCTAAATTAGTTGGAATCATCAAAAAGGGGGAGATTGGCTTATTAATAGATATAAAACAGCATGCCATCTGTATATGTACTAACTTGATTTTGCAGGGCACTTTAGCAACGGTGCACTACAATAACAATTGGTAAGCTAGGTGTAGGCTAAGTCAGCTTACCATATGGCTTCATTAGAATCAAACAACAAGCCAAATGCATGGACAATCAGCACGCCAGTTTCACAAACAGCAAGCTGATTGTGTATTCAGATTTAAAGAACCATTTGGTTCTTCAAAGAGCATGAAGTGGAAATATTGTTAGAAACATGTAAGGGCCCTCTGAATCATATCTGAATATGCCCACACTCATATCACATAGATATTGGGAGACAAGATATTCCTTGACTTAAAATAAGAAAAGTAAAGATCTACTTTTCATTATTTTAATACACCACTATACCTCCACTCAAAGAAAAACACATGGACTCATCATAGCAAATATTCCTCACCATGTTATACACGCTCCACCTCTTCTTTGTTAGTAGAACATCAAGCTCCACCCAATTCTTTAATCAAATTATCATCTCTAACGGTTTTATTCCATATTCATACCGTTGGAATATTTTCAGTTGATTTAAAAGTTCTCTTGTTTATCTATTTAAGAGCCGTTCTTCTTCAGTTCTTAAAAATTGATACATAGTGCAGAAAACAAGAAGCCATACACAATGATAAGTGCATATTTTTATTACCTATTTATTGCTTGAACTCGTATTTTAATAAATTATTTTGTTGCATTTCAGGAAATTCGTAAATAAATAAAGAAATGGCAAAATAAAGAAATAAAGAGCAAGGAAGGGAAAAAAGAGGAAGAAAAAGGACCTAAATGAAAGAAGGAAAAGAATTAGGAGCTTGGAGCAAAAGAAATATTTCAAGACAAGTGGAAGGTGGAGATCATCCCAACACACTACATAAGTGTATGGCCAAGATCAACTCTTCAAAGCTTAAGGGGGAAGGAAACAAATAGATGGCTAGGATTTCACCACCACACACCACAAATGTATGGTGGGGATTTACCCAACACCCCCCTTAACCCTAATTCCTATCCAATAAATACCCCCTCACCCCCCTTGTATTTAGAAACTTAGATTTTAGGGTAGTTTTATTTTCTTGTTTTTCTTTAGTTTTAAATCTTGTAAACACTCCTATTATAATTAAAGCAATTTTTATTTTCTTTACTTCTTGTCTTGCTCTTTCGTTATTGTTGCCTCGTTTCGTTATTTTCATAAACCTGTTGCTAACCACTTGGGGTTGAAAATAACGAAACTTTATTTTCTTGTTCCTAGTTAATAATATTAATTTCACCCCTTTAAATTTCCATTTTATTGTGGGCCATTTAATTTTTAAATCATCGTCCTAGTATAATTTTAATTTCATAGTTAATTACTTTGTCTCGTTTAAATTTTCAAAAATAAAAAAAAATCACAAAAATAGTAGTTTTAAATTTTCATTACGTAATTAATTGCTATTACTGTTTTAATTCGAAGCTTAGTGTCAAAACCCCTGTCTCTTTCTCTGTTTTTGTTTATTCACGAAATCTAGTTTATTTTCTTGTTTATTTTTTTTTTCTCCTTCCCAGTAAATAGTCCACGAGTGCAGTTGCATTTGAGTTGCTGTTCCTGTCAAGCATCAGTGTTTATAATCTTGCCAAATATGCAGAGTTTTCTTTTTACCTCTGTTTTGTGTTCTGTTGGTTGATGAGCTACCTGTTTTGGTTTGTTATAAGTCTGAATTGTTCGGGTTCGCTGAGATTTGAGTCGAGTCTCTACTGTGGTATTTACCGAGTCTGTACATAGTCAAGTTAGTCTATGCGTTTTCATTTTACTTTCAGTCGAGTTCTGAGTTTCCTTTGCTTCATCTATTGAGTTTTATGGACTTGTTTATGGTGTTTGTCCTTGTTTTTTTTTTCGGATTCCTGCTTAGTTGCTGTCTAAACGAGTCTATATTGATTGCGATTCCGTTGAATGGTTGAAGTTATTGTTGGGACTTCTTTTCGTTTTAATTTCTGGAGTTCTTGCTGTGAAATTCCAGTTGCTGTTGTCCTGAGTTCTATGGTTAGACTGCAGTAGTCGAGTTCAAATCCTTCAAGTATTTCTAATTGTTTATTTTTGTGGCTAGCTGATTCTCCAAGCACAACATGTCGGATTTTGTAAATAAAATGGTTACTGTGGTTCTGAATTGTAGTACACCGAATGAGTATGTGAGCTGAGTTCATCTTCTTTGTTTCCTGCTCTCGAATTCATGGGTTGTTTCTTTTGCTGAGATTTTCTTGTGGTTGATTAATTTTTCGAACATTTTATGTTGAATTTTTGTTAATTTTTTTTTTTTATAAATAAAATCAGCTTTTAAAATTTAAAATTCAGTTTTTAGTTTAAAATAGATTAATTGAATTTTCTTTTAAGATTAAATTAAATTTCTTTTAATTATTAAATAGAATAAAACCAAATCTTTCAAAACCCAAACTTGTCCTAATTCGATTAAATTAAAAATTAAGGTTTGCGAAAATAAAATAGTCTCTGTGGAACGAATCATGAATTTTATAACGAAACAAATTGTTCGCTTGCAATTTAAATCGCTTAATTTTTAGAACATCAGGGTTTTTAGTGTAAATATAAAAATCAGAAAATCCAAAAAAATTAAAAAATCACAAAAATCACAAAAATAGTTCTAATCTTATTCTAGTCTTATTAATTGATTGCTAGTTGCTTGATGCACCCTTACATGCTATGATAATCTTGTGATCCTTTAGCTTTTGATTGAGAAGTGATTTGCTAAGTTCTTGTCCACACACTTACACTAGCAAGGTGAAACTGGTAGATTTATTTGATTTGTGCGAGAAATTTGAAGGTCATGATTAGGTGTAAGATGATTTGGTTTTCATGTTTTGAGTACAAGTAGGTGCATTGAGGTACCTTTACTTGAGATTGATTATGTTCTACTACACCAAGTGAGTTTTGAGCCTATATGCACATCTTTTGCATTTATATTCGTTTGCTTGGTTGTCCACTTGTCATTTGCATTGCTAGCACTTGTTTGAGTTCTATCTTGAAACACATGACATTGATTGATGATAAGATGATAAAGGCATTTAGGAATAACCCATATTTCCCAAAATATCCACACCATTCTCATATGATCAATTAGTTACCCCTTTGAGCTTAATCAAATTCTTTCGGTGACACATTACATTACTCGCCTAAGACCTTTTTCTTGTACAGCCTTACGTATACTTGATCCCATTTTGTCAAAGGCTAGTAGGAACTTGAGGGAGTAATAAGGTGTGTGAGATGGGTATACTTTTGTTCATAATTTTTTAGGAAATATATGTTTTGTTGGTTACTTTGTTAGTCGATTTTCAAGTTAAATCTAAAGGAGGATTATGGTTGCTTATGTTTATCTTAGCTCTAAAAAAAAAGAAAAAAAAGAAAAAATATATGTAAATATGAGAGCATACTTTTGTTTTTGTAATCCTCTTTCATTCGACTAGTCTAGTCTTTTTGAAAATAGAAAAATAATTGTGTGGGGAGGAAGTTTGGTGTTGTGCATGATTTCCATGGTGACTACTAGCTTTGGACACTTCACCTTATTTTGGCCTTACTTGACATACCTTGTTCCTAGCCCCATTACAACCCAAATAAAGACCTTTTGATTGTCATCATTGATGTATGTTGTGTTTAAGTTAGAATGATACCAATTGTCAAGCATGTTTTTGATTTTGATGGAAATGAGTGATACACTTACCCTTGTTCTTGAGTGAATGTTCTTTTGTGAGTGAAATGTGAGGTATTGCTTGTTTCTTTTGCATATGAGATCTCAAGTTTTGACTCTAAGGTGTGCTCTTGTAGACTTAGCATGGTTTCCAATAATTTTCGCACTTGGCATGAACTTGTAATCACTCGTGCATGTTTCTTTAAGTAGACTATGTGAATCCTTGCACTTTCCACACCAAGACTTTGCAACTTCATTTTGATTCTTAAGTTGATGTATCATGAGAGGACATGTATGTGTGGTGTACATTGCCATATAATCTTTTATACAAGCTAGATGGATTTTGTGGGTACATTCATTATAGGCCCTCACGAGACCTCACTCGTCCACTAGGGCTGCCTAGGGGTTTAAAGGGCTTGTTGCATATGCCAAATGCAACCGTCATACCTACGAAATGGAGTATAGGACTTTTTATCTAGATTTTATTTTAGTTTTTGTTTTACTCGAGGACGAGAAAAAGATAGGTATGGGGGCATTTGATAATTGCATATTTTTGCATATTTTTATTACCTATTTATTGCTTGAACTCGTATTTTAATAAATTATTTTGTTGCATTTCACGAAATTCGTAAATAAATAAAGAAATGGCAAAATAAATAAATAAAGAGCAAGGATGGGAAAAAAGAGGAAGAAAAAGGACTTAAATGAAATAAGGAAAAGAATTAGGAGCTTGGAGCAAAAGGAATATTTCAAGACAAGTGGAAGGTGGAGATCATCCCAACACACTACATAAGTGTATGGCCAAGATCAACTCTTCAAAGCTTAAAGGGGAAGGAAACAAATAGATGGCTAGGATTTCACCACCACACACCACAAATGTGTGGTGGGGATTTACCCAACACCACCATTAACCCTAATTCCTATCCTATAAATACCCCCTCACCCCCCTTGTATTTAGAAACATAGATTTTAGGGTTGTTTTATTTTCTTGTTTTTCTCTAGTTTTAAATCTTGTAAACACTCCTATTATAATTAATGCAATTTTTATTTTCTTTACTTCTTGGCTTGCTCCTTCGTTATTGTTGCCTCGTTTCGTTATTTTCGTAAACCTGTTGCTAACCACTTGGGGTTGAAAATAACGAAACTTTATTTTCTTGTTCCTAGTTAATAATATTAATTTCGCCCCTTTAAATTTCCATTTTATTATGGGCCATTTAATTTTTAAATCATCGTCCTAGTATAATTTTAATTTCATAGTTAATTACTTTGTCTCGTTTAAATTTTTAAAAATAAAAAAATCAAAAAAATAGTAGTTTTAAATTTTCATTACGTAATTAATTGCTGAAAGGCATATGATGTAGCCTATTTGTTTTCCGAGGATACAACTCAACTTAAACAAGATTGTAATAGTAAATAGTATATAGACTGTCACAGGGAATCTCAGATTGTATTATCTGTCAGAAGAAAAAGATCAAGGTCAATCTACAGACTTGAAGAATACTACATTGAAAGAAGTTCAGTCATTTGATCAAGCCTCAGTGAAGTATTCATTAAAGAAGAGGATTCATTTATAGTGACAGAGATTTCGACAGTGACAGAGACAGTACCGAAGAATTAATAAAGAGAGGAGAAAAGAAAAGGAACCAGATTTTAAAGTCAATATATGAAGAACAGTCATTGCGGTTAGTCACTCGTGAACCAGACAGTACATCGAGTGTCAACATTAAACAGTGGTTGTTTATCATTAACTTCAGAGGTTCAAGCTGTCAAGACTGGTATGTTAAGAAAAGAAAGGAACCAATTCAAAGAGTCAAAAATAAAGAAAAGCCGTTGGAGTTAGTCGCTCATGAACCAGACCGTGCATCGAGCGTCAACGAAAATTCGGTGGTAATTCTTTATTACTTTCAGTGGTTCAAGAAAAAGATTTGAGCTATCAAAAGATTTATATTAATTCTCTTTTAATTAATATAATTATGTAATTGATTTAATTTAATAAATTAATTCATTTTGAATTAATTTATTTATTAAATTAATTATCATGTTAATTAATTTTTAATTAATGTATTAATCTAAATTGAATTAATTATTTAATTAATTAATTAATCATTATTTATTTAAATGATTAATTGATTAATCTATTTAATTAAATCAAAATAAAATCAAAAGAGACAAAAGAAAAAAAAAAGATGCAAGTGTAGTACAAAGATATGTCGACAGAATTAGTGTTTAAAAGAAAAGCATTCAAATGACAACTTGCTATCTTTCACATGCATGCTGTCATTAATACATGTAAAAAGAAGTCAAATGAAACATACCTGCATGTTCTGTCGGCTGGGGTGTTACGCACCTGCATAGCGCGTGGCACGCACGCGCCTGGAAAGTTGAAAAAAAAGCCGCGCGTGCTGTGTACTCTTCTTCCCCTGCGACTGGTTCAGTTGATAGCAATACAAAATCTTTTGTTTTAAAATCAAAGACACAGCTATAGTAGGTCATACCGAGCTTTTTATTAGGTCATACCGACCTTTTATTTAAGTCATAACGAGCGTTATGCAAGTCATATTGATTTATTCTAAGTCATATCAAGGAGATTTATGTCAGTTTATGTCATACCAATCAGCCTCAATATATCTGTTAAGTCATACCGACAGATTAAAAAGACAGCAGCTGATTTTGTTTAAATACAAAGTGAAGACACAGCAAGAAAAAAAAGATGCACAAATCAGAAAAATCCCAGCAGCTCCATTTTCTCTCCCAAGCTCAAGAACAAATTAATTTCTGTAAAATCAAGTTCATCTCTCTTGTAATATTTTATCCGGTGGAACTTGTTTATTTATTGTTCTTGTACTACTAGCGAATTAAGTTTCCTAGTTCTACTCTTGATTTTTATTAACTAAATTTAGAAAAGTTCATGTTGAATTTTCTAAATTAGTTTTTATCAACTTGATTAAATTCTGTACTGAAATTGTAACACCGATCAAGTTAATATATTTTTATATTCAACTTGAAATTTGTTTCAATTTATTCCGCTCAAATTTGTCAAAATATAAATTAAATTTATCCGAACAAATTTCGATAAAACAGTATAGATTGTATTCAACCCCCCCTTCTACAATCTTATCGGACCTAACAATTGGTATCAGAGCCTATTGATTGATACACAAATCAAGATCCTATTTTTATTCAGTCAAAAATCATTTCGAATTTTTAATTCACTTAAAAATTCATCATGTCTTCAAAAGTCCTTGTTAAGATTCCTATCTTTAATAAAGATAATTATGATATGTGGAAAAATAAAATGGAACTATTTCTTGATATTACAAATTCTAAATATTTGGATGTTCTGAAAAATGGACCTAAAATTCCTATGGTCATTGAACAAAAAGTTGTTACTGATGGAGTTGTTACAACACCTGCTAGAACCCATGAAAAAGACCCTGCGTCTTATACTCCTGATGAAAAAGAGGATGCAGGACTAGACAAAAATTTGAGACTCATACTATTAGATTCCCTAGATGCTGTGATGTATAGTCATGTGATGAATTGTAAAACTGCAAAGCACATGTGGGAAACTATTGAGACTATTAATGAAGGAACTGATGAAGTCAGGGAAAACAGACTTCAAATTTTAATCTCTGAGTATGAACACTTTAGAGCTGGCCCTAATGAAGGCATTCAGGAAGTGTTTGAAAGGTATAATAAAATAATCAACAACTTGAAAATCCATGGCAAGCAATATACACAAAAGGAGATTAACATGAAGTTTCTACTGACCACGCCTACTCACCTAGAACATACGATAACTACCATTAGAGAAGCCAGAGACATGAATCAAATTACTCTTGAAAGGCTCTTCGGCATTTTGAAAACCTATGAGTTGGGACAAGTTCAACAGAAAGAAATTCATGGTGAAGGTAGGGTTCCAAGTTCTTCTACAGCTCTAGTGGTTGAGACTCCAAAGGAAGTGGAAGCTAAGGTTGTTCAACCTTGCAGCGCTGACAAGGAACAGGTTGAAGTTGAGATTGGTCATACACCTGTCAGTCAGGATGGTGGAGATTTCTACTCATTGGAAGAGCTGGATCAGTTGGAAGATGAGTCAATGGCTATGATGGTGAGGCAATTCAGTAACTTCAGATTTAGGAGGAATCCCAAGTTCAAGTTCAAATCTAACTACAATAGATTCCAGTGAGGAGGTTCTTCCTCAAGTAGCACAAGGGGTGGCTACCAAACTGGAATGGTAGATAGAAGCAGGATTAGGTGCTTTAAATGTAATGAACTTGGACAATTTGCAACTGAGTGTCATCAACCTCAACAAGATGCAAGGAGAGAGTATGCATCTGGTAAGAAGAACACAGATACGGCCTATGTGGTACAAGGAAAAAGCTGGGATGACACAGACAGTGAAGATGAAGAAGTTGGAAATTTTGCGCTGGTGGTAAATGCTGATACATCAACTCCTTATAGTACTCTGGTAACTCTTACTGACACTGAGTTGATTCGTAGCCTATATAATTCCATTGGTAATGCACAAAAAGAAATTGCTAGAAAAGTTCTGTTAATCAATAACCTTGAAAATGAAGTGTTAGAACTAAAAAAAGTGCATGTTAATCAAGATCAGCAAATAGAAGAAATAGCTCAACTTAACAAAAGAGAAAAGGCGATAACAGAATACATGTTAAAACAAGTTGCTAGGATTGCTGAACTTGAAACTAGGATTGTTGAACTTGAAACACATGTCAGGGCTTGTTATAATTCTGTTAAAGTTTCTAAAGAGTTTTTTAACAAACAATCTGTAGAACGAACAACATGTATAGGGTATGTCTACAATGAAGCTGTTGGATCATTGGGCATAAATTCCCCTAACCCTATTAGTGCTAAAGAAAGGGGAATACCACATGTGCTCAAAAATGTTAAAGAACCTCTATTTGAATAATCTGATGCTGGACCACCAGATATTCTTTCTATGGTTATCCAAGAAGAAATGAGAAATGAGGATAGTGCAAATGGCACAGTCCTTGTTAAGGATAAATCTGTAAAGAATGCCAATCTAAAGAATGTTTCATCCAAGAAAGATGTCACAGTCTTTGTTAAGGCTAAATCTGTTGAGGACACTAATCCAAAAATTGTTTCATCCAAGAAAGATGTACCTAAAGTGCCAGTCAAGGTTGTTGAAACAACTAGTTCTTCTAAGACTGGATTAGGTGGTAATGAGTTGAAGCAGAACAATAAAATGTCTAACATGAGTAACATGCCAATCATTGATTATAATCATAAAGCATGTGGTGTTGTCAACTGTATGTCTTGTGCTTTTAACGTGATGTCTGCTTACTTTAATGGTAATCATGCATGTGATAATAAGACTGCTCCTCGACAACATATGAACAGGAATAATGTTAGATCAAAGACTGCTAGTCCTCCTTATGTTAGGAGAGAGACATTTGTACCAAAGCCTAAACAAAGTTTTATGAAGGCTATTTACAAAGTCAAATGTCTAGTCAATGATATTGTTACTAAACAAACATGGATACCTAAACTGAAACGAAAGATTGTCAAATCTTTTTATAGGGTAAAATGTTTATTGACTAATGGTAAAATTGGTGTCAAGGTTAAAAATGTTGTTTTTCCTGACAAAGGCCAATACTTTAAATTCTCTGGACCCAATCAAATTTGGGTTCCAAAGAAGGTTTAATCCGTTTGTCATTGCAGGGTATTGAACAGGTTGAACGAGTAACCTGGATCTTGGACAGTGGATGTTCAAGGCATATGATTGGAGACAAAACCCTGCTGACAAATGTGGTGGAGAAGGCCGGCCCAGTAGTTACCTTTTGGAGATAACAGCAAAGGTAGAACTGATGGATATGGCAGACTTGAAGCTGGAAATGTTATCATTGAAGAAGTGTCATTTGTAAAAGGACTTGATCATAATTTGCTCAGTATCAGTCAATTCTGTGACAAGGGATTTGAAGTCTACTTTAACAAAAAGAATTGTCTGATTACACACAAAAGAAGTGAACAACCATCTCTGACGGGAGTCAGAAAAGGAAACTTGTATGTAGCCAACATGAACACTAGAAGCACTGAAGAAATCAATTGCTTCTATTCTAAAGCATCCATAAATGAAAGTTGGCTATGGCACAAAAAACTTTCTCACCTAAATTTCAAAATGATGAACTCTCTGGTCAAGAGAGAGTTGGTGAGAGGTTTACCTTCTATGGAATTTACACAGGAAGGACTATGTGATGCCTGTCAAAAAGGCAAACTAAAAAGGGCAACTCACAGAAGCACTGATATGTCTTCAATAACTGAACCTTTACAGTTACTTCACATGGATCTATTTGGTCCAGTGAATGTGATGTATATGCCAAAGAAAAGATATGCTCTTGTGATTGTTGATGATTTTTCAAAGTTCACATGGGTCTTGTTCCTGAATTCTAAAGATGAGACTCCACAACTGGTGATTGATCACATCAAGTTAATTGAGTTGGATTCCAAGTATCCAGTGAGGGCTATAAGGTCAGCCAATGGAACTGAATTCAAGAATGCAGTTCTGAATGACTTTTGTACTGAAAAAGGTATAACCAGACAATACTCAGCTCCAAGAACTCCTCAGCAAAATGGAGTAGTTGAAAGAAAGAATAGAACCTTTATTGAAGCTGCACGTACTATGTTAAGTGAATCAAGGCTTCCATTGTATTTTTTGGCTGAAGCTGTCAACACTGCTTGTTATACTCAGAATCGAACTCTTATCAACAAAGACTTGATGAAAACTCTCTATGAAGCTATGAATGAAAAGAAACCAACACTCAAATACTTTCACGTATTTGGAGCAAAATGATTTGTACTTAAAGAAGGAGATGATCAAGGTGGAAAATTTGAAGCCAAAGCACATGAAGCAACTTTTGTTGGTTATGAAAGAAGAGCTTATAAGGTGTATTTGATTGAACATCAGAAGATGATGGAAAGTGTCAATGTTACATTTGATGACACTAAACTCCCTAGTATCCAAACTGAAGATTTATCTGAAAAGCTATCTTTTGAAGATATGATAGATCTAGATTCAGATGATGATAGTCCACCTGATGTTTTTGCTGATGCAAATGACAACAATGACAATGATGAGTCTAATCAGAATAACAGTGGTGAAAATAATGATAATATTGAAAACACCACCCATACTTCTGAACACTCATCTAGTCAACCTGGCAATAACTCATGGGGAGTTAATGAGGGATCAACTATTCATACTTAACATCACAATGAAGAACAAGGCGAATCATCAAGATTAAATCTTCCCAGACAGACTGTTTGGAATAGAGCTCATCCTTTTGAGCTAATCATTGGTGATCCAGATGTTGGTGTAAAAACTAGAAGAGCTGTCCAAAATCAATGTAATTATTCAGGGTTTCTATCTGAAATGGAACCTAAGAAAACTGAAGAAGCTCTTTCTGATCCTGATTGGGTGATTGCGATGCAAGATAAACTCAATCAATTCAAACAACAAGAAGTATGGAAGCTGGTACCCAGACCTACAAACAGAACAGTAGTAGGCACTAGATGGGTATTCAGAAACAAATTTGATGAAGATGGCAAAGTGATGAAGAATAAGGCAAGACTGGTTGCTAAAGGTTATTATCAGGCTGAGGGAATTGATTATGATGAAACCTATGCACCAGTGACAAGACTTGAGGCCATCAGAATATTCTTGGCATTCGCAGCATTCTCAAACTTCAAAGTTTATCAAATTGATGTCAAGAGTCCTTTTCTGAATGGTAAGCTAGATGAAGAGGTGTATGTAGAACAGCCCCCTGGCTTTGAAGATCCAGATCTATTGGATTATGTCTACGTTCTCTTCAAGGCTATCTATGGTCTTAAGCAAGCGCCAAGAAAATGGTATGACACTCTTTTTGAATTTTTACTTGAAAATGGTTTCGTTAGAGGTGTCATAGACAAAACTCTCTTTTCAAAGAAACATAAGAATGAAACAATATTAGTCCAAGTTTATGTGGACGATATAATATTCGGGTCTACTAATGATCTTTTGTGCAAGAAATTTGCTAAGCTAATGTAGGGTAAATTTGAGATGAGCATGATGGGTGAACTAAAGTTCTTTCTTGGATTACAAGTAAGTCAAAGGACATATGGAATATTTATTTGTCAATCCAAGTATGTCAGAGAGATCCTCAAGAAATATCAAATGGAGGACTCATCTTCAGCAAAGACACCATCATCTACAGCTGTCAAGTTTGGAGCATGTGAAAATTCTGCCAAGGTAGATGTCACAAGCTACAAAGGTATGATAGGCTCATTACTTTACCTTACTGCAAGTAGACCAGATATTATGTTTGCTACATGCTTGTGTGCAAGGTTCCAAGTGGATCCTAGAGATGTGCATCTCATTGCTGTTAAACGAGTCTTGAGATATCTTAAGGGTACACCTAACTTAGGTATTTGGTACCCTAAAGTATCTGGTTTTGATCTTGTTGGATATACAGATTCAGATTATACAGGAAGTGTTGTAGACAGAAAAAGCATCTCCGGGAGTAGTCAATTCCTAGGTGACAGATTGGTTTCCTGGTACAGCAAGAAACGACAAACAGTTTCTATCTCAACAGCCGAAGCTGAATATATAGCTACTGGAAGCTGTTGTGCTCAAATCTTGTGGATTAGGAATCAGCTGAGAGACTATGGCTTTGTACTGGATAATATTCCTATATTATGTGATCATACAAGTGCCATAGCAATCTCCAACAATCCTGTGCAGCATATGAGAACCAAGCACATCGACATCAGGTATCATTTTATTAGAGAGCATGTCATGAATGGTATCGTGGAGTTACTTTCAGTACCCACGGAAGACCAAACAGCAGATATTTTTACTAAGTCTCTTGACGAATCCACATTCACAAGAATTATTGATGAATTGGGTATGTTAAACAGTCCTAGTAATTAAACTAGTTAATATCTGAGGTTTGATCTTTAATAATTTACAAGTGATTATTTTGTGAATATTTTCTGATTAAAATCACTTGTATAATTATTTTATCAACTTATAATCTTGCTCGTTAATTCTTAAATCATTGTCATTATCTTCTTAATATTTTCCTACTTACTTCTTTTAATTTTAGAATAATTTTATTTTCTCTAAAAATATTTTTCTCAAATTTTACAAGTGAGAAATCTATTTTTGTTGAAAATTCCTTATGAATATTTGTGATCTTTTAATAAATCATATTTTCTTTCAAAATAATTTTCTGATAAGAAAGTTATTTTATTCGAAAATATATATAGATTTATTAATTTGCTACAAATGTTTATGTAAATAGTTAATATTTTATTCAATATTTTGTAGTGTTTGTTCTTCTGTTATTAATGTGTTAATTCCGTTAAAAGGACAACCTATAGTATTTTTAGTATTTTATATTTTCTATTTAGTTATTTTAAGAAGTTATATTGTTGTAGATATTTTTCTAAATTATTATCTTTTATCTTTAATATTCGTTAAATATTATTAATACAGTTATTTTTGAATTTAAAAAAAATAATATATATATATATATATACACAAATAAAAATTAATAAAAATAAAAATTTGTTTGTAAATTATTAAGTTATGTATAGTTTTATTATTTTTATGTTAATTCAAATTTTTCTTCTTTGTTTAGTTTTATTTTCTTTTTAGTTTTTATTTAATATAATTATTATGTATATTATTTCTTATTTTTGTATATTCTTTTTCATGTGTATATAGATAGTTTGTATAGTTTTTACAGTTTAGTCACTATACTTGCAAAACTAACAAATAGGTCACTGTACTTGGTTCTTTTGTTGTTCTTCTTCTTAACACACACAAAACGTGCAGTTTAAGTATAAATCTTTGTTTTGTGATTGCTGTTAACAGATCTTCATGTTAAGGACTTAACAATTGACCAATGTTGGTATCAAATTGGTATGTGTCTATACAATTGGTTAGGAACTAATGTTTGATTTTCAGGATCTAACAATTGGAAGACAAGACCTATCAAGTGCTAACAATTTCTAATAGTTGGTATTTATCTTACAGGACCTAAAACATGATAAAATAGTTTTGTTTGTATTGGCTTAAACATTAACTTACATTAATTCGATTAATTTTTTTTAATTGAATTTTTGTCCTTGTTTTTGTTTAGTAAAACCAGCTCAAGATCTATATCTTCCTTAAATTCAAAATCTGTTTCTACAGCTCTGATTGCTTATATTGTAAATCTTTTAAAATCACAACTGTATATCATTTCTCTTAAGATAAATGCAATATTTTCTCAAAAAACTTTTCAATGTTAAAAATGCATTCTATCTCTATGTTGCTCATATTCTGTGATGCAGGTTCATCTACATGGAATTTTGTATTCTCACATGTTTAGTCATAAGGTTGTAAACCCAACAACTTTTATCCCAAACTACAGTCAAACTCAAACACATTCTATCTTACCCCCTAAATGGAAATAACCTATCAGACTAGAGGTCACCAAGGAGTAACTGCAGTTGATGCAACAAACAAGGATGTGTGGGATATTCAGTTGGAGAGTCACTACCTTATACACTAACCAAAATATTTCATATGCACAAGTGAGATTGCACACAATAAGGATGAATTAACGGAAACCTGTAATCCAACCATTTTACGGTTAGGATTATAAGTTAAAGGTTCTTTAATCAACTAAGAGTCTTCACAGACCTCGAGAGAAGGTATTGATCTCAAATGAAAAATTCAACAAGATCATTATCTAAAAAAAATCAATTAAAGAACATCTCTGGATCCTATGGGTAACGGATCCGACATAGGTACGGATCGGCAACTTGTAGACTATGATTCAGATTTACCTGATGAGTTTAACAAGGTGATGTCTTCACACACATTTGAAGGGAACTTTGATCTCAATGCTAAATTTTATAGATCATTGTCTACCTTCTCAGAATTCAAATCTGAAAACCAACCCTAAAAAGGGAAAATTAGCAACTTGTAGATTATGACTCAGATTCGTCTGACGAGTCCAACGAGGATTTGGGATTTGCGAACTCCCATTGCACCACCACTGACCTCTCTAGAAGGGGATATGGTGATTTTTCCTTGCAGGTACACTAACTGATGTTGGAGCTATGAGTGATATGAGTGAAACACTAGTGAGCAAGAGTGTAAACACAGAGAGAAGTGAGACACTCAACACAAATGAGTGGAGAGAAGAGTGAAACACTTGTGAGGAAGAAAATGAAACTTCCTTTCTAACAAAGCTTTATCAATTGATTTCAATGTACTCTAACGATTGGTATAAATTGGTAACAATTTGGTATCAACTACTTTGTCAATTAGTTGAATGGAGGATTCCCCAACTAAGGGGAAGAGATATATTGAAAAAGATATACTCAACTAAGGGGGAGAAGTATGGGGTACAAGTAAAAGAAGAGTGAGTTAGAAAGGGGGAGCATTAAAGACTGTGCTTAGGATGTGAGGCAAGTCTAGTTACTAAGGGGGAGCCTTAGATGAAGAAGCAAAAGAACTTTCATTTGTTATGAAAGTGGAGATATAAGGAGAATTACATCACAATACTATTCTATTAGTCTTTCAATGTACTATGTATAAAGGCTAAGTGGAAGAGTAGTAAATTCACCAGAAGTTATAGAAATGGTATTGATTCACCATTGTCTATATAGTAGGAACAGCTGTTTGTCTTTAGTGAGAAAAGCTTTGTCAGAAATGGGAAGTGATTGTAAATCAAGAACTGCTGATAATCACCAATGTAAGATGTGAAGGATTATCAGGTAGAGATATGAAGAATCATAAATGAAGATGAGTAATCTATTGAAGATCAGTTCAGTGCTAGAGGAACAATCATCTATCATTTCATCAACTGAAGATTCTGGAATTGTTAAATCTAAACCAGAGAAATTTTTTTTTTATTATTTACTTAATTCTTAAAAGTTTTATCTTTTTCTTGTTTAAGTGAGGTAGTTGAGTTATCCTCTAGATATTTGCTTGTTATTGTCTAACAAACAAATAGGAGGAGATTGAAAGGCATATGATGTAGCCTATTTGTATTTCGAGGATACAACTCAACTTAAACAAGATTGTAATAGTAAATAGTATATAGACTGTCACAAGGAATCTCAGATTGTATTATCTGTCAGAAGAAAAAGATCAAGGTCAATCTACAGACTTGAAGAATTACTACATTGAAAGAAGTTCATTCATTTGATCAAGCCTCAGTGACAGTGACAGAGACAGTACAGAAGAATTAATAAAGAGAGGAGAAAAGAAAAGGAACAAGATTTTAAAGTCAATATATGAAGAACAGTCATTGCGGTTAGTCACTCATGAACCAGACAGTACATCGAGAGTCAACATTAAACAGTGGTTGTTTATCATTAACTTCAGTCGTTCAAGCTGTCAAGACTGGTATGTTAAGAAAAGAAAGGAACCAATTCAAAGAGTCAAAAATAAAGAAAAGCCGTTGGAGTTAGTCGCTCATGAACCAGACCGTGCATCGAGAGTCAACGAAAATTCGGTGGTAATTCTTTATTACTTTCAGTGGTTCAAGAAAAAGATTTGAGCTGTCAAAAGATTTATATTAATTCTCTTTTAATTAATATAATTATGTAATTGATTTAATTTTAAATTAATTATCATGTTAATTAATTTTGAATTAATGTATTAATCTAAATTGAATTATTTATTTAATTAATTAATCATTATTTATTTAAATGATTAATTGATTAATCTTTTTAATTAAATCAAAATCAAATCAAAAGAGACAAAAGAAAAAAAAAAGAGATGCAAGTGTAGTACAAAGATATGTCGACAGAATTAGTGTTTAAAAGAAAAGCATTCAAATGACAACTTGCTATCTTTCACATGCATGCTGTCATTAATACATGTAAAAAGAAGTCAAATGAAACATACCTGCATGTTCTGTCGGCTGGAGTGTTACGCACCTGTATAGCGCGTGGCACGCACGCGCCTGGAAAGTTGAAGAAAAAGCCGCGCGACTCTTCTTCCCCTGCGACTGGTTCAGTTGACAGCAGTACAAAATCTTTTGTTTTAAAATCGAAGACACAGCCATAGTAGGTCATACCGGGCTTTTTATTAGGTCATACCGACCTTTTATTTAAGTCATACCGAGCGTTATGCAAGTCATATTGATTTATTCTAAGTCATATCAAGGAGATTTATGTCAGTTTATGTCATACCAATCAGCCTCAATATATCTGTTAAGTCATACCGACAGATTCAAGAGGCAGCAGCTGATTTTGTTTAAATACAAAGTGAAGACACAGCAAGAAAAAAAAGAAGCACAAATCAGAAAAATTCCAGCAGCTCCATTTTCTCTCCCAAGATCAAGAACAAATTAATTTCTGTAAAATCAAGTTCATCTCTCTTGTAATATTTTATCCGGTGGAACTTGTTTATTTATTGTTCTTGTACTACTAGCGAATTAAGTTTCCTAGTTCTAATCTAGATTTTTATTAACTAAATTTAGGATAGTTCATGTTGAATTTTCTAAATTAGTTTTTATCAACTTGATTAAATTCTGTAACTGAAATTGTAACACCCATCAAGTTAATATATTTTTATATTCAACTTGAAATTTGTTTCAATTTATTCCGCTCAAATTTGTCAAAATATAAATTAAATTTATCCGGACAAATTTCGATAAAACAGTATAGATTGTATTCAACCCCCCCTTCTACAATCTTATCGGACCTAACAATTGCTATTACTGTTTTAATTCGAAGCTTAATGTCAAAACCCCTGTCTCTTTCTCTGTTTTTGTTTATTCATGAAATCTAGCTTATTTTCTTCTTTCTTTTTTTTTTCTTCTTCCCTGTAAATAGTCCACGAGTGCAGTTGCATTTGAGTTTGCTGTTCCTGTCAAGCATCAGTGTTTATAATATTGCCAAATATGCAGAGTTTTCTGTTTAGCTCTGTTTTGTGTTCTGTTGGTTGATGAGCTACCTGTTTTGGTTTGTTATAAGTCTGAATTATTCGGGTTTGCTGAGATTTGAGTCGAGTCTCTACTGTGGTATTTACCGAGTCTGTACATAGTCAAGTTAGTCTATGCATTTTCATTTTACTTTCAGTCGAGTTCTGAGTTTCCTTTGCTCCATCTATTGAGTTTTATGGACTTGTTTATGGACTTTGTTCTTGTTTTTTTTGGATTCTTGCTTAGTTGCTGTCTAAACGAGTCTGTTTTGATTGTGATTCCGTTGAATGGTTGAAATTGTTGTTGGGACTTCTTTTCGTTTTAATTTCTGGAGTTCTTGCTGTGAAATTCCAGTTGCTGTTGTCCTGAGTTCTATGGTTAGACTGCAGTAGTCGAGTTCAAATCCTTCAAGTATTTCTAATTGTTTATTTTTGTGGCTAGCTGATTCTCCAAGCACAACATGTCGGATTTTGTAAATAAAATGGTTACTGTGGTTCTGAATTGTAGTACACCGAATGAGTATGTGAGCTGAGTTCATCTTCTTTGTTTCCTGCTCTCGAATTCATGGGTTGTTTCTTTTGCTGAGATTTTCTTGTGGTTGATTAATTTTTCGAACATTTTATGTTGAATTTTTGCTAAAAATTTTTTTAAAATAAAATCAGGTTTTAAAATTTAAAATTCAGTTTTTAGTTTAAATAGATTAATTGAATTTTCTTTTAAGATTAAATTAAATTTCTTTTAATTATTAAATAGAATAAAACCATATCTTTCAAAACCCAAACTTGTCCTAATTGGATTAGATTAAAAATTAAGGATTGCGAAATATTAGTCCATGTGGAACGAATCTCAAATTTTACAACGAAACAAATCGTTCGCTTGCAATTTAAAACGTATCAATTTTTAGAGCAACACACAACCAAAAAGCTTACATTGCAAAATTCTTCAAAACCTTTCAAACCCTATATACTCGCATATATATATTCAGAGGGTTCATAGGTTGAGTTGTATTTATTCAAATCTTTGTATTGTTCAAATTGTATTGAATTGTTGATGTACAAGGTTGGCTTAAGGTTTTGGGTGGGTCGAACTAGGCTAGAGAAGGATACTTGGGAAGTATTGCTTAGAGAGTTAGTTCAGCACAGGAAACAAGCCATTTGTAAGCAGCAGGGTGTAAGGGAGATATATTGTTGGATCTTGTAATCGGTTTTATAGTTGATCAATAATATATGCTCTTACCAAATTTGGTAAGGGATCATGACGTAGACCATAGGGGATTAGGGGTCGAACCTAGCTAAAAGATCTTGTGTCATATTTAATTTTATGCATATTTCATACTGCACTGCATTTTAGTTACAATCAGCTTGCCATTTTTAAACTGCGTTCTCACAAACAGCAAGCTGTTTCTGGTAAAATTTCAAACAGGTCATAAATAACCATTGTTAGCCATAAACACCTATTAACCCCCCCTCTAGGTGTTGTTTTTCCACTATGTCAGAATTGGTGCGGGTTATGGTCTCGGTGTTTACGGACATCCAAGCACGCCAAAAATCTGATAGCAACAAGGTGAGTTATTTCTTAAACAATAGTTGACTATAAGCATGTTGTTTATCTTTATTAAGTGTTGAACTTGTTCTACTAGCATAATGATCTTGTCTATATACAGCTTTGTAGGGTAATGGTAAGGATAAGTCCATTATGCATGAGGATGGTTCAAGCTTTGATGGGGATGATACTCGCCATCTACCTCATTCTTCACAATCTGATCAACGTCGTACAAGGGGAGATTAGACTATAATGAGGAAAGGATAACTCTGGTAGCTTATTTTGGTAGTTATTATGAACTTATGTCGATTATCTTTGGTAATTTTAATTATGATATGTATCTGCTTTTGTTGCGAAGGTAGTAACGTGGTTGTAGTTCATGTAATTAATTTAGAATAGACCAATGTGGTGGTTTTTCAGTATTACATAAAACTGTAATGGATCATTTTGTTGTTTTGAAAAGTTTATATATATATATATTATAGTAGTTATTTGTGGTGAATGAAGATATTTATTTTTCTAGTTTGTTGATATATTAAAATTATGTAGATTTTATATATTTTGTTAGCACGGATAATATAAACAAATGTTGCCATGTGTAGTGACCGGAAATTTCAGAAATTATTATGAGGATTGTGACGGATAATTCCGTCACAATTTGTGATAAGTAATTCCGTCATAATATATATTTGTGACGGACGATTCTGTCATAATTTGTGACGGATTATCTGTCACAAAAATTCAAGTGGGGCCACTATAACTTTACGACGGAATAAGAATTTCTGATGGAATAGTAAACTTGCGACGAGGCAATTTTAACGGAATTCTTCCGTCGTAAATTAAGGAAATTGCGACGGATTCTATGTTATAATTTCGTCACTAGTATCCCTTTTCTTGTAGTGGAATTTAGCTAAATTCAACCGTTTATTTTCGATCGAATTTAACTGATTTTCTTATAGTGTCACCAACTAGAATTGGCCTAATACTTTCATTCGGTCGCCCACTTCCAAAGTGCTCGATACGCTCACTTGGTTAGCAAATTAGCAACTTTCATTGGCCTTTTTTTTTTAAATATATGCAAATTAGCAACAAAAAAAAAAAAAAAAGTGCTCGATACGCTCACTTGGTTAAACATTTTTTAGAACGGTCCAATACATCATTCAACGACGGTCACTCGATCACCTAATTTCGAGAATTACCCAACAATAACAACATGCATGATCAGTGGATCACTCACTTTCGGTAACAACTTTCCAAAACAAGTCAAACGCAATGGACTAGAGGGATACATTTTATCTTGACCAGTGACGTCCCATTCAAAAGACTACTTGTCTTTACTTCATTACTCGTAATTCATATTCTTTTCTCATATAAAAAATGTATGTTTGTGTAATAAATTAAATATTAATTTAAAAACTAAAAAAAGATTTAAAGTTTAAAGTTGATAGGAAGTAATTTTTTGAACTAGTGATTTTGTTTTTGTAAATCTATTTGATAAAAATTATTATCATCATTCACATGTTCAATTTAATAATCATATTTTTAATTTTATAATTTTAATAACTCATAAGTTATATATGATACAAAATTATCCAATTCAAATATTAACTTGAAATTTTCATTTTTCATTTTAAACAACTTTAATTCATAGGCAATAATTATAAACCAAACGGTCTTTTACTCTCTTCTCCTATCCTACCACTAATCCATGGATCTACTTCTTCATTATTCCACGCAATATATATGAGTACAAGTATAGTATTTCTAATCTGTAATAACATCTACATATGAAATGACTTTAAAATTAGTATAGCAAATAAATGTTTTCATTCAGTTCAGTTTGATTCTCTTTTACTATCATTCAATTTGGTTTATGTTACATAATTATCAAAGGAATGTAATTGTCATTGAAGGGAATTATTATTGCTCCTAAACTAACTTAAACATACTTGTATATTTTTATTTATCCCATTTTAATACATGGAGTCGGCTCTTTTAAAAATACTATTGTGATGCATAGGCAATTTACGAGGAAAGTTTTGATCTGTTATTATTTTGTTTGGTTCTTTTTAGAAGAAAAATTCATTCAATTTAACATTTATATTATAACATTTTAATTTTCTTAATTAGTTGTTACTAATTAAATTAAAAAAGTTATATGTACGTAAATGTTGAAAAAAAGCTTTTTCTTGTTAGTGGGAAAAGTTAAGAAAATTATTGAAGAAGTGCTTATAAAAATTAAATTTACAATTCGAAGAAAATTGTAATTCTATTATTAAGACATTACTTTTTACTTTAAATATTTATTTATTATAAAAATATTAAAATATTATTCTTGGATATTTTCTTTATTATATTTTAGTTTTTACTATTATTTATTTTAATTAGAAATAGTGTATAGTAGTTTTCATTCTTTTAATGCCGGTTTTAATTTACGTATTCAAGTAAAAAACAATAAAAGTCATTTAAAAATTGTTTTACTAGCATTTTTTAATTTAAAAATTGTTTTACTAGCATCTTTTTTAATACTTCTGATTTAGAAATGCTATAACTCCCACACCCTACCCTAACTATATATATATAATATATTGAGCCCCAAATTCAACATCATTTTTCGATTCGCCGCCTTATGAACCTAAATTTTTTATCATGTGCTAAATTCTCAATCTCTTCATTTCAATTACCAACTATCTCTCAAGTTCTCAGATTATAATCATTTCTTCTTACGGATCAAGGTATTCCTTGTCTTTCATTTCTATTTAATCGAATGAATTGTAATATGTTATTTTTAATTTTAGGGTTTTATGATTTTATAGAATTTGTAATGGAATCCTTCTAGTTAGATCTGCTTTGTTATCTCTAGATCATATAAATTTTGATGGCTTTCTAGACCGATTTTCACTAGATTAATTCAGTTTGTATTTTATTTACCAATTGCTAATTAATTAATTAATTAATTGTTTTTAGACTTCCATATTATAGTATTTCCATGTAGATTGTATATGCTTAGAGTTGCCTTATTGTGTTAATTTTGTGTATGTTGTATTAATTTATTTAAGGTTTTTGATTGAAAATTTTTATTTTCTAAATTGGTCTTCTAGGGTATTATTATAACACCATTTAACCAATAACAAATTAATCCGATTGATCTAAGTTTCAACTCTATTTGTTAACTAACCCAATTAAAAAATAGCAATCAAGTTATGTAAATAGTGATCTTGTTTTCTTTTTAATGAATAAATTTTAGTCAGTTGTATGTTTAGTGATTATATTTTAGATCTATTAGCATTATTTGGTTTATATTCTATATATACTTATTTATGAGGTTTTCAAATTTAAAAGTTAATAATCATTTTCAGATTTATTTTTTAGTTACTGCTGACTTATTTTCTTTGGCTGCAGAGTTGTAATTTTTTATTTAATTTCTATACATGATAAGTTAATTATTGATTGTTTTAAAGAGTTATTGATCTTTTCTATTTTCTTTTATTGTTTTGATATATCTAGCTATTTCTTAGATTTTCAGTAATTAGCAAATTTAAGTATAACAGCAAAAAAGTAAGAAAATGAAATGAACAACTCGACATTATATTACTCGAAATGGAAATGAACGCAAGAGTTAACATATGTGAACCCTAATTCAGTTGGTATTTAAAACTTTTTTGATATTAGGGGGTTATCTTCTTAAGTTATTTTGCTATTATGAAATCATTTCAAGAGGTTCATGCTTCAAAATTTTGAATTTTGATTTATGTGTGAAGTTATTACTGGTTTTCTGCTTTGTGGTTATTGTTTGCTAATGACACAGATGAAGATATATGTTAAAACTGATACTGGCAAGATTATTGCTCTAGAGGTTGCGTATTTTAACTCCATAGACACTGTTAAAGCTATGATTGCGGATATAGAAGGTATCCCCCCACCCCAGCAGATACTGATAGCTGGCGGCAATCAGCTGGAGCATGGCAGAACTCTTGCTGATTATTACATTGAAGAAAGTTCAGTACTCCAATTGTTTCCATGCCTCTGTGTTGGGATACAGATATTCGTGAACACAGTTAATGACAGGACCATCACCCTTGATATGAAACGATCTGACACAATTGATATTGTAAAAGCTAAGATTCAGGATAAGGAAGGAATTCCTACAGATCATCAGAGGTTGATCTTTACTGATAGGGAACTCGAGGATGGTCGTACGGTAGCTCATTATAACATTCAGAAGAATTCTAAGCTTCTATTGATTTGCTGTTACTGTGGCCCAATGCTAGTCTACATAAAAACACCGACGGGTAAGACCATCAAAGTGGAGGTTGAAAGTTTGGACACCGTTCATAATGTCAAGTCCAAAATTCAGGACAAGGAAGGCATTCCTCCAGACCAACAGATGATTATCTTTGCCGGTAGTCCGCTAAAGGATGACCATAGACTTGCTAATTATGGCATTGACAAGAAGTCGAAGCTCCTTTTGGTTCCCTGCCTCTGTTGTAGGATGCAGATTTTGGTGAACATAGATGATCATCAGACTATTGCTTTAGACGTCGAAAGATTCGAAAAAATTGATAGTATCAAGGCTAAGATTCAGGTTAAGGAAGGAATCCCTCTACTTTGCCAGAAGCTGATCTATCACTGGCAAGTCCTCGACGGTGACTTGACTTTGCATGATTATAACATTGAGAATTATTCGGAACTCCACTTGATAAGCTCCTGCTATGTTAAGCTGCGGATATTTGTGAAGACCTTTGCTGACAAAGTTTTCTTCATTGATGTTGATAGAAATGAAACCATTGATAATGTGAAGGCTAAGATTCAGGAAATGGAAGGTATCCCTCCGGATCATCAAATCCTGATCTTTGCTGATATGCAGCTCGAGGATGGCCATACTTTGTTTGATTACAACATTCAGCAGCAGTCAACACTGCTCTTGTTACGCTGCTCTAGTGCAAACCTTCACTGAATATGATACACCTTCAAGGAATTCAGGCATTCTGCTTTAGTAAATGCATGAAACTGAACATGACTTTACATGAGCAGAATTACAAACTCTGATGATTATGACAAGGGGTTGCATCTGTCATGGTGGGAACTGGGAAGCATGTGTCAAGCATTTTATTATTTTCGGTTCATGATTCTACTTTTTATGCTACTCTCTTGTGTTCTGTTTAAGAAGTTTCACAATTATGTCTCGTTAATTTCAACTAGATTGTCACCTTTTCTGCCGAGTATGTTAGCTCTTTCTTATTATTTGGTGAAGAACCCGCAGTTGTTTGAGTAAGGGCATATCTAATAGCTATCAAGGACTTTTGACCATCAACTTAAATTAGAGAGTTGGATTTTGTATTTTGGGTGGGGTTGGGATTAGATAGAAAATAATTCCAAAAGTTGAGTTCTACTTGATCTTTAATATCCATATATTTGATCCTAAATTTTATAATATATTAAATTATACATAATATATACATTAATATCACACAACTAATACGAGAAAACTACGTTACAGAATTATATATGTGTAAATTATTAGCATACTATTTAGATAGTTTTAATTTATGTATAATGTGAAAAATTTATTATAATTTTTTTTAATATATATGAATATTATTATTTTATATATTTAAAGTAATTGGTTTTTAATTATTTTCCAATCAAAACAAGTTAAATTTTTCTAATAAAAGTCAAATTTTCTAATTAATGGGTCAATGTAGATGATTTGTTTTCAATTTCCAGCCATTTCAAATTTGGATTGAAAGTTCACTCAAAAGAAAATCTGATATTACTAATTTTATGCAAACCAAAACCAAACCAAACCAAACATACCCAGTATATCCCGTTTAGAACGGGGTCTGCGGACACTGCCCTACCCTAAAAGTAGGGAGGCTGTTTCCGTGCAGACCCCCGGTTTAGTGCATAGTACATAAAAATGAGCACTACAAGAAAAACGGTCTTTTCCTACCGTTTATTTCCTACCGACGCATTTCCTACCGACCATTTCCTACCGTTTTTCAAGTCAAACGATTATTTCCTACCGGACCCATAGCCGGTAGGAAATGCCTCCACATTTCCTACCGAAGTTAGTAGGAAATGAGTCGAGTGGGACCCGCAAGGCCACGTCAATGTCCGGCCGCAATGAAACGACGTCGTTTCACTCATACCATTTCCTACCGTCTCACTACGGTTGGAAATGATTGACACATTTCCTACCGACATCGGTAGGAAATGAGTGTTGTGTGCCCCAAGTGCCATGTGGCAGTGTAGCTTTATGTGTAGCATTTCCTACCGCGTGTAGGCGGTAGGAAATGCCTTACCTATTCACCAGCAAATGTCTACTTGGCGGCTTCTGATTGGTTGACGTGTCGGTGGACATTTCCTACCGATGAGCGGTAGGAAATGAGCTGTGCAAAAAATTAAAATCTTATCTACTAAATAAAAATAAAAATTTGTGAATTACATTAAAAATTTAAATAAAAAATAGGAAAAAAGATAAAATTCGAATTAAAATACATAAAAACGCAAATATTAATACTCACTATTTTTGTGATGCATGTCACACTAGATTCACTAATTTTATTTTATTTTTTACTTTAACCCCTAAACTAGCTTTCGTTTCGGATTCTTGATTCGATTATTTTGAAATAAAATTTCAACGATCGAACCGTACGGGAGTCAAGATCAATCTTTTTCAATGATATTCCAAAATTTTAAAAATAATAATAAATTTATTTGATTAGGTAATTTAACGGTCAACTAGTACTTTGACTTTAACCCCTAAACTAGTTTTCGTTCTCGATTCTTGATTTGATTATTTTGAAATAGAATTTCGACGATCGAACCGTACGGGAGTCAAGATCAATCTTTTTTAATGTTATTCCAAAATTTTAAAAAATAATAAATTTATTTGATTAGCTAATTCAACGGTCAACTAGTAATTTGACTTTAATCCCTAAACTAGTTTTCGTTCCCGATTCTTGATTCGAATATTTTGAAGTAGAATTTCGACGATCGAACCATACTGGAGTCAAGATCAATATTTTTAAATGTTATTCCAAAATTTTAAAAAAATAATAAATTTATTTGATTAGCTAATTTAACGGTCAACAAGTAATTTGACTTTAACCACTAAACCAGTTTTCGTTCACGATTCTTGATTCGATCATTTTGAAATAGAATTTCGACGATCGAACTGTACGGAAGTCAAGATCAATCTTTTTAAATGTTATTCCAAAATTTTTAAAAAATAATAAAAAAATTTGGTTTTGTAATTTAACGGTCAACTAGTAATTCGACTTTAACCACTAAACTAGTTTTCGTTCCGGATTCTTGATTCGATTATTTTGAAATAGAGTTTCGACGATCGAGCCGTGCGGGAGTCAATATCAATCTTTTTAAATGTTATTCCAAAATTTTAAAAAAATAATAAATTTATTTGATTAGTTAATTTAAAGGTCAACTAGTTATTTGACTTTAACCTCTAAATTAGTTTTCGTTCCCGATTCTTGATTCCATTATTTTGAAATTGAATTTCGACGATGAACCATACGGGAGTCAAAATCAATCTTTTTAAATCATATGCTAAAATTTTAAAATTTTATTTGATTATGTAATTAAACGGTCAACTAGTACTTTGACTTTAACCCCTAAACTAGTTTTCGTTCTCGATTCTTGATTTGATTATTTTGAAATAGAATTTCGACGATCGAACCGTACGGGAGTCAAGATCAATCTTTTTTAATGTTATTCCAAAATTTTAAAAAATAATAAATTTATTTGATTAGCTAATTCAACGGTCAACTAGTAATTTGACTTTAATCCCTAAACTAGTTTTCGTTCCCGATTCTTGATTCGAATATTTTGAAGTAGAATTTCTACGATCGAACCATACTGGAGTCAAGATCAATATTTTTAAATGTTATTCCAAAATTTTAAAAAAATAATAAATTTATTTGATTAGCTAATTTAACGGTCAACAAGTAATTTGACTTTAACCACTAAACCAGTTTTCGTTCACGATTCTTGATTCGATCATTTTGAAATAGAATTTCGACGATCGAACTGTACGGAAGTCAAGATCAATCTTTTTAAATGTTATTCCAAAATTTTTAAAAAATAATAAAAAAATTTGGTTTTGTAATTTAACGGTCAACTAGTAATTCGACTTTAACCACTAAACTAGTTTTCGTTCCGGATTCTTGATTCGATTATTTTGAAATAGAGTTTCGACGATCGAGCCGTACGGGAGTCAATATCAATCTTTTTTAATGTTATTCCAAAATTTTAAAAAAATAATAAATTTATTTGATTAGTTAATTTAAAGGTCAACTAGTTATTTGACTTTAACCTCTAAATTAGTTTTCGTTCCCGATTCTTGATTCCATTATTTTGAAATTGAATTTCGACGATGAACCATACGGGAGTCAAAATCAATCTTTTTAAATCATATGCTAAAATTTTAAAATTTTATTTGATTATGTAATTAAACGGTCAACTAGTAATTTGACTTTAATCCCTAAACTAGTTTTCGTTCCCGATTCTTGATTCGATCATTTTGAAATAGAATTTCGATGATCGAACCGTACGGAAGTCAAGATCAATCTTTTTAAATCATATACTAAAAGTTTAAAAATTTATTTGATTATGTAATTAAATGGTCAACTAGTAATTTGACTTTAATCTCTAAACTAGTTTTCGTTCCCGATTCTTGATTCGATCATTTTGAAATAGAATTTCGACGATGAACCATATGGGAGTCAAGATCAATCTTATTAAATCATATACTAAAATTTTAAAAATTTTAAAAATTTATTTGATTTTGTAATTAAACGGTCAACTAGTAATTTGACTTTAATCCCTAAACTAGTTTTCGTTCCCGATTCTTGATTCGATCATTTTGAAATAGAATTTCGACGATCTAACTGTACGGAAGTCAAGATCAATCATTTTAAATGTTATTCCAATTTTTTTTAAAAATAATATATTTTTTTGGTTGGGTAATTTAACGGTCAACTAGTAATTTGACTTTAACCACTAAACTAGTTCTCGTTCCCGATTCTTGATTCGATTATTTTGAAAAGAATTTCGACGATCAAACCGTACGGGAGTCAGGATCAATCTTTTTAAATTTTATTCCAAAGTTTTAAGAAAAATAATAAATTTATTTGATTAAGTAATTTAAAGGTCACCTAATAATTTGATTTTAACCCCTAAATTAGTTTTCGTTCCCGATTCATGATTCTATAATTTTGAAATAGAATTTCGACAATCGAATCGTATGGGAGTCAAAATCAATATTTTTAAATCTTATTCCAGAATATTTAAAATTTAATAAATTTATTTGATTAATTAATTTAACGGTCAACTATTAATTTGACTTTAACCCTTATTTATTACAAAATAATTTCAACCTTTTTTATTTATTTTGTTAAACTCGTTGTATATTAGTGCGCGTAGTTCCAAAACAAAATTATACACTTACAAATTAAATTTTTTTTAAAAAATTATTCACCATCTTTAACGACTTAGCTTCCACAACTTATGGTTGTAGTTTAGGGGTTATATTTAGGGTTACTAGGGTTGGATTTTATTTTTTGAGAAAAATTTTTTTGAACGATTTAACCATACGAATCTCATTATCACTGCAAATTAGTCATGTGTGAAAAAAATTGTGATTTTTAAAATTCATTTGACGTGATTTTATAAGGAAAAACCCCTATTTTAACAATAATTTGTACTAATCCATTTTTCTAGTTCTATTTTTTAACGATCCAACCATGAGAATTTTAAGATCACTGTGAATTAGTGACATTTGCAAAAAATTGTGATTTTTAAAGTTCATTTGTAAGGACTTTTTAAAGAAAAAGTGATAAACAAGGTATTGTGGTAATATAATTTTAGAGTAAAATTAAAACACAAGAAACACTTTAGCATAATGGTTGGAGGTAGTACAAATTTCGCTGGAGATGTGGGTTCGAATCCCGCTGTCTCATTTTTCATTTTTTCCCATTTCCTACCGCCGGTAGGAAATGGTATCATGCGGTAGGAAATGATAATTCACAAAAAATTCAAAATGCCCAAATCAAAATTCAAAATGGCGCCCAGAGTCATTTCCTACCGCAAGTCGGTAGGAAATGATAATTCACGAAAAATTTAAAATGACCGCCTAAACCAAAAATTCGAAATGAGCGCCCAAATCAAAATTCAAAATGGCGCCCAAAGTCATTTCCTACCGCAAATTGGTAGGAAATATAGAAGTGCGGTAGGAAATGTGTAATTCAGATTTATAAAACAATAACTTTCTTCATTCCCCTTCACTTCAACTCTCTTCTCCACCTCTCCATCTTTTACCATTCTTATCAACTCTTTTCATTTTTTCACTTCAACTCTCTTCTCCACCTCTCCATCTTTTCCTTGATAGCACCGATTCTTTTTTCTTACTTTGTAATCAATCAAATCATAAAAACATAAGCACGTATAAGTTTCGATAGATCATGCATGCATTGGAAGTGAAAATGTATTATTGACCCGTAAATCATACCACACCAGCAACTGGGTAGATTATTAATTCCTCAAGCCATGCTACATGAGAGCCAACAACTTGTAGGACAGTCTCAATTTCTCCGGGTACTGGCACTGGAATTACTGCCTCTTCTTTGATAAAACCTTCAACAGAGACTCGTAGACATCTAGGCGGAATAGCCTTTCCATGAATTTTCTCGTCGAATTTACCATGAGGGGGAAAAGCAACACCAAAAGCAACCTTGTTGTTTATTTTGTTTACCGCCAACTCACATTTTTTACCATCCTAGAAATTTTATAAATAAACGTTAAACCAGCTAATGGAAACAATAAACAAAATATGGTAGCACACAGGTTAAATTATATTAATTAATTTCACTTTTATCTCTATAGAGATAGAGATGAATAACAACACGACACAAATTTACTCGGAACTAAAATTGCTAATTTTAATAATAAAGTGCAAAACATAAATAATATGCGCCATCTAAGCGTAATTTACGCTCCTATCTATTTTTTTACCAGATTTTCAAGAGGTGGAAGAGGAGTCTCAATAGAGACACAATCTTGTTCATTACCATCCAACACCAATCCTTTTGCATATGTCGGTTTTGTCTTAGCTTCTGCTAAAGCTGCATCTTGTTCGACACTTGCTTTGTCAGACACTATTGGTGAATGAAGATTGGCTTAGGAATTCTACATCTTCTCAGCCAACTCCAGATTCTACATCTTCTCAGCCATCTTTCAATCACGTGCCATCAACTCTGACTTTGAGATTCAAACCTTTTTCTCTCTTGGTAATTTGAAGAATTCTTTTGTAGTGATGAACCCTCCAACTACTCAAACCCTTCCCGAATGCTCAAGAGTTTCCAATGCAACTGTCAGAACATCTTCACCTGTAGTGTGTTAAAATTCATTCTTGAGCTTGGCTTCTAGTAGGGTAGCCTATATATAGACATGAAAAGTGTTAACATAAAGCATCATGTTATTGAGAATAGAATTATCATAAATAATTATCATGATAGGAGGCTTACAATTCTTTTGCACACTTATGAAAGATCTTCATCCATCACACCGTTCTTTGGTTCTCGAGCCTTCTTCTAAAAAATTGCTCTGTCGGGATCTTCTTCGGGATCCAACCTTCCAGACTTAATCTATTAAAAAAAAAGCAACAAATTAAAAATATAAAAAAAAAGATATAGTATGAATAAAAAAAAGATTATTCTTATTACCACTTCATTCTTCAAGCCAATGTAGCCCTTTCTTGACATCCGATGAGGATATTTTCTCTTACCAACTCTGAAGGGTTTCGAGGCAACAAACGCAACGGAAAGCAATAATTAAAAATAATAAAATCGAAACCCTACCGCAGGATCCATGCAAAAACATGATATTTAATTCGGAATTAGATGATTACCTTAAAGAAGCTTTACAAATTGATGACAGATGGAGGTCCAAAGCAATCACCACGCAGCCCTCTTCGAGATCTACGTTGCCAAAGTAGTCCACACGAACGCTTGATCGTCCAACGATCACCGGAGCCGGTACTAGCCGAAGAACATGCCTATCTCTCTCTCTCTCTCTCTCTAGCCTCTCATACGTTTTTCTCTAAAAACGATTTCCAAAAGTGTAACCCTAAACAATACATCATAATGTATTTATAGGGAAGAGAGATTGGGCTAAACCCTAAATCGAATTGGGCTTCTCCAAACCCATTTTATTTGGTTTTAATATTAAATTCGAATTATATTTAATTATAATTAAGACTAGCTCAATTAATTAAATATCCAATTTCAAATTTAATATTTTAATTTAAATTCTTAATTTAAATTAAAACTCCTTTTAAACGTTCTTATTGTGTAACCCTTTAGGTTATTATTACGTTGGCAATAATTTTAATATCCAATAATAAAATTATAAACAATGAGCGGCATCTAGTAATACATCATTGCTACCCAAGTAATAATAATTGGTGATCCAATTAAACCTTTCGTGATTAATGTTTCCATGTAATATAATCCTAACCATATATTATAGATTAAACTCGAGGCTTGTCATTAGTCATCCTCTTCAATGTTTAATCCGGATTTCCTTGATCAATGAGTAGACTATTAAAACAAATCAATATTTGAGCATGGCCATGCATTTTCATAGTCTCACTCAATCAAGAGGCCAATAATATCTCTCCTAATAATAGGAGGGTTAAATCCTATATCTATCATTCATATTTCTCATGCGACTCATAATATACCCGATCTCCACTTTTATCATCACTCGGTCAAAGGTAACTTTTAATGTAGTCAAAGTATATTAATCCTCATATAGAAATATAATGATGTCAAGTTTAAGGATCATTACACCATTATCACTGTGAGTCTTTCTAATGACCTTATTAACATGTAGAATCTCACAATGGGTTAATCCAGTGCCATGTATAATATTACATGCACCTATGTTATTGACTTTAGTATCACTATACCTATGACCAATGAGATGTGGTCATCTATCAATAAACATACTAATCTTTATGCATTATAATTGTCCCTTAATAATAATGCTCGATTAGGGATATTTAGGAATATAAACACTATTCATATAATCTCATTTTTAAGTCACATACTTAAAGATATAGAATACATGTTCTATATTCCAAGGACATTTATTACTCTAACATTTATATCGCAGTAAATTAAGACATAATAAATTAATGTAGAATAATCTATAGAACATAATCAAATAACAAAATAGTCTTTCCTAGAAGCACAACTACATTGTCTCTAGGGCACTAACACTATCAATCTCCCACTTGCACTAGAGCCAATCACCCATGTATCTAATACCCATGGAACTAGTGTGACCTTCGTGCTTCTGCTGCGACAAAGCCTTAGTCAGTGGGTCCGCAACATTATCATTAGTATGTACTTTACATATATGCATATCTCCTCTCTCATTTATCTCTCGAAGAAGTTGATATCTCCTAAGTATATGATTTTCCTTGGAATGAGACCTTGGTTCCTTAGCCTGCGCAATGGCTCCATTGTTATCGCAATACAGATCAACTGGATCTGCGATCGATGGAACCACACCAAGTCTTCTAATAAACTTCCAAATCCAAACAGCCTCTTTGGCTGCTTCACTGGCAGCAATATACTTAACTTCGATTGTAGAATCAGCTACTGCCTCTTGCTTTGAACTTTTCAAGCTTACATCACCTCCATCTAGACAAAACACAAATCCAGACTGGGACACAGAATCGTCCCTATCTTTCTGGAAACTAGCATTATTGTAACCTCTTACAACCAGCTTCTCATCTCCTCCATATATCAAGAACGAATTTTTAGTCCGTTTAAGGTACTTAAGAATATTCTTGACAACTATCCAGTTACCCTCACCTGGATTAGACTGGCATCTACTCGTCATGCTAAAAGCATACGAGACATCAGGACGAGTACATATCATTGCATACATTATAGAACCAATTACCGAAGCATATGATACTTTACTCATACGGTCCTTATCATCTGATGATATAGGACAGTTTTCCTTTGAGATCACTATCCCATGAGACATTGGGACATAGCCCATCTTCGCCTCTTACATCCCAAAACGATGCAATACTTTGTCAATGTATGTACTCTGACTTAAGCCGATTAATCTTTTAGATCTATCTCTATAAATCCTGATCCCTAAGATGTAGGTAGCATCGATTAAGTCTTTCATCGAGAAACTTTTTCCCAACCAAGTCTTCACAGCCTGTAGAGAAGGAATGTCATTCCCTATTAATAATATGTCATCTACATATAATACTAGGAATGCCACATGGCTCCCACTAACCTTTTTGTAAACACACGACTCATCCTCATTTTGTATGAAGCCAAACTCTTTGATTGTTTCATCAAAACGGATGTTCCATCTCCTTGAGGCCTGCTTCAATCCATAAATGGATCGTCGTAACTTACAAACCATTCTATCAAACCTTGAATCGATAAAACCCTCAGATTGTGTCATGTACACTGTTGGTGTATACTGAAAATATTTATTTGAAGTATTTACATTTATTTCTGGCCGGTTTAATTGAGAATCATTTAAATGTTTACATGTTGTCTAAATATTATATATTGTGAATAATCTAGTATCAAATGGGATACAGAATATTAGATTATTAAATACGGTTTATATAATATAATAAGGTTCACAGCACAGGTGGAGTTAGACAATCCACTGGAATGGCTGTAGTATTATTTAGATTAGTTTATATTGACTAATAAATAATACTAGTATACTTTGTGTATATTGAACAAGATCAAATTTAGAATTGTTCCCTTATACTGATTAAGAAGGTGAACTAAGATTCTATGTTATTATTAATGCTTAGGTTCTTAATCCGGAAATAATAATTGACACGTATATATTATTTACATGCTTTGATTTATATATGAAATAATTCTTGTGAATTATTTCATTATATTTTGGGTGATGAAATAATATATATGGTGGGATATTATTTATTGAAGGAATCCATGTCCTGATAATATTCGGTTAATGATGTCCCCTTGAAAGCTCAAAAAGATTTAATTATGTGAAACCCTGCAGGTGGATTTATTCCGGCATAATTAAATAAAGGTTGAGTGGATGATCAAGGATAAAAAATATTAATTAAATGAATTATCAGTAATTTATTTAATTAATGGACATGCGATATTTTAAACATGGGGAATTTAATAAGCAAATAATATTGGAACCGAATTAATTAAATTACGGTATTAAGAAAGGTAGTGCAAATATTAATTATTTAGTGGATTGAATTAATATTTAATTAATTGGGCTAGGCTCAAGATGTAATTAGAAGGCCCAACCTAATTATTCATGATCCCTATTGTAGCCTATATATATTCCTATTCTCTTCTTGCTGGGGGTTGGTCGAAAAAATTTTGTAGCCACCCAGGAGCAAGAAGAGAGGTTAACTTGAGAAGACGAAGGCCACACTTCGCTCAAGGGAATTTGGGAATACAATAGAAGAGCGTGGAATCAACAGTTAACAAGGTGACTTTTCTATTCGTACTCGTTAATTTATCGTATCAAAAATCGCAGTGCCAAGATCTGATTGTCCCAACAATTGGTATCAGAGCCTGGTTCATTGGTTCTGCGAATTTTGATACGATGTCCATGTCGTAATTATATATGCATGTGTATAGTGGTGTGCTTGGATAATAATCTTTTGCAGGTTGTTTAGTATCCACTATTATGGCCATGTAATTTTAATTATGTGTTTGGATCCCACGTGGTTTAATCGTGGTTATTTTGTTTGGTTTCCACGTGGTTTATCGTGGTTGTAAAACACGAGGGTTGATCGTGTTAGAATAGATTTACAAAATTAGTTTTGTATTAGATCTATTTTTTTTGTAATTGTTTGTTGGATTTTATTAAGATCCGGGAATTTTGTAACAATTATGTGCGATCGGAAATCAAATCGGAGAAACAAATTTATCCGCTGCGAAGCTGGTTGATGGCTGTGTTGATTAACTAAGTCGAACAAGAAACAGATCTGGTGACAACAGAAGCAGAGAAGCAACGTGCGCAGAAAAAATTCTGGCACAAGTCTGTAACGCAGGACAGTCCTGCGTTACCAGTGAGAAACCTGTGTAACGCAGGACGCACATGCGCAACAGGGCTTCCAGGACCTGTAACGCATATGCGTCATGCGCGACAGGGTTTTTACAGAAAAAAGTATTTTTTTTTCAGCAGAACAGGGCTAGAAATTTAATTTTTTTAAGGGCCATAATAGTGGAAAATTTTATTTTAATTTTTCCACTGATTTTGATTATTGCTTTAATTAATTAATTATGTGTGTTGTTAATTACGTGTGTAATTATTTTTTAATTGCATGTTTAACATAATTAGGACGACATGGACATTAATTTTATTTATTGCTTTAATTTTATGTTGCATGCTGCTATGTTATGTGTTCTTTGTATTGTTATTTTTATAACATGTAGACCTCGAAAAAATAACATAGGGCGATGCATCTAGATAAAATTCCTCAATTTTAAATAAAAAATTCTAAGTGGGTGAGGGAATTAATTAGGAATTAAATCCCATGGTCTCCATTATTGTTTGTATGTAATTTAACACCGAGACGAATATAAATTATATACATGCCACCCATCGTGGCGTATGATTTATGGTGTCAGGTAGTGTTATGGATATTACTAGAACAAACTTCCTAAATTAATTACGAATATTGAAAGGTATACATGCCACCCATCGTGGCGTACCAAGTTTCATAGAATTCAATTAATTAGAAGGGTACCACTGATTGAATATAGATTTTGATATTGAGAGAAAGGATGATTCTGTCTAGAAAGGGGTCTTAATTGATGCCTCTTGACAATGCTCCCCCCGATCTGGGAATTATCCTATTATCGATTATTGATTTGAAATATTTAATGGTGGTATCCAGTCTTTTTATTAATTTAAGATTTAATAATGGTATACACTTAGCTATGAAAAATAATATATAGTCCACCCTAACGTGGCGTATTATTTAGTAATGGGACCGAAGTAATATTTAAACGAATTTAAGTGGTATATATGTCATCCATCTTGGCGTACCAGATACTTATGGTGTTTAAATATTAGTGCATTAATTTTAATTAATTGTTAGAGGAAACCAATAGGATTTAAGATTTATGCAACTATCTGATTATGTGTTACATGTATGATTCTCAGGATTAGATCACTATGGGCTTTAATCCACTATTCACCATACTTAAGGATAACAAACTTACTGGACCGAACTATATTGAATGGAAACGTAATTTGGACATAGTGTTGACTGTTGAGGAGTACAAATTTTGTACTTATGAACCCAAGCCAGACCAGCCTGCTGAAGATGCTCCTGAAAGTGAGAAGGAGTATTATAAGCGGTGGATTAAGGCTGATGAGATGTCGCGATGTTACATTCTGGCAGCAATGTCGGGTGTTTTGCAGCATCAGCATCAGGCTATGCCCACTGCTTCAGATATGCTCTTTAATCTCAAGGAACTTTTTGGAGAACAGAATAGGGCTGCTAGGCAAGTAGCAATGAAGGCTTTAATGAACACTCAAAAGGTTGAAGAAACACCTGTAAGGGATCATGTTCTCAGAATGATGTCTCATCTGAATGAGATGGAGATCCTTGGTGCTGATATTGATGGGGAAACCCAGATCGATATCATCCTTATGAGCTTGCCCAAAAGTTTTGAGCAGTTCCGCTTGAATTACACCATGAACAAAAGGATGTATAGTCTCGCGGAACTTCTGACAGAACTTCAGGCAGCTGAAGGACTCTTTAAGCAGAATGTTCAAGTGAATGTGGCCGAGAAAGCTTCTTCATCTAAGCCGAAAGGTAAGAAGAAGAAAAAGGCTCAGACACAGAAAGCTAGAAAGATTGCTAATGCAGTGGGAGTTCAAGGTGGTGTGAAAAAGCCTAAGGGCAAGTACTTCAGGTGCAAGCAGTCAGGTCACTGGAAACAGGATTGTCTTCTTCCTAAGAAGACAAACAATACTGGTATGTCTCTTTCTCTAGTTACAGAAACATATATAGCGGCTATATCTACGAGCACTTGGTGTGTAGATACAGGAGCCACTGACCATGTTTGTAACTCTATGCAGGGGTTCCAGCAATCCAGAATGCTTAGAGATGGCGAGATATATGTGTTCATGGGAGATGCTACGAAAGTAGCAGTAGTTGCAGTTGGAATAATTACATTATCTTTTGGCGATGATAGGATTTTGGTTTTGAACAATTGTCTTTATGTACCTTCGTTTAGAAGGAATTTAATTTCGGTTTCTAAACTTGCCATGGATGGTTATAATGTTTGTTTGGATCGTAATGTTTCCATTATGATGAATAAACGAGTTATATGTTCTGGTACATTGCAAGACAATTTATATATTATTAATCCTATCCAACCAATGCTGCAACATAAGGAAACTAATAACATTCTTTCTAGCTCAAATAAAAGAAAGAAACCTTCTGAATTGAACCAAACATATCTTTGGCACTTAAGATTAGGTCATATTAACTTGAGGAGGATTCAAAGACTGGTAGTAGATGGGCCATTAGGCTCGTTGGCAGTGGAGCCATTTCCGGTTTGTGAATCCTGCTTGGAAGGTAAGATGACTAATAGGCCTTTTAAAGCAAAGGGGAATAGAGCTAAAGAAGTGTTAGAATTGGTTCATACTTATTTATGTGGACCTATGAGTATCCAAGCAAGAGGAGGTTATGAGTATTTTTTCACTTTCATTGACGATTATTCTATATATGGGTACATTTATTTGTTGCGCCGTAAGTCTGAGTGCTTTGAAAAATTCAAAGAGTACAAAGCAAGTGCGGAGAAGCGACATCTTGGAAAATGTATCAAGTCACTACGATCAGATCGTGGTGGCGAATACTTGCTTGGAGAATTTAGGGAATATTTATCAGAAAATGGGATCACATCCCAATTGTCTGCACCTGGCACACCTCAGCAGAATGGTGTAGCAGAGAGAAGGAATCGGACTCTTTTAGAGAGTGTTAGATCGATGATGAGTTATTCAGATTTACCCAAGTCGTTTTGGGGATATGCTATAGAAACAGCAGCTTACCTTCTGAACTTGGTACCTTCTAAGTCAGTTCCCAAGACTCCAATAGAATTGTGGACTGGTAGCAAACCAAGTCTAAGACATATTCGGATTTGGGGTTGTCCAGCACACGTGCTGAACAAGAACGCGACCAGGTTAGAATCTCGTACAGAAGTAAGGCTGTTTGTAGGCTATCCCATGGGAACGAAAGGTTATTCATTTTATAGTCCTACGGATCGAGATATCATTGTTAGCACCAATGCTAGATTCTTAGAAGAAGACTATATAATGAACCACAAACCCATGAGTAGTATCGTTTTAGAGGAACTAGTGGGAGGGACAGATAATCCCCAAGTGCCAATAGTACAAGTAGATCAACCACAAGAAAATGCACAACCTGTCACTAATACCACACCGGTGCTTCGTCGTAGTGGGAGGGTTGTTCAACAACCTGATAGATTCATGTTTTTAGGAGAGTCCTCGGACTTGGTCTCTGGTGAACATGATGAGGATCCCAGGACATACGAAGAAGCAATTCTAGATAAAGATGCAGATCTTTGGCAAAAGGCAATGGAATCTTAGATGGAATCTATGTATTCTAATCAAGTTTGGGAGCTCGTGGAACCACCCAAAGGTGTGAAACCCATTGGATGTATGTGGATCTACAAGAAGAAAAGAGGATTTGACAAAAAGGTGAAAGCCTGGAAAGCACGACTTGTTGCGAAAGGGTATACTCAGAAAGAAGGGATCGATTATGAGGAAACCTTTTCGCCGGTTGTTATGCTTAAGTCGATCCAGATTCTTTTATCTATAGCAGCTCATCTCGATTATGAGATTTGGCAAATGGATGTCAAGACAGCTTTCCTTAATGGAAGTCTTGAGGAAACCATCTATATGCAACAACCAAAAGGATTCATTAAGGATGGCCAAGAGCATCTTGTTTGTAAGCTTAAGAGGTCTATTTATGGACTAAAACAAGCTTCTAGGGACTGGAATATTCGTTTTGATCAGGCAGTCTAGTCATATGGATTTGATCAAAGTCCAAGCGAATCATGTGTGTATAAGAGAAGTGAGGGTAATGCAGTGGTTTTTCTAGTACTGTATGTTGATGACATTTTACTCATTGGAAACAATGTTAAGATGTTGTCATCAGTAAAGGCATGGTTGTTCAAACAATTTGAAATGAAGGACTTAGGTGAAGCGGCATACATCCTTGGGATCAAAGTAATAAGGGATCGCAAGAAAAGGATGTTGGCTTTATCTCAAAGGCCCTACATTGATGAAGTATTAGCTCGTTTTAACATGCAGAACTCTAAGAAAGGTTTTCCACCTTTTAAGCATGGAGTGGCTCTATCCAAGGAGCAGTGTCCTTCGACACCTAAGGATATAAAGAGCATGAAAGCAGTTCCTTATGCTTCGGCATGTGGAAGCTTAATGAATGCTATGTTATGTACGAGGCCTGACATCTGCTTTGCTGTAGGCATGGTTAGTAGATATCAGTCGAACCCAGGTCAGGAACATTGGAGTGTAGTAAAAACTATACTCAAGTACCTGAGAAGGACTAAGGAGTATATGTTAATTTAAAAGGCCTCAGATCTATTTCCTTTGGGATATACTGATTCAGATTTCCAATCAGATAGGGATAAGAGGAAATCGACCTCGGGATATGTTTTTACTTTGGGAGGTGGAGCTGTTATATGGAGGAGTGTAAAGTAGAAATGCATTGCAGACTCTACCATGGAAGCCGAGTACGTGGCGGCCTCTGAGGCTGCAAAGGAGGCTGTATGGTTCAGGAACTTCCTTTTGGACTTGGATGTGGTACCTAATTTGCCTAGGAGCTTGACAGTGTATTGTGATAACACTGGTGTTGTGGCAAATTCGAAGGAACCGCGAGATCACAAGGCAGCTAAACATATTGAACGTAAGTATCATCTCATACGAGGAATCGTAAAGCGAGGAGATATAGTTGTGGCTCACATATCATCAGAAGACAACCGGGCAGATCCTTTCACAAAGAGCCTGCCAGCCAAAGTTTTTGACAGGCATGTGGAAGCGATAGGAGTCAGATGGATGGACACATAGTTTTTTGTAATAGTGGATTAAATAAATATTTTGAGTATAAGTGGGAGATTGTTGGTGTATACTGAAAATATTTATTTGAAGTATTTACATTTATTTCTGGCCGGTTTAATTGAGAATCGATCATTTAAATGTTTACATGTTGTCTAAATATTATATATTGTGAATAATCTAGTATCAAATGGGATACAAAATATTAGATTATTAAATACGGTTTATATAATATAATAAGGTTCACAGCACAGGTGGAGTTAGACAATCCACTGGAATGGCTGTAGTATTATTTAGATTAGTTTATATTGACTAATAAATAATACTAGTGTACTTTGTGTATATTGAACAGGATCAAATTTAGAATTGTTCCCTTATACTGATTAAGAAGGTGAACTAAGATTCTATGTTATTATTAATGCTTAGGTTCTTAATCCGGAAATAATAATTGACACGTATATATTATTTACATGCTTTGATTTATATATGAAATAATTCTTGTGAATTATTTCATTATATTTTGGGTGATGAAATAATATATATGGTGGGATATTATTTATTGAAGGAATCCATGTCCTGATAATATTCGGTTAATGATGTCCCCTTGAAAGCTCAAAAAGATTTAATTATGTGAAACCCTGCAGGTGGATTTATTCCGGCATAATTAAATAAAGGTTGAGTGGATGATCAAGGATAAAAAATATTAATTAAATGAATTATCAGTAATTTATTTAATTAATGGACATGCGATATTTTAAACATGGGGAATTTAATAAGCAAATAATATTGGAACCGAATTAATTAAATTACGGTATTAAGAAAGGTAGTGCAAATATTAATTCTTTAGTGGATTGAATTAATATTTAATTAATTGGGCTAGGCTCAAGATGTAATTAGAAGGCCCAACCTAATTATTCATGATCCCTATTGTAGCCTATATATATATATTCCTATTCTCTTCTTGCTGGGGGTTGGTCGAAAAAATTTTGTAGCCACCCAGGAGCAAGAAGAGAGGTTAACTTGAGAAGACGAAGGCCACACTTCGCTCAAGGGAATTTGGGAATACAATAGAAGAGCGTGAAATCAACAGTTAACAAGGTGACTTTTCTATTCGTACTCGTTAATTTATCGTATCAAAAATTGCAGTGCCAAGATCTGATTGTCCCAACAGTACACATCCTTTTCTAAGCTCCCATTTAAGAAAGCGGTCTTGACTTCCATTTGCCAGATTTCATAGTCATAATAAGCTGTTATCACAAGCAAAATCCTGATGGATTTGACTATAGCAACCGGTGAGAAAGTTTCATCATAGTCAATACCATGAATTTTCTTGAAACCTTTCGCCACTAGTCTTGCTTTGTAGGTCTGCAAATTTCCATCCATGTCAGTTTTCTTCTTGAAAACCCACTTGCACTCTATTGGTTTTACCCCATCAGGTGGTGCAACCAAAGTCCATACTTGGTTTTCATACATGGAATCCATCTCAGATTTCATGGCCTCCAGCCATCTCTCAGAATCTGAATTATTCATAGCATCCTTGTAGGTGAGAGGCTCATCATTATCTATAAGCATCACATCGCCACTTTGAGTCAGGAGAAATCCATAATATCTCTCCGACTCATGGCGAATCCTACTGGATCTACGAACGACCTGTGTTTCTTGAGCAACATCGTTCTTAACATCTTGAGTCTCATTCAGCTCATGTTCCAACTCTGGTTCAACATTATCTTGTAGTTCTCGATCCTCATCGAGATCTATTGTCCTCCCACTATTTTTCTTAGAAAGCAATTCTCTCTCTAGAAATACAGTCGTTCGAGCAATAAACACTTTGTTCTCGGAAGGTTTATAGAAATAATACCCTTTAGTTTCTAATGGGTATCCTACAAAATTACATTTGTCTGATTTCGATCATAGCTTATCAGAGATAAAACGTTTCACAAACGCTTCACTTCCCCAAACTTTCATAAATGACACGCTATTACGTTTCTCAGTCCATATCTCATATGGTGTCTTTTGAACCGATTTTGAAGGAACTCAGTTTAGTGTTTGTGTAGCCGTCTCTAGGGCATAACCCCAGAAACTAATTGGAAGATCCGAATGACTCATCATCGACCGTACCATGTCTAACAAGGTACGATTTCTCCTTTTAGACACCCCATTCCATTGTGGTGTTCCAGGAGGAGTGAGTTGTGATACGATACCACACTCCTTTAGGAAATTCTTGAATTCCAAGCTTAAGTATTCTCCCCCACGATCAGATCGTAGAGTTTTTAAGTTTTAATACTTTTGCCTAATTGCTTTTCAACTTTCGCCTTATACTCTTTGAATTTTTTAAATGATTCGGATTTATTCTTCAAAAGATACACATATCTGTAACTACTAAAATCATCAGTAAAGGTTATGAAATAATAAAAGCCACCTCTTGCCATCGTACGTATTGGACCACATACATCACTATGTATCAATTCCAATCGTTGGTGGCCCTCTCACCTTGATCGGTAAAAGGAGCTTTAGTCATTTTGCCAATGAGACACGGTTCGCATTCTTCGTATGATTCAAAATCAAACTTATCCAAGTATCCATCCCTATGTAATTTGGAAATGCGATTCTCATTTATAAGGCCTAAACGACACTGCTAGAGGTATGTTTGATTTGAGTCATTTGTCTTAAGATGTTTATTACTTATACTATAGACATGAGTATCAAGATCAAGAACATATAAACCATTAAACAAACGTGCAACCCCATAGTTAACATTATTCAATGAAAATGAACAACCATTGTTCTGAATAAAAAATGAAAAACCAATCTTGTCAAAACAAGAAACGAAAATAATGTTTCTACAAATCGCAGGCACGTAATAACAGTCCTCAAGTTCTAAAATAAGCCCGGTGGGCAACGATAAATAATAAGTCCTTACAGCTAAAGCAACAACCTTTGCTCCATTGCCAACATGTAGGTCGACTTCTCCTTTCGCCAAAGTTCAACTTCTTCGAAGTTCTTGCACATTTATACAAATGTGGGAATCATATCCAGTATCTAATACCCATGATGAAGAAGTAGACAAATTGACTTCTATAACATAAATACCTGAATCAGAAATCTAAACAACATTCAGTTTCTTTAGATCCTCCAAATAATTTTGACAGTTTATCTTCCTTTTCACCTTATTTACACACATACAAGGCCTTGCTTGTATCAAATCTCTCTTGACGAGCATGTCCTTCAAACATACATTTAAGGTGCTCGATCATCATATAAGAATCAAAATTCTCATGTTGTTTCTGCAGCTCAGGACTCATAGTCGCAAGCATCAAACAGGTGACATCGGTGTCAACATCCAAATGCTTCTGATAAGCATTTCGTTGAGCCTCCATTGCACCTTCAGAGAGAGATCCAGGGCGTGGAATATATATGACATAGAGCTTTCGCTCTTGCTTGAGGACAATCCTCAAATTCCTTTGCTAATCTTGGAAGTTAGTTCCTGTCAACTTGTCCTTCTCAAGGACTGATCGTACAGAGAAGTTTATTTGAGTTGTTTGCCATTTGAATATCCACAATGTTAAAATGCATAAAATAATTAGTCTGCGGTATTATTAAGTTATGTTCAAGTGATTATTCATATATATTCAAAATATATATATCTCCCACTATTTTTATCAAATTAATAGCCCTTACTATTAATTCGGAAAGTATATACCATAAATCTTTCTAGTGAGCCAAGATCCATATTTCGTCATGTCCTAAGTCAACCACTGGTAGTCCTTAAAACATGATTATTTAGGTAGGCAACATTTGTCAATTATATCATATATAACTCTTGGATAGTTTGGTAGAACAACATTTGTTCACATAACAACAATTGTTCCTATTTATCCAATAAATCTTACCAAACTCTATGCTTCTAAGTTCATAATAGTTGAATATAACCATTTATTTTCACCTTATTATGACGACTCAGTTAAGTTAGACCCAATGATACAACGGTCGAATATAACCGTTTATATTCGTCGCATCTAACCACGATAGATAGGAGTCCCCTGCCACTGACAGCCCTTCCCCTTATCGATCTAGGATTCGATGAGTGTTCATTCATTGGAAAGCATTTGATTAAAACTTAATATTTTGTTAAGGGGTTTAGAAAATTTATAACGATCATGATCACGTCATAAAGAGATCCTCAATTTTTCCTTGAACCAAATATTTCAAATTGACATCTTAAATTGTTCATTTCCTAGGTAGATGGAGGATCCCAATGGTCACACTTAATACCCATTAACCTTACGAATACCCATATCCGCTTTTGTCAGAAAATCCCAATTTTAGATATCAAAAACCCATATTTAATTCCGTGTTTTAAAAATCCATATTTCATAAACACAAGAATCTCATGATCGTTTGTTAATTTTAAAATCTTGAATCGTTACCTATTTTATCTTGTTTAGCAGGCATGGCATGGGTGTCGTATCTAATACATACATGATTAATCTAATTAAACATGCATCTTTATCTCTACACATACATTGTATCGCATACATTCATATATATGTAAAGTGCATAAATTAAACGTGTTCGGTTATGGCCCATCCTATGTGATCTTTTCAAGCTAATGAAAAGATCAAGGTCAATCTATGGTGGTTAACAAAATACAATTACATACAAGTCTTCTCCATTGCATCTTCGTGGGGAATCGCCTCCTTGCTTCCTTGTTCTTCTTGTCGTCTTTAAAAGTTACATTGAATTCTTGAAAAAGATGCTACACTAATAAACTTACAAGATGAACTCGAGTTACATTCGAGATTTATTAATTACAAGAAACAACGACATGCAAGTCGTATTTAGAAACCAAACCATAAAATCAAAACCACTATCCTATTGGTCTTAGGGCCATAACCAATCACCATGCTCATATAACAATTAAGAACATGTAACCATATCATATTTCAGATGATCCAATCAAAGAAATCATATAACACAAAAAGTCATAATCAAATTCTGATAATAATAAATCGCCGTTTTCAGGCACTAAACGGCGTCAAACGCCTTACAGACGAGTCGGTGATAGCTATGCTATCAGTATTGTTCAGACGGTCGTTTCCAATCAGAAAACACATATCGTTTGCGTAAATCGGACACTGGACACAGATTTCACCAAATCTACGCAGCGTATACAGAAATCGTATCGTATACAATCCCCATATCAAGAACAAACATAAATCATATATATATCAGTATATATACAGATTATATAATCATCATATGATCATCTCAATCATCATCAACATACAGTTTATACATATATATCAAAATCAACGCATCATACATGACAATCATCAAACATGCTCGTATATATATCAAAACTGTAACATATAACCGAATTAAAACGTTTTTACAAGTAGCTCTGATACCATTGAAGGGTTTCGAGGCAACAAACACAGCGGAAAGCAATAATTAAAAATAATAAAATCGAAACCCTACCGCAGTATCCATTCAAAAACATGATATTTAATTCGGAATTAGATGATTACCTTAAAGAAGCTTTACAAATTGATGACAGATGGAGGTCCAAACCAATCACCATGCAGCCCTCTTCGAGATCTACGTTGCCAAAGTAGTCCACACGAACGCTTGATCGTCCAACGATCACTGGAGCCGGTACTAGCCGAAGAACATGCCTCTCTCTCTCTCTCTCTCTCTAGCCTCTCATACGTTTTTCTCTAAAAATGAATTGCAAAAGTGCAACCCTAAACAATACATCATAATGTATTTATAGGGAAGAGAGATTGGGCTAAACCCTAAATCGAATTGGGCTTCTCCAAACCCATTTTTATTTGGTTTTAATATTAAATTCGAATTTTATTTAATTATAATTAAGACTAGCTCAATTAATTAAATATCCAATTTCGAATTTAATAATTTAATTTAAATTCTTAATTTAAATTAAAACTCATTTTAAACGTTCTTATTGTGTAACCCTTTAAGTTATTATTATGTTGGCAATAATTTTAATATCCAATAATAAAATTATAAACAATGAGCGGCATCTAGTAATACATCATTGCTACCCAAGTAATAATAATTGGTGATCCAATTAAACCTTTCGTGATTAATGTTTCCATGTAATATAATCCCTTTAACCATATATTATAGATTAAACTCGAGGCATGTCATTAGTCATCCTCTTCAACGTTTAATCCGGATTTCCTTGATCAATGAGTAGACTATTAAAACAAATCAATATTTGAGCATGGCCATGCATTTTCATAGTCTCACTCAATCAAGAGGCCAATAATATCTCTCCTAATAATAGGAGGGTTAAATCCTATATCTATCATTCATATTTCTCATGCGACTCATAATATACCCGATCTCTACTTTTATCATCACCCCGTCAAAGGTAACTTTTAATGTAGTCAAAGTATATTAATCCTCATATAAAAATATAATGATGTCAAGTCTAAGGATCATTACACCATTATCACTGTGAGTCTTTCTAATGACCTTATTAACATGTAGAATCTCATAACGGGTTAATCCAGTGCCATGTATAATATTACATGCACCTATGTTATTGACTTTAGTATCACTATACCTATGACGAGATGTGGTCATCTGTCAATAAACATACTAATCTTTATGCATTATATTTGTCCCTTAATAATAATAATGCTCGATTAGGGATATTTAGGAATATAAACATTATTCATATAATCTCATTTTTAAGTCACATACTTAAAGATATAGAATACATGTTCTATATTCCAAGGACATTTATTACTCTAACATTTATATCGCAGTAAATTAAGACATAATAAATTAATGTAGAATAATCCATAAAACATAATCATCAAATAACAAAATAGTCTTTTCTAGAAGCACAACTACATTGTCTCTGGGGCACTAACACTATCAAACTCTACGACTTTGTAAGTCATTAATTTCCTAAAACCAAATTTACATAATTGAAAATAATCACAATTTGTCCTACAAATTAATCATTAAGGTATGTAATTGAAAACAATATAAATTAAAGAAAAAAAAAATCACATTTACCTTCAATTATCATAAAACCTCTGTGCAACAAACTTTTTCCAGGCTGACTTACCAACAATCTCATATTGCTTTGGCGACCTACTCAAATTCTTCTTCTGACCAAGATATGGTAGCATAAATTTATTTGTTAAATTGGTCTTAAATTGTCTCCATTTAGTGCCTGCAGACTTCAGGATTTAGTCCTCTAAATATGGTTTAACTTTGAATGTATCCTGGAGAACATATAGCATGTACACATCATAAGAAACTGTTAACTAATTAAAATTCAAGATCAATAGTTGTAACAAATAATACGAAAATTTATTATAATCTTAACACAAATAGACAAAAATTGGAGAATACCTGAACATCAAGCCAAAGCTTTTCTTTCAATTCAAGATCCACATGTGGCCAACTTCGAATGTCAATAGGGATCATTGTCCTAGCCAACATGCAAACATAAGACTACAGTTTAGGCATGTTACTCCCATTAGGAGCTCCCAATTCATTGCACGTGACTTTAAACTTTTTCCCGCGAACTTTCTTCACAATGACTTTGTACATGACACATACACTTCGTTTACCACCGTATTTTTTTTGTACAGGTTCAGTAGTTGTAATTGTGCATTGCCTTGAGTCTGACTATGGAGCTTCAGATGCATGTGCGGATTGTGAGACTTGAGGTTCTGTTGCTTTGACCTCTATCTCCAGATGCTTGATGGCATATGCAATTCTCTAACCAAGTGGATCAGCTAAGGTTTTTTCTGCTTCATATGAACTCGGTGGCAACAAATGATCTTTAGGAAGAAAAGAGCCAAGATTTTGAAGCAAATCAGTAAATGTAATATCACTAATACCTAACCTAGATTTCCAATTGTGAAATTTTAAGACTGACTCTAGCTTATTGCAATCACTTCCTTCAAACAGAGGTTGTTCTACATCAGCAAAAAACCTCTTAAAGTCATTTGTATCAACATGATAATCACCCTTATTGTAGGATGCTTTACATACATTCACTTAAAGGCTGCTTTATTGTAGAACTACTACCAACAGAAGATTTATTACTCCTAGAAGACGCTTCTTCATTCCAAATCCACTCAATATAACCCAAAATAAAACCAGCTTCATATAGATGTCCTCTAATTATTTTTATCGGAAACTTTTTAAAATTAGCGCAGCGTGCACATGGGCAAGGAATTTTTTTGGGGTTTTTTCCATTTTCCTCATCAAATATCAAGAATTTTTCGACACCAACTTCATACTCTAAAGAATCCCTATCAGCTTTGATCCATGACTTATCCATTTCAACCCACCCGATATGTCAATAAAATGTTCAATAACCACTAGTGATTAAATACTATGTAGTATGACCTATAACTTATCTATTATCTTCTTACTATAAACTATAACCAACAACATACACACATTTATATAACTACTCATTCCAATATCAAATAATAAACACACAAATTATAACAGAGCATATATCCAACAGACATAAAGAGATATAGTTACAAACATACAAACAATCAATCAATTTATGCAAGTGCAGTGCCAAGGCTAATTAAGCAGCATATATGAAAGCAAATATATACTCTCTCAAACATAACATTCATACTATAATTCAACTTTATATAAATGCTCATTAAGTTATCTTGAATTTACCATCTTCACTATCCCATTCAAACCAAACTGCATACATCACACCCAAAAGAACATTTAAACTACAAAATTAAACATTAATACATTTGTGTAAAATTTAACTACTCTTTCTCTTTATAATCCAACACATGCAAAAGATCATACATCCAACAGTTACCAAGTAGTACATAAAAATACATAAAAATGCTTATAACAAAGAAAAATACATAAAATGCTAATAAAAATGCTTATAATCAAGCATTGTTAAATACTAAATGATTACAAACAAAACCCCAAATTTTAAAAGTTAGGGTTTTTATTTTTAACAACCCCTAATTTATTTTTAACTAAATGCATGCTTTGAAATGATTAATATACATACAACTGCAACTTAAAAATTTACCAATTTGAGCTTTCGAGCTTCAAACAAATCATTTGAGCTTTCGAGCCTCTTCGAACTGAGCTTCGACTTGGTTTCTAAACAAAGTGAGAGACGAGAGAGTGGAGATAGAGTCCTAACTCAACACAAATTCAATTCCAAAGAGAGAGTCGGGAGAGTGGAGGGAGAGTCGGGAGACTGGAGAGAGATATGAGAGTAGAGAGAGGTGAGGTGAGAGTCGTGTGTGTGTGTGTATGTTAGTTTTTAGATTTAATTTTTAGTTTTATTTAATTTGTTTGAAGAAAAAATGAGGGGGGGATACAAAAAAATTGGCTAGGGGGAGGGGGAAACAAATTGGTTAAAAGCGGGCAAATAAAAACATTAAGGGGGAAATACTTGAGAAGGGCGCTCGTCCATTTTTTTTAAACAACGGTTTAGACATTGGTTGGTAAATGAAGTGATTTCTGAATTTATAAAATACATCATTTTTAAAATGATCGATGTTAATTTGATTTTTTACATCGGTTGCAAATGTAACCAATCTTAGATCAGTGATGTCTATTGCAATTTTTTTTAGTAGTGTTAGTCTCCTCTTTAATGAGCACAGCGCTCAATGCTTGCTCAGATACTGCCAAGTATAAATAAATAAAGGATCTCTCCGGGACTAGGTTTGGCCAATAACGAGACTTCAACCATGTATTTCTTCAACTGTTCAAAGGGCTCTTGGATTTCTGTAGTCCACTCAAAATTCTTTACTCTCCTCAATGTTTGAAAGAAAGGCAAACACTTGTTTCTAGACTAGGAGATTGTTAGATATTGATTCAAGTGATGTCAGGATCTGGACTACTACTGATTAGGTACGGATGCTGATGTCATCAGTAATGCGATATTAGTATTAGGTTGCTATCAGGATTGGAAGCTGATCAGGATTACGTGAAGATTTACATCAGTCCCAAGATCAAGGAAGATTGATATATTAGTTCCTAAATTATAGGAAGGCCGCTATCATACAAGATATGTATTAAGAGTCGTATGTAATTGATTTAGTATATCTTGTAATTGATATTGTAGCTGTGTAATGTATAAACACAATTTAGGTTTTACATTTTAGTAATCGCTTACACGAGATATCTTGTAACCTAGCAGCTCTAAAGAACATCAGAATTTCTTGAGAGAGTTTGTAACAGTTTTATATCAGAGTTAATAAAGCTATTATTATATTCAACCCCCCTTCTACAATTGTTAATTACTGGGTAACAATTGGTATCAGAGCAAACTGATTAATTACAATCAGAAAAGATCTTAAGATGTCGACGAGCAAGTATGAGAGTATTAAAATTCCTGTCATCAAAAAGGATGAATACCTTACATGGAGGGTAAAGATGTTGATGTATCTGGAGGCAACTGATCCTAACTATCTTGATCGGATATATGATGGTCCATATATATCCCTAAGAGACTAGTTGCTAGAATAGATACTGTACCTGAGCACTATGTTCAGAAGATAAAGGCTGAATGGACTCCTGAGGAAAAGGCTGAAGTACTCAGAGATGCAAAGGTGAAGAATATCCTTCATAGTAGCCTTGATGCAATCATGTCAAACAGAGTGATAGCATATAAAACTGCTAAGGAGATCTGGGAAACTTTGGAAACTCAATGCCAAGGCACTGAATCTATCAAAAGAAAAAGAAGGGCTCTGTTGATTCAAGAGTATGAACAGTTTGATACAAAATTTGAAGAAAGCCTCACTGATCTGTATGATAGATTTCTAACACTATTGAATAATCTATCCCTGGTAGGTAAAGAGTATGAACCAGAGGACTCAAATACCAAGTTTCTTAGAGTTTTGTCTGAGGAGTGGGATACTCAAACCTCTATCATTAGACATCAGTATGATCTTAATGCTGTGTCTCTTGATGAAGTTTATGGGATGCTAAGAACCCATGATCTTGAGGTTCAACAAAGGAAGAATAAGAAAAGCAACAAAGCAAAGGCTGTTGCTTAAAATGTTGAATCAAAAATCAAAAGGAAAAGCTGTGAAGGTTTCAAGGAGAAGAAGTAGAGTAGCTGAGTCCAATACTGATGACTCATCATCAAATCCTGATGCCAATCCTGATACTGATACTGATGATGACTCTACTGATTCTGACATGATGGAAATGGTTGCTATGATAGTCAAAAGCTTCAAAAAGATGAAGTTCAGAAAGGCTAGAAGAAAAGGAAATTTTTAGAAGAAACCTTATGCTGACAAGAATAGGTACAAGAAGAATGAAGGCAAAGGCTGCAAGTTTGACAAGACAAAGATCAAATGCTATAACTGTGATGGAATAGGTCACTTTGCAACTGAATTCAAAAAGGCTAAGACCAAAGCTCTTATCTCATCAAGCAGGGATTGGATGGACTCTTCCTCAGAATTTGAAGAGGAAAAGGTGAACTATGCATTGATGGAAAATGTTGATGAGATTGCTGCTCCTCATAATAAGGTACCTGAAACTGTTTTTGATTTTGATACTGATAATGTTTCTGATTTACGATCATTCTTAAAGTCTCTGCACATTAGATTTAGAAGTCAATCTCTTGAAAATGCTAGAATTATATCTGAGATGTCAGAATTGTCTAAAAGAAATGATCATTTAGAAGCTGAGTTACTCTTTGTGCAAGAAGTACAAAATGAATGTGATAAGGCTAGGCACATTAAATTAGAATTGTAATTTAAATGTACTGCTCTTGAAAAGAAACTTGAAGATGCTAATGAAAAACTTAGAACCTGGACTCACTCTGGAACAAAGACACATGAAATAATCAATGATAAAAATTGGAAAGAGTGTCTAGGTTATAAAACAGAAACAGATCAGAAAAAGAATAAAGGAAAAGTTGTTTTTAGTGAGTCAACAAAACCAAAGATCTATAGACATGTAATAGACAACACAAAATCTGATATTAAACTTGTCAATTGTGTGTATAGTAAAGATTCCAATTCAGTTACTGAAAAGGGATCAACTTCTACTAAACAAAATACAGAGAGTGTGTCTAAAAATGTTAATTTGACAAATTCAAAGAATATAGGTCTTTTGTCTATAAAACAACTGAGAGACAGAATTTGTGAAGTTATAGATAAAAAGAAAGCAACTACTGCTAAGAGAAATAGAAATGGTAAAGTTGGAATAAATAAAGAGAATAATTATAAGTATATTCCAAATGCACCAAGGAAATCATTCTTTAACTGTGGTAACTCTAATCATCTTGCTATTGATTGTAGGAGGAGTAAAAAGAAGGCTACTGTAGTTCCTAAGTCTGACATTAGGAATAGATCAATATTTTATAAACCACAAAATCCATGTTTTCATTGCGGTAGTAAATGGCATTCTATTTATACATGTGAAGAATACCACAATTTGTACTACAATTATTATGAGCCTTTGCCTAAATTCAATAAGAGTACAATTTCTGGTAAAGTTAAGAATGTCAATGAGAAGCATGCATCTACTAACTCCGATACTGACAAGGCAAATTCTAATGGACTCATTGCTGACAGGACTGCTTTTATCAAAAAGACTTCTGTTGATAAAATGTTAAAGTGCATGCAAACAGAACCCAACAAGTGTGGATTCTTAAAAATTCTAACTCAGTTTTCTGTGTTTCTGGTTGCAGAGTAAAAAGAAAAATGTGTTGGTCATGGATAGTGGATGTTCAGTTCACATGACTAGAAACAAAACCCGGCTATCAGAATTTGTGGAGAAAGCAGGCCCAACAGTGTCTTATGGAGATGGCAACATTGGACAAACTTTGGGATATGGCAAGATAATAATTGGAAATGTCATCATTGATCAAGTAGCTCTGGTGAAAGGAGTCAAACACAATCTGCTTAGTGTTAGTCAAATCACAAACAGAGGTTATCATGTCAACTTTAATGATACTCATTTTGAAGTAGTCAGTAAAGCATCTAAAAGGATTGTCTTAACTGGTCAAAGACATGGTAACGTTTATGAAGCCAACATCTACACCAATACTGATGGTCCCTCCACATGTCTCATCAGAAAGCCCCTGTAGATGAAAGTTCGAATTGACACAAGAAGCTTTCTCATCTCAACTTCAATAACATCAATGAGTTGGTTAAGAAAGATTTGGTGAGAGGATTACCAAAGGCTTTGTATACACCTGATGGACTCTGTGATGCTTGTCAGAAGACTAAATAGAGAAGGACATCATTCAAGAGTAAAACAGAATCCTCGACTGATGAACCATATCACATGCTTCACCTTGACTTGTTTGGACCAGTCAACATAATGTCCATCAGTAAGAAAAGGTATACTCTAGTCATTGTTGATGAATATACTATATTTACCTGGGTGTATTTTCTGCACAGAAAAGATGAAACTGTTGAGATACTTTTGGACCATGTGAGACCCATTGAAACTGGTACAAAGCACAAAGTCAAGATTCTAAGAAGTGATAATGGAACTAAATTCAAGAATTCAGTAATGGAAGTGTTCTGCAAATACAAAGGAATAGTTCAACAATTCTCTGCTCCTAGCACACCCCAGTAAAATAGAGTAGTTGAAAGAAAGAACAGAACTCTTATTGAAGTTGGTAGAACTCCCTAGTACAAAATTGATCTTTTACGTCGCCTATTATACGTCAGTTCCGCCTAAAGGCGACGTATATTCAACCCTTATACGTCGGTTCCCCCTAAAGGCGATGTATATTTACGTTTCTTAGAACTATTATACGTCGGTTCCGCTTAAAAGCGATGTATAAAACACTTATATACGTTGCCTTTGTTTAAGGCGACGTATAGGATGTACTTTTTACGTCAGGTTTGTTTAAGGCGACCTATTAGATATGTATTTTTTACGTCGGCTTTGTTTAAGGCGACATATAAGATATATTTTTTACGTCGGCTTTGTATAAAGCGACGTATAAGATGTACTTTTTACGTCATTTTTGTTTAAGGCAACATATAAAATATGTACTTTTTACGTCGACTTTGTTTAAGGCGACGTATAAGATATACTTTTACGTCGGTTTTATATAAGGCGACGTATAAGATATACTTTTTACGTCGACTTAACAAAGACGACGCATATATATATATATATATATATATATATATATATATATATATATATATATATATATATATATATATATATATATATAACAAACAATAAAGAACACCTTAGATCTAATAGATCTAATGCCCCTGGCGGGGCCACCCAATACAAAAAGTTGTTATTTTTTTATCCTCTATCCATCCAACAAAAAAAAACTGTTCATGATGACGTCATAATGACGTCATCAGTGACGTCATCATGAACAGTTTTTTTTTTTTGCTGGATGGATAGAGGGTAAAAAAATAAAAACTTTTTGTATTGGGTGTCTCTGGCGGGGCCAATGGATCTATTAGATCTAAGGTATTCTTTATTGTTTGTTATATAAAGGTGTTCTATATGGAGCAATGGCCTATATATATATATATATATATATATATATATATATATATATATATATATATATATATATATATATATATATATATATATATATATATTATATATATATATATTATCTTGAAAGAATATATTTTTTTAATTAAGGACATAAAAGGTGAACATAAGTCTCCTCCTTTCTTCACCAACAGCCGCCGCCCTTCTCCTCCTTCACACCCTTCTCCGCCCCACCCTCCTGCCATTCACCTTTCATCCTTCACCCACCTTCTCTTCCTCTTAGCATATCGTATAAATCGATTATATCTATCTATATAAATATCAATATCAATATTAGATCGATTGATGTTTAAATTCATTGGGTGGTTAAATCGTAGGGTCGATCAACTTCATATCGATAATCTCTCTATAGATTATCGATACAGATCGAAACCAACAGTTTATATATATATATATATATATATATATATATAGGGGGCTACTCCAATACAAACCTCCTTAAAATACAAACCTACAAACCAAGCATAATCTAATATTTCAAGCTAATCTAATGACCAAACTAGGGGTACCCCAATACAAAAAATGCTTAAAATAATTGGTTCTATCCAACAAAAAAATAAAAAAATAAAAAAAATAAAAAAAAATTCACTGTTCACGTGATGACGTGGCAGTGGATTTCACTGGTTAACGGTGCTTCGCACCTTCTTGTATGGCGCTTCGCGCCTTTATCATTCTAAAGTTGTAAGGAATGGCAATCAATGGTAAAGGCAATAGACGATTGACGGGTGTGTCGAGAGCCTTCGGCCCTCATGACTACCTAACTCATCCGTTTACTGTCTAAATGCTTCGCATTTCCACGGCAAGTTTTTTTTTTTTTTTTTTGTGGATAGAGCCAATTATTTTAAACATTTTTTGTGAAGGTACCTTTGGCGGGAACCTTAGAATAAATGAAATATAATTAATTTAGTGTTGGTTTGTAGGTTTGTATTTTAAAAGTGGTTTGTATTTGAGCACTTGCCTATATATATATATATATATATATATATATATATATGTTTATATCTTCCATTTTATTCTATTTTTATTGATAACCCTAATTTTTCGATTTAGGGCTTTTGTTTCAGGTGACCAAATCGATATGTGCTTAAGTATTCTATATTTTATTTTATTTTATTGCAATGTAGTATGAAGCGAATACTAAGCAACCACATCGGAGCTGGAGTTGTGTGTTTGAATCTTACGGAGTTGTATCTTGGGTCTTGTTAATTCTCAAATTGAGGTAAACGAATATAACTCATCCACTTTATCATTGTTAATTTGATTGATTGTTGTTATGTTTCCGTCCTGTCCCCCTTTGCCTTGTTCTCTCCTCTTGATTGTGTCCAAATTTATCAATAACTTTGTTATTCTTATGTTAATGCTGCTCAAGTTTTGCTTAATCCTAAACAAAACAATGATATTGGCAGAATTCATGTAAAGTTTCAGATTGTGGTAAACTAAAATAACTCATCGAATATGTGATTATCTCTGTTTCTTCGTTCTTATATAAACTGATTGTTATATTAATTTTTTCATTGTTGAGATGTTTATGTGACTGTCCTCTATCCTCTACCCTTTGATATGTTCTCTTGTGTGGACTATATAGATATTCAAATATCTAGATAATTATAGTACAGTTTCTACTACTTTGCACTGATGCTTATTTGGTATGACAAAATCTAATAATCTTATCTTGTTATATGTTTGTGCAAGGTTTGTTCTATGGCGGCAATAAATGAATATTTACCCCATCATATGATCTTCAAAAAATTCTCATTACTCCCGGTAATTTTACTCCTCCGTTGCAAATCTGTTTGCAAATCTTGGATATCTATTATATCAGACCCGCATTTCCTTCAAACACACCTTAACATTTCCAACACAGAGCAACCCTCTCTTCACAACATTGCTTTAGTACTTGGATTTAATGCTGTTTTGGAAAATCAACAAGATCCGTTTTCAATTTCGATTTGTTCTTTATAATTGCTCATTACTCTAACATTACAAAAACTGTTTACTCTACGTGACTGCGTATAAGGATATATCCTTCAAGATCGAATGACTTCCATAATTTCTTTGGTAATTAACTGATCAGTAATTTTGTATGCATGGAAAAATCGGGAAGAAATGCCGAAGGGGATTCCTGGTGGTAAACATGGCGAGAAGTTCTTCACCAAGATGAATGGAGGTAAAAATCAATTATTTTAATTCAGACTAAGATGTTTGTAACTTGTGTCGGTGACAAAGCACTATAACCGATTATAAGAATATGTTCACTGTGTACATTTTAATAACTATGATAGAAATAACTTTTTGCTCTGTGAAATTGCAGTAATCTTGCTAGAATAGAAATGAGTGCGCAAAAACAAGCAAAGTCGGGCAAGAAAATGCTGGATGGTATGAGAACTGGTATGTATGTAGTCATTATAAGTTCACCAGTTTTATCTAACAGCTCACCGAGTTTTATCTGAAGTTCTGAACCTTAACAACAGTTTGCACATGTATACCACATTCAATCTTACTAGTTGTCCCATATTATTACAAATGTAGGTTGCAGATTATTAATTTCTTTTACTTCTGGTTCAGGTTAATTCAAATTAATTTTCAGAAAATAATGGTACTAATTTGAAAATTAGATATAGTGTAAGAGTTCAAAAATAGTTAACAGAACTATGAATAAAAAACGCTTTCTTCCACGACCCTATACTTGACACTGGACAGCTGCTTTGACCAGATTGGAATATGAATCTGGTAAAAAACGTCTCCTTCGATTCGTACTATATAAGCCTGTAAGAAGTTCTTGGTAAAAATGAGCAGTTATCGAGCTAACAATGGTCGATGATCCATGCACTAAATCAGGCAAGAGAATATCAGCTATTTTATCTGAAGTTCTAAACCTTAACAATAGTTTGCACACGTATACCACATTCAATCTTACTAGTTATCCCATATTATTACAAATGTAGGTTGCAGATTATTAATTTCTTTTACTTCTGGTTCAGGTTAATTCAAATTACTTTTTCTAGCAGAGATAAAAGAATTAGAAAAGTGAAGCTCCTTATCTCTCTTGGAGCACTTCAGTTTTTTATAGGAAGGTTTGGATCTGGAAACTTGGAAGAGAAAACAATGGTCGCTGCATTGTTGTCTCACTGTATCGAAGCATACTCTGGTTGCAGAAATTATATAGCTAGAAACATTGAAAAATGTGTTTTATTGTGGATGTATTTTCAATCGAAGCAGACTCTGGTTGCAGAAATTATATAGCTAGAAACATTTAAAATTTGTTTTGTTGTGGATGTGTTTTCAAGTATGTAATAATAATTATTTCGATTTAATTAATCACTTTGTTGAGAAATTTGGATTGCAAGTTTTATTATTATTTTTGATTTGTAATAAAAGAAATTTTGGTATATGTAAATATGAACAGGGGAAAAATTATCATTTTTCAATGGACAATATACGTCGGTTTTTATTTCTTTTAATGTGGTTTTAAAACCGACGTATATTTAGACTTTATATGTCGCCTTTTGGACTTTATGCGTCGGGCCTTTTTCAACAATATATTGACATTATACGTCGGTCTTCTTCGATATTATACGTTGGTTTTTTAGCGACGTATATTTAGACTTTATACGTCGCCTTTTTAGGCGACGTATATTTAGACTTTATACGTCGCCTTTTTAATCGACATAAAAGAGTGGTGACTTTATATGTCGCCCCTCCTTACATCGCCAATTTGCCGACGTATAAGGCCGATTTAACCGACGTAAAAGATCAGTTTTGTACTAGTGACTATGTTGGAAGAAGCTAAATTACCTACATATTTCTTGGCAGAAGCAGTCAACACAGCATGCTATACTCAGAATATTACTTTAATCAACAGGCATGGTGTAACTCCTTATCAAATGATTAAAGAAAAGAATCCTAGTCTGAAGCATCTACATGTGTTTGGCTGCAAGTGCTTTCTTCTAAGACCTCATCCTGAACAATTAGGAAAATTTGAGACTAAGGCTGATGAGGGCATCTTTATTGGCTATCCAACTACAAGAGCTTTTAAAGTTTACAATCTAAGAACAAAGACAGTCTTGGAGTCTATCAATGTATCTTTTGATGATAAGGAGATAACAGGAATTACTGAAGACTCACATGATGGTTTAATTTTTGCAAATGAAGCTACCAAGAATCCTGATAAAACCATGTCAGATACTGATACTCCATCAGATCCTGACGATCCACTCATTCCTGATGAAACACAAATTATTGATGATAATGGAGGGGGCCGGAGCAACAGCAAGAAACCATCAATATAGAAACAACTCAAACATCAGGAGGAGAATCATCAGAAATAGATTCAAGTGATAATTCTGACAGTAGATCAGAAGGAGATAGCACTATCTCAGGGGGAGCTTCTAACAATTCTAATTCTTTTAAAGATAACACCAATCCAGGGGGAGCATCAAATTCAAGAAATGATTTACCATCAGCAAGGAAATGGATTAAAAGTCATACTCCTGATTTAATTACTGGGAATCCTGATGCTGGTGTTAAAACCAGAAGTGCAACTCAAAATGAATGTCTTTATCATAACTTTCTATCAAAGGAGGAGCCTAAGAAAGTTGAAGATGCACTCAAGGATGCTGATTGGGTTACAGGCTATGCAAGAATAACTAAATGAGTTTGAAAGAAATGAAGTCTGGAAACTTGTACCAAGGCCAAAAGGTAGGTCAATTGTGGGTATAAAGTGGGTGTTCAGAAACAAGACAGATTCAGATGGCACAATTGTAAGGAATAAAGCAAGACTAGTTGCAAAGGGGTATTCTCAACAGGAAGGAATAGATTATGATGAGACTTTTGCTCCTGTTGCAAGGCTAGAAGCTATCAGAATTTTTCTGGCATATGCAGCTCACAAGAAATTCAAGGTTTTCCAGATGGATGTTAAGAGTGCTTTTCTGAATGGAGAATTGGAAGAGGAGGTATATGTTGAACAACCTCCTGACTTTATTGATCCTAAATATCCAGATTATGTCTTTAAATTGGATAAAGCACTTTATGGACTAAAGCAAGCTCAGGAGCCTCGTATGAAACATTGGCTCAATTCTTACTGGAAAGTGGATTCAAAAGAGGTACAATTGATAAAACCTTGTTTTATTTGAATCATGGTAAGGATTTGCTATTAGTTCAAATTTATGTTGATGATATCATTTTTGGGTCAACTAACTCCAAATTGTGTGAGAAGTTTTCAAAGATAATGCAGTCTGGATATCAAAATAGCATGATGGGAGAAATGAGTTATTTCTTAGGTCTGCAAGTTAAACAGACTGATGATGGGACTTTTGTCAATCAGTCAAAGTACACAAAGAATTTATTAAAGAAGTTTAACATGCAAGACAGTTCTACTTCTTCAACTCCCATAGCTACAGCTACTAAGCTTGATCCAGATCAAGGTATTGAAGTAGATGTAACTAACTACAGAGGTATGATTGGCTCACTTTTGTATCTAACTGCTAGTAGACCAGATATCATGTATGCAACCTGTCTATGTGCAAGATTTCAGGCAAATCCTAGGGAACCACATCTTATTGTAGTTAAAAGGATTTTCAGATACTTGAAAGGCACTCCATCTCTTGGCCTTTGGTATGCTAAAGAATCTGATTTTAGTTTATGTGGATACTCAGATGCTGATTTTGCAGGATGCAAAATCGACAGAAAAAGTACTTCAGGCAGTTGTCAGTTTCTTGGAGGAAGATCAGTTTCTTGGTTCAGTAAAAATCAAAAGTCTATCTCCACATCAACTGCTGAAGCTTAGTATATTACTGCTGGAAGCTGTTGTGCTCAGATAATATGGATGAGAAATCCGCTAATGGACTATGGTTTGTCATATTCAAAAATACCTATTTATTGTGATAACCAAAGTGCTATTGCTATGACAGGAAATCCAGTTCAGCATTCTCTTACTAAGCACATCAGTATCAGATATCATTTCATAAGAGAGCAAGTACTGGAAGGGACAATTGAGCTACACTCTGTTCCTACTGATCAACAGCTAGCTGATATATTCACCAAGTCACTTCCTGAAGCTACTTTTACAAAATTGGTGAATGAATTTGGAATGGTGAATTATGAGAGTTTCTGAGAACAAAGGGAGATTAAATACTGATTATCATAAGATCCTGATGCATATCGAATCATGATGAAAAGTCAATCCTGACTTTAGTCAAACATCGAATCCTGATGCAACGGTTCGTTTATCAGTATAATGATCAGGATCTAAGTGCTTCCTTTTTGTTCTGTTTTCTTGATTTATTTGTGGCTATAGTTAATGAACTTGTTAATTATGTGATTACTTTAATTAGTTTTTCATGATTACTACTCTGATTTCTTACTTCACAGATCAGTTCAATAACATAAAAAGTGCAGAAAACAATGAATAAGATTAGAGAAACAAGGTTTTTCATTGATAATAAGAAAGAGATTACATGGTTTTTCATTGATAATAAGAAAGAGATTACATGCATACATCAAATTTTTTTGTTTTCTCTATCTACTAATCTATTCAACAGCAAAAGAAAAAGGGAAGTCCAAACCACTCCACTGCTAGCAGCTATACCAGATCCCATCTTTGCCACTTTGTTTGGGTGGAAGTTAATAGGGATAAGGTTATTTTTGCTGACATATTCATTAACAATGGTTGGAGGTTTTGGATGTGGATGCCTTAGAGGAAAGCCATTCGAATGTTGGCTGGAGAGCAGCATCGATGTCGATCACTTTTGCAGGTTTTTCCTTCTCGATCTCTTCGAGACTGGCGTCCATCTGCAGCCACAAAGTCTCAAGTTGCCTTTCCCAGTCAAAGGCTTCAAACTCTTAACGAGTATAACTAAAGATATCTCTTTTCTCTACGAGATGGAGATTCTTTTCTTTGATAAACAGGTTTGACATCTTTTCACGAAGGTGTTCTCTTTGAAAGGGTTTTTAGATTTTTCTCAGGAGAGTATGAAGGGTTCAAGGTTAAAAGATAGTGGACAAGTCTCAGCATGTTAAATAGAGGTGGGAGACTAACGAGGACATGAAACGCTTCATATTCTGGTTTTTACCGGTATTTTTTTTTGTGATATTTGATTTCTCAAATTAAATATTTTATTGTCATTATCACAATTGTATTTCTTGAATAAAGGTACGAGCGCGTGTGTTTCTCTCACAAATACATATAGATACACATTGTAAATCGTGTCGCGTGCAGTTATCACCACTCTCTCACGTAAATCAATCTACTACTTATGTTTGCACAAATCAGAGACTAACAATTGTTTTTGAGAAATAATTTGTTTTGTCAAAAATCAATTTAGTTTTCTAAATTGTCCATTATTCTCAAACGATCAGTATTATATCTTCTTTTTCTCTCTATGCAAACATAAACCCTAATTTTCAAAATCTCAAATTCCCACACATTCTCAACTATAATGGATTCTTCATCATTCATAAACAGTAAGGTTGTTATTAATGGCGTCACATTTGCTCCTAACAACTATGTTGCTGTTCCTGAGCATCAGGAACTGTCGAATGATTTTCATATCATTCAGGATTTCTTGGCCACAAGTCCAATCAATTATGCTTTAACACAACCTTCCAAAGTTTCTTTCAAGTGTGTTATGCAGGTTTGGAACACTGCTATCTTTGGCCAATGTACACTTTCAGGAAAGCCTAATCTGACCTTTGAATATAATGGTGTTACATATCATGTGACTGCAGAAGTTGTTGTTAAAGCTCTATAATTACCATCTCTCAATGGTAAATCCCCAGCAAGTATTTATGATGCTGCTCTTCTGGAATTTGCTACAAGTCTGGGATACAATGGACTACCAAAGAAGTTTGGAGACAGAACAAAGCTCAGGAAAGAATGGAACTACTTCTTTGATTCAATCAGTAGATGCTTCTTGAACAAAGTTTCCAACTTTGATGCACTACCTTCTGCATCTGTTCACATTGGGTATTCTCTAATCCATGAAACTTTATTTGATTATGGATCTTTCATTCTGAAAGCATTAGGTACTAGAAAAGCAGATAGATGTGGTTATGTCTGTTTTATTAGATTCTTTCAATTAATATTCTTTCACTTATGTCCCAATGTTGAATTTGAAGATGATACAGTTTTACCTATTTTTAAAATTTCTGAAAATAATGTCAAAGCCCTGAATAAATGTGATAAGGTAAATGGCTTTAAAGGCAATGCTTTCATTCCTAATGAGGTCAGACTTCTTTTGACAAAGAGAATGTCTACTCATTATGGATCAATTACTAATGGTCTTGGACCTATTTTTGGTGCTATGAGACAGGATTCCACACATCTTGTTTCTGACCAAAGCACACAACCCTAACACTCATCCAAACAGTTAACCATCTCTGGTGTCTCACAAAAGGCATCAGTTGAAAAATCAAAGAAATCAGCTAGATCTGATGTGTATAGAAGGCAATCAAGATTTCTCACAAATGATTTCTCCACTCTAACCTTCACTCAAATGAAGTCATAAGGGGGTAAACAAGGGGTCGTGGTTTTGGAGAAACATGTTATTAAGGTTGCTAAGTCTTTGATTGAATCTGGAGTGTATAAAAAAATAGTGGAGAAGAGAAAATTTGATCAATAAGTGAGTTCTGATTCTGATTCTGGTGATGATCAAGTACCTTTATCAGTTATGTTGAAGAAAAAGGAAGTTGCTACTGTTGTTACTAAAGAAATGGATATTTCTAAAAAGTCAAAGAAAAGAAGAAAGATAATCAAGAAGACCAAATTTTTCATTCCTATGAAGATACAGAATCTTACTGATGATATAGAGAATATTCCTGGTGTCTCCACCAATCCTGATGGATCATCAGTTCATGCTACAACTATCACTTCTAACATCTCTACTCCTGATACTTCACCTATAAACACTATTGAGATTTCTGATTCTCCAACACCTGCTTCTCCAAAAAGAAGAATCATTGAGATCTCTATGGAAGAAGCAAATGCTATTGCTGCTCAGCTTGGTCTACAACCAACACCACTTGTAGTCAAGAAACAAGCTGAAGCAAGGGTCTTTCAAAGATAAAAGAAATAGAAGATTACTTCACCTCTCAAAGGATCTAGCCCACAAGAAGCTGAACTTCAAAGGAGTTCAACAGTTACTGCAGATCTAGTCACACAAGAACCACCCACTCAAAGTGTGGGTGTAGACATTTCTGAAGGAATGGTCCCACAAGAACCACTTTCTCAAAGGGAAGGTGAAGACCAGAACATTCCTGCCCCACAAGAACCATATTCTCAAAGTAAATATGCAGGCAAGATCCCATCAGCACAGGAGTTTTCTGACACTGCTCAAGGGATTCCTGAAATTGAATTTAACTTAGCTCAAAGTCTGGCAGATGAAGTTGCTCATGATTTGCACATTGCTGAATGTGATGAGGTACTTAAAGACACTGCATTTGAGGGAAGCACACAAGAACCTTTGACTCAAAGTGTTGAAGCAGCTTCACAAGCTCAGACTACACAAGAACGATTGGTAGCAAATACTGATGCAAGTCATCCTCCAGTTGCAGATGTCAATCCTGATGAAATTATTTCTGATCCAAATATTCCACTGCTCATTGAACCAATTTCTTCAAGACCAATGGAATCTATTTAACTTCATCAAGTAACACTTCTATCTCTACTTCTTTTACTACTAATAGTATAATTACAGATAGACCTGATACAAGGGATGCCTATATTTGTATGACTTCAGTCCACTCCTCTCAGCCCTCTCTTATTTCTTTAAATTTGTTAAGCTAGAACCTTTCTTGTGAACAATTAGAGAAAAAGAAGAGTAAAGAGTGGCAGTCTCCTAAACTGGAAAAAGGAGAGGTAGAAAAGAGTGAGAAGTTTCAAACTTCTAGTGAGGTAGGAGTTACTATTGAAAGTAACTTAGGTCATACTGTGAGAAGTGATTAGATAACTTTAAAAGAATAGAGAGATGTAGGAACTGTTTCTATTCACGATGCAGGTTCTCAGGATACACCAGCACCATCTGTTGTTGATTTGAAGTTGAAAGATGTCATGAATCCTGATGACAATATGGATGATAAAATTCCTAATGCTAATGATAGCTCAGATGATGATGATGCTGATGATCCTGATGTAGCTTAGCTAAAAGCAGTCATGAAAGAAAGTCTAGAATCTACTCATGGATCATCAAGCAAGTTTATGGAATCTGAAACTGGTAAAGCTCAGACCAGGGAAGAATACAGTAACATCATTCCTGAAGATATACAAACTCTGAGAAGATATGAATGGAATACTGAATGGAATCAGCCCACTGCTGCAATAAATTTCAATAATGCTCTCTTTCATTCCAAGCTTATAGCTTCTAAGATGTCTAGTCCTAATCTCAAAGATCATCTGAAAACTACTACTATTCTGGCAAAGGGATTGAAGGATGTGATTGATTCTGTCAAAGCTGATAATGCTACGGTTAGAGCTGATATAACTTCTACAGTATCTTTGGTTGCTACTGCCGCTCAAGCTCATCATCTTAGCAACGACATTCAGGCACTTGAGAAAAAGATGGATTCTAGATTGGATACTCTGGATTCTAGAATGGATACTTTGGAATCTAGGATGACTAACATTGAAGACTCTCTCCAACTAATCTTATCTTTAATGACTGATCCCTACTGATGTCAAAAAGGGGGAGAATTTAGTCAAAACAAAATGCACACCTAATCTGGTTGTAAGAAAGGATGACGATACTTCTGGAAATGATGGTGGTGCTCAGACACATGGAGTAGAAACCTCTGATTCTGCATTGGTAACAAAGAGAAGTCAGTCTAAAACTCAAGCCAAGCAGTTAACTCATGTTTCTAGAACTGGAAAGAGAACATTAAGGACAATGGTGCAATCTCAAGTCTTGACAGAAGAACAATTTCTAACACCTGGTCAAAATCAAACACTTCCAACAATTCCTGAAGAAGATGAAGATTTGTTTATTTCTGAAATACAAGATGCTCCACATCTCCTCAAGAAAATTACTTCTAAGAAGGTGAGAGTGAGATTGCGTATCACAATGATATTAAATTTTGTAATACCCCCAGATCCAGGGTCGTGGATCCGGTCGTCACGGTCTCAATTTCTATCCAAAACATCAATATAAATTAACTTACCACCTTGTGACCCAGAACAATAACATAAAACACACCCGTTATAGTCCCAGAGATGAAATCAGAGTAACCAACAAATATTATTAATCACAAGTTTGAGTACTTACAACCCAAAGGAATTATAATTTAACTATTACATACTCTTTGCCATCCCTTTACATAGGTCATACATATAATAAGTCTGATGAATCAAAAGCTGACAGTCTAGTCTACTGGTTGCTTCTACCTCAGCAATGCCGATCATGACATCAGTGGGCAACCCTATGACTGCTGTCCCTGCTTGCACCGAGTGCGACTTGTGCTGGCCATCAGATCTAGCTGTTGTTGTGATATAATAAATAAGTAAGGGTGAGCAACAGCCCACCAAAAATAATATGTAACTAAACAACAACAATAATATATAACAGTTCTGAAATATCTTTGAAACCATATGCCATGCATTAACGAACATAGTATCAGTATAATATAAAGGATGAAGTTACAAGGTAACTCGAATTATATCTTTCGTCAGAATATCTGCTATGCAAAGATTAGAGCCAGATATCATCACTTTTTCTTAAAAAGGAAATTGCAGGAAAAATATGCAATTCCAGTTTTGAACAATTTTCAGTCCTGCCAACGCTGATAATGTTGCAGAAAGTAAATAGATTATGGATAGTGAACCAATACTGGAGTATGTCGCGCCAGATGACATCGCCTTATGATGATCAGTCGCAGTTTGTGCATCTCAAGATTTGTTTTACTACCGGTAGAAGGAAGAACATATGGACACCACCATACGCCAGATCTCCCTAGCCAACGGTTGGGCATAGTTGGGACCGGCGCCACTCGGATCCTATTTCAAGGATGGACTGTCCCACAGCCTCTTATACCAATTTTAATGATGGACTGTCCCACAGTCTCTTACACAAATACTCATAGTTCGAATAATTCCATGATTCTGAAACGTAAAGCTCGTCCCCCTTTCCCCAAGTATAATACTTGTTGATAAGAATCCACGAAGTAGTCGTATCTAGTTGGAAAGGAAAATTCACTGATATTTCCCAAGCTCATGCTTGTTAATGAATATTAACTTGTTCCAATAATATTACCCCTCGAATAATGAGGAAGTACCAAACAGACTCAATTTGATGGTTAGCAACCACGCGTTGCCAGTGAAAAGAATAGTTTAACAAGTATATGACCGGGCAGTCAACGAAATAACAGCTCTCAAGAAAGGTTCTCTTATTTTTTTAGAAGATAGATTCGAATGAAGAATGGAGTTTTTGAGAACCTTCCTTGATAAAATAACAATAGTAAAACTCAGAGTAGAGTGCATAATATTTGAAGATCGAAGATAGTATTTGAACGAAGTAATATATTTTAAAGCGTAGTTAACAAGAATTAAATAAATAATAAGGGAATATTTATCATCTCATAATATTCAAATAATATTCTTAGAATAGGTTATTGCTCAAAGTAACCTTCGAATGAATATAGGGAATTTATTTATTAAATAAGTAATTCCTCGAATAAATATTTGGAATAATATTCAATAAATAAATCAACCTTAAATGGATATTCAAGAAGATATTCATTAAATAAATAAAGATCAAACGAATATCCAAAACAATATTCATTAAATAACTCAGAGGAATATTCAGAATAGTAATCGATAAATACTCAATCTTAAAGGAGTATTAAAAAATATTTAGCAAATATATAAAGGTCGAATGAATATTTGAAATAACATTCCTTAAGTAAATAATCTCGAATGAATATTCAAAATAATGTTCATAAAATAAATAAAGCTCCAATGAATATTCAAAGTAATATTCATTAAATAAATAAAATCAATTGAATATTCAAAATAATATTCAATAAATAAATAATGGAAAATATTTACTTAAATATTTTCCTCCGAAAATAATCATGATATATCAAGAAATACCGACTCCCGGTCTATATTCGAAGAATGAGATTCATATGCCCTTCGCTAAGGGTCTTAGTAATATCCGGCTTATAATCGATATATCTCGTACCTAACTTATAAGCCAACATCAATTCAGGGAACAAGTATCACAAAAACCAGAGTCACAATATAATTAGAAACAGGCATGCAGCGATGGCATATGTAAAACAGAAATCATATACATATATTATCACAACAACAGCTTCAAATTGATTGAAGACTTGCCTGGTACTCCCGCTATGCTATGAAACTCTTGAGTTTTGATGATCACAAACAGTAAGCCATTTGGCTTTCTAACAGATATAAAACAGCAGGCTATTTGCATTGTTCTAACTCGGTTTTGCAGGTTACATTAGCTCACTGAATGCTTAACCAGTGTGTCAAACAGCAAACCAATTTGGACTATAGTATCAAGTGGCAGCTTACCATTTGTAGGCATCGGACTCAAACAGCAAGGCAAACTGCATGCCAGTTTCACAAACAGCATGCTATTCTCACAAACAGCGTGCTGATTGCACCTGACAGAAATGAAGCCGTTCAGCTTTTCAAAGAGGTTCAAGTAGAAAATATTCTTAGACACATGTAGGACCCTCTGAATTTCATATATACATGCCTATACTCAAACCATATAAAGAATGAGAGACAAAAATATTCCTTGTCTTAAAATAAGAAAAGTAAGATCCACTTTTCCTTATTTTAATGCTTCATCATTTCTCCCACTCTAAGAAAAACACATGAGAGCAATTATAACAAATATTCTTCTTCTTCCTCTCATATATACACGCAGCCCTCTCTCTCTCTAACAGCTCCTTCAATTTTATTTCAAGAAAATCTATCAATGGATTTATTTCAAACCGTTGGAGCTATTTGGCTCTTGTTTTCAAAACCCTCAAATTCATCTATTTAAGAGCTGGTGTATTTAGTTCTTATGTACCGAACAGAAGTGCAAAAACAAGATATACATTCACAACTATAAAAGCTTTTCATTGCTAAATTCTTCAAACCTCATAAACCCTATATATACACACATATATATATTCAGAGGGTTCATAGGTTGAGTTGTATCTATTTAAATCTTTGTATTGTTCAAGTTGTAATTGATTTATTACTGTACAAGGTTGGCTTAAGGTTTAGGGTGGGTTGAACTAGGATATTGAAGGATACTTGGGAAGTATTGCTTAGAGAGCTAGTTCTGCACAGCAAACAGCAAGCCATTTATAAGCAGCAGGGTATAAGGGAGATATATTGGTTGATCTTGTAATTGGTTTTATAGTTGATCAATAATATATTCTCTTACCAAGTTCGGTAAGAGACCAGGACGTAGACCATAGGGGATTAGGGGTTGAACCTGGCTAAAAGATCTTGTGTCATATTTAATTTTCTGCATTTTTCATACTGCACTGCACAAACAGCACGCTACTTATAAACTGCACTATCACAAACAGCAAGATGTTTCTGGTAAAATTTAAAATAGGTCATAAATAAGCATTGTTAGCCATAAACACCTATTCACCCCCATCTAGGTGTTGTTTTTCATTTTGGTATCAGAGCATGGTATACTAATATTTTTGTAACAGGAAGGTATCGATCGTGGCTGAACATTATCTCGAAGCTAAATCTGATTATAGAGCTCCTCTCCTCACTAGATCAGAAAATTACAACTGGTGGAAATGTAGAATGGAAACATTCTTGTCCAAAAGGCCACTGGTGTTAAGAGTTGTGCAGAAAGGAAACTTTGAATTTTTGGATGATAAATGCAAACCAAAAGATGTTGATGATCTCACTCCTGAGGAGATTATTAAATGTGGTTATAATGGAGAAGCTAGAAACTCTCTAATGAATGCATTAGATCAAGCTGAATATGACAAGGTCTCCTCTCTAAAAATGGCAAAGGAAATGTGGGATGCCTTGGAAACTTATCATGAAGGATCGACCACTTTGAGAAAGGTGAAGCTTAGCAAGCTAATGAACAATTTTGGAAACTTCAATCTCAAAGATGGTGAAACAATCAAGGAAGGACAAGCAAGGTTCCAAGTCACTATAAACTCTTTAAAGAGACTTGGAAAGGATATTCCACAAGATGAAATTAACATGAAAGTGTTATGTTTCGTACCATTCATTTATGAAGCTAAAGTCACGGCTTTGGAATCATCTTCAAATATTGACACCATGGATCACCTAGCTGTATTTTCTGAGCTAGAACAGTTTTAAAATAAGATAAATAATAGTCAGGTTTAAGGTGTTCAAACTCCTCTAGCTAAAATGAAGAATTTGGCCCTTCATTCTACAAACAGCAAGCCAATCGAATGTGCAAACAGCAAGCTGATTGAATCTGATGAAGAATCAGATGAAGAACTTGCACTCATTTCAAAGAAGATCAAGAGGCTGATTGAAAAGAAGAACAAAATGAAAAGAGATAGATACAACAAGAAAGCCAAGGAGCAAACTTGTTTCGAATGTGGCAAGCCAGGCCATTTTAAGAAGGATTGCTACAAGCTAAAGTCAAAACAGCAAGCTGTTTTCAAAGACAAGAGAAAATCAAAGGCTTTACTGACTTGGAGTGATGATGATTCAGAATCCAGTGATGACTCAAATGAAGACATGGTGAATTTAGCACCTGTAGGTCTAAATGATGAAGATAGTTCACAAGGATCCATGAAGGAAGCATTTGTGGATAGTGATTATATGGATTCAGAAGATGATGCAAGTGAGGTAAACTCAATTAACTCTAATCTACCTTCTACTTCTACTATGCTAGATGAACTAACCATACAGGTGCCAAGTAATGTATCTATCATTGAGTTCATGGAATTGAAAAATAAAAATAATGAGTTAAAAAGAAGAATACTCATTTGAAGAAAATCATTTCTGATTTAATGGCTGAAAAGGCTCCTGAAATCAACCATGATGATCTTATTGCTGATCTAAAGGAGAAACTCATTCAATTCGAAGGAGTTAATAAAGTAATTATACAAAGGAATGAGGTTCTTATGAAAGAACTCAGGGAATTGAGGTTAAAGATTAAAGCTAAAGATGAGTGTATAGAATCATACAAGAGTAAGGAATCTAGCCAAGATGAATCTTCAAAATCTGTTGAGAAGAGACTTCAGCAAGCTGAATGTATAGACAAACAACACGCCATTCTTATCAAACAGCAAGCTGAACTGATTTCTCTTCTGGAAAAAGAGGTCAAAGATCTTGAAAAATGGTTGGAAACATTTGTTCAAGGAGAAGACAGTCTAAAAACAATCATGAAAAAGGTAAATGTTCCTGTTAGGCCGAATACACAATTAATAATCAACTTTGTATGAGAAATTAACAAGTAAAAGCGTTTATGCACTTAAAAACTTCTTGTATTTCGAACCCTCTTCGTGATGTAAAATATCACAAAGAGCTGCTAGGTTACAATAAAGATAATTCGTTATCGATACCCTTCTAGGGTTAACCTATCTGTATTTATATAACATACAGCTACGATACAATCTCTAATTGATACTCCTAATAATCAGCTATACAATGATATCAATTACAGATTGTCACACGTCTCCTATGTCAACTCGATCTCTTTGATAGCTATCCAATCTTCAAAGATATCGCTTCCATAATTAATCTTTAATCTCTGTTGAACAGTAAACACGCTTCTTCCAGACAGAATTTAACAAACTCTGTCGAGCTTCCACCTGTCAGAGTTTAACTAAACTTTGACTGCTTCCAGCTAAACTCTGATAACTCCCTGTAACACTTAAACACTGATTAAAACATATCAATTATATTTAACAATCTCCCCCAACTTGTTCATTAGCAAAAATGTACAAGTTAATGACAGTAATTGATGATGTCAAAACAAATAGATAAATACAGTGTTTATACAGATTCAGAGTTTAAGCTTAAAAACTATAGAGAATAAGAAAATTCTTACAGAACTTAATCTCTAATCATTTCAAGATCTGGCATGGTTCTGAGATAATCAATCAGCAATCTTCTTTCTGCATTTTCAAGTTCAATCTTCATTGCTTCTTTGATTTCTCTGAGTTGAGGATCACTTTCATCTGTTTGGTAAATAGCAGCCCTAAGATCATAAATCTTATTCCTTCTCATTTCATTACCCAGTCTGATAAATCTAACTTTTTCTGCCTGTGTATTGAAATCAAGTACTGTGATTCCCAAATCAGTTTTTAACTTTGCAGTACCTTTCTTCATTTCAATGAGATTGCCTTGGTAATCCCTGTACTTAGGAATATATCTGCTATTGTATTTCTGTCCTCTAATTGCCAGATTCTGAGTCATTTTCTGTCTGAGTACATTAGCAACTAACTGAGTCCTTCGACTATTCACCTTGAGAAGATATAGAACATACTCTAGTTCTTCCCAACATTTCAAGCCAATATCATCCTCACCAACTTTGAATACTGTCCCATCAGCCATGAAGTATAAAAGAAAATCCTTGTCTAAACTCTTCTGATGAACCAACTGCATTGATTCCAGTCTATCCAAACTCTCTTGAGGAACACCACGACCTGGAACAGCCAGTGAAGAAGGATCTCTAGGACCAGTATATTGCCTTCTGTCTCTATGTGAACCTAGTCCACCCTTATTATTACCAACCTTGCCAGATAGAGCTTTTCCATCAGAAACATTCATTGAGACTCCAGATAACACATTTGGATCAGAAATTGTTCCTTTGCCAAAAACAGATTTCAACTGTGAAGAGTGTAAAGGTGTGATCATTGCTTGTGCTGCAACAGAAGTTGTAACTTTCTTCTGTGAACTTTCACCTTCAATACCTTTTAGCTTGAGTTTAGCCTCTGCTGCAATTTCTTCCTTTGAGAACCGAGAACTTTGACTAACATCAGTCTTTTCCCTGATCACAATACCTTTAACAACAGGTCTAGGAGCTTTTCCTCTTTGTACCTTATCAGACTTTAAAGCTTTAAAATGTTTTTCTTGTAAACTCTTTTCCTCAGCTTCAATGTCCTCAATCGTTACTCCTTCCTCATTCTCTTCAATGAACAGCTTAGCAGCCAATTCTTCATCAGTTTGTGGATTTGAAGATAACAATAAACTCTTGGTCCTTGAAGTTCCTTGAGTATCAGTATTTCTCCCAACAGACTGTGATTTGGATGACTTACTAGTTCTCAGAGTTTGAACCTCTTCAGCCTTTTTCTTTCCTTTGTTACTTGCCCCTCCATCTCCAGCACTATCCCTTCTGACAACTCTCTCCCCCTTTTTGACATCATCAGGCATAAGGATAGAAGTAATTAACTCCAGGGAGGTAGCAATAGAATCAATTTTAGCAGATAAATCAGACTGATTCTCTTCAACTTTAGCCAGCCTGGCAAAGAGATTATCTTGAGATTTAGAGAATTTTGTAGTCACTAGTTTCGAATCTCTTTCCATCTTCATCTCTCTAGCTACAACTTCAGTTCGCAAAGCAGTAATTGCCAAATTAGTATCATCAAATCGTCTATCCAGAGTTTTAACTTGAACTATAGTTGCTTTCAAGCAAGAAAGAATCTCTGGATTTGAGATAGTATCAGCACTTTGCTTAACAAACTTAGCTGCTCTGCCTGGTGGAAAAATACAATCTTCTTTGTACCATTCAGCAGCACTCTTGGCAAATTGTGCTCTTTCAACTTCATGAGAAGTACAAGGTTGTGTAAAAGGTGTATGTTTATCATCAGTTTGTACTGGTGCACTCAGAGAAGTATCAGAGTTTGCACTACTGTCACCTTCAGCTTCAACACTTGTAGCTTTAACTGGTTCATCTTCAGCCATAGGTTTAGCAATATCTTCTGTAGGCTTTTCAGGATTTTCTTCATGTTGCTCAGGCTCAGCAACAGGCATTGAATGAGAAGTGACTTTGATTGCCTGATCAATTTCTTCACCTTCTTCAACAGTGTGATGAGCATCAGATATTATCTCAGTATGAGATGCCACAGCTTCAGAAGAAACAGCCGTAGGTTGATCAGCTACACCAATATCAGAGATAGGATCAGAGAATGGCATAAATGAATCAGGAATATCATTTATCGGAGAAACACCATCTCTTGCATCCTCTTCTGCAGGCATTTTGTCCTCTGCAGGCACTTCATCCTCTGCAGGCATTACATCCTCTGCAGGTATGTCATCTTTCTCAACCTCAACAGGACTGTGAAGCAATCTCTGGAGCTTCAATATCTTCATCCACAGAATCAGAGAATATCACTTTTCTTCGTTTTGCTAGAGGTACATTATCTGAATCCTCTTCACTAGTTGGTGGAGTTTGTTCTACCACTGAGAGTGACTTAGATATGTTTGCCCGAGCTTTCATTCTTTTCCCCCTTCTAGTGTAAACAGCTTCAGGAGATTTCTGTTTTGATTTGCTTTGTGTCTCTTCTGCCTGCTTTAGACTTGCACGTCGTTTAGTAACTGCCTTCTTAACTCTTTGCATTCTAGACTGTGATGCTGGTGGAGATTGTGACGAATCAGAGTTTGTGTTTGAAGTGGGTGAAGGTTGCTTTGCAGGTGATTCAGTGTTTGGTTCTGGTTGAGGTTCAGGATGTGTTTCAGGTTGTTGTTCAGGTTCATCTTGTTGTGGTGCATCTTGTTGTGGTTCCTGTTGATCTTGTTGTGGTTCTTGTGGTTGATTTAGAAAATTTCGTAGAGCAAGAGGCATGACAAAAGCAGGGAGATTTTCTTTACCAACATCCTTGTTAGTCATATCAGAGAATATTCGCTTATTGACTCTAAAAGGATCAATTGCATCAGTTTCATCAATTTCGAGACCAGATACACATGCATTGAACAGCATTTGACAAAAACGAGCATAATAAACAGTGGTAGACTCTGACAGTTTATCACCTAAGCTCATCAAAACATGTCGACCAAAATCAAAATAGTACCATAGAGCAGAGAATACCCGATTTGGAGACTATCCATTGGAATGGCATCCCAGTTTGTGACTTTCTTCTGGAACGTCCTTGTTATGCAATCAAAGAAGAAATTCCATTCCTTTCTGAGATTTGGTCGCTTTATACTGCCAAGCTTGTCAAGAGATTCCATGTAACCTATCTCTTGTAGCATGTCTCTCAGATAAGTTTCATTAACCAGAGTATAAGAAGTATGTGTGTCAAAACCCATTGTATCTCGTATAGTCTGTGGAGTAATCACATAATCTTGGTCTTCGTAAGTGAAGATAATGGTTGGAGTTCCACTTTCTCCTCCATCCTCATAAACTGAATTCTGCCAGAATGAAGCAATTTGAGACGCAGAAAGAGTAGCAGGTCCAATCAGAGCCTGTCCAATCTCTGAATCCCTCAAAAAGTTCTGCATGAGATGAAACGAATCTGGAACGCGTTGATGATAGAGTGGAGCTTCATAGTTGTTAGGAACAAATCGTAAACCAAGAGCAGTGAATGCTTTAGATGCCATTGAGTTAAGAAATTTGCAAGAATTTCCAAGAGATATGTATGTAGAAAAGGTGTTTGCGTGAGTGCCCAAGAGAAAAATAAGAAAACTGTGAGAGTAAGAATAAAGCAAAATCGTTTGGACACAAAAGTGATTAAATTAATGAAAAACTCAATCTCTTATGTAACAAACACTCAATCAGTTCCTTGATTAATGTGTAGTGGGACACGATAATAGGTAAGTGGGACACATTAAAGGGCAAGTGGGTCACGTGCGCCTATTTTTAAGAAGAGTATATTAAAAATTAAAACATTAAAATATTTGATTTAAACAAAAATCAAATTATACTCTTTTAAAAATATCTGGACCCAAGTAAAATCAGAATTTAAATCGTTTACCTGTTGCCTTTAATAACCAGAATACGAAGCGATTAAGGACTTCGTTCTTACCCATCTCTATTTAAGGCCTAGAGACTTGCTCAGATTATTTCATTAAACCTTTAACCTTTCAGTCTCCCCTGTAAAATCACAAACCCTTCAAACCAAATACTCTTGAAAAACAATGGCTAACCTTACCATCAAAGAAAAGAACCTTCATCTTGTCGAAAATAGAGACATCTTCAGCTATACGCGTGAAGAGTTTGAAGCTTTCGAGTGGGAAAGGCAGCTTGAGACGCTGTGGCTGCAAATGGATGCTGGTTTGGAAGAGCTCGAGAGAGAGAAACCTGCAAGGGTGATCGACATCGATGCTGCCCTCCAAGCAACATTGGCATGGCTCTCCTCGAAGGCATCCTCATCCACCACCACCAACCATTGTTAATGAATATGTCAGCAAAAATAACCTTATCCCTTCAACTTCCACCCAAACAAAGTGGCAAAGATGGGATTTGAGAATTTTTGCTAACAATGGAGTGGTGTGGACGGACCTTTTACTTTCCTGTTGAATAGATTAGCAGATAGAGAGAACAAAAAGATGTAATATTTTCTTGTAATCTCTTTCTTATTATCAATGAAAATTTTGTTTTTCTAATCATATTCATTGTGTTCTGCAACTGTTATTTGTGTTATATGAACTGTTCTTCAAGTAAATGAATCAAGAAGAGAATATGAAAACTAATTAAAGTAATCATATAAAGAACACATTCATCAACTATCCACTGATTAACAGTTGTCAAAAACCTACTTACTCCAAGACTTTCAAATTGTCCAAGTGAAAATTTACCTTAGAGTACAAATCACGAATCAACAGCGTTTGTCAATTCTCCAACTTTATCACCGAAACCCTTTCATAAATTGCACAGTTGTGAGTATTTGTGTGTGTGAAGCAGAGTTTACTAAGTCAATTTTTAGAGAATCTAATTTTTCATAAAATCCATAAAGTAAATCAATAAACACTGGATGCACAAACTGTCATAGTAAACACTGACTGTATGATGAAAGCTAAACTCTGAAGTAATCGAACTTTATACTGTAATTTTTATTTTATACCCCCTTTATATACACATTTTTTTTTTTCAATTTTGTTTTTATCATTTTTTTTATCATTTTTTTTTCATTCCAGTAATCAGAGGTTGGAACCAGTCACCAAAAATTCAAAAAATTTAGCCCTTATCATTTTGATAAGTTCCTGGGTCATCCTAGTATTTAACTAGTCACCAAAAATCAGAGAATTTTAGCACATATTATATACCAATAGGTTCCTGGGTCATCCTAGTATCCAACATAATCTCAAAGGAGTATAACAACCTATATACATTTTCTTTGGGGTATTGCAGTAAATATTTTATTCTATTAGAGTATAACTAACAGAGTTTAGAGTTCATCAACATCAGTAGTTCTTCATGAAAGGTAATGCACACAGTATTTATAGACTCAGAGTTTAGGACAAAATAAACTAAGAGATGCTATAAATATGAGTCAGTATCATGCTGTGTTAACTTTCTGCACAATCTAAGATTAGATCACAATAACTCAGAAAGATTCATGATTAATTGCTGAGAATCATGCTTCATACATATTTCTTCATTGGTGTTTTCATTCAGACAAAAATCAACTCAGAGTTCACAGAGTTTATCAAACTTATTAACAGTGTATGACATACAGACATGCTGACAGAGTTTAACAGAGTATGCATAACAGAGTTTAATCAACAGAGCTCACTCAACATTTAACCAATCAGGAAATATGATTAATACATCACATAAGTAAAGTTTGAATCTAACCAACATTTCTAGTCAGAACCAGAGACCATTCCTAGTTCATTAACCAACCTTGTAAATGTAGCTTCACTCAATGGTTTAGTGAAGATATCTACAAGCTGTTGTTCTGTAGAGACAAAATGTAGTTCAATATTTCCTTCTTCCATATGTTCTCTGATGAAGTGGTACCTTATGCTGATGTGCTTGGTCATTGAATGCTGTACTGGATTACCTGTCATAGCAATAACACTTTGGTTATCACAGTAAATAGGTATATTACTGTACCTCAATCCATAATCCAGCAATTGATTCTTCATCAATAAGATCTGTGCACAACAGCTACCAGCTGCAATATACTCTGCTTCAGCTGTAGATGTGGAGATTGATTTCTGTTTCTTGCTGTACCAGGAAACAAGTCTGTCACCAAGAAATTGACAACTTCCACTAGTGCTCTTTCTGTCTACCTTGCAGCCTGCAAAGTCTGCATCAGAATATCCAAGTAGCTTGAAATCTGATTCTCTGGGGTACCACAGACCTAATGATATGGTGCCCTTGAGATACTTGAAAATTCTTTTCACAGCTGTCAAATGTGGCTCTCTAGGATCTGCCTGAAACCTTGCACAAAGACAGGTTGCATACATGATGTCAGGCCTACTTGCTGTCAAGTATAGAAGAGAACCTATCATGCCCCTGTAGTTTGTCATATCCACTGAAACTCCTGTGTCTTTGTCCAGTTTAGTTGCTGTTGCCATGGGAGTTGATGCAGATGAACAGTCAAGCATACCAAATTTCTTGAGAAGATTTCTGGTGTATTTTTCTTGATTAATAAAAATTCCATCTTCTGTTTGTTTCACCTGTAGGCCTAGAAAGTAACTAAGCTCTCCCATCATGCTCATTTGATATCTGGACTGCATGAGCTTGGCAAACTTCTTACAGAGTTTATCATTAGTAGACCCAAAGATGATGTCATCAACATAAATTTGAACTAAAAGGAGGTCACTTCCTTGATTGAAATAAAACAGAGTTTTGTCAATTGTTCCTCTGTTGAATCCACTTTCTAGAAGAAACTGAGCAAGTGTCTCATACCATGCTCTTGGTGCCTGCTTAAGTCCATATAGTGCCTTATCTAGCCTGTAGACATAATCTGGATATTTGGGGTCCACAAATCCTGGTGGTTGTTCAACAAACACTTCTTCTTCAAGCTTTCCATTCAGCAAAGCACTTTTCACATCCATCTGGAACACTTTGAATTTCTTGTGAGAGGCATATGCTAGAAAAATTCTGATTGCCTCCAATCTTGCAACTGGAGCAAATGTTTCATCATAGTCTATTCCTTCCTGCTGTGAATAGCCTTTTGCTACCAGTCTAGCCTTGTTCCTTGTGATAACACCTTCACTGTCAGTCTTGTTTCTGAAAACCCATTTAGTACCAACAATAGATCTGTTCTTTGGCCTTGGTACAAGGGTCCAAACTTCATTCCTTTCAAATTCATTTAACTCTTCCTGCATTGCTGTTATCCAGTCTGCATCTTGAAGAGCTTCTTCCACTTTCTTTGGTTCATTTTTAGACAAGAACGCATGAAACAGACATTCACTTGCAGTAGCACTTCTTGTCTTTACTTTTGCATCTGGATCACCAATTATCAAATCAGGTGTATGTGATTTAGTCCATTTCCTAGCAGAAGGCAAATGATTTCTATCAGCATGTGATCCTCCCCCTTGATTCATGCTCTCCTGATTTTGTTGTGATCTATCTTCGTTTTCTGAGACTCCCCCTGAATTTGACTGCCCAGAGTTAGAATTTGAATTTTCAGAGTTTGAAGCATCAGAGTTTGATCCAGATTTTTCAGTTGACTCAGTATCAGTGTTTGAGACTTCATCTTAATCATGCTCCCCCTCAACTGGTTCTCCCCTTTGTTGTGACTGAGAGGTTTCTCCAGAATTTACCAGTAGAGGTTCAGAGTTTGTTTCAACAGAGTCTGTCAGAATTGTTTCATCAGAGTTTCCTTCATCAGAGTTTAAAACTTCATTTTCAAAGTTCAGTTGATCATATTCATCTTTGTCTTCAAGTCCAGTTATCTTCTTATCATCAAAAGAAACATGTATAGATTCCATGATCACTTTAGTTCTCAGATTGTAAACTCTGAATGCCTTTGTTGACAGTGGATAGCCAACAAAAATTCCTTCATCTGCCTTTAACTCAAACTTGGTCAACTGTTCTGGATGAGTCTTCAAAACAAAACATTTGCACCCGAAAATATGAAAGTATTTCAGGTTAGGCTTCTTTTTCTTCACCATCTCATATGGTGTCTTTCCATGCTTATTGATCAGTGTTGCATTTTGAGTAAAACAAGCAGTTTGAACAGCTTCTGCCCAGAAATAAGTTGGCAATTTTGCTTCATCAAGCATAGTTCTCGCAGCTTCAATTAAGGTTCTATTTTTCCTTTCAACTACACCATTTTGTTGTGGTGTACCAGGTGCTGAAAATTCTTGTTTCACTCCATTATCCTTGCAGAATTCTTCCATTGTTGCATTTCTGAACTCAGTTCCATTATCACTTCTGATGATTCTGACTTTGTTGCTTGATCCTTTGTCCAGAAGCTTCACATGCTCCATCAGAGTCGATGCTGTTTCATCCTTCTTTGCTAGAAAATACACCCAAGTGAATCTAGTGTATTCATCAACAATGACTAAAGCATATTTCTTCCTTGCAATAGACATAACATTTACTGGACCAAATAGATCAACATGCAGAAGATGATAGGGATCAGTGATTGAAAATTCTGTCTTGCTCTTGAAAGATGACTTCCTTTGTTTAGCCTTCTGACATGAGTCACATAGGCCATTAACATTTAACAGGGTCTTTGGGAGTCCTCTTACAAGATCCTTTCTGATCAATTCATTGATGTTGTTCAAGTTCAAATGTGAGAGTTTCTTGTGCCACTTCCAACTCTCTTCACTAGACATTCTTGTAGACAGGCAAACAGCTTTTCCAACAGAGTCTATCAAAAGCTTGATTTCATAAATGTTGTTTTGCCTGTGACCAACTAGAACAACCTTTCCTGTAGATTTGCTGATAACTTCACAATATTCAGGTTGAAAATCTACATGATATCCCTTGTCACAGATTTGACTCACAGATAGCAAGTCATGCTTGAGTCCTGGGACATGAGCTACATTGTTGATGATGACATTTCCAAGATTGATATTGCCATATCCCAATGTTCTTCCTATATTGCCATCACCATAGGAAACTTTTGGGCCAGCCTTCTCCTCATATTCTGATAGCAGGGCTTTATTTCCAGTCATGTGTCCTGAACATCCACTGTCCACGACTAGGGTTGCCTCCCTGTTACCCTGCAATCACAAACAATTACTGAGGATTAGTTTTAAGGATCCAGACTTGCTTGGATCCTTTGGCATTCTTAACTTTGTTAGCTTTTGCAGCGGAATTAACATTATCAGAGTTTGAGCTAACAGTATCAGTGTTTACGCTTGCAGTATCAACTTTAACCCATTTCAGATTGGGTTTCAGTTCATAGTAATTATGATAGATAGCATGATATTTTCTGCAAGTATAGATGGAATGCCAAGTGCTTCCACAGTGTGTGCATAAAGTCTGTGGCTTAGTTCTAGCAAAATCCTTCTTTACCTCAGACTTTGTAGGTAAAGAATTTATATTTTTATTTTTCTTGCAGAAATTTGCAAGATGCTTAGTACTACCACAGTTATGACATGTTTTTCTTGGAGCATAACTAGCAAGCATTGGTTTATTTCCTGAAGTGATGCCTACTTTTCCATTTCTGTTCTTGTTTGACACTTTCTTTTTCTCAACAGATTTTAACTCCTTCAGTTTATGTTTGAGTTGTTTATCTGTCATTGAACCAATATTAACCTGTTTAACACTAGTTTTTACTGGTTTTCTTTTGACAGCTTCCTTTTCATTTTCAGACAAAAATTTACTGGCTCCATGAACAAATTTAGTTCTGACTTTAACTTGATTTTGAAATCTAAGTTCATCTCCCTCATTATAGCCTAGACCAACAGTGTCCATTTGAAAAATCTGTTGAGTGTCCTTTCCAGAATTAGTCCAAGTCCTAATTTTATTATTTGCTTCCTCCAACTCTGACTCAAGTTGTTTATATTTCTGAAGCAAAATCTGTTCTTTGCAAACAGCATCATCTCTCTCTTTCTGAACTTGTTGCATGTTTTCAAGTTTCTCTTCAACAAGTTTATTTCTTTCTTTAAGTTCAGAATTTTCAGCTTTTATCCTCTCATTTTCTAAAGTCTGATCCCTATAACTTATATGCAATGACTTAAGAAAAATTCTTAATTGAGCAATGTCATCAATATTATAAGCATAGGTAGTTGGAGGTACCTGATTTTCAGAGGATTCTGATTCAGTAGTAGCCATGAGAGCATAGTTCACTTCTTCATCAGAATCTGAAGTATCTGCCCAATCTCTGCCTTTAGTGTAGAGTACCTTTCCAGTTTTACCCTTTTTGCACTCAGGAGCATAGTGACCCATCTCCTTACACTTGTAGCATTGAATTTCAGACTTATCCTTCTTCCCTTTAGAATCTCTCTTATCAGACTTCCTGTAGCTTTTCCTGTCTTCATTTGAATCCCTAGAAAACCTTTTTCCTTTCTTGAAATTCTTGAAGCCCATTTTCTTGAAAGTCTTCACCATCAACACAGCCATTTTTCTCATTTCTTCTTCATCATCCTCAGAGTCAGATAATTTAGAAGAGTTTGAATCATAATCAGAGTTTGGTGAATCACTTTCTGAATGTATGACCAGAGCTTTTCCCTTCATTTTCCTTCTTGTTGCCTCTTTCTTTTGAGGCTTCTATTCAACATTAAGAGCAACAGACTTTCCTTTTCTGCTTGATCTCCTGTTTCTCTGCTCCATTTCCAATTCATAAGTTTTGAGCAGTCCATAAATTTCATCAATCTCTGTTTCAGCAAGATCATAGTTGTCTCTAATAGTGGTTGTTTTCACATCCCACTTTTCAGGTAGAGAAAGAAGAAACTTGAGATTCGAGTCTTCTAGATCATACTCTTTGTTGACCAATGACAGATCATTAATCAGTTTACAGAATCTATCAAATGTTTATGTCATGGTCTCTTCAGGTTTAGCCTCAAAATGCTCATACTCTTGTGTGAGTATGTTTCTCCTATTCTTCTTAATAGCTGCAGTTCCTTGACACCTGACTTCAAGAGCATCCCATATCTCTTTTGCAGTGGTGCAGTTAATGACTTTGTTAGACATAACATTGTCTAAAGCACTATGCAGTAAATGCCTAACTTTTGCATCCTTAGCAATTGATGATAGATCTTCAGGAGTCATGTCCTTCTTTTCCTTTGGAACCATTTTTGCTGCTTCACCAGCAACTGCAACAGATAGCTTTGTACGATTGTGAGGACCTTCATAAATCCTGTCAAGATATTCTGGATCTGTAGCCTCCAGAAACATAGTCATCTTGACCTTCCACATAGCATACTCTAATGGCCTCAGAATAGGAACCCTGATTGGTTCATAACGACTCACAGTAGTAGGAGCCTTTTCAGAAACAGTAGGTGTTGGTGGAGGAATTTCTGACATGATTATTGTTGTGTTTGGATCTTAACCTGTATTAAAGTAACAGATTGGCTCTGATACCACTTGTTAGGCCGAATACACAATTAATAATCAACTTTGTATGAGAGATTAACAAGTAAAAGCGTTTATGCACTTAAAAACTTCTTGTATTTCGAACCCTCTTCGTGATGTAAAATATCACAAAGAGCTGCTAGGTTACAATAAAGATAATTCGTTATCGATACCCTTCTAGGGTTAACCTATCTGTATTTATATAACATACAGCTACGATACAATCTCTAATTGATACTCCTAATAATCAGCTATACAATGATATCAATTACAGATTGTCACACGTCTCCTATGTCAACTCGATCTCTTTGATAGCTATCCAATCTTCAAAGATATCGCTTCCATAATTAATCTTTAATCTCTGTTGAACAGTAAACACGCTTCTTCCAGACAGAATTTAACAAACTCTGTCGAGCTTCCACCTGTCAGAGTTTAACTAAACTCTGACTGCTTCCAGCTAAACTCTGATAACTCCCTGTAACACTTAAACACTGATTAAAACATATCAATTATATTTAACAGTTCCATTGGTAAGAGAAGGAGTTGGCATGAACCTCAACAAGAAGCATGGTACACTCAAATACGATGGAAGAAATGGTATACCATACAACTATGCTATGCCTTGGAAAACATGCAACAAATGTGGTGGAAAAAGCCATCTGGAAAAATGTTGTGTGGCTCAAGTCAATCACATAGCGAAAATAGCTTACCAGGAATAGCTAGTCAACAAACAGCTTGCCAGAAAGAACCAGTTAGGCAACAAACAGCATGCCAGAATTCTTCTGTCAGAAGGAAAACAGCTTACCATTCACCGAAAGTGGTCCAAATGTGGATCACGAAAACTGATTTAAATGTTTTATATACTATTGCTACTAACCAATTTGGACCCAAACCTATATGGGTGCCAAAACATTGAGTTGGTGTTTGTTTGTTTTGTAGATATGTCTTGTGGCTAAAGGAAGGTCAAAGCAATGGATATTGGATAGCGGATGCACTAGACATATGTGTGGAGACAAGTCTCAGTTTATAAGTCTCAAAATGAAGAAGGGAGGAAGAGTTACCATTGGAAATAGCAAGACTCTTTGAATCCTTGGTATCGGTTCTATTGGTAATAGTAATATTTTTATTGATAAAGTTCAATATGTAAAAGGTCTTTCTTATAATTTTCTTAGTGTCACTCAATTATTTGATGATGGACATAATGTTCAGTTTGGCATTGATAAAACTATTATTAATATTGGTTCTAACAAAGTCCCCCTAGTTGCTAGAAGGGAAGGAAATATATATGTATTGGACTTCGAAATGCAGGAAACAGCGTGCTGTTTGGCTGCAATGGATAATGATCCATATATTTGGCATAGAAGGTTGGGACATGCACACATGGACTTGCTTAATAAATTATCAAGCAAGAAATTGGTCAGAGGACTACCCAAACTGAAGTATACCAAGACTGAAGTGTGTTCAGCATGCCAATTGGGCAAACAAATTTGAAGTACACAAAGCAAAGAAAATGGTATCTACTTCCAAACCTTTAGAGCTTCTGCACTTGGACTTATTTGGTCAAGAATCTTATAAGAATATTGGAGGTAAACAATATGGTTTTGTAATTGTAGATGATTATTCTAGATTTACTTGGGTATTGTTTCTTCGTACTAAAGATTGTGCTTTTAATGAGTTTGAGAAGCTGATTAAATTACTTGAGAATAAGCTTGATACAAGACTTGTAGGTATAAGAAGTGATAGAGGAGGTGAATTTATCAATGAGAACTTTATTGCATATTTTGAAGAAAGAGGAATCTCCCATGAATTTTCTGCCCCAAGGACTCCACAAAAAAATGGAGTGGTAGAAAGAAAGAATAGGTCACTTCAAGAAATAGCAAGGACACTATTGCAAGAAAGTGAGCTGCCTAGGAGTTTTTGGGCCGAAGCTGTGAATACAGCTTGCTATTTGTTGAATCGAATTATTATCAGGCCTATTTTGTACGAAACTCCATATCAATTGTTGAGAAACAAGAAGCCAAATATCAGCTACTTCAAGATTTTTGGCTCTAAGTGTTTTTTGCTCAAGACAATTGGTAAAGATGGTAAATTCGATGCAAAATCCTACGATGCTATATTTCTTGGTTATTCTTTAACAAGTAGGGCTTATAGAGTTTATAATATAAATAAACATATTGTTGAAGAATCTATTGATGTTACATTTCAAGAACCTAACAATGATCTACCAAGAGATGAGGAAGAATTCGTAGGTGAAAGAGAAAGTGTGCAACCTCAAATTTATGACAAACAGCAAGCTGGAAGTTCAAATCAATAAGTTGGAAGCTCAAATCAGCAAGATGGAGGTTCAAAACAGCAAGCTGAAAGTTCAAATCAGGAAGCTGAAGTTGAGACTGAAAATGGAAGTCAGCAAGCCAAGAAGGATGCAGATTCTGATAAGCAGCAAGCTGGAAGTTAAAGACAGCAAGCTGAAATGGAAGATACGATTTCTAAAGTGGCAAAAATGACTTTGGAAGGTCCTAGAGGTTCTAGGGCTACTGAGAAACTACCTCTCTATGATGGGGAAGATCAGTTACCACCACCAAAGACGAGAAAGACTACTGTAAAGAATCACCCTCCAGAGCTTGTCATTGGTGATATTACTGATGGAATTACAACAAGAAGAGGAAAGGCAAATTATTGTGCTCATGCTGCCTTTCTAGCTCAAGAAGAACCCAAAAATATCATTGAAGCACTAGAAGATGAAAATTGGATCATGGCTATGCAAGAAGAATTATATCAATTTGAGAGATGTGATGTTTGGGAACTTGTTAAGCGTCCAGAGGATGCTTCAATTATAGGAACAAAGTGGGTGTTCAAAAACAAAATTGATGAATTTGGCACCGTTATTGGAAATAAAGCAAGACTTGTAGCTCAAGGATATAACCAACAAGAAGGCATTGACTTTGATCAAACCTATGCTCCTATTGCTCGCTTGGAATCAATAAGAATGCTTCTAGCCTATGCATGTTTCAAGAAAATCAAGGTATATCAAATGGACGTGAAGAGTGCATTCCTAAATGGCGTGCTGGAAGAGGAAGTTTTTGTCAAACAGCCTCCTGGATTCGAAAATGATCAATATCCAAACTATGCATTCAAGCTAAAGAAGGCTCTTTATGGTTTAAAGCAGGCCCCTAGAGCTTGGTACAAAAGACTTAGTAAATATTTAATCCAGAAAGGATTTACTAGAGGTAAAATCGATCCTACATTATTTATTAAGCAAAATGGTAAAAATATTCTCATTGTACAAATATATGTGGATGATATTATTTTTGGAGCTACTAATGAATCTATGTGCAAGTGGTTTTCAAAGTGTATGCATAGTGAGTTCGTAATGAGCATGATGGGTGAGCTCAATTATTTCTTGGGTCTTCAAATTAAGCAATCTAAGGATGGAATATTTGTGCACCAATCTAAATATACAAAAAGTCTGCTCAAAAGATTTGGTTATGAAGATGTTAAACCAAAATCAACTCCTATGATCCAAAACAACAAGCTGTTTGCAGACGAAAATGGTAAGGCAGTTGATATCAAAAGGTATCGAGGTATGATTGGAAGCTTACTATATTTAACTGCTTCCAGACCTGACATTATGTATAGTGTGTGTGTTTGTGCAAGGTTTCAATCCAATCCTAAAAGGGTCTCATTTAAATGTTATTCAAAGAATTTTTAGATATTTAAGTGGTACCATTACTCTTGGTTTGTTTTATCCTATCACAAATACTTTTGATCTTGTTGGGTATAGTGATGCAGATTATGCAGGTTGTCAAGTTGATAGAAAAAGTACTAGTGGTGTTTGTAAATTCCTTGGACAAAGCTTGGTTTCATGGCAATGCAAGAAACAAACTTCTGTAGCGTTATCCACGGCCGAAGGAGAGTATCTAGCAGCTGGGAGCTGTTGTTCTCAACTTCTATGGATGATTCAAACACTAAGAGACTTTGATATCAAGTGTGAAAAGGTTCCAATAAATTGTGACAACACTAGCACCATTAATATTTCAAAGAATCCGGTGAATCACTCAAGAACGAAGCACATCGATGTTCGACACCATTTCTTGAGAGATAATGTTGCTAAAGGCAAGATAGAGTTGGTCTTTCTTCCAACAGAGTTTCAACTTGCTGATATTTTCACAAAACCTCTTGCTGAAGAAAGATTTTCAGTCATTCGAATGCAACTTGGAATGTGTTCTATTTAAAACAGCATGCTGAATGATTGTTTGCAGGACAAGTTAGCTTACCATTTGTACAGGTAACATTCAACAAATAGCAAGCTATATGTGCAGGTAAAATACCACAAACAGCAAGCTGTTTGTGCAGGTAACATACTGCAAATAGCATACTGTTTGTCATCGCTTCTAGCTTACCATTTGTGTGAAATTAAATAATTCATGTTTATATGTGTTGTGAATTATTTGGTACATCTATCTGTGTTAAATGGTATATGCTTAATTGATTAATTAAATCATGTTCTATTATTTCTTTAAATATGTCTTAATTAGAATATTCAGTTTGTATTATTCCTAGAATTTCTCCCCTAATTTTTATCAAAACAAAGAGACGGGGTATTTAGTCTTATTTCCCAAATCAAAATCACCTCAACAAGAAATTAGGGTTTTCCTCTCATTCTCACTCAAGCGGCGACAATCTAGGTTTTTACCAAATTTCCTCACGATGACTCGCACTCGGTCTCGCAAATCAAACCTCCAAGTCAATCAATCATCGACTATAGATTTGGGTGAAAATGCCTCTGAAAGTGGAAATGAAATCGCTCAAACCCTAGATTCGAAGAAGGTGAAACTGTCGACTCCATCATTTGCTTCATCAGAGTTTGAGACTAGATATCAAGAATTGGAGTTAGGCACACGAGCAATCATGCCTGGACAGCCGATTGCAAGTAAGTGTGTACCTCTTGTTACTTAGTGTGGAATTATTAAAATTTTCCAAGATATAGGAATGGAATCGTTTATGTTAGATTTGCCTAAAGTCTATTACCCTGATTTAATTCGTGAGTACTATGCCAATCTGCGTACTGATAAATTTGGCAACTGTATGACTGTTGTGGGTGGGAAAAAGATCCAATTAAACCCCCCTGTGTTGAACTCTATTTTGAAGTGTGAAAATCAGAGTGATATTGAGATTTATACAGCTCAGGGTGAAGTTTCTTTTCCTGATTTTTCATTTCTTGATCAATTAAGGGTCATAATTGGTGAAGAAAACTGTGAGAACACTAAGCTTGTAACCACCACTATGGTTTCACCATTACCTCATCTATTGTTCAAGCTCTGTAGGTCTCATATTTGTCAGAGGTTAGGGAATAAATCAAACTTCACTTGTCAAGATGTTATACTGGTAGCTATGCTTATGTCAGGCAGGCCCTTTGATTTATTTTCATTGATTTTAAATAAAATGATGGCCACTCTAGACAAGTCTGTCAGTGGTCTCCCTTATGGATTGCTTCTTACAAGAGTGTTCGAATTTTTCAAAGTGGATGTTAAGACTACAACTAAGATTACTGTTAAGGATGTTTTTGATCTCAAGTTTCTGACTATGAATAATTTGCAAGTTGAAGATGGGAAAGTAACTCATATCACACCACCTCCACCGTCTCTTGGTTCGGTTTCACTTAGTGAACCACCTTCTTTTGCTGAGCCGATTTCAGTTGCTCCTAGCTTGTTTATGCGTAATATCCAAGCAGACGTTTCAATAATGTCTAGTGAGCTTGTGTCCCTTCGAAGTGATACTCAAGCAATTCGAAATGAGATGATGTCTGTGAAAGCAGAGTGTCAAACTATCAAGGGTGTCATGAAGAGCTTTCTTTAGGAAATAAAAACTGTGAAGGAATTAGTACTTAAGTCTTCTGCTACTCATTCTGTAATGGAGGATGAATTGGGATTAAAAGGCTTGGCAAATGCAGCAGAGCAACATGGAAATGATCAGGATGGTGACACTGTAGCCACCAAAACAAATGGGGATGCTGAGGACAACACTCCTAAGAACTCTTAATTTTTTGATGAATCAAGGGGGAGGAAAATTCAGAGAATTTATGCTTATTATTTATGTCTGCCTATCTGAAGAACTTGGTTTTATGGTCTGTCTGTCTATCTGATCTTGGAACTTGATCTTATGTCTTGAATTCGTGTAGCTGGGCTCTGTGAACTTGTTTAAGTAGTTTATCTGAACCTTATTTAAGTGGATTGTTTGTTGACTGGATTTAAGGGCTTAAATTGGTTCTATTAATGTGATAATTTGATGTTTAAACTGTTATTGTTTTATATCTAATAATGAGATGAGGGATTTAGGAGAGCTTTGAAATTCTCCTAAATTAGTTGTAATCATCAAAAAGGGGGAGATTGAAACTCCTGAGTTTTGATGACCACAAACAGTAAGCCATTTGGCTTTCTAACAGATATAAAACAACAGGCTATTTGCATTGTTCTAACTCAGTTTTGCAGGTTACATTAGCGCACTGAATGCTTAACCAGTCTGTCAAACAGCAAACCAATGTTGGACTATAGTATCAAGTGGCAGCTTACCATTTGTAGGAATCGGACTCAAACAGCAAGGCAAACTGCATGCCAGTTTCACTAACAGCATGCTATTCTCACAAACAGCGTGCTGATTGCACCTGACAGAAATGAAGCCATTCAGCTTTTCAAAGAGGTTCAAGTAGAAAATATTCTTAGACACATGTAGGACCCTCTGAATTTCATATATACACGCCTATACTCATACTATATAAATAATGGGAGACAAAAATATTTCTTGTCTTAAAATAAGAAAAGTAAGATCCACTTTTCCTTATTTTAATGCTTCATCATTTCTCCTACTCTAAGAAAAACACATGAAAGCAATTATAACAAATATTCTTCTTCTTCCTCTCATACATACACGCAGCCCCCTCTCTCTCTCTAACAGCTCCTTCAATTTTATTTCAAGAAAATCCATCAACGGATTTATTTCAAACCGTTGGAGCTATTTGGCTCTTGTTTTCAAAACCCTCATATTCATCTATTTAAGAGCTGGTGTATTTAGTTCTTATGTACCGAACAGAAGTGCAAAAACAAGATATACATTCACAACTACAAAAGCTTTTCATTGCTAAATTCTTCAAACCTCACAAACCCTATATACACGCATATATATATTCAGAGGGTTGATAGGTTGAGTTGTATCTATTGAAATCTTTTTATTGTTCAAGTTGTAATTGATTTGTTGCTGTAAAAGGTTGGATTAAGGTTTAGGGTCGGTTGAACTAGGCTAGAGAAGGATACTTGGGAAGTATTTCTTAGAGAGCTAGTTCTGCACAGCAAACAGCAAGCCATTTGTAAGCAGCAGGGTATAAGGGAGATATATTGGTTGATCTTGTAATTGGTTTTATAGTTGATCAATAATATATTCTCTTATCAAGTTCCGTAAAAGACCAGGACGTAGACCATAGGGGATTAGGCTAAAAGATCTTGTGTCATATTTAATTTTTTACATTTTTCATACTGCACTGCACAAACAGCACGCTACTTATAAACTGCACTATCACAAACAACAAGTTGTTTCTGGTAAAATTTAAAACAGGTCATAAATAAGCATTGTTAGCCATAAACACCTATTCACCCCCCTCTAGGTGTTGTTTGTAACACCCCCAGATCCGGGGTCCGGGATCCGGTGGTTACGGTTTCCAATTCTGTCCACAACAATTGAACTTTCCTTAACATAAAATAAATTACGTCTCTATAACCCAACACAACAATATAAAACACACCCGTTATAGTCCCAGAGATGAAATCAGAGTAACAATCAAATTTTTATTAATCACATTATGAGTTCTTACAATCCAAAAGGATTTCAATATAAATACATACTCTTTGCCATCCATTTACATAAGTCATACTAGACCATATTCTTGGTAATAAATATACCCTACCAATAGCTTCTTCTTCAGCTCTGGTAGTCTCATCGTCCTCGCCCGCGTCGAGTGCGCCTTGTGCGAGTCATCTGGTCTAGCTGTTGTTGTGATATAATAATAAAGCAAGGGTGAGCAATAGCCCACCAACAATAATATATAACTGAACGATAATGTATAACAGTTCAAAAGTATCTTTCAAACCAGATGCCATGCATTTACGGAAATGATGCCAGTATAATATGAACGATGAAGTTACAAGGTAACTCAAAATGTAAATATATGAGGGAATATCTGCTATGTCGAAAATAAGCAAGATATTATAAAGAGGAACTTGCAAGGAAAATATTGCAATTCCAGTTACGAACACTTTTCCAGCTCTGCCAACAGTAATCATGTTGCAGGAAATAAATAAGTTTGGATGATGAAGCAATGATGGAGTATTCACCGCGCCCGCTGTTCCAATCTTGATGATCAGTCAAGATCGTACAGCTCAAATTAGATTTACTACCGGTAGAAGGAAGAACTGACGGCTTTACTTGTATACCGCCTTACTAGCTCTCCCCGGCCAACGGTTGGGCCAAAGGGGATGGACCGGCGCTACTCGGCCTCTTACACGACTCCTAGTTCAAATAGAATTCATGATTCTGAATGTAACGTTCGTCCCCCTTTCCCCAAGTATAATACTTGTTGATAAGAATCCACAAAGTAGTCGTATCTAGTTGGAAAGAAAATTTATCAATAACTCCCAAGCTATTACTTGGTAACGGATATCAACTTGTTCCAGTAATCTTACCCCTCGAAAGATGAGAAGGTAAGCAACGACTTAATAAGTCAACAGTACCCGAGTTGCGAGTGAAGGGAATACTTTATGACCGGGAAGTCGACAAGATAAATAACATTTTCCAAGTAAGGTTCCCTTATTATTAAGGAGATAGACTCAAAGAAAAATGATGTCTGAGAACCTTTCTTGATATAAGATTAATAATAATATGACTCCGAAATATTTTCTGTAATAATCGAAGAAGATAAACCTTATCGAGGTTATTCTAAGTATGGAATAAATATTCAGAGAATATTTATTGAATTAAAATATTTTACGGAATATTTAGGAATATGAAAGAATATCTTTAATCAGAGTATCTCTCAAATAATTCTTGAAGAAATATCGAGAGAATATTTATTGCATAACTAAATGTTCAAATGAATATTCCAAATAATATTCATTAATTAATAAGACCTGAAAGGAATACTTAAAATATTTAAAATAATATTCGATGATTAAATAGAACCCTGGATGAATATTCAAAATAATATTCATAATTAATTAGGAATTTAAATGAATATTGATAAAGTAATATTCATTTAATGGATAATATTCTAAATGAATATCAAGTAATGTTCATTTAGTAATCCAAGCTTTAAAGGAATATTCGAGATAAGACTCGATAAATAAATCAAGTTTCAGATGAACATTAAAATAATATTCGATAGGTAATTACTGTCTTAAATGAATACTCAAAAGTAATATTCATTTAATGAATAATATTCTAAATGAATATCCAATTAATATTCATTTAGTAGTCCAACCTTTAGAAGAATATTCGCAATAATAATCGATAAATAATTCGACTCTGAATGAATATTAAAAATATTATTCGTCGAATAGTTACGTTCAAATAATTATTTGAAGTAAAGATCGTTAAAATAAATAATCTTGAACGAATATTCAAATAATATTCGTCGCCCGAATAATGGAAAATATTTACTTAAATATTTTCCTCCGAGGTAATCTCGATATATCAAGAAATGTTGACTCCCGGTCTATATTTGATGAATAAGATGTATACGCCCTTCTATGAGGGTCTTACAATAACCGGCTTATAACTGATGTATAACTATCTAGCTTATAAGCCAACAATAACATTCAGGGAACAAGTATATCAATTCAACTTGAAAGTAGGCATGCATGCAATGGCATATGTATATCAGCAATCATATATATATATATATATATTTATTCAATCACAACAACAGCCTAAAAGAAGGGAATTGAAACTTGCCTGGTAGTCGAGTACGGTAAGGGGTAGTGGTAGCGGGTCCCGGTTCAGCTTGGTGATCTATAAATAGCCAAGGCATTCGGGATTAATCACTTAACATATTAAAAGTTAAGTTATACTTAATTCGAAACACGTTCTCGAGTTATCTCGTTATACCCCTTTTTAGTGGATTACTTATTATCACTTATCCGACCCGACATTCGTTCGTTAATACGACATGTCACTGCACTTATACTTGGGACATACTTAAGTCATATGAGTTCTAAGGTTGATCGTTACGAACCAATATTATACTCCGAGTTTTATCGCCCGTTTTCTAAGTGTTTTACCGAAGTTATAAAAGAGTCGTCTTTTAGGGGTTGGTTCGTGTTTAACCTTGACTCGAACATTTTTAATAAATCGAAAAATGCTCTTTTTGACATACGGTTTTCTTTCACACCTTCCTTCTTACCCCTAGTATTTATTTACCAAGATTCGCCATGACGTTACATAGTTTACGAGGGTTCAATTTCAGTTACGAACTTTCGTTTACGGATTCGAACTACTTTTAGTAATTTGGTCATAATTCCTAAACCGTAAATCAAAATGCTTCGATTCTTTCGCCAAAGTGATCTATGTTCAAAAATCTATCAGTAAGGTTCATTAACTTGCCAAGAACAGAGAGTTATGGCTACTGACCAGTTCGGTTTCTTAGTGTTAATGAAAATCGGGCATTACGACGGCTACGAATCGAGCGTTCTAAAATTCATTACGCAACAACCAAGCCACACCGGGCATCTAATCAACTTATACACATAATAAGCACCCCAACAAGACCAGAAGCCACTGATCTTAGTATCAAACTCATCATGTTAATCAAATCACTAAATCACTAACTAAACATGCTTATAACATGAACATAATCATAACTAAGCTAGATCCATCAAGAACATGCTTAAAACTCAAAGTAGAGCAAGGGTTTTCAAGTCTTATACCTTCCTTGGAGTATGTAATAGCCTCACAAAGTTTGGTATTGCCCTTGGATGGCCTTAACTTAGCTAGGATCAACCATGAAAACAAGAAAAACAAAGATTAGTTCTTAGAAACACTATTCATCATCACCTTTGATGATTTATTTGAAAATGAAAGGAAGTGAATTTGAGGCTGAAATTTCTAGGGGATCTAAGCTATGATATGTAGTACATACCCTAAAAATTAGAAGAACAAACAATGGTGGGAACCTCCTTTTCTAGCTCCTTGGCCGAAACTTTGAAGAAAGAAAGGAATGGAGAGTGTTTGCTTGGTTTCTTGCTTTTCCTTGGTCAATTTTGCATAAAGTGAATTTGGATAGATAATATCTCATCCTATTTGTGTTAGTGGAGTGTGATGTCATGGATGAGGCAATTTGGAGAGACAAGTGTTATGTTTTGGATGGTGGAAGGCTAAGTATTGGTTGGTTTTTCTAAGTACTACTTCCATCTCCAAGTATGCTAGTTACTTTAAGCCACTTGGTTGCTAGATATTTATTCTAGTGGCTTACACAAGACTCTTGCTTCCTCTGCTTGTTTCTGTGTCCGGTTATTACCCGTTTCGATTGATCGTTCGTGAGAATATTTCACGGATTTCTAATTAGGGTTTACCGGGAATCCTCTTTAATATTAATACTTTCATTCTCCATCTTTCATTCTAACTTTCCAATTTATATTCCTTAAATCCATTCGTTAAATACTTAAGGCTATCAGTGTCCAGGGAACTCTCGGAGAAAATAAAAGTGCGGTTTTTCAGAATCCGACAGCTTTTACATACACTTATTTTCCCCCTGGATCACTAATACGAACTCGGAAATCCGTTCCGAATGCTTCTGTATAGTGTCGTCTCATATTATTATATACTCCCACCAAACACTATTCATTCTGTATTCTTTACTTGTTCTCTTAGGGTGGTACAATTATCCGTATTCTCTTTCGATCGTTCCTTAACCTTTTTACGGAACTACTGGATTAATCGTTATCGATCTGGATGACATGAGGGTATTCTCTTGCTTGAAGTTGCCATATCTTATTCCCTTAGAAGATAGATTATTCTTACCTATGTTGTCACCCTTTAGCATTCTTCAAGACATAAACATAATAAGGTCGAATTCCATTCATTCTTTCCAAATATCAATAATTACATTGTAGCCATAACCACTCCTCAGTGGTTTCCTACCTTCATTCTTAAATCAAATATAATAACATCCCAAAATATCAAATCCTCAAAGTTAATATCTCAATTCTTGGATTATAATAATATTTAATCCACTGTCCGGTCAAATATTATACCGAAAAGAATTTGGAATTTCTGAATTCCGATCGTCTCTGCATTCACTTATTTCCTCCGCGTATTACTAATATGATTTCAAAACATCCATATCACGTCCCGTACATAGGGTGGAGTGAAAAGTTTTCCAACTTACAAAATCACTATTCATCCACCAAATTACTATGCACGTACAGGAAACACTATGCACGTACGGGAAACACTATGCACGTACGGGAAACACTATGCACGTACGGGAAACACTATGCACGTACTCATTTCCCTTCAAGGATCCATTAGCTCCTTCCTGGATGGTAGATTATTCTTATCTAGGTCCTCAACCATCGAATTACTCTATTCTTACAATATACCAATGCATCAGGATCATTGTCCAAAGCAATATCCATTCATTACAATCATTGTTCTTTGAAACCACCATTCATTAGAGCTGGTGACCTTGTTATCGGAATCATTGTTCCTCATTTTATCATTACTTAATAAAAAGTTTTAATTATATCCAAAATTTGGGGTTCTTACAGTCTCCCCTCCTTAAAAGGATTCCGTCCCGGAATCAGGTAGGAAGCAAAGAGTCGTTTGCCTGTCGTTCACTTTTTAGCTTCCCGATCAATTCTTAGTCGTTCTACCCTTCCTCAGCACATCTTCTAGTGCTACAATCCATATTGTATCCTTTTTCCATCAACGTTGCTACTTTTCGTACAACTCACTATCCGGGTTATATTCTTACTCAGTCTTATCCTTATTGATACCTGTAGTAACATTGGTATCACTATCACCCTACGAATTCGGAGGTAACCTCGCTCGTACTGTGCATTTCCTGATTGCTTTAATCTTCGCAATCTCGATCAATATAGAGAAGTGGAAAGATTTATTGAGAGATCACTATGATCAATTGAACATTTGTTATATTGCATAGTTAGCACAGAAGGGGGCCAGCCTTTAGTACTTGACAAGCAATTAAACAAGTCATGGTATTCCACTTAGACTTCTATCACATAGACAGATAGTCGCGTAGCAGTACCTCCCCTCCTAAAAGGGTTGTTCTTCTCAATTCATAAAGAAGATGAATAAGAGAGAAGAAGAGAAAAGAGTTCTAAAGGATTATAGAAAGCTTTCATGATTGTAGCATATCATACTCAGGATTTACCTCTGAACTATAGAGGTTTATCAAAGAAGAAATTAATCATAATTATATCCAATACTATTTGATCGCAATCTCACGTGTCAACATATCTTGCTGCTTTGTCCATTATTCTATGGACAAATACTCTTGTTCAATCTTAGCGATACTCACATTCGGGAAATCCTTCAACCTTTCAGGTTTAATCTTAGATTTCTCACTTGACATCATTATTACTAACATCCCATATCATGTTACTAGCTTTTTCATAACTATAATATTGACACTATCAGGTTGTCATCCTGAGAATTCATTAGAAAACCCATTCATAACATTCCTTGCTTCTCATTCCATAGTTGCTTTCCCAGCCTTTTCTTTATCACTCAAATCCTTCTTATTATCTGATTCTTACTCATTTCTATTATTTACTTTCACCTTCACCTCTTTATTGAGACACCTTTTTGCACTTGGTACCTCCTTATCGGTATTCCGTCACATTTATTCTATAATCATCACTTTATTCCAATTTAAAATTTCCGAAATGAATCTGGCCCGATCCCTTTAACTTAGATTCATATAATCTACTTCTGCCAACCGTGTTTCTCATCACTTGTTCTTTTCTAACCGTGGTTTTCCACAGGTTGTCTTTCGTAAGTCAGACCAGGTTGTATATCTACATGCTCGTACTCCTATCATCTGTTGAACATCTGCATTTTACTGACGTAGCCTGGCCACATGAAAACCCGTTATGACCGTGCTATAAGTTTTGGGGGTAAGGCTGGCTCGAATACCGCCGTCCGAACACTTTAAACTCTCAGGTGGCCCAATAAGTCTCGGGCTCAACCGCCCTTCCCTCCAAGTCTCATTAATTCTTTCCATGGGAATATCTTTAACATCATGAATCATCAACCTCATATTCTCTATCTTGTTTGCGCAGAAGTACACTAACATAAACTTGTTTGTCATTCATCAACATGCCATTTAGTTAATCAATGGCAGCACTTTCTTTATCTTTACATTGTCATCTACTTTCTTAGAAGAATCACCATCACTTGTTGTTTAGGTAGTGCATTAATAGCTAACCCTACGGGTTTCAAATCCCTTAGGGAGACAAAGTAATCACTATTCCTTATCCATAAGGAACACTTCCTGAACTTGATGTAGATATAACATGAAGTAGATAGAATTGCAGAAGAGTTTCAGGCATCGCAGCTAGGTCCGGTTGATGAAACTATCACTTATGCATCTTCCATAAAAGACTGGAAACTTAACGGTTTACTTCATCAATTTTGTACCATGGTCCTGGTTTGCCTCAAAACGGGACCTTCTAAGGTACGTAATATGCTTAAGACTCCATCAGGAATCGAATCTTTACTTAAACTATTATTACCTTCGATTCTTGCACAATCATCAAAAGGAATGTAACTTCCTCCACTCCAATATGACCTTCAAGGTCTTTCCAAATATCATTTTGTTTCTTCGGTATGAACATTTATAATTATTCCTTTATACTTAGACTGTCGGCCACCTCATTGGCCTTTCCTGATAATAATAATTTCTGGTAATCCTTGTTCCTTGGATATATTCCAATTCAAACATTTCTACCTCATTCCCATCATTTTTTTTGGGTGAAAGCATTCTCCCTTAAGCTCTGCTGATGGAGAAAAATATATTTATCAGTCTTTCTCCATAAGTCATTGCTTCCACCTACCTGTGGGAACTTTATCACGTTTATTCCCAATCCTACTTAGGATACTTCTCTTCTTAGTTCTTTCCTTATCTTAGGATAATCTCAACCTTTATAGGTTCAATCCATACTTCCTCAGGGTCTCATACATGCCTCATCTGGCATTACTGTTACTATGTCATACATTCCTCACCAAACTTCCATTTTGAAGTTTGGAATATTACCTTTTTCCTTGTAAGGTTTCATAGGTCATCCTCATCCTTCCTTCTGTATTTTCTGGGTACAGGGTATATCAAAATGTCATTGATCAATACTCTAATAATTCTATCTATGTTCTTTCCAGAACTCTTTTTAATAATCCTTACCGGTCATTGTTGCCTTAGCAAGTCCAACTCATATCATCTGAAGTCATAATGTCGTTATTAGGGTTAATGCCACCCCTTGTGCATTCCCTAGGGTTTGTCTTAATTTATGGATATCCTATCCTTAATTCAACTGCCAAAGAATTCTTGCATCTTATAATTGGCAATCAGATCATGTATCCTTAATAAAGGTCTCTTTTCAATCATTCTCATTTGATAATCGATCGGTGGCTTAATGCCACCCTCTTCTTTCAGATAGTTGTCAGCCTATTTGGCCTTCCAAAAAGGCAACGTATGCCTATCTCCTCTCTTACAGAACTTGGTAATGGCAGCAAGGATGTTTTGGAAGATATTGGTCGAGTTCAACGTGAATCTCTTAGTACTTATCGTTCTTCTCAAATGTACTTGCCTTAGACAAAATTTCTACAGCATACTGATCCATCTCTGACCATTTCTGTACTCTCTTCATAAACCTTCGTTGTTTACTTCCCTTAGTCGTAATATGTTCATGGTATTCATGATACCCTAACATCATACATCTCAAGTCACTATACTTCCATTTTACTCGTAATCTTGGACAACCATATACACATGAGTCACTTTAGTACGGGTTACCCCATCCCAAAAAGGTCTAGTAAATTCCCCATCAAAACATGGGTTGCAAAGGGTTTAGTAGAAGACTCCTACGATCTCATTAATATTTCCTTTATATCAGAAGCCCTTACAGTCGGTGCTTACTTAGAAGCAACCCTGCTTTGTCTTTTCATTGCTGGTCTAGTCACTTTATAGTCCGTTGTGACTTGGCCTCAACTGGCCACACTAAAATAAAAATATATGATTTTAGGGGTTGGCTAATAGCATTACTTTTCTAGCAATTGCCGGCATAGTGCCTTCTTCTTTGATACCTTTCTACCTTTCCAAAACTTTACTCCATATAAGTCTTAATCGACTACTCGGCACCGTCTCCGGTCACCTTTCCTCCACTTTTATCTTTTCAACTATTCTTATCAATCCTGCGTGCCACACAAGCTTACCTTCCCTGGCATAACAGCTTTTTCATTTAAGTCAATCCTGGAATTTCTCAGTCCGGCTGGTTTCTTACTTACATTTCCTGTTTTCGTCCAATCTCACTTCATCATTTTATCACTACCGTCGATTGTAATGCTCAGGGTCCGTTTACTAACCCATTTTACAGCATCCTTACCCAAATCACAGGGTTTGCTCCAGTTTCTACTCTCTTCCATGACATTCTCTGATAATCAGAAAGACAAGGTTTGCCAAAATTCACCGAATTCCTTTCCAGACTCAGGGAAATTTCGATCAATCTACCCACCTACTGGTAACATTAAGGAGCCCAGTTTCGAAACCTGAAGAATAGTTCTTTGAACCTCCAAGCAGGTGGAATCATAAACAGTCATAGTTAACGAAATAATCATCATCAGATTGGAAGTTTACCCACTGGAAAGGAATCAATTATATCCATCCCTTAGAAGGGAATCAATAGTTTCAAACTGAAACCCGTCACAACGTCCTGATACCTATACGTCCTGATATTCAATACTACCAAATGTCGGTCTACCTAACCCTTTATGCGAAGCGTCGTTGGAAGCACAAAGTCTCCTTTTTTCCATTAAGCAATGCCAGCTCTTGGTCATTACCAATTTCACCTTTTAGCTCCAGGAAGATTTTCTCACATTTTTCTCTTTAACTACTGATCGTATTACTTGATCTATTATAATTCCGCATCGGAATAAACTTAAGGTACTACTATAATCCATTCAAAGAGAAGAAGGAATTTAATATTCCTCTAAATCACATGCATCTAACGTTTCTGGTTCATCATTTAACTGAGTTGAATTAACTCTATACTCAGTCTCTGGCAGTAGTCTCATTACGAGTTCATCTTGACTCACTGGTCTTATCTTCCGGTAGGTTCTGAGATCATTGTCTTGCTTGCTACTTCCTTATATAATTTTACCCAATCATGCTATCACTTCCCAATGTCTTTACTTTCTAAATGATTCATTCATAAAATGAACATTTTCCTTAATAAAACCACCTTACTAACCTTAATTTGGTTCCATAATTTACAACCTACGACACCTGCCTTCTCATGGAGAATTATTACTGACAATATTCATACTGATTCATTTATCAAATGATATGGCACTTACTGCCTCATTCTCAACTATTCCTAGGGACTCTGCTCCTCGTCCTATATCGCTGTCTTTGATAATCATACATCCCTCTAGCTCTTTCTTTGTTAAGATGAAAATCTCTAAGGATTCTAATCTATTTCCGTATAAGATCTCAAGTAATTCTTCCAATCCTTCTTTCTTGCTGGTACTACATCTGGTAGTCCGACTATGAATTCAACATGCATCTTCAGATCTCTTAATAATATCTCGGTTCTTTATACTCACTTTTCTGAGCACCATATCTTAATCATCACAGTCATTCTGGCTGCAACCCTCATTACCCATGGGTAAGCTCCTTATCCTAACAGGATTTTCCTTATCTGCTGGAACCTCTTCCGGGTCTCCAGTAGGGTACTCCATCGAATTACCCGCTGATCTTCAGCATATAAAGCATCATCGCGCTGTTGCTCGTATGCCTCAAGGTCAGTCGCCTTACTCGTCGATACGATATCGAGCTAAGTTACTATCATTATACTTACGAGTTCCCATAAGGGTTTTATATGTCATCACTACATTAAGTAGTCCGACTATGAACTTGGCAAGAGTTCTTATTATCTTATTGAATTTATTGTTTTAACGTCACCTCATCTCTGGGGTTTATAACGTACGCTCTGATACCACTTCTGTAACACCCCCAGATCCGGGGTCCGGGATCCGGTGGTTACGGTTTCCAATTCTGTCCACAACAATTGAACTTTCCTTAACATAAAATAAATTACGTCTCTATAACCCAACACAACAATATAAAACACACCGTTATAGTCCCAGAGATGAAATCAGAGTAACAATCAAATTTTTATTAATCACATTATGAGTTCTTACAATCCAAAAGGTTTTCAATATAAATACATACTCTTTGCCATCCATTTACATAAGTCATACTAGACCATATTCTTGGTACTGAAAGAATAAATATACCCTACCAATAGCTTCTTCTTCAGCTCTAGTAGTCTCATCGTCCTCGCCCGCGTCGAGTGCGCCTTGTGCGAGTCATCTGGTCTAGCTGTTGTTGTGATATAATAATAAAGCAAGGGTGAGCAATAGCCCACCAACAATAATATATAACTGAACGATAATGTATAACAGTTCAAAAGTATCTTTCAAACCATATGCCATGCATTTACGGAAATGATGCCAGTATAATATGAACGATGAAGTTACAAGGTAACTCAAAATGTAAATATATGAGGGAATATCTGCTATGTCGAAAATAAGCAAGATATTATAAAGAGGAACTTGCAAGGAAAATATTGCAATTCCAGTTACGAACACTTTTCCAGCTCTGCCAACAGTAATCATGTTGCAGGAAATAAATAAGTTTGGATGATGAACCAATGATGGAGTATTCACCGCGCCCGCTGTTCCAATCTTGATGATCAGTCAAGATCGTACAGCTCAAATTAGATTTACTACCGGTAGAAGGAAGAACTGACGGCTTTACTTGTATACCGCCTTACTAGCTCTCCCCGGCCAACGGTTGGGCCAAAGGGGATGGACCGGCGCTACTCGGCCTCTTACACGACTCCTAGTTCAAATAGAATTCATGATTCTGAATGTAACGTTCGTCCCCCTTTCCCCAAGTATAATACTTGTTGATAAGACTCCACAAAGTAGTCGTATCTAGTTGGAAAGAAAATTTATCAATAACTCCCAAGCTATTACTTGGTAACGGATATCAACTTGTTCCAGTAATCTTACCCCTCGAAAGATGAGAAGGTAAGCAACGACTTAATAAGTCAACAGCACCCGAGTTGCGAGTGAAGGGAATACTTTATGACCGGGAAGTCGACAAGATAAATAACATTTTCCAAGTAAGGTTCCCTTATTATTAAGGAGATAGACTCAAAGAAAAATGATGTCTGAGAACCTTTCTTGATATAAGATTAATAATAATATGACTCCGAAATATTTTCTGTAATAATCGAAGAAGATAAACCTTATCGAGGTTATTCTAAGTATGAAATAAATATTCAGAGAATATTTATTGAATTAAAATATTTTACGGAATATTTAGGAATATGAAAGAATATCTTTAATCAGAGTATCTCTTAAATAATTCTTGAAGAAATATCGAGAGAATATTTATTGCATAACTAAATGTTCAAATGAATATTCCAAATAATATTCATTAATTAATAAGACCTGAAAGGAATACTTAAAATATTTAAAATAATATTCGATGATTAAATAGAACCCTGGATGAATATTCAAAATAATATTCATAATTAATTAGGAATTTAAATGAATATTGATAAAGTAATATTCATTTAATGGATAATATTCTAAATGAATATCAAGTAATGTTCATTTAGTAATCCAAGCTTTAAAGGAATATTCGAGATAAGACTCGATAAATAAATCAAGTTTCAGATGAACATTAAAATAATATTCGATAGGTAATTACTGTCTTAAATGAATACTCAAAAGTAATATTCATTTAATGAATAATATTCTAAATGAATATCCAATTAATATTCATTTAGTAGTCCAACCTTTAGAAGAATATTCGCAATAATAATCGATAAATAATTCGACTCTGAATGAAAATTAAAAATATTATTCGTCGAATAGTTACGTTCAAATAATTATTTGAAGTAAAGATCGTTAAAATAAATAATCTTGAACGAATATTCAAATAATATTCGTCGCCCGAATAATGGAAAATATTTACTTAAATATTTTCCTCCGAGGTAATCTCGATATATCAAGAAATGTTGACTCCCGGTCTATATTTGATGAATAAGATGTATACGCCCTTCTATGAGGGTCTTACAATAACCGGCTTATAACTGATGTATAACTATCTAGCTTATAAGCCAACAATAACATTTAGGGAACAAGTATATCAATTCAACTTGAAAGTAGGCATGCATGCAATGGCATATGTATATCAGCAATCATATATATATATATTTATTCAATCACAACAACAGCCTAAAAGAAGGGAATTGAAACTTGCCTGGTAGTCGAGCACGGTAAGGGGTAGTGGTAGCGGGTCCCGGTTCAGCTTGGTAATCACTTAACATATTAAAAGTTAAGTTATACTTAATTCGAAACACGTTCTCAAGTTATCTCGTTATACCCCTTTTAGGGGATTCCTTTTTATCATTGATCCGACCCGACATTCGTTCGTTAATACGACATGTCACTGCACTTATACTTGGGACATACTTAAGTCATATGAGTTCTAAGGTTGATCGTTACGAACCAATATTATACTCCGAGTTTTATCGCCTGTTTTCTAAGTGTTTTACCGAAGTTATAAAAGAGTCGTCTTTTAGGGGTTCGTTCGTGTCTAACCTTGACTCGAACATTTTTAATAAATCGAAAAATGCTCTTTTTGACATACGGTTTTCTTTCACACCTTCCTTCTTACCCCTAGTATTTATTTACCAAGATTTGCCATGACGCTACATAGTTTACGAGGGTTCAATTTCAGTTACGAACTTTCGTTTACGGATTCGAACTACTTTTAGTAATTTGGTCATAATTCCTAAACCGTAAATCAAAATGCTTCGATTCTTTCGCCAAAGTGATCTATGTTCAAAAATCTATCAGTAAGGTTCATTAACTTGCCAAGAACAGAGAGGTATGGCTACTGAACAGTTCGGTTTCTTAGTGTTAATGAAAATCGGGCATTACGACGGCTACGAATCGAGCGGTCTAAAATTCATTACGCAACAACCAAGCCACACCGGGCATCTAATCAACTTATACACATAATAAGCACCCCAACAAGACCAGAAGCCACTGATCTTAGTATCAAACTCATCATGTTAATCAAATCACTAAATCACTAACTAAACATGCTTATAACATGAACATAATCATAACTAAGCTAGATCCATCAAGAACATGCTTAAAACTCAAAGTAGAGCAAGGGTTTTCAAGTCTTATACCTTCCTTGTAGTATGTAATAGCCTCACAAAGTTTGGTATTGCCCTTGGATGGCCTTAACTTAGCTAGGATCAACCATGAAAACAAGAAAAACAAAGATTAGTTCTTAGAAACACTATTCATCATCACCTTTGATGATTTATTTGAAAATGAAAGGAAGTGAATTTGAGGCTGAAATTTCTAGGGGATCTAAGCTATGATATGTAGTACTTACCCTAAAAATTAGAAGAACAAACAATGGTGGGAACCTCCTTTTCTAGCTCCTTGGCCGAAACTTTGAAGAAAGAAAGGAATGGAGAGTGTTTGCTTGGTTTCTTGCTTTTCCTTGGTCAATTTTGCATAAAGTGAATTTGGATAGATAATATCTCATCCTAGTTGTGTTAGTGGAGTGTGATGTCATGGATGAGGCAATTTGGAGAGACAAGTGTTATGTTTTGGATGGTGGAAGGCTAAGTATTGGTTGGTTTTTCTAAGTACTACTTCCATCTCCAAGTATGCTAGTTACTTTAAGCCACTTGGTTGCTAGATATTTATTCTAGTGGCTTACACAAGACTCTTGCTTCCTCTGCTTGTTTCTGTGTCCGGTTATTACCCGTTTCGATTGATCGTTCGTGAGAATATTTCACGGATTTCTAATTAGGGTTTACCGGGAATCCTCTTTAATATTAATACTTTCATTCTCCATCTTTCATTCTAACTTTCCAATTTATATTCCTTAAATCCATTCGTTAAATACTTAAGGCTATCAGTGTCCAGGGAACTCTCGGAGAAAATAAAAGTGCGGTTTTTCAGAATCCGACAGCTTTTACATACACTTATTTTCCCCCTGGATCACTAATACGAACTCGGAAATCTGTTCCGAATGCTTCTGTATAGTGTCGTCTCATATTATTATATACTCCCACCAAACACTATTCATTCTGTATTCTTTACTTGTTCTCTTAGGGTGGTACAATTATCCGTATTCTCTTTCGATCGTTCCTTAACCTTTTTACGGAACTACTGGATTAATCGTTATCGATCTGGATGACATGAGGGTATTCTCTTGCTTGAAGTTGCCATATCTTATTCCCTTAGAAGATAGATTATTCTTACCTATGTTGTCACCCTTTAGCATTCTTCAAGACATAAACATAATAAGGTCGAATTCCATTCATTCTTTCCAAATATCAATAATTACATTGTAGCCATAACCACTCCTCAGTGGTTTCCTACCTTCATTCTTAAATCAAATATAATAACATCCCAAAATATCAAATCCTCAAAGTTAATATCTCAATTCTTGGATTATAATAATATTTAATCCACTGTCCGGTCAAATATTATACCGAAAAGAATTTGGAATTTCTGAATTCCGATCGTCTCTGCATTCACTTATTTCCTCCGCGTATTACTAATATGACTTCGAAACATCCATATCACGTCCCGTACATAGGGTGGAGTGAAAAGTTTTCCAACTTACAAAATCACTATTCATCCACCAAATTACTATGCACGTACAGGAAACACTATGCACGTACGGGAAACACTATGCACGTACGGGAAACACTATGCACGTACTCATTTCCCTTCAAGGATCCATTAGCTCCTTCCTGGATGGTAGATTATTCTTATCTAGGTCCTCAACCATCGAATTACTCTATTCTGACAATATACCAATGCATCAGGATCATTGTCCAAAGCAATATCCATTCATTACAATCATTGTTCTTTGAAACCACCATTCATTAGAGCTGGTGACCTTGTTATCGGAATCATTGATCCTCATTTTATCATTACTTAATAAAAAGTTTTAATTATATCCAAAATTTGGGGTTCTTACATTGTTTTTCATTTTGGTATCAGAGCTTGGTATACTAATATTTCTGTAACAGGAAGGTATCGATCATGGCTGAACATTATCTCGAAGCTAAATCTGATTATAGAGCTCCTCTCCTCACTGGATCAGAAAATTACAACTGGTGGAAATGTAGAATGGAAACATTCTTGTCCAAAAGGCCACTGGTGTTAAGAGTTGTGCAGAAAGGAAACTTTGAATTTTTGGATGATAAAGGCAAACCAAAAGATGTTGATGATCTCACTCCCGAGGAGATTATTAAATGTTGGATATAAATCGAACGTTTCAAAATTGTTTTCAACACAACCAAGCCACACCAGGCATCCATACATCTGATACACATGTTATACATCTCAACAAGTCTAGGGATATTACTTTTCACTATCATAATCATCATATGGTTAAACCAACTACAAGATCATGCTCATGATAACACTAATATCATAACTATGCTAAACTCCACCAAAAACATACATAATCATAAAATAAGATCTAGGGTTGTTAAGGATTATACCTTCCTTGGAGAGTGTAGAGACCTTACTAAGCCTTGATTAATCCTTGTACAACCTTAACCAAGATTAATCTAACAAGAAACATCAAGAATATGTTTAGAGATTTTTGGAGTTTCTATGACCCAGCTGAAAGATCACGAAAAACGAGGGCCTTACCGAACTTTTATGAATAAGGCTTCTAAAGGAGAGTTGTAAAGCATCTAACCAGCTTTCGAACAAGCTAAGGAACACCAAATTTCATTGAGTAATGAAGGAGATATGGCCGTTTAAAAATCATCACAGAAACTTTCAAACAGTCTGGACAGTTTGGTTTCTTCTCTTGGGGAAGCGATTTGACTAGGCTACACTCATTATAATGCCATGAAATTTTGAGCGAATATTTCCAATGGAGTGGAGAGGCTGTTTTCAAAATTTGGTGATTTTATCATGGATAGAAATGGAGATATGAATTTTCGTCTTTGAGGTGTTTTTGCTGGGCAGTTTGAGAGAATCAGAGAAAATGGAGTTTGCTTGGTTGTTTTGCTTGGTTCTCATCCAAATGAATTATTTACTAGTATGTTTAGATAATATCTAATTGATAAAGTAGCTTTAATAAAGCTAATAGGTCAAGGATGATGAAATCAAGGGCATGTGTTGATATTTTGTGGGATGGTGTGTGTTGTAAGCTAAGTTGCTTGGTTAGTTTCAAAGTATGCTAGTTAGCTAGTGACTAGCTTGGTTACTTGCCTTTATCCACTTGCACATGCATGTATCTTGATCCCCTGCTTGTTTCTTTGTCTGGTTATTTCTTAATTCACTAATCGTTCGGAGGAATATCTCAAGGATTTCTAGTTAGGGTTTTAGCGGAAACCGACTTAATATTTATACCATCATTTTCAATTCCCTTTAATAATTCTTGAATCCAAATTCCTTAAATCCTTTCAATAAATCCTTAAATCATTCCGTGTCTAGGTAAATTTCGGAGAAAATAAAAGTGCTATTTTTCAAAATCCGATAACTTTTACATACACTCTTTTTCCACTTGGATCATTAATACGAACTCAGAAATCCTTTTCCGGGTACTTCTATGTAGCGTCGTCTAATAATATTCCCATTTCCACCAAAAATACTATTCATCACTTATTCTTTCTTTATTCCTTATAATTAGAAAAATGTCCTTGTTCTCTTGCGAACATTTCCTTAACCTTTTTTTCGGAACCATTGGACTAATAACAGACATTGATTTGGATGACATAAGAATAACCTTCTCCTTTGGATTACCAAATCTTAATTTCCTAGGAGATAGATAATTCTTATCTAAATGGTCAACCAATAGCATTCTTCATGGCATATAGATATTCGAATCCGAATCCATTAAATAGTCGTTCGTTAAAACCACAGTTACATCGTAGGCATAATCACTATTCATTTCTACATTGATCCATAATAAAGGTTTTAATTCTACCGAAAATCTGGGTTCTTACAAATTTCAACAATATCATGCTAGCTTCTGAAGAGAATCCTGACATGAGCACTAAAGAGACCTTAGAAGAACAAAAGAGGATTCTTGAGGAAATTGCCAAACAGAAAGAAACTCCTGCTGCAGGTAGAGGAAGAGGCAGAGGAGGTAGAGGCAGAGGAAGAAAGCCTGCTCAGACAAGTTCAAGACAGACAAGGTCTAGTTGAATCACAATAAAGGAGATAACTGAAGATCCTCAAAAAGCTAAAAAGAAGAAAACTCCAATATTTCTTGAAATGGCTCTAGACAACATATTCAATGTACCTGAAGAAATTGGGAATTTATCTGAAGAAATTGGAGAGGAAAATTCATTGATAGCTAGAAAAAGTAAAGTTGCTGTGAAAATACAGAATATGGCTATTGGAACTACTCAAGCTGCAATTCCTGATACTGATGAAGCTGAAATCTTGAAAGAAGTTGAAGTTATGATTCTTACTGTTGTAGTTGAATTCCATAATCTGGAAGTTGATGAAGTGAACTTAAAGATTGATCAAGAAAGATTCAGTAGGTTTGGAAAAGAAAAAAAAAATCATGGAAAGAGGAAGAAATGTTGCTGACAGAGAAAGTGAGAGGTACTTGAGAGATGTTTTCAATTCTCATAAGAAGTTGTGGTATGATATCAACAAACAAGCTAAGGAAGAAAAATCTGATGAACCACATTTCGAAAAGAAAGAAGAAAAGTGGAAGAAGGTTGATGAGATGAATTATACTGGACCAGTTGTTTTTAAATCTAGTGGAATAATTTCTGAACCTCCTGTAGTTTAAAAAGTTAAACCTTCTAAGAATGATACGTCTCCATCACTATGGACGAGAATGCAATCTGATTTGAAGGGACTGGAACCTAACACAAGAGGAGCTATTGGGTCTCGAAAATTAGAGTTTGTGTCTACAGCTCAGACAAATCAGCATGTTCTGGTTAACAAAATTGGTGATGAATTAACTGCTAATGATCTATAGAAACTAGAAGCTGTTGCAATTGTTGCTGATTGTCATGTTGGTTCTAAGAAGATAGAAAAGTTGTTGTATTTCATGAAAGACAAGAGTGTCAAGAAGCTGACTATTCATGAGGTGTTATGCAAATCAACAAAAGAACTTAAATATGTTCTTTATCTGCTTAAAGGTAAAAGGAAGCTGGTTTTTACAATAACTGGTGTAGCATGATTCTCACAACAATCAGACTTAGATATTTAGATGGAGGGTCAAGGTATGATGGTAATTATACTCCCATGTACTTGAATACAGTAGGTCAAGAAGTTGAAATGCAAAGAAATTTTGCTATTAAAGAAGTGATGTTTGGTCAAGATCAATTATCTCTGAATCCTGATGGGGAAGAGATTGTCTATCTACTGTTGGGAGAGTTAGACTTACCAGGAAGCTCAATTCAAAATCTCAGGGCAGGTATTTATCAGATAAATGAGGAAGATGAAGAACTCAAGAATCTGAAGAAAAGACTGGTTCAAATTCTCGAAAGTAAAGAAGAAGAGATACTATCAAGTTTCTTGAAGATGAGTAATTTCTTTGTGAGAATTTCTGAGACCGAGCCTGATGATTTTGTATAACATTTTGTTTTGAGTTTTTGACATCATTGAATCAAGGAATTTGTGCTTTATTTCATAAAGTACAATTTGGGGGAGATTGTTAGATATTGATTCAAGTGATGTCAGGATCTGGACTATTATTGATCAGGTACTGATGCTGACGTCATCATTAATGCGATATCAGTATTAGGTTACTATCAGGATTGGAAGCTGATCAGGATTATGTAAAGATTTACATCAGTCCTGAGATCAAGGAAAATTGATATATCAGTTCCTAAATTATAGGAAGGCAGCTATCATACAAGATATGTATTAAGAGTCGTATGTAATTGATTTAGTATATCTTGTAATTGATAGTGTAGCTATGTGATGTATATAAACACAGTTTAGGTTTTACATTTTAGTAATCGCTTACACGAGATATCTTGTAACCTAGCAGCTCTCAAGAACATCAGAATTTCTTGAGAGAGTTTGTAACAGTTTTATATCAGAGTTAATAAAGCTGTTATTTATTCATACTTGTGCTTTCATTTCTGTTTAAATCAAAAATCTTATACAATTTTATTCAACCCCCCTTCTACAATTGTTCATTACCGGGTAACAAAGATGAATCTCCCGAAGGCTGCAATTCTTCCAGTCAATTTCTGTATGTCCCTTGTGGAACGTGGTGATTCCATATCTAGGATTGCCTTGATCTTATCAGAGTTGGCCTCGATTCCTCATTTCGAAACCATTATTCCCATGAATTTTCCTGATCAAATGCCAAAGGTGCACTTGGCTAGATTCAACATCATCTTGTGGTGCCTTAACACTTTAAAGGCCTCTCGGAGGTGTTCAAAATGACCTGCCTTATTGAGGCTCTTGACTAACATGTCATCCACGTAGACCTCCATGGTCTTCCCAGTCAAGGGTGCAAAAATCTTGTTTATTAGCCTTTAGTAAGTGATGCCTGCAGACTCCTCATCTTGGGTTGACATAAACCTAGAGTTTTTAGAACAGCCTTTCTCGGCTCGGTTGTCCATCATGGCTTCAATTTGTCTTGGTTCCTTGTTTCGAATTTGAGATTTCAATTCCATCCTTATTTCTTGCTTTTTCTTGATTCTTGGTCAAGGATTCAAGGTTGATTCCTCGATTTAAATTTCAAGAAATACAATCCTATGGGCTTCTTGCCTTTTAAACACCTGAGACGCGAGCTCTCTTGAACTTCTTCATCGTTGTTTAAGAATATTCTTATATCCCTTGATCTTAGGACTAGAATTCAAGGTTCTCTGTTGGTCTTCATCCTTGAATTCTCAATCCAGGTACTTCAAAAATATTGAAGAGTAGCTAGTCCTTAGCCTCCACAGCCTTGCATGGCTTTAATTGTCATGTGTGGCTTTTATCAACTTGTCTTTTATCCAGGGTAGTTCAAGGACTTAAACTCTTATTTGATTGTGTTGTAACCTAACTGTTGCCCAGTAATTAACAATTGTAGAAGGGGGGTTGAATACAATTGTATAAGATTTTCGACCTAAACAATAATAGTAATACAAGTATGAATAAATAATAGCGTTATTAACTCTGATATAAAACTGTTACAAACTCTCTCAAGAAATTCTGATGTCCTTGAGAGCTGCTAGGTTACAAGAATTCTCGTGTAGGCAATTACCATTAATTAAAACCTAAACTGTGTTCATATACAGTACACAGCTGCCCTATCAATTACAAGATATACCAAATCAATTACATACAACTCTCAGTACATATCTTAATTGATAGTTGCGTTCCTATAAATTAGGAACCGATATATCAATCTATCCTAAACTCATGGAGTAATAGATATCTTCTAATCTTCGAATCCTGATCAGTCTTGTAATCCTGATGTATCTTTGAATCCTGACGACCACCAATACTGATGATGTCACTTCATGCAATCATGATCAGCTCCTTAGGACAGATTCTGACATTACTTGAATCAATATTTCTAATAATCTCCCCCTATTTGTACTTTGTAAAATAAAGCACAAATTCCTTGATTCAATGATGTCAAAAACCATAAACAAAATGTTCTAGAAATCATCAGATTTGGTTTCAGAAATTCTTTGGTAGAAAAGATTCATCTTCAAGAACTTTGATAATAACTCTTCTTCTCTGCTTTCAAGAATTTGAATCAGTTTCTTCTTCAGACCTTTGAGTTCTTCATCTTCCTCATTGATCTGATAGACAACTGCTCTTAAACTTTGAATTGAGCTTCTTGGTAGAGATAAATCATCAAGCAATAGATATACAAGTTCCTCCCCATCAGGATTAAGAGACATTTGTTCCATACCAAAAGAAACTCCTTTAACAGCAGTGCCTCTTTGCATTTCAACTTCCTGACCTCTTGTATTTAATTATATGGGAGTATAGTTGCCATCATGTCTTGCTCCTCCATCCAAAAATCTCTGTCTGATAGTTCTGAGATTCATGCTTGACCAATTTTTGTAAACTTCAACCTCTTTAGTATGAATTCAGTTATCCTTGATCAGATAAAGAACATATTTCAGTTCTTTTGTAGATTTGTGTAACAGCTCCTGGATAGATAGTTTCTTAACACACTTGTCCTTCATGAAGTATAACAATTTCTGTACCTTTTTAGCCCTAGCATGACAATCAGCAATTATTCCAACAGCTTCAAGCTTCCATAGATGATCAGCAGTTAATACATCACCAATTTTATCAACTAAGAGATGTTGATCAAAACTGTTGATATTTACAAACTCAACTTCATCATGTCCAACACCAGCATAAGTATATGGAGCTCTTCCTTCAACTTCTGATTGTACCCTTGTCCACAATGGTGGTTTAGACTTTCTGAGACTTCTTTCCTTCTCTGCAACAACTTCATCAACTTCAGAATTATGAGAATCAACATAGGCAGTGTATACCTGGATTCTTAAATATGTCAGGAGATCAGTCTCTTCAGAATCAGAAATAACAGCTTTAGTAGTATCATGAACTTTAACTTGAACTGTATCAGGAGTAGTGATCTATAAATTCTTCTTTTCCTCTCCTTCAATAACTCTTTTCTTTCTTTGATATAGTTCTTCCACTTCAGATTTTTCATTAAAAACAACAGATGGAGTCACCTCAAGAGTAAATGGAGTTTTTCTCTTTGTAGAATCTTTAGATACTTTCTCTATTCTGATTCCACTAGACCTTGTCTGTCTAGAACCAGTTTGAGTAGGTTTCCTTCATCTACCTCTACCTCCTCTGCCTCTTCCTCGACCTGCAGCAGGAGTCTTTGTCTTCTTGCTAAAACTTTCTATAAGCTTTTTCTGTTTAATTAGAATTTCTTCTTTTGATAGAGTTGGAAATTCTTCTTCAGCTAACGCAGAAAGAGCTGACTTTGAATTCGCTAGCTCCACCCTTTTATCTTTATGAAACAAATGAAGAACTTCACCACACTCAGTATCAAGTTCACGAAAAATTTTAGCAGCATCTCCTCCTTCATCAATGTACACATCATCCTCAAGAATTGTTGGCAAAGATTGATCCCGTGGCAGAATTTGATCTTCTGTCAAAATTTGAGATTGTACAATTGTTTTTACAATTTTCACACCAGAACTAGAAACATGAGTTGACTGCATAGTTTGAGATCAAGACTGCACCCTCTTTGAAGTATTTCCTATTGCAGCATCAGAGGTTTCTTGAGACTTAGCACCACCATCATTTCTAGAATTATCATCATGCTTTCTTAATACTGGATCAGATGAGCATTTTGTTTTATCTTCCTTCTCCCCCTTTTTGACATCAGAATCAGTCAATAAAGATAAGATAAGGTGAAGGATTCTTCAATGTTATTAACTTTGGAGTAGGTCAAGGTATCAACCTTATGTTCCAAAGTATCCATCCATGTGTAAACTGCAGTGGTAAGAGTTCTGAGCTGAGTTGCAGTAGCATTGTCAGATTTAACAAAGTTGATTTCTTCCTGTAGGCCCTTAGTTAATATGGTTGTAACCTTCATATGAGTCTTAAGATCAGAGCTGGAAATTTGAGAGACTGCATGTTTAGCATGAACATGAGCCCAATCCATTCCAGTAGATGCTGTAGGTATATGACTATACATAAAATGACTAGATGAGCCATGTGTAGATCCCTTACTGATTAACATGGCTTGTTTCAGCTGTGCTGCTTCAACAGAATCATCAACATTATCATCATCACTGTCTGAACTATCCTCAGCATCAGTATCAGGAATAGAATCCTCCTTAGTCTCATCAGGAAGCATTACACCTTTTAATTTCAAATTAGCACTAGATGTAGCTGGTGTATCCTGATGACCTGCATTGAGAACAGAAATAGATCCCAAATCTCTATTTTCTTTTAAAATGATCTCATCATTACTCACTGCATCACCTAAGTTACGTTCAATAGTAACTGCTACCTCACTTGAAGTGTGTAACTTCTCACTCATTTCTACCACTCCTTTTGCCAGTACAGGAGACTGCCTCTCAACACTTGATAAGTGGATTTATATCCACTTGGATCGCTTCAATTCGACTTAAATTGATTGTCTTGGACTCAAATTTATTATAGTTTTGATGTGTTTTGATTAGTTGTGCAGATTTACAAGAATATGGATTATGGTTGATGCTTCTATTGTGTTTGGAGAATTAATTGATTAAAATTCGGATTTTCCGTGAAGGTTGCGCAGTCTACACTGTTTTGGCCATATCTGGAGTTCTATAAGTCCGTTTGAGGCCCGTAAGTTGTCCACGCGAAGCTTGGAAAATTTTCTACAACTTATGACAGGAGCCGCGCGTGCAAGCTGCGTGTGGTGGGCGCAATCTGCACGACAAGCAGACTGATGGGAGCAGAGAATTTAGTGTTTTGCCCTTTTCAAGTTCTAATTGTATTTTGGGCAGTTTTTGGTACCTAAATCGAATTCTAATTGTAATAGAAGGCAATTTCTTGCTGGGCAAGACTTGGAATGCCTATATAAACACATCCAACCCTTTGTAAATGAGACAATTAGAGAATTAGGAATTAGACAATTAGATATCTTGTACATAATATAGCTTAGATCTGCAAGGGAGAAAAGGAGAGAAGGATTCAACGCTCGTGACAAGCAACGGATCTAGATCTACTTCATCTTTTGTATCATAGATTTGTTTTCTCAACTCCTGTTTTATTAATATTATTACTTTCTTTCATATCTTGTCTTCTATCATGGTTTCAATAGATCCCATGATGACGAGCGGTTCAATTATGAACTAATCGTTGTCATGGGATTCTAACGGATTTACTTATGGAACTTAGTATCTTGATTACTTAAAGATCTTGGTGTGATGTATATTTGATATCCTCGTATGGTTATGCTTAATTGATAGATGCGTAGCTAACATCTAATCTGTTAATCTCTTGTGAAGTGAAAGTGGATCTTGAGATTTAGAACTTGCCATGCTAGCATAGGTTTATGATTGTTTATCAACATGATTCGTAGTATGAGATGAGAATACTTATATTGCCCTGTGTGATGTTTATGGATAACTTGCTCTTCAACCGTTATGTTTTCAAATTCTATAGACATATAGGGTCTAAGCATAATTGGTGTCTATTCATCTTCTATCTCTTTTGTGGATGTATGTTTAGTTTGGTATACGTATACTGAGAGGTAGCGTGTACTTGTTTCGTGTTGTCCGATCAGATATCAAAACCATTGCATATAGAGATTAAAGGCGTCAGATCTAAGCGAAGTATTTAATGAAGTTAGGATTCCATGTTTTCTCGCATATAAGTAGTTAGTATTTTTAGTTGGTTAATTTGTATCTTAGTTAATTATAGTTAGTAAAAATTTAATCTTGTTATTTGTCTTAGCAGTGAATAATAATCATACATTGTTGCATAGGTGCATCTACTGAATTGAAACCTAAGATCTCTGTGGGAACGAACTTGACTTATATCTGTATTACTTGTGACCACGTACGCTTGCGTGATTTAGTGCAAACAAGTTTTTGGCATCGCTGTCGGGGATCATCGGTGTTTTATTTTTGGTTTATGTGCTTGTCTATAGTGGTCGTTAGAGTTCACTGACTCGGATTTTTTTTTTCTTAACTATCTTGTTTAGCTCGTTGTGTTCAGGTACTTGAGTGTTTGAAGATGGCAGGCCAGGAGTTGCCATGGTGGGCATATTCGAGTACATCCATGCCTTATCAATGTGAGCGATGTTTTGGCGTTCATGATCCCTCACAATATTGTTACTACGAAGGAGTTGATCCATATGTCACTTATGAGGAACAACCATATTTTCAATACCATCCTCAACAGTACCGAAAAGATGTTCCAGATATGTCATATTTCTTTGGAAGTGAAGAGTTTCAACATCAGCAACCTACTCCTATTTTTTAGTCAGATGAGGTTGATGATTTGAAGGAGATTAGGAAGGAGATTAGGATGCTTGTAGAGAGTCATGAGAGGAATCTCAAATCTAAGGAGACACTAGTTGCTCAAGTTTTGAGTGTCTTGGAACAAGAGAAACAGCAATCCATACGAGAGGCAATTCCAGAAAATAACGATGACTTGGAGCAAGGTACTGCATGCATAATTGAAGAAGACAAATTCCAAGAGGAGGTGAGTGTTCACAAGCCATGAGAGAAATTTGATCAAGCTAGTGAGGTGGATGATTTGGAAAGGGCACAATTTGAGACAGACACTGATGAGCTGCACAAATTTCAAGAATTGGTATGTGGGTACTAAGAGGATGAAGAACATGGGAAAGATGCAGGTCTTCTACTTATCTCAGAGTTTAAAGATGGAGGGAGCGCATTAGAGCCAATGGAGGAAGTTCTCTTTGAGGAACCAAAGGCTTCAGAAACTTACATTTACCCTCCTCCATTATATTCAAGCGAAGCCCGCGAGTGTGTGTTGTTCTACAAATTGACAGATTTTGGGTCAACAGAAGAAGGCATTGAAACAGGACATATTTGTTATACGAATAGCCCAAGCGAGGAGAAGGGGCAGAAAGTGTGCCGCCGTGATGACGATGAAGTCTCGCGAAGAGAGGACCAGGCAAACTATTATCATCCTTAATAGAGGCTTGGAAGTAACGTCAAGCTATTGACGTTAAAGAAGCGCTTCGTGGGAGGCAACCCACGCATTAGTGTAGGAAGAAAAAAAAAAGTGTAGTGGAAAAAAAGTAGTAGTGTTGTGCAAAAAAAAAAAGTTGTAGTGTTGTGCAAAAAAAAAATGTCTGAAAAAAATAAATTGTTGGAAACACAGGACGTGACTGCGTTACTGAATTAGACGCAGCCAGCGCCCCTGTAACGCAGGCTGCGCTTGCGTTACTGTACTCAGCGCAGTCTGCGCAGGAGAAACGCAGCCTGCGCCTGCGTTATACCCCCCTTCCCAGTTTTTTTTCTTTTTCCCCGAAAATTCTTGTTTTTCCCTCCAAAATTCCCCCAAATTCTATCCTAACTCAAATTTCTTCAATTCTTAATTCCTATATCTATCCTACATCAAATCCTAACCTCTCCAAATCTCTCCTACACACTTAAATCTTTATTCATCTTATCCATAATCTTATATATATACCCACCTATACATACAAATCCAATTCCTTTTCTAATTCTTTAAATCTCTAAAAATTCAATTCTAAAGAGGAATTAATTGCAAGTTCATCCCTTTGATTCGTAATTGGTTTATCTCTTCTCTAATCTTATTTTTTTTACGAATTTGTGATCTTGTAAATTTTGGATTTTGTATTATTCTAGGAATTTGGGCTATTTTTGGTGCGATATTGCTTGGAGATTATTAGTGGAGCTTCTTGTGAGTTGGGTATTGCTACAGAAAGGGGATTTTTGCCGAACAAGTATGTTGAGTTGTGATGGGGGAGGATATGTGAAGCGCCTTGTAGGTATGTTTTCTGCTTTCCCTCGTATTTACTTCCATTCAATGCGGACATTGAATATTTTAAGTTTGGGGGTGGTTTGGGGGATTAGTAGTTGTTGTATTATGTGTTCATGTAGGATTTCATGCTTTGCATATTAGTAGTAGTAAATTATGCATATATGTTAATTATGTTTTTTTCATATAGGACATTCTGTTTTTTATTTTTCGTATACCATGTGAGTTCATATTAGTTGCATTTGCATAGCATGCATTTTTCATGATCCCTTAAGACGAGCTAATTCTGATTGGTAGGTAGGTGTCTTATTGAGTGTGGTAATGATGAGTAGAGGGTTGATTTATAGTTCTTATGAAATTGACTTGCATGTTTCAGAAACAAAACTAATTTCACAGTCTCATCGTTTGCTTTTGGGCTAGGTTGAGGTCATGCTTGTTTGGATGTTTTGAGATCTAATCACTTGTTTATATTTAGAATTTTCGTTATTCCCTTGATGGCGTAGGATCACTAAAGTCTAAGTTTGGGGAAAAACAGGGATTTCATGCTAGTTGTTGGCTAGGTGTCAAATGGCTAGTAGCCGGCTCATATTTATACGAGTAGTCTAGGGTTGGAATTGAGAATTCTCATTCCAGATTGCATAGAAAAAAAAAAGAGAAAAAAAAATAGAAAATAGAAAAAAGAAGTCAAAAGTTTCAATTGTTTATATGCAAAATTAACCAGGGTGAGCTCTTTAATACTCGAGCTATTAAGTTCGCGGGGACTTTGTGCCTAGTGACCTAAGGTTTTTATAGTCTGGGATCCACTAACCCAATGCTCGCTACATGGGTATTATTGTATAAGCCTTTCGGGGTCTCATCCATTGCACGGTTAAATAAGCATGATTGTATATATGTGTCGTAGTGGTAGTAATAAAGCATGAATTCCTGTCAAACTTGAATGAGGATAGAGGTGTTTCTAGGTTATGAAGTGTCTATAGTCTATTCTATTTATAAACCTGTGATTGTCTTGATGAAGAGCATGTATGATCTTTGACCTAGTTTTGGGAGTATTTCTGATGAGCGTTGCACACACGCACGTTTCTGTTCATGTATTGTTAGTATACGGGAACTTAGTCGAGCTCTATTTGGATTTAGTTGCATTCTTTGAGATATTTTCTTGCTAGTTGGTTTTGGTTAGTTTGAAGAGGATCGTTGCATTTTCATTCTAGTTGCATTCATGCATTGCATTGCATTAGGTTAATTGGATTTTGTGGGTACATTCGCTATAGGCCCTCACGAGACCTTACTCGTCCACTGATGCTGCCTACGGGTTTAAAGGGCTTGTTGCATATGCTAAATGCAACCGTGATCACCTACGGAAGTGGTACTAGTTAGTTAGTTAGTTGTAATTGTTTATGCTTGAGGACAAGCATCGGTTTATTTTTGGGGGTGTGATAAGTGGATTTATATCCACTTGGATCGCTTCAATTCGACTTAAATTGATTGTCTTGGACTCAAGTTTATTGTAGTTTTGATGTGTTTTGCTTAGTTGTGCAGATTTGCAAGAATATGGATTATGGTTGATGCTTCTATTGTGTTTGGAGAATTAATTGATTAAAATTCGGATTTTCCGGGAAGGTTGCGCAGTCTACACTGTTTTGGCCATATCAGGAGTTCTATAAGTCCGTTTGAGGCCCGTAAGCTGTCCACGCGAAGCTTGGAAGATTTTCTACAACTTAGGACAGGAGCCGCGCGCGCAAGCTACGTGTGGTGGGCGCAATCTGCGCGACAAGTAGACTGATGGGAGCAGAGAATTTACTGTTTTGCCCTTTTCAAGTTCTAATTGTATTTTGGGCAGTTTTTGGTACCTAAATCGAATTCTAATTGTAATAGAAGGCAATTTCTTGCTGGACAAGACTTGGAGTGCCTATATAAATACATCCAACCCTTTGTAAATGAGACAATTAGAGAATTAGGAATTAGACAATTAGATATCTTGTACATAATATAGCTTAGATCTGCAAGGGAGAAAAGGAGAGAAGGATTCAACGCTCGTGACAAGCAACAGATCTAGATCTAATTCATCTTTTGTATCATAGATTTGTTTTCTCAACTCTTGTTTTATTAATATTATTACTTTCTTTCATATCTTGTCTTCTATCATGGTTTCAATAGATCCCATGATGACGAGCGGTTCAATTATGAACTAATCGTTGTCATGGGATTCTAACGGATTTACTTATGGAACTTAGTATCTTGATTGCTTAAAGATCTGTGTGTGATATATATTTGATATCCTCTTATGGTTATGCTTAATTGATAGATGCGTAGCTAACATCTAATCTGTTAATCTCTTATGAAGTAAAAGTGGATCTTGAGATTTAGAACTTGCCATGCTAGCATAGGTTTATGATTGTCTATCAACATGATTCGTAGTATGAGATGAGAATACTTATATTGCCCTGTGTGATCTTTATGGATAACTTGCTCTTCAACCGTTATGTTTTCAAATTCTATAGACATATAGGGTCTAAGCATAATTGGTGTCTATTCATCTTTTATCTCTTTTGTGGATGTATGTTTAGTTTGGTATACGTATACTGAGAGGTAGCGTGTACTTGTTTCGTGTTGTCCGATCAGATATCAAAACCATTGCATATAAGTATTTAATGAAGTTAGGATTCCATGTTTTCTCGCATATAAGTAGTTAGTATTTTTAGTTGAATAATTTGTATCTTAGTTAATTATAGTTAGTAAAAATTTAATCTTGTTATTTGTCTTAGCAATGAATAATAATCATACATTGTTGCATAGGTGCATCTACTGAATTGAAACCTAAGATCTCTGTGGGAACGAACTTGACTTATATCTGTATTACTTGTGACCACGTATGCTTGCGTGATTTAGTGCAAACAACACTCTTTTTTTTTCTCTAAATGTTTACTCTCTTTCTCACTTGAAAGGTTCTAGCTCGACAAGTGCAAAGAAATAAGAGGTGGCTGAGAAGAGTTGACTGTAGTCATATAGATAGAGGTATCCCTTGTATCAGGTCTAACTACAATCATGCTATCAGTAGTAAAAAAAGTAGAAAGAGAAGTGTTACCTGATGAAGTAGAAATGGATTCCATTGGCCTTGATGAAAGTAGTTGCACCAGAATTGGTTGATCATCATTAAAAATAGCAGCAACACTATCATCAGGAATTAGGCTTTCATCAGGAACATGGCTTGCATTAGTATTTTCTACCAATGGTTCTTTTGTACCCTGAGGTTCCGAAGCTACTTTAACACTTTGAGTTAAAGGTTTTTGTGTGCTTACCTCAAATGCAGTTTCGTCATACACAACATCCATAGCTGCAATATGCTTCTCATGAGCTTCTCTATCAGCAATACTCTGAACTACATTCACCATTATAGATTATGGAACCCCTTGTGCATTGTTAGGAAATACCTTGGCTGATGAGATCATGCCTGCATCTTCACTTTGAGAAGATGGTTCTTGTGTGGCTGGATCGTCAGTAGCTGGTGAACTCCTTTGAAGTTCAGGTTCTTGTGGGCTTGATCCCTTCAGAGGTGATGTGATCCTCTGTTTCTTCTATCTTTGAAAGACCCTTGCTTCAGCTTGTCTCTTCACTTAAAGTGGTGTTGGTTCTAGACCAAGCTGAGCAGCAATAACATTTACCTTTTCCATAGACATCTCAATAATTCTGCTTTTTGGAGAAACAGGTGCTGGAGAATCAGAAATCACAACAGCTTTGACTGGTGAGTTGTCAGGAGTTGTAACATTAGGATTTGCAGAGGTATCGGGAATTGACGATTCATCAGGATTGGCAGAGACATCAGGAATAGTCACTGTATCATTAGTAAGATTCTGTATGTCCATAGGAATATGATACCTGCTTTTGTTGATTATCTTTCTTTTCTTCTTTGGCTTTTCAGAACTAGCCAAAGCTTCAGTAGCAATATCAGCAACTTCCTTTTGTTCATAATTAATTATATTGGCAAAGTATCATCACCATCAAAATCAGAATCCACCTGTACTTGCAAAAATTTTCTTTTCTCTCCTGTCTCTTTATATACTCCTGCTTCAATCAGAGACTCAGCAACCTTAGGTACAACTTTCTCCATAAACAGGACCCCTTGTTCACCTCATTTTAACTTCGTTTGAGTGAGGGTTGAAGTGGAGAAATCCTTTGATCCTGATTGTCTTCCAAACACATCAGATCTAGATGATTTCTTTAATTTTACAACTAATACCTTTTGGGAGACACCAGAGGTGGTTGACTGTTTGGATAAGTGTTTGGATTGAGTGTTTTGGTCAGGAACAAGATGTGTAGTGTCCTGTCTCATAGCACCATAACTAGGTCTAAGACCATCAGTAACTGATCCATAATGAGTAGGCATTCTCTTGGTCAAAAGAAGCCTGACCTCATCAGGAATGAAAGCATTGCCTTCAAAACCATTTGCCTTATCAGAATTTATTAGGTCTTGATATTGTTATCAGAAATTTTACAGATAGAAAAAATTGTATCATTTTCAAATTTAGCATTTGGACATAAGTGAGAGAATATCAATTGAAAGAATCTAAGAAAACAGACATAACCACATTTATATATTTTTCTATCACTTAATGCTTTCAGAATAAAAGACCCAAAATCAAAAGGAATATCAAGAATTAGAGAGTACCCAATTTTGACTGAGCCAGAAGGTTGTGCATCAAAGTTTGAAACTTTGTTCAGGAAGCATCTACTGATTGTGTCAAATAAGAAATTCCATTCTTTCTTAAGCTTGGTTCTGTACAGACTCACAAACTTCTTTGGCTCTCTACTGTATCCCAGACTCGTGGCAAACTCAAGAAGTGTAGAATCAAGAATATTACCAGGAGTCTTACCATTAAGAGATTTTAAGCGAAGAGCTTCTACCACAACTTCAGGAGTCATATGATATGTGACACCATTGTATTCAAATGTCATCTGGGTCTGTCCAGATATAGATCCTACCCCAAACACTGTAGTATTCAACAAACTTAAGATACCTTGGCAGGTTGGGTTAAAGCGTAGTTAATTGGGCTTGAGGATAAAAAGTCATGTATGATATGAAAATCATTAGGTAAATCCTGATGATTAAGAATAGTAACGAAGTTATTTTGGGAAAAAGTAATTAACTCCGTTAATCACTGTCTTACTGTTCATGAATGGTGAAGAATCCATTCTTACATAAAATGTGAGTGAATTGAGATTTTGAACTTTAGGATTTGTGTGCACAAAGAGAGAGAGAAGATGAAAAACTGATAATGTGAGAGTAATGTTCGATTTTGAAAATTGAGACTTGATTTAATGAAGACGTACTTCTATCTATCAGTCAAAAAGGAATTACACAAGAAATTTGGACTTCCTAAGCATGTTGCACTTCAATCACTTCATGCATATCTATTTGACAAGGATGTCATTGTTGAAGATGCTTCAGCTCAAGGTGAACAAGAGGAGGTAGTTGATAGAGGGAAGCAGTCAACAGAAGATACTATTGGACCAGTGGTGAATAGTGTAATAGATCAGATCACAGTCACTGCAACACAAGAACCATCTAGTCAGAGGTTGGATGACTCAGGAACTGTGATGGCTGATGCTGGAAGGTCTTCTTTGATGACTGAGATTGCAAGTGAGAAACCCTATGATATGGGAGGAATGACTTTGATTGATTTTACTGAAGATCGAACCAATATTGTTCTTTCAGAGTCTATCCACCTTGAGGGTGTATCTCAACAACCAACACTTAAAGATGGTGACATACTAGCTATGATGTCTAATGAAGTATTACTGAAGACATTAGAGTCTAGTGTAAAACCTAAAAGTGGTATACTGGAGCCTGTAGTTTCTGGAAAGAAAGTAGATGTTTGTAAAGGTTTAGAGACTATAGCAGCTCACTCCTTGGAGAAAACCTCAAGCCCCATGCCATATGAGGAACCCTCTCTCCATGTGAGTTTAGGTATAAAAACTTCTTCTAACCCCTATTTTTCTGTAGGTCATGAGAGCACTTATCCAAATTTGAGTGATACACTTGAAAAGATGGATATAGATCCACACACAGAGAGGCTGGCTCCTGACCAGGCAAAAGGAGAGGTAGAAAGAGTGTTGACTTTAGATAGTAAAAGTGAGAATGAGGGTATGGATGATCAACTCCATAGTGAGGGAGAGAAAATTAGGAAACCACCATCGTTTGATTTCTGAGATCAGGTTTTTCCTGAATCTTGGTCTGAAAATCATGGTATGGATGCTGGTACTTATTCTTTTATCAAGATGTATGAGAAGCATGACTTAGCACATCACAATGCAAAGCCAGAAGTTAAAGGTCAGAAACAGAAAGAAAGGCTTGCAGGGATCATTAACAGAAGAGGTGAAAGGCTAAGACAAACTTCTACTCAACCAGTACCAGAAGATATTCCTAATGATCCTATTATTCCTTTGTATGTACTTCCAATTTCAGCTAGAATTGAGACATCAACAGTATCTGATCAATCTAAGAAGGAGTCAGGATTTGTAGATGTTAGTACACAGAATACTGGTGAAGGACAGGATGATCATACTTCAGCTCCAGATCAGAGAGATGAAGATGTTTGTACTTCTACTCAAGTATTATTACTTGAATATCATTCTAAACAGGCAACTTCTTCTACAGTACTTGAAGATAAAGTTCTTTCTACATCTGAATCTGAAGATACTGAAAGGCATATGACACAGCCTATTTGTAGTTCGAGGACTCAACTCAACTTAAGCTTAGATTGTAATAAGTAAATAACTTCAACTGTCACAGGAATCTCAGAAAATACTATTTGTCAGAAGAAAAACCTTAAAGTCAATCTATAGTTTTGATGTTTTACACTGGAAGAAGCTCAGCTTGCTGATCAAGCCTCAGTATAGCATCAAAGAAGTGGATTTATTTCTAAGACAGAGATTTCTAGAGTGAAAGGTTCAGACAGAATATAGTGGAGTACAAGAAGGAGAAAGAGATGAGAAGAAATATAAATCACATTTCAATGTGAAAATTAAAGGATAGTCGTTGAAGTTAGTCGTTCATGAACTAGACCGTGCATGGAACGTCAACAGAATATTCAGTGGTATTCCTTTATTACTTTCAGTGATTCAGAAAAGAATTAAGACAATCCAAGGATATATAATTATTCTTCTTTAATTAATTTAAATCAAGTAATCAATTTAATTAATAAATTAATTCATCAAGAATTAATTCATTAATTAAATTAATTAAATCTGAATAATTATTTAAGTAAGTTTAAATTGAATTGATTATTTATTAATCTGTTTAATTTAAAACTGAAAAATGAACTAGCAAGACAATCTCTGATTGTCTTGCCGATTGTCTTGAAGTAGGAAATCAGTAAAGCAAGACAATCCCTGATTGTCTTGCCGATTGTCTTGGTGATCATTATACCCGACAGCTTTAAAAAAGGAGAATAAAAATCTGATTTGATTGTCTTGACGATTGTCTTGATAGTTCAAATCAGATTGTCTTGATAGTTCAAATCAGATTGTCTTGATAATGATCAAAAAGAAAAGTTTCAAACAGATTGATAATTATTGATAAAGCAAGACAAATATCTCAGAAATTGATTGTCTTGCCGATTGTCTTGATGGAGCCTGATTGTCTTACCGATTGTATTGCCTATTGTCTTGGCAGTACAAAATTGATTGTCTTGGAAGATCAGATTGTCTTACCGATTGTCTTGACAGTTCTAATTAAAGAAAAAGAGGCAGTAGACAATATAAGAAGAAACACAGGCGACACATATCAACACAGACTGAACATTACATTCAAAGAAAGCAATTTTCTCTCTTCTCTCTCATCAAGAACACAACTTGCAGGAGCTGGAAAAATTCATAGAAAATAAAGTTCATCTTATTTTTAATATCTGATCCGATAGAACTTGATTACTTGATACTCTTGTACTATTATCGAGTTTTTACTCCTAATCTATATCTTGATTTTTATTAACAAATCTAGAAAAATTCATGTCGAATTTTCCAATTTGTTTTTATTAACTAGATATAATTTCTGTACTGTATTTGTAACAAACCCCTCAAGTTAATATAATTTTATATTCAACTTGAATTTTGTTTCATTTAATTCCGCTCAAATTTGTCAAAATATAAATTAAATTTATCCGGACAAATTTCGATTAAACAGTACCGTTTGTATTCAACCCCCCTTCTACACACATATTGGACCTAACAATTTGCATCAGAGCTTTTTGATTGACGCACAAATCAAGATCCTATTTTATTCAATTAAAAATCTAGACCGAATTTTTAACTCTCTTAAAAATTTATCATGTCTTCAAAAGCTATTGTGAAAATCCCAATCTTTGATAAAGATAACTACGACATGTGGAAGAACAAAATGGAATTGTTTCTTGATGTGACAAATTCTAAATATTTGGATGTGTTGAAAAATGGACCTATGACTTTCAAGGTTCATGAATCTGAAGTTATTGTTAACAACGTTGTTGTTACTCCTGCCAGAACCTATGATAAGGATCCTGCTGATTATACTACTGATGAAAAGGAAAATGCTGGCTTGGATAAAATTTTTAGATTAATCTTAATAGATTCCCTAGATACGGTAATGTATAGTCATGTTATGAACTGCAAAACTGCTAAGAAAATGTGGGAGACTATTGAGACAATCAATGAAGGAACTGATGAAGTCAGGGAAAATAGACTTCAAATATTAACCTCTGAATATGAACACTCTAGGTCTGGTCCTAATGAAGGAATTCAAGAAGTGTTCGAAAGGTACAATAAAATCATAAACAACTTGCTAATCCATGGCAAGAACTATACTCAAAAAGAGATTAATATGAAGTTCCTACTGACCATGCCTACTCATTTGGAATATATGATAACTGCCATAAGAGAATCTAGGGATTTGGATAAAGTTCCTCTAGAGAGACTCTTTGGGATACTAAAAACTTATGAGTTGGAGCAAGTGCAACAGAAAGAGATTCATGGTAAAGGAAGGGTTCCAAGTTCATCTACAGCTCTAGTGATTGAGGTTCCTAAGGAAGTGAAGACTAAGGTTGTTCGATCTCACACTTCTGACAAGGAACAAGCTGAAGTAGAGCAAGGTCAGACTCCAGCCAATCAGGATGGTGGAGAATTTTATTCGTTGGAAGAATTGGATGAGCTTGAGGATGAATCCTTGGCACTCATGGTGAGACAGTTTGGCAATTTCAGATTCAGAAGAAATCCCAAGTTCAGGTTCAAGTCTAACAGCAGATTCCAAAGAGGAGGCTCTTCATCCTGTAGTAACAGAGGTGGTTATAAAACCGGGACTGTTGATAGAAGCAAAATTCGTTGTTATAATTGCAATGAACTTGGACATTTTGCCAAAGAATGTCATAAACCCAAGCAAGGCCAGAGGAGAGATTTTTCTTCTGAAAAGAAGAAGCCTGGAAAAGCATATGTTGCTGCTGGTAAAAGTTGGGATGATACAGATAGCGAAGATGTAAAATATGGAAATTTTACGTTGGTAGCAAATGCTGAGACATCCACTGTTTTCAGAACTCCGGTAAAACTTACTGATTCTGAATTGATTAGTAGTCTACGTGATTCTTTGAGTTGTGCACAAAGTGAAAATGCTAGAATAAATCAATTTAACAATAATTTTGAAAATGAAGTGTTAGAACTAAAAAAATTGATTGTTAATCAAGAACAACAAAAAGAGCAAATGGCACTACTTAGTTATAGGGATAAGTATTTAGTGGAAGTAGTGTCTAAACAACTTACTAGGATTGCTGAACTTGTGACACAAGTTAGGGCTTGCTACAATTCCGTTAAAGAATCTAAAGAGTACTTCAATAAACAAGCTGTAGAACGAACTGTAGGAATAGGGTTTGACTACAACGAGGCTGTTGGTTCCTTGGGCATAAATACTCCTAATCGTGTTAGTGCTAAAGAAAGGGGTATACCACATGTGCTCAAGAATGTTAAAGAACCTCTCTTTAGAAAGTCTGTTGCTGAACCTCCTAATATGATTTCTATAGAAATCGAGGAAGAGATAAAAAATGAGGACAGTGCTAATGGCATAGTCCTTGAAAATGAAAAAGCTATTGAGGAACCAGTTGAGGTTGTTGAGTCAAATAGTTCATCTGAAATTGAGTTAAGAAGTAACAAGTGGAAAAAGAAAAACAACATGTTTAACATACATACCATGCTTGTTATTGATACTTCTCATAAAGCATGTGGTGTTGTCAATTGTATGTCTTGTGCTTTTAATATCATGTCTGCTTAATTTAATGGTAATCATGCATATGCTGACAAGACTGCACCACGACAACATATGAACAGAAACAGAAATGCTAGTTCTAAGACTTCCAATCCTCCTCAGGTTAGGAGAGAGACATTTACACCTAAGCCTAAACAAAGTATTACTAAGGCTGTTCATAAGGTCAAATGTCCAGTCAATGAAACAAGTGTTATTTCTGCCAAACAAACATGGTTACCCAAGATGAAATCTAAAATTGTTAAATCTGTTTATAGGGTAAAATGTTTGTTCTCTAATGATGTTAAGATCAAAAATGTTGTTTTGCCTGACAAAGGCCAATTCTTCAAGTACGCAGGACCCAATCAGATTTTGGTTCCGAAGAAAGTTTAACCTACTTGTCATTGCAGGGTGTGGAACAGGTTGAACGGGTGACCTGGATCTTGGACAATGGATGTTCAAGGCATATGACTGGAGATAAAACGCTGTTGACAAATGTGGTTGAGAAAGCCGGCCCAGTTGTTACCTTTGGAGATAACAGCAAAGGTAAAATTGATGGATATGGAATATTAGAAGCTGGAAATGTTAACATTGATGATGTCTCGTGTGTGAAAGGACTTGAGCATAATTTGCTAAGTATTAGTCAATTCGGTGATACAGGATATGATGTTCACTTCAACAAGAAGAATTATCTGATTTCACACAAGAAAAATGAAAAGCCACAACTGAGTGGAGTTAGAAAAGGCAATCTATACGTAGCCAACATGAACTCTGGAAGCACTGAAGAAATCACTTGCTTCTATACTAAAGCATCTAATGATGAAAGCTGGTTATGGCACAAGAAACTCTTTCATCTCAATTTCAAAACAATGAATTCTCTAGTTAAAAGAGAATTGGTGAGAGATTTGCCTTCAATGGAATTTATACAGGAAAGACTATGTGATGCCTATCAAAAAGGTAAGTTTAAAAGGGCAACTCACAGGAGCACCGATACATCATCAATAACTGAACCTTTAAAATTACTTCATATGGATTTATTTGGTCCAGTTAATGTGATGTCAATGTCAAATAAAAGATATGCTCTTGTGATTGTTGATGACTTTTCAAAGTACACATGGGTCTTGTTCCTGAACTCGAAAGATGAAACTCCACAGTTGGTGATTGATCAAATCAAGTTGATAGAGCTAGATTCAAAGCATCCAGTGAGAGCTATCAGGTCAGACAATGGAACTGAATTCAAGAATGCAGTTCTAAATGAATTCAGCACTGAAAAGGGTATAACCAGACAGTACTCGGCTCCAAGAACTCCTCAGCAAAATGGAGTAGTTGAAAGGAAGAATAGAACCTCGATTGAAGCTGCACGTACCATGCTAAGTGAATCAAGACTTCCATTATACTTTTGGGCTGAAGCTATCAACACTGCTTGCTATACCCAGAATCGAACCCTTATCAACAAAGACTTGATGAAGACACCTTATGAAGCTATGACTGAAAAGAAACCAACACTCAAATACTTTCATGTATTTGGAACAAAATGCTTTGTACTTAAAGAAGGAGATGATCTAGGTGGAAAATTTGAAGCCAAAGCACATGAACCAATTTTTGTTGGGTATACAAGAAGAGCTTATAAGGTGTATGTGATTGATCAACAGAAGATGATGGAAAGTGTCAATGTTACATTTGATGACACTAAACTCCCCAGTATCCAAATAGAAGAACCATCTGAAAAGTTAATGTTTGATGACATAACAGACTTAGATTCAGATGATGACAAACAACCTGATGTTGTTGCTGATAAAAATCAAAATAATGATGATAATAATCACAGTGATGGTGGTGGAAACAATGATAATTTTCAAGACACCACTGACATTTTTATTATTCATCAAGTCATTCCGGCAACAACTCAGGGGGAGACAATGAAGGGTCAACAAGTCATACTCAACAACACAATACAGATCAAGGCGAATCATCAAGAACTAATCTACCCAGACAAACTGTTTGGAATAGAGCTCATCCTTTTGAGTTAATTATTGGTGATCCAGATGTTGGAGTAAAGACTAGAAGAGCTTATCAGAATAAATGCAATAATTTAGGGTTTCTATCTAAAATGGAACCTAAGAAAACTGAAGAAGCTCTTTTTGATCCTGGTTGGGTGATTGCTATGCAAGATGAAATCAATTAATTCAAACAACAAGAAGTATGGAAGCTGGTACCCAGACCTTCAAGTAGAACAGTGGTTGCACTAGATGGGTATTCAGAAAAAACTTGATGAAGATGGCATAGTCACAAGAAATAAAGGAAGACTGGTAGCAAAGGGTTATTCACAAGCTGAAGGCATTGATTATGATGAAACCTATGCTCCAGTGGCAAGACTCGAGGCCATTAGAATATTCTTGTCATTCGCAGCATTCTCAAACTTTAATGTTTATCAAATGGATGTAAAGAGTGCTTTTCTAAATGGTAAGCTGGATGAAGAGGTCTATGTAGAACAGCCCCCTGGCTTTGAAGATTCAGATCTTTTGGACTGTGTCTACTTCCTTTTCAAGGCTATTTATGGTCTCAAGCAAGCACCAAGAAAATGGTATGACACCCTGTCTGAATTTTTACTTGAAAATGGCTTTGATAGAGGTGTCATAGACAAAACTCTCTTCACTAAGAAACATAAAAATGATACAATACTAGTCCAAGTCTATGTGGACGATATAATATTTGGGTCTACTAATGATCTTCTGTGCAAGAAATTTGCTAAGCTAATGCAGGGTAAATTTGAAATGAGCATGATGGGAGAACTGAAATTCTTTCTTGGATTGCAAATAAGTCAAAGGACAGATGGAATATTTATCTGTCAATCCAAGTATATCAAAGAGCTCCTGAAGAAATATCAAATGGAGGACTCATCTTCAGCAAGACACCATCATCTACAGCTGTCAAGTTTGGAGCTTGTGAAAATTCTGCCAAGGTAGATGTCACAAGTTACAGAGGTATGATAGGCTCATTACTTTACCTTACTGCAAGTAGACCAGATATTATGTATGCTACATGCTTGTGTACAAGGTTCCAAGCGGATCCTAGAGATGTTCATCTCATTGCTGTAAAACGAATCTTAAGATATCTTAAGGGTACGCCTAATTTAGGTATCTGGTACCCTAAAGAATCTGGTTTTAATCTTGTTGGATACACAGATTCAGATTATGCAGGAAGTGTTGTAGATAGAAAAAGCACCTCTGGAAGTTGTGAATTCCTAGGTGGCAGGCTAATTTCCTGGTACAGCAAGAAACAACAAACAGTTTCCAACTCAACAGCTGAAGCTGGATACATAGCTGCTGGAAGCTGTTGTGCTCAAATCTTGTGGATTAGGAATCAGCTAAAGGACTATGGTTTTGTATTAACAAATATTCCAATTTTGTGTGATAATACAAGTGCCATAGCAATCTCCAACAATCCTGTGCAGCATACGAGGACCAAGCACATAGACATCAGGTATCATTTTATAAAAGAGCATGTCATGAATGGTACTGTGGAATTGTTATTTGTACCCACAGAAGGACAAACAGCAGATATTTTTACTAAGTCTCTTGACGAATCCACATTCACCAGAATTGTTGGTGAATTGGGTATGTTCAACAGTCCTAGTAATTAATCTTGTTAATATCTGAGGTTTGCTCTTTAATAATGTGCAAGTGATTTTGTTATTAATTTTTAATTTTAATCACTTGCATAATTATTTTATCAACTTATTTTATTCCTTGTGATTGCTAAAAATCTTTGTCAACATGTTTATAATAATTTCTTTATTACTTCTTGTGTTTTGAAATATTTTTGATATTTTAATGAATCATATTCTCTCTTTAAATAATTTTCTATTAGAAAGTTATTTTATTAGAAAATATTTAGATTCATTAATTTATTATAAATGTTCTTGTAAATATATTTAATATTTTATTAAATGTTTTGTAGTGTTTGTCCTTTTGTTATTTATATTTGTTGTCGTAAAAAGGTTAATCCATGTGTTTGCTAAATATTTATTTGTGGTAGTTTTAGTGATAAATAAAGTTGTATTGTAATTAGATTAATTCTGCACATAAATTTGTATTTTATTAATATAAAATTAGCAGATTATGTTTATTATTAATCAATTTTTGTTTTTCAGTTTTACCAATTTTGTTTTATATAAATATATATGTTAGTGTTTTTACCAGCGTCGATTGTCTTGTAAGTGTTTTTCGGGTATCAAGACAATCGCCAAGACAATCCACAGATTGTCTTGGCAGGTTATTTTGTAAATAAAAAAAATATTTTACGTTTTTTTAAAATTTATCAGTTAAACAAATGATTGTCTTGATAGTTTTTGAACTACCAAGACAATCGGCAAGACAATCAACCGATTGTCTTGTAGAGTTATTTCAGTACTTATACTTAAACAAAAAAAAACAGCATCAAGACAATCAAACACTCAGTTATCTCTCTCTCTCTCTCGTGTATTTACACAGAGCACACTGTCAAATATATACACGATACACACAACATATATCAAACCTCTGCTCAATTTTCTTCAACCAAACTGAAAACTAAGAACGGATTCAAGTAGATCGTTCGATTTCCTGTCTATTGAACCGAATATCAAAGGATTTGGTTAAGTTTTCGAAAATTCAGTTTTTTAAAAACTCAATCGGTTTTTCACTGATTTGAGAGTTTTAAATTTTATCTGTGAAATCTAAAAATAGATTGAGACTCCCAGTGATTAGGAGAACATCATACTAATTTTTGGGATTTTTCTGACAACTTTGAATTAATTCGAATTTTTAATTAATTTTAATTAATTATTAATTCTGAAAATTTTCAAATTGTATTAATTTTCCTAAAATTGGAGTGTGTTTTTGTGTTAAAATGGCTGATAATTTTGAGATAATGAAGCATAATTTGGTTGGATATTTTAATCCGAACGATTGTCCCCACGATGGATTTAAACCTTGGATACGTTTTCTAAATGATGATTCGATTATCCGAACTGCTATTTCGATGGAAGCCACAATTAAAATAGGACCACTAAGATTGATTTGCACAGAAGCTGTGGTGTCTGAAGATTTGATCTCATTTTCTTTTGACTTTGATGGAACACACCACATTGTGACTGAATCAACCCTTACTACTGTATTGGGCCTTCCGGTGGATAATTTTGATACTTTTTCAACCAGTGAACAACTGTATCAATTTTTCAGTGATATTAATTATCGTGGAGTAATTGATATGAACAATTTGAGCAAAAAGAACCTGGTTCAACAATGGGATGCATTTTTCGACACAATCTCCAAGGTATTTGCTAATACATCCAGAGGTAATTTTCATTTACTTACCTCTATGTTACAAACTATTGGTTATGCTGTTGCTAAAAACCGTAGAATCAATATTGGAAATTTACTTTGGAATATTATTGTTAGTAGAATTGTTAAGGCCAGAAGGGATTTTGATGAGGGTAATAAAGTCTTATGTTATTATCCTAGATTCTTAACTTTGATATTTAATCATCTTGTTCCTGTTGGTCAACAAGCAATTTTTAGGAATGACAATCCTATGGTATCAGGCAGGCAAACCAAGAAAATATTCACTAGCCTACACACACATAAAAATTTACCAAATGTGCCAGTGTATATTACACCATACTTGTCTACCTTCATAGATTTACCTGTCATTCCCTGACTTGTAAATGCACCTGAACCTGAACCTGAAAATGTACCTGTCCCTGAACCTCCACCTCAATTGGAACAATCCATTCCTTCAGGTACAACTACTGCATCAACGGAGCAAGTATTACATTCTATCTCTCAAACTGTTTCTAGAGCCCAAGTGGCTGATAGGACAGACCAAGAAGTTGTAGAACCACATCCTCTATCCCAGGTCTTAGAGCCAAACACTGTGTCTACTCAAATCTCTAAACATAAATCCAGAAGCAAGTTGTTAGCAAAAAGAGCTGATAGAAGAAGTGACAATTTGAGTGATCCCACAGCGCTGCCTCCACCAAAGAAGAGAAGAAACCTACTACTTGAGGCATCTGTTAGCCCATCCATTTCCTCCCAAAAGGAATTGGACATTGAAATGGCCGATGAACAGTTCCTAATTTCATCCTCTCAACAGGATGAAATTATTGAAATTCGCCAAAGGGCCGTGGCACCTTGTACATAGTCAAGCACACCTCTATTACTCACAATGGGGGAAAACATTACCTTAGAATCCGATGTTGTTAAGGACACTGAGCAAGGAGTGCACGATAGGATTATTATTAAGACAGTGCCTACCATTGTTACGGTAGAAGAGCCTTCACAGGCTTCAGAGGGAAATCTTGACTCTTTGCCATTTATAATAGATTCATCATCTCCCCTCCCAGGAGGAACATTCCTGGCTCCCTCAAGGGATTCTTCACTCGCAGATTTATCTGGAGAAAATGAAGGGCAACTTGGTCATCCTACCACTGAAGAAATTCAGTTATCAAATCCAAATGAATTAATAGAGATGACTGAGGATTGGGATTTGCGAACTCCCATTGCACCACCACTGACCTCTCTAGAAGAGGCTAGGGTAATTACTATTGCAAGTACAGCTCAAGGAAAGGAGCTAGTGTTGAGTGATGTGAGGACCACCATAAATTTGAGTGAAACACATGCACGAAAGGAGAGTGCATATCCTTGAGTGAACATCAGGTGAGTGCACACACTGACACAAACACTTTGTCTCTTATGGCTCAAATACAAGATCTGCAAAAGAAATTGATGGAAACTGAGGCTGAAAAACAATTTTTCAAAGCCCAAGTGGATGAACGGTCTTCTTCTTCCACCTCTGTCAATAATCAGCTCATGCTTATTCGTGATGATGTTCAGAACATAAAGACCACACTCACTCCAGCAATCAATACATTGATGCAATCTAACTCTCAGTCATCTACAGAAAGATCAGATATTCTAAATGCTATTGACAGACTCTCTAATAGGGTGGATGAACTTCAAGTGGAAATGCATGAAACTGCTCAATCATATTCAACAACCTTTGTGAAGCTTGAACAAAAATATGATTACATGTTTGAAGGACTTGACCATCTATACAACATTGTTAAACCTACTCATCATATCACACCAGAACAAAGAGAATATTTTGAAGATTATGATGGTGGTAATGGAGGGGGTAATGATGAAAATAGAGAGCTTGACAGACAAAGAAAATCTGTAGAGGATTCCTCAACTAAGGGGGAGAAGAAGTCTAGAGGAGCTGGAGGAAGTAAGTCTGGAGGTCAGTCAACTCAAGGGAGGCATAAGGAGAAGTCTGCAAAGGGAAAAGAAAAAGCTCATGATCAGGATGTATCAGATTTTGATTTTGATCTCAAGAATAGTAATTTTGAGGTACAACAATTAAATGACATTGAAGAAGATCTTTCAAACTGGCAAGATGATCCTGAATTTGAGAAGGAACTTCAAGAGGAGAAAGCTGATCATCAGATGAGACAAGCTAAGCTTGAGAAGACCAGACAGGTAGTGGATAAAAGATTGAAGCTAAAGCAAGCTGAAGATGCAGAGAAACAAAAGCTACATGCAATCAGTGTACAAGAAAGGAAAAGAGATATTCAGTTGAAGATTGGTCCAAAGTGAGAGAAAGCAAGAGTAATTTTTGATTCTATTCAAAAAACTACTAATGATGATGAACGTTTTCTCAAACTACTTCAACAATTTCAAGAGACCAATCCAAATTACTTGCAATATATGGATGCATTGATGCTGGAAATCTCGAGGATAGTAGCTGGGTTTGACAAATGTGTAGATCAGCTGATAATTCAGATTGATTCTCGTACAATGGGTTCTCTCTATGTGTCACTTCAAACCTTTCAACAGAGAACCTTGATTGAACTATGGATTATGTCTCTAAAGGTAAAAAGGTTTTCTGAACTGAATATTTTACTTCACGAAAGACTTTTAGAGTTTGCTCAAAGGAATACTCCACAAGTTATTCAAACTCCACATCATGTTAAGTTTCTCAAGGGTAATACACTACATTCTTGCTTCCTTGATTCTAAGTCGATGAAATTATATTCTGCATCTCATCTGGCCTGGTTAGAACATATGCTAAGGACTACAGGATTCGAAGATAAAGAAAGTGTCTTTGTTGCTAACATTATCCGATCATATGCTTTAGCTGGCTTTGAAAAGAAATATTACATTCTTCGGAATCGGCTATGGGGCAACCTTGGACTTTTGCCTAAGAAACCTAAAGGCCTTGTGTCAGATTATGAACGTGTACTTGACAAAGATTTGATCAAAACCTTGGATGATTAAGAACGATTTGACACAGAGATGATCAGAATATTTGAAGAACAAGAAGATTAAGTTGAATCTTGAGAGATAAGGAAGGAAGATACTTCTAAGTGAAGACCAGCTCTACATGTGATATCTTTAGGGCTTAGATAGGACAAAATAGGAAAATTGTATTATATGCTCAGTCTAGAGGACCATCTATCTTGTATTTATCTTTTATGATTGAATCTGGACAATGTTAAATATAAACCAGAACCTTTCTTTTATTTACTTTGTATTTAAAGTTCTATCTTTTACTAAGTTAAGTTGAGTTAGTTGAGTAATCCTCTAGGTATTTGCTTGTTATTTTCTAACAAACAAATAGGGGGAGATTGAAAGGCATATGACACAGCCTATTTGTAGTTCGAGGACTCAACTCAACTTAAGCTTAGATTGTAATAAGTAAATAACTTCAACTGTCACAGGAATCTCAGAAGATACTATCTGTCAGAAGAAAAACCGTAAAGTCAATCTATAGTTTTGATGTCTTACACTGGAAGAAGCTCAGCTTGCTGATTAAGCCTCAGTATAGCATCAAAGAAGTGGATTTATTTCTAAGATAGAGATTTCTAGAGTGACAGGTTCAGACAGAATACAGTGGAGTACAAGAAGGAGAAAGAGATGAGAAGAAATATGAATCACATTTTAATGTGAAAATTAAAGGACAGTCATTGAAGTTAGTCATTCATGAACCAGACCGTGCATGGAACGTCAACAGAATATTCGGTGGTATTCCTTTATTGCTTTTAGTGATTCAAAAAAGAATTAAGACAATCCAAGGATATATAATTACTCATCTTTAATTAATTTAAATCAAGTAGTCAATTTAATTAATAAATTAATTCATCAAGAATTAATTCATTAATTAAATTAATTAAATCTGAATAATTATTTAAGTAAGTTTAAATTGAAATGATTATTTATTAATCAGTTTAATTTAAAACTGAAAAATGAACTAGCAAGACAATCTCTGATTGTCTTGCCGATTGTCTTGAAGTAGGAAATCAGTAAAGCAAGACAATTCCTGATTGTCTTGCCGATTGTCTTGGTGATCATTATACCCGACAGCTTTAAAAAAGGAGATTAAAAATCTAATTTGATTGTCTTGACGATTGTCTTGATAGTTCAAATCAGATTGTCTTGATAATGATCAAAAAGAAAAGTTTTCGATAGATTGATAATTATTGATAAAGCAAGATAAATATCTCAGAAATTGATTGTCATGCCGATTGTCTTGATGGAGCCTGATTGTCTTGCCGATTGTATTGCCTATTGTCTTGGCAGTACAAAATTGATTGTCTTGGAAGATCAGATTGTCTTACCGATTGTCTCGACAGTTCTAATTAAAGAAAAAGAGGCAGTAGACAATATTAGAAGAAACATAGGCGACACATATCAACACAGACTGAACATTACATTCAAAGAAAGCAATTTTCCCTCTTCTCTCTCATCCAGAACACAACCTACAGGAGCAGGAAAAATTCATAGAAAATCAAGTTCATCTTATTTTTAATATCTGATCCGATAGAACTTGATTACTTGATACTCTTGTACTATTAGTGAGTTTTTACTCCTAATCTATATCTTGATTTTTATTAAAAAATCTAGAAAAATTCATGTCAAATTTTCTAATTTGTTTTTATTAACTACATATAATTTCTGTACTGTATTTGTAACAAACCCCTCAAGTTAATATAATTTTATATTCAACTTGAATTTTGTTTCATTTAATTTCGCTCAAATTTATTAAAATATAAATTAAATTTATCCAGACAAAATTTTATTAAACAGTACCATTTGTATTCAACCCCCTCTTCTACAAACATATTGGACCTAACAGATACAACAAGCACTTCCAACATTGAAGTCAATTCTGAAATTTTACGAAACATTCAGAAATCTCAAAGTGATATTCAATCGAGACTTCAAATTCTTGAACATAACCAAGTCACTATCATGGAAAATCAAGCAGTTCTGATGAATCTCATTTGTTCTGTTACTGCATCTCTTGGAATTAATGTTGCTGATGTCAAAAAGGGGGAGATAAAGACAATTTAGAAACAACAACAACAGACTGGGAACAGAACCAAGGGTGACAGAGATGGTAAATTTTATCATGGAAGTGGTAAAGGAAAAGAAGCATAAAATAGTTGAAATCTTTCTTCTAAGTACTATATACATGTAACTACATCTGAAGAAGGAGGTACTTAACTTCATGATCTTAAATTCATAAATTCTATTCTGGTTGTATTTTTATATGTTTTGACATCCACAACTTAGATTTATGCTTCACATTCTAAAGCATAAATAGGGGGAGATTGTTAGGAATAATTCATGAGTTGTGATGTTAAGAATAGAAATTTGCTAATACTTCTTGTATATCCTGATCTTATAAAGGATTTAGCACTTTGTATAGGATATATGTGTTAGATAGTAATCTGTGGAGGTTAGTCAGGAACTGTGCGTCAGAGACTACATTTCAGGAACTAAGAGCAGATCCTGATACAGCAAGTCAGATCCTGATCAAATACTGATGGGATGATCAGATCCCGATGCAATGGGAAATCCTGATATCAGTTGTGTTACTGATGATGTCATTATGGATGCTACAGAAACTGGCAAGTGCTATAAAACAGGATCATTGTTTTGAAAAACAAGCAAGAAGATATCGTGAAGGAAACGAATTCTCTATTGATGGAAACTATCAACTGGACGGCAGAACATTGTCATAGATAGATTATAATTCTGTTATTAGTTGATAGGTAGCATTATAAATACTCTCTCAATATCATTGTAAAAAGAGCGAATTGAGAAATATAGAGTGCATATCGTGTGAAGCTCTGTATAAGGTTTGTATTCGAGAGTTCGAAACAAACAGAGAGAGAGATTTGTATTGTCAGCAGCTGCTAAAGGTATTGTACTCCTTTGGTAGAGTTTGTATTTGATTTATTTAATATAAACAAAGTTTGATTCATTCGTTTGTTCTTGTTCATCTAATCAAGCAAAAATCAGACACGATTATATAACTTGTATTCAACCCTCCCATCTACAAGTTATTCGAGTTAACACGAGCCATCTGGTCTAGCTGTTGTTGTGATATAATAATAAAGCAAGGGTGAGCAATACCCCACCAACAATAATGTATAACTGAACGATAATATATAACAGTTCAAAAGTTTCTTTCAAACCATATGCCATGCATTTACGGAAATGATGCCAGTATAATATGAACGATGAAGTTACAAGGTAACTCAAAATATAAATATAGGTGGGGATATCTGCTATGTCGAAGATAAGCAAGATATTATCATTTATCATAGAAGAGGAACTTACAGGAAAATATTGCAATTCCAATTATAAATACTTTCCAATACTGCCAACAATGATAATGTTGCAGACAATAAATGAATTTAAATGATGAACTTTTGCTGGAGTATTCACCGCGCCCACTGTTCCAATCCTTACGATGATCAGTCGCAGATTGTACAGCTCAATTTAGATTTACTACCGGTAGAAGGAAGAGCTGACGGATTTACTTGTCTACCGCCCTGTTAGATCTCCTCATCCAACGGTTATGCTAATTGGGATGGACCGACGCCACTCGGCCTCTTACACGACTCCAAGTTCGAAAAGAAGTTCTTGACTCTGTACGTAAAGTTCGTCCCCCTTTCCCCAAGTATGATACTTGTTGATAAGACTCCACAAAGTAGTCGTATCTAGTTGGAAAGGAAAATTCAACATCATATCTCTCAAGCTGCTGCTTGTTAGAGGATACCATCTTGTTCTAATAAACTTACCCCTCGAATGATGAGAAGGTTACTCAAAGATTCAATTGATAAACAGCAACCAAGTTGCGAGTGAAACGAATAGATTTACAAGATTTATGACCGGGAAGTCAACAAGATAAATAACATTGCTCAAGTAGGTTCCCCTATAATATGGAAGTTTGAGCGAGCATTTAAATCCTTTTAAGATAGATTTAAATGAAAAATAAAGAGTTTGGAACCTTTCCTTGATAAAATAGTCGTAAAAAGACTCCGAATAATATAAATCATTTTAAAAAGAATTTAAAAGAATAAAATAAATATTCCAAAAATATTTATTAACTCAATAATAGTTACGGAATATTATTAAATCATAATATTGCTCGTAAGTAATTCTCGAATGAATATATAGAATTATTTACTAAATAAATTCCTCCTTAAATGAATATTCAAAATAATATTCATTAAATAATTAAACTCCAATAAATATTTAAAATAATATTTAATAAATAAGTCAAACCTTAAATGAATATTTGAAAATAATATTCATTTAGTAAATAATCTTCTAAATTAATAGCCAAATAATATTCATTTAGTAATCAAAACTTTAAAGGAATATTTGAAATAATATCCCTTAAGTAAATAGAACTTCCAATGAATATATTAAAATAATATTCATCAAGTACATAAAACGTTAAATGAATATTCTAAAGTAATATTCATTTAATAAATAAAATTCCCATGAATATCAAAGTAATTATTCATTAAATAATCAAACTCTAAGTGAATATTCAAAAATAATATTCACTTAATATTTCTCGGCTAAGATAATACTCAAATAACATTCTTCGAAAGATTTTCAAGTAATTGATACTTTATGGAAATATAAATAATGTTTAATAATAACATTCCTCAAGATAAATAGTAATCTGCCGTTGGAATCCCTCCGGGTTTCCATGACTATCTATATCTCAAAATACCGACTCCCGGTCTATGTTTAAGAATGAATATCATATGCCCTTCGCTAAGGATCTTACCAAAACAATCCGGCTTATAACTGATAATTCATATCTAGTCTATAAGCTAATATCAATTCAGGGAACAGGTATCATAATATAATTTGACAATAGGCATGCATGCTATGGCATATGTAAAACGGCAATCACATATATATTATCACAACAACAGGTTCAAAGTTTTGAACACTTGCCTGGTAATCGGGTGTGGGTAGAGATAGCGTGTCCTGGGTCTGCTCGATGATCTATAAACAATCAGAACATTCGAGATTAACCACTTACCACCTTTTTAAAAGGTTAAGTATCAACTTAAGTCGAAACATGTTTTCGAATTAACTCGTTATACACCTTTTAGTGTAACTCTTTTTATTACCGATACGATCCGACATTTGTTCATTATTACGACATGTCGTCATACCCACACTCGGTATATACTTAAGTCGTATAAGTTCTAAAGTTGATCGATTACGAACCGAGATTATACTTCGAGTTTTATCGTTCGTTTTCTAAGTGTTTTACCAAAGTTATAACCAAGCGAGTTTTTAGGGGTTCATTCGCGTTTAACTTCGATTCAAACATTTTTATAAAATCGGAAAACGATCCGTTTGACATGTGGTTTTCTTTCATACCTTCCTTATAACCCCTAGTATTTATTAAACAAGATTCGCCACTGATTAACATGTTTTACGAGGGTTCAATTGAAGTTACGAACTTTTACTTACGGTTTCAAACCAATTTTAGTAATTTGACCATAACTCCTAAACCGTAAGTCGGAAGGTTTTGATTCTTTCTCCAAAACGATCTATAACTCGAGATCTATGAGGACATGTCATGTTCATAACCAGTTCAGACAATTCACCCTACTGTGATGCACTTATTATTTATGGTTATCGAAAATCGGGCATTACGACGGCTATAACTCGAACGATCCAAATTCGTACATGCCTCAAGCACATCATCAAAGCAACTCATGGATTAACAACTTCATTTACTACTGTCAAGAGGCTCTAAGGCCAGTGGTAAGGTCTCATGACCACCACACAAAATAAACATAACAAATCAAGTCTTAAAAAGCTATTAACACAATAATCAAGAACTCATCTTGCAACCCACTTAGGACCTCATCAAAACTTCATAAAACTAAAAGCAAGATCTAGGGTTTAGGTGAGACATACCTTCCTTGGAGTATGTACTAGCCTTATAAAATCTTGTATAGCCCTTAGAACACCTTAAACAAGCTTGGATCATCCAAAGAAACAATAAAACTAAAGTAAGTTCTTAAAAATTACTTTTCATCAGTTCAAAGATCTGCAACAACGAGGCCCTTACCATGCTTTCCTGGATGAGGTTCCTAAAGGAGAGTTGTAGAGCATCTAACCATCTTTCCAACAAGCTAAAGAACACCAAATTTCATTGAGAAACGAAGGAGATATGGCCGTTTGAAAATCAGTCCAGAAACTGTCAAGCATCCCGACAGTTTGCTTCTTCAACTTGGGAAGGTGATTTGACTAGGCTATACTACTTGGATTGCTATGAAATTTGGATCGAATATTGCCCTTTGAGTGGAGAGGCTTTGGTTAAAATTTGGTGATTTTATCATGGATAGAAATGGAGATATGAATTTTCTTCTTTGAGGTGTCCTTGCTGGGCGGTTTGAGAGAGTTTTTGTTTTGCTTGCTTTTCTCTTGCTTGGCTTGTGTGAGAATGAATTATTGTGATGTCTTGGATAATATCTTTCATAAAGCTACTTTAATAAAGTAGTGTGGTCATCCATGATGCAATTCAAGTGGACAAGTGTTGATTTTGTGTGGTTGGATGATAACAAGAAGCTAAGTACTTGGTTTGTTGCTAAGTATGCTAGTTGCTCATGTAACTACTTCGTTACTTGCTCTTATCCACAAGCACATGCATGTATCTTGGATCCCTGCTTATTTTTTGTCCGGTTATTGCTCCATTTGATTGATCGTTCGTAGGAATATCTCGAGGATTTCTAGTTAGGGTTTTACCGAAAACCTTCTTAATATTCGTACTATCATTCTCAATTCTCTTTAGTAATTCTTGAACCTATATTCCTTAAATCCCTTCAATAATTCCTTAAGTCTTTCAGTGTCCAGGTAAATCTTGGAGAAAATAAAAGTGCGGTTTTTCAGAATCCGACAGCTTTTACATACACTTATTTCCCCCCTGGATCACTAATACGAACTCGGAAACCCGTTCCGAATACTTCTATATAGTGTCGTCTCATAATATTCTTACTTCCACCAAAACACTATTCATTATTTATTCTTCCTTTATTCCCTATATTTATGACAATGTCCTTGTTCTTTCTCGGGCATTCCTTAACCCTTTCACGGAACCACTGGACTAATCGTTATTGATATAGATGACATGAGAATATTCTCCTGCTTGGAATTGCCATAACTTATTCCCCTAGGAGATAGATTATTCTTATCTAAAGTGTCAACCAATAGTATTCGTCATGGCATAAAAACATTTGATTCCAAATCTATTCCTTTCATTCATTATCTCAATCGTTACATCGTTGTCGTAATCACTATTCACCAATACCTCAGTTCATAATAAAAGTTTTAATTATATCCAAAATTTGGGGTTCTTACAGTCTCCCCTCCTTAAAAGGATTCCGTCCTGGAATCAGGTAGCACTACGCCATATATGGGCTATCAGAACATCTTTTTTATGGATGTTGCTAGAATATGTTACCTTAGCATGTTACTTTGGACCTACTATAACATTTTGTTTTTTGTGTTACCTTAGCCACAAACAAGATGTTACTTTAGCTTTAAAGTGTCGTTTGTTAGCAACATACATGATATGTTACCTTAGATCATTAATAAACTCAAATTTTAATTTTTTTAACCGAAAAATTGTTTAATTATTCAAAAATCACATTTACCTTTAAAATATTTCATTTTTAAAAAAATTATGAGTTTACTAATCGAATGAGATTTTTTAATATCAAGTTATTTAATTGTTATTATTTTTTAAGTTCTATTTATTTATTAAATGTAAATGAATATTTTTAAAAACAAAATCAAACAAACAACACAATAATTATAAAATGCACGGTTCCCAGTGAAATGTTTTAGCGGTCGATTATCCCGCCTGTCTCTATTTACACTTAAACAAAATCTCATTCACTCTCTCGCCCCCTCTCTCTCTCTCTCTCTCTCTCTCTCTCGTAAACCTCTCTTTCCCTCTCAATCTTCTCTAAATTAATAAGTTATACAAATTATGCTGGTCAATTGAATATACCTCTCGGTTTGAGGCTTCAAATTGGGACTTCTTCAATTTAGGGCTTTTTCAGTTAGGGATTCTCTATTTTGAGTTTAATTGATTCAATTTTTGCACTTAAACTTCAACTAATTGATGTTTACTTTCAATTTCAGGCCTTCTCCAGTTTGGACTTTCGATTTGGGGCTTCGATTCTTAAGTATTACCCCCTTTCTATCCTTTCAATTGGTAGTTTTCTCTCCCTCGTCCATCTCTTTCTCGCAGCGCAGGTACCCCACCCCCACCCCCTCCCCCTTCTAATTTAATTTTCTAATTAGGCTTTCCAGTTACATATATGTTATCATTATTATTATTTAAATATAATCTCGTTTAATTTGTTTTTTTTATTACGATTTGTTATATTTAATCTCTGATTTTCATCTCATTATGGCGACCCGTAAGTTTTAATTTAATTTGTTCATGATATTGTGTGTCTATATATATAGTTAATGGATTTTGAGTGATTTTACAACCTCAAGGTGAGGCAGTTGTCAGTATGTGTATGTCAGGTTAGGTTATTATTTATGATATATGAACTTGTGAATGTTTCGTTATGTAGTGTGTTCGAGTCTGAGTTGGCTGGTGTGATTCCGGTTAAAACATCTATTGGTGGGACTGGAATTATTGGAAGGCTTTGTGCTGGTGAGGGATATGAGTGTTATTTTTGTCTGATATTTAAAATATTTTCTCTTATTTACCTTTTTGTTTGAGTTTAAGTTCTCTGAGTTATGGTTACTTATACGCTTGTTTCTGTGTATCTTTACTAGAAATATACTTGATAGGTTCACGCGTATTACTTATGATTTGTTTGTTTTGTAATTTTAAGTTGCACAAGAGTATATAATATGGGATCGGTAATTTTAAGGATTTTGTTTTGTAGGTAAAGGTTATTTCAAACGAGGACAAATTTACCCAAACGCAGTGGGATGCAGATGATTTTAAGAGGAAGTTTACAGAGTTGGAGCTAAATTTGAAGTCAGAACAGGTCTAATTTCTTTTAAGACACATAATCTATTGTCAGATGGTTGGGAATGATAGTATCAATGAGAGCGTTTTTGGGGAAACAGCTGCTGGGATTTCAGTTAAAGAAATACGTCGTCGAGATCCGTATGATTACCGTCTTGTCCTTGTTACTACATTATATTACTTTTGAGTACTTATCTTGTCCAGCCCACTAATAGTCGATATAATATGCAATTTCATGTTAGATCTTTCTCTTTGCCAGAATTTAGGGATGAGGTTCAAGAAGTTGTCAGGCCATTGCTCAGTGCTTACTATAAAGTAAGTCTGACGTTCTTATTAGAAGTTGGAAAGATATTCACATTCTGTCAATTTGTAGTCTTGAGTATAATTATGTAGTATTTGTTTTATCTAAAGTGGATAGCTGCAGCATTTTTAACAATTATAAGGGACTTCTGCCCCTTTATTTTATTATATCTCGTGATATATCTGAAGAAGTACATGTCTGGACATGTGTTTATCATACTCATAACGTACTTTACTTTACAGGGAGACGGTAAATTTTTGAAGAAGTATTGTATCCCTGTTGTAATTGAGCGGTGTAATGCAGAACATAAGGCTTATGCAAGCCAAAATATTGTAATTGATAACAAGGTAAGATTATCCAAGTCTAGATGGTTGCTCTTGCTTCGGATATTGTGTTCTTTTTATGTGGTCAGATTGTACTTGGTAAATTATTGAGCAGTCTGTTTTTATTATGGTCAGATCTTTTGGGTTTTTGTATCTGAACAGCGTATATCATTTTTAATTAAATTAGCTGAATATACACACGTCAAATGTCTATGATGTCATTTTTTATTATTAATAAAGCATGATGTGTATTGCTTTCATACCTATTATGAACCCATGGCTTGTGCAAACAGGGAACATTATAAGCATATGGTCTCTATCTGATTTGGTGTCCAGTATCTAATCATTTAATCACCAATTTATTACCTTAGTAATTTTGTCAGCATGTTAATATACCTTAACTTTTCACTATGTTTTGAGAATGTACCAAGACCTTCCTATACCATTTTCCTACCCCGATTCTACATGTGTCCGATGTTGATGTAAGAGAAACCAAAATGATGGGAGAAACTCCTGTGATAATTGTTCAGGTAGGAACTTCTTTGATCTTAAGCTTTTGATATTTCCATTTTAGCCAAAATTAATTATTGGCTCCGTTGCTCATCTTGTCTCAGTTTCAAACACAAGAGGTGTACTGCATATATTAGCAAAAAAGAGGTGTACTGCATACGTGACAAAGTTGGATAAGTAGCGGAAGGAGGTCAGGTAATGCTTAGGGCCTAGTGTGAGTACTTTTTGGAAATTATGTATGACTCACTGTACAAGCTTAAAGTTTAACTATCTAAAGCAACTTGTAAGGCGTCAATTAGGTTGTTGATTTGATAACTTAATATATTTGCTCTTGGGAAAAAAAAGTTGTACATCATTTCCTTGATATCGATGTTATCCATACAAGTATATTCATGATTATGAAAAGACACAACTATGTCACAATCTGTAAAAGACACAACTATGTCATACAACAAAAGATAAGAAAATTAAAGTATATTTATGAATTGTCTGGATAAACCGGTGAAGTTTAAAAGTAAATTTTTAATGATACACGTTTCTTCTATTTTTTGATGTTAAAATGCAAACATATTATTACGCTAAAGTTAGAGCTTTAGATGTAGGACTAATTTCATTTTATTTTTGTTCTTGCAGTATTCAAGACAAGCACAAACCAACTAAAGCCTGAATTCCAAGCATAAGGGAATGACTCCAGCAGTTGGAAAATATCAAGAGAGAAAAAATGGCCGCCAATACTCCGTGCCTTCTACTATACGACGAAATTATGATATTTTTTGAGTAACTTTGGCTACTATTAAGTATGGATGTTAACTAGTTGGTTCTAATTAAGTTTGTGAATTATTAGTATATTCACTGTGTAGTAGTGAATTGGTTTAGAATGTTTGGTGCGTGTTTGGGAGTTGGTTTAGTATGTTTGGATTATGGTTGTAATTTTTGGAATGGTGTATCGAAATGAAAAGGTTATTTAGGGATGCATAATATGTATGTGCAATTTCTTTCAATTTTTTGTGGAAAATATTTTACATTAGTTAATGGAAATGTTGCTATATAAAAGCTAATGAAAATCAATGTGGGTCCTACTGTGGGTCCCACTATTTTTAAAAAAAATCCTGGTCTCTAAGGTAACATATATATTAAGTTATGGTAGATCTCACTTTTGTTGCTATAGCAAGCTACGGTAACATAAAATTGCATGTTACCTTAGAGATCAAAAGTGTTACTTTAGACATCTAAGGCAACATGCTGAGAGCTATCACCAGAAAAATGTTACCTTAGCTACTTTCTGGGCCTAAGGTAACATATAATGTACCTGCTGTAACATTTTTTTTGTGTTACCGTAGGCTGTTTATGGTGTAGTGTAGGAAGCAAAGAGTCGTTTGTCTGTCGTTTCACCTTTCAGCTTCCGGGTCAATTCTTAGTCGTTTTGCCCTTTCTCAGTACATCTACTGGTGCTACAATACGTACTTTATCCCCTTTTTTCCCATCAATTTTGCTACTTTTTGTACAACACATTATTCGGGTTATGCTCTTACTCAGTCTTATCCTTATTGTTCTTATTGATATCCGCAGTGGCTTTGGTATCACTATCGCCCTGCGAATTCGGAGGTAACCTCGCTCGCACTGTGCATTTCCTGATCGATTTAATCTTCGCAATCTCGATCAATATAGAGAACTGGAAAGATTTATTGAGAGATCACTATTATCAATGAACATTTGTTATATTTCATAGTTAGTACAGAAGGGGGCCAGCCTTTAGTATTTGACAAGCAATTAAACAAGTTATGGTATTCCACTTAAACTTCTATCACATAGACAGGTAGTCACGTAGCAGTACCTCCCCTCCTTAAAGGGTTGTTCTTCTCAATTCAAAAGGTAGATGAACAAGGGAGAAGAAAAGAAAAGAATTTCAAAGAATTATAGAAAGTTTTCATGATTGCAAAATATCATACTTAGAATTTACCTCTGAATTATAGAGGTTTATCATAGAAGAAAAATAATCACAAATGTATCAAATACTATGTTATCATAACCTCTCGTGTCAACATATCCTCGCTGCTCTATCCACCATTCTATGGACAAAAACTCTTGTTCAATCTTAGCGATACTCACATTCTGGAAATCCTTCAACCTTTCAGGTTAAATCTTAGATTTCTCACTTGATATCATTATTACTGACATTCCATATCATGTTACTAGCTCTTTCATATTAATAACAATAACACTATCAGGTGGTCATCCCAAAGGTTTGTTAGAAAACCCATTCATTAATTCATTCATAACATTCCTTGCTTCACATTCCATAATTATCTTTCCCATCTTTTCTTTATCAATCACATCCTTCTTATTATCTGATTCTTATTTACTTCTATTATTTACTTCCACCTTCATCTCTTTATTGATACATCTTTTGCACTTGGCACCTCCTTATTGGTATCCTGTCACGTTTACTCTATAATCATCACATTATTCCAATTTAAACTCTCCGAAATGAATCTGGCCGATCCCTTTAACTTAGATCTACTTCTGCCAACCTTGTTTCTCATCACTTTTTCTTTTCTACCCGTGATTTTCCACAGGTCGTTCTTCATAAGTCAGACCAGGTCTTATATCTACCTGCTCGTACTCTTATCATCTGTTGAGCATCTGCATTTTACTAGAGTAGCCTTGCCACATGAAAACCCGTTATGACCATGCTATAAGTTTTGGGGGTAAGGATGGCTCGAATGCCAACTACCGAACACTTTTAAACTCTCAAATGGCCCAATAAGTCTCGGGCTCAACTGCCCTACCCTCCAAGTCTCATTAATTCTTTCTACGGGAATACATTTAGCATCATGAATCATCAACCTCATATTCTCTATCTTGTTTGCGCAGAAATACACTAACACAAACTTGCTTGTCATTCATCAACATGCCATTTATTTTATAAATAGCATCACTTTCTTTATCTTTACGTTGTCATCTACTTTCTTAGAAGAATCACCATCGCTTGTTGTTTACGTAGTGCGTTAATAGCTAACCATACGGGTTTCCAATCCTTTAGGGAGACAAAGTAATCACTATTCCTTATCCATAAGGAACACTTCCTGAACTTGATGTAGATATTACATGAAGTAGATAAAATTGCAGAAGAGTTTCAAGCATCGCTGCTATGTCCTGTTGATGAAACTAGCACTCATGCATCTTCCATAAAAGACTGGAAACTTAATGGTTTACTTCGTCAATTTTGTATCATGGTCCTGGTTTGCCTCAAAACGGGACCTTCTAAGGTGTGTAGTTTGCTTAAGACGATATCAGGAATCGAATCTTAACTTAAACTTATTATTACTGTCGATTTTTGCACAGTCATCAGGAGGAATGTAAATTCCTCCACTCCGGTATGACCTTCATGGTTCTTCCAAATATCATTTTGTTCCCTCGGTATGCACATTTGCAATTATTCCTCTACACTTAGAGTGTTGGCCACCTCATTGGCCTTTTCTGATAATAATAATTTCTTGTAATCAATGTTCTCTGCATACATTCCAACTCAAATTTTTCTACCTCATTCCCATCACTGTTGGGTGAAAGCATTCTCCCTTAAGCTCTGCTGAAGGAGAAAAATATATCTATCAGTCTTTTTCCATAAGTCATCGCTTCCACCTTCCCGTGGGAACTTTATCAAAGTTACTCTCAATCATCCTAGGATATTTGTTCTCTTAGTTTTTTCTTGTTCTAGGATAATCTCAACCTTCTTTGGTTCGATCCATACCTCATCATGGTTTCTTACATGCCTCATCTTGCATTATTGTTATTGTGTCTTACATTCTTTACCAAACCTCTATTTTGAAACTCAGAATATTAACTTTTTCCTTGTAAGGTTTCTTAGGTCGTCCTCATCATTCCTCCCGTATTTTCTAGGTACAGGGTATATCAAAACTTCATTGATCAATACTCTAATAATTCTATCTATGTTCTTTCCAGAACTCTTTTTAATAATCCTTACAGGTCATTGTTGCCTTAGCAAATCCAACTCATATCATCTGAATTCACAATGTCTTTATTAAGGTTAAGGCCATCCCTTGTGCATTCCCCAGATTGTCTTAATTTATGGATATCCCATCCTTAATTCAACTGCCAAGGAATTCTTGCATCCTATAGTTGGCAATCAGATCATGTATCCTTAATAAGGGTCTCTTTTCAATCATTCTCATTTGATAATCGATCGGTAGCTTAATGCTAACCTCTTCTTTCAGATAGTTGTCAACCTATTTGACCTTCCAAAAGACAACGCATGTCTATCTGCTCTCTTACAGAACTTGATAATGGTAGCAAGGATGCTTTGGAAGATATTGGTCGAGTTCAACGTGAATCTCTTAGTATTTATCGTTCTTCGCAAAGGTACTTGTCTCAGACAAAATTTCTACAGCATACTGATCAATCTCTGACCATTTCTATACCCTCTTCATAAACCTTCATTATTTACTTTCCTCCGTGTTAGGTCCGATAAGATTGTAGAAGGGGGGGTTGAATACAATCTATACCATTTTCTCGAAATTTGTTCTTTGAATAAAATTTATCTTAAACAAATTTTGTGCGGAATAATATAACACAAATTTCAAGTTGAATATAACAATATATTAACTTGATGGGTGTTACAAAATCAGTCCAAATGATTATCAAGTAATTAATAACTAATTAGAAAATTCAACATGAACTTTGCTAATTTAGTTAATAAAATCAAGATATCAATTTGTGAACTAGGAAACTTAATTCGCTAGTAGTACAAGAATCACAAGTAAACAAGTTCCAATGGATAGGATATTACAACTGAGATGAACTTGAATTTACAGAATTAAATTTGTAGGTGTTCTTGAGCTTGAGAGAGAGAGAAAATAGCTGCTGTGTGTATTTTTCTTGTTTAGCTCGACTGGTTCTTTTCCTTCTGCATTCTTCTGCCTTATATACACAGCCATAGTCATATTACTTGATTTAAACTGATATGACAATCATTTTACATTAATATGACAATCGGTATGACTATCAAATCAATGTAATATGACTGTCCAGCTTAAATATGACTTTAGGTATAACTTACCAAGTCAATATAACATTCGGTATAACTTACCAAGTCAATATAACATTCGGTATAACTTACCATTTGAATGAAATATGAGTATCTCCTTTGAACTGTATATGACTATCTCCTTTGAACTGAATATGACTATCTCCTCTATAAACTGAATATGACTATCGGTATAACTATCAGTTTGATAGTTATATCATCATATTTTTCAGTTTATAATTAATTAAATGACTTATTAAAAATCATTTAACTAATTAATCCTTTTTCATAGTAATTCTTATTTAATTAATCTAATAATCACTTTAACAAATATATTAATTCTTATAGAATTAATTTATTTATTAACTTAATTACTTGACTTAATCAATTAAAATAGAATTAATATAAATTCTTTAATAGTCAATATTCCGCTGAAAACCACGTAATTATAATAAGGAACATACACTGGCATGATGTTGACGTTCGATGTACTGTCTGGTTCATGAACGACTAACTCCAATCTCTGTTCTTCATCGTGACTTTTAACACTGTGGTCTTTTTATACTCTTCATTCTCATCAATCATTCGGTACTGAAATTGTTTCTTGTCACTAATAGAAATCTCTGTCTTCTTAAATGAATCCACTTGTTTCAATGCTACCTTGAGGCCTGATCAGATATCTGAATCTTCTTCCAGTGTAAAACATCAAAACTATAGATTGACTTGTTGATTTTTCTTCTGACGGTTATCATCTTTTGAGATTCCTGTGACAGTTGATATTATTTACTTATTACAATCTAATTTAATTGGATTAGGATCCTCGAACTACAAATAGGCTGAGTCATATGCCTTTCAATCTCCCCCTATTTGTTTGTTATACAATAACAAGCAAATACCTAGAGGATTCTTCAACTAATCCCAATTAAACAAGTAAAAGAAAACACTTTAAATGCTAAGTAAATAATGTAAAAGTTTGGTTTATATTAACATTATCCAGATTCAAACAGAAAAGATAAATACAAGATAGATGATCCCCTAGACTGATCATATAAGACAATTATCCTATCTTGTTCTATCAAAGCTCTAATGATATAACTTGTAGAGCTAATCTTCATTTACCACCTTCTTCCTCATTGATTTCTCCTTCTTCTTGTTCATCCATATTAGGTAGATTCTTGATCAACTCGGAGTCAACAAGTAATTCCCTTCTGGATGACACATCTGTAGGATAGACCAGTGGTATTCCAAGTTTCTTTCTCAACTCACCTTGATACTGCTTGTACTTCTTCATGTTGGTCTGAGCATAGGATCGAATATGATTTGCAGCTTCAATCTTTTCTTGTGATGTAAAACCATGATTTCGAAGAGCATATTCAACATATACCAAATGTCTGGCAAGGTGTGTATACAATTCGTCTGTCTGAAGATTAAGAGTATGAATAACTTCTCCCTTAAGAATTTTAACTTGTGGAGGGTCATTTATAACTTCAGGACCAGCTCTTTCAGCAAACTCTTGAAACTTTTCATGAAGCAGTATGCCTAGTTCAGAAGATGTTCTTACTTTTGGTCTCAACACCCAAAGCTCTGACAGAGATCTATCATAGAAGAACTGAAGCGATACTTTGTGAGATCCGAGCTTATGACATTCAACAAAGATAAGTAGCTCACCATTCTTAGGATCAGATGCAGTGGTTATTCTCACAATTTCTGTCTTTAAAGCTTTCAAATACATATCATGTATAGGGTTCTTCTGTTTAAAGCTTTCAAAAATAGCAATCATCCGACGATCATCATAGTCAGAAGTTTGTGGTGAGTCAATTACCTTTTGAGCACGTTCCCACTTATCACCATTTTTGTACTTGATGTATATCTTCCTAGCTTCCAGCTTTTGAGCATGTTGCTTTTGAAGTGCTTCCTGTTCTGCCTTTTGAAGTCTTTCATTATGAGCTAATTGTTCGAGTGTCTTCTTGAGTCTTTCTTCTCTCATAGCCAGATTAGCTTCATTCTGTTCGAGTTCTTTGTTTGCTTCAAAATTCATTTGTTGTGTTTCAACAGAATCAAGAATTATTTGCTCTTCATCATCCCAAAAACTGAGATTTGGTTCATCAAACCCTTCACCAACATCAGGAAACTGTAAGTCAGCAAACAGATCAATATCAGGTTCACCTGTATAGTAAAAACCTTCTACATCATCATCTTCCTGTTCTGCTGCTTGATGAGTTGTCTTCTTCTTCCCTTCACTCCTATCTTCAATTTTCTCTTTACTTGCACTTCCTCCCCCTCTAGATTTCTCCCCCATAGTTGAGGAATCCTCTACAGTCTTGTGACTTGTACCAGCTCCAGGGTCACTTCCATCACTACCTCCAAAGAATTTCTTCTCTTCTGCTATAAGTGAGTGAGTTCTGCTGATGATATTATATAAGTGTCTCAACCCCTTTGCTTGATGATCACTTTGCTTTTCAATCTGACTGAGACGATGTTCAGTGGTTAAGTGATTTTCATTTATGTTGTTCTGAAGATCTTCAATCTGATTAGCCATAGATGATATAATAAGATCTTGAGCCACTGTGACATCTCCAGAGTCTTCAACTGCTTGTTGTTGAGAGAGTTTAAGTGCATTGATTTTGTTGTTGAAGATAGTTCTCATGTTGTCCATATCAAACCTCAAGTTTTTGTTGTCCTCTTCAGCTTGAGCAAGACTTTCTTTCATTTGATTGAGTTGAGCAATGAGAGATAAAGTGTATGTGTCATTGTGTGCTCTCACCTCAATAGCTCTCTGAGTATCACTCACCTCACGTGCTAGTGTTTCACTCAGATTTGAAGTAATTCTCACATCACTCCTCTCATAATCCTGAGCTGCATCCATTGTACCTGCACTAGAGATCACCCTAGCCTCCTCTTGGAAGGTCAGTGGTGGTGCAATGGGATTTCGCAAATCCCGATCAACCTGTGAAGGTTCTTCTTCCGTAACAATGGCAGGCACTGTAACTTGCTCCACTTGCATAACAATGTTTTCAGCTTCATGTGCGAAAATATCTTCCCCCATTGTGAGTAACAGGGGTGAGCTTGAAGGAATGAATGGGTTTAAGATTGCCTTTGACATGGTTAAACTTTTCTTTTGTGATGGCAAATCTGTTTCACTCAAGATATCACTACTGGGGATAGCTCTTTTGAATGACAATTTCTTTCTACGATATTGTTTGGAGAATTTAGGATCAGTGTTTGGTGCATTGACCTGGGACAAAGGTTGTGGATCTACAACCCCTTGGTCACTTCTCACAATAATTTGACTATCAGAAAGATATTGAGATTGTAAAGGAGTTGAGTCAAATACCTGATCATTGACATGTACATCATCTTCATTCTGAGTGGGTTGATCCACTGGAAGTTGATGCTTAAGAACATTCAAGGGTTCAGAATCAGGTTGAGGTACTGGAACTTGTTCTGCTTCAGGCTGTGGAGCTTGTTGAATTAAAGGAATCTCAGCATCTGGCTGTGGCATGACATTTGGCAAATGTATGTATGTAGACATATATGGTGTTATGACTACAGGAACATGCAACAAGACCTTAGAAGTATCCAGCCTGGTGTAGAACTTCTTGTTTGGTTTACCAGACCATTGAATTCGATCATTTGGAAATGGAGCAGGTTGATCCTTAGGCATTAGATGATTAAAAATTAGTGTCAAAAATCGAGGATAATGACACTTAACCAGTTTACCTTTTCCAAAGTTCTTTGTAGCCTTATTCAATCGATTTAGCAGAATAGGCCATATCAAGCTGCCAAAATTGATTCTTCTATTGTGAGCAATCGAGAAACCAATTGACTGTAACATACCTGTGATGACAGTATTGTTACTCTTTGTAGAATTAGCAAACACCTTTGCTATGATCTCGAAGAAGATATTCCATTCTTGAACAAGATTGCTTTTGAGTGGTCGTTTCAGATTCAGTTGACCATGATAGTTGATATTTGTGAAAAATTGAGTCAACTCATCATTTGAAGGCAATTCAGCAAATCGTTCAGTAGGAAGCCCCAGAGCAGCATTGAAGACAGATTCATCCACTGTATATGTCTTGTCATTAAAGTCGAATGAAAATGATCTTCCATCTGAGACAGCTGTAGTACACATTAATTTGAGTGGACCAAATTTCATTGGAACATTTGCAGTTATAAAGTGACTACAGAGATTTTGTTCGTTTAGGAATTTTATCCAGGACTTGAACCGATCCACTGGGCAATCCTCGGGATTAAAATATCCAATATAATTGTGATTCACAAGCTCAAAATTATTATAAGCACCAGCCATTGTAAATCAGGGATTAAAATTAATAAATCTGCAAAATTCAACAATTTAACCCAATTAAATTACCAAATTCGAATTAATAAATAAATAAAAATTCGAAAAATCAAAATCTTTATCAAAAATTCTGAAAAATTTAGACAAAGATCTTGATTGCAATACAAACACACATGTATTTTTAGTTTTTACAAAATCATCACCATTTGTTCAGAATTTTAGATCAAAAATTCGAACTTTTCAAACTCAAAACTCAAAACCTCGACCAAATCTTACATTTTAACCGTGGTTTTGAAGATTATAGACTGGGTAAACGATTAATGTCCTTAGAATCGTGTTTTGAGATGAAAATTGGGCAGCAATTCGATCGAAAATTGTGTGTATATGTGTATGTATTGTGTTCTCGGTGACTTAACACGCGAGAGAGTAGCAGAGCAGCAATATAACTATTGAATATGACTTAGCTGTAATATGACTACTGATTTATATATTAAAACAGCTAGATATGACTATCGGGTGATAGTCATACCGATAGTTATATTACGTTTTAAACGTAATATAACTATCCTACTTAGACAGTTATATTCAATTTGAATAACAATATGACAGTAATATGACTATCGAAAAAACAAAGAATATGACAATCAAATCACAGTTATACCGATAGTTATATTACTATGAAAACACACAATATAACTATAAACTAATTAACAGTTATATTTAAACAAAAATAAAATTATATCTATTTTATTACTAAGTTATATTATACTACTTATCACTAATATAACTAACACAAGTTCGAATATAACAATCAAGTAGATTGTTATACCGATAGTTATATTCTAACAAACCAGTTAATATAACTAACCAAAGTTTAGAATATTAACAAACATTTAACAGGAAAATCACATTAACTAATTTACATAACCAAAAAAAATTGCAAATTAATTAATACCAAAATTATAAAACCTAATAAAAATTATAAAAACGATCATATGTAGTCCCTTTTACGAAATCAAACATTAATAACAGAAGGACAAACATTACAAATCAAATAAAATAAAATAAAACCAAATAATCATACTACATATTTACATAATTATTTCTGATGAGTTAATAAATCTATAAATTTTCTAATAAAACAATTTCCATATAGAAAATTATTCAAAAAGAAACTATGATTTATTTAAACAACAAAAATAATCAAAATGAATTAAAAACAATAACATTTTCAAGAAAAATAGATTTCTCATAAATTACAGCTTGTAAAATTCGAGAAAAATATTTTCAAAGAAAATGAATTAATCTAAAAATATAATAAGTAATTAAAAATATGTACAGAAGATAATAACAATGATTTAAGATGAAACAAGCAAGAGTATAAGTTGATAAAATAATTATACAAGTGATTTAATAACAAATATTAACACATCAATCACTTGTAAATTATTAAAGATCAAACCTCAGATATTAACCAGTTTAATTACTAGGACTATTTAACATACCCAATTCACCAACAATTCTGGTAAATGTGGATTCGTGAAGAGACTTAGTAAAAATATCTGCTGTTTGTTCTTCCGTGGGTACAAAAAATAACTCCACGGTACCATTCATGACATGCTCTCGAATAGAATGATACCTGATGTCAATATGCTTTGTCCTTGTGTGCTGCACAGGATTGTTAGAGATTGCTATGGCACTTGTATTATCACATAAATTGGAATTTTATCAAGCACAAAGCCATAGTCTCTCAGCTGATTCCTGATCCACAAAATCTGTGCGCAACAGCTTCCAGCAGCTATATATTCAGCTTCAGCCGTTGAGTTGGAAACTGTCTGTTGTTTCTTGCTGTACCAGGAAACTAGTCTACCACCTAGGAATTGACAACTCCCAGATGTGCTTTTTCTATCCACAACACTTCCTGCATAGTCAGAATCTGTATATCCAATAAGATTAAAACCAGAATCTTTAGGGTACCAGATGCCTAGGTTAGGCGTACCCTTAAGATATCTCAGAATTCGTTTAACAGCAATGAGATGAACATCTCTAGGATCCGATTGGAACCTTGCACACAAACACGTAGCATGCATAATATCAGGTCTACTTGCAGTAAGGTAAAGTAATGAGCCTATCATACCTCTGTATCTTGTGATATCTACCTTGACAGAATTTTCACATGCTCCAAATTTGACAGCTGTGGATGATGGTGTCTTTGCTGAAGAAGAGTCCTCCATTTGATACTTCTTGAGAAGCTCTTTGACATACTTGGATTGACAGATAAATATTCCATCTGTCCTTTGTCTTATTTGCAATCCAAGAAAGAACTTCAGCTCACCCATCATGCTCATTTCAAATCTACCCTGCATTAACTTAGCAAATTTCTTGCACAAAAGATCATTAGTAGACCCGAATATTATATCGTCCACATAGACTTGGACTATAATTGTATCATTCTTATGTTTCTTTGTGAAGAGAGTTTTGTCTATGACACCTCTAACAAAATCATTTTCAAGTAAAAATTCAGAGAGAGTGTCATACCATTTCCTTGGTGCTTGCTTAAGACCATAGACAGCCTTGAAAAGGAAGTAGACATAGTCAATTAAATCTGGATCTTCAAAGCCAGGGGGCTATTCTACATAAACCTCTTCATCTAGCTTGCCATTCAAGAAAGCACTCTTGACATCCATTTGATAAACTTTAAAGTTTGAAAATGCTGCGAATGCCAAGAATATTCTTATGGCCTCAAGTCTAGCCACTGGAGCATAGGTCTCATCATAGTCAATGCCTTCAGATTGGGAGTAACCCTTTGCTACCAGTCTTGCTTTATTTCTCGTCACTGTGCCATCTTCATCAAGTTTGTTTCTGAATACCCACCTTGTGCCAACTACTGGTCTGTCTGTAGGTCTGGGTACTAGCTTCCAAACTTCTTGTTGTTTAAATTGATTGAGTTCATCTTGCATAGCAATCACCCAATCAAGATCAGAAAGAGTTTCTTCAGTTTTCTTAGGTTCCATTTCAGATAGAAACCCTGAATAATTGCATTGATTCTGAAAAGCTCTTCTAGTCTTTACACCAACAACTGGATCTGCAATGATTAACTCAAAAGGATGAGCTCTATTCCAAACAGTCTGTCTGGGAAGATTAAATCTTGATGATTCACCTTGACCTTCATTGGGATGTTGAGTGTGACCAGTTGACCCTTCATTTTCTCCACTGAGTTGTTGCTATGTTGACTAGATGATGATTGATTAGGAGAGTCAGAGGAATTTTGACTACTATCATTGATTTCATCACCATTACCCTGATCATCATTGTTGTCATTAGCATCAGCAAAAATCTCAGGTGCATTATCATCATCTGAATCTGTATCTGTCATGTCATCGAAAGATAGCTTCTCAGATGGATTCTCAGTTTGGATACTAGGGAGTTTAGTGTCATCGAATGTTACATTGACACTTTCCATCATTTTCTGTTCATCAATCACATACACCCTGTATGCTCTCATTGAATAACCAATAAAAATTGCTTCAAATGCTTTGGTATCGAATTTACCACCTTGATCATCACCTTCTTTAAGCACAAAGCACTTTGCCTCAAATACATGAAAGTATTTGAGTGAAGGTTTCTTATCAGCCATAATTTCATAGGGGTGTCTTCATTTGATCTTTATTGATTAGAGTTCGATTCTGGGTATAGCACACAGTATTGATGGCTTCAGCCCAAAAGTACAATGGAAGCCTTGATTCACTTAGCATAGTACGTGCAGCTTCAATCAAGGTTCTATTCTTTCTTTCCACTACCCCATTTTGCTGAGGAGTTCTTGGTGCTGAATATTGTCTGGTTATACCCTTCTCAGTGCAGAAGTCATTTAGAACTGCATTCTTGAATTCAGTTCCCTTATCTGATCTTATAGCTCTCACTGGATGCGTAGAATCTTGCTCAATTAATTTAATGTGATCAATCACCAGTTGTGGAGTCTCATCTTTAGAATTCAAAAACAGAACCCATGTGTATTTTGAAAAATCATCAACAATCACTAGAGCATATCTCTTCCTTGACATAGACATCACATTAACTGGACCAAACAAATCCATATGAAGTAATTGTAATGGTTCAGTTATTGAAGATGTATCAGTGCTCCTGTGACTTGCCCTTTTTAGCTTGCCCTTTTGACATGCATCACACAGTCCTTCTTGAGTGAATTCCATTGAAGGCAAACCTCTCACCAATTCTCTTTTGACCAGAGAATTCATTGTCTTAAAATTAAGATGAGAAAGTTTCTTGTGCCATAGCCAACTCTCATCATTAGATGCTTTAGTGTAGAAGCAAGTGACTTCTTCAGTGCTTCCTGAGTTCATATTGGCTACGTACAGATTGCCTTTTCTAACTCCTGTCAGTTGTGGCTTTTCATGTCTCTTGTGTGAGATTAGACAATTCTTCTTGTTGAAAAGAACTTCTTAACCTTTATCACATAATTGACTGTCACTGAGCAAATTGTGCTCAAGTCCTTTCACAAAAGAAACTTCATCAATGATAACATTTCCAGCTTCAAGTCTGCCATATCCATTAGTTCTACCTTTGCTGTTATCTCCAAAGGTAACTACTGGGCCGGCCTTCTCCACCACATTTGTCAGCAGGGTTCCATCTCCAGTCATATGCCTTGAACATCCACTGTCCAAGATCCAGGTTACTCGATCAACCTGTTCAATACCCTGCAATGACAAATGAGTTAAACCTTCTTCGGGACCCAAATTTGATTGGGTCCTGCGTATTTAAAGTATTGACCTTTGTCAGGCAAAACAACATTTTTAAGTTTAACCTCTTTAGTCAATAAACATTTAACCTTATAAACAGATTTGAAAATCTTTTGTTTAATCTTGGGTATCCATGTTTCTCTCACAACAGTAACACTTGTGTCATTGACTGGACATTTGACCTGGTAGACATTCTTGGTAATCTTTTGTTTAGTATTAGGTGCAAATGTCTCTCTCCTAACTTGAGGAGGAAAAGCAGTCTTAGATCGAACATTATTGTTCCTGTTCATGTGCTGTCGAGGAGCATTCTGTTTAACACATGCATAATTACCATTAAAATAAGCACGCATATTGTTAAAAGCACAAGACATACAATTGATAATACCACATGCTTTATGATTAGAATAAATAGTGGACATGGTATTTTTCTGTTTTGACTTGTTACTACCTAATCCAGTCTTAGAAGAACTAGCTGATTCAACAACTTTGACTGGTACTTTAGGTACATCTTTCTTGGATGTAACATTTGTTGTGTTAACATCTTCAACTGATTTAGCCTTAACAAAGGCTGTGACATTTTTCTTGGATGACACATTCTTTGTATTAGAGTTCTTAACAGTTTTATCCTTAACACATTTATTCTTAACAAAGACTGTGCCATTTGCATTATCCTCATTTCTCATTTCTTCATGTATAACCATAGAACGAATATCTGGTGGACCAGCATCAGATTTTGTAAACATTGGTTTTTCAACATTCTTGAGAATATATGGTATACCTCTTTCTTTAGCTGGGATAGAATTAGGAGAATGATTACTCAAAGAACCAACAGCTTGACTGTAATCAAATCCTATTCCTACAGTTTGTTCTACTGCTTGTTTGTTGAAGAATTCTTTAGAAACTTTAACAGTATTATAACACGCTCTAACCTGTGTTTCAAGTTCTCTAATCTTGGTTTCTTGTTCAGCGATCCTATCAACTTGTTTTACCATGTATTCTCCTAGACCCTTTTCTCTGTAGTTAAGTCGAGCTATTTCTTCTATATTCTTATCTTGATTAACCTGCACCTTTTTTAAATCTAACATTTGATTTTCAAGGTTAGTGTTAACAAGACTTATTCTCTCGTACCCTCTTTGTGCATTATTCAAGGAACTACGTAAACTATCAATTAACTGAGCATCAGTAAGAATTACCGGTGTGGTATAATAAGTTGAAGATTCAGCATTTGCCACCAACGCAAAGTTTCCATATTCTTCATCTTCGCTATCTGTATCATCCCAGCTTTTACCAGCAGCTACGTAAGCTCTTCCACTTTTCTTCTTTTCAGAAGCATAATCTTTCTTCTGTGCTTGCTTGGGTTTCTGACACTCAGTAGCAAAATGTCCCAACTCATTACAATTGAAACAATGGATTTTGCTTCTGTCAACAGTTCCAGTTTTATAACTCCCCTGTTACTAGAGGATGAAGAACCTCCTCTCTGAAATCTGTTATTTGACTTAAACCTGAACTTTGGATTTCTTCTGAATCTGAAGTTACTAAATTGTCTCACCATTATTGCCATAGATTCATCTTCTAATTGATCCAGCTCTTCAAGTGAATAAAATTCTCCACCATCCTGAGTAGCTGGTGTTTAGCCAAGTTCTACTTCAGTTTGTTCCTTGTTGAAACTATTAGGTTGAACAACTTTAGTTTCCACTTCCTTAGGAACCTCAACCACTAGAGCTGTAGAAGAATTTGCCATTCTGCCTTTGCCTTAGAATTCCTTTTGCTGTACTTGTTCTAATTCATATGTTTTCAGAACACCAAACAGCCTTTCAAGAGCGACCTGAGTTAGATCTCTAGATTCTCTGATGGCAGTGATTCGATGCTCCAAGTGAGTAGGCATAGTTAGTAAAAACTTCATGTTGATCTCCTTCTGAGTATATTGCTTGCCATGAACTTGCAAGTTATTGATTATCTTGTTATACCTTTCGAACACTTCCTGAATGCCTTCATTAGGGCCAGCTCTAAAGTGTTCATATTCAGAAGTTAGAATTTGTAGTCTATTTTCCTTGACTTCATCAGTCCCTTCATTAATGACCTCAATAGTTTCCCAGATGTGCTTAGCAGTTTTACAATTCCTCACATGGCTATACATTACAGCATCTAGGGAATCCAATAGAATGAGTCTCAAATTTTTATCCAATCCAGCTTCCTCCTTATCTTCAGAGGTATAGTTCTTAGGGTCCTTTGGATAGGATTTGGCAGGGACTATTACAGTTCCATTTACAACTGTTTCAGTATCATGTTGCATGGGAGTTACTGGTCCATTTTCCAAAACCCACAAAAATCTTGGGTTTGCTACATCAAGAAATAACTCCATTTTGTTTTTCCACATATCATAGTTATCTTTATTAAAGATAGGAATTTTAACATTGCCTTTGGCTGACATGATGAATTTTTAAGAGAGTTAAAAATTCGAGCTTGATTTTTTGATTGAGTAAAATTAGGATCTTGATTTGTGTATCAATCAATAGGCTTTGATACCAATTGTTAGGTCCGATAAGATTGTAGAAGAGGGGGTTGAATACAATCTATACCATTTTCTCGAAATTTGTTCTTTGAATAAAATTTATCTTAAACAAATTTTGTGCGGAATAATATAACACAAATTTCAAGTTGAATATAACAATATATTAACTTGATGGGTGTTACAAAATCAGTCCAAATGATTATCAAGTAATTAATAATTAATTAGAAAATTCAACATGAACTTTGCTAATTTAGTTAATAAAATCAAGATATCAATTTGTGAACTAGGAAACTTAATTCGCTAATAGTACAAGAATCACAAGTAACCAAGTTCCAATGGATAGGATATTACAACTGAGATGAACTTGAATTTACAGAATTAAATTTCTAGGTGTTCTTGAGCTTGAGAGAGAGAGAAAATAGCTGCTGTGTGTATTTTTCTTGTTTAGCTCGACTGGTTCTTTTCCTTCTGCATTCTTCTGCCTTATATACACAGCCATAGTCATATTACTTGATTTAAACTGATATGACAATCATTTTACATAAATATGACAATCGGTATGACTATCAAATCAATGTAATATGACTGTCCAGCTTAAATATGACTTTCGGTATAACTTACCAAGTCAATATAACATTCGGTATAACTTACCAAGTCAATATAACATTCGGTATAACTTACCATTTGAATGAAATATGACTATCTCCTTTGAACTGTATATGACTATCTCCTTTGAACTGAATATGACTATCTCCTCTATAAACTGAATATGACTATCGGTATAACTATCAGTTTGATAGTTATATCATCATATTTTTCAGTTTATAATTAATTAAATGACTTATTAAAAATCATTTAACTAATTAATCCTTTTTCATATTAATTCTTATTTAATTAATCTAATAATCACTTTAACAAATATATTAATTCTTATAGAATTAATTTATTTATTAACTTAATTACTTGACTTAATCAATTAAAATAGAATTAATATAAATTCTTTAATAGTCAATATTCCGCTGAAAACCACGTAATTATAATAAGGAACATACACTGGCATGATGTTGACGTTCGATGTACTGTCTGGTTCATGAACGACTAACTCCAATCTCTGTTCTTCATCGTGACTTTTAAAACTGTGGTCTTTTTATACTCTTCACTCTCATCAATCATTCGGTACTGAAATTGTTTCTTGTCACTAATAGAAATCTCTGTCTTCTTAAATGAATCCACTTGTTTCAATGCTACCTTGAGGCCTGATCAGATATCTGAATCTTCTTCCAGTGTAAAACATCAAAACTATAGATTGACTTGTTGATTTTTCTTCTGACGGTTATCATCTTTTGAGATTCCTGTGACAGTTGATATTATTTACTTATTACAATCTAATTTAATTGGATTAGGATCCTCGAACAACAAATAGGCTGAGTCATATGCCTTTCACTCCGTCATAATATATTCATGGTATTCATGATACCCCAACATCATACATCTCAAGTCACTATACTTCAATTTTTTTTTCGTAATCTTGGACGATCATATATACATGAATCACTTTAGTACGGGTGACCCCATTCCAAAAAAAAATTCTAGTAAATTCCCAATCAAAACATGGGTTACAAAGGGTTCAGTAGAAGATTCCTACGATCTCGTTAATGTTTCCTTTATATCAAAATCCCTTGCAGTCGGTGCTTACTTAGAAGCAACCCTGCTTTGTCCTTTCATTGCTGGTCTAGTCACTTGATAATCCTTTGTGACTTGGCCTCAGCTGGCCACACTAAAATAAAAATATATGATTTTAGGGGTTGGCTAATAGCATTACTTTTCTAGCAATTGCCGGCATAGTGCCTTCTTCTTTGATACCTTTCTACCTTTCCAAAACTTTACTTCATATAAGTCTTAATCGACTACTCGGCACCGTCTCCAGTCACCTTTCCTCTACTTTTATCTTTTCAACTATTCTTATCAATCCTGCGTGCCACGCAAGCATACCATTCCTGGCATAACAGCATTTTCACTTAAGTCAATCCCGGAGTTTCTCAGTCCGGCTGGTTTCTTACTTACATTTCCTGTTTTCATCCAATTTCACTTCATCATTATATTTCTACAATCAATCGCGATAATCGGGGTCTGTCCACTAACCCATATAGCGGCTACCTTACCCAATTCACGGGGTTTGCCCCAGTTTCTACTCTCTTCCATGACGTTCTCTGATAATCAGAAAGACAAGGTTTGCCAAAATTCGTTGAAGTTCTTTCCAGAATAAGGGAAATTTGGTCAATTTATCCACCTCCTGGTAACATTAAGTAGACCAGTTTTGAAACCCGAAGAATAATTCTATGAACCTCCAAGCAGGCAGAACGATAAGCAGTCATAGTTAACGAAATAATCGTCATCCGATTGGAAGTTTAACCTCTGGAGAGGAACCAATTATATACATCCATCAGAAGGGAATCAACAGTTTCAAACGGAAACCTGTCACAACGTCCTGATACCTATACGTCCTGATATTCAATACTACCAAATGTCAGTCTACCTGACTACTAGTCTCAGAAGGAACATTACCGTCGGAGTTGGTTGTTCCACAAAATTGGCACTACTAAGGCCATCTGATCTGGTGGACCGTGCTATCCGAATGCATCCGCAAGTACTTTATCATGCTGCGCAAGCACACATCCTAATCCTTTATGCGAAGCATCGTTGGAAGCACAAAGTCTCCTTTTTCCATTAAGCAATGCCAACTCTTGGTCATTACCAATTTCATCTTTTAGCTCCAGGAAGATTTTCTCACATTTTTCTCTTTAACTGCTGATCGTATTACTTGATCCATTATAACTCCGCATCGGAGTAAACTTAAGGTAACTACTATAATCCATTCAAAGAAAAGAAGAATTTAATATTCCTCTGAATCACATGCATCTAACGTTTCTGGTTCATCATTTCACTAAGTTGAAATAACCCTATACTCAGTCTCTGACAGTAGCCTCATTACGAGTTCATCTTGACTCACTGGTCTCATCTTCTGGTAGGTTCTGAGATCATTGTCTTGCTTACTACTTCCTTATATAACTTTATCCAATCATGCTGTCACTTCCTAATGTCTTTACTTTCTAACTTATTCATTCATAAAATGAACATTTCCCTTAATAAAACCACCTCATTAACCTCAATTTGGTTCCATAAATTATAACCTATGACATCTGCCTTCTCATGGCGAATTATTACTGACAATATTTATACTAATTCATTTATCAAATGATATGGCACTTACTGCCTCCTCTCAACTATTTCTAGGGACTCTGTTCCTTGTCCTATATCGATGTCTTTGATAATCATACATCCCTCTAGCTCTTTCTTTGTTAATATGAAAGTCTCTAAGGATTCTCGTCTATACCCATATAAGATCTCAAGTAATTCTTCCAATCCATCTTACTTGCTGGTACTACATCCAGTAGTCCGGCTACAAATCCAACATGAATCTTCAGTTCTCTTACTAATAGCTTAGTTCTTTATGCTCACTTTTCTGAGCACTATACCTTAATCATCTCAGTCTTTCTGGCTGCGGCCTTCATTCCTCAAGGGTAAGCTCCTTATCCTAATAGGACTGTCTTTATCTGCTGGAACCTCTTCCGGGTCTCCAGTGGGGTACTCTATCGAATTTACCCGCTGATCTTCAGCATATAATAAAGCATCACCGTGCTGCTGCTCGCATGCCTCAAGTTCTATCGCCTTACTCGTCTATACGATATCGAGCTAAGTTACTATCATGATACTTAAGAGTTCCCATAAGGGTTTTATATGCCATCACTACATTAAGTAGTTCGACTATGAACTTGGCAAGATTTCTTATTATCTTAGTGAATTTATTGTTTTAACGTCACCTCATCTCTGGGGTTTATAACGTACGCTCTGATACCATTTCTGTAACACCCCCAGATCCAGGGTCCGGGATCCGGTCGTTACGGTCTCCATTTCTATCCACAATACTTGAACTTACTTCAACATAAAATAAATTACATCTTTATGACCCAACACAACAATATAAAACACACCCGTTATAGTCCCAGAGATGAAATCAGAGTAACCATCAAATTTTATTAATCACATTATGAGTCCTTACCATCCAAAAGAATTAAAATGTGAATACATACTCTTTGCCATCCATTTTCATAAGTCATACCAGCCCATATACTTGGTACTGAAAGAATGAATCAATCCTACCAATAGCTTTCTCTTCGGCTCTGGTAGTCTCATCGTCCTCGCCAGCGTCGAGTGCGCCTTGTGCGAGTCATCTGGTCTAGCTATTGTTGTGATATAATAATAAAGCAAGGGTGAGCAATAGCCCACCAACAATAATGTATAACTGAACGATAATATATAACAGTTCAAAAGTTTCTTTCAAACCATATGCCATGCATTTACGGAAATGATGCCAGTATAATATGAACGATGAAGTTACAAGGAAACTCAAAATGCAAATATAGGTGGGGATATCTGCTATGTTGAAGATAGGCAAGATATTATCATTTATCATAGAAGAGGAACTTGCAGGAAAATATTGCAATTCCAATTATAAATACTTTCCAATACTGCCAACAATGATATTGTTGCAGAAAATAAATGATGATCTTTTGCTGGAGTATTCACCGCGCCCACTGTTCCAATCCTTACGATGATCAGTCGCAGATTTACTTGTCTACCGCCCTGTTAGATCTCCCCGGCCAACGGTTGGGCCAATTGGGATGGACCGGCGCTACTCGGCCTCTTACACGACTCCAAGTTTGAAAAGAAGTTCTTGACTCTGAACGTAAAGTTCGTCCCCCTTTCCCCAAGTATGATACTTGATGATAAGACTCCACAAAGTAGTCGTATCTAGTTGGAAAGGAAAATTCAACATCATATCTCTCAAGCTGCTGCTTGTTAGAGGATACCATCTTGTTCCAATAATCTTACCCCTCGAATGATGAAAAGGTTACTCAAAGATTCAATTGATAAACAGCAACCAAGTTGCGAGTGAAACGAATAGTTTTACAAGATTTATGACCGAAAAGTCAACAAGATAAATAACATTGCTCAAGTGGGTTCCCCTATAATATGGAAGTTTGAGCGAGCATTTAAATCCTTTCAAGATAGATTTAAATGAAAAATAAAGAGTTGGGAACCTTTCCTTGATAAAATAGTCGTAAAAAGACTCCGTATAGTATAAATCATTTTAAAAAGAATTTAAAAGAATTAAATAAATATTCCAAGAATATTTATTAACTCAATAATAGTTATGGAATATTATTAAATCATAATACTGCTCGTAAGTAATCCTCGAATGAATATATAGAATTATTTACTAAATAAATCCCTCCTTAAATGAATATTCAAAATAATATTCATTAAATAATTAAACTCCAATAAATATTTAAAATAATATTAAATAAATAAGTCAAACATTAAATGAATATTTGAAAATAATATTCATTAAGTAATAATCTTCTAAATGAATATCCAAATAATATTCATTTAGTAATCAAAACTTTAGAGGAATATTTGAAATAATATCCCTTAAGTAAACAAAACTTCCAATGAATATTTTAAAATAATATTCATCAAGTACATAAAACCTTAAATGAATATTCGAAAGTAATATTCATTTAATATATAAAATTCCCTTGAATATCAAAGTAATTATTCATTAAATAATCAAACTCTAAGTGAATATTCAAAAATAATATTCACTTAATATTTCTCGGCTGAGATAATACTCAAATAACATTCTTCGAAAGATTTCCAAGTAATTGATACTTTATGGAAATATAAATAATGTTTAACAATATCATTCCTCAAGATAAATAGTAATCTACCGTTGGAATCCCTCCGGGTTTCCACGACTATCTATATCTCAAAATACCGACTCTCGGTCTATGTTTAAGAATGAATATCATATGCCCTTCGCTAAGGGTCTTACCAAAACAATCCGGCTTATAACTGATAATTCGTATCTACTCTATAAGCCAATATAAATTCAGGGAACAGGTATCATAATATAATTTGACAATAGGCATGCATGCTATGGCATATGTAAAACGGCAATCACATATATATATTATCACAACAACAGGTTCAAAGTTTTGAACACTTGCCTAGTAATCGGGTGTGGGTAGAGATAGCGTGTCCTGGGTCTGCTCGATGATCTATAAACATTCAGAACATTCGAGATTAACCACTTAACACCTTTTTAAAAGGTTAAGTATCAACTTAAGTCGAAACATGTTTTCGAATTAACTCGTTATACACCTTTTAGTGTAACTCTTTTTATTACCGATACGATCCGACATTTGTTCATTATTACGACATGTCATCATACCCACACTCGGTATATACTTAAGTCGTATAAGTTCTAAAGTCGATCGATTACGAACCGAGATTATACTTCGAGTTTTATCGTTCGTGTTCTAAGTGTTTTACCAAAGTTATAACCAAGCGGGTTTTTATGGGTTCGTTCGCGTTTAACTTCGATTCAAACATTTTTATAAAATTGGAAAACGATCCGTTTGACATGTGGTTTTCTTTCATACCTTCCATATGACCCCTAGTATTTATTAACCAAGATTCGCCACTGATTAACATGATTTACGAGGGTTCAATTGAAGTTACGAACTTTTACTTACGGTTTCGAAACAATTTTAGTAATTTGACCATAACTCCTAAACCGTAAGTCGGAAGGTTTCGATTCTTTCGCCAAAACGATCTATGACTCGAGATCTACGAGGACATGTCATGTTCATAACCAGTTAAGACAATTCACCCTACTGTGATGCACGAATTATTTAAGGTTATCGAAAATCGGGCATTACGACGGCTATAACTCGAACGATCCAAATTTGTACATGCCTCAAGAACATCATCAAAGCAACTCATGGCTAAACAACATCATTTACTACTGTCAAGAGGCTCTAAGGCCAGTGGTAAGGTCTCATGACCACCACACAACATAAACATAACAAATCAAGTCTTAAACAACTATTAACACAACAATCAAGAACTCATCTTGCAACCCACTTAAGACCTCATCAAAACTTCATAAAACTCAAAGTAAGATCTAGGGTTTAGGTGAGATATACCTTCCTTGGAGTATGTACTAGCCTTATAAAACCTTGTATAGCCCTTAGAACACCTTAAACAAGCTTGGATCATCCAAAGAAACAATAAAACTAAAGTTAGTTCTTAAAAATTACTATTCATCAGTTCAAAGATCTTCAAAAACGAGGCCCTAACCATGCTTTCTTCGACGAGGCTGCTAAAGTAGAGTTGTAGAGCATCTAACCAGCTTTCTAAAAAGCCAAATAACACCAAATTTCATTGAGAAACGAAAAAGATATGGCCGTTTGAAAATCAGTCCAAAAACTGTCAAGCATCAGGACAGTTTGCTTCTTCAACTTGGGGAGGTGATTTGACTAGGCTATACTACTTGGATTGCTATGAAATTTGGATCGAATATTGCCCATGGAGTGGAGAGGCTTTGGTTAAAATTTGGTAATTTTATCATGGATAGAAATGGAGATATGAATTTTATTCTTTGAGGTGTTCTTGCTGGGCAGTTTGAGAGAGTTTTTGTTTTGCTTGCTTTTCTCTTGCTTGGCTTGTGTGAGAATGAATTATTGTGATGTCTTGGATAATATCTTTCATAAAGCTACTTTAATAAAGTAGTGTGGTCATCCATGATGCAATTCAAGTGGACAAGTGTTTATTTTGTGTGGTTGGATGATAACAAGAAGCTAAGTACTTGGTTTGTTGCTAAGTTTGCTATTTGCTCATGTAACTACTTCGTTACTTGCTCTTATCCACTAGCACATGCATGTATCTTGGCTCCCTGCTTGTTTTTTTTGTCCAGTTATTGCTCCATTTGATTGATCGTTCGTAGGAATATTTCGAGGATTTCTAGTTAGGGTTTTACCGAAAACCTTCTTAATATTCGTAATATCATTCTCAATTCTCTTTAGTAATTCTTGAACCTATATTCCTTAAATCCCTTCAATAATTCCTTAAGTCTTTCAGTGTCCAGGGAAATCTCGGAGAAAATAAAAGTGCGGTTTTTCAGAATCTGACAGCTTTTATATACCCTTATTTTCCTCCTGGATCACTAATACGAACTCGAAAATCGGTTCCGAATACTTCTATATAGTGTCGTCTCATAATATTCTTACTTCCACCAAAACATTATTCATTATTTATTCTTCCTTTATTCCCTATATTTATGACAATGTCCTTGTTCTTTCTCGGGCATTCCTTAACCCTTTCACGGAACCACTGGACTAATCGTTATTGATATAGATGACATGAGAATATTCTCCTGCTTGGAATTGCCATAACTTATTCCCCTAGGAGATAGATTATTCTTATCTAAAGTGTCAACCAATAGTATTCGTCATGGCATAAAAACATTTGAATCCAAATCTATTCCTTTCATTCATTATCTCAATCGTTACATCGTATTCGTAATCACTATTCACCAATACCTCAGTCATAATAAATGTTTTAATTATATCCAAAATTTGGGGTTCTTACATCAGTGACACTGTATGCCTTGCATGAAGTTGAGCATATATAAAAGGAATAGATTCAGTAGGATTAGACCATTGACTCAATTGAGTCTCCTATAAACTTCTTCAGGTGTATCAACATCAATAGGAGTAAACCTTTAATAGAATCATCAGACACGAATTTACTAGAAGAGCCATATGCACTCCCTTTACTGGCATACATGGCTTGTCCGAAATTAATTGCATCCTCATCATCTTCATCATCTGAATCTGAGCTACTGTTACAATGCGGATCATCATGCATCTCAGGCTCATCAGGAATAACAACACTTTTTAATTTAACATCAGCTACAGAATGAATTGATGTATCTTGATGACCTGCATTTAGAACAGAATTAAATCCTAAGTCTCTCTGTTCTTTTAAAGTGATCTCATCACTTCTCACAATATCACATAAGTTACTCTCAATAGTAACTACTACCTCACTATAAGTATTTAACTTCTGATTTTCTTCTACCTCTCCTTTTGCCAGTACAGGAGACCGCCTCTCATCACTCTGGATATTCATTAACTGTTTACTCTCATTCTCACTTGAAAGGTTCTCGCTCGACAAGTACAAAGAAATAAGAGGTGGCTGAGAGCAGTTGACTGTAGTCATATAGGTAGAGGTATCCCTTATAACAGGTCTATCTATAATCACACTATCAGTATGAAAAGGAGTAGAAGTAGAAGTATTACCTGATGAAGTAGATTCCATAGGCCAAGATGAAATTGGCTGGATTAGTAGTGGAGCATCAGGATCAGGAGTAACAGCTGCATCAATAGTATGACTTGCATCATTATTTGCTACCAATGGTTCTGAAGCTGCTTCAACCCTTTGAGTTGAAGGTTCTTGTGTACTTCCCCCAAATGCAGTTTCTTCATATACTATATCACATTCAGCAATATGCTTCTGATGGTCAACTTTCTCTTCCAAAAATTAAGTAATGTAAATCTGAAAATCAAAAATCCCTTGAGCAGTGTCAGGAAATCCCTTTACTATTGTAACCATGTCTGCATCTTCACTTTGAGAAGATGGTTCTTGTGTGGCAGGAATGTTAATGTTTGCACCTTCCCTTTGAGAAAGTGGTTCTCGTGGGACCATTCCTTGATCATTGCCTACACCCACACTTTGAGTGGGTGGTTCTTATGTAGCTGGATCTTCAGTACCTGCTGGAATCCTTTGAAATCCAGGTTCTTGTGGGCTAGATCCTTTCAGAGGTGAAAAAAACCCCTGTTTCTTCTGTCTTGCAAAGACCTTTTCTGCAACTGGTCTTTTCACTAGAAGCATCAGGAGCATCAACAACCTTCTCACATTTGGAGCATCAGTAACCTTCTCATCAACCTTAAGCACAGCCTTCTCCATAACCAGGACCCCTTGTTCACCCCCTTTTAACTCCATCCTTTGATCCTGATTGTCTTCCAAACACATCAGATCTAGCTGATTTCTTTGTTTTTACAACTAATGTCTTTTGAGAGACATTAGAGGTGGTAGTTTGTTGTTAGGAGTGTTTGGGTTGTATTCTTGGGTCAGAAACAGAGTGTGTATGGCCCTATCCCATAGCATCAGAAATTGGTCCAAGACCATCAGTAATAGATCCATAATGAGTAGGCATTCTCTTTTTCAAGAGAAGCCTGACCTCATCAGGAATAATAGCATTTCCATCAAAGCAATTTGCTTTGTTAGAATTGACCAAAGCCATGATATTGTTCTTATAGAGACGACATATGGGCAGAATTATATCATTATCAAAAGTAGCATCAGGGCACATGTGAGAGAAAGTTAATTGGAAAAATCTAATAAAACAGACATATCTACATCTATCTATCTTTCTATCACTTAGAGCTTTTAAAATAAAAGACCCATAATCAAATCAAGTGTCATTAATTAGAGAGTACCTAATTTTGGCTGATCCAGATGGTAATGCATCAAAGTTTGAAGTTTTATTTAGAAAACACCGGCTTATGGTGTCAAAGAAAAAGTTCCATTCCTTCTTGAGCTTTGTTCTAAACAGACTTGAAAACTTCTTTGGCTCTCCATTGTATCCCAGATTTGTGACAAACTCAAGTAGAGTAGAATCAGGAATATTATCAGGAGTCTTACCATTAAGAGATGGTAAGTGAAGAGCTTCCTCCACAACTTCAGGAGTCACATGGTGTGTAACACCATTGTATTCAAACATCATTTGGGTCTTTCCTGACATAGACCCTAATCCAAACACCACAGTATTCCAAACCTGCATAATACACTTAAAAGATACTTGGGCAGGTTGGGTTAAAGCATAATTCAATGGACTGGAGGCCAGAAAGTCCTGAATGATAAGAAAATCATTAGGTAAATTCTGATGATTAAGAACATCGATGAAGTTATTTGTGGGAAAAGTAACTGTGACAGCCCCAGATCCGAGGTCAAGGATCCGGGCCGTCAAGGTCCAATTTCCGATCATTAACAATATTTCTTTGGTCTTTTTTTTTTTTTTTTTTTTAATACTTGACAGCGGAAATATAAATGCACAATAACACTCACACACAATAGACCCCACACTTAATAATATTACACACCAGTCATATGCTCAAGGAACAACATCCATGACATAATAAGTTTAAAGTTGAGTAGTTATTACAAACCCAGAATCCTACTAAGTACATTGTTGAATAATACTTCTACAGGAAGCATTTCAACAATCAAAAGTTTATCACATAACTTACACACTTAATATACATAAGTCTAGTAAGACCCTTTCGCTTATCGGCTACCTCTGGGATCGTCGCCAGTACTCGATCAAAAGGTCGTCTTCCCTCTACCCTCTTGCGGGGTGTGGTGCGTAGAATCGGCATTGGCCCTAGCTGTTATATATATAAGTAGCAAGAGTGAGCTATAATAGCTCAGCAAGATAATATTGTAAACTAGAAATCAAATTTGAACATATATGACTATATACATAACCGGAAACCAAGTATAAACCTTACGAAAGAATAGAATCTTTATTTAATAATACATCATCCACTTACTATTATAAGAAAAGAAATCTATATTAATATAATATCAGTTTCTCTTCATCTGCCACCATAATACCATCATCTCATATCATTATTCTGGTTTCAGTATTGAAATCTACAATAATATAATATCAGTTTTTCTTCATCTGTAACTATCATTCCATCATCTCATATCATTGTTCTGTTTTCAGTATAGCAATCTGAAAACCATTGTCTACACTTTCTTTTCAAAACATTGGGGATATCTGCTGTCGCCTGATACGTTAGGACGATGATCAGTCGCCTAATCGTATCTGCTCTCTTTTTACTACCGGTAGAAGGAATGAAGGCCACCTGCTAACATCATCCCTGGAGGAAGGCCACCTGCTAACATCCTCCCTTGGCATCTTCGTGCCGTAATAAAAATAATAAATGCTGGACTGTGTCGCACACAGACCTGACACAGCCGCTTACGCAATTCTGTTGCAATCCCCCTTTTTATAAAATCATTATTTCCTTTTTTTTTTAAAAAAAATCATTCCACATTTCCATTTTCTCGCTTTCAAATAATAATAATGCTGGACTGTGTCGCACACAGACCTGACACAGCCACTTACGCAAATCTGTTGCAATTCCCCTTTTTATCACATCATTATTCCCTTTTTAAAATATCATACCACATATCATTCACTCATATCATTTCCATTTATCATCACCTTTTAAAAAAATATATATGTCATAATACTTTGATTATGACTCAGACATCTCCTCTGTATTCAATAAAATCAAATACGCTCTTATATACATAAAATATTCCATCTCTTTCAAAAGTATTAAATAATCATCAAATAATATTTATTAAATCACAATTATTTAAAAAGAATATTTTTAACATAATATTATAAACATATAACTCTAGATAACAACTGATACCATTCTTTCATATCCCTTTAAAACATAAATTATATTCGCTCTATCAATATTCGCATCCATATCCATAATCCATATTCAAAAATCTCAGCAAACAGGGAATATATCCCTAACAATATCATCATATAAGATTCATATATTATCCACCAAAACCATTTTTCTTTGAACATAAACAGTTTATCAAAATAAGGATAAAAGAATTCTTGCTCCCTTTAATCCATATCCATACTCATATTCATATACATCTCCCTTAAATTTCCAAAATCAGGAAAACAAATCTTTAACAATATTGTAATGATAGAATCACATATATATTCCATGAAATCATTTTCCTTTGAACATAAATAATTTTTCAAAGTAAAGATAGAAGGAATCTTGCCTCGATCTCTGGATCCCGTGGTATGATCTGATAATCAACTCGTGTATCTATAGACACGACAAAATATCACCGTCAGAATCTATTCCACTTAACCCTTATATATATATAACAACACCCTTGACACATAATCCATGTTTAACATATCATTTATAGACCAACCGTTCAAAGAACTTATCCCCTTTTAAACTCGATAGAAGTTTTAGCATTTTTTTCACCATTTCCTTAAAAACGGCTCTCGACTGTAAAAATTCTTATAAAATATCCATTTTGAAATTTGACACAAGGTCAGTGGGGTTGGACTCTCTGTTCACCCTACTATATTGTCCCAAAATTTCGTAATTTCTAAAAATGTCTAAGTATGGTATTCATAGCCTCAAAGTTGGTACAATTACGTTTTCTCGGTTCTCGAACGTCTTTCACTAAAACTGACTTTTCTCCTAAACCGTTCATCAGATTTTAACGTACTTTATATCAAAACGATCTATGAACTAAGCTCTATCATTTCATGGTCCATTGGTACACTGGACAGTAAGGTACCGTACTGATACAGGGGTCCAAAACAGGGCAGTTTTTGTCATAACGAAAATCGGGCATTATAACCGCTGTACTTTCATACTTTCCATATTGTAATCGCTCCAAAACCATCATCTCACACTTATCTCAAGCCCTACACCATGTGGACTACATTCCAGCCATGGTTACAAGTTCACATCACATTTCCATATCCAATCAAACCATGAATAACACATAATCATCATAATCTTAACATTTATACCACTTAACCACTACTACATCAATATCCATCATATATTCAAAGTAATACACCAGGGTCTTGAGATTTATACCTTCTTGAAGCTTGTTTGTAGCTAATATCCTTGTATAACCTTAGATCCTTGCTCTACACAACCTTTGGAAGCCACAAACTCCATATCAAAAACAATACAAACCATAAGCTACTATTCATCATCTTCCCCAACTGTAAAGCACTGAAATCGGAGGGGTAAATCACAGAGTTGAATTGATTTCTTACCATGGTTACGACGGGCTTCTCGATAGCTTCGTTTTGATAGGTGGATCGCCGAAAACAGACATGGGAAACTCAAGTTATGAGCAATTCTTCCTCCTCCATTTTTGTTCCTCTCTTCCCTCGGGTTCTTGATAAAAGGAGTGGGTTTTGACTTCATTTCTTCACAAAATATCTAAGTCATGGTCTTATCTTCTCCCACACACTTTAGTGGCTGATCTCTTAGTGCAAATGACCAGTTTGCCCTTTGCTTTGTTGTGGCTTTCTCAAGAAGCTTCTTCTCTTATAACACAAGCATTTCGTTTCTCATTTGTTTCGTTTTTTTTCTCTAACTTTCTCGAGTCCTTTAACTCATATCCAAATTCCAACTTCATATTTCATTATTAAATATTTTAACAAGGTTGCCTTTAAAATTTTATTACATTCAGAGTCTAGAAAATTTTACTATTCACTTCGGGTCGTCTCAGACCGCTTTAATCATCTAAAATTCAGAATCTCTCATTCTCTTGTCCCAATAAATCCTTAATTCCTTAAATATTATTATCCCTCATAAATTCCATATTCACGGGGTTCTCATGTCGGATCACTATTCATCAAATCGCGTACTTAAATTAATTCGTGACTCGTTGATTAGATACTGCTCAACTTTGTTAAACGCTCTCAGTGGTTCTAAAATCATTTAACAAATCCAAATTCCTTTGGTATTCTCTTGACTTAATAATCCCCTGGTTTAACTTAAATTTCCTAATTCCTCAATATATAAATCCTTTAATATTTCTATGCTCCTTAATATCCCATAGAAACTCGTTCGAACTCAAAATCCTCAAAAATCCATATTCAGGAATTTCTAAAATCCGTTATCATTTTGAGTCACTTATTTTCATTGTAGATCACTAATATGGTTTCTGTTTACTCATTTTCCATTTCCACTATAGAGCACCTACACACCATTTTTCTAAATTCCTCGAGATCACTATTCATTTAATCACTGTAGCATTGCTAAAGTTAGGGGATATTACAGTCTTCCCCCCTTAAAAGGATTCCGTCCCGGAATCACGTTGAAGATATCGACGAATACCTTTCTCACATTACACCTTCTAATTCTCGTATTACTTCCTCCTTCCTTTAGTTTCTCCTTAAACATCTCTATCTTGTTTGTACAGAAATACACCAACATACACTTGCTTGTCATTCATCAACATGCCATTTAGCTTATCAATAGCAGTACTTTCACTATCTTTTCCTTACTAATCTCCTCCTGTTTCCAGTCATTCTATATTATCTCATTCCTCCTTTCTCTTTTAATTAAGGTATCGGCCACCACATTGGCATTTCCTGAATGGTAGTGTATCTCACTTATGGTTTAACTATATTTTGATCTCTATCATGACATAAAATATTGATACTCCAATCTTCCTATATCTCATTTCTGTAAAATTTTCCAGAAAATAAGTTCTACTAATATTCCTTAAAACATTTGTAAGAAAATATTATCTATAATATATATTTCCTGTTCGTGTCCTACAAGGTTGTGTTTTTCCACAGAATACTCTTACTCTCTTTTCCTTAGATCGGTATATCCTACTTCCTGATCAGATAGATTATTCTTATCTATTTTATTAACTTATTTACACCATTAATAGATTAAGTCGATCCCTAACCAAACATTTACACCTAAAAGGTTAAATTAGAGCATACTTGCAATTTCCTCCGGATACCTTATCCCATATGTCTATTGTTCACTATACACTCTTTACATCTTGCTGATCCACCTTAGTTCTTTCATGATATACTATCTACTCCCCCTTTGTAATTTCCCTTTATTATTCTCATCAAAATCTTTACCTCAAGTTTTTACTCATTCACACCTTTTCGATTAATCCTTTGAATAATTAAGATCTTTAATCTCTCTCTGCTACTTAGGATATTAGTCACAATATTGGCCTTTCCGCCACTAATAGTTATCACACCTCGAATCCTTCATTAATTTTCCCCACTTCCTTCGTTTGTCCTTATCCTGACTCTATCCTCAAAATACACCTTACTCTCCATAGTAAATCTCAATTATGCCTTAAAATTCCTCATATTCTTTTCTCTTACTAATCATCAAATATACTCATTTCTTCTCACGAAATTCCTTCCTCTCTTATATTGAAACGCTTCTAGCTCTAATTATCTCTTATTGAAATTTCCCTTGGAATCTCAAGTTTCCATGTGTAATCACGTATACTCTAAACCTTGCTTCCATTATTCCATCTATTAAGGAAATCTTCTATATTTGAAACAATTGATATAATTCAAGAAACTTTGAATTGAAACGAACCCAGAAACAAGCAAGGGTCCCACAACAATTTATAAAATTAAAATTTTTAAATAACCTTTATTCGAAACAAAAGAATATTTGAGAATTCAATATGATGGAAGAACCCGTATGTCACACAAGTGAGGGCGTCCCCTCCGACTTTCTATCACACAGACAGATCGTCCTTGTATATACATATATGGTTGTTCCTCTTAGTTGGAGTAAGAAATATAAAGAAAATTTAAATCATGATGATAAATACCATTTTCCGAAAATAATCTTAGAGGAATATTTTGGCAAAGGTAGATAAAATACAATTTTGAAACACATTTCAAGGGTACTAGAAAGTTTTGAAAAGATGCCGGCCCTTAATGAATAATTACCCACCAGTGGAGGAAAATTTGAAACTCAATAATATAATTTAGCAGGGCTTTAGGAAATTTGAAAGTAGTTGCCGTTAATAGCCTCTGCCCAATTGAAAATCCCTATAATGGAAAGTTTTCCTCAAATACCATTTATATCTTAGACTGTGTATACTCCAAAATTTCTCAAATTTGGCACTCACCATTTATCCTTAACCTATCGTCTGATATTCCCAATTATCGTTATTTACCTAGTCGTGACTTGGCTCGATATTTTCTGCATTTATCCGTAATAGATCACAACCTTCTAATCGCTATACTTACGTAATATTGATCTTCTTAGCATAACACTGCTCCAGTATCAAAAACCCTTCAAACTATACTTTATATATGTACATTCTAACATATCCCGTATACTCACGAGATTCTCTAACGTACACTTCCTGATACATCAAATATTCCCTTTCTCATATCAATTCCGTGTGCCACATAAGCTTAACACTTTTGGCATAATAACCTTTTCATTTAAGTCAATCTCGGAATTTCTTAATCTGTCTTGGTCCTTACGGTATATCTTGGCTTTACCGACCAATATCAGTTTCATCCCTTTCATCTCCACAAATAATCAGTGTCTATTCACCAATCTACTTGCACTATTACCTCAAACTCCCTTATTTTCCCTCACATTTGCCCTAGTATTACGTTTAGGCGGCATGATTCTATACATAACAATATTCTCCATTATTTACCCAAATTTAGGGTACAATATACATTATTCCATATTCAATAATTATATCACCGATTAACACATTTATATATATATCCCTAGCCACTCACGAACATAACTTGACTCACTCATTTCCTCTCCTAATACTAAAACATAAACTTTTATTAGTAATAATCTATAAAATTATAATCACTACTTAGAATAAATGCTACAGTCGATATACCACCCTTGAACTCGATGGGAGTTCACAATTTATATTATTACTGATATATTTATTATTATCACTTTTGTTCCTGAGCATTATGACTTTTAGCTCTGATACCATCTGTGACAGCCCCAGATCCGAGGTCAAGGATCCGGGCCGTCAAGGTCCAATTTCCGATCATTAACAATATTTCTTTGGTCTTTTTTTTTTTTTTTTTTTTAATACTTGACAGCGGAAATATAAATGCACAATAACACTCACACACAATAGACCCCACACTTAATAATATTACACACCAGTCATATGCTCAAGGAACAACATCCATGACATAATAAGTTTAAAGTTGAGTAGTTATTACAAACCCAGAATCCTACTAAGTACATTGTTGAATAATACTTCTACAGGAAGCATTTCAACAATCAAAAGTTTATCACATAACTTACACACTTAATATACATAAGTCTAGTAAGACCCTTTCGCTTATCGGCTACCTCTGGGATCGTCGCCAGTACTCGATCAAAAGGTCGTCTTCCCTCTACCCTCTTGCGGGGTGTGGTGCGTAGAATCGGCATTGGCCCTAGCTGTTATATATATAAGTAGCAAGAGTGAGCTATAATAGCTCAGCAAGATAATATTGTAAACTAGAAATCAAATTTGAACATATATGACTATATACATAACCGGAAACCAAGTATAAACCTTACGAAAGAATAGAATCTTTATTTAATAATACATCATCCACTTACTATTATAAGAAAAGAAATCTATATTAATATAATATCAGTTTCTCTTCATCTGCCACCATAATACCATCATCTCATATCATTATTCTGGTTTCAGTATTGAAATCTACAATAATATAATATCAGTTTTTCTTCATCTGTAACTATCATTCCATCATCTCATATCATTGTTCTGTTTTCAGTATAGCAATCTGAAAACCATTGTCTACACTTTCTTTTCAAAACATTGGGGATATCTGCTGTCGCCTGATACGTTAGGACGATGATCAGTCGCCTAATCGTATCTGCTCTCTTTTTACTACCGGTAGAAGGAATGAAGGCCACCTGCTAACATCATCCCTGGAGGAAGGCCACCTGCTAACATCCTCCCTTGGCATCTTCGTGCCGTAATAAAAATAATAAATGCTGGACTGTGTCGCACACAGACCTGACACAGCCGCTTACGCAATTCTGTTGCAATCCCCCTTTTTATAAAATCATTATTTCCTTTTTTTTTTAAAAAAAATCATTCCACATTTCCATTTTCTCGCTTTCAAATAATAATAATGCTGGACTGTGTCGCACACAGACCTGACACAGCCACTTACGCAAATCTGTTGCAATTCCCCTTTTTATCACATCATTATTCCCTTTTTAAAATATCATACCACATATCATTCACTCATATCATTTCCATTTATCATCACCTTTTAAAAAAATATATATGTCATAATACTTTGATTATGACTCAGACATCTCCTCTGTATTCAATAAAATCAAATACGCTCTTATATACATAAAATATTCCATCTCTTTCAAAAGTATTAAATAATCATCAAATAATATTTATTAAATCACAATTATTTAAAAAGAATATTTTTAACATAATATTATAAACATATAACTCTAGATAACAACTGATACCATTCTTTCATATCCCTTTAAAACATAAATTATATTCGCTCTATCAATATTCGCATCCATATCCATAATCCATATTCAAAAATCTCAGCAAACAGGGAATATATCCCTAACAATATCATCATATAAGATTCATATATTATCCACCAAAACCATTTTTCTTTGAACATAAACAGTTTATCAAAATAAGGATAAAAGAATTCTTGCTCCCTTTAATCCATATCCATACTCATATTCATATACATCTCCCTTAAATTTCCAAAATCAGGAAAACAAATCTTTAACAATATTGTAATGATAGAATCACATATATATTCCATGAAATCATTTTCCTTTGAACATAAATAATTTTTCAAAGTAAAGATAGAAGGAATCTTGCCTCGATCTCTGGATCCCGTGGTATGATCTGATAATCAACTCGTGTATCTATAGACACGACAAAATATCACCGTCAGAATCTATTCCACTTAACCCTTATATATATATAACAACACCCTTGACACATAATCCATGTTTAACATATCATTTATAGACCAACCGTTCAAAGAACTTATCCCCTTTTAAACTCGATAGAAGTTTTAGCATTTTTTTCACCATTTCCTTAAAAACGGCTCTCGACTGTAAAAATTCTTATAAAATATCCATTTTGAAATTTGACACAAGGTCAGTGGGGTTGGACTCTCTGTTCACCCTACTATATTGTCCCAAAATTTCGTAATTTCTAAAAATGTCTAAGTATGGTATTCATAGCCTCAAAGTTGGTACAATTACGTTTTCTCGGTTCTCGAACGTCTTTCACTAAAACTGACTTTTCTCCTAAACCGTTCATCAGATTTTAACGTACTTTATATCAAAACGATCTATGAACTAAGCTCTATCATTTCATGGTCCATTGGTACACTGGACAGTAAGGTACCGTACTGATACAGGGGTCCAAAACAGGGCAGTTTTTGTCATAACGAAAATCGGGCATTATAACCGCTGTACTTTCATACTTTCCATATTGTAATCGCTCCAAAACCATCATCTCACACTTATCTCAAGCCCTACACCATGTGGACTACATTCCAGCCATGGTTACAAGTTCACATCACATTTCCATATCCAATCAAACCATGAATAACACATAATCATCATAATCTTAACATTTATACCACTTAACCACTACTACATCAATATCCATCATATATTCAAAGTAATACACCAGGGTCTTGAGATTTATACCTTCTTGAAGCTTGTTTGTAGCTAATATCCTTGTATAACCTTAGATCCTTGCTCTACACAACCTTTGGAAGCCACAAACTCCATATCAAAAACAATACAAACCATAAGCTACTATTCATCATCTTCCCCAACTGTAAAGCACTGAAATCGGAGGGGTAAATCACAGAGTTGAATTGATTTCTTACCATGGTTACGACGGGCTTCTCGATAGCTTCGTTTTGATAGGTGGATCGCCGAAAACAGACATGGGAAACTCAAGTTATGAGCAATTCTTCCTCCTCCATTTTTGTTCCTCTCTTCCCTCGGGTTCTTGATAAAAGGAGTGGGTTTTGACTTCATTTCTTCACAAAATATCTAAGTCATGGTCTTATCTTCTCCCACACACTTTAGTGGCTGATCTCTTAGTGCAAATGACCAGTTTGCCCTTTGCTTTGTTGTGGCTTTCTCAAGAAGCTTCTTCTCTTATAACACAAGCATTTCGTTTCTCATTTGTTTCGTTTTTTTTCTCTAACTTTCTCGAGTCCTTTAACTCATATCCAAATTCCAACTTCATATTTCATTATTAAATATTTTAACAAGGTTGCCTTTAAAATTTTATTACATTCAGAGTCTAGAAAATTTTACTATTCACTTCGGGTCGTCTCAGACCGCTTTAATCATCTAAAATTCAGAATCTCTCATTCTCTTGTCCCAATAAATCCTTAATTCCTTAAATATTATTATCCCTCATAAATTCCATATTCACGGGGTTCTCATGTCGGATCACTATTCATCAAATCGCGTACTTAAATTAATTCGTGACTCGTTGATTAGATACTGCTCAACTTTGTTAAACGCTCTCAGTGGTTCTAAAATCATTTAACAAATCCAAATTCCTTTGGTATTCTCTTGACTTAATAATCCCCTGGTTTAACTTAAATTTCCTAATTCCTCAATATATAAATCCTTTAATATTTCTATGCTCCTTAATATCCCATAGAAACTCGTTCGAACTCAAAATCCTCAAAAATCCATATTCAGGAATTTCTAAAATCCGTTATCATTTTGAGTCACTTATTTTCATTGTAGATCACTAATATGGTTTCTGTTTACTCATTTTCCATTTCCACTATAGAGCACCTACACACCATTTTTCTAAATTCCTCGAGATCACTATTCATTTAATCACTGTAGCATTGCTAAAGTTAGGGGATATTACAGTAACTCCGTTAATGGCATTCTTATTGTTCATGAATGATGGGGATGCCATTATAGTTTAGAATGTGAGAAAATATGGGATTTTGAAAAACTAGGGTTCGTGTGCACAAAGAGAGAAAGAAGATGAAAAACTAATAATTTAAGAGTAATGTTTGATTTGGAAAACTGAGTTTTTTTTGTTTAGACAAACAAATTAACTCTCAATTACAAGTGTCAATAACTAATTTGTGCAAGCATAATTAGTGGACCAATTTACGTGGGTGAATAGTAATAACTGCATGGCTTTTTATGTGTAACTATGTGTATGTATGATAAGTGGATTTTATATCCACTTGGAACGTTCCATATCGGCTTAAATTGATTGACTTGGTCTTAAGTTTGTGGTAGTTTTAATGTGTTTTGTGTAGTTGTGCAAGATTGTTTCCATCGGTTAGGGTTGAAGATTTCCATTGATTTTGGAATTGTAATTTGAGCTTGGAATGAAGAATGGAAGCTTTACTTATGCTACCTTGTTGATTATAAGCCAAGGGAATTGAAGAATGGGAAGTGACAAAAGAATCTGATGAGAAATGAGCAAATTGTGGATAATTCGGATTTGCCGGTAGGTTGCGCAGTCTACACTGTTTTGGCCATATTTGGAGTTCTATAAGTCTGTTTGGGGCCCGTAAGTAGTCCACGCGAAGGGGAGAAGATTTTCTGCAAAAGTGAACAGTGACCGATAGCGCAGACTGCACTGCTACTGCGCAGGGTGCGCTGAAACACGCTGGAAAAATTCCTGAATTTCTCCTATTTCGATTTTAAGTTGTATTTTTTGGACTTTTCTTGCTGGAAAAGACTTCTAGGGCCTATATAAACATATCCTACCCTTTTAATTCATATCATTACATAGAATTACTTAGAAATACTAGCATTATTATTATTATTCAGATCTTGTTTTATTATCTTGGTTTCACTTGATCCCATGATGACGAGAGGTTCAATTTTGAACTAATCGTTGTCATGGGATTCTAACATATTTATTTACGGAGCTTAGTAACTTGATGCTTTAAAGATCTGTGTGTGATGTATATTTGATATCCTCGTATGGTTATGCTTAATTGATAGATGCGTCGCGAACATCTAATTTGTTAATCTCTTGTGAAGCGAGAGTGGATCTTGAGATTTAGAATTTGCCATGCTAGCATAGGATAGGTTGATGTTTTAACATCATGATGTGTAGCGTAAATAGAGATATTATGCTACCCTATGTGATCTTAAAAGACAACTTGTTCTTCAATCATTATGTTTTCAAATCTTATAGAGATATAGGGTCTAAGCATAATTGGTGTCTATTCATCTTCTATCTCTTTTGTGGATGTATGTTTAGTTTGGTATTCGTATACTGAGAAGTAGCGTATACTTGTTTCGTGTTGTCTGATCAGATATCATAACCATTGCATATAGTGATTAAAGGCGTCAGATCTAAGCGAAGTATTTAATGAAATTAGGATCCCATGTTACTCTTGTAGACGTAATTCGATTTTATTTCTCGTTAGTTAATTAATTCTTAGTTTGTTAATTTGTTTCTTAGTTAATTTAGATAATTACAAACCCAAATTTATTTCTTGTCTAAGCAATTGAAATTGATCATACATTGTTGCTTGAGCATATTTACATAGAAATAGCCAGTCTCTGTGGGAACGAACTTAACTTATCGAATATTACTTGTGACCACGTGCACTTGCGTGATTTTGTGATAACAATGTATCTGTCAGCGAAACACACGCGCACGAATAGTTGTCCACAAAATACTGAACCATTTCTCGTAACTTGAAAAAATAAGCACAATCATTTACACATAAATATTCAACAATTATTGATTAATATAAGATAAATAAATAACTTTACTCGAAGTGTGATAAAATATTGCTAACCTGTACATCAGTATTCCATCGTTGACCACTGTTAGGATTTTGACCATGTCAGAATTTGACTTCTATTAGGATCATCACTTTGTCAGTATTTGGTCACTTGTACATACCTTCTCATCAGGATTCGATAACCATCAGGATGTGATGATCATCAGGAATTGCTCTCTGTGAATAATCTCAAAAATTCTCATAGTTCACCATTCCAAGTTCATTCACCAATTTAATAAATGTAGCTTCAGGAAGTGGCTTGGTGAATATATCAGCTAGTTGTTGATCAGTAGGAACAAAGTGTAGCTCAATTGTCCCTTCCAGTACTTGTTCCCTTATGAAATGATATCTGATACTGATATGCATAGTAAGAGAGTGTTGAACTGGATTTCCTATCATGGCAATAGCACTCTGGTTATCACAATAAATAGGAATTTTTGAATATGACAAACCATAGTCCATTAGCTAATTCCTCCTCCACATTATCTGAGCACAACAGCTTCTTGCATCAATGTACTCAGCTTCTGCAGTAGAGGTCACTACAAGGATTTTTGCTTTAGACGACACTCAAAACGTGTTGTCTGAATGTACCAAAAACTGTTGACTATTGAAAAGTCATCTGATACACACCTCAGACAACACACAGCAAACTGTTGTGTGAGAGTTGAAAGACAAGTAAAAGCCACCTGAAAAGAGTTGTCTGATACCCAGAAACAACAACACTTCTTTGGAAACCTGTTATCAAAGCTCCAATAATGCAACACGTTTTAACGAATATATTGTTGTTTTAAGCAGTAAAGACAATGGTTTTTAAAAGAAAGCCTATTGTTGAAGTGCAAAAGATACAATCCTTTACTTGATCAGGGCTGTTGTTGTATGTCACTACAGACAATGATTTCTTAGCAAAAACGATTTGGTTTATGGTTAGATGTACAACATGTTATCTCATATGGCATGTTGTTGTAGAGTAGGAAGGACAACACTTTCTTAGTATACAACAGTTTTTATTTGTGTTTCTTGTAGTCAGACAATGATTTTTTCTTTTTATGTGTTGTATGTGCATACAATAGACAATGATTTCTACAGTACTAGCAATATTCATCGCTGCAATAGACAATGATTTGAGTTTATACAGTACTAGCAACTAACAAATATTCATAACAAAAACTACGTACCAATCAATATTCATCGCTACAAAGCTACTACCGGTACCAATTCCTAACAAAGTACCACTACCATCGTCTAAATTACAATGGTAGAATGAGATAACTCATTTTCTTTACCGCATCTATTAAATAAAATAAAGAAAAGTGCTCCCAAAATCTGGTAACTCATCTGGCGGAGTCCCCGTGAGATCTTATTTTCACCGATGCTGCACAGCAAGCCTGGACCATAGTTGTCTTGCATATAGAACATTTTTAAAAGATTTGTTTCTGCAAAGATTCCAAAGAGCAATCCTCCTAGCAGTCCAGCGACTGCGTGAGTGTGGAAGACTCCAAGCGTGTCATCTACACTTTGGAAAAATGCTGATTTTTTTATGCAAAACCATCGTGGTGTACCAAGGTATTGACACTGACATTGCACCCATGATTAAAGCTGCCCAAGATTGCACAATTCCTGTGAATGAAATCAACATTTCAATTTTTGTTAACACTTCTAACTCTGGAGAAATGATGCATAAACATTGGCCATGCATCATTAGCCACATGCTTTCACACTTCTGTGATTTCCTGACCAGCTAGCTATGGTTGGGATGAATCTGTTTATTAAGAAGATTCTAAACATATTAGCTCCAAAATGCTTGTGTTAAATATATATTCACTATAAAAAGGTAAGAGAGATTACGTTATAACCATATTTTAGTTCAATCTATGAGATCACAATACCTAGTGATAAGGCGGTATTTAATAATCTCCTCAAAGTAAACTTGTTCCTGGAATTTTTTTTAAGTGAATAAGTATGATCAAATGAGTATAAATCATAAATAGTGAATGCTTATCCATAGATCACATGAACTGATGAACCTGTAAAGTGTTTAGAAATGAAAAGCAAAGTTGAAATGAGAATGAATTCCCTAATTGAGCAATGTTACAAGGCAATTCTAACTACTCCCATATGCAACATGACATATTGACAATGGTTATTTGCTAATACATCTAATAAACTACAATCCCCGTCACAAACATGAAACATCAACTAAAAAACCTCAATTATCATATGAAAACCAAGTCAAACATCCCAATGTAATTAACATAATTATAAGAGTTGAACTTGCACAAACAGGGAAAGTGAAATGTCATAAAACACAGAAACCTTACATTGGTGTAAAGGGTGTACAAACTGCCCCCATTTAATCCTTCAGAACATTTTTCTTTCACAATCACACAAGTGCACCTCCCAATGTCCACCGGCAGAGGCCTGCACAGCAATGTCCTGCAAAAAACAAGAACAGAGAAGCAATTTTAATAACATTAGTTGCCATTTCCACCCTACAAATCAAATTCAATCAATCAAGAATTTATAATTAAAAAAAAAAAGACACCAACCTATTGGGAATGGTACACCAGGAAGAAGCCGGTGCAGACTCAGAATCCGAATAATCACAAATCTTTAACGAACTCTGGAGAAATGATGCATAAACATTTTGGAGGCCATCAAACAATAGTAGAGGTGTTAATTGAAGCAAGTTGTGTTAAAACAAACCAAGAAAATGACACAGGGAATTGAATTTGAACTAATACAAATTATCAAACATGAAAGATCAAACAACACGAATAGGTTATAGTTCCAATCCATTGATAGTAAATGAAATATAAACATTCATTTTTTTATACCAGGCACAAACGTGTACATTTACATACGATATATATCCATACACAGAGAGAGAGAGAGAGGTAAGCAACCCAAACACACAAGATAGCGATACTTACATTGGGGCCAAGAAGAGGAACAAGCCAGTCAACTGTAGGAGGATTGGACATCGATCCGGAAAGGTGAGTTGGATCTGTGTGTTTTGACTTGAATCTGTGTGTTTTTTGTTGGGTGTGTGATTTGGTTGGGAGATAAAAAGGGAAAAAAATTTAGAAGGGGTAAAATGAGAGAGTTCATGAGCTGGGTTTGTAAAAAAAGAGAGAGTTGTATCGTGTATTAGTGGTTGAGAGGGTGGGAAATAAAAATCTGATAAAGGGGGGAAATAAAATTTGATAAAGGGGGGAAATGAAATATTGGGCAGGGTGGGAAATGAAATTTGCAATGCCGGGAAAGGAAATATAGTAATTTTGGGATGAAAAACTATTTTTAAAAAGATATTAGGTATAATCGGGACTGGATATTAGGTATTTTTTTTGAATAATTTCTTCGATGATCGAACCGTACGAAAGTTAATAAACACTCATTTTAGTGTTGGGAAAAAATAACTGAAAAATAAAAAGGTCGGGTTGTACGAGATTTTAACAAAAAAGTAGTAAAAGTTCTGCTTCTTGTAACAAGACACCATATAAATTGACTGAATAATTTTTTTGAATGATTTCTTCGATGATCGAACCTTACGAAAGTTAATAAACACTCATTTTAGTGTTGGGAAAAAATAATCGAAAAATAAAAAGGTCGGGTTGTACGAGATTTAAACAAAAACGTAGTACAAGTGCTGCTTCCTATAATGGGGCACGATCCAAATTCACTGAATAATTTTTTTGAATGATTTATTTGACGATCCAACCGTACAGATGTTAATAAACACTCATATTAGTGTTTGGAAAAAATAATCAAAAACGTTTGTACGAGATTTTAACAAAAAAGTAGTAAAAGTTCTGCTTCTTGTAATAAGACACGATCTAGATTAACTGAATAATTTTTTTGAATGATTTCTTCAACGATTGAACCGTACGGATGTTAATAAACACTCATATTAGTGTTTGGAAAAAATAATCAAAAAATAAAAAGGTCGGTTGTACTTTGGTAGTACTTTGGTTTTAACAAAAAGTAGTACAAATAATATTTTATTATAAACACGTACAAGAATGAATTCTTTTTTCCTAAATTTTTGTACACAGCACTCAAATCATTAGATATTAACATTCGTTTGGTTGGATCGTCGAAAAAAAAAACTAGAAAATATATTATTCCAAAATCATACTAGTTTGACCAAGTAGTACTTTGATAGTTGACCTTTAAAATATCATACGAGAATGATTTGTTTTTTTCAAATTATTTTTTACATATCACTAAAATCAGTATATAACATCATCCGTGCGGTTGGATCGTCAAAAAATAATTTTAAAAAAATAGATCATGTTCAATCGGTACGACACTACTTAGAGCGAGTAGTACTTTTGGAGGATTTATATTATAAACACGTACATGAATGAATTCTTTTTTCCTCAATTTTTGTACACAGCACTCAAATCATTAGATATTAACATTCGTACGGTTGGATCATCGAAAAAAAAAACTAGAAAATATATTATTCCAAAATCATACTAGTTTGACCAAGTAGTACTTTTATAGTTGACCTTTAAAATATCATATGAGAATGATTTGTTTCTTTCAATTTTTTTTTTACATATCACTAAAATCAGTATATAACATCATCCGTGCGGTTGGATCGTCAAAAAATAATTTTAAAAAAATAGATCATGTTCAATCGGTACGACACTACTTAGAGCGAGTAGTACTTTTGGAGGATTTATATTATAAACACGTACAAGAATGAATTCTTTTTTCCTAAATTTTTGTACACAGCACTCAAATCATTAGATATTAACATTCGTACGGTTGGATCGTCGAAAAAAAAACTAGAAAATATATTATTCCAAAATCATACTAGTTTGACCAAGTAGTACTTTGATAGTTGACCTTTAAAATATCATACGAGAATGATTTGTTTTTTTCAATTTTTGTTTTACATATCACTAAAATCAGTATATAACATCATCCGTGCGGTTAGATCGTCAAAAAATAATTTTAAAAAAATAGATCATGTTCAATCGGTACGACACTACTTAGAGCGAGTAGTACTTTTGGAGGATTTATATTATAAACACGTACAAGAATGAATTCTTTTTTCCTAAATTTTTGTACACAGCACTCAAATCATTAGATATTAACATTCGTACGGTAGAATGAGTAGTACTTTTGGCGGATTTATATTATAAACACGTACAAGAATGATTATTTTTTCTAACTTTTTGCACAAATCACTAAAATTAGTAGTACTTTTGGAGGATTTATATTATAAACACTAGTTCAACTTTGCCTATTACAACATCGAGTCTTTGTGTTAGCCTAGACATGATAAAGTGTTGGCGTAGATGTTGTATATGATTAATTAAATAATCATTTTACATTAAAATGATAAAAATTCTTAAAAAATAGTTTATTTATTTTTTTGGTATTTGAAATGGAGTGAATGGTATGTTTATTAAAAATTTATAGTAAATAACACTTTACTATAAAAAATGAACAAATTTTATAAAAAAAATGTTTTCAAAATTTATTTTTTTGAAAATTTGTTCATGTTTTCAAAAAATTTATTTTTTTGGTATTTGAAATGGAGTGAATGGTATTTTTTTTAGTTTATTAAAAATTTAAAAATTGTATGTTTTTTAATTAAGAATTTGTATATATGTATTTAAAATAATTTATAGTAAATAACACTTTACTATAAAAAAATGAACAAATTTTATAAAAAAAATGTTTTCAAAATTTAAATAATTATAAAACTTGTGTAAAAAAAAAGAAAAAAAGACAACTACACATTTTGATGAGCGGCAATTTCTACCGCCTTCCCCTTTACCCAAATTTTAACAAAAATTAAGATCCCTCTCTTTTTCATTCTATCTCTTTTCCTCTCTACGTCTCAAATTCTATCTCTTTCTCTCCCTCCATCTCTTTATCTATCTTTCTCTCTCTCTCTCTCCCTCTTTCAAGCTTTCAATTTAGAAATTGATTTAAGGATTTAAGCTTCGATTTAGGATTGAATCAATGTTTTGGTTACAATTAGGGGTTCAATTGGGACGACGCCGACGAAGGATGCTGACGGGGAGAACTTTAACTCAAATTTTCTCGGTCTCTTGGCTACGTCGAGTGATAATTTCTCTGATCAATATGAAAGGGCACCTCAGTTTCCGATACCTACAAGTATCGATAATATTCAGAGCTCTTTTTACCCTTGCTTCCTGCATTGTTGTGTCGAACTCAAAATCTAATTTTATTTTCGAATGTTTTTTCAGGGATGATGAAAGATGACATCTCTGGCCCTCTCCCCTTGCTTCCTGCATTGTTGTGTCGAACTCGAACTCGAGTTTGCTAGTCTTTTATTACCCCCTTTGTATTGTAGTTTGTCACAGTTGTAATATGATCAGGACTATTTATGCTGTGACGTAGATCAGATATTGGCGTTCTTGATTATCTAATTTTGTTCAGTTTAATTAGCTATACATGTTACTTTTATGAGCAGGAATCTCATTATTATAGTATGTTTGCGACTTTGTAGGGAATCTGATTTGAGGGAAGATGAATTTGCAACGTTCAATGGTGGTGTGAAGTGTGGTGATATTGTTATGGTTGTTGGGTTTCCAGGTAAAAGCAAAAGGGGGGAGCTAAGTTTGTTCCCAAAATCATTCATGTGCTGTCTTGTTGCCTGCATATGATGCCACGGCAAAAAACTGCATAACTTATACTTTCTTTACAGAAAAATGATGTATGGATCCCAGGAAGTGGCAGAAACCCTGAAACTTATGTCTTAAAGGATCAGGTACACTTGTAATCCAGACCCCTGTGTGCCTATTGTCTCCCTCCATGCTCCTCTTTCTCTCTTTTTGACTTTTGTCTTCCATGACAGGAAACTAGATATCGTCAATGAGAACTCGATTTGATCGTAAACCCAGAGGTGGGAACCATATTCGAGACCCGTACGAAGACCGTTTCATTCATTAGACGATTCCTTGACAGTCTAGATTTTCGGGAGGTATGTTGCTTGCCCATTTCAATACCGTTTCTTTGATGGCTAGCTTTTTCATTGCTCTACCTTTGTTTCCTTTTCATGGCTAATTGGTAAATTTTGCTGTTAAGGTTGAAACACCTATATTGAATATGATTGCTGAAGGAGCAGCTGCAAGACCATTTGTGACTCATCACAATGAACTAAACATGCCGCTTAATATGCGTATAGCACCTGAGCTTTATCTGAAGCGACTTGTTGTTGGTGGATAAAACCGTGTCTATGAAATTGGGAAACAGTTCAGAAATGAAGGGATTGACTTGACACATAATCCCGAGTTCACTACATGTGAGTTCTATATGGCTTTCGCAGACTACAATGACCTAATGGAGGTGACAGAACAAATGTTGAGCAGCAATAACTAAGAATTTGTATGCTGTTTTTCTGTAGAAGCTCTGGTTTCAGTTACTTTAGATGCTATTTTCGGTTATTTTGAATGGTTTGGATAGTATATTGGATGAACATATGCAGTGGTATTATGGATGGTATTTTTGGATGACATTGAAGATATTTTGTTGGAAGTATTTTTTATTGTAAATTCCTTTTTGTTACATCTGGCTGCAATGTTGCCTTTTGGCTGAGTTGACTCGGTCCTGAGTTATTTTAGTTACAATAACGAATTAACAACGTGAACTAAAATAGTTTCAAAAAAAAATAACGTGAACTAAAATATTTTTTTTTTTTGATTTTTTTGGACCTTATACGTCGGTTGTCTAGAAGAACCGACGTAAAAGATAACAATATACGTCGGTTGTTTAGAAGAACCGACGTAAAAGATAACAATATACGTCGGTTGTTCTTATATTTTTTTAATTTTTTTGACCTTGGTTGTTTAGAAGAACCGACGTAAAATATAATAATATACCTCGCCTTTTTAACCGACGTAAAAGACTCTTACCTTATACGTCGCCTTTGTATACGTCGCCATTTAACCGACGTAAAAGGTCAATTTGACCGACGTATAAAGCCTGTTTTCTACTAGTGTGATGTTAATGTCAAACTGCATCTTATTGTAAAACCATCTCTTGCAAAACCTTCACTTCTGTTTAGATTTCATTAATGACATTGCAGTTTTTTTCATGTTGCCACATGTGATTTTGTCAAGTTGACATGTCATCCTGACCTATTATATCATGTTAAATATCATTACACAATACCACATTGGAAACCACTTGTCTCATTCTAACAATACTTTTTACTAAGTATTGTCTATGCTTCATTCACATTATATTTCGAAAAAATGTTGTGTGTTGGTTCACTTTCACACAACACTATGGATAACATATTGTATGACTTCTAATTAGACAACAGACCTAAAAACACTTGTCTGAATGCAACAACGGTTTTCCTGTATATTGTGTTGCAGGCATTCACACAACACTTATTTGCTAAGGCTTGTCTAATCTTAAAAATACTTATGCATTTACACAACACCCCTGGTCAAGAAATGCTTGTCTGGTAAGATTTATCACACAACGGTTTTGGCCCATTGTGTGAATGTAGGATTACACAATACTTTTTCGAGTTGGAAAATAACAGTTGTCTGATCATTTCGGGCAAAACTTTTTTCCATGGGTGTTGTCTGATACGTGTCGTCTATAGCCAGATTTGTTGTAGAGGGTGGAGATAGGCTTTTTCTTTTTACTGAACCAAGAAACTTGTCTACCTCCTAGAAATTGATGACTGCCTGAAGTACTTTTCCTATCTATTTTGTAGCTTGCAAAATCAGCATCTGAGTATCCACATAAACTCAAATCAGATTCTCTAGCATACCAAAGGCCAAGAGATGGAGTGCCTTTTAGGTATCCGAAAATTCTTTTAACTGCTATCAGGTGTGGTTCTTTGGGATTTGCTTGAAACCTTGCGCATATACAGGTTGGATACATGATATCTGGTTTACTAGCAGTTAGATACAAAAGTGAGCCAATCATACCTCTGTAGTGAGTTACATCTACTTCAGTACCTTGATCAGGATCAAGCTTAGTAGCTGTAGCAATGGGAGTTGAAGCAGTAGCAATGTCTTGCATGTTAAACCTCTTTAATAGATTCTTTGTATATTTTTACTGATTTATAAAGATGCCATCATCAGTCTGTTTAACTTGCAAACCTAATAAATAGATCATTTCTCCCATCATGCTCATTTGATATCTAGACTGCATTAGCTTTAAAAACTTTTCACACAGCTTGGAATTAGTTGACCCAAAAATGATATCATCAACATAAATCTGAACTAACAGCAACTTCTTACCATGATTCAAATAAAATAGAGTTTTATCAATTGTACTTCTTTTAAATCCACTTTCTAGTAAGAATTGAGCCAAAGTCTCATACCAGGCTCTTGGAGCTTGCTTTAGTCCATAAAGTGCTTTATCCAATCTGTAAACATGATTTGGATATTTTGGATCAATGAAGCCAGGAGGTTGTTCAACATATACCTCCTCTTCCAATTCTCTATTCAGAAAAGAACTTTTAACATCCATCTGGAAAACCTTGAATTTCATGTGGGCTGCATATGCCAGAAAAATCCTGATGGCTTCTAGCATTGCAACAGGAGCAAAATTCTCATCATAATCAATTCCTTCCTGTTAAGAATACCCATTTGCAACTAGCCTTGCTTTGTTCCTGGCAATTGTGCCATCTGAATCTGTCTTGTTTTTGAACACCCACTTTGTATCAACAATTGATCTGTCCTTTGGTCTTGGTACTAGTTTTTAGACTTAAATTCTTTCAAACTCATTAAGTTCCTCTTACATTGCTGTAACCCAATAAGAATCCTTAAGTGCGTCTTCAACTTTCTTGGGCTCCTCCTTTGACAAAAAGTTATGATAAAGACATTCATTTTGAGTTGCACTTCTGGTCTTAACACCTGCATCAGGATTCCCAATAATTAAATCAAAAGTATGATATTTGGTCCACTTCCTTGCTGGTGGTAACAGGCTTCTTGAATTGGATGCCCCCCTGTATTGGTATTATCATCAAGAGAACTAGAATCATTAGAAACTCCCCCTGAGATAGTGCTATCTCCTCCTGAAGAACTATCAGGATTATCACTTGAATCTGTTTCTGATAAATTCTCTCATGATGTTTGAGTTGTATCAGTATTGATGATATTTTGCTGTTGATTCCCCTCAACATTTGCATTACTGGCTTCACCATCAGTAATTGGTGCCTCATCAAGAATCAATGAATCATCAGCATCTGATGGTATCAGTATCTGACACAGATTCATCTATTCCAGTTATCTTCTTGTCATCAAAAGATACATTGATAGACACCATGACTGTCCTTGTTCTTAAATTGTAGACTTTAAAGGCTCTTGACGTTGGATAGCCAATAAAGATGCCCTCATTCGCTTTAGTCTCAAATTTTTCTAGCTGTTCAGGATGAGATCTAAGAACAAAACACTTGCATCCAAACACATGAAGATGATTTATGCCTGGCTTCTTTCCTTCAATCATTTAATAGGGGGTCACACCATGTCTATTGATAAGAGTGATATTTTGAGTGTAGCATGGTGTATTGACTGCCTCTCCCCAGAAATATGTGGGTAATTTAGCCTCCTCCAACATAGTTCTGCCATCGTCAATAAGAGTTTTATTCTTTCTTTCAACTACTCTATTTTGCTGAGGTGTGCCAGGAGCAGAGAATTGTTGAATGATTCCTTTATATTTTCAGAACTCTTCCATTACAGAATTCTTGAATTCAGTTGCATTATCACTCCTCAGTATTTTGACTTTGTACTTTGTGCCAGTTTGAATGACTCTTACATGGTCCAACAGTATTTCAGCAGTTTCATCTTTTAGGGGTTCGTTCGCGTTTAACCTTGATTCAAACATTTTTATAAAATTGAAAAACGACTCGTTTGACACGAAGTTTTCTCCTACACCTTCCTTACGATCTCTAATATTTAATTACCATGATTCGCCACTGACTTACATATATTACAAGGGTTCAATTTTAATAACAAACTCGTACTTACGGTTTCGAACGACTTTTAGTAAATCGGCCATAATTCCTAAATCGTAAGTTCGTTTGTTTCGATTCTTTCGCCAAAACGATCTATGACTCGAGGTCTACAAGGACATGTCATAAATTCATCAAGGAGAGAAAATTATACCAACTCTTATGAACGGATTCTTAAGGTCTAATGAAAATCGGGCATTACGATGGCTATAAATCGAACGTTTCCAAATTTACCACAATCAAACCAAGCCACACCGGGCATCCATACAACTTATACACATGTTATTCATCTCAACAAGTCCAAGAATATCATGCTTCACTACCATATGCATCATATTACTTAAATCACTAAATCAATCTCATGAGCATGCTAGTTATAACACCATAATCATAACTTAACTAACAATCACCAAGAACATCCATAAATTTAAAGGGCTAGGGTTTTGATGAGATATACCTTCCTTGGAGAATTATAGAGCCTTAATAAGCCTTGATCCAGTCCTTGTGTGGCCTAAGCTACCTTAGATCAATCAAAAGAAACCAAGAAAACAAAGTTAATTCTTGAAGAACACTATTCATCCTCACCTTGGATGATTTATTTTAAAATGGTAAAAGATGTATTTGAAGCTAAGATTTCTAGGAGATTACTTTTATGAAATATAGGACTTACCATAAAAGTTTCAAGATCAAATGATGGTTGGAAGTTGGATTTTGAATTTTGAATTAGGGTTGGGGTCGAATAGATGAAAAATGGGGAGAATGGAGTTGTTTGCTTCGTTCTCTTGCAATATCTCATCTAATCTTGTATTATTGATGAAGTGTTAGGATAATATCTTGATAAAGTAGCTTTAATAAAGGTGTGATGTCATGGTGAGGTTTTTGGAGAGACAAGTCTTGCATTTGTGTGGTTGGATTAGAAGTATAAGCTAAGCAAGTGGTTTTAGTCTCTAAGTATGTTGGTTACTCATGTAACTACATGGTTGCTAGATATTTTCTACTTGCACATGCATGCATCTTGCTTCCCTGCTTGTTTCTTTGTCCGATTATTGCTCAATTCATTGATCGTTCGGGGGAATATCGCGAAGATTTGTAATTAAGGTTTTACGGGAAACCGTCTTAATATTTATACTATCATTCTCCATTCTCTATAGTAATTCCTGAACCTATATTCCTTAAATCCTTTCAATAATTCCTTAAGTCTTTCAGTGTCCAGGGAAATCTCGGGGAAAATAAAAGTGCTATTTTTCAGAATCTGATAACTTTTACATACACTCTTTTTCCCCTTGGATCATTAATACGAACTCAGAAATCCATTCCGGGTACTTCTATATAGTGTTGTCTAATGATATTCTAATTGCCACCAAAATCACTATTCATCACTTATTCTTTACTTTATTCCTTATAATTAAAAAAGTGATCTTTCGCTTTCCCGAGTGTTCCTTAACCTTTATACGGAACTACTGGACTAATAACGGATATCGATTTGGATGACATAAGAATAACTCTTATATTTGGAATTAACATATCTTACTTATCCAGGAGATAGATTATTCTTATCTAAGTTGTCAACCAATAGCATTCTTCAAGACATATGAACATTTAAATCCAAATCCATTCCTTTTTCATTCATTAGAACAACTGTTACATCGTAGTTGTAACCACTATTCATATTTACATGAATACTTAATCAAAGTTTTAATTCTATCAAAAATCTGGGTTCTTAAAGTCGACCCTCCTTAAAAGAATTCCGTCCCGGAATCAGTTTGAAAACATGGGGTACTTTTCCATTATTGCGCTTTCTAGCTCCCATGTTGACTCTTCTACGTTGTGGTTCTGCCACAAAACTCGGACAAGCTTGATGACCTTGTTTCGGAGCACTTGTTCTTTTTGGTCTATGATTTCCACAGGCTGCTCCACATAGGTTAAATCTGGTTGCATGTCCACGTGCTTATATTCAACTATATGCATGGCATCCAGATTATATTTTCTCAACATAGAAACATGGAACACATTATGTACTTGTTGCAGATTTGGGGGTAATGCTAGTTCGTAATGTAGTTCGCCGATACGTCTTAAGATCTTAAACCGTCCAATATATCTGGGACTCAGCTTTCCTTTCTTTCCAAACCTCATTAAACCTTTCCAAGGAGGTCCCTTCAAAAACACTAGGTCTCCAACTTCATATTCCTTGCCTTTTGGAGCTATGTCGGCATATCTCTTTTGTCGATCTTGGGCTGCTACCAGTCGTCCTCTGATTAGATCTACTGCATCTTTATTCCGTTGGACCACTTCGGGTTTGAGCATTTTTCACTCTCCAACTTCATCCCAATACAAGGGAGATCGGCATTTCCTTCCATAAAGGGCCTCGTAAGGTGGCATTCCTATGCTTGCATGGAAACTATTATTGTAGGAGAACTCAATCAATGGCAAGTGATCATCCCAATTTCCTTTAAAGTCTATAGCACAGACTCTCAATATATCCTCTAGCATTTGGATGGTCCTTTCACTTTGCCCGTCTGTTTGGGGGTGGTAGGCTGTGCTCATGTTCAGCCGGGTCCCTACACATTCTTGAAAGCTTCTCTGGTGCTCTAAGGGGTGTAAAAGTCCACTGGGTCTCTGGTGCTCTGCTTTCACTCTTTGGCAGGTCCAGCATCTGCTTACCCACTCTGCTACGTCCTTTTTCAAGTTAGGCCACCAGTAGTACTCTTTCAAATCCCTATACATCTTGGTAATACCGGGGTGCACTGAGTACCTTGAGTTGTGTGCCTCATATAAAATCTCGTTCTTGAGTTCCTGAACATTTAGAATCCATATCCTGTATGTGTACCTCATGATTCCTTCCTATTTTTCACACTTAATTTCTTCTCCGGTCATTATCTCTTCCATGGAGTTCTCTTCTTCCTCCATTATCCGTTCTTGACATAGTCTAATCTTTTCTAACAATGGGGGTTGGATTCGAATTTCCATTAACCTTTCTTGACCATCTCCGGGTATCTTGACCTCGATCTCCAACTTTTCGAAATCCCTCACCAATTCTTCTTCTGAGGTTATCATTTTGAGTTTCTCTTTCCTACTGAGGGCGTTAGCCACCCACATTGGCTTTACCCGGGTGGTAGGGAATCTCACAATCATAATCCTTGATTATTTCCAGCTATCTTCTCTGGCGCATATTGTAATAACCCTAACTTTTGCAATGCTACAGTACCTAAATGAATAGTGATTTTGAGGATTTAAGGAAATGGTATGTAGGTACCCTATAATTGAAACAGAAAATGAATAATCAGAAACCATATTAGTGATGTACTATGAAAATGAGTGACTCAAAACGATGACGGATTTCAGAAATTCCTGAGTACAGATTTTTAAGATGTTTGATTTCAATTGAGTACTATTGTATCGGGTATTAAAGAGTATGGAATATGAAAAGGGTGTATACCTTGAGGAACATGGGAAATTTGGTTAAACCAGGGGATTATTAAGTCAAGGGAATGCCAGAGGAATTTAGATTGTTAAACAATTTAGAACCACTTGGAAATGAGATATTAAATTTGAGGAATTGAGGATTTAATATTTTGGAATTTTATTATATTTGATTTAAGAATTTAGAACGAAAACCGCTGAGACTTTATAACGAGATTAAGCGATCGAATCATGTATTGAGCATATTAAATGTTAGAAGTCCAAGGGAGGATATATTATGAGATGGAAAAAGAATTGAGAATATAATCCTAGAGTAAAGAGAATGTAAATGAGTTAGTGAGCGAGTTAGAGAATGCTTGAGAAATCGGGAGAGAAACCGGGAGATCAAATTCTGAGATAAAGAGAATATAACAAGGATATTGGATTTAATATCTACTTGAGGATTCGAACCACCCTAACACACTAATATATGATGTGAGAAAGGATAATATATATGCAAGAGATTTACAGAGGAGAAACCACTGAAACGATCATAGAAATCTTTCGATGAATCAAATGATGAAAGAACTTTGCATTAAGCCCAAACAAAAAGCCCTAGAGCATGGTAAAAGCCCAAATTTTGGCCCAACCTACACATGGAGCTGTATGGTAAGTGAATTAAAGTGTAAGGGAAGGAATCCACTTGGTGAAAATATTAGAACCAAAGTGGAAGAGGAGTAAACTTGACAAAACCTTGATACTAAGTTGCATTTTACCATGGCAAGGTGTCTAGATGGCCAACAATTGGCACCCTTTGATTGGTGGACTCCAAAAAACAATTACAAAAGGTTGCTAGCTGATATATCAAGATAGAAACAAGGGATATACATCATTTACACAAGAGAAAGCAAAACAAAACAATTTTATTTCAAGAAGAAAATTTCGGCCAGATTTCTAGGAGCTCAGTAAAACGAGCATAACTTCTTCATTTCTCAGCCAAATTTTGCGTTCTATAGCTTTTTAGAAAGCCCATGAGATAAGCTACAAGGCGTATTTCACAAGATATTTCCAGAAAAGCAAGGTAAGGGGGTCGTTTTTCATGTTCTTTCAGCTGCAGAATAATAGCTTCGAAAATTCTAAATATGTTCTTGATGTTTCTTGTTAGTTTAAGGTGTTATAAGGTTATATCAAGGCTTCTCAAGGACTACAAGCCTATAGTAAGAGTGTTAAAGCTTCAAAGAAGGTATAAACATCCTCACCCCTTTTGAGTTTATGATGGATTATGGTTAGTTTAGTGACTAAGTGTATATTAAGCATGAAATCATGGTTATATAGGTGTTTATAAGTGTTTTGATTGAATATGGAAGTGTATTGGGCTTGTAACCATGGCTGGTATGATGACCACATGGTGAATGGAATGGTATATGTGTTGGATGATGAGTTTGGAGGAGTGATAATTTGGAAAGTTAGAAAATATAGCCGTTATAATGTCCGATTTTAGTTAGAACTAAAGAATGCCCTGTTTTTGGATCAACAGACACGTATGGTAGGTTACTGTCTAGCACACCAACTGACCATGAGAGGATAGATCTTAGTTCATAGATCGTTTTGATATAAAGTACGTCAAAATCTGATGAACGGTTTAGGAGAAAAGTCAGTTTTAGTGAAAGGCATTCGAAAATCGAGAAAACGTAGTTGTACCAACTTTGAGGCTATAACTACCATACTTAGACATTTTTAAAAATTATTAAATTTTGGGATATTGTAATAGGGTGGTCAAAGAGTCATTTCCAGTTGACCTTATATTAAAATTTGAAATTGAGATTTTCTGAGAATTTTTACAGTCGGGTATGGTTGTTAAGGGAAATGGTGAATAAGCACCGAAACCTTGATTTAACCTAAAATGGTTAGGTTTTTGGAACACTTGGGTTATAAATAACATGTGAAACATATATTAAAGTGTCAAGGGTATTGTTATGCAAGAGTGAGGTTAGTAAGAGATGTGGTATTCTAACGACGGTCCTTTTCGTGTTTATAGAAACTCGGGGAGAGCCACGAGCCATACCTTCAGGACATCGAGATCGAGGCAAGATCTTTTCTATCCCTACTTGGAAAATTATTATCTTCAAAGAAACTTGATTTCTTGGAATATTTATACATGTGATGCTATTATTACTATATTGTGAAGAAATTGTCTTCCTTGAGTATTTATATTAAAAAGAAAGGTATATGAAGATGTATATGGATATGAATATGGATATGAGTATGAGATGGATATGAATATGGATATGAGTATGAGATGGATATGTATAAAGATGATTATGCATGAAGTGAACATGCCTTATGATTAAGAGAATATGAGAGAATGGTATCAGTTGTTATCTAAAGTAAATAAAAGAATGGTATCAGTTGTTATCTAGGGTTATATGGTTTAATAATATTTTGTTAAAAATAATCTTTAAACATTTGTGATTTAATAAATATTATTTGATTATTACTTTCAAAATAGTTGGAATATTTTATGCATATAAAAGCGTCTTTGATTTCATTGAATACAAAGGAGATGTCTGAGTCATAATTAAAGTATTATGACATATGTTTTAAAGGTGATGATATATGTGAATGGAAATGTGAATGATATGTGGAAATGAAAGCGAGAAAATGGAAATGTGGAATGATATTTTATAAAGGGAATAATGATTTGACAAAAAGGGGGATTGCAACAGACTTGCGTAAGTGGCTGTGTCAGGGCTGTGTGCGACACAGTCCAGCATTTATTATTTTTATTACGGCACGAAGATGCCAAGGGAGGATGTTAGCAGGTGGCCTTCCTCCAGGGATGATCTTCATTCCTTCTACCGGTAGTAAAAAGAGAGCAGGTACGATTAGGCGACTGATCATCGTCCTAACGTATCAGGCGACAGCAGATATCCCCAATGTTTTTGAAAAGAAAGTGCTGACAATGGTTTTCAGATTTCTATACTGAAAACAGAATAATGATATGAAATGATGGAATTATTGTTACAGATGAAGAGAAACTGATTTTATATTAATTTATATAATTGTTACATAAGAAAGAAATGATAAGATGGTAGTGAGAGATTTGTTCAAGTATTCATATTATCTTGAAATATTACAATGAAAGGGTATATTGATTGTTATATTATTGAAGAAGAGAAACTGATATTATATTATCCTAGAGTCCTTTTCTTATAATAGTAAGTGGATGATGTATTATTAATAAGAATTTTATTCTTTCGTAAGGTTTATAATTGGTTTCCGGTTATATATATATTTATATATGTTTAAAATTTTGATTTCTGGTTTACAATATTATCTTGCTGAGCTATTATAGCTCACTCTTGCTATTTATTTTTATAACAGCTAGATCAGGTGCCGAAACGTCGCAGTACAACCCGGAACAGGGTAAAGGGGAAGTCTACCTTATGAGAAAGTATCGACACCTGTTCTCAAGGTAGTATATACTTATATATGGGTATAATAGATGGTATTCTGGGATTATAACAACAGTTTATCTTTAACTGCTATCATTAATGGATGTTGTTCTCTGAGCATATGACTGGTGTGTGTGTATTAGTGTGGGGTCAACTGTTTAAGTATTAAATATTAAGTTTTAAAAAAAAAGACCAAAGAGATATTGATATTGAATGGAAATTGGACCGTGATGACCTGGATCCTTGACCCCGGATCTAGGGGCGTCACATATGGTATCAGAGCTAAGAGTCATAATGCTCAGGAACAAAAGTGATAATAATAAATATATCAGTGATAATATAAATTGTGAATTCCCATCGAGTTCAAGGGCGGTATATCACATGTAGCATTTATTCTAAGTAGTGGTTATAATTTTATAGATTATTACTAATAAAAGTTTATGTTTTAGTATAGGGAGAGGAGATTAGTGAGCCAAGGTTAAGGGTACTTAAATCTTCTTGGGTTTAAGGGTGTTTGTGGTAATATTGTAGTGGATTGGTGAACAGAAACTGATTGTTTCAATTGATTGTGGAGATGAAATGATGAAATTGAGATTGGTCGGTAAAGCCAAGATATACCTTAAGGACCAAGACAAACTAAGACATTCCGAGATTGACTTAAATGAAAAGGCTATTATGCCAAAAGTGTTAAGTTTATGTGGCACACGAGATCGATATGAGAAAGGGAATACTTGATGTATCGGGAAGTGTACGTTAGATAACCTCGTGAGTATACAGGGTATGTTGGGATATACAATTATAAAGTATAGTTTGAAGGGTCCTTGATACCGGAGCATTGTCAGGATAAGACGATCAACATTACGTAAGTATATAGATTAGAAGGTTGTGTTCTATTTTGGATAAAGGCAGAGAGTATCGAGCCAAGTCACGACTAGGTAAATGAAGATAATTGGGAATAGCAGACGATAGGTTAAGGATAAATGGTGAGTGCCAAATTTAAGAAATTTTGGAGAGTACGCAGTCTAAGATGTAGATAGTATTTTGAGGAAAACCTTCCATTATTGGGATTTTTTTCAATTGGGCAGAGGCTATTAACGGCAACTACTTTCAAATTTCCTAAAGCCCTGCTAAATTATATTATTGAGTTTCAAATTTTCCTCCACTGGTGGGTAATTATTCATTAAGGGCCGGCATCTTTTCAAAACTTTCTAGTACCCTTGAAATGTGTTTCAAAATTGTATTTTATCTATCTTAGTCAAAATATTCTTTTAAGATTTATTTTCGGAAGATAGTATTTATCATCCAATTAAGAGGAACAATCCTATATGTATACACAAGGACGATCTGTCTGTGTGATTGAAAGTCGGAGGGGACGCCCTCACTTGTGTAATATAGGGGTTCTTCCATCATATTGATTTCCCAAATATTCTTTTGTTTCGAATAAGAGCTATTTAAAACTCTTAATCTTATAAATTATTGTGGGACCCTTGCTTGTTTCTGGGTTCGTTTCAATTCAAAGTCTCTTAAATTCTATTAATTGTTTCGAATATAGAAGATTTTATTAATGAATGGAAGCAATGTTTATAGTATACGTGATTATACAAGGAAACTTGAGGTTTCAAAGGAAATTTCAATAAGAGATAATTAGAGCTAGAAGCGTTTCAATATAAGAGAGGAAGGAATGAGAAGAAATGGGTATATTTGATGATTAGTAAGAGAAAAGAATATGAGGAATTTTAAGGCATAATTGAGATTTACTATGGAGAGTAAGGTGTATTTTGAGGATAGAGTCAGAATAAGGATAAACAAGGGAAGTGGGGATAATTAATGAAGGATTCGAGGTGCAATAACTATTAGTGGGGGGAAGGCCAATATTGTGACTAATACCCTAAGTAGCAGAGAGAGATTAAAGATGTTAAGTATTCAAAGGATTAATCCAAAAAGGTGTGAATGAGTAAAACTTGAGGTAAAGATTTTGATGAGAATAATAAAAGGAAATTACAGAGGTGGAATATATAGTATATCATGAAGGAACTAAGGTGGATCAGCAAGATGTAAAGAGCGTATAGTGAACAATAGACATATAGGATAAGGTATCTAGAGGAAATTGCAGGTACGCTCTAATTTAACCTCTTAAGTGTAAATGTTTGGTTAGGGATCGACTAAGTCAATAAATGGTGTAGATAGGTTGACAATGTAGATAAGGAAAATCAATATATGTTAAGGGTCAGAGAACTCTATAGAAAGGAGATTAAGAGTATGAGAGAAAGTGTGAGAATATATTTTTCAATGATAAAGGAAAAGCACATTCTTGTTTAAGTACGAACAGGGAATATATATTATAGATAATATTTTCTTACAATTGTTTCAAGGAATAGTCTTATAGTCAAAATTCTGGAAGATTTTACAGAGATAAGATATATTCAGATTTGAGTATTAATATTTTATGTCATGATAGAAATTAAAATATAGACAAACCATAGTGAGATACACTACCATTCAGGGGAGGCCAATGTGGTGGCCGATACCCTTAGTCGAAAGAGGAAGGATAAATGAGATAATATAGAATGACTGAAAACATGAGGAGATTTGCAAGGAGAAGATAATAAAAGTGCTGCTATTGATAAGCTAAATGGAATGTTGATGAATGACAAGCAAGTATATGTTGGTGTATTTCTATATAAACAAGATAGAGATGTTTAATAAGAAACTAAAGGATGGAGGAAGTAATATGAGAATTAGAAGGTGTAATGTGAGAAAGGTATTCGTCAATATCTTCAACGTGATTCCGGGACGGAATCCTTTTAAGGGGGGAAGACTGTAATAACCCTAACTTTTGCAATGCTACAGTACCTAAATGAATAGTGATTTTGAGGATTTAAGGAAATGGTATGTAGGTACCCTATAATTGAAACAGAAAATGAATAATCAGAAACCATATTAGTGATGTACTATGAAAATGAGTGACTCAAAACGATGACGGATTTCAGAAATTCCTGAGTACAGATTTTTAAGATGTTTGATTTCAATTGAGTACTATTGTATCGGGTATTAAAGAGTATGGAATATGAAAAGGGTGTATACCTTGAGGAACATGGGAAATTTGGTTAAACCAGGGGATTATTAAGTCAAGGGAATGCCAGAGGAATTTAGATTGTTAAACAATTTAGAACCACTTGGAAATGAGATATTAAATTTGAGGAATTGAGGATTTAATATTTTGGAATTTTATTATATTTGATTTAAGAATTTAGAACGAAAACCGCTGAGACTTTATAACGAGATTAAGCGATCGAATCATGTATTGAGCATATTAAATGTTAGAAGTCCAAGGGAGGATATATTATGAGATGGAAAAAGAATTGAGAATATAATCCTAGAGTAAAGAGAATGTAAATGAGTTAGTGAGCGAGTTAGAGAATGCTTGAGAAATCGGGAGAGAAACCGGGAGATCAAATTCTGAGATAAAGAGAATATAACAAGGATATTGGATTTAATATCTACTTGAGGATTCGAACCACCCTAACACACTAATATATGATGTGAGAAAGGATAATATATATGCAAGAGATTTACAGAGGAGAAACCACTGAAACGATCATAGAAATCTTTCGATGAATCAAATGATGAAAGAACTTTGCATTAAGCCCAAACAAAAAGCCCTAGAGCATGGTAAAAGCCCAAATTTTGGCCCAACCTACACATGGAGCTGTATGGTAAGTGAATTAAAGTGTAAGGGAAGGAATCCACTTGGTGAAAATATTAGAACCAAAGTGGAAGAGGAGTAAACTTGACAAAACCTTGATACTAAGTTGCATTTTACCATGGCAAGGTGTCTAGATGGCCAACAATTGGCACCCTTTGATTGGTGGACTCCAAAAAACAATTACAAAAGGTTGCTAGCTGATATATCAAGATAGAAACAAGGGATATACATCATTTACACAAGAGAAAGCAAAACAAAACAATTTTATTTCAAGAAGAAAATTTCGGCCAGATTTCTAGGAGCTCAGTAAAACGAGCATAACTTCTTCATTTCTCAGCCAAATTTTGCGTTCTATAGCTTTTTAGAAAGCCCATGAGATAAGCTACAAGGCGTATTTCACAAGATATTTCCAGAAAAGCAAGGTAAGGGGGTCGTTTTTCATGTTCTTTCAGCTGCAGAATAATAGCTTCGAAAATTCTAAATATGTTCTTGATGTTTCTTGTTAGTTTAAGGTGTTATAAGGTTATATCAAGGCTTCTCAAGGACTACAAGCCTATAGTAAGAGTGTTAAAGCTTCAAAGAAGGTATAAACATCCTCACCCCTTTTGAGTTTATGATGGATTATGGTTAGTTTAGTGACTAAGTGTATATTAAGCATGAAATCATGGTTATATAGGTGTTTATAAGTGTTTTGATTGAATATGGAAGTGTATTGGGCTTGTAACCATGGCTGGTATGATGACCACATGGTGAATGGAATGGTATATGTGTTGGATGATGAGTTTGGAGGAGTGATAATTTGGAAAGTTAGAAAATATAGCCGTTATAATGTCCGATTTTAGTTAGAACTAAAGAATGCCCTGTTTTTGGATCAACAGACACGTATGGTAGGTTACTGTCTAGCACACCAACTGACCATGAGAGGATAGATCTTAGTTCATAGATCGTTTTGATATAAAGTACGTCAAAATCTGATGAACGGTTTAGGAGAAAAGTCAGTTTTAGTGAAAGGCATTCGAAAATCGAGAAAACGTAGTTGTACCAACTTTGAGGCTATAACTACCATACTTAGACATTTTTAAAAATTATTAAATTTTGGGATATTGTAATAGGGTGGTCAAAGAGTCATTTCCAGTTGACCTTATATTAAAATTTGAAATTGAGATTTTCTGAGAATTTTTACAGTCGGGTATGGTTGTTAAGGGAAATGGTGAATAAGCACCGAAACCTTGATTTAACCTAAAATGGTTAGGTTTTTGGAACACTTGGGTTATAAATAACATGTGAAACATATATTAAAGTGTCAAGGGTATTGTTATGCAAGAGTGAGGTTAGTAAGAGATGTGGTATTCTAACGACGGTCCTTTTCGTGTTTATAGAAACTCGGGGAGAGCCACGAGCCATACCTTCAGGACATCGAGATCGAGGCAAGATCTTTTCTATCCCTACTTGGAAAATTATTATCTTCAAAGAAACTTGATTTCTTGGAATATTTATACATGTGATGCTATTATTACTATATTGTGAAGAAATTGTCTTCCTTGAGTATTTATATTAAAAAGAAAGGTATATGAAGATGTATATGGATATGAATATGGATATGAGTATGAGATGGATATGAATATGGATATGAGTATGAGATGGATATGTATAAAGATGATTATGCATGAAGTGAACATGCCTTATGATTAAGAGAATATGAGAGAATGGTATCAGTTGTTATCTAAAGTAAATAAAAGAATGGTATCAGTTGTTATCTAGGGTTATATGGTTTAATAATATTTTGTTAAAAATAATCTTTAAACATTTGTGATTTAATAAATATTATTTGATTATTACTTTCAAAATAGTTGGAATATTTTATGCATATAAAAGCGTCTTTGATTTCATTGAATACAAAGGAGATGTCTGAGTCATAATTAAAGTATTATGACATATGTTTTAAAGGTGATGATATATGTGAATGGAAATGTGAATGATATGTGGAAATGAAAGCGAGAAAATGGAAATGTGGAATGATATTTTATAAAGGGAATAATGATTTGACAAAAAGGGGGATTGCAACAGACTTGCGTAAGTGGCTGTGTCAGGGCTGTGTGCGACACAGTCCAGCATTTATTATTTTTATTACGGCACGAAGATGCCAAGGGAGGATGTTAGCAGGTGGCCTTCCTCCAGGGATGATCTTCATTCCTTCTACCGGTAGTAAAAAGAGAGCAGGTACGATTAGGCGACTGATCATCGTCCTAACGTATCAGGCGACAGCAGATATCCCCAATGTTTTTGAAAAGAAAGTGCTGACAATGGTTTTCAGATTTCTATACTGAAAACAGAATAATGATATGAAATGATGGAATTATTGTTACAGATGAAGAGAAACTGATTTTATATTAATTTATATAATTGTTACATAAGAAAGAAATGATAAGATGGTAGTGAGAGATTTGTTCAAGTATTCATATTATCTTGAAATATTACAATGAAAGGGTATATTGATTGTTATATTATTGAAGAAGAGAAACTGATATTATATTATCCTAGAGTCCTTTTCTTATAATAGTAAGTGGATGATGTATTATTAATAAGAATTTTATTCTTTCGTAAGGTTTATAATTGGTTTCCGGTTATATATATATTTATATATGTTTAAAATTTTGATTTCTGGTTTACAATATTATCTTGCTGAGCTATTATAGCTCACTCTTGCTATTTATTTTTATAACAGCTAGATCAGGTGCCGAAACGTCGCAGTACAACCCGGAACAGGGTAAAGGGGAAGTCTACCTTATGAGAAAGTATCGACACCTGTTCTCAAGGTAGTATATACTTATATATGGGTATAATAGATGGTATTCTGGGATTATAACAACAGTTTATCTTTAACTGCTATCATTAATGGATGTTGTTCTCTGAGCATATGACTGGTGTGTGTGTGTATTAGTGTGGGGTCAACTGTTTAAGTATTAAATATTAAGTTTTAAAAAAAAAGACCAAAGAGATATTGATATTGAATGGAAATTGGACCGTGATGACCTGGATCTTGACCCCGGATCTAGGGGCGTCACACATATTAAGCTCTTTCTGAGTGAAAATGTACTTGAGGCTCTTATGGTCAGTGTAAATCTCGCACTTCTCACCATACAAGTATTGCCTCTAAATATTTAAAGCGAAAACTATTGCTGCTAATTCTAGATCATGAGTGGGATATCGGATCTCACATTCCTTTAGCTGCCTTAACGCATACGCGATTACCTTACCGTGCTGCATAAGCACGCATCCTAATCCTTTATGCGAAGCATCACTGTAAATTACAAAATCTCCTTTTCCATCAGGCAACGCCAACACTGGGGCCGTCACCAACCTCTTCTTCAGCTCTTGGAAACTCTTCTCGCACTTTTCAGTCCATTCAAATTTCTCAATTTTACGGGTAAGTCGAGTTAACGGGGCTGCGATTTTCGAAAAATCTTGAACAGATCTTCTATAATATCCTGCCAATCCAATGAAACTCCTTACCTCTGTTGGAGTGGTTGGCCGTTCCCAGTTTGAAACTGCCTCTATCTTGGAGGGGTCAACCAACACTTCTTCCCTATTGATCACGTGCCCTAAGAATTGCACCTCATTTTTCCAGAACTCACACTTCAAAAATTTGGCATACAGTTGTTCTTTCCTAATTATTTCTAAGGCTATCCTCAAATGTTCGGCGTGTTCTTCCTCTGTCTTTGAGTAGATAAGAATATCATCGATGAAAACTATCATAAACTGGTCCAAATACTCCTTGAACACTCTATTCATTAAATCCAGGAAAGCTACCGGAGCATTGGTTAATCCAAATGACATCACCAAGAATTCATAATGTCCATATCTGGTACGGAATGCAGTCTTTGGGATGTCTTCGGGTTTAATCTTCAGTTGGTGATATCCTGTTCTCAGGTCAATCTTAGAGAAGTATTCAGCACCCTTTAACTGGTCAAACAAATCATCTATTCTGGGTAGCGGGTACTTATTCTTTATAATTAACTTGTTCAACTCTCGATAGTCAATGCATAACCTCATACTCCCGTCCTTCTTCTTAACGAACAATACTGGTGCGCCCCAAGGCGACACACTAGGCCTGATCATACCCTTATCCAACAACTCCTGTAACTCCTTCGCTAGCTCTTTCATTTCACCTGGGGCTAATCGGTACGGGGCCTTCGAAATCGGTGTCATCCCCGGGGCTAACTCGATAGCAAACTCAATTACCCTATCAGGTGGTAATCTGGGAAGATCTTATGGAAATATGTCTTCGAACTCGTTAACTACCGGAATGTTTTGTATCTTAGGCGTTTCCTTTTGGATGTCTATAACGTAAGCCAAATAAGCCTCGTTCCCTTTTCGTAGCAACCTTTTGGCCTGCGCCAAGGTTAAAATGTTCTGGATCTGTCTTATCCCCCCTAAAGACTATTTCTTTCTTTCCTGGGGTTTTCAACTTGACCTTTTTCCCTTTACAGTCTATCTGAGCATTATTGCGAGACAACCAATCCATTCCCAAAATAACATCAAATTCCCCTAGCTTAAAAGGAATCAAATCGACATAGAAAGATAGTCCTCCTATTTCCGATTCGCAATTGGGGTGAATCTGACTAACTGGAACGACTTCCTGGTTGGCTATCTCTACTTGTAAAGAGTCCCTTAGCGGTTTGGTCTTAATTTTTAATTTACTCCCAAAATCCCTATATATAAAAGACTTAGTTGCTCCAGAACCAAATAAGACACTTCTGCTAACTGAATTGAGAGAAAAGGTACTTGCTATCACATCCGTGTCTCTCACGGCATCCTTTACTATCATGTTAAAAGTTCTAGCAGTTGGTGGCCTATTGGAGGCAGCCTTTCTGGCCCCCGATGTTGCTGGTTTGTTCGCTGGGAAATCCTTCCTCATGTGCCCTTGACGTCCGTACTGGAAGCAAGTGGTGCTATTAGGGATGATCGTGGTGCAAGAGGTAGCATAGTGACCTGTTCGCCTACACTTATAACAGGTTATCTGTTTCAGGTTACACACACCGGAATGCCTCCTCCCACAAGTAGCACATAATGGTACTGGAGGTCGAGAAGGGTGGGAACGGGACACTCCTGATTGCTTGCCGCCCTGGCTCACACTTGCGCTCACCGATTGTTTGAATCCCATGCTCTTTCTAGGTAAGAAAACTGCTCCTCGGTTAAACTTATTTTGGGGTTTTCCTCCGGCAGAACCTCCGCCCATACTTGCATGCTTCCTTTTTAATCCTCCTTCTCTCTCTCTCTCTCTCTCTCTCTCTCTCTCTGCATCTGATCACTTCCGGCTTCCACAATGGTTGTTTTCTGCAATAAGGTGGCATAATCAGTAATCTCTAAGACTGCTACCCGATTCTGGATCCATTGCTTCAACCGTTGCTAAAACCTATTCACTTTCTTCTCCTCAGTATCCACAAATTCTGGTACAAACCTTGATAACTCAGTAAACTTGGCCTCATAATCAGCCACTGACAAATTGTTCTATTTTAGTTCTAAAAACTTGAGCTCCATTTGAGTTTTCATGAACCTCGGGAAATACTTTTCTAAAAATAATTGCTTGAACCTGTCCCAGGTTACTATAGCATCTGTCTCCATGTTCTTCTTAGCCTCCCACCAATAATTGGCCTTTCCTTTCAGAAGGTAAGTGGCGAAAACAGTCTTTTGTGCCTCGTCGATGCTCAGAATCTCGAAGGACTTTTCCATTTCCTTAATCCAAGCTCTTGCCTCAACTAGGTCAGCTGATCCATGGGATTCTGGGGGCTTAAGGGACTTAAAGGCCCTGAAAGAGTTTGCCACAGTGCTGTTGTTTCCCTTGGGTGGTTGGGGGTAACGGTTCAAATTTTGCCTAAGCAGATCCATAAACTGACCCATGGGGTCCCTATCTTGGTTCTCCCCTTTCTGTTCAACCTCAATTTCTTCTTCTTCTACTTCTTCTTCGAATTCTCCAACGAAAAAGGTTTCATCTGCTGTCCCATATTGGGATGCTCTTGCTCATTATAATCTTTGTCTTGCTCTTCCTCATACTCAGGGTTTTCTCTGTGTTGGTTGTGGCTTTCTTGGTCGGTAGACTCACGGGGGTTAGCCCTGGTTCCCATTCTTCGCGGAGGCATCGTACTGAAAATTTGGGACAATTACACATTAGGCTAATTCACTTGTTTTAAAGGATTCTTCCTTGCAAAAATCGTTACATAATTGGATTTAGGATCCCACAGTTCTATATGTCATGGCAACTTTAATCGAACGTAATACGTGCAGTAAATATGCTAATAAAATGGTGATCGCGTCACAACAGAACTGAAATGACTGAAAGGAAACAAATATATACATAGTACTGAAAGATACATCATCTGAGTTACATAGATAGTTTAGGAGTACAACCATCCTAACAACATCTAGTCAAAAGTGAAATACATGGTCTATCCGTCTAGTCAGTAAAAGGGAAACTAAATACAATGAAACTATCCCACAAAAGTCGGCACTACTATGTCCGTACAAGACTAGAAGACAAGACTACTACATCACCATCTCTGAAATTAGTCACCGGTGGAACCCAAAGCTCTGACCCTCATCATAGCAATGCGGAAGATATCCTCAACATCAATCCTGGATACCCTGCCCTCTCCATCAGTAGGTAATCCTCGAACTCTCATCCTGGCCCTCAGCTAAATACGGGTCACTGCCCTATGTCTCTCTCGAGCTCTAGCATGCCTCCCGTCACCCTGGCGTCCCAACCTAGCAACTCTCTCGGTCGCGAGCTCCGTCCTGGAATCTACTAACCTGGCCTCAGCCACTGCTAAATTGTAGAAAGTCTGCTCACAATCCAGTTATGCACACATACTAGGATCCCACCTATCGGGATATGGGGTGGGGTAGATGGCTCTGTTGGAGGTGCGGCCTCTGCCTGCTGCGGCTCGGGGGTCAGCTCCTCAAACTCCTTAGAAAATGGGCTCACAGGTAGTGGTGGTGGGGTAGGGACTCTCTCAATAGAGAGGGGTGGCACACGAAGTCCTGAACTCCCCACAGCATCATCCACTGGCTCATCAACATCTCCCTCAGTACCCTCATCCACAGTCTGTCCAACAATAGTAGCCACAACCTCATTACTAGAAAAACTGTAATAGACATCACACATTAGACATCGGTTAGAAAAGCCAACGATGTTAAAAGTCTTTGTAACATCAGAAAAACATAAACCGATGTCTAATAGTAGTAAACACATCACTTCATCATAAAAACAATGTTTGGAGGTGCTTTTTTAAAAAATCAACCCGCGCTTCCCCTTTTCCTTTCCCCCCTTAGCCAAATATTTCCCCCGTAGCCAAAATTCACCTCCCGCCCCTTTATACTCAAAAATATAAAAATGAAAAACATAATCTAAACAAAAACTCTAAAAATCAAAAAACAAAAACCTAGCTAACACATACAGAACAGAATAAACTCTCTCAATGCTCTCCCCCGACTCCCCCCTTTTCAAGAACCCTAGCTTCGATTAGCCCCCTTTTTAACTAGATTTCTTCAATCGATTTCTTCAACTCGAATCTAACCCCCTTTCTCTGCTATAAATTGCTTTATTCATCTCAAGAGAACCCCTTTTCTTCACTCGCTCGGAACCCCCTTTCTTTACCCGCACGAATGTTATTTGCTTAAAATCTCAATTTAGTAAGTAAGCAAGCTTTAATTGTATATATTGTTTCATATTAGTTTCAAATTAGATCGATTTTTTGTTTCTTCTGATTTTTTTTACGATTTAGTAAGCGGGCTAGCCGTTTTTCTAATTTTTGTTACTTGTTTCTTCTCATTTTCTGTACAGGAATAGCTGTTAGTTGTAAGCTTTCAGTGGGCATCGACAAGTAAGTGAGTTAGCCCTTTTTCTAAATTTTGTTAGTTGATTTAATAAGTGGGTTTCAATTTTTTGCACATTAGTAGCTGATTTAGTTGATTGTGGATTGTTTGAGTTGAAGTTGGTTGGTGTGTCGAGTTTAGGACTATATTTGCTGATTGGAAATCTCATGACAGATGCTCGTTCGACTGGAAAATATTATCATTGTAAGAAAAATGCTCCATATTTTCAGTTTTGAGTGTCCTTATTTCTAAATTCTATATATTTTGTCCTCTCAACTTTTTAATCTCTTTGATGGGTTTAAGCATAACTATTTTTGTATGTGCTACTGATTTACAGTTGTAAGACTGATGGGTCGTGCTGCTTCACACATTACCTTGGAGTGTGCTTTACAAACTCATCCTAATATTACTCTTATTGGAGAAGAGGTAAGCCAAACCAAAGAAGTAATATTGTATCATTGAGCAGTTGTAAAATATCATGGAATTATAAATTAGATGCACGAATCTCATTTGTCTAAATGAACTCGCTAAAAATGTTGTTGCAGGTTTCCAGCAAAAAGGAGACGCTTAAAAATGTCACGAACTACATTGCTGATGTGATCTGCAAGCGTGGAGAACTTGGATATAACTATGGTGTGATACTTATTCCCGAAGGGCTTATTGATTTTATCCCTGAGGTAACCCGGTCTTAAATTTATGCCAGCTTCTTCGTGTTAATGTCCTTTTGGAGGATACTTGTGACGCTATCGAATAGTCTGTGCTCACAAAAGTCTGGTTTTGCTATCGAATACTTATAAGTACATTATAAGTACACCGTATAGAAGTTACATTCCTCCTGGTTTTGCTGTCATATATAGGTGCAACAGCTTATTGCAGAACTGAATGAAGTTTTGGCCCATGAAACAGTTGATGAAGGTGGTCTTTGGAAACAGAAGCTTACAACTCAATCACTGCAGCTGTTTGAATTACTACCTACTGCAATTCAGGAGCAGTTGATGCTTGAAAGAGATCCACACGGAAATGTCCAGGTAGTTATCTTCTAATTTCTTCAATACAAGAATTTATCATTTTTAGCTGTGTGTTGTAAAGGTTGCATGTACTTGTCTTTTGTCTCCAGGTTGCAAAAATTGAAACTGAGAAAATGCTTAGAGGAAGAAAGCTGGAATATATAAGTCTCAGTTCCAAGGGCAATCCCACTATTTTGGGTACATACCGTTCATATATAAGAATTATTATCATTACAAGAGGATCCGGTCTCTAATTGCTTTTCTGATGAGCTCTTATCTTCTTACTGTTTTCTGCATCCCTACGATCTTCCATTTAATTTTGTATTTAATGTGTTTTTTATTACTTGTTCTTCTTAGCTCTGAAGGTAGGTATGGTTTGCCTTCTATGTTTGATGCTACATACTGCTATGCATTGGGTTATTGTGCCGGAGCACTGCTTCACAGCGGGAAGACATGATTGATTTCTTCGGTATGTGCTTCCAGCTACATATAGGTTTAATGATTCTTACAGACTTGTTTAATAAAGTTGAAACTGTAGAAACCTTAATTTAAGAAGGATTCAATATATGTGGGTGTACCAATAATTTTAGACAATTAATTACAACAATTAATGACAATTTTAAACATTCTAGGCAAAATGGTCAGGGATTGAAGTAGTTTCTAGTCGCCAAGAGTCTCTGCACGAATAATTTGTGCATTATAATTTGTGCATTTCCTCTGCATTGGACATATTCAACTAGAAACCTATATATGTGCTGATGCTAAGGTTCCTGGAGGCCAGCTTAAGTCAATCTAATGCTTCCTTGTTGATTTTGTGTAAGTTGCTAGTTCTTCAACGCATCATTTTGTTCTGTAAATAGTCTGGAATTCTTAATATAAATCTTTTAAGAAGAGATTGTGTGTATGTTTGTATATGCTGTTTTAGATCTAGTACTTTCTTCACTTGCTTTTGTTGCACAGACTAACTATTGCACGTAGCTTAATATGCTTGTCTCACTCTCACACCCCCTAGATTAAGTTTTATGAAATAAATAATTATATAATTAATTATTCCCAGTACTTGTGAAGGCCAGGGCTTGAGAATTAGCTCATTTGTATTCATTTTGAAAACACTCATCTAAGCATATCATTTTCAAAATTGAACAGGTTGTCCTGAAGAACTTTAAGTAGCGGGCGTGGGAGAAGGAACAATATGGGGTTTTTTTGCATGCAAGAGTGCTTGTGAGGCGTTTGGGCTCAATACAGTGGAGAGTTTGCAAATCCGACAACATGTTGTCCATCTTTTTATTCAGGCATTTATAAGAGAACATGTCCAACGTCCGAGTGCTTACAACCATTCATTTAAGATATTATGTCAATGTAGTTTCGATATTGAATGGTTTGGATTATGTAATTATTTTCGATATTGAATTGGATAATGTAGTTGATCGATTGAATGCATATTTGGTTTTGGTATATTATTTATCTGGTTTTGATATATTTTGGTTTTTGGTATTTAGGTCTGTCATATATACAGGGCATCCATGATTAAAAGAACAAAATGAACAAAATAAATCAGAAAACTAAAAAACTGATGTCTAAAGAATAAAAAGACAATGATTATTACTAGAGAACTGATGTAAAATACAAAGAAATACATCAGCCCTTATTAGGAAACCGATGTAAATTTTAAACATATACATAAGTTTACTATTAGGAAACCGATGTAAATTTGGCACATATTGATAACGTGTATTTTATACACGTTTTGTCTTTTATTCTTCTGCATTTTTGTTAGTTTCGAATGTTGTTTTATTAATATTTGTTATGTTTTTCATCTTTCAGTGCCTCGTGCTTAATTGTTGAAAAGATGGCTTAATTTGGGCATGAAAGCGAAGATTATTCAAGAGGGAAGTTAGAAGATGAAAGCTCGCGATGTCGGGAGGTGTTTAATGTATTATCTTGAAGATTTTATCTCGTACGGGCTGATGTACGGCCGTTCGACAGGCAGTTGAAAGGAGCAGATTTTCTGTACGGGCAGCTGTACGGCCGTTCAACAGGCCGTACAGAGCTGCTGTGTATTAAAAGAACAAAATCTCTCTTAACCTAACATCACTTCTAACATCTAACTTCTTTATCTTCTTCTTTGCCTCTTCAAGAACACAATTAGGGTTAGTAGGAATTAGAGAGGAGCCATTAATTACTTGTAATCTAGCATTGATTATGAGTAACTAACTCCATTTATTTGGCTCAAGGAGGATTTCTTGTACAAAACCCATTTCATTTAAGTAAGGTTTATTTTCACTCTATCTTGAATGCTTGTGATGTATTGCTTATGATTTTGCTTGGAGATTGTAAGTTGCTTCACCTTACTCTTCTCGTATCTTCAATTGCTAATTGATTGTTCTAATACGTAATCGTTAGTTCATTCATTATAGTAGCACAAGATTTAGTGTACCTAAATCCACAACATTCAAGTACAAATACCTTGGTTGAGCTTCTCATCCTTGGGTTTGTCCTAGCCTCTCTTTGTTTAATTCCTTGATTTGGTTATACTAGTAGTGCTTCATTATTGGTAGCTATTATCAAGAGAGCTAATTTATGTGCTTCACTAAATTAGTGTTTTTAGAAGAGAAATAAATGATTGTGTGCTTCACCAATTATCTTGGTTAGGTAGAGTTGGATATATCTTGCTTGTTGGGTTGAAGTGCTTGAATATCCATAATCCTTGGGTCAAATGCCTCTTATCTTGTTAATTTGCTCATTGTGTTGTTGTGTTGGCAAATTTGGATATTAGCCATTAACTTAGTTGTTTTTTTTGTAGCAATTTATTTATCGTATGCAAGGTGTTTGATAAAACACCACAACCAATACAAAACCCCCCATTTTCCACACTACTAGATTGTAAGAGATAATCTACTTGAAATCGATATTGAGAGTCCTTCCCTGTGAACGAACTTCGAAAAACACTACCTCCAAATTGGCGCCGCTGCCGGGGAAGGCAACAATGTTAATTTTGAGTTAATTGTTTCTTATAATTTAGATTTTATCTTTGTATATAGTTTTTTTTTCTTTCTTTCAATTTTGTTATTGGTGTGTCTTCATATTTATTGGAGATAGACAACTAACCCTTTCAGGAGACAATGGAGAATTATTTTGGTTGGAATAACGCTCAAGATTTCACCTATGATCAAGAACGATATCAAGATTTTAATTCTTTTCAGAATTTTAATGCGTATCAGGTGAATTCTTTATATTCTACAAACTCATGCTATGCTCCTTACCCTCCTAGCATCGATTATTCATATGCTTATGAAAATCAATGTTATGATCCGCAATATAATTTCCAAGACCATCAAGGGTCTTCTTCATCTTCCTTATCATCATTAGAGGAGATGATAAACCAAATGGCGGCAAACAACCTCCAACTTGCTTTTAAAAATCGATGCTATGATCCGCAATATAATTCCCAAGACCATCAAGGGTCTTCATCTACATTGTCATCACTTGAAGAAATGATGAAACAAATGGCGGCAAACAACCTCCAATTTCAAAACGCCACTTTTCAAAGTATATCCAACTTGGAAAACATCACTTCTCAAAGCATATCCAACTTGGAAAAGCAAATGAGTCAACTAGCCGAAACCGTGAGTCGATTAGAGAAGGTCAATCCTCCTACTAATCACGATTCTTGTTTTGTAATTGATGAAAATGTTGTGCATGATGAATTTGCTTGTTTAGTTGACGATTGCCCTAAGCTTGACAATGATAAATTGGATGTAGTTGAGGATCTACCAAATTTAGAAAATACTTTTGTGCTTAATGAATTGGTAGATGAGATAAAAATTGATGAATGTCCAATTAAAATTGAGAAGGAATTTGAGCTTAAGATTGATGAGGTTGAAATTTTTGCTTGGGTATATGAGGATCCAATTTGGGAACAATTTTTGAGTCGTAGTTATAATGATTATTCTGACGATTTTTCTAACTATTTTTCTTTTTCAAAGTCTCTTGAAGATGTGAAGATCATAAAAATATTTTTATATTTTTATGGATCAAAGGTATATTTGCACACCTTGTTCTTATTATTGATTCGTAGGTATGTGCATTTATTTACTTTTTCACCTCATTAGTTAGAATAGTTGTATAAATAAGTCGAGCCAACGACAATAAACAAAGGCGCTGTTTGGGAGGCAACCCAAGGTACGCATGTATTTTTATATTTTTATGCGTGTGTTAGATTTTGTTCCTCGCTTGCATTTATGTAGGGTGTTATGCTATGGTGAATTTGAAGATTGATCTAAATATTAGTGAGTGGGGATTCCATTTTTCATCTATTTTAATTCTAAGAAAATAACCAAAAAAAAAAATTATGTATTTTTGTGGTGTGATTAATGAATTTTATAATAGATTTTCAAAAAAAATTGTAATAATAATGTCCCGTTCAATAATATTTAGTATCGTTAATTATAGTTTTTATAATTTTTTAGATTTGTTCCACTCGTGACTTGATGTGTTTGTTTCATGTTTTCAGGAATTTACATTTTATTCAAACATTCAAGGATTTGTGGAAATTTTCTTTAGAAAAAGGAAAAAAATAGTAATTTTTTCAGGGCCGTACGGGCTGTCATACGGGCTACAGACCGTGCAGCAAGCCGTGCAACAGCCTGTACAAGATTTTGAGAGTTTCTGTCGAGAACTTAGTTCAAAATGAGGGGAATTCTAAAACTAGTACCCACTTCTTGTACTGCCAGTACAACTCTTAAAAAAAAAAAATTCAAAATAGAGCCAGCAATCCTTTCTCCCGCACGAACTCTGCTGCAACAAATCAACTCCTCTCCACCTCCATTCTTGCCACGTTTTTTTTTCCGCACTTTTGCAAACTCCGTCCACCCCACCAGTCGTCAACATATCACCGCACCTCTGTTCTTCTACAGCAGTTATTCACTCCTCTTTCAATCCATTTCTTGTCCTCTATTCTCTATCAACCTCCCTACCTTCACCCTTATTCCCCACCGATTTCCACCCTGTCTACTCTGTCCTCCACCGTTCGTTCCACCACCTGCAGTCACCAGCTCTCCGCCTCTACACTTCCTCCTTCTACCACCGTTCACCTGCACCATCTCACTACCTCCATTCAACCTCTTCTCCACCACATCCACCTTTTCTCTCCTCACATCCGTTCAACACCAACAGCCCCTCGCAACTACCTCTCCAACAGCCTTCACCCCTTCTCTACCCATCTCCCCTTTCCAATTCCATTCACCCATCATCCTCAACCACCCCTCCCTCCACGTCTCCATCCCAACAATCCCACCGCGTCGACCCACCTGCAGTTACCTTCACTCCAACCCCATTCCACCCATTCCTCACAAACCCACCTTATTCCTCCCACCTCCTGCGCCACTACCCCCACCCCCCTTTCGTCCCCTTTTCCTTCAACCCAACATCCCTCCGTACTATCCCCCCTCCCCTGTTTTTAATGTTTTTGTTTACTTTTGTTTTTTTTAGTTTTTTTTAATCCTATTTTGATTTTGTTTATTTTTAATTCTATTTCATTTTGATTTTCTTTTAATTTTAATTTTATTAATATTTTAGTTTTAAATTTTGATTTGATTTTAGTTTTAGTTTTAAATTAGTTTTTTGATTTTATTATTAATTACATAATTATTTTATTTTTATTTTTTATTTTAGTTTTAAATTTTATTTTTCATTTTAATTTTATTTCATTTTAAAATTTTATTTTTGATTTTTTTATTATTATTATTATTATTTTTTTTTGCTAAGCTTTTTAATTTTATTATTAAATAATTAGTTATTTTATTTTATTTTAGTTTTAGTTTTAAAATTTGATTTTGATTTATTATTAATTTGTTAGTTTTTTTTATTATTATTGCTATTATTGTTATTATTTTTATTGTATTTTTTAATTTTAATTTAATTTAATTTTAATTTATTTTATTTTATTTTATTTTTATTTATTTTTTTAAAAAAAAACCAAAAAATAAAATTTAATTCTTTTTATTTTTGAATTTAGTTTTAAATTTTGTAAAACTAGGTAATTATTTTATTTTAATTTAGTTTTAAATTTGATTTTTTTTATTATTATTTCAGTTTTAAATTTGATTTGATTTTTATTTTTATTTTTATTTTTATTAATTGGGTAGTTATTTTATTTTATTTTATTTTATTTAAAAAAAAACAAACACAAATATTTTTATTATTTATATATCCTTAATAAGTGTTGAAGTGGCTTTGTAGGTGTGGATTTCGCTTGTTGATTATTTTCGTTGGGATGATTGTGATTGGTGGCATTAGTTAAATTCTTGGCGTGCAACTTCGGAGTTGGATTTTGCCAAATATGAGTTGAGCTTCTTGGCTTTGCTCCCGGTCCTTTGTGCATATTTTCAGGGGAGTTTTTCTTTCACTTTTGTTTCTCCCTCATTTTTATTTGTCATGCATGAGGACATGCCATGTTTTAAGTGGGGGAAGGATTGTTGATTTTGATGTCCGTTTTGTTTGAATTTGGTAAATAAGTTTAGTAATGAGCGTGTTTCCTTGTTTGTGAAATTATGACATTGTGAGCTTGCAACCTTGTTTTCTCCTATTTCGTGTCTAGCATTATCAATTTGATGCGAATCTATAAGTTTGATGCACCTCTTTTGCACACACACACTCTTAAAATGGCATGAAAAGTCTAGATGTTTGTAATTAAATTGTGAGCATGACGATTATCTCTTAGCATGCATGGAATCAAATCGAGAAGGTGTTATTAAAACTTAAACCTTGTGAGATCTTGAACGATGATTCTTTTGCTTGTGTGTTTCTCCGTCTTTATGTATGTTTGTTGCTCTAGGGCTTGCATTAAACATTTATTCATGGATGCACCATAATAAGGAAATTCTTTTTAGGATAACCATTTTGGCCTTTTTAGCTTGTGAACCATGAAAATAATCTCTAGTTACCCCTTTGAAGCTTATATCCATGTTTTTCTTCGTCACTTTCTCCTTTTATACATGAGCCATAGCCAAATACTTCACTCTCGACCTAGTTGAGCTAGTTGAGTCTTGGAAAGAATTGATTGATGAGTATGTGAATTTGGAGAAGTTGTGAAGAGGAAGATTTCTATTTATTGTAAGTGGGAACTAGTTTGATGTGTATATCTAGATGTGGTTCTAAGTTCTTGTAGTATTTATATATGTAATGCATCCCCTTTTCTAAAAAAAAAAAAGAAAAAAAAACAATAAGTAAAGGGGTATGTAAAAAAAAAGAAAAAAGAAAAAAAAGAAAAAAAAAGGAAGCAAAAAATCTTTGTACTTTATTTTTGTTTCAATTTTCTTGGTAAATGTGGTTTTGTTTTGTAATTGTAAATGAGTGAAGACATTCTTTAGTTTGAGAATTTGGTGGATGAAGCGAGCAAGCGTCATTTTCACTCAACTAGCGAGACTTTTACACCTTCCTTGAACTTAAATTTTCACACCTTCACCCAAGCCTCATTACAACCCATTTTATGAATTCCTTGTTTTTGGTGCAATCCGGAATTTAGGTGAACATGCAAGGTCAAGTGGAGCGCATGCATTTAGACTTGGAGTTGAGTGAAATCTCTAGCCCATACTTGTGTGATACATAATTGAGAGATGTGAGATTTTTCACCATACAATTTCATCTTCTTAATGCGAGGCCATGTATGCTTTGTGATCATCTTGTCTAGTGTTCACGATTGAAGTGCATTCATTCTATCTTTAATGTCTTGGTTACATCTTGCACGAGGTGTGTTATCTTGATTCTTGAATTGGTTGTTAGCTCGTTATAGTGGATGACAAGGTGAATAGCTCTATATGTTTGATTTTAGTTACAAGTAGACGACTCGGACATGTGAGTGTAGTAGTTAGTTTAATTAGTAGGTATTGTTAGTTTTTTGTTTATTGGTGATTTTTGTGATTTTGTGGGTACATCATCTATAAACCCTCACGAGACCTCACTCGTCCACTAGGGCTACCTAGGGGTTCCAAGGGCTTGTTGCATATGCCAAATGCAACCGTGATCACCTACGGAAGTGGTACTAGTTAGGAGTATATGGTTATGTTAATTTTAGTTTGCTCGGGACTAGCAAAGTTCAAGTGGGGGAAGATTTGATAACGTGTATTTTATACACGTTTTGTCTTTTATTCTTCTGCATTTTTGTTAGTTTCGAATGTTGTTTTATTAATATTTGTTATGTTTTTCATCTTTCAGTGCCTCGTGCTTAATTGTTGAAAAGATGGCTTAATTTGGGCATGAAAGCGAAGATTATTCAAGAGGGAAGTTAGAAGATGAAAGCTCGCGATGTCGGGAGGTGTTTAATGTATTATCTTGAAGATTTTATCTCGTACGGGCTGATGTACGGCCGTTCGACAGGCCGTTCAAAGGAGCAGATTTTCTGTACGGGCAGCTGTACGGCCGTTCAACAGGCCGTACAGAGCTGCTGTGTATTAAAAGAACAAAATCTCTCTTAACCTAACATCACTTCTAACATCTAACTTCTTTATTTTCTTCTTTGCCTCTTCAAGAACACAATTAGGGTTAGTAGGAATTAGAGAGGAGACATTAATTACTTGTAATCTAGCATTGATTATGAGTAACTAACTCCATTTATTTGGCTCAAGGAGGATTTCTTGTACAAAACCCATTTCATTTAAGTAAGGTTTATTTTCACTCTATCTTGAATGCTTGTGATGTATTGCTTATGATTTTGCTTGGAGATTGTAAGTTGCTTCACCTTACTGTTCTCGTATCTTCAATTGCTAATTGATTGTTCTAATACGTAATCGTTAGTTCATTCATTATAGTAGCACAAGATTTAGTGTACCTAAATCCACAACATTCAAGTGCAAATACCTTGGTTGAGCTTCTCATCCTTGGGTTTGTCCTAGCCTCTCTTTGTTTAATTCCTTGATTTGGTTATACTAGTAGTGCTTCATTATTGGTAGCTATTATCAAGAGAGCTAATTTATGTGCTTCACTAAATTAGTGTTTTTAGAAGAGAAATAAGTGATTGTGTGCTTCACCAATTATCTTGGTTAGGTAGAGTTGGATATATCTTGCTTGTTGGGTTGAAGTGCTTGAATATCCATAATCCTTGGGTCAAATGCCTCTTATCTTGTTAATTTGCTCATTGTGTTGTTGTGTTGGCAAATTTGGATATTAGCCATTAACTTAGTTGTGTTTTTGTAGCAATTTATTTATCGTATGCAAGGTGTTTGATAAAACACCACAACCAATACAAAACCCCCCATTTTCCACACTACTAGATTGTAAGAGATAATCTACTTGAAATCGATATTGAGAGTCCTTCCCTGTGAACGAACTTCGAAAAACACTACCTCCGCATATACATTAGTTCACAATTAAGAAACCGATGTAAATTCGTAACATAGACATCAGTTCACTACTAAGAAACTGATGTTAAACATAAACATTGACATCAGTTACATTTAAGAACTGATGCTAAATGTTGATATGGACATCAGTTCTGTATTTTTTTCGATGTTTATGTCTTGATTTATTTTACATGTCATATGTTTAAGATGATATAAATCTTGTATTAACGTAAAATTCACATGATAGTCATGACATATTACTACAGAAACGATGTCTAAAATTACTACAGACATCAGTTCTTTGCTCAGAAACGATGTCTACAATTACTACAGACATCGGTTAAAAACCGATGTCTAAGACCCATACCTTTCTCTACACATGCGAAGACATCGGTTCTGGATTTATATAGACATTTTTCTAGTAGTGCCTGCTTAGTAGTCATCTCCGTGTCCTCCTCCATCACCCTGATATCATCTATAAGCTGTGTCTCCTCCGGATCCTCCTCATCCTTAGACTCAACAACCTCAGTATCTGCATCAGCCTGGACCTCCTCAGGGTTCGCCTCCTCCTCAAACTCAAAAATCTCTGTATCTCCATCCTCGTCACCCAGACGGTCATAATAAGGATCTCTGGTCCTAAACAACTCATCAGAATCAACTACCACTCTGTCCTCGGCGGCCTGAATCGCCTCATCGTGATATCTCTCAAACTCCTCTGGATCGGAGAGGTCGCTCGCCTACACAATACGAACTATGTTACTATCATGATACTTAAAAAGTTCCCGTAAGGGTTTTAGGTGAACTTGGCAAGAGTTCTTATTATCTTAGTGAATTTATTATTATATAACGTCATATCATCTCTTGGGATATATAACTCTCGCTCTGATACCATTTCTGTAACACCCCCAGATCCGGGGTCTAGGATCGGGTCGTTACGGTCTTAATTCCAACATTAATACTTGACTTGAGTCCAAATAAATAAACACATGCTGTGACCCCACAATAATATCACATCACACACACACAAACAGTTATAGTCCCAGAGATGAAATTGAAGTAAGTCTGCTAATTATAGAATCCACGAATAAAAGTCATTACACTCCAAAAGGATAAAAACATAAGTTTAAAGTTTTTGCTGTTGATTACATTAATTATACATATAATTAAGGCTGAAACAAAAGATCCCAATCTACCTCAGCAATGGCAGCGATAAACTCAACAGGTAGTCCTCTGGCTGGGGTCACCTGCTTGCGCCGAGTGCGCCTTACGTGGGCCATCAAACCTAGCTATTGTTGTGATATAATAATAGAGCAAAGGTGAGCAACAGCCCACCAACAGTAATATATGACTGAACAGTAATATATACAACAAGTCAACAATATCGACGAAACCATATGCCATGCATTTACGAATATAGTACAAGTATAATGTAAAAGATAACGTTGCAAGATAAGAAAAGGTACTTTCAGTTCTGATCAGTATTCAAACCCTGTCAACAAGAGGAATATCTCATGTTGCAGAAAATAAATAAATTTGAATGACGAACTAATGCTGGAGTATTCACCGCACCCGCTGTTCCAATCTTTATGATGATCAGTCGCATATTGTACAGCTCAAATTAGATTTACTACCGGTAGAAGGAATAGCTGACGGATTTACTTGTCTACCGCCCTGTTAGATATCCCCGGCCAAAGGTTGGGCCAAATGGGATGGACCGGCACTACTCGGCCTCTTACACAACTCCTAGTTCGAATAGAATCCGGGACTCTGAACATAAAGTTCGTCCCCCTTTCCCCAAGTATAATACTTGTTGATAAGACTCCAGAAGGTAGTCATATCTAGTTGGAAAGGAAAATTCACCAATATTTCCCAAGTTGATGCTTGTTAATGGATACCAACTTGTTTCAACATTCTTACCCCTCGAATGATGAGAAGGTACACAAGGATTCAATAAATAAGTAGCAACCACGTTGCGAATGAAAAGAATAGTTTCAAAAGATATATGACCGGGAAGTCAACAAGATAAATAACATTTCTCAAGTAAGGTTCCCTTATAATTTGGAAGATAGATTGAATGAAAAATAGAATTTTGAGAACCTTCCTTGATACAAGTATTAATAATAAGACTCCGAAATACTTTACATAATATTCGAAGGTCGAAGATAATATTTGAAGAAGATAAAACAATATTGAAGTTATTCCAAAGTATTGAATAAATATTCAGAGAGTATTTATCGAATCAGAAATATTTAAAGAATATTTATAAATATAAAAGAATATCTTTAATCGAAGTATTTCTCAAAATAATTCTTGAATGAATATGAAGAAAATATTTATTGAATAAATAATAAACTTAAATGAATATCCGAAATAATATTCGTTTAATCAATAAGACTTGAAAGGAATATTTGAAATAATATTTGATAAATGAATCGACTTTAAATGAATATTGAAAAATAATATTCATTGAATAGATAACGTTCAAATAAATATTTGAAGTAATGATCGCTAAATAAATAATCTCAGACGAATATTGAGAATAATATTCGTTAACCAAATAATGGAAAAATATTTACTTAAATATTTTCCTCCGAAAGTAATCACGATATATCAAGAAATACTGACTCCCGGTCTATTTTCAACGAATAAGATTCATATGCCCTTCTCTAAGGGTCTTGGCAATATCCGGCTTATACTGATATATTACATCTAGTCTATAAGCCAATAAATAAATCAAGGAACAAGTATAACAATATAACTTGAAAATAGGCATTCATGCAATGGCATATGTATAACAAAATCACATCATATATATTATCACAACAACAGTTCCAAAGTATTGGAAAATTTCCTGGTAGTCGGGTGGAGGTAGTGTGTCCTGGGTCAGCTCGGTGATCTATAAATAATCAGAATATTCGAGATTAAACACTTAACGTTGTTTAAAAAGCTAAGTATAAACTTAACTTAGGTTAAAACACGTTTTCGAATTATCTCGTTATGCACCCTTTTTGTGTATTCTTATTAACCTCGTTTTGACCCGACATTTGTTCGTTATTACGGCTCATCATTACACTTACACTTGGTATATACTTAATTCATGGAAGTGCTAAGGTAGGTCGTTTACGAACCAAGATTATACCTCGAGTTCTATCACCCGTTTTCTAAGTGATTAACGAAAGTTATAACCAAGTGTGCTTTTAGGGGTTCGTTCGCGTTTAACCTTGATTCAAACATTTTTATAAAATTGAAAAACGATCCGTTTGAAAAGAGGTTTTCTCCTACACCTTCCTTATGATCTCTAATATTTAACTACCATGATTTGCCATTGACTTACATATTTTACAGGGGTTTGATTTTAATAACGAACTCGTACTTACGGTTTCGAATGACTTTTAGTAAATCAACCATAATTCCTAAACCGTAAGTCCATTTGTTTCGATTCTTTCGCCAAAACGATCTATGACTCGAGATCTACAAGGACATGTCATAATTTCATCAAGGACAGAAATTATACCAACTGTTATGAACGGATTCTTAAGGTCTAACGAAAATAGAGCATTACAACGGCTATAAATCGAACGTTTCCAAATTTACCACAATCAAACCAAGCCACACCGGGCATCCATACAACTTATACACGTGTTATTCATCTCAACAAGTCCAAGAATATCATGCTTCACTACCATATGAATCATATTACTTAAATTACTAAATCAAACTCATGATCATGCTAGTTATAACACCATAATCATAACTTAACTAACAATCACCAAGAACATCCATAAACTTAAAGTAAGGGCTAGGATTTTGATGAGATATACCTTCCTTGGAGAGTGCTAGAGCCTTACTAAGCCTTGATCTAGTCCTTGTCTGGCCTAAGCTAGTTTAGATCAATCAAAAGAAACCAAGAAAACAAAGTTAATTCATTAAGAACACTACTCATCCTCACCTTGGATGATTTATTTGAAAATGGTAAAAGATGTATTTGAAGCTAAGATTTCTAGGAGATTATTTTTATGAAATATAGGACTTACCATAAAAGTTTCAAGATCAAATGATGGTTGTAAGTTGGAATTTGAATTTTGAATTAGGGTTGGGGCCGAACAGATGAAAAATGGGGAGAATGGAGTTGTTTGCTTTGTTCTCTTGCAATATCTCATCTAATCTTGTATTATTGATGAAGTGTTAGGATAATATCTTGATAAAGTAGCTTTAATAAAGGTGTGATGTCATGGATGAGGTTTTTAGAGAGACAAGTGTTGCATTTATGTGGTTGGATGAGAAGTATAAGCTAAGCAAGTGGTTTTAATCTCTAAGTATGTTGGTTACTCATGTAACTACATGGTTGCTAGATATTTTCTACTTGCACATGTATGCATCTTGCTTCCCTGCTTGTTTCTTTGTCCGATTATTGCTCAATTCATTGATCGTTCGGGGGAATATCGCGAAGATTTGTAATTAAGGTTTTACCGGAAACCGTCTTAATATTTATACTATCATTCTCCATTCTCTTTAGAAATTCCTGAACCTATATTCCTTAAATCCTTTCAATAATTCCTTACGTCTTTCAATGTTGATAAGTGGATTTATATCCACTTGTAGCGTTCCATATCGGCTTAAATTGATTCACTTGGCCTCAAGTTTGTTGTAGTTTTGATGTGTTTTGCTTAGTTGTGCAGATTTACAAGAATGTCAATTATGGGTGATGCTTCTATCGTGTTTGGAGGATAAATTGATTAAAATTCGGATTTTCCGGGAAGGTTGCGCAATCTACACTGTTTTGGCCATATCTGGAGTCCTAGAAGTCCGTTTTCAGTGATCTTATAGCTCACGCGAAGCTTGGGAGATTTTCTACAACCTCAGGCAGAAATCAGGTGCAGGGAGCATGCTGAATAAATTCGCGCGCGTGTTATATGAGAAGCAAAGCAGAAAAATTCCAGTTTTACCCTTTTTCTAATTCTAATTGAATTTTAGGTAGTTTCTTGCACCTAAATTGAATTCTAATTGTATTTTAGGGTTTTTCCTAGTTGGGCAAGACTTTTAGAGCCTATTTAAACACAACCTACCATTGTAATTAGAGATATACATATCATTATTTAGAATTACATATCATAGCTTAGATCTGCAAGGGAGAAAAGGAGAGAAGGATTCAACGCTCGTGACAAGCAACGAATCTAGATCTACTTCATCTTTTGTTTTATTCTGGATTCTAGATTTGTTTTCTCAACTCTTTGTTTTATTAATATTACTTCTTTTATTCATAATATCTTGTTTATTATCATGGTTTCACTTGATCCCATGATGACGAGAGGTTTAATTATGAACTAATCGTTCTCATGGGATCCTAATAGATTTGTCTATGTAGCTTAGTAGTTTGCATGCTTTAAAGATTTATGTGTGGTGAATTCTTGATATCCTTGTATGGTTGTGCTTCATGTATTTAGGTGTGTCGCGAACATCTAATATGTTAATCAATTGCTAAACGAGAGTGGATCTTGAGATTAAGAACTTGCCATGCTAGCATAGGATAGGTTGATGTTTTAACATCATGATTTGTGGCGTAAATAGAGATATTATGCTACCCTATGTGATCTATGTGGATAACTTATTCTTAAACCTTTATGTTTTCAAATTCTGTAGAGATATAGGGTCTAAACATAATAGGTGTTTATTCATCTTCTATCTCTTTTGTGAATGCATGCGTAGTTTGGTATTAGTATACCGAGAGGTAACTTTTACTTGTTTCGTGTTATCCGATCAGATATCAAAACCATCACATGTATTGATTGAAGGCTGCGACTCTAAGTGAAGTAGAGAATGAAGTTAGGATTCCATGTTATTCTCATATAAGTAAATCAGTTTTAGATCTCATTAGCTAGTTAATTCTTAATTTCTTAATTCGCATCTTAGTTTAATTTAGTTAATTAAATCTCAATTTATTAATTGTCTTAGCAGTGAATTAAGATCATACATTGTTGAATAGGCACATTAACTGAAAATAACTTAACCAGATCTCTGTGGAACGAACTTAATTGTATTACTTGTGACCACGTATACTTGCGTGACATTGTGTTAACAAGTTTTTGGCGCCACTGTCGGGGATCATCGGTGTTTTATTTTTGGTTTATGTGCTTGTCAATAGTGGTCGTTAGAGTTCACTGACTCGGATTAGTTACTTATCTATTCTTGTGTAGTTCGTTGGTGTTTCAGGTACTTGTCAGAGAGCTTTGACTTTGAAGATGGATTTTCTAAATTACTATAGAGTTCAGCAGGTGGTTAGTGTTTGTGAGTTATGTGCGGGCGCACATGAGACGAATCAGTGCTGGAGCAACTAAGGTGGTATTCAACAACCTCAGCAGCCTTATCAGCAGTATCAAGGTCAACAATATGGAGCACAGAATTTTCTGCAGCAGAACCAGGATTTTCAGCAGTAGCTAGGGCAGAATTTTCTGCAGCACTATGACCCGTGGCAATCTGAACCTCTGAGTTATGAGGAACAACCATATTTTCAATACCATCCTCAACAGTACCAGTAAGATGTTCCAAATACGTCAAATTTTTTTGGTAATGAAGAGTTTCAACATCAGCAACCTACTCCTACTTTTCAGTCAGATGAGTTTGATGTTATGGAGGAGATTAGGATGCTTGTGAAGAGTAATGAGGAAGGTGTCAAATCTTTGGAGACACTAGTTGCTCAAGTTGTGAGAGCCTTGGAACAAGAGAAACAACAATTCATACTAGAGGCAATTCCAGAAAATAACGGTGACTTGGAGCAAGGTACTGCATGCATAATTGAGGAAGACAAATTCCAAGGTGAGGTGAGCGTTCACAAGCCATGTAAGGAATTTGATCATGCTAGTATGGTGGATGATTTGGAAAGGGCACCATTTGGGATAGACACTGTTGAGCTGCACAAATTTCAAGAATTGGTATGTGCGTACCAAGAGGCTGATGGCCATGGTAAAAATGCAGGTCTTCTACTTGTCTCAGAGTATAAAGATGGAGGTAGCGCATTAGAGCCAATGGAAGAAGTTCTCTTTGAGGAACCAAAGGCTTCAGCAACTTACATTTATCCTCCTCCATTATATTCAAGCGAAGCCCGCGGATGTGTGTTGTTCTACAAATTGTCAGATTTTGGGTCAACAGAAGAAGGCATTGGAACAGGACATAGTTGTTATAGGAATAGGCCAAGCGAGGAGAAGGGGCAGAAAGTGTGCCGCCGTGATGACGATGAAGTCTTACGAAAAGATGAACAGGCAAACTATTATCATCCTTAATGGAGGCTTGGAAGTAACGTCAAGCTATTGACGTTAAAGAAGCGCTTCGTGGGAGGCAACCCACGCATTAGTGTAGGAAAAAAAAATTGAGTGTTGTAAAAAAAAAGAAAAAAATTATGAGTGTTCTTTCAAAAAAAAAAAGAAAAAAATTTTGAGTGTTCTTTCAAAAATAAAAAAATAAAAATTCTACGCGCCATGGCGTACGTTAGAGGAGGTAGTGTGGCAAAAGTTCTGTCCAGGTCTTGTATATATGTGTTTAACACATGTTCGAAAAAAAAATTCAACAGGAGAAAACTCGCGCCGCATCGTCAAGTTCACGCCACAGCCTGGCGAGTTATCTGTCCACCAGTTTTTTTTTGTACGTGAGTATATGTGTGTTAACACATATATATTAAAAAAAAAAAAAAAATTCCCCCAAATCAATTCCAACCCCTTTTCTAATTATTTTCTCCACCTAAAATCATAATTCTAGTCCTATATTTATTCCAAATCATTCCCAATCCATCTCATATTTTATATTTCTTTCCCAAATCTCCACAATTAAACCTCAATATATACACCTATATATACACACCAATCCTACCCCATTCCATTTATATTTCCTACAATCAATTTCAAGGCTTCAAGATTCAAGTTTGGGGGGATTTTTAATTGCAAGCTTCACCTCTCCGGTTCGTATTTGGGGTATCTTTCTTCCTTTTATTTTGATATTACGAATTTTGTTCTTGCATTATTAGGGTTGTGTGTTATTGATTATTTGGGGGTATTTGTGAATTCGAATTTTTTGGAGATTATTGGTTGAGCTTCTTGTGAGTTGGGTATTGATTCTTATGGCTCCTAAGCGTGGGAGAGGTGGTGCTAGTGTTGCCAAATTTTAGGCGCTTTGTAGGTATGTTTTCTGCTATCCTTCGTATTTACTTCCATTCAATGTTGACATTGAATATTTTAAGTTTGGGGGTGGTTTGAGTGATTAGTAGTTGTTGTTGTTGTATTTTGTGTTCATGTAGGATGTCATGCTTTGCATATTATTAGTAGTAATTCATGCATTTATGTTCGTGTTATCTACGTTTGTCTCATATAAGACATTCTGTTTTTATTTTTCGTATACCATGTGAGTTCATATTAGTTGCATTTGCATAGCATGTATATTTCATGATCCCTTAGAACGAGCTAATTTTGATTGGTAGGTAGGTGTCTAATTGAGTGTGGTAATGATGAATAGAGGATTGACTTATAGTTTCTATGAAATTGACGTATGTGTTTCAGAAACAAAACTAATTACACAGTCTCATTGGGTGCTTTTGGGCTAGGTTAGGCTTATGCTTGTTTGGATGTTTTGAGATTTAATCACTTGTTTATATTTAGAATTTTCGTTATTCCCTTTATGGCGTAGGAGCACCTAAGTCTAAGTTTGGGGGAAAACAGGGATTTCATGCTAAATTGTAAATAATTATCAATAATTGCTAGATGTCAAATGGCTAGTAGCCGGCTCATATTTATATGAGTAGTCTAGGGTTGGAATTTAGAATTCTCATTCCAGATAGCATATATGAAAAAAAAAAAGTAGAAAAAAATAGAAAAAAAAAAGAAAAAAAAAGAGAAAGAAAAAAAAAAGTCAAAAGTGTCAATTGTTTATATGCAAAATTAACCAGGGTGGGCTCTTTAATACTCGAGTTATTAAGTTCTAGGGGACTTTGTGCCTAGTGACCTAAGGCTTTCTAGTCTGGGATCCACCAACCTAACGCTCGCTACATGGGTATTATTGTATAAGCCTTTCGGGGTCTCATCAATTGCACGGTTAAATAAGCATGCTTGTATATATGTGTCATAGTAGTTAGTAATAAAGCATGGATTCCTGTCTAACTTGAACGATGATGGAGGTGTTCCTAGGTTATGAAGTGTTTACAGTCTATTCTATTTATAAACCTGTGATTGTCTTGACGAAGATCATGTATGATTTTGATCTAGTGTTTTGAGTATTTCTGATGAGCATTGCACACACGCACGTTTTTGTTCATGTATTGTTAGTATACGGGAACTTAGTCGAGCTCTATTTGGATTTAGTTGCATTCTCTAAGATATTTGCTTGCTAGTTGGTTTTGGTTAGTTTGAAGGGGATCGCTGCATTTTCATATTAGTTGCATTCATGCATTGCATTGCTATTGCATTGTTTAGTTAGATGGATTTTGTGGGTACATTCGCTATAGGCCCTCACGAGACCTTACTCGTCCACTAGGGCTGCCTAGGGGTTTAAAGAGCTTGTTGCATATGCCAAATGCAACCGTGATCACCTACGGAAGTGGTACTAGTTAGTTAGTTAGTTAGTTGTAATTGTTTATGCTTGAGGACAATCATCGGTTTAAGTTTGGGGGTGTGATAAGTGGATTTATATCCACTTGTAGCGTTCCATATCGGCTTAAATTGATTCACCTGGTCTTAAATTTGTTGTATTTTTGATGTGTTTTGCTTAGTTGTGTAGATTTACAAGAATGTCGATTATGGGTGATGCTTCTATTGTGTTTGGAAGATAAATTGATTAAAATTCGGATTCTCCGGGAAGGTTGCGCTGTCTACACTGTTTTGGCCATATCTGGAGTTCTAGAAGTCCGTTTTCAGTGATCTTACAGCTCACGCGAAGCTTGGGAGATTTTCTACAACCTTAGGCAGAAATCAGTTGCAGGGACCATGCTGAATAAATTCGCGCGCGTGTTCTATGAGAAGCAAAGCAGAAAAATTCCAGTTTTGCCCTTTTTCTAATTCTAATTGAATTTTAGGTAGTTTCTTGCACCTAAATTGAATTCTAATTGTATTTTTGGGTTTTTCCTTGTTGGGCAAGACTTTTAGAGCCTATTTAAACACATCCTACCATTGTAATTAGAGATATACATATCATTATTTAGAATTACATATCATAGCTTAGATCTGCAAGGGAGAAAAGGAGAGAAGGATTCAACGCTCGTGACAAGCAACGGATCCAGATCTACTTCATCTTTTGTTTTATTCTGGATTCTAGATTTGTTTTCTCAACTCTTTGTTTTATTAATATTACTTCTTTTATTCATAATATCTTGTTTATTATCATGGTTTCACTTGATCCCATGATGACGAGAGGTTTAATTATGAACTAATCGTTGTCATGAGATCCTAATAGATTTGTCTATGTAGCTTAGTAGTTTGTATGCTTTAAAGATTTATGTGTGGTGAATTCTTGATATCCTTGTATGGTTGTGCTTCATGTATTTAGGTGCGTCGCGAACATCTAATATGTTAATCAATTGCTAAACGAGAATGGATCTTGAGATTTAGAACTTGCCATGCTAGCATAGGATAAGTTGATGTATTAACATCATGATTTGTGGCGTAAATAGAGATATTATGCTACCCTATGTGATCTATGTGGATAACTTGTTTTTAAACCTTTATGTTTTCAAATTCTATAGAGATATAAGGTCTAAAAATAATATGTGTCTATTCATCTTCTATCTCTTTTGTGGATGCATGCGTAGTTTGGTATTAGTATACCGAGAGGTAACTTTTACTTGTTTCGTGTTATCCGATCAGATATCAAAACCATCACATGTATTGATTAAAGGTTGCGACTCTAAGTGAAGTAGATAATGAAGTTAGGATTCCATGTTATTCTCATATAAGTAAATCAACTGCTAGAACTTTTAACAGGACAGTGCAAGATGCCGTGAGAGACACGGACGTAATGGCATGTACTTTTTCTCTTAATTCAGTTAGTACAAACGTCTTATTTGATTCTGGGGCAACCAAGTCTTTTATATCGAGGGATTTTGCTCGTAAATTGAAACTTAAGACCCAACCACTAAGGGATTCCTTACAAGTAGAGATAGCCAACAAAGAGATAGTTCCAGTTAATCAGATTCACCCCGATTGGAAATTCAAAATAGGAGGACAATCTTTCTATGTTGATTTGATTCCTTTTAAACTAGGGGAGTTTGATGTCATTTTGGTAATGGATTGGTTGTCTCGCAATAACGCTCAGATAGATTGTAAATGGAAAAAGGTTAAGTTGAAAACCCAGGAAAGAAGGAAATATTGTTTAGAGGGATACGACAGACCCAGAAAATTCTAACCATGGCGCAAACCAAAAGATTGCTACAAAAAGGGAACGAGGCTTACTTAGCTTATGTTATCGACACCCAGAAGGAAGCACCTAAGTTGCAGGACATTCCGGTAGTTAATGAGTTCGAAGACGTGTTTCCACAAGATCTTCCAGGATTACCAGCCGATAGAGTGATCGAGTTTGCTATTGAGTTACCCCCCGGGACGGTGCAAGTTTCAAAGGCCTCGTACCGGTTAGCCCCAGTAGAAATGAATGAGCTAGATAAACAATTATAGGAACTGTTGGATAAGGGTATGATAAGACCCAGTGTGTCACCTTGGGGGGCACCAGTGTTGTTTGTTAATAAGAAAGATGGAAGTATGAGGTTATGCATCGACTACCGAGAGTTGAACAAGCTAACCATAAAGAATAAGTACCTGTTACCCAGAATAGATGATCTGTTTGACCAGCTAAAGGGTGCTGTGTATTTCTCTAAGATTGACTGTAAGAACCCTAATTTTTGTAATATTTTTATATAATATCATATGACATTGTGAATTTGGAACCTTTTGAGTCACCCATGTTGTTTAATGGAATTGATTATCTGAGAAATTATGTTGTTACATTCACTATGTAAGAAAAGGGGAAGATTGCTGAAGGCAAGAGTCTTATTGTTAGTAGGATTTATAAAACTTGGGATTTGAGAGTTATTAGAATGTTAAAAGATATTTAAGGGATTATGACAAGGAGTTATGGATATTCGAGGAATTTACACAATTAAGTACTTAAGAAATTACAAGGGAAATCTCTACGCGACAAAATATTATTACGATGAGTTAATTAAGATACGATGCGAATTAAAGATTAAGTGACAAGCATTGGTGGAGGAATAATGATACAAGGGAAGATATTGCATGCAAGTCCCATGCAACTAGATTGTTAGAAAAGCAAACAAGAAAGGCAAAAGCAACTAGAGGAATAGTAACTAGTTATGGTGCATTGTCCAAGGAGACAAGGAGGCATGGTTGGCCTAGGGAGCTAGTACTAGACTTGCAACATGTGATACAATAATACACATAACCAATACACATCACAATTACTTAGCACTTTATTCAAAATCACCCAAGCAAACCTCTCACTCTCTCTCCCCATTACAAACTCTCGGCCAAGCTAGTAGAGGAGGAAGAAGAAAATTTTTTCTTCCACTTTTCATCACTCACAATTCAAGACAAAAATCCTAGGTCCTCTACACCATATAAGAAAGGTATGCTATGAATTCCAACCCCTTTCATCCACTAGTTTTCAAATTATAAATTGTTGAAGTTTTGTTGAATAGTAACTATGTTTAGTTTTCATTTAGATCTTGAGTTGTAAGGATTGTAGGAGCTCATCCAAGGTGTTCTTAAGACTTGTAAGGCATACCCAAGGCTCCTAGATACTCAAGAAGGTAAAAAAGCCTAACCCCTCTTGGCCATGAATTATTTGTGGTGTTTAGTGTTAGATCCATGGATGTTAGTGTGAATCTTGGACATATAAATTATGGATGATGTAGATCTTGAGTTTAAATGTTGTGGTTGTGATTTTTAAGCTTGTGGTTAGTGTATGTAACTCCATGTATGCTATAGAGTATGATCTTGGTGGTTAGATGATGGTTGTGATGTTTATATAAGATTCTTTAATGGTTAAGTGGTAAAAGCATGCTGTGTAATTTTCCAGGAACTTGTACTGTCTTGTAGGAGGGTTTGGAACCCCTAAATCTTGTCCCCTGAAGTCCTAATATATATTGTTGGAAAGGTATTTGAATGTAGTTTCCAGAAATATAAGGTTCATGACTTCAGGTACTAACGATATTGTTAAGGTACTAACGAACGACTATTGATTATGTATAGATCATTCCACTCCGCAAGCTCGACCACCCCAACCTCACCAAGGCAAGTTTACTTTTCAAAACTTACATATATAAGGACTTTCACTGTTGTGTTTGTAGTTTTTAATCGTATCATATGCTTATGCTTATTGTGGTTATGATGAAAAATTGAGATATATGCACATATATGTTTGTACCCCTTGAACTTAGAATGAAATTTTTTCTCGGACAACGACTCTAGCAATGGAGGTCGTAGCGGTCCAAATATACCATTGACCGGGGAGCGGTGTATTTTTATATCGTGATTAAGTTGCGAAAACCCGAAGGGTCATTCGGGAAGTATCGTATACTTAAGTAATTATTTTTATATTATCATAAATACTCAAAAATACCTATCTTGGATTAAAAGCTTATTTAATTAAATAATTATTTTATTAATTATTAATATTAAATCTTAAAATATCATTTATTAATTATTGTTCATTATTTTAAAGGCAAAGCTAATCCAAGATACCTTTATCACTTTCAAACTCGAACTCTTTCGAACTCAAAACATTTTCGAAAACCCCCGGTCAGGTTTTGCTCCTTGTACGATTTCAAGAATCATCGGCCGACTACTACTCAGCTTTCACTCAAAATAAAGTTTTTAAAAGAAAAAGAAAAAGGGACTCTGGCAGGTGTGGGAATCGTTGACGAACGATTCCCGGGATGTGTAAGCGGCCGTGAGCCAGGCGATCCATCAATTATTATTCCGGCCCAGGTGTTGCCGAAGGATGATTACAGATGTAGTTTTCATCGAGGGTGATTACGGAAGTAGTTTTCACCCGAGGATAGTTACGGATGTAGTTTCTATCCTTCTACCGGTAGAGAAGACCCGCAGATTATTGGACCTGGATGTGGCGACTGATCATTGTCAATCCCTGTCAGGTTTTTATGTTTTCTTCCAGTCCCATCCTCCACTTTGGAAAAAAAATACTCAAACACTGCTTATTGGGCCTAAGTGCCAAGTTGCCGATAGTGTGGTTTTTGATAAGAAAAATATTGACATCGTGTAGTATCTAGAACTGCAAGATTTTCTATAAAGATTGGCACGTGTTAATGCACTCTTGCAATTATTTCGAAGAATGAAATGTTTTTGAATGAGAAACCTTCTAAGCTAATGGAAGGAAAGAGGTTAGCAATGATGTATTCCCTGTACAGTATGTTAACCGTAGAGTGTTTTGCCGAAAATGATATACTCATACGTATATATATTTTCAAACTTGAGATATATTGAAATAAGAACCTTATAAAGGGTTCATATGTTATTCTTAAAGTTCCTTAGTGAGTATAAACTCCTTAGTGGGTCGGTTAACTCTGCACCAGTAAAAGAGGAGTAGAAGATTTACCCCGGAGATGATTTAGTTCCTGACAAATACTACAGAGTAAGTCTGATAGGTTTTCAACTGTAATAGTAAGACTTGTCTTCAAGTGTAGTTGTATCAGTGGAAGTGCGTAAGACTCTGAATTGTACAGATGAATTGTAATATTTAGTGTTACTTTTGATTATCGTTTCTGAGGCTCTAACTTGTTTGTGCGTAAGATTGAGGTCTGGATGGATGTATTGTTGAGTTGTAGAGATAATACAGGTATGATATGGTTGGATGGTGATGTGATGACCTGAATCTTTGACCTCAGATTTGGGGGTGTCACATTGACCTGAGAACCGGATATCACCAACTGAAGATTAAACCCGAAGGTTTCCCAAAGACTGCATTCCGTACCAGATATGGATATTATGAGTTCTTGGTGATGTCATTTGGATTGACCAATGCCCCAGCAGCTTTCATGGATTTGATGAATAGGGTGTTCAAAGAGTATTTGGATAAATTCGTTATAGTTTTCATTGATGATATTCTCATCTACTCAAAGACTGAGGCAGAACACGCCAAACATTTGAGGATAGCCTTAGAGATACTCAGAAAAGAGCAGTTGTATGCCACATTCTCGAAGTTTGAGTTCTAGAAAAATGAGGTGCAGTTCTTAGGACACGTGATCAATAGGGAAGGAGTGTTGGTAGACCCCTCCAAGATAGAGGCAGTTTCAAAGTGGGAACGACCAACCACTCCAACAGAGGTAAGGAGCTTCATCGGACTGGCAGGGTATTATAGAAGATTTGTTCAAGATTTTGCAAAGATCGCAGCTCCGTTAACCCGATTTACCCGCAAAACTGAGAAATTTGAATGGACCAAAAAATGCGAGAAGAGTTTCCAAGAGCTACAGAAGAGATTAGTGATAGCCCCGGTGTTGGCGTTGCCTGATGGAAAAGGAGATTTTATGATTTACAGTGACACTTCGCATAAAGGATTAGGATGCGTGCTTATGCAGCACGGTAAGGTAATTGTGTACGCGTCAAGACAGCTGAAGGAATATGAGATTTGATATCCCACTCATGATCTAGAGTTAGTAGCAATAGTTTTCGCATTAAAGATTTGGAGGCACTATCTGTATGGAGAGAAGTGCGAGATTTACACTGACCATAAGAGCCTCAAGTACATCTTTACTCAGAAAGAGCTTAACATGCACCAGAGAAGATGGTTAGAGTTAATCGAGGATTATAATTGTGAGATTCGTTATCACACGGTGAAGGCCAATGTGTTGGCTGACGCCCTTAGTAGGAAGGAGAAACTTAAAATGATAACCTCAGAAGAAGAATTGGGGAGAGACTTCGAGAAGCTGGAAATCGAGGTCAGGATACCAGGAGATGGTCAAGAGAGGTTGATGGAAATTTGAATCCAACCTCCATTATTGGAAAAGATTATGCTATGTCAAGAACGGATAATGGAGGAAGAAGAGAACTCAAAGGAAGAGATAATGACCGGAGAAAAAATTAAGTGTGAAAGAGATAAAGAAAGGATCATGAGATACGCATCAAGGATATGGATCCCAAATGTGCAAGAACTAAAGGATGAAATTCTATATGAGGGACACAACTCAAGGTACTCAGTGCACCCCAGTAGTACCAAGATGTATAGGGATTTGAAAGAATACTACTGGTGGCCTAACATGAAAAAGGACCTAGCGGAGTGGGTAAGCAGATGCTTGATCTGCCAACGAGTGAAAACAGAGCACCAGAGACCCAGTGGACTTTTATACCCCTTAGAGATTCCCGAATGGAAATGGGAACACATAGCCATGGATTTCGTAGTAGGTTTACCAAGGACGAAAGCTAATCACGACGCCATATGGGTAATTATAGACCGACTAACGAAGTCAGCTCACTTTCTTCCGATCAATGAAAGATACACTATCGACAGACTAGTGGATATCTACTTAAAAGAGATAGTGGTTCGACATGGAGTCCCAGTCGCCATAGTATCCGATCGAGATCCTAGATTTAACTCCAGGTTTTGGAGAAGCTTTCAAGAATGTGTAGGAACCAGGCTAAACATGAGTACAGCCTATCACCCCTAGGCAGACGGGCAAAGTGAAAGAACCATCCAAATGCTAGAAGATATGTTGAGAGTCTATGCTATAGACTTTAAAGGAAATTGGGATGATCACTTGCCATTGATTAGTTTTCCTACAATAATAGCTTTCATTCAAGCATTGGAATGCCGCCTTACGAGGCCCTTTATGGAAAAAAATTGTAAGAACCCCAAATTTTGGATATAATTAAAACTTTTTATTAAGTAATGATAAAATGAGGAACAATGATTGTAATGAATGGATATTACTTTGGACAATGATCTTGATGCATTGGTATATTGTCAGAATAGAGTAATTCGATGGTTGAGGACCTAGATAAGAATAATCTACCATCCAGGAAGGAGCTAATGGATCCTTGAAGGGAAATGAGTACGTGCATAGTGTTTCCCATACGTGCATAGTATTTCCCGTACGTGCATAGTATTTCCCGTACGTGCATAGTGTTTCCTGTACGTGCATAGTAATTTTGTGGATGTATAGTGATTTTTGAGGTTTAAGAAATTTTTCATGCCACCTATGTACGAGACATGGTATGGATATTTCGAAGTCATATTAGTAATCTACAAGGTAAATAAGTGTATGTAAACGCGATCGGAATTCAGAAATTCCAAACTTTATTTTTATGGAAAATTGGATCGAGCAGTGAAGAGCATATGTCAATGCGAACAAGAAAAGAGAATTATTATATCAAGGATTTTATTTTTATTAAATACGATTTAAGGATTTAGAACAAAAACCTTCGAGTTAGAAAAACGAGCGTTCTAGAAATCGCTAGAATTTTTAAAACGAGATTAAGCGATCAAACAAACGCTTAATGAGCTTTAAAATACAACACAACACAGATATATTACATGCAAGATCAGGTCATGCAAGTCATAAGAGGATTAAGTGTGAAACAAATCAAGAACAAGTGGATTCATGAGGTGTTTGATCAAGAACAAGCCAACAATGCACCTTGTTACTCTTTTTCTTTCTAACCACAAATCTTTGGCACATGGATTGAGGGGTGACAAGGCTGGTTACATCTGATCCTTGGCAAGGGAAATATCATAGAAACATATCATTTATCAATTGAAACAAAGTGGGAGAGAAAAGCCAAGCAACTCCATCTCTCTCCATTTTCTTCAAACTGCCCAGCAAGAACCACCATGAAATAAAAATTCATATCTCCACTTCTACCCATTCATAGATCACCAAATTTTAACCATAGCTTCCTCAATATATGTAGAGTATTCGTTCAAAATTTCATAATTTTTGAAGATCGTTTGGATAGGTAAATAAATTCAAGAAAATCACCCTGTTTTTCCCCTCAAGAAACAAGACTTCGAATTTTTTGGAATTTTTAGATTTCCAAACCAAGCTTCCACTCCTTGTTTGATCATCAAATTTTTATGGTGAGTCCTATATTTCATAAAAGCAATCTCCTAAAAATTTCAAGTCCAAACTCCTTTGTTTCCATTTTCAAAAAAATCATGAAAGAGGAGGATGAATAGTGTTTCATGAACTAATCTTTGATTTTTTTTGTTTTCATGGTTGATCTTAGCTACCCTAAGGCTATCCAAGGACTATAACAAGCTTTGTAAAGCTAGTACATACTCTCAAGAAGGTATAACACTCTTGAAACCTTAGATCAACTTTAAGTTTATGGATGTTTTTGATGAGCTAAGCTTGGTTATGATGTTAGCATGATTATAAGCATAATTAGTAAGTGATTTAGTTGAGCAAGAAAGCATGTTAATTATTGTGGTAAACTGGTATGATCTGGACTTGATGATGTTCATAATCATGTGATAAGTTGTGTGGATGCCCGGTGTGGCTTGGTTGGATTGTTATAATTTTTGGAACGTTCGATATATAGCCGTCGTAATGCCGAAATTTCGTTAACCTTAAGAAAAACAACTTGGACAGTAGATGTAACTCACTGCCTAGCTTTGCAATCTGCCATGATAGGATAGGTAATGTTCTAAGCTTCGTTTTGATATAAAGATCACGTGAAACGGACTTACGGTTTAGGATTTATGACCAAATTACTAAAAGTAGTTCGAATCCGTAAACGAAAGTTCATAACTGTAATTGAACCCTCGTAAACTATGTAACGTCATGGCGAATCTTGGTAAATAAATACTAGAGGTAAAAAGGAAGGCGTGAAAGAAAACCGTATGTCAAAAAGATCATTTTTCGATTTATTAAAAATGTTCGAGTCGAGGTTAAACGCGAACGAACCCCTAAAAGACGACTCTTTTATAACTTCGGTAAAACACTTAGAAAACGGGCGATAAAACTCGGAGTATAATATTGGTTCGTAACGATCAACCTTAGAACTCATATGACTTAAGTAGGTCCCAAGTATAAATGCAGTGACATGTCGTATTAACGAACGAATGTCGGGTCGGATCAGTGATAATAAGTAATCCACTAAAGGGGCTATAACGAGATAACTCGAGAACGTGTTTCGATTTAAGTATAACTTAACTTTTAATATGTTAAGTGATTAATCCCGAATGCCTTGGCTATTTATAGATCACCAAGCTGAACCGGGACCCGCTACCACTACCCCTTACCGTACTCGACTACCAGGCAAGTTTTAATTCCCTTCTTTTAGGCTGTTGTTGTGATTGAATAAATATATATATATGATTGCTGATATACATATGCCATTGCATGCATGCCTACTTTCAAGTTGAATTGATATACTTGTTCCCTGAATGTTATTGTTGGCTTATAAGCTAGATAGTTATACATCAGTTATAAGCCGGTTATTGTAAGACCCTCATAGAAGGGCGTATACATCTTATTCATCAAAAATAGACCGGGAGTCAATATTCCTTGATATATCGAGATTACCTCGGAGGAAAATATTTAAGTAAATATTTTCCATTATTCAGGCGACGAATATTATTTGAATATTCGTTCGAGATTATTTATTTAATGATCCTTACTTCAAATAATTATTTGAACGTAATCATTCGACGAATAATATTTGTCAATATTCATTCAGAGTCGAATTGATTATCGAATATTATTTCGAATATTCTTCTAAAGATGAGACTACTAAATGAATATTATTTGGATATTCTTTTAGAATATTATTTTATTAAATAAATATTACTTTTGAATATTCATTTAAGATATTAAATACTTGATGAATATTATTTTAATATTCATCTGAAGCTTGATTTAATTATCGAATATTATCTCGAATATTCCTTAAAGCTTGGATTACTAAATGAATATTACTTGATATTCATTTAGAATATTATTTATTAAATGAATATTACTTTATCAATATTCATTTAAATTCCTAATTAATTATGAATATTATTTTGAATATTCATCAGGGTTCTATTTAATCACCGAATATTATTTTAAATATTTTAAATATTCCTTTCAGGACTTATTAAGTAATGAATATTACTTTGAATATTCATTTGATTATTTAATTATGCAATAAATATTCTCCTGATATTTCTTCAGGGATTATTTTGAGAAATACTCTGATTAAAGATATTCTTTCATATTCCCAAATGCTCCTTAAATATTTTAACTCAATAAATATTCTCTGAATATTTATTCCATACTTAGAATAACCTCGATAAGGTTTATCTTCTTCGATTATTACAGAAAATATTTCGGAGTCATATTATTATTAATCTTATATCAAGAAAGGTTCTCAGACATCATTCTTCTTTGAGTCTATCCCCTTAATAATAAGGGAACCTTACTTGGAAAATGTTATTTATCTTGTCGACTTCCCGGTCATAAAGTATTTCCCTTCACCCGCAACTCGGGTGCTGTTGACTTATTAAGTCGTTGCTTACCTTCTCATCTTTCGAGGGGTAAGATTACTGGAACAAGTTGATATCCGTTACCAAGTAATAGCTTGGGAGTTATTGGTAAATTTTCCTTTCCAACTAGATACGACTACTTTGTGGAGTCTTATCAACAAGTATTATACTTGGGGAAAGGGGGACGAACGTTATATTCAGAATCATGAATTCTATTTGAACTAGGAGTCGTGTAAGAGGCCGAGTAGCGCCGGTCCATCCCCTTGGCCCAACCGTTGGCCGGGGAGAGCTAGTAAGGCGGTATACAAGTAAAGCCGTCAGTTCTTCCTTCTACCGGTAGTAAATCTAAATTGAGCTGTACGATCTCGACTGATCATCAAGATTGGAACAGCGGGCGCGGTGAATACTCCATCGTTGGTTCATCATCCAAATTCATTTATTTCCTGCAACATGATTACTGTTGGCAGAGTTGGAAAAGAGTCATAACTGGAATTGCAACCTTTTTCTTGCAAGTTCCTCTTCTTAATAACAATAAGAATATCTCGCTTACTTTGATGTAGCAGATATTTCTTCAAACAAATACTTTAAGTTACCTTGTAACTTCATCGTTCATATTATACTGGCATCATTTCCGTAAACGCATGGCATATGGTTTGAAAGATACTTTTGAACTGTTATACATTATTGTTCAGTTATATATTATTGTTGGTGGGCTATTGCTCACCCTTGCTTTATTATTATATCACAACAACAGTTAGACCAGATGACTCGCACAAGGCGCACTCGACGCGGGCGAGGACGATGAGACTACCAGAGCTGAAGAAGAAGCTATTGGTAGGGTATATTTATTCTTTCAGTACCAAGAATATGGTCTAGTATGACTTATGTAAATGGATGGCAAAGAGTATGTATTATATCGAAATTCTTTTGGATTGTAAGAACTCATAATGTGATTAATAAAAATTTGAGTGTTACTCTGATTTCATCTCTGGGACTATAACGGGTGTGTTTTATATTATTGTGTTGGGTTATAGAGACGTAATTTATTTTATGTTAAGGAAAGTTCAAGTGTTGTGGACAGAATTGGAAACCGTAACCACCGGATCCCGGACCCCGGATCTGGGGGTGTTACAAAAATGCCGATCTCCCCTATATTGGGATGAAGTTGGAGAGCGAAAGATGCTCGGGCCTGAAGTGGTCCAACGGACTAAAGATGTAGTGGATCTAATAAGAGGATGGTTGATAGCAGCCCAAGATCGACAAAAGAAATACGCTGATCTAGCTCGAAAAGGCAAGGAATATGAAGTTAGAGACCTAGTGTTTTTAAAGGTATCTCCTTGGAAAGGTTTGATGAGGTTTGGGAAGAAAGGAAAACTGAGTCCTAGGTATATTGGACCATTTGAGATCTTAATACTCATCGGAGAACTAGCTTACGAACTAGCATTACCCCCAAATCTGCAACAAGTCCACAATGTGTTTCATGTTTCGATGTTGAGGAAATATAATCCGGATGCCAAGCATATAGTAGAATATGAGCACGTAGACATGCAACCAGACCTAACCTATGTGGAGCAGCCTATGGAAATCATAGATCGAAAAGAACAAGTCATTACGCCATAAGTGGCCTATTGTTACTCTCGCGTAATGTTACAATAGGCCCTAAATTCGTTACAATAGGTCTATTGTAACAGTTGGGGGCGTTACAACAAGTGCCAATTGTAACCCTTTTACCCTCTATTGTAACACGGGACCCATCTGACACGGGACTTGTGTGGGGCCCACCTGACACATGGCATGTGGGGGCCCACTATCTATTGCAACACTGTAACATATCTAATGTAACTCTAAATAAGATTATAATGTAACACTACAATTGACAAGTGTAACAACAGATGGACATGCATATGCAACACTACAATAGGCAAATGTAACACTATAAATAAAAATTTTAAAATAATTGCCTTGTATATACAACATTCCCATTAATAACAATTACAAGTTCAAAACAATATTCAATCCAAAAGTAACCATTTCAAGTTTAAACCAAAATTCAATCCAAAAGTAAGCAATACAAGTTCTCCTTCCTTCAACCACAACCACACTAAACCACTTCAACCACCACCATCTTATTAACTAATTACTAGACAAGCCTATATACTCAATTATCAATGGTCATTAGGATTATATCATCAAACAAATCAAATGTCTCTGATGCTGATTGAAGAAGTGAAATCAAAGTGGTTGATTCTGTAATGTGTGTCAACTGCTGAAGACATTTTACAATCTGAAAGGTGCTTGAGCTTTCTAAGCTATTGGATATTTCATCCATGAAGAGAACCTTTGGTGGGCCAATTATCATGTCCCATGGTAATTGAAATAATCATATGTAACGCTGTCCTTAGAAACAGAAATGTAGATAAACTTATCAGTAGTCAATTACCTGAGTTTTCTACATATCCTTGAACTTTTTTTGCAGATAAAACCCAGATCAACAGTTTGCATTTCTTTCAGTATTACTTCAGCAACCTAAAACATGAGATTTGTACAAACCGAAGTTGTCAGAAAAAGGAAAAAAGAAGAGAAAGTTCACCATTTACAAATCTGAGTTTAAATCTAGTGGAATACACTATAAATGTGGAAGTCGTAGTTTATTAACATTTAACAAAGTTTCAATAATAGAATAATCTAGCCTCCAAAACCAAACCCAAAATGATTAAATGGGAAATATTAAGGTGGAGAATGCATAATAGAAATTGAAATGGTTGTGGTTACTCATCAGAAAGTAACTCTATTACTGTTATTTAAAGCAATTAGAGAGAATCTTATATTTTCTTTACTAAATAACCATTGTGCTGGACAGTTAGGGAAACAAACAAAATAATAATCCATAGCACATCCTGATCTGATATCATAATGATGCTACGAACATAATCATTGAAGTTTTCTCAGTCTTGGTCCCAAAGTAGAAGCGTACTTTTACCATTTTAACGGAAATGATGACAAGATGTAACAACCGTCTTTCTATCCCAAAATGGAAGCCATAAACTTTTACTTTCTTTTAAAACACTCAAATGATGAAAAGATTCAACAACCATCTTCCAATCCCATAATGCAATTAAAAACTTGTTCAAACCTATGACCTTTTCATGGACAGGGAAGGGACTCACATTTACAACTAGGCTATCCTTGAATCCTTACTCAATCTCAATCGATTTTACAACACAACAAATGCACAATACCTAACCTTCCAACCGCAATTCAACATAATTAATGCCACCCATTAATGAATATATAATTGATTTAACAAGAAACACAAAATTTAGCATATAGAGGACAAATTTAGCTATGAAATTTATATACAAACCAAGTTCCATAAGAAGTGCGAAAAAAATGACAAGTAGCAAGATTGATAAACATCCACACCCAAAATTTGAAACTTTTACATATCAAAAACTATATTCATGGGAAATACATGTCGGTGAAGAGCATCCCAACACAAAAAGAACCAATATGTTGGTATCAGTATAGATAAATAAAAATAAAAAAGAAACGAATATGTTGGTATCAGTAGAGACACAATATACATAGATACAATATGTTGGTATCAGTATAGATATATAGTGTTAGAAATAATTGATGTGAATATTAATCAGTGTTTAAGTGTTTCAGTGAAAAATCAGAGTTTAGCTGGAAGCGGTCAGAGTTTAGTTAAACGCTGACAGATGGAAGCTCGACAGAGTTTGTTAAACTCTGTCTAGAGGCAGCGTCTACTGGTCAATAGTTTTTGAAGATTTATTATGGAAGCAATATCTTTGAAGATTGGATAGCTGTCAAAGAGATTGAGTTGACTAAGGAGACGTGTAGCAATCGTAATTGATATCAATTGTATAGCAGCTATATATCTTATAAATACAGTTAGGTTAACCCTAGAAGGGTATCGATCATTGTGAAACATTATTCATTATAACCTAAGCAGCTCTCTGTGATAATTTACATCACTGAGAGAGGAGTTATTAATTCCAAACAGTTTTTAATTATTTAAACACATATTTTATTGTTAATCTCTCATACGATCTTGATTATAATTGTGTATTCGGACTGATATTTAAACACAGAGGCATGATAGGGTCTCTTCTTTATCTAACAGCTAGCAGGCCTGATATTATGTATGCAACTTGTCTCTGTGCAAGGTTTCAGGCAGATCCCAGAGAACCACATCTAACAGATGTGAAGAGGATTTTTAAGTATCTCAAGGGAACCATAACCTTAGGTCTGTGGTATCCTAGAGAATCAGATTTCAAGCTACTTTGTTACTCTGATGCAGACTTTGCAGGCTGCAAGATAGACAGAAAAAGCATTAGTGGAAGTTGTCAATTTCTAGGTGATAGACTTGTTTCTTGGTACAACAAGAAACAGAAATCAATTTCAACATCTACAGCTGAAGCAGAGTATATTGCTGCTGGTAGCTGTTGTGCACAGATTCTGTGGATAAAGAATCAATTGCTGGATTATGGATTGAGGTATAGTAAAATACCTATTTACTGTGATAATCAAAGTGCTATTGCTATGACAGGTAATCCAGTACAGCATTCAATGACCAAGCACATCAGCATAAGGTACCACTTTATCAGAGAACATGTAGAGGAAGGGAATATTGATTTCATTTTGTGTCTATAGAACAACAGCTTGGAGATATTTTCACCAATCCTTTGAGTGAAGCTGTTTTTACAAGGCTGGTAAATGAACTAGGAATGGTCTCTGGTTTTGACTAGAGATATTGGTTAGACTCAAAATTTTACTTATGTAATGTGTTGTTCATAATTCTGTGGTATGTTAACTGCTATATGAACTCTGTTGTTAAACTCTGCTATGCAAACTCTGTTCGTTAACTGTTAAACTCTGATAGCATGCTCTGTAGATCATACACTGTTGACATATTGGATAAACTCTACGAAACTCTGATAATGTTTTTGTCTGAATGTTAACACCAATGAAGAAATTTGTATGAAGCATGATTCTCAGTAATTAATCATGAATCCTTCTAAGTTATTTGTGATCTAATCTAAGATTGTGTAGAAAATTAACACAGCATGATATTGTTTTCATATTTATAGCATCTCTTAGTTTATTTATCCTAAACTTTGAGTCTGTAAATACTGTGTGCATTGCCTCTGATGAATAATTTCTGATGTTGATGAGCTCTAAACTCTGTTAGTTATACACTGTTAAGTTAGATTCAGTTATTAGTCTACCCCCAAAGCAAATTTATATAGACTGTTAGAACTTCTTTGAGATTATGTTGGTGTCTAGAACGACCCAGGAACTTGCTGGTATATAGTAAGGGCTAAAATTCTCTAATTTTTGGTGACTAGTCAAAGACTAGGAAGACCCAGGAACTTATCAAAATGATAAGGGCTAAAATTATAAAATTTTTGGTGACTAGTTCCAACCTATGATTACTGGAGAAACAAAAAAAAAAATTAGACGGGGGGTATAAATTAATTAAATGTTACTGTATGTAAGTCATTTACTACAGATTTTAGCATTCATCATTCATTCAGTGTTTACTATGAGAGTTTGTGCATTAAGTGTTTACTGATTTACTTTATGGATTTTATGAAAAATTAGATGCTCTAAAATTTGAATTGGTAAACTCTGCTATACACACACATATATTCACACCTGTGCAGTTTTTGATAGGATTTAAGTCTAAGTGCAGGCAATCTCAAACTCTGACTAAGTAGGATGATACTGAAGATGGAGGAGCATGAGCAAATGACAAAGGGAAAAGATTAAGAGCTGATCAAAGTCTGAGATCTAGCAAGTCTTCTAAGTCAAAGTCAGGGTACTTCAAACACCAGGAGTTTATCATTCACTGAAAATCCATTGACTGATGAAGAATTGGCTGCTAAGTTATTTCTGGAAGAAAATCAAGAAGGAGTTACTATTGATGACATTAAAGCTAAAGAAAAGAATCTACAAGAAGAACATCAGAAAGCTTTAAAGTCTGGAAAGTTTAAGAAGAAAGAAAAAGCTCCTAGGCCTGTTCTTAAAGGCATTGTGATTAAAGAAAATGTTGGTGCTGATCAAAGATCTCAAGTATCTATGAAACAAACAGAAGCTGAAGCTAGATTGAAGCTAAAAGGCATTGCTAAAGAAGGAGAAGATTCAAAGAAAGTGAATACAACCTCTGTTGCTACACAAGTTGTACAGAGACCTTTATCTACTCAGATGCAAATGGTTTTTGGAAAACCAACACTTCATGATCCAACTCTGATGACTGGAGGTACTACTACTGATTTTCTACATGGTAGAGCTTTAACTGGTAAGCAAGGTCGAGATAAATCTGGATTGGGCTCTCATAAAGAAGTCAGAATGAATACTGGTCCTCGAGATCCTTCATCATTGGCTGTTCCAGGTCTTGGTGTTACTCAAGAGAGTTTAGACAGACTGGAATCAGTTCAGTTGATTCATCAAAGAAGTTTGGACAAAGATTTTCTATTGTATTTCATGGAAGATGGTACTGTGTACAAAATTGGTGAGCATGATCTTGATTTGAAGCTATGGGAGGAATTAGAATATGTTCTATATCTCTTCAAGGTGAAAAATCAAAGGACTCAACAAGCTACAAATGTGCTAAAGAAGAAGATTCTGCATAATTTAGCAGTCAGAGGTATGAGATACAACAGTCAATATGTCCCAAAGTACAGAGATTATCATGGGAATATTGTTGAGATGAAGAAGGGTAGTGCTAAATTGAAGAAAGACCTGGGTATAATAGTTCTTGATTTTAACTCAAAGTCAGCAAAAGCACAGTTCATCAGACTGGGGAATGAGATGAGAGAAACAAAATCTATGATCTGAGGTCTGCTATCTATCGAACTGGTGAAGATGATCCTAAACTGAAGGAGATTAAGGAAGTTATGCAGACAGAACTTGAGAATGCAGAACGAAGATTGCTTATAGACTATCTCAGATCAACACCAGATGTTAAGGAAATTAAAGATTAAAACTCTGTAAGAATTTTCTTGTTTACTATAGATTTTGTTAAGTAGAAGTTAAACTCTGTTTGTATATTAAACACTGTATTTGTTTATTTGTTTTGACATCATCAATTATTGTTAAACTTGTGCATTTTTGCTAAAGAACAAGTTGGGGGAGATTGTTAGAAATAATTGATGTGAATATTAATCAGTGTTTAAGTGTTACAGTGAAAAATCAGAGTTTAGCTGGAAGCAGTCAGAGTTTAGTTAAACGCTTACAGAGGGAAGCTCGACAGAGTTTGTTAAACTCTGTCTGGAGGCAGCGTCTACTGGTCAACAGTGTTTGAAGATTTATTATGAAAGCAATATCTTTGAAGATTGGATAGTTGTCAAAGAGATTGAGTTGACTAAGGAGACGTGTAGAAATCGTAATTGATATCAATTGTATGGCTAATTTATAGGAGTATCAATTATCAATTGTATAGTAGATGTATATCTTATAAATACAGTTAGGTTAACCCTAGAAGGGTATCGATCATTGTCAAACATTATTCATTGTAACCTAAGCAGCTCTCTGTGATAAATTACATCACTGAGAGAAGAGTTATTAATTCCAAACAGTTTTTAATTGTTTAAACACATATTTTATTGTTAATCTCTCATACAATCCTGATTATAATTGTGTATTCGGCCTAACATATAGAGACAATTAAAATGATGTTGTTTGAGGAGTGCACGTAAGGTGCTTGATGATATGTCTGGGAGAGATTTTGTAACACCCCAAGATCCGGGGTCAGGGAATCTGGTGGTTACGGTCTTACATCCATTCATAATACTTGACTTGAGTCCACAATAAATAAATCACAGGCTGTGACCCCACAATAATATCCACTCACACACACAACAGTTATAGTCCCAGAGATGAAATTGAAATAAGTCCATAATATCAGAGTTTACGAATAAAAGTTATTACAAGCCAAATGATATGTTTAAAGGTTTTGCCGTTGATTAACGTTAATGTTACATATAAATAGACTAATAAACAAAAGCTGCCTATCTATGCTACCTCAGCAATGGCAGCAAGGACATCAGCGGGTAGTCCTCGAACGGCGGTAACCTGCTTGCGCCGAGTGCGCCTGACGCGGGCCATCTGTCCTAGCTGTTGTTGTGACATAATATGAACAAAGCAAGGGTGAGCGAAAGCCCACCAGCAATAATATAACTGAGCAGTGATACATATATACAGCAGTTCAAAATATCCTTTGAAATCATATGCCATGCATTAATGAAGTTATTGCCAGTATAATATAAAGGATGAAGTTACCAGGTAACTCAAAGTATTTGTTTGTAGAAATATCTGCTACATCAAAATTAAGCGAGATATTCTCATTGTCATTAAAAAGAGGAACTTGCATGAAAAGATTGCAATTCCAGTTATGAACACTTTTCCAGCTCTGCCAACAGTAATCATGTTGCAGGAAATAAATAAGTTTGGATGATGAACCAATGATGGAGTATTCACCGCGCCCGCTGTTCCAACCTTGATGATCAGTCGAGATCGTACAGCTCAAATTAGATTTACTACCGGTAGAAGGAAGAACTGACGGCTTTATTTGTATACCGCCTTACTAGCTCTCCCCGGCCAACGGTTGGGCCAAAGGGGATGGACCGGCGCTACTCGGCCTCTTACACGACTCCTAGTTCAAATAGAATTCATGATTCTGAATGTAACGTTCGTCCCCCTTTCCCCAAGTATAATACTTGTTGATAAGACTCCACAAAGTAGTCGTATCTAGTTGGAAAGGAAAATTCACCAATAACTTCCAAGCTATTGCTTGGTAACGAATATCAACTTGTTCCAACAATCTTACCCCTCGAAAGATGAGAAGGTAACCAACGACTTAATAAGTCAATAGCACCCGAGTTGCGAGTGAAGAGAATACTTTATGACCGGGAAGTCGACAAGATAAATAACATTTTCCAAGTAAGGTTCCCTTATTATTAGGGAGATAGACTCAAAGAAGAATGATGTCTGAGAACCTTTCTTGATATATGCTTAATAATAATATGACTCCGAAATATTTTCTGTAATAATCGAAGAAGATAAACCTTATCGAGGTTATTCTAAGTATGGAATAAATATTCAGAAAATATTTATTGAATTAAAATATTTTACAGAATATTTAGGAATATAAAAGAATACCTTTAATCAGAGTATTTCTCAAATAATCCTTGAAGAAATATCGAGAGAATATTTATTGCATAATTAAATATTCAAATGAATATTCAAAATAATATTCATTAATTAATAAGACCTGAAAGGAATATTTAAAATATTTAAAATAATATTCGATGATTAAATAGAACCCTGGATGAATATTCAAAATAATATTCATAATTAATTAGGAATTTAAATGAATATTGAAAAAGTAATATTCATTTAATGAATAATATTCTAAATGAATATTAAGTAATATTCATTTAGTAATCCGAGCTTTAAAGGAATATTCGAGATAAGACTCGATAAATAAATCAAGCTTCAGATGAACATTAAAATAATATTCATCAGGTAATTACTATCTTAAATGAATATTCAAAAGTAATATTCATTTAATGAATAATATTTAAAATGAATATCCAAATAATATTCGTTTAGTAGTCCAACCTTTAGAAGAATATTCGAAATAATAATCGATAAATAATTACTCTGAATGAATATTAAAAAAAATATTATTCGTCGAATAGTTATGTTCAAATAATTATTTGAAGTAGGGATCGTTAAATAAATAATCTCGAACGAATATTCAAATAATATTCGTCGCCCGAATAATGGAAAATATTTACTTAGATATTTTCTTTCGAGGTAATCTCGATACGTCAAGAAATATTGACTCCCGGTCTATATTTGATGAATAAGATGGATACGCCCTTCTATGAGGGTCTTACAATAACCGGCTTATAATTGATACGTTAGCTATCTAATTTATAAGCCAATAAACAATCAGGGAACAAGCATAACGATATAACTTGAAAGTAGGCATGCATGCTATGGCATATGTATAACAGAAAACATATATATATATATATATATATATATATATATATATATATATATATATATATATATTCAATCACAACAACAGCCTAAAAGAAGGGAATTGAAACTTGCCTGGTAGTCGAGCACGATAAGGGGTAGTGGTAGCGGGTCCCGGGTCAGCTTGGTGATCTATAAATAGCCAAGGCATTCGGGATTAATCACTTAACATCTTAAAAGTTAAGTTATACTTAAATCGAAACACGTTCTCAAGTTATCTCGTTATACCCCTTTTAGGGGATTCCTTTTTATCATTGATCCGACCCGACATTCGTTCGTTAATACGACATATCACTGTACTTATACTTGGGACATACTTAAGTCATACAAGTTCTAAGGTCGATCATTACGAACCAATATTATACTCCGAGTTTTATCGCCCGTTTTCTAAGTGTTTTACCGAAGTTATAATAGAGTCGTCTTTTAGGGGTTCGTTCGCGTTTAACCTCGACTCGAATATTTTTAGTAAATCGAAAAACGATCCTTTTGACATACGGTTTTCTTTCACACCTTCCTTTTTACCTCTAGTATTTATTTACCAAGATTTGTCATGACTTTACATATTTTACGATGATTCAATTTCAGTTACGAATTCTCGGTTACGGTTTCGAAATACTTTTAGTAAACCGGCCGTAACTCCTAAACCGTAAGTCCGTTTCACACGTTCCTTATACCAAAACGAAGCTTGGAAAATTATCTATCCTATCATGGCAGATTGCAAAGCTAGGCAGTGAGTTACATCTACTGTCCAAGTTGTTTTTCTTAAGGTTAACGAAATTTCGGCATTACGACGGCTATATATCGAACGTTCCAAAAATTATAACAATCCAACCAAGCCACACCGGGCATCCACACAACTTATCACATGATTATGAACATCATCAAGTCCAGATCATACCAGTTTACCACAATAATTAACATGCTTTCTTGCTCAACTAAATCACTTACTAATTATGCTTATAATCATGCTAACATCATAACCAAGCTTAGCTCATCAAAAACATCCATAAACTTAAAGTTGATCTAGGGTTTCAAGAGTGTTATACCTTCTTGAGAGTATGTACTAGCCTTACAAAGCTTGTTATAGTCCTTGGATAGCCTTAGGGTAGCTAAGATCAACCATGAAAACAAGAAAAATCAAAGATTAGTTCATGAAACACTATTCATCCTCCTCTTTCATGATTTTTTTGAAAATGGAAACAAAGGAGTTTGGACTTGAAATTTTTAGGAGATTGCTTTTATGAAATATAGGACTCACCATAAAAATTTGATGATCAAACAAGGAGTGGAAGCTTGGTTTGGAAATCTAAAAATTCCAAAAATTCGAAGTCTTGTTTCTTGAGGGGAAAAACAGGGTGATTTTCTTGAATTTATTTACCTATCCAAACGATCTTCAAAAATTATGAAATTTTGAAAGAATACTCTACATATATTGAGGAAGCTATGGTTAAAATTTGGTGATCTATGAATGGGTAGAAGTGGAGATATGAATTTTTCTTTGAGGAGTGTTCTTGCTTGGCAGTTTTGAAGAATGGAGAGAATGGAGTTGTTTTGCTTGGTTGAATTTCAATAATGCATAAAGTGATGTAAGTTGGATAATATCTCATCCTAAAGCTACTTTAATAAAGGTGTGATGCAATGCATGATGTCATTTGGGGCATGTGTCAAGAGGTGTGTTAAAGAAGTTAACACTTGGTTGATCTTTGGATGGAATTCATGCTAAGTATTAGTTGCAATCTCTAAGTGTGCTAGTTACTTGAGTCACCACTTGGTTGCTAGATATTTATCACTTGCACATGCATGCATCTTGCTTTCTGCTTGCCCCTTTTGTCCGTTTATTTCTCAATTCATTGATCGTTCGTAGGAATAACTCATTCGTTTCTAGTTAGGGTTTTACCGAAACCTTCTTAATATCAATACTATCGTTCTCCATCTTCCTTAATACTTCTCGAATTTAAATTCCTTAAATTCCTTTAATGAATCCGTAAGTCTTGCAGTGTCCAGGGAAAACTCGGAGAAAATAAAAGTGATATTTTTCAGAATCCGATAACCTTTACATACACTTATTTTCCCCTTGGATCCTTAATACGAACTCAGAAATCCGTTCCGGGTTCTTCTATATAGCGTCATCTAATAATATTCCAAAATTCCACCAAAAACATTAGTCACTCTTTATTCCATCTTTATTCCTTATATTTATAAAATTTCCTTGTTCTCTTTCGGACGTTCCTTCTCTTCTCAACGCTAAATAAAAAGTTTTAATTCTACCGAAAATTTGGGTTCTTACAGTCTCCCCTCCTTAAAAGGATTCCGTCCCGGAATCAGGTAGAAGACAATTGAGTACTTGTTGGTTATTTCACTTTCCAGTTTCCCAGTCAATCCTTAATCAATCCCAATCCTTTTTCAGCACATCTTACTAGTGTTACAATACATCCTTTTTTTTTCCTTTTTGATTAATCTCTGCTACTTTTCGTATAACACACTATTCGGGTTATGCTCTTACCCAGTCATATACTATTTTCCTTATTGGTATCTGCGGTGACTTCGGTATCACTATCGCGTTGCGAATTCGGAGATAACCTCACTCGTAATTATGCATTTCCTGATCGCTTTAATCTTCGTAATCTCGATCAATATAGAGAAGTGGAAAGATTTATTGAGAGATCACTATGAGCAATTGAACATTTGTTATATTGCATAGCTAGTACAGAAGGGGGCCAGCCTTTAGTACTTGACAAGCAATTAAACAAGTTATGGTATTCAACTTAGACTTCTATCTCATGGACAGATAGTCACGTAGCAGTACCTCCCCTCCTTAAAGGGTTGTTCTTCTCAATTCATAAAGAAGATGAATAAAAGAGAAGAAAACAAAAGAATTCTAAAGGATTATAGAAAGTTTTCATGATTGTAAAATATCATACTCAGAATTTACCTCTGAACTATAGAGGTTCATTAAGGAAGAAATTAATCATAATTACATCCAATACTATTTGATCGCAATCTCACGTGTCAACATATCTTGCTGCTTTGTCCAATATTCTATGGACCTATACTCTGGTTCAACCTTAGCAACACTCACTTCAGAAAATTCCTTCAACCTTTCAGGTTAAATCTTAGTTTCTCGCTTGACACCATCGTTACTGACATTCCATGTCACGCTACTAGTTTTTTTTTTCCTATAATATTAACACTATCAGGTTGTCATCCCGAGAATTCATCAGAAAACCCATTTATTATTCCATTCATAACATTCCTTGCTTCACATTCCATAGTTTCTTTCCCAGTCTTTTCTTTATCAATCACATCCTTCTTATTATCTGATTCTTATTTACTTCTGTTATTTACTTCCACCTTCATCTCTTTATTGAGACATCTTTTGCACTTGGCACCTCCTTATTGGTATCCCGTCACATTTACTCTATAATCATCACATTATTTCAAATTTAAAACCTCCGAAATGAATCTGGCCGATTTCTTTAGCTTAGATCCAATATAATCTACTTCTGTCAACTTGTTTCTCATCTTATTCTTTTCTACCCGCGGTTTTTCACAGGTTGTCTTTCGTAAGTCAGACCAGGTCGTACACCTACCTGCTCGCACTCTTATCATCTGTTGAGCATCTGCATTTTACTGGTGTAGCTTTGCCACATGAAACACGTTACTACCATGCTATACGCTTTGGGGGTAAAACTGGCTCGAATGCCACCTTCCGAACAATTTTAAACTCTCAGGTGGCCTAATAAGTCTCGGGCTCAACTGCCCTTCTCTCTAAGTCTCATTAATTCTTTCCACGGGAATACATTTAGCATCATGAATCATCAACCTCATATTCTCTATCTTGTTTGCGCAGAAGTACACTAGCACAAACTTGCTTGTCATTCATCAACATGCCATTTAACTTATCAATAGCAGCACTTTCTTTATCTTTACGTTGTCATCTACTTTCTTAGAAGAATCACCATCGATTGTTGCTTACGTAGTGCCTTAATAGCTAACCATACGGGTTTCAATCCTTTAGGGAGACAAAGTAATCACTATTCCTTATCCATAAGGAACACTTCCTGAACTTGATGTAGATATTACATGAAGTAGATAAAATTGCAGAAGAGTTTCAAGCATCGCAGCTATGTCAGGTTCATGAAACTATCACTCATGCAGCTTCCATAAAAGAATGGAAACTTAACGGTTTACTTTGTCAATTTTGTATCATGGTCCTGGTTTGCCTCAAAACGGGACCTTCTAAGGTACGTAATATGCTTAAGACTCCATCAGGAATCGAATCTTTACTTAAACTATTATTACCATCAATTCTTGCACAGTCATCAGAAGGAATGTAAATTCCTCCATTCTGATATGACCTTCAAGGTCCTTCCAGATATCATTCTGTTTCTTCGGTATGAACATTTGTAATTATTCCTTTATACTTAGACTGTCGGCCACCTCATTGGCCTTTCCTGATAATAATAATTTCTGGTAATCCTTGTTCTCTAGATACATTTCAATTCAAATTTTTTTTTCTACCTCATTCTCATCATTGTTGGGTGAAAGCATTCTCCCTTAAGCTCTACTGAAGGAGAAAAATATATCTATCAGTCTTTTTCCATAAGTCATTGCTTCCACCTACCCGTGGGAACTTTATCACGTTTATTCCCAATCCTACTTAGGATACTTCTTTTCTTAGTTCCTTCCTTATCTTAGGATAATCTCAACCTTTATAGGTTCAATCCATACTCCCTCAGGGTTTCATACATGCATCATCTGGTATATTGTTATTGTGTCTTACATTCTCTTCCAAACTTCTAGTTGGAAACTCAGAATATTAGCTTTTCCTTGTAAGGTTTCTTAGGTCGTCCTCATCATTCCTCCTGTATTTTCTAGGTACAGGGTATATCAAAACGTCATTGATCAATACTCTAATAATTCTATCTCTGTTCTTTCCAGAACTCTTTTTAATAATCTTTACAGGTCATTGTTACCTTAGCAAATCCAACTCATATCATCTGAATTCACAATGTCTTTATTAGGGTTAGTGCCATCCCTTGTGCATTCCCCAGGGTTTGCCTTACTTTATGGATATCCTATCCTTAATTCAACTGCCAAGGAATTCTTGCATCTTATACTTGGCAATCAAATCATGTATCCTTAATAAGGGTCTCTTTCCAATCATTCTCATTTGATAATCGATCGGTGGCTTAATGCTAACCTCTTCTTTCAGATAGTTGTCAGCCTATTTGACCTTCCAAAAGACAACGTATGTCTATCTGCTCTCTTACAGAACTTGGTACTGGTAGCAAGGATGTTTTGGAAGATATTGGTCGAGTCGAGTTCAACGTGAATCTCTTAGTACTTATCGTTCTTCTCAAAGGTAATTGCCTTAGATGAAATTTCTACAGCATACTGATCCATATCTGACCATTTCTATACTCTCTTCATAAACCTTCGTTGTCTACTTTCCTTAGTCATAATATATTCATGGTATTCATGATACCCTAACATCATACATCTCAAGTCATTATACTTCCATTTTTTTTCGTAATCTTGGACGATCATATACACATGAATCACTTTAGTATGGGTGACCCCATTCCAAAAGTCTAGTAAATTCCCAATCCAAACATGGGTTTCAAAGGGTTAAGTAGAAGATTCCTACAATCTCATTAATATTTCTGTCATATCAGAAGCCCTTGCAGTCGGTGCTTACATAGAAGCAACCTTGCTTTGTCCTTTCATTGCTGGTCTAGTCACTTGACAGTCCTTTGTGACTTGGCCTCAACTGGCCACACTAAAATAAAAATATATGATTTTAGGGGTTGGCTAATAGCATTACTTTTCTAGCAATTGCTGGCATAGTGCCTTCTTCTTTGATACCTTTCTACCTTTCCAAAACTTTACTTCATATAAGTCTTAATCGGCTACTCAGCGCCGTCTCCGGTAACCTTTCCTCTATTTTAATCTTTTCAACTATTCTTATCACTCCCACGTGCCACGCAAGCTTACCATTCCTGGCATAACAGCCTTTTCACTTAAGTCAATCCCGGAGTTTCTCAGTCCGGCTGGTTTCTTACTTACATTTCCTGTTTTCGTCCAATCTCACTTCATCATTGTATTTCTACAATCAATCGCGATAACCAGGGTCTGTCCACCAACCCATATAGCGGTTACTTTACCCAATTCACGGGGTTCGCCCCAGTTTCTACTCTCTTCCATGATGTTCTGTGATAATCAGAAAGACAAGGTTTGCCAAAATTCGTTGAAATTCTTCCCAGAATTAGGGAAATTTTGGTCAATCTATCCATCGACTGGTAACACTAAGGAGACCAGTTTCGAAGCCTGAAGAATAGTTCTATGAACCTCCTAGTAGGTAGAACCGTAAGCAGTCATAATTAACGAAATAATCGTCATCGAGTTGGAAATTTAACCCCTGGAGAGGAACCAATTATATATATCCCTTAGAAGGGAATCAACAGTTTTAAACTGAAACTTGTCGCACCGTCCTGATGCCTATACGTCCTGATACCCATACGTCCTGATATTCAATATTACCAAATGTCAGTCTACCTGACTACTAGTCTCAGAAGAAACATTACTGTCGGAGTTGGTTGTCCCACAAAATTGGCACTACTAAGGCCATCCGATCTGGTGGACCGTGCTGTTCGAATGCATTCGCAAGTACTTTGTCGTGCTGCGCAAGCATACATCATAATCCTTTATGCGAAGCATCGTTGGAAGCACAAAGTCTCCTTTTTCCATTAAGCAATGCCAACTCTTGGTCATTACCAATTTCATCTTTTAGCTCCAGGAAGATTTTCTCACATTTTTCTCTTTAACTGCTGATCGTATTACTGGATCCATTATAATTCCGCGTCGGAGTAAACTTAAGGTAACACCTATAATCCATTCAAAGAAAGAAAGAATTTAATATTCCTCTTCACATGCATCTAACGTTTCTGGTTCATCATTTCACTGAGTTAAATTAACCCTATACTTAGTCTCTGACAATAGTCTCATTACGAGTTCATCTTGACTCACTGGTCTTATCTTCCGGTAGGTTCTGAGATCATTGTCTTGCTTACTACTTCCTTATATAACTTTATCCAATCATGCTGTCACTTCCCAATGTTTTCACTTTCTAACTGATTCATTCATAAAATGGACATTTTCCTGAATAAAACAACTTCATCAACCTCAATTTGGTTCCATAAATTACAACCTATGACATCTGCCATCTCATGGCGAATTATTACTGACAATATTCATACTTATTCTTTTATCAAATGATATGGCACTTACTGCCTTCTCAACTATTCCTAGGGACTCTGCTCCTCGCCTTATATCGATGCCTTTGATAATCATACATCCTTCTAGCACTCTTTTCGTTAGTATGAAAGTCTCTAATGATTCTCATCTATTCCCGTATAAAATCTCAAGTAATTCTTCAAACCCGTCTTACTTGCTGGTACTACCTCCAGTAGTCCAGCCACGAATCCAACATGAATCTTCAGTTCTCTTGCTAATAGCTTAGTTCTTTATGCCCACTTTTCTAAGCTCTATACCTTAATCATCTCAGTCTTTCTGGCTACAGCCCTCATTCCTCGAGGGTAAGCTCCTTATCCTAACAAGATTTTCCTTATCTGCTGGAACCTCTTCCGGGTCTCCAGTAGGGTACTCTATTGAATTTACCCACTGATCTTCAGCATATAATAAAGCATCATCGCACTGCTGCTCGTATGCCTCAAGGTCTGTTGCCTTACTTGTCGATGCGATATCGAGCTAAGTTACTATCATGATACTTAATAGTTCCCATAAAGGTTTTATACGTCATCACTACCTTAAGTAGTCCGACTATGAACTTGGCAAGAGTTCTTATTATCTTAGTGAATTTATTGTTTTAACGTCGCCTCATCTCTGGGGTTTATAACGTACGCTCTGATACCACTTCTGTAACACCCCTAGATCCGGGGTCAGGGAATCTGGTGGTTACGGTCTTACATCCATTCATAATACTTGACTTGAGTCCACAATAAATAAATCACAGGCTGTGACCCCACAATAATATCCACTCACACACACAACAGTTATAGTCCCAGAGATGAAATTGAAATAAGTCCATAATATCAGAGTTTACGAATAAAAGTTATTACAAGCCAAATGATATGTTTAAAGGTTTTGCCGTTGATTAACGTTAATGTTACATATAAATAGACTGATAAACAAAAGCTGCCTATCTATGCTACCTCAGCAATGGCAGCAAGGACATCAGTGGGTAGTCCTCGAACGGCGGTAACCTGCTTGCGCCGAGTGCGCCTGACGCGGGTCATCTGTCCTAGCTGTTGTTGTGACATAATATGAACAAAGCAAGGGTGAGCGAAAGCCCACCAGCAATAATATAACTGAGCAGTGATACATATATACAGCAGTTCAAAATATCCTTTGAAATCATATGCCATGCATTAATGAAGTTATTGCCAGTATAATATAAAGGATGAAGTTACCAGGTAACTCAAAGTATTTGTTTGTAGAAATATCTGCTACATCAAAACTAAGCGAGATATTCTCATTGTCATTTAAAAGAGGAACTTGCATGAAAAGATTGCAATTCCAGTTATGAACACTTTTCCAGCTCTGCCAACAGTAATCATGTTGCAGGAAATAAATAAGTTTGGATGATGAACCAATGATGGAGTATTCACTGCGCCCGCTGTTCCAACCTTGATGATCAGTCGAGATCGTACAGCTCAAATTAGATTTACTACCGGTAGAAGGAAGAACTGACGGCTTTATTTGTATACCGCCTTACTAGCTCTCCCCGGCCAACGGTTGGGCCAAAGGGGATGGACCGGCGCTACTCGGCCTCTTACACGACTCCTAGTTCAAATAGAATTCATGATTCTGAATGTAACGTTCGTCCCCCTTTCCCCAAGTATAATACTTGTTGATAAGACTCCACAAAGTAGTCGTATCTAGTTGGAAAGGAAAATTCACCAATAACTTCCAAGCTATTGCTTGGTAACGAATATCAACTTGTTCCAACAATCTTACCCCTCGAAAGATGAGAAGGTAACCAACGACTTAATAAGTCAATAGCACCCGAGTTGCGAGTGAAGAGAATGCTTTATGACCGGGAAGTCGACAAGATAAATAACATTTTCCAAGTAAGGTTCCCTTATTATTAGGGAGATAGACTCAAAGAAGAATGATGTCTGAGAACCTTTCTTGATATATGCTTAATAATAATATGACTCCGAAATATTTTCTGTAATAATCGAAGAAGATAAACCTTATCGAGGTTATTCTAAGTATGGAATAAATATTCAGAAAATATTTATTGAATTAAAATATTTTACAGAATATTTAGGAATATAAAAGAATACCTTTAATCAGAGTATTTCTCAAATAATCCTTGAAGAAATATCGAGAGAATATTTATTGCATAATTAAATATTCAAATGAATATTCAAAATAATATTCATTAATTAATAAGACCTGAAAGGAATATTTAAAATATTTAAAATAATATTCGATGATTAAATAGAACCCTGGATGAATATTCAAAATAATATTCATAATTAATTAGGAATTTAAATGAATATTGAAAAAGTAATATTCATTTAATGAATAATATTCTAAATGAATATTAAGTAATATTCATTTAGTAATCCGAGCTTTAAAGGAATATTCGAGATAAGACTCGATAAATAAATCAAGTTTCAGATGAACATTAAAATAATATTCATCAGGTAATTACTATCTTAAATGAATATTCAAAAGTAATATTCATTTAATGAATAATATTTAAAATGAATATCCAAATAATATTCGTTTAGTAGTCCAACCTTTAGAAGAATATTCGAAATAATAATCGATAAATAATTCGACTCTGAATGAATATTAAAAAAAATATTATTCGTCGAATAGTTACGTTCAAATAATTATTTGAAGTAGGGATCGTTAAATAAATAATCTCGAACGAATATTCAAATAATATTCGTCGCCCGAATAATGGAAAATATTTACTTAGATATTTTCTTTCGAGGTAATCTCGATACGTCAAGAAATATTTACTCCCGGTCTATATTTGATGAATAAGATGGATACGCCCTTCTATGAGGGTCTTACAATAACCGGCTTATAAATGATACGTTAGCTATCTAATTTATAAGCCAATAAACAATCAGGGAACAAGCATAACGATATAACTTGAAAGTAGGCATGCATGCTATGGCATATGTATAACAGAAAACATATATATATATATATATTCAATCACAACAGCAGCCTAAAAGAAGGGAATTGAAACTTGCCTGGTAGTCGAGTACGATAAGGGGTAGTGGTAGCGGGTCCCGGGTCAGCTTGGTGATCTATAAATAGCCAAGGCATTCGGGATTAATCACTTAACATCTTAAAAGTTAAGTTATACTTAAATCGAAACACGTTCTCAAGTTATCTCGTTATACCCCTTTTAGGGGATTCCTTTTTATCATTGATCCGACCCGACATTCGTTCGTTTATACGACATATCACTGTACTTATACTTGGGACATACTTAAGTCATACAAGTTCTAAGGTCGATCATTACGAACCAATATTATACTCCGAGTTTTATCGCCCGTTTTCTAAGTGTTTTACCGAAGTTATAATAGAGTCGTCTTTTAGGGGTTCGTTCGCGTTTAACCTCGACTCGAATATTTTTAGTAAATCGAAAAACGATCCTTTTGACATACGGTTTTCTTTCACACCTTCCTTTTTACCTCTAGTATTTATTTACCAAGATTTGTCATGACTTTACATATTTTACGATGGTTCAATTTCAGTTACGAATTCTCGGTTACGGTTTCGAAATACTTTTAGTAAACTGGTCGTAACTCCTAAACCGTAAGTCCGTTTCACACGTTCCTTATACCAAAACGAAGCTTGGAACATTATCTATCCTATCATGGCAAATTTCAAAGCTAGGCAGTGAGTTACATCTACTGTCCAAGTTGTTTTTCTTAAGGTTAACGAAATTTCGGCATTACGACGGCTATATATCGAACGTTCCAAAAATTATAACAATCCAACCAAGCCACACCGGGCATCCACACAACTTATCACATGATTATGAACATCATCAAGTCCAGATCATACCAGTTTACCACAATAATTAACATGCTTTCTTGCTCAACTAAATCACTTACTAATTATGCTTATAATCATGCTAACATCATAACCAAGCTTAGCTCATCAAAAACATCCCTAAACTTAAAGTTGATCTAGGGTTTCAAGAGTGTTATACCTTCTTGAGAGTATGTACTAGCCTTACAAAGCTTGTTATAGTCCTTGGATAGCCTTAGGGTAGCTAAGATCAACCATGAAAACAAGAAAAATCAAAGATTAGTTCATGAAACACTATTCATCCTCCTCTTTCATGATTTTTTTGAAAATGGAAACAAAGGAGTTTGGACTTGAAATTTTTAGGAGATTGCTTTTATGAAATATAGGACTCACCATAAAAATTTGATGATCAAAAAAGGAGTGGAAGCTTGGTTTGGAAATCTAAAAATTCCAAAAATTCGAAGTCTTGTTTCTTGAGGGGAAAAACAAGGTGATTTTCTTGAATTTATTTACCTATCCAAACGATCTTCAAAAATTATGAAATTTTGAACGAATACTCTACATATATTGAGGAAGCTATGGTTAAAATTTGGTGATCTATGAATGGGTAGAAGTGGAGATATGAATTTTTCTTTGAGGAGTGTTCTTGCTTGGCAGTTTTGAAGAATGGAGAGAATGGAGTTGTTTTGCTTGGTTGAATTTCAATAATGCATAAAGTGATGTAAGTTGGATAAAATCTCATCCTAAAGCTACTTTAATAAAGGTGTGATGCAATGCATGATGTCATTTGGGGCATGTGTCAAGAGGTGTGTTAAAGAAGTTAACACTTGGTTGATCTTTGGATGGAATTCATGCTAAGTATTAGTTCCAATCTCTAAGTGTGCTAGTTACTTGAGTCACCACTTGGTCGCTAGATATTTATCACTTGCACATGCATGCATCTTGCTTTCTGCTTGCCCCTTTTGTCCGTTTATTTCTCAATTCATTGATCGTTCGTAGGAATAACTCATTCGTTTCTAGTTAGGGTTTTACCGAAACCTTCTTAATATCAATACTATCGTTCTCCATCTTTCTTAATACTTCTCGAATTTAAATTCCTTAAATTCCTTTAATGAATCCTTAAGTCTTGCAGTGTCCAGGGAAAACTCGGAGAAAATAAAAGTGATATTTTTCAGAATCCGATAACCTTTACATACACTTATTTTCCCCTTGGATCCTTAATACGAACTCAGAAATCCGTTCCGGGTTCTTCTATATAGCGTCGTCTAATAATATTCCAAAATTCCACCAAAAACATTAGTCACTCTTTATTCCATCTTTATTCCTTATATTTATAAAATTTCCTTGTTCTCTTTCGGACGTTCCTTCTCTTCTCAACGCTTAATAAAAAGTTTTAATTCTACCGAATATTTGGGTTCTTACAGATTTTTACCTAAAGACGCGGCCAGCTGCTGGAGATGCCCATTTCCCTACTTCAAGAGTACACCATGGACTACATGAATGCGCACGTGTCCATGGTATACCCTATTTGAAATAGTGCAATTGTATTTTGCAATAATTTTCAAAGAGAGTACACCATGGACACGTATGTATCCATCATAAACCACACTTTAGTCTTGTCATAAACACCAAAACAAAGAGATTGATGAAAAGATGATATTGTTACCGCTTGAATGGATAAGAATCGAAGCACTAATTGACACTTGAACCCCAATTGAAACTTGAACATCAAACTAGTGTTATGTGCGAGTGTTTGTATGAACACTGAAGCAAATAAAGAGAAACAAGAGTTTGTGCGACTGTGTGTGTTTGTGTGTGAGTATGTAAATGAGGAAGGAAACAAGAGTGTCAGAGGGGAGGGATATAAAGAGGGGCGGTCAATAATTTTACAGAGGTGGGCTTTTTGCCGCCCTGCCATTTGGTCTTTTCCCGCCAACAAATTTGTTCTTATTACGCCCACAAATTTCGTTATGGTTTGGAGTTTCGATTTTTTACGGAGGTCATGATTTGGGGTTTTGATTTTTTGGATTATTTGGATTAATTGGATTTGTAATTATTCCAAAAAAAAAAATTATTTGGTTTGGTAATTCGACGGTCAACTAGTACTTTGACCGTAACCCCTAAACAGTGTTTCGGCAGGGTTTGGGGTTTCCATTTTTTTAAAAATATTTTTCAACCACCCAACCGTACAGAGGTCAAGATCTATCCTTTTTAATGTTACTGCCAAAGTTTCAGAAAAAATAAATTTATTTGGTTTGGTAATTGGAAGGTCAACTAGTACTATGACCGTAACCCCAAAATAGTGTTTCGGCAAGGTTTGGGGTTTCAATTTTTTTAAAAATATTTTTCGACCACCCAACCGTACAGAGGTAAGGATCCATCCTTTTTAATGTTATTGCCAAAAGTTTCAGAAAAAAATAAATTTATTTTGTTTGGTAATTCGACGGTCAACTAGTACATTGACTGTAACCCCTAAATAGTGTTTCGGCAGGGTTTGGGGTTTCAATTTTTTTAAAAATATTTTTCGACCACCCAACCGTACAGAGGTAAGGATCCATCCTTTTTAATGTTATTGCCAAAAGTTTCAGAAAAAAATAAATTTATTTGGTTTGGCAATTCGACGGTCAACTAGTACTTTGACCGTAACCCCTAATCAGTATTTCAGCAGAGTTTGGGGTTTGGATTTTCTTAAAAATATTTTTCGACCACCCAACTGTACAGAGGTCAGGATCCATCCTTTTTAATGTTATTGCCAAAGTTTCAGAAAAAAAAAAAATTTATTTGGTTTGGTAATTCGACGGTCAACTAGTACTTTGACCGTAACCCTATATAGTGTTTCGGCAGGGTTTGGGGTTTCGATTTTTTTAAAAATATTTTTCGACCACCCAACCATAAAGAAGTCAGGATCCATCCTTTTTAATGTTATTCCCAAAGTTTCAGAAAAAAATAAATTTATTTGGTTTGGTAATTCGACGGTCAACTAGTACTTTGACCGTAACCCCTAAACAGTGTTTCGGCAGGGTTTGGGGTTTCGATTTTTTTAGAAATATTTTTCAACCACCCAACTATACAGAGATCAGGATCCATTCTTTTTAATGTTATTGCCAAAGTTTCAGAAAAAAATAAATTTATTTGGTTTGGTAATTCGACGATCAACTTGTACTTTGACCGTAACCCCTAAACATTGTTTCGGTAGGGTTTGGGGTTTCGATTTTTTTAAAAATATTTTTCGACCACCTAACCATACAGAGGTCAGGATCCATCCTTTTTAATGTTTTTGCCAAAGTTTCAGAAAAAAATAAATGTATTTGGTTTGGTAATTCGACGGTCAATTTGTACTTTGACCGTAACCCTAAACAGTGTTTCGGCAGGGTTTGGGGTTTCGATTTTCTTAAAAATATTTTTCCACCACCCAACCGTACAGAGGTCAGGATCCATCCTTTTTAATGTTATTTCCAAAGATTCATAAAAAAAGAAATTTATTTGGTTTGGTAATTTGACGGTCAACTAGTACTTTGACCGTAACCCTAAATAGTGTTTCGGCAGGGTTTGGGGTTTCGATTTTTTTAAAAATATTTTTCGACCACCCAACCGTACAGAGGTCAGGATCCATCCTTTTTAATGTTATTCCCAATGTTTCAGAAAAAAATAAATTTATTTGGTTTGGTAAGTCGGCGGTCAACTAGTACTTTCACCGTAACCCCTAAACAGTGTTTCGGCAGGGTTTTTGGTTTCGATTTTTTTAAAAATATTTTTCAACTACCCAACCGTACAGAGTTCAGGATCCATCCTTTTTAATGTTATTGCCAAAGTTTCAGAAAAAATAAATTTATTTGGTTTTGTAATTTGACGGTCAACTAGTACTTTGACCGTAACCCCTAAACAGTGTTTCGGCAGGGTTCTAGGTTTCGATTTTTTTAAAAATATTTTTCGATCACCCAACCGTACAGAGGTCAGGATCCATCCTTTTTAATGTTATTGCCAAAGTTTCAGGAAACAATAAATTTATTTGGTTTGGTAATTCGACGGTCAACTAGTACTTTGACTGTAAACCCTACAGTGTTTCGGCAGGGCTTGGGTTTTCGATTTTTTTAAAAATATTATCTTATTATTTTTGAACATAATTAAGATTATGAAATTAATCGAAATCGTGAATAATTTTAAAAATTATTCGTTTAGAATTAATCTTCTCATTTATTCTAAAATCGTGAATCGAAAATAATTAAGATTAATTAAAATTAATCAAAATCAATTAATGATTAATTAATAGAATTAATCAATTAATTTTTAAATTAATTGACTAATCAAATTAATAAAGTCATTAGCTAAAATTAATTAAGATTAGTTAAAGCTAATCGAATTTTAACAAAATTAATCAAAATAAATAAATTAATTAAATAATTAATCAATTAATTAGTTAAAATAATTAATCAATTATTTATTTTAATTAGTTTATGGTTTTTTTTAAATTTTAATCAAAAACAATTTTATAAAATTTGGAAGAAACACTTTTACTACGCTTTTGTTAAAATCTCTTACAACCCGACCTTTTTATTTTTTGATTATTTTTTCCCAACACTAAAATGAGTTTTTATTAACATCCGTACGGTTCGATCGTCGAAGTATTCATTCAAAAAAATTATTCAGTGAATCTGGATCGTGTCACGTTATTTGAAGTAGCACTTTTACTACTTTTTTGTTAAAATCACGTATAACCAGACTTTTTTATTTTTTGATTATTTTTTCCCAACACTAAAAATGAGTGTTTATTAACATTCGTATGGTTCGATTTAATAACTAATTAATCGAATTAACCAATTAATAATTAAATTAATTGATTAATTAAATTATGTAATTATCAAATAAATGTAATTATAATTAATTAAATTTGATTTGATTTTCTAAATAATTAAATCAATTAATTAACTAATTAATCAATTAATCAAATGATTTGTTTTTCTGATTTATAAATGAATTTTGTTTTTTTCAATAAAATTTATTCCAAAAACAGTTTTTGAAAACAAGTTAGGGCTTTAGAAAATCATAGTCGGGTCAATCTTGGGTTACAAAACGGGTTATTAAGAACATTCCGGGTCGCCAAGAATGACCCGCCGGAAAACTGGGCTTCCCAGTTTTCGGTCGGCATTCCGGCCACCGGAATCTCTTGGTCCTCATCCAAAAGCACGCCAAAATGTATGGTTTCAAGCATTATAGGTCCTATTATGTTTTTAATAATCATTAAACATCAAACAAGTAAAAACCAACTCAATACGAATCCAAATCAACAAAATCTCGCAAGTTCGACAAAAATCCGGTGACTCACGAATCACTCCAGAAAATTCTAATAAAATCATGTACTATACAACCTTAACTGATCTATCTAACCATATAATCGAAATTACGAAACAAGCTCACGAGTAAAACTTCCGTCAATTCATGAAATTTTTCGACGAACAAAAATTTCAACAACACTCGAAAATATCCACATGCAAGCCCAATTACAGCTTAAACCATTCATAACTATCGATTAAAGACTGGAACATAGCAAAATTGAACAAAAATCGATCTTGATTGTAAATTTTCATTTTCGAAAAATCAAAAATTTTATCCTCAGGTTGATTTCGTCGATGGAATCAGAGAGATCAGAGTGAAAGTGGTGTTTTGGTGGTTCTAACGTCTGCGTTAAGCTTCAATTCTTGGCGACGATTGTTCTCCGGCTGTGTTGGCGGCTAACGACGGGGAAGAGGAGAGAGACAGCGAGAGAAAAGAGGCAGGGGAGAGTTTGTGAAAAACAAAAAAAATAAAAGATAAATAAAAATAAAAAGAAAATTTAAAGAAACAATTAATATTTATAGAAATAAAATGGCCCAACTCCCAAGTATCATTTTAAGCCCTTAATTACTCTACTCTAATTAGAGACCCAAAATGTAAAATGATTATAAGTAATATATTATTATTTTTATAAATAATTAAAATAATTATTCGTAAAATTGTTAAATAATTTAAAACTAATAAAATATGTAAATAAATAATTTTTGAATACTTTGAAAATTTAATTAAATAAATTTTTTGGCACAACAAAAATTTGTAATATATTATACTTTATCATTTTAAGAAAAAATTTGCATTAGCAAATGTAACACTTTTTGTGGGTCTCACGTGTGGGGCCCACTTTTTCGTGGGATCCACCTGTTGGTCCTGCTGGTGGGGCCCACAATAGTTGAAAAATGAAAAAATAAAAAATTAACTAACACTTTATTGTGGTGTTACATATATGTTAGTCACAGAGGCATGCCTGAATACATCTAATAACAAGCCTAAGTATGTGTAATGCTATGCATTACCTACATGACCTCTTAACTGAGGGAACCTCTAGTTGTAGAGTTTCTATTTGTTCTGTACTTGTAATAAGCATCAAATCCTAGTTGTGTAACTGTACTTATAAAGTCAAGAATAATGCTTGAAAGAAGTTCCAAGGTTCATGCCTCAAGAAAGGAGATAAAGACTGCCAGATAATCACAGTTGGGATTTGAAGAAATGAAGAATTTGCCTAAGTACCAATTCGAGAAGTACATTTGTCTATTCGAGAAGTCTAGCATTCGAGAAGTCAGGGGTTCGATATCTCAGAAGACACTATTCGATATCTCTGAATACACTGTTCGATATCTCAGAGATTCGATATGTCTATTACTCTGTTCGAGAACCCAAGGAGTCAACAGGTCAAAGGTGATATTCGAGTTCTCAAAGGGTCAACAAGTCAAAGCTACATTCGATATCTCAAAGACTCAAGATGCTATTCGACATCTCAGGGATTCGATATGTTAAAATTCTCTATTCGATATCTCAAGAACTCCCAGAGAAAAGGGCTATTCGAGAAGCGATTCGATATGTCAATATAACACTATTCGAGAACTCAGAGTTATCGATTAAGTCAATTCTAGTTCTCGAATCACTCACTTAGTCACTTCTCGAATACATTCTTGGAGACAAAATACTGAAGAATTGTACAAGTCAGAAACCTGCAACAAGCCAAGACGCTTTATTTGATTGTGTACTATAAAGCGCATTGGAAAGCCTACAAAGAAGCTTGGAGAGATAAGACAGGGGACAAGGACCTAAAGAAGTGGATCTGAACAGGCTTTGCAAAGTCAAATTTGTAGCCGTTTGGACTCTTACTCAAATGAGATAGACAGACTGGAAAGTATTTTGTTTACCTACCTTATTTGTAGTAAGTAGGTGTATCCATGTCTATAAGGATACAGCCTCACTTCCTTAGCTGATATGAGATAAGTTTTTCAAGATACATCACAAGAAATATCTCTCTGAGAAAAACGTAGCTGAGAATACTATCATTTGTATTCACAGATTGTAGCAAAATCTTTATCTAATAAAATATTAGATTAAAGTAATATTGTGTTGTGTTTGTTTTTGTTATCCGCACTTACATCACTCACACACTCAACACATATCTTGCTACAAAGATTCAAGAACGAAGAAAAGTTCAAGAATCCATTCACCCCCCTCTGTATTCTTTTACTGTATTCAATACTCAACATGTGGTATCAGAGCAGGCTGTTTAATCTAAACAGAAAACAATCATGAGTTCGAATACACCAAAGACTACAGGTACGGTAAAGGTCCCTAAGTTCGACAAAGAGAATTACAACCTCTGGAAAATAAAAATGTTGTTGTTCATCAAAGCTGCCAATCCTCTCTACCCTGACATCCTCAAGAATGGTCCATTTGTACCACAACAAGAAATTGCTGAATCTACAGTGGGCACAATAGTCATTCCTAGATCATATGTTGCAAAAGAGCCATCCAAATGGACGGACTCAGAGAAGGAAAAGGTTGCCCTAGACAGTCATCTCATGTTGCTGATTATAGACTCTATGGATATGTCGATGTTTGCCAACATAGCACATCATGCACATCTGCCAAGGACATGTGGAACCACATCGAGGTGTTATGTGAAGGGACAGAGGAGGTAAGAGAGAATAGGAAACAGATAATGGTCACACAGTATGAGGCTTTCATGGCACAGTCCAAAGAAAGTATTACTGATATGTTTGAGAGATTTCACAAGCTAGTGACTGAGCTTCAAATGAATGGGAAGGTTTACAGCACTAAGGAATTAAACATGAAGTTTCTACTATCTGCACCAAACCATCTAGAGCAAAGGGTCATATCTCTAAGAGAAAGAGATTTGAACAAAGTCACATATGATGTGCTCTATGGGGTTTTAAAGACTCCTGAGCTTGAGCTGCTTCAAAAGAGGGCTATCCAAGCCAACCAAGGCAGAATGATAAACACATCCTGTGACTTGATTGTCAACAAATCTGTTCAAGACCTGGAAGCATCTACAAGTCAGTTGAGAATAGAAGAGATAGTAGATGATGAAGAAACTGAAGAAGAAGTGACTGAACCTGTTAATGAAAAGGAAGAAGATGAGTTCTACACTCTTGAAGAGTTGGATGTCATGGAAAACACTTCATATGCTTTTATTGCTAGAAAATTCCCAAACATCAGATTTAAGAGGAATCAGCCCTTCAAGTCTAGATCTCAAAATCATTCATTCAACAAGAGCAAGGCACATGTGAAAGCAAACAAAAACAGATTCAAAACCAGCTATGTGGATAGGTCATCTGTGAGATGTTATAGATGCAATGACCTAGGGCATTTCTCCAGTGAATGCAAGAAGCCTAAAAAGAAGGATAAGGAGTTTCTTGATCTTGAAGCTAAGTATGAGGCTCTGTTAAAGAAGCATACACCAGGTAAGGCCTACATAGCTGAAGGGAAGTGTTGGGATGATTCTGATAGTGATGGAGAAGAACAAGAATTCTGCAACTATGCCTTGATGGCCAACTCCAAGGAAGAACCATCTGAATCAGACTCTCAGGTACCATCCCTCACTACCATAGAAATGTCTGTTTCTGAATACAAATCTATGGTTGAACAACTATCTGTTGAGATGTTAAATATTCATACTAGTATGACTGCTGCTAATGAAGAAATTGCTAAATTGTCTACTAAGAATGAACTGTTGAACAAAAGAAATGAGGAACTAGAACTAATTTCTATGCAAGTAGAAAACCTTAAACAAGAAATTGAATATCTAAAGAATAAGGTTCTTTGTGCTAGTCAAGTTGAGAAAGCTCTTAGGGATGAACTAGCTGAAAATGAATTTAAATTGAAAACATTTAAGAATTCCTCTAGTCTATTGCAGTCCTACCATGAGAAAAATCTAGCTAGACCTAAGGTTGCCATTGGACTTGATTATGACACTCTTAAACAGAGGAAAGGCTATGCATTCATTGAAGATGACATTGTTGTTCAAGAGGAAGTGCCTCAGGTTTTGAAAAAGACTGAGAACCCAATATTTAAAACACCAACACTTGAGATTGATGAGGATGCCATACTCATTAAGCAAATGTTGGATGTTGAAGATAAGGCACAATAAAATGAACAACAAGCATCCTCTAAGAGTGAGAATGTCAAAACCAAAGCCAAGGAGCCAGTAGGAGGTAGACCTAGACCTGAGAAATTTGTGAAGTTTGTTTCAGCTGGGAATAATGAGTTTGAGAAGAAAGTGGTTAAAAAGAAACAAAACAGGAATGACAAATTAGGAATTAACAAGGACAACAACTATGCTTATGTGCCAAATGCCCCTAGGAAAGTTTGTCAAAACTGTTTTAGCACTAATCATTTAACTCATGCATTCAAGAAACCATCTGGTAGTGTTGTTAAACCATTCTATGATTGCTCTGTGCCTTTAAGACATAGAGACTCTCCTTTCTGTGATAAATTTGATTGTATGCCATGTAACATGAATGTAATGACTAGTTATTTTAATTTGAGAAGACAATTCATGGAAGGTTGCATCAGTCACAATGTTCACACACTACACAAGAACAAAGTCTTCAAGTCCTCCTAAAGTTAGGAAGGTACCCCTGTCACCTAAGTCTAAGAACCCTGATTCTAAGACTTCTAACAGTGACAAGAAGACTAACATCAAGAAAATTGATAAGCATGCTGTTTATGATAAAACTGTTGCTAAGCCACATGGACCCAAACTTGTTTAGGTACCAAAGGAGAAGTAATACCTTTGTGTTTGCAGGGAAAAGAAAGTGAAAAGAAGGTCATGTGGATTATGGACACTGGATGCTCAAACCATATGACTGGTGATATGGCCCTGCTATCATAGTATGAGGAGAAGGCTGGCCCAATGGTTGCTTTTGTAGATGACAACATTGGCAACACACTGGGATATGGCAAGTTGGAAATTGGAAATGTCATAATTGAAAATGTAGCACTGGTCAAGGGGCTCAAGCACAATCTACTGAGTGTTGGTCAATTTACTGATAGAGGCTTCAAGGTGAATTTTGACAAAGATGAATGTTTGATCACCCACAAGAAGACTGGTGACTTTGCTCTATCTGGAGTAAGGAAAGGAAGCCTTTTTGTAGCCAATATGAACTTTGCAAACAAGGACAAAATTTCTTGCTTTTATTCAAAAGCATCAAATGAAGATAGTTGGTTGTGGCACAAGAAGCTATCACACTTGAACTTCAAAGGCATTAATTCTCTAGTCAAAAGGGAGTTAGTGAGAGGCATGCCCACACTTGGATTCTGTCAAGAAGGTGTGTGTGAGGCTTGTCAAAAAGCAAAAATGAAAAGATCAAGCCACAAGTCAAAGACAGTGACATCAATAACCAAGCCCCTACAACTAATTCATATGGACTTGTTTGGGCCTGTCAATATTATGTCACTAGGAAGGAAGAAGTATGCTCTAGTGATGGTTGATGATTTCACAAGGTATACATGGGTAGAATTTCTGGCATCAAAGGATGAGGCTCCACAAGTAATCATTGAGCTTAGAAAGAAAATTAACAAGGAAGCTAAGGCCAACAATGCAAGTGTGATTGCATTAAGAAGTGATAATGGAACAGAGTTCAGAAATGCCATGCTTGAATCATTTTGCAAAGAGAATGGTATTTCTCAACAATTCTCAGCTCCAAGGACTCCACAACAAAATGGAGTTGTTGAGAGAAAGAATAGAACTCTGATTGAGGCGGCAAGAACAATGTTACTTGATGCAAAGATGCCTACATGTTTTTGGGCTGAGGCTGTGAGCACTGCATGCTATATCCAAAACAGAACCCTCATCAACAAAAACACTGGAAAGACACCTTACAACCTGCTGATTGGAAAGAAGCCTACTCTAAAGTATGTTCATACTTTTGGAAGCAAATGCTTTGTGTTAAAAGACAATTCAGAATATGTTGGAAAGTTTGATGCAAAAGCATTTGAAGGAATTTTTCTTGGCTACTCGATGGAAAGAATTGCATATAAAGTGTATGTAATCAGTCAAAAGAAAGTTATGGAAAGCACAGATGTGACATTTGATGACAGCAAACTACCTGGATTAGAAGAAGCCAATGATGAAGATAAAGATCCTTTGAAGTTTGACAATCTAGATGATTCTGATGAAGAGATTGAAACTGAATTTGAGCCCACAATCCAACAAACTCAAGTGAATGAAGAACCTGTGTCAACCAACAATGAAGAAACAAGCATCCAAGACACACCTGTGATTAGTGGCAACTTCACAGGGGGAGGAAATGTAAATGATCATGATCTGGATGATGAAGCAACATCAAGGCTGAGAAATCAATCTGAACATACAAAGAAATGGGATAGATCACATACTGCAGAACAGATAATTGGAGATCCAAATGCAGGAGTGAGGACAAGGAGAGCAACTCTAAATGAATGTCTCTATGGTTGCTTTCTATCCCAAGTTGAGCCTAAGAAACTTGATGATGCATTGTTGGATCCTGATTTGATAATTGCTATGCAAGAGGAGCTAAATCAATTTGAAAGAAGCAAAGTATGGGAACTTGTGCCTGCACCAAAGGATAGAACCATTGTTGGAACAAAATGGGTTCTAAGGAATAAGATGGATGAAAATGGTGTAGTCATAAAAAACAAAGCAAGGTTGGTTGCAAAAGGGTACTCTCAACAAGAAGGCATTGACTATGATGAGACTTTTGCCCCTGTTGCTAGACTAGAGGCCATCAGAATTTTCTTGGCATTTGTTGCACATTCTAATTTCAAGGTTTATCAAATGGATTTCAAGATTGCATTTCTGAATGGAGAGTTGGAAGAAGAAGTATATGTGCAACAGCCACCTGGCTTTGAGGATCCACAATTCCCTCACTTTGTCTACAGATTGCTTAAAGCATTGTATGGACTTAAGCAAGCTCCTAGGGCATGGTATGACACACTATCACAATTTATACTGGAGAATCAATTCACTAGAGGCACACTGGACAAGACACTGTTTTACAAGAAACATGGTGATGATATTATCTTAGTTCAAATCTATGTGGATGATATCATATTTGGCTCTACAAATGAGAAGCTGTGTGAGAAATTCTCTAAGCTCATGCAGAGCAGATATGAGATGAGTATGATGGGAGAATTAACATTCTTTCTTGGGCTACAAGTTAGTCAAAGGAAGGATGGCATTTTTATAAGTCAATCCAAATACATCAAGGATCTATTGAAGAAATTTGACTTGGAAGAATGCTCACCTGCAAAGACACCCATGGCCACTGCCACCAAGTTAGATGAAGATGTTAAGGGAAAAAAGGTAGATATTTCAATCTATAGAGGCATGGTTGGTTCTCTACTCTACCTCACTGCTAGTAGGCCAGACATCATGTTTGCAACATGCTTGTGTGCAAAGTTTCAATCAAATCCAAAGGAATCACATATGACAGCAATAAATAGGATTTTTAAATATCTGAAGGGCACACCAAACTTGGGGTTATAGTATCCTAAGGACACAGGGTTCAATCTGGTTGGTTATTCTGATGCTGATTATGCTGGATGCAGAGTGGATAGGAAAAGCACCTCAGGTAGCTGCCAATTTCTTGGACAAAGGTTAGTCTCTTGGTACAGTAAGAAACAACAATCTGTGTCAACTTCCACAGCTGAAGCTGAGTACATAGCTGCTGGAAGTTTCTGTGCTCAAGTGCTTTGGATCAGAAACCAACTTAGAGATTATGGACTTATGTTGGAAAGAATTTCAATCATGTGTGACAACACAAGTGCAATCTCTATAGTTTCCAATCCTGTCAATCATTCTAGGACAAAGCACATTGACATCAGATATCACTTCATAAGAGAGCATGCAACTAATGGAACCATTGAGTTACATTATGTTCCCACAGAAAAACAACTAACTGACATATTCACTAAGCCATTAGATGAAGCCACCTTCACAAGGTTGGTTAGTGAGATTGGAATGCTGAATTCTTCAAATTCTGGCTAAGTGAATATACCAACTAGATTGTTGCAGCAGTAAATACTTACTTTATCAAATGCTCAATATTTTTGAAGTAAGTATTGACTGGAGTATGATTTATAAATATTCCACAATGCTGCATATATTGAAATCATACATCTTTAGCTTGAAATTTCTGTGAAATTTTGAGAGAATTACTATTTAATTTGGTAGAATATTCTTCATTGAATATTTCTGGTAAATTTTAAAAGATAGTGAAAATTGAATTTTATGAGTGAAAAGTATAGTTCGATAAGTCAGACTTCTCGAATGGTTCATTGTTATGTCATGGCTCGAGTTCTCGAATAGTGTATTTTGGAGAAATCGAATAGCACACTCTGAGTTCTCGAATAGAGTATTTTAGTTCTCTAATGATGGAGTTCTCAAATACTGTATTTGAGTTATCGAATCATTTGAAAAGACTGATTTTTCGCTGACACTTAATCGCTTTTTGGATTTATATTCAAAATTTCATTTCGCTCATAAAAACATATTTTATTTAGCTTAGAATTATTTTCTGAGTTAAATAACTGCCAGCTGTGAGTTACAAACTGCCTGAGATATCGAATAAGCCATTCTTGACTTATCGAATAGTTGTTTTATACTTCTCGAATGACTTGTCGATACAGATCATATATCTAATCGACAACTCAAGTTATTCATATATATACAATTTCACAACTATTCAACTCATTTCGTTCGATTTCTCAAGCATCTAAACCCCCAAAACCTCTGAAAACCCTAACTGCAAATTTCTTCTTCAACCTTAATTCTCTTCTCTTCTCTACCCAAATGGCAAACACTCAACTCACCATACCATCTCAAACCAATTTCATCGCAATTACCAGTGATGTGGAAGCACCAAATGCTAAGTGCTTTATTCGATGGTTGTCTGAATCTTACATCAAGGGTGCACTATCAGCCAACCCAACTTTGTACATAGACTTATTAGAACAATTCTGGAGGACAGCTACAGTGGAGGTCATCGCCCTTGAGAATGCTATTACCTCATATGTTGTGTACTGCAAGATTCAAGGCAAGGATATTACTATCACTACCGCAGACATGAATCAAGCCTTAGATTTGCAGCAAGAGGCATATGACTCCCTGGCCACAGATGCTGAGTTGGAAGAGTTCTTTGAATTTATCAACTACTCAGATGTTATTAAACTTGGGAAGCTGAATAGGAAGTACTTGAGAAAGGAATGGAGCTATGTTTTTGCTACACTCCTTCATGTATTCACTGCAAGGAAATCGAGCTTTGACCAGATTAGTACACCTGTGCAGCAGCTTGCCTATGCCTTGGCTCATGGGAGAAAGATAGATGTTGGACATCTCATCATACAGGAGCTATATGGGAGACTTGGTAAGAACACAGCCAAGAGAGGTACTGAAATTTTCTTTCCTCGTTTTATTCAATCAGTACTTAATTTTAAAAATGCTTCATTGATTGAATTGCCTGGATTAGATAAAGGTAAAATAGGCTATCCGGTAACTTGGAGACTAGGAATGATGTGGATGTAAGGCTTAAAATAACTCCCTACATGGAGGGTTTGTTTAGGTCTTACACAACATGCCAATATTTGAATCTAAGTCTCAGTTAGCATAGCCTAAGCAAGAAGAACAAAATGCTAACCCAAGGCTTGCTAACCAACCCTCTCAGACAAACACTCTACCAAACACAGAGCCAACTGCATCATCCTCTCAAAAGGGTGATGTTAGTAAAAAGAAGAGAAAACAGGTTGCTTCTGAACCTTTAAACATCTTAACTGAAGTAGCCTTGGCTGTAGAACTTGGTTTAGATTGGGAGGAACCTGAGTCACCTATCATTAACTTAAAGAAGAAGAAGAAGAAGAAGTATAAAACCACCTCTTCAGTCACCCAAATGGCTGAAGTTGTAAAATCAAGGGCACACGGCTCACTAGATGTATCCCCTCAACAGGGTGCATCTATAGAATCAAGCATCCTCCCCAATGCACCTATTTGTACAGAGTCAGCACATGGGAGTGATAAGGCTGGCATAACACTGAGTGGAGAGCACATCACAATTGAAACTCCCTCTATCTCTCAGGGGGAGTTACCAAAATCCAATCTACAATACACTTCTCTTCCAGAATTTACCACTCATATTTCTTTGGAGCCTGCAACTCAAGTAATTGAGGAGCAAGGCATTGATCATCAAGAATTCTTTTCTCTTGATGAGCCAATGGATTCAAGTGACTTGGTGCATGACACCTTTCTCACCACCCAGGTACCACATTTAGATGGTCAGGGAATGCATGCTGGGGCATATCCTAATGACACCATCACAAACACAGAGGATTCACTAGTTTTCACTAGAGACTCTGTGCCTATGTCACCTACTGTTGTAACTCATCCCACTCCTGTGGAGACAATAGTAGTAGAGTCTTTCCATCCGGTTACAGAAGGTGCATCTGTAACTGAGGAGTCTAGCTTGCCTAGCTCTAGCTCTAACTATATGTCTCAATGGATGAAGCCTATGCAACATGACAGTGCTTCAGGATCAGGGTCTGTTCCACCACAATTGACGGTTGAAGCACTCTAAAGCTTAATTGTGGATCAGATCCCTGAGTACACAAAGATTGCTCAGCACCTTCTCACTGCAGACATGCCCAATCCAGACTATGAAGCTATCCTCTTATGCCACAGAGATGATGTAGAACAACAGAAGGCAAAGATCATAGATGAAACTGAGAGAGATGGAAATATAGATGCTTGGCTACAAGGAACAAATGACATCCCTCTCTCAGAAGGTCTCCAGTATCTCAGAGAGGAGTACATCACTTCACTAGGGTCCAATGCCAAATTTCTCACCCCTACTAATGTGTATGAAGCAGTGAATGACAGCTACAAGGGCATTCTCAAGGCTGCACACTACCTTGGAAAAGGTCTAAAGACAGAAGTTAATGAAGTGTGTTCAGCCACAACGAAGGAGGTGCATGAGATAAAAAGGACTTTTGATTCCAAATTCCCTCAATTGGAGACTGTAGTCAAGGATATTCTAGCCTGTAAGTCTACCTGCACCAAGATGGACAATGGTTTAGCCATTCTCAAAGATGCTGTCACAGGACTGGGGCACAAATTCCAAAATCTCACTGATCAGACAACTGATGCCAATGCCATGCTTAAGACACTTTTTGCCAATCAGTATGGAGATAAACTAATCACTGAAGTCCCAATGCATGATATGACTAGGTTTGAAGTGCAGACACTTAAAGAACAATCCCTGTATGGCTTCAAATCTACTGAATTGTTCAGCAAGGTAGATGCACTTGAAAAGGAGGTAGCTACTCTCACTTAATCTAATGCTCATCTTACAGACAAGATAAAAACTCTTACTGAGCAGTTGAACACTCAAGCCACCACCACAGCTGATGTTCTTCTGCATCAACAATCTATGTTGGCTGCCATGATGAAGCACATGGGTCTCCCTCTACCTGATGAATCTTCAACTCCAAAGGTCACTTCTACAGCCTCTATGCCTGACAACAAGCCTAAGGGGGAGAAGAGGACATCAAGAAACTAAAATCCAAAGGGGGAGAAACCACCAGTAAAGGCCATCAAATTCAATGAAGGTGGTCATCAATAGGCTTCTAAATCTTTAACTCATGTGCCTGGCAAAGGAAAAGCCAAAGTTGGTGAGCCTACTTCTCTGCCAGTTGTCACTCTACCAACTGTGCACATCACTACTCCTAGTGGTCAAAAGCAATCTATCACAACCACAGTGGTTGCAGGGAGTATGCCATCTGACAAACCTCCATTCTCCATATCTAATAGTGCCAAGCCAGTAGAAGTGAAGGTGGTCACTGAGGCCAAGCTACAAGAAATTGCAAACTCAAATGTCTATCATGATGATGCATTCTTGGAGTTTCTGAAAGTCTCAAGAGAACAGGCTGGTGATGCTTTATCATATCACAGGAGTTTGAAGAGTCAGATTGACTATCTCACTGTAGTACCAAGGAGAGTTGATGGCCTATGGCTCAAAGAGATAATGATGGTAGGAAAGAATAAGATATGACACTTAACCATCAACACTCTACAAGGTCTAAAGCACTCAGAAGTTGATGTGTTCCTTGGACTGATTGAAAAGAAGGATGAAAACTGCAAGAGTCTCTTTGAAGAGTTAAGGGATGGCCAACCAGCAAGGCTACCTGAAGTATTCACAAATCCTAGAACCATCATCTATCAGGCTGCAACAAGAATTGATGATATCAAGCAGCTGGTCATCCCTAAGCATCTAATTCCTCAGAACAAATCTCTCATTATTGCCATCATTGAGCAGCTGAACAAGAAGAAGGGTTTAAGAACAACAGAAGAATTGGAAGCTATATCTTATCTCAGGTCATACATTGCAACTGGCATTGTACCTGAATCTGCTAAGTTCAACCCAAGCAAGGATGGTGATTAAGACAAGGATGGAGACAGAAGTGATGGAAGGAGAAGACATCACAGGAGTGATAAGGGTGATGAAGATAATAAGAAGAAGAAGGATGACAAGGATAAGAAAAATGATGATGACCAAGGTAAAGTCTATGAGAGGAAAAGTGGAAGACAGCAAGCCTTAGGCATTGCTAACAGTAACTCACCACAACACAAGACTCTAAGTCTAGGGTGAATAATGTTAGTAGTGACCTAGCAAAATCTACATCTATGGCTTCTGCAACTGTTTTGCCACCTCAAGAAGAGAAGATTATTCAAGTATGTTTCAAAAAGCAAACTGCTAATGGAATACTACAATGGTCTACAAACAAAGGTCACATGCTACTGCCAGGCAACCATGTAAAAAGGATCAAATTCAAACAAGCTGCAAGGAAACCAAAGCTATCCAAATCAAGGACTCTGACAATCTATCCAGGCTTAAAACTCCAACCACTAGATGAAGATTTTGATGAAGACCAACTGCAATTCTTACAAGCTCAAAGAATCTACCATGTTGCCATTGTTGATAACTGCCTTGAGATCAAATATACTGATGGAAGGGAGGAGAAATTCAAACAAGGAGGATGTCAACACTGGGGCAAGCTACATGACATAGAAAGAATCATTGCATTGTTTAGCTCAGAAGATAAAGTGGAAAGAGTATGGAAGCTGGAGCTAATTGATTTTTTGAAGATGAATAGAGATCATGAGGAGAGAATCAGAAAAGAGTGTCTTGAAAAATGGCTAGCAAGGGAGAAAGAAATTGAGAGACTGGAGATTGAATCAGAAAGGCTAAGGGCAAAGGGATTGTGTAGAGTTCAGTTTAATCCCTATGTGGTGAAGTATAGGTGGAGAAATGGGGTTCAGGTCCACATCAGAGTGAACCTACTCAACCATTATCCTGCAAACATTCTGAAACCAGTACTTGAAGATTTCAAAGACTAAATTTTGCTTGAAGAATTGGATGTTATGGCAGAAATAATAAAAGTTATGGATGAGAATAAAAGGAAGGAGAAAGAAAGAAGACAGAAAGCATATGATGATTTGCAAGCCAAAGCTATGGAAAGGGAAACAAATGACAATGGCTAGTACTTCATTATAGGCTGTAAGATTACTCACCCTGTAGTTCTATCCACATTGCTAATCAAAATTCATACATGTACTATCAAGTTTTATCTTTATGTATGTTAGGCTTGTTATCAGACATGAAATTGTGACTAAGGGACTTACTCACAATTTGGGGGAGATTGTTAGTCACAGAGGCATGCCTGGATACATCTAATAACAAGCCTAAGTATGTGTAATGCAATGCATTACCAACATGACCTCTTAACTGAGGGAACCTCTAGTTGTAGAGTTTCTATTTGTTCTGTACTTGTAATAGGCATCAAATCCTAGTTGTGTAACTGTACTTATAAAGTCAAGAATAATGATTGAAAGAAGTTCCATGGTTCATGCCTCAAGCAAGGAAATAAAGACTGCCAAATAATCACAGTTGGGATTTGAAGAAATGAAGAATTTGCCTAAGTACCAATTCGAGAAGTACATTTGTCTATTCGAGAAGTCTAGCATTCGAGAAGTCAGGGGTTCGATATCTCAGAAGACACTATTCGATATCTCTGAATACACTGTTCGATATCTCATTCGATATCTCAAAGATTCGATATGTCTATTACTCTGTTCGAGAACTCAAGGAGTCAACAGGTCAAAGGTGATATTCGAGTTCTCAAAGTGTCAACAAGTCAAAGCTACATTCGATATCTCAAAGACTCAAGATGCTATTCGACATCTCAGGGATTCGATATGTCAAAATGCTCTATTCGATATCTCAAGGACTCCCAGAGAAAAGAGCTATTCGAGAAGTGATTCAATATGTCAATATAACACTATTCGAGAACTCAGAGTTATCGATTAAGTCAATTCTAGTTCTCGAATTACGCACTTAGCCACTTCTCGAATACATTCTTGGAGACAAAATACTGAAGAATTGTACAAGTTAGAAACCTGCAACAAGCCAAGACCCTTTATTTGACTGTGTACTATAAAGCGCGTTGGAAAGCCTACAAAGAAACTTAGAGAGATAAGACAGGGGACAAGGAGCTAAAGAAGTGGATCTGAACAGGCTTTGCAAAGTCAAATCTGTAGCTGTTTGGACTCTTACTCAAATGAGATAGACAGACTGGAAAGTATTTTGTTTACCTACCTTATTTGTAGTAAGTAGGTGTATCCATGTCTATAAGGATACAGCCTCACTTTCTTAGCTGATATGAGATAAGTTTTTCAAGATACATCACAAGAAATATCTCTCTGAGAAAAACGTAGCTGAGAATACTATCATTTGTATTCACAGATTGTAGCAAAATCTTTATCTAATAAAATATTAGATTAAAGTAATATTGTGTTGTGTTTGTTTTTGTTATCCGCACTTACATCACTCACACACTCAACACATATCTTGCTGCAAAGATTCAAGAACGAAGAAAAGTTCAAGAATCCATTCACCCCCCTTCTGTATTCTTTTACTGTATTCAATACTCAACAATGTATGCAACACCGTCACCCTTACTGTATCACTAAGTCTAGACTAATGTAACACTAGTTGAGTGGTGTTACAACAGGTTAAAATTTACTACCTATTGTAACACTATTTCATGTAACACTTTCAAAAAACATTTCATTAGCCCACTTATGGCGTAGTGATTGCTCCGAAACAAGGTCACGAAGTTAGTCAGAGTCTTGTGGCAGAACCACAATGTAGAAGAATCAACTTGGGAGTTAGAAAGCGCAACGTTGGAGAAATACCCCCATTTGTTTTCAGACTTATTCCGGGACAGAATCCTTTTAAGGAGGGGAGACTTTAAGAACCCAGATTTTTGGAGGAATTAAAAACTTTTTTTATGTATTAAGTGTAGAACTGAATAGTGGTTACGACTACAATGTAACAGTGGTTTTAATGATTGATTATGTAATGGATTTGGATTCAAGTATTTTATATGCTATGAATGCTGCAATAAGTTGACAAAATTATATAAGAATAATCTACCATCGAAAGAGTAAGCTATGGTATTCCAAGAAAGGAAATATTCTAATGTCATCAAAATCGATATCTAGTATAAGTCTAGTGATTCCGTAAAAGAAATAGGGAACGCTCGATAAAACGCGAGAATATCTTTTTAAGTACAAGGAATAAAAGAAAGAAAAAGCAATGAATAGTGTTTTTGGTGGATTTTGGAATATTATCAGACGACACTATATAGAAGTATTCAGAATGGATTTCTGAGTTCGTATTGATGATCTATAGGCAAAATAAATGATACCAGATTCAGAAAAATAGAACTTTTATTTTCCCCAAAATTTCCTTGGATACTGAAGGAATTAAGGATTTAATAAAAAGATTTAAGGAATTTAAATTCAAGGGTTATAAAGGACGATTGAAGATGGTAGTAAAAATATCAAGAAGGTTTTCGGTAAAACACTAACGATAAATACTTGAGATATATCTCCGAACGATCAATGAAATTGAGCAATAACCGGACAAAGAAACAAGCAGAGAACCAACAGACAAGCTTGTGCAAGTGGATAGAGTAAGGAACCAAGTTAGTTACAAAGGTAGCTAGCAACATTAGAAACCAAACCAACTAGTTAGCTTGATCTCATCATCTCACCACTAAAACACAACACTTGTCCCTTGATGATGCATCATGCATGACCTAATCACTTTAATAAAGCTACTTTATGCTAGATATTATCAAAATAATACATTTTGACTAAGATGAGATCAAAGAACAAGCAAACCACTCCATTCTCTCTCCATTAGAGCCATTCTGCTTTTGCAAAAATTGAAGAAGAGGAATCAAGCTTCCAGCCATCAAACAATTCCAAGATTTAATAGCTGAGTACTACATTTCATAACTTAGATCTCCTATGAATCTTAGCTTCAAATTCCAATTCTTTCATAGGTAATAAAAGGCTTAATGGCCTTTTAGCCCTCCAAGTTTGCACCGAAATACCCATCAGCCCTTCTGTTTTCAAAACGTTCCTTCCAACCCTCGAAGTATCCGTAAAGGTCCAATTAGCCCTCATACCGGGATAGGAAAAAAAACCGGTATAAATCAGAAGGGCAAAACAGACATTTCACTTTCCCCCAAAACGTTTACATACGCTTTGAGCCCTAAACTATGCCCAAACTAAACACGGCAGCTTAGGATTCGATTGAAGAGGCCAGTGGCGATTGGCGACCATCCGATTGGCGATCAAAGCATGGGGGATAGCAGTTGGAACTCTGATGGTATGTTTAGTAAGCCTTATCACTCATATTTTTGATTATGAATTCGTTTTGATTTGGTTTAAAGTGGGTATGCTCTGTGTATGCATGTATTAGTGAAAGTGTATGTATTGTTCAATGTTCTATACTTACATGTTTGTTAGTTCGTGTTTTATTGAAATTTTGTGTGGGTGTGATGAACCCTAATTGTATGTTTGTGCTTTTAAATGCTTATATATAAACCACAAATATGTTTTGTGTCTTGAAGGTGAAGATGTTCTCACTATTAATTTGTTTCACGGTGGGAAGTTAGTTTTGATTCCAAGAGCTGAATACTTTGGGGGTAAAGTGAGTTTGTTTCACTGTGGAGACCTTGATGAAATAGACATGGACAGTCTAAGAGTATGGACTAAAGCCTTGGGTTATGGGGGACTGACTTGTCTGTATTATAGGAAGCCTAATGTAGGACTAGATGAAGGTTTGATGTTATTGTTGACTGAGGATGATGTAGAGGAAATGAAAAGGTATGCACTGGAAAATTCAAATAGAATTGATGTTTATGTGTCACATTCCAATGAGGACGAGTTGGTATCATTCGAAGATGTAAATGTGTTTAGAAAAATTAATGAAGAATGTAATGAGGGAAATGCTAGCAATGATGTAGGGGACTGGAGTGATGAACTAGATGATTATGACTTTGCTGATTCAGATTACTCAGATGAGGATGATGACATGCTTTTTTCTAGGTATGTTGATGATGAGGGAGTTGACTGGGTGGGTAGGTTAAGAGAGGAACTTGGACTTGGTCCAGAAAAAATTATGGAGAAAGAAAGTGATAGTGAGTATGATAGTGATGATCTAGACAGTTTGGCAGAAGATGAAGATCCTGTCCAAGCTGAAAAGAAAAAGAAAGCTTTTCCAGTGTACAAAGACACAGATATTCCAAAATGGAGAGTGGGGATGGTTTTTACAGACCATCGTCAATTCAGAGAGGCTGTAATGAAGCATTCTTATCTGGAAGGAAGAATGGTGAAGTTCACTAAAAGTGACAGAACCAGGGTGAAGGCTGTGTGCAGACCCCCATGTCAATGGCATGTGTTTGCTTCTTTAAATTTTAACAAAACCATGCAAATAAAGATAGTGGGACCAGGTACATTCCTTGGACTTGGACTTTTTGGTATTTTTATTACTTTACTTTAGTTTATATTTAATTCCTCTTTATTAATTTGCAGACCACAGCTGTGTTAGAGAGCAAAAGGGGTTGCCCCTTATAAATTCTGGATACCTAGCTAAAAAATATCTTCCAGAATTCAGAATTAACCCATCTTGGCCAATCTCTGCATTTCACAAAACTGTCTTGAAGGACTTGCAAATTGATTTTCAACATCACATACTCAGAAAAACTAGAAGAAAGTGCATGAAGATTATTAATGGAACTCTTGAAGAGCAGTATGACAAGCTATGGGACTATAAAACAGAGCTATTGAGGCGAAATCCCAACTCCACAGTTGAGATTGAGATAGAACCAGGTATAACATATGTGCTTTTTACAATAGATTCAATACAAACTTTGTGAATACATAATAAGGCTCCAGATCTAAATGTGCAGGTGCTGTAGGTGTGTTCAGAAGGATGTATATATGCTTAGGGGGTTTGAAGCATGGGTTTAAGCTTGGTTGCAGGAAGATGCTTGGCTTCGATGGCTGCCATTTGAAAAATGCTTTCAAAGGTCAGTTGTTATGTGCTATAGGAGTAGATGGTAATAATTGTATGTTTCCAATAGCTTATGCAGTAGTTGAAGCAGAAAGATTAGACAGTTGGAGGTGGTTTCTAGCTTTAGTAGGTCAAGATCTGGATATAGGTGTTGGGGATGGGTGGAGTTTCATTAGTGATAGACAGAAGGGGTTATTGAATGTAGTTGAAGAGATGTTCCCCATGGCTGAGCATAGGTACTGTGTTAGGCATATGCATAACAATTTTAAGCAGAGATATGGTGGAAGATCTCTAAAAGAAAAACTTTGGAGCTGTGCTAGGGCAGCAAACAAAGAGGCATTTGAGACTGCAATGAATAGACTTAGAGAAGAGAATGAGGGTGCTTGGGAATGGCTGACTGCAGTGCCATTTCAGCATTGGAGCAGGGCACATTTCAAAACTGACTCCAAATGTGACATGTTACTGAATAACTGGTGTGAGAGCTTCAATAGGTGCATTTTATGGGCTAGGGAACAAGGCATACTAATCATGTTAGAAATGATTAGGGAGTACCTAATGAGGAGATTGCAGTGTAAGAGAGATGAAATGGTGGCTTGGGAAGACAAAAAATTGACTCCAAAGGTGTACAAGCTGCTTGACAAATACAAAAGGTGGAGTGGAGGATGTTATTCCACTTATGCAGGCTATGATGAGTTTGAGGTAACCACAGTGAATGGAACCAAGTATGCTGTTCATATAGGTAACAGAACATGTGGATGTAAAAGATGGGATCTAAGTGGCATCCCCTGTCACCATGCTGTCAGCTGTTTGAATAGAATGGGATACAATGTTGAAGATTATGTGGATTCGGTGTATAGTGTAGCAAATTACAAGAAGGCCTACTCTGGGATAATCTTTCCAATGAATGGACATAATGCTTGGGATAGGAGTGGGTTGAGTTTGAAACCACCAACCATTGAAAAGCAACCTGGCAGGCCAAAAAAGAAAAGATATGAGCTCCCAGATGTGATTGAAAAAGAAGGGAATGGAGTGAAGTCCTTGACCAAGAAGACACAGTTAACTGTGAGGTAAATTTTATACTTGTACTTCCTACTTGCATTAATTGTATATTATATAGCTAATGTTTCCAATGTCATGTACTAGGTGTGGTAGATGCAAGCAGGTAGGCCATAACAAAAGGACCTGTAATGGAGTTCTACCTGTAGAAGATGCTAATGAGGACATAAGTGATCATGGATCACCTCCACCACATGCTTTACTAAGTGATCATGGAAAATCCACAGAGGTTCCACCTGCAGATAATGAGGAAGAAATGCAAGCCGACTACAATGAAATGCTTTTGGATTTTCCTGAGGAAGGACCACCCATTACTCAACCAAGCCAAGTAGAGAATGTTGAACACATGCCAGAGACTGTTGAACAAATGCCACAGACTGATGAACAAATGCCAGAGACTGTTGAACAAATTCCAGAGACTGATATTCCAATTGTGCAAGAAGAGGAAATAATGGGAGAGAGTGGTGAGGAGGCAACTCCTCTTGAAGTTGCAGCAAGAAAGATAAGGCAACTGAGGTATGCAAAACTGGGCTTGACAACTACCCTTGACTCCCCTATCATGGTTGCAGCTGAAAAAATTAAAAAACTTAAGGAGTCAAAGCAGCGGGAGAAAGCCAAAGAGAAGACAATCATTGAGGAGCCAGAGAAAGACAACCAAGTAGAGGATGAGAGAATGAAAGCAAATAAGAAAGAAATGAAGGAAAGAATTGAGAAAAACAAGAAAAGAAAGGGGACCCCAAGTGGTGAGCTTCAGCCACTGAGAAGGAGTTGGAGGCTTTCTCGTCTTTGCAAGCTAAATAAGTTCGAGAACACAAAAGATACTCCTGTTTGCATTGATGATGAAGCTGACACCATGATAGCAGCAATGGAGGGGCAATCAACTGAACAGAAAACTCAACTCAACTCATACACAGGCCCCATGAAGTTGGGCAAACAGATGCCACCACCAGTGAAACAATACAAGACTATAATTGGCAAAACAGAGGTAAAATCTGCACCTTTCTTATCTTATGGGAAAAATGTGATCACAAGGAGTGCACTGGCAAAAGCAATACAGGAGACAGAAACAAACTTGAAGATTGCAGGAAAGGGGAAGACGAAGTCGAAGGGCAAAGAGAAACAGGCTTGAAGACCTGGATTTTAACTTGTGCACATTTACGGATAATTTCATTTTGACTGTAAACGTGTGTGCTTTTGACAACCCCTGAACCTTTTGGTTTTGTGTTTGTAATGTTGGCTATTTACTAAGTTATGGATGTGAACCATTTGCTATTTACTAAGTTTTGTGTTTGTGATTTTGCTCTTGACATCCCTAATATTTCATAAACAGGCTGTTTATTGGATTGAAAATAGTACATAATATTGGATTGAAAAAAACATTTCATTATAAATACCAAACTGCATTACATTTTCATACATCATAATTCTTTTTTCTACTACAAAGCTATAATTAGGGTAGTTCATATTGTCCCCTGCTCATTGTCTCCACCTCTTTGTTCATCAGTACAAAGCTCCACACGATGAATATGACAATCATAAACAACAAAATATGCCTTTTCTTCTTCCCTTTGATTTCATCAGCAGCCTCAAACTTCTTCAAATCGTCTTCTAGCTTCTCAACTTTTCTCAACAGCCCTGGGATGATAACTCTTGCCCTTGGGCACATAGGGGGGTCGAACCATAAATGAAAGTTACAAGCATGGGCTCTGTCTTCCTGCAAAAGAAACAAGTCTCACAAGCAGCTAGAACAATTAGTACAATAATACTTGATTTAACATGAATGTACCATAAAACGCAGGCATCCCCAAAACCTTCTTCCCGGATTTGCATCGGTCCATGAGGTTCTTAACACAGCTGATCTTCCACACCAACAAGTAGGCTCCATTTTCTTAGCAATTTGTTTTGTTTGGTAAAAGTCTGTACACACATATATATAGATATATAGAACTACAAGGGTTATAAGGTCTGGCGGGAGTGATTCCTTTGTTTTGGATGGAAAGATAAAGTGAAATGTCTGTTTTTCCCTACCGATTTATACCGGTTTTTTTTCCTATCCCGGTATGAGGGCTAATTGGACCTTTACGGATACTTCGAGGGTTGGAAGGAATGTTTTGAAAACAGAAGGGCTGATGGGTATTTCGGTGCAAACTTGGAGGGCTAAATGGCCATTAAGCCGTAATAAAATTATCAAAGTTGATGATGAATAGTAACTTTCAAGAACTAACTTTGTTTTCTTGATTTCTTTGATCTAATTTATATTAAGGTTATACATGAGCTAATCAAGGCTTAGTAAGGTCTTTACACACTCCAAGGAAGGTATATCTCCCATTAACCCTAGATCTTACTTTGAGTTTATGAATGTTCTTGATGGTTTAGATGAGTTATGATTATGATGTTATTATAAGCATGATTATGTAGTTGGTTTAGTTTATCTAAGTGATATGATCCAATTGATGGTTAAAGTGAGATGTTTTGGACTTGTTAAGATGTAGATGATGTTAACTCGAATAACTTGTAGAAGGGGGGGTTGAATACAAGTTATATAATCGTGTCTGATTTTTGCTTGATTAGATGAACAAGAACAAACGAATGAATCAAACTATGTTTGTATTAAAATAAATCAAATACAAACTATACCAAAGGTGTACAATACCTTTAGCAGCTGCTGACAATAAAAATCTCTCTCTCTCTCTTTGTTTGTTTCGAACTATTGAATACAAACCTTATACAGAGCTTCACACGATATGCACTCTAAAATTCACAATTCGCTCTTTTTACAATAATATAGAGAGAGTATTTATAATGCTACCTATCAACTAACAACAGAATTATAACTTATCTATGACAATGTTCTACCGTCCAGTTGATAGTTTCCATCAATAGAGAATTCGTTTCCTTCACGATATCTTCTTGCTTGTTTTTCAAAACAACGATCCTGTTTTATAGCACTTGCCAGTTTCTGTAGCATCCATAATGACATCATCAGTAACACGACTGATATCAGGATTTCCCATTGCATCAGGATCTGATCATCCCATCAGTATTTGATCAGGATCTGACTTGCTGTATCAGGATCTGCTCTTAGTTCCTGAAATGTAGTCTTTGACGTACTATTCCTGACTAACCTCTATGTTAGGCCGAATACACAATTAATAACCAAATTCGTATGAGAGTTTAACAAGTAAGATGATTATGCACTTTAAAACTTCTGGTATTAAGAACCCTCTTCGTGATGTAAACTATCACAAAGAGCTGCTAGGTTACAATAAAGATAATTCGATGCACGATTCCCTTCTAGGATTAACCTTGTTAGGTCTGATAAGATTATAGAAGGGGGGTTGAATACAATCTATACCATTTTCTCAAAATTTATTCGTTAAATAATTTTCCCTTAAACGAATATTTTGTGCGGAATAATATAACACAAATTTCAAGTTGAATATAACAATATATTAACTTGATGGGTGTTACAAAATCAGTCCAAATGATTATCAAGTAATTAATAACTAATTAGAAAATTCAACATGAACTTTGCTAATTTAGTTAATAAAATCAAGATATCAATTTGTGAACTAGGAAACTTAATTCGCTAGTAGTACAAGAATCACAAGTAAACAAGTTCCAATGGATAGGATATTACAACTGAGATGAACTTGAATTTACAGAATTAAATTTGGAGGTGTTCTTGAGCTTGAGAGAGAGAGAGAAAATAGCTGCTGTGTGTAATTTTCTTGTTTAGCTCGACTGACTCTTTTCCTTCTGCATTCTTCTGCCTTATATACACAGCCATAGTCATATTACTTGATTTAAACTGATATGACAATCATTTTACATTAATATGACAATCGGTATGACTATCAAATCAATGTAATATGACTATCCAGCTTAAATATGACTTTCGGTATAACTTATCAAGTCAATATAACATTCGGTATAACTTACCAAGTTAATATAACATTCGGTAAAACTTACCATTTGAATGAAATATGACTATCTCCTTTGAACTGTATATGACTATCTCCTTTGAACTGAATATGACTATCTCCTTTGAACTGTATATGACTATCTCCTTTGAACTGAATATGACTATCTCTTTTATAAACTGAATATGACTATCGGTATAACTATCAGTTTGATAGTTATATCATCATATTTTTCAGTTTATAATTAATTAAATGACTTATTAAAAATCATTTAACTAATTAATCCTTTTTCATATTAATTCTTATTTAATTAATCTAATAATCACTTTAACAAATATATTAATTCTAATAGAATTAATTTATTTATTAACTTAATTACTTGACTTAATCAATTAAAATAGAATTAATATAAATTCTTTAATAGTCAATACTCCGCTGAAAACCACGTAATTATGATAAGAAACATACACTGGCATGATGTTGACGCTCGATGTACTGTCTGGTTCATGAACGACTAACTCCAATCTCTGTTCTTCATCGTGACTTTTAACACTGTGGTCGTTTTATACTCTTCACTCTCATCAATCATTCGGTACTGAAATTGTTTCTTGTCACTAGTAGAAATCTCTGTCTTTTTAAATGAATCAACTTGTTTCAATGCTACCTTGAGACCTGATCAGATATCTGAATCTTCTTCCAGTGTTAAACATCAAAACTATAGATTGACTTGTTGATTTTTCTTCTGACTGTTATCATCTTTTGAGATTCCTGTGACAGTTGATATTATTTACTTATTACAATCTAGTTTAATTGGATTAGGATCCTCGAACTACAAATAGGCTGAGTCATATGCCTTTCAATCTCCCCTATTTGTTTGTTATACAATAACAAGCAAATACCTAGAGGATTCTTCAACTAATCCCAATTAAACAAGTAAAAGAAAACAATTTAAATGCTAAGTAAATAATGTAAAAGTTCTGGTTTATATTAACATTATCCAGATTCAAACAGAAAAGATAAATACAAGATAGATGATCCTCTAGACTGATCATATAAGACAATTATCCTATCTTGTTCTATCAAAGCTCTAATGATATAACTTGTAGAGCTAATCTTCATTTACCACTTTCTTCCTCATTGATTTCTCCTTCTTCTTGTTCATCCATATCCGGTAGATTCTTGATCATTTCTGAATCAACAAGTAATTCCCTTCTGGATGACACATCTGTAGGATAAACCAGTGGTATTCCAAGTTTCTTTCTCAACTCACCTTGATACTGCTTGTACTTCTTCATGTTGGTCTGAGCATAGGATCGAATATGATTTGCAGCTTCAATCTTTTCTTGTGATGCAAAACCATGATTTCGAAGAGCATATTCAACATATACCAAATGTCTGGCAAGGTGTGTATACAATTCGTCTGTCTGAAGATTAACAGTATGAATGACTTCTCCCTTAAGAATTTTAACTTGTGGAGGGTCATTTATAACTTCAGGACCAGCTCTTTCAGCAAACTCTTGAAATTTTTCATGAAGCAGTATGCCTAGTTCAGAAGATGTTCTTATTTTTGGTCTCAACACCCAAAGCTCTGACAGAGATCTATCATAGAAGAACTGAAGCGATACTTTGTGAGATCCGAGCTTATGACATTCAACAAAGATACTTTGTGCTTCCTGTTCTGCCTTTTTAAGTCTTTCATTATGAGCTAACTGTTCGAGTGTCTTCTTGAGTCTTTCTTCTCTCATAGCCAGATTAGCTTCATTCTATTCGAGTTCTTTGTTTGCTTCAAAATTCATTTGTTGTGCTTCAACAGAATCAGGAATTATTTGCTCTTCATCATCCCAAAAACTGAGATCTGGTTCATCAAATTCTTCACCAACATCAGGAAACTGTAAGTCAGCAAACTGATCAATATCAGGTTCACCTGTATAGTAAAAACCTTCTACATCATCATCTTCCTGTTCTACTGCTTGATGAGTTGTCTTCTTCTTCCCTTCACTCCTATCTTCCATTTTCTCTTTACTTGCACTTCCTCCCCCTCTAGATTTCTCCCCCTTAGTTGAGGAATCCTCTACAGTCTTGTGACTTGTACCAGCTCCAGGGTCACTTCCATCACTACCTCCAAAGAAATTCTTCTCTTCGGCTGTAAGTGAGTGAGTTCTGCTGATGATATTGTATAAGTGTCTCAACCCCTTTGCTTGATGATCACTTTGCTTTTCAATCTGACTGAGACGATGTTCAGTGGTTAAGTGATTTTCATTTATGTTATTCTGAAGATCTTCAATCTGATTGGCCATAGATGATATAATAAGATCTTGAGCCACTGTGACATCTCCAGAGTCTTCAACTGCTTGTTGTTGAGAGAGTTTAAGTGCATTGATTTTGTTGTTGAAGATAGTTCTCATGTTATCCATATCAAACCTCAAGTTTTTGTTGTCTTCTTCAGCTTGAGCAAGACTTTCTTTCATTTGATTCAGTTGTGTGATGAGAGATAAAGTGTATATGTCATTGTGTGCTCTCACATCAATCGCTCTCTGAGTATCACTCACCTCACGTGCTAGTGTTTCACTCAGATTTGAAGTAATTCTCACATCACTCCTCTCATAATCCTGAGCTGCATCCATTGTACCTGCACTAGAGATCACCCTAGCCTCCTCTTGGAAGGTCAGTGGTGGTGCAATGGGATTTCGCAAATCCCGATCAACCTGTGAAGGTTCTTCTGCCGTAACAATGGCAGGCACTGTAACTTGCTCCATTTGCATAACAATGTTTTCAGCTTCATGTGAGAAAATATCTTCCCCCATTGTGAGTAACAGGGGTGAGCTTGAAGGAATGAATGGGTTTAAGATTGCCTTTGACATGGTTTTACTTTTCTTTTGTGATGGCAAATCTGTTTCACTCAAGATATCACTACTAGGGATAGCTCTTTTGAATGACAATTTCTTTCTACGATAGTGTTTGGAGAATTTAGGATCAGTGTTTGGTGCATTGACCTGGGACAAAGGTTGTGGATCTACAACCCCTTGGTCACTTCTCACAATCATTTGACTATCAGAAAGATATTGAGATTGTAAAGGAGTTGAGTCAAATACCTGATCATTGACATGTACATCATCTTCATTCTGAGTGGGTTGATCCACTGGAAGTTGATGTTCAAGAACATTCAAGGGTTCAGAATCAGGTTGAGGTACTGGAACTTGTTCTGCTTCAGGCTGTGGAGCTTGTTGAATTAAAAGAATCTCAGCATCTGGCTGTGGCATGACATTTGGCAAATGTATGTATGTAGACATATATGGTGTTATGACTACAGGAACATGCAACAAGACCTTAGAAGTATCCAGCCTGGTGTAGAACTTCTTGTTTGGTTTACCAGACCATTGAATTCGATCATTTGGAAATGGAGCAGGTTGATCCTTAGGCATTAGATGATTAAAAATTAGTGTCAAAAATCGAGGATAATGACACTTAACCAGTTTACCTTTTCCAAAGTTCTTTGTAGCCTTCTTCAATCGATTTAGCAGAATAGGCCATACCAAGCTGCCAAAATTGATTCTTCTATTGTGAGCAATCGAGAAACCAATTGACTGTAACATACCTGTGATGACAGTATTGTTACTCTTTGTAGAATTAGCAAACACCTTTGCTATGATCTCGAAGAAGATATTCCATTCTTGAACAAGATTGCTTTTGAGTGGTCGTTTCAGATTCAGTTGACCATGATAGTTGATATTTGTGAAAAATTGAGTCAACTCATCATTTGAAGGCAATTCAGCAAATCGTTCAGTAGGAAGCCCCAGAGCAGCATTAAAGACAGATTCATCCGCTGTATATGTCTTGTCATTAAAGTCGAATGAAAATGATCTTTCATCTAAGACAGCTGTAGTACACATTAATTTAAGTGGACCAAATTTCATTGGAACATTTGTTCGTTTAGGAATTTTATCCAGGACTTGAACCGATCCACTGGGCAATCCTCGGGATTAAAATATCCAATATAATTGTGATTCACAAGCTCAAAATTATTATAAGCACCAGCCATTGCAAATCAGGGATTAAAATTAATAAATCTACAAAATTCAACAATTTAACCCAATTAAATTACCAAATTCGAATTAATAAATAAATAAAAATTCGAAAAATCAAAATCTTTATCAAAAATTCTGAAAAATTTAGACAAAGATCTTGATTGCAATACAAACACATAGGTATTTTTAGATTTTACAAAATCATCACCATTTGTTCAGAATTTTAGATAAAAAATACGAACTTTTCAAACTCAAAACTCAAAACCTCGACCAAATCTTACATTTTAACCGTGGTTTTGAAGATTATAGACTGGGTAAACGATTAATGTCCTTAGAATCGTGTTTTGGGATGAAAATTGGGCAGCAATTCGATCGAAAGTTGTGTGTATATGTGTATGTATCGTTCGACTGTATTGGGTGACTTAACACGCCAATATAACAAAAATAAAGATATGACTGTCGAATATAACTTAGCTCTTAAATATCAAATGACTGTGATATGACTATCCGGTGATAGTCATACCGATAGTTATATTACGTTTAAAACGTAATATGACTATCCTTGGCAGTAAGTTATATCACACTTAATCTCTAATATAAATACCGAAAAACACCTAATATAACAATAAAATCACAGTTATACCGATAGTTATATTATTATAAAAACACAATATAACTATAAACTAATTAACAGTTATATTTAAACAAAAACAAAATTATATCTAATTTATTATTAAGTTATATTACACCAATTATAACTAATATAACTAACACAAGTTCGAATATAACAATCAAGTAGATTGTTATACCGATAGTTATATTCTAACAAAACAGTTAATATAACTAACTAAAAACAGAATATTAACAAACTTTTAACAGGAAAACCACATTAACTATTTACACAAGCCAAAAAATAGCAAATTAATTTCCACTAAAATTATAAAACCTAATAAAAATTATAAAAACGATCATATGTTGTCCCTTTTACGAAATCAAACATTAATAACAGAAGGACAAACATTACAAATCAAATAAAAATAAAATCAAATCAAATAATCATACTACATATTTACATAATTATTTCTGATGAGTTAATAAATCTATAAATTTTCTAATAAAACAATTTCCATATAGAAAATAATTCAAAAAGAAACTATGATTTATTTAAACAAAAATAATAATTAAACTAAATTTAAAACAATAACATTTTCAAGAAAAATAGATTTCTCATAAATTACAGTTAGTAAAATTCGAGAAAAATATTTTTAAAGAAAATGAGTTAATCTAAAAATACAATAAATAATTAAAAATATGTACAGAAGATAATAACAATGATTTAAGATGAAACAAGCAAGAGTATAAGTTGATAAAATAATTATACAAGTGATTTAATAACAAATATTAACACATCAATCACTTGTAAATTATTAAAGATCAAACCTCAGATATTAACCAGTTTAATTACTAGGACTATTTAACATACCCAATTCACCAACAATTCTGGTAAATGTGGATTCGTCAAGAGACTTAGTAAAAATATTTGCTGTTTGTTCTTCCGTGGGTACAAAAAATAACTCCACGGTACCATTCATGACATGCTCTCGAATAAAATGATACCTGATGTCAATATGCTTTGTCCTTGTGTGCTGCACAGGATTGTTAAAGATTGCTATGGCACTTGTATTATCACATAAAATTGGAATTTTATCAAGCACAAAGCCATAGTCTCTCAGTTGATTCCTGATTCACAAAATCTGTGCGCAACAGCTTCCAGCAGCTATATATTCAGCTTCAGCCGTTGAGTTGGAAACTGTCTGTTGTTTCTTGCTGTACCAGGAAACTAGTCTACCACCTAGGAATTGACAACTCCCAGATGTGCTTTTTCTATCCACAACACTTCCTGCATAGTCAGAATCTGTATATCCAACAAGATTAAAACCAGAATCTTTAGGGTACCAGATGCCTAGGTTAGGCGTACCCTTAAGATATCTCAGAATTCGTTTAACAGCAATGAGATGAACATCTCTAGGATCCGATTGGAACCTTGCACACAAACACGTAGCATGCATAATATCAGGTCTACTCGCAGTAAGATAAAGTAATGAGCCTATCATACCTCTGTAGCTTGTGATGTCTACCTTGGCAGAATTTTCACATGCTCCAAATTTGATAGCTGTGGATGATGGTGTCTTTGCTGAAGAAGAGTCCTCCATTTGATACTTCTTGAGAAGCTCTTTGACATACTTGGATTGACAGATAAATATTCCATCTGTCCTTTGACTTATTTGCAATCCAAGAAAGAACTTCAACTCACCCATCATGCTCATTTCAAATCTACCCTGCATTAACTTTGCAAATTTCTTGCACAAAAGATCATTAGTAGACCCGAATATTATATCGTCCACATAGACTTGGACTATAATTGTATCATTATTATGTTTCTTTGTAAAGAGAGTTTTGTCTATGACACCTCTAACAAAATCATTTTCAAGTAAAAATTCAGAGAGAGTGTCATACCATTTCCTTGGTGCTTGCTTAAGACCATAGACCGCCTTGAAAAGGAAGTAGACATAGTCAATTAAATCTGGATCTTCAAAGCGAGGGGGCTGTTCTACATAAACCTCTTCATCTAGCTTGCCATTTAAGAAAGCACTCTTGACATCCATTTGATAAACTTTAAAGTTTGAAAATGCTGCGAATGCCAAGAATATTCTTATGGCCTCAAGTCTAGCCACTGGAGCATAGGTCTCGTCATAGTCAATGCCTTCAGATTGGGAGTAACCCTTTGCTACCAGTCTTGCTTTATTTCTCGTCACTGTGCCATCTTCATCAAGTTTGTTTCTGAATACCCACCTTGTGCCAACTACTGGTCTGTCTGTAGGTCTGGGTACCAGCTTCCAAACTTCTTGTTGTTTAAATTGATTGAGTTCATCTTGCATAGCAATCACCCAATCAGGATCAGAAAGAGCTTCTTCAGTTTTCTTAGGTTCCATTTCAGATAGAAACCCTGAGTAATTGCATTGATTCTGAAAAGCTCTTCTAGTCTTTACACCAACAACTGGATCACCAATGAGTAACTCAAAAGGATGAGCTCTATTCCAAACAGTTTGTCTGGGAAGATTAGATCTTGATGATTCTCCTTGACCTTCATTGGGATGTTGTGTGTGATCAGTTGACCCTTCATTTTCTCCCCCTGAGTTGTTGCTAGGTTGACTAGATGATGATTGATTATTAGAGTCAGGGAAATTTTGGCTACTATCATTGATTTCATCACCATTACCCTGATCATCATTGTTGTCATTAGCATCAGCAAAAATCTCAGGTGCATTGTCATCATCTGAATCTGTATCTGTCATGTCATCGAAAGATAGCTTCTCAGATGGATTCTCAGTTTGGATACTAGGGAGTTTAGTGTCATCGAATGTTACATTGACACTTTCCATCATCTTCTGTTCATCAATCACATACACCCTGTATGCTCTCATTGAATAACCAATAAAAATTGCTTCAAATGCTTTGGTATCGAATTTACCACCTTGATCATCACCTTCTTTAAGCACAAAGCACTTTGCCCCAAATACATGAAAGTATTTGAGTGAAGGTTTCTTATCAGCCATAATTTCATAGGGTGTCTTCATTTGATCTTTATTGATTAGAGTTCGATTCTGGGTATAGCACGCCGTATTGATGGCTTCAGCCCAAAAGTACAATGGAAGCCTTGATTCACTTAGCATAGTACGTGCAGCTTCAATCAAGGTTCTATTCTTTCTTTCCACTACCCCATTTTGCTGAGGAGTTCTTGGAGCTGAATATTGTCTGGTTATACCCTTCTCAATGCAAAAGTCATTTAGAACTGCATTCTTGAATTCAGTTCCATTGTCTGATCTTACAGCTCTCACTGGATACGTAGAATCTCGCTCAATTAATTTAATGTGATCAATCACCAATTGTGGAGTCTCATCTTTAGAATTCAAAAACAGAACCCATGTGTATTTTGAAAAATCATCAACAATCACTAGAGCATATCTCTTCCTTGACATAGACATCACATTAACTGGACCAAACAGATCCATATGAAGTAATTGTAATGGTTCAGTTATTGAATATGTATCAGTGCTCCTGTGACTTGCTCTTTTTAGCTTGCCCTTTTGACATGCATCACACAGTCCTTCTTGAGTGAATTCCATTGAAGGCAAACCTCTCACCAATTCTCTTTTGACCAGAGAATTAATTGTCTTAAAATTAAGATGAGAAAGTTTCTTGTGCCATAGCCAACTCTCATCATTAGATGCTTTAGTGTAGAAGCAAGTGACTTCTTCAGTGCTTCCTGAGTTCATATTGGCTACGTACAGATTGCCTTTTCTAACTCCTGTCAGTTGTGGCTTTTCATGTCTTTTGTGTGAAATTAGACAATTCTTCTTGTTGAAATGAACTTCATAACCTTTATCACAGAATTGACTGACACTGAGCAAATTGTGCTCAAGTCCTTTCACAAAAGAAACTTCATCAATGATAACATTTCCAGCTTCAAGTCTGCCATATCCATCAGTTCTACCTTTGCTGTTATCTCCAAAGGTAACTACTGGGCCAGCCTTCTCCACCACATTTGTCAGCAGGGTTCTATCTCCAGTCATATGCCTTGAACATCCACTGTCCAAGATCCAGGTTACTCGATCAACCTGTTCAATACCCTGCAATGACAAATGAGTTAAACCTTCTTCGGGACCCAAATTTGATTGGGTCCTGCGTATTTAAAGTATTGACCTTTATCAGGTAAAATAACATTTTTAAGTTTAACCTCTTTAGTCAATAAACATTTAACCTTATAAACAGATTTGAAAATCTTTTGTTTAATCTTGGGTATCCATGTTTCTCTCGCAGCGGTAACACTTGTGTCATTGACTGGACATTTGACCTGGTAGACATTCTTGGTAATCTTTTGTTTAGTCTTAGGTGCAAATGTCTCTCTCCTAACTTGAGGAGGAAAAGCAGTCTTAGATCGAACATTATTGTTTCTGTTCATGTGCTGTCGAGGAGCATTCTATTTAACACATGCATAATTACCATTAGAATAAGCACGCATATTGTTAAAAGCACAAGACATACAATTGATAATACCACATGCTTTATGATTAGAATCAATAGTAGACATGGTATTTTTCTGTTTTAACTTATTACTACCTAATCCAGTCTTAGAAGAACTAGCTGATTCAACAACTTTGACTGGTACTTTAGGTACATATTTCTTGGATGAAACATTTGATGTGTTAGTGTCCTCAACTGATTTAGCCTTAACAAAGACTGTGACATTTTTCTTGGATGACACATTCTTTGTATTATAGTTCTTAACAGTTTTATCCTTAACACATTTATTCTTAACAAGAACTGTGCCATTTGCACTATCCTCATTTCTCATTTCTTCTTGTATAACCATAGAACGAATATCTGGTGGACCAGCATCAGATTTTGTAAACATTGGTTTTTCAACATTCTTGAGAATATGTGGTATACCTCTTTCTTTAGCTGGGATAGAATTAGGAGAATGATTACTCAAAGAACCAACAGCTTGACTGTAATCAAATCCTATTCCTACAGTTCGTTCTACTGCTTGTTTGTTGAAGAAATCTTTAGAAACCTTAACAGTATTATAACAAGCTCTAACCTGTGTTTCAAGTTCTCTAATCTTGGTTTCTTGTTCAGCAATCCTATCAACTTGTTTTACCATGTATTCTCCTAGACCCTTTTCTCTGTAGTTAAGTCGAGCTATTTCTTCTATATTCTTATCTTGATTAACCTGCACCTTTTTTAAATCTAACATTTGATTTTCAAGGTTAGTATTAACAAGACTTATTCTCTCGTACCATCTTTGTGCATTATTCAAGGAACTACGTAAACTATCAATTAACTGAGCATCAGTAAGAATTACCGGAGTGGTATAATAAGTTGAAGATTCAGCATTTGCCACCAACGCAAATTTTCCATATTTTTCATCTTCGCTATCTGTATCATCCCAGCTTTTACTAGCAGCTACATAAGCTCTTCCACTTTTCTTCTTTTCAGAAGCATAATCTTTCTTCTGTGCTTGCTTGGGTTTCTGACACTCAGTAGCAAAATGTCCCAACTCATTACAATTGAAACAACAGATTTTGCTTCTGTCAACAGTTCCAATTTTGTAACCTCCCCTGTTACTAGAGGATGAAAAACCTCCTCTCTGAAATCTGTTATTTGACTTAAACCTGAATTTTGGATTTCTTCTGAATCTGAAGTTACTAAATTGTCTCACCATCATTGCCATAGATTCATCTTCCAATTGATCCAGCTCTTCCAGTGAATAAAATTCTCCACCATTCTGAGTAGCTGGTGTTTGGCCAAGTTCTACTTCAGTTTGTTCCTTGTTGAAACTGTTAGGTTGAACAACTTTAGTTTCCACTTCCTTAGGAACCTCAACCACTAGAGCTGTAGAAGAATTTGCCATTCTGCCTTTGCCATAGAATTCCTTTTGCTGTACTTGTTCTAATTCATATGTTTTCAGAACACCAAACAGCCTTTCAAGAGCAACCTGAGTTAGATCTCTAGATTCTCTGATGGCAGTGATTCTATGCTCCAAGTGAGTAGGCATAGTTAGTAAAAACTTCATGTTGATCTCCTTCTGAGTATATTGCTTGCCATGAACTTGCAAGTTGTTGATTATCTTGTTATACCTTTCGAACACTTCCTGAATGCCTTCATTAGGGCCAGCTCTAAAGTGTTCATATTCAGAAGTTAGAATTTGTAGTCTATTTTCCTTGACTTCATCAGTCCCTTCATTAATGACCTCAATAGTTTCCTAGATGTGCTTAGCAGTTTTACAATTCCTCACATGGCTATACATTACAGCATCTAGGGAATCCAATAGAATGAGTCTCAAATTTTTATCCAATCCAGCTTCCTCCTTATCTTCAGAGGTATAGTTCTTAGGGTCCTTTGGATAGGATTTGGCAGGGACTGTTACAGTTCCATTTACAACTGTTTCAGTATCATGTTGCATGGGAGTTACTGGTCCATTTTCCAAAACCCACAAAAATCTTGGGTTTGCTACATCAAGAAATAACTCCATTTTGTTTTTCCACATATCATAGTTATCTTTATTAAAGATAGGAATTTTAACATTGCCTTTGGCTGACATGATGAATTTTTAAGAGAGTTAAAAATTCGAGCTTAATTTTTGATTGAGTAAAAATAGGATCTTGATTTGTGTATCAATCAAGGAGCTCTGATACCAATTGTTAGGTCCGATAAGATTGTAGAAGGGGGTGGTTGAATACAATCTATACCATTTTCTCAAAATTTATTCGTTAAATAATTTTCCCTTAAACGAATATTTTGTGCGGAATAATATAACACAAATTTCAAGTTGAATATAACAATATATTAACTTGATGGGTGTTACAAAATCAGTCCAAATGATTATCAAGTAATTAATAACTAATTAGAAAATTCAACATGAACTTTGCTAATTTAGTTAATAAAATCAAGATATCAATTTGTGAACTAGGAAACTTAATTCGCTAGTAGTACAAGAATTACAAGTAAACAAGTTCCAATGGATAGGATATTACAACTGAGATGAACTTGAATTTACAGAATTAAATTTGGAGGTGTTCTTGAGCTTGAGAGAGAGAGAAAATAGCTGCTGTGTGTATTTTTCTTGTTTAGCTCGACTGACTCTTTTCCTTCTGCATTCTTCTGCCTTATATACACAGCCATAGTCATATTACTTGATTTAAACTGATATGACAATCATTTTACATTAATATGACAATCGGTATGACTATCAAATCAATGTAATATGACTGTCCAGCTTAAATATGACTTTCGGTATAACTTATCAAGTCAATATAACATTCGGTATAACTTACCAAGTTAATATAACATTCGGTATAACTTACCATTTGAATGAAATATGACTATCTCCTTTGAACTGTATATGACTATCTCCTTTGAACTGAATATGACTATCTCCTTTGAACTGTATATGACTATCTCCTTTGAACTGAATATGACTATCTCCTTTATAAACTGAATATGACTATCGGTATAACTATCAGTTTGATAGTTATATCATCATATTTTTCAGTTTATAATTAATTAAATGACTTATTAAAAATCATTTAACTAATTAATCCTTTTTCATATTAATTCTTATTTAATTAATCTAATAATCACTTTAACAAATATATTAATTCTGATAGAATTAATTTATTTATTAACTTAATTACTTGACTTAATCAATTAAAATAGAATAAATATAAATTCTTTAATAGTCAATACTCCGCTGAAAACCACGTAATTATGATAAGAAACATACACTGGCATGATGTTGACGCTCGATGTACTGTCTGGTTCATGAACGACTAACTCCAATCTCTGTTCTTCATCGTGACTTTTAACACTGTGGTCATTTTATACTCTTCACTCTCATCAATCATTCGGTACTGAAATTGTTTCTTGTCACTAGTAGAAATCTCTGTCTTTTTAAATGAATCAACTTGTTTCAATGCTACCTTGAGGCCTGATCAGATATCTGAATCTTTTTCCAGTGTAAAACATCAAAACTATAGATTGACTTGTTGATTTTTCTTCTGACTGTTATCATCTTTTGAGATTCCTGTGACAGTTGATATTATTTACTTATTACAATCTAGTTTAATTGGATTAGGATCCTCGAACTACAAATAGGCTGAGTCATATGCCTTTCAAACCTAACTGTATTTATAAAATATACAGCTGCTATACAATCGATAATTGATACTCCTATAAATTAGCTATACAATTGATATCAATTACGATTGCTACTCGTCTCCTTAGTCAACTCAATCTCTTTGACAGCTATCCAATCTTCAAAGATATCGCTTCCATAATAAATCTTCAATCACTGTTGACTAGTAGACGCTGCCTCCAGACAGAGTTTGACAAACTCTGTCGAGCTTCCATCTGTCAGAGTTTACACTAAACTCTGACCGCTTCCAGCTAAACTCTGATAATTCACTGTAACACTTAAACATTGATTAAAACACATCAATTATATTTAACAATCTCCCCCAACTTGTTCATTAGCAAAAATGCACAAGTTAATAAGAGTAATTGATGATGTCAAAACAAATAGACAAATACAGTGTTTATACAAATTCAGAGTTTAAGCTTCTACTTAACAAAATCTACAGAAAATAAGAAAATCCTTACAGACTTTAATCTCTAATCTCTTCAAGATCTGGTGTAGCTCTGAGATAATCTATGAGCAATCTTCTTTCTGCATTTTCAAGCTCAATCTCCATAGCTTCTTTAATCTCTCTGAGCTGAGGATCACTCTCATCCGTCTGATAGATAGCAGATCTAAGATCATAGATTTTGTTTCTTCTCATCTCATTTCCCAGTCTGATAAATTTGACTTCTTCTGACTGTGAATTGAAGTCAAGTACTGTGATTCCCAAATCAGTCTTTAATTTCGCAGTACCCTTCTTCATTTCAATAAGATTTCCATTCCAATCCATGTACTTAGGAACATATCTGCTATTATACTTCACTCCTCTGATTGCCAAATTCTGGAGCATTTTCTTTCTAAGCACATTTGCAACTGATTGAGACCTTTGACTATTCACCTTGAAAAGATATAAAACATATTCTAATTCTTCCCAATATTTCAAGCCAATATCATTCTCACCAATTCTAAATACTGTCCCATCAGCCATGAAGTACAAGAGAAAGTCCTTCTTTAAACTCTTCTGATAAACTAACTATACTGATTCCAGTCTGTCCAAACTTTCTTTAGTGACACCACGACCTGGAACAGCCAGTGAAGAAGGATCTCTAGGACCAGTATATTGCCTTTTGTCCTTATGTGAACCTAGTCCACCCTTATTGTTTCCAACCTTACCAGACAAGGCTCTTCCATCTGAGAAATCCATAGAAACTCCAGATAAGAGATTTGGATCATGAAGTGTTCCTTTCCCAAAAACTGATTGCAACTGAGAAGATAAAGGTCTAGACACAACTTGTGTAGCAACGGAGGTTGTGTTTTCTTTCTCTGTACAACTTGTGTAGAAACAGAGGTTGTAACTTTCTTCTGTGAACTTTCTCCTTCAACGCCTTTCAGCTTCAGTTGAGCTTCTGCTGCCATTGTTTCCTTTGATAACTGAGATTTTTGACTAACATCAGCACTTTCCTTGATCACAATGCCTTTACGAACAGGCCTATGAGCTTTTCCTTTCTTTAACTTACCAGACTTTAAAGCCTTGAGATGTTCTTCTTGTAAACTCTTTTCTTCAGCTTTAATGTCCTCAATTGTAACTCCTTCCTCATTCTCTTCAATAAACAACTTAGCAGCCAATTCTTCATCAGTCTGTGGATTAGAAAATAACAGCAAACTCTTGGTCTTTGAAGTACCTTGAGTATCAGTGTTTATCCCAACAAACTGTGATTTAGAGGACTTGCTAGTTTTCAGAGTTTGAAATTCTTCAGATTTGCCCTTTCCTTTACTACTTGCTCCTCCATCTCCAGCATTATCCTTTCTAATCAGAATTTGATATTGCTTGCTTTTGTCTTTAGCAACTCTCTCCCCCTTTTTAACATCATCAGGCATAAGAATAGATGTGATGTAACAACCCCAAATCCGGGGTCAGGGATTTGGTCGTCACGCGGAAATTCTCATTAACAATTCACCTGTTTAACAACATTAATCCATCTGTAATCATTGAATAACTGAAATACATCATTGAGACCCCAACTACCAAGAATCTTATAGGTTATAGGGATAGAAACAAGAACTAAAGTCTTTACATTACTCACTTCATTACATCCATTGAATCAAATTACATCGTGTCTTACAAATCTTATCCCGCTAGTATAGCTTCGTTGAGAAGTATACCCGCAACTAGTTTTACTCTATACAATGTGATATATATTACACATTAATAACCTACATGTAACTTACTCCAGCTATAGATGTTCTGGATCCTGTCTTCTTCACAAGGGTAGTCTGCCTGCTTCTTCCGAGCTATGCAGATAATCCTCATTCGTTTACCTCTTTCTGAAAGGCTAGTATATAAAACAAACAAGTATGAGCGAAAGAATTGCTCAGAAAGTGGTTAATAGAGTTCACAAAATATCCCATCATATACTTGGGGTTTTCGAAATACCACAGATACTTACTATCAACCATGAAATATCTGTACCCAAAAATCTCAATAGGGAAAGTATAATGATTAAAATAATCATTAAATGAACAAGATAAGTTCATAATCACATTAATAACCTTTCCGTTAAAATATCTGCTCTTAAAAGAAGATAAACAAAAAATCAATATATGTATATCATCTTTCATAATATATCTGTAATCTTTATCAAGTGTGAGATGAACAAGTTTTCAATATGATTTGAATGATAAGGAAAATCAATATCATCTTTTGAAATCAACCTCTACTTTGAAATGAACAGGTTCCAGTATATTATAAAAGGATGAGGTTCAAAGTAGACCAATATAACCTTTTCGACTCTGCCAACACTTACCAGTCACCCAGCCCGTAGCTTTCCGATGGGGTGTTGTCGATAATGTTGTAGAAAATATCCAAATTGGATGATGAACTAATACTGGAGTATCTCGCGCCAGATGTCACAACCTTACGATGATCAGTCATAAGTTGTGCATCTCCAAATTTTGTTTCTCTACATGTAGATGGAAGAACTGACGGATTTACTTGTCTACCGCCCTCTTGATCTCCCGCCAACGGTTGGGCATAGTCAGGACCGGCGCAACTCGGACCCCTTTTTAATAATGATGGACCGTCCCACGGCCTCTTACACGATTATCAGTGATGGACTGATTCACAGCCTCATACACACATACTCCTAGTCCGAGTAAAATCCATGACTCTGAAACGTAAAGTTCGTCCTCCTTTTCCCCGAGTAATAACTCGTTGATACAACTCCACAAAGTAGTTGTATCTAATTGGAAAGGAAAATTTACCAATATTTCTCGAGCAGTAGCTCGTTAATGGATTAACACTTGTTACAGCAATCCTACTCCTCGAGTGTTGAGGAAGTAGCCAGAGTCCCATGACTCATGATAACTGGGCTCAAAAAAAGCTCTCGACAATTTTCGTGACTCAAAAGTCAGGTAAAATAGAATTTCTCAAATAGGGTTTCCCAGTTTTGAAGGAAAGCGACGCCATTGCAGGCTAGGAGTTGATTTACGATCATCAGGGAAACCTTATAATACTTTTGGAAAATCGTTGTTAAGCAACATAGATTAGGTGCTCAATGTTATTTAGGGAAAACCCAGAAGATCGAAAGTATTCAAGAGCCTTTTACTATATCTCAGAGATATACTTCATGATTATTGAAGTCAAATATGCTTTTAAGTAATCTGAGTTATTCACAATATTCTTGAAAGTATTAATTAAATATTCCAATAATATTTATTAACTCATATCTGCATAAACAATATTTTTAAATAAAATTATCACAACTAAATCTTGAAATGAATATTCAAAAATAATATTCAGTAATTTGATAATTATTAACGATTATTGGAAACCTTTAAATGAATATCCGAAATAATATTCATTACCTTTAAATTAATATTCGAAATAATAGTCATCAATTAAATAGCCCTTAATAATAATGATAAAGTATTTAAATGAATATCCAAAATAATATTCATTAACTTTAAATGAATATTCGAAATAATGTTCGTCAAATAAACAACCCTTATTAATAATAAGGAAAACTTTAAATGAATATTTAGAATAATATTCATTAAGTAAATAGTCATCTAAAGATAACTAGAAACATTTAAATGAAAATCCGAATTAAGATTCATTTAAATAGATAACTCACGTATGATTATGAAATCATACTTTAAATAAATATCTGAAACGACATTTTCCATGTAATTATAATCCTCGAACATTATTTATTAAATAAATAATACTCAGAAAATAATTGTAATACGTATACGATATACCGCCTCGCGGTTCGTAACAAATTAGTCGAAACATATGCCCTATACTAAGGGCTATCATAAACCCGGCTTATAGCTACTAGATCACCTCTAGTCTATAAGTCGTCTAATTAAAAATCACACTTCAAGTATGACAATATATTAAGTCAAAACAACTATGCATATACCTTGCATCGTATATCGTTAAATATTCAATAATACTCTTAATGAAATAATATTTGATTAATATTCCTCAAGTGAGATAATACTCAAATATCAATCCTCGAATCTTTACCAAGTAATAAATACTTTTTGAAATTATAATAATGATACTAAATAACATTCCTCAGAATACATAGCACTTTGCCGCTGGAATCCCTCCGGGTTTCCACGACTATCCATATATATCAAAATACCGACTCCCGGTTTAGAGTCGAACACAATAAGTATGCTCTTATACTTAGAGCTACAAGATACACTGGTTCATAATAACTCATCTCAACTTATATGTGAATCAGAAGGCCAACTATATATATATGTGGCAATATAAGCAGTAACTGCAAAACTGTATAACACAACACATGGCAAAACAGGATTATAGAACCAATACTACAAAGTATGGTTTAGAACACTTGCTTGGTACTCGAGATACGATAGGGCTCGCGACGATGTCGGTCCATCTAGACAAGGTCAAAGAAAACGCATAATTAATCCGCTTGTAACTCAATGCTTAAACACGCAAGCGAAACACAACCAAGGCATTACTGGCTCGTTATAGGCTCATACTATGTCCATGTTGGTCGTCAAATACTTACATTATAAGTTTGGTTCAAAATCCATTCGCAATTCCAAGTTATACTTAACCATTTAGAATGTTGGTTTCTAAGTCTCGTTTTCAGTGGTTTTCACTTACGCGACCTCGACTTAAACTTTTCTATAAAATCAACCGTTTACTCTTTCGAGGTGATTCCTTCACACACATACACCTTATGATATCTAGTATTTAATAAACTCAATTTGCCACCAAAACTGTTTCATTAAGTGTTCAATTGAAGTCATGAACTTAGCACTTACGCGATCGAACCACTTTTACGAATTTGGCCATTTCTACTAAACCGTAAATCAGAATGCTACGATTCTTTCGCCAAAATGATCTATGAGTCAAGAACTACAAGTTCATGGCAGTGGTGATTTAAGGTCAGAAGTTCAAGGTCTCGGGTAGGGACTGTCTTAAAGTTCTAACAAAAATTCGTCATTACGACGGCTATAAATCGAATAATCCAAAATTCCAAATACTCCAAATATCATACCATCCACTGCAAACAACCCAAACATGTTATTTATCATTAAACTAAGGTCAAGAACTGCCTTAATATCCATGGAACCACTTTTAACAATTATCAAAGCCCACTCATAACACTAATGCTCTAAACATGCATCAAATCTTTATAACTCATCTAATTCATCAAAACTCAAACTAAGAGCTAGGGTTTCAAAAGAGGATTACCTTCCTTGATGTTTGTATGACCTTTACAAGCCTTGATTAGCCCTCAACTAGCCTTAGACATGCTTAGATCATCAAGAGAAATCAAGAAAATCAAGTTAGTAATTCGGAGAGCTTAAAACCGAACTGAAAGATCATGAAAAACGAGGCCCTTACCGATCTTTTCTGAATGAGGCTTCTAAAGGAAAGTTGTAGAGCATCTTAACAGCTTTCTAACCATATAAAGACCACAAAATTTCATTGAGTAATGAAGGCTCTAGGCCCGTTTTACTGAGAGGAGGTGCTGCTGGGCAGTTTGAGAAAAATGGAGAGAATGGAGTTTGCTTGCTTTTCTCTTGGACAATAATGCATAAAGTGATTGCCTTGGATAATATCTAGATATTATAGATGTGTATGGCTGTGTACTCACCTTGGGACTTGTGCAAAGAGTCTTGGGGAAGCCTTGCTAGTTGTTTTATTTCTTGAAATGATTTAAGTGTTTTAATCACTTAAATTCCTAATTGCTCTTGATTCAATCTTTGATTAAATCATCCAATCTACTTGATATAATCCTCTTGATGATCATGTAGGATATTTAATCTCTTAATGAACTAAATCCAAATTCCATAATTCGTTCGCTTTATCTTTTAATCTCGTTGAAAAGTCTCAGCGATTTCTAGAACGTTCGTTTCACTGTCTCAGTGGTTTACGTTCTAAATCCTCAAATCCAATATAATAAAATTCTAACATATTAAATCCTTGCTTCCTCAAATTTAATATCTCATTTCTTGAATATAATAATATATAATTCACTGCTCGGTCAAATATTACACTGAAATACAAATTGGAATTTCTGAATTCTGATCGTCTTTGCATACAATTATTTGCTCTGTAGATCACTAATATGACTTCAGAATATCCATCCTATGTCTCGTACATAGATGACATGAAAAATTTTCTTAATCCTCAAAATCACTATTCATCCACCAAAATCACTATTCACGCATGACAAAAACTATTCATGCATATACTTATTCTTAATAAGAAAAGTTTTAATTCTACCGAAAATCTGGGTTCTTACAGTCTCCCCTCCTTAAAAGGATTCCGTCCCGGAATCAGTTTAGGAATAGTTGGGTTACTTTTCCTTTGTTACACTCTTTCAACTTCCAGGTGGATTCTTCCACATCTTGATATTCTCACAATTCCTTATTAGTTTGAAAACCTTGCTCCTTAACACTTGAACATTTGTATCCATGATTTCCACAAGAATACCTTTAGTATCACACATCTCCAATCTCATATTCTCTATCCTGTTTGAGCAGAAATATACCTATATGAACTGGCTTGTCATTCTTCAACATGTCATTTAGCTTAACAATAGCAGTACTAACTCTATCCATCTTCGGCTTTCACTAGCCATTTGCTGGTAAAATCTTTTGTCTCTTTGGTTTGTTGAATTAACTCGGTTTCCAATATCTTTATCTTGCCAGCCTCCTTCCAACACAAGGAAGAGCGATAACTCTTTTCATAACGGCCTCGCAAGGTAGTATCCCTATTCATTATGGTACCGTCTAAGTGCATCTAATATCTCGGACTATGGGTCTTGTGCAAAATCTCATCCTTGAATTCCCGAATCTTCGAAATCCATCTCTTTTCTCCTTTTGACTAAGGCATTGGCCACCACATTGGCCTCCCCTGAATGGTAGTGCATCTTATAGTCGTATCTTGATCTCTATCATGACATAAAGTCTTAATACTCCGACCTTTAAATATATCTTCTCTGTAAAATTTTCCAGAAAATAATTCTAATAATACTCCTTGAAACAATTGTAAGAAAATATTGGTTATAATATATATTTCTTGTTCGTACGTAAACGGGCACATACTTTACCCTCGTTCTTGAAAATTTTCCTTGCTCTTTCCTTCTGTATAGTATATACTTGAGGCTTTTATGGTCCATATAATGTTTCCAAATCTCTTAGAGCGAAAACCATCGCTGCTAATTCCAATTTATGGGTGGGTATCTAGTCTCTTACTCTTTTAACTGTCTGAATGCATACACACTTACTCTACGGTGCTGTATCAGCACACAATCTAAACCTTTATGAGATGCATCATTATATATCACAAAGTCTTCCTTATCATCTGGTAGGGCCAACACTGGGCTGACACCAACCTCTTTTTCAATTCTTGCAAACTCTCCTCACACTTAGGAGTCCATTCCAACTTCTCAGTCTTTCTCGTAAATTGTGTCAACGGTGCTGTTATCTGAGCAAGGTCCTGCACGAATTTCCTATAATAGCCTGTCAGGTCCATAAAACTTCTCACCTCAGTGGGTGTAGTTTGTCTCTCCCAATTGAAACAACTTCTATTTTAGCGGGATCCATTAATACTCCCTTGATAATAACCACACGTCTTAGAAATTGGGCTTCATTAAACCAGAATTCACACTTTGAGAAATTGGCATGCAACTGCTCTTCTCATAATAACTCTAAAACAATTCTTAAATGTTCGTCCTCTGGATATATCAGGATGTCATCAATAAATACAATAACGAGATTATATAAATATTTCTTGAACACTTGATTCACTAAATCCATAAAAACTACGGGTGCATTAATCACCCAAATGACATTGCTAAAATCTCATAGTGTCTATACCTATTGCGAACGCAGTATTGGGTATATCCTCGGGTTTAATCTTTAACTGGTGGCATCCAGTTCTCAATTCAATCTCGGAAAATACATATAACCTCTTAGCTGGTTTAGAAAATCATTTCTCCTCGGTAGTAGGTCTTTACTCTTACCGATAAACTTGTTCCATGGTCTAGCGGTCAGGACATCAGACTCTGAATCTGGTAACCCGAGTTCAATTCTCGTTAGTCGATATACACTTTTATTATTCCATTTTTATCTCACAACCAACACTGAGGCTCCCCGCAGTGATGCACTGGGTCTTATCATAGTATTGCCCAGCATTCTTGTCACTGATTCGCTACTCTTTCATTTCTACTGGGGTTAATCCATAACAGTTTCTATTTCTCGGTTCGATGGTAATCTGGGTAGATTCATTGGGATACGTTATCGAACCTGTTGATCACTGGGGTCCTTTAAACCCTTCATCCTCAATACTTATTTTGCAAAACCAGAGCTAGTGTCCATTCGTACATAACCTTTCCATAATCTTAATTCAACTATGGTGTTTCTATCGAGCACCGATGTCGTTGAAGTTTCACATTACATTGTCATTTCTTACAAAATGTGGTTCGACCAACTTTTCATTTGCATGACCTCCTTGAGAAGGAGTAAACTGATTCCCTCGATATGTCACCGATATACTAATCACTTTGGGACTCTCTCTTATCCTCGGCGATTCCATTGAGAATCTAATCTATATTAACGAATTTCGCTTATCTGACTTGGTTGGCCTCCCCTTGGAATTCATTAGAGATAGCAAGAATCATGGAGCTTTGAAAAGATAGCTGCCATATCAAGACAAATATCACACAATGGTGATCCTAGGATTATGAGCTTTGAAAGAAATCTTATTTGAGATAAGGGAATTTACCAAGAGATCAATATGATCAAAAGAACTAACGTTGCGTGCCTTAGTTAAGGCATTACTAAAGGTAATTAGCCTTCTTGTATTTCACAACACACAAGTGATGGCGTCCCATCAGACTTCTATCACATAGACAGATAGTCCTTGTGGCCCCTATAAGAATAGGGTTGTTCGTCTCAGTGGAAGAAGAGAAATAGGAATCAACTTGAACTTAATTTAATAAATTATCGTCTTTCGACAAATAATTCATAAAGGGACACCTTGAAGAAAATTCTAAGGTGTGATTCCAAAAGTAAAGAATATCCAGAAAGATACTGGTATATATCACAAGCAAGTAGTGTTGTATCACCACAAGATTATTCATTATTGAAGGAAAGTGAAAGTTTAAATAACATCAATAGACAGGCTTCAGAATTACGTGAAAGTAGGTATCATGACAGCCTCTGTCACAATTAAAACCCAGCACGGGTAAACACAAGTATGGCAATATAGCTTATAAGAGAAATTATATCCTTCCTAAGAAATTCTCTCTTGGAGGATATCATATAATTCATAAATTGGGGAGGTAATCAAACCGATTTACAAATGGGGAAGTTACTGCCAACATCTCTACGGATGCCTTATATGTCGGCTCATCTGGCGGATAATCGTTTGATTCTAAAGTTTTCTTCTACATGCACACCTTAGAGTGCTCGATAACTTACGCCATTATTGACTCGTACTAGTCACCACAATCTCAACCATCAGCATTTATAATCGTAGAGAGTTATACCCAATTTGGCGCAATCATCTCAAGCAACGTTCCATTCCACACAAAGACTTCGATATAGGTGTCGCCCACAGTAATGGTGAATTCTATCCTTCGAATAGGCGGTATTCCGGAAGATCGTTAGAAAATACATGCTTAAATCCGGTATCTATTTCCATCATCTTTATATCCTATATTCCTTTTTCCTATATCAATCCCGTGTGCCACATAAGCTTAATACTTTTGGCATGATAACCTTTTCATTTAAGTCAATCCCGGAGCTGCTTAGTCCGTCTTGGTCCTTAATTATATTTCATCTTTACCGTCCAATCTCAACTTCATCATTTTATCTCTACAATCCATTTTAACAATTTGGGTCTGTCCACCAACCCATATGGTGGTTACCTTAACCAATCGACCAGGTTTGCTCTAGTTTTCACTCTTTTTGGCGATATTCTCTGATAATCAGAAAGACAAGGTTTGCCAAAATTTTGTCGAATCTCTTCCCAATATCAGGGAAATTTGGTCAGTCTATTTATCCACAGTTAATACTAGGAAATCAATTTCGAAACCTGAAGAACAATTCTACGAACATCCAAATAGGTAGAATCTTAAGCAGTCATAATAACGGAATAATCGACATAAAGTTAGAGGTTTAACCACTAGAAAGGAACCAAATATACACCTCCCATAGAAGGGAAAACCAAAGTTTCACACGGAACATGCCACATTTTCCTGCTACATATACGTCCGAGTAGTCTATATTATCAACAGTTAGTTTACTTAACCCCCTCACTTAAAGGGAACATTTACTTTATAACTAGTCATTCATCAAAACCGGCAGTACCCGGATATGACTCTGGCTTCTCAGTTCTATCCTCGTAGTTTCCTCCTCGGCCATCAGCCGGGTCCTCTACTCATTTGTCCTTGTATTTATTCCAATCAAATCAACAGCCAAGTTCCTAACGATCCAGTCGTGGGCAACAGTTGATACCACCTCTATCTCATCTATTCTTAAAACTCTACTCCTTTCACTTCATCATATCTCCTGATGAATCATAATCGACTCCAAATTCTTGTCTTGTCACTTAATCACTCTTTAAGGACTCTTCCGGTCCTCAAGTAAACATATCACATCTTTATCAATCGGCTCGTTCTCTAAAAGATTATTCCCTTGACCTTCCATGAAGTCCTCCTCTAGATCCTCCTCTGGATCCTCCTCTATCGGGTCAGCGTCCATCTCAAGGAGCGCATCATTATATGTCTGCTCGGAGTCCTCGGGGTCTGGCATATTCGGTATCTCAACCCTCTCTACCACAATATTCGATGTCAACTTTCTATCCTTCATCATCATTTTGAAAATTTCCTATAGTTCGGGGAATACATAACTGCATTCATGAATCCCCTCAAATCATCTTAAATTCATGTCTCGGGCGATATATGCCCCTGCCGACCAATACTTGTCTCTGAGCATTCTTTGGTAGATATTCATCACCACAAGAAGCGAGGTCTACATCATCATATTCTTCAACGTAGCAATCACACCTTAACTTAACCGTTGGTACTATATCCAATAGTCCAACATGAACTCTATATGAGTTCTGACGTTCTCACATAACTATACACACTCCTACTCACTCTCGTTTCTAGTTTACTATAACCTCAGCTCTGATACCATTTCTGTAACAACCCCAAATCCGGGGTCAGGAATTTGGTCGTCACGCGGAAATTCTCATTAACAATTCACCTGTTTAACAACATTAATCCATCTGTAATCATTGAATAACTGAAATACATCATTGAGACCCCAACTACCAAGCATCTTATAGGTTATAGGGCTAAAAACAAGAACTAAAGTCTTTACATTACTCACTTCATTACATCCATTGAATCAAATTACATCGTGTCTTACAAATCTTATCCCGCTAGTATAGCTTCGTTGAGAAGTATACCCACAACTAGTTTTACTCTATACAATGTGATATATATTACACATTAATAACCTACATGTAACTTACTCCAGCTATAGATGTTCTGGATCCTGTCTTCTTCACAAGGGTAGTCTGCCTGCTTCTTCCGAGCTATGCAGATAATCCTCATTCGTTTACCTCTTTCTGAAAGGCTAGTATATAAAACAAACAAGTATGAGCGAAAGAATTGCTCAGCAAGTGGTTAATAGAGTTCACAAAATATCCCATCATATACTTGGGGTTTTCGAAATACCACAGATACTTACTATCAACCATGAAATATCTGTACCCAAAAATCTCAATAGGGAAAGTATAATGATTAAAATAATCATTAAATGAACAAGATAAGTTCATAATCACATTAATAACCTTTCCGTCAAAATATCTGCTCTTAAAAGAAGATAAGCAGAAAATCAATATATGTATATCATCTTTCATAATATATCTGTAATCTTTATCAAGTGTGAGATGAACAAGTTTTCAATATGATTTGAATGATAAGGAAAATCAATATCATCTTTTGAAATCAACCTCTACTTTGAAATGAACAAGTTCCAGTATATTATAAAAGGATGAGGTTCAAAGTAGACCAATATAACCTTTTCGACTCTGCCAACACTTACCAGTCACCCAGCCCGTAGCTTTCCGATGGGGTGTTCTGGATAATGTTGTAGAAAATATCCAAATTGGATGATGAACTAATACTGGAGTATCTCGCGCCAGATGTCACAACCTTACGATGATCAGTCATAAGTTTTGCATCTCCAAATTTTGTTTCTCTACATGTAGATGGAAGAACTGACAGATTTACTTGTCTACCGCCCTCTTGATCTCCCGCCAACGGTTGGGCATAGTCGGGACCGGCGCAACTCGGACCCCTTTTTAATAATGATGGACCGTCCCACGGCCTCTTACACGATTATCAGTGATGGACTGATTCACAGCCTCATACACACATACTCCTAGTCCGAGTAAAATCCATGACTCTGAAACGTAAAGTTCGTCCTCCTTTTCCCCGAGTAATAACTCGTTGATACAACTCCACAAAGTAGTTGTATCTAATTGGAAAGGAAAATTTACCAATATTTCCCGAGCAGTAGCTCGTTAATGGATTAACACTTGTTACAACAATCCTACTCCTCGAGTGTTGAGGAAGTAGCCAGAGTCCAATGACTCATGATAACTGGGCTCAAAATAAGCTCTCGACAATTTTCGTGACTCAAAAGTCAAGTAAAATAGAATTTCTCAAATAGGGTTTCCCAGTTTTGAAGGAAAGCGACGCCATTGCAGGCTAGGAGTTGATTTACGATCATCAGGGAAACCTTATAATACTTTTGGAAAATCGTTGTTAAGCAACATAGATTAGGTGCTCAATGTTATTTAGGGAAAACCCAGAAGATCGAAAGTATTCAAGAGCCTTTTACTATATCTCAGAGATATACTTCATAATTATTGAAGTCAAATATGCTTTTAAGTAATCTGAGTTATTCACAATATTCTTGAAAGTATTAATTAAATATTCCAATAATATTTATTAACTCATATCTGCATAAACAATATTTTTAAATAAAATTATCACAACTAAATCTTGAAATGAATATTCAAAAATAATATTCAGTAATTTGATAATTATTAACGATTATTGGAAACCTTTAAATGAATATCCGAAATAATATTCATTACCTTTAAATTAATATTCGAAATAATAGTCATCAATTAAATAGCCCTTAATAATAATGATAAAGTATTTAAATGAATATCCAAAATAATATTCATTAACTTTAAATGAATATTCGAAATAATGTTCGTCAAATAAACAACCCTTATTAATAATAAGGAAAACTTTAAATGAATATTTAGAATAATATTCATTAAGTAAATAGTCATCTAAAGATAACTAGAAACATTTAAATGAAAATCCGAATTAAGATTCATTTAAATAAATAACTCACGTATGATTATGAAATCATACTTTAAATAAATATCTGAAACGACATTTTCCATGTAATTATAATCCTCGAACATTATTTATTAAATAAATAATACTCAGAAAATAATTGTAATACGTATACGATATACCACCTCGCGGTTCGTAACAAATTAGTCGAAACATATGCCCTATACTAAGGGCTATCATAAACCTGGCTTATAGCTACTAGATCACCTCTAGTCTATAAGTCGTCTAATTAAAAATCACACTTCAAGTATGACAATATATTAAATCAAAACAACTATGCATATACCTTGCATCGTATATCGTTAAATATTCAATAATACTCTTAATGAATTAATATTTGATTAATATTCCTCAAGTGAGATAATACTCAAATATCAATCCTCGAATCTTTACCAAGTAATAAATACTTTTTGAAATTATAATAATGATACTAAATAACATTCCTCAGAATACATAGCACTTTGCCGCTGGAATCCCTCCGGGTTTCCACGACTATCCATATATATCAAAATACCGACTCCCGGTTTAGAGTCGAACACAATAAGTATGCTCTTATACTTAGAGCTACAAGATACACTGGTTCATAATAACTCATCTCAACTTATATGTGAATCAGAAGGCCAACTATATATATATATGTGGCAATATAAGTAGTAACTGCAAAACTGTATAACACAACACATGGCAAAACAGGATTATAGAACCAATACTACAAAGTATGGTTTAGAACACTTGCCTGGTACTCGAGATACGATAGGGCTCGCGACGATGTCGGTCCATCTAGACAAGGTCAAAGAAAACGCATAATTAATCCGCTTGTAACTCAATGCTTAAACACGCAAGCGAAACACAACCAAGGCATTACTGGCTCGTTATAGGCTCATACTATGTCCATGTTGGTCGTCAAATACTTACATTATAAGTTTGGTTCAAAATCCATCCGCAATTCCAAGTTATACTTAACCATTTAGAACGTTGGTTTCTAAGTCTCGTTTTCAGTGGTTTTCACTTACGCGACCTCGACTTAAACTTTTCTATAAAATCAACCGTTTACTCTTTCGAGGTGATTCCTTCGCACATATACACCTTATGATATCTAGTATTTAATAAACGCAATTTTCCACCAAAACTGTTTCATTAAGGGGTTCAATTGAAGTCATGAACTTAGCACTTACGCGATCGAACCACTTTTACAAATTTGGCCATTTCTACTAAACCGTAAATCAGAATGCTACGATTCTTTCGCCAAAATGATCTATGAGTCAAGAACTACAAGTTCATGGCAGTGGTGATTTAAGGTCAGAAGTTCAAGGTCTCGGGTAGGGACTGTCTTAAAGTTCTAACAAAAATTCGTCATTACGACGGCTATAAATCGAATAATCCAAAATTCCTAATACTCCAAATATCATACCATCCACTCCAAACAACCCAAACATGTGATTTATCATTAAACTAAGGTCAATAACTGCCTTAACATCCATGGAACCACTTTTAACAATTATCAAAGCCCACTCATAACACTAATGCTCTAAACATGCATCAAATCTTTATAACTCATCTAATTCATCAAAACTCAAACTAAGAGCTAGGGTTTCAAAAGAGGATTACCTTCCTTGATGTTTGTATGACCTTTACAAGCCTTGATTAGCCCTCAACTAGCCTTAGACATGCTTAGATCATCAAAAGAAATCAAGAAAATCAAGTTAGTAATTCGGAGCCCTTAAAACCGAACTGAAAGATCATGAAAAACGAGGCCCTTACCGATCTTTTCTAAACGAGGCTTCTAAAGGAAAGTTGTAGAGCATCTTAACAGCTTTCTAACCATATAAAGACCACAAAATTTCATTGAGTAATGAAGGCTCTAGGCCCGTTTTACTGAGAGGAGGTGCTGCTGGGCAGTTTGAGAAAAAAGGAGAGAATGGAGTTTGCTTGCTTTTCTCTTGGACAATAATGCATAAAGTGATTGCCTTGGATAATATCTAGATATTATAGATGTGTATGGCTGTGTACTCACCTTGGGACTTGTGCAAAGAGTCTTGGGGAAGCCTTGCTAGTTGTTTTATTTCTTGAAATGATTTAAGTGTTTTAATCACTTAAATTCCTAATTGCTCTTGATTCAATCTTTGATTAAATCATCCAATCTACTTGATATAATCCTCTTGATGATCATGTAGGATATTTAATCTCTTAATGAACTAAATCCAAATTCCATAATTCGTTCGCTTTATCTTTTAATCTCGTTGAAAAGTCTCAGCGATTTCTAGAACGTTCGTTTCACTGTCTCAGTTGTTTACGTTCTAAATCCTCAAATCCAATATAATAAAATTCTAACATATTAAATCCTTGCTTCCTCAAATTTAATATCTCATTTCTTGAATATAATAATATATAATTCACTGCTCGGTCAAATATTACACTGAAATACAAATTGGAATTTCTGAATTTCGATCGTCTTTGCATACACTTATTTGCTCTGTAGATCACTAATATGACTTCAGAATATCCATCCTATGTCTCGTACATAGATGACATGAAAAATTTTCTTAATCCTCAAAATCACTATTCATCCACCAAAATCACTATTCACGCATGACAAACACTATTCATGCATATACTTATTCTTAATAAGAAAAGTTTTAATTCTACCGAAAATCTGGGTTCTTACATGTGATTAACTCCAAGGAGGTAGCAATAGAATCAATCTTTAAGGACATATCATTCTGATTTTGTTCAACTTTGCTCAACCTGTGAGACAAAGTTTCTTGATTCTGAGTAAGATAGTGAAATTTATTCTCGTTGTCAAGTTTAATCATATCAGCTCCTCTAACAACATCACCTCGAACATCAGAGATTGCCTTTTGACATAGATCAAACCTAGAATTGAGAGTCTTCACTTGTACAACTGTAGCCTTGAGACAAGATAGAATCTCTGGATTTGTAATTGTTCTGGAGGTTCTCTTGACAAATTCAGCTGCTCTGGCAGGAGGAAAGATACAAGTGTCCTTGTACCAGTCATTTAAAAATTGTTCAAGGTGTTCTTCTTCAACATCTGCTTGATTTGAAGGGACAGCAAAATCCTTAACCTTAGCATCAGTCTGGAATGGTAAACTCTGAGAAGAGGTTGACTCATTATTCCCTTCAGTTTCATCTCCAACCTCAGCTTCAACATGATGAGTGGATGGAGGAATTGGAATAGATGCATCAACAGTGTCAACAACATCCTTTGTAGATTGCACAATAGTCTCAGAGTTTATCTCCTTAGGTTGTTGATCAATCTCATCTCCTCCTTCAACAGTCTGGTGAGCATCTGAGAGTAATTCTGTATGTGATGCTACAGTTTCAGAAAGGACAACTGTAGGTTGATCAGCTGCACCAGTTGCTTCAGATTGAGCAAAAATTGATGAGATAGGATCAGAGAATGGCATGAATGAATCAAGAATATCAGCCATTGGAGACAAACCATCTCTAGTATCCTCTTCTGCAGGCATTTTGTCCTCTGCAGGCATTTCAACCTCTGCAGGCATTGTATCTTTTTCAGCCTTAACAGTAGGTGTTTGCTGTGAAACTACCTCTGGAGCTTCAACATTTTCTTCAACAGAATCAGAGATTACCAGTTTTCTTCTCTTAGCTAGAGGCACTTCATCTGAATCCTCTTTTCTAGATTCTTCCACCACTGAGGGTGACTTAGGTCTTTTTGCTTTTTGTTTCATTCTTCTAGTATAAACAGCTCCAGGAGATGTCTGTTTTGCTTTGAATTATGTCTCTATTGTCTTCTTAACTCTTGCATGTCTTTCAGTGATTGCTGCTGACTTTACTCTGCCTCTTTTTGCTTTAGGCTATGGTTGTGGTTGTGGTTCTGGTTGTGGTTGGTCCTGAGGTTGGTTAAGAAAATTCCGCAAAGCAAGTGGAAGAACAAAGGCAGGTAGGTTTTCTTTACCAACATCCTTATTAGTCATATCAGAGAATATTCTCTTATTGACTCTAAAAGGCTGAATTTCATCAGTTTCAGCAATCTCTAAACCAGTTACACAAGCATTGAATAGCATTTGACAGAAACGAGCAAAATAAACTGTAGTAGACTCTGACAGTTTATCACCTAGATTCATCAGAACATATCTACCAAAATCAAAATTACTGCCATAAAGTAGAGAATACCCGATTTGTAGATTGTCCATTGGACTAGCATCCCAGTTAGTGACCTTCTTCTGGAATGTCCTTGTAATGCAATCGAAGAAAAAATTCCATTCCTTCCTGAGATTAGGCCTCTTTACACTGCCAAGCTTGTCAAGAGATTCCATGTAACCTATCTCCTGTAGCATCGGTCTCAATTGAGGTTCAGCAACATAAGTATAAGATGTATGTGTATCAAACCCCATCGTATCTCTGACAGTTTGTGGAGTAATCACAAACTCTTGTTCTTCATAAGTGAAGATGATGTTTGGAGTCCCATTCTCTCCTCCATCCACATAGACCGAGTTTTGCCAAAAAGTGGCAATTTGAGATGCAGAGAGAGTACCTGGTTCAACCAGAGCTTGTCCAATCTCTGAGTCTCTCAAGAAATTCTGCATAAGATGAAACGCTTCTGGAACACGTTCATGATAGAGTGGAGCTTCATAATTGTTAGGGACAAAACGTAGACCAAGAACAGTGAATGATTTAGAAGCCATTGAATCAAGAAATTTGCAAGAAACCACGAAGAAAAGTGTATGTAGGAAAGGTGTTTGAGAAAATGCCCAAGTGAAAAGTGAGAGAATTGTGAGATGTAAAAAGTAAAACACAATCGTTTGTACACAAAAGTAATTAGAGTTGTAATTAAAAATTAAAACTCAATCCTTTATGTATTCAAACACTCAACAGTTTCTAGATTAATGTGTGAGTGGGACACAATAATGGGTGAGTGGGACACAGTAATGGGTGAGTGGTGCACACGCGTTCGTAATTTTAAGAAGTGTATTTGTGAATATATAAAAAAATATTTGATTTTTAAAAAAAAATCAAATAACACTCTCTTAAAATACCTGGAACCAGAATACGAAGCGTTTACCTGTAACCATTAAAACCAGAATACGAAGCGTTTACCTGTAACCATTAAAAGCCAGAATACGAAGCGTTTTAGTACTTCGTTACTTACCCATCTCTATTTAAGGCCTAGAGACTTGTTCAGACTTGTTCACTATCCCTTTAATCTTTCATTCTCTCCTGAAAATCAAAAACCCTTCACATAACACACCGTTAAACAATGTCAAACCTTACCATCAAGGAAAAGAATCTCCATCTCGTAGAGAACAGAGATATCTTCAGTTATACTCGTGAAGAGTTTGATGCGTTTGACTGGGAAGGCAGCTTGATACTCTGTGGCTGCAGATGGATGCCAGTCTTCAAGAAATCGAGAAAGAAAAACCTGCTAGAGTGATCGACATAGATGCTGCTCTTCAAGCAACATTAGCATGGCTTTCCTCTAAGGCATCCTCATCCAACACCACCAACCATTGTTAATGAATATGTCAGCAAAAATAACCTTATCCCTTCAACTTCCACCCAAAAAAAGTGGCAAAGATGGGATCTGGGATGTTTGCTAACAATGGAGTGGTTTGGATTTCACTTTTTATTTTCCTGTTGAATAGATTAGTAGATAGAGAGAACAAAAAGATGTAATATTTTCATGTAATCTCTTTCTTATTATCAATGAAGGATCCTGTTTCTCTAATCTTATTCAATGTGTTCTGCTATTGTTTTTATGTTTATGAACTGTTCTTCAAAGAATTAAATCAAAGAAGTGAATATGAAAACTAATTAAAGTAATCATGTAAGTAACAAATTCATCAACAATAACCACAATTAAATCAGGAACAGAACAATTAGGGATTACTTGTATCACCGTTGTATTCTCTTTCATATTTCCAAGACACTTTAACACAATACACTTATTAACAGTTGTCAAAAGAACTATTTGCTCCAAAATTTTCAAATTGTCCAATTGAAAATTTACCTCAGAGTACGAACTACAAATCAACAGCGTTTGTCAATTCTCCAACTTCATCACCGAAACCCTTTCAAAAATTGCACAATGAAAATATGTGTGTGTGAAGCAGAGTTTACTAAATCAATTTTTAGAGCATCTAATTTTTCATAAAATCCATAAAGTAAATCAATAAACACTGGATGCACAAACTGTCATAGTAAACACTGACTGTATGATGAAAGCTAAACTCTGTAGTAATCAATCTATATACAGTAACATTTAATTTATTTTATATCCCCTCTATTGCTAATTTTTTTTTATTCATTCCAGTAATTAGAGGTTGGAGCTAGTCACCAAAAATTCAAAAATTTTAGACCTTATCATTTCGATAAGTTCCTGGGTCATCCTAGTATTTGACTAGTCACCAAAAATCAGAGAATTTTAGCACATATTATATACCAATAAGTTCCTGGGTCATCCTAGTCTCCAACATAATCTCAAAGGAGTATAGCAACCTATATACATTTTCTTTGGGGTATTGCAGTAAGCATTTTAATCTACCAGAGTATAACTAACAGAATTTAGAGTTCATCAACATCAGTAGTTATTCATGAAAGGCAATGCACACAGTATTTATAGACTCAGAGTTTAGGACAAAATAAACTAAGAGATGCTATAAATATGAACCAGTGTCATGCTGTGTTAACTTTCTGCACAATCTAAGATTAGATCACAATAACTCAGAAAGATTCATGATTAATTGCTGAGAATCATGCTTCATACATATTTCTTCATTGGTGTTTTCATTCAGACAAAAATCAACTCAGAGTTCACAGAGTTTATCAAACTTATTAACAGTGTATGACATACAGGCATGCTGACAGAGTTTAACAGAGTTTGACAGGAAATTCAATCAACAGAGTTCACTTAGCACTTAACAAATCAAGGAAATATGAGCAACACTTTACATAAGTAAAATTTGAATCTAACCAACATTCCTAGTCAGAACCAGAGACCATTCCTAGTTCATTGACCACTCTTGTAAATGTAGCTTCACTCAATGGTTTGGTGAAAATATCTGCAAGCTGTTGATCTATGGACACAAAATGTAGTTCAATATTCCCTTCTTCCACATGTTCTCTGATGAAATGGTACCTTATGCTGATGTGCTTGGTCATTGAATGCTGTACTGGATTACCTGTCATAGCAATAGCACTTTGATTATCACAGTAAAGAGGAATCTTACTGTACCTCAATCCATAATCCAGCAACTGATTCTTCATCCACAAGATCTGTGCACAACAGCTACCAGCTGCAATATACTCTGCTTCAGCTGTAGATGTGGAAATTGATTTCTGTTTCTTGCTGTACCAAGAGACAAGTCTGTCACCAAGAAATTGACAACTTCCACTAGTGCTCTTTCTGTCTATCTTGCAGCCTGCAAAGTCTGCATCAGAATACCCAAGTAGCTTGAAATCTGATTCTCTGGGGTACCACAGACCTAATGATATGGTGCCCTTAAGATACTTGAAGATTCTTTTCACAGCTGTCAGATGTGGCTCTCTAGGATCTGCCTGAAACCTTGCACAAAGACAGGTTGCATACATGATGTCAGGCCTAATAGCTGTCAAGTAAAGAAGAGATCCTATCATGCCCCTGTAGTTTGTCATATCCACTGAAACTCCTGTGTCTTTGTCCAATTTAGTTGCTGTTGCCATGGGAGTTGATGTAGATGAACAGTCAAGCATACCAAATTTCTTGAGAAGATTTCTGGTATATTTTGCTTGATTAATGAAGATACCATCATCTGTTTGTCTCACCTGTAGGCCTAGAAAATAACTAAGCTCTCCCATCATGCTCATTTGATATCTGGACTGCATGAGCTTGGCAAACTTCTTACAGAGTTTATCATTAGTAGACCCAAAGATAATGTCATCAACATATATCTGAACTAAAAGGAGGTCACTTCCTTGATTGAAATAAAACAGAGTTTTGTCAATTGTACCTCTGTTGAATCCACTTTCTAGAAGAAATTGAGCAAGTGTCTCATACCATGCTCTTGGTGCCTGCTTAAGTCCATATAGTGCCTTATCTAGCCTGTAGACATGGTCTGGATATTTTGGGGTCCACAAATCCTGGTGGTTGTTCAACAAACACTTCTTCTTCAAGATTTCCATTCAGAAAAGCACTTTTCACATCCATCTGGAACACTTTAAATTTCTTGTGAGAGGCATATGCTAGAAAAATTCTGATTGCCTCCAATCTTGCAACTGGAGCAAATGTTTCACCATAGTCTATTCCTTCCTGCTATGAATAGCCTTTTGCTACCAGTCTTGCCTTGTTCCTTGTGATAGCACCTTCACTGTGAGTCTTGTTTCTGAAAACCCATTTAGTACCAACAATAGATCTGTTCTTTGGCCTTGGTACAAGGGTCCAAACTTCATTCCTTTCAAATTCATTCAACTCTTCCTGCATTGCTGTTATCCAGTCAGCATCTTGAAGAGCTTCTTCCACTTTCTTTGGTTCATTCTTAGACAAGAATGCATGAAACAGACATTCATTTGTAGTAGCACTTCTCGTTTTCACTTTTGCATCTGGATCACCAATTATCAAATCAGGTGTACGTGATTTGGTCCATTTCCTAGCAGAAGGCAAATGACTTCTGTCAGCATGTGATCCTCCTCCTTGATCCATGCTCTCCTGATTTTGTTGTGGGCTTTCTTCATTTTCTGAGACTCCCCCTGAACTTGACTGCCCAGAGTCAGAATTCGAATTTTCAGAGTTTGAATCATCAGAGTTTAATCCAGATTTTTCAGTTGACCCAGTATCAGTGTTTGAGTCTTCATCTTGATCATGCTCCCTCTCAACTGGTTCTTCCCTTCGTTGTGGCTGAGAAGTTTCTCTAGTGTTTGCCAGTAGAGGTTCAGAGTTTGTTTCAACAGAGTCTGTCAGAATAGTTTGATCAGAGTTTACTTCAACAGAGTTTAAATCTTCATTTTCAAAGTTTAGTTGATCATATTCATCTTTGTCTTCAAGTCCAGTTATCTTCTTGTCATCAAAAGACACATGTATAGATTCCATGATCACTTTAGTTCTCAGATTGTAAACTCTGAATGCCTTTGTTGACAGTGGATAGCCAACAAGAATTCCTTCATCTGCCTTTAGCTCAAACTTGGTCAACTCTTCAGGATGAGTCTTCAAAACAAAGCATTTGCACCCGAAAATATTAAAGTATTTTAAGTTAGGCTTCTTTTTCTTCACCATCTCATATGGTGTCTTTCCATGCTTATTGATCAGTGTAGCATTTTGAGTAAAACAAGTAGTTTGAACAGCTTCTGCCCAGAAATAAGTTAGCAATTTTGGTTCATCAAGCATAGTTCTGGCAGCTTCAATCAAGGTTCTATTTTTCCTTTCAACTACACCATTTTGTTGTGGTGTACCAGGTGCTAAAAATTCTTGCTTCACTCCATTGTCCTTGCAGAATTCTTCCATTGTTGCATTTCTGAACTCAGTTCCATTATCACTTCTGATGATTCCGACTTTGTTACTTGATTCTTTGTCCAGAAGCTTCACATGCTCCATCAGAGTTAATGTAGTTTCATCCTTCTTTGCTAGAAAATACACCCAAGTGAATCTAGTGTATTCATCAACAATGACTAAAGCATATTTCTTCCTTGCTATAGACATAACATTTACTGGACCAAAGAGATCAACATGCAGAAGATGATAAGGATCAGTGATTGAAAATTCTGTCTTGCTCTTGAAAGATGACTTCCTTTGCTTGGCCTTTTGACATGAATCACATAGGCCATCAACATTTAACAGAGCCTTTGGGAGTCCTCTTACAAGATCCTTTCTGATCAATTCATTGATGTTGTTCAAGTTCAAATGTGAGAGTTTCTTGTGCCACTTCCAACTCTCTTCACTAGACATTCTTGTAGACAGGCAAACAGCTTTTCCAACAGAGTCTATTAAAAGGTTGATTTCATAAATGTTGTTTTGCCTATGACCAACTAGAACAACCTTTCCTGTAGATTTGCTGATAACTTCACAATATTCAGGTTGAAAATCTACATGATATCCCTTATCACAGATTTGACTCACAGATAGCAAGTCATGCTTGAGTCCTGGGACATGAGCTACATTGTTGATGATGACATTTCCAAGATTAATATTCCCATATCCCAATTTTCTTCCTACATTGCCTTCACCATAGGAAATTTTTGGGCCAGCCTTCTCCTCATAGTCTGATAGCAGGGCTTTATTTCCAGTCATGTGTCCTGAACATCCACTGTCCACGACTAGGGTTGCCTCCCTGTTGCCCTGCAATCACAAGCAATTACTGAGGATTAGATTTAAGGATCCAGACTTGCTTGGATCCTTTGACATTCTTAACTTTGTTAGCTTTTGCAGTGGAATTAACATTATCAGAGTTTGAGCTAACAGTATCAGAGTTTACACTTGCAGTATTAACTTTAACCCATTTCAGATTAGGTTTCAGTTCATAATAATTATGATAGATAGCATGATACTCTCTGCAAGTATAAATGGAATGCCAAGTGCTTCCACAGTGTGTGCATAAAGTTTGTGGCTTAGTTCTAGCAAAATCCTTCTTTACCTCACACTTGGAAGGTAAAGAATTTATATTTTTGTTTTTCTTGCAGAAATTTGCAAGATGCTTAGTACTACCACAGTTATGACATGTCTTTCTTGGAGCATAACTAGCAAGCATTGGTTTATTTCCTGAAGTGATGCCTACTTTTCCATTTCTGTTCTTATTTGACACTCTCTGTTTCTTAATAGATTTTAACTCCTTCAGTTTATGTTTGAGTTGTTTATCTGTCATTGAACCAATATTAACCTGTTTAACACTAGTTTTTACTGGTTCACTTTTAATAGCTTCTTTTTCGTTTTCAGACAAAAATTTACTGGTTCCATGTACAAAATGAGGTCTGATTTTAACTTGATTTTGAAATCTAAGTTCATCTCCCTCATTATAACCTAGACCAACAGTGTCTGTTTGAAAAATTTGTTGAGTGTCCTTTCCAGAATTAGTCCAAGTCCTAATTTTCTTATTTGCTTCCTCCAACTCAGATTCTAGCTGTTTATATTTCTGAAGCAAATCCTGTTCTATAGAAACAACATCATCTCTCTCTTTCTGAACTTGTTGCATGTTTTCAAGTTTTTCAACAAGTTTATTTCTAGCCTTAAGTTCAGAATTTTCGGATTTTATCCTCTCATTTTCTAAAGTCTGATCCCTATAACTTATATGCAATGACTTAAGATAAATTCTTAATTAAGCAATGTCATCAATATTATAAGCATAGGTAGTTAGAGGTACCTGATTTTCAGAAGTTTCTGATTCAGTAGTAGCCATGAAAGCATAGTTCACTTCTTCATCAGAATCTGAAGTGTCCGCCCAATCTCTGCCTTTAGTGTAGAGTACCTTTCCAGTTTTACCTTTTTGCACTCAGGAGCATAGTGACCCCTCTCTTTACACTTGTAGCATTGAATTTCAGACTTATCCTTCTTTCCCCTTGAATCTCTCTTATCAGACTTCCTGAAGCTTTTTCTGTCTTCATTTAAATCTCTAGAAAACCTTTTCCCTTTCTTGAAATTCTTGAAACCCATTTTCTTGAAGGTCTTCACCATCAACACAGCCATTTTCCTCATTTCTTCTTCATCATCCTCAGAATCAGATGATTCAGAAGAGTTTGAATCACAATCAGAGTTTGATGATTCACTTTCTGAGTGTATGACCAAAGCTTTTCCCTTCATTTTCTTTCTTGATGCCTCTTTCTTCTGAGGCTTCTCTTCAACCTTATGAGCAACAGACTTTGCCTTCCTGCTTGATCTCCTGTTTCTCTACTCCATTTCCAATTCTTGAGTTTTGAGCAGCCCATAGATTTCATCAATCTCTGTTTCAGCAAGATCATAGTTGTCTCTAATAGTGGTTGTTTTCACATCCCACTTTTCAGGTAGAGAAAGAAGAAACTTGAGATTTGAGTCTTCTAGATCATACTCTTTGTTGACCAATGACAGATCATTAAGCAATTTACAGAATCTATCAAATGTTTCTGTCATGGTCTCTTCAGGTTTAGCCTCAAAATGCTCATACTCTTGTGTGAGTATGTTTCTCCTATTCTTCTTAATAGCAGCAGTTCCTTGACATCTGACTTCAAGAGCATCCTATATCTCTTTTGCAGTGGTGCAGTTAATCACTTTGTTAGACATAACATTGTCTAAAACACTATGCAGTAAATGCCTAACCTTTGCATCCTTAGCAATTGATGATAGGTCTTCAGGAGTCATGTCCTTCTTTTCCTTTGGAACTATTTTAGTTTCTTCACCAGCAGTTGCAACAGATAGCTTTGTAGGATTGTGAGGGCCTTCATAAATCATGTCAAGATATTCTGGATCTGTAGCCTCCAGAAACATAGTCATCTTGACCATCCACATGGCATACTCTAATGGCCTGAGAATAGGAACCCTGATTGGTTCATAACGACTCAAAGTAGTAGGAGCTTTTTCAGAAACAGTAGGTGTTGGTGGAGGAATTGCTGACATGATTATTGTTGTGTTTGGATCTTAACCTGTAATAAAGTAACAGATTTGCTCTGATACCACTTGTTAGGCCGAATACACAATTAATAACCAAATTCGTATCAGAGTTTAACAAGTAAGATGATTATGCACTTTAAAACTTCTGGTATTAAGAACCCTCTTCGTGATGTAAACTATCACAAAGAGCTGCTAGGTTACAATAAAGATAATTTGATGCACGATTGATATCAATTACAGCTGCTATACAATCGATAATTGATACTCCTATAAATTAGCTATACAATTGATATCAATTACGATTGCTACTCGTCTCCTTAGTCAACTCAATCTCTTTGACAGCTATCCAATCTTCAAAGATATCGCTTCCATAATAAATCTTCAGTCACTGTTGACCAGTAGACGCTGCCTCCAGACAGAGTTTGACAAACTCTGTCGAGCTTCCATCTGTCAGAGTTTACATTAAACTCTGACCGCTTCCAGCTAAACCCAGATAATTCACTGTAACACTTAAACACTGATTAAAACACATCAATTATATTTAACACTCTATATATCCTATACAAAGTGCTAAATCCTTTATAAGATCAGGATATACAAGAAGTATTAGCAAAATTCTATTATCAACATCACAACTTATGAATTATTCCTAACAATCTCCCCCTATTTATGCTTTAGAATGTGAAGCATAAATCTAAGTTGTGGATGTCAAAACATATAACAATACAACCAGAATAGAATTTATGAATTTAAGATCATGAAGTTAAGTACCTCCTTCTTCAGATGTAGACATGTATCTAGTACTTAGAAGAAAGAATTCAACTATTTGATGCTTCTTTTCCTTTACCACTTCCATGATGAAATTTACCAACTCTGTCACCCTTAATTCTGCTCCAAGTCTGTTTATCTCCCCAAGTCTGTTGTTGTTGTTTTTTTTGAATTGTCTTTATCTCCCCCTTTTTGAAATCAGCAACATTAATACCAAGAGATTCAATAACAAAACAAATAAGATTCATCAGAACTGCTTGATTTTCCATAATAGTGACTTGGTTATCTTCAAGAATTTGAAGTCTCGATTGAATATCACTTTGAAATTTCTGAATGTTTCGAAGAATTTAAGAATTGACTTGAATGTTGGAAGTGCTTGTTGTATCTTCAGATTCAGATGTAGAAAGAACCTTATCTTCAAGTCTTGTAGAAGAAGTTGCCTGTATAGAATGATATTCAAGTAATAATACTTGAGTAGAAGTACAAACATCTTCATCTTTCTGATCGGGAGCTGAAGTATGATCATCCTGTACTTCACCAGTATTCTGTGTACCAACATCTACATAACCTGACTCCTCCTTAGATTGATCAGATACTGTTGATGTCTCAATTCTAGCTGATATTGGAAGTACATACAAAGGAATACTAGGATCATTAGAAATATATTCTGAAACTGGTTGAGTAGAAGTTTGTCTTAGCCTTTCACCTCTTCTGTTGATGATTCCTGCAAGCCTTTCTTTCTGTTTCTGAGCTTTAACTTCTGGCTTTCCATTGTGATGTGCTATGTCATTCTTCTCATACATCTTGATAAAAGAATAAGTACCAGCATCCATACCAAGATTTTCAGACCAAGATTCAGGAAAAACCTGATCCCAGAAATCAAACGATGGTGGTTTCCTAACTTTCTCTCCCTCACTATGGAGTTGATCATCTATACCCTCATTCTCACTTTGAGTATCTAAAGTCAACACTCTTTCTACCTCTCCTTTTGCCTGGTTAGGAGCCAGCCTCTCTATGTGTGGATCTATGTCCATCTTTTCAAGTGTATCACTCAAATTTGGATAAGTGCTCTCATGACCTACAGAAAAATAGGGGTTAGAAGAAGTTTTTATACCTAAACTCACATGGAGAGAGGGTTCCTCATATGGCATGGGGCTTGAGGTTTTCTTCAAGGAGTGAGCTGCTATAGTCTCTAAACCCTTACAAACATCTACTTTCTTTCCAGAAACTACAGGCTCCACTATACCACTTTCAGGTTTTACACCAGACTCTAATGTCTTCAGTAATACTTCATTAGACACCATATGTAACACCCCCAGATCCGGGGTCAGGGATCTGGTGGTTACGGTCTTACATCCATTCATAATACTTGACTTGAGTCCACAATAAATAAATCACATGCTGTGACCCCACAATAATTATCACTCACACACACAACAGTTATAGTCCCAGAGATGAAATTGAAATAAGTCTTACATTAAAGGGTTTACGAATAAAAGTTATTACAATCCCAAAAGGATAACATCATAGGTTTAAAAGTTTTGCCGTTAATTACATTAATTATACATATAGTTAAACAGGAAACAAAAGCTGTCTAACTATGCTACCTCAGCAATGGCGGCTAGCATCTCAGCGGGTAGTCCGGTGGGTCGGGTAACCTGCTTGCGCCGAGTGCGCCTGACGCGAGCCATCTGTCCTAGCTGTTGTTGTGACATAATATAAACAAAGCAAGGGTGAGCGAAAGCCCACCAACAAATATATAACTGAATGGTAATTTAAAACAGTTCGAAGCTATCTTTCAAACCATATGCCTTGCATTTACGGAAATGATGCCAGTATAATATGAACGATGAAGTTACAAGGTAACTGAAAGTATTTGTTTGACGAAATATCTGCTTCATCAAAGTAAGCGAGATATTCTTATTGTTATTAAGAAGAGGAACTTGCAAGAAAGGGTTGCAATTCCAGTTATGACTCTTTTCCAATTCTGTCAACAGTAATCATGTTGCAGGAAATAAATAAATTTGGATGATGAACCAATGATGGAGTATTCACCGCGCCCGCTGTTCCAATCTTGATGATCAGTCGAGATCGTACAGCTCAATTTAGATTTACTACCGGTAGAAGGAAGAACTGACGGCTTTACTTGTATACCGCCTTGCTAGCTCTCCCCGGCCAACGGTTGGGCCAAGGGGATGGACCGGCGCTACTCGGCCTCTTACACGACTCCTAGTTCAAATAGAATTCATGATTCTGAATGTAACGTTCGTCCCCCTTTCCCCAAGTATAATACTTGTTGATAAGACTCCACAAAGTAGTCGTATCTAGTTGGAAAGGAAAATTTACCAATAACTCCCAAGCTATTACTTGGTAACGGATATCAACTTGTTCCAGTAATCTTACCCCTCGAAAGATGAGAAGGTAAGCAACGACTTAATAAGTCAACAGCACCCGAGTTGCGGGTGAAGGGAATACTTTATGACCGGGAAGTCGACAAGATAAATAACATTTTCCAAGTAAGGTTCCCTTATTATTAAGGAGATAGACTCAAAGAAGAATAATGTCTGAGAACCTTTCTTGATATAAGATTAATAATAATATGACTTCGAAATATTTTCTGTAATAATCGAAGAAGATAAACCTTATCGAGATTATTCTAAGTATGGAATAAATATTAAGAGAATATTTATTGAGTTAAAACATTTAAAGAATATTTGGGAATATGAAAGAATATCTTTAATCAGAGTATTTCTCAAAATAATCCCTGAAGAAATATCAGGAGAATATTTATTGAATAAATAAATATTTAAATGAATATTCAAAACAATATTCATTAATTAATAAGACCTGAAAAGAATATTTAAGGTAATATTCATAATTAATTAGGAATTTAAATGAATATTCAAAAGTAATATTCATTTAATGAATAATATCCTAAATGAATATCAAGTAATATTCATTTAGCAATCCAAGCCTTAAGGAATATTCGAGATAATATTGGATAATTAAATCAAGCTTCAGATGAATATTAAAATAATATTCATCAAGTATTTAATATCTTAAATGAATATTCAAAAGTAATATTTATTTAATAAAATAATAATCTAAAAGAATATCCAAATAATATTCATTTAATAGTCTCATCTTTAGAAGAATATTCGAAATAATAGTCGATAATCAATTCGACTCTGAATGAATATTGAGAAATATTATTCGTTGAATAGTTACGTTCAAATAATTATTTGAAGTAAGGATCGTTAAAATAATTAGTCTCGAACGAATATTCAAATAATATTCGTCGCCCAAATAATAGAAAATATTTACTTAAATATTTTCTTCCGAGGTAATCTCGATATATCAAGGAATATTGACTCCCGGTCTAAATTTGATTAATAAGATGTATACGCCCTTCTATGAGGGTCTTACAATAACCGGCTTATAACAGATATATAACTAGCTAGCTTGTAGGCCAACAATAACATTCAGGGAACAAGTATATCAATTCAACTTGAAAGTAGGCATGCATGCAATGGCATATGTATATCAGCAATCATATATATATATATATATATATTTATCCAATCACAACAACAGCCTAAAAGAAGGGAATTGAAACTTGCCTGGTAGTCGAGTACGGTAAGGGTTAGTGGTAGCGGGTCCCGGTTCAGCTTGGTGATCTATAAATAGCCAAGGCATTCGGGATTAATCACTTAACATATTAAAAGTTAAGTTATACTTAAATCGAAACACGTTCTCGAGTCATCTCGTTATACCCCTTTTAGTGGATTACTTATTATCACTGATCCGACCCGACATTCGTTCGTTAATACGACATGTCACTGCACTTATACTTGGGACATACTTAAGTCATATGAGTTCTAAGGTTGATCGTTATGAACCAATATTTTACTCCGAGTTTTATCGCCCGTTTTCTAAGTGTTTTACCAAAGTTATAAAAGAGTCGTCTTTTAAGGGTTCGTTCGCGTTTAACCTTGACTCGAACATTTTTAATAAATCGAAAAATGCTCTTTTTGACATACGGTTTTCTTTCACACCTTCCTTCTTACCCCTAGTATTTATTTACCAAGATTCGCCATGACGTTACATAGTTTACGAGGGTTCAATTTCAGTTACGAACTTTCATTTACGGATTCGAACTACTTTTAGTAATTTGGTCATAAATCCTAAACCGTAAGTCCGTTTCACGTGATCTTTATATCAAAACGAAGCTTAGAACATTACCTATCCTATCATGGCAGGTAAGGTCTCTAGACAGTAGGGGTTCGACATGGAAAATGGCATACAAAATATGGTATTGTAAAATCGGGCATTATAATGGCTGTAAATCGAATATCTATCAATTTCGAATCTTCCCATAAATATAGCATCCAACCCAAACAACATATACATGACTTATACACATGAACTGAGGCCAAGCAATGCCTTTCCGCTCATTTAGCTATTTACATCATTAATCCAAAATCCATACATAATCATGCTTATAACTTTAACATAACCCTAACTAAGTTATAACTATCATAAATATGCTTAAATCTCAAACAAGGGTTAGGGTTTCAAGAGCTTTATACCTTCCTTAGATAGTGATATAGCCTTACTAAGCCTTGTATGGTCCTTAGGAGTGATTATGCTTGCTAGATTAACCATGGAAAATCAAGAAAACAAAGTTAGTATATGATGAACACTATTCACCCTCCTCTTGTTTGATTTTTTTGAAAATGGAAATGGATGAGTTTGAAGCTAAGATTTTGAGGAGATAAGTTTTATGAAATTTAAGACTCACCTTAATTATTTCAAGAACAAACAATGGTGGGAAGGTTGAGTTTGGATTTGGAATTAATGGATATAGCCGAATGGTTGTTTATGGGGGGGGGGAGAGAGTTGCTTGGTTTCTTTTTGATAATCTTGCATAAAGTGATTTTGTGTTAGATAATATCTCATCTATGATGTGCTAGTGGATGGTGAGGTCATGGATGATGGTTTTTGTAGGACAAGTGTTGCATTTTGCATGGTTGAAGGCTAACTAGCTAGTTGGTCTTGCTAAGTACTTGTTCAAGCCCTAACATGCTAGTTACTCTTGCCCACTTGGTTACTAGATATTTATTCTAGTATCTTGCACAAGACTATTGCTTCCTCTGCTTGTTTCTGTGTCCGGTTATTACCCGTTTCGATTGATCGTTCGTGAGAATATTTCACGGATTTCTAATTAGGGTTTACCGGGAATCCTTTTTAATATTAATACTTTCATTCTCCATCTTTCATTCTAACTTTCCATTTTATATTCCTTTAATCCATTCGTTAAATACTTAAGGCTATCAGTGTACAGGGAACTCTCGAAGAAAATAAAAGTGCGGTTTTTCAGAATCCGACAGCTTTTACATACACTTATTTTCCCCCTGGATCACAAATACGAACTCGGAAATCCGTTCCGAATACTTCTATATAGTGTGGTCCCATATTATTATATACTCCCACCAAAACACTATTCATTCTGTATTCTTTACTTGTTCTCTTAGGGTTGTATAATTGTCCGTATTCTCTTTCGATCGTTCCTTAACCTTTTTACGGAACTACTGGATTAATCGTTATCGATCTGGATGACATGAGAGTATTCTCTTGCTTGAAGTTGCCATATCTTATTCCTTTAGAAGATAGATTATTCTTACCTATGTTATCACCCTTTAGCATTCTTCAAGACATAAACATAATAAAGTCGAATTCTATTCATTCTTTCCCAATTATCAATTATTACACTGTAGCCATATCCGCTATTCATTCTTACATCATTAAATACATAAAAGTTTTAATTCCACCCAAAATCTGGGTTCTTACAGTCTCCCCTCCTTAAAAGGATTCCGTCCCGGAATCAGTTTGAAAACAAGTGGGGGTACTTTTCTTGCATTGCGCTTTCAAGTTCCCAGGTGGATTCTTCTACATTGTGGTTCTGCCACAAAACTCTGACTAGCTGAATGACCTTGTTTCAGAGCACTTGTTCTTTCCGGTCTATGATTTCCACAGGTTGCTCCACATAGGTCAGGTCTGGTTGCATGTCCACTTGCTCATACTCTACAATATGCTTAGCATCCGGATTATACTTCCTCAGCATCGAAACATGGAACACATTGTGCACCTGTTGTAGATTCGGGGGCAATGCGAGCTCATAAGCTAGTTCCCCAATCCGTCTCAAGATCTCAAATGGTCAAATGTACCTGGGACTCAGCTTTCCTTTCTTCCCAAATCTCATTAAACCTTTCAAAGGTGACAATTTCAAGAACACTAGGTCCCTTATTTCGTATTCCTTGCCTTTCCGAGCTAAATCGGCATATTTCTTTTGTCGATCCTGGGCTGCTACCAACCGTCCTCTGATTAGATCTACTGCATCTTTAGTTCGTTGGACCACTTCGGGCCCGAGCATCTTTCGCTCTCCAACTTCATCCCAATACAAGGGAGATCGACATTTTCTTCCATAAAAGGGCCTCATAAGGTGGCATCCCAATGCTTGAATGATAACTGTTATTATAGGAGAACTCAACCAAGGGCAAGTGATCATCCCAACTCCCCTTGAAGTCTATCGCGCAGACTCTCAACATATCCTCTAGCGTTTGGATGGTCCTTTCACTTTGCCCATCTGTCTGGGGGTGGTAGGCTGTGCTCATGTTCAGCCGGGTCCCTACACATTCTTGAAAACTTCTCCAAAACCTGGAGTTAAATCTAGGATCTCGATCGGATACTATTGCGACTGGGACCCCATGTCGCGCCACTATCTCTTTTAAGTAGATGTCCACTAGTCTGTCGACCGTGTACCTTTCGTTGATCGGGAGAAAGTGAGCCGATTTCGTCAGTCGATCTACAATTACCCATATGGCGTCATGATTAGCCTTGGTCCTTGGTAAACCTACTACGAAATCCATGGCTATATGTTCCCATTTCCATTCTGGAATCTCTAAGGGATGTAGAAGTCCGCTGGGTCTCTGGTGCTCTGCCTTCACTCGTTGGCAGGTCAAGCATCTGCTTACCCACTCTGCTACGTCCTTTTTCATATTGGGCCACCAATAATACTCCTTCAAATCCCTATACATTTTGGTGCTACCGGGGTGCACTGAGTATCTTGAGTTGTGTGCCTCATTTAAAATCTCATTCTTGAGTTCCTGAACGTTTGGGATCCATATCCTTTATGTGTACCTCATGATCCATTCCTTGTCTCTTTCGCACTTAATTTCCTCCCCGGTCATTAGCTCTTCTGTGGAGTTCTTTTCTTCCTCCATCATCCGTTCCTGGCACAGTCTAATCTTTTCTAGCAATGGAGGTTGGATTCTAATTTCCATCAACTTTTCTTGGCCCTCCCCAGGTAACTTAACCTCGATTTCCAACTTCTCAAAATCCTTCACTAGCTCTTTCTCTGAAGTTATCATCTTGAGCTTCTCTTTCCGACTAAGGGCGTCAGCCACCACATTGGCTTTGCCCGGGTGATAGCGAATTTCACAGTCGTAATCCTTGATTAACTCTAACCATCTTCTCTGGCGCATGTTAAGCTCTTTCTGAGTGAAAATGTATTTGAGGCTCTTATGGTCTGTGTAAATCTCGCATTTTTCCCCATACAGGTAGTGTCTCCGAATCTTTAAAGCGAAGACTATGGCTGCTAGTTCTAGATCATGCGTGGGATATCTGACTTCATAATCCTTCAATTGCCTAGACGCATACGCTATTACCTTGCCGTGCTGCATAAGCACGCATCCTAGTCCTTTATGCGAAGCATCACTGTAAATCTCGAAATCTCCTTTTCCATCAGGTAATGCCAGCACTGGGGCTGTCACCAGCCTCTTCTTTAACTCTTGGAAACTCTTCTCGCATTTCTCAGTCCATTCAAATTTCTCGGTTTTACGGGTAAGTCGAGTTAATGGAGCTGCGAGTTTCGCAAAGTCTTGGACAAATCTCCTGTAATATCCGGCCAGTCCAATGTAACTCCTTACCTCGGTTGGAGTAGTTGGCCGTTCCCAGTTTGAAACTGCTTCTATCTTGGAGGGGTCAACCAACACTCCTTCTCTATTGATCACGTGCCCTAGGAATTGTACCTCATTTTTCCAAAACTCACACTTGGAGAACTTGGCATATAACTGCTCTTTCCTGAGTATTTCTAAGGTTATCCTTAAATGTTCAGCGTGTTCTGCCTCTGTCTTTGAGTAGATGAGAATATCATCAATGAAAACTATCACGAATTTGTCCAAATATTCCTTGAACACTCTATTCATTAGGTCCATGAAGGCTGCTGGGGCGTTGGTCAATCCAAATGACATAACTAAGAACTCATAATGTCCATATCTGGTGCGGAATGCAGTCTTCGGGATATCTTCAGGTTTGATCTTCAGTTGGTGATATCCCGTTCTCAAATCAATCTTAGAGAAGTATTCAGCTCCTCTTAGTTGGTCAAACAAATCTTCTATCCTGGGCAATGGATACTTATTCTTTATGGTTAGCTTGTTCAATTCTCTATAGTCGATGCATAACCTCATACTTCCATCCTTTTTCTTAACAAACAACACTGGTGCGCCCCAAGGCGACACACTGGGCCTTATCATGCCCTTATCCAACAATTCCTGTAATTGTTCAGCTAGCTCCTTCATTTCTATTGGGGCTAGTCGGTACGGGGCCTTCGAAACTGGCGCCGTCCCCGGGGCTAATTCGATGGCAAACTCAATTACCCTATCAGGTGGTAGTCCGGGAAGATCTTGTGGGAACACGTCCTCGAACTCATTAACTACCAGAATGTCTTGCAATCTTGGCACTTCCTTCTGAGTGTCTATAACGTAGGCTAAATAAGCCTCGTTCCCTTTTCGTAACAATCTCTTGGTTTGCGCCATGGTCAGAATTTTCTGGGTCTGTCGCATCCCCTTAAACACTATTTCTTTCTTCCCTGGGGTTTTCAACTTAACCTTTTTCCCTTTACAATCTATCCGCGCATCATTACGAGACAACCAATCCATACCCAAAATGACATCGAATTCCCCTAGCTTAAAAGGAATTAAATCGACATAAAAGGATCGTCCTCCTATTTCTAGCTTACAATCAGGGTGAATTTGATTAACCGGTACGATTTCCTGATTAGCTATTTATACTAGTAAGGAATCTCTTAGTTGCTGGGTTTTAAGTTTCAACTTATGCGCAAAATCTCTAGATATAAAAGACTTAGTTGCTCCTGAATCAAATAAGACATTTGCACTGACTGAATTGAGAGAAAAAGTACCTGCTATCACATCTGTGTCCCTCACGGCATCTTGTACTGACATATTGAAAGTCCTAGCAGTTGGTGGCCTATTTGAGGCAACCTTGCTTGCTCCTGATGCTGCTGGTTTGTTCTTTGGGCAATCCTTCCTCATGTGCCCTCGCTGTCCACACTGGAAACAGGTTGTGATGTTAGGGATGACCGTGGTGCAAGAGGTGGCATAATGCCCAGCTCGCCCACACTTATAACAGTTTATCTGCTTCAGGTTGCACACCCCGGAGTGCCTCTTCCCACAAGTAGCACACAATGGCAATGGAGGTCGAGAAGGGTTGGAACGGGACATTCCTGATTGGTGGCCGCCCTGGCTCACACTCACACTCGCAGATGGTTTAAACCCTACATTCCTCCCTGGTAGGGAAACCGCTCCTCGATTAAACTTGGTTGGGGGTTTTCCTCCAGCGGATCTTCCGCCCATACTAACATGCTTTCTCTTTATCCCCCCTTTTTCTCTCTCTCTCTGCATCTGATCACTACCAGCCTCCACAATGGTTGCCTTCTGCACCAAGGTGGCATAATCTGTAATCTCTAAAAACAGCCACCCTATTCTGGATCCACTGCTTCAGCCCTTGTTGAAACCTGTTAGCTTTCTTGTCTTCTGTGTCTACAAACTCTGGCACAAATCTCGATAGCTCAGTAAATTTAGCCTCATAGTCAGCCACTGACATATTGCTCTGTTTCAGTTCCAAGAACTTAAGTTCCATCTGGGTTTTCATGAACTTCGGGAAGTACTTCTCCAGGAATAATTGTTTGAACCTTTCCCAGGCTATGACAGCATCAGTCTCCATGTTTTTCTTGGCTTCCCACCAATAATTGGCCTCTCCCTTTAGTAGGTAAGTAGCAAAAACTGTCTTCTGAGCCTCATTGATACTCAGAATCTCAAAAGACTTTTCCATTTCTTTGATCCAGGCCCTCGCCTCAACGGGATCAGCCGATCCGTGGAACTCTGGGGGCTTAAGGGACTTAAAGGCCCTAAAGGAATTTGCCACTGAAGTGTTGTTTCCTGGTGGTGGTTGGGGGTATTGGTTCAAATTCTGCCTAAGTAGATCCATAAACTGGCCCATGGGGTTTCCGCCCTGGTTCTCCCCTTCCTGTTCTACTTCAGTTTTTCCACCCTCTATTTCCCTTTCAAATTCTTCAGAGTACAGGGGTTCATCCTCTGCTCCATACTGGAAATCTTCTTGCTCATTATAGTCCTGATCTTGCTCCTCACTACTTTCACGGTTTTCCTCGTGTTGGTTGTGACTCTCTTGGTCAGTAGATTCTCGGGGGTTAGCCCTAGTGCCCATTCGTCTTGGAGGCATTTTACTGAAAATTTGGAAAATTATACATTAGGTTCACTTACCTATTTTAAAGGATTTTTCCTTGCACATTTCTTTACATGATTGGGTTTAAAATCCCACAGTTTTATATCTCATGGCAACTTAATCGAAAAGTAATACATATGCTAATAACTTGTGATCACATCCCAACAAAATTGTAATAACCGAAATGGAAACAAATATATACCAGGTACCGAAAAGGTACAACATCCGAGTTACAACGATAGTTTAAAGTACAGCCATCCTAACAACAACAACAAGTCAAAAGTGAAATATGCTGTCTATCTGTCTAGTCTGCAAAAAGGGAAAACAAGTACAAGAAAACCATCCCTACAAAAGCCGGCACTACTATGTCCGTACATGACTAGACAACTAGACCACTGCATCACTGCATCTGAAATCAGCCGCCACGACGAAACATCCTCCGAACCCTCCCAATGGCGATGCGGAAAACCTCCTCAGCCTCTGCTCTGTCTACCCTACCATGCCCATCAGTAGGCAACTGTCGCACCCTCACCCGAGCCCTCAGCTCGATGCGGGTCACAGCCCTATACCCAACTCTGTCACTGATAGTCCTCCTGCCCTGCACCCTCATCCGGGCGGCTCTCTCTGCTGCTAACTCACTCCTAGACTCTGCCAACCTGGCATCTGCCACAGACAACTCTCTATAAAGCCCGTTCACAATCAAGTTGTGAACACATACTGGGACTCCTCCTATCGGGGCATGAGGTGGGGTGGATGGCTCAGTTGGAGCGGCAGTCTCTGTCTGCTGGGGCTCTGGGGTAAGCTCCTCAAACTCGTCGGGGTACGGGCTCACAGGTAGTGGTGGTGGGGTAGGGGCTCTCTCAACAGGGAGGAGTGGCAAAAAAAGTCCAGAACTCCCTACAGCACCAACTACTGGCTCATCTATATCTCCCTCAACTCCCTCATCTACCGGCACCACCTGATCCGTGGTCATGTCAGTGTCATCTCCCAAAGTCCTGATCTCAGTCGCAACCCAATAATCATCATCCGCAACCACTAACTCAGCATCCTGTCCTGTCTGGATCCCCTCCGGGTCCTCCTCCCCCTCAGTCTCAACAACATCTGTGTCAGCATCATCCTGGACCTCCTCAGGGTCCTCCTCCTCAGACTCGATCACATCAGTATCAGCATCAACCTGGACCTCCTCCTCAGGCTCAGTATCCTCCTCAGGCAAGTGCTCATAGCATGGGTCCCTAGTCCGGAACATGTCCTCATCATGCTGTCTCGCAGCTGCCTCCTGGGCCGACAAGTCGCTCGCCTACACAAGACGAACTATGTTACTATCATGATGCTTAAAAAGTTCCGGTAAGGGTTTTAGGTGAACCTGGCAAGGGTTCTTATTATATTATTGAATTTATTATTATATAACGTCGTATCATCTCTTGGGATATATAACTCTCGCTCTGATACCATCTCTGTAACACCCCCAGATCCGGGGTCAGGGATCTGGTGGTTATGGTCTTACATCCATTCATAATACTTGACTTGAGTCCACAATAAATAAATCACATGCTGTGACCCCACAATAATTACCACTCACACACACAATAGTTATAGTCCCAGAGATGAAATTGAAATAAGTCTTACATTAAAGGGTTTACGAATAAAAGTTATTACAATCCCAAAAGGATAACATCATAGGTTTAAAAGTTTTGCCGTTAATTACATTAATTATACATATAGTTAAACAGGAAACAAAAGCTGTCTAACTATGCTACCTCAGCAATGGCGGCTAGCATCTTAGCGGGTAGTCCGGTGGGTCGGGTAACCTGCTTGCGCCGAGTGCGCCTGACGCGAGCCATCTGTCCTAGCTGTTGTTGTGACATAATATAAACAAAGCAAGGGTGAGCGAAAGCCCACCGACAAATATATAACTGAACGGTAATTTAAAACAGTTCGAAGCTATCTTTCAAACCATATGCCATGCATTTACGGAAATGATGCCAGTATAATATGAACGATGAAGTTACAAGGTAACTGAAAGTATTTGTTTGAAGAAATATCTGCTTCATCAAAGTAAGCGAGATATTCTTATTGTTATTAAGAAGAGGAACTTGCAAGAAAGGGTTGCAATTCCAGTTATGACTCTTTTCCAATTCTGTCAACAGTAATCATGTTGCAGGAAATAAATAAATTTGGATGATGAACCAATGATGGAGTATTCACCGCGCCCGCTGTTCCAATCTTGATGATCAGTCGAGATCGTACAGCTCAATTTAGATTTACTACCGGTAGAAGGAAGAACTGACGGCTTTACTTGTATACCGCCTTGCTAGCTCTCCCCGGCCAACGGTTGGGCCAAGGGGATGGATCGGCGTTACTCGGCCTCTTACACGACTCCTAGTTCAAATAGAATTCATGATTCTGAATGTAACGTTCGTCCCCCTTTCCCCAAGTATAATACTTGTTGATAAGACTCCACAAAGTAGTCGTATCTAGTTGGAAAGGAAAATTTACCAATAACTCCCAAGCTATTACTTGGTAACGGATATCAACTTGTTCCAGTAATCTTACCCCTCGAAAGATGAGAAGGTAAGCAACGACTTAATAAGTCAACAGCACCCGAGTTGCGGGTGAAGGGAATACTTTATGACCGGGAAGTCGACAAGATAAATAACATTTTCCAAGTAAGGTTCCCTTATTATTAAGGAGATAGACTCAAAGAAGAATAATGTCTTAGAACCTTTCTTGATATAAGATTAATAATAATATGACTTCGAAATATTTTCTGTAATAATCGAAGAAGATAAACCTTATCGAGATTATTCTAAGTATGGAATAAATATTAAGAGAATATTTATTGAGTTAAAACATTTAAAGAATATTTGGGAATATGAAAGAATATCTTTAATCAGAGTATTTCTCAAAATAATCATGAAGAAATATCAGGAGAATATTTATTGAATAAATAAATATTTAAATGAATATTCAAAACAATATTCATTAATTAATAAGACCTGAAAAGAATATTTAAGGTAATATTCATAATTAATTAGGAATTTAAATGAATATTCAAAAGTAATATTCATTTAATGAATAATATCCTAAATGAATATCAAGTAATATTCATTTAGTAATCCAAGCCTTAAGGAATATTCGAGATAATATTGGATAATTAAATCAAGCTTCAGATGAATATTAAAATAATATTCATCAAGTATTTAATATCTTAAATGAATATTCAAAAGTAATATTTATTTAATAAAATAATAATCTAAAAGAATATCCAAATAATATTCATTTAATAGTCTCATCTTTAGAAGAATATTCGAAATAATAGTCGATAATCAATTCGACTCTGAATGAATATTGAGAAATATTATTCGTTGAATAGTTACGTTCAAATAATTATTTGAAGTAAGGATCGTTAAAATAATTAGTCTCGAACGAATATTCAAATAATATTCGTCGCCCAAATAATAGAAAATATTTACTTAAATATTTTCTTCCGAGGTAATCTCGATATATCAAGGAATATTGACTCCCGGTCTAAATTTGATTAATAAGATGTATACGCCCTTCTATGAGGGTCTTACAATAACCGGCTTATAACTGATATATAACTAGCTAGCTTATAGGCCAACAATAACATTCAAGGAACAAGTATATCAATTCAACTTGAAAGTAGGCATGCATGCAATGGCATATGTATATCAGCAATCATATATATATATATATATTTATCCAATCACAACAACAGCCGAAAAGAAGGGAATTGAAACTTGCCTGGTAGTCGAGTACGGTAAGGGGTAGTGGTAGCGGGTCCCGGTTCAGCTTGGTGATCTATAAATAGCCAAGGAATTCGGGATTAATCACTTAACATATTAAAAGTTAAGTTATACTTAAATCGAAACACGTTCTCGAGTCATCTCGTTATACCCCTTTTAGTGGATTACTTATTATCACTGATCCGACCCGACATTCGTTCGTTAATACGACATGTCACCGCACTTATACTTGGGACATACTTAAGTCATATGAGTTCTAAGGTTGATCGTTACGAACCAATATTTTACTCCGAGTTTTATCGCCCGTTTTCTAAGTGTTTTACCAAAGTTATAAAAGAGTCGTCTTTTAGGGGTTCGTTCGCGTTTAACCTTGACTCAAACATTTTTAATAAATCGAAAAATGCTCTTTTTGACATACGGTTTTCTTTCACACCTTCCTTCTTACCCCTAGTATTTATTTACCAAGATTCGCCATGACGTTACATAGCTTACGAGGGTTCAATTTCAGTTACGAACTTTCATTGACGGATTCGAACTACTTTTAGTAATTTGGTCATAAATCCTAAACCGTAAGTCCGTTTCACGTGATCTTTATATCAAAACGAAGCTTAGAACATTACCTATCCTATCATGGCAGGTAAGGTCTCTGGACAGTAGGGGTTCGACATGGAAAATGGCATACAAAATATGGTATTGTAAAATCGGGCATTATAACGGCTGTAAATCGAATATCTATCAATTTCGAATCTTCCCATAAACATAGCATCCAACCCAAACAACATATACATGACTTATACACATGAACTGAGGCCAAGCAATGCCTTTCCGTTCATCTAGCTATTTACATCATTAATCCAAAATCCATACATAATCATGCTTATAACTTTAACATAACCCTAACTAAGTTATAACTATCATAAACATGCTTAAATCTCAAACAAGGGTTAGGGTTTCAAGAGCTTTATACCTTCCTTAGATAGTGATATAGCCTTACTAAGCCTTGTATGGTCCTTAGGAGTGATTATGCTTGCTAGATTAACCATGGAAAATCAAGAAAACAAAGTTAGTATATGATGAACACTATTCACCCTCCTCTTGTTTGATTTTTTTGAAAATGGAAATGGATGAGTTTGAAGCTAAGATTTTGAGGAGATAAGTTTTATGAAATTTAAGACTCACCTTAATTATTTCAAGAACAAACAATGGTGGGAAGGTTGAGTTTGGATTTGGAATTAATGGATATAGCCGAATGGTTGTTTATGGGGGGGGGGAGAGAGTTGCTTGGTTTCTTTTTGATAATCTTGCATAAAGTGATTTTGTGTTAGATAATATCTCATCTATGATGTGCTAGTGGATGGTGAGGTCATGGATGATGGTTTTTGTAGGACAAGTGTTGCATTTTGCATGGTTGAAGGCTAACTAGCTAGTTGGTCTTGCTAAGTACTTGTTCAAGCCCTAACATGCTAGTTACTCTTGCCCACTTGGTTACTAGATATTTATTCTTGTAGCTTGCACAAGACTCTTGCTTCCTCTGCTTGTTTCTGTGTCCGGTTATTACCCGTTTCGATTGATCGTTCGTGAGAATATTTCACGGATTTCTAATTAGGGTTTACCGGGAATCCTTTTTAATATTAATACTTTCATTCTCCATCTTTCATTCTAACTTTCCATTTTATATTCCTTTAATCCATTCGTTAAATACTTAAGGCTATCAGTGTCCAGGGAACTCTCGGAGAAAATAAAAGTGCGGTTTTTCAGAATCCGACAGCTTTTACATACACTTATTTTCCCCCTGGATCACTAATACGAACTAGGAAATCCGTTCCGAATACTTCTATATAGTGTCGTCCCATATTATTATATACTCCCACCAAAACACTATTCATTCTGTATTCTTTACTTGTTCTCTTAGGGTTATATAATTGTCCGTATTCTCTTTCGATCGTTCCTTAACCTTTTTACGGAACTACTGGATTAATCGTTATCGATCTGGATGACATGAGAGTATTCTCTTGCTTGAAGTTGCCATATCTTATTCCTTTAGAAGATAGATTATTCTTACCTATGTTATCACCCTTTAGCATTCTTCAAGACATAAACATAATAAAGTCGAATTCTATTCATTCTTTCCCAATTATCAATTATTACACTGTAGCCATATCCACTATTCATTCTTACATCATTAAATACATAAAAGTTTTAATTCCACCAAAAATCTGGGTTCTTACACCATAGCTAGTATGTCACCGTGTTTAAGTGTTGGTTGCTGAGACACACCCTCAAGGTGGATAGACTCTGAAAGAACAATATTGGTTTGATCTTCAGAAAAATCAATCAAAGTCATTCCTCTCATATCATAGGGTTTCTCACTTGCAATTTCAATCATCACAGAAGACCTTTCAGCATCATCAATCACAGTTCCTGAGTCATCCAACCTCTGACTAGATGGTTCTTGTGTTGTAGTGACTGTGATATGATCTATTCTACTATTCACCACTGATGCAATAGTATCTTCTGTTGACTGCTTCCCTTTATCAACTACCTCATCTTGTTCACCTTGAGATGAAGCATCTTCAACAATGACATCCTTGTCAAATAGATATGCATGAAGTGATTGAAGTGCAACATGCTTAGGAAGTCCAAATTTCTTGTGTAATTCCTTTCTGACTGATACATAGAAGTACGTCTTTATTAAATCAAGTCTTTGATGTAACAGTCCATATTCTTCAGGAAATGAAAGTTTAGGAACTCTTTTAGTTAGAAAATCTAGAACAGGCCTGGAAAGCTTCACTTGTAGAGAAATAAGTTCCATAGCTAGTCTGTATGTCAATGTAGTTTCCCATGAAGAATCAAGATCCAGATCTCTCTTGTCAGATACTGACTTGGATAAAGTCTTTTGAGAAACACCAGAGGTTGGCTTCTTTGAAACAATAGGCTGTGGATCAAAATTTGGTTCTAGACTTGTTTCAGAGACTATAATGTTTTTGGCTACTTGGGTAGACACAGGGCGGTTCTCCTCCAATTCAGATTCCTGAGTCATTTCACCACCAAAGAAAGAAGAATTATAGATAGTAGGAAGATGAGTTCTTAGAAGTACCTGAACATGATTTGGATAGTGTAATGCAGGTATTTCATCTAGATTCTTTTCACTGTCCTTCTTTGTTATGTCAGAGAAAATTCTCTTTTGATGTACATAAGAAGAAATACAATATTCTCTACCAAATCTAGCTTCAACATCAGGAATGAAATAGTTAATAAACAGTTGCATGAATCTTTGATAATAAACCATATTCCTGTCATGATCTCTTGACCCAAGTTTAATACACATATGATTTAAGATAATGTGACCAAAATTAATTACTCTGTTATAAAGCAAGCCATATGCAATATGTGATGTAACAGCAGTAATTTGTTGAAAAGAACTACATTTACCAGTAAAACATTTAGCAATTTAATCAAAGAAGAAAGACCATTCTTTCCTAAGAAAAGATCTATTTAACTGGCTCATGTTATCTAGAGGTCCATCATAACCTAATTTAGATAACATAGTTCTTACATCATCATCAGATGGTACATTCTCAAAATTCGTACTAACAGGTAAGCGAAGTACTGAATTAACAACAGATTTAGTAAGATCAAGTGAGTCTTGTCCTAAGTGTAGAACAATCTTACCTGATTGACTCTGAGTAGAGTCAATTACCTCAGCATTCTCCCAAGCTTGTGAAACAGCTACTTGATTAATTTGTGGAGATGTTGTCAAGGAATAGCTTAATTGTCCTTTCTCCATAAAGTCCATTATCGGGTGAAAGTCAGTTGACACCCCTTCCTTATTGGTGATAGCTGCAACATGATTGTTCATCATAAAATCAAAGTCACCAAACTTGAAAGCTACTGATTTGGGTAGTCTTCTTTGAGTTGGCATTTTGATCTGAAATGAATTTAAGAAATCTTTAAAACTGATTAGTGATTTTGATAACTCGAGAGTGTTTTTGCTTTAGAGAATGAAATTAGAGAAAGCAATTACACGATTAAAGTGTCAAAATAATTATATTTCAAAAATCCTTCAGACCCATTATCCCACGTTGACACGTAGGTTGACAGGTGTCAGTCCCTGAAAAATGCAGTTACCTACGACTTTTGGAAAATAAAATCAAAAATCAAGTAAATAAGTCAAGGTAAAATCAAGATAAAAATCAATATTGATCAGCTTCCTTTTCCTGATGTGATCTTCTCATCAGGATAATCACACGATTCAATGTGATTTCTGAATAAAAAGAATTACTAATCCTGATGTGAACACACTTGTATTCCTGATCAATATCATCCTGATTCCAGAGACTAAATGAAGTTTCCACATGGCATTTTCTTTTACTTGTAAAAGAAATAAATAAAATCTGAACAAAATCAATTGGTTAAATTCATTCAATATTTCTTGAAAATAAAAGAAATATAGTCACACATAATTATAATTATCTGCATTGATATTTCCCAAACGACTATTCAGCTTCTCATGTCTTTCTATAAAAGAAACCGACGTCTTATGCCATTCTCCAAAACCTTTTCATTCTTTTCTCTTTCCATCATGACTTCCAACCCAAATCTTCATATGAACCCTAGCTTTTGGATCATTACCACTGAGAAGTTCTTTACTCTTGATGATCAGGAGCAAGTAAACTATCTTTTAGAAAAGATGACTTTTCTCATTGAGTCAGATATGGTTGGTCTTAATCCAGATAATTTCCACGAATCTCCTCTAAAACATCTACCAGTTGGATACAATCTTCCTCTAATCTCTTCACACCTTGAGGATGAAGAATTTGGTGAAGAGTCTGAGGTTGATCTTGATGGAGATGCTATTCATCTTCTTCAATAAGCATGAAGATGATTTAGCTGCTTTCGTTCAAGTCGCCCAGACAAGAAATCCAATCTTGAGATGCTCCTTGTCCTGAAGTCAATCGTTAAGGATTGAAGCAGTAACAGCTTTAGACAAGAATAGAATTATCAGTAGTAGTTAGACAAAAAGAAGAATTGTATTTCATTTTCATGTATGTAATGTTTTTGATTAATGAAAATACAAGTTTTTTTAATATCTACTTGTCTATCGTTGTTTATTGACTGACATGAATAATGATATAAATTATCAGTCATGTAATAAAACTTGCTACCATAGACTTAACAAAACTTAGAATTGAACCACTAAATAACATGAACTTCAGAATTTGAAACAGTAAGACACACAAATTTCACAATCCTGATACGTACTGAAGATACAATCCTAATGTCAATACTGATGACGTCAGCATACTGATAGCAATCCTGATCCTGATGTTTTATTGATAAGTCTATGATACTTAAATTTATCAAGATAAAATGTTACAGCTTAAGCATTTAACAATCAAGTATAGATCCTGACAAAATATCAAGTCTATAAGCTGAAACAACATACCTTGCTACTTATGCAGATGTTAAAGGTCTAAATATTTAACATTCCTAACTCACTAACCAATCTAATGAATGTAGCCTCATCAAGTGGTTTAGTTAGAATATCTGCAAGCTGTTTGTCAGTAGGAACAAAATGAAGTTCCACAGTACCATTTTCAATATGTTCTCTAATAAAATGATACCTGACATCAATGTGCTTAGTCCTTGAGTGTTGAACTAGATTTTCTGCAATTTTGATAGCACTAGTATTATCACAAAACATAGGAATATTACTAAGTGTCATACCATAATCCATCAACTGATTTCTTATCCAAAGGAGTTGAGCACAACAACTGCCTGTTGCAATGTATTCAGCTTCTGCAGTTGAGGTTGAAACTGATTGCTACTTCTTTCTTGCCCAAGAAATCAATCTGTTTCCCAAGAATTGACATGTACCTGTAGTGCTTTTCATGTCTATTTTACACCCTACAAAATCAGAGTCTGAATAGCCAATTACGGAGAAATCAGATTCTCTAGGATACCACAAACCAAGATTTGGAGTTCCCTTGAGATATCTATAAATTCTCTTCACAGCAATTAAATGAGATTCCTTAGGATCACTTTGGAATCTAGCACATAAATAGGTAGAGAACATTATATCTAGTCTACTTGCAGTTAGATATAACAGTGAACCTATCATGCCTCTATAGCTAGTGTTATCAACACTCTTTCCCTTAGAATCAGAATCTAGCTTAGTGGCTGTTGCCATGGGTGTCTTTGCAATTGCACAATTTTTAAAGTCAAACCTTTTTAAAAGATCTTTGATATACTTTGATTGATTAATGAAAATACCAGTCTCAGTCTGTTTGACCTGCAAGCCTAAAAAGTAATTTAGTTCACCCATCATGCTCATCTGATACTTAGACTGCATAAGCTTGCTAAACTTAGCACATAGCTTTTCATTAGTAGAACCAAATATAATATCATCAACATAAACTTGAACTAAAAGCAAATCACCTTTTATCTTTCTAAAGAATAGAGTTTTGTCAATTTTACCTATTGTGAAGCCATTTTCAAGAAGAAATTTAGACAAAGTCTCATACCGTGCTCTTGGTGCCTGCTTTAGTCCATAGAGTGTCTTGTCAAGTTTGTAGACATGATTTGGAAACTTTGGATCAACAAAACTAGGTGGTTGTTCCACATACACTTCCTCATGAAGCTTGCCATTAAGAAAAGCACTCTTTACATCCATCTGGTATACCTTGAATTTTGAATGAGATGCAAATGTAAGAAACATTTTGATTGCTTCCAATCTTGCTACAGGTGCAAAGGTTTCATCATAGTCAATTCCTTCTTCCTGAGAATAACCCTTGGCCACCAATCTTGCTTTGTTTCTTACAATCATACCAGATTCATCTAGCTTGTTTCTGAAAACCCATTTAGCACCAACAATAGATCTATCTTTAGGTCTTGGTACCAGTTTCCAAACTTTGTTCCTCTCAAACTCATTCAATTCTTCCTGCATTTCTATTACCCAATCAGGATCCTGTAAGGCTTCTTCAACCTTCTTAGGTTCATTCTTTGAGAGAAAACAACTGTACAAGCATTCATTTTGAATTGATCTTCTAGTTCGAACACCACTATTTGGATCACCAATAATCAAATCTTCAGTATGATCCATTGTCCATTTTCTAACAGGTGGTAGATTGCTCCTGCTAGACTCTCCCCCTAAGTTAGTGGTATTTCTTATAGAAGAGTGTTCATTTCCTTCAAAAGCTCCCCCTTGATCAGTAGAATCAGTGGATTCAATACTACTGCTAGTTTCTGATCTTCCTTCATTAGACTCTGAAGGATCAGTTCCTAATGAAGTAGACTCTAAAAGACTAGTCTGATCCTGACCAGTACTGTGTTCTCCTTGATTGAATTGCTCCCCCTCAACAGTAGCATTCCTTTGAGAAGCAATAGAGATTTCCTCTGGAGAACCTTCATCATCACTGGAGAAAATCTCAAAATACTTAAGATTTTCAAATTCCAGATTGTCATGGCTTTCATTAGTTTGTAAAATTCCAAACTTCTTATCATCAAATGCAACATGAATTGATTCCATAACAATGTGAGTTCTGAGATTGTATACTTAGAAGGCCTTTGATGCTGAATATCCTAGAAAGATTGCTTCATCCGATTTGGCTTCAAATTTTCCAAGTTGTTCTGGATGAACTTTCAGGACGTAGCATTTGCATCCAAAGATGTGAAAGTATTTCACACTTGGTTTCTTTCCTTTCATCATCTCATAGGGAGTCTTACCATGAGCATTTACCAAGGTACAGTTTTGAGTGAAACATGCAGTGTTTATAGCTTCTACCCAGAAATAGGTTGGAAGCTTTGCATCTGCAAGCATGGTTCTTGCTGCCTCTATGAGAGTTCTGTTCTTTCTTTCTACTACACCATTCTGCTGAGGTGTTCCAGGTGCAGAAAACTGTTGAGTAATTCCTTTGTCTGTACAATACTCCTCCATTTTAGAATTCTTAAATTCTGTACCATTGTCACTTCTGAGCACTTTGACCTTGTACTCAGAGCTATTTTGAATATTCTTGACAAGTTCAATGATTTGCTAACGAGCTTCATCCTTGTTGTGCAGAAAGAATACCCATGTGAACCTTGTGTAATCATCCACTATAACTAAAGCATATCTTTTCTTGTTTATAGACATAATGTTTACTAGACCAAATAAATCAAGATGCAGCATGTGAAATGGTTCAGTAATTGAATTTTCTGTCTTGCTCTTGAAAGTGGTTCTTCTTTGTTTTCCAAGCTGACAAGCATCACAAAGTCCATCTTGCACATAATTTGCTTGAGGTAGGCCTCTCACCAGATGGTGCTCAACAAGTTGATTAAGCTTCTTGAAGTTGAGATGTGAGAGCTTCTTATGCCAGTTCTAGCTTTCATCATTTGATGCCTTGCTGTAAAGACATCTGACAGTTCCTTTAGATGTGTCACTCAAGCTGGCTTCATATATGTTACCATGTCTCTGACTAGTCAAAACAATGTCTCCATTCTTCATATTCAAGATTTTGCATCCTTTACTATCAAATATTGATTGGTAACCCTTATCACCCAGTTGACTTATGCTTAAAAGTGTGTGTTTCAAGCCTTCAACCAGTGCTACATTTTCTATGATGACATTCCCCAAAATAATTGAGCCATATCCCAGAGTTTCTCCTTTGTTGCCATCTCCAATGGATATTACTGGGCCAGCTTTCCTCTCAAACTTTGTAAGTAGGGACTTCTTCCCAGTCATATGTCCAGAGCATCCACTGTCCAAGATAATTGAATGCTTCTTTCCAGTGCCCTGCAAACAAAAAGTAGCTAGTTAGAATTTTTTAGGACCCAACTTTGATTGGATCCTTTCTTACTAACTTTTGAACCAACAGGCTTTGAAGATTTTGCTTTTATAAATGGAATGAAGTAAACTACCACAATGATAACAGGGTTCTTGTGGCTGGTATTGAATTCTCTGAGTCTTGGGGAATCTGGACTCAGTTTTCCAAGAAGGTTTTTGATTGCAGTCTAGGGCCAAATGATTATGATTTCCACATTTATAGCATTTCTTTCTAGGTGCATCAAGTACATTCTTGTAATTATTCTCTTTGTTAATACCTTCTTTTCCATTCCTATTTCTTCTGATCTTGCTAGACTCTAAAATACTTTCTAGTCTCTGTTTCAACTAAGACTTAGACAGAAAACCTATGTTGACATTCTTAGGTTTTTCTAACACTCTTTCATCTGAACTGCTATTGTTAATTCTTTTGTGTACAACTGGGGTACCTTTAGAATCAACAAATTTAACTTGTTTAGGTTCATAAACTATCTTCTTACCTTCAGACTTAGATGTGCTAGCTTCAATTTTACATTTTCATTGACAATAGCTACAGTATCTTCTTGCCTAGCCTTATCAAAACCTAAACCATTAACTTTACCAAGAATTTGATTTTCAATGATTTCTTGAGTCTTTTTACCAGAATTGTTAATGGTTTTAATCACATATCTCTCTTCCTCTAGTTCTTTTCTGACATAGTCATAAGCCTCAAGAATAACACCATAATCATGCTTAGCTTTATCAGAACTTAACCTATATTCTTCCATTTGAATTAACTCAGATTCAAGAAAATTATTTCTACTAACTAATTCATCATTCTTAGCCTTAAGTTCATCTTTTTCACTAGCAAGAATTTTGAAATTAGTCATAAGATTTTTAAACTCAACATGAATAGATCTAATATCATCAGAATCTAAGCTATCAAATGAATCAAGAGAGTGAAGTGATACCTTAACAGAAGATGAAGAATTTTTCTTTGGAGATCCAGGCTTGTCTGAAGCACTTGCCATCAATGCAATGTTGTCATAATCCAATTCATTTTTAGAATCACTGGAGTCTGCCCAATCCTTCTGTGTGACCATGAGTGCATTACCCTTCCCTAAATTCCTAGGCTTCTTGCACTCACTAGCAAAGTGTCCAAGCTCACTGCAGTTAAAGCACTTGATTTTGGCCTTATAAAGCTTGATAATTGTACTTTTGCCTTTGTCACTCTTCTTCTCCTCTTTCTTCTAAAAAGAGCCTTTGCTAAATCTTCTCATGTTGAATCTTCCTTTCTTGAAAGCTTTAGCAAACATAGCAAAGAGTTCTTGCATCTCTGATTCAGAATCATTATCTTTAGAGTCTATATCTGTAGTCTCTGACTCAGAACTTTCTTTGCTCTTCTTCTTCCTCAAGTCTCTTTCAGTAGATTCAGACTTTTCTTCTGGAAGGTTCTTTGATTCAGATTGAGCAGTGAGTGCAACAGTTTTCATTTTTCCTTCACTCTTGCTCTTTTTCTGCTGCCTGTCAAGTTCATAAGCTCTCAATTTTCCATAAACTGCTTCTAATGATATTTCATCCAGATCATTAGCTTCCTCAATTGCAGATATCTTCTCATTGTAGAAATCAGGAAGAGCTTTCATGAACTTCGTATTCATATCCTCCAAGTCATAATATTTACCATGCATGGCCATCTCATTGATGAGTTTAGGTGTCAAAGTAAGTGACTCACCAGACTTGGATTCAAAGTACTCATACTGTTGTATGAGAAGTGTCCTCCTATTCTTCCTGACAGGTTTTGTTCCTTCATAGTGAACCTTCAGATTGTCCCATATCTCCTTTGCAGTCTTACAAGAGAGAACATAGTTAGTGAGAACAGAATCAAGACTGTTGAATAGTATGTTTCTCACTTTAGCATCCTTAAGAACGTTCTCCTTTTCCTTATCTATCCATTCAGACTTAGGCTTCTCTGCTGTATGTTCTGGAACAACTTTTCCTTCGACAGTTGCTTGTGGAACAAGCCTTATTGGAACAAAAGGCCCATCTCTGATTCTGTCAAGATAATCAGGATCTGTTGCTTCCAGGTGATGCAACATCTTCACTTCCCATAGAGTATATTCGATTCTCTTGAGCATAGGGATCTTAGTATTACCATCCTTATAACCAGACATGATTGCAGATCTTTATGATTATTCAAAATCAACCTGCTCTGATACCAATTGTTAACTCAAATAACTTGTAGAAGGGGGGGTTAATACAAGTTATTTAATCATGTCTGATTTTTGCTTGATTAGATGAACAAGAACAAACGAATGAATCAAACTTTGTTTGTATTAAAATAAATCAAATACAAACTCTACCAAAGCTGTACAATACCTTTAGCAGCTGCTGACAATACAAATCTCTCTCTCTCTCTCTCTCTCTGTTTGTTTTGAACTATCGAATACAAACCTTATACAGAGCTTCACAGGATATGCACTCTAAAATTCACAATTCGCTCTTTTTACAATAATATAGAGAGAGTATTTATAATGCTACCTATCAACTAACAACAGAATTATAATCTATCTATGACAATGTTCTGCCATACAGTTGATGGTTTCCATCAATAGAGAATTCGTTTCCTTCACAATATCTTCTTGCTTGTTTTTCAAAACAACGATCCTGTTTTATAGCACTTGCCAGTTTCTGTAGCATCCATAATGACATCATCAGTAACACGACTGATATCAAGATTTCCCATTCATCAGGATCTGATCATCGCAACACTATTTGATCAGGATCTGACTTGCTGTATGAGGATCTGCTCTTAGTTCCTGAAATGTAGTCTCTGACGCACTATTCCTGACTAACCTCCACAGATTACTGTCTAACACATATATCCTATAAAAAGTGCTAAATCCTTTATAAGATCAAGATATACAAGAAGTATTAGCAAAATTCTATTCTCAACATCACAACTTATGAATTATTCCTAACAGATGATGTTTATAAGTTTTTGGTTGGATCTTGATATGATCTTGGTTGGTTGAAAAATTTAGGAAAACGTGTAAACATAGTCATCGTAATGTCGAAATTTCGTTACACCTTAAAAACTGTGCACCACAGTAGGTCTTGTGTCGAGCCTTGATGATTACCCGATCTGCCCTTGTAGATCTCGAGTCATAGATCGTTTTGGCGCAAGAATCGAAACAAATAGACTTACGGTTTATCAGATATGGTCGATTTAGTAAAAGTGGTTTGAAACCATAAGTACAAGTTCGTAACTGAAATTGAACCCCCTTAACATGAATAATGCAGTGGCGAATCTTGATAAATAAATATTAGAGATCATAAGGAAGGTGTGAGAGAAGACCTCATGTCAAACGGATCGTTTTTCGATTTTATAAAAATGTTCGAATCAAGGTTAAGTGTCAGGGAACCTTAAAAAGAACACTTGGCGATAACTATGGAAAACCACTTAGAAAACGGACGATAAATCTCGAGGTATAATCATTCCTAGTAAACGACCGACCATAGAACTTATATGACTTAAGAACCTACCAAGTGTAAGTGTAATGACATGCCTTGATAATGAGCAAGTGTCGAGTTACATCGGTGTTAATAGGAGTTACACTAGAGTGTGCATAACGAGGTAACTTGAAAACGTGTTTTAACCTAAGTAAAGTATACACTTATCTTTTTTTAAAGCGTTAAGTGATTAATCTCGAATATTTTGATTATTTATAGATCACCGGTCTGATCCAGGACACACTATCCCTACCAGTTTACCAGGCAAGTTTTCAAACCTTTTAAAGGCTGTTGTTGTGATAATATATATATGATTTCTGTTATACATATGTCATAGCATGCATGCCTGCTTTCAAATTATATTGTGATACTGGTTTTATGATTTGATATTGGCTTATAAGCTAGATGTGTTATATTAGTTATAAGCCGGATATTGCTAAGACCCTTAGTGAAGGGCATATGATTTTCATCCCTCAAATATAGACCGGGAGTCGGTATTTCTGTATATATTGTGATTATTTTCTGAGGAAAATATTAGATTAATGTTTTTCCATTATTTCTTTAATGAATATTATTTTAAATATTCATTTGAGTTTTATTATTTAATGAATATTATTTTGAATATTCATTTAAGGTTTGATTTATTTAATGGATATTATTTTGAATATTCATTCAAGGATTATTTATTTAGAGAATATTTTTATATATTCATTTTAGGGTTATTTATGAGCAATATTTTATATTAAGAATATTCTTTAAATATTTATGATTTAGTAAATAATTTTTTTATATTTATTTGATACTTTTAAACTAGTTTTAAAAATGATTTATTTTATTCAAAAGTTTCTTTGATCTTCAAATATTATGTAAAATATTCCTGAGTCTTATTATGATTATTTTTATCAAAGAAAGGTTCCCAAAACTCTATTTTACCATTTAAATCTATCTTACAGGAAGATTAAATGCTCGCTCAAAACTTCCAAAATATAAGGGAACCTTACTTGATAACTGTTATTTATTATGTTTGATTGCCCGGTCATAAATCTTTTGACACTATTCCTTTCACTCGCAACTTGGTTGCTATTCATCAAATTGAGTCTTTTTGTTACTTCCTCATCATTCGAGGGGTAAGATTGTTGGAACATGTCGATATCCATTAACAAGCAACTGCTTGGTAAATATTGGTGAATTTTTCTTTCCAACTAGATACGACTACTTTGTGGAGTCCTATCAACAAGTATTATACTTGGGGAAAGGGGGATGAACTTTAAATTTCAGAGTCATGGATTTATTCGAACTAGGAGTATTTGTGTAAGAGGATGTGGGACAGTCCATCATTAAAATCGGTGTAAGAGGATGTGTGACAGTCCATCCTTGAAACAGGGTCCGAGTGGCGCTGGTCCCGTCTAAGCCCAAAGATGGCTAGGGAGATCCGGCATATGGTGATGTCCATATGTTCTTCCTCTACATGTAGAGAAACAAATTTTGAGATGCATGACCTACGACTGATCATCGTAAACTGGTGTTGTCTGGCGTGACAATACTCTAGTATTAGTTCATCATCCAAATCTGTCTATTTTCTGCAACATGTATTAAAGAGAAGAATCACTCATGATGCCAGAGTTTTAAAATTGTTCAAAACTAAAAGTTACCTTTAATTACCTCGTAACGTCATCTTTTACATTATACTAACACTATGTTCGTTAATGCATGGCATATGGTTTCAATGATATTTTAGAACTGTTATATATTATTTTTCAGTTATATATTATTTTTGGTGGGCTATTGCTCACCCTTGCTTTATCTATTATATCACAACAACAGCTAGGTCTGATGGCTCACGTACGGCGCACTCGGCGCAAGCAAGTGACAGCAGTCGTAGGATTGCCCGCTGATATCATAGTCGCCATTGCTGAGGTAGGACCAACCAGTAGTCTAGGCTGTCAGCTTTTGTTTATTGGACTTATCTATATGTATAACCTATGTTAATCAACGGTAGAAACTATTAAATTATGCGGAAATCATTTTGGGTTGTAATAACTTATAACTTGTGGATCCTATGATTGGAGACTTATTTCAATTTCATCTCTAGGATTATAACTGGTTGTGTGATGTAATATTATTGCGGCGTCATAGCATGCAGTTTAGTTATTTTGATTCAAGTGCAAGTATTAATTATGGAAAATGAGACCGTAACGACCAGGTCCTTGACCCCGGATCTGGGGCTGTTACACACCTCGACAAAATGGTGTGTGTGAAAGGAAAAATAGGACAAGGAGATGGCTAATTAAATGTCTTCTCAAAAGAAAGAATTTGTCGCAATTTTTTTTGGTAGAAGCAGCAGTCTATCTTATCAACAGATCACCAACAAAGATTTTAAAAAATTACTTTCGTCCCTATTAAAACTTTTGGAGCACTAAAAATGAAATTATTTTACTTATCTTTCACTTACTTCCTTTCCTGTTTAAAAATTGGGAGTACGTGTCTATTATTTTTTCTTCAAATATTTGTGATTCACTCTCGCTTTCTTCGTGAATACGTGCATTGTGGAACTTAAAATAAATGTTAGTGAAGCACAAAATAAGGAAAAATTTTGACAAGAAGTTTTGTGTACCTACCTACTAGTTACCTTAATCATACGTGAAAGCAACATCGAAACTTATGAGTCTTGTTGTGTATATATTGGGAATTGATCAAATACAAACCAAAATTGAAATACAAACTAGAAACTAATTTAATTTCTTATATCAATTTAATTTAATGGTCCTCTATAAGTATTACACACAATTAAAATACACCATCCTATATATAATATAACATAGTTCCCTCCGTTTTTAATATGATTTTTCCATTAATTGGTGGGCTTTTTTTGAAATCTGACTTTGCTCTATTTTTTCCCATCTCCCAACGATCAGTTTGCAGAGCATATGTGCTATATTTCGTCGCGATTTAAGAAAAAAAAATTAGTTTCTAGTTGTTATTTTAAGAGTGATTTCTATCAAATGTGTACTATGTTAAACTTTAAGTATTAAAAATTAAACTCTGGAAACTCAAGAAAATCCACACGATAGTGTGCTCTTCTTATTGGAACGAGAATATATAACTAATCCAGATACCTAGCCAATATGCTAGACAACAATGGATTAGTTTGGATTCTGGAAGCATTATTACAGGTAACTTTATTTGGAGGCCAACTCAAAAATTGGCCATATGAAATCTAAAATAAAAATGGTTGGATGTCACATTGTTCTTCCGGCATGTCGATCTGGCACACTGGTGGAATCTTCATGGCATCTTTCATCATCTTCTCTTTGTCCCGACTTTCCATTTTTCCCTGTTGTTGCCTCACCATCTCCTTAATGGCCATGCATCGGCATGACTTGTTAATATTTTGAAACTTGTTGCAACACTCCTCCTTGTGCTCCATCTGAGCATTCAGTGGCGACATTTTTGGTGAAATGTACATCATGCAGTGGCTAAGCTGCTCCATAGGCCGGATCGTTTGGGTACATTTTCCAGAGTTTTCCCCTACAATGGTTGTGGTGATAGTGGTAATGGTGGTGGCACTAATGGTGAGGGAAAAAAGTCCTACAAGTAGAAGAGTTAGGCTTATTAATTTTGTGAATGATGCCATTGCGGTTAAAATTAGGAGATAAAAAATCAGTTACAAGAGCTTATATCTTGGTAAAGCTTTATTGTTACAAATATATGATGGGGATGATGGTATTTATACTATACTTGGGATTAGAGCCGGCCATTAGTGCGGTTCAGACCGGCCCGTTCGGGACCGACCCGATTTTTTAACCATTTTAATTCGGCTCGTTATGAACCGGCCCGAACCGGCACGAACCCGCTAAAACATTCGGTCCGAATACGGGTTTAGGACTGCAAAACCGGGACCGGAACCGGCCCGGCCCAAACCGGCCTGCACGGCACGCATCTGTTTCCATATATTAACTACACATCTGTATGACTGTATCCATATATTAACTACACATGAACATGGTGAAACAACTCCCACTAGCCTTTGTCTACACATGTGGGGCATAGCCTTTGTCTTTATGCGAACCATAAACACTTCTACTGTATTAAGCTAAAGTATTAAGTAATAAACTAATAGTTATTTAATAGTCATTCTGGACAGCACACACGAATCAAGGGTAGTGGAATAGTAGTGGTCCTAGTGGAACTCATTTAAAAACATACATAATGATGGACAATAATACAGAAGCCCGAAGCCCGGCACGCCGAACAGCCCGGCACGGAACACACGTTGATAACCGCGAGCCGATTCCGTGCTAGCTTTCAACGAACCGAGCCCGGCCCGAGCCCGGACCACTGTAATCTCGTCACTACAAGAAAAATGGCCATTTACGACTGAAATTTTACCCAGAAATCGTCGCAATTGGACCAATTACGACGGAAAATTTTCGTAATTTTTGCTCGAGTCTTAAGTTCGGATTTTCGTCACAAGTAAAAATTTCGTCACAAGTTTTAATTTTCGTCATAAGTTCAAATGCGGGACCCACTTTTTTACAATAAAATAATAATAAACTTACAACGGAATAAACCGTCATAAATTAGTAACTTATGACGGAAATATCGTCGGAAATTAAACAGTGGGACCCACCTCGAATATAATTATAACAGAACTTTCGACGGCACAATCCGTCGTATGTTATAATTTATGACGATTATTTCTGTCGCAAGTTCACCACAATTAAATTTTGGAAAAAAGAATAAATAAATAAAAGATGAACAATCGTCATAAATTACCAAAAAAATCGTCGCAAATTACCAAGAAAATCGTCTTAAGTTACCTATAAAAGCGTCGTAAGTTAACCTAACCAAGAACAGCATTCTGCTGGTTTTTCAGGTTCCAGCCATTTTTGGCTTCCAAATTAAATCCCAAAAAACATCCCAATGTACATACAATCCAAAACCACAATCAAACATGAAAGTTTGTAACAAACATCCATGCAATTAAACGAATCCAAATATAAAAAATACCAAATTTACATAAATATTATCATAAATCCATATTCGACCACACAAAAGTTTAAACCATCCAACAAAAGTATAGATCACGTACGTTACATCTACAAACCAACATTAGTTCACAACATAACTTAGATTAACTTACAAACATTCATAGTCTAAATTAAATTCAGACATAATACTCAACCCCTAATTTTAGGACCGCCATGAGACACGTGAGGCATAGCATTCGTATCATGGTCAGATTCGGTATCCTCATCATCGGGCTCGCCATCGTCAACATGGTGATCATCATCGGCCGGGGCCTTCCCCTACAATATACAGAAATAAGGATGTCACATACATTCATACAAAATCAATTAAATAAAGTTTAATATCTTAAAACTCTATATAAAGTTGTCTCCTATATCTTATTAAGTTATTATTCATAATTAATTTTCATGCAACTTATTAATACTAATAATAAGCTATAAAAAACGCATGACTGATTTCTCTTGGCTAATATGGACCTGCCAGTTCATATTAAATATTTTGTGGAAGATTTAGCTTGTGTGTGTGATATTGTGTGTGTGATATTTTTTAATCCAGGAAAAAAAGCCTGTGAAGCAGAGCATAAAAGAAGACACTAACATAGAAAGTGGATCAAAATCTGAGACAGGAAATGAAGAAGACAAAATAGAAGATATGTCATCTGAGACGGGGGATAAAGAATCTAAAGATGGTGGGAAGAAACTAGGAATTGACGAAACAAAATGGGTGGGCGTGAACAGCAGTTCTGGTGGACAAGGGGACTCTGAAAAGGATTCAAAAGAAACTATATCCAAATCAGATGAAGGACAAAACGAATCCGAAATGACTAGTGAACCAAAAAGAAAGGAGGAAAAAGAGAATTTTTAAGAAATTCGTCAAAAGAAAGAGCTGTTACTTTCTGGAGCTCATTCGGAGCTTTTGAACCAGACTGTGTCTGAGGACGGGCCCAGATTACATTCCATGCCTTGATAATGTGCAAGCAATAAGGAGCCTTAAAAGTACTAAACATTATGAACATAGGGAGAGACACTCTCCAGACGACCTACCAACGTGCCTTGTTTCACTTCCTGAAGGCTACCAGCGTTCAGTTGAGTGGCCTACAAGTAGGGAGAAGGTGTAACTACTTGTCCCAGGGACATCTGATTATCCACAACCACAACCCTTATAAACATATCATCTTGTAAGCGAGCCAGGGAAGATCTATTGGAGCTACCTTCCCCTTTTCGAGGTGGTGGAGGACGTGCATCAGACCCTATGTAAATATACAAATATCATTAATAGGAATAAATGATGAGACAATTTGAGAGTGTTAAACATTTCAAGTATAACAAGAATATACCATAAATATCAGAAGGTCGAAGATGCGGGTGTCCAATAATCATATTCTTTCGTACACCTCCCACCGCCTCTATCCAACTATGGATTTGGGTCGTCTCGGGATCAACGCCTTTCTTTTCACATATTCTAATGTAATGATCCTGAAAAATAATTTAGAGTGAGGTTCTATAATAAAGCTATTATGCACAGTCGTAGTGTAAGAGTAAGGGCCACAATGCAGTTGTGTTTAAATATTTTTCGGCAACTACATTTTCATCAATCATCGACACTGCTTATATAGAGCAAAATTTACATGTGAATTAGCATTCCATAATAGAAATTAGAAATCAAACACTATCTTCATAAAATCTAAGTTTAAAGTTTAAACCTTCAACTTCAAAATTAAATCAGTCCAACATCTTATCTACTGTGTATTGAAATTGAGGTATGAATGCTTACAATGATATCCTTGGCAGCCTCAGTAATCCACTGACCCTTCCTATTCGGGTCTTTCAAAGTGTGACAATCCTTATAGACAACTAGGGTATTAAGTTTGCCATGCTTTTCAACATAATCCTGTTCAAGAAATTTCAACAGAAGTTTATAAAATACATAAAAAGCAATAAGTACTATGCTTATAGCATAATACTCATAATCTACATTGTTGCACATAAACAAGGATATTGCTTATAGCAATAAGGATATTGTGATGCACTATTGTTGCACATCTATAATGCTTCAGCAATTATATGGAAATATTAAACTCAATAATTTCTGTGATTTTGTGTAGAGTATACTAGCCGTGAACCAGTAGAAGTAACTACTGAACCTCTGGCCCTCTGCATTAATATAATGTTGCATGTGAAACCTAGAAAATCTGACATGTTTGTGCTTGTTGGATCTCTTACAAAATATATCGTAGTAGGACTCGAGAATGTTATGCAGCACTTAGATGGATATATATCATCTCTTATATGAACTATATACTTGATTCAGGAGTTATGTTCAATATAATGCTAGAGAAATGTAAGAAGCAAGTTAAATATTATTACACAATAGCATACCCGACATGTTATTCGGGCATGTTAGTGAGAACATAATGTGCTGCAACATGTAGGGAATCCACATCTAAATGAAAACCAGTATATGCTCCCAACAGCTGTACCGGATATGTGAATGGTGCCAGTTTATTTAGATCCCGTGAGCGATCATCAACCACATTTCGACCTACCAAGTTGTGTGATGTCTCAACTTCAGATTCGAAGTACATGGAACAGAAATGTGTCAATTCATCATGTACATACTTTTCTGCAATGGAACCTTCAACTCGTGCTTTGTTCCCTACTTTTTGTTTCATTTTGCGTTGTAGCCTTTCAATGTTATACATCCACCGTTGTGGGACAGGGCCACCAAGTCTGCACTCTTCAGGTAAATGAACGGGAAGATGCTCCATTGGATCAAACATGGCTGGGAATAATTTAGTCTCTAAAGTACAAATGATCCCAGCTATGTTTTTTTCCATTTGCCTCAAATTTGATTCGAGTAGTGTAGTTGAGCACAAGTCTTTGAAAAAATTTAAAAGATCACAAAGCACTTTGTTTATATCATCCGGAAGAAGTTCACGAAATGCAGAAGCTAATAACTTCTGCATAAATACGTGACAGTCATGGGACTTCATGCCTTAGAATTTCAGCTGAGCTATCTTACAACATCTCTTCAAGTTTGATGAACAACCATTGGGGAGTTTTAATCGATGCACCCATTTACATAACAATTTCAGCTGATCTCGGGTGAGTTCGTATCTAGCTCTAGGCCTCTGTTTACCATTCATCCGTAGCTCCTGCAAGATGCCCATTGCTTTCAAATCATCTCTTGATCTTGTGGTATCTTTTGTTTTGGCACTACAGATAATAGTATGAAATATGTTTTCAAATACATTTTTCTCCGTGTGCATGACATCAATGCTGTGACGCAGGCGCAATGAATCCCAATATGGTAGGTCAAAGAAGCTAGTGACATGCGTCCAATTGTGTAAATCCACAAATCCATCTGCCCTTTCTTTGTTGTGTGGCTTCCCGGGTGGTGGAAAAGTGATACTAGCACACATGTTACGAACAATTCGGCCTCTTCTTCGAACTTTTCGACGTTTGAGTAGGAATCCCTTATGTAACCCATAAAAACTGGACTTCCTGCTGCATGGTAGTTGCTTGGCTTTAACATTGCCCATACAAACATGACAGGCCAACTTCCCATGGGTTGACCATCCACTAACCATACCCAACCCGGGAAAGTCAGTGATAGTCCATAACAAAGCTGCCCGCATCATGAAATTAGTCTTCGTAGAAGTATCAAATGTGTGCACCCCAACTTGCCACAAATTAAATAGCTCATCAATCAAAGGCCTAAGATAGACATTAAGATTCCTCCCAGGATCATTTGGACCAGGTATCAGTAGTGTCATGTACATATATGGTTCCTTCATGGACATGGTATGTGGAAAGTTGTACACAAGTAGTACAACAGGCCAAACTGAGTATATAGTAGAAGTGACATTGCTGTACGGGGGGAATCCATCAGTTGCAAAACCAAGTCTAACATTATGAATTTCCGCTGCAAAATTCGGATAGTTCTTGTCAAAGTCCTTCCATTCTTCTCCATCTGCAGGATGACTAAGGACCCCTTTAGTCACTATTCTGTTCTTGTGATACTTCATATGCTCGGCTGTGTGGGTAGACATGTACAAACGCTGTAGACGAGGAGTGATTGGGAAATATCTTAAGACCTTTCTCGGAATGGTATCGCTCCCTCCATTAGTTGCAACTTTGTATCGGCTCAACTCGCAGTACTTGCAATTTTCCAAATTTTATCATCACCGTAGAACAACATGCAATCATTCTCACATGCATGTATTTTCTCGTATCCCATGTTCAGCTTCTTGACTATCTTCTTCACAGCATAATAATTAAAAGGGAGCTTATGCCCCTCGGGAAACACATCTCCAAGTAAAAGGAGCAGCTGATCAAATGCTTTATCACTACATTTATTGTGATTTTTCCAATGTAGTAATTTCGTAACAAACTTCAATTGCGTGTACTTGGTATTGCACGGATATATTGGTTCCCCGACATTATTCACATTGTCTAAGAATTTAGATGCTTGCTCGTTCGGGTCCTCGTCGTTGCTAATTTCCTCTCCAAAATATTCCCCTCTAAAGGCATCCCTCAACATTTCATATTCGTCATACACATCTTGACGATCATTCATTTCTTGAATTTCTTTTTCATGAAAACGCCATATGGTGTAGCTCTCAAGAAAACCGGTAGCATATAAGTGAAACTCAACATCGGGAATGAGTTGAAAGAGTTGATTCCTACATTTATTACACAGACATTTAATCAAAAGTTCCGGATTATCCGGTTCCTTACTATTATTTTTTTCAAATGCCAAGAAATAATTAACCCCTTCAATAAATTCTTTCGAAAAACCATAACCACCGGAATTAGTTCGTTTAGAGATCCAACTAGTATCGTAAGACATCTACAAATATAAAAAAAATGCAAATCAATTACACAAGTGCACACATATATATGTTGAACATGTAATGAACTTATAAATAAATCACATATATTTAAATGCAATAAATAAAGTAGAGGAGATTGAATCCTTACATTGATGATTGTTGTAATCGTTGTTGCTATGTCATGTTATGTAGTGAATGATGTGAAGATGTATTTTTATTTAAAAGAAAAAGTAGGAGGAATGTAATTTTAGAGATTATGCAGTAGCTTGGAATTTTACAAAGATGAATTTACGACGGAAATTCCGTCATAATTTTTTTAAAAAAATTATTACGCACAGCTACAGTAAATGCAAGTAGGTGGCATTAACAGTGGTTGGTGAACTGTGAACTAACTTATGACGGAATTTCCGTCATAAGTTCATTCCTACACGACATCATTTTATAAATTAAAAAAAATAATTCATTTTATAATTAAATTTAATTCCAATATCCAAATTTACGACGGAAAATCCGTCGAAAGGTAACTTCTAAATGTATTTGCGACGAAATTTCCGTCGTAAGTTAGTTACCAAACCACGTCGTTCCCCCCTTGAAAAAAGTAATATATTTTGAATAAAGTTTAACGACGGAAATTCCGTCGGAAATTCCCTGTTAACCAATTTACGACGGAATTTCCGTCGTAAATTAAGCTTCGAAACGTCGCCGTTTTTCCTAGCTGGCTTAGTCAGATAAATTCAATTAAATTTTATTAAAATAATAAAATTTATGACGAAAATTCCGTCGTAAGTTAGCTGCTGAAATGAATTTATGACGGAAAGTCTGTCGTAAGTTAAATGCAATTACTTTTCAATTAAATTTTAATTGGTTGGAGATAAATTTTATTAATAAAATATGTATCTTACGACGAATTTCATTTTCGTCGTAAGTTAGGCATGAAATTTACGACAGATTTAATATTCCGTCGTAAGTTCGGCGCAAAAATTGTTTCCGTCATAAGTCGGCCGTCATAATTGGCCAAATTTCTTGTAGTGCGTGCCGGTTACGAATCTTCAATTCACGAACCGGAATCGTGCAAAGCACTGCCCGGCTCGCACGGCCCGCTCGACTGGCCGGCTCTACTTGGGATAACACCGTGCTTCCACGTACACTTGCATGCATATGCCACCTAAACTAGGTGTGCCACAAAATTAAATGAGCGCTTTGGAATTATATGCATGGAGCTTTGTTTGTTTTCTAATCCTTTTTCATCGTAACTGATCATGATAACACACATATTAACATGCAAATGCTACCAGTAAATATTTCATCAAAATTTGCTTTTTGCTATTTTTGGGTTTTTTCATTCTTATCCTTAATTTCAGAGAATAAACCTTAGTTACGAAATATGGGAATATGTAAAAGATGCAAGTAATTAAATAATCTTTTAATAATGTATTAAGTTAGCAGTTTTCCTAAAATCTTAAGGTGTTAGACAAGCGGTCTTACTAAGATCATATCATATATTCAACATACTCTCACTCGAAGGTCCATTATTTGGATCAAAGAATAGATCAATAGGTTGTTTGTGCCTTTTTGGCGGTTCGCCGATTTTCAATACTAGGTAGGGCTCTCGTCCGCCCACCATAGCACACAATTTTAATATTTCAATAAATGAAAATATTGGGAGTAGGAGGGACTCGAACTTGAGATCTCCCACATCCAGAGCTCTAGTATCATGTTAAGTTACTAATTCTCCTAAAACTGTAAGATGTTCGGGTAGCGGGCTTACCAGAATCATATTATATATTTAAAAGTAGTAATGAGTTGAGGATATAATAGAAAGGGGACTGGCATAACACCATAAAATTTAGCTTCTGGCCAAATTATGACTTATATTTTTTTAGAAATAATAATCGTGCTATAGGATGGTAAAGTTTGATGAAGAATTTAAAAATATGTAGAAGATCTTTCCAAATTGCTACTCCCTCTGTTCTTTCCAATTGTTAACATTTTTTAAGGGATGACCGACACATATTTTAAGGTGCATTTTAAAGATTGTTCCATAATTTATTTTTAAATTTTTGTTTTGTAAAAAAGTTTAATGTTTAAATTTTTATACAAAAAAAATATTAAAAATAAGTCATGGAACTCTCTTTAAAATGCACTTTAAAATACGTGCCGGACACCTCTTAAAATACATGTCGGACACCTCTAAAAAAATGTTAACAATTGGAAAGGAGACGGGGAGTATTGCTTATAATATTTGAATGTAATTACAATTTTATATGATTTTCAAAATGTAGATATATCAGTGTTGAATCACGTCATATTTATACATATTGTAGAATTTGACATAATAAAGGGAGGAATTTTAAAAATTAAAAATTTTCTGTAACTAAAAGTTATTTCCCAGAAGTCTAAAATCATATTATTTCTATATATAAAACGATTTGATTATAACTTGAAAAATTTATAAATGTATCACAAAAACGGAGTCAAATTACTGAAAAAGCGCTTCATAAAAATTGGGTCATTACTACCAAATAAATAATTATTAATTTAAAAAGAATTTTCGACATCAAACAAAATAAACTTTTAATTATATAAATTCAACAGCTATTAACGAGGTCTAAAATAAAAATTCATGTATAGTTAAATGATGTCAAGTATAATATTACATATTTTCGAAGCCTTTTACATGTAAAAAAACATTTAAGACATCAAAATATTGATAAATAATTTTTAATACTCGACGAAAAGATCACATTCAAACTTTTGGATGCGTAGGGATGAGTTTCATATAGAATTAAATTTTAAAAACTCTAAAATCATATATTTCGAAAGTGTAATTGTGGTAGAATAAAAACGAGGGTTTGTATGTATTTAATGCTAGGGTTCGTGAGTTTCGTGCTTTAATGGCTGTGTCTGCGTTCGAGACTGATCGATCTTCACAGAGTGCCTACATATCTCAAGGTCTAGAATAAAGCCAAAAACGTAGTTCTGAGAATTAGGGGTCGAGCCACCACCTTGAGGAAGGTTTCAGACTTCTTCCTTGTAGGAGTCTGTTTCCATATCGAATTGGATGCCTTGGAGGCTAAGTCTAGAAGGAGTAGTATCCTTATTTGACTCTTATTTGCTGAGCTGTTTATTACCCTTAATATTAATTACGAAATTAAAATTTAATACAGGTTTTGGGCCTTGTTGGTGGGCCCCACGTTTGGACCATCTTGGGTTTAATTAATGTCACATTAATTATGTATTTATGGCTTATTTTTAGCCCATATCATTTGCCCCCAACTTCTAGGAAAACTGATCAGGTGTTCCTTGAAGATTTAACTAACTTTTTCGAGACTTGGTTCAGATTTTATCGTTGTACACTAGTGTTTCACGAGTATCATCTTTTGATGTAAAGCGTGGAGCAACCGACGCATTTACGACGATATTTTAAATGATGCTAAACGGCACAAAACGACACTGAACGGTGCTAACTAGCCTTAAACGACGTTTAATCAATGCTAAACGGCGTTAAATAGCATAAAACGGCGCTAAACAGTGCTTAACGGCATTAAACGATGCTTAATGGCACTAAACGACACTGAATTGTGCTAACTAGCCTTAAAAGACGTTTAAACAATGCTAATTGGTGTTAAATGGCATGAAATGGTGCTAAACGGTGCTATGACCACAATAAGCGGTGCTAAACAGCACTAAACGGTGTTAAACGGGGGTCCGGGGGCGCCCCCGGGCGGGGTTCAAAGGGCGGCAGCACCTTGGCATGGTCCAAGGGGCGGCAGCCCCTGGCGGGGTCCAAGGGGCAGAGCCCCTGGCTGGGGTCGACCTCGGGTTCAACTTCTGGTCCAACTTATTTTTCATATTCGAAATGAAGTCGGGACCGAATTTCGACATCAAAAGGATGTCGGGACCCTCAGCATCATAACGAAGGCCGGTCGGCCGAAGCCTCCTAGGTGCCCCGGTCGACTAGCCTCGGTCGGCGGAACCCCGGTCGGCCGAAGCCTTCCAGGTGCCTCGGTCGGCTATCCTCCGGTCGGCTATGCCCCGGTCGGCTGAAGCCTTTCGGGTACCTCGGTCGGCTGGCCTCCGGTTGTCGGGTCCTCGGTTGGCTGGTCCTTGATTGGCTGGTGCCTTTCGGGATTGCCCTCGTAACGACCATGACTCCAAGACTTCAGTTTCCATTTTGAATACCAATCTTTCATATTGATATTATAACATCAACGTCAACACTTGAATATTGAAACGAAGACCAACAATATGGTCATTCATCACTTTTGTTTAAGGCTCCCCTAATTTTTGGTTAGTATTACTAATCCTATACTTTGCATTAACTTCTTGATTAGGCTCCCTTAAACATAATCAGCTTCCAAAGCTCCTTTTATCTTGCCTCTATAGCCCTGTTATGATGCTTGTATCTTGTTTAACAGCATTTGAACACCCTATCTGAACACTTGTACATTGATAAACAAACATCCTTAGTTGATTGTTAAGGGTCTCAGACCTTCCATGAAGAAGCTTCAAACTCCTTTCAAGGGCTTCATGCTTGCCTGATATTAAATAGAATTACTTTGAACCTCTCAACCACCATGTTGGAATGTTGATTCAGTGGCTCATTCTTGAGCTGTTCTTGAATCTCTTGATCCAAGGTTGGCTCTGATAGCTTCGCTGGCCTTCAATGGATTCAACTTAGTTCCTTAGTCCTTGATTTAGAACACAAGGCTAGGATTCTAAGTTTTGTTAACGTTATTAACCCACAATTCAAAGTTCACATTTGAACGTTCAAGGTTGATGTTGGTGTTCTGGACCACAAACACGAGGTATCAGGTCAATAGGAGGTGTTTGCAATGCCTTGAATGGTTTCGTAAACCTTGAATTCAAGCGACTAATTTCTTAGTCCTCGTGACCTTCCGGGCCTTAACTTATTTACTGAATCCTTGGTTTTAAGTTTATTATCAACCCCTGATTCTCATTCCAAGATGTAGAAATGATGAAGTCCCTTAGTTCTTGCCCCCCTTTCTTCATATGGTGGAGGTCTTGCTTCTCGGCTGATTGTTCAGGAAATCCAATTGCTCCTTAGCACTTGACCTCAGGTCTGGTGTGCCTTGGTTGGTCTCCAACCCTTTATCTTGATTCTAGGTTTCCAACCTTCTTCTTATGCTCCTAGAACCTTGATTAGGTTTTATTTTGACTGACGACTCTTAATTCAAGGCCTTGAATTCAAGCGACAAGCTCGAATGGAGGCAGACAACCCTATTGGCCAACAAGGCTTAAATTTTGAGTTGATATTTGAGGTTCAAACCTTCAATCCTTAGCCTTAGAATGTATTCTCCATGCTATTTTTGTAGTAAAATTTTGTTTTTGACGCTCCGTCAAAATAGAGCACCCACTATTCTTTCAGGGACATGCTCCGTCAAAATAGAGCACCTACTATTCTTTTAGGGTCATGTTTTTATCTTCATTCTTGTTTTCTAGTCCTTTACCCTTCTGGGTTAATACCGCCTGCCCCCTGACTTCTTGGTTGTTAATGGCACTTTCAACCACGAAGTCAGCTAAGGCTTGGGCTTCGATGGCCGTCCTTGGCTTATACTTGATATCAAATTCCCCTAACTCGATTGCCCACTTGATGAGCCTATCAATGGTTTTTGGGCCATGGAGTATGTTCCTCAAAGGGTAGTATACCAGGACTTCAATCTTATGTGCCTGAAAGTACGATCGTAGCTTTCTCAAAGCTATTAGCAATACCAAAGCAAACTTCTTGATGGGAGAGTAATTCAATTCAGCTCCATGTTGCTCGCGTAGTAGATAGGTTTCTGAACTTTGTTCTCTTCTCGAATGAGGACGGTACTTAGTGTTTGTTCTAACACCGCCAAATATAGGTATAGAGTCTCCCTGGGACTAGGTTTGGCCAATAACGGGGCTTCAGTCATGTATTTCTTAATTGTTCAAAGGCCTCTGGGCTCTCGGGAGTCCACTGAAAGTTATTCATCTTCTTCAATGCTTGAAAGAAAGGTAAGCACTTGTCACCAGATTCGAAGATAAATCTCCCTAAGGCTGCAACTCGGCCTATCAACTTCTATACGACTCGTATAGAGCGGGGTGGTTCCATATCCAAAATCACTTTGATCTTATCAGGGTTGGCCTCTATGTCTTTTTTTGAAACCATGAGACCCAAAATTTTTTTGATCCAATGCCAAAAGCACACTTGGCTGGATTCAACATCATCTTGTGATGCCTCAGCACTTCGAATGCCTCTCTGAAGTGCTTATGTGTTCTACCGTAAACAGGCTTTTGACTAACATATCATCAACATATACCTCCATGGTTTTTCCAATCAGATGGGCGAATATCTTATTCACCAATCGTTGGTAAGTAGCTCCTGCATTCTTTAGTCCAAAATCCATGACAAGATAATAGAAAACACCAAAATCGGTTATGAAGGATACCTTAGGGATGTCATTCTTGTGCATCTTAATCTGGCTGTAACCACTGAACCCGTTCATGAAGCTCAACATATCATGCCCAGCTGTGGCATCTATCAATGTATCTATCCTTGGTGGAGGGAAACAATCCTTAGGACACGCATCATTCAAATCAGTGAAGTCTATACACATCCTCCACTTTCCAATTACCTTCTTGACCATCCCAGGGTTAGCCAACCATTCGGGGAACTGAATCTCTTCAATGAACCAGCTTCTAAGAGCTTTTCAACTTCTTGCTTAATGGCCTCTTGCCTTTCAGGAGCAAAATTTCTCTTCTTCTACTTTATCGTCTTCCGCTTTGCATCGATATTCAACTTGTGAGTTATGAGTTGGGGATCAATCCTTGGCATGTCGACCGCTATCCAAGCAAACACATCACTTTTCTCTAGTAAGAATGCTATCAACCTGCCCTTCAAGGGTTCCTTCAAAGAAGCTCCAATATATGTAACCTTTTCAACGGTGGAGTAGTTTGATAAGGGAGTTAAATGCACCTTGGCTTAGCTCTTCATGGGAATAAGGGCATCGTGACTTGGTCAGGGATATGAATACAAGTTTCAAAGTTACTTTTCGGACCTTCTTGGTTTTCTTGGACTTCCTGGTCTTGATCAAGGATGCCCTTGGATTCTCTGATCCTTGGTTGAGATTCAAGGTCTGTTGTTAGCCTTGCATGGCTTAAGCAGCCACATGTGGTGTAATTGTTCATCTTATCTTGTATCCAGGGTCCTTTATGGACTTGAATTTTTATTGTATTGTAATCCAACTGTTGATCTTTCGGGACCTTTTCTATGCATGTGCTTGTTTTCTTTCATATATTCTTTTATTTTCGGTACTAGGTCATCTTTAACTTACACACATAGGGTGCTTGGTACAAAAATAAAATCGCATAATCAATGAATGAAAAACAAACTTGCATTAATAACTTGAAATGGGTTCAACCCTTACATAGAGTACTACTGTCCTACTCGGAACAACATGCTCTGTGATGGTTTTATCGAACCTTATATCTACTTCTACAAGATAAATACGAAGTTAAGTCCTACTAGGATAATTTGAGCCCATCGGGGCTTTACAAGACTAGGCCTGCACCACTTGATTTTGGTTTTGATGCTCCATCAAAATAGAGCAACAACTACTCCTTTTGGATTGCCAAAACTCAACTCGACCAAAAGCAGTTTTCAATGATTCCTTTAGTAGTAGCGTTTGTTAGAATGTCGGCTAGCTGGTCTTCTGATCGAACAAAGGGCAGCTCTATGGTTTTTCCTTCCAATTTTTCTTTAATGAAGTGTCTGTCTAATTCTACTTGTTTGGTTCGATCGTGTTGTACCGGGTTTTCAGAGATTTGTATGGATACTTTATTGTCGCACATAATTCTTATGACCTTATTTCCTTGTGAAAAACCAATCTCAGTTAAAAGTTTTCGTATTCAAAGCACCTCTGTAATGCCTCGTGCTATCCCTCTGAACTCAGCTTCAACACTAGAAAGAGTAACCACCTTTTTTTTCTTGCTTTTCCACGTGACAAGAATCCCTCTAACTAAGGTGAATTACCCTGAGGTTGACCTTCTAGTACCTTTGTCTCCTGCCCAGTCTGCATCAGTGTATGCTAGGACATCTAGATGCCCATTTGTTTTACATAGCACTCCATGACCAGATGTTCCTTTAAGATATCTGATGATTCTCCAGACTACTTCCATGTGGGAAATTTGAGGTTGATGCATAAATTGACTTACCACCCCTACAACATATGCTATGTCAGGACGGGTATGTATAGCAAGTTTGCGTTAAGTGGAGTAACTTCTTCAGGTGATCAGCTACAGATATAGTTGGAGTGCATTTAGAAGTCCAGTTATTGCAGGTGTTCTAGTAGTCTGCCAGGAATTTTTATGGGTGTCAGAATCACAGATGCTTGCTTCCTATAGCCCTTCTAATTTGTAAGGACTCGTTTTAATTTTATGCTTTGCCAATCAAAAAAAAAACTGCACTTCTTTTGTTCTGTCATCACTTCCAATGTATTTGGAGTTATGTTTGTTTTCTAGTCTGGCATGAATATGTTTGTTTGCAAGGCATTTAAACTTTATGCTAGTATTGTCATGCATTTGGTCATTGATACATTGGTTGTTCAAGTAGTCAAGTTGCAGTCAAGTCTTTTAAACTTAATGTAAGGATTTCTTCTATTTTTTATTTAGAGAGTAGGAAACCTAAGATACATCTTAGGTAAGTTCCCTAAGATATATGTATTTTATATGTAAATATGGGATATGGGGTGGGCAATTTTTTAAGATCAAGATTTGTTTAAAATTTTATTAATTAGCCCTGCATGCCTAATAAATTTTAAAGGATTTTATTCATATCTCAGAAAAGTTACCTGAGATATATCTCAATTTCTTTTTCTCTTTTATTTAACTAGGAGAGTACTTGGTGGGTTTTTTTTTTCTTTTAATTTAAGTTCTTTTGCATTGAATTTATAGCATTTGAATGCATTTTACTTTAACTAAAAAGTGGTGATTAAGACGTGTTGATTAATCGAAATTAATTAGATCGAGTAATTGTTGTTCGACTATTAATCGATTTACTATAATCCGATCAGAAAAAAGTTTCTTTGTGAAAATCGTTCAATAATCGGTAAAGTCGATCAATAATTGGCTAATTGGGTTAATAATTGGTCAAATTATTTTTAAAAAAATTTAAATTTAGAAACTCACAAAATGGAAAATTTTAAATTCTAGTAAATTTGTAATGTAATTTCGATTATTCAATTAACCGTTGTTCCTGCCTTCATCGATTAAGTCCAATATCCGCTTTTTACAACACTACTTTAAAATTGTAAAAGATGAAAAGTGTACAACATAACTTTGATGAATTTGGGATCCATTTTATAAAAAATTGGGAATTTTAACACTTTTATGTTGTAAATAAGGTCAATTTTTCGAGTTGATCAAATTTCTGTCAATTTGAATTTTTTTTAATGAACATTATTTATATTATATGATAATTGTAATTTTTTTAAAAATTACCATTACAAATTACATTTGTGACGTATAATGAGATTCATTTTTCAAAGTTACGAAAGCATCAAAAATTAAATTATTATTTGAATTTAAAATTAATCTGTTTGATGAACAAAATCACGTAATGATAATATAAACGAATAGAGGAAATGTATATTGTAGCGAATATTTTTTGCATTAAGAATCAGTATAATTTTTTGTCAAACTCATATATTTTAAGTTAAACAAATTATTTCATTATTTATTAATTTAGAAAACATATAAATTTTAATTTAGTTACACAATTAAAACTTTATATTTATGAGTTTGTTAAAGAGGACGGTTCCGGTAGGACATAAGTTATATAGTTGACAAAACTGGTGACATTTCATTTAATTATTTTAATTAATTAATTATTTTAATATAAGATATATTTCATTTTAAACAATATGATAAATAATATATTTATTAATAAAAAATAATATATTGAAAGGGCAAACGACGTCGTTCAGGTCTAGCTCGTGCAACAGTTAAGCTTATCAATCGTGTCTCCTCATAATCTCCCACTAGCCCCCACCAGGTATTCATAAAATGAGTCATACTCTACGAAAATCCATTTTATATGGAGTATCATGAAGATCCCTAATCTAACCATTAAAATAACTAACGACCAGGATTAAAAGATTAAAAAAACAAAAAAAATTAAAAATAGCACGAACAATACACGCACTTAGTGAGAGAGATCGAGAGCAAGAAAGCGAGAGAGAAGGAGAGACTATCTCAAAGTGGAATAATCGCGAGCATCATCTTTGGAAAAGGTAATGTTTGATTAATATACTTGTGTATGTAGGCCATTGTTCTATGGAGAACCATCTTACGTGGAGAACCGTGGAGAACCACATATTCTATACTAATTTCTGATTCTATTACAGAACCAAATTTTTATTTCTTTATTTTTTTGGTTCTATTAAAAAAAAAATTGGTTCTACAAAAAAAAATTCTGGGCAAAGCTGACGTGGCATGTCTGCTGACGTGGCAGTGCCACGTCACCTGCCATGTCATCACTGCTAACGTGATAGTGCCACATCATCAATGATGATGTCATCGGTGATGTGGCAGTGCCATGTGGCACTGCCATGTCAGCAGTGATGACGTGATAGGTGACGTGGCACTGCCACATCAGCAGTGCTGACGTGGAAGGTGACGTGGCAATGATGCCGTGGCAGTTTCGAAATTGGTTCTACTACAGAATCATAGGGTTCTCCACGGTTCTCCACGTAAGGTGGTTCTCCATAGAGTGATATATATGCAATATTAATTTTGTATATCTGGTTCTACATCTATAATTTCGACTTTGTTTAGATCTGATTCTACGTATATTAGGTTGTTTCTAAGATTGAATCAATTTCGTATATCTGATTATACATGGATGTTAGGTTGTTTATAAGATTGAATTAATTTCATAGATTTGATAACCTAAATTTTTTATTCTGGTTCTGGTTCTGTAATTGAACCTAAATTTTTGATTAATTTGTAAAATTATGGTTCTAAAGTAGAAGCATTAAAGTAGTTTTATGAAATTAGTTTTAGTGTATAAAATTAAGAAATAAATTGTAGTTGTGAAATAGAACCGGTTTTGTTAAATTCTGGATCTAAAGTACTAGAGTTATGTATAATTCTGTCCTGATTTATAAAAAATTTTAAAATTTTGGTTCTCTAATAGAACATAAATTTTTGTTTATACACTGTGTAATGTGATTTGGTTATACAATAAAACCACTGTTTATATATTTAATATGTAATTTGTTTATATGAGTCACACTCTATGGAAACCCAATTTATATGGAGTACCATGAAGATCCCTAATCTAACAATTAAAATAACTAATGACCAGAATTAAAAGAATAAATAAAATTAAAAAAAATTAAAAACAGCACGCACAATACACGCACTTAGTGAGAGAGATCGAGAGCAAGAAAGCGAGAGAGAAGGAGAGACTATCTCGAAGCGGAATTATCGTGAGCATCATATTCGGAAAAGGTAATATTTGATTAATATACTTGTGTATGTATATATGCAATATTAATTTCGTATATCTGGTTCTACATCTATAATTTTGACTTTGTTTAAATCTGATTCTACGTATATTAGGTTGTTTCTAAGAATGAATCAATTTCGTATATCTGATTATACATGGATATTAGGTTGTTTATAAGACTGAATTAATTTCATAGATTTGATAACCTAAATTTTTGATGTTGTTCTTTGAAATTTTCTGTAATTGAACCTAAATTTTTGATTAATTTGTAAAATTATGGTTCAAAAGTAGAAGTATTAAGGTAGTTTTATGAAATTAGTTTTAGTGTATAAAATTAAGAAATAAATTGTAGTTTGTGAAATAGAACCGATTTTGCTAAATTCTGGTTCTAAAGTACTAGAGTTTTGTATAATTAAATTTTGGTTTTTTAATAGAACCTAAATTTTTGTTTATACACTGTGTAATGTGATTTGGTTATACAGTAAAACCACTGTTTATATATTTAATGTGTAATTTGTTTATATAGCATGTTTTTTTTTTTTTTGCAAATTTAAGTTTTGTAGATTTGGTTATGTTGTAGAATCATGATTTTTGGATATTTAAGTTTTGTATTTAAATTTAATAGAACTGATTCCATGGTTTTTGCATATTTAACTTTCTAATTTAAGTTTAATATAACTAGTTCTGTAGTAGAATCATGTTTTTTTTGTAAATTTAAGTTTTTTAAATATGCTTCTGTAGTAGAATCTTGATTTTTGCATATTTAAATTTTTGTTCCATTCATCGACCATTCTGTTCTATCAAGTAAGAACAGCCTTAAATCTTTTTGTCCGCTAAACATATATGTTGATAAAACCTGAAAGGACATTTTAGGTGAAAAGGGGTTACACCGTGGTTAAAGTTGTTGTGCCTAATTATCATAACTTATTTTGATTGACTGGATATGTCCAGCTTGTTGATTAAATATTGAAAATAATTCTTTTGCCTGGAAGCTTGAACCATATCTTTCATTTTGGTCATTTGTTTCAATATTAAACATATTTATCTCCTCTTATGATGGTTAGTCATATTACAGTTTATCCAGTAGCGTCTTATTTTTTTTGTTGTGATGTGTTTCTTGCAATAGTAATCAACCTTCAAAATGTCCTTCAGGTCCTTCTTAGGGATGTTGGTGCTGGAAAATCAAGTATGGTTTTGCGTTTTGTCAAAGGGCAGTTTGTCGAATTTCTGGTAAATGCTAATAGTTTAATTCATGTTTAGATAGTTTAACTTATTTATTTAGTAATAATTAAAACAATGTAGATCTACATGTCCCTCGTTTTATCTACTTCTGATATGGGCAAAAAGTAAGCCCTAAAGACACATTTAATGTGGCATTAATTAGGCCAAGAATGGTCCAAACGTGGGGCCCACCAGGTGGGCCCAAAACCCCAATTATAATATTAATTTCGTAATTAATATTGGGGGTAATGAATAGCTCAGCAATAAGAGTTGGATAAGGATATTTATCCCACCAGACTTAGCCACCAAGGCATCCAATTCAATATGGAAACTGATTCCTACAAGGAATAGATCTAGAACCTTCCCCAAAGACCTATCTACCAAGTCTCCTATTCCTACCATAATTCTAAGGCTTCTCAGCCTATATAAGGACCTGCTCCTTCACCCTCAGAACTACGTTTTTGGGCAGAGCTCAATACGTCACTTACGTTTTGGACACAGCTCCATACGTTACCCACCACGTTTTGGCTTAATCCTCGAATAAGGACATAGAAGCCACTGCGTCCTAGGTGAGCTCTCGCCGCCATAGCCTCGAGGGCACCATCACCTAGAACTACGTTGGCTTGATTCTCAGTACGAGATACGTAGGCACTCTGTGAGGACCGATTACAGTCTCGAACGCAGAAACAGCCATTAAAGCGCGAAGCTCAACCACCCTAGCAATAATTACAAATCGTAACCGAGTTTTAGATCCACAACATTTGGCGCCGTCTGTGGGAAGACAACATCAACCATGGTTCAAACACGAAGAACTGCACCAGGCTCTACCGAAGCTTTATCAATCAGCTCCGCTCCGCCTCTTACCTCTGGGACAACCACGTTTGAACAAGGGACGATCCCCCAAACTTAAGTTTCTCAGCCTCCAGGGACGAATCCCCCTGCTGGGAGTACGCTGCCTATGGTTGTCCATCCAGAACAAGAAACTAACCCTCTTCAGATGGTGGTTTCTCCTCTTGATAGCGCTGGTCGTACGCTGCCTCCGGGGGTACAGATCCACACGACGGATCTCCCTTTGAATACCAACCCGATGTATGGGCTGCCTAACTATCCCCCTCAACACAGGGAACCTGGACCGAGCGGTCATGCCTTACAGATTCGAGATCGAGAGTACGATAATTACTCTGGTCCCTATACTGATGATTCAACGTCTGAGGATGACAACGATGATCGTGATGAAGCCCCGAGGAGGCGACGTGCTAGTAGAGAACCTCGAAGGAGGTCCCGAAGAATCCATGATGGACCTCCACAAACGACTGAGGAAATTATCAAGGCTCATGAGGCTGAGATCCACAGGCTAAAAGATGACGCCGCCAGAGAGCAAGCAAGGCAGAATCAAAGTCTGCATCGACCTCCTCCAATCTCAGGAAGGGTTCCCGTCATAGATCTGGAGAGGTCGTCTAGGAGACGAAGAAGGGCCGAAGCCCCAACTGAAAAATCCACAAGGGTGGAGAACCCCAAAAGTAACCCTAGGGATCTGATGCCCTTTGGGGATCCTGATGATCCTACACCTCCGTTCACTGAAGAGGTAATGAATGCTCGCATCTCAAGGAAGTTCAAGATGCCGACGATTAAGGCTTATGACGGAACGGGTGATCCCGCAAATCACGTTAGGACGTTTTCAAACGCACTGCTGTTGCAACCTGCAAGTGACGCCTTGAAGTGTAGGGCATTCCCTCAAACCCTGTCGGGTATGGCTCAAAGATGGTACAGCCGCTTACCTGCAAACTCGATTGGCTCTTTCAAGGAGTCAAGCGCTGCCTTTGTGAGTCAATTCATCAGCAGAAGAGTTCATGAGAAAAGTTCTGCATCCCTCATGTATGTGGTACAGGGGAAGAATGAGAATCTGAGAGATTATCTCAAGAGGTTCACCAAGGAGACGTTGAACATCACCGACTTAGAGAACAAGGTGGCCATGGTAGCCCTGCAACATGGCACTACTGACCTGTACTTTAAAAGGTCGTTGGCAAAGCATCCACCTGAGAATATGGCTGAACTCCAACGGAGGGCTGATAAGTATATCAAGGCCGAGGATAGTACCAAAAAGGATGTCGTGATAAACAATGGCAAGGGTAACAATGATACAAAGAAGCGAAAGCAAGACCATGAGTATGATGACCACGAGAATGATGCTAGGGACAAGTATCCCCGAACTAGCGAGGACTCCGACTATGCCCCTAAGAAGAAGCAAGGACGGAGGTTCACTGAGTATGCAAGGTTGAATACTTCTAGAAGTCGAATCTTGTTTGACATTGAAAAGGATAAGGATTTCCGATGGCCGAAGCCACTCAGGGGTGATCCCTCGAAGAGAAACAAGAATCAGTATTGCAGATTCCACAGAGATGTGGGGCATGACACTGATGATTGCAAGCAACTCAAAGATGACATTAATCAAATTAGAGATTTTACTGGCCATAGATGCTGACCAGGTAATCAACATGATCTCAGGAGGCCCGACTGCGGCCGGCACAACAAGGAATTCTCGGAAGGCTTATGCCAGAGAAGCGATACACATCGTGGGAGAGGCCCCGAAGCAGGCTAGGACTGAAATCGCAATTGGTTTTAACGATTCTGATCTTGAAGGGGTGAAGTTCCCCCACGACGACCCGTTGGTCATAACTCCTGTGATTGGAAACTCGGAGGTGAAGCGAGTCTTGATAAACAATGGAGCTTCCGTTGACATTCTGTTTCATGATGCGTTTGTGAAGATGGGATACACTGGTTCTCAGTTGACCCCCAATAACATGCCAATTTACGGATTTAATGGAATTGAGTCCAAAGTTGAAGGGACTATTCAGTTACCCATGACAATTGGGCAAGAACCTAAAGAGGCTACTCAGATGCTGAATTTTCTGGTGATCAAAGCATCCTCGACTTATAACGCAATCCTGGGAAGGACTGGACTTCATGCGTTCAAGGCGTCTACTTATCACATGAAGATTAAGTTTCCAACCCGGAACGGAATTGGAGAACATAAAGGTGATCAAAAGATGGCACGAAGCTGTTATGTAGCCTCGTTAAGGCCTGATGGAGTCGGGGGGCAAGTATCTCCAATTGAAGACGTGGATGTGCGCAGAGGTAAGGAACACCAAGAATGGCCAGCAGAGGACATCACACAGAAGCCTTGGACAGCCATTGAGGCTAAGGCGTTAACTGACTTCGTGGTTGAATGTAACATTGGCAACCAAGAAGTCGGGGGGCAGAAGGTAGTACCCCAAGCAGGAAGTGAACTTCAGAATAAGAATGAGGATACCAGAAGGAATGGTGGACGCTCTATTTTGATGGAGCATCAAAAACAAAATCAAGTGATGTAGGCCTAGTCTTGCAATGCCCCGATGGGCTCAAGTTATCCTAGTAGGACTTAGCTTCATCTAGTAGAAGCAGAAATAAGGTTCATGGAAACCATTGCAGAGCATGTTGCTCCGAGTAGAACAATAGTACTCTATCACCCGATGAGTGCAAGTCAAGGATGAACGAGTACCGAAAATAAAAGAATAACGAATGGAAAACAAACAAATGCATAGGTGAAGATCCCGAAGGGTCAAAGCCATGAAAGGCCGAGGATGTTAAGGACTAGCTACTCTTCAGTACTTATTAAGGACCTGGATTAAGGATCCAATGATGAAGGCCAATAGATAACCTTAAGCAAGGATTAAGAAGTTCAAGCAAGCTCTCGTCTCAGAAGTTTAAAAGGCAAGAAGCCAACGGGATTGTATTTATCGAAATCTATATCGAGGAATTAACCCCGAATCCTAGGTTGAAGAACAGAAGCTGTTAGCCATGAAGGCCAAGGTTAGTTATGAAGGCCAAACTTGAGGGGGGTCATGAACCTCCAATTAAGATCCAAGGTTGAAACTTCATGATTGACTTGAAAACCTCCTAGAGAAGGTTCAAGACCTCGTGGGGCTAATTAGAAACCCCTTGGCCTTGGACCAGCAGCTCTGATAGATATTACGGTGATTTAAAACACCATTGAGATTGAAAACCCTTGATTTCAAACTTTGGAGTTCAACCTTTGAACATCGACGTTCGACACCCAAGACCAAGACAGACATTGAAGCCATGACGGCCAAGCGAACTGAGAAGTTACTTATATGGGAGCATCTTTGAAAGAACCCCTGAAGGGCAAGTTGATAGCATTCTTGCAAGAAAATAGCGATGTGTTTGCTTGGACTGTAGCTGATATGCCAGGGATTGATCCCCAACTCATAACTCACAAGTTGAATGTTGATCCGGGGTGGAAGATAATAGAACAGAAAAGAGAAATTTTGCTCCTGAAAGGCAGGAGGCCCATTAAACAAGAAGTTGAAAAGCTTTTAGAAGCTGGGTTTATTGAAGAGATTCAGTTTCCAGAATGGTTGGCTAACCCTGTGATGGTCAAGAAAGCCAACGGTAAGTGGAGGATGTGTATAGACTTCACCGACTTGAATGACGCATGCCCTAAGGATTGCTTCCCTTTACCAAGGATATACATGTTAATAGATGCCACAGCAGGACATGAGATGCTGATCTTCATGGATGGTTTCAGCGGCTACAATCAGATTAAGATGCACAAGGATGACGTCCCTAAGGTATCTTTCATAACTGACTTTGGTGTTTTCTGCTATATTGTTATGGCTTTTGGTCTAAAGAATGCAGGAGCTACTTACCAACGACTAGTGAATAAGATATTCGCCCATCTGATTGGAAAAACCATGGAGGTCTATGTTGATGACGTGTTAGTCAAGAGCCTACTCGAGGCATATCACATTAAGCACCTCAGAGAGGCATTCGAAGTGCTGAGGCACCACAAAATGATGTTGAATCCAGCCAAGTGTGCCTTTGGCGTTGGGTCTGGAATGTTCTTGGGTTTGATGGTTTCGAAAAGAGGCATAGAGGCCAACCCTGACAAGATCAAGGCGATCTTAGACATGGAGCCACCACGCTCTATAAGAGATGTGCAGAAGTTGACAGGCCGGGTAGCGGCTTTAGGAAGATTCATCTCCAAGTCTGCTGATAAGTGCTTGCCTTTCTTTCAAGCATTGAAGAAGGTGAAAAATTTTGAATGGACTAATAAAAGCCAAGAGGCCATTGAACAGTTGAAGAAGTACATGGTCGAAGCCCCGTTGCTGGCCAAACCTAGTCCCGGAGAGACTCTTTATCTGTATCTAGCAATGTCTGAACAAGCATTGAGTGCCGTCCTCGTTAAGAAAGAGAACAAGGTTCAGAGGCCTATCTACTACGTAAGCAAGGTGCTCCACTGAGCCGAGTTGAATTACTCTCCCATTGAGAAGTTCACCTTGGCATTGATAACAGCCTCGAGGAAGTTACGCCCGTACTTCCAGGCACATAAGATTGAAGTCCTAACGGACCAACAGTTGAGAAACATATTGCATAGCCCGAAGGCTAGTGGAAGGCTAATCAAGTGGTCGATTGAACTTGGAGAATTTGACATCACGTATGAGCCTCGAATAGCCATTAAGGCCCAGGCATTGGCTGACTTCGTGGTTGAATGTACCATTGGCAACCAAGATGTCGGGGGGCAGGATATAGTAACCACCCCTGGAAATGAAGAAAAAGATGAAGAGCCTGTACCTGATCAGAATGAACATTGGGTGCTCTATTTTGATGGAGCATCAAAAACAAAATCTAGTGATGCAGGTTTAGTCTTACAAAGCCCCGATTGGTTTACAGTCGAGTATGATTTAAAATTGGACTTTCCGACAACTAACAACGAAGCTGAGTATGAAGCCTTGATAGCCGGTTTAGGCTTGGCTAGAATAGTGAGAGTCAAGAATCTCAGACTACGGCAAAGTACTTGAAAGTCGTGAAGGCCATGATGACTGAGTTTGAGTGAATGGTATGAGAAGCACATTTTGTGAGAACAGAACGTTAAGGCTGATGCCCAATCTAAGTTTACTTCTCCTGAGATAGAGAACTACGCCGGAAGAGTTTACTTTCAGGTCTTGAAGGCCCCGTCTATTATTTTAAATTGATAGCACCAATTGATGTAAGCTGAAGGATAGACCCTCATAAAAGCTCACCCTGAGACTGGTTGGCTCCCTGATAATGCCTTGAAGGCACATAAACTGTTAATGAGAATGTTGAGATAAGAGGTCCTTTGTCATTCCTTACTTAATCTGGAATCTCAAATTCCGATACAAATGTTTAGCCTTGATGGCCAAAAAGGCTGTCTGTCTCCAATCGAGATGGCCAAAAAGGTTGTCTGCCTCCAATCGAGTTCGTCGTTTGAGTTTAAGGACTTGAATCAAGAGCCGTCAATCGAATTCAAACTAAAGGAAGGTTGGAAACCTAGAATCAAGATAAAGGGTTGACAACCAGATAACGATGCAAACCAGACTTGAAGTCAAGTGCTCAGTGGAAAAGAAACTTATTGAACGATCAAACGGGAAGCAAGACCTCCACCATATTAAACAAGGGGGCAAGAACTAAAAAGCTTCATCACAAGCTCCACATCTTAGAACAAGAAAGAGAGATTAATTATGCCTTGAAAGGAGGTATACAACATTCATGATCAAGGACGTGATTCTAGAACGAGACTCCAGGCATTGCGAAAAGCTCCGAGAGGCACGACACAGCAACAATGGAGCACCTGTCGGGCGATCAAGAAGCACCCGGCAGGCAACTTGGCTCTCCTGGCAGCCGACCAGGTGCCATGGAGAGGGTCTGGCCGAGCTGGCTCTCCTGGCAGCCGACCAGGTGCCATGGAGAGGGTCTGGCCGACCTGGCTCTCCTGGCAGCCGACCAGGTGCATCAGGGAAGGGTCTGGCCGACCTGGATCTCCTGGCAGCCGACCTCATGGATCCCTAAGATCGAGATCGAGGTTCTGGATCCCTAAGATCGAGATCGAGGTTCTGAATCTTTGAAAGTCACGGGTGACCAATATACTAAATTAGAAATCAAGATCAAGATCGAGATCGAGGTTCTGGATCCCCAAGATCGAGATCGAGGTTCTGAATCCTTGAAAGTCTCGGGTGACCAATATACTAAATCGAAGATCAAGATCGAGGTTTTGGACCCTTGAAAGTCATAGGTGACCAAAACACTTCCAAACAACTTGAGGCACCTGTCGGGCGATCAAGAAGCACCGGGCAGGCAACCAGGATCTCCTGGAAGCCGACCAGGTGCATCAAGGAAGGGTCAGCCGACCAGGATCTCCTGGCAGCCGACCAGGATCTCCCGGCAGGCAACCAGGATCTCCTGGCAGCCGACCAGGTGCATCAGGGAAGGGTCAGCCGACCAGGATCTCCTGGAAGCCGACCAGGAGCATCTGGCAGCTGACCGGGAGCCACAAAGAGGCTCAATATGACTTCCCAATACTCATTTTGGCACCCCCTATCGTTTGATTGAATCGTTTGATGGTTTTGCTGAAGATTTCTCACTTTCCGTGACAAACATCGACCTTCGAACTAGCACCGTTTAGTGCCGTTTTATGCCATTTAACGTCGTTTACTCAGACATTGAAACGTCGTTTAAGCATCGTGTGATATCATTAATGTCAACCTGGATCTCCCGTCAACATGTCAGACGATCGAGAAGCACATGTCAGACGATTGAGAAGCACATGTCAGACGATCGAGAAGCACATGTCAGACGATCGAGAAGCACATGTCAGACGATCGAGAAGCACATGTCAGACGATCGAGAAGCACATGTCAGACGATCGAGAAGCACATGTCAGACGATCAAGAAGCACATGTCAGACGATCGAGAAGCACGTGTCAGACGATCGAGAAGCACCCGGCAGGCAACCAGGATCTCCTGGCAGCCGACCAGGTGCATCAAGGAGGGTCAGCCGACCAGGATCTCCTGGCAGCCGACCAGGAGCATCAAGGAGGGTCAGCCGACCCGGAAGAGGTTAAAATTGTCCCGAATCTCCTCCGTTTAGTGTCGTTTAGTGCCGTTTAGCGCCGTTTAGTGCCGTTAGTGCCGATAACACCGATAGAAGTCACGAATGACCAAACTGACGACCTAAGATCAAGATCGAGCTTCTGGATCCCTAGGATCGAGATCGAGGTTCTGGATCCTTGAAAGTCACGGGTGACCAAGATACTAAATTAGAGATCAAGATCGAGCTTCTGGATCCCTAGGATCGAGATCGAAGTTCTGGATCCTTGAAAGTCATGGGTGACCAAAATACTAAATTAGAGATCAAGATCGAGCTTCTGGATCCCTAGGATCGAGATCGGATCGAGATCGAGGTTCTTGATCCTTAATTTCCATGAATAGGTTTTCAGGTCCGGGTTTCTTTGCCAACCACGAAGCAGCCGACCTCACACTGTTTGGGCCATATCTCGAGCTCCGGGTATCACATTTGGACGATCTTACAGTCCACGCGAAGGTCTTGGAGTTTTCTACAACCTTAGAAGGTCCCCAGCCGACCAGGATCTCCTGGCAGCCGACCAGGTGCCACAGAGAGGGTCTGGCCGACCAGGATCTCTCCTGTCAGCCGACCTCACGGTGTTTGGGCCATATCTTGAGCTCCGGGTATCAGATTTGGGCGATCTTACAGTCCACGCGAAGGTCTTGTAGTTTTCTACAACCTTGGAAGGTCCCTAGCCGACTAAGATCTCCTGGTAGCCGACCAGGTGCCACAGAGAGGGTCTGGCCGACCAGGATCTCCCTTGTCAGCCGACCTCACGGTGTTTGGGCCATATCTTGAGCTCCGGGTATCAGATTTGGGCGATCTTACAGCCCACGCGAAGGTCACAGAGTTTTCTACAACCTTGGAAGGTTCCATCCGACAAGGAACACCCCTTGGCTGACCAGGATCTCTTGGCAGCCGACCAGGATCTCCTGGCAGCCGACCAGGAGCACCTGACAGCTGGCCAGGACCCTTGTCGATGACTCGCTGCCCGGAAGAGGTTACAATTGTCCCGAATCTCCGCCGTTAAACGCCGATTAAGTGTCGATTAGCACCGTTAGTGCCAATAGCACCGTTAGTGCCGATAAGCACCGATTAAGTACCGATTAGCACCGTTAGTGCCGTTAGCACCGTTAGTGCCGATAAGCACCGATTAAGTGCCGATTAGCACCGTTAGTGCCGATAGCACCGTTAGTGCCGATAAGTACCGATTAAGTATCAATTAGCACCGTTAGTACCGATAGCACTGTAAGTACCGATAAGCATCGTTAGTGCCGATAGCACCGTTAGTGCCGATAAGCACCGAATAAGTACCGATAAGCACCGTTAGTGCTGATAGCACCAGTAATATCGTTAGCACCGACAGTGTCTTCTAGTACCGTTCAGTGTCGTTTAATGCCGGTTGGCGTCACTTAAACGTTGTTTAATTGTCATTTAATGCTAGTTAGTACCGTTTAGTGCCGTTTTATGCCGTTCAACGTCGTTTAAACATTGTTTAAATGTCGTTAAGGCTGATTAGTGCCGATTAGCATCGAATTAACATTGTCGTAAACGCGTCGGTCGCTCCACGCTTTACATAAAGACAATACTCGTGAAACACTAGTGTATAAAGATGAACCCTGACCCGAGTCTTGGAAAGGACCGTTAAAACTTCATGGAAAACCTGATCAGTTTTCCTAGAAGTTGGGGGGCAAATGATATGGGCAAAAAGTAAGCCCTAAAGACACATTTAATGTGGCATTAATTAGGCCAAGAATGGTCCAAACGTGGGGCCCACCAGGTGGGCCCAAAACCCCAATTATAATATTAATTTCGTAATTAATATTGGGGGGTAATGAACAGCTCAGCAATAAGAGTTGGATAAGGATATTTATCCCACCAGACTTAGCCACCAAGACATCCAATTCAATATGGAAACTGATTCCTACAAGGAATAGATCTAGAACCTTCCCCAAAGACTTGTCTACCAAGTCTCCTATTCCTACCATAATTCTAAGGCTTCTCAGCCTATATAAGGACCTGCTCCTTCACCCTCAGAACTACGTTTTTGGGCAGAGCTCAATACGTCACTTACGTTTTGGACACAGCTCCATACGTTACCCACCACGTTTTGGCTTAATCCTCGAATAAGGACATAGAAGCCACTGCGTCCTAGGTGAGCTCTCGCCGCCATAGCCTTGAGGGCACCATCACCTAGAACTACTTTGGCTTGATTCTCAATACGAGATACGTAGGCACTCTGTGAGGACCGATTACAGTCTCGAACGCAGAAACAGCCATTAAAGCGCGAAGCTCAACCACCCTAGCAATAATTACAAATCGTAACCGAGTTTTAGATCCACAACAACTTCTAATTTTGACAATTATATGATCATATAGGAATCCACAATTGGTGTTGCCTTCTTCTCACAAACAGTGGCCGGGAATGATGCAACTGCAAAATTTGAAATATGGGATACTGCTGGTCAAGAGAGATATCATAGCTTTGCTCCAATGTACTATAGGGGAGCTGCAGTTGCTATAATTGTATATGATATAATAAACCCAGTATAAGTATCTATGAATTCAATGTTCATTTAATCTTATTTCATTATTGCTGATATAGAAAGTACAGTTCAAATTAGAATTATGTAAAACCACTGAGATTTGGTATATTACCCATGTTGAGTATTCGTGTTCGCTAATGTAACGATATTTATTGAGGGTTCATATTCGAAATTGGGTGTAGTTACTTATGTACATGGGGCTGTGCTATGTTTATGTAGTACTTCTAGGTATTGGTTTACCATTTCGAAACTAGGTTATAGCTTTAATTTTCGAATTTGGGTTTAATTACTTAAATACTTCTAGCTCTAATATAAATGATAATGATATTATTGTGTTGGATTGAGAGCTGCTAATCTATAAGTCTGGGTGTAAAATAATATTCAGTCACTAAATTTCAAATTGCATGCATTCATAGTTGCCCCATATTATGCATCAGATAATGGGCCAACTGAACTAGAACTTGCACACAGGAGTTTCCAGAATCTGTCACAATGCAAGAGCTAATGTGCTGTTGAATTTACTTCCTTTTTATCTATAGCTAATTTTCTGCTACAGTTATCTGTAGGGTCCAAAATATGATTATTCTGAAGAAAATTAGTGATAGAGGAAATGTAGAATGGCTTTTTACGGGACTCGACTTTTTATGAGTGATTCTGTCCTGACAAAAAAACCTGCTTAGGAAATTTGAAAATAAATTGCTAGATTTATATATGCTCTTAAATTATTATTATGGTATATATAGTCCCCATATGATAAGGGTTAGGTCTAAAGTAAACCCCAACGATTTGAAACATCTCTAAAGGTGCTTTGCATCTTCTTAGTTAGGGCTGTTCACGAACAGAGCTGTTCGCGAACAGCTCGAGCTAGGCTCGATAAAAGCTTGGTTCGGCTCGAGCTCGAACAAGATTTTTGTTCGTTAAGCTTGGCTCGATAAGAGCTCGGTTCGGTTTGGCAAAAGCTCGGCTCGGCTCGAGCTCGGCTCGTCGGCTCGTTAAAGCTCGAAAAAATCAAAATTTTTACTTTTTATTTTTTTATCTTCAACCAAATTAATTTTTATTTTTTGAAAATTTGGAAATATCACTAAATTAGATATATCTTGAAATCCATACAGTTGGATCGTCGAGAAATATTTTTAAAAAAAATAGAAATAACAATTCGTGACACAACATTAGTTACTAGTACTAGTTAGAATAGTACTCCCTCTGTCACTTTTTACTTTGCCCATTTGCCTCAAAACACAGGTTTTAAGAAATACATTAAACTATGTTTAACAATGATTGCATGGGTGCTTTTAGAGGGAAATCACATAAACTTTCCCCCCATTTAGTAAAATTAAAATTAAGCAACCAATCACATTAATCCAAGTACACCAATCTTTGCCCCCAATTTACAAAAGCTACTACAAAGTGTATCTGCATTACACTAATCACTTCATTACAAACTTTATATACAAACACTTGTGACTTGTAAAAAAAAAGTTGCAACACAGGTGAGTGAATAGGTCAGTGGCAGACATGAATCATGAAGGCTCTTTCCCCTTTGATCTCAATGAAACAGCAGCAGAAGAAGATATTCAAGACACCAATCTTGTCCACCCTTTTGATTTAAATCAACCCCCAGACCTGCATACACAGCAACAACACACAAGTAATCAACAACACAGAAAAAGGCCAAAGCTGAGCTCTGATGCAAGATTAGAAATATTACATTTCCTGCTAAGCAATCAGTCAACAAAAACTCCAGGAAAACCTTACTCTGGTGCAATTACAGATTTAGCCAAGAAGTACAATGTTACAAGAAGAACAATTAGTAGCATTTGGAGGCTAGCAAACAAACAGAAGGCACAAAATCAGAGGTACAACATGGCAACAAATGGTCATAATTCGGGAAGGAAAAGAATCCAGTTGCTACCTAATGCAGTTACGGATATTAATATGGGTGACAGATCATGCATAAGAGATTTGGCTATCAAGTTGCAAGTATCAACAAGTACATGTGGCAGAATGATAAAGAGGGGACTTATCAAACCCCACACCAATCCATTACATCCTGGATTAAAAGATATAAACATCTTACAAAGGATGGAATGGATTCTGAACCTCCTCATGGGAGATACAGCAGAAACAAAGAGACAATATAGGCATATGTTTGATTTTTTGCATATAGACGAAAAGTGATTTTACCTAAGTAAGAAAGCACAAAGAGTGTACTTGGAAAAAAATGAAAGAGGCAAATATAGGTCAGCCAAGTCAAGTAAATTCATACCAAAGGTGATGTTCACTACTGCTGTTGCAAGGCCTAGGTTTAATGCACAAGATGAATGCACATTTGATGGTAAGTTGGGCATATTTCCATTCACATATCAAGAAGCAGCACAAAGGGGGTTCAAAAAATAGACCTAAGGGTACAATGATTACTAAGATTGTTGAATCAGTTGGCAAAAAAGAAACAAGAAGCATGCTTATTAATCAGATAGTACCATCAATCATTCACAAATGGCCACCAATTGAAGGTCCAAAGGTAATATTTATACAACAAGACAATACTAGGACTCATATTACTCAAGATGATCATGAATGGCAACAAGTGCATAAACAAGGGGACTTTACATTCATTCTTGTTCAACAACCACCAAACAGTCCAGACTTGAACATTTTAGACTTAGGGTTTTTTAGAAGCATTCAGTCATTAATGCACAAGAAGATGCCAAAGGATGTTGATGGTATGATGGATGCAGTCAATGAAGCATTCTATGAGTTAGAGCCAAGAACACTTGCAAATGTATGGTTATCCTATCAATATGTAATGAATGAAATTCTCAAGGTGAAGGGTTCAAATGACTATCTAGTACCCCACGTGAACAAGAAAAAGTTAGCAGCAGCAGGGCAACTTCCAGTTCAAGTTACAGCCCCAATGTGGGCTGTGTTTGAAGCATGGAATTTGGTACATGGACCACAAGAAGGCTGAAATGCACATGTATGAATCAACTAATGTGGGATGTTTTTAGGGGTATGTATGTTCAAATGCAATACATGTATTCAAAACATTTCACATGACTGAATGTAAATATATGAATGCAAATATTTATGTTTACATATGGATGTAAATATTTATGTAAATATATGAATGTAAATATTTATGTTTACATGACTGAATGTAAATATATGAATGTAAACATTTCATATGGACTCATGACTGATCACTGATCACATGTTGATGTTCACTTGCAATCACATTGTATTTCATTTCATACCACATTCTAAACATTCAATTTAAACCAGCAGCTGGTATTCTGGTCTATGCAGATTAGAGCATAAGTATTAGGACATGTACAGGTAGGTTTGGGGAAGGAATAATATTACCAAAACAGAAAAAGTCCAAAACAAAATAAGTTCATTTCAACAATGCATACAACTATACAGGCACTATTGATTAAATTTATTAGAAGCGAAATAAGTAAGAATTAAAACCGAAAACAAAAGTCACCAGATTTACAATGCCGAGACACTTCAGAGAACATAATGAGACTGAAATCTATAAAAAAAAATATAAGAAAACAAAGAGCACAACATTACGTGGAATTTGTACTCATCAAGTCCTTAAACTAGTTACCAAATTTCATGCAGCATAAGACAATATATAATTAATGCAGCATAAAAACAAAATCATTATGTTCAGCGTACAAAATGCAACCCGATTGACCAAGCTCGAACACATATTAACAAGAAATCAGCCTTCCTAAAAACAATAGACATACTAAACCTGATACCAAAAGTCCCTCACTCGAAAACCAACCCTATCAGATACCCAAATAACAACTTTCTACATATACACAATATTTAACATCTCTTCAGAAGTTACAAAAAATTTCAATATTAAATCATATGGGGAGTAGATACAAAATAATATCAAAACGACCACGCAAGGCACAAAACAATTAGGCATACACCTCGTTAACCACAAATTACCAACCTCCAAGCACAATCCAAATTCCCAAACAGTGTGTCTATAAACCCCAAAGTGATCAGACATCAAAACATAAACAGAATCACAACTTTAAAAACCCGAAAAAATGAAACTCGCAAATTACCAAATTACCTACCAATACACAAATGATAGAAATTTAGGTATACGTGTGTACAAATCTTATCCAAAAACTAACCTTAACTTAATTAAAGTTTTGACCCTAGTATACCTCCTAATCAAAATTGGACAACATGAATATAAAATTGGACGACAGAATTAAACAATCAAACAAAGAAACAGAACTAAACAATGAAACAAACAAAACGCACAACATAAATTAGGATCAGGGATACTTACAGAATTAGGAAGAAGAAAACGCATCTTCGGAGTCATAGTTAGGTTCATCAGAATCTGAGAGGAAATTTACTGGATCGGCATCACCGACATCGTCATCACCCTCACAATCATCAATTACAACCGCAGGTGAAGGCGCTTGAGGTTTGCCGTCGTCCACCGTACTCTCCGATTTGTCTTCAGATGACTCATCTCGTTCCTCTCTCAATCGTAAGTATTCAAGGCTGTAGGTATGTACGCCGTCACATTCAAAGCCTTTATCACAGTGCTCGGGATTGGAACACTCATAAGATCCCGTAATCTCATCTTCGGAATCCGTAAAACCGGTATGCGAATCCATAGTTTAGACTGAAGATTTATGATTATCAATCAAATTCACGGCTGATTTTAAGAAGGAATTAAGAAGAATATACGGTTGATTTGTGGGTAAAAGTTTGTGATTGAAGAGAGAAGAAGAAATAAGAAGATATCAGAAGATAGAGTAAAATATTTGTCTGATAATTTTGATCTGTTTCTTCGTTTATTTTTATTTTTTTAAACTGGACCGAACACAGTTTTTAAGAGTAGTGGAAGTATAGAATATTGTTTTTATGTGGTTTAAAAAAGAAAGGGGAAAAGTATTTTGAATGTCCCGAAATAGTAAACAGGAAATGTTTTAAGAGACGGAGGGAGTAGTTATCTAATAAGATATTCAACCAAATTAATTTTTTATTTTTTGAAAATTTGGAAATATCACTAAATTAAAATTACATCGAATTTGAAATGGGTTGAAGGGAGAAGGGGCTGGTAGCATAGCAGTCTATCGGATTAATCGGGGGACATGAAAGTTGATTCCACATTTGATTATAAAAATATTATTTACTGTGACTTTAATCATTCGGGAGAAATGAAATGATTAGGCCGACTTTATTAAATTAAAAAAATGGGTAATTATTAGTACTTTATATTTTTTGTATTTTTAAAGAAATTATTGTAATTATGGGTTTTAATTTAATTATTAGTAACTTATTATTTATATTGATAAGCGTGTAATTTTACAATTATTTGATTGAATAAATTTGCAAAACTTTGTTTTAGTGTTAGCATAAATTGATGTGTATAATAGTACAAATACAAGTTCTTGGAGCTCTTAAATTATAAAAAAATATATTTTAAGATGAGAACAGTTCATGTGGTCACGAAAATAAATTTAGTATCTTTTACAATACACAATTTTTTTTTCAACTTATATAATGTTGTTTTAGGCAAGAGAATCTTGCAAGGATTAATCGTTAAACCGGGGATTAATCGGATATATTTTAATATTATAATATTATTTAGAATATTATTATGATTTTATTAGTTATTTATTAAGAAATATGTATTTATCACATATAAAAATACATGGATATTTTAAAAAACTACCTAACTTTTTGAAGCTATTTACAAAAATACGGTTTTTAGGTGGCAAAGGTTGCAAAACTGGCACCGGTGATAAAGCACTAGTTACTAGTACTAGTTAGAGTAGTAGTGATCTACTAAGATCTCCAACCAAATTAATTTTTTACTTTCTGAAAATTTGGGATTATCACTAAATTAGATATATATCTTCACATCCGTACGGTTGGATCGTCTAGAAATATTTTTTAAAATATAGAAACAACAATCCGTGACAAAGCATTAGTTACTAATACTAGTTAGAGTAGTAGTGATATACTAAAATCTCCAACCAAATTAATTTTTTATTTTCTGAAAATTTGGGATTATCACTAAATTAGATATATCTTGACATCCGTACGGTTGGATCGTCGAGAAATATTTTTCAAAATATAGAAACAAAAATCCGTGACAAATCACTAGTTACTAGTACTAGTTAGAATAGTAGTGATCTACTAAGATCTCCAACCAAATTATTTTTTTTATTTTTTAAAATTTTGGGAATATCACTAAATTAGATATATCATGACATCAGTACGGTTGGATCGTCCAGAAATATTTTTTAGAAAATAGAAACAACAATCCGTGACAAAGCACTAGTTACAAGTACTAGTTAGAATAGTAGTGATATACAGAGATCTCCAACCAAATTAATTTTTTATTTTCTGAAAATTTGGGATTATCACTAAATTAGATATATCTTCACATCCGTACGGCTGGATCGTCGAGAAATATTTTTTAAAATATTGAAACAACAATCCATGACAAATCACTAGTTACTAGTACTAGTTAGAATAGTAGTGATCTACTAAGTTCTCCAACCAAATTATTTTGGGAATATCACTAAATTAGATATATCTTGACATCAGTACGGTTGGATCGTCTAGAAATAGAAACAACAATCCGTGACAAAGCACTAGTTACAAGTACTAGTTAGAATAGTAGTGATCTACTAAGATCTCCAACCAAGTTAATTTTTTATTTTTTGAAAATTTGGGAATATCACTAAATTATATATATCTTGACAACCGTACGATTATATCATAGAGAAATATTTTTTAAAAAATAGAAACAACAATGTGTGACATTTGGATTTAAAAAATAAATATAATCAACAAACATGGACAAAGCTCTTTTTATCCTCATGGGCTTTCCTAAATTTGGACATGTTGGGCTATTTACACTAACCAACCATTTAAATAATTAAGTCTAGTAATACATTTTCTTTAGAAACATTAGTTTGCCCATTTCAAGCCCACTAGCTTTTGCATGGCACATCTGGTTAGGCCACCCTTCCTCTTTTTTTCTTTTTTTTCCTTCTTTCGATTAATTAATTTACCTTTTTTTTCTTTTCTTTCCCATTTCTTGTTATATATTTTATATCCATAATCTTATAATATGAAATAATAAAACTTGCTCACAATAAATTATATTTTATATTTTTTAAAATTTGGAAATATCATTAAATTAGATGTATTTTGACATCCGTATGGTTGGATCGTCGAGAAATATTTTTTAAAAAATAAAAACAACAATCCGTGACAAAGCACTATTTACTTGTACTAGTTAGAATAGTAGTGATCTACTAAGATCTTCAACCAAATTAATTTTACATTTTTTGAAAATTTGGGAATATTACTAAATAGTCTAAATTAGATACGTTATATCTTAAAATATAAATTATTATAAAAATATATGCGGTTTTGCGGTTTGCGATTTTCGATTTTAAAAAAAATGTTTTTAGAAAAATAAATTATCGTCAGAATTGTTCGTGAACTGCTCGAGATCGGCTTGAGCTCGAGCTCGGCCTGAGTTGTTCGTGAACAGCTCGAGTGCGGCTCGAGCTCGGTCAAAACTCGGCTCGGTTCGAGTTGACCAAAGCTCGGCTCGAGTTGACCAAAACTCGGCTCGGTTCGTTTCGGGCAATGCTCGGCTCGTTTTGGTCTAAACTCGGCTCGGTTCTGTTCGTGAACAGCCCTATTCTTAGTCATTGACACAACAAAGTTGAAGAGGAACATATTCTCAAGCTAAGAATCATGGATGCTGCTCAAATTTCAGCAAGTATACGTTCCGGAGGCATGCATTTCAATCGTCAATCATGCAACTGTGTTATTTTTATTATTTCTTGAAATTGGGACACAAGCAGGGATCGGGAATGATACAAGATAACCATGCAAAGCACACACACAAAACTATATAACATGGAAAAACTATGTCCCTACTTGTGCTATACGCAAGCCAATTATATATAATATGATCAATTAGCAACACCTTAACGGGTGAAATGATAGAGGCTTCGGAGAATCACTATAGTTTTTACTGATACAAATCCTATACATGGACCAAGCTGCTTATCAAATTTCTAGATTAAGGAACAAATGAGATTCTGTGAAGCTGAATGGTTCATTGAACAAATGAAATTACAAAAACTAACAGGTTTACTTTGGAAAATCTTAGACATTCGAGCATCAAATTAAAAAGGTTAAATAAAGATTTCTTTCTGTAAATATCTTCTATAGAATGAGTGAATGACAGACTTTATGGGCTTGCATTGTACTACTTTTTATTGCTGCGGTAATTTTTGCATCTCTTAAGTATAAGGTGTTGTAGTCTTACTCTTTTCTGATATTAAATAATCTGCCCTTTAGTTTCGAGCTGATTTCATGGATGAAAATATGAAATAGCAAAGATTTTTAGGCTCTGTTCATCAGCTCATGCCTAGTGGTATAGGTGCTTCTTGTTATCACTATATTTTCACATTTTAAATTGCTCTCAGATTCATTGATTAAGGAGAAATGGATTTTATTAAAATAAGTTGTGTTTATATTTCCTAAACCTTTATGTTCTGCAATTACAGTTTACCTAACCCTCTTTCTTGCATGAACGATTTCTTGTTATTTTTGTACAGGAAGCGCAAATATATATATGCCCAGGAGAATGGTCTTTTCTTCATGGAAACTTCTGCAAAAACTGTTACTAATGTCAATGACATATTCCATGAAATAGGTTTGTTATATTCAAAAGAACCCTCTGAACATGTACTACCATGTCAAATGACACGGCTCGATTAAATCTTTTCATTTCTGGTACAGCTGACAAAAAGCAATGGAAATCCCCACTTGATTTCAACAGAAAACGCCACTTCAAGTGGCGATTTCCATTGCCCCCATTTTTTTTTTTTTTTCTTCCAGCACTTAGCATTTTTTTTGCTAGAAAATATAGTTTCTAGTATTCATTTTACATGACTTTGAAGATGTACTTGTAAATAAATTTTTTTTGTTTTCTCTAATATATATTAAAGAATTTACTTCCTACTTTGATACAATACGAAAATCTCCAAAAATTATTATGTCTAGCTATGTTATTTTTTGATCCGAATATGTTAACTCCACATACGTTTCTTAACAATTCCTTCGTCAAGTCATGTTCAGGGCCATAAAAAACATATTTGTACATGTTTTTCTTGCGTTTTTTTTGTTCCGTATTGAAGTATTGATGTTCTACTTTGGTGTAAGCCCAAAAAAATTAATATATCATATGTGTAACTATGTTTTTTTATGGCCCGAAAATGACAAAAATTTCCAAATTTTGGCAGAAAATTTTTATTCAAATGAAGCAAACAAAGTACAAGAGATGAAGCACACTAAAATTAAAATGCAAACATATAATTTAAAAGCAAAGATAAAATAACCAACAAGTTCTTAAATTCGAATTAGGCCAACTGCCTAATTCTCGTCGCTACATTCCTCCATTTCCTGGAGGAAATTGACGCTCCCTTGCTTCATATTCGTCAACATAGTTTGTCATTTCCGCCTCCTCAGCGTCGAACAATTCCTCATATTTTTTGTGCATCCGATTAGCTAGCAGTTCCACTGAGTGTACCATTCCTCATCAGAAATCTTTTTATCTTTCAATTCTGCATCTAGCTTTTTACGACCATCACATAACTCAGTCGCGAAATCATCATTGTAGAAGTCGAAGTTAAACATCTCGTCCTTAGTTTTGACCCAGTCTTTTCCCTTTCTCTCCTCCCCGCTCTTAAAAATCTTCATCTTTTTTATGAACAAGGACTGCTCACCAGGCCGTACAATCCCAGCCCTCCTCTTCTGATGCAAGTCTTCTTACTTCTTATCCATGTCGTCGTAGAAACTTATTTCTGGCACTTTCCCCCTTCCCATTCCTCCTATCCATTTGATGCAAGCGCCTTGAAAAAAAATAATTGGATCAAAATTTATGTGAGAAGAAACCAGTGAGTTGTGCTTATGAATAAGAAAGCAGAATCTATTTATATAGAATTTTGTAGATGTCTTCGTCAATAATACACAACAACAGCTGTAAATAATGAAATATATGTTACTGTTGACGGGACTACACTACTTTATACAGACTCTGGGCAATTTTTGAATTTCACATAAATTTTAAGCTTTGTTTCAGTGTATTGTACAACTTATTATAGTGCTTTGGCAATACTGCAAAGATTCGTGTGTTGTTTTTCATGTGCGTTCACGAGATTGTTGTAATTATGTTACTGTTGACGGGACCTCACATCTTTTTACAGACTAGCATCCTTGTTTTCAATTCGACAAGAAATTTTATTCATCTTTTTATAGCGCTTTTTAAGGACTGGCAAGATTCTTGTTGTTTTTTTCCTAGGCACTCACGGGAAGCTTAAAACAACAATGGTAAAATCGTTTCCCACTTGATATAAGAAGATGTGACAAGGCATTTGTTATCGTTACAGAACTTTTCAGTATTTGTTGCAGATTACTGTACATGCACGAGATTCTTCACTATGTGAGTAGAAGATGTGGGTGCAATGCCTACAAATTTAAATTATTTGTTCCTGTGATTTGTCGGTGGTAGCTAAAATAATCAAGTGGTGGATAATAATCCAAGTGGGAAAAAACAATCCGTTTGACTATAAATATGTAACCAAAATAATTATCATCAACACAAAATGACTTATACTCCTGGTGATATTTTTCGAGCTATGGGTAGGAGTTGGGTGTGTGAAGATGAATTTGCTTACTTCTTGAACCCTAATCATCGTTACTCAACTCTTTCAGTAGCAACAATGTAGAAGGAGTGGGAATGGCGTACACGAACTCTTGACATTTGTGTTGAACAATGTCGAACAAATGGGCTACGAGTAGTAAAACAGCGCGCTAAATCCATGCCACGTAACACTCCTCGACAACTGGAAGCCGCGTTATTTCGTGCACGTGAGGAGGAGAATCGAATGCGTTTGCGCGTACGACGATACAGCCTAGCAGAAGATGCGAGGATGTGTGCAGAGGACGGAGACATCCTACAAGCTAGACAATATCATCAATGGAGCATAAGTCCTGAAAATCAATCGGACTGCGACATGTCCGACGAGGAGTATACTATTGTAATTTTATTTTTGGAAGTGTGTTAATTTATGCAATTGCTATGATTTCATAATTGCTGGCATTTGTTATGTTTCAAACACAAAATCATATATGCCTCTACATAAAAGAAAACTGCCATGTTTTCATAATTGAAATGAAATTGATATAAAGCACACAAATACAACTATTACGAGCCAAAGTACATGGAAAAAATAAAATCACACCAAATCAAATTAGGATAAACAAACTAGCAGCATGAAGTAAAATGACATTAGACATCTAAAGACTTGATTTCATCAAGTAGAAGGCTCCAGGGGACGCTGTGGACAAAGTCTGCTCCGTTTTGTATGTCCTTCTTGCTTACACCGACTACACTTTATCCCCGATCTTGACTGGTCCATTTCAGTTCGAATTCTTACAGACTGTCCCCTTGTGCAACTCTTTTTCTTCACCTTCTTGTAGGCCGGATTTGGTATCAATTTTCCAAACACTTGCCACTCTTCGGGTAAAACGTAGTTCCACAAGTCCGTGCTTGACAGTGGAAATATCAGGGGTTCCCATAACTTATTCAATTTGGCCGAGTAGTGGTAAGGTCCAACCCACTGCTTCCAATCAATATTGTCCACTAAACAACCAGCCATTACATGAGAACAAGGCATATGGTGACATTTCCATTTTTCGCAAGTGCAAGTTTTCTTACTTATGTCCACATTTTGCTGGTTTCCCCCCTTCGTGCAACCTTTCCCCCGATAGCGTTGAGTGACGATTGTGAAAATGCCAAGTTGACGACTATGTGTTGTCACGAAATGTGATTTAGCCTTCTCCGTATATCGTGTTATCATGTCATTCGTCCTTTGACAGAATTGTTGGCCGTCATGTAGGGCAGCAACGGCTTGGTTCCTCTGTGTGTTGACAATTCTAACATTTCTGTAGAATATGTACTCCATCATTGCTGTAACAGGAAGGAAACGAGCCATTCGTATGTTGCCATTGTAGCCTTCCATGATGTTGGTAGTGGTTTGTCCGTAACGAGCACCGCCCCGATCATGACTGATGGTCCACAGTTCGGGAGAAACGTTAGAAAGCCACTGTAAAGCAGCAGGTGATATCTCCCCTATTCTTTTCATGTAGGCATTGTGCTTTTTGACCTGCGGGGTACTTCCAGCTAACCACATCAAGCGTCTCAAGTCCCCCCCGGGATGTTTACTAGAGAAGTTACTTCTGAAATGATGTAGACACCATCTATGAATCCCATAAGGTGGTGCAAAGTCGTTGCCCGGATTCGATATTGCTGCGAGAATTCCAGCAGCACGGTCTGATATTATGCAAACACGCTTCCTGTCCTTGCAAACATGTTCACGCAGCATGCCTAAAAACCAACCCCAGTTATCCTCAGACTCTTCCTCAACCAACGCATAACAGACGGGGTATTGATGATTGTTGGAATCAACACCCATGGCAATGAGTAACTTCCCATTGTATTGGCCCTTTAGAAATGTACCATCAATTGAAAGTACAGGTCGGGCATGTTGCCAACCGTCCATCACTGCTTTAAGGCAGAAGAAAACACGCTTGCAAATGGATTGATGTGCTACTTTTTCATCTGGTACTGCGTTAATCACAACAGCACTCCCAGGGTTGAATGGGCAATGGCCATGAAGAAATATGGTAGTATGTCGTATGTTGTGCTCCACTTGCCATATATATCCTCAACTGCCAACTGCTTCCCTCTCCATGCTTTCATGTATTTCACATTGTGATTTAACTCCTTAGTGACCAAGCTCAAATCATTCTTGATTGGGAGATTTGGTGAGCCTACAACCTATCAAACATGTGAAGAAAACATGTCATTACTCCAAAGTAATTAAAAATGACATATATTAGATCTGAAAATGAAAAACGTACGTGTGGCTTGACAATATCTCCAACTAATCTTGTAGTAATCTTCTTGTGGTCCTGCGTAGGATGATCACATAAGCATATGTGTTCTGTGTACTTTGTGATTTCGAAGAAACCGTGCCTTTTTTTCTTTGCAGCCCTCACTCTCCATGGACAATTCTGCACGGTGCACTTTGCAATGAATTGATCGGGATTGCTCCTCACCACGATGTACATCCAATTACTATTAATGTGCATAGTTCTCACTGCATTGACAAGCATAGTTTTGTCACTGAACATTTGTCCGACATAAAGATTTTCATTTTCAGGATCTACAATATTGTAGTTTGCATCCCGGTTGTGTAACACAATCGGTGTATACGCCTCCGTTTCAAACCAAGGTGCTCTGGGAACGTGCCTCCCATCCTCAATGATAGCCGTCTCAATCACAGCCGTCCTAGGCACCTCCTCTTCGGCCTCATTTTCCGATACATATTCCTCATCATCACTGCTAAGGTAGTCCAAATCCTCACTACTTGAACTAGCATTGTCATATTCTGAATTTTCATATACAAGGGCCAACTCCCTACCTGCAAGAGGATGCACTCGTGGAGACGGCTCAATGTAATCTGTAGGAGTATAGTAATCTTTCAATTGGTAATCAGCATTCTGCTGGCTTTGTTGGATTGCATAGCTACTTGAACCGCCGACATGACCCTGATAATCGTCTCCTCCACCAAAATAATAGTCTGACCACCCGGCCGTTCCAAATTCTGGAAACTGGTTGCTAGTCCCAGTATCTTCTTGGTAACTTGAATGCATAATATGCCCGTAACTGTACGGGTCATCCTCTTGTACCTTTTTGACCTCCAAAAACACAGAAACATCACCTAAACCCATCATCATCGTACGAGGGATTCTCGACATGTTTCCGCGTACTGCCGAATCATCGGGTAGGAATGATTATAAGCGTAAAGTCATTCGAGCTGTGAAACAGATACGGATTCAGAACAATCGAATGTTGTTACGTAGAACTCGTCACTACATCTATCAACTTGCCAAAGACTCTGTTCGTGCAAGTGGGAGAGAGCTAACAACCGTTGAGGAACAACATCTTCAACAAAATCCATGTTACATATCCGATGATTACATGTCCGACGAAGAAATTTAATTAAGTACTAGTCAATTATTTAAGCTTTTAATTTCTCTATTATGTATTTGTAGTGTGCATTTTTCTATTATGTTCTTGTAGTGTGTTTTTTTCTATTATGACGGTGTTATAGTGTGCAAGAAAAGTACGTAAATAATTAAAACATCACATTCCATAACATCACACAACATGAAAACAAGAAATACAAATGAATATCCGTAGAGGACATTCTTTAGGGAAAACTTAAAAAAAACCACAATTTATTATAGACGAAGAAATTAATCTTCATCATCATCATCATCATCATCATCATCATCATCATCATCATCATCTTCCTCATCCTCCTGCACTGAGTCCTCGTACTCATTCTTATTCTCATCAGTTGATTCATCGAGACCAACGAAGGGATTATCACGCTCAATCCCATCCTTTTGCTCAATCCCATCCTCCTCCACGGAGTCCTCGCCATCATTCTCATTTTCATCAGTTGATTCAAACTGATAGCGAGTTAGTTCTTTGACTCGTTGCATTTCCAATATCTCGAAATCACGCGCTGCACGCTCTTCTAATGGTTCATGAAGCCAACGAATGTACCCACATCCGTTGCCTCCATTTGGACAATTGAGATACCTCCTTCTCGCATTTCTTCCATAGGACCATGTGCGTTCAACGCACAACTTATCACAAAAGTAGAGATTCAAATCGGGAATGTTTGACATGTTGGATTGTGTGTGAAATGCTAAATTAGATTTCAGTGGTTGGGTGAACAAGCCTCACCACAAGCTTGTTTTATAGCTGAGAATCAAGGGATAAATTATTGATTGCTCTTCAACTAGCCCGTGACTCAACAGTACTGTCAAAATACACTTAAATGAACTGCACAAAAATAAATTGGAGGAGTCAAATTTCTCATCAAAGAAAATCATGTGAATGTGCAGAAACAAACAATTAAATTTACCCTGCATTATTGAAAAAAAGCACTTTGAGAAAGGACTGCAGGCTTAGACTTTAGTCAAATATAGCTGATTTCTGAAAAATAAAGTTGATTTCATGCATAGTAAAATAAAGCCGATTTTTTAAAAAGTAAAGTTGATTGCAGGCATGGTAAGTTAAAGCTGACTACTGAAAAAGTAAATTTGATTTCATAAATTCCATATTATTTTCCTGCAGGCTAATAAATTTGAGTAGTCACATCTTCCTATTGCTTGTACGCAAAATGCTCTAGTCACTTCAAAATAACACTTGTTTAAATTATTGAGGTATTTTTGCATCAACAAAAGGTTAAATAATATTCCGAAATTGGCTATAAAACCCAATGTTGCTGCTTATAGTAGAAAGCTCAATTGTGAGTGAAAGCTCAATTTCCAGTGGTTGAGTGAACAAGCCTCAACACAGACTTGTTTTGTAGCTGAGAATCAAGGGATAAATTATTGATTGGGCTTCAACTAGCCCGTGACTCAGCAGTACTGTCAAAAAGCACTGAAAAGAACTGTCAAAAAACAAATTGTAGGAGTCAAATTTCTCATCAAAGAAAATCATGTGAATGCACAGCAACGAACACTTAAATTTACCCTGCATTATTGCAAAAAAGCACTCTGAGATAGGACTGCGAAAATAACCTGTAGTAAAATAAAGCTGTTTTCTGAAAAATAAAGTTGATTTCAGGCATAGTTAAAAAAGGCTTGTTTCTGAAAAGGTAAAGTTGATTGCAGGCATAGTAAAATAAAGCTGTTTTTTGAAAAATTAAAGTTGATTTCAGAAATTTCATATTATTTTCCTGCAGGCTAATAAATTTGTGTAGTCACATCTTCTATTTCTTGTACGCAAAGTGCTCTAGTCACTTCAAAATAACGTTTTTTTAAATTATTTAGGTATTTTTTCATCAACAAAAAGGTAAAATAATAATCCAAAATTGGCTATAAAACCCAATGTTGGTGCTTATTCAGAATCACAAGTTACTAGTTTCTTCTCAAATTTTCTTTCTTCAAGACAATTGCATAAGATGGATAAGGGCAAAAAACCACAAACTAGTAAAACCAAAACCAAACAAACCAGGAAAAACAGAAAGTCATACGATGTGCAGGCTGAGGACGCTAAACTTACAAAACATTTTGAATTTGCTGCATAACAAGTTAAATTTAAAATGGAAATGGAAGCTCGAGCTGCAAAGGAACGTGAAATTGCACTAGAAGCTGAAGCTGCAATGGAACGTCAAATTGCAAGGGAAATTGAGGAAGCTGAGGACGAGAATTATGCTGTTGATCTCAGTGAATTTTAAGAAGTTGTATTGTGGTTCTCGTGTCAATGTATGCTTATTTTCTAATTTTCGGTTTTCAATTTAATGTAATTGTATGATGCTTCAATTTTCTGTTTTCAAATTGAAGTACTTGTATGATGTTGTATGTTTACTTTAAAGTAATGGAATATTTTCTAATATGTTTTTTATGCCCCTCAACGTAACTCCACGAAGGTATTGTTAACAATTTGATGTGAAGTTGCCATATTCGGGTAAACATTTAACATATCTACAAAAATTAATTTTGCCTAAATTTTGGCTTACGCAGAAGTACAATGTCAATACTTGAATATGGAACAAAGACAACGTAAAAAAAACATGTACAAGTATATTTTTTATTCACCTAAACATGCCTACTCGAAAGAATTTTTAACAATTTGATGTTGAGTTGCCATGTTCGGACCAAAAAATAAGATAATTAGACACAATAATTTTTGGAGATTTTCATATTATACCAAAGTACAACGTCAATACTTGAATATGGAACAAAGACGATGTAAAAAAAACATGTACAAGTATATTTTTTATTCACCTAAACATGCCTACTCGAAAGAATTTTAAACAATTTGATGTTGAGTTGCCATGTTCGGACCAAAAAATAAACTAGTTAGACATAATAATTTTTTAAAATTTTCGTATTATACCAAAGTAAAATGTCAATTCTTTAACACGAAGCAAAAAAAAATGGATAAATTTTATTTACAAATTCATTTTCTAATCCATATAAAATGACAAGTATAAAATACATTTTGTAGTTACAAAATTATGCCAACTGCTGGAAGAAAAAAAAATGGGGGCAAGGGAAATCGCCACTTGAAGTGGCGTTTTCTATTGAAATGAACAGAAATCGCCACTTCAAGTGGCGATTTCCCTTGCTTTTTGTCAACTGTACGAGAAATGAAAAGATTGAATGAAATGTAGCAGTTTTGAAAGCTGAGTTCTCTACTGTACCAGAAAGGTAATCGAGCCCAAATGACACTATAGCTTTCATTTTGTTGAGGGTAGTTGCTCTTTTGAGCAGTAGTGTACAATATATGTCTATGGAAAGATGACACAATTTTGAAATTCTTTGATAGGATTGATTTAATTAGTTATAAGTGTCCCTTAGGGGCGGCAGGAGTTCGCCAGAGGAATCTCATATTTAGGGGCATTAGTATTCTCAACGAAGGAAATTCATTTTTGTTTGATTTGTTTTTTTTTTGCATTATTATTACTCATGCAGACATATATCTTCATCAAAACTCAAACCCTCCACCTCTTGTTATACCAAAGTGAGGGATTTGATATTCCACTACGTTTTAATGATGGGGATACATTACTTATCCTTTGTTTTTTCCCACTACTTTACATATCCTTTGTTTTTAATTGCATAGTAGCATTAACTTTATTTTTTTAAGATAAAAAGTAAAAAATAAAAAATTTAATATTTCAAAAACCCAGCTGTTAAACCTCAAAAGGGAAAGTAGATAAAAAATATTAACAAGATGCCTATTTGGTTCTATAGTTTAACTATATAATAATCTGGTTGTACAGTAGAACCGGGCATTAAAAAACATTATATGTATCAAGCATTTACTGTAGAATAAAAAATATTCAGCATTAAAATTAAACAAAATTAACAAAATACTTATTTGGTTCTGTAGTTTAACTGTATAATAATCTGGTTCTACTGTAGAACCGAGCTTTTTTAAAAAAATTATATGCAACAAGCATATATTGTAGAATAAAAAATTATGCTGCATTAAAATTAATAAAATTAACTAAATTCTTCTTTTGTTCTATAGTAAAATAAAATGTATTTTTTTAGTTATTAATTTCTATTAAAGAATAACAAATAATATATTTACAAATCTGATTCTACATTAGGATCAACTATACAAGCCTAAATCATTAAGAATTATAAATGAACCATAAACCCCAACAGCTAGACTCGATTTTTTTAAAATCTTGACTAAATACACTACAAGAATTTTTCCTTTAGACAAAAGGCAAAACGTGTTGTCTAAATATATCAAAAACTGTTGACTATTGAGAAGTCGTCTGATACAGTCGTCTGATACACATCTCAGACAACACACAGCAAGATGTTGTGTGAAAGTTGAAAGACAAGTAAAAGCCACCTGAAAAGTGTTGTCAAACAACAACACTTCTTTGGAAACCTCTTGTCAAAATTCCGATAACGCAACACTAATATATTGTTGTTATTAAGGAGTAAAGACAATGGTTTTTAAAAGAAATCCTATTGTTTAAGTACAAAAGATACAATCTTTTACTTGATCGGGCTGTTGTTGTATGTCACTACAGACAATGGTTTCTTAGCAAAAACAATTTGTTTTATGGTTAGATGTACAACATGTTATCTCATATGGCATGTTGTACAGTAGGAAGGATAACACTTTCTTATTATAAAACTCTTGCTTGAAATTATTTCAAACAATGGTTTTGCAGAATACAACATGTTATTTGTTAAAAGAGATAACAGTTTTGTGGGTTTTAACCTGCAGTGTGTATTCTTCTCCCACATTACTTTGTTAAATGGTACATGTTGTTTGATTGCATTTTTTACAACTGTTAACATTAAGTAGTTTTTATTTTCCTGTTGTGTGAGTTATTTTCTCACAAGGGATTTTAATAAAAGCATTGCTTGATATATAACACAACAAGTGTTAATCATTGGTGGACATTGGCTAAAAGTACCTTAAACAATGGTTCTGGACATGTAAAGAAAACCAAACTACACTATAAAATGAAAATGCCAGAAACAAACAATAGAAACCAATTCAATCCATCAATCCATTACGACCAATATTCACCATACCATCAACCAAAACAAACAACAAATTCCAATGTTAGAATGAGATAACTCAATTATTTTACCTACTTCTCTAGCTCTATGTTCTTCTCTATTTTCTTTTCAGGGGCAGGAGGCTGAGAAGAAGTTTCATCAGATGTCTTCTTAGACCAAGCAACACCTTCACCTGATTTTAATATAATAGCAATCTTGGTTCCTGGTTCCACGGTATCCCCTTCATTTACGACAAAATACAAGTATGCATATGAGTTCAGATACACAAATTCACAATATGGTGCAACAATAAATAGATGATAACTATTTGAGCATATTTAGGTATACCTTTTAGATAACACCAGCTTCAGGACTAGCAACATCAATTTTTGCATATAGCATTCTCTAGCTATCCATCAAGCCATATGTATCGTGAAGTTGTCAACTATCTTTAGCTTTAGTTTTGATCCACTTAATTTTTGCATATAGCATACTCCTCAATTATTGCATGATGTTAACACAAGTTTAGTGAAAGAATAGATAACAGAACAACATCTTAATGGCTAATTGTTACAATACAATCTTAAATTAAATATCGACATTGCTAAAATATTAATTTGTTAGACGATGTGCTTAGATATATATTATGTTTGGTGTTGATAAAAGGGTATCAATTAACAAATTAACATATAAGCAAATAAATAGATATATGTGTAAATTAAAGGAATATGCAAAAAATTGATAAGTTGGTATGGAATTGAGGTCTTACCATATGTTTGTTTGTAGGGTAGATGGTTTTTAATGAAAAGAACTCAAGTTGTTGGTGAACCCTGATTGACTAATAATTTTTTGTCTATGTTCAATGGAGTCCCATGATAGCTGTCCATCACCCTGAATTTGATAAGGGAATTATTATAACTTAGCTGAAGATAACACTATGCATGTTTCCATTTTCACCTATTATTATACTCTTGAGGACATACCTGATTGAGGATTTCTGGAATTTGACCATGTTGGAGTACAAGTGAAACCGAAGAGTCCAGAAGAGGATAGTTATTAGCTGGGCCGAAGGAGTTTGTTGCGAACTGAGTTGGGACGCATTCTTGCTGTTGTTGAGCTTCAAACCTAACACTCTGGATAGTAAACATATTCATGTCTGATTTTACTGAAACTCGAACCCTCAACCTCTTGTTATCGAGAGAAAAGGAATATCCGGTAGTCTACATTGTTGTAGATAACACTAAAATTTAATATTTGTTAGTTTATTTACCTCGGGTTTTATCATAAACGTCTCCATGTCTGCTCCAAAGTCATAGAACATGGTGTTGTGGAATAAAAAGTAGGGTTATCAAAGTGCGGCTAGGGTTCGTGAGCTTCGTGCTTTAATGGCTGCGCTTGCGTTATCGTGACCTAATTCGGGTCCTCACAAGATGCCTACGTATCTCAGAGTTGAGAATCAAGCCAGGACGTAGTTCTAGGTGATGGTGCCCTCGAGGCTATGGCGGCGAGAGCTCACCTAGGACGTAGTGGCTTGTATGTCCTTATTCGAGGATTAAGCCAAAACGTGGTGGGTAACGTATGGAGCTGTGTCCAAAACGTAGTTCTGAGATGAGGGGTCTGGCCCTTTATATAGGCTGTAGGAGCTTTAGAATCGTAATAGGGTTTGGAGACTTGGTGGACAGGTCACCGTTATTGAGGAAGGTTCTGACTCCTTCCTTATAGGAATTAGTTTCCATGTTGAATTAGGTGCCTTGGAGGCTACACAATATCCCTGGGATATTCTAGTACGTTCCTGGTTTCTAGAACGTTCCCGGATCAGGCCCATGTTAGAAACAAGCTTATACCGGGCGTCCCCGGTTTGGGCTATTCTTTTGGGTTTAGTCATTAACTACGAATTTAATGCCCAACTAGGGTTTCGGGCCTTATTTACGAGCCAATACTATATTAATTATGTCTTTAGGGATTATTTTTCACCCATATCATTTGCCCCCCAACTTCTAGGAAAACTTGATTTCGTAGAAGTTTAAGGTCACTCCGGCACAATGACTAAAATTCTCTCCCAAGTTAATACTTAAGAAAGTTAAACGTTCCTTGGCCTCTCAAACCTTTTTCTTAAGATTTCTGGGCCTTTCAGGAATAGGATTAGTGCCGTTTCGAGCTCGTAGACACTAATCCAAGTGCAATTCGTGCATAGGATATTTTATCATAAATTCATTAGTGCTTTGTTTCCCTCAACTTATCTAAGTTAGGGTTAATATCAGGCGGTCATTGCTCATAAGCCCTAATAAGGGCTAATTTTTTAGCAAAAGACACTAATTCGGCCCTAATCGGGGCTAAGTAACCCTAAACGGGGCTATAAAGGCCTTAATCGAGGTTAAATAACTCGTCTTTGATGTATTTATTACTAGGATATTCATTCTTAACCTTAAGATAGGTTAATACTTCTAAGAACCCCAAATTTTGGATATAATTTGTAAGAACCCAGATTTTTGGTACTAATTAAAACTTTTTATTATGTATTGGAGTATGAATGTATCAATGGGTTAATAGATGGATATTGAATGGATTCGGATTCAATTATGATATGCCATGAAGAATGGTATTGGTTGACAACTTATATAAGAATTATCTATCTCCTAGGAAATTAAGAGGTGGTAATTCCAATGAAGAAGATTATTCTTATGTCATCCAAATCGATATCTGTTATTAGTCCGGTGGTTCCGTAAAAGGGTTAAGGAATGTTCGAAAGAGAACCGGGACATTTGTATAAACCGAGAGAGTAAGTAAAGAAAAATGGATGAATAGTGTTTTTGGTGGGAATGAGAATATTATGAGACGACACTATATAGAAGTACCCGGAATGGATTTTTGAATTCGTATTAGTGATTCGAGGGGAAAATAAGTGTATGTAAAAGCTGTCGGATTCTGAAAAACAGCATTTTTATTTTCTCCGAGAATTCCCTGGACACTGATAGACTTAAGGATTTAATGAGAGGATTTAAGGAATTTAAATTCGAGAGTTACCAAGAAAGATGGAGAATGGTATTATAAATGTTAAGAAGGTTGTCAGTAAAACCCTAACTAGAAACGAATGAGTTACTCCTCCGAACGATCAATGAATTGAGTAATAAACGGACAAGGAAACAAGCAAGGAATCAAGATACATGCATGTGCTAGTGGATAACATCAAGTAACCAAGCTAGTTACAAGTTAACTAGCATCATTAGAAAACCAACCAAGCACTTAGCTTACAACACACACCTTGCCACAAGAATGCAACACTTGTCCACTTGATTAGCTCATCCATGACCAAAGCACTTTATTAAAGTGGCTTTATGCAAGATATTATCAACAATAATTCATTTAGACTAGATGAGATCAAAGACAAGCCAAGCAAACTCCATTCTCTCCATTTCTTCAAAACTGCCCAGCAAGAATAGCCATGAAAGAAAAATTCATATCTCAAAATCTAGAGCTTCTAAAATCACCAAATTTTGACCATAGCCTCTCCACACCATGTGTAAGGTTCGTTCAAAATTTCATGGCCAACAAAGTAGTATAGCCTAGTCAAATCCATGCTCAAAGTTGGGGCAACAAATCTGACCAGTTTCTGTCCAGTGGGAAAAACGGGTTCAAAACCATAGCTACGAAGCTTCAAATTAGATGATATAGGACTCAAAACAAAGCTTATGAAGAGGCCAAGATGTGGTAAAAATTTGAGAGCCAAACTCTTATTTTTCGATTTTCTATGATTTTTACAAAAGTGATGATGAATAGTAACCCTTAGAAACTAACTTTGATTTCTTGTTTTGTTTGGATGATCTAAGCTTTGTTGAGGCTATACAAGGACTATAACAAGCTTAGTAAGGCTAGGACACTCTCCAAGGAAGGTATAATCCTTAAGAACCCTAGATCTTATTTTAAGATTATGTATGTTTTTGGTGGATTTTAGCATAGTTATGACATTAGTGTTATCATGAGCATGATCTTGTAGTTGGTTTGACCATATGATGATTATGATGGTGAAGAGTAATATTCATGGACTTGTTGAGATGGATAACATGTGTATAAGATGTATGGATGCCCGATGTGGCTTGGTTGTGTTGAAAACAATTTTGAAACGTTCGATTTATAGCCGTCGTAATGCCCGATTTTCATTAGACCTTAGTAATTCGTGCATAACAGTTAGGTTAAATTTTTGACCTTAATGGTTACATGACTTAACCTTGTAGATCTCGAGTCATAGATCGCTTTGGCGAAAGAATCGAAGCATTCCGACTTACGGTTTAGGAGTTATGGCCGACTTAGTAAAAGTTGTTCGAAACCGTAACTACAAGTTCGTTATTAAAATTGAACCTCGGTAAAATATGAAAGTTTGTGACGAATCATGGTAATTAAATATTAGAGGTCATGAGGAAGATTTGAAAGAAAACCACATGTCATTTGGATCGTTTTTCGATTTTATAAAAATGTTCAAGTCGAGGTTAAATATAAACGAACCCCTAAAATGGATACTTGGTTATAACTTTGGTAAAACACTTAGAAAATGGGCGATAAAACTCGAGGTATAATCTTGGTTCGTAAACGACCGACCTTAGGACTTACCCGGCTTAAGTATATGTCAAGTGTAAGTACAATGACATGTCTTAATAACGAACAAAAGTCGGATCGTATCGGTAATAAAAAGAGTTATACAAAAGGGTGCATAACGAGATAACTTGAAAGCGTGTTTCGACTTAAGTAAAGTTATACGTAACCTTCTAAAGAAGTGTTAGGTGATTAATCTTGAATATTCTGATTGTTTATAGATCACCGAGCTGAACCGGGACACGCTACCTCTACCCACACCCGACTACCAGGCAAGTGTTCAAACCTTTGAACCTGTTGTTGTGATAATATATGTATATGATTTCTGTTTTACATATGCCATCGCATGCATGCCTGTTTCCAATTATATTGTGACTCTGGTTTTTTTGTGATACTTGTTCCCTGAATTGATATTGGCTTATAGACTAGATACGATTTATCAGTAATAAGCCGGATTGTTTTGGTAAGACCCTTAGCGAAGGGCATATGATATTCATTCTAAATATAGACCGGGAGTCGGTATTTTGAGTTATAGATAGTCGTGGAAACCCGGAGGGATTCCAACGACAGATTATTATTTATCGAAGGAAGGTTATTGTTAAACGTTATTATATTCCATAAAGTATCAATTACTTGGAAATATTTCGAGGAATGTTATTCGAGTATTATCTTAGTCGAGAGATAATAAATGAATGTTAATTTTGAATATTTATTTAGAGTTGATATTTAATGAATATTATTTTGATATTCTTTAGAATGTTATTTATTAAATGAATATTACTTTCGAATATTCATTTAAGGTTTTATGTACTTAATGAATATTATTTTAAAATATTCATTGGAAGTTCTATTTACTTAAGGAATATTATTTCGATTATTTATTAAATGAATGCTATTTGGATTTTCATTTAAAAGAGTAAATATTAAATGAACATTATTTTCAAATATTCATTTAAGGTTCGACTTATTTATTGAATACTATTTTAAATATTTATTGGGGTTTAATTATTTAATGAATATTATTTCGAATATTCATTTAAGGAGGGATTTATTTATTAAATAATTCCATATATTCATTCGAGGATTAATTACGAGCAATATTATGAGTTAATAATATTCCATAATTATTACTGAGTAAATAAATATTCTTGGAATATTTATTTAATCCTTTTAAAATTCTTTTTAAAATAATTTATATTATTCGGAGATTACCTTCCACCTCCAGATATTATGTAAAATATTTCGGAGTCTTTTTACGACTATTTTATCAAGGAAAGGTTCCCAACTCTTTCTTTTTCATTTAAATCTATCTTAAAAGGATTTAAATGCTCGCTCAAACTTCCATATTATAGGGGAACCTACTTGAGCAATGTTATTTATCTTGTTGACTTCCCGGTCATAATTTATCCTCTTCACTCGCAACTTGGTTGCTATGGACTCATTAAGTCTATGTTTACCTTCTCATCTTTCGAGGGGTAAGATTGTTGGAACAAGTTGATGTTCGTTACCAAGCAATAGCTTGGAAGTTATTGGTAAATTTTCCTTTCCAACTAGATACGACTACTTTGTAGAGTCTTATCAACAAGTATTATACTTGGGGAAAGGGGGACGAACGTTACATTCAGAATCATGAATTCTATTGGAACTAGGAGTCGTGTAAGAGGCCGAGTAGCGCCGGTCCATCCCCTTTGGCCCAACCGTTGGCCTGGGAGAGCTAGTAAGGCGGTAGACAAGTAAAGCCGTCAGTTCTTCCTTCTACCGGTAGTAAATCTAATTTGAGCTGTACGATCTTGACTGATCATCAAGATTGGAACAGCGGGCGCGGTGAATACTCCATCATTGGTTCATCATCCAAACTTATTTATTTCCTGCAACATGATTACTGTTGGCAGAGCTGGAAAAGTGTTCGTAACTGGAATTGCAATATTTTACTTGCAAGTTCCTCTTTATAATATCTTGCTTATTTTCGACATAGCAGATATTCCCTCATATATTTACATTTTGAGTTACCTTGTAACTTCATCGTTCATATTATACTGGCATCATTTCCGTAAATGCATGGCATATGGTTTGAAAGATACTTTTGAACTGTTATATATTATCGTTCAGTTAAATATTATTGTTGGTGGGCTATTACTCACCCTTGCTTTATTATTATATCACAACAACAGCTAGACCAGATGACTCGCACAAGGCGCACTCGATGCTGGCGAGGACGATGAGACTACCAGAGCCGAAGAGAAAGCTATTGGTAGGATAGATTTATTCTTTCAGTACCAAGTATATGGTCTAGTATGACTCATGTAAATGGATGGAAAAGAGTATGTATTTATATTAAAATTCTTTTGGGTTGTAAGAACTCATAATGTGTTTAATAAAATTTGGTTGTTACTCTGATTTCATCTCTGGGACTATAACGGGTGTGTTTTATGTTATTGTTTTGGGTCACAAGGTTGTAATTTAATATTTATGTTGGACTGTGGATGGGAATTGAGATGGTAACGACCAGATCCCTGACCCCGGATCTAGGGGTGTTACAGAAGTGGTATCAGAGCGTACGTTATAAACCCCAGAGATGAGGCGACGTTAAAACAATAAATTCACTAAGATAACAAGAACTCTTGCCAAGTTCATAGTCGGACTACTTAATGTAGTGATGACCTATAAAACTCTTATGGGAACTATTAAGTATCATGATAGTAACTTAGCTCGATATCCCAGCGACAAGTAAGGCAACAGACCTTGAGGCATACGAGCAGCAGCGCGATGATGCTTTATTATATGTTGAAGATCAGCGGGTAAATTCAATAGAGTACCCTACTGGAGACCCGGAAGAGGTTCCAGCAGATAAGGAAAATCTTGTTAGGATAAGGAGCTTACCCTCGAAGAATGAGGGCTGTAGCCAGAAAGACTGAGATGATTAAGGTATAGAGCTCAGAAAGTGGGCATAAAGAACTAAGCTATTAGCAATAGAACTGAAGATTCATGTTGGATTCGTGGCTGGACTACTGGAGGTAGTACCAGCAAGTAAGACGGATTGGAAGAATTACTTGAGATCTTATACGGGAATAGATGAGAATCATTAGAGACTTTCATATTAACGAAAAGAGTGCTAGAAGGATGTATGATTATCAAAGGCATCGATATAAGGCGAGGAGCAGAGTCCCTAGGAATAGTTGAGAAGAGGCAGTAAGTGCCATATCATTTGATAAATGAATAAGTATGAATATTGTCAGTAATAATTCGCCATGAGAAGGCAGATGTCATAGGTTGTAATTTATGGAACCAAATTGAGGTTGATGAAGTTGTTTTATTCAAGAAAATGTCCATTTTATGAATGAATCAGTTAGAAAGTGAAAACATTGGGAAGTGACAGCATGATTGGATAAAGTTATATAAGGAAGTAGTAAGCAAGACAATGATCTCAGAACCTATCGGAAGATAAGACCAGTGAGTCAAGACGAACTCGTAATGGGACTATTGTCAGAGACTAAGTATACGGTTAATTTAACTCAGTGAAATGATGAACCAGAAACGTTAGATGCATGTGACTCAGAGGAATATTAAATTCTTTCTTTTCTTTGAATGGATTATAGTAGTTACCTTAAGTTTACTCCGACGCGGAATTATAACGGATCAAGTAATACGATCAGCAGTTAAAGAGAAAAATGTGAGAAAATCTTCCTGGAGCTAAAAGATGAAATTGGTAATGACCAAGAGTTGGCATTGTTTAATGGAAAAATGGAGACTTTGTGCTTCCAACGACGCTTCGCATAAAAGATTAGGATGTGTGCTTGCGCAGCACGACAAAGTACTTACGGATGCATTCGGACAGCATGGTTCACCAGGTTCGGATGGCCTTAGTAGTGCCAATTTTTGTGGAACAACCAACTCCGACGGTAATGTTCCTTTTGAGACTGGTAGTCAGGTAGACTGACACTTGGTAATATTGAATATCAGGACGTATAGGTATCAGGACGTTGTGACAAGTTTCAGTTTAAAACTGTTAATTCCCTTCTAAGGGATGTATATAATTGGTTCCTCTCCAGGGGTTAAATTTCCAACCCGATGACGATTATTTCGTTAATTATGACTACTTACGGTTCTACCTACTAGGAGGTTCATAGAACTATTCTTCAGGTTTCGAAACTGGTCTCCTTAGTGTTACCAGTCGATGGATAGACTGACCAAAATTTACCTAATTCTGGGAAGAACTTCAACGAATTTTGGCAAACCTTGTCTTTCTGATTATCAGAGAACATCATGGAAGAGAGTAGAAACTGGGGAAAACCCCGTGAATTGGGTAAGGTAGCCGCTACATGGGTTGGTGGACAGACCCCGGTTGTCGCGATTGATTGTAGAAATACAATGATGAAGTGAGATTGGACGAAAATAGGAAATGTAAGTAAGAAACCAGCCGGACTGAGAAACTCTGAGATTGACTTAAGTGAAAAGGCTGTTATGCCAGGAATGGTAAGCTTGCGTGGCACGTGGTAGTGATAAGAATAGTTGAAAAGATAAAAATAGAGGAAAGGTGACCAGAGACGGTGCCGAGAAGTCGATTAAGACTTATATGGAGTAAAGTTTTGGAAAGGTAGAAAGGTATCAAAGTATAAGGCACTATGCCAGCAATTGCTAGAAAAGTAATGCTAAATTAGCCAACCCCTAAAATCATATATAATTTTAGTGTGGCCAATTGAGGGCAAGTCACAAAGGATTATCAAGTGACTAGACCAGCAATGAAAGAACAAAGCAGAGTTGCTTCTAAGAAAGCACCGACTGCAAGGCCTTCTGATATAAAGGAAACATTAATGAGATCGTAGGAATCTTCTGCTGAACAGCCCATGTTTTGATTGGGAATTCACTAGACCTTTTTGGGATGGGGTCACCCATACTAAAGTGACTCATGTGTATATGGTTGTCCAAGATTACGAGTAAAATGGAAGTATAGTGACTTGAGATGTATGATGTTAAGGTATCGTGAATACCATGAATATATTATGACGGAGGAAAGTAAACAATGAAGGTATATGAAGAGAGTATAGAAATGGTCAGAAATTGAACAGTATGCTGTAGGAACTTTCTCTGAGGCAAGTACCTTTGCGAAGAACGATAAGCACTAGGAAATTCACGTTGAACTCGACCAATATCTTTTAGAACATCCTTGCTACCATTAACAAGTTCTGTAAAAGAGCAGATAGACCTACGTTGTCTTTTGGAAGGTCAAATAGGTTGACCACTATCTGAAAGAAGAAATTAGCAGTAAGCTACCGATCGATTATCAAATAAGAATGATTGAAAAGAGACCCTTATTAAGGATACATGATTTGATTGCCAATTATAGGATGCAGGAATTCCTTGGCAGTTGAATTAAGGATAAGATATCCATAAAGTAAGGCAAACCCTGGGGAATGTACAAGGGATGGCACTAACCCTAATAAAGACATTGTGAATTCAGATGATATGAGTTGGATTTGCTAAGGCAACAATGACCTGTACAGATTATTAAAAAGAGTTCTGGAAAGAACAGAGATAGAATTATTAGGGTACTGATCAAAGACGTTTTTATGTACCCTGTACCTAGAAAATACAGGAGGAATTATGAGGACGACCTAAGAAACCTTACAAGGAAAAGCTAATATTCTGAGTTTCCAACTAGAAGTTTGGAAGAGAATGTAAGACACAATAACAATATACCAGATGATGCATGTATGAAACCCTGAGGGAGTATGGATTGAACCTATAAAGGTTGAGATTATCCTAAGATAAGGAAAGAACTAAGAAAAGAAGTATCCTAAGTAGGATTGGGAATAAACGTGATAAAGTTCCCACGGGTAGTTGGAAGGAATGACTTATGGAAAAAGACTGATAGATATATTTTTCTCTTTCAGCAGAGCTTAAGGGAGAATGCTTTCACCCAACAGTGATGAGAATGAGGTAAAAAAAAAAATTTGAATTGAAATGTATCCTGAGAACAAGGATTACCAGAAATTACTATTATTAGGAAAGGCCAATGAGGTGGCCGACAGTCTAAGTATAAAGGAATAATTACAAATGTTCATACCGAAGAAATAGAATAATATTTGGAAGGACCTTGAAGGTCATATCGGAATGGAGGAATTTACATTCCTTCTGATGATTGTGCAAGAATCGACGGTAATAGTAGTTTAAGTAAAAATTCAATTCCTGATGGGTCTTAAGCATATTACATACCTTAGAAGGTCCCGTTTTGAGGCAAACCAGGACCATGATACAAAAAAAAATTGACGAGGTAAACCATTAAGTTTCCAGTCTTTTATGGAAGATGCATGAGTGATAGTTTCATCAACCTGACTTAGCTGCGATGCTTGAAACTCTTCTGCAATTTTATCTACTTCATGTAATATCTACATCAAGTTCAGGAAGTGTTCCTTATGGATAAGGAATAGTGATTACTTTGTCTCCCTAAAGGATTGAAACCCGTACGGTTAGCTATTAAGGCACTACGTAAGCAACAAGCGATGGTGATTCTTCTAAGAAAGTAGATGACAACGTAAAGATAAAGAAAGTGCTGCTATTGATAAGCTAAATGGCATGTTGATGAATGACAAGCAAGTTTGTGTTAGTGTACTTCTGCGCAAACAAGATAGAGAATATGAGGTTGATGATTCATGATGCTAAATGTATTCCCGTGGAAAAAATTAATGAGACTTAGAGAGAAGGGCAGTTGAGCCCGAGACTTATTAGGCCACCTGAGGGTTTAAAGTGTTCGGAAGGTGGCATTCGAGCCAGTTTTACCCCCAAAGCTTATAGCATGGTAGTAACGTGTTTCTTGTGGCAAAGCTACGCCAGTAAAATGCAGATGCTCAACAGATGATAAGAGTGCGAGCAGGTAGGTGTACGACCTGGTCTGACTTACGAAAGACAACCTGTGAAAAACCGCGGGTAGAAAAGAATAAGTGATGAGAAACAAGTTGACAGAAGTAGATTATATTGGATCTAGCTAAAGAAATCGGCCAGATTCATTTCGGAGGTTTTAAATTTGAAATAATGTGATGATTATAGAGTAAATGTGACGGGATACCAATAAGGAGGTGCCAAGTGCAAAAGATGCCTCAATAAAGAAATGAAGGTGGAAGTAAATAACAGAGGTAAATAAATATCAGATAATAAGAAGGATGTGATTGATAAAGAAAAGACTGGGAAAGCATCTATGGAATGTGAAGTAAGGAATGTTATGAATGGATTAATAAATGGGTTTCTGATGAATTATCGGGATGACAACCTGATAGTGTTAATATAATAGATATGAAAAGCTAGTAGCATGACATGGAATGTCAGTAACAATGATGTCCAGCGAGAAACCTAAGATTTAACCTGAGAGGTTGAAAGATTTTTCCAAAAATGTTGCTAAGATTGAACCAGAGTATAGGTCCATAGAATAATGGACAAAACAGCAAGATATGTTGACACGTGAAATTGCGATCAAATGGTATTGGATATAATCATGATTATTTTCTTCTTTGATGAACCTCTATAGTTCAGAGGTAAATTCTGAGTATGATATTTTACAAAAAAAATAAAAAATTCTATAATCCTTTAGAATTCTTTTCTTTTCTTCTCTCTTATTCATCTTCTTTATGAATTGAGAAGAACAACCCTTTAAGGAGGGGAGGTACTGCTACGTGACTATCTGTCTATGTGATAGAAGTCTAAGTGGAATACCATAACTTGTTTAATTGCTTGTCAAGTACTAAAGGCTGGCCCCCTTCTGTACTAACTATGCAATATAACAAATGTTCAATTGATCATAGTGATCTCTCAATAAATCTTTCCACTTCTCTATATTGATCGAGATTACGAAGATTAAGGCGATCAGAAAATGCATAGTGCGAGTGAGGTTATCTCCGAATTCGCAATGCGATAGTGATACCGATGTCATTGTAGATACCAATAAGGGTGATATTATATGAATGAGTAAGAGCAGAACCAGGATAATGTGATGTGCAAAAGTAGAAAAGTTGATAAAAAGGAAAAAGAGAGTACTGTAGCACTACGGAGATGTGCTGTAAACGGGTTGAAATGATTAAGGATCAACCGAGGACTGGAAAGCTAGATGACAAACAAGAACCCGATTGTTTCCTACCTGATTCCGGGACGGAATCCTTTTAAGGAGGGGAGACTCTAAGAACCCCAAATTTTGGATATAATTTGTAAGAACCCAGATTTTTGGTACTAATTAAAACTTTTTATTATGTATTGGAGTATGAATGTATCAATGGGTTAATAGATGGATATTGAATGGATTCGGATTCAATTATGATATGCCATGAAGAATGGTATTGGTTGACAACTTATATAAGAATTATCTATCTCCTAGGAAATTAAGAGGTGGTAATTCCAATGAAGAAGATTATTCTTATGTCATCCAAATCGATATCTGTTATTAGTCCGGTGGTTCCGTAAAAGGGTTAAGGAATGTTCGAAAGAGAACCGGGACATTTGTATAAACCGAGAGAGTAAGTAAAGAAAAATGGATGAATAGTGTTTTTGGTGGGAATGAGAATATTATGAGACGACACTATGTAGAAGTACCCGGAATGGATTTTTGAATTCGTATTAGTGATTCGAGGGGAAAATAAGTGTATGTAAAAGCTGTCGGATTCTGAAAAACAGCATTTTTATTTTCTCCGAGAATTCCCTGGACACTGATAGACTTAAGGATTTAATGAGAGGATTTAAGGAATTTAAATTCGAGAGTTACCAAGAAAGATGGAGAATGGTATTATAAATGTTAAGAAGGTTGTCAGTAAAACCCTAACTAGAAACGAATGAGTTACTCCTCCGAACGATCAATGCATTGAGTAATAAACGGACAAGGAAACAAGCAAGGAATCAAGATACATGCATGTGCTAGTGGATAACATCAAGTAACCAAGCTAGTTACAAGTTAACTAGCATCATTAGAAAACCAACCAAGCACTTAGCTTACAACACACACCTTGCCACAAGAATGCAACACTTGTCCACTTGATTAGCTCATCCATGACCAAAGCACTTTATTAAAGTGGCTTTATGCAAGATATTATCAACAATAATTCATTTAGACTAGATGAGATCAAAGACAAGCCAAGCAAACTCCATTCTCTCCATTTCTTCAAAACTGCCCAGCAAGAATAGCCATGAAAGAAAAATTCATATCTCAAAATCTAGAGCTTCTAAAATCACCAAATTTTGACCATAGCCTCTCCACACCATGTGTAAGGTTCGTTCAAAATTTCATGGCCAACAAAGTAGTATAGCCTAGTCAAATCCATGCTCAAAGTTGGGGCAACAAATCTGACCAGTTTCTGTCCAGTGGGAAAAACGGGTTCAAAACCATAGCTACGAAGCTTCAAATTAGATGATATAGGACTCAAAACAAAGCTTATGAAGAGGCCAAGATGTGGTAAAAATTTGAGAGCCAAACTCTTATTTTTCGATTTTCTATGATTTTTACAAAAGTGATGATGAATAGTAACCCTTAGAAACTAACTTTGATTTCTTGTTTTGTTTGGATGATCTAAGCTTTGTTGAGGCTATACAAGGACTATAACAAGCTTAGAAAGGCTAGGACACTCTCCAAGGAAGGTATAATCCTTAAGAACCCTAGATCTTATTTTAAGATTATGTATGTTTTTGGTGGATTTTAGCATAGTTATGACATTAGTGTTATCATGAGCATGATCTTGTAGTTGGTTTGACCATATGATGATTATGATGGTGAAGAGTAATATTCATGGACTTGTTGAGATGTATAACATGTGTATAAGATGTATGGATGCCCGGTGTGGCTTGGTTGTGTGGAAAACAATTTTGAAACGTTCGATTTATAGCCGTCGTAATGCCCGATTTTCATTAGACCTTTGTAATTCGTGCATAACAGTTAGGTTCAATTTTTGACCTTAATGGTTACATGACCTAACCTTGTAGATCTCGAGTCATAGATCGCTTTGGCGAAAGAATCGAAGCATTCCGACTTACGGTTTAGGAGTTATGGCCGACTTAGTAAAAGTTGTTCGAAACCGTAACTACAAGTTCGTTATTAAAATTGAACCTCGGTAAAATATGAAAGTTTGTGACGAATCATGGTAATTAAATATTAGAGGTCATGAGGAAGATTTGAAAGAAAACCACATGTCATTTGGATCGTTTTTCGATTTTATAAAAATGTTCAAGTCGAGGTTAAATATAAACGAACCCCTAAAATGGATACTTGGTTATAATTTTGGTAAAACACTTAGAAAATGGGCGATAAAACTCGCGGTATAATCTTGGTTCGTAAACGACCGACCTTAGGACTTACCCGGCTTAAGTATATGTCAAGTGTAAGTACAATGTCATGTCTTAATAACGAACAAAAGTCGGATCGTATCGGTAATAAAAAGAGTTATACAAAAGGGTGCATAACGAGATAACTTGAAAGCGTGTTTCGACTTAAGTAAAGTTATACGTAACCTTCTAAAGAAGTGTTAGGTGATTAATCTTGAATATTCTGATTGTTTATAGATCACCGAGCTGAACCGGGACACGCTACCTCTACCCACACCCGACTACCAGGCAAGTGTTCAAACCTTTGAACCTGTTGTTGTGATAATATATGTATATGATTTCTGTTTTACATATGCCATCGCATGCATGCCTGTTTCCAATTATATTGTGACTCTGGTTTTTTTGTGATACTTGTTCCCTGAATTGATATTGGCTTATAGACTAGATACGATTTATCAGTAATAAGCCGGATTGTTTTGGTAAGACCCTTAGCGAAGGGCATATGATATTCATTCTAAATATAGACCGGGAGTCGGTATTTTGAGTTATAGATAGTCGTGAAAACCTGGAGGGATTCCAACGACAGATTATTATTTATCGAAGGAAGGTTATTGTTAAACGTTATTATATTCCATAAAGTATCAATTACTTGGAAATATTTCGAGGAATGTTATTCGAGTATTATCTTAGTCGAGAGATAATAAATGAATGTTAATTTTGAATATTTATTTAGAGTTGATATTTAATGAATATTATTTTGAAATTCTTTAGAATGTTATTTATTAAATGAATATTACTTTCGAATATTCATTTAAGGTTTTATGTACTTAATGAATATTATTTTAAAATATTCATTGGAAGTTCTATTTACTTAAGGAATATTATTTCGATTATTCCTTTAAAGTTTTGATTACTAAATGAATATTATTTGGATATTCATTTAGAAGATTATTTATTAAATGAATGCTATTTGGATTTTCATTTAAAAGAGTAAATATTAAATGAACATTATTTTCAAATATTCATTTAAGGTTCGACTTATTTATTGAATACTATTTTAAATATTTATTGGAGTTTAATTATTTAATGAATATTATTTCGAATATTCATTTAAGGAGGGATTTATTTATTAAATAATTCCATATATTCATTCGAGGATTAATTACGAGCAATATTATGAGTTAATAATATTCCATAATTATTACTGAGTAAATAAATATTCTTGGAATATTTATTTAATCCTTTTAAAATTCTTTTTAAAATAATTTATATTATTCGAAGATTACCTTCCACCTCCAGATATTATGTAAAATATTTCGGAGTCTTTTTACGACTATTTTATCAAGGAAAGGTTCCCAACTCTTTCTTTTTCATTTAAATCTATCTTAAAAGGATTTAAATGCTCGCTCAAACTTCCATATTATAGGGGAACCTACTTGAGCAATGTTATTTATCTTGTTGACTTCCCGGTCATAATTTATCCTCTTCACTCGCAACTTGGTTGCTATGGACTCATTAAGTCTGTGTTTACCTTCTCATCTTTCGAGGGGTAAGATTGTTGGAATAAGTTGATGTTCGTTACCAAGCAATAGCTTGGAAGTTATTGGTAAATTTTCCTTTCCAACTAGATACGACTACTTTGTAGAGTCTTATCAACAAGTATTATACTTGGGGAAAGGGGGACGAACGTTACATTCAGAATCATGAATTCTATTGGAACTAGGAGTCGTGTAAGAGGCCGAGTAGCGCCGGTCCATCCCCTTTGGCCCAACCGTTGGCCTGGGAGAGCTAGTAAGGCGGTAGACAAGTAAAGCCGTCAGTTCTTCCTTCTACCGGTAGTAAATCTAATTTGAGCTGTACGATCTTGACTGATCATCAAGATTGGAACAGCGGGCGCGGTGAATACTCCATCATTGGTTCATCATCCAAACTTATTTATTTCCTGCAACATGATTACTGTTGGCAGAGCTGGAAAAGTGTTCGTAACTGGAATTGCAATATTTTACTTGCAAGTTCCTCTTTATAATATCTTGCTTATTTTCGACATAGCAGATATTCCCTCATATATTTACATTTTGAGTTACCTTGTAACTTCATCGTTCATATTATACTGGCATCATTTCCGTAAATGCATGGCATATGGTTTGAAAGATACTTTTGAACTGTTATATATTATCGTTCAGTTAAATATTATTGTTGGTGGGCTATTACTCACCCTTGCTTTATTATTATATCACAACAACAGCTAGACCAGATGACTCGCACAAGGCGCACTCGATGCTGGCGAGGACGATGAGACTACCAGAGCCGAAGAGAAAGCTATTGGTAGGATAGATTTATTCTTTCAGTACCAAGTATATGGTCTAGTATGACTCATGTAAATGGATGGAAAAGAGTATGTATTTATATTAAAATTCTTTTGGGTTGTAAGAACTCATAATGTGTTTAATAAAATTTGGTTGTTACTCTGATTTCATCTCTGGGACTATAACGGGTGTGTTTTATGTTATTGTTTTGGGTCACAAGGTTGTAATTTAATATTTATGTTGAACTGTGGATGGGAATTGAGATGGTAACGACCAGATCCCTGACCCCGGATCTAGGGGTGTTACAATACTCGAGTGGAAATCCTTAAACGTCGCTAAACGAGGTTAATCACCCCCTAACTGCGATTAGTGAAATCCTAACCTCAAATTTTGAAGTCAAGCTCATATTGTAGAGATTTTTATAATCTCCTTGATGGAAAAAGAATCACATGAAAATACCCATTTTTGAGCGTTCTAGAGCCAAATGAAATCAGCTAGGGGTCCAGGTGTTCGAAACACCTGGACCCATTTTTCCCCCAAGGTGGCCTGGTCGGCCAACCCTGGTCGGCCATTTGGCCAAGGGTGGCTGGAACCCACCCAAGACTATAGAGAATTTAATGAGCTTCGCGTGGACAGTAAGATCGTCCAAATCCGATATCCGGAGCTCGAGATATGGCCCAAATAGCGTGGACAACCCGGAGGTGTTTTCAAACCCTCCTTAAGAGTTTTGTAGTAACTTGTTCTCAAACAAATCACCTTGATTGCTTGAAACTTCATGTTCTTAAACCCTCAATCTTTCAATCATCTTTGAATCATGGATTCGTAGCTGATATTGGTTGGCTGAGGGGTGTTTCGAACACGTCAAGGGTTTCTTGTTTTCAAACCAGACCTGATTTTTCAACACCCCTAACACTTCTAACCTCAAATTTTGAAGTTGATCTTATATGATAGAGATTCTTATAATCTCCTGGTTGGAGAAAGAATCAAGTGAATATACCCATTTTTGAGTTGTCTAGACAAGAAATACGGTCCCTTGGAAGGTGTTTGAAACACCTTCAGGGTCTTTCAACACCCTCACGGTTTCTGAACACCCCTGGCATTTCTAAACTCAAATTTGAAGTTGAGCTTATATGATGGGGATTCTTATAATCTTCTGGTATGAAGAATAATCACATGAAAATATGCATTTTTGAACGTTTTGGAGGCGAAATACCTCATTCTAAGCTGGTTTTCAAACCAGGCCTTGTTTGTAACAAGGTCATTTTTTCAACTTCAAGGAAACACTTGGCCACCTACATAGGCTTGTAGAGGACCTTGCGAGGTTCTTGAATCTCAAATTTGAACTCCCTTCCTTGTTTCTAGAGTGAGTTTACAACACCATGGTTGATTTTGTGATCCTTGATCACAAACAACCTTCTTCTTAGTTTTCAGGACCTTCTGGGTTATAACTTGTTCTTGAACTCTTGGTTTCAAATAACCTCGGGTTATACTTTGGCCCTTGGCTTCCAAACATCCTTGCATACTTACAATAGGGTGTTTCCAACAACTTTGGTCTTGCCCCCTTATCACAGAGGTCCTTGTTTCTTAGTTGCTTATTCAAGGAATTCCATTGTTTTCAACACCTGACTTCAACTCTAGGGTACTATGGTTAGTTTTTATCCTTGATTTTATACTCAAGGACTTTGAAATTCCTACCTTGTTTGTAAGACCGTGCTTTGGTTTGAATTTAACCAATGGTTCCCGATTCAAGTTGTTGAATTCAAACAACAAGCTTGATTTGAGGCGGACAGCCTGTTGGCCATCAAGGCTTAAATTTTGTATTAGGATTTGAAATTCAAAACTTTAAGTATGGAAATACAAAGGACCTCGTATAGAGAGACCTTCGATCAATGCATATCTCAATGCTCTCACTAACAGTTTTCGTGCCTCCAAGGCATTATCAGGGAGCCAACCAGTCTCAGGATGAGATTTGATGGGGATCTATCTAGCAACTTCCAATGTCGATGGGTACCAACAACTTGTGCTCTATAGTGGGGGTCTCCAAGACCTGATAGTAAACACTCCTAGCGCAATTCTCGATTTTAGACGAGGCAAACTTAGATAAGGCATCGGCCGTTATACCAGGAAGCATTCCTCGAATCATACCAACTGTGATTTTACAATCCTCAGGTATTTCACCATCGTTTAATCTTTGGCTTCAAAATCATCATTCACTTATCTCCATTCACTTGGGCTATCACAAGCCTTGAGTCTCCACAGACTTTAAGATTTTTGGCCCTCATGGCTATAGTCGAGCGTAGTCCGGCTATCAAGTCTTTATACCCTGCTTCGTTATTAGTCGTTGAAAACTTTAACCTCAAGGCATATTCAATCGTGAGTTCCACTTATTTTTGTTTTTGATAACCCATCAAAATATGGCACCCAATATTCCTTCTAAACTTCATCCTTCTCTCCCTCTTGGGGTGTCTCATCTTGCCCTTGCTGGGGTGTTGTGCCTTCCTGCCCCCCTGACTTCTTGGTTGTCAGTTGTACATTCAACCACGAAGTCAGCGAGTGCCTATGCCTTGACGTCCATTCGAGGCTTGTACGTAATATCAAACTCCCCAAGTTCGATCGCCCAATTAATTAGCCTTCCCTTGGCCTTCGGGCTTTGCAATATGCTTCTTAACTACTGGTCCGTCAGGACTTCAATTTTGTGTGCTTGGAAGTATGGTGTAGCTTCCTTGGGGCTGTTACCAGTGCCAAAGCAAAATTTTCAATGGGAGAGTAATTCAACTCAGCTCTGTGCAACATCTTGCTCACGTAGTAGATAGGCTTTTGAACCTTGTTTTCCTCTCGAATGAGAATGACACTCAGTGCTTGTTCGGATATCGCTAGATATAAATATAGGGTCTCTACGGGACTAGGTTTGGCCAATAACGGGGCTTTAGCCATGTACTTTTTCAACTGTTCAAAGGCCTCTTGGCTTTATGAAGTCCATTCAAAATTTTCACCTTCTTCAAAGCCTCAAAGAAAGGCAAGCACTTGTTTCCAGACTTGGAGATGAATCTACCTAAGGCTGTAATTCTTCCAGTCAATTTCTGTACATCCTTTATGGAACGTGGTGATTCCATATCTCGGATTGCCTTGATCTTATTAGGGTTGGCTTATGTGCCTCGCTTTGAAACCATCAGACCCAAAAATGTTCCAGATCTCACGCCAAAGGCACACTTGGCTAGATTCAACATCATCTTGTGGTGCCTCAGCACTTCAAATGCCTCTCTGAGGTTCTTAATATGGCATGCCTTGATTAGGCTCCTGACTAACATGCCATCCCCGTAGACCTCCTTGGTCTTCCCGGTCAAGGGTGTAAAAATCTTGCTTGTTTATTAGCCTATGGTAAGTGGCTCTTGCAGACTCCTCATCTTGGGTTGACATCAACCTAGAGTTTTTAAAACAACCTTCCTTGGCTCGATTGGCCATAATGGCTTCAATGTTTGTCTTGGTTCCTGGGGCTTCTCTAGAGGCCTCTCGGCTGGCATGTGCTTGGCCTTAAGACTGTTCGAGTGTTGAACGTCGATGCTCGAATGTCGATGTTCGAATGTCGAAAGTTGATGTTCGAAATTAAGGGTTTTCAACCTCAAGGAAGTTCTTTAAACTCGAACCTTGAAGTTTTGATGAAAGAGTGCATATTGGACTACCTTCACATGGTTTCAAGCCAAGTTTTGGGTGTTTATACCACCAAAACATCAGAGCCTCTGGTCAGCTCCTTAAGGTCGGCTGAAGGCCTCCTTGGCTTCTGGTCGATCCCATGAGGTCTTGAACCTTCCCTATGACATTTTCAATCTCCATTTCAGGGTTGATATTCAAGTGTTCAACGCTGGTGTTAGATGTTCAATGTTGGCATTCTGGATCGAGAATCCAAAATATCAGACTGGTTTTCAAGTTTTGACTTGAAGCTTCAACCTTTGGATCTTGATTGGAGGTTCATGACCCCCTCAAGTTTGACCTTCTTGGCCTTCATGGCTAATATCTCGTGTTTCTCCACCTAGAATTCGAGGTTGATATTCACATGTTCAATGTTGGTGTTCATATGTCGACTACCAAGTATTCACAACCTTTCTTTTGGATTGATTGCAAACTAAAGTTCTCTAGGATCCCTTACTTGACTTCATGTCTTTCATGGCTTGTCTCAAACCTTTGTTCTGATTTCAGTTTTTCAAACCTTTCTTTCCTTCTCATTTTTCTTGATTCAGGTTCAAGGATTTAAGGTTGATCCTCGATTTAGATTTCGAGAAATACAACCCCGTGGGCTTCTTACCTTTTAAACTTCCGAGATGAAAACTTGCTTGGACTTCTTAATCCTTGTTCAAGGATATTCTTATATCCCTTGACCTTAGGTCTATAATTCAAGGTTCTTTATTTGTTTCATCCTTGTATCTTCACTCCAGGTACTTAAAAAATATTGAAGAGTAGCTAGTTCTTAGCCTCCACAGCCTTACATGGCTTTAATTGCCAGATGTGGCTTTTTAATCATCTTGTCTTTTATCCAGGGTCCTTCAAGGACTTAAACTCTTATTTGGTTGTATTATAACCTAACTCTCGACCCTTTAGGGTTTTTATTTATGGTTTGTTTGTTTCCATTCGTGTATTCTTTTATTTTCGGTACTTGGTCATCTTTGACTTACACACATCAGGTGCTTGGCACATAAATAAAATCACAGAATAGAGAACGAAAAACAAACTTGCATTAATAACTTGATATGGGTTCAACCCTTACATAGAGTACTACTGTCCTACTTGGAGCAACATGCTCTGCAATGGTTTCATCGAACCTTATTTCTACTTCTACTAGATAAATATGAAGCTAAGTCCTATTAAGATAGTTTGAACCCATCCGGGCTCTTGCAAGACTAGGCCTGCATCGCTTGATTTTGTTTTTGATGCTCCATCAAAATAGAGCACCCATTACTCCTTCCTATCTCCTCATTCTTATTCTGAAGTTCACTTCCTGCTTGGGGTACTATCTCCTGCCCCCCGACTTCTTGGTTGCCAATGGTACATTCAACCATGAAGTCAGTTGATGCCATAGCCTTAATGGCTATTCGAGGCTCTTGTGTGATGTCCTCTGCCGACCTTTCTAGGTCTTCCTTATCACTGTGGACATCCACGTCTTCAATCGGAAGGACCTGCCCCCCGACTCCATCAGGCCTTAACGCAGCTACATAGCAGCTCCTAGAAATTTTCTGATCACCTTTTTGTTCTCCTACACCATTCCTGGTTGGAAACTTGATCTTCATGTGATAGGTTGAGGCCACAGCCTTAAAAGCGTGAAGTCCAGTCCTCCCAAGGATGACATTGTAAGTAGAAGATGCTTTGATAACCAAAAAGTTCAGCATCTGCGTGGCCTCCATTGGCTTCTGTCCAAGCGTGACGGGTAACTGAATAGTTCCCTCAATTTTGGATTCTACTCCATTGAATCCATATATAGGCATGTTATTGGGGGTGAACTGAGAATCATTGTACCCCATCTTCACAAATGCATCATGAAACAGAATGTCGACGGAAGCTCCATTGTCTATCAAGACTCGCTTCACCTCTGAGTTTCCAATCATAGGAGTTATGACCGGTGGGTCATCGTGGGGGAACTTCACCCCTTCAAGGTCTAAATCATCAAATTCAATTGTTACTTCGGTTCTTGCACACTTTGGTGCCTCTCCGACAATATGCATCACCTCTCGGGCATAAGCCTTCCGAGAGTTCTTTGTTATCCCGGCCGCGGTCGGGCCTCCTGAGATCATGTTGATTACTGGCCCTCGGGGTTGTGCGTTGCGATCTTGATCATCGTCGCTCCTATCATACTCTCTTCTCTGATTACCACGATCTTCACCCTTAGAGAAGTGACTCAGTTTCCCTCTACGGATCAAAAACTCGATCTCATCTTTGAGTTGCTTACAATCATCAGTGTCATGCCCCACATCTCTGTGGAATCTACAATACTGATTCTTGTTTCTCTTTGCGGGATCACCCCTGAGTGGCTTCGGCCATCGAAAATCCTTATCCTTCTCAATGTCCAACAAGATTCGACTCCTAGGAGTATTCAACCTTGCATACTCAGTGAACCTTGGTTCTTAGAGGCAGAGTCGGAGTCCTCGCTAGTTCGGGGATATTTGTCCCTAGCATCCTACTCTTGCTCTTGCTTCCGCTTTCGGGAACTTCCGTTTCCTCCACTCGTTGTAGGGGCTTCTGCCTTCCTCGTGCTCTCTTCTACTTTAATGTATTTACCCGCCCTTCTTTGGAGCTCAGTCATGCTCTCAGGGGGATGTTTTGCCAACGACATCTGAAAGTAGGTGTTCGTTGTTCCATTCTCCAGGGCTATCATAGCTACCTTGTTCTCCAGGTCTGGGACGTTCAATGTCTCCTTGGTGAAACGCTTAAGATAATCCCTCAGGTTCTCATTCTTCCCTTGTTTCACTTGCATGAGAGATGCAGAGCTTTTTTCATTGACTTTTCCACTAACAAACTGATTGATGAAAGCAGTGCTCAACTCCTTCGAGGAGCCAATTGAGTTTGCAGGCAACCGGCTATACCATCTTTGAGCCATGCCTGCCAGGGTTTGAGGGAACGCCTTACACTTAAGAGCGTCGCTGGCGGGTTGTAACAACAACGCGTTTGAGAACGTCCTGACATGATTCGAGGGATCACCCGTTCCATCGTATGGTTTTATCGTGGGCATCTTAAATTTTCGGGAAACACGAGCATTCATCACCTCCTCAGTGAACGGGGGTATGGGATCGTCAGGGTCTCCGAGCGGCATCAGGTCTTTGGGATCACCCCTGGGGGTTTCCACCCTTGTAGCTCCTCTAGTTGGGGCATCAGCCCTTCTTTGTCTCATTGAAGATCTTTCCAAATCAATAAAGGGAATCTCCCTCGAAGTTGGAGGGGGCCTATTCTGATTCTGCCTTGCTTTCTCCCTGGCTATATCGTCCTTCAGCCTTTGGATCTCAGCCTCATGGGCCTTGATTCTCTCAGTGGCTGTTTGAGGAGGTCCATCATGGATTCTTCGAGTCCTTCCCAAAGGCTCCTTGCATGCACGTCGCCTCCTCGGGGCTTCATCACGATCATCGTCCTCAGACGAGGAATCATCAGTGTAAGGTCCGGAGTAATCATAATACCCTTGCTCAGGATGGGCTAAACCCCTAGCATAGGGAGGCTAATACAACTCAGGTATCTGTAGAGCGTGACCACTTGGTCCAGGATCCCTACAATTTGGAGGGTAGTTAGGCAATCCGTATAACGGATCGGTAATCACGGGGAGTGTAGTGGTGAAGATCTGAACTCCTGAGAGTGGGGGACGGCTATTTAATGGTGAGACCACCATCTGAAGCTGATTGGTCTCACGTCCCGGATGGACGTCCACTGGTAAGGTTCTCTCAACATGGAGATTCGTCCCTATGGGTTAAGAAACTTGAGGCTGAGTGGTTGTCTCTATTAATGGGGGTACATACCCTTGCTCCGTAACAACGGGTGGAGCGGTGGAGATGGCTGGTGGATCAGAAGTAACAGGAACGTTCTCGGTTGTCGTTCTTCGTGTGTTAACCATGGTTGATGTTATCTTCCCACAGACGGCGCCAAATGTTGTGGAATAAAAAGTAGGGTTATCAAAGTGCGGCTAGGGTTCGAGCGCTTCGTGCTTTAATGGCTGCGCTTGCGTTATCGTGACCTAATTCGGGTCCTCACAAGATGCCTATGTATCTCAGAGTTGAGAATCAATCCAAGACGTAGTTCTAGGTGATGGTGCTCTCGAGGCTATGGCGGCGAGAGCTCACCTAGGACGTAGTGGCTTGTATGTCCTTATTCGAGGATTAAGCCAAAACATGGTGGGTAACGTATGGAGCTGTGTCCAAAACATAGTTCTGAGATGAGGGGTCTGGCCCTTTATATAGGCTGTAGGAGCCTTAGAATCGTAATAGGGTTTGGAGACTTGGTGGACAAGTCACCGTTATTGAGGAAGGTTCTGACTCCTTCCTTATAGGAATTAGTTTCCATGTTGAATTAGGTGCCTTGGAGGCTACACAATATCCCTGGGATATTCTAGAACGTTCCTGGTTTCTAGAACATTCCCGATTTGTGGATTAGGCCCATGTTAGAAACAAGCTTATATCGGGCGTCCCCGGTTTGGGCTGTTCTTTTGGGTTTAGTCATTAACTACGAATTTAATGCCCAACTAGGGTTTCGGGCCTTATTTACGAGCCAATACTATATTAATTATGTCTTTATGGATTATTTTTCACCCATATCACATGGGATTCACAGATGCCAACTTCATTGAAAGGAACTGCAAAAATATAAAATGGATTTCTTGATTAATAATGTACACTTCCACTCATGCATTAGAAACTAGTACCAAGAACATAATAAAACTGTGACAATGTATATATCAAGAATGTAGAGTAAGTAATCAAGCTAAGGCATGCAACTTCTCTACAATATAATGATTAGGTGAAACAGAGTTGAAGGGTAAATTTTTCATTACCTCCACTTGATTTTGTAGGGACTGGACATAGTTGATAATTTCATCCAACATAAGGGATTTGCCTGTCACCTAGTTTCAGTTATAGGCACATGAAGCTGTTAGATTTACCCATATAAATACCATTTATACACACACCCCCACATAGCAACAGCAGTAATATAACATCCATTCTCTTATTCCTGCAACACCAACGCTCGATCTGCTTCAGTCCCCTTATTCCTCCCTCTCCCTTCTCTTCATCCCATCCACCTCTGCTGCCTCCGTTAGCACCACCTGCATTCACCATAACCTGCCATTGCCCCTCATCTTCATTCATAAACACAACCTGTAATTCCACCAAATCAACTTCACTGCAACATCTCCTCCCTCAAATCTCACCTCCTCTGTCCTTCCAAAACCCACTCAACCTCGTCCCTCTCTCATCTCCACACTCTCTGTAGAACCACTGCAAAACCAACAACATCAGTCTCCATTCATCCTCCTAAACCGCACACCACGCCTCCACCATTACTTCAATTCTTCTCCTCCGCCGCCCCTTTCATTCAACCTTTGTTCCCTCCACTGCCTCACCATCGAACCTCCCCTCCCCCGAAACCCATCTACACAAAAACCGTGCCATTGCAATCTGCTACTCAACAACATCTACGAACATCACCAATTCCTGCCTCGCAGCCACCATTCCATCCCCCATCTCCCACCACTCGGTTTCAACACCCACATCAACCACTTCAATCTCTGCAACACCCTGTTCATCCCTACCGAACCCCTGCAAACTCTCCTCTTTATTCCTCTTACAACCCACCTCCGTTTCCAACCAGCACCACCTTCTCTCCTACCTCCCATCTCCTCTCCCACCACACCTGCAGCTGTCGCAGCTCACCACGCCAGCATCGAACCTTCTTCGTCTCTGCCAACAACCCCCCTTCACCATCTCCCCTTCAACCCTCATCAACACCATCCCACCAGTTCTCCTCTTCCAAACTACCTCCATCAATCACCTCTCCTCCTCCACCCATATCCCCCGAACCGAGATCCAAACTAAAAATAAGAATTCAAACTAACTTGAACTTAAACCCAAGAAACTTTGTATCCAAAGAATGCTCAAATAGAAGAGCACTCCAATTCATAGTATCTTCAAAGTATGAAAAAAGACATGGAGATGAACCAAGTTGGAAGATAAACAATCTCTAGATTTAGGGTTCATGTTATGTATTTGTGTTAGGCGGCTGTTTCTATTATTTAGAGATAAAGGGTCGGGAAAGTGAAAGGTTAACTAAGGGGAAAGTGAAATAAAGGTGGGAATTGAAATGTTGACAAGGGGGGAAATGAAATGTTGATAAGGGGGGATATGAATTAAAAGAGGGAACTAAAATTTCGACAAGGAAATTTTTCGAGATTTATAGAATTTTAATAAGTTATATATATATATATATACATATATATATAGGTAAATTTGTAAAATAAATGTTATATTATTTGTTAAATTTATATATATATATTTATTTATTTATTTTAGTTATGTCTAAAAGTAATTAAAAAGTAAAAAATACATTTTGTACGATCTATTAATAGATACTCATAAAATAACGATCTATTAATAAATGAATTTTAATGATTTTTTCGACGATCGAACCGTATAGATGTTAGTAGATACTCCTTTTAGTGTATGGAAAAAATAATCAAAAATAAAAAGGTCATGTTGTACGAGATTTTAACAAAAACGTAGTAAAAGTACTGCTTCCTATAACGGGGCACGATCTAGGTTACTTGAATACTTTTTTTGAATGATTTCTTTGACGATCGAACCGTACGAAATTTAATAAACACTCATTTTAGTGTTGGAAAAAAATAATCGAAAAATAAAAAGGCCAGGTTGTACGAGATTTTAACAAAATGTAGTAAAAGTGCAGCTTCCTATAACGAGGCACGATCCAGGTTCACTGAATAATTTTTTGAATGATTTCTTCGATGATCGAACTGTATGAATGTTAATAAACACTCATTTCAGTGTTAGGAAAAAATAATCGAAAAATAAAAACGCCAGGTTGTACGAGATTTTAACAAAATGTAGTAAAAGTGCTGCTTCCTATAATGGGGCACGATCCAGGTTCACTGAATAATTTTTTGAATGATTTCTTCGACGATCAAACCGTACGAATGTTAATAAACACTCATTTTAGTGTTGGGAAAAAATAATCGAAAAATAAAAAGGCCACATTGTACGAGATCTAAACAAAAACGTAGTAAAAGTGTTGCTTCCTATAACGGGGCATGATCCAGGTTCACTAAATAAGTTTTTTGAATGATTTCTTCGACGATCGAACCATAAAAAAGTTAATAAACACTCATTTTAGTGTTGGGAAAAAATAATCAAAAAATAAAAAGGCCACATTATATGAGATCTAAACAAAAACGTAGTAAAAGTGTTGCTTCCTATAACGGGGCACGATCCAGGTTCACTGAAAAAAAATTTTGAATGATTTCTTCGAAGATCGAACTGTACGAAAGTTAATAAACACTCATTTTAGTGTTGGGAAAAAATAATCGAAAAATAAAAAAGTCATATTGTACGAGATCTTAAAAAAAACGTAGTAAAAGTGTTGCTTCCTATAACTGAGCACGATCCAGGTTCACTGAATAAATTTTTTGAATAATTTCTTCGACGATCGAACCGTACGAAAATTAATAAACACTCATTTTAGTGTTGGAAAAAAATAATCAAAAAATAAAAAGGTCCAATTGTATGAGATTTTAACAAAAACGCAGTAAAAGTGCTGCTTCCTATAACGAGGCACGATCCAGATTCACTGAATAATTTTTTTGAATGATTTCTTCGATGATCCAACCATACAGATGTTAATAAAAAATCATTTTAGTGTTGTAAAAAAATAATCGAAAAATAAAAAGGTCGGGTTGTACTAGATTTTAGCAAAAACAAAAACATTGTAATGATATAGATTCCGATAAATATTATTCTTGAAGATCAAAGTCCAATTCGAAGATGTTATTGAATTCAAATTTTGACGCTCCGATAGTTGAATCGAAGCTCTCAATGAACCCTACGTGTTTTTGACAACAAATGTGTGCCGGTGATTTCAATTTTTTTCTAAAATTCGATTTATGTTCGAAATTATTATGATTAAAAATAAAAAAAATTGCAAAAAGTGTTTGCTGTGAAATCTGAAGATGCCATGTCGTAGATCTTGTTTTTCTGGTCAATTTCATATATCATGAGTTGGATTTTGAGTTCCATAACATATAGAAATTGGAGATTGATTATAGTGTTCTTCCTGTTCTTGGTGTTCTTGGAATGAAAGCTTGAAGATGGAGATGAATAGTATTGTTTTGATCATGTTTTGGTAAAAAGGTACAAAAGGAAATGTTTTTAACCTTTTCACCTTTTAACTTATTTACTTCTAATTACTAAATTACCTTTTATTTAAAAAGGTAAATTATTTATTTACTTTTCATAATTGTTTTTATTTTGATTATTTATTTTAAATCCAAAATTTAGTTATAAAAATGCAGAAAAGTTATATTCTAAAATTGTCATTCTAACAATACTTTTTACGAAGTATTGTCTATGCTTCATTCACATAATATTTCTAAAAAATGTTGGGTGTTGGTTCACTGTCACACAACACTATGGATAACATATTGTATGACTGCTACTTAGACAACAGACCTAAAACCACTTGTCTGAATACAACAACGTTTTTCGGGATATTGTGCTGGAGGCATTCACATAACACTTATTTTCTAACGCTTGTCTAATTTTAAAAATACTTATGCATTTACACAACACCCGTCAAGAAATGCTTTTCTGGTAAGATTTATCACACAACGGTTGTGTGAATGTCGGATTACACAATACTTTCTCCAGTAGGAAAATAACAGTTGTGTGATCATTTCGGGCAACACTTTTTTTGATGGATGTTGTCTCATACGTGTCGTCTATTGCCAAATTTCTTGTAGTGATATGTTCATTCCGAATTCCTCAAAATTCAATATATCTAATAAAGGGGGTTGAATCCCAAAGGGTTTATATTAAAAATAAAAAATAAAAAATTTAATATATCTAAAACCCAATCGTTAAACTCCAAAAGGAAAACAGATAAAAAAACATTAACACATACTTATTTGGTTCTATATTTTTACTATATAATAATCTAGTTTTATAGTAGAACCGAACTTTAAGAAATAATATATGTATTAAGCATCTACTGTAGAATCAAGAAAATATTCAATATTAAAATTAAAGAAAATTAACAAAATTCTTATTTGGTTATATTGTTTAGCTATATAACAATTTGGTTTTACAATAGAACCGAACTTTAAAAAACATTATATGCATCAAGCATTTATTGTAGTATCAAAAATTATGTTGCATTAAAATTAATAAAATCAACTAAATACTTCTTTAGTTTTATAGTAAAAATAAAAGTGTGTTTTTTTCAGTTATTAATTTCTATTCAAGAATAACAAATAATATATTAACAAATTTGATTCTGCATTAGAATCAACTATAGGAGCCAAAAACATTAAGAACAGGTTGTAACTAGCTGTTTTTTTTTGCTAAACGGTAATTCGTTATTGTAACCAAACCTGAGTCTTTTTAAAGTTTCTGAAAATTGATGTTGTTGTAGCCAAACCTGAGTCTTTTTAAAGTTTCTGAAAATTGATGGGAAATTCAATTCTGATGAATATGTTGAGAAGGTCAATAATGTATTTTGAAGCACCCTTGCTACATTGGGTGTTTCGGATGACAATAAAGGCAAAAGTGAGGATGGCAACTAGAGTTACAAGGATGAACCGTGGAACTATAATCAAGCTTAATTAAATTAAGCGCCAGGATCAATTGCAAATTGCAATTTACAATATTAATAGCTAACTACACAGGTATTTCATACATACTTTTATAGGTGCAATCTAGTTATTTATCACCTAAAAAGGCAACAATATATTTTACTAATTTAGAATTAGTAATTCTTGAGGTTAAAGGATACATAAAGCTTAGACTAATCAATATATATATATAAAGGAGGATAGCGGGAGTTTAAGTGGCGCTCTAATATCGTTTCAATCGATTTTTCTAATTTTCTAGAATTTTAAACACTAATAAATATGAAAATATCAATTAGTATATTAGAAATAGAATAGGTGTTCGAATTTATAAAGAAGAAGAGTTCGAATTTATAGGGAAGACATATGATTAGAAGTTCTATTGGAAGGATAATAAGTATTTATAAGACATACGATTAAAAGTTCGGAGTTCGAATTTATAGAGAATAAGAGTTTGAATTTATTGAAAAAATATATAAATAAAAGTTCTACTATAACTAGAATAGGTGTTTGAATATATAGAGCAGACATATAATTAAATATTTTATAGAAAGTACGATCTTCTTAAATTATATATTTTTTATATAAGTTAATTGTACTTATATTAGGAAAATTTATTCATAAATCAAATACTATTGTCATGAAAAAAGTCACCGTATTTAAAAAGAAAAGAATTGATGTCTTAACATAATAAAAGAACAATGAGTAAAAGAACAATCTCATGCAGTCTTTATAATATATGTTAAAAAGTTGGGATTTCGGTTTTAACGAGAGAGCGGCTCAATCGAAAGAATTGTATTTTGATTCATTAGAGAAGATTATTTAATTATTAAAATTTAATATTAATATTATAATATAACGTAAATGTATTGAATTTTTTTAAAAATATTGTAACGCCGCCGCGAAGCGCGGCTTTATCAACTAGTTATATGCTAATGTTGTGTGCAGAGATTGTTAAAATATAGAAAATGCTTGCAAAATAGTTCAATGTTACTACATACGGATAAAAAAGCACAATAAGAGAATTTGTAGAAATACTTGGCCAGCGCAAACAAAGATCAAGGCTGGCTTAGTCTAGAAATAATGCTTTGCCACGGGACAAACATTAAATCTTGCATACACTAACACATGGTTGCTATGATATGTGAGAAGCACAACTAAGCAGTATCACATGTTGACCACAAACCAAACAGACGAGAAGAAAATGGCTTGGTCATCACTTAAGTGAATTACTAGAGTAAACTTGTACTATGGTAAACTGTTACAAGAATATAAACCAAGTCAAACACATATGCACTTCTAGATACATCATAAACATATAAAAGACAAACATATAAATTCCAAAATAAAGGGTTTGATAATGGAATACGATTAGGATGAAGCCATGTCAAGGAAATTAGTAACACTCTCACTTTGTTCCAGCAATCAAGAGCACAAAATAGGGATTCAAAAGTCTACCCCTACATTGAGAAAAAAGAACAATTGTTTAACTAAAGCTTCACATAACGAATTACTAGAGAAACTTAACCCATGCATTATACAGTCCAATTCATTCCACAAGCTACCGATCGCCTTCACTTCAACCACATTAATCAAGTATCAGATATCATATAAATGTAGGACGAGTTTGAAACCTTCAGATACATACTTATCCCTGAAAAGGGAAAAATAAACTAAATAAAAACTTAGGTCATAAATAGAAGGCACAAATTGTAATATTGTATTACGATGAAGTAGGGAGCTATTAATAGTAGCAGAGACCATGAAAGATTGACAGAGAAACATGGATGATTCAGCTATTATGTTGTGCAACAAACTAGAAACTTGGTCACCCGGGCATAACAACATAAAAAAAATTGACTTGTACAAAATGTGCAAGAGGACAACAGCTTGAAAAACCTGTCACTGCCAGATTAATGTACCAAATAAGAATTATATACAAGAGAAACTAAATCAAAAGTCACTCTCAACAATGAGCGCATTGTTATAGAGATTCACCAGAGTATCGCAGATACACAGAATTTTACACATACTGTATATTTTATTTCCTCGGGATCGTGATATTTAAAGCAGACATAGATTTAATACATGCCTACATATTATCATAATATTATTACAATCAAATTATTTATTCCCTGATCTTGATAACACATGTTGTTGATAGGTATAACAGCCTGCAATTAGAGTAGGAAAGTTATGAATATGGAATGTGATTTATACAAGAAAATTACTGATCTGGAGGGTGACTATGGTTAAAGATATCTTTGAACTCTTACATTTTGTTTATGCTGATGGAAATAGCCATTCTCGTACACCAAGTACGACACCTGCTTCTGCAATTTTTTGTTCTCCTCCATCAAGAGCTTGTTCATAGCATTCAGCTTTCTGTTAACTGATTGAAGTCGTGACGCCTCTTTCCACTATTGTTTTCTGCATCTAAATGCAAATTACAACTTATTAACCAACAAGATTTCCTTCTTGTAAAAGCATAGAGCTATATTCTGATCACACACTGCTCTTTATGATTATGATATACTGATTAATTAAATAACATTGTTGACAAAATGGGAAACATTAGATGCCCAGATGATATGAAAAGGGGATCAATTATACCTTCGATTATGAAACCAAACTTTGATCTTCTTGGTCTCGATGTTAGACAGTATTGGGCAATCCCTAATGAGCTGTTGGTGACAAATAGAACTGGGCTTTGGGATTTCAAGATAAAAACTCTCAACCGGTGTGTATCGGACATACTTGCCATTGTCCATTACTCCCTTCCCATCCTTGCAAGATATTGCCATCATTTCTTACAAACCTCAAAACCCAACTAAAAAGTCCCTCCCATCAAAACAATATCTCCAAGATTAGACTCAAGAAAGCACCTTTCTTCGTCTGCACAATTAATCCCACACATGAAACCTAGTAATGAAGCACAAATTAAGCTTAAGCACGAACTAAGCAAGTCATATTGGTGAGTTCCATTTAAAGGCCCGCCACATGGTCCAGTAAGGGAAAAATATTGGTGAGTTCCATTTATGCACAATTTGCTGTTAAAGTTAACAAACTTATAATTGAGTTAGTGACTGAGTTAGAGCACAAAGTGTAAAAAAGTCAAGCATTTCAATCCATCACAATCATGAGGATACCTTCTCCGTACTGTACATAGGTGCAAGCTTAGTGAAAATGCATCTAGCACTTGCGTGGTCTTTGCCCCCTATAAATTAAAAAGATAATATACATGCTACAAGTATAAAATGTCAATTTTTCAAATATTTAAAATTTCAGATTTTCTTACCTGGCTCTAGGTACCAAATTGCCATTTCCATAGAAGAAGGTTTATGTTATTGCTACCCACAAAATCCTGAGCCATACCAACGATTGGACTTGCAAGACTCTGCTCGCCATTATGGTAGGCTGAGTGTTCTGACACATAACCCGAAAATTGTGCAACTTTGGCATCCTTAGTAAATTTCGTCTTGAAAGAACAAAAAAGAATTTTCATTTGTCCTGGTTTCAGGCCATCAACCATAGATGGAATGGACCTTTGGAGATCTGCCATCGAAAACAGTATAAGCTCCTTCTTTACAAACTCACTATACTTAATTTGTTTCTCTGTTTGATCTAAGAAAGTACCAGGCACGAATAAGAGAATATGAAGGACTTTATTAAATGATCATAATAAAAATCAAAAATCACTTAAAAATTGGGGAACTAACCTCAAAATGCCTTAACGAGTTCTTTCTTGTCTCAATCTTTTTCTTACTAGAGGCAAGCTCTATTGTATCACCATCATCGCAACCCATATAAAATTTTTCTTGTGTGTTCCAAGGTCGCTAAAGTATTGCTATGCTTCCGTCCCATCGCTAGTTCCCTGCCCATCATCAAAGAAGCCATTAAACTATCATCGCCTTTTTTACATTCTAACTAAAACAAGCAAACCTTGTAGTATTTTATTGTACTATTTTTGATTTTACAACAGAACCAAAAAATTTAATAATACATAAGTTGTAAATAGAATTTTGGAACTAAAAGGTTCTATAGTAGAACCAAAACAGCAACACAAAATAACGTAAAAATAACTTAAAATTTAAAAAATTCTATAGTAGAATAAAAAAATGCAAGAGAGAATTATCATTGCAACTAACTTTGTATAAACAGTTGTGACTGTATAATAGAAACAAAAAAAATTCAGTAAAAGTTGCAAATATAACAACAAATCTTAGATACTATAAAACAACAACAAAACAATAGAGCTTCATTAACACTGCCACAATATTATAGGAGAAGCTTTGTTTCAATATTAGATGTAATACTCATTGAATAAGAACTACTATAACTATACAAATTAGCTCAACTATTTTGATTCTATGACATAACCAAATAAAATACGTAATTTAAAAAGTACTCCCTCCGTCCTTTCGGTTTCTTATCATTTCAAAATAGGGTGTCTGGCACGCATTTTAAGGTGGATTTTAAGGATAGTTCCATAACTTATTTTTGAAATTTTCTTTTTTTGTATAAAAATAGAACAATCCTATTTTTATACAAAAAAAAGTTTAAAAATAAGTTATGGAACTATCCTTAAAATTCATCTTAAAATGCGTGCTAGAAAGCGGCAAAAAAAGTGTAAAGAAATGGATAGGACGGACGGAGTATATACTATGCAATCAGAACTTCTTCCCATGGAACTAATTTGATTCTACAGTGGAACCAAAACTATAACACAAAATTACATAAAAACTACATAATAAAACTACATGCTTAAGAAAATTATTGTTTCGATTCTACAATAGAACCAACAAAAATGCATAAGTTATACTGTAAATAACAAAATTGTCAAAATCGAAGAGGAAACTAGTAATAACAAATCGAATTGCAAAACTACAAATAATTCAACAAAAAACAGCTACAATGAACCGTAAATTACAACTAAAAGAATCAAAACTACACAAAATTGAATCTCATACTGTGAACACTTATTTGGATATAGAATCATCAAAATTGAAATAACAAAATCGAAATAGAACCTGATGAGAACTAAATATCAATAAAATTGTAAACTTGAGCTTGAATTGATGAACACTGATCTTGATTCTAGGAACAAAAATACTTAATTTCAAGAAGACGCATCTCGTAGTGGTTGTAATTACAAGGGAGCGATATACGGGAAAGATAAACGACGAGAGAGATTTAGAGAGTGAAAGTGAGTGTATAACCTATACACACAAAACTAATGTAACGACTATTGTACTAAGATTTTTAGTTTTAATTAAGATTTAATTTTATCCAATGGATGTGATTAGATTCAATAGCCCAGATTGAGTCTCTATTGGACTCCATATAAAATGGGTCTCCATAAAACAATGGCCTTCATAAAATTACTGGATTCTATAAGCTGGCAATATTTGGAGGCAAATTCTCACAACCAGGCTAATATTTTCAAGGTAACATCCAAATTAGAATTAATATTGTGATCCCCATATAATATTCTCACCAATTACATTTTTTTTGTGTTTAGAGATATGGCTCCTTTAAAAGAATTGGTGGAATCTCAAGCTCTAGTGAAGCTCTTAACCGAAATGGAGTTTCCATTTCTCAAAGTCTCAGGACATTTTTGTGGATGGACAGACACAAGTATTGGAATGTTGCTTTTCAAAATTTGGGTTTATGGTTTAAATTTTAAGGGATTTGCTTATTTTTTGCTGGGTATATTTACTAAGGGGGTGTTCGGGGAACTTTTTTCCAGAATAAGTAACTTATTTTAAGATAAAGTTAGAGATTCCTAACTTTTTTCTGAAAATGGTTAAACTTTTTTTTTTGCAACTTATAGAATCTGAAACATACATTAAATACTTGTAATAAAAATTATCAAAATATGAAATTTTTACCCAAAAATAAGTCCATAAGGACTTAAATAAAACTGAGCCAAACAGGCTCTAAATTTCCAATCTGATTATATCTTTTTTGTGTCATACATTCTCATAACTAGTTCTTATTGTTTGTTTTTACATAATACCAATAATTTTGTATAATTTAATGAAGTTAATTTAGTGTTCAAAAATGTGTGTCATGAAGTTTCAAGTTTTTTTTGATAACAAGGGTTGGTTGGTTCTCTATTTATGCCAGGGATGAAATGTTTTTTGAATTTTAAAGAAATGAGTTTATAACTGTATGCTAGGAACACCGTCATCATTTTTGCACAATTGGTTTTCAAACATTGCTTTAATGGCTTAAATTCTTTGTTTTTGGAGCATGTTAATTTATTTTCTTCTATTAAAATATCAAAAGGTATAGTTATTTTCTTAGATTTTTTAAATTGAGTGTATGTACTTGCTAGCAATTATTTTCATTCTGAATTTGCTATTATAATTTTTTCAGGTGTCAACCATGTTTGTGTTTTGTTGTTGTCACTACTCGTTATGATGGTGGTAGCAGTGATAAGACGGGGGGCTGGTAACAGTAGGAGGGGACGTGGAAGTGGCAGAGCAACTGCTATCGGAGAAAGTAGGTGTGGAAGGGGTGGAGGGTCTACCAGCTAGGGAACTAGCCGAGGCAGGGTTGCGGGAAGTGGTAGCGACGATGATGGCTATAGCCCCTTGACTTATTATTTTGAGAGATCAGACAGACCTGTATCTTGTGGTGACTTCCACAAAATGCCCAAAGATGGTGAACCAAAGAAGGGAATCGTGGAGTTTACTGACAAATAGTATGCCTTCTTTATTAAAAGACTTTTCATTCCATTTCTTATTTTAATTTAAGCCAAATAAGTACAGGTTTGGAAAAATACATTGCGCCTTTTCAAAATAGTATAGGGTACACTAATGGTTGGAACTTTGATTCACATAAGAGTTCTTAAATCTAAGATGTAGAATTATATAGCTTAACTGATTAACGGGCTAAGAGAATCGGTCCTTGACACATAAAACTCATGAGATATAATAAGTATAATATTACTTGAAGACCCAGCATAAGTAACACTTGATTAACCTTACAATTTTCAGATGCATTCCTTTTTTAATACTTGTTCATACCAACCATATTGTTCTTTTTGTATCCACATTAAGTAATGCTTTGACTACTCCTTGCATTCTGCAAGTTTCTGGTCACATTGTTCTTGCAAATATTCAATAGCTTTACTATCCTAGGAGTGCAATTTATTAATTCATTCTCACAAACATAGATAAAAAACAGGGTTGGATACGCACTTTAACATTTTCAAGGTTCATACTTTCAAGCTTCTCCATCCCATACTTTCTCTGAATGTCATTAATCGCCTAATTTTGCTCCACTGGAAATTGTCTGTATAATAAAAAGGAATCCCCTGAAGCATTTATGATGAAGATAGAGGGCTGAATCTTCAGGGCATGTGAAACTCTTTTGTATTTAAATCTGATTTTTATATAACTGATGAGTATTGCATTTTTTGTAGCATAAATAGCAATACTCAGAAAAAGACGTTGAAAGCGATTGTGAGATCTTATTATCCTGTTTGGCCCGTGCATACTGTTGGTAAACCCCGTTCTGCTTTTTTCAACAACACTTTTTATTCTAATGTGCTCCAAACGTTTGAGGTAACATGTGTAGCACATCATTGTTTTAATATATATCACTTACAGGATATATTTATTATTATGTTTAGTGACAATTTTTTATGTTATTTTTTGGCTGACAGAAATATAATGACTGAGCAAGGAGTTAGTCCTGGAGAGGCACGCTATAAAATAAAGGAACACTTGAAAAACAATTTAAAAAATTTGTTATACCACGAGAAGGATAATGCTGATAAGAGGGTAAGTAAGGCTCCAGCTGGAACCACACGCCGAGATGTTAGGCCTCTACACTTGAACAGAACTATATGGGATTCAGTTTGCGATTGGTAGGATACCCAAAAATTTAAAGCTATGTCTGCACAAAATAAAGAGAATCGATCACATGGTGGTAAGATTGTCCACACAATGGGGGCAAAGCCCTACATCATTTTCAGAAAGATAATAATTACATTTATGTCAAACTTGTTTCCTATCATACGTGCTGATAAGATGTTAACTGAATTCAAATATGAAACAAAATACGAAATGAATAGCCTATTGTGAGAAATTATATACGTGAACCTTTTTTCGGCACTGTTGTTCAGATTAATAATGCTTTGTTTCGGGCGCCTATACGTCTTAGTTTGTTTCAAATGTCTTGTTTTGTTTTAGACACAACTTGGTGCCAGTTACATAGCCTTTAAACTGATGCAGTACATTTTACGAATAGTTATAGATATGTTTAGGCATTATATTAATCAAAAACTTTTAATCCTCTAAAAGTGGTTATAACACCTTTAGGTGCAAAGTAAGATTTGTTTACTATTTATTTCTAGTGTCTGTGCGTGTGTATTAGTATATTACAATTTGTGATGACTTTTCCCACTTTACATCATTTTACAGGAGCTCGAGGGTGAGAAAGAACGTCAGTTAACACTTGTTGAGTTTTATGAGGCTACCCATGAGAAAAAAGGAGATGCTAAGTGCACCTTTTGGACAAAGGAGTCGGATATGAGGGTAAGCTGTGATGCTCGGACTCTCCGTAAGACCCAGCCATACCCGTGTCCATAGGACATGACGCTGACACGGACACTGGGATCCGGATCTGATCCTCTATGTGAAAATGGATAGTTTATCTTCGACAACTGAACTTAACTTCGACAACTGAACATATACATTTTGAACTTTTGAAATTGCATCGGTTACATATTTATTTATTCATATAGCAAATATAATTTTTAGCTTTTTTCCCAAAAGTTTATTTGTTATCTTTACATTAAACAGACATTTATTATATAACAAGTATCATATTAAATTAAAAACAATAACTACCGTGTCCAAATCCAAGTGTCGAATCCTTATAAAACATGTCCCCGGATCTTTGGTTTTGGAGTTCAGAGAATCTGACACTCCGATTTCTGTCAGTGTCGAATCCTCCTAAAAGAGTCCGAGAATCATAGAGGGTAAGTGTTTCTTATTCTGTCTAAATTAGTTTTTTTCAGATTTTTTTTACGCTATTGGAATAATTATCTTCAGAATGTTTATCTTCATGTCTAGGACCTACTGGTAAATTCATGGGAGGAGTATAGGCAGAGTTTGATTGATAAGGGTGAGGTGGGCAACGAGGGTGAGGCACACACCTTTCCCCCTCTATCCCCGAGTAAACGCAGACGAGTGGAGGTAGAGGTGGTTTGTAGAGCTACAAAAGGGCCTAAATCGAGTTTTCATGGAAGGTCGCTCGACATTTTCTAAAATTCTTGGTCCTGATGCATCTTCCTTGAGCCAGCATTTAAAACCTCAAAAGGAGTCTGCACGCCTTGCAGATGAGCTCCTCCAACATGCAATTGGTGATGTTGCTTGCATCGTTCATGAGCTAGATGTGAGATATAATGATAGTAACACTTTTGTGCCTCATTCGGAGCTTGATCAAGAGATTCAGAAACTGGCAAAATTATACTTTCCTAAAGATGATGTACACACTACTGGAAAAACACCCTACAACATCGGTTTTGGCCGATGTTAAAAGTGTTTCGAAACCGATGTCTTTGCAGGTGTAGAGAATGGGGGGACTTTAACATCGATTCGTGACCGACGTCGAAGATGTCTATAGACATCGGTGAGATGGTAAGATGCTTGACAAATTTGGGAAGACGATCAACGAGGTATTTATTAATTCTTTTATCTATGTCTTGTGCGATATTACACATTCTAGTTACTTTTACACAATCTATATCAAAATTTCTTTGTTATTGCTGACATGTTAAAACTGTAGATTACTCAAAAATGAAACTTAGTTTGTAGAATAATATACAATATTATATAAATGTATATAATTAACAAAAAATAACAAAACTCACTTTGTAAATATTATTAAAAGAAATTTGTACTTGTAACAATGATACATCAGGATAAGAAGAAATAGGGTAAGTTAGATTGTAGTGGCGTTTCTTTAGACTTCTCTAGTATTTCCGTGAAATACTTTAATGAGCTGAGTTGAATAATTAATTACACTACTAGAAAATGTGGATTAGACATCACACCTTTTACATCGGTTTGAAAAGCCACCGTTGTTAAAAATGTTTTTAACATCACTTTTTTTAAAAGCGATGTTAAACTGATTTCTGGACATCGCTTGCTAAAATAACCAATGTCTAAATGATTGTTGAAAAAATAAAAAAACACGCGCCTCAGATTTTCCCCCAAATTTCTGTTAAACATTTCCCCCCTTACAAAATTTTCATTCCCCCGCCTAAGTAACATTCCCCCTAATTACATTTGCCCTATCATTTCCCCCTTCTCATATCACACAGCTGTCTCTCATCTCTCTCTCTCTCTCTCTCTCTCTCTCTCTCTCTCTCTCTCTCTCTCTCTCTCTCTTTCATCTCTCTCTCACTCATCTCTCTCTCACACTCTCAACACTCTCATCACTACTCGACCCTCTCTCTCTGTCTCTCTCACCCGCATCCCTCACTTTTCTGTCTCGAACCCTAATTACGATTTCTCTAAATCTTTCTCACGCTCATCTGTCTCATACTCGAATCCGCTCTCTCTCACTGCTCAAAGCTCAAATCCGCTCGAAATCGATTTGTTCAAAGCTTGAATTAGTTCGATTTGTAAGTGGGTAAGCCTGATTTTGTAATAAAAGTTGGATTAGTTCGATTTCATTGTAAATTGGGGCTTTTAAATCGAAACCCTAAGTTTTTAATTAGTTTCTTTTTGTTTTTAATACAGGAGCATTACTTACAAGAAATATTTGTTTGGGTAAGCATTAATTATTTTGATTCACTAATTTTTATTTTGTTTTTTATACAGGAGCATTGTTTGAAGGAGCTCTACCGCCATTTCTATACATGAGATTTGTAAGTGAAGATTGTTGCCGGTTTACTTTATAAGTCGAAGGCGTTATTGGCGATTTTGACATATCTTCAAGGTCAGTTGCCATTTCTATTGCTATTTTCTATTGTTAGCCAGTTTCCAGTTAACTAGTTGGGTGTTTATTGTTTATCTATGTATAACAAAAACTAGAGGTTAATTGATTGAAGTAAAAAGAAATGTCCTGTGTCCCTTGTAATTAGGACAAATAAAATTATTTATTTAATCAAGTTTATTAACCAGTTTAGGTGAGTTTATTGTTAAATTGTAGAGGTGATACTGTATTTTTGCTAATTTGGAATGCTGAAGATATCTTTTAGTGTCAATCTTAGTGTTGTTGCCTACTTGTGAGGATATTAAGATCTTTAAACTGATTCTTTTAATGCAGGTGGGTAGATAGAAGTATTTTCTATGTGTCGTTACAAGACTGTCTCTCGATATCTGAAACATGGAGCATTGAACAAATGGCACCAAAGTTCTTATCGGTCTTGCAGTTTGTTAATTACGGACCAGTGGTATCTCCAACTATAATTACTTGATGTAGTTTATCTTATCTTCTGTGTGACATACCACAAGAAGCACTAGGTGATACAATGCAAGCCCAGGTAATTTTACTGGTAACTTGATCTGTCTAATCTTAATAAATGCGAGAAGATGTATGCCTTGCATTTGTTGTATGGTGCATTAACTTTTCATTTTTTATTGTTTCCCTCTGTCTCACCACATGCACAGACGCATGTATACATAATCTTGATATATTTTCTCTTCCGACAATGAGACCTGGATCATGTATGTAGGATGGAGTCCTTACAGATCTTCAAGAAACTAAAGATGCTATAATCGAGGCTTCTGATCTACCCTTTTCGATTCTTATTGTTGGAGTTGGTAATGCAGATTTTATACAAATGGAGGTATATTTGCTTTCCCTGATAAACGAGTTACATCGCATGAGAGAATGTCTTTAGCTATGTAGTAATGAGAAGATATAAATGTACTTTTCTACTGGAAATAAACAAAGTGAAATTTTTATTGCATATTGTTTTAGTTCAATAATAACCGTCTTCTGGCAGATTCTTGATGCTGATAATGGAGTCTGGCTGGCTGTCCGCATCCTCTCGCGTTCACTCTCGCATGCAAGTTTTCATGACCTCTCATGGGAATCAATTCCATACCTTGTTAAGCTTTTGTCTAATCCCCTTACCAAGTTCAATATTGCGGTAATCTTCACCAAATTGTAGAATTTATGTATAGACTTTAGTAGTTGGCTTGACGTCGACATGCCACGTAAGCCAATGACATGTCATCTGATGACTTTTATTATTGTGGGGTCCACGAATTTTATTACCTACCAATATATAGATGTGTAGGTAGTGAGTCTTTCTCCACCAACTTTTACCTATCAATCTTGACCAATGTTGTATTGGTAGGAAATTTTCTTTACTTACCAATAGCAAAGTTTTACCTACATTTACAATTGGTAGGTAAAAACCAAATTTCTTGTAGTGTATTGTAACCTAACAAATGAACAAAATGGTCAATTATATGTGACAGATTCCGCTGAACTTACTTGACAAAAGTAAATTATATAAAATTACATATATTTCATAGTCCCGTCACATTTGATAATTGCTAAATATGACCACCTCGATCATATATATAAATCGAGCGGGAATTTCTTAAAACAATGGCAGGAAATTCAATTTTTGGCAAAAATTTGAAGGTTCTTAGCAACAATTATTTGTGATAGATAATTTCATCACTTTTATAAAATGCTTAATGTGACGAATAAGTCGGTCAAATTTAATAATTAAATGTGACGGATTTATTAAATGTGATGACAAGAAATGTGACGGGTAGTTATCGGTCACAATTTAACTAAATGTGACGGAAAATTTATTAAAAGTGATTGATCATTGATATATGTGATGGATTTTTTCCGTCACAATTAACCTTCATCCTTGTAGTGATTTAAGGAATATATAGCGAAAAGATCATTCAATAGATGCTCAACTTGCAAGTAGGTCATTGAACTCGAAAATCTTTACAATTTAGTCATCAAACATAAAAAACTTTACATAAAAGACTTAAAACCATTATCTTAATTATTAATTTTTTATATCAAATTCATTTTTATTCTTATTACTAGCTACATACTAAAAGATTTTTAAAATAATAGAAACTTAATTATGCATTATTTTTTTAAATAATTTTCAAATTAATATAACTTAAAAATTAGTAATTTAATCAAATAATCAAAATAAGTATTTTAAATAAAAAGATAAAATAAAAAAATAATTTATTGACTTGATTGCAAGTTTTTTTAGTTGAATGACCCATTTGCAAGTTCGGTATGTGCTGAATAATATTTTAGCTATTAAACAGCTACCTCAGCATTCCACGTCACTTTTCCGATTGATTTTTAACTGTTCCTAACGGTGGTAACCTGATTGAAAGTTTTAAGTAGTTTTATGATTTGACTGCAAACTTTTTGAGTTGAATGATCTACTTGCAAGTTGAGCCTGAGTTGAGTGATCTTTTTGTCATTTAACTCGTTTTATAAATCCTAGATCGTTTTTGCGGTGACCAAGTACAGGAAACCGATGATGAACTAGTAGATCAAACCAACCACAAAATTGGATTGATAACATTTGATATGAATAGAAAGCAATTTGACTTCTAACTCATTGATAAGTGGATTTTATATCCACTTGGATCGCTTAAATTCGGCTTAAATTGATTGACTTGGCCTCAAGTTTATTGTAGTTTTGATGTGTTTTGCTTAGTTATGCAGACTTACAAGAATGTCGATTATGGGTGATGCTTCTGTCATGTTTGGAGGATTAATTTATTAAAATTCGGATTTTTCGGGAAGGTTGCGCAATCTACACTGTTTTGGCCATATCTGGAGTTCTAGAAGTCCGTTTTCAGGGATCTTACAGCTCACGCGAAGCTTGAGAGATTTTCTACAACCTGGGATAGATAGCAGGTGCAGGGGACGTGCTGGTCAAAATCGCGCGCGTGTTCTATGAGAAGCAAAGCAGAAAAATTACAGTTTTGCCCTTTTTCTAATTCTAATTATATTTTGGGCAGTTTTTGGTACCTTAATCGAATTCTAATTGTAATAGAAGGTAATTGCTTATTGGGCAAGACTTCTAGAGTCTATTTAAACACATCTTACCATGTAATTTGTATCAGATTTTATTGTAACGTAGAACTGCAAGAGAGAAAAGTGGAGAAGGATTCAAGCTCGGTGACAAGCAAAGATCTAGATCTACTTCATCTTTTGTATACTTTGGATTATAAATTTGTTCTCTCAACTCTTGTTTTTATTAATATTATTGTTTCTTTCTTTCATATCTTGTTAATTATCATGTTTTCATCAATTCCCATGACGATGAACGGTTCAATTATGGGCTAATCGTTGTCATGAGATTCTAATTGATTTATTTATGGAACTTAGTATCTTGATGCTGTAAAGATCTGTGTGTGATGTGAAATTGATATCCTCGTATGGTTATTCTTAATGCTTTTAGATGCGTAGCTAACATCTAAATTGAATTGTTAATCTCTTGTGAAGTGAAAGTGGATCTTGAGATTTAGAACTTGCCATGCTAGCATAGGTTCATAATTGTTTATCAATATGATTCGTGGAGTGAGATGAAAATACTTATACTACCCTATGTGATCTTAATGGATAACCTGTTCTTCAACCGTTATGTTTTCAAATTCTATAGACATATAGGGTCTAAGCATAATTGGTGTCTATTCATTTTCTATCTCTTTTGTGGATGTATGTTTAGTTTGGTATGCGTATGCTGACAGGTAGCGTATACTTGTTTCGTGTTATCCGATCAGATATCAAAACCTTTGCATATAGAGATTAAAGGCGTCAGATCTAAGGGAAGTATTTAATGAAGTTAGGATCCCATGTTTATTCTCACATTAGTAATTCGATTTCAATCTCATTAGTTACTTTAATTCTTAGTTTAATATTTGCATCCTAGTTTAATTTAGATAATCAATCCCAAAATTGTTATTTTTCTTACCAGTGAATTAAGACCATACATTGTTGCATAGGCATATTTTCTGATTAAAACTTAACCAGATCTCTGCGGAACGAACTTAATTTATATTACTTGTGACTACGTGCGCTTGCGTAAGTTTGTGATAACAAGTTTTTGGCTTTGTACTATTACCTTCTTGATGGGTATTCAGGTTACAATCAGATTTGCATTGCTCCGGAAGATCAAGAGAAGACCACATTCACATGTCCTTTTGGCACCTTTGCTTTTCAACGTGTTTCTTTCGGACTTTGTGGTGCTCCCGCCACTTTTCAAAGGTGTATGATGGCTATTTTTTCAGACATGATTGGCTCGAATGTGGAGGTTTTTATGGATGACTTCTCAGTTTTTGGTACTTCATATGACGAGTGCTTGCACAATCTTGGCTTGGTATTGAAACGTTGTGTGGAGACTAACTTGGTGCTTAATTGGGAGAAGTGTCATTTTATGGTGCAAGAAGGAATTATTCTTGGGCACAAGGTATCTGTTAAGGGGCTTGAAGTGGATAAAGCTAAGGTGGAGACAATCGAAAATCTTCCTCCACCTATCTCTGTTAAAGGAATTCGCAGTTTTCTTGGTCATGCGGGGTTCTATCGGAGATTCATTCAAGACTTCTCGAAAATCTCTAAACCTTTGTGTACTTTGTTGGAGAAGGATGTTCCTTTCAAGTTTGATGATGAGTGCCTTGCAGCTTTTGAGCTCTTGAAGAAGAAGTTGACTACTACACCAGTCATTACCGTACCTAATTAGGAGGAACTATTTGAACTTATGTGTGATGCTAGTGACTATGCTGTTGGAGCTGTGCTTGGTCAAAGGAAGGATAAAATTTTTCATGTGGTTTACTATGCTAGTAAAACCCTCAATGATGCACAGCTAAACTACACTACTAAGGAGAAGGAGTTGCTAGCAGTTGTCTATTGTTTCGAGAAATTTAGGTCCTATTTGCTTGGTACGAAGGTGATTGTTTACACGGATCATGCTGCTATTCGATATCTCATGTCGAAAAAGGATTCAAAGCCTAGATTGATTCGTTGGGTGCTTCTTTTGCAAGAATTTGATGTGGAAATCAAGGATAGGGAAGGCACAGAAAATCAAGTAGCGGATCATCGCTCACGCTTAGAGGACCACGGTAAGGAATTGCATAACAAATCTCTTATTAATGAATCTTTTCCAGATGAGCAGCTTTTTGGAGTGCAAGATGAAGAGCCATGGTTTGCAGATTATGTGAACTATTTGGTTAGCAATATTATTCCTCCAGATCTTTCGAGTGCTCAAAAGTAGAAGTTTCTACATGATGTGAAGTGGTACCATTGGGATGAACCGTTTCTGTTTAGACAAGGAGCAGATCAGATGATCAGACGATGCATTCCGTATAGTGAGACGGAGGGTGTGTTGCGAGATTGCCACTCAACTGTTTATGGTGGTCATTATGGTGAAGAAAAGACAGCGACTCGTGTGCTTCAAGCAGGTTTCTATTGGCCTACCTTGTTTAAGGATGCTCATCAGTTCGTATTGAGATGTGATCATTGTCAAAGGGTTGGAAATATTTCTTGAAGGAACGAGATGCCTCTTAACATGCTTCTTGAGGTGGAGATCTTTGATGTTTGGGGGATTGACTTCATTGGACCTTTTGTTTCTTCATGCAATAATCAGTACATCTTGCTAGCTATGGATTACGTGTCTAAATGGGTCGAGGTTAAGGCATTGCCGACCAATGATGCGAAGGTGGTATTGAATTTCTTGCATAAGCAAATTTTTACGCGATTCGGAACTCCACGTGCTATAATAAGTGATGAGGGAACTCACTTTTGCAATCGCCAGTTTACTACTTTGATGGCAAAATACAATGTGACGCATCGTGTTGCCACTGCTTATCACCCTCAAACGAATGGCCAAGCTGAAGTTTCTAACAGGGAGATCAAGAGAATTCTAGAGAAAGTGGTGAATCCGTCTCGTAAGGATTGGTCATTGAAGTTGGATGAAGCTGTGTGGGCATAGAGAACTGCCTACAAAACTCCTCTAGGTATGTCTCCGTTTCAGTTAGTTTATGGGAAAGCATGTCATTTGCCTGCAGAGTTAGAACATAAGGCATATTGGGCGTTGAAGAAATTGAATTTAGATATCACGGCTGCGGGTGCAAAACGGTTGCTTCAGTTGAATGAACTTGAGGAATTTCGTGAGCAAGCTTACGAAAATAACAAGATGTATAAGGAGAAGGTTAAGAGGTGGCATGATAAAAGGTTGGTACCAAAAGCATTTTTTCCAGGTCAACAGGTGTTGCTATTTAATTCTCGCCTCAAGCTTTTTCCGAGAAAACTCAAGTCGAGGTGGTCGGGTCCATTTATTGTTAAGACGATGTATCCAAATGGAGCTATTGAAATTTATGAAACAACACCGGATCAAGCTTTTAAAGTGAATGGACAGCGGTTGAAGCATTATTATGGAGGGTCGTTTCAACGCGATAAGGTTTCCGCCGTTTTGGCGTCTACTTGATTCGAAAGAAGAACGTCAAGCTAATCACGTAAAAGGAGCGCTTCTTGGGAGGCAACCCAAGTATTGTGTATGTTGCTGTATACTTTTCTTTCAAAAAAATAAAATAAAATTAGTGTTAAAAAAAAATGTCATTTGCGCAGGTTGCGCCTGCGTGACTCAGGTTACGCCTGCGTTTCTGTGTATTGCGCAACTTGCGCCTGCGTAACGCACCTTGCGCCTGCCTTACTGCATTAAGCGCAGTTTGCGTTGAACGCGCGCAAGTTGCACAGAGTGCAGTGGTTGCCCGAAAATTCAGCTGTTTCCCCATATATATATAAAAAAAATTTCTTTCACCCCACATCTTTTCTCCTCTTTTATAACATCCTTACACTCAATCCTAAACCTATATCAATTCCAAAACCTCCCAAAACTCTTTTAAATTTCTACACCCAATTCTTTTCTAATTCTTTTTCTATTAATTCTTAATTCTATCCTACATCAAATTCATACCCATTCCAATTTCTCCTTTCCACAATCAAATTTATATTCATCCTATCACTCCATTATATATATACACCTATACATACAAACCCAATTCATTCTCTCCTTATCTACATCTCTAAAAATTCAAGTTCAAGAAGGATTCATGTTCAGGGGGAAGTTGTACAAGTTCACCTCTTTGATTCATAGTGGGTATATCTCTTCTCTAATTTTATTTTTACTATGAATTTGTGTTCTTGTGAATTGGGGGTTTTATATTAGTCTTGTTATTTGGGTGTTTGTGGTGTGATTTTTGCTTGGTGGTTGTTGGTGAAATTATTGTTGAGTGGGATTTTGATTATTATGGCTCCTAAGCGAATGAGGGGTAGTTCTAGTAGGGTGGAGAGATTTTCTTCTCCAGAGGTGGAGGTTGAGTATAATCGATTGTTGTCAAGGCCGGTGGCGAAGGAAAGGGGGTTTTTACCAACTCGTCATTATGGGTTGGTTGAGGTAATTAGTGAGTTACGTTGGGGTCAGATTTGTAAGGCGCCTACTCCAGTTCTGGTGAATGTGGTTAGGGAGTTTTATGCGAATGCTAAAGATGAGCAGAATGGTATGTGTATGGTTCGTGGTAAACGGGTGGATTACAGGTCAGATGCTATTCGTCCAATTTTGGGACAACCACCTAAACTTGTGGGGGATGAAAATTGGGCACTAAAGACTAGTGATGATGTGGATATGGAGGCGATTGTTCGTGAACTTTGTGTTCCCGGTACAAGTTGGAAGTATAAATTGGGAACTAATGAGCCACTTTCTTTTCCGTCTTCTGCAATGAATAAGTTTGCACGAGCATGGTATCATTTTCTTTGTGCCAATATTATGCCTACTGCTCATACGGGTGAGGTCACAGCTGACAGAGCGATTATTCTTTGGGGCATTCTGAAGGGAAAATACATTGATGTTGCCTATATTGTTCATCAGAATATTCGCAGGTGTTTAAGGTCTAGTGCACTGTCATCGATGCCCTATGCTTCTATATAGTTGGGTTGTGTATGGTTAGTGGTGTTACACGGGGTGCGGATGAGGAGTTGCAGTCACCTTTGGCTTCCATTGTTGACGTGTCTATTGATCGGATGCCAGAATGGCAAGGCGGAATCCCACATCCTAGGGGGCTCGGATATGATGTTAGTGGTGCTGGTACTAGTGGTCAGGGAGCGGGCGCTCCGCCACGGGTTTCGAGAGTACCAAGGGTTTTGGATGCTCACTTTAGACGGTTGTTTAGGCGTATGGATGCTATACATGCTAGTAACCGGGAGTATGCTGAGGATTTGGCTACAGCTTTGAGAGATGCGGGTATTCAGGCCCGGTGGCCCGTCTATGGAGCTCGTACACCTTATCCACCGCCAGATACTAATTCATCCGAGGATGAGGACGAGTAGGTACGTTTTCCGCTATCCCTCGTATTTACTTCCATTCAATGCGGACATTGAATATTTTAAATTTGGGGGTGGTTTGAGGGATTAGTAGTTGTATTATGTGTTCATGTAGGATTTCATGCTTTGCATATTATTAGTAGTAAATTATTCATGTATGTTCGTATTAATTACGTTTGTTTCATATAGGACATTCTGTTTTTATTTTTCGTATACCATGTGAGTTCATATTAGTTGCATTTGTATAGCATGCATATTTCATGATCCCTTAGAACGAGCTAATTCTGATTGGTAGGTAGGTGTCTAATTGAGTGTGGTAATGATGAATAGAGGGTTGACTTATAATTTCTATTAAATTGACTTATGTGTTTCGGAAACAAAACTAATGTTTCGGAAACAAAACTAATTACACAGTCTCATTGGGTGCTTTTGGGCTAGGTTGAGGTCATGCTTGTTTGGATGTTTTGAGATTTAATCATTTGATTATAGTTAGAATTTTCTTTATTCCCTTGATGGCCTAGAACACTTAAGTCTAAGTTTGAGGAAAAACAGGGATTTCATGCTTACATTGTAAATATTTGTCAATAATGGCTAGATGTCAAATGGCTAGTAGCCGGCTCATATTTATATGAGTAGTCTAGGGTTGGAATTGAGAATTCTCATTCCAGATTGCATAGAAAAAAAAGGAGAAAAAAAAGAAAAAAAAAAGAAGAAAAAAAAAGAGTCAAAAATGTCAATTGTTTATATGCAAAATTAACTAGGGTGATCTCTTTAATACTCGAGCAATTAAGTTCTAGGGGACTTTGTGCCTAGTGACCTAAGGCTTTTATAGTCTGGGATCCACTAACCCAACGCTCGCTACATGGGTATTATTGTATAAGCCTTTCGGGGTCTCATCCATTGCATGGTTAAATAAGCATGCTTGTATATATGTGTCGTAGTAGTAGTAATAAAGCATGAATTTCTGTCTACCTTGGATAAGGATGGAGGTGTTCTTAGGTTATGAAGTGTCTACAGTCTATTCTATTTATAAACTTGTGATTGTCTTGACGAAGAGCATGTATGAGTTTTGACCTAGTTTTGGGAGTATTTCTGATGAGCATTGCACACACGCACGTTTCTTTTCATGTATTGTTAGTATACGGGAACTTGGTCAAGCTCTATTTGGATTTAGTTGCATTCTCTAAGATATTTTCTTGCTAGTTGGTTTTGGTTAGTTTGAAGGGGATCATTACATTTTCATTCTAGTTGCATTCATGCATTGCATTGCATTAGGTTAAATGGATTTTGTGGGTTCATTCATTATAGGCCCTCACGAGACCTTACTCGTCCACTAGGGCTGCCAAGGGGTTTAAAGGGCTTGTTGCATATGCCAAATGCAACCGTGATCACCTACGGAAGTGGTACTAGTTAGTTAGTTAGTTGTAATTGTTTATGCTTGAGGACAAGCATCGGTTTAAGTTTGGGGGTGTGATAAGTGGATTTTATATCCACTTAGATCGCTTAAATTCGGCTTAAATTGATTGACTTGGCCTGAAGTTTATTGTAGTTTTGATGTGTTTTGCTTAGTTATGCAGACTTACAAGAATGTCGATTATGAGTGATGCTTCTATCGTGTTTGGAGGATTAATTGATTAAAATTCGGATTTTTCGGGAAGGTTGCGCAGTCTACACTGTTTTGGCCATATCTGGAGTTCTAGAAGTCCGTTTTCAGCGATCTTATAGCTCACACGAAGCTTGAGAGATTTTCTACAAACTGGGATAGATAGCAGGTGCAGGGGACGTGCTGGTCAAAATCGCGCGCGTGTTCTATGAGAAGTAAAGCAGAAAAATTCCAGTTTTGCCCTTTTTCTAATTCTAATTGTATTTTGGGTAGTTTTTGGTACCTTAATCGAATTCTAATTGTAATAGAAGGTAATTGCTTATTGGGCAAGACTTCTAGAGTCTATTTAAACATATCTTACCATGTAATTTGTATCAGATTTTATTGTAACGTAGAACTGCAAGAGAGAAATGTGGAGAAGGATTCAAGCTCGGTGACAAGAAAAGATCTAGATCTACTTCATCTTTTGTATACTTTGGATTATAGATTTGTTCTCTCAACTCTTGTTTTTATTAATATTATTGTTTCTTTCTTTCATATCTTGTTAATTATCATGTTTTCATCAATTCCCATGACGATGAACGGTTCAATTATGGGCTAATCGTTGTCATGGGATTCTAATGGATTTATTTATGGAACTTAGTATCTTGATGCTGTAAAGATCTGTGTGTGATGTGAAATTGATATCCTCGTATGGTTAATCTTAATGCTTTTAGATGCGTAGCTAACATCTAAATTGAATTGTTAATCTCTTGTGAAGTGAAAGTGGATCTTGAGATTTAGAACTTGCCATGCTAGCATAGGTTCATAATTGTTTATCAATATGATTCGTGGTGTGAGATGAAAATAATTATACTACCCTATGTGATCTTAATGGATAACCTGTTCTTCAACCGTTATGTTTTCAAATTCTATAGACATATAGGGTCTAAGCATAATTGGTGTCTATTCATCTTGTATCTCTTTTGTGGATGTATGTTTAGTTTGGTATGCGTATGCTGACAGGTAGCGTATACTTGTTTCGTGTTATCCGATCAGATATCAAAACCTTTGCATATAGAGATTAAAGGCGTCAGATCTAAGGGAAGTATTTAATGAAGGTAGGATCCCATGTTTAATCTCATATTAGTACTACGATTTCAATCTCATTAGTCACTTTAATTCTTAGTTTAATATTTGCATCCTAGTTTAATTTAGATAATCAATCCCAAAATTGTTATTTTTCTTAGCAGTGAATTAAGACCATACAATGTTGCATAGGCATATTTTCTGATTAAAACTTAACCAGATCTCTGCGGAACGAACTTAATTTATATTACTTGTGACTACGTGCGCTTGCGTAAGTTTGTGAACCTATGCTAGCATGGCAAGTTAACGGTGCTTTGCACCTTCTTGTACGGAGCTTCGCGCCTTTATCATTCTAAAGTTGTAAGGAATGGCAATCAATGGTAAAGGCAATAGACGATTGACGGGTGTGTCGAGAGCCTTCGGCCCTCATGACTACCTAACTCATCCGTTTACTGTCTTAAATGCTTCGCATTTCCACGGCAAGATTTTTTTTTTGTTGGATAGAGCCAATTATTTTAAGCATTTTTTGTGAAGGTACCCTTGGCGGGAACCTTAGAATAGATGAAATATAATTAATTTAGTGTTGGTTTGTAGGTTTGTATTTTAAAAGTGGTTTGTATTTGAGCACTTGCCTATATATATATATATATATCCTCTATGTGCAAGCCTCCAAAGAAGTTTTTATGCTTCCATCCTGCACTTTTGAGGATGAACAAATGTCTGACTATTTCGCTAGTAATAGTAATTTACCGTATTACATTAATAATAATAATAATAATAATAATAATAATAATAATAATAATAATAATAATAATAATAATAATAATAATAATAATAATAATAATAATAATTGTTGTTGGAGAAATTTCGTAACAACACGAAATCGGAGGTTTGCTGAAATAGTATGAGCGAAATTATATGAATATGGTTGTTTTAGGGGATTAGGGGTTGTAAAAAAAAGAGGGGGCTGGACTTGGCAGGTGTCTCGATTTGTCTCGTGTATCGGTCATATCTTCTGCCAAGATGCTTACGTACCTATGTTTATATAGGATCAAGTGAACGTAGTTCTGTCAAATTGATTGGTGTCTATCCCTTAGAGACTTTAGGGATAAACTTCGTTAATCTTTGTGATTACTAATTTTATCTGTTTTAATCTTATCGTTGTGATATCTTCCTGATTTGAAGAATATCGTTTGGAGATATTTTCCATTATTGATTGATTGAGATTGATTCTTTCCTCATTTCAGAGAGAGGATAAAACTTAGGAGTTAAGTTATAATTATTAATCTGAATTAATAATTAATAAATATTAGAAATTTGGGAAATTATTAGACATGCCAAAAATATGGCATAACAACTAGCCCCTAGTTCTTCAGTGTAGCTTGCTGCAGTAGAGAACTAAACATTCTTCAAGCTTCCAAATTACTGGAGTCGCTGAAAAAACTGAAAATAGATGATTAGAAAAACACTTATAGCACCACTGTGCTCGTTAGGCATATGCGGATGCAAGTATGATAGCATGTGACAACCAGTATAAGATATATATTTGCCATGGTTTCAAATGTGCGAGCATAAATAATATTTTTGAAATCCTTTGCGATCCTTGTTGTCTAGTTAGGACCTTGGCGCTTGTATATATCCCGAATAGGCATACACGCTTTTCAAGAGTCTGATGCAACCACATAAGGATGTGTCTAGCGGAGTCTTCATTGAAAGATGTAGATGTAGAAGTAGATGAGATCTTGGCGAAGAGATGTAGATAGTTTGCATAGGGATGCCTCCACCCATTCAATATAGAGATATCTCATGGGCCTTCAATAAAGATAGCTTGCATAGGGATGCCTCCACCCATTCGATATAGAGATATCTCATGGGCCTTCAATAATCCAGATGGTGCTGCACTGCACTTTACTAAGCATGTAGCATTGCGAAATTTATAACTTGCCCAGCCTACCCTACTTGGCACTTTAGTTCGCAAGTTTGAAAATATTTTTGACATATATGTACTATCGCGTCGATATATGAAAAATCTTTTACAAATCCATACGCAATAATAAATATGCTCTTTTAAAAGTGTCGCAATAATTATTTTCTTCGAAAATAATGCTCCTTTTGTTGTAGAAAATCTTTTCAAAATTATGCGTCTCACATATATATTTTTTCAAAACATGCAGCTCGTACGAGATTGTAAAATAAATCCGGCAATTCATCAACATAAATATCTCATACGATATTTTCCAAATCGCAATAATTTTACAAGCATAAAAATATCTATTGCTCGCACGAATTTTTGAATAATAAATATTTTTTCTGCAAAAAATATTGAAAAACATGATATCATGCATGCATGGCAAGATATAATTAATTGCAAAAAATTAAAATAAGAATATAAACACTTAACTTTGTTTTTCCGTTTGCAACAGATTGTGATTTTCCTTGTGCTTCGTTTTTTTGCTGTTGTTGTCATGTAATCACGTCTCCTTTGTTATTCATTCTTATGGCGTGGCCTGCATCTGCTTCTCTTTTTGGTCGTGCCAAGTTTTTTCTTAATTTTTTTTGTTCTTCTATATACTTGTATTATGTCGGGCTCCACTACTTCAACTGTCCTTGCTAGCCAAAGTTTTGCTTCCATTTTTTTTTCTCCCTGCCGCTGCTGCTTTTTGGTTCCACCGTTCCTTTGCTTTGCCGCGCGTGGATCTTTTCTCTGTTGATGGCGCGCTTGAGCCTGCTCCAACTTTGCCTTTCTCTCTCCGTGCTAAGTGGTGTACACCAGTGTACCATTTTTTGCCGTTGTTCCAAAATTGCAGCCGTCATTTTTTTTTAATATTGACCCCTCCACCGCCTTCCTGTCAGAACCACCTTGATTGTGTTCGAACACAGTAAATTATGAATTATTCGTCCTCCTCGAATAATTAAAAACCCGTCCTTCTAGCGCCAAATGTTGTTGGAGGAATTTCGTAACAACACGAAATCGGAGGTTTGCTAAAATAGTATGAGCGAAATTATATGAATATGGCTGTTTTAGGGGATTAGGGGTTGTAAAAAAAAGAGGGGGTTGGACTTGGCAGGTGTCTCGATTTGTCTCGTGTATCGGTCATATCCTCTACCAAGATGCCTACGTGCCTATGTTTATATATATCATATCCTCTACCAAGATGCCTACGTGCCTATGTTTATATAGGATCAGGATCAGGCCCACGTAGTTCTGTGAAATTGATTTGTGTCTATCCCTTAGAGACTTTAGGGACAAACTTCGTTAATCTTGGTGATTACTAATTTTATCTGATTTAATCTTATCGTTGTGATATCTTCCTGATTTGAAGAATATCGTTTGGAGATATTTTCCGTTATTGATTGATTGAGATTGATTCTTTCCTCATTTCAGAGAGAGGATAAAACTTAGGAGTTAAGTTATAATTATTAATATGAATTAATAATTAATAAATTTTAGAAATTTGGGACATTATTAGACATGCCAAAAATATGGCATAACAACAACAACAACAACAACAACAACAACAACAACAACAACAACAACAACAACAACAACAATAATAATAATAATAATAATAATAATAATAATAATAATAATAATAATAATAATAATAATAATAATAATAATAATAATAATAATAATAATAATAATATGTATGTGCACTATCGGAACTTTCAGTATTAAAAGTTAAATTTCGAAAACTGAAGGAATACCACACGATAGTGTGATCTTCTTATTAATTGGTAAAGAGTGCACTTGACTAATCCAGATACCTAGCCAATATGCTAGACAATAATGGATTAGTTTGGAAGCATTATTACATGTAACTTTATTTTTAAGGCCAACTCAAAAATTGGCCGTATGAAATCTAAAAATAAAATGGTTTGACGTCACATTGTTCTTCGGGCATGTCGATTTGGCACACTGATGGAATGTTCAAGGCATCTTTCACCATCTTCTCTTTGTCCTCACTTCCCATTTTCCCGTGTTGTTGTTGCCTCACCATCTCCTTAATGGCCATGCAGCGGCATGACTTGTTAATATTTTGAAACTGGTTGCAACACTCCTCCTTGTGCTCCATTTGAGCATTCATTGGGGACATTTTTGGCGAAACGTACATCATGCAGTGGCTAAGTTGCTTCATAGGCCGGATCTTTTGGGTACATTTGCCGGAGTTTTCGTGGATAATGGTTGTGGTGATGGTGGTGATGGTGGTGGCACTAATGGCGAGCGAGAAAAGTGCTACAAGGAGAAGAGTTAGGGTCATTTTTGTGAATGTTGCCATTGTAGTGTAGCTAAAGAGATATAAAGACCAGAGATGGGAGTTTATAGCTAGATAAGGCTTGACTTTTTAGTACAAATATGTGAAGGCAAAGATGGTATTTATACTTAGATTTGGGGTAACATATCGTGCTTTCACGTATACCTTGCATGTAGATGCCACCTAAACTAGTTGTGCCCCAAAATTAAATGAGTGTTTAATTTGGAATTATATGCATGGAGCTTTGTTTGTTTTCCAATCTTTCTTCATCGTAACAGATCATGATAACACACATATTAACATGCAAATGCATCCAATTAGAGGTGGCCAAATCAGCTCGGACCGCACGGAACCGGCACGGTTTAAAACCCGGTATTATTCGGCCCGAGACGAGCCGGGCTTAAACCCGCACAAACCGGTAACTTGAACGGTCCGATTACGGGTTTATAAAACGAAAACCGGGAACCGGCCCGGCACGGCCCGTGAACCGCACGAGTTCATGAACCAGCTAAACCGCACGGCCCGAACCGGCCCGCACGGGAAATGTGTGTGTTACATTTTAGAATTTGAGGGATTGGCATGGTGGTGGACCACGTGGCAAGTTGGTTGTATCAGTATTTTTTGCTAATATCTTGTACTATATGGGTGAAGAGTGTAAGAGTAGTTTATTAATATAATTTATACTGTCAAAAAAAATTATTATAATTTATTTAATTTGTATTGTATTATTATATGTTGATGCGGTTTGTTCCGTTTTTTTAGAGATGAGTCCTCTCGAATTATTTGTAAAATATTTTTTAATTAATAAAATTTATACGAGGTGTCGTCCTCTTTTACTACATTTACCAAATTAATTTTCGAAAACCTTTTATTAAGCTAAAGTACTAATAATAAAAATAAAGTAGTTTCAAAAAAAAAAAAAAAGGAGAGCCCGGCATAACCACACGTGCCGGGTACGAATCGACCAACCATGAACCGGGACCGGCCCGAGCCCGGCCCGGATTATATACGTGCCGAATACGGTTCGACCAGCCGTGAACCGGGACCGTGTAAAGCCCGGCCCGGGTCGCACGGCCCGCACGATTGGCCAGGTCTACATCCAATAAATACGTACGTCAAAATTTGCTTTCTGTTATGTTTGGGTTTTTTTATTCTTATCTTTTCATAGAACAAGAATTGGCTACGAAAGAGGGGAAAAGGTCAAAGATGCAAGTAAATATGCAAAGATTATTTGTGGAGTACTACTCCACTGGACTACTACTAGTTAAAATAATGTACATATAGAGTGAATTCCCCTCCATTTCATTTTACTTTACCTTATTTGACTTTTATTACATGTTAAAAAAATTAAATTTTTGTTTGGCTTTTACACTAATTTACCCACATTTGGTTTATCAAAATTCAAGTTTAATTAAAAGTGATTATTTGTGTGTGCCAATAAGAAAGATATAAATATTGAAATTATAACTTTAGCATCTTTTAGAAAATGTTAACTAAATATGGAAATTCTGAATTTGTCATCTAGCTCTAGCATTTGGTTATTGAAAAGAAAAAAAAGGATAAAATGCATATATAAGAAATTAAATGATTATACAGAATTTTGGGACTAAATTAAACAAAAATAAAATAAAATAATATGCAATAGAAAGAGCATAACTGAGTAATCCTGTGATTTAATAATTCCAAAAAAATCACATTGGAACTTCCGTTTCTAGGTAATATGAAGCAAGGATTCGAGAAGATCATGATCCCGGCTATTTCGTAGAATATTTTAGAAAAACCAAAATTAATGGGTTCGATCATAAACCCATTTAAAAAAGACCAAATGTTGGGGGAAAAAGTTTCTGCACTCTGGAACCCGGTTTCTAGAACAAGCAAGGACTCAAACGAAGGTGTCCCGGCATATGATGCATATATTAACATTTTAATTTTCATAAGTTGTTACTAATTAAATCAAAAAAGTTATCTGTAAGTAAATGTTTAAATAAAAGATATTTCTTGTTAGTGGGAAAAGTTGAAAAAATTATTGAAGAAGTTCTTATAAAAGTTAAATTTACAATTCGAAAGAAAATTTATAAATATGATCGAAAATTGTCGAATTTATAAATATGACCAAAATTGGACGAATTTATTGTCAGGTCAGCATTTCGCATGAAAGGCATTCAACAGTCCAAATTTTTTAAAGAAAACATAAATGCAACGGTTTAGAATCATCAGAACAAATCCTATTTATATACATGCACATACACTACGCCATAGATTGGCGTCTGCAATGCTTTTCTATTGTAACGCCCGCTTTGTGTTACATTAGAGATACCTTTTTTGACCTACTGAAACACTGTTGAGATTGTGTTACATTACTTGTGAAGTTACTGTTGCAGAACATGTACTGTTGCAATAGATTCGTTGTGTTACAGTAGAGATTGAGCGTTGCATTTGCTTTTTTTTTTTAACATTTATAAATAAAAAAACAAATGAACGTGTGGGTCCCACAAAAGTGTTGCATTTTCAGGAAGCAGTGTTACATTGGAATGATACAGGTGCCACGATGGACAACTGCCACGTGGCACGTGGGTCCCAATGGTCCCCACTGAAACGTGTCAGGTGGGTCCCACAGGTGCTACGTATCATGTGGTCCCACAGTGCCACGTGTCATGTGGGCCCCACTCCCACAGGTGCTACGTATCATGTGGTCCCACACTGCCACGTGTCATGTGGGCCCCACTGCCACGTGTCAGTGTGGGCCCACAGGTACCATGTGTCTACTTTACCTCTTATTAAAAATGAAATTGGTGTTGGAGGGATTCCAACCCCTAACCTCCAAGACACATGACTTCTATTTCACCACCACAACCACTCCATCTACACTTACACTTGGTTAATTTCCTCCATCATTAATAAATAACCTTTGCACCTTAGGTTTTATTTATTACTACTAAATGATTAGAATAATTTTAATTCTTTATATATGTTAATTATATTATATTATTCACTGAAATAAATTTTATATATTAGGTTGAAATAAATTCTATTTTATTCATTGAAATAGATTTTATATATTACAAGTTAATTCTTTAATTATTTATATATTAGGTTCCGGTCAAAGTGATAGTTGACCGTTGAATTACACGATCAAATAATTTTTTTTTCTAAAATTTTGAGAATAACATTAAATATGATGGATCTTGATTCCCGTATGGTTGGATGGTCGAGAAATATTTTTTAAAAATTAAATCCTTAAACCCTGACGAAACCCTGTTTAGGGGTTCCGGTCAAAGTGATAGTTGACCGTTGAATTACCCGATCCAATTTTTTTTTTCTAAAATTTTGGTAATAACATGAAATATGATGGATCTTGATTCCCGTATGGTTGGGTGGTCGAGAAATATTTTTTAAAAAATCGAATCCTTAAACCCTGACGAAACTCTATTTAGGTGTTCCGGTCAAAGTGATAGTTGACCGTTGAATTACCCGATCAAATAATTTTTTTTTCTAAAATTTTGGGAATAACATTAAATATGATGGATCTTGATTCCCGTATGGTTGGGAGGTCGAGAAATATTTTTTAAAAAATCGAATCCTTAAACCCTGACGAAACGGGGTTCCCGTCAAAGTGATAGTTAACCGTTGAATTACACGATCAAATAATTTTTTTTTTCTAAAATTTTGGGAATAACATTAAATATGATTGATCTTGATTCCCGTATGGTTGGGTGGTCGAGAAATATTTTTTTAAAAATCGAATCCTTAAATCCTCACGAAACCCTATTTAGGGGTTCTGGTCAAAGTGATAGTTGACCGTTGAATTACCCGATCAAATAATTTTTTTTTCTAAAATTTTGGTAATAACATTAAATATGATGGATCTTGATTCCCGTATGGTTGGGTGATCGAGAAATATTTTTTAAAAAATCGAATCCTTGAACCCTAACGAAATCCTGTTTAGGGGTTCCGGTCAAAGTGATAGTTGACCGTTGAATTACACGATCAAATAATTTTTTTTCCTAAAATTTTGAGAATAACATTAAATATGATGGATCTTGATTCCCGTATGGTTGGATGGTCGAGAAATATTTTTTAAAAATTAAATCCTTAAACCCTGACGAAACCCTGTTTAGGGGTTCCGGTCAAAGTGATAGTTGACCGTTGAATTACCCGATCAAATAATTTTTTTTTCTAAAATTTTGGGAATAACATTAAATATGATGGATCTTGATTCCCGTATGGTTGGGAGGTCGAGAAATATTTTTTAAAAAATCGAATCCTTAAACCCTGACGACACGGGGTTCCCGTCAAAGTGATAGTTAACCGTTGAATTACACGATCAAATAATTTTTTTTTTCTAAAATTTTGGGAATAACATTAAATATGATGGATCTTGATTCCCGTATGGTTTGGTGGTCGAGAAATATTTTTTAAAAAATCGAATCCTTAAATCCTGACGAAACCCTATTTAGGGGTTCCGGTCAAAGTGATAGTTGACCGTTGAATTACCCGATCAAATAATTTTTTTTTCTAAAATTTTGGTAATAACATTAAATATGATGGATCTTGATTCCCGTATGGTTGGGTGGTCGAGAAATATTTTTTAAAAAATCGAATCCTTAAACCCTAACGAAATCCTGTTTAGGGGTTCCGGTCAAAGTGATAGTTGACCGTTGAATTACCCGATCAAATAATTTTTTTTTCTAAAATTTTGGGAATAACATTAAATATGATGGATCTTGATTCCCGTTTGGTTGGGTGGTCGAGAATTATTTTTTAAAAAATCGAATACTTAAATCCTGACGAAACCCTGTTTAGGGGTTCCGGTCGAAGTGATAGTTGACCGTTGAATTATCCGATCAAATAAAATTTTTTTTCTAAAATTTTGGGAATAACATTAAATATGATGGATCTTGATTCTTAATTCTTAATTACAATCTAAATTAACATAATTCTTAATTTGCCAAAAAAAATTACAATCTAAATTATCTAAACATGTGTTTTAATTGTAAGTAAAAATAAAAAGTGTAAAAAGTATTATTTATAATTATATATATACATAATAAACTATTACACTATATTTTCTTTCTCCCCCTATCTTCCCCAACCTACCTATTTCTATATCCCTCTCCATCTCTCTCATATTTGTATAAATATACAATGGTGCACATAAGATCACACCAAGAAAATCAACTCGTGGAATGGTGATTCCGATGGCAAAAACAACTCAGGTGACACAAATAAGTCCAACGAAGAAAATAAATTCGGCGATCGAAATAATTCTAGTGACCGAAATAACTCCGAAGAATGTTTCCGTCCAAGTAGATTAGAAGGAAAGTATTATTATGAAATCCGATTAAGGATTTTGAGTTGAAGTTTTACGACTATTTGTAATAAAAATCTTCTCAATATATATGAAACTATTTATATATGTTTTTTACTTAGTTATATAACATTAATCATGATACATTGGTATTGTTAATAAGTAACATAAAATTATGAAATATATTGTTGAAAGCATTAGTATGATTCATAATGTTGCTAGGTTTTAAAACACTACATTGACGATAATTGCAGACACTGCTGGGTTTTAAAATTTGTTACGAAATTTATAATTTCAATCGGATTCGGTTGAATTTATAATTTCATCCGAATTTGGTAGAATTTATAATTTCGACCATATTCAGTAGGAATAAAAACAACCGAATATAGTCAAAAATACTCAGTCGAATTTGGACGGTCGAAATTATCTTAATTCGACCATAATATTATTTTCAACCAAGCTAAAAATGATCGAAAAAAGAATGATCAAATTTATCTAAATTTAACCACATACGATCGAACACTACAAGAGATAGGAGCAGATGTGACGGAAAATTAGCAATAATCCATTGCAAAGTCAATTAACGACGGATAATAAGGCTTCCGTCACAATGTACTTCACGACACCAAGTTTCCGTCACCAAATTAATATTTTATTAATTTATCTCCCGCCTTGACATCAGTTTCGATATATATTTTCCCTCGCTTTTGACCTTGCGACGGAAACTGTAAAATTCATCGTATAGTACTTTGTGACGGAATAATCCGTCGTAAGATGGACACGTTGCGACAGAATTTTAATTCTTCCGTCGTAAAATGAATCTTGCGACGGATTTGTTAATTTCCGTTATAAGTTCCACCAGCACTAATATTAAATTCCTAATGCTCTAAATTATTGCAAGTAGAGGTGGCCAGCCGTGCGTGCCGTGTGGGGCTAGCCACGTGCCGGGCTGAATGAAACGGGGCACGGGCATGCACGCGCGGTTTGGACGTTCCGTGCCGTGCCGGCGACCTTACAGCCCGTGAACGGCACTCGAGCTAGCGGGCTTGGCGGGCTTTTTTTTTTTAAAGGAAAATTCGAAGGTCTACTGAAAAATTGTACATAAAATTTGAAAAGTTTTTTGTTAATTTAATATTTACTTTTAATATTCTCAAAATATGAAATGTTTCGAATTAAAATTTTTCGAATTTGTAACTTTTTTCATCTAATTTTATTTCATATTAAAATCTTTCGAATTTTTAAGAAAATACGAATCATACGATTATACTGAAATAAAAAAGGAGTGAAAGAGGACGGTACCTCTACTAAATTTTATTAATTAAAAAAATATTTTACAAATGGTGTGAGAGGACTCTTGTCTAAAAAAACGGAACAAACCGCATTAAACATGTTTACAAAATTACAAACAAATAAATTCTAAAATCTAAAATAAATCTAAAAATACAAGATAATACAAATTCTACACACTAGTCTAAAATTCTTGTTTTTATGTTAAAACCGGTGTGTGACTCGTCCATAATATTAAAAGCAATAATTTGTTTTTGTATTAAGTAATAAATATCTATCCAATGAACCGTAACACAAATAAAAGGCTCACCTCCACTCGAACTCCAACAATCGCTAGTTAAGGAAACCATACCATCAAATGTAGCAAAAATAATTAATTAAATCATTTCGTTGGCTAGCATATTGATTTTGTGTGTGACGTTTAAGTGTGTCCAATTCTTTTAAATGCCGGATTTACCGAAGTTTTCATCATATATTCTAAATTAGGACCCTCACCGTGGGAGAAAGGCAACTCGTCTAATATAGTTTATCTAGCAAATTCATTAACCATACATTCTCGATTATAGTGAAAAGGCATACCTCCACCGGGTGACGAAGTCATGAAACCACCGATTAATGTTTGTTGCTCCGTTGAAGTTCCGCGTGCCGTTCCACTTTCGTGACTTTCCTTCGTAATATTATTTTTAGAGTGCAAATGTCGATCAAGTGTACCCGTGCCGCTTTCCTTTCGATGTACAAACGGTTTTTGTTGTCGATTAGCTTGTATACATAATAAACAATAACATTTGGCTTCGGTGGGATCTTGTTCCGTCGGCGACGGTACTCTATTAAAATAATTCAAAAACATAAGAATTTCTGCTCGTGGAAGAAGAACCTACAAAGCAAAATAAAAAATGATTAATTTACACAAAATAAAAATATGAATATAAAAACAAAAAACAAAGTAAACCAAAAAAACAAAGTAAACAAAAAATACGAATCATAAATCTTTTAAAAAATTTCGAATTTTCAAATCAGAAAACAAAGTAAACAAGTTTTTAAAAAATACGAAGCATGAATATCCTACAAAGCAAAAATACGAATAAAAAACTAAGTTGTAAACCAAAAATACGAATCATAAATCTTTTAAAAAATTTTGAATTTTCAAATAAAAAAACAAAGTAAACAAGTTTTTAAAAAATACGAATCATGAATATTTTAAAACCAAAAATATGAACATAAAAACAAAAATGTAAACTAAAAATATGAATCAAAAATCAAAACCAAATTATAATAAATCAAAAAACCAAATTATAATCAAAAATAAAAAAAATTATAACAAAAAATAAACTTACCGGCTTCGATAGGTGCTGGTGGCGGCATGGAGGAAGATGCTTGTGCTTGGCTTGAACCTTGAGAAGATAATGTTCCCCTTCCTTCTTCCATTTTCAGCTTCGCCGGATTTTGTAAAGGTAGCCGGAAATTGAAAGTAACTAACTAAGCTTGCCAGAAATTGAAAGTAAGTAATTAAGCTTAGTCGAGAATTGAGATAGTAAGAAATTGAAAGTAACTAAGTAAGCTTGCCATTGCCGGAGATAGAGAGTCGAGAGATTAAGAACAGAGATAGAGACTGAGAAACAGAGAGACTGAGAGAGTGAGGTTTTGGTGGTGTGCATGAAACTAAATATACAAGTATTTATAGAGACTCTCATTGGACTGTTGGAGGCTGTGAACGTTGGAGTCTTGGAGATAGCCGTTAGCAGACATTGCAGTTGCAGATAGATAGCCGTTGCAGACTTGCAGGTGTAGGTTTCCGTTGGATAACATTTGGCGTGCTGGGCCGTGCCTACGTGTCGTGTCGTGCCGCTTTTTTTTCTGCTCACGAGCCGGACGTGCTGGACCAAACTGTAGAATATGCACGTGCGCACCCGGAGGATTTTCAGCTTGCACCTGAGCAGGTTCTTATGTTGGAGAAGTCAATGTCTATGGCAGAGGGAGATGGTGAGCTACCGTCAGACCATCCATTGAGCATGGGGACTATTGAAACTCATATGTTTTGATGATCACAAACAGTAATCCATTTTACTTATTAATAGATATAAAACAGCATTTTATCTGTATATGTACTGACTTGATTTTGTAGAGCACTTTAGCAACGGTGCACTACAGTGACAATGGTAAGCTAGGTGTAGGCTAAGTCAGCTTACCATATGTCTTTATCAGAATCAAACAGCAAGCCAAATGCATGGAGAATCAGCACGCCAGTTTCACAAACAGCAAGCTGATTGTGTCTGTCAGATTTAAAGAACCTTTCGGTTCTTCAAAGAGCATGAAGTGGAAATATTGTTAGAAATATGTAGGGGCCCTCTGAATCATATCTGAATATGCCCACACTCATATCACATAGATATTGGGAGACAAGATATTCCTTGACATAAAAAAAGAAAAGTAAAGATCTACTTTTCATTATTTTAATACACCACCATACCTCCACTCAAAGAAAAACACATGGGACTCATCATATCAAATATTCCTCACCATGTTATACACGCTCCACCTCTTCTTTGTCAGTAGAACATCAAGCTCCTCCGAATTCTTTAATCAAATTATCATCTCTAACGGTTTTATTCTATATTCATACCGTTGGAATATTTTCAATTGATTTAAAAGTTCTCTTGTTTATCTATTTAAGAGCTGTTCTTCTTTAGTTCTTAAAAATCGATACATAGTGCAGAAAACAAGAAGCCATACACAACCAAAAATCTTACATTGCAAAATTCTTCAAAACCTTTCAAACCCTATATACTCGCATATATATATTCAGAGGGTTCATAGGTTGAGTTGTATTTATTCAAATCTTTGTATTGTTCGAATTGTATTGAATTGTTGCTGTACAAGGTTGGCTTAAGGTTTTGGGTGGGTCGAACTAGGCTAGAGAAGGATACTTGGGAAGTATTGCTTAGAGAGTTAGTTCAGCACAGGAAACAACAAGCCATTTGTAAGCAGCAGGGTGTAAGGGAGATATATTGTTGGATCTTGTAATCGGTTTTATAGTTGATCAATAATATATTCTCTTACCAAATTTGGTAAGGGACCAGGACGTAGACCACAGGGGATTAGGGGTCGAACCTGGCTAAAAGATCTTGTGTCATATTTAATTTTCTGCATATTTCATACTGCAATGCATTTTAGTTACAATCAGCTTGCCATTTGTAAACTGTGTTATCACAAACAGCAAGCTGTTTATGGTAAAATTTCAAATAGGTCATAAATAACCATTGTTAGCCATAAACACCTATTCACCCCCCCTCTAGGTGTTGTTTTTCAATTGGTATCAGAGCTTTGGTATATTAACATTTCTGTAACAGAAAAGTATCGATCAAAATGGCTGAACATTATCTCGAAGCTAAATCTGATTATAGAGCTCCTCTCCTCACTGGCTTGAAAAATTACAACTGGTGGAAATGCAGAATGGAAACATTCTTGTCCAAAAGGCCACTAGTATTAAGAGTTATGCAGAAAGGAAACTTCAAATTTCTAGATGATAAAAACCAACCAAAAGATATTGATGATCTCACTTCCGATGAGATTATCAAATGTGGTTATAATGGAGAAGCTAGAAATTCTCTAATGAATGCATTAGATCAAGCTGAGTATGACAAAGTTTCCTCTCTAAAGACAGCAATGGAAATGTGGGATGCTTTGGAAACCTATCATGAAGGTTCGACAACTTTGAGAAAGGTGAAGCTTAGAAAATTAATGAATGATTTAAGAAATTTCAAGCTCAAAGATGATGAAACTATCAAAGAAGGTCAAGCAAGGTTCCAGGTCACTATAAACTCATTAAAGAGACTTGAAAAAAATATTCCACAAGATGAAATTAACATGAAAGTGTTAAGTGCTGTACCATTCACTTATGAAGCTAAGGTCACGGCTTTGGAATCATCCTCAACAATCGACACCATGGATCACCTAGCTGTATTTGCTGAGCTAGAACAGTTTGAAAGCAAGATAAATAAAAGTCAGGTTGAAGGTGGTCGGGCTCCTCTAGCAAAAATGAAGAATTTGGCTCTTCATTCTACAAACAGCAAGCCAGCCGAGTCAGCAAACAGCAAGCTGACAGAATCTGATGAAGAACTTGTACTCATTTCAAAGAAGATAAAGAGGCTGATTGAAAGGAAAAAAAGAATGAAAAGAGATAGAGGAGGTTTCTCCCACAACAAGAAATCCAAGGAGCAAACTTGTTTCGAATGTGGCAAGAAGGATTGCTACAAGCTAAAGTAAAAACAGCCTGCTATTTTTAAAGACAAGAGAAAATCGATGGCTTTACTGACTTGGAGTGATGATGATTCAGACTCCAGTGACGACTCAAGTGAAGACATGGTGAATTTAGCTCTTGTAGGTCTAAATGATGAAGAAAGCTCACAAGGATCCATAATAGAAGAATTTATGGATAGTGATTATTCGAATTCTGAAGATGATGCAAGTGAGGTAAACTCAATTAATTCTGAATTACCTTCTTCTCCTACTATGCTAGAAGAACTAACCATGCAGGTACCCAGTAATGTATCTATCATTGAGTTCATGGAGTTAAAAAATAAGAATAACGAGCTTGAAAAGAAGAATACTCATTTGAAGAAAATTATTTCTGATTTAATGGCTGAAAAAGCTCTTGAAATCCATCATGATGATCTTATTGCTGATTTGAAAGAAAAACTAGTCCAATTCGAAGGAGTCAACAAAGTAATTCTAAGGAGGTCACAAATTGAAGGAATTCAAGGAATTGAGGTCACAAATTGAAGCTAGAGATAAATGTATTAAATCATACAAGCTCAAAGAATCTAGTCAAGCTGAGTCTTCAAAATCTGTTGAGAAACACATTCAGCAAGCTGAACTCATCAAACAGCAAGCTGAACTGATCACTCTCCTAGAAAAAAAAGTCAAAGATCTAAAGCAAGGGATGGAAACCTTCATTCAAGGAGAAGACAGTTTAAAGATAATGATGAAGAAGACAAATGTACCTTTGGTGTAACACCCCCATATCCGGGGTTTGGGATCTGGTCGTTACCGACTCAATTCCCATCCACAATTCAACATAAATAATAAATTACAACCTTGTGACCCAAAACATTAACATAAACCACACCCGTTATAGTCCCAGAGATGAAATCAGAGTAACTACCAAATTTTATTAAGCACATTATGAGTTCTTACAATCCAAAAAGAATTACAATGTGAATACATACTCTTTGCCATCCATTAGCATAAGTCATACCAGCCCATATATTTGGTACTGAAAGAATGAATCTATTCTACCCATAGCTTTCTCTTCGGCTCTGGTAGTCTCATCGTCCCCGCCAGCGTCGAGTGCGCCTTGTGCGAGTCATCTGGTCTAGCTGTTGTTGTGATATAATAATAAAGCAAGGGTGAGCACTAGCCCACCAACAATAATGTTTTACTGAACGATAATATATAATAGTTCAAAAGTATCTTTCAAACCATATGCCATGCATTTATGGAAATGATGCCAGTATAATATGAACGATGAAGTTACAAGGTAACTTAAAGTATTTATTTTGTGCAAATATCTGCTAAGTCAAAATAAGCAAGATATTATCATTTATCATATAAAGAGGAACTTGCAAGGAAAATATTGCAATTCCAGTTATTAACATTTTTCGAGGTCCTACAACCTGAAAGAAGTCTCTTCGATACGTGTTGCGGAAGACACCATCAACCTGAAAGAAGTCTCTTCGATACGTGTTGCAAGGAATTCCCAATTTGGGAGATGAACCAATACTGGAGTCATCACGCGCCAGCTGTCCCACTCCCTGATGATCGGTCGGGGATGGTACAGCCCAATATAGTTTACTACCGGTATAAGGAAGAACTGACGGCTCCACTTGTCGATTGCCTTTAATAGTAACTCCCTGGCCAATAGTTAGGCCTTGTGATGGACCGCGCGACTCGGCCTCTTACACCCGACTCCTAGTTCGAATAAATCCACAGCATTGAAACGTAGAGTTTGTCCTCCCTTCCCCAAGTGAAATACTTGTTAATAAGACTGCACAAAGTAGTCGTATCTAGTTGGAAAGGAAAATTCGCCAACATTTCCCAAGCTTTTGCTTGTTAATGGATATCAACTTGTTCCGACAATCTTACCCCTCGAATGATGAGAAGGTACACACAGACTTAATGAGTCCATAGCAACCAAGTTGCGAGTGAAAAGGGATAAATTATGACCGGGAAGTCAACCAGATAAATAACTTGCTCAAGTAGGTTCCCCTATAATATGGAAGTTTGAGCGAGCATTTAAATCCTTTTTAGATAGATTTAAATGAAAAAAAAATAAAGAGTTGGGAACCTTTCCTTGATAAAATAGTTGTAAAAAGACTCCGAAATATTTTACATAATATCTTGAGGTGAAAGATAATCTCCAAATAATATAAATCATTTTACAAAGAATTTAAAAGAATTAAATAAATATCCCAAGAATATTTATTAACTCAATAATAATTACAGAATATTATTAAGTCATAATATTGCTCGTAAGTAATCCTCGAATGAATATATAGAATTATTTACTAAATAAATCACTCCTTAAATGAATATTCAAAATAGTATTCACTAATAATTTGATTCCAATAAGTATTTAAAATAATATTCAATAATGAGTCAAACTTTAAATGAATATTTCAAAATAATATTCATTTAATAAATAATCTTCTAAAAGAATATCCTAATAATATTCATTTAGTAATCAAAACTTTAAAGGAATAATCGAAATAATATTCCTTAAGTAAATAGAACTTTCAATGAATATTTAAATAATATTCATCAAGTATATAAAACCTTAAATGAATATTCGAAAGCAATATTCATTTAATAAATAACATTATAATGAATATAAAAGTACTATTTATTAAATAATCAACTCTAAATGAATATTCGAAACTAACATTCATTTAATATCTCTCGACTGAGATAGTACTCGAATAAAATTCCTCGAAATATTTCCAAGTAATTGATACTTTATGGGAATATAAATAACGTTTAATAATAACATTCCTCAGATAAATAATAATCTGTCGTTGGAATCCCTCCGGGTTTCCACGACTATTTATAACTCAAAATACCGACTCCCGGTCTATATTTAGAATAAATATCATATGCCCTTCGCTAAGGGTCTTATCAAAACAATCCGGCTTATAACTGATAATTCGTATCTAGTCTATAAGCCCATTATTAATTCAGGGAACAAGTATCACAAAACCAGAGTCACAATATAATTGGAAACAGGCATGCATGCGATGGCATATGTAAAACAGAAATCATATACATATATTATCACAACAACAGGTTCAAAGGTTTGAACACTTGCCTCGTAATCGGGTGTGGGTGGAGATAGCGTGTCCTGGGTCTGCTCGATGATCTATAAACAATTAGAACATTCGAGATTAACCACTTAACACGTTTTAAAAGTCTGAGTATAACTTCACTTAAATCGAAACACATTTTCGAATTATCTCGTTATACACCTTTTAGTGTAACTCTTTTTATTACTGATATGATCCGACATTTGTTCGTTATTACGACATGTCATCATACCCACACTTGGTATATACTCAAGTCGTATAAGTTCTAAAGTCGATCGATTACGAACCGAGATTATACCTCGAGTTTTATTGTTCGTTTTCTAAGTGTTTTACCAAAGTTATAATCAAGCGGGTTTTTAGGGGTTCGTTCGCGTTTAACTTCGATTCAAACATTTTTATAAAATCGAGAAAACGATCCGTTTCACATGAGGTTTTCTCTCACACCTTCCTTTTTACCTCTAGTATTTAATTACCAAGATTTGCCACTAACTTACGTATTTTACGAGGGTTCAATTTCCGTTACGAATTCTGGTTTACGGTTTCAAACTACTTTTCGTAATTTGACCATAACTCCTAAACCGTAAGTCGGAATGTTTCGATTCTCACGCCAAAACGATCTATGGCTCGAGATCTACATGGATCAGTCATAATATCACCAAGATCAGGAACTAATATCAACTGTTATGATCGAGTTTTTAAGGTCAAACGAAAATCGGGCATTACGACGGCTATAACTCGGATAATTCCAAAATCAAAACCCTCCAATTATTATACCATCCACTCCAAATCACACATACATGTTATTTATCCTTGAACTAAGACCAAGCAATGTCTTTCCATTCATATAAACTATATTATTATCTCATAAAACCCACATATAGATCTAGTACTCTAAATATGCATAACATCCCTAAAACTCATCCAAACTCCATGATTCATCAAAGGGGGTTCAAGGATTATACCTTTATTTGAAGCTTAAGAATGATATTAAGGCCTCACAAGTATTGAACCTTGCTTAGAACATCCTTTGGAAGCCATAAAATCAAGAAAACAAAACATGAAAAATCATGAGTTACTATTCATCATCAACTTCATGATTTTATAACTCTTGAATGGTATGGATTTTGAAGCTAAGATTCATAGGACTTCTTAGTTATGAATTATAGAACTCACCTATTTAATCTTGAGATTTTTGAAGGGGTGGAAGCTTGACTTTGTTTTTCAAAAAGAGCAAGAAGCCAAGAGCTCCATGGATGGGGTTTCTTGGTGGTTTTGCTCTTTTTTTCTTTGATTTGCTTTATGCTTAAATAATTGTAATACTTGGAATATATCTTGGATTCGTCCTTTACTTTGGTGTTGTTAGCTTGCTAGTGGTCCAAGTGTTGCCCTTCTATTGGTCCACTTGTTGGCACCACATTAAGCATACCCTTTTTGGCATAAATTCAACTTCATCACTACACTTGTAGTTGACTTACATGAAAGTCACTTTGCTTACCCTTACTCCATCCACTTGCACATGTTTGTCTCTTGGTTCTCTGCTTGCTTCTTTGTCCGGTTATTACTCAATTCATTGATCGTTCGAAGGAATATCTCGAAGATTTCTAATTAGGGTTTTACCGGAAACCATCTTACTATTTATACTATCATTCTCAATTCTCTTTAATAATTCTTGAATCCAAATTCCTTAAATCTCTTCAATAAACCCTTAAGTCTTTAAGTGTCCAGGAAATTCTCGGGGAAAATAAAAGTACTATTTTTCAGAATCCGACAGCTTTTACATACATTATTTTCCCCCTGGATCACTAATACGAACTCGGAAATCTGTTCCGAATACTTCTATATAGTGTTTTCTCATAATATTTCTAAATTGATCAAAATCACTATTCATCCATTTTTCTTTACTCATCCTCTTAGGGTTGTACAATTGTCCCTAATCTCTTTCAATCGTTCCTTAACCTTTTTACGGACCTACTGGACCAATAACGGATATCGATTTGGATGACATAAGAATAAACTTCTCCTTTAGAATTATCAAATCTCAACTCCCTAGGAGATAGATAATTCTTATCTAAAGTGTCAACCAATAGTATTCTTCATGGCATATAAACATTTGAATCCAAATCTATTCCTTTCATTCATTATCTCAATCGTTACATCGTAGTCATAATCACTATTCAGTATTACCTCAGTACATAATAAAAAGTTTTAATTATATCCAAAATTTGGGGGTTCTTACAGTCTCCCCTCCTTAAAAGGATTCCGTCCCGGAATCAAGTAGGAAGCAAAGAGTCGTTTGTCTGTCGTTTCACCTTTCAGCTTCTCGGTCAATTCTTAGTCGTTCTACCCTTTCTCAGCACATCTACTGGTGCTACCATACTTACTTTATCCTTTTCCATCTACTTGGCTACTTTTCGTACAACACACTATCCGGATTATGCTCTTACTCAGTATTATCCTTATTGATACCTGTAGTGGCTTTGGTATCATTATCGTGATGCGAATTCGGAGATAACCTCGCTCGCACTATGCATTTCCTGATCGCTTTAATCTTCGCAATCTCGATCAATATAGAGAAGTGGAAAGATTTATTGAGAGATCACTATGATCAATTGAACATTTGTTATATTACATCGTTAGTAGAGAAGGGGGCCAGCCTTTAGTACTTGACAAGCAATTAAACAAGTTATGGTATTCCACTTAGACTTCTATCACATAGACAGATAGTCACGTAGCAGTAACTCCCCTCCTTAAAGGGTTGTTCTTCTCAATTCATAAAGAAGATGAATAAGAGAGAAGAAAAGAAAAGAATTCTAAAGGATTATAGAAAGTTTTCATGATTGTAAAATATCATACTCAAAATTTACCTCTGAACTATAGAGGTTCATTAAGGAAGAAAATCATCATAATTATATCCAATACTATTTGATCGCAATCTCACATGTCAACATATCTTGCTACTTTGTCCACTATTCTATGGACCTATACTCTGGTTCAACCTTAGCAACGCTCACTCCAGAAAATTCTTTCAACCTTTTAGGTTAAATCTTAGGTTTTTCGCTTGACACCATTGTTACTGACATTCCATGTCACGCTACTAGTTTTTTCATAACTATAATATTAACAGTATCAGGTTGTCATCCCGAGAATTCATCAGAAAACCCATTTATTAATCCATTCATAACATTTCTTGCTTCACATTCCCTAGTTGCTTTCCCAGTCTTTTCTTTATCAATCACATCCTTTTTATTATCTGATTCTTATTTACTTCTGTTATTTACTTCCACCTTCATCTCTTTATTGAGACATCTTTTGCACTTGGTACCTCCTTATTGGTATCCTGTCACATTTCCTCTATAATCATCACATTATTCCAATTTAAACTCTCCGAAATGAATCTGGCCGATCCCTTAATCTTAGATCCGATATAATCTACTTCTACCAACCTTGTTTCTCATCACTTGTTCTTTTCTACCCGTAGTTTTCCACAGGTTGTCTTTCGTAAGTCAGACCAGGTCGTATATCTACCTGCTCGTGCTCTTATCATCTATCGAGCATCTGCATTTTACTGGCGTAGCCTTGCCACATGAAAACCCGTTATGACCATGCTATAAGTTTTGGGGGTAGAGCTGGCTCGAATGCCACCTTCCGAACACTTTTAAACTCTCAGATGGCCCAACAAATCTCGGGCTTAACTGCCCTTAATTCTTTTTACGGGAATACATTTAGCATCATGAATCATCAACCTCATATTCTCTATCTTGTTTGGGCAGAAGTACACTAACACAAACTTGCTTGTCATTCATCAACGTGCCATTTAGCTTATCAATAGCAGCACTTTATTTATCTTTACGTTGTCATCTACTTTCTTAGAAGAATCATCATCGCTTGTTGTTTACGTAATGCGTTAATAGCTAACCCTACGGGTTTCAAATCATTTAGGGAGACAAAGTAATCATTATTCCTTATCCATAAGGAACACTTACTGAACTTGATGTAGATATTCATGAAGTAGATAAAATTGCAGAAGAGTTTTAAGCATCGCAGCTATATCCGGTTGATAAAAGTATCACTCATACATCTTCCATAAAAGACTGGAAACTTTATGGTTTACTTCATCAATTTTGTATCATGGTCCTGGTTTGCCTCAAAACGAGACCTTCTACGGTGTGTAGTTTACCTAAGACAATATCGGGAATCAAATCTTTACTTAAAATATTGTTATTGTCGATTCTTGCACATTCATCAGAAGGAATGTAAATTCCTCCACTCCGATATGACCTTCAAGGTCCTTCCAAATCTCATTCTGTTTCTTCGGTATGAATTTTGTAATTATTCTTCTATACTTAGACTGTCGGCCACCTCATTGGCCTTTCCTGATACTAACAATTTCTTGTAATCCATGTTCTCTGGATACATTCCAACTCAAATTTTTCTACCTCATTCTCATCACTGTTGGGTGAAAGCATTCTCCCTTAAGCTCTGCTGAAGGAGAAAAATATATCTATCAGTCTTTTTCCATACGTCATTGCTTCCACCTACCCGTGGGAACTTTATCACGTTTATTCCCAATCCTACTTAGGATACTTCTTTTCTTAGTTCTTTCCTTATCTTAGGATAATCTCAAACTTTATAGGTTCAATCCATACTTCCTCAGGGTTTCATACGTGCCTCATCTGGCATTATTGTTACTATGTCATACGTTCCTTACCAAATTTCCATTTTGAAGTTCGGAATATTACCTTTTCCCTTGTAAGGTTTCTTAGGTCATCCTTATCATTCCTCCTGTATTTTCTGGGTACAGGGTATATCAAAACGTCATTGATCAATACTTTAAAAATTCTGCCTATGTTCTTTCCAGAACTCTTTTTAATAATCCTTACCGGTCATTGTTGCCTTAGCAAGTCCAACTCATATCATCTGAATTCACAATGTCTTTATTAGGGTTAGTGCCATCCCTTGTGCATTCCCCAGGGTTTGCCTTACTTTATGGATATCCTATCCTTAATTCAACTGCCAAGGAATTCTTGCATCCTATACTTGGCAATCAAATCATGTATCCTTAATAAGGGTCTCTTTTCAATCATTCTCATTTGATAATCGATCTGTGGCTTAATGCTAACCTCTTCTTTCAGATAGTTGTCAGCCTATTTGACCTTCCAAAAGACAACATATGTCTATCTGCTCTCTTACAGAACTTGGTACTGGTAGCAATGATGTTTTGGAAGATATTGGTCGAGTTCAACGTTAATCTCTTAGTACTTATCGTTCTTCTCAAAGGTAATTACCTTAGACGAAATTTCTACAGCATACTGATCCATCTCTGACCATTTCTATACTCTCTTCATAAACCTTCGTTGTTTACTTTCCTTAGTCATAATATATTCATGGTATTCATGATACCCTAACATCATACATCTCAAGTCATTATACTTCCATTTTTTACTCATAATCTTGGACAATCATATACACATGAATCACTTTAATACGGGTGACCCCATTTCAAAAGTCTAGTAAATTCCCAATCCAAACATGGGTTGCAAATGGTTCAGTAGAAGATTCCTACAATCTCATTAATATTTCCTTTATATCAGAAGCCCTGGAAGTCGGTGCTTACTTAGAAGCAACCCTGCTTTGTCCTTTCATTGCTGGTCTAGTCACTTGATAATCCTTTGTGACTTGGCCTCAACTGGCCTCACTAAAATAAAAATATATGATTTTTGGGGTTGGCTAATTAGCATTACTTTTCTAGCAATTGTCGGCATAGTGTCTTCTTCTTTGATACCTTTCTACCTTTCCAAAACTTTACTTCATATAAGTCTTAGTCGGCTACTCAGCGCCATCCCCGGTCACCTTTCCTCTACTTTTATCTTTTCAACTATTCTTATCAATCCTACGTGCCACGCAAGCTTACAATTCCTAGGATAATAGCCTTTTCACTTAAGTCAATCCCGGAGTTTCTCAGTCCGGCTGGTTTCTTACTTACATTTCCTGTTTCCGTCCAATCTTACTTCATCATTTTATCTCTACCATCTATTGTAATACTCAGGGTCCATTTACTAACCCATATGATGGCAACCTTACCCAATCCACAGGGTTCGTTCCAGTCCCCATTCTCTTTAATGATGCTCTTTGATAATCAGAAAGACAAGGTTTACCAAAATTCGCCGAATTCCTTTCCAGAATCAGGGAAATTTTGGTCAATCTATCCACCTACTGGTAACATTAAGGACACTAGTTTCAAAACCTGAAGAATAGTTCTATGAACCTCCAAGCAGGTAGAACCATAAGCAGTCATAATTTACGAAATAATCGTCATTAGATTGGAAGTTTAACCACTGGAGAGGAACCAATTATAAACATCCCTTAGAAGGGAATAAACAGTTTCAAACTGAAACCTGTCACAACATCTTGATACCTATACGTCCTGATATTCAATATTTCCCAATGTCAGTCTACCTAACCACTAGTCTCAGAAGGAACATTACCGTCGGAGTTGGTTGTTCCACAAAAATTGGCACTACTAAGGCCATCCGAACCTGGTGAACCATGTTGTCCGAATGCATCCGCACGTACTTTGTCGTGCTGCGCAAGCACACATCCTAATCTTTTATGCGAAGCGTCGTTGGAAGCACAAAGTCTCCTTTTTCCATTAAACAATGCCAACTCTTGGTCATTACCAATTTCATCTTTTAGCTCCAGGAAGATTTTCTCACATTTTTCTCTTTAACTGCTGATCGTATTACTTGATCCGTTATAATTTCGCGTCGGAGTAAACTTAAGGTAGCTACTATAATCCATTCAAAGAAAAGAAAGAATTTAATAATCCTCTGAATCACATGCATCTAACGTTTCTGGTTCATCATTTCACTGAGTTAAATTAACCCTATACTTAGTCTCTGACAATAGTCTCATTACGAGTTCATCTTGACTCACTGGTCTTATCTTCCGGTAGGTTCTGAGATCATTGTCTTGCTTACTACTTCCTTGTATAACTTTATCCAATCATGCTGTCACTTCCCAATGTTTTCACTTTCTAACCGATTCATTCATAAAATGGACATTTTCCTGAATAAAACAACTTCATCAACCTCAATTTGGTTCCATAAATTACAGTCTATGACATCTGCCTTCTCATGGCGAATTATTACTGACAATATTCATACTTATTCATTTATCAAATGATATGGCACTTACTGCCTCTTCTCAACTATTCCTAGGGACTCTGCTCCTCGTCTTATATCGATGCCTTTGATAATCATACATCCTTCTAGCATTCTTTTCGTTAATATGAAAGTCTCTAATGATTCTCATCTATTCCCGTATAAGATCTCAAGTAATTCTTCCAATCCGTCTTACTTGCTGGTACTACCTCCAGTAGTACGGCCACGAATCCAACATGAATCTTCAGTTCTCTTGCTAATAGCTTAGTTCTTTATGCCCACTTTTCTGAGCACTATACCTTAATCATCTCAATCTTTCTGGCTACAGCCCTCATTCCTCGAGGGTAAGCTCCTTATCCTAACAGGATTTTTCTTATCTGCTGGAACCTCTTCCGGGTCTCCAGTAGGGTACTCTATTGAATTTACCCGCTGATTTTCAGCATATAATAAAGCATCATCGTGCTGCTCCTCGTATGCCTCAAGGTTTGTCGCCTTACTCGTCGATACGATATGGAGCTAAGTTACTATCATGATACTTAATAGTTCCCATAAGGGTTTTATAGGTCATCACTACATTAAGTAGTCCGACTATGAACTTGGCAAGAGTTCTTATTATCTTAGTGAATTTATTGTTTTAACGTCGCCTCATCTCTGGGGTTTATAACGTACGCTCTGATACCACTTCTGTAACACCCCCAGATCCGGGGTAAGGGATCTGGTCGTTACCGACTCAATTCCCATCCACAATTCAACATAAACAATAAATTACAACCTTATGACCCAAAACAATTACATAAACCGCACCCGTTATAGTCCCAGCGATGAAATCAGAGTAACAACCAAATTTTATTAGGCACATTATGAGTTCTTACAATCCAAAAAGAATTACAATGTGAATACATACTCTTTGCCATCCATTATCATAAGTCATACCAACCCATATATTTGGTACTGAAAGAATGAATCTATTCTACCCATAGCTTTCTCTTCGGCTCTGGTAGTCTCATCGTCCCCGCCAGCATCGAGTGCGCCTTGTGCGAGTCATCTGGTCTAGATGTTGTTGTGATATAATAATAAAGCAAGGGTGAGCACTAGCCCACCAACAATAATGTTTAACTGAACTATAATATATAACAGTTCAAAAGTATCTTTCAAACCATATGCCATGCATTTACGGAAATGATGCCAGTATAATATGAACGATGAAGTTACAAGGTAACTTAAAGTATTTATTTTGTGGAAGTATCTGCTAAGTCAAAATAAGCAAGATATTATCATTTATCATATAAAGAGGAACTTGCAAGGAAAATATTGCAATTCCAGTTATTAACATTTTTCGAGGTCCTACAACCTGAAAGAAGTTTCCTCGATACGTGTTGCGAAAGACACCGTCAACCTGAAAGATGTCTCTTCGGTACGTGTTGCAGGGAATTCCCAATTTGGGAGATGAACCAATACTGGAGTCATCACGTGCCAGCTGTCCCACTCCCTGATGATCAGTCGGGGATGGTACAACCCAATATAGTTTACTATCGGTAGAAGGAAGAACTGACGGCTCCACTTGTCGATTGCCTTTAATAGTAACTCCCTGTCCAATAGTTAGGCCTTGTGATGGACCGCGCGACTCGGCCTCTTACACACGACTCCTAGTTCGAATAAATCCACAGCATTGAAACGTAGAGTTTGTCCTCCCTTCCCCAAGTGAAATACTTGTTGATAAGACTCCACAAAGTAGTCGTATCTAGTTGGAAAGGAAAATTCACCAACTTTTCCCAAGCTTTTGCTTGTTAATGGATATCAACTTGTTCCGACAATCTTACCCCTCGAATGATGAGAAGGTACACACAGCAACCAAGTTACGAGTGAAAAGGGATAAATTATGACCGGGAAGTCAACCTGATAAATAACCTTGCTCAAGTAGGTTCCCCTATAATATGGAAGTTTGAGCGAGCATTTAAATCCTTTTTAGATAGATTTAAATGAAAAAAAAATAAAGAGTTGGGAACCTTTCCTTGATAAAATAGTCGTAAAAAGACTCCGAAATATTTTACATAATATCTGTAGGTGAAAGATAATCTCCAAATAATATATATCATTTTACAAAGAATTTAAAAGAATTAAATAAATATCCCAAGAATATTTATTAACTCAATAATAATTACGGAATATTATTAAGTCATAATATTGCTCATAAGTAATCCTCGAATGAATATATAGAATTATTTACTAAATAAATCACTCCTTAAATGAATATTGAAAATAATATTTATTAATAATTAGATTCCAATAAGTATTTAAAATAATATTCAATAATGAGTCAAACTTTAAATGAATATTTGAAAATAATATTCATTTAATAAATAATCTTCTAAAAGAATATCCAAATAATATTCATTTAGTAATCAAAACTTTAAAGGAATAATCGAAATAATAATCCTTAAGTAAATAGAACTTTCAATGAATATTTAAATAATATTCTTCAAGTATATAAAACCTTAAATGAATATTCGAAATTAATATTCATTTAATAAATAACATTCTAATGAATATAAAAAGTAGTATTTATTAAATAATCAACTCTAAATGAATATTCGAAACTAACATTCATTTAATATCTCTCGACTGAGATAGTACTCGAATAACATTCCTCGAAATATTTCCAAGTAATTGACACTTTATGGGAATATAAATAACGTTTAATAATAACATTCCTCAGATAAATAATAATCTGTCGTTGGAATCCCTCTGGGTTTCCACGACTATTTATAACTCAAAATACAGACTCCCGGTCTATATTTTGAATAAATATCATATGCCCTTCGCTAAGGGTCTTATCATAACAATTCGGCTTATAACTGATAATTCGTATCTAGTCTATAAGCCCATTATTAATTCAGGGAACAAGTATCACAAAACCAGAGTCACAATATAATTGGAAACAGGCATGCATGCGATGGCATATGTAAAAAGAAATCATATACATATATTATCACAACAACAGGTTCAATGGTTTGAACACTTGCGTGGTAATCGGGTGTGGGTGGAGATAGTGTGTCCCGGGTCTGCTTGATGATCTATAAACAATTAGAACATTCGAGATTAACCACTTAACACGTTTTAAAAGTCTAAGTATAACTTCACTTAAATCGAAACACGTTTTCGAATTATCTCATTATACACCTTTTAGTGTAACTCTTTTTATTACTGATACGATCCGACATTTGTTCGTTATTACGACATGTCATCATACCCACACTCAGTATATACTCATGTCGTATAAGTTCTAAAGTCGATCGATTACGAACCGAGATTATACCTCGAGTTTTATCGTTCGTTTTCTAAGTGTTTTACCAAAGTTATAATCAAGCGGGTTTTTAGGGGTTCGTTCGCGTTTAACTTCGATTCAAACATTTTTATAAAATCGGGAAAATGATCCGTTTCACATGAGGTTTTCTCTCACACCTTTTTACCTCTAGTATTTAATTACCAAGATTCGCCACTGACTTATGTATTTTACGAGGGTTCAATTTCCGTTACAAATTCTCGTTTACGATTTCGAACTACTTTTCGTAATTTGACCATAACTCCTAAATCGTAAGTCGGAATGTTTCAATTCTCACGCCAAAACGATCTATGGCTCGAGATCTACAAGGGTCAGTCATAATATCACCAAGTATAGGAAATTATATCAACTGTTATGATTAAGTTTTTAAGGTCTAACAAAAATCGGGCATTACGACGGCTATAACTCGGATAATTCCAAAATCAAAACCCTCCAATTATTATACCATCCACTCCAAATCACACATATATGTTATTTATCCTTGAACTAAGACCAAGCAATGTCTTTCCGTTCATAAACTATATTATTATCTCATTAATCCCACACATAGATCTAGTACTCTAAATATGCATAACATCACTAAAACTCATCCAAACTCCATGATTCATCAAAGGGGGTTCAAGGATTATACCTTTATTTGAATCTTAAGAATGATATTAAGGCCTCACAAGTATTGAACCTTGCTTAGAACAGCCTTTGGAAGCCATAAAATCAAGAAAACAAAACATGAAAAATCATGAGTTACTATTCATCGTCAACTTCATGATTTTATAACTCTTGAATGGAATGGATTTTGAAGCTAAGATTCATAGGACTTCTTAGTTATGAATTATAGAACTCACCTATTTAATCTTGAGATTTTTGAAGGGGTGGAAGCTTGACTTTGTTTTTCAAAAAGAGCAAGAAGCCGAGAGCTCCATGGATGGGGTTTCTTGGTGGTTTTGCTCTTTTTTTCTTTGATTTGATTTATGCCTAAATAATTGTAATACTTGGCATATATCTTGGATGCATCCTTTGCTTTTGTGTTGTTGGTTGCTAGTGGTCCAAGTGTTGCCCTTCTATTGGTCCACTTGTTGGCACCACATTAAGCATACCCTTTTTGGCACAAATGCAACTTCATCACTACACTTGTAGTTGACTTACATGAAAGTCACTTTGCTTACCCTTACTCCATCCACTTGCACATGTTTGTCTCTTGGTTCTCTGCTTGCTTCTTTGTCCGGTTATTACTCAATTCATTGATCGTTCGAAGGAATATCTCGAAGATTTCTAATTAGGGTTTTACCGGAAACCATCTTACTATTTATACTATCATTCTCAATTCTCTTTAATAATTCTTGAATCCAAATTCCTCAAACCTCTTCAATAAACCCTTAAGTCTTTAAGTGTCCAGGAAATTCTCGGGGAAAATAAAAGTACTATTTTTCAGAATCCGACAGCTTTTACATACACTTATTTTTCCCCTGGATCACTAATACGAACTCGGAAATCCGTTCGGAATACTTCTATATAGTGTCATCTCATAATATTCCTAAATCCATCAAAATCACTATTCATCCATTTTTCTTTACTCATCCTCTTAGGGTTGTACAATTGTCCCTAATCTCTTTCAATCGTTCCTTAACCTTTTTACGGACCTACTAGACCAATAACGGATATCGATTTGGATTACAAAAGAATAATCTTCTCCTTTAGAATTATCAAATCTCAACTCCCTAGGAGATAGATAATTCTTATCTAAAGTGTCAACCAATAGTATTCTTCATGGCATATAAACATTTGAGTCCAAATCTATTCCTTTCATTCATTATCTCAATCGTTACATCGTAGTCGTAATCACTATTCACTATTACCTCAGTACATAATAAAAAGTTTTAATTATATCCAAAATTTGGGGGTTCTTACATTTGGTCAGAGAAGGTGTTGGATTAAACTTCAACAAGAAGCATGATGCACTCAAATATAAAGGAAGAAATGGCATACCTTATAACTATGCTATGCCTTGGAAGACATGCAACAAATGTGGTGGAAAAGGCCATCTGGAAAGAAATTGTGTGTTTCAAGTAAATCCTAAAGAGAAAATAGCTTACCAGAATGGACCAGTTTGGCGACAAACAGCATACCAGAATGCTTCTGACAGAAGACAAATAGCTTACCAAAAGAGTGGCAGAATGCAAAATCAGTCACCAAAAGTGGCAAAAATGGATCATAAAAACTAATTTAAATGTTTTATATACTATTGCTACTAACCAATCTGGACCCAAACCTATCTGGGTGCCAAAACATTGAGTTGGTGTTTGTTTGTTTTGTAGATATGTCTTGCCGCCAAAGTAAAGTCAAATAGATGGATTTTGGATAGCGGTTGCACTAGACATATGTGTGGAGACAAGTCTTAGTTCATAAGTCTCCAAATGAAGAATGGTGGAAGAGTTACAATTGGTAATAGCAAGACTCTTCAAATCCTTGGTATCGGTTCTATTGGTAATAGTAATATTTCGATTGATAAAGTTCAATATGTCAAAGGTCTTTCTTACAATTTGTTTAGTGTCACTCAACTATTTGATGATGGTCATATTGTTCAGTTTGGCATTGATAAAACTATTATTACTATTGGTACTAACAAAGTCTCCCTAGTTGCTAGATGGGAAGGAAATATATATGTATTAGACTTTGAAATGTAGGAAGCAGCGTGTTGTTTGGCTGCAATGGACAATGATCCTTATATTTGGCATAGAAGGTTGGGTCATGCACACATGGACTTGCTTAGCAAATTATCAAGAAAGAAACTGGTCAGAGGGATACCCAAACTGAAGTATGCTAAAATTGAGGTCTGTTCAGCGTGCCAATTGGGCAAGCAAATTAGAAGTACACACAAAGGAAAGAAAATGGTATCTACTTCTAAGCTTTTAGAGATTCTGCACTTGGATCTCTTTGGTCCAGAATCTTATAAGAGTATTGGAGGTAAACAATATGGTTTTGTAATCGTAGATGATTATTCTAGATTTATTTGGGTATCGTTTCTTCGTACTAAAGATTGTGCTTTTAATGAGTTTGAGAAGCTAATCAAATTACTTGAGAACAAGTTGAAAACAAGACTTGTAGGTATAAGAAGTGATAGAGGAGGTGAATTTATCAATAAGGACATTATTGCATATTGTGAAAGAGGAATCTCCCACGAATTTTCTGCTCCAAGGGTACACCACAACAAGATGGAGTGGTAGAAAGGAAGAACAGGTCCCTTCAAGAAACATCAAGGACTCTATTGCAAGAAAGCAAGTTGCCTAGAAGTTTTTGGGCCGAAGCTGTTAATACAGCATGCTATGTGCTAAATCGAATTATACTCAGGCCTATTTTAAACAAAACTCCATATCAATTGTTAAGGAACAAGAAGCCAAATATCAGTTACTTCAAGTTTTTTGGCTCTAAGTGTTTTGTGCTCAAGACAATTGGTAATGACAATAAATTCGATGCTAAATCCTATGAAGTTATATTTCTTGGTTATTCTTTAACAAGTAAGGCTTACAGAGTTTATAATGTTAATAAACATATTGTTGAAGAATCTAATGATGTTACTTTTCAAGAACCTAACAATGATCTACCAAGAGATGAGGAAGAATTTGCAGGTGAAAGTGAAACCATGCAACCTCAAGATACTGGCGATCAGCAAGTTGGATGTTTAAATCAGCAAGCTGAAGTTGAAGCTGAAACAGAAAGTCAGCAAGCTAAGAAGGATGCAGATTCTGACAATCACCAAGCTGGAAGTTCAAGTCAGCAAGCTGAAGTGGAAGATGCAATTTCTAAAATAGTAAGAATGACCTTGGAAGGTCCAAGAGGTTTAAGGGTTTCTGAGAAATTACCTCTCTATGATGGAGAAGATCAGTTACCACCAGCAAAAATAAGAAAGACAACTCATGAAGAAATAGCTCAACATTCTTTACCGAGGTCAACAAGAACGGTCAAGAATCATCCACCAGAGTTAGTCATTGGTGATATTACTGATGGAATTACTACAAGGAGAGAAAAAGAAAATTATTGTGCTCATGCTGCCTTCCTAGCTCAAGAAGAACCCAAAAATATCATTGAAGCATTAGAAGATGAGAATTGGATCATGGCTATGCAATAAGAATTAAATCAATTTGAAAGATGTGATGTTTGGGAACTTGTCAAGCCACCAGAGGATGCTTCAATTATAGGAACAAAATGGGTGTTCAAAAACAAGATTGAGGAATTTGGAACAATTACTCGAAATAAAGCAAGGCTTGTAGCTCAAGGCTATAACCAACAAGAAGGCATTGACTTTGATCAAACTTATGCTCCTGTTGCTCGTTTGGAATCAATAAGAATGCTTCTAGCCTATGCATGTTTCAAGAAAATCAAGCTATATCAAATGGATGTGAAGAGTGTGTTCCTAAATGGCGTGCTGAAAGAGGAAGTTTATGTCAAACAGCCTCCTGGATTCGAACATGATCAATATCCAAACTATGCATTCAAGCTAAAAAAGGCTCTTTATGGTTTAAAACAGGCTCCTAGAGCTTGGTACAAAAGGCTTAGTAAGTATCTAATCCAAAATGGATTCATTCGAGGTAAAATCAATGCCACATTATTTATTAAGCAAAATGGTAAAGATATTCTCATTGTGCAAATATATGTGGATGATATTATTTTTGGAGCTACTAATGAATCTGTGTGTAAGTGGTTTTCTAAGTGTATGCATATTGAGTTCGAAATGAGCATGATGGGTGAGCTCAATTATTTCTTGGGTCTTCAAATCAAGCAATCTAAAGATGGACTTTTTGTGCACCAATCCAAGTATACAAAAAGTCTGCTCAAAAGATTCGGTTATGAAGATGTTAATCCAAAAGCAACTCCTATGATCCAAAACAGCAAGCTGATTGTAGACGAAAATGGTAAAGCTGTTGATATCAAAAGGTATCGAGGTATGATTGGAAGCTTACTATATTTAACTGCTTCTAGACCTGACATCATGTATAGTGTGTGTGTTTGTGCAAGGTTTCAATCCAATCCTAAAGAGTCTCACTTAAATGCTATTAAAAGAATTTTTCGATATTTAAGTGGTACCATTACCCTTGGTTTGTTTTACCCTATCACAAATACTTTTGATCTTGTTGGGTATAGTAATGCAGACTATGCAGGTTGTCAAGCTGATAGAAAAAGTACTAGTGGTGTTTGTACATTTCTTGGACAAAGCTTGGTTTCATGGCAATGCAAGAAACAAACTTCTGTTGCTTTACCCACTATCGAAGGAGAGTATCTAGCAGCTGGAGCTGTTGTTCTCAACTTCTATGGATGATTCAAACACTAAGGGACTTTGATATAAAGTGTGGAAGGGTTCCAATAAACTATGACAACACTAGCACCATTAATATTTCTAAAAACCCGGTGAATCATTCAAGAACGAAGCATATTGATGTTCGACACCATTTCTTGAGAGATAATGTTGATAAAGGCAAAATAGAGTTGGTCTTTGTTCCAATTGAATTTCAATTAGCTGATATTTCACCAAGCCCCTTGCCGAGGAAAGATTTTCAATCATTCGAATGCAACTTGGTATGTGCTCTATATAAATCAGCGTCCTGAATGGTAGTTGCTGGACAGGTTAGCTTACTATTTGTTCTATTTGAATAGTACAATTGGTATACTGTTTGTTATTACATCTGGCTTACCATTTATCTGAATCTAAATATTTTATGCCTATATGTGATTTAAATTGATTTATTTAGATTTATAAGTCTATAATTATTTATGTTAACAATAATGTGCTAAATGATTATCTAGATATTTTAAATAATGTGTTAAATGATTTATAAGTCTATACGTGATTTAAATGATTATTTGATGATCTGTTTACATATTATGATATTTTCTATATTCATTCTAGATAAGTATTTAATTGAATTTTTAGTTTATTATTTCTAAACATTCTCCCCTAAAACAATTAAACCTATTCAAAAGAGATGCTTTCCTCTCTAGATCTCAACCGGAAACACCACAGAAACCATCGTTGACCTTCATTTCCACCATCTTATTTCAGCTAATGCCTCTCACGTTCTTCTTTTTCCTTCTCCCCTCACTCTCCTCTTTGAATCTATTCTATTTGCAAACCGGATCTGTTCTCTTAGATGGGTTCGAGGAACTCGGAAAACTCAGGCTCAATGAACTCGGAGGAGTTTGTTGCCTTAGTTGGTCGTAACTATCTCGCCCCACAGATCAATTATCAACCGCTTAACTTCGAAGCTGATGTTGAATCGTTTCACACTGACGAAGTCTTAGGTGAACCTCTTTCCCCGGTAGCCCAAGCTCGTATGCGAGAGCAAATCAACTTGATCTTAAATGATGGCTCTTTTCAGCTTGCAACTGGACCTTCTGTTGCAGTATCGTCGAAAATTTCCCATGGTGTCACAGCTGCCAAAGCCAATTCGCCTCCTGAGGTAAACTCGGCTACGAATGGAGTTATTGTGGCAACCTTGGAGGAAGGGGAAATAGACACTCATAAGGACAAGGGACAGACAAGTCAGCCAAGGCAAAAGGGGGTGACTTGGAGCAACATTGTTTCTCAAAATGTACCTAGTGACGAACCCAATGTTGGCAATACGGATATTAGCTATAATGAAGATGGGACAGCCACAGTGAAATTCTCTGATGAATTTTTTGCGAAAGCGCAAAAACAATGGGAGACAAGCATTATTGGATATTTCATTGGTGGGTCTTTTTCCTTCAAATACACCCGGGAACAAGCTCACAGATTCTGGAAGAATCGTGGATTAACGGGGGTTTATTACAACACAAAGGGCTACTATACTTTTAGGTTTGCCAATCTAGAAGATAAAAATAGAGCTTTGAGTCTGAACACAATTCAAATGGGTGGAAAAACCTTATTCCTGTTGCCTTGGACAGATGGAACTGACTTCAAACGCAATGTTTTTGAGAAAGTCCCGTGCTGGATTCGTTTGGTTGATGTTCCGGACATTTTTTGGTGTAAGGAGGGTCTAAGTGCTATTGCTAGCACGGTGGGCAAACCATTGAAATTCGATGCGGTCACGGCACGCTTTGAACCCCTCAAATTTGCTGGTATACAAGTCGAACTCGCATACTCTGCCTTGAGACCTGATTTTGTTAGAGTTCCCTTGCCAAACAAAACTGGAGAAGCAAAAATTGAGATTCAATATGGTGAGCTACCATACTCTTGCAGTCTGTGTAACGTTTTTGGCCACTCTTTGGCCAGGTGCAACAACAACCCTGAGAGAGTTAGCAAAAAACCCAAGAAGACACACAATAGCAACCATAGGGAAGGCCCTTCTGGTTCGAATACGGCACCTATTTCACCTACTAAAAGTGACTATTTGAGTAACATGGAGATGGTTCCCTATACCATTGGTAAGTTTTGTGGGTGTGACGTAGTAATGAATGCAGATGCCGTTTTTAACGAGCTTGATAAAGAGGATGCTAAGGTGGAGGATGGGTTTACAAATAAGGAACTAGATAAGGGAGAGGATAATCTGTATGAATTTGATAGATTACCAGGTGGCTCATTCAACGAAGAACATGGGATGGAAGTTGCAGATGCTATGCCACTTGCTATTGAAAATGGGTTCGCGGCTCTCTCGGAACTACTTGTAGACTTCACTACACCATGCTCACCGGGCAGGGAAGGAATACAGAGGAAATCGCCAGTCCAACCTCTTACGAAACCAGTGAGAGGAAATAATAGGAGAAAAATCATTGATAACGATGGGTTCACTCAAGTTCCAATCAAGAGAAGCAACAGGTTGGCTTGTACGCCAACACTACCCAAGCGTTTATAATGGAGTTTGCTATTTGGAATGTTCGCGGTCTAAAAAAGAACAGTCACCAGGACGAGGTCATTAACTTTATTTGTAAAAATAATATCTCTTTCATGAGTTTTGTTGAAACTAAAGTTCGCATTCACAATTCTGTTGTTATCTCTAATCGTATTAACAAGAAATGGAGTTGGATTTTTAATTATGATGAGCATGCTTATGGTCGTATTTGGGTCGGATGGGATCCTTCTGTGTGGTCTGTTCATGCTTTGTCGAAATCATCTCAACAAGTTACATGTTCTTTGAAATTTCTGGAAAATCAAATCTCTTTTTGTGTCACGTTTGTGTATGCTCTTAATAAACCTCATCAAAGAGAATTTCTTTGGAGAGACACTGAGAGTCTTCGCCAGCTAGTTGTTGGGCCTTGGTCTATCAGTGGTGATTTTAATTGCATTTTGTCTCTGAATGAAGTGCACGGGGGTCGTGAACATTGGACGCCCGACATGCAATCTTTCCTTGATTGTGTTTCCAATTCAGCATTGGGTCACATTAAAACTGTTGGCCCTCTGTACACTTGGACTAATAAAAGAGTAGCTCTTATTCAAAAAAGGCTGGATCGTATGCTTGGTAACATGGATTGGTTTAATGTTTTTATCGAATCTTTGGTGACGGTTAAAAATAGGGGATTAATGGATCATTGCCCGCTTATCTTTAATAAAACAAAGGCTAATTGGAATGTCAATAAACTTCTCGCTATTGAAAATGAGGATGAGATTTTGGTTTCAGGGCATAACAATGTTTCTCAAGTCGCAGTGGATTTCTTTACTAGTACCTTGGGCACCTCGACAGCTTTGGAACCTTGTGATTTTGCTAATCTTGACTGTGCATCCTTATCACATGCACAAGCTACGTCTATTGAGGCGCCTGTCACTGACGATCTCATTCTTGCAACCTTGAAAGCTATGAAAAAGAATAAGGCACCCGGTCCGGATGGCTTCACTGTAGAATTTTTCTTAGCGACATGGGGAATTGTTGGTGACACTTTTTGTGATGCGATTAAAAGCTTCTTCATTGCGAACTCTTTTTTTAAGCCGCTCAATGCAACTACTATTGCTTTGATCCCTAAGGTTCCCACCCCATCTACTTTGCTAGATTTCCGTCCTATTTCGCTGTGCTCAATTCCTTATAAATGCATTGCCAAAATCCTCGCTTCTCGGCTTAAAAAGGTTATGCCTAGCATTATTAACATCTCGCAGTCCGCTTTCATTCCGGGACGGAATATTTCAGATAACATTCTCATGGCACAAGAGTTATTTCGAGGTTACCACAGAGATGCAGGAGTGTCTAAGTGTGCCTTGAAACTTGACCTTCATAAGGCGTTCGACTCTTTAAATTGGAACTTCATTCTAGGGGCTATGCAGAAATTAAATTTCCCTGAAAAATTCATTAAATGGATTCACCTGTGTATCTCTACAACTACCTTCTCTGTTAAGGTGAATGGCTCTTTATGTGGGTATTTCGAAGGAAGAAAGGGAATAAGGCAGGGAGATCCCATCTCACCCTATTTATTCTCAATTGCTATGACCGTCCTATCAGCAATGCTTGCAAATCACCTCCTAACTTTAATTACCATTGGAAGTGCAAAGATTTAAAGCTTACACACCTACTTTACGTAGATGATGTAATGCTATTCTCCAAGGGAGACATGGAATCGGTTAACCATCTTATGAATTGTGTGTCCAGATTCTCCGTTGCTAGTGGGCTGACACCGAGTATTGCTAAAAGCACGGTGTTTTTTGGAAACTGTAATGAGGATTTTGTTAACTGGTTCGACTCTACGGTTGGTATTACACATGGAACTCTACCTGTTCGTTTCCTAGGTGTACCTTTAATCTCATCTCGGTTGAGTCACAATGACTGCATTCCACTGATAGATAGGATCGTAAACAGAATTTCCTGTTGGACTTCGTTGCTCCTTTCACTGGTTGGTCGAGTGCAACTGCTAAGGTCTGTCCTTTTCGCTGTTCAATCCTTCTGGACTAACCATTTTGTTCTTCCTAGTTCTGTTCATAGCAGCCTCCAAACTATATTCACGCGTTTCCTATGGAAGGGCGATGCAACCTCTAAAGGCGAAGCAAAAATCAGCTGGGAAACCATTTGCTTGCCAATCGACGAGGGGGGCCTGGGTCTTAAGAACTCAAAGGCTTGGAACCAAGCTCAAATCATTAACCATCTCTGCAGGATTGCGCGAAAAAGAAAGCTTTGTGGCCTTCTTGGGTAAATACAACTGTGCTCAAAAAACATAATTTATGGAATATGCCTATGCCACAGGATTGCTCTTGGATTCTTCGAAATGTTCTCAAATCTCGCACTTTGGCTCGCGAGTTTATCTCTTTCAAAATTGGAAATGGTTTGAGCACTTCACTGTGGTTTGATCCGTGGTGGCACTCGACATGCTTAGCTATAAATAACAATGCTCCTATCATTGCCCAAGCAAATGCCTCCTTTGATGATACTGTGAATACGCTTATCTTTACGGGAGCTTGGAACCTGCCTCAACCTTCGAGTAGAATCCATCACCTCGATCTGGGTCTGGTTATTTGGCTTCGAGATTTTGACTATCCTGCTTTTGACCTTTCTACTCCTGATACTATCCTTTGGAATGGGTTGAGTATTCACAAAGTAAGGACCTGGCATATATGGGACTCTCTTCGTACTCCTTCTTCTAAGCTAGATTGGAGTAATCACGTCTGGCATAGGCTGAGGGTTCTCAGGTATGCTCACCACGAGTGGACGCTTTGCCACGGTCACCTCCCAACCATGCACAGGCTACATTCTTTTGGTTTAGATGTCTCCTAGTTCTGCAATTTCTGTGTCGGGGGATCAGAAACAGATTCCCATCTGTTTGTAGGGTGCCCTTATAGCAGTTATATCCTCTCTAAAATGGCTGGCCTCCTAAAGGTGGACTTTGTAGGCCTTAACTGGGTACAGATTCTGGCAGCCCTAGGAGGTATATCTGACCATATGCTCCGTACTGTGGCTCTCCTCGCGGCGCAGATCTTCTCATATCACCTCTGGAGGGAGAGAAACAAGAGGCTTCATGATTTGGGCATTCTTGGTCCTACAAAATTGATTCATGATATTATGCAGGAACTCAAAACTAGACTTCTAAGCTCGAAATGGTTCCTTAGTCATGCTAATTTGGATTTGTTCGGCTGGATTTATATCTAACCTCCCTAGGGCTGTTCGACCATGTTGTTCATTTTGTCTTTCTATTCCTAATCTAGCTAGTAGCTTAGATTTGTTATAGATAGATCTTCTCTATGTCATGGCATAGAGCATAGGTAAATCCTGTATTCTTTTTTCCTTTCTTTATAAAATACTTAATTTAGCAAAAAAAATAATAAAAAAATTCTCCCCTAAAATATCAAAACAAGAGACACGGGACTGTTCAATTTATTTACCAAATACACAAACACTCTCTCCCTCAAGCGGCGATTAGGGTTTATCAAGCGACGATTAGGGTTTTCCAATTTCTCAATCCACCATGACTAGAAAGACTAAGGCACGAAAGGCACCTGCTCCATCGACTTCAAAGAAGGATGATATTGTCGATGTTTTAAATGAAAGCGGAGATAAGATCTCCCAAACTCCAGAATCGAAGAAGCTCAAGATGACCATGTCTCCATCATTCGTATCTCCTGATTGTGAATCTCGCTACCAAGAGATAGATTTAGGATCTCGAGCTATCATTCCTGGACAACCTATCTCAAGTAAGCTCGCTCCTTTACTTACTAAATGTGGAGTAATTAAAATGTTTCAAGATGTTGGTTTGGAATCATTTTTCTTAGATATGCCTAAAGTTTACTATCCCAATTTGATTCGTGAATATTATGCAAATCTTAGATATCTATGGTTAAGGGTAAAAAAATCAAATTGAATCCCCCTATTTTGAATTCTATTTTAAAAATTGAAAAAGACAGTGATGTTGATGTCTTTACTGCTCAAGGGTCTGTGTCTGTGTCTGAGCTAAGTGTTATTGATAAACTGAAACTGTTAATATGTGATGTCAAACTCAAGTATGCAAACCCCATTCCTAAAACCTTAGTAACTCCCCTAGCTCATCAATTATTCAAGATAGCTAGGTCTCACATATGTCCAAGAATAGGAAACAAATCAAATTTTACCTTCCAAGATGTTGTAGTAGTTGCCATGTTAATCTCTGGTAAACCTGTTGATGTATCATCTTTGATACAACAAAAAATGTTGGCTACTGTGGAGAAAACCATGAGTGGGATACCCTATGGGTTATGGTTGACAAGGATATTTGAATGGTTCAAGGTTGATTTCACAGATGTTGTCAATGTTACCATTAAGGATGGAATAGATACTACGTTTCTGAATCAGAATAATCTGCAAATCAAAGGTGGAGTTCTTTCTAGGATTTCACTCTCTCCTCAAGAAGATCCTTCAACAACTGAACCTACAACTTTTGTAGAGCCTATTTCTATGGCTCATAATCCGTTTTCTCAATCTCTTCATGCAGACATTACCATAACATCCAGTGAGGTCACTTCTCTCCTTAGTGACACTCAAGCCATCAGGAATGACCTGTAATCTGTGAAAGCTAAATATCAAACAATCAAAAGTGCAATGAAGACAATCATTACTGAGATGAAATCTATCAAAAACTTATGCTGAAAGCTGCCGGTATGTCATCCACAACTCATTCTACTATGGAAGAAGAATTGGGGTTGAAAGGGTTGGCAAATGCAGCTAAGAAAGAAGCTGAAGAAGCTTATACTGATGCTACCACATCCAATGTCCCTCCTGCTGCTGTTCAATACCCCAAAGCCTCTTAGTTTTTGATGAATTAAGGGGGTGAAAATTTGGAGAATAATTAATTTATGTCTGTGAAACTTATTGTGTTTGTTTGTGGTATCTGCTGTGAACCTGTTGTTATCTGCTGTGAACTTGTTAGAATAATTAATTTATGTCTATGAAACTTCTTGTGTTTGTTTGTGGTATCTGCTGTGAACCTGTTGTTATCTGTTGTGAAACTGTTGTTTAAGTAGTGGTCTATCTGGATATTTGCTATTATCTGAGTACCTGAACTTGTTTAAATTTATTATCTGTTTGCTAGTTGTATGGTTTTAAAGTTTTTAAACTTAATGATTCAGTTGTCTGTGATGAGTAGATTATTATTGTTTTATATCTGACAGTGAGATGCAGGGATTTAGGGGGAGTTATTAAAATTCTCCTAAATTAGTTGGAATCATCAAAAAGGGGGAGATTGGCTTATTAATAGATATAAAACAGCATGCCATCTGTATATGTACTAACTTGATTTTGCAGGGCACTTTAGCAACGGTGCACTACAATAACAATTGGTAAGCTAGGTGTAGGCTAAGTCAGCTTACCATATGGCTTCATTAGAATCAAACAACAAGCCAAATGCATGGACAATCAGCACGCCAGTTTCACAAACAGCAAGCTGATTGTGTATTCAGATTTAAAGAACCATTTGGTTCTTCAAAGAGCATGAAGTGGAAATATTGTTAGAAACATGTAAGGGCCCTCTGAATCATATCTGAATATGCCCACACTCATATCACATAGATATTGGGAGACAAGATATTCCTTGACTTAAAATAAGAAAAGTAAAGATCTACTTTTCATTATTTTAATACACCACTATACCTCCACTCAAAGAAAAACACATGGACTCATCATAGCAAATATTCCTCACCATGTTATACACGCTCCACCTCTTCTTTGTTAGTAGAACATCAAGCTCCACCCAATTCTTTAATCAAATTATCATCTCTAACGGTTTTATTCCATATTCATACCGTTGGAATATTTTCAGTTGATTTAAAAGTTCTCTTGTTTATCTATTTAAGAGCCGTTCTTCTTCAGTTCTTAAAAATTGATACATAGTGCAGAAAACAAGAAGCCATACACAATGATAAGTGCATATTTTTATTACCTATTTATTGCTTGAACTCGTATTTTAATAAATTATTTTGTTGCATTTCAGGAAATTCGTAAATAAATAAAGAAATGGCAAAATAAAGAAATAAAGAGCAAGGAAGGGAAAAAAGAGGAAGAAAAAGGACCTAAATGAAAGAAGGAAAAGAATTAGGAGCTTGGAGCAAAAGAAATATTTCAAGACAAGTGGAAGGTGGAGATCATCCCAACACACTACATAAGTGTATGGCCAAGATCAACTCTTCAAAGCTTAAGGGGGAAGGAAACAAATAGATGGCTAGGATTTCACCACCACACACCACAAATGTATGGTGGGGATTTACCCAACACCCCCCTTAACCCTAATTCCTATCCAATAAATACCCCCTCACCCCCCTTGTATTTAGAAACTTAGATTTTAGGGTAGTTTTATTTTCTTGTTTTTCTTTAGTTTTAAATCTTGTAAACACTCCTATTATAATTAAAGCAATTTTTATTTTCTTTACTTCTTGTCTTGCTCTTTCGTTATTGTTGCCTCGTTTCGTTATTTTCATAAACCTGTTGCTAACCACTTGGGGTTGAAAATAACGAAACTTTATTTTCTTGTTCCTAGTTAATAATATTAATTTCACCCCTTTAAATTTCCATTTTATTGTGGGCCATTTAATTTTTAAATCATCGTCCTAGTATAATTTTAATTTCATAGTTAATTACTTTGTCTCGTTTAAATTTTCAAAAATAAAAAAAAATCACAAAAATAGTAGTTTTAAATTTTCATTACGTAATTAATTGCTATTACTGTTTTAATTCGAAGCTTAGTGTCAAAACCCCTGTCTCTTTCTCTGTTTTTGTTTATTCACGAAATCTAGTTTATTTTCTTGTTTATTTTTTTTTTCTCCTTCCCAGTAAATAGTCCACGAGTGCAGTTGCATTTGAGTTGCTGTTCCTGTCAAGCATCAGTGTTTATAATCTTGCCAAATATGCAGAGTTTTCTTTTTACCTCTGTTTTGTGTTCTGTTGGTTGATGAGCTACCTGTTTTGGTTTGTTATAAGTCTGAATTGTTCGGGTTCGCTGAGATTTGAGTCGAGTCTCTACTGTGGTATTTACCGAGTCTGTACATAGTCAAGTTAGTCTATGCGTTTTCATTTTACTTTCAGTCGAGTTCTGAGTTTCCTTTGCTTCATCTATTGAGTTTTATGGACTTGTTTATGGTGTTTGTCCTTGTTTTTTTTTTCGGATTCCTGCTTAGTTGCTGTCTAAACGAGTCTATATTGATTGCGATTCCGTTGAATGGTTGAAGTTATTGTTGGGACTTCTTTTCGTTTTAATTTCTGGAGTTCTTGCTGTGAAATTCCAGTTGCTGTTGTCCTGAGTTCTATGGTTAGACTGCAGTAGTCGAGTTCAAATCCTTCAAGTATTTCTAATTGTTTATTTTTGTGGCTAGCTGATTCTCCAAGCACAACATGTCGGATTTTGTAAATAAAATGGTTACTGTGGTTCTGAATTGTAGTACACCGAATGAGTATGTGAGCTGAGTTCATCTTCTTTGTTTCCTGCTGTCGAATTCATGGGTTGTTTCTTTTGCTGAGATTTTCTTGTGGTTGATTAATTTTTCGAACATTTTATGTTGAATTTTTGTTAAATTTTTTTTTTTTATAAATAAAATCAGCTTTTAAAATTTAAAATTCAGTTTTTAGTTTAAAATAGATTAATTGAATTTTCTTTTAAGATTAAATTAAATTTCTTTTAATTATTAAATAGAATAAAACCAAATCTTTCAAAACCCAAACTTGTCCTAATTCGATTAAATTAAAAATTAAGGTTTGCGAAAATAAAATAGTCTCTGTGGAACGAATCATGAATTTTATAACGAAACAAATTGTTCGCTTGCAATTTAAATCGCTTAATTTTTAGAACATCAGGGTTTTTAGTGTAAATATAAAAATCAGAAAATCCAAAAAAATTAAAAAATCACAAAAATCACAAAAATAGTTCTAATCTTATTCTAGTCTTATTAATTGATTGCTAGTTGCTTGATGCACCCTTACATGCTATGATAATCTTGTGATCCTTTAGCTTTTGATTGAGAAGTGATTTGCTAAGTTCTTGTCCACACACTTACACTAGCAAGGTGAAACTGGTAGATTTATTTGATTTGTGCGAGAAATTTGAAGGTCATGATTAGGTGTAAGATGATTTGGTTTTCATGTTTTGAGTACAAGTAGGTGCATTGAGGTGCCTTTACTTGAGATTGATTATGTTCTACTACACCAAGTGAGTTTTGAGCCTATATGCACATCTTTTGCATTTATATTCGTTTGCTTGGTTGTCCACTTGTCATTTGCATTGCAAGCACTTGTTTGAGTTCTATCTTGAAACACATGACATTGATTGATGATAAGATGATAAAGGCATTTAGGAATAACCCATATTTCCCAAAATATCCACACCATTCTCATATGATCAATTAGTTACCCCTTTGAGCTTAATCAAATTCTTTCGGTGACACATTACATTACTCGCCTAAGACCTTTTTCTTGTACAGCCTTACGTATACTTGATCCCATTTTGTCAAAGGCTAGTAGGAACTTGAGGGAGTAATAAGGTGTGTGAGATGGGTATACTTTTGTTCATAATTTTTTAGGAAATATATGTTTTGTTGGTTACTTTGTTAGTCGATTTTCAAGTTAAATCTAAAGGAGGATTATGGTTGCTTATGTTTATCTTAGCTCTAAAAAAAAAGAAAAAAAAGAAAAAATATATGTAAATATGAGAGCATACTTTTGTTTTTGTAATCCTCTTTCATTCGACTAGTCTAGTCTTTTTGAAAATAGAAAAATAATTGTGTGGGGAGGAAGTTTGGTGTTGTGCATGATTTCCATGGTGACTACTAGCTTTTGACACTTCACCTTATTTTGGCCTTACTTGACATACCTTGTTCCTAGCCCCATTACAACCCAAATAAAGACCTTTTGATTGTCATCATTGATGTATGTTGTGTTTAAGTTAGAATGATACCAATTGTCAAGCATGTTTTTGATTTTGATGGAAATGAGTGATACACTTACCCTTGTTCTTGAGTGAATGTTCTTTTGTGAGTGAAATGTGAGGTATTGCTTGTTTCTTTTGCATATGAGATCTCAAGTTTTGACTCTAAGGTGTGCTCTTGTAGACTTAGCATGGTTTCCAATAATTTTCGCACTTGGCATGAACTTGTAATCACTCGTGCATGTTTCTTTAAGTAGACTATGTGAATCCTTGCACTTTCCACACCAAGACTTTGCAACTTCATTTTGATTCTTAAGTTGATGTATCATGAGAGGACATGTATGTGTGGTGTACATTGCCATATAATCTTTTATACAAGCTAGATGGATTTTGTGGGTACATTCATTATAGGCCCTCACGAGACTTCACTCGTCCACTAGGGCTGCCTAGGGGTTTAAAGGGCTTGTTGCATATGCCAAATGCAACCGTCATACCTACGAAATGGAGTATAGGACTTTTTATCTAGATTTTATTTTAGTTTTTGTTTTACTCGAGGACGAGAAAAAGATAGGTATGGGGGCATTTGATAATTGCATATTTTTGCATATTTTTATTACCTATTTATTGCTTGAACTCGTATTTTAATAAATTATTTTGTTGCATTTCACGAAATTCGTAAATAAATAAAGAAATGGCAAAATAAATAAATAAAGAGCAAGGATGGGAAAAAAGAGGAAGAAAAAGGACTTAAATGAAATAAGGAAAAGAATTAGGAGCTTGGAGCAAAAGGAATATTTCAAGACAAGTGGAAGGTGGAGATCATCCCAACACACTACATAAGTGTATGGCCAAGATCAACTCTTCAAAGCTTAAGGGGGAAGGAAACAAATAGATGGCTAGGATTTCACCACCACACACCACAAATGTGTGGTGGGGATTTACCCAACACCACCATTAACCCTAATTCCTATCCTATAAATACCCCCTCACCCCCCTTGTATTTAGAAACTTAGATTTTAGGGTTGTTTTATTTTCTTGTTTTTCTCTAGTTTTAAATCTTGTAAACACTCCTATTATAATTAATGCAATTTTTATTTTCTTTACTTCTTGGCTTGCTCCTTCGTTATTGTTGCCTCGTTTCGTTATTTTCGTAAACCTGTTGCTAACCACTTGGGGTTGAAAATAACGAAACTTTATTTTCTTGTTCCTAGTTAATAATATTAATTTCGCCCCTTTAAATTTCCATTTTATTATGGGCCATTTAATTTTTAAATCATCGTCCTAGTATAATTTTAATTTCATAGTTAATTACTTTGTCTCGTTTAAATTTTTAAAAATAAAAAAATCAAAAAAATAGTAGTTTTAAATTTTCATTACGTAATTAATTGCTGAAAGGCATATGATGTAGCCTATTTGTTTTCCGAGGATACAACTCAACTTAAACAAGATTGTAATAGTAAATAGTATATAGACTGTCACAGGGAATCTCAGATTGTATTATCTGTCAGAAGAAAAAGATCAAGGTCAATCTACAGACTTGAAGAATACTACATTGAAAGAAGTTCAGTCATTTGATCAAGCCTCAGTGAAGTATTCATTAAAGAAGAGGATTCATTTATAGTGACAGAGATTTCGACAGTGACAGAGACAGTACCGAAGAATTAATAAAGAGAGGAGAAAAGAAAAGGAACCAGATTTTAAAGTCAATATATGAAGAACAGTCATTGCGGTTAGTCACTCGTGAACCAGACAGTACATCGAGTGTCAACATTAAACAGTGGTTGTTTATCATTAACTTCAGAGGTTCAAGCTGTCAAGACTGGTATGTTAAGAAAAGAAAGGAACCAATTCAAAGAGTCAAAAATAAAGAAAAGCCGTTGGAGTTAGTCGCTCATGAACCAGACCGTGCATCGAGCGTCAACGAAAATTCGGTGGTAATTCTTTATTACTTTCAGTGGTTCAAGAAAAAGATTTGAGCTATCAAAAGATTTATATTAATTCTCTTTTAATTAATATAATTATGTAATTGATTTAATTTAATAAATTAATTCATTCTGAATTAATTTATTTATTAAATTAATTATCATGTTAATTAATTTTTAATTAATGTATTAATCTAAATTGAATTAATTATTTAATTAATTAATTAATCATTATTTATTTAAATGATTAATTGATTAATCTATTTAATTAAATCAAAATAAAATCAAAAGAGACAAAAGAAAAAAAAAAGATGCAAGTGTAGTACAAAGATATGTCGACAGAATTAGTGTTTAAAAGAAAAGCATTCAAATGACAACTTGCTATCTTTCACATGCATGCTGTCATTAATACATGTAAAAAGAAGTCAAATGAAACATACCTGCATGTTCTGTCGGCTGGGGTGTTACGCACCTGCATAGCGCGTGGCACGCACGCGCCTGGAAAGTTGAAAAAAAAGCCGCGCGTGCTGTGTACTCTTCTTCCCCTGCGACTGGTTCAGTTGATAGCAATACAAAATCTTTTGTTTTAAAATCAAAGACACAGCTATAGTAGGTCATACCGAGCTTTTTATTAGGTCATACCGACCTTTTATTTAAGTCATAACGAGCGTTATGCAAGTCATATTGATTTATTCTAAGTCATATCAAGGAGATTTATGTCAGTTTATGTCATACCAATCAGCCTCAATATATCTGTTAAGTCATACCGACAGATTAAAAAGACAGCAGCTGATTTTGTTTAAATACAAAGTGAAGACACAGCAAGAAAAAAAAGATGCACAAATCAGAAAAATCCCAGCAGCTCCATTTTCTCTCCCAAGCTCAAGAACAAATTAATTTCTGTAAAATCAAGTTCATCTTTCTTGTAATATTTTATCCGGTGGAACTTGTTTATTTATTGTTCTTGTACTACTAGCGAATTAAGTTTCCTAGTTCTACTCTTGATTTTTATTAACTAAATTTAGAAAAGTTCATGTTGAATTTTCTAAATTAGTTTTTATCAACTTGATTAAATTCTGTACTGAAATTGTAACACCGATCAAGTTAATATATTTTTATATTCAACTTGAAAATTGTTTCAATTTATTCCGCTCAAATTTGTCAAAATATAAATTAAATTTATCCGAACAAATTTCGATAAAACAGTATAGATTGTATTCAACCCCCCCTTCTACAATCTTATCGGACCTAACAATTGGTATCAGAGCCTATTGATTGATACACAAATCAAGATCCTATTTTTATTCAGTCAAAAATCATTTCGAATTTTTAATTCACTTAAAAATTCATCATGTCTTCAAAAGTCCTTGTTAAGATTCCTATCTTTAATAAAGATAATTATGATATGTGGAAAAATAAAATGGAACTATTTCTTGATATTACAAATTCTAAATATTTGGATGTTCTGAAAAATGGACCTAAAATTCCTATGGTCATTGAACAAAAAGTTGTTACTGATGGAGTTGTTACAACACCTGCTAGAACCCATGAAAAAGACCCTGCGTCTTATACTCCTGATGAAAAAGAGGATGCAGGACTAGACAAAAATTTGAGACTCATACTATTAGATTCCCTAGATGCTGTGATGTATAGTCATGTGATGAATTGTAAAACTGCAAAGCACATGTGGGAAACTATTGAGACTATTAATGAAGGAACTGATGAAGTCAGGGAAAACAGACTTCAAATTTTAATCTCTGAGTATGAACACTTTAGAGCTGGCCCTAATGAAGGCATTCAGGAAGTGTTTGAAAGGTATAATAAAATAATCAACAACTTGAAAATCCATGGCAAGCAATATACACAAAAGGAGATTAACATGAAGTTTCTACTGACCATGCCTACTCACCTAGAACATACGATAACTACCATTAGAGAAGCCAGAGACATGAATCAAATTACTCTTGAAAGGCTCTTCGGCATTTTGAAAACCTATGAGTTGGGACAAGTTCAACAGAAAGAAATTCATGGTGAAGGTAGGGTTCCAAGTTCTTCTACAGCTCTAGTGGTTGAGACTCCAAAGGAAGTGGAAGCTAAGGTTGTTCAACCTTGCAGCGCTGACAAGGAACAGGTTGAAGTTGAGATTGGTCATACACCTGTCAGTCAGGATGGTGGAGATTTCTACTCATTGGAAGAGCTGGATCAGTTGGAAGATGAGTCAATGGCTATGATGGTGAGGCAATTCAGTAACTTCAGATTTAGGAGGAATCCCAAGTTCAAGTTCAAATCTAACTACAATAGATTCCAGTGAGGAGGTTCTTCCTCAAGTAGCACAAGGGGTGGCTACCAAACTGGAATGGTAGATAGAAGCAGGATTAGGTGCTTTAAATGTAATGAACTTGGACAATTTGCAACTGAGTGTCATCAACCTCAACAAGATGCAAGGAGAGAGTATGCATCTGGTAAGAAGAACACAGATACGGCCTATGTGGTACAAGGAAAAAGCTGGGATGACACAGACAGGGAAGATGAAGAAGTTGGAAATTTTGCGCTGGTGGTAAATGCTGATACATCAACTCCTTATAGTACTCTGGTAACTCTTACTGACACTGAGTTGATTCGTAGCCTATATAATTCCATTGGTAATGCACAAAAAGAAATTGCTAGAAAAGTTCTGTTAATCAATAACCTTGAAAATGAAGTGTTAGAACTAAAAAAAGTGCATGTTAATCAAGATCAGCAAATAGAAGAAATAGCTCAACTTAACAAAAGAGAAAAGGCGATAACAGAATACATGTTAAAACAAGTTGCTAGGATTGCTGAACTTGAAACTAGGATTGTTGAACTTGAAACACATGTCAGGGCTTGTTATAATTCTGTTAAAGTTTCTAAAGAGTTTTTTAACAAACAATCTGTAGAACGAACAACATGTATAGGGTATGTCTACAATGAAGCTGTTGGATCATTGGGCATAAATTCCCCTAACCCTATTAGTGCTAAAGAAAGGGGAATACCACATGTGCTCAAAAATGTTAAAGAACCTCTATTTGAATAATCTGATGCTGGACCACCAGATATTCTTTCTATGGTTATCCAAGAAGAAATGAGAAATGAGGATAGTGCAAATGGCACAGTCCTTGTTAAGGATAAATCTGTAAAGAATGCCAATCTAAAGAATGTTTCATCCAAGGAAAGATGTCACAGTCTTTGTTAAGGCTAAATCTGTTGAGGACACTAATCCAAAAATTGTTTCATCCAAGAAAGATGTACCTAAAGTGCCAGTCAAGGTTGTTGAAACAACTAGTTCTTCTAAGACTGGATTAGGTGGTAATGAGTTGAAGCAGAACAATAAAATGTCTAACATGAGTAACATGCCAATCATTGATTATAATCATAAAGCATGTGGTGTTGTCAACTGTATGTCTTGTGCTTTTAATGTGATGTCTGCTTACTTTAATGGTAATCATGCATGTGATAATAAGACTGCTCCTCGACAACATATGAACAGGAATAATGTTAGATCAAAGACTGCTAGTCCTCCTTATGTTAGGAGAGAGACATTTGTACCAAAGCCTAAACAAAGTTTTATGAAGGCTATTTACAAAGTCAAATGTCTAGTCAATGATATTGTTACTAAACAAACATGGATACCTAAACTGAAACGAAAGATTGTCAAATCTTTTTATAGGGTAAAATGTTTATTGACTAATGGTAAAATTGGTGTCAAGGTTAAAAATGTTGTTTTTCCTGACAAAGGCCAATACTTTAAATTCTCTGGACCCAATCAAATTTGGGTTCCAAAGAAGGTTTAATCCGTTTGTCATTGCAGGGTATTGAACAGGTTGAACGAGTAACCTGGATCTTGGACAGTGGATGTTCAAGGCATATGATTGGAGACAAAACCCTGCTGACAAATGTGGTGGAGAAGGCCGGCCCAGTAGTTACCTTTTGGAGATAACAGCAAAGGTAGAACTGATGGATATGGCAGACTTGAAGCTGGAAATGTTATCATTGAAGAAGTGTCATTTGTAAAAGGACTTGATCATAATTTGCTCAGTATCAGTCAATTCTGTGACAAGGGATTTGAAGTCTACTTTAACAAAAAGAATTGTCTGATTACACACAAAAGAAGTGAACAACCATCTCTGACGGGAGTCAGAAAAGGAAACTTGTATGTAGCCAACATGAACACTAGAAGCACTGAAGAAATCAATTGCTTCTATTCTAAAGCATCCATAAATGAAAGTTGGCTATGGCACAAAAAACTTTCTCACCTAAATTTCAAAATGATGAACTCTCTGGTCAAGAGAGAGTTGGTGAGAGGTTTACCTTCTATGGAATTTACACAGGAAGGACTATGTGATGCCTGTCAAAAAGGCAAACTAAAAAGGGCAACTCACAGAAGCACTGATATGTCTTCAATAACTGAACCTTTACAGTTACTTCACATGGATCTATTTGGTCCAGTGAATGTGATGTATATGCCAAAGAAAAGATATGCTCTTGTGATTGTTGATGATTTTTCAAAGTTCACATGGGTCTTGTTCCTGAATTCTAAAGATGAGACTCCACAACTGGTGATTGATCACATCAAGTTAATTGAGTTGGATTCCAAGTATCCAGTGAGGGCTATAAGGTCAGCCAATGGAACTGAATTCAAGAATGCAGTTCTGAATGACTTTTGTACTGAAAAAGGTATAACCAGACAATACTCAGCTCCAAGAACTCCTCAGCAAAATGGAGTAGTTGAAAGAAAAAATAGAACCTTTATTGAAGCTGCACGTACTATGTTAAGTGAATCAAGGCTTCCATTGTATTTTTTGGCTGAAGCTGTCAACACTGCTTGTTATACTCAGAATCGAACTCTTATCAACAAAGACTTGATGAAAACTCTCTATGAAGCTATGAATGAAAAGAAACCAACACTCAAATACTTTCACGTATTTGGAGCAAAATGATTTGTACTTAAAGAAGGAGATGATCAAGGTGGAAAATTTGAAGCCAAAGCACATGAAGCAACTTTTGTTGGTTATGAAAGAAGAGCTTATAAGGTGTATTTGATTGAACATCAGAAGATGATGGAAAGTGTCAATGTTACATTTGATGACACTAAACTCCCTAGTATCCAAACTGAAGATTTATCTGAAAAGCTATCTTTTGAAGATATGATAGATCTAGATTCAGATGATGATAGTCCACCTGATGTTTTTGCTGATGCAAATGACAACAATGACAATGATGAGTCTAATCAGAATAACAGTGGTGAAAATAATGATAATATTGAAAACACCACCCATACTTCTGAACACTCATCTAGTCAACCTGGCAATAACTCATGGGGAGTTAATGAGGGATCAACTATTCATACTTAACATCACAATGAAGAACAAGGCGAATCATCAAGATTAAATCTTCCCAGACAGACTGTTTGGAATAGAGCTCATCCTTTTGAGCTAATCATTGGTGATCCAGATGTTGGTGTAAAAACTAGAAGAGCTGTCCAAAATCAATGTAATTATTCAGGGTTTCTATCTGAAATGGAACCTAAGAAAACTGAAGAAGCTCTTTCTGATCCTGATTGGGTGATTGCGATGCAAGATAAACTCAATCAATTCAAACAACAAGAAGTATGGAAGCTGGTACCCAGACCTACAAACAGAACAGTAGTAGGCACTAGATGGGTATTCAGAAACAAATTTGATGAAGATGGTAAAGTGATGAAGAATAAGGCAAGACTGGTTGCTAAAGGTTATTATCAGGCTGAGGGAATTGATTATGATGAAACCTATGCACCAGTGACAAGACTTGAGGCCATCAGAATATTCTTGGCATTCGCAGCATTCTCAAACTTCAAAGTTTATCAAATTGATGTCAAGAGTCCTTTTCTGAATGGTAAGCTAGATGAAGAGGTGTATGTAGAACAGCCCCCTGGCTTTGAAGATCCAGATCTATTGGATTATGTCTACGTTCTCTTCAAGGCTATCTATGGTCTTAAGCAAGCGCCAAGAAAATGGTATGACACTCTTTTTGAATTTTTACTTGAAAATGGTTTCGTTAGAGGTGTCATAGACAAAACTCTCTTTTCAAAGAAACATAAGAATGAAACAATATTAGTCCAAGTTTATGTGGACGATATAATATTCGGGTCTACTAATGATCTTTTGTGCAAGAAATTTGCTAAGCTAATGTAGGGTAAATTTGAGATGAGCATGATGGGTGAACTAAAGTTCTTTCTTGGATTACAAGTAAGTCAAAGGACATATGGAATATTTATTTGTCAATCCAAGTATGTCAGAGAGATCCTCAAGAAATATCAAATGGAGGACTCATCTTCAGCAAAGACACCATCATCTACAGCTGTCAAGTTTGGAGCATGTGAAAATTCTGCCAAGGTAGATGTCACAAGCTACAAAGGTATGATAGGCTCATTACTTTACCTTACTGCAAGTAGACCAGATATTATGTTTGCTACATGCTTGTGTGCAAGGTTCCAAGTGGATCCTAGAGATGTGCATCTCATTGCTGTTAAACGAGTCTTGAGATATCTTAAGGGTACACCTAACTTAGGTATTTGGTACCCTAAAGTATCTGGTTTTGATCTTGTTGGATATACAGATTCAGATTATACAGGAAGTGTTGTAGACAGAAAAAGCATCTCCGGGAGTAGTCAATTCCTAGGTGACAGATTGGTTTCCTGGTACAGCAAGAAACGACAAACAGTTTCTATCTCAACAGCCGAAGCTGAATATATAGCTACTGGAAGCTGTTGTGCTCAAATCTTGTGGATTAGGAATCAGCTGAGAGACTATGGCTTTGTACTGGATAATATTCCTATATTATGTGATCATACAAGTGCCATAGCAATCTCCAACAATCCTGTGCAGCATATGAGAACCAAGCACATCGACATCAGGTATCATTTTATTAGAGAGCATGTCATGAATGGTATCGTGGAGTTACTTTCAGTACCCACGGAAGACCAAACAGCAGATATTTTTACTAAGTCTCTTGACGAATCCACATTCACAAGAATTATTGATGAATTGGGTATGTTAAACAGTCCTAGTAATTAAACTAGTTAATATCTGAGGTTTGATCTTTAATAATTTACAAGTGATTATTTTGTGAATATTTTCTGATTAAAATCACTTGTATAATTATTTTATCAACTTATAATCTTGCTCGTTAATTCTTAAATCATTGTCATTATCTTCTTAATATTTTCCTACTTACTTCTTTTAATTTTAGAATAATTTTATTTTCTCTAAAAATATTTTTCTCAAATTTTACAAGTGAGAAATCTATTTTTGTTGAAAATTCCTTATGAATATTTGTGATCTTTTAATAAATCATATTTTCTTTCAAAATAATTTTCTGATAAGAAAGTTATTTTATTCGAAAATATATATAGATTTATTAATTTGCTACAAATGTTTATGTAAATAGTTAATATTTTATTCAATATTTTGTAGTGTTTGTTCTTCTGTTATTAATGTGTTAATTCCGTTAAAAGGACAACCTATAGTATTTTTAGTATTTTATATTTTCTATTTAGTTATTTTAAGAAGTTATATTGTTGTAGATATTTTTCTAAATTATTATCTTTTATCTTTAATATTCGTTAAATATTATTAATACAGTTATTTTTGAATTTAAAAATAATATATATATATATATATATATATACACAAATAAAAATTAATAAAAATAAAAATTTGTTTGTAAATTATTAAGTTATGTATAGTTTTATTATTTTTATGTTAATTCAAATTTTTCTTCTTTGTTTAGTTTTATTTTCTTTTTAGTTTTTATTTAATATAATTATTATGTATATTATTTCTTATTTTTGTATATTCTTTTTCATGTGTATATAGATAGTTTGTATAGTTTTTACAGTTTAGTCACTATACTTGCAAAACTAACAAATAGGTCACTGTACTTGGTTCTTTTGTTGTTCTTCTTCTTAACACACACAAAACGTGCAGTTTAAGTATAAATCTTTGTTTTGTGATTGCTGTTAACAGATCTTCATGTTAAGGACTTAACAATTGACCAATGTTGGTATCAAATTGGTATGTGTCTATACAATTGGTTAGGAACTAATGTTTGATTTTCAGGATCTAACAATTGGAAGACAAGACCTATCAAGTGCTAACAATTTCTAATAGTTGGTATTTATCTTACAGGACCTAAAACATGATAAAATAGTTTTGTTTGTATTGGCTTAAACATTAACTTACATTAATTCGATTAATTTTTTTTAATTGAATTTTTGTCCTTGTTTTTGTTTAGTAAAACCAGCTCAAGATCTATATCTTCCTTAAATTCAAAATCTGTTTCTACAGCTCTGATTGCTTATATTGTAAATCTTTTAAAATCACAACTGTATATCATTTCTCTTAAGATAAATGCAATATTTTCTCAAAAAACTTTTCAATGTTAAAAATGCATTCTATCTCTATGTTGCTCATATTCTGTGATGCAGGTTCATCTACATGGAATTTTGTATTCTCACATGTTTAGTCATAAGGTTGTAAACCCAACAACTTTTATCCCAAACTACAGTCAAACTCAAACACATTCTATCTTACCCCCTAAATGGAAATAACCTATCAGACTAGAGGTCACCAAGGAGTAACTACAGTTGATGCAACAAACAAGGATGTGTGGGATATTCAGTTGGAGAGTCACTACCTTATACACTAACCAAAATATTTCATATGCACAAGTGAGATTGCACACAATAAGGATGAATTAACGGAAACCTGTAATCCAACCATTTTACGGTTAGGATTATAAGTTAAAGGTTCTTTAATCAACTAAGAGTCTTCACAGACCTCGAGAGAAGGTATTGATCTCAAATGAAAAATTCAACAAGATCATTATCTAAAAAAAATCAATTAAAGAACATCTCTGGATCCTATGGGTAACGGATCCGACATAGGTACGGATCGGCAACTTGTAGACTATGATTCAGATTTACCTGATGAGTTTAACAAGGTGATGTCTTCACACACATTTGAAGGGAACTTTGATCTCAATGCTAAATTTTATAGATCATTGTCTACCTTCTCAGAATTCAAATCTGAAAACCAACCCTATAAAGGGAAAATTAGCAACTTGTAGATTATGACTCAGATTCGTCTGACGAGTCCAACGAGGATTTGGGATTTGTGAACTCCCATTGCACCACCACTGACCTCTCTAGAAGGGGATATGGTGATTTTTCCTTGCAGGTACACTAACTGATGTTGGAGCTATGAGTGATATGAGTGAAACACTAGTGAGCAAGAGTGTAAACACAGAGAGAAGTGAGACACTCAACACAAATGAGTGGAGAGAAGAGTGAAACACTTGTGAGGAAGAAAATGAAACTTCCTTTCTAACAAAGCTTTATCAATTGATTTCAATGTACTCTAACGATTGGTATAAATTGGTAACAATTTGGTATCAACTACTTTGTCAATTAGTTGAATGGAGGATTCCCCAACTAAGGGGAAGAGATATATTGAAAAAGATATACTCAACTAAGGGGGAGAAGTATGGGGTACAAGTAAAAGAAGAGTGAGTTAGAAAGGGGGAGCATTAAAGACTGTGCTTAGGATGTGAGGCAAGTCTAGTTACTAAGGGGGAGCCTTAGATGAAGAAGCAAAAGAACTTTCATTTGTTATGAAAGTGGAGATATAAGGAGAATTACATCACAATACTATTCTATTAGTCTTTCAATGTACTATGTATAAAGGCTAAGTGGAAGAGTAGTAAATTCACCAGAAGTTATAGAAATGGTATTGATTCACCATTGTCTATATAGTAGGAACAGCTGTTTGTCTTTAGTGAGAAAAGCTTTGTCAGAAATGGGAAGTGATTGTAAATCAAGAACTGCTGATAATCACCAATGTAAGATGTGAAGGATTATCAGGTAGAGATATGAAGAATCATAAATGAAGATGAGTAATCTATTGAAGATCAGTTCAGTGCTAGAGGAACAATCATCTATCATTTCATCAACTGAAGATTCTGGAATTGTTAAATCTAAACCAGAGAAATTTTTTTTTTATTATTTACTTAATTCTTAAAAGTTTTATCTTTTTCTTGTTTAAGTGAGGTAGTTGAGTTATCCTCTAGATATTTGCTTGTTATTGTCTAACAAACAAATAGGAGGAGATTGAAAGGCATATGATGTAGCCTATTTGTATTTCGAGGATACAACTCAACTTAAACAAGATTGTAATAGTAAATAGTATATAGACTGTCACAAGGAATCTCAGATTGTATTATCTGTCAGAAGAAAAAGATCAAGGTCAATCTACAGACTTGAAGAATTACTACATTGAAAGAAGTTCATTCATTTGATCAAGCCTCAGTGACAGTGACAGAGACAGTACAGAAGAATTAATAAAGAGAGGAGAAAAGAAAAGGAACAAGATTTTAAAGTCAATATATGAAGAACAGTCATTGCGGTTAGTCACTCATGAACCAGACAGTACATCGAGAGTCAACATTAAACAGTGGTTGTTTATCATTAACTTCAGTCGTTCAAGCTGTCAAGACTGGTATGTTAAGAAAAGAAAGGAACCAATTCAAAGAGTCAAAAATAAAGAAAAGCCGTTGGAGTTAGTCGCTCATGAACCAGACCGTGCATCGAGAGTCAACGAAAATTCGGTGGTAATTCTTTATTACTTTCAGTGGTTCAAGAAAAAGATTTGAGCTGTCAAAAGATTTATATTAATTCTCTTTTAATTAATATAATTATGTAATTGATTTAATTTTAAATTAATTATCATTTTAATTAATTTTGAATTAATGTATTAATCTAAATTGAATTATTTATTTAATTAATTAATCATTATTTATTTAAATGATTAATTGATTAATCTTTTTAATTAAATCAAAATCAAATCAAAAGAGACAAAAGAAAAAAAAAAAGATGCAAGTGTAGTACAAAGATATGTCGACAGAATTAGTGTTTAAAAGAAAAGCATTCAAATGACAACTTGCTATCTTTCACATGCATGCTGTCATTAATACATGTAAAAAGAAGTCAAATGAAACATACCTGCATGTTCTGTCGGCTGGAGTGTTACGCACCTGTATAGCGCGTGGCACGCACGCGCCTGGAAAGTTGAAGAAAAAGCCGCGCGACTCTTCTTCCCCTGCGACTGGTTCAGTTGACAGCAGTACAAAATCTTTTGTTTTAAAATCGAAGACACAGCCATAGTAGGTCATACCGAGCTTTTTATTAGGTCATACCGACCTTTTATTTAAGTCATACCGAGCGTTATGCAAGTCATATTGATTTATTCTAAGTCATATCAAGGAGATTTATGTCAGTTTATGTCATACCAATCAGCCTCAATATATCTGTTAAGTCATACCGACAGATTCAAGAGGCAGCAGCTGATTTTGTTTAAATACAAAGTGAAGACACAGCAAGAAAAAAAAGAAGCACAAATCAGAAAAATTCCAGCAGCTCCATTTTCTCTCCCAAGATCAAGGACAAATTAATTTCTGTAAAATCAAGTTCATCTCTCTTGTAATATTTTATCCGGTGGAACTTGTTTATTTATTGTTCTTGTACTACTAGCGAATTAAGTTTCCTAGTTCTAATCTAGATTTTTATTAACTAAATTTAGGATAGTTCATGTTGAATTTTCTAAATTAGTTTTTATCAACTTGATTAAATTCTGTAACTGAAATTGTAACACCCATCAAGTTAATATATTTTTATATTCAACTTGAAATTTGTTTCAATTTATTCCGCTCAAATTTGTCAAAATATAAATTAAATTTATCCGGACAAATTTCGATAAAACAGTATAGATTGTATTCAACCCCCCCTTCTACAATCTTATCGGACCTAACAATTGCTATTACTGTTTTAATTCGAAGCTTAATGTCAAAACCCCTGTCTCTTTCTCTGTTTTTGTTTATTCATGAAATCTAGCTTATTTTCTTCTTTCTTTTTTTTTTCTTCTTCCCTGTAAATAGTCCACGAGTGCAGTTGCATTTGAGTTTGCTGTTCCTGTCAAGCATCAGTGTTTATAATATTGCCAAATATGCAGAGTTTTCTGTTTAGCTCTGTTTTGTGTTCTGTTGGTTGATGAGCTACCTGTTTTGGTTTGTTATAAGTCTGAATTATTCGGGTTTGCTGAGATTTGAGTCGAGTCTCTACTGTGGTATTTACCGAGTCTGTACATAGTCAAGTTAGTCTATGCATTTTCATTTTACTTTCAGTCGAGTTCTGAGTTTCCTTTGCTCCATCTATTGAGTTTTATGGACTTGTTTATGGACTTTGTTCTTGTTTTTTTTGGATTCCTGCTTAGTTGCTGTCTAAACGAGTCTGTTTTGATTGTGATTCCGTTGAATGGTTGAAATTGTTGTTGGGACTTCTTTTCGTTTTAATTTCTGGAGTTCTTGCTGTGAAATTCCAGTTGCTGTTGTCCTGAGTTCTATGGTTAGACTGCAGTAGTCGAGTTCAAATCCTTCAAGTATTTCTAATTGTTTATTTTTGTGGCTAGCTGATTCTCCAAGCACAACATGTCGGATTTTGTAAATAAAATGGTTACTGTGGTTCTGAATTGTAGTACACCGAATGAGTATGTGAGCTGAGTTCATCTTCTTTGTTTCCTGCTCTCGAATTCATGGGTTGTTTCTTTTGCTGAGATTTTCTTGTGGTTGATTAATTTTTCGAACATTTTATGTTGAATTTTTGCTAAAAATTTTTTTAAAATAAAATCAGGTTTTAAAATTTAAAATTCAGTTTTTAGTTTAAATAGATTAATTGAATTTTCTTTTAAGATTAAATTAAATTTCTTTTAATTATTAAATAGAATAAAACCATATCTTTCAAAACCCAAACTTGTCCTAATTGGATTAGATTAAAAATTAAGGATTGCGAAATATTAGTCCATGTGGAACGAATCTCAAATTTTACAACGAAACAAATCGTTCGCTTGCAATTTAAAACGTATCAATTTTTAGAGCAACACACAACCAAAAAGCTTACATTGCAAATTCTTCAAAACCTTTCAAACCCTATATACTCGCATATATATATTCAGAGGGTTCATAGGTTGAGTTGTATTTATTCAAATCTTTGTATTGTTCAAATTGTATTGAATTGTTGATGTACAAGGTTGGCTTAAGGTTTTGGGTGGGTCGAACTAGGCTAGAGAAGGATACTTGGGAAGTATTGCTTAGAGAGTTAGTTCAGCACAGGAAACAAGCCATTTGTAAGCAGCAGGGTGTAAGGGAGATATATTGTTGGATCTTGTAATCGGTTTTATAGTTGATCAATAATATATGCTCTTACCAAATTTGGTAAGGGATCATGACGTAGACCATAGGGGATTAGGGGTCGAACCTAGCTAAAAGATCTTGTGTCATATTTAATTTTATGCATATTTCATACTGCACTGCATTTTAGTTACAATCAGCTTGCCATTTTTAAACTGCGTTCTCACAAACAGCAAGCTGTTTCTGGTAAAATTTCAAACAGGTCATAAATAACCATTGTTAGCCATAAACACCTATTAACCCCCCCCCTCTAGGTGTTGTTTTTCCACTATGTCAGAATTGGTGCGGGTTATGGTCTCGGTGTTTACGGACATCCAAGCACGCCAAAAATCTGATAGCAACAAGGTGAGTTATTTCTTAAACAATAGTTGACTATAAGCATGTTGTTTATCTTTATTAAGTGTTGAACTTGTTCTACTAGCATAATGATCTTGTCTATATACAGCTTTGTAGGGTAATGGTAAGGATAAGTCCATTATGCATGAGGATGGTTCAAGCTTTGATGGGGATGATACTCGCCATCTACCTCATTCTTCACAATCTGATCAACGTCGTACAAGGGGAGATTAGACTATAATGAGGAAAGGATAACTCTTGTAGCTTATTTTGGTAGTTATTATGAACTTATGTCGATTATCTTTGGTAATTTTAATTATGATATGTATCTGCTTTTGTTGCGAAGGTAGTAACGTGGTTGTAGTTCATGTAATTAATTTAGAATAGACCAATGTGGTGGTTTTTCAGTATTACATAAAACTGTAATGGATCATTTTGTTGTTGTTTTGAAAAGTTTATATATATATATATATATTATAGTAGTTATTTGTGGTGAATGAAGATATTTATTTTTCTAGTTTGTTGATATATTAAAATTATGTAGATTTTATATATTTTGTTAGCACGGATAATATAAACAAATGTTGCCATGTGTAGTGACCGGAAATTTCAGAAATTATTATGAGGATTGTGACGGATAATTCCGTCACAATTTGTGATAAGTAATTCCGTCATAATATATATTTGTGACGGACGATTCTGTCATAATTTGTGACGGATTATCTGTCACAAAAATTCAAGTGGGGCCACTATAACTTTACGACGGAATAAGAATTTCTGATGGAATAGTAAACTTGCGACGAGGCAATTTTAACGGAATTCTTCCGTCGTAAATTAAGGAAATTGCGACGGATTCTATGTTATAATTTCGTCACTAGTATCCCTTTTCTTGTAGTGGAATTTAGCTAAATTCAACCGTTTATTTTCGATCGAATTTAACTGATTTTCTTATAGTGTCACCAACTAGAATTGGCCTAATACTTTCATTCGGTCGCCCACTTCCAAAGTGCTCGATGCGCTCACTTGGTTAGCAAATTAGCAACTTTCATTGGCCTTTTTTTTTTAAATATATGCAAATTAGCAACAAAAAAAAAAAAAAAAAGTGCTCGATACGCTCACTTGGTTAAACATTTTTTAGAACGGTCCAATACATCATTCAACGACGGTCACTCGATCACCTAATTTCGAGAATTACCCAACAATAACAACATGCATGATCAGTGGATCACTCACTTTCGGTAACAACTTTCCAAAACAAGTCAAACGCAATGGACTAGAGGGATACATTTTATCTTGACCAGTGACGTCCCATTCAAAAGACTACTTGTCTTTACTTCATTACTCGTAATTCATATTCTTTTCTCATATAAAAAATGTATGTTTGTGTAATAAATTAAATATTAATTTAAAAACTAAAAAAAGATTTAAAGTTTAAAGTTGATAGGAAGTAATTTTTTGAACTAGTGATTTTGTTTTTGTAAATCTATTTGATAAAAATTATTATCATCATTCACATGTTCAATTTAATAATCATATTTTTAATTTTATAATTTTAATAACTCATAAGTTATATATGATACAAAATTATCCAATTCAAATATTAACTTGAAATTTTCATTTTTCATTTTAAACAACTTTAATTCATAGGCAATAATTATAAACCAAACGGTCTTTTACTCTCTTCTCCTATCCTACCACTAATCCATGGATCTACTTCTTCATTATTCCACGCAATATATATGAGTACAAGTATAGTATTTCTAATCTGTAATAACATCTACATATGAAATGACTTTAAAATTAGTATAGCAAATAAATGTTTTCATTCAGTTCAGTTTGATTCTCTTTTACTATCATTCAATTTGGTTTATGTTACATAATTATCAAAGGAATGTAATTGTCATTGAAGGGAATTATTATTGCTCCTAAACTAACTTAAACATACTTGTATATTTTTATTTATCCCATTTTAATACATGGAGTCGGCTCTTTTAAAAATACTATTGTGATGCATAGGCAATTTACGAGGAAAGTTTTGATCTGTTATTATTTTGTTTGGTTCTTTTTAGAAGAAAAATTCATTCAATTTAACATTTATATTATAACATTTTAATTTTCTTAATTAGTTGTTACTAATTAAATTAAAAAAGTTATATGTACGTAAATGTTGAAAAAAAGCTTTTTCTTGTTAGTGGGAAAAGTTAAGAAAATTATTGAAGAAGTGCTTATAAAAATTAAATTTACAATTCGAAGAAAATTGTAATTCTATTATTAAGACATTACTTTTTACTTTAAATATTTATTTATTATAAAAATATTAAAATATTATTCTTGGATATTTTCTTTATTATATTTTAGTTTTTACTATTATTTATTTTAATTAGAAATAGTGTATAGTAGTTTTCATTCTTTTAATGCCGGTTTTAATTTACGTATTCAAGTAAAAAACAATAAAAGTCATTTAAAAATTGTTTTACTAGCATTTTTTTAATTTAAAAATTTTTTTACTAGCATCTTTTTTAATACTTCTGATTTAGAAATGCTATAACTCCCACAGCCTACCCTAACTATATATATATAATATATTGAGCCCCAAATTCAACATCATTTTTCGATTCGCCGCCTTATGAGCCTAAATTTTTTATCATGTGCTAAATTCTCAATCTCTTCATTTCAATTACCAACTATCTCTCAAGTTCTCAGATTATAATCATTTCTTCTTACGGATCAAGGTATTCCTTGTCTTTCATTTCTATTTAATCGAATGAATTGTAATATGTTATTTTTAATTTTAGGGTTTTATGATTTTATAGAATTTGTAATGGAATCCTTCTAGTTAGATCTGCTTTGTTATCTCTAGATCATATAAATTTTGATGGCTTTCTAGACCGATTTTCACTAGATCAATTCAGTTTGTATTTTATTTACCAATTGCTAATTAATTAATTAATTAATTGTTTTTAGACTTCCATATTATAGTATTTCCATGTAGATTGTATATGCTTAGAGTTGCCTTATTGTGTTAATTTTGTGTATGTTGTATTAATTTATTTAAGGTTTTTGATTGAAAATTTTTATTTTCTAAATTGGTCTTCTAGTGTATTATTATAACACCATTTAACCAATAACAAATTAATCCGATTGATCTAAGTTTCAACTCTATTTGTTAACTAACCCAATTAAAAAATAGCAATCAAGTTATGTAAATAGTGATCTTGTTTTCTTTTTAATGAATAAATTTTAGTCAGTTGTATGTTTAGTGATTATATTTTAGATCTATTAGCATTATTTGGTTTATATTCTATATATACTTATTTATGAGGTTTTCAAATTTAAAAGTTAATAATCATTTTCAGATTTATTTTTTAGTTACTGCTGACTTATTTTCTTTGGCTGCAGAGTTGTAATTTTTTATTTAATTTCTATACATGATAAGTTAATTATTGATTGTTTTAAAGAGTTATTGATCTTTTCTATTTTCTTTTATTGTTTTGATATATCTAGCTATTTCTTAGATTTTCAGTAATTAGCAAATTTAAGTATAACAGCAAAAAAGTAAGAAAATGAAATGAACAACTCGACATTATATTACTCGAAATGGAAAAGAACGCAAGAGTTAACATATGTGAACCCTAATTCAGTTGGTATTTAAAACTTTTTTGATATTAGGGGGTTATCTTCTTAAGTTATTTTGCTATTATGAAATCATTTCAAGAGGTTCATGCTTCAAAATTTTGAATTTTGATTTATGTGTGAAGTTATTACTGGTTTTCTGCTTTGTGGTTATTGTTTGCTAATGACACAGATGAAGATATATGTTAAAACTGATACTGGCAAGATTATTGCTCTAGAGGTTGCGTATTTTAACTCCATAGACACTGTTAAAGCTATGATTGCGGATATAGAAGGTATCCCCCCACCCCAGCAGATACTGATAGCTGGCGGCAATCAGCTGGAGCATGGCAGAACTCTTGCTGATTATTACATTGAAGAAAGTTCAGTACTCCAATTGTTTCCATGCCTCTGTGTTGGGATACAGATATTCGTGAACACAGTTAATGACAGGACCATCACCCTTGATATGAAACGATCTGACACAATTGATATTGTAAAAGCTAAGATTCAGGATAAGGAAGGAATTCCTACAGATCATCAGAGGTTGATCTTTACTGATAGGGAACTCGAGGATGGTCGTACGGTAGCTCATTATAACATTCAGAAGAATTCTAAGCTTCTATTGATTTGCTGTTACTGTGGCCCAATGCTAGTCTACATAAAAACACCGACGGGTAAGACCATCAAAGTGGAGGTTGAAAGTTTGGACACCGTTCATAATGTCAAGTCCAAAATTCAGGACAAGGAAGGCATTCCTCCAGACCAACAGATGATTATCTTTGCCGGTAGTCCGCTAAAGGATGACCATAGACTTGCTAATTATGGCATTGACAAGAAGTCGAAGCTCCTTTTGGTTCCCTGCCTCTGTTGTAGGATGCAGATTTTGGTGAACATAGATGATCATCAGACTATTGCTTTAGACGTCGAAAGATTCGAAAAAATTGATAGTATCAAGGCTAAGATTCAGGTTAAGGAAGGAATCCCTCTACTTTGCCAGAAGCTGATCTATCACTGGCAAGTCCTCGACGGTGACTTGACTTTGCATGATTATAACATTGAGAATTATTCGGAACTCCACTTGATAAGCTCCTGCTATGTTAAGCTGCGGATATTTGTGAAGACCTTTGCTGACAAAGTTTTCTTCATTGATGTTGATAGAAATGAAACCATTGATAATGTGAAGGCTAAGATTCAGGAAATGGAAGGTATCCCTCCGGATCATCAAATCCTGATCTTTGCTGATATGCAGCTCGAGGATGGCCATACTTTGTTTGATTACAACATTCAGCAGCAGTCAACACTGCTCTTGTTACGCTGCTCTAGTGCAAACCTTCACTGAATATGATACACCTTCAAGGAATTCAGGCATTCTGCTTTAGTAAATGCATGAAACTGAACATGACTTTACATGAGCAGAATTACAAACTCTGATGATTATGACAAGGGGTTGCATCTGTCATGGTGGGAACTGGGAAGCATGTGTCAAGCATTTTATTATTTTCGGTTCATGATTCTACTTTTTATGCTACTCTCTTGTGTTCTGTTTAAGAAGTTTCACAATTATGTCTCGTTAATTTCAACTAGATTGTCACCTTTTCTGCCGAGTATGTTAGCTCTTTCTTATTATTTGGTGAAGAACCCGCAGTTGTTTGAGTAAGGGCATATCTAATAGCTATCAAGGACTTTTGACCATCAACTTAAATTAGAGAGTTGGATTTTGTATTTTGGGTGGGGTTGGGATTAGATAGAAAATAATTCCAAAAGTTGAGTTCTACTTGATCTTTAATATCCATATATTTGATCCTAAATTTTATAATATATTAAATTATACATAATATATACATTAATATCACACAACTAATACGAGAAAACTACGTTACAGAATTATATATGTGTAAATTATTAGCATACTATTTAGATAGTTTTAATTTATGTATAATGTGAAAAATTTATTATAATTTTTTTTAATATATATGAATATTATTATTTTATATATTTAAAGTAATTGGTTTTTAATTATTTTCCAATCAAAACAAGTTAAATTTTTCTAATAAAAGTCAAATTTTCTAATTAATGGGTCAATGTAGATGATTTGTTTTCAATTTCCAGCCATTTCAAATTTGGATTGAAAGTTCACTCAAAAGAAAATCTGATATTACTAATTTTATGCAAACCAAAACCAAACCAAACCAAACATACCCAGTATATCCCGTTTAGAACGGGGTCTGCGGACACTGCCCTACCCTAAAAGTAGGGAGGCTGTTTCCGTGCAGACCCCCGGTTTAGTGCATAGTACATAAAAATGAGCACTACAAGAAAAACGGTCTTTTCCTACCGTTTATTTCCTACCGACGCATTTCCTACCGACCATTTCCTACCGTTTTTCAAGTCAAACGATTATTTCCTACCGGACCCATAGCCGGTAGGAAATGCCTCCACATTTCCTACCGAAGTTAGTAGGAAATGAGTCGAGTGGGACCCGCAAGGCCACGTCAATGTCCGGCCGCAATGAAACGACGTCGTTTCACTCATACCATTTCCTACCGTCTCACTACGGTTGGAAATGATTGACACATTTCCTACCGACATCGGTAGGAAATGAGTGTTGTGTGCCCCAAGTGCCATGTGGCAGTGTAGCTTTATGTGTAGCATTTCCTACCGCGTGTAGGCGGTAGGAAATGCCTTACCTATTCACCAGCAAATGTCTACTTGGCGGCTTCTGATTGGTTGACGTGTCGGTGGACATTTCCTACCGATGAGCGGTAGGAAATGAGCTGTGCAAAAAATTAAAATCTTATCTACTAAATAAAAATAAAAATTTGTGAATTACATTAAAAATTTAAATAAAAAATATGAAAAAAGATAAAATTCGAATTAAAATACATAAAAACGCAAATATTAATACTCACTATTTTTGTGATGCATGTCACACTAGATTCACTAATTTTATTTTATTTTTTACTTTAACCCCTAAACTAGCTTTCGTTTCGGATTCTTGATTCGATTATTTTGAAATAAAATTTCAACGATCGAACCGTACGGGAGTCAAGATCAATCTTTTTCAATGATATTCCAAAATTTTAAAAATAATAATAAATTTATTTGATTAGGTAATTTAACGGTCAACTAGTACTTTGACTTTAACCCCTAAACTAGTTTTCGTTCTCGATTCTTGATTTGATTATTTTGAAATAGAATTTCGACGATCGAACCGTACGGGAGTCAAGATCAATCTTTTTTAATGTTATTCCAAAATTTTAAAAAATAATAAATTTATTTGATTAGCTAATTCAACGGTCAACTAGTAATTTGACTTTAATCCCTAAACTAGTTTTCGTTCCCGATTCTTGATTCGAATATTTTGAAGTAGAATTTCGACGATCGAACCATACTGGAGTCAAGATCAATATTTTTAAATGTTATATCAAAATTTTAAAAAAATAATAAATTTATTTGATTAGCTAATTTAACGGTCAACAAGTAATTTGACTTTAACCACTAAACCAGTTTTCGTTCACGATTCTTGATTCGATCATTTTGAAATAGAATTTCGACGATCGAACTGTACGGAAGTCAAGATCAATCTTTTTAAATGTTATTCCAAAATTTTTAAAAAATAATAAAAAAATTTGGTTTTGTAATTTAACGGTCAACTAGTAATTCGACTTTAACCACTAAACTAGTTTTCGTTCCGGATTCTTGATTCGATTATTTTGAAATAGAGTTTCGACGATCGAGCCGTACGGGAGTCAATATCAATCTTTTTAAATGTTATTCCAAAATTTTAAAAAAATAATAAATTTATTTGATTAGTTAATTTAAAGGTCAACTAGTTATTTGACTTTAACCTCTAAATTAGTTTTCGTTCCCGATTCTTGATTCCATTATTTTGAAATTGAATTTCGACGATGAACCATACGGGAGTCAAAATCAATCTTTTTAAATCATATGCTAAAATTTTAAAATTTTATTTGATTATGTAATTAAACGGTCAACTAGTACTTTGACTTTAACCCCTAAACTAGTTTTCGTTCTCGATTCTTGATTTGATTATTTTGAAATAGAATTTCGACGATCGAACCGTACGGGAGTCAAGATCAATCTTTTTTAATGTTATTCCAAAATTTTAAAAAATAATAAATTTATTTGATTAGCTAATTCAACGGTCAACTAGTAATTTGACTTTAATCCCTAAACTAGTTTTCGTTCCCGATTCTTGATTCGAATATTTTGAAGTAGAATTTCGACGATCGAACCATACTGGAGTCAAGATCAATATTTTTAAATGTTATTCCAAAATTTTAAAAAAATAATAAATTTATTTGATTAGCTAATTTAACGGTCAACAAGTAATTTGACTTTAACCACTAAACCAGTTTTCGTTCACGATTCTTGATTCGATCATTTTGAAATAGAATTTCGACGATCGAACTGTACGGAAGTCAAGATCAATCTTTTTAAATGTTATTCCAAAATTTTTAAAAAATAATAAAAAAATTTGGTTTTGTAATTTAACGGTCAACTAGTAATTCGACTTTAACCACTAAACTAGTTTTCGTTCCGGATTCTTGATTCGATTATTTTGAAATAGAGTTTCGACGATCGAGCCGTACGGGAGTCAATATCAATCTTTTTAAATGTTATTCCAAAATTTTAAAAAAATAATAAATTTATTTGATTAGTTAATTTAAAGGTCAACTAGTTATTTGACTTTAACCTCTAAATTAGTTTTCGTTCCCGATTCTTGATTCCATTATTTTGAAATTGAATTTCGACGATGAACCATACGGGAGTCAAAATCAATCTTTTTAAATCATATGCTAAAATTTTAAAATTTTATTTGATTATGTAATTAAACGGTCAACTAGTAATTTGACTTTAATCCCTAAACTAGTTTTCGTTCCCGATTCTTGATTCGATCATTTTGAAATAGAATTTCGATGATCGAACCGTACGGAAGTCAAGATCAATCTTTTTAAATCATATACTAAAAGTTTAAAAATTTATTTGATTATGTAATTAAATGGTCAACTAGTAATTTGACTTTAATCTCTAAACTAGTTTTCGTTCCCGATTCTTGATTCGATCATTTTGAAATAGAATTTCGACGATGAACCATATGGGAGTCAAGATCAATCTTATTAAATCATATACTAAAATTTTAAAAATTTTAAAAATTTATTTGATTTTGTAATTAAACGGTCAACTAGTAATTTGACTTTAATCCCTAAACTAGTTTTCGTTCCCGATTCTTGATTCGATCATTTTGAAATAGAATTTCGACGATCTAACTGTACGGAAGTCAAGATCAATCATTTTAAATGTTATTCCAATTTTTTTTAAAAATAATATATTTTTTTGGTTGGGTAATTTAACGGTCAACTAGTAATTTGACTTTAACCACTAAACTAGTTCTCGTTCCCGATTCTTGATTCGATTATTTTGAAAAGAATTTCGACGATCAAACCGTACGGGAGTCAGGATCAATCTTTTTAAATTTTATTCCAAAGTTTTAAGAAAAATAATAAATTTATTTGATTAAGTAATTTAAAGGTCACCTAGTAATTTGATTTTAACCCCTAAATTAGTTTTCGTTCCCGATTCATGATTCTATAATTTTGAAATAGAATTTCGACAATCGAATCGTATGGGAGTCAAAATCAATATTTTTAAATCTTATTCCAGAATATTTAAAATTTAATAAATTTATTTGATTAATTAATTTAACGGTCAACTATTAATTTGACTTTAACCCTTATTTATTACAAAATAATTTCAACCTTTTTTATTTATTTTGTTAAACTCGTTGTATATTAGTGCGCGTAGTTCCAAAACAAAATTATACACTTACAAATTAAATTTTTTTTAAAAAATTATTCACCATCTTTAACGACTTAGCTTCCACAACTTATGGTTGTAGTTTAGGGGTTATATTTAGGGTTACTAGGGTTGGATTTTATTTTTTGAGAAAAATTTTTTTGAACGATTTAACCATACGAATCTCATTATCACTGCAAATTAGTCATGTGTGAAAAAAATTGTGATTTTTAAAATTCATTTGACGTGATTTTATAAGGAAAAACCCCTATTTTAACAATAATTTGTACTAATCCATTTTTCTAGTTCTATTTTTTAACGATCCAACCATGAGAATTTTAAGATCACTGTGAATTAGTGACATTTGCAAAAAATTGTGATTTTTAAAGTTCATTTGTAAGGACTTTTTAAAGAAAAAGTGATAAACAAGGTATTGTGGTAATATAATTTTAGAGTAAAATTAAAACACAAGAAACACTTTAGCATAATGGTTGGAGGTAGTACAAATTTCGCTGGAGATGTGGGTTCGAATCCCGCTGTCTCATTTTTCATTTTTTCCCATTTCCTACCGCCGGTAGGAAATGGTATCATGCGGTAGGAAATGATAATTCACAAAAAATTCAAAATGCCCAAATCAAAATTCAAAATGGCGCCCAGAGTCATTTCCTACCGCAAGTCGGTAGGAAATGATAATTCACGAAAAATTTAAAATGACCGCCTAAACCAAAAATTCGAAATGAGCGCCCAAATCAAAATTCAAAATGGCGCCCAAAGTCATTTCCTACCGCAAATTGGTAGGAAATATAGAAGTGCGGTAGGAAATGTGTAATTCAGATTTATAAAACAATAACTTTCTTCATTCCCCTTCACTTCAACTCTCTTCTCCACCTCTCCATCTTTTACCATTCTTATCAACTCTTTTCATTTTTTTCATCTCGATTTTCTTCTTCATCACCATTATTTAGGTACAAATCTTTACCCTCTTTTATATATCCATTTGATTTACATATAATATGTGTGTGTTTGTGTTAGTTCAATTTGAATAATATTTGTATGTTTGAATTACATATAGTATTCTTCAATTTGATTAGTTCAAACTTTCATTTTGTTTGCTATTTGAGCTCATTATCTTTCATTTGTGTATGTATATATGTATAATTTTTTGTTCCATGTTTTATGTAAATTGTTAGGACTTGATACAAATTAGAAGAACTTTTCGGAAGAAGGCTAGAGAGATCTATTCGGATGAAGGCGATGTAGAAGGCAATGACAAAGACAATTATGATGACCACTTCAAGAGTGATTAGTTTAGGTTTTTAAATTTTTATTTTGCTTTGTTGTAATGGTTGTATTTTAGTACATTTGTATAAATAATTTGTAGATGTAACTTTAATTTATTAATTTTATGGTGATGAAGGCGGATTATGATTTATGATAGATGTTTGATTTTTAGTTTTGATTATATGCTTGTGAATTAGATATTGATTTTGTTATGCAATGTGTATGCTTTTGAATCAATGAAGAACATTTATTTTTAAAAAATTTGCCCAGTATTTCCTACCGCCTTCAAGCCATTTCCCACCGTTATTACAATTCGAAACCTAGTATTTCCTACCGTCTTCAAAACATTTCCTACCGCATTCATAAGAACGGTAGGAAATAATAAATAGCGGTAGGAAATGGCCGGTAGGAAATGGCCGGTAGAAAATGCAATTTTACAAGGTGTTTGGAACAATTCCTACCGAAGTGTGCAAAAGTGGTCGGTAGGAAATGGCTCTGCACTTGCTACAATTTCCACGTCAGCAGCTGACGTGGATGATGACGTGTGCGGGGCCCACCCACGTGTCATATGACATGGCATCTGACATGTCGCCACATCATCATCCAAGTTGGCATGTGGGTCCCCGCCATGTGGCATGCCACATCATTATGTGGGACCCACGTTGACCCGGTCAATATCATTTCCTACCAAAGTCATTTCCCACTTAAGCATTTCCTACCGCACGGGGTCGGTAGGAAATGCAGCATTTCCTACCGATTTTGGGCCTTTTCCTACCGATTTGACGGTAGGAAAAGGTCATTTTTCTTGTAGTGGAGTGATATGTGAGAAAATACCTTAGCCCGTGGCATTATACACACGGGACGTACCTGGAGTGCAGAGATTTTGCATGACCAAAAATGATAATAAACTCATGGATGCCGCTGGAACCCACTTGAGGCAGCCTCTAGAACTTTAACACGACGTCTCCAAGCAGCCTTATCAAATGTCATAGCACCTGTGAGATTTAAAGCTGCCAGATCCAAACTCAACTGATCTTGCAACGTCCTACGTGGTCTACCTCTTTTTCTCTTCCCCTAACCAAAATACTTTCAACCCTTCGAACCAAAGCTGAAGTACATGGGCGACGGACATGCCCAAACCAATGTAAGCGCCCCTCCCTCAGTTTCTTGGAAATAGGCTCAACACCTCAAACTCTTCTAAAAGCATCATTCGGTATACAATTTGTAAAACCCCGTTATTTTTATTTTTATTTTTAAGTCATTTTTATTTAGTTAGATAATTATGTTAATTAGTAATTTTCAGAATTTTTTTTTTGTGCAAGATATTTTGAGTAAAAATGATATTTGAGGAAAGAAGTGTGAAAAGATTTTAGAGAATTGGTATCATTTAATTAGAATATTTTAATTTTAGACATTACTTGGAAGAGTGGTTAAATTATTAATAATAATTAAAAAGTAATTGTTGACATGATTTGGGGTACATCAGTTTTCATGCATGTATGTTTGGACGGTTTAGAAAAAAAATAGGATAAAATAACTATAGTGGTGTGCTAGTGCCTAATTGTCTAAGTTGGTGTGCTAAGTAATAGTAGTCTGTAACAATATATAAGAAACCTCTTAGAGCACCTTGCAACTCGTACAGATCTCAGCAGCTTAGCAACAACAGGTATGTTCTCTTCTTTATGTTTTATTATTTACTTGATCTTGTTCTTGAATGCTAATAGACTTTTAGGTTGCTTGTATAATTATAGTCAAAGCATAAAGTACTTGTGTGAATCAAGAATTGTCTCTTACCATGAATATATCATTTGTTTATCAAACCATGCCAGGGCCGAGGTGCATGATGTGATACTGTGATCTATTATCATTTTAGGGTCTTGAATTTAAAGTTATATAGTGCTATTGATTACCATGTTTTTATCTCTGTATAATCATATATGTGTGTTTCTCAAATTCTTTTTAATTATGTCTATTTTTACAAGAATTATTAATTTAATTGTACGAATCATAATTTACCAATTTTGTTAATTGAAAAGAGCATGAGCATCCGTATATATTCTTAAATTATTTTGAATTCTCTTAGCATGATTTAAAATATAGATGTGTATTATGTATAATAAATTATTATTTTTAAATTTAAAATTTTATGTTTTACAATCTGACACTTATATTTTATTTGAGTGATTTCAATTCGTTTATGTTGGTGCAAATATGGATAAATTAAGTTGTTTAAATGTGCAAGTTAAAGTGTCCAGCAATAGTAGATTAGCTCACATTCATGCAAGCAAGTAGTGCTAAATGTATTTAATAATATTAGATTATTAAGTTTTGCTCATGATTATGTGCTAAATTTGTAAGAGTTGAGGTGCCTTTCTGTAGTTTTACATTTAACTGGACAAGTCCACTGCATGCCATGTTGGGCCTTTAGCCCATTGTTATTCTATATAAAATGCTTGGTGTGATTTGTAATGTCTGGCCCATCTCCTATGATTTTATAAATTAGATTATATGAATGTGTATGCTCCAGTTAGTTTAGAGTCAGAATGTGGCAGATTTTAGTTTAAATTGAGTATGCTAGTTTGCTAATTATCGGTTATTAAATTATAGGATCAGTTCGCGTGTTGATTTTTAATTTCGGTTTTCGATCGCTTTTGAGGTAAGTACTTTTTGACTTACTTTTATTTTCGGAAAAGATATTGATACTCTGTTTTTAATTTTCGTATAAGATATAAGAATTCTGTTTTGAACTGTATAAGATATATAAGTATTTGAATTTTAGAAACCTAGTCTCTACGTTTCGAACCTGTTCGTAATTTACGCTATAGTTCCGGAACGATGGATGTCAACAATGAATACAATCAACGAGATGTACAACAATTACCCGGCAGTGTACAGAGAAAGGAAATTCAGTCTGCAACTTTGATGTTTGATGATGTTAAAAGTAATTATAAAAAATGGTAACTGTCCCTGGGTGCCGGCCTTAGTTTTATGCAAACCATCATCCTAATATTATTGCTAATTCTCTCAAGAAACAAATTCATGACAATTTTTAGCTACACTCGGATTAAATTTTTTAACCCCATTTCAGATTGAAGTTGGTTTAATTTGAAATCAACTAAACACAACTAGGTACACTGAAAAGCCTACACAAATTATTAGCTGAATCTCAACCCTTTACCCTCGACACTTAAGTTAATATAGCACTCTTTAGAAAATGGTGAGGAACAATTTTTAATTAAAATTTTAGATTGTTTGTAATTTTTCTTGTCTCATAGGTTCACTTTCTAGGTTGTAATTTGATTTTTTTTTTATTGAAGTGGATATTTTTTTTTTGGAATGATAATATTCACTCCCATTCCTTGGTTGATTTCTTAGTTGATGTATTTTGATGTATTTTTTATATTTTATTGGATAAACTTTTTATTTACATAATTTAGATCATTTTTAATAATTTAATTACAAAAATAATATATATATATATATATATATATATATATATATATATATTTGAAAATTGATGATGCATGACTTTATTCAAGTATTTTTATTACCGGGAGTGGATCTAACCAATTTAATTATATACTTTTGTATCATTGTATAATTTAATTTGTACTTGTATATCTAGTGATTATATTTTATGCAAATTACCTGTACAATCTAACTACTTTTTACAATTTATGACAATTTTATAAACTCACTGGTTTTATCAAAATAGTCATAAACTATAACTGTAATACAATGAAATGAAATATTATTATAGAAGTCAATTTAAATACTTACAAAATTTACTGCAAATTTTAAATTTGACTTCAGACATTTCTGCATTTCTGCAGCCGCCACCTGAGAATATATTTATGATCTTTTGCTAAATCTCAGCAACAATTAATCTCTCAAGCTCTCAACTGTACTCTTGCGATCTCTTATTCTCCGATACCAAGGTATTTAATTCCGGTCTTCCAATATTGAATGGATTGTAGTCAGCTGCATTTTTGTCTAGCATTATATGCTCGTATAGTTTGATGTGAATTATCCATAGTTAGAGTTACATTAAATGGTATGTATCTTCAATTCATAATTACTATATTGTTTAAATTTATTTTTATGATTAAATGGGTTGAAGTTTTTTATCTTCTGAATTTATTTCCATCACCTCAGCTTGGATTTATTATTTAATTATGAAATAATTTGGTAGGTAATTGTGGGTATAAAGAAGAAGGAAAACATAATGTTAATTTAGTGATGAGTCAACATAAAGATGAAGAGTACAATACAATACTTTATTGCTTGTATCTCATGGAGGACGACATTGTGAAGATGTCTGTAACGCAAGCAAACATATGACATGTAACAAAAAAATTATTTTCTAAATTACTCGAAAATAAATATGGAGAAGTCAAATTTGGAGGTGGAATATCATACCAAATCAGTAGTGTGGATGAAATAGAATTTAAAACAAAACAAGAATAGTTTGGAAAAATGTTTGAAGTTTATTTTATCCTGGATTAAGAAATAATTTACTAATTATCGGGCATCTCTTAAAAAAGTGGTATCATATTCGTTTTCATGATATGGTTTGTTACTTGTCAAGAAAAAATCAGTCATTGCTAGTGTTAGAAATTGATTCGGATGATCTTTTCTCGCTCACTCTTCACTATCAAGATATGTCTTATTTTGATGGAATTGACAAAAGAATTTTCAAGTTATGGAATGAAAGATACGGGTGCATAAACTATGGAAATGTTGAGATGCTTTTGAAAAAAATGGATGGTGATTGGATTGCCAAAAATTGATCATCTCGATGATATGTGCAAGACGTCTCACCTTAGGAAGCAACATAACTTCTCTTCCATCTCAATCTACTTGGAGAGCAAAAGGGCCTCTACAACTCATTCATTCTTATCTTTGTGACTTGATGTCAGTTTCTTCTTTAGGATGTAATCGTTATTTTATCTATTTCATTGATGATTACTCGCATAAAGTTTGGATATATTGTCACAAAGAAAAATTTGAAACATTCAAAAAGTTTTTAGAGACTTTAAAGTGAAAGCTGAAAATTTTACTCGATTAGAAATTAACACCTTACGAATTGATCGTGAAGGTGAGTACCTTTCAAATGAGTGAGAAACAGAGATAACGGCATCAAACATGAAATGATAATCATCTCAATAAAATGGTGTGTGTGAAAGGAAAAATAGGACAATCATCGAGATGGCCACATGACTTCTCAAAAGAAAGAATTTGTCTCAAAATTTTGGGACAAAAGCAGTTCTTTCTGCGATCACCAACAAAGATCATAAAAAATCGCTTTCGTTCCTATTAAAAACTCGAAAGCATTAAAAATAAAATTATTTTTTTTACCTTTCACTTATTTTCTCCACTAATTAATTAAAAATTGGGAACAACTGTGTTAATCTATTATTCTATCTTCAAATATTCGTGATTCACTCTCGCTTTCTTGGTGCTCAGTGCATTGTGGAACAAATACATGTTAAGATAGAGTAGTGAAGCACAAAATATGGAAATATTTTAACAAGAAGTTCTGTGTACCTACTAGTTACGTCAGTCATACGCGAAAGCAATATGGAAACTTATGAGTCTAGTTGTGTGTATATATATATGTGTGCATGTGTACTATGTAAAACTTTAAGTATTAAAAATTAAACTCTGGAAACTCAAGGAAACCCACACGATAGTGTGATCTTCTTATTGGAACAAGTAGACATAACTAATCCAGATACCTAGCCAATATGCTAGACAACAATGGATTAGTTTGGATTCTAAAAGCATTATTACATGTAACTTTATTTGAAGGCCAACTCCAAAATTGGCCACATGAAATCTAAAAATAAAATGGTTGGATGTCACATTGTTCTTCCGGCATGTCGATCTGGCACACTGATGGAATGTTCATGGCATCTTTCATCATCTTCTCTCTGTCCTCACTTTCCATTTTTCCCTGTTGTTGCCTCACCATCTCCTTAATGGCCATGCAGCGGCATGACTTTTTAATATTTTGAAACTGGTTGCAACACTCCTCCTTGTGCTCCATCTGAGCATTCATTGGCGACATTTTTGGTGAAATGTACATCATGCAGTGGCTAAGCGGCTCCATAGGCCGGATCGTTTGGGTACATTTGCCAGAGTTTTCGTCTACAATGGTTGTGGTGATGGTGGTGATGGTGGTGGCACTAATGGTGAGGGAAAAAAGTGCTACAAGGAGAAGAGTTAGGGTTATTTTTGTGAATGATGCCATTGCGGGGTAAATAAAGAGATAAAAAATCAGACACGGGAGCTTATATCTAGGTAAAGCTTGAATGTTGAGTACAAATATGTGATGGGGATGAGGGTATTTATACAAGATCTGGGATAACATCGTGCTTCCACGTATACTTTGCATGCAGATGCCACCTAAACTAGTTGTGCCACAAAATTAAATGAGCGTTTTGGAATTATATGCATGGAGCTTTGTTTGTTTTCTAATCTTTCTTCATGGTAACTGATCATGATAACACACATATTAACATGCAAATGCTTCCAGCTGTAAATATGTCGTCAAAATTTGCTTTTTGCTATTTTGGGGTTTTTTCATTCTTATCCTTTCAGAGAATAAATCTTAGCTACGAAGTATGGGAATATGTAAAAGATGCCAGTAAATAATCTTTTCAGAATGATAAGTTTCATTAAAAACAAAGTAGTAATGAATTCAAGATAAAATAGGAAGTTTATTGCCATATTTATTATAATACCTAAGTCTACTTTATAATATTCGAATCTATCAATTAATTAAGCCAACAGAAAATTATAAATAATTTTAGAACCACTACTTAAATTTAATTTAGACCAATCATATTATATCAAGAACTTTGCTTATTTAACATTCTCATCTTACCCCATTAACCATGGTTAGTAAATAATTTTAATGTAAATACAATAGTGATTTTATTTAATATATCCAAAAAATACATATTTTTTTAAAGCGACAAATATTTACTAAAAAATCACTATTAATTTGAAACAATCAAGGTATACTAGTTTATATTTTATATTAAATTTCATAATTAGATATTCATTAAACAACCACTATTTTAATATAAAGTCAATTAGAACCATATTATCATAGAATATGAACTGATTTTAAAAATATACAATTAAATCAATTTTAAATAAATATAATCTAACTTAATCCGAAATGGCGAAATCTAAAAACATCGGATTTGAAATTAGATTTTAAATAACTTGGATAACATCCAAAACTTCAAAGACTTGAATGTTTTAAAAAGGCTCGAAAACATGTTTATTCATACGCTGTTAATAAAATTTATTTACAAATGTATATAAGCCAAAGATTTTCACCTCATACGGCTCCTCGTTCAATTCTTTCGAAGTCATTGGATCATTTTACGCGTTCGAGAATCCCCTCCCTTTTTCCACTCCGTCCTGAAGAGTAACTAGGACCAATTTAGTCACGTTTTCATGTTCCAATTGAACACTTTCCTTTTTATCGAAGGATCATAAAAAAATGGGTCCGGATCTCCTTCGGAAATGATTTGGAAGATCCAAAACAAAAAAAATGGTATTTTCTAGCAACAACCTAATGGAGGCAGTCAATCAATATAGATGGATCCGAAATCTGATTCAAATCCGATATAGCACCTATAGGTACATAAGAAATGTATTGAATCAAATTACATATATTTAAATTATTTAAATTATTATATATATGCTAGAAGAGTATTATCATTGGTTGATGAATAAATTAATAATCAAAAAAAATTATATTAGAGGTAATTAGAATTCACCTATGCATTCTAAATCAATTAATCATAAACAAAGTTTTTATTATTTACCGCTACAATAATAAGTATAAGGAGTATTTGGTTGTCCGTACTATAGCTAAACAAATATTGATCGGGATTTAAACTTAATTAACAGTATAAATTATGTATTATTATTTATTGTAGATTATTTCTTATTATTTAAATAATTATACTTGAAAAATAATCTTAGCATAAACTACCTATACGGTAAAAGTAGGGATGGCAGCTGGGCATTACGGGCCCGGGGAGTACTATCCCCGCCTCCGATCCCTGACCCAATACTCATTGGGGACTATTTTCATTCCCTGTACCTAGTACAAACGGGTAACGGGAATCGTCGCAAGGAATCGGGAATTTTATTTTAAATAAAAATTAATATTAAATAATTTTAAATACTAACTAATGAGCTTTGAAATAATTTTTCCTTGCGATATATAGCTAAATTAGTAACTACAGTTAGATTTGATGTTAATTTAAAACGCCTTTTCATTACTATTAATCTAATAAGAAGTACATCTTCAGTTTCGTGCATATATGTCAAATCTTAAAATTTCATTTTGAAATCTAAAAATTACATGCTTCCAGTAACTCATATGCACTGAATTAATATAAAAATAATTTTAAATAATATGAAAATGAAATTAGTTAACTATATACCACAAAGACAAACATGTAAATCGAGTGGAGAAAATATATAATGTATATTATATATTAATATATATAGTTATGTATTACAGTGTGGTAAAATCGAGTTGGGGGATTGGGAATCGGTCCTGTGGAGAAAATCGGGGCGAGGATCGGAGATGGGCCGGGGAGACATAGAATAGAATCCCGGCCCGCTCCCCAATTTTTTTTTAAAATTGTAACACCCCTAGATCCGGGGTCAACGATCCAGGTTGTTACGCTGATCTAGATTCCAATTTTATCAATTACAATTCCAGTTTATTAACTATTTTACTAATCACAAATATTCTACGTTGGCAATGACCCTTAAGTCAATAACATCCATCACAAGTTATAAGCTCAGAGCGAAAGCAAAATATTACTTAGAGTACCAATACAATCCAAAGTGTTAAGTTATTACAGACCCAAATGTTTTTGTCAAGGAAAGACTTAAAATCCACAAAAGTTGCCACCTGAGATGATAGTAGAGGTGGGATAGTTTTCTGGTTTTTAAAAGCTTACACAAGTCATAATGGTACACAAACCTGACCAGTCTAAGTTGGTAACCTATCCTACTAAATCCTCTCACCAGAGGCAATCGAGGTCCGAACAGTCTACGGAATAGCTGCGCATTTCCCACGCGATTCCTGGCAGTCTGACGGGTCCTTGCCATGCTTACCTGTTGTTGTTTGTGATATATATAGAAAAACAAGTGTGAGCATAATTGCTCAGCAAGATAATAATAGTACTGTAAAGACACTTTTTATTTTGTTTGAAAATGGGGTAGTAGCGTATAATTCATCCTTTAAATAGCCATAACTTTCCCGGAGTCATTTTAAAACGAGAACCTTCTGGTTTTCCAAAATCTTTCATGATGAGTTTAACTCTGACAACACTATCGGTACTGGAGCACCTGGGCTTCCAGTACAGTGTAGTGATAAGTGAATTTATATCCACTTGGATCGCTTCAATTCGGCTTAAATTTATTGTCTTCGACTCAAGTTTATTGTAGTTTTGATGTGTTTTGCTTAGTTGTGCAGACATACAAGAATGTCGATTATGGGTGATGCTTCTATCGTGTTTGGAGGATTAATTGATTAAAATTCGGATTTTCCGGGAAGGTTGCCAAGTCTACACTGTTTTGGCCATATCTGGAGTTCTAGAAGTCCGTTTTCAGTGATCTTACAGCTCACGCGAAGCCTGGAAGATTTTCTACAACTTAGGACAGGATTCGCGGGCGCAAATTGCGTGTGGTGGGCGCAGACTGCACGACAAGCAGACTGATGGGAGCAGAGAATTTACTGTTTTGCCCTTTTTAAGTTCTAATTGTATTTTGGGTAGTTTTTGGTACCTAAATCGAATTCTAATTGTAATAGAAGGCAATTTCTTGCTGGGCAAGACTTGGAGTGCCTATTTAAACACATCCAACCCCTTGTAAATTAGACAATTAGAATTATAGAATTAGACAATTAGATATCGTGTACATAATATAGTTTAGATCTGCAAGGGAGAAAATGGGAGAAAGATTCAACGCTCGTGACAAGCAACGGATCTAGATTTTGTATCATAGATTTGTTTTCTTAACTCTTTGTTTTATTAGTATTATTTTTATTATTCATACTTTGTTTATTATCATGGTTTCATCAGATCCCATGATGACGAGCGGTTCGATTATGAGCTAATCGTTGTCATGGGATTCTAACGGATTTATTTATGGAGCTTTAGTATCTTGATGCTTTAAAGATCTGTGTGTGGTGTATAATTGATATCCTCGTATGGTTATGCTTAATTGATAGATGCGTCGCGAACATCTAATTTGTTAATCTCTTGCGAAGTGAAAGTGGATCTTGAGATTTAGAACTTGCCATGCTAGCATAGGTTCATAATTGTTTATCAATATGATTTGTAGTATGAGATGAAAATACTTATATTGCCCTGTGTGATCTTTATGGATAACTTGTTCTTCAACCGTTATGTTTTCAAATTCTATAGACATATAGGGTCTAAGCATAATTGGTGTCTATTCATCTTCTATCTCTTTTGTGGATGTATGTTTAGTTTGGTATACGTATGCTGACAGGTAGCGTGTACTTGTTTCGTGTTATCCGATCAGATATCATAACCTTTGCATATAGTGAATGAAGGCGTCAGATCTAAGCGAAGTATTTAATGAAGTTAGGATTCCATGTTTTCTTGCACATAAGTAATTCAATTTTAATTCTCATTAGTTAGTAATTTGTAGTCTGTTAATTTGTATCCTAGTTAATTATAGTTAGTAAAAACTTAATCTTGTTATTTGTCTTAGCAGTGAATAATAATCATACATTGTTGCATAGGTGCATGAACTGAATTGAAACCTAACCAGATCTCTGTGGGAACGAACTTGACTTCTATCTATATTACTTGTGACCTCGTACTCTTGCGTGTTTTAGTGTAAACAAGTTTTTGGCGCCGCTGCCGGGGATCATCGGTGTTTTATTTTTGGTTTATGTGCTTGTCAATAGTGGTCGTTAGCGTTCACTGACTCGGATTTCTTATCTATCTTGTTTAGTTCGGTGTGTTTCAGGTACTTGAGTGTTTGAAGATGGCATGCGAGGAGTTGCCATGGTGGGCATATTCGAGGACATCTATGCCTTTTCAATGTGAGCGGTGTTTGGGCGTTCATGATCCCTCACAATATTGTTACTACGAAGGAGTTGATCTATATGTCACTTATGAGGAACAACCATATTTTCCATACCATCCTCAACAGTACCAGCAAGATGTTCCAGATAGGTCATATTTCTTTGGAAGTGAAGGGTTTCAACATCAGCAACCTACTCCTACTTTTCAGTCAGATGAGGTTGATGTTATGGAGGAGATTAGGATGCTTGCAAAGAGTTATGAGGAGTCTACCAAATCTATGGGGACACTAATTGCTCAAGTTTTTAGTGACTTGGAACAAGAGAAACAACAATGCATATTAGATGCAATTCCATAAAATAATGGTGACTTGGAGCAAGGTACTGCATGCTTAATTGAAGAAGACAAATTCCAAGGTGAGGTGAGCGTTCACATGCCATGTGAGGAATTTGATCATGCTAGGATGGTGGATGAGTTGGAAAAGGCACTATTTGAGACAGACACTGATGAGCTGCACAAATTTCAAGAATTGGTATGTGCGTACCAAGAGGCTGATGAACATGGGAAAGACGCAGGTCTTCTACTTGTCTCAGAGTTTAAAGATGGAGGTAGCGCATTAGAGCCAATGGAGGAAGTTCTCTTTGAGGAACCAAAGGCTTCAGCAACTTACATTTACCCTCCTCCATTATATTCAAGCGAAGCCCGCGAATGTGTGTTGTTCTACAAATTGACAAATTTTGGGTCAACCGAGGAAGGCATTGGAATAGGACATATTTGTTAGACGAATAGGCTAAGCGAGGAGAAGGGGCAGAAAGTGTGCTGCCGTGATGACGATGAAGTCTCGCGAAGAGAGGACCAGGCAACTTATTATCATCCTTAATGGAGGCTTGGAAGTAACGTCAAGCTAATGACGTTAAAGAAGAGCTTCTTGGGAGGCAACCCAAGCATTGTTGTATACTGGTATGTTTTCTACTTTCCCTCGTATTTACTTCCATTCAATGAGGGCATTGAAGATTTTAAGTTTGGGGGTGGTTTGAGGGATAAGTAGTGTATGTAGTTGTGATTGTGAGTCATTGTGTTCATGTAGGATTTCATGCTTTGCATATTAGTAGTAAATTATGCATTTATGTTCGTGTTATCTACGTTTGTTTCATATAGGACATTCTGTTTTTATATTCGTATATCATGTGAGTTCATAGTAGTTTGCATTTGCACCCATGCTTGATAGGAATTTTGTGTTGTTGACGCTTTTGATTGAGAAGTGATATGCTTTGTTCTTGTACACACACATACACTAGTAATTTGAAGCTAGTAGACTTATTGAATGTTGTGAGTAATTAGAAGGACATGAATATGTGCAAGTTGATTTAGTTTTCATGCTCTGAATACAAGTAGGTGCATTAGAGAGATTTTTGCTTGGGATTGAGTATGTTTTTCCCGCCAAGTGAGCTTTTGAGCCATATTGCATATTTGTTGCAATTTTATTCGTTTGCTTGAGTGTCCACGGATTGTTTGCATTGCTAGCAGTTGTTTGAGGTCTTTCTTGAAATGCATGACATTATTTGACGATTAAAATGATAAAGGCATTTAAGAATAACCACATATTTTCCCATATTACCACACCATGTTTACATGATCAATTAATTAACCCGTTGAGCTTAATCCTATTTTTTCGGTGACATACCACATTACTTGCTTAGACCTTTTTCTTGTATTGGCCTTACATTAATTTGAACCCACATTGTCAAAGGCTAGTAGAGTGCTTAAGGGAGTAAAAGGTGTGCAATGAGGGGTTTATTGTTGGTGATAATTTTGGGGGAAATATTGAAAATTGGGTTGGTTGTTGCTTGATAGTCGGCATGTGTAATAAAATTGTGGGATCATTGTTATTGTTGATATTGTTGTGTTTTGTTATATTTAGCTCTCGAAAAAAAAAAAAGAGAAAGAAAAAAGAAAAAAATATTATGAGAGCATGTTTGTGTTTGTTGTGATTCTATTTTAGTCGACTAGTCGAGTGTTTTTTTCTAGATAAAATTATGTGGGGAGGAAAATAGGGTGTTGTGTATGTTCATTATGGTACTTACTAGCTTTTGACACTTCACATATTTTGGCTTATTTGACATACCTTGTCCCTAGCCCCGTTACAACCCAAATAAAGACCTTTTGATTATCGTCATTGATGTATGTTGTGTTAAGAGTTAGATTGATACCAAATGTCAAGCATGCTTATGATTTTGTTGGAATTGAGTGATACACTTACCCTTGTTCTTGAGTGAATATTCTTTTGTGAGTGGATTGTGAGTGTTTGCTTGTTTTTGCGTATGAGATCCCGAGTTTTGTCTCAAAGATGTACTCTTGTTGGCTTAGCATGTTTACTAACTTATTCTTACACTTGACATGGATTTGTGAGAACTTATGCATGTTCATTGAGTAGACTATGTGAATACTTGCACTTTCGACACCAAGACATTGCGTATTTATTTTGATCCTTAAGTTGATATGGCATGAGAGGATTTGAAGGTATGGTAGGATATTAGTACTAGATTAATTGCATTTTCATATTAGTTACATTCATGCATTGCATTGAATTTTGTGGGTACATTCGCTATAGGCCCTCACGAGACCTTACTCGTCCACTGGGGCTGCCTAGGGGTTTAAAGGGCTTGTTGCATATGCCAAATGCAACCGTGATCACCTACGGAAGTGGTACTAGTTAGTTAGTTAGTTAGTTGTAATTATTTATGCTTGAGGACAAGCATCGGTTTAAGTTTGGGGGTGTGATAAGTGGATTTATATCCACTTGGATCGCTTCAATTCGGCTTAAATTGATTGTCTTGGACTCAAGTTTATTGTAGTTTTGATGTGTTTTGCTTAGTTGTGCAGACATACAAGAATGTCGATTATAGGTGATGCTTCTATCGTGTTTGGAGAATTAATTGATTAAAATTCGGATTTTCCGGAAAGGTTGCGCAGTCTACACTGTTTTGGCCATATCTGGAGTTCTAGAAGTCCGTTTTCAGCGATCTTACAGCTCACGCGAAGCCTGGAAGATTTTCTACAACTTAGGATAGGATTCACGCGCGCAAGTTGCGTGTGGTGGGCGCAGATTGCACGACAAGCAGACTGATGGGAGCAGAGAATTTACTGTTTTGCCCTTTTCAAGTTCTAATTGTATTTTGGGCAGTTTTTGGTACCTAAATCGAATTCTAATTGTAATAGAAGGCAATTCCTTGCTGGGTAAGACTTGGAGTGCCTATTTAAACACATCCAACCCCTTCTAAATTAGACAATTAGAATTAGAGAATTAGACAATTAGATATCGTGTACATAATATAGTTTAGATCTGCAAGGGAGAAAAGGGGAGAAAGATTCAACACTCGTGACAAGCAACGGATCTAGATCTACTTCATCTTTTGTATCATAGATTTGTTTTCTTAACTCTTTGTTTTATTAATATTATTTTTATTATTCATACTTTGTTTGTTATCATGGTTTCATCAGATCCCATGATGACGAGCGGTTCGATTATGAGCTAATCGTTGTCATGGGATTCTAACGGATTTATTTATGGAGCTTTAGTATCTTGATGCTTTAAAGATCTGTGTGTGGTGTATAATTGATATCCTCGTATGGTTATACTTAATTGATAGATGCGTCGCGAACATCTAATTTGTTAATCTCTTGTGAAGTGAAAGTGGATCTTGAGATTTAGAACTTGCCATGCTAGCATAGGTTCATAATTGTTTATCAATATGATTTGTAGTATGAGATGAAAATACTTATATTGCCCTGTGTGATATTTATGGATAACTTGTTCTTCAACCGTTATGTTTTCAAATTCTATAGACATATAGGGTCTAAGCATAATTTGTGTCTATTCATCTTCTTATCTCTTTTGTGGTTGTATGTTTAGTTTAGTATACGTATGCTGACAGGTAGCGTGTACTTGTTTCGTGTTATTCGATCAAATATCATAACCTTTGCATATAGTGAATGAAGGCGTCAGATCTAAGCGAAGTATTTAATGAAGTTAGGATTCCATGTTTTCTTGCATATAAGTAATTCAATTTTAATTCTCATTAGTTAGTAATTTGTAGTTTGTTAATTTGTATCCTAGTTAATTATAGTTAGTAAAAACTTAATCTTGTTATTTGTCTTAGCAGTGAATAATAATCATACATTGTTGCATAGGTGCATGAACTAAATTGAAACCTAACCAGATCTCTGTGGGAACGAACTTGACTTCTATCTATATTACTTGTGACCACGTACGCTTGCGTGTTTTAGTGTTAACATGTAGCAGCACAATTCCAATTGGAAGGATGAGACTATTTTGGAGCACACCTGATACAAGGTGATCAGTCATTGTACCGTACAAAACAACACTTCGCTACTAGTAGACGGGTGACGTACCTACTAAAGAGGCCGTGGCCCGACCACATACGGTACTTCTGCTGGCTACCCGCTAGTGCAAGTATCGAGATGGCTACCCGCCACCCTCGTCGATATATGCATAACCGGATGGGCTTGCTACCCGCAAGTCACTCCCATCCAAAACACCCTCCAGTCCCAGAGTCACTAAACTAGCTTTGAAACCTTTTCTAAATCGTCACTTCCGAAAGAAAACATGGAAGTATGTTCATTTCACAAGTTGACCTCCGTCAACTGATTTTCTCTACTGAGGGATTTTCTCTGCTTTGGTTTGTAGCGATGGGAGAAAACATCTTTAATCGCTCCCAAAACCTTGGGTTCTCAAGTTTTGATGAGTTCGCAAGCCGTTGGGGTGCTGTTTACGAAGTATAGGTAATTATAAAAATATTTTAGAACCCCTGAATATTTTCCTGAAGGTCAGAAAATATTTAAAATAATTTTTTAAGGGCCATAAATAATTTTAAATAGGCCAAATAGGTTTTAAATACTTTTTAAATAATTTTAGAATATTCAAACCATTTTAAATAATAATTAATTATTATTAAATAATTAATTAATCATTAATTAAATAATCAAATAAATTAACTTTAAATAAATATTTGAATTAATATTAATTTAATTTAATAAATATTCAAATAATATTTATTAAAGAATTTTAATATAAATAATTCCGATATTCATAAGTTTTTAAATTATCGGAACTTACTCGATTATCGAAAATATACGTCTTCGGGGTTACCGGGTTTTACATAAAATACTCCGACTCCCGACTTATATCAAAAGTACTTACGCTCTACCCGAGCCTTGATCATCACCATATATATACGTATAAGCCATAGGGGTGTATATACGTGCACGAAAACTTTACAAGTACTTACAGAAAATCATGCATGCATTTATAGATTTTTTCACAGGATATATATAAAACAGTTCATGCATTTATATCACAACAACAGTTTTTAATCATACTTAAAGTATGGATATCGAAAACTTGCCTGATAGTGTCTTGGAAGTGGATTCGTGCGTCCTAGAGTAACGATCTATAATCAACAAGGAAATGTTATAGTTAGTTTCGTACCCGAACCATTCAATCTATGTTCATATAACGAAACTAATTCCCTAAAAGAAATCCTAGTGTTTATGTTGAACTCATACGTTTATGGTACGTTCCTTGACCGAATTAAAATTACCAATTTTATTCGGGTCGAGTTTCGAGTCCGTTAAATTTTATTCATTTGTCCCCTAAATGTATTTTTCGTTCACGCAACTTTGATTCGAACATTTTTATAAAATTAAAAAGTTAATCTTTGTATGAATTTCTTATTCCCAGGCCTTCCTTACTGCACCTTGTTCCAACTATCAATTTTTCATGACTTATGGTCTTTTACAAGGCCCTAAAGAAGACCTTTCCCTGCTGTGAATTCTACTTGTACAGTTTCGACTCTTTGATTTTTTTTAAAATCGGAAATTTCGTATTTTGACTTAATTCTTTTTGGGTTATCTTACTTACTGACCAGGCTACCTACTCTCAAATTTTCATGATTTTATCACATTCTAAAGGGGTTCGAATTCTGTCCGTAACACAAGGATTTACTGCAGTCTTGTTTTCTTGAATTACTTTCATTAAAAAGACCATAACTCATAAACCATAAATCATCTTGGAATGAACTTTATATGCATACAAACTACAAACCAAGACCTTTCCTGACATGGCCAGTGGTGTTCAAAAATTCATATTTTTCAGTTCGAGATTATGCTAGTAAACAGGCCTAAATACAAACGGGCGGCATAACGGCTATACGTGTAACAATCCTCGATTTTACATCTTGTAAAATCGTCAACAACCAAATTAATCACTCTCATGGGCTACAACTCTTATAATCAGTCCATACATCACAAAATCACACCAACATCATACAACCATCATGTTATAACGGAAGCACAAAAGAGATTATAATAAACGTAAAGGAAGAGACAACTTTATTGATCTTGAGGATACAGATTACAGAATACAGATTCAGATTCAGATCTAATTTACTTTAGATCTGACAGACTTAATTAATAACAGATATGATTCAAATTACAGACTTACAGACTCAGATTTTCCGACTCAGATTTCAGACATCTATGCTAGGCTATGCCCTAGAGAGTTTATATAATACTCTCTAAACGGTTACAGAAGGATCCGGAAGACTTGGACCCAAAGCAAAGCAATTACCAAAACAAAACAGAAAATTAATTCTGGAAAGATGGCACGGCGCAGGCGCGCTACCTTATTCTACTGAAAAACAGAATAGTACACAGATTCAAGACAGTATTTTAACAAATCTCCACCTTGACTTGAATCCTCTCACAAATAACAGATAACAGATGTACCAGATGCATCACAATAATGCCAGATGTACCGGATAAAAAAAATCTCTTCTGCCTCCGATTTTGCCCTCAATAGGGCCGCCAAGAACTCCGAACATTTAGCAAGTTCAAACAATGTTGAAACTTGCTATGTGGAACCGGCTTGGCGAGCATATCAGCTGGGTTATCTGCAATACCCACTTTGATCACCATAATACTCTTGTACCATTGCCTCAGAGACTGCTTTAGTCCATACAAAGCCCTCAATAACTTGCAAACATAGTCATCCTTACCAGGAACCTGAAACCCATCTGGCTGAGTCATGTATATCTTATCAATCTCCGAGGTCGCAACAGCAACAGAACCTGATAACGTAGAACCTTGAAGAAGATACAAGGTACCACGTTTAACACCTTTCAAGACCACATTAGAACCCTTGTAGACATGTAAAACTCCACCTTCACCTTGAAAACGGAAACCCTTGCTGTCTAACATACTCAAAGATATCAGATTCTTTGTCATAAGTGGAACATGCCTAACATCATTCAATGTGCAGAATTTACCATCATTTGTCCGAATTTTAATCGAGCCTATTCAAACCGTCTCACAAGCAAAACTGTTAGCCATAGAAATATTGTCACCGTCTACTTGCTCATAGGTTGTAAACCACTCCCTGCGCGGACATATATGGTGAGACGCTCCAAAATCAAGAATACAAACATCAGAGTGATGCGTGTGATCAGCAGCAACTAGAGCAATATCTTCTTCAGAATTAATATCAGCTACAACAGCAGTATCTATCAATTTATCCTGTTGCTTATTTTTCTTGGGACAGTCAGATTTCCAGTGTCCCTTCTCTTTACAGTAATTACAGATATCATTAGGTTTTGGACCATTAGGAACTTGTTCCTTCCCCGACTTTTCATTTCCATTACTCCCACTGGCTACTAATCCAGCAGCCTGATTATCTGCACCTGTACCAGCCGCCTTATGGCGCAGCTCTCTAGTATGGAGAGAAGATCTAACCTCCTCTAGAGAAATAGTATCTTTACCAACAATAAAGGACTGTACAAAATTCTCATATGATAATGGTAAAGAAACTAACAAAATCAATGCAGCATCCTCATCTTCAAATTTAACATCAATATTACGCAATTCTAATAAAATTGTGTTTAACTGATCTAAGTGTTCTCGAAGAGGCATACCTTCCTGCATTCGCATACTGAACAGACGTTGCTTCAGCAACAACTTGTTTGTTAAAGACTTCGTCATGTAGAGACTTTCAAGCTTCAACCACAGACCAGACGCGGTATCCTCCTCCGCGATTTCAGTAATAATATCATCTGCAAGACACAACAGAATTGTTGAATGTGCCTTTTCTTCCAGAATGGCCATCTCAGCGCTTGTAGAAGCAGCAGCCGATTTCTTGTTCAACGGCGCCCAGAGCCCCTGCTGCTTTAACAAAGCACGCATCTTGATCTGCCACAGACTGAAACTATTCCGCCCAGTAAATTTGTCGACCTTCACGTTAATACCACCAGATCCAGACATAGCTCTCCGAAAAACCAAGCTCTTGATACCAGTTTGTTATAACGGAAGCATAAAAGAGATTATAATAAACATAAAAGAAGAACACAGATTGGCAGAAGAGAAAATTTTATTGATCTTGAGGATACAGATTACAAAATACAGATTCAGATTCAGAACTAATTGACTTTAGATCTGACAGACTTAATTGATAACAGATATGATTCAGATTACAGACTTACAGACTCAGATTTTCCGACTCAGATTTTAGACATCTATGCTAGGCTATGCCCTAGAGAGTTTATATAATACTCTCTAGGCGGTTACAGAAGGATCCAGAAGACTTGGACCCAAAGTAATTACCAAAAAAGAACAGAAAATTAATTTTGGAAAGAATTAATTCTGGAAAGATGGCACGGCACAGGCGTGTTGCCTTATTTTGCTGAAAAACAGAATAGTACACAGATTCAAGGAAGTATTTTAACAGATCAGCCATTTAACATCAAGAATTACAAACCAACTCCAAAACTTCAAGAATCATGTTATACATGAACATACTTGTACTTAAGCTTAAAAACTCAAATAATACTAAGATGATGGAGAGAGTTTATACCTTCTTGGAGCTTGATACTACTCTTATAATAACTTTTCAACCTTTATAGAATCCTTAACTAGACTTAGCAACCTTAAACTTTCACAAAGAAATCAAGAACACAAATTAATATACAATTCATCAGTACTTCTAGCAATTTTTATACCATCTGAAACTCCATGAATGAGCTTGGAAAAATTACCATACCTTATACACCCTATGGAGAAGTTTTGGTTATTAATTGGTGATTTTAGGAGTAGTGTAAATTGGCTTGAAAAATATCTTCTTCCTTGGTACTATATGGGGCCGAAAGTTGTTTTCTTGAAGAAGGGATAGTTTTCTTTGTGTTGTAATAATAGGTATGGTATAATTGATATGTATTGTAGTGTATATCAGATGTTAGCCTCCCCAAGGTATGGTGTATGTCCTTGTGGTCATCAAAGTCTAAAAGCAAAATAGTAGTTTTGACAAAGTAGCTAACTAAGCTTGTTTCAAGGAACTTGTTTCCTAACTAGATTCTAATCATTCGGTTGGTTCCTAAGTAGGTAGTTTGCATGTATTCTTGCTTGCCACCTTGCATGGGTTCAAGTACTTAGCTCATTTTTCCATCAACTTATGTCATATGATTCATTATTCGCTCGGTGTTCGATATCAAAACGATTCCGTAAATTGACGTCTTACCGAAAGTACCTTTAATTCTTAACATTTTCAATTGTATCTTAAATTCCATAAAATTCCATATTAGGGGTTTTATATTTGTTGTGGAATAAAAACTAGGCTACTAGTATTGCGGCTAGGGTTTATGTATTTAATGCAAAGGTGTGTGAGCTTCGTGCTTTAATGGCTGCTCTTGTGCTCGTGGCTGACTCTGCCTTCACAAGATGCCTACGTACTTTGATGAATATCAAAGATCAAGCCAAAAAACGTAGTTCTGAGAATGAGGGGTCAGGCCCTTTATATAGGCTGTAGGAGCCTTAGAATTATGGTAGGAGTCAAAGACTTGGTAGACAAGTCTTCCTTGAGGAAGGTTCCAGATCTATTCCTTGTAGGAATCAGTTTCCATATCGAATTGGATGCCTTGGTGGCTAAGTCTGATGGAGATAATATCCTTATCCAACTCTTATTGCTGAGCTGTTTATTTCCCTCAATATTAATTACGAAATTAATATCAAAATAGGGATTCTGACCTCGTTAGTGGGCCCCACGTTTGGACCATGCTGGGTCTAATAAATGCCATATTAAATGTGTCTTTAGGGCTTATTTTTAGCCCATATCAATATTGCCCCAGGATTTTCCTATTCCTTGATATCTCATAATTTATGAAACGATTCGTAAAAGGTAAAATATTCGAATTCTGACAACTTTTACATTCTCTTATTTTTTGAGTACAATAACCTTACATACTTGGAACTTCAAAAATCCGGGTTCTTACACCCGACCCGAATTTGAAAAAATCCTCGAATTCCATCCTATTCGGTACGGGAATCAAATCGGGATCGAACATGTGAATGCCCAGCCCTAGTTAAAAATCCTAATGCATGTTGAATAAGTATTAATAACGCCTGTAGATGCAGGTAAAAAAGATCTGGACTCATTATATATTGAGATGTATTTTGAATGTCACTAGATTCACATTAATTTTATTTATCAGGTAAAGCGATGATTTAGAAAAATACTAAAAGATATTTTAATTTTAATTTAATGAATTAGTTTTAAAAGATCCACATAAACACGAATTATGATTTCTAGAAAATCTTATTAAAGTTCTTATTAACTTATAAAATCTAATCACAAATTTTATAAACATTAGATGAAATTTTTTGAAATAAAATAGAAAAATCATGAGATTTATGGAATTATGATTTCCAAAAAATCGAAACTGGATTCTTTTTCATATCTATCTATACTATATTATAAAAGTCGAAACATTAAAAGTTTTAGTACGGTATTGTTGTGGAATAAAAATTAGGGTTGTTAAATTGCGGCTAGGGTTCGTGAGCTTCGTGCTTTAATGGTTGTGCTTGCGTTTTCGTGACCTAATTCGGATCCTCACAAGATGCCTACGTATCTCAGAATTGAGAATCAAGCCAAGACGTAGTTCTGAGATGAGGGGTCTGGCCCTTTATATAGGCTATGGGAGCCTTAGAATCGTAATAGGGTTTGGAGAGTTGGTGGACAAGTCACCGCCATTGAGGAAGGTTCTGACTCCTTCCATATTGGAGTTAATTTCCATGTCGAATTAGGTGCCTTGGAGGCTACATAATATCCCATGAATATTCTAGAATCACTACACCATATATGGCCTATCGTAACCCCTACCGAAGAAATATTAGCCCAATATGTTACCTTAGCTATACTACTTACATCCTGAGGTAACATTGTGTTTTTTATGTTACCTTAGCCAAAAATATGATGTTACATTAGCTAGAAACTGTTGAAGCATGTAACATAAATATGTATGTGTTACATTAGAGTTGTCCTTGCCAACTCCTTTTATTTAATTTGATTTTTTTGATTTTTTTTTAAATTTTTTTAATAAATTTATTTTTTAAATTTTGTTAATTTTTTATAAAATGAATTAGAAAATTATTTATTTTTTAAAATCAAAAAATATTTTTTTTCAGAAATTGTAATTTTTTTTAGAATTTTGTTGTACAACGTTTTTTTAAATTGTTAATATTTACCCTCCAATTTTTAAAAAAAATCGAATAAAATAAATTTTATAAAACTATATCAAAATTTTTATTTTTTTAATAATTACTTCAAGTTTATTTAATAAAAATTTTGTATTAAATTATAAGTATTTTAATAGTAAAATATTATTTATCAAAAAAACAAAACAAATCAGTGTACCCGGGGAAATTTTTTGTAGGCTGAGCGGGACTTTTTGGGGGGATTTTTTTGGCTATGCGGGATATTACTTTACTTTCCCCCAATTCACTACTTCACTTTCTCACAGCCGCCCACCCAATTCACTCTCCTTCTCCCCCTCTCCGCCCACCCAATTCACTCTCCTACTCTCTTCTCGCTCTTTCTCTCTCTCGACTCTCTCGGCCGGAAGAAGCCCTCTAAGAAACGGCAAATACATGTTTATGTGGTAACAACTTTTCTAATCCCTATCTTGATCTCTCCCATCTGTAATTTTGCATCTAATTTTGTTACTCACAATTTGAAACCCTAGATTATGAATCACTTTCACAAATACGAAGCAATTGGCCTTGGAAAATACTCGGTATCGCTTTCTATTTCAACTTATTGCTTTTAATTTGCGCTTATTGTAATCAATTTAGTGTATATTTTAGTATTAACGTGTTTTGTGTGTTTTTAATTGTAGACTGTGTATAAGGGGAGGAAGAAGAAGAGTATTGAGTATCAGCGAATTCTTGTCTCCGTACTTTTAATTTCTTTAATAGATAGACGAAGAATAGTTGTTGAACTCCAGAACTGCAAGGTCAGGCTATTACTCTTGTCACAGCTTTTGTATGCTGCTTTATGGAGTTATTAGCTGATGAAAATTTCTTTAATTGCAGTTACTTTTAATTAGCTTTTTTTCCCTTTAATTTCTTTAATTAGCTTTTGCAAATTTCTTTGCAGTTACCCAAAGGAGATGTTGAAAATATTGGATAACTTAGTAAAATTGGGGCTAGATCGTGGAGGCAAAATTGGTTTGGATAATCTTGTATTGGGATTTATTCAGTTTGGGTTTTGATAGTTCTGTTATGTTATATGTTCTGTTATGTTCTCCTCTAATTTAACTTGAACATGTTCAAGTTTGACAGGAATATTACAACTTTACAAGCAGCCATGGTGAGCATTAGAACACGTAAACTCCTAGGACTATGCTCTGGTATGCTCGTTAAGCTAAATTTAGCTTCATTTGTACTTTGAATATAACTTGAAGTGCCTTGTATTGATTTGACCAAGTGAAGGAGGTAATATGGACTTCTTAAACAGTTATTGTGTACTGCGCATCGAGTCTGCTAGCATGTAAACTAATTTTGCCATGTCCAGATTACGTGTATTGGCCTGTTAACTCAATGTTGTCTACCTAATCATGACTTTGTTTCTAATACATATAAATGCTTGGTGTAGTCTAATTGACATAATCTGATCTCTATGTTTACTCAATATCATGCCTAGGTTCCACTAATTTTGCTTCCAAATGAATCATTATACATAATCTTTTAAGATATTATTACTAATTACTTTTAATTTTAATTTTTAAATATTTCATCCCAGTCTGTTGCTTTTCATTTTATACGTTAGCCTGATCTTACATCAATCCACCATTTGCAACTTTTTGGTGTAGTTAATTATTATCTTCTTGTTTTGTACTTTTATGTAACCCTTGATGTACGTATTGTGTGATTATGTGTATATGTATTTATTTCTCAGATATTTGTTAATTGTAGGTTTACAGAAACTATTGATATAAATGCTTCTGATCCTGTGGTTCACAAACAGTAACCTTCCAGTTCATCAGACTTTTGGATAATGGTTGCAGCTCTTAAGGTAATGCTTTAGCTTTTCCAACTCACTTCTTATTTATTTCTTTTAGGTGAAAATATTATTTAGCTCGCTTTGATACAAGTTATAGTAAAGATCCAGACAGTGGCCAGTGGCTTTGATACATTACTACTTCTGGCTTTTGGTGAACAGAAGACTCTACGAGAAAACAGTAGCCAGTGGCTTTGGTTCAATTCACTTTCTTCTGGATGCTTCTGAATAGCGGCAAGTAAAAGAATCTTCTTTTTTCTTAATTTTGTTATGGTGCGACGGTCTTGGTATTTAACTCTTGCACTTATTCGCAAGGAAATTTCTATCTGACTTAACTAGCGGATTATTCTGAGCATGTTCAAAATTCTCGTTTTCTTGTTGAAATTCTTTTGTAGTTGTGATATTACAGAGTGCATTTTACAGTAAGTATGTTGGTAGCTTAATAATTTAATCATTTCATGCCTGTGATTCGACTGTTAGGAGCTTGTATTTGTTAGCGAACCTAATTGTTAAAAATTTACTCAAAAATTAAATTTCACCTAAAATTATGTTACATATTTCTTGTCTTCTTGATGTTATGGAATTATACAATAATTCTACAATTGGGTAGGTAGTAATACTATATAGTCATATTTTCTTTGTAATACCTTCAATCCATACATCTGTTTAATCAGTAAACCAGTGGACGCTTTATGGAATATACCTTTGTAATTCAAACTTTTATTTTATAAGTGTCATCCTACTCAAAGATGATCTCTTATGTTGAAAATTATAATGAGCGACACTAGAGTTTGTAAAATAGATCTCATATGATTACGGTATGAATTTTGACTAGGATATTTATTAGTATCAACTTTATCAACCATTTGTAATAGATGTCTGACTTTTTATGAAAAAAATTCTATGCGTACATTTTACCCTATTCGTATCCTGTCCAACCGAAAATAAATCTGTACATCTCCCCTTCCTGGTACTCTAGTCTGAATTATGGGATAGAAAATGCTAATACATATTTTTTTTAATTATAATATCTTTTCCCTTTTTAGTAACCAGGTTGAAATCCCTTGATCCTTACCACACCTGTATCTTTTTGTTTCAGGATATAGTTGTAGCATTTTTATACTTTTTATTTTTTTCCAGTGAACTAGAGATACCTAAGTGTCAAGTTAGATTCTGGCCTCGTTTTATTGTCAATGTCAAGCAGTCAATCTGATATATAGCTTATGGATGGATTTGAACAGGTGCCACGTGGGCCAGGGGTCTTGTCAAGGAAAATTCTATCAATGGACAAACTGAAGTTCAGGTTGTTCCACGTCCTGATGCATACAAAATCCTTAAACAATGTTGGAATAGTTTACTCACTGATATTCCTTGAGGTATAAATACTCAGTAATGCCTCGAAACTACCTGTGATGCTTAAACACTGGATGGTTGCAGTCCTGCAGGAATGATTTTCATCTTTTAACCCAATGACCCTGCAAATTGGGATTATCTCAGTGAATAGGATTAAAAAGATTGCCACTACAATGATAGGAGGGAAAATTAGGAGTAGCTGGAGAGAAGCTAACACTGCTAGTACTGTTTCTGACCATTTGCTAAATGTTTTTTGGCAGATTTTGTATTAACTAGATTGCGATTTGTTGGTTTGTAATGAGATTACTATATGTACAAATTGGATATTGCAAAATTTTAATTATTTGTGTTAAAATTGTTATAGTTACATTGTTGCGCTAGATAGTTATAGTGTTGCATTAGATAATTACAGTGTTGCTTTAGATAATTACGTAGTGTTGCATTAGAGAGTGGGCCCACGCATGCCACGTGGCAGGTGGGTCCCACATATGCCACATGTCACGTGGGCCCCACACTCGCCACGTGTCATGTGGGCCCACTGGTGGGGCCCACTGGTGGGGCACAGTGGTGGGTCCCAGTAGTGGGGCCCACTGGTGGCCCCACTTTTTTAAAAAAATTGAAGCACCCTAAGGTAACCGAATTTTATGTTGCAATATGTCATTTTTATGTTACAGTTGACCTTTAAGGTAACCGATAGGGCATGTTACCCTAGGGGTGAAATATGTTACCTTAGGTACCCTAGGGTAACATCGAAAATTATAACTTATAATTTATGTTACCTTAGCCCAAAAATGGGTCTATAGTAACATTTTAGCACCCTAAGGTAACATAATTTTTTGGTTACCGAAGGCCTTATATGGTGTAGTGAATGATCCTTGTTTCTAGAACGTTCCCGGTTTGTGGATCAGGCCCATGTTAGAAACAAGCTTATACCGGGCATCCCCGGTTTGGGCTTTTCTATTGAGCTTAATCATTAATTACGAATTTAATTCCCAACTAGGGTTTCGGGCCTTATTTATGAGCCAATAAATATTATATTAATTATGTCTTTAGGGATTATTTTTCACCCATATCATTTGCCCCCCAACTTCTAGGAAAGCTTGATTTCGTAGAAGTTTAAGGTCACACCGGCCCTACCAGGGTATCGTCCTACAGTGAAGTGTGGAGCGACCTACACATTCACAATGACTAAAATTCTCTCCCAAGTTAATATTTAAGAAATTTAAACGTTCCTTGGCCTCTCGAACCTTTTTCTTAAGATTACTGGGCCTTTCGGGAATAGGATTAGTGCCGTTTCGAGCTTGTAGACACTAATCCAAGTGCAATTTGTGCATAGGATCCTCTATCATAAATTCAATAGCACTTTATTTCCCTCAACTTATCTAAGTTAGGGTTAATATCAGGCGGTTATTGCTCACAAGCCTTAATAAGGGCTAATTTTTTAGCAAAAGAGACTAATTCGTCCCTAATCGGGGCTAAACAACCCTAAACGGGGCTATAAAGGCCTTAATCGAGGCTAACTAATTCGTAATTAATGTAATTACTACTAGGATATCCACCCTTAACCTTGAGATAGGTTAATTTTAGAGTGGAAGTCCTTAAACGTCGATAATCGAGGTTAATCACCCCCTAATTGCGATTAGTGAAACCCTAACCCCAAATTCTGGAGTCAAGCCAATCTAGAAGAAATTCTTATAACCTCTTGGTTGTAGAAATAATCGTGTGAATATTCTCATTTTTGAGTTGTCTAGGCAAGAAATACGGCCCTCTGGACAAGGTGTTTCAAACACCTTCCTGATTTTTCAACAACCTCCTGGTTTTGAACACCCTCCTGGTTTTGAACACCCCTGACATTTCTAAACCCAAATTTTGAGGTTGAGTTTATATGATAGAGATTCTTATAATCTCCTGGTATGAAGAAGAATCACACGAAAATATGCATTTTTGAACGTTTTGGAGGCGAAATACCTCATTTAAGGCTGGTTTTCAAACCAGACCTTGTTTCAAACAAGGTCATATTTTCAACTTCTTGTAATCACTAAGGAACTAGCATAGGCTTGTAGAGGACCTTTTAAGGGTCTTAAATCTCAAATTTGGGAACAAACGGAGCATTTTTGAGTGTTCGGGGGCCAAACGAAGTCATTCAGGGGTCCAGGTGTTCGAAGCACCTGGACCATTTTTCTCCCCTTTTTCTAGTCGGCCATGGCTGGTCGGCCATTTGGCCAAGGGTGCCTAGTCGGCTACCCCTGGTCGGCTGGGCCCCTCCCCAAATTTTTTTTTTTTTGAATTGGCCAAATTTTGACTATTTGACTTTGACCTTTGACTTTGACTTGTTTTGAACTCCCCTCCTTATTTCTAGAGTGATTTTACAACACCATGGTTGGTTTTGTGATCCTTGATCTCAAACAACCTACTTCTTAGTTTTCAGGAACTTCCGGGTCTTAACTTGTTCTTGAACTCTTGGTTTCAAACAACCTTGGATTCAAATATGACCTTTGGTTTCTAAACACCCTTCCATCCTCACAATAGGATGTAGAATTTGTGATGAAGTATCTTTGGCCTTGCCCCCCTTATCCTTAAACAAGGAGGTCTTGCTTTTTAGTTGCTTATTCAAGGAAATCCCTTGTTTTCAACACCTGACTTCAAGTCTAGGATATTTTGGTTGGTTTTTTACCCTTTATTTTGATTCCAACCTTCTTCTTATGGTTATAGGACCTTGCCTTAGTTTGAATTTTGTCGAAAAAGTATTGTATGCACAAAATCATCCGTAACTTTTGACTCATTACTCCGATGGAGACCCACGATATATCAAATCGAAGGTATTTCGGAGTCTAGGTCCTGCAAAATATCATTTAAGGCACTTTTGGAGCCAAAACACTCGTATCCGTGCTTATTTTTGAGAGACCATTAGGGCTTTGACCCATTTGCTGAATCCTTGATTCGAGACCTTGAATTCAAACGACTAGCTCGAGTGGAGGCCCACAGCCTTGGTGACCATCAAGGCTTAGATCAATGCATATTTCAATGTCTCACTGATAGTTTTCGTGCCTCCAAGGCATTATCAGGGAGCCAACCTGTCTTAAGATGAGTTTTGATGGGGATCTATCCAGAACCTTCCAACACCGATAGGTGCCAACAACTTGCGCTCTATAGTGGGGGTCTCCAAGACCTGATAGTAAACACTTCTAGTGTAATTCTCGATTTCAGACGAGGCGAACTTAGATAGGGCATCGACCATTATACAAGGAAGCATTCCTCGAATCATACCAACTGTGATTTTACAATCCTTAGGTATTTCACCATCATTTTATCTTTGGCTTCAAAATCTTCATTCACTTATTTCCATTCACTTGGGCTATCACCAATCTTGAATCTCCACAGACTTTAAGATTTTTGGCCCTCATGGCTATAGTCGAGCCTAGTCCGACTATCAAGTCTTTATACTCTGCCTCATTATTGGTCGTCGAAAACTTCAACCTCAACGAATATTCAATCGTGAGCCCTACTAATTTTTGTTTTTGATGACCCATCAAAATAGGGCACCAAATATTCCTTCTGAACTCCATCCTTCTCTCCCACTTGGGGTGTCTCATCTTGCCCTTGCTGGGGTGTTGTGCCTTCCTCCCCCTGACTTCGTGGTTGTGCCTGTGCCTTGATGGCCGTTCGAGGCTTGTACGTAATATTAAACTCCCCAAGTTCGATCGCCCACTTAATTAGCCTTTCATTGGCCTTTGGGCTATACAATATGCTTCTTAACTATTGGTCCTTCAGGACTTCAATTTTGTGTGCCTGGAAGTATGGTCGTAGCTTCCTTGGGGCTGTTACCAGTGCCAAAGCAAAATTTTCAATGGGAGAGTAATTCAACTCAGCTTCGTGCAACATCTTGCTCACGTAGTAGATAGGCTTTTGAACCTTGTTTTCCTCTCGAATGAGAACGACACTCAGTGCTTGTTCGGATATCGCTAGATATAGATATAGGGTCTCTCCGGGACTAGGTTTGGCCAACAACGGGGCTTCAGCCATGTACTTTTTCAACTGTTCAAAGGCCTCTTGGCTTTCTGAAGTCCATTCAAAATTTTTCACCTTCTTCAAAGCCTAAAAGAAAGGCAAACACTTGTTTCCAGACTTGGAGATGAATCTCCCTAAGGCTGTAATTCTTCCAGTCAATTTTTTTACGTCCTTTATGGAACGTGGTGATTCCATATCTAGGATTGCCTTGATCTTATTAGGGTTGGCTTCTGTACCTCGCTTTGAAACCATTAGACCCAAAAATTTTCCAGATCTCACGCCAAAGGCACACTTGGCTGGATTCAACATCATCTTTTGGTGCCTCAGCACTTCAAATGCCTCCCTGAGTTTCTTAATATGGCATGCCTTGATTAGGCTCTTGACTAACATGTCATCCCCGTAGACCTCCTTGGTCTTCCCGGTCAAGGGTGCAAAAATCTTGCTTGTTAATTAGCCTATGGTAAGTGGCTCCTGCAGATTCCTCATCTTGGGTTGACATCAACCTAGAATTTTTAAAACAACCTTTCTTGGCTCGATTGGCCATCATGGCTTCAATGTTTGTCTTGGTTCCTGGGGCTTCTCTAGCAGCCTCTCGGCTGGCATGTGCTCAGCCTTAGGGCGGTTCGAGTGTTTAACGTCGATGCTCGAATGTCGATGTTCGAATGTCGAATGTTGATGTTCGAAATTAAGGGTTTTCAACCTCAAGGAAGTTCTTTAAACTCTAACCTTGAAGTTTGGATGAAAGAGTGCATATTGGACTACTTTCACATGGTTTTAACCCAAGTTTTGAGTGTTTTAAATCACCAAAACATTAGAGCCCCTGGTCAGCTCCTTAAGGTCGGCTGAAGGCCTCCTTGGCTTCTGGTCAGCCCCATGAGGCCTTGAACCTTCCCTAGGAGGTTTTCAATCTCCATTTCAGGGTTGATACTCAAGTGTTCAACGCTGGTGTTAGATGTTCAACGTTGGCATTCTGGATCGAGAATCCAAAATTTCATATTAGTTTTCAAGTTTTGACTTGAAGCTTCAACCTCTGGATCTTGATTGGAGGTTCATGACCCCCTCAAGTTTGACCTTCTTGGCCTTCATGGCTAATATCTCGTGTTTCTCCACCTAAGATTTGAGGTTGATATTCACATGTTCAACGTTGGTGTTCATATGTCGACTACCAAGTATTCACGACCTTTCTTTTGGATTGATGCCAAACTAAAGTTCTCTAGGATCCCTTACTTGACTTCATGTATTTCATGGCTTGTCTCAAACCTTTGTTCTGATTTCAGGGTTTTCAAACCTATATTTGCTTCTCGTTTTTCTTGATTCTAGATCAAGGATTTAAGGTTGATCCTCGATTTAGATTTCGAGAAATACAATCCCGTGGGCTTCTTGCCTTTTAAACTTTAGAGACTAAAACATGCTTGAACATCTTAATCCTTGTTCAAGGATATTCTTATATCCCTTGACCTTAAGACTATAATTCAAGGTTCTTTATTTGCTTCATCCTTGTATCCTCACTCCAGGTACTTAAAAAATATTGAAGAGTAGCTAGTCCTTAGCCTCCACAGCCTTGCATGGCTTTGATTGCCAGATGTGGCTTTTTAATCAGCTTGTCTTTTATCTAGGGTCCTTCAAGGACTTAAACTCTTATTTGGTTGTATTATAACCTAACTCTCGACCCTTCAGGTTTTTATTTATGCGTTTGTTTGTTTCCATTCGTGTATTCTTTTATTTTCAGTACTTGGTCATCTTTGACTTACACACATCAGGTGCTTGGCACATAAATAAAATCACAGAATAAAGAAGGAAAAAAAAACTTGCATTAATAACTTGAAATGGGATCAACCCTTACATAGAGTACTACTGTTCTACCTGGAGCAACATACTCTGCAATGGTTTCATCGAACCTTATTTCTACTTCGACTAGATAAATACGAAGCTAAGTCCTATTAAGATAGTTTGAACCCATCGGGGATTTTTCATGACTAGGCCTGTATCTCTTGATTTTGTTTTTGATGCTCCATCAAAATAGAGCACCCATTACTCCTTCTGGTCTCCTCATTCTTATTCTGAAGTTCACTGCCTACTTGGGGTACTATCTCCTGGCCCCCGACTTCTTGGTTGCCAATGGTACATTCAACCACGAAGTCAATTGATGCCTTAGCCTTAATAGCTGTCCGAGGCTTTTCTGTGATGTCCTCTGCCGACCTTTCTTGGTGTTCTTTATCATTATGGACATCCATGTCTTCAATCGGAAGGACCTACCCCCCGACTCCATCAGGCCTTAACTCGGCTACATAACAGCTCCTAGCCAGTTTCTGGTCACCTTTTTGTTCTCATACACCATTCCTGGTTGGGAACTTGATCTTCATGTGATAGGTTGAGGCCACTGCCTTAAAGCGTGAAGTCCAGTCCTCCCAAGGATGGCATTGTAAGTAGAAGATGTTTTGATAACCAAAAAGTTTAGCATCTGTGTGGCCTCCATTGGCTTCTGTCCGATCGTGACGGGCAACTAAATAGTTCCCTCAACTTTAGGCTCTACTCCGCTAAATCCATATATAGGCATGTTAGATGGGGTCAACTGAGAGTCGTTGTATCCCATCTTCAGGAATGCATCATGGAACAAAATGTCCACTAAAGCTCCATTGTCTATCAAGACTCGCTTCACCCCCGGATTCCCAATCATGGGTGTAATGACCAGCGGGTCATCGTGGGGGAACTTCACCCCTACAAGGTCTGAATCATCAAATCTGATTGTTACCTCGGTTCTTGCACGCTTTGGTATCTCTCCAACAATATGCATCACCTCTCGGGCATAAGCCTTCCTAGAGTTCCTAGTTGTCCCGGCCGCAGTCGGGCCTCCTGAGATCATGTTGATTACTGGCCCTCGGGGCTGTAGGTTGCGATCTTGATCGTCATCCACTCTATTATAATCTCTTATTTGATTACCACGATCTTCACCCTTAGTGAAGTGGTTCAGTTTCCTTCTACGAATCAAAAACTCGATCTTATCTTTGAGTTGCTTACAATCATCAGTGTCATGCCCCACATCTCTGTGGAATCTACAATACTGATTCTTGTTTCTCTTTGCAGGATCACCCCTGAGTGGCTTCGACCATCGGAAATCCTTACACTACACCAAAAATGCACATATGTAACGCCATGTTTACTGTTGCTTTAGGCCAAAAAAGCATTGCGTTAGACCAAATGCAACACCAGGGGGCGTTGCATCTGCGACCGTACCGTTAGACCCCATAATGCAACGCTTTTTGGCATCTAAAGCAACATCAATAAGCGTTGCCTCTGACATATAATGCAACGCCACACAAAGCACATGCAACACCAAAAAGGCGTTGCATTTGACATTAGACATTGTTCCAATTCCACGTCACGAATGTGGGTCCCACAAGCATACCACGTCATCAATGGGTCCAGCTGGCATGCCACGTCAGCAATAGTCCAGCTGGCATGCCACATCAGCAACAGTATAGCTGACATGCCACGTCAGCATGTGGGGCCCACGTGCCATGTCAGCGATGGGGCATGCCATGCCACGTCAATAGTGGGCCCCACGTGCCACGTCAGTACAGGGGTCCCACGTGCTACATCAGCACTGGGGCCCACAACTATGTAATGCAACGCTTTTATTTGCTTTTTAAAACACTGGTATCTTATCAAAAGCAACACTATATTTACCTAATGCAACACTAAAATATCTAATACAACATAGAAAATATAAAATGCAACGCTTTAATAAATAATTTTTCAATATTCTACATCCCATCCAAACCGTACAACAATTGCATCAAAATCATACTAACACCTAGCTAATAAACACATTACAAATTCTTCAAATGTACCAAAGTTCTAACACCAAGCATATACAATCAAGTCTTTAATTTAAAAGTAAAAAACGAGATAGGCTAAATAGAAAGGGAATCTTCTGCTGCTCTTAAACCAGTAGGCACACCAAAATTAGCAATTAATACAATTATATCAGCTGCATCATTCTGCTTCGGGAAAGAATGAACTCGGCGTAGCTCTATCTTGGTCCATAACTACCAGCTGGCCTTACATAGACCTGCAGTTTAGTAAAATTATTAGTCAAGTTAGGTTAAATATAGGGTCTGCTTGTTAACTCACTTATAAGTTAGTTTCAAGTAGCAGTCCAAATTAACTTGCAATCTGCTCGTCACAAACCAACTTATGACCAAAAATTTACTTCTAGGTTAAAACTTAATAATTCAGATTTGAGATGATTAAGTCAATTATTTAAGTATGATTTCAGGGATATAAAATAAGCGTGGCTAACAGATATACACCTTATCAAACTCTCAAAATGAACAGAGAACAAAATGTACCTAGTTAAATCATAAACCAAAAGCGCTCCTGCTGCTCCTCTGTAATACGACCTAGTGATGGATCTGAAGGATTCTTGCCCAGCCTAAAACAAAGTAGATATTTCACCACCACGTCATTTTACATAAATATATTAAGCAGCAAACCAATAAAAGTAGAACAAAGACCAAATTACAATTCAACACTGACATACGAAACATAATCCGGATATGAAACTAAATTATACATAATTCAGATACCAAACTTAATCCTACATAACAGCATATATTTCTGAAATAAAATCTACCGAATGTAGACCAATATTCTGAAATTGCATAATCTACTTCATGTTACCGAGTATATATATCCCATGCCAAGTGGAATTTAAGAATTACAAGCCATAAATGAAAACATATAACACACATACTTTCCGAAAATTACTACGGAACCAAATCCTTACCAGCTGCTATGCTCTCATCCAGACTATCCTTGAATTTATGAGAATCCAGTTTAGGATCTGAGCATATCGTAATATAAGCTATGTATCATAAGGGCAATGCTAATACCTATCAAGTCAAACTACAAACAAAAAGCAAAAAATAAAAAAAAGAAACACCTAAAATTTACTTCCTACCTGTCGAGTTGACAATTAAGTCATTCTATATTATTCTTTATGCAGGTTAAATTTTATGATTTAATTTGAATACTTACAAGATTTACCCAAACAAAATATGCACTGCAGACAATTAGTTTATTATTAGCATATCAATGAGAACATATCCATTTTGTAGTGTGCTCGAGCATCTCTTAACAGATAGTTACAAATTTGACTTGATGTAACTTAGAACTCTATTATTGTCATACATGTACAAGTATACAACGCATGCTAATAAACTAATCACCACCTGAAACTGCTATTATAATGTGACATGGTCATCCAAGCTTTCAAAGTAGATTAAAATTCATTAACTATTGATGTGGACACCTAGTATTTTGCATCAACTAGCAACCTAGATTCTCTTCTGCAATAAGCAGCCTGCTAACAAAACAAAGATAATTGAAAGCGTAAAGGCATCATAGTTCATATCCCATTCACAAGCATATTTACGAATCATGTCTGCCCTAGTGTAGTTTTTATTGTAATCGATAACACAAATTTACAGCTGAGTCAGAAAAACTGGCCACTGGTATCAGATGTTGGAAAACTCAATTCTGCAAGAACAGCATCAAGTTCAGCAAGCTCTTTTTTTTAGTTCTTTCTTTGATAGTTGCGTCTTTAGGTGCTTCCACAGGTTTCTCAATTATTGGCTCCTTCTTGGTTGGCACTTTGACCTCATGGTCATGCTCTTCTTCGTTGTCATTATCAACTTCATGAATCTCTTCTTCTTCACTTTCACTTTCCTAAAGCCAAAGAGTGTTATGAACTTAAGTTAAAAGCTAAATTAAGATAATCAAATAGAAGATGTTCACAAGATCTCATGCCCATGTTAACCACAATAGGAGACCTAACCAAATGCAAACAACATGCATCACATCACGTCACATCACACATTTACAATTCGCAGTCCAACTCAATTTAACAAATAATGAAAGCATAGCTGAAATATACAAAGAGAAAAGGATCGTGAAAGAGCTAATGCTCTTTCATATTACATGGTCATAAAGCTTGAATCATGTGTTAGGAATAATTCATAAGTTGTGATGTTGAGAATAGAATTTTGCATATACTTCTTGTAAATCCTGATCTTATAAAGGATTTAGTACTTTTTATAGGATATATGTGTTAGACAGTAATCTGTACAGTTTAGTCATGAACAGCAGTGCATCAAGGACTACATGTCAGGAACTGAGATCAAATCGTGATACACCAAGTCAAATACTGATGGATGTCGAATCCTGATGCAAGGTGGAATCCTGATATCAGTCGTGTTACTGATGATATCATTATGGATGCTACAGAAACTGGCAAGTGCTATAAAACAGGATCGTTGTTTTGAAGAACAAGCAAGAAGATATCATGAAGGAAAGAATTTTCTATTGATGGAAACTATCAACTGGATGGAAAAACATTGTCATGTATAGATCATTACTTTCTGTTATTAGTTGATAGGTAGCATTATAAATACTCTCTCTATATCATTGTATAAGAGTGGATTGTGGATTTTTGAGTGCATATCGGGTGAAGCTCTGTATTAGGTTTGTATTCGAGAGTTCGAAACAAACAGAGAGAGAGATTTGTATTGTCAACAGCTGCTAAAGGTATTGTACACCTTTGGTAGAGTTTGTATTTATTTATTTAATACAAACAAAGTTTGATTCATTCGTTTGTTCTTGTTTATCTAATCAAGCAAAAATCAGACACGATTATATAACTTGTATTCAACCCCCCCCTTCTACAAGTTATTCGAGTTAATAATTGGTATCAGAGCAGGTTGATTTCGAATAATCATAAAGATCTGCAATCATGTCTGGTTACAAGGATAGTAATACTAAGATCCCTATGCTCAAGAGAAACGAATATACTCTATGGGAAGTGAAGATGTTGCATCACATGGAAGCAACAGATCCTGATTATCTTGACAGAATCAGAGATGGGCCTTTTCTTCCAACAAGGCTTGTTCCTCAAGCAACTATCGAAGGAAAAGTTGTTCCAGAACATACAGCGGAGAAGCCTAAATCTGAATGGACAGATAAAGAAAAGGAGAACGTTCTTAAGGATGCTAAAGTGAGAAACATACTATTCAACAGTCTTGATTATGTTCTCACAAACTATGTTCTCTCTTGTAAAACTGCTAAGGAGATATGGGACAATCTAAAGGTTCACTGTGAAGGAACAAAACCTGTCAGGAAGAGTATGAGGACACTTCTCATACCACAGTATGAGTACTTTGAATCCAAGTCTGGTGAGTCACTTACTGATACCTTTGATAGGTTTACTAAACTCATCAATGAGATGGCCATGCATGGTAAATATTATGACATGGAGGATATGAATACTAAGTTCATGAAAGCTCTTCTTGATTTCTACAATGAGAAGATATTTGCAATTGAGGAAGCTAATGATCTGGTTGAAATATCATTAGAAGCAGTTTATGGAAAATTGAGAGCTTATGAACTTGACAGGCAGCAGAAAAAGAGCAGGAGTGAAGGAAAGTTGAAAACTGTTACACTCACTGCTCAGTCTGAATCAAAGAAGCTTCCAGAAGAAAAGTTTGAATCTACTGAAAGAGACTTGAGGAAGAAGAAGAGCAAAGAAAGTTCTGAGTCAGAGACTACGGATATAGACTCTGAAGATAATGATTCTGAATCAGAGATGCAAGAACTCTTTGCTATGTTTGCTAAAGCTTTCAAGAAAGAAAGATTCAACAGGAGAAGATTTAGCAAAGGATCTTTTCAGAAGAAAGTGGAGAAAAAGAGTGACAGAGGCAAGAGTACAATTATCAAGCTTGATAAGGCCAAGATGAAGTGCTTTAACTGCAGTGAGCTTGGACACTTTGCTAGTGAGTGCAAGAAGCCTAGGAATTCAGGGAAAGGTAATGCACTCATGGTCACACAGAAGGATTGGGCAGACTCCAGTGATTCTGAAGATGAATTGGATTATGACAACATTTCATTGATGGCAAGTGCTTCAGACAAGCCTGGATCTCCAAAGAAAACTTCTTCATCTTCTGTTAAAGTATCACTTCACTCTCTTGATTCATTTGATAGCTTAGATTCTGATGATATTAGATCTATTCATGTTGAGTTTAAGAATCTTGTGACTAATTTCAAAATTCTTGCTAGTGAAAAAGAAGAACTTAAGGCTAAGAATGATGAATTAGTTAATTCAAATGGAAGAATATAGGTTAAGTTCTGATAAAGCTAAGCATGATTATGGTGTTATCCTTGAGGCTTATGACTATGTCAGAAAAGAACTAGAGGAAGAGAGAGATATGATGAAAACCATTAACACTTCTGGTAAAAAGACTCAAGAAATCATTGACAATCAAATTCTTGGTAAAGTCTATGGCTTAGGTTTTGAAAAGAATAAAAGTGAAAATTCTGTAGCTATTGTCTTGGATGATAGGAAAGAAGAAACTAGCATATCCAAATCTGAAGGTAAGAAGATAGTTTCTGAACCTAAACATGTTAAATTTGTTCATTCTAAAGGTACCCCAGTTGTGCACAAAATAATTAACAATAGCAATTCAGATGAGAGAGTGTTATAAAAACCTAAGAATGTCAACAAAGGTTTTCTGTCTAAGTCTCAATTGAAACAGAGACAAGAAAGTATTTCATAGTCTAGCAAGATCAGAAGAAATAGGAATGGAAAAGAAGGTATTAACGAAGAGAATAATTACAAGAATGTACCTGATGCACCTAGGAAGAAATGCTGTAAATGTGGAAATCATAATCATTTGGCCCTAGACTTTAATCAAAAATCTTCTTGGAAAACTGAGTCCAGATTCCCCAAGACTCAGAGAATTCAATACCCACCACAAGAACCCTGTTATCATTGTGGTAGTTTACTTCATTCCATTTATATGTGTAAGGAATATCATGAACTGTATTATGACTATTATACTCTAAAATCTGAAACTCCTAGTCACAAATAGTTTGTGAAATCAGAGTCTATAGTTGACTCTGTAATAGGTAAATCAAAAGCAAAATCTTCAAAGCATGTTGGTTCAAAAGCTAGTAAGAAAGGATCCAATCAAAGTTGGGTCCTAAAAAATTCTAACTAGCTATTTTTTGTTTGCAGGGCACTAGAAAGAAGCATTCAATTATCTTGGACAGTGGATGCTCTGGACATATGACTGGAAAGAAGTCCCTGCTTACAAAGTTTGAGAGGAAAGCTGGCACAGTAATATCCTTTAGAGATGGCAACAAAGGAGAAACTCAGGGATATGGCTCAATTATTTTGGGGAATGTCATCATAGAAAATGTAGAACTAGTTGAAGGCTTGAAACACACACTTTTAAGCATAAGTCAACTGGGTGATAAGGGTTACCAATCAATCTTTGATAGTGAAGGATGCAAAATCTTGAATATGAAGAATGGAGACATTGTTCAGACTGGTCAGAGACATGGTAACATATATGAAGCCAGTTTGAGTGACACATCTAAAGGAACTATCAGATGTCTTTACAACAAGGCATCAAATGATGAAAGCTGGAACTGGCACAAGAAGCTCTCACATCTCAATTTCAAGAAGCTTAATCAACTTTTTAAGCACCATCTGGTGAGAGGCCTACCTCAAGCAAATTATGTGCAAGATGGACTTTGTGATGCTTGTCAACTTGGAAAACAAAGAAGAACCACTTTCTAGAGCAAGACAAAAAATTCAATTACTGAACCATTTCACATGCTGCATCTTGATTTATTTGGTCCAGTAAACATTATGTCTATCAGCAAGAAAAGGTATGCTCTAGTTATAGTGGATGATTACACAAGGTTCACATGGGTATTCTTTCTACACAACAGGGATGAAGCTCCTCAGCAAATCATTGAACTTTTCAAGAATATTCAAAATAGCTCTGAGTACAAGGTCAAAGTGCTCAGAAGTGACAATGGTACAAAATTTAAGAATTCTACAATGGAGGAGTATTGTGCAGACAATGGAATTACTCAACAGTTTTCTGCACCTGGAACACCTCAGCAGAATGGTGTAGTAGAAAGAAAGAACAGAACTCTCATAGAGGCAGCAAGAACCATGCTTGCAGATGCAAAGCTTCCAACCTATTTCTGGGCAGAAGCTATTAACACTGCATGTTTCACTCAAAACTGTACCTTGGTAAATGCTCATGGTAAGACTCCCTATGAGATGATCAAAGAAAAGAAACCAAGTGTGAAATACTTTCACATCTTTGGATGCAAATGCTATGTCCTGAAAGTTCATCCAAAACAAATTGGAAAATTTGAAGCCAAATTGGATGAAGCAATCTTTCTAGGATATTCAGCATTGTTATGGAATCAATTCATGTTGCATTTGATGATAAGAAGTTTGGAATTTTGCAAACTGATGAAAGCCATGACAATCTGGAATTTGAAAATCTTAAGTATTCTGAGATTCTCTCCAATGATGATGAAGGTTCTCCAGAGGAAATCTCTATTGCTTCTCAAAGGAATGCTACTGTTGAGGGGGAGCAATTTAATCAAGGAGAACATAATACTGGTCAGGATCAGACTAGTCTTTCAGAATCTACTTCATCAGGAACTGATCCTTCAGAGTCTAATGAAGGAAGATCAGAAACTAGCAAAAGTATTGAATCCACTGATTCTACTGATCAAGGGGGAGCTTTTGAAGGAAATGAACACTCTTCTACAAGAAATACCACTAACTCAGGGGGAAAGTCTAGCAGGAGCAATCTACCACCTGTTAGAAAATGGATAAGGGATCATACTGAAGATTTGATTATTGGTGATCCAAATAGTGGTGCTCGAACTAGAAGATCAATTCCAAATGAATGCTTGTAGAGTTGTTTTCTCTCAAAGAATGAACCTAAGAAGGTTGAAGAAGCCTTACAGGATCCTGATTGGGTAATATCAATGCAGGAAGAATTGAATGAGTTTGAGAGGAACAAAGTTTTGAAACTGGTACCAAGACCTAAAGATAGATCTATTGTTGGTGCTAAATGGGTTTTTAGAAACAAGCTAGATGAATCTGGTATGATTGTAAGAAACAAAGCAAGACTGGTGGCCAAGGGTTATTCTCAGGAAGAAGGAATTGACTATAATGAAACCTTTGCACCTGTAGCAAGATTGGAAGCAATCAGAATGTTTCTTGCATTTGCAGCTCATTCAAAATTCAAGGTATACCATATGGATGTAAAGAGTGCTTTTCTTAATGGCAAGCTTGATGAGGAAGTGTATGTGGAGCAACCACCTGGTTTTGTTGATACAAAGTTTCCAAATCATGTCTACAAACTTGACAAGGCACTCTATGGACTAAAGCAGGCACCAAGAGCATGGTACTAGACTTTGTGTAAATTTCTTCTTGAAAATGGCTTCACAAGAGGTACAATTAACAAAACTCTATTCTTTAGAAAGATAAAAGCTGATTTACTTTTAGTTCAAGTTTATGTTGATGATATTATATTTGGTTCTACTAATGAAAAGTTATGTGCTAAGTTTAGCAAGCTTATGTAGTCTAAGTATCAGATGAGCATGATGGGTGAAATAAATTACTTTTTAGGCTTGCAGGTCAAACAGACTGAGACTAGTATTTTCATTAATCAGTCAAAGTATATCAAAGATCTCTTAAAAATGTTTGACTTTCAAGATTGTGCAGTTGCAAAGACACCCATGGCAACAGCCACTAAGCTAGACTCTGATCCTAAGGGAAAGAGTGTTGATAACACTAGCTATAGAGGCATGATAGGTTCACTTTTATATCTAACTGCAAGTAGACCAGATATAATGTTTTCTACCTTTTTATGTGCTAGATTCCAAAGTGATCCTAAGGAATCTCGTTTAATTGCTATGAAGAGAATTTTTAGATATCTCAAGGGAACTCCAAATCTTGGTTTGTGGTATCCAAGAGAATATGATTTCTCCCTAATTGGCTATTCAGACTCTGATTATGTAGTGTGTAAAATAGAAAGGAAAAGCACTACAGGTACATGTCAATTCTTGGGAAACGGATTGATTTCTTGGGCAAGCAAGAAGTAGCAATCAGTTTTAACCTTAACTGCAGAAGCTGAATACATTGCAGCAAGCAGTTGTTGTGCTCAACTCCTTTGGATAAGAAATCAGTTGATGGATTATGGTATGACACTAAGTAATATTCCTATGTTTTGTGACACTTAGTAATATTCCTATGTTTTGTGATAATACTAGTGCTATCAAAATTGCAGAAAATCCAGTTCAACATTCGAGGACTAAGCACATTGATATCAGGTATCATTTTATTAGAGAACATATTGAAAATGGTACTATGGAACTTCATTTTGTTCCTACTGACAAACAGCTTGCAGATATTCTAACTAAACCACTTGATGAGGCCACATTCATTAGATTGGTTAGTGAGTTAGGAATGTTAAATTTTTAGATCTTTAACATCTGCACAAGTAGCAAGGTATGTTGTTTCAGTTTATAGACTTGATATTTTTGTCAAGATCTATACTTTATTGTTAAATGCTTAAGCTGTAATATTTTATCTTGATAAATTTAAGTATGATATACTTATTAATAAACATCAGGATCAGGATTGCTATCAGTACGCTGACGTCATCAATATTGACATCAGGATTGTATCGTCAGTATCAGAATTGTGAAATTTGTGTGTCTTACTGTTTCAAATTCTGAAGTTCATGTTATTCAGTGGTTCAGTTCTAAGCTTTGTTAAAGTCTATGTTAGCAAGTTTTACCACATGCATACTGATAATTTATATCATTATTCAGATCAGTCAATAAACAACGATAGACAAGTAGATAATAAGAAAACTTGTATTTTCATTAATCAAAAGCATTACATACATGGAAATGAAATACAATTCTTCTTTTTGTCTAACTACTACTTATAATTCTATTCTTATCTAAAGTTGTTGCTACTTCAATCTTCAACGATCGACTTCAGGACAAGGAGCATCTCAAGATTGGATTCCTTGTCTGGGCGACTTGAATGAGAGCAGTTGACTCATCTTCATGCTTATTGAAGAAAATGAATAGCATCTCCATCAAGATCAACCTCAGACTCTTCACCAAATGCTTCATCCTCAAGGTGTGAAGAGATTAGAGGAGGATTGTATCCAACTGGTAGATGTTTTAGAGGAGATTCGTGGAAATTGTCTGGGTTAAGATCAACCATATCTGACTCGATGAGAAAAGTCATCTCTTCTAAGAGATAATTCACTTGCTCCTGATCATCAAGAGTAAAGAACTTCTCAGTGGTAATGAACCAAAAGTTAGGGTTCATATGAAGATTTTGGTTGAAAGCCATGATGAAAAGAGAAATGAATGAAAAGGTTTTGGAGAATGGCATAAGACATTAGTTTCTTTTATAGAAAGACGTGGAAAGCTGAACAGTTATTTAGGGGATATCAATGCAGTCAGTCATAATTATGTGTGACTGTATTTCTTGTATTTTCAAGAAATATTGAACGAATCTAACCAATTGATTTTGTTCAGATTTTATTTATTTCTTTTACAGGTCAAAGAAAATGCCACGTGGAAACTCCATTTAGTCTCTGGAATCAAGATGATATTGATCAGGAATACAAGTGTGTTCACATCAGGATTGGTAATTCTTTCTATTCAGAAATCACATTGAATCATGTGATTATCTTGATGAGAAGATCACATCAGGAAAAGGAAGCTGATCAGTATTGATTTTATCTTGATTTTACCTTAATTTATTTACTTGAAATTAATTTTGGATTTTATTTTCCAAAAGTCATGGGTAACTGTATTTTTCAGGGACTGACACCTGTCAACCTACGTGTCAACGTGGGATAATGGGTCTGAAGGATTTTTGAAATATAATTATTTTGACACTCTAATCGTGTAATTGCTTTCTCTAATTTCATTTTCTAAAGCAAAAAAAAAACACTCTTGAGTTTTCAAAATCATTAATCAATTTCAAATATTTCTTAAGTTCTTTTCATATCAAAATGGCAACTCAAAGAAGACTACCAAAAATCAGTAGCTTTTAAGTTTGGTGACTTTGATTTTATGATGAACAATCATGTTACAGCTATCACCAACAAGGAAGGGGTGTCAACTGATTTTCACCCAATTATGGACTTTATGGCGAAAGGACCGTTAAGTTATGCCTTGACAGCATCTCCACAAATTAATCAAGTAGCTGTTTCACAAGCTTGGGAGAATGCTGAGGTAATTGATTCTACTCAGAGTCAATCAGGTAAGATTGTTCTACACTTAGGACAAGACTCATTTGATATTACTGAATCTGTTGTTCATTCAGTACTTCACTTACCTGTTAGTACGAATTTTGAGAATGTACCATCTGATGATAATGTTAGAACTATGTTATCTGAGTTAGGTTATAATGGACCTCTAGATAACATGAGCAAGTTAAATAGATCCTTTCTTAGGAAAGAATGGTCTTTCTTCTTTGATCAACTTGCTAAATGTTTTACTGGTAAATGTAGTTCTTTTCAACAAATTACTACTGTTACATCACATATTGCATATGGCTTGCTTTATAACAGAGTAATTAATTTTGGTCACATTATCTTAAGTCAGATATGTATTAAACTTGGGTCAAGAGATCATGACAGGAATATGGTTTATTATCACAGATTCATGCAACTGTTTATTAACCATTTCATTCCTGATGTTGAAGCTAGATTTGGTAGAAAATATTGTGTTTCTTCTTATGTACAGCAAAAGAGAATTTTCTCTGACATTACAAAGAAGGACAGTGAAAAGAATCTAGATGAAATACCTGCATTACACTATCCAAATCATGTTCAGGTACTTCTAAGAACTCATCATCCTACTATCTATAATTCTTCTTTCTTTGGTGGTGAAATGACTCAGGAATCTCAATTGGAGGAGAACTCCCCTGTGTCTACCCAAGTAGCCAAAAACATTACAGTCTCTGAAACAATTCTAGAACCAAATTTTGATCCACAGCCTATTGTTTCAAAGAAGCTAACCTCTGGTGTTTCTCAAAAGACATCAGTTGTAAAGAAGAGGAAATTTGTTTTTTATAGTAGTAGTTCTAGTGAAGATGATGATAATTTATCTCTTGCTGAGAGAGCAGAATTGAAGGCTGCAATTCAATTTTCTAAGCTAGGACAAAGAGATGGAACACCTAGTCACAGCCAGGCTGCAGTCTCCCAAAAGGCTGTAGTTCTAAAAAGGGAAAACTATTACTCGATACTGTCTCTCAAAAGACTGTGTCTGTTGAAAAAAGATCTCACCCCAAGATCACTTCTGTGTCTACACCTCTTGAGTCTTCTCAAGATAAATCTGTTGCTCACTATGCTAGGAAAACAAGGAGAAAGATTCATTTGTCACCTACACACACAGTGTCTAGTCCAACTAACATTATGCAGGTCTCTACAAATAAGGCTATATCCACGTCAGTATCTGAAAAGAGAGATCTGGATCTTGATTCTTCATGGGAAACAACATTGACATACAGACTGGCTATGGAACTTATTTCTCTAAAAGTGAAGCTTTCCAGGCCTGTTCTAGATTTTCTGATTGAAAGAGTTCCCAAACTTTCATTTCCTGGAGAATATGGACTGTTACATCAAAGACTTGATTTAATGAAGATGTACTTCTATGTATCAGTCAGAAAGAAATTGCACAAGAAATTTGGACTTCCTAAGCATGTTGCACTTCAATCACTTCATGCATATTTATTTGACAAGGATGTCATTGTTGAAGATGCTTCAGCTCAAGGTGAATAAGAGGAGGTAGTTGATAGAGGGAAGCAGTCAACAGAAGATACTATTGCACCAGTGGTGAATAGTAGGATAGATCAGATCACAGTCACTGCAACACAAGAACTATCTAGTCAGAGGTTGGATGACTCAGCAACTATGATTGATGATGCTGAAAGGTCTTCTGTGATGACTGAAATTGCAAGTGAGAAACCATATGATATTGGAGGAATGACTTTGATTGATTTTTCTGAAGATCAATCCAATATTGTTCTTTCAGAGTCTATCCACCTTGAGGGTATATCTCAGCAACCAACACTTAAAGACGGTGACATACTAGCTATGGTGTCTAATGATGTATTACTGAAGATATCAGAGTCTAGTATAGATCCTGAAAGTGGTATACTGGAGCTTGTAGTTTCTGGAAAGAAAGTTAATGTTTGTAAGGGTTCAGAGACTATAGCGCTTACTCCTTGGAGAAAACCTCAAGCTCCATGCCATATGAGGAACCCTCTCTCCATGTGAGTTCAGGTATAAAAACTTCTTCTAACCCATATTTTTCTGTAGGTCATGAGAGCACTTATCCAAATTTGAGTGATACACTTGAAAAGATGGACATAGATCCACACATAGAGAGGCTGGCTCCTGACCAGGCAAAAGGAATGGTAGAAAGAGCGTTGACTTTAGATAGTCAAAGTGAGAATGAGGGTATGGATGATCAACTCCATAGTGAGGGAGAGAAAATTAGGAAACCACCATCGTTTGATTTCTGGGATCAGGTTTTTCCTGAATCTTGGTCTGAAAATCTTGGTATGGATGCTGGTACTTATTCTTTTATCAAGATGTATGAGAAAAATGACTTAGAACATCACAATGCAAAGCCATAAGTTAAAACTCGGAAACAGAAAGAAAGGCTTGCAGGAATCATCAACAGAAGAGGTGAAAGGCTAAGACAAACTTCTACTCAGCCAGTACCAGAAGAAATTCCTAATGATCCAAGTATTCCTTTGTATGTACTTCCATATCAGCTAGAATTGAGACATCAACAGTATCTGATCACTCAAAGGAGGATTCAGGATTTGTAGATGTTAGTACACTGAATACTGGTGAAGGACAGGATGATCATACTTCAGCTCCAGATCAGAAAGATGAAGATGTGGTAGAGCATGCTACACAGACAACTTCTTCTACAAGACTTGAAGATAAGGTTCTTTCTACATCTGAGTCTGAAGATACAACAAGCACTTCCAACATTGAAGTCAATTCTAAAATTCTACAAGACATTCAGAAATATCAAAGTGATATTCAATCGAGACTTCAGATTCTTGAAGATAACCAAGTCACTATTATGGACAATCAAGCAGTTCTGATGAATCTCATTTGTTCAGTTACTGACTCTCTTGGAATTAATGTTGTTGATGTCAAAAAGGGGGAGATAAAGACAATTCAGAGACAACAACAACAACAGATTGGGGGAGATAAACAGACTGGGAGAAGAACTAAGGGTGATAGAGGTGGTAAATTTCATCATGGAAGTGGTAAAGGAAAATAAGCATCAAATAGTTGAATTCTTTCTTCTAAGTACTAGATACATGTCTACATCTGAAGAAGGAGGTACTTAACTTCATGATCTTAAATTCGTAAATTCTATTCTGGTTTTATTGTTATATGTTTTGACATCTACAACTTAGATTTATGCTTCAGATTCTAAAGCATAAATAGGGGGAGATTGTTAGGAATAATTCATAAGTTGTGATGTTTAGCATAGAATTTTGCTTATACTTCATGTAAATCCTGATCTTATAAAGGATTTAATACTTTTTATAGGATATATGCGTTAGACAGTAATCTGTAGAGTTTAGTCAGGAACAGCAGTGCATCAAGGACTACATGTCAGGAACTGAGATCAAATCCTGATACGCCAAGTCAAATACTGATGGATGTCGAATCCTGATGCAAGGTGGAATCCTGATATCAGTCGTGTTACTAATGATGTCATTATGGATGCTACAGAAACTGGCAAGTGCTATAAAACAGGATCGTTGTTTTGAAGAACAAGCAAGAAGATATCATGAAGGAAAGAATTTTCTATTGATGGAAACTATCAACTGGACGGCAGAACATTGTCATGTATAGATCATTACTTTCTGTTATTAGTTGATAGGTAGCATTATAAATACTCTCTCTATATCATTGTAAAAGAGTGGATTGTGGATTTTTGTGTGCATATCAGGTGAAGCTCTGTATTAGGTTTGTATTCGAGAGTTCGAAACAAACAGAGAGAGAGATTTGTATTGTCAGCAGCTGCTAAAGGTATTGTACACCTTTGGTAGAGTTTGTATTTGATTTATTTAATACAAACAAAGTTTGATTCATTCGTTTGTTCTTGTTCATCTAATCAAGAAAAAATCAGACACGATTATATAACTTGTATTCAACCCCCCCTTCTACAAGTTATTCGAGTTAATAATTGGTATCAGAGTAGGTTGATTTCGAATAATCATAAAGATCTGCAATCATGTCTGGTTACAAGGATGGTAATACTAAGATCCCTATGCTCAAGAGAAACGAATATACTCTATGGGAAGTGAAGATGTTGCATCACCTGGAAGCAACAGATACTGATTATCTTGACAGAATCAGAGATGGGCCTTTTGTTCCAACAAGGCTTGTTCATCAAGCAACTATCGAATGAAAAGTTGTTCCAGAACATACAGCAGAGAAGCTTAAATCTGAATGGACAGATAAGGAAAAGGAGAACGTTCTTAAGGATGCTAAAGTGAGAAACATACTATTCAACAGTCTTGGTTATGTTCTCACTAACTATGTTCTCTCTTGTAAACCTGCTAAGGAGATATGGGACAATCTAAAGGTTCACTGTGAAGGAACAAAACATGTCAGGAAGAATATGAGGACACTTCTCATACAACAGTATAAGTACTTTGAATCCAAGTTTGGTGAGTCACTTACCAATACCTTTGATAGGTTTACTAAACTCATCAATGAGATGGCCATGCATGGTAAATACTATGACTTGGAGGATATGAATACTAAGTTCATGAAAACGCTTCCTGAATTCTACAATGAGAAGATATCTGCAATTGAGGAAGCTAATGATCTGGATGAAATATCATTAGAAGCAGTTTATGGAAAATTGAGAGCTTACGAACTTGACAGGCAGCAGAAAAAGAGCAAGAGTGAAGGAAAGTTAAAAACTGTTGCACTCACTGCTCAGTCTAAATCAAAGAAGCTTCCAGAAGAAAAGTCTGAATCTACAGAAAGAGACTTGAGGAAGAAGAAGAGCAAAAAAGTTCTGAGTCAGAGACTGCAGATATAGACTCTGAAGATAATGATTCTGAATCAGAGATGCAAGAACTCTTTGCTATGTTTGCTAAAGCTTTCAAGAAAGGAAGATTCAACATGAGAAGATTTAGCAAAGGATCTTTTCAGAAGAAAGAGGAGAAGAAGACTGACAAAGGCAAGAGTACAATTATCAAGCTTGATAAGGCCAAGATCAAGTGCTTTAACTACAGTGAGCTTGGACACTTTTCCAGTGAGTGCAAGAAGCCTAGGAATTCAGGGAAGGGTAATGCACTCATGGTCACACAGAAGGATTGGGCAAACTCCAGTGATTCTGAAGATGAATTGGATTATGGCAACATTGCATTGATGGCAAGTGCTTCAGACAAGCCTGTATCTCCAAAGAAAACTTCTTCATCTTCTGTTAAGGTGTCACTTCACTCTCTTGATTCATTTGATAGCTTAGATTCTATTGATATTAGATCTATTCATGTTAAGTTTAAGAATCTTATGACTAACTTCAAAATTCTTGCTAGTGAAAAAGATAAACTTAAGGCTAAGAATGATGAAATAGTTAGTAGAAATAATTTCTTAAATTTGAGTTATTTCAAATGGAAGATTATAGGTTAAGTTCTGATAAAGCTAAGCATGATTATGGTGTTATCCTTGAGGCTTATGACTATGTCAGAAAAGAACTAGAGGAAGAGAGAGATATGATGAAAACCATTAACACTTCTGGTAAAAAGACTCAAGAAATCATTGACAATCAAATTCTTGGGAAAGTCTATGGCTTAGGTTTTGAAAAGAATAAAAGTGAAAATTCTGTAGCTATTGTCTTGGATGATAGGAAAGAAGAAACTAGCACATCCAAATCTGAAGGTAAGAAAATAGTTTCTGAACCTAAACATGTTAAATTTGTTGATTCTAAAGATACCCCAGTTGTGCACAAAAGAATTAACAATAGCAATTCAGATGAGAGAGTGTTAGAAAAACCTAAGAATGTCAACATAGGTTTTCTGTGTAAGTCTCAGTTGAAACAGAGACTAGAAAGTATTTCAGAGTCTAGCAAGATCAAAAGAAATAGGAATGGAAAAGAAGGTATTAACAAAGGAAATAATTACAAGAATGTACCTGATGCACCTAGGAAGAAATGCTATAAATGTGGAAATCATAATCATTTGGCCCTAGACTGCAATAAAAAACCTTCTTGGAAAACTGAGTCCAGATTCCCCAAGACTTAGAGAATTTAATACCAACCACAAGAACCATGTTATCATTGTGGTAGTTTACTTCATTCCATTTATATGTGTAAGGAATATCATGAATTGTATTATGACTATTATTCTCTGAAATCTGAAACTCCTACTCACAAACAGTTTGTGAATTCAGAGTCTAAGGTTGACTATGTAATAGGTAAATCAAAAGCAAAATCTTTAAAGCCTGTTGGTTCAAAAGTTAATAAGAAAGGATCCAATCAAAGTTGGGTCCTAAAAAATTCTAACTAGCTACTTTTTGTTTGCAGGGCACTAGAAAGAAGCATTCAGTTATCTTGGACAGTGGATGCTCTGGACATATGACTGGAAAGAAGTCCCTGCTTACAAAGTTTGAGAGGAAAGTTGGCCCAGTAATATCCTTTGGAGATGGCAACAAAGGAGAAACTCTGGGATATGGCTCAATTATTTTGGGGAATGTCATCATAGAAAATGTAGCACTGGTTGAAGGCTTGAAACACACACTTTTAAGCATAAGTCAACTGGGTGATAAGGGTTACCAATCAATCTTTGATAGTGAAGGATGCAAAATCTTGAATATGAAGAATGGAGACATTGTTCTGACTGGTCAGAGACATGGTAACATATATGAAGCCAGCTTGAGTGACACATCTAAAGGAACAATCAGATTTCTTTACAGCAAGGCATCATATGATGAAAGCTGGAACTGTCACAAGAAGCTCTCACATCTCAATTTCAAGAAGCTTAATCAACTTGTTAAGCACCATCTGGTGAGAGGCCTACCTCAGGCAAATTATGTGCAAGATGGACTTTGTGATGCTTGTCAGCTTGAAAAACAAAGAAGAACCACTTTCAAGAGCAAGACAGAAAATTCAATTACTGAACCATTTCACATGCTGCATCTTGATTTAATGTCTATATGCAAGAAAAGATATGCTCTAGTTATAGTGGATGATTACACAAGGTTCACATTGGTATTCTTTCTACACAACAAGGATGAAGCTCCTCGGCAAATCATTGAACTTGTCAAGAATATTCAAAATAGCTCTAAGTACAAGGTCAAAGTGCTCAGAAGTGACAATGGTACAGAATTTAAGAATTCTACAATGGAGGAGTGTTGTGCAAACAATGGAATTACTCAACAGTTTGCTGCAACTGGAACACCTCATCAGAATGGTGTAGTAGAAAGAAAGAACAGAACTCTCATAGAGGCAGCAAGAACCATGCTTGCAGATGCAAAGCTTCCAACCTATTTCTGGGCAGAAGCTATCAACACTACTTGTTTCACACAAAACTGTACCTTGGTAAATGCTCATGGTAAGACTCCCTATGAGATGATCAAAGGAAAGAAACCAAGTGTGAAATACTTTCACATCTTTGGATGCAAATGCTATGTCCTGAAAGTTCATCCAGAACAACTTCGAAAATTTGAAGCCAAATCGGATGAAGCAATCTTTCTAGGATATTCAGCATCAAAGGCCTTCAAAGTATACAATCTCAGAACCCACATTGTTATGGAATCAATTCATGTTGCATTTGATGATAAGAAGTTTGGAAATTTGCAAACTGATGAAAGCCATGACAATCTGGAATTTGAAAATCTTAAGTATTCTGAGATTCTCTCCAGTGATGATGAAGGTTCTCCAGAGGAAATCTCTATTTCTTCTTAAAGGAATGCTACTGTTGAGGGGGAGCAATTCAATTAAGGAGAACACAATACTGGTCAGGATCAGACTAGTCTTTCAGAGTCTACTTCATTAGAAACTGATCCTTCAAAGTCTAATGAAGGAAGATTAGAAACTAGCAACACTATTGAATCCAATGATTCTACTGATCAAGGGGGAGCTTTTGAAGGAAATGAACACTCTTCTACAAGAAATACCACTAACTCAGGGGGAAAGTCTAGCAAGAGCAATCTACCACCTGTTAGAAAATGGATAAGGGATCATACTGAAGATCTGATTATTGGTGATCCAAATAGTGGTGTTCGAACTAGAAGATCAATTCAAAATGAATGCTTGTATAGTTGTTTTCTTAATGGCAAGCTTGATGAGACAGTGTATGTGGAGCAACCACCTGGTTTTGTTGATCCATAGTTTCCAAATCATGTATACAAACTTGACAAGGCACTCTATGGACTAAAGCAGGCACCAAGAGCATGGTATGAGACTTTGTCTAAATTTCTTTTTGAAAATGGCTTCACAAGAGGTACAATTGACAAAACTCTATTCTTTAGAAAGGTAAAAGGTGATTTGCTTTTAGTTCAATTTTATGTTGATGATATTATATTTGGTTCTACTAATAAAAAGTTATGTGCTAAGTTTAGCAAGCTTATGTAGTCTAAGTATCAGATGAGCATGATGGGTGAAATAAATTACTTTTTAGGCTTGCATGTCAAATAGACTGAGACTGGTATTTTCATTAATCAGTCAAAGTATATCAAAGATTTTTTAAAAAGTTTTGACTTTCAAGATTGTGCAGTTGCAAAGACACCCATGGCAACAGCCACTAAGCTAGACTCTGATCCTAAGGGAAAGAGTGTTGATAACACTAGCTATAGAGGCATGATAGGTTCACTGTTATACCTAACTTCAAGTAGACAAGATATAATGTTTTCTACCTGTTTATGTGCTAGATTCCAAAGTGATCCTAAGGAATCTCATTTAATTGATGTGAAGAGAATTTTTAGATATCTCAAAGGAACTCCAAATCTTGGTTTGTGGTATCCAAGAGAATCTGATTTCTCCCTAATTGGCTATTCAGACTCTGATTATGCAGGGTGTAAAATAGACAGGAAAAGCACTACAAGTACATGTCAATTCTTGCGAAATAGATTGATTTCTTGGGCAAACAAGAAGCAGCAATCAGTTTCAACCTAAACTGCAGAAGCTGAATACATTGCAACAGGCAGTTGTTGTGCTCAACTCCTTTGGATAAGAAATCAGTTGATTGATTATGGTATGCCACTTTGTAATATTCCTATGTTTTGTGATAATACTAGTTCTATCAAAATTGCAGAAAATCCAGTTCAACATTCAAGGACTAAGCACATTGATGTCAGGTATCATTTTATTAGAGAACATATTGAAAATGGTACTGTGGAACTTCATTTTGTTCCTACTGACAAACAGCTTGCAGATATTCTAACTAAACCACTTGATGAGGTTACATTCATTAGATTGGTTAGTGAGTTAGGAATGTTAAATTTTTAGATCTTTAATATATGCACAAGTAGCAAGGTATGTTGTTTCAGTTTATAGACTTGATATTTTTGTCAGGATCTATAATTGATTGTTAAATGCTTAAGCTGTAACATTTTATCTTGATAAATTTCAGTATGATAGACTTATTAATAAACATCAGGATCAGGATTGCTATCAGTATGCTGACGTCATCAGTATTGACATCAGGATTGTATCGTCAGTATCAGAATCGTGAAATTTGCGTGTCTTACTGTTTCAAATTCTGAAGTTCATGTTATTCTAGTAGCGGCAGTTATTAGGCTCTTACCTTGTAACTGACCAGTTTGAAGTCAGTACTCTTACTGAACATCATAAGCTTCTAAAAAACCAACATAAAATACGTTTTAATCTGATTCTCTCATCGAAGACTATCTTGTTAATAAGGAACAGAAACAAAAAGGAGAATCCACAAGACACTTTCGTCTTCAATATACTAGCAATAAAGAATCCAAAAAAAGATTCATATGATTTACAAAAATCGAACAATTCCATTATTTGTTGGTGCTTTAACCTCCAGCATCACCACTCGCCCCTGCTGCTTTCTTGGCTAGTTTTTCCTGAAGCGCTTTTGCATCCTGCATAAATCCAAATATTAAAATTAAAACAAACAAAGATCAAATACTTGCAAAAAAAAATCAAAGTTACATATAGAGAAACGAAAGACCCCCAAATCAAATCTTTTAAACAGGCAGACAAATCAAAACATACATATACTACAAAATATAAAACAGCCTCATCAAAGTTAAAACAAACAAAGATCAAATCTTTATAGTGGGTTGAAGAAAAATCAAGCAAGAACAGTAGATATGACACAAGTGTGTGTTTGTGTGTGAATAAAAAATACCTTTCACGGCGTTGTTCAGGGTTCAAATCATCATCTTTACCCTTGGGTTTACCACCAGCACGAGCATTAGCTCTTTCACGATCCTTTTCTCTCTGAGTTTGTGAATCGATTACCAATCGGAGCTACAAGAGTTTCTAAATCGATTTAAGAGCGAGATTGAGAGACAGATCTGAGAGACAGAGAAAGAGGTGATTGTTGTACAGAGTAAAGTTTATAGATTGAGTCTATTGAGTGCAGGTGTAGTGCCTGTTTATTGAGATTGAGAGTAGTGTTTTGGGGGGAAGTTAGAAATTTTTAGGGAGAAGTTGAGGGCGCCCAAATTTTGACTCCAAATTTTCACCTCGTAACGCGTGTTATGTTTTCCATTAATATAATTTTATTTTATTTATTTTAATTTAAAATTTATAAAACATTAAAAAGTTTAAAAACATGATAGATAATTTAAAATTATAATACATTATGGTTGGATCGTCCAAAAAATAATTTGAAAAATAGAATCATCATTCGGGTCAATACTAGTTAAAAAGAATGTTTAGACCAATTTAACCATTACAAAATCAAACCAAATACATCTATGAAATTTGACCGTTATAAAACCAAACCAAATACATCTATGAAATTTTTTAAAAATTTACCACATCACTAAAATCATTATACCTTGATATCCGTACGACTGGACCGTCGAAAAATAATTTTAAAAAATTGATTCATCATTCGGGACAAGACTAGTTAGAAAGAAAGTCTACTTTGACCGGTTTGACCGTTATAAAACCAAACCAAATACATCTAGAAATTTTTTAAAAAAATTATCAAATCACTAAAATCATTATATCTTGACATCCGTACTACTGGAACGTCAAAAAAATAATTTTAAAAAATAGATTCATCATTTGGGACAAGACTAGTTAAAAGAAAAGTCTACTTTGACCGGTTTGACCGTTATAAAACCAAACCAAATATATCTATGAAATTTTTAAAAAAATTATCACATCACTAACATATTTATATCTTGATATCCGTACGATTGGAACGTCGAAAAATTAATTTTAAAAAATAGATTCATCATTCGAGACAAGACTAGTTAAAAAGAAAGTCTTCTTTGACCGGTTTTACCGTTAAAAACCAAACCAAATACATCTAGAAATTTTTTTAAAAAATTGCCAAATCACTAAAATCATTATATCTTGACATTCGTACGATTGGAACGTCGAAAAAATAATTTTATAAAATAGATTCATCATTCGGGACAAGACTAGTTAAAATGAAAGTCTACTTTGACCGGTTTGACCGTTATAAAACCAAACAAATACATCTAAATTTTTTTTTTACAAAATTACCACATCACTAAAATTGTTATATCTTGACATCAGTACGATTGGAATGTCAAAAAAATAATTTAAAAAAAATAGATTCATCATTCGGGACAAGACTAGTTAAAAGGAAAGTGTACTTTGACCGGTTTTGACAGTTATAAAACCAAACCAAATACATCTATGAAATTTTTAAAAAATTACCACATCACTAAAATCGTTATATATTGATATACGTATGATTGGAACGTCAAAAAAATGTTTTTAAAAAATAGATTCATCATTCGGGACAAGACTAGTTAAAAGGAAAGTCTACTTTGACCGGTTTGACCGTTATAAAACCAAACCAAATACATCTAGAAATTTCTTTAAAAAATTACCAAATCACAAAAATCATTATATCTTGACATCTGTAGGATTGGAACGTTGAAAAAATAATTTTAAAAAATAGATTCATCATTCGGGTCAAGACTAGTTAAAAGGAAAGTCTACTTTGACCGGTTTGACCGTTATAAAACCAAACCAAATACATCTATGATATTTTTTAAAAAATTACCACATCACTAAAATCGTTATATCTTGATATCCGTACGATTGGAACATCGAAAAAATAATTTTAAAAAATAGATTCATCATTCGAGACAAGACTAGTTAAAAGGAAAGTCTACTTTGACCGGTTTGACCGTTATAAAACCAAACCAAATGCAACTAGAATTTTTTTTAAAAAATTGCCAAATCACTAAAATCATTATATCTTGACATCCGTACGATTGTAACGTCGAAAAAATAATTTTAAAAAATAGATTCATCATTCGGGACAAGACTAGTTAAAAGGAAAGTCTACTTTGACCGGTTTGACCATTGTAAAACCAAACAAATACATCTAAGAATTTTTTTACAAAATTATCCCATCACTAAAATCGTTATATCTTGACATCAGTACGATTGGAACGCCAAAAATATAATTTAAAAAAAAATAGATTCATCATTCGGGACAAGACTAGTTAAAAGGAAAGTCTACTTTGATAGGTTTGACCGTTATAAAACCAAACCAAATACATCTATGAATTTTTTTAAAAAATTATCACATCACTAAAATCGTTATATCTTGATATCTGTAGGATTGGAACGTCGATAAAATGTTTTTAAAAAATAGATTCACCATTCGGGACAAGACTAGTTAAAAGGAAAGTCTACTTTGACCGGTTTGACCATTATAAAACGAAACCAAATACATCTAGAAATTTCTTTAAACAGTTACCAAATCACAAAAATCATTATATCTTGACATCCGTACGGTTGGAACGTCGAAAAAATAATTTTAAAAAATAGATTCATCATTCGGGACAAGACTAGTTAAAAGGAAAGTCTACTTTGACCGGTTTGACCATTATAAAACCAAACCAAATAGATCTATGAAATTTTATAAAAATTTACCACATCACTAAAATCATTATATCTTGATATCCGTATGATTGGAACGTCGAAAAATAATTTTAAAAAATAGATTCATCATTCGGGACAAGACTAGTTAAAAGAAAATTCTACTTTGACCGGTTTTACCGTTATAAAACCAAACCAAATACATCTAGAATTTTTTTTTAAAAATTGCCAAATCACTAAAATCATTATATCTTGACATCCGTACGATTGTAACGTCGAAAAACTAATTTTAAAAAATAGATTCATCATTCGTGACAAGACTAGTTAAAAGGAAAGTCTACTTTGACATGTTTGACCGTTATAAAACCAATCACATCACTAAAATCGTTATATCTTGATATCCGTATGATTGGAACATCGAAAAAATGTTTTTAAAAATAGTTTAATCATTCGGGACAAGACTAGTTAAGAGGAAAGTCTACTTTGACCGGTTTGACCGTTATAAAACCAAACCAAATACATCTAGAAATTTCTTTAAAAAATTACCAAATCACAAAAATCATTATATCTTGAGATCCGTATGATTGGAACGTCGAAAAAATAATTTTAAAAAATTGATTCATCATTCGGGACAAGACTAGTTAAAAGGAAAGTCTACTTTGACTAGTTTGACCGTTATAAAACCAAACAAATACATCTAGGAATTGTTTTATAAAATTACCACATCACTAAAATCGTTATATCTTACCATCCGTACGATTGGAACGTCGAAAAAATAATTTTAAAAAATAGATTCATCATTTCGGTTAGAGAAGTAGTTAATGCAACACTTCAAAACAACAAATGCAACACTGTTGTCACCTAATGCAATGCTTTTGCCACGTCAGCAAATGTGGGTCCCACATCTGCCATGTCAGCAATTGTGGGCCCCACACTTGCAACGTCAGCATCCGTGGGCCTCCTGCCACGTCACCTTTGTGGGCCCCACACTGACATGTCAGCATTGGTGTGCCCCTCACATGCCACGTCTACATTTTTTAAAATTAAGAAATTAGCTAATGCAACAATTCAAAACAGCAAATGCAACACTGTTGTAACCAAATGCAACGCTTCTGCCATGTCATCAAATGCCACGTCAGCAAATGTGGGACCCACATCTACCACACCAGTAATGGTGGGCCCCACACTTGCCACGTCAGCATCTGTGGGCCTCCTGTCATGTCACCATTTTGGGCCCCACACTGACATGTCACCCTTGTGGGCCCCGCACCTGCCATGTCAGCATTTATTAAAATTAAAAAATAGCTAATGCAACGCTTTTAAATAGCAAATGCAACACCTTTTTCACCTAATGCAACGCTTCTACCACGTCAACACATGCGGGTCCCACTTCTACCACGCCAGAATCTGTGGGCCCAACAATTGCCACGTCAGCAAATGCCACGTCAGTAGATGTGGGCCCTACTTCTGCCACGTCAACATTTTTTTAAATTAAAAATATCTAATGCAATGCTAGCTGTTAGTGTTGCATTATGTGAAACACCGTGGATCAAATGCAACACTAAATTATATGTAATGCAACACTAGTTCAAGTTCTGTTTCATTAGAGCCAAAATTTCATATCCAATGAAACACTTTCAGTGAAACACTTTCTAAAAGTGTTGCATATGAGCATTTATGGCGTAGTGTTATCATTCTCAATGTCCAACAAGATTCGACTCCTAGGAGTATTCAACCTTGCATACTCAGTGAACCTTGGTCCTTGGTTCTTAGAGGCAGAGTCGGAGTCCTCTCTAGTTAGGGGATACTTGTCCCTAGCGTCATACTCCTGGTCATCGTACTCTTGGTCTTGCTTTCGCTTCTTGGAGTTCCCGTTTCCTCCACCGTGGGTGGAGACCTCTGTTTTCCTCATACTTTATTCAGCTTTTATATACTTGCTTGCTCTCCTTTGGAGCTCAGTCATGCTTTCAGGGGGCTGCTTTGCCAACGACATCTGAAAGAAGCTGTTCGTTGTTCCATTCTCCAAGGGTATCATAGCTACTTTATTTTCCAGATTGGGGACATTCAAAGTCTCCTTGGTGAAGCGCTTGAGATAATCCTTTAGGTTTTCAATCTTTCCTTGTTTCACTTGCATGAGATATGCAGAGCTTTTTTCGTGGACTTTTTCACTAACAAATTGGTTAATGAAAGCTGTGCTCAATTCCTTGAAAGAACCAATCGAGTTTGCGAGCAATCGGCTATACCATCTTTGAGCCATGCCTGCCAGGGTTTGAGGGAACACCTTACACTTAAGAGCGTCGCTAGCGGGTTGTAACAGCAGTGCGTTTGAGAATGTCCTAACGTGATTCGAGGGATCACCCATTCCATCGTATGCTTTTATCGTGGGCATCTTAAACGTTCGGGAAACATGAGCGTTCATCACCTCCTCAGTGAATGGGGGTGTGGGATCTTCGGGGTCTCGAAGTGGCATCAGGTCTTTGGGATCACCCCTGGGGGGTTTTCACCCTCGGGGGGTTTTCACCCTCGTAAGTCCTCCAGTTGGGGCATAAGCCCTTCTCTGTCTCCTTGATGACCTTTCCAAATCAATGAAAGGAATCTCCCTTGAAGTTTGAGGAGGCCTATTCTGGTTCTGCCTTGCTTGCTCCCTGGCTATGTCGTCCTTCAGCTTTTGGATCTCAGCCTCATAAGCCTTGATTCTCTTAGTAGCTGTTGGAGGAGGTCCATCATGGATCCTTTGAGTCTTTCTCATCGGTTCCTTGCTTGCACGTCTCCTCCTCGGGGCTTCATCGCGATCGTCATCCTCAGACGATGAATCATCAGTGTAAGGTCCGGAGTAATCATCATATCCTTGCTCAGGGGGGGCTAAACCCCTAATATATGGTGGTTGATACGACTCAGGTATCTTCAGAGCGTGACCGCTTGGTCCAGGATCCCTTCGATTTGGGGGATAGTTAGGCAACCCGTATACCGGATTGGTACTTACGGGGAGCGTAGTGGTGGAGATCTGAACTCCTGAGAGCGGGGGATGGCTAGTTAATGGTGAGACCACCATCTGAAGCTGATTAGTCTCCCGTCCCGGGTGGACGTCCACTGGTAAGGTTCTCTCAACATGGAGATTCGTTCCTATAGGTTGAGAAACTTGAGGTTGAGTGGTTGTCTCTGTTGATGGGGGTACATACCCTTGCTCCCTAACAACGGATGGAGCGGAGGAGATGACCGATGGATCTGAAGTAACAGGAACGTTCTCGGTTGTTGTTCTTCGTGTGTTAACCATGGTTGATGTTGTCTTCCCACAGACGGCGCCAAATGTTGTGGAATAAAAATTAGGGTTGTTAAATGCGGCCAGGGTTCGTGAGCTTCGTGTTTTAATGGCTGCGCTTGCATTTTCGTGACCTAATTCAGGTCCTCACAAGATGCCTACGTATCTCAGAATTGAGAATCAAGCCAAGACATAGTTCTGAGATGAGGGGTCTGGCCCTTTATATAGGCCGTGGGAGCCTTAGAATCGTAATAGCGTTTGGAGACTTGGTGGACAAGTCACCGTCATTGAGGAAGGTTCTGATTCCTTCCTTATGGGAGTTAGTTTCCATGTCGAATTAGGTGCCTTGGAGGCTACATAATATCCCAGGGATATTCTAGAACGTTCTTTGTTTCTAGAACGTTCCCGGTTTGTGGATCAGGCGCATGTTAGAAACAAGCTTATACTGGGCATCCCTGGTTTGGGCTGTTCTGTTAGAAATAATTGTTGTGAATATTAATCAGTGTTTAAGTGTTAAAGTGATAAATCAGAGTTTAACTGGAAGCAGTCAGAGTTTAGTTAAACGCTGACAGATGGAAGCTCAACAGAGTTTGTTAAACTCTGTCCGGAGGCAGCGTCTACTGGTCAACAGTGTTTGAAGATTTATTATGGAAGAAATATCTTTGAAGATTGGATAGCTGTCAAAGAGATTGAGTTGACTAAGGAGATGTGTAGCAATCGTAATTGATATCAATTGTATAGCTAATTTATAAGAGTATCAATTAACGATTGTATAACAACTGTATATCTTATATATACAGGTAGGTTAATCAATTAACGATTGTATAACAGCTGTATATCTTATAAATACAGTTAGGTTGACCCTAGAAGGGTATCGATTATTGTGAAACATTATTCATTGTAACCTAAGCAGCTCTCTGTGATATTTTACATCACTGAGAGAGGAGTTATTAATTCCAAACAGTTTTTAATTGTTTAAACACGTATTCTATTGTTAATCTCTCATACGATCTTGATTATAATTGTGTATTCGGCCTAACAATTGGTATCAGAGCCAATCTATTACTCTATACAGTTTAAGATCCACACACACAGCTATAATCAATGGCACAGATACCTCCTCCAACAAGTTCAAGTTCTGAGAAGGCTCAACCTACTACTGTGAGTTGTTATGAGACAATAAGGGTTCCTATTCTCAGGCCAGCAGAGTATTCAATCTGAAAGGTGAAGATGACCATGTTTCTGGAGGCTACAGATCCAGAATATCTTGACATAATTTATGAAGGTCCTCATAAACCTACAAAGCTATCTGTTGCTACTGCTGGTCAAGAAGCTAAAACAGTTCCAAAGGAGAAGAAAGATCTGACTCCTGAAGATCTTTTATCTATTGCTGAGGATGCAAAAGTTAGGCATCTACTTCATAGTGCCTTAGACAATGTTATGTCTAATAAAGTGATTAACTACACCACTGCCAAAGAAATCTGGGATGCTTTTGAGGTTAGATGTCAAGGAACTGCTGCTATCAAGAAGAATAGAAGGAACATACTCACACAAGAGTATGAGCACTTTGAGGCCAAATCTGAAGAAACCATGACAGAAACATTTGACAGATTCTGTAAACTGCTCAATGATTTGTCATTGGTTAATAAAGAGTATGATCTAGAAGACTCAAATCTCAAATTTCTTCTTGCCTTACCTGAAAAGTGGGATGTGAAGACAACCACTATAAGAGATAACTATGATCTTACTAATACTGAGATTGATGAAATCTTTGGGCTGCTCAAAACTCATGAATTGGAATTGGAGCAGGGAAACAGGAGATCAAGCAAGAAGACAAAGTCTGTTGCTCTTAAGGTTGAAGAGAAACCCTTGAAGAAGGAAGCATCAAGGAAGAAAGCTAAGGGAAAGGCTTTAGTCATACATTCTGAAAGTGAGTCATCAAACTCTGATGTTGATTCAAACACTGATGAATCATCTGACTCTGAGGATGATGAAGAAGAAATGTTGCAAATGGCTGCTTTGATTGTGAAGACCTTCAAGAAGATGGGTTTCAAGAACTTCAAGAAGGGAAAAAGTTTTTCTAAGAAAGATTCAAATTCTGACAGAAAAAGTTTCAGAAAGTCTAAGAGAAAGGATACCAAGTTTGGGAAGAAGGACAAGTCTGAGATTCAATGCTACAAGTGTAAGGAGATGGGTCACTATGCTCCTGAGTGCAAGAAGGGTAAAACTGAAAAAGCACTCTTCACAAAAGGCAGAGACTGGGCAGACACTTCAGACTCAGATGAGGATGTTAACTATGCTCTCATGGCTTCTATTGAGAATCAATCTGAAGATTCTGAAAACAAGGTACCTCTAACTACCTACGCTTATAATACTGATGATATAACTGAATTGAGAATTTATCTTAAAGCTTTGCATATCAGTTGTAGAGATCAGACTTTAGAGAATGAGAGAATCAAATCTGAGAATTCTGAACTTAAAGTGAGAAATAAAATTGTTGAAGAGAAACTTGAAAACATGCAACAAGTTCAGAAAGAAAGAGATGATGCTGTTTATCTAGAACAGGATTTGCTAGGAAAATATAAGCAACTAGAATCTGAATTGGAGAAGGCAAATCACATAATTAAAACATGGACTCATTCTGGAAAAGACACTCAAGAGGTTTTTCAGTCAGACACAGTTAGTTTAGGTTACTGTGAGGGAGATGAACTTAGGTTTCAAAACAAAGTCAAAATTAGAACACATCTCCCATCTACAAAATTTGTTCATGGAATAAATGAACCTAAATCTGAATCTGTTAAGAAAGAACCAGTAAAAACTAGTGTTAAACAGGTTAATATTGGTTCAATGACAGATAAACAACTCAAGCATAAGCTTAAGGAGTTAAAATCTTTCAAGAAACAGAAAGTGTCTAGGAAGAATAGAAATGGTAAATTAGGTATTACTCAAGGTAATTATCCAATGCTTGCTACTTTTGCTCCAAGAAAGACATGTCATAACTGTGGTAGCACTAACCATCTTGCTAGTTTCTGCAGGAAGAGCAAAAACATTAATTCTTTACCTTCCAAGTCTGAAGTAAAGAAAGATAATGTTAGAACTAGACCACAGACTTTATGCAAACATTGTGGAAGTACTTGGCATTCTATTTATACTTGCAAGGATTATCATGCTATTTATTATAACTACTATGAACTTAAGCCCAATTTGAAATGGGTTAAGGTTAATTCTACAAGTGTAAACTCTGATAAAGTTAGCTTAAACTCTGATAATGTAAATTCCACTGCTAAAGCTAACAAAATTAAGAAATCCAAAGGATCCAAGCAAGTCTTGATCCTTAAATCTAATCTTCAGTAATTGTTTGTGATTGCAGGGCATCAGTGTAACACCCCCAGATCCGGGGTCCGGGATCCGGTGGTTACGGTTTCCAATTCCGTCCACAACAATTGAACTTTCCTTAACATAAAATAAATTACGTCTCTATACCCCAACACAACAATATAAAACACACCCGTTATAGTCCTAGAGATGAAATCAGAGTAACAATCAAATTTTTATTAATCACATTATGAGTTCTTACAATCCAAAAGGATTTCAATATAAATACATACTCTTTGCCATCCATTTACATAAGTCATACTATACCATATTCTTGGTACTGAAAGAATAAATATACCCTACCAATAGCTTCTTCTTCAGCTCTGGTAGTCTCATCGTCCTCGCCCGCGTCGAGTGCGCCTTGTGCGAGTCATCTGATCTAGCTGTTGTTGTGATATAATAATAAAGCAAGGGTGAGCAATAGCCCACCAACAATAATATATAACTGAACGATAATGTATAACAGTTCCAAAGTATCTTTCAAACCATATGCCATGCATTTACGAAAATGATGCCAGTATAATATGAACGATGAAGTTACAAGGTAACTTAAAGTATTTGTTTGTAGAAATATCTGCTACATCAAAGTAAGCGAGATATTCTTATTGTTATTAAGAAGAGGAGTTTGCAAGAAAAGGTTGCAATTCCAGTTATGACCTTTTTCCAACTCTGCCAACAGTAATCATGTTGCAGGAAATAAATAAATTTGGATGATGAACCAATGATGGAGTATTCACCGCGCCCGCTGTTCCAATCTTGATGATCAGTCGAGATCGTACAGCTCAATTTAGATTTACTACCGGTAGAAGGAAGAACTGACGGCTTTACTTGTATACCGCCTTACTAGCTCTCCCGGGCCAACGGTTGGGCCAAAGGGGATGGACCGGCGCTACTCGGCCTCTTACACGACTCCTAGTTCAAATAGAATTCATGATTCTGAATGTAACGTTCGTCCCCCTTTCCCCAAGTATAATACTTGTTGATAAGACTCCACAAAGTAGTCGTATCTAGTTGGAAAGGAAAATTTACCAATAACTCCCAAGTTATTACTTGGTAACGGATATCAACTTGTTCCAGTAATCTTACCCCTCGAAAGATGAGAAGGTATGCAACGACTTAATAAGTCAACAGCACCCGAGTTGCGGGTGAAGGGAATACTTTATGACCGGGAAGTCGACAAGATAAATAACATTTTTCCAAGTAAGGTTCTCTTATTATTAAGGAGATAGACTCAAAGAAGAGTGATGTCTGAGAACCTTTCTTGATATAAGATTAATAAAAATATGACTCCGAAATATTTTCTGTAATAATCGAAGAAGATAAACCTTATCGAGGTTATTCTAAGTATGGAATAAATATTCAGAGAATATTTATTGAATTAAAATATTTTACAGATTATTTAGGAATAAGAAAGAATATCTTATATCAGAGTATTTCTCAAAATAATCCCTGAAGAAATATCAGGAGAATATTTATTGAATAAATAAATATTTAAATGAATATTCAAAACAATATTCATTAAATAATAAGACCTGAAAAGAATATTTAAGGTAATATTCATAATTAATTAGGAATTTAAATGAATATTCAAAAGTAATATTCATTTAATGAATAATATCCTAAATGAATATCAAGTAATATTCATTTAGTAATCCAAGCCTTAAGGAATATTCGAGATAATATTCGATAATTAAATCAAGCTTCAGATGAATATTAAAATAATATTCATCAAGTATTTAATATCTTAAATGAATATTCAAAAGTAATATTTATTTAATATAATAATATTCTAAAAGAATATCCAAATAATATTCATTTAGTAGTCTCATCTTTAGAAGAATATTCGAAATAATAATCGATAATCAATTCGACTCTGAATGAATATTGACAAATATTATTCGTCGAATGATTACGTTCAAATAATTAATTAAAGTAAGGATCATTAAATAAATAAGCTCGAACGAATATTCAAATAATATTCGTCGCCCAAATAATAGAAAATATTTACTTAAATATTTTCCTCCGAGGTAATCTTGATATATCAAGGAATATTGACTCCCGGTCTATATTTGATTAATAAGATGTATACGCCCTTCTATGAGGGTCTTACAATAACCGGCTTATAACTGATATATAACTATCTAGCTTATAAGCCAACAATAACATTCAGGGAACAAGTATATCAATTCAACTTGAAAGTAGGCATGCATGCAATGGCATATGTATATCAGCAATCATATATATATATATATATATATATTTATTCAATCACAACAACAGCCTAAAAGAAGGGAATTGAAACTTGCCTGGTAGTCGAGTACGGTAAGGGGTAGTGGTAGCGGGTCCCGGTTCAGCTTGGTGATCTATAAATAGCCAAGGCATTCGGGATTAATCACTTAACATATTAAAAGTTAAATTATACTTAATTCGAAACTCGTTCTCGAGTTATCTCGTTATACCCCTTTTAGTGGATTACTTTTATCACTGATCTGACTCGACATTCGTTCGTTAATACGACATATCATTGTACTTATACTTGGGACATACTTAAGTCATATGAGTTCTAAAGTCGATCGTTACGAACCAATACTATACTCCGAGTTTTATCGTTCGTTTTCTAAGCGTTTTACCAAGGTTATAACCAAGCGGGTTTTTAGGGGTTCGTTCGCGTTTAACCTCGACTCGAACATTTTTAATAAATCGAAAAATGATCCTTTTGACATACGGTTTTCTTTCACGCCTTCCTTTTTTACCTCTAGTATTTATTTACCAAGGTTCGCCATGACGTTACATAGTTTACGAGGGTTCAATTACAGTTACGAACTTTCGTTTACGGATTCGAACTACTTTTATGAATTTTATAGTAACTCCTAAACCGTAAGTCCGTTTCACGTGATCTTTATATCAAAACGAAGCTTATAACATAAGATATCCTAACATGGCAGAAACGTTTCTGGACAGTAGGGTCTTGATGTGAAAAATGGCATACAAAACATGATATTGTAAAATCGGACATTATAACGGCTATGTTTACGCGTTTTCCAAAGTTTTTACACTTTATCTCGATCTAACAAAGATCAATCCAACCACACAAACACATGATAATAATCATGAATAGTCTACCAACAACTCATCTTAACCATCTCATGGATCACAATCCAAACAACAACCATAATCAACTAATAACATAGATCTTAGCATAACATAGCATACTAACACTAAATCATCCATAAAACTCATAAAATCTCAAAATGGTACCAAGGGTTTTCAAGTATTATACCTTCCTTAGAGTGTGATATAGCCTTACTAAGCCTTGTATGGTCCTTGGATAGCCTTAACTTATCTAGGATCAACCATGAAAACAAGAAAAACAAGGATTAGTTCATAAGAACACTATTCACCCTCATCTTTGTTGATTTTTTTGAAAATGAAAACAAAGGAATTTGGGCTTGAAATTTCTAGGAGATTAGTTTTATGAAATATAGGACTCACCATAAAAATTACAAGATCAAATGATGGTTGGAAGTGGGATTTTCCCCTTGGAATTCATGCAAAATTCGAATGGAAGCCAAAGGAGAGAGTGAAGTGTTTTGCTTGGTTTGTTTTGTTCAATTATGCATCAAGTGGATGAGCCTTGGATAATATCTCATCTCTTTTTACTTTAATAAAGTGATGATGCACTAGATGATGTATTTTTGCAAGACATGTGTTGTGTTTTGGATGGTGCTAAGGCTAACCAAGTGGTTGCTTGCTAAGTACTAGTTTCCTTGCTAAGTATCCTAGTTACTTTAGTCCACTTGGTTGCTAGATATTTATTCTAGTAGCTTGCACAAGACTCTTGCTTCCTCTGCTTGTTTCTGTGTCCGGTTATTACCCGTTTCGATTGATCGTTCGTAAGAATATTTCACGGATTTCTAATTAGGGTTTACCGGGAATCCTCTTTAATATTAATACTTTCATTCTCCATCTTTCATTCTAACTTTCCAATTTATATTCCTTAAATCCATTCATTAAATACTTAAGGCTATCAGTGTCCAGGGAACTCTCGGAGAAAATAAAAGTGCGGTTTTTCAGAATCCGATAGCTTTTACATACACTTATTTTCCCCCTGGATCACTAATACGAACTCGGAAATCCGTTCCGAATGCTTCTGTATAGTGTCGTCTCATATTATTATATACTCCCACCACAACACTATTCATTCTGTATTCTTTACTTGTTCTCTTAGGTTTGTATAATTGTCCGTATTCTCTTTCGATCGTTCCTTAACCTTTTTACGGATCTACTGGATTAATCGTTACCGATCTGGATGACATGAGAATATTCTCCTGCTTGAAATTGCCATATCTTATTCCCTTAGAAGATAGATTATTCTTACCTATGTTGTTACCCTTTAGCATTCTTCAAGACATAGAAATAATAAAGTCGAATTCCATTCATTCTTTCCAAATATCCATTATTACATTGTAGCCATAACCACTCCTCAGTGGTTTCCTACCTTCATTCTTAAATCAAATATAATAACATCCCAAAATATCAAATCCTCAAAGTTAATATCTCAATTCTTGGATTATAATAATATTTAATCCACTGTCTGGTCAAATATTATACCGAAAAGAATTTGGAATTTCTGAATTCCGATCGTCTCTGCATTCACTTATTTCCTCCGCGTATTACTAATATGACTTCGAAACATCCATATCACGTCCCGTACATAGGGTGGAGTGAAAAGTTTTCCAACTTACAAAATCACTATTCATCCACCAAATTACTATGCACGGACAGGAAACACTATGCACGTACGGGAAATACTATGCACGTACGGGAAATACTATGCACGTACGGGAAATACTATGCACGTATGGGAAACACTATGCACGTACTCATTTCCCTACAAGGATCCATTAGCTCCTTCCTGGATGGTAGATTATTCTTATCTAGGTCCTCAACCATCGAATTACTCTATTCTGACAATATACCAATGCATCAGGGTCATTGTCCAAAGCAATATCCATTCATTACAATCATTGTTCTTTGAAACCACCACTCATTAGAGCTGGTGACCTTGTTGTCGGAATCATTGTTCTTCATTTTATCATTACTTAATAAAAAGTTTTAATTATATCCAAAATTTGGGGTTCTTACAGTCTCCCCTCCTTAAAAGGATTCCGTCCCGGAATCAGGTAGGAAGCAAAGAGTCGTTCTACCCTTCCTCAGCACATCTTCTAGTGCTACAATCCATATTGTATCCTTTTTCCATCAACGTTGCTACTTTTCGTACAACTCACTATCCGGGTTATACTCTTACTCAGTCTTATCCTTATTGATATCTGCAGTAACATTGGTATCACTATCACCCTACGATTCGGAGGTAACCTCGCTCGTACTGTGCATTTTCTGATCGCTTTAATCTTCGCAATCTCGATCAATATAGAGAAGTGGAAAGATTTATTGAGAGATCACTATGATCAATTGAACATTTGTTATATTGCATAGTTAGTACAGAAGGGGGCCAGCCTTTAGTACTTGACAAGCAATTAAACAAGTCATGGCATTCCACTTAGACTTCTATCACATAGACAGATAGTCACGTAGCAGTACCTCCCCTCCTAAAAGGGTTGTTCTTCTCAATTCATAAAGAAGATGAATAAGAGAGAAGAAGAGAAAAGAGTTCTAAAGGATTATAGAAAGCTTTCATGATTGTAGAATATCATACTCAGAATTTACCTCTGAACTATAGAGGTTTATCAAAGAAGAAATTAATCATAATTATATCCAATACTATTTGATCGCAATCTCACGTGTCAACATATCTTGCTGCTTTGTCCATTATTCTATGGACAAATACTCTTGTTCAATCTTAGCGATACTCACATTCGGGAAGTCCTTCAACCTTCCAGGTTAAATCTTAGATTTCTCACTTGACATCATTATTACTGACATCCCATATCATGTTACTAGCTTTTCATAACTATAATATTGACACTATCAGGTTGTCATCCTGAGAATTCATTAGAAAACCCATTCATAACATTCCTTGCTTCTCATTCCGTAGTTGCTTCCCCAGCCTTTTCTTTATCAATCACATCCTTCTAATTAGCTGATTCTTACTCATTTCTATTATTTACTTTCACCTTCACCTCTTTATTGAGACACCTTTTTGCACTTGGTACCTCCTTATCGGTATTCCGTCTCATTTATTCTATAATCATCGCGTTATTTCCAATTTAAACTTTCCGAAATGAATCTGGCCCGATTCCTTTAACTTAGATTCATATAATCTACTTCTGTCAACTTATTTCTCATCACTTATTCTTTTCTACCCGCGGTTTTTCAAAGGTTGTCTTTCGTAAGTCAGACCAGGTCGTACACCTACCTGCTCGCACTCTTATCATCTGTTGAGCATCTACATTTTACTGGTGTAGCTTTGCCACATGAAACACGTTACTACCATGCTATAAGCTTTGGGGGTAAAACTGGCTCGAATGCCACCTTCTGAACGCTTTTAAACTCTCAGGTGGCCTAATAAGTCTCGGGCTCAACTGTCCTTCTCTCTAAGTCTCATTAATTCTTCCCACGGGAATACGTTTAGCATCACGAATTATCAACCTCATATTCTCTATCTTGTTTGTGCAGAAGTACACTAACACAAACTTTCTTGTCATTCATCAACATGCCATTTAGCTTATCAATAGCAGTACTTTCTTTATCTTTACGTTGTCATCTCCTTTCTTAGAAGAATCACCATCGCTTGTTGTTTACGTAGTGCGTTAATAGCTAACCCTACGGGTTTCAAATCCCTTAGGGAGACAAAGTAATCATTATTCCTTATCCATAAGGAACACTTCCTGAACTTGATGTAGATATAACGTGAAGCAGATAGAATTGCAGAAGAGTTTCAAGCATCGCGGCTAGGCCCGGTTGATGAAACTATCACTTATGCATCTTCCATAAAAGATTGGAAACTTAATGGTTTACTTCTTCAATTTTGTACCATGGTCCTGGTTTGCCTCACAACGGGACCTTCTAAGGTACGTAATATGCTTAAGACTTCATCAGGAATCGAATCTTTACTTAAACTATTATTACCTTCGATTCTTGCACAATCATCAAAAGGAATGTAACTTCCTCCACTCCAATATGACCTTCAAGGTCTTTCCAAATATCATTTTGTTTCTTCGGTATGAACATTTATAATTATTCCTTTATACTTAGACTGTCGGCCACCTCATTGGCCTTTCCTGATAATAATAATTTCTGGTAATCCTTGTTCTCTGGATATATTCCAATTCAACCATTTCTACATCATTCCCATCTTTGTTGGGTGAAAGCATTCTCCCTTAAGCTCTGCTGATGGAGAAAAATATATTTATCGGTCTTTCTCCATAAGTCATTGCTTCCACCTACCCGTGGGAACTTTATCACGTTTATTCCCAATCCTACTTAGAATACTTCTCTTCTTAGTTCTTTCCTTATCTTAGGATAATCTCAACCTTTATAGGTTCAATCCATACTTCCTCAGGGTTTCATACATGCCTCATCTGGCATTATTGTTACGATGTCATACATCCCTTACCAAACTTCCATTTTGAAGTTCGGAATATTACCTTTTTGCTTGTAAGGTTTCATAGGCCATCCTTATCATTCCTCCGGTATTTTCTGGGTACCGGGTATATCAAAATGTCATTGATCAATACTCTAATAATTCTATCTATGTTCTTTCCAGAACTCTTTTTAATAATCCTTACCGGTCATTGTTGCCTTAGCAAGTCCAGCTCATATCATCTGAAGTCAAAATGTCGTTATTAGGGTTAATGCCACCCCTTGTGCATTCCTCAGGGTTTGTCTTAATTTATGGATATCCTATCCTTAATTCAACTGCCAAGGAATTCTTGCATCTTATAATTGGCAATCGGATCATGTATCCTTAATAAAGGTCTCTTTTCAATCATTCTCATTTGATAATCGATCGGTGGCTTAATGCCACCCTCTTCTTCCAGATAGTTGTCAGCCTATTTGGCCTTTCAAAAGGCAACGTATGCCTATCTGCTCTCTTACAGAACTCGGTAATGGTAGCAAGGATGTTTTGGAAGATATTGGTCGAGTTCAACGTGAATCTCTTAGTACTTATCGTTCTATTCAAATGTACTTGTCTTAGACAAAATTTCTACAGCATACTGTTCAATTTCTGACCTTTTCTATACCCTCTTCATATACCTTCATTGTTTACTTTCCTAAGTCATAGTATATTCATGGTATTCATGATACCCTAACATCATACATCTCAAGTCACTATACTTCCATTTTACTCGAAATCTTGGATAACCATATACACATGAGTCACTTTAGTACGGGTGACCCCATCCCAAAAAGGTCTAGTGAATTCCAAATCAAAACATGGGTTGTTCGGCAGAAGATTCAAACGATCTCATTAATGTTTCCTTTATATCAGAAGCCCTTGCAGTCGGTGCTTTCTTAGAAGCAACCCTGCTTTGTCTTTTCATTGCTGGTCTAGTCACTTTATAGTCCGTTGTGACTTGGCCTCAACTGGCCACACTAAAATAAAAATATATGATTTTAAAGGTTGGCTAATTAGCATTACTTTTCTAGCAATTGCCGGCATAGTGTCTTCTTCTTTGATACCTTTCTACCTTTCCAAAACTTTACTCCATATAAGTCTTAATCGACTACTCGGCACCGTCTCCGGTCACCTTTCCTCTACTTTTATCTTTTCAACTGTACTTATCAATCCTGCGTGCCACACAAGCTTACCATTCCTGGCATAACATCCTTTTCATTTAAGTCAATCCTGGAATTTCTCAGTCCGGCTGGTTTCTTACTTACATTTACTATTTGCGTCCAATCTCACTTCATCATTTTATTACTACCGTCGATTGTAATGCTCAGGGTCCGTTTACTAACCCATTTTACAGCATCCTTACCCAAATCACAGGGTTTGCTCCAATTTTTTTTACTCTCTTCCATGACATTCTCTGATAATCAGAAAGACAAGGTTTGCCAAAATTCACCGAATTCCTTTCCAGACTCAGGGAAATTTTGATCAATCTAACCACCTACTGGTAACATTAAGGAGACCAGTTTCGAAACCTGAAGAATAGTTCTATGAACCTCCAAGCAGGTGGAATCATAAGCAGTCATAGTTAACGAAATAATCATCATCGGATTGGAAGTTTACCCACTGGAGAGGAATCAATTATATCCATCCCTTAAAAGGGAATCAATAGTTTCAAACTGAAACCTGTGACAACGTCCTGATATTCAATACTACCAAATGTCGGTCTACCTAACCCTTTATGCGAAGCGTCATTGGAAGCACAAAGTCTCCTTTTTCCATTAAGCAATGCCAGCTCTTGGTCATTACCAATTTCACCTTTTAGCTCCAGGAAGATTTTCTCACATTTTTCTCTTCAACTGCTGATCATATTACTTGATCTATTATAATTCCGTGTCGGAGTAAACTTAAGGTAACTACTATAATCCATTCAAAGAGAAGAAGGAATTTAATATTCCTCTGAATCACATGCATATAACGTTTCTGGTTCATCATTTAACTGAGTTGAATTAACTCTATACTCAGTCTCTGGCAGTAGTCTCATTACGAGTTCATCTTGACTCACTGGTCTTATCTTCCGGTAGGTTCTGAGATCATTGTCTTGCTTACTACTTCCTTATATAACTTTATCCAATCATGCTGTCACTTCCCAATGTTTTCACTTTCTAACTGATTCATTCATAAATGGACATTTTCCTGAATAAAACAATTTCATCAACCTCAATTTGGTTCCATAAATTACAACCTATGACATCTGCCTTCTCATGGCGAATTATTACTAACCATATTCATACTTATTCATTTATCAAATGATATGGCACTTACTGCCTCATTCTCAACTATTCCTAGGGACTCTGCTCCTCGCCCTAAATCGATGTCTTTGGTAATCATACATCCCTCTAGCTCTTTCTTTGTTAAGATGAAAATCTCTAAGGATTCTCATCTATTTCCGTATAAGATCTCAAGTAATTCTTCCAATCCTTCTTTCTTGCTGGTACCACATCTGGTAGTCCGGCTATGAATTCAACATGCATCTTCAGATCTCTTAATAATATCTCGGTTCTTTATACTCACTTTTCTGAGCACCATATCTTAATCATTACAGTCATTCTGGCTGCGACCCTCATTACCCATGGGTAAGCTCCTTATCCTAACAGGATTTTCTTTATCTGCTGGAACCTCTTCCGGGTCTCCAGTAGGGTACTCCATCGAATTACCCGCTGATCTTCAGCATATAAAGCATCATCGCGCTGTTGCTCGTATGCCTCAAGGTCAGTCGCCTTACTCGTCGATACGATATCGAGCTAAGTTACTATCATTATACTTACGAGTTCCCATAAGGGTTTTATATGTCATCACTACATTAAGTAGTCCGACTATGAACTTGGCAAGAGTTCTTATTATCTTATTGAATTTATTGTTTTAACGTCACCTCATCTCTGGGGTTTATAACGTACGCTCTGATACCACTTCTGTAACACCCCCAGATCCGGGGTCCGGGATCCGGTGGTTACGGTTTCCAATTCCGTCCACAACAATTGAACTTTCCTTAACATAAAATAAATTACGTCTCTATACCCCAACACAACAATATAAAACACACCCGTTATAGTCCCAGAGATGAAATCAGAGTAACAATCAAATTTTTATTAATCACATTATGAGTACTTACAATCCAAAAGGATTTCAATATAAATACATACTCTTTGCCATCCATTTACATAAGTCATACTATACCATATTCTTGGTACTGAAAGAATAAATATACCCTACCAATAGCTTCTTCTTCAGCTCTGGTAGTCTCATCGTCCTCGCCCGCGTCGAGTGCGCCTTGTGCGAGTCATCTGATCTAGCTGTTGTTGTGATATAATAATAAAGCAAGGGTGAGCAATAGCCCACCAACAATAATATATAACTGAACGATAATGTATAACAGTTCCAAAGTATCTTTCAAACCATATGCCATGCATTTACGGAAATGATGCCAGTATAATATGAACGATGAAGTTACAAGGTAACTTAAAGTATTTGTTTGTAGAAATATCTGCTACATCAAAGTAAGCGAGATATTCTTATTGTTATTAAGAAGAGGAGTTTGCAAGAAAAGGTTGCAATTCCAGTTATGACCTTTTTCCAACTCTGCCAACAGTAATCATGTTGCAGGAAATAAATAAATTTGGATGATGAACCAATGATGGAGTATTCACCGCGCCCGCTGTTCCAATCTTGATGATCAGTCGAGATCGTACAGCTCAATTTAGATTTACTACCGGTAGAAGGAAGAACTGACGGCTTTACTTGTATACCGCCTTACTAGCTCTCCCCGGCCAACGGTTGGGCCAAAGGGGATAGACCGGCGCTACTCGGCCTCTTACACGACTCCTAGTTCAAATAGAATTCATGATTCTGAATGTAACGTTCGTCCCCCTTTCCCTAAGTATAATACTTGTTGATAAGACTCCACAAAGTAGTCGTATCTAGTTGGAAAGGAAAATTTACCAATAACTCCCAAGTTATTACTTGGTAACGGATATCAACTTGTTCCAGTAATCTTACCCCTCGAAAGATGAGAAGGTATGCAACGACTTAATAAGTCAACAGCACCCGAGTTGCGGGTGAAGGGAATACTTTATGACCGGGAAGTCGACAAGATAAATAACATTTTTCCAAGTAAGGTTCTCTTATTATTAAGGAGATAGACTCAAAGAAGAATGATGTCTGAGAACCTTTCTTGATATAAGATTAATAAAAATATGACTCCGAAATATTTTCTGTAATAATCGAAGAAGATAAACCTTATCGAGGTTATTCTAAGTATGGAATAAATATTCAGAGAATATTTATTGAATTAAAATATTTTACAGATTATTTAGGAATAAGAAAGAATATCTTATATCAGAGTATTTCTCAAAATAATCCCTGAAGAAATATCAGGAGAATATTTATTGAATAAATAAATATTTAAATGAATATTCAAAACAATATTCATTAAATAATAAGACCTGAAAAGAATATTTAAGGTAATATTCATAATTAATTAGGAATTTAGATGAATATTCAAAAGTAATATTCATTTAATGAATAATATCCTAAATGAATATCAAGTAATATTCATTTAGTAATCCAAGCCTTAAGGAATATTCAAGATAATATTCGATAATTAAATCAAGCTTCAGATGAATATTAAAATAATATTCATCAAGTATTTAATATCTTAAATGAATATTCAAAAGTAATATTTATTTAATATAATAATATTCTAAAAGAATATCCAAATAATATTCATTTAGTAGTCTCATCTTTAGAAGAATATTCGAAATAATAATCGATAATCAATTCGACTCTTAATGAATATTGACAAATATTATTCGTCGAATGATTACGTTCAAATAATTAATTGAAGTAAGGATCATTAAATAAATAAGCTCGAACGAATATTCAAATAATATTCGTCGCCCAAATAATAGAAAATATTTACTTAAATATTTTCCTCCGAGGTAATCTCGATATATCAAGGAATATTGACTCCCGGTCTATATTTGATTAATAAGATGTATACGCCCTTCTATGAGGGTCTTACAATAACCGGCTTATAACTGATATATAACTATCTAGCTTATAAGCCAACAATAACATTCAGGGAACAAGTATATCAATTCAACTTGAAAGTAGGCATGCATGCAATGGCATATGTATATCAGCAATCATATATATATATATATATATTTATTCAATCACAACAACAGCCTAAAAGAAGGGAATTGAAACTTGCCTGGTAGTCGAGTACGGTAAGGGGTAGTGGTAGCGGGTCCCGGTTCAGCTTGGTGATCTATAAATAGCCAAGGCATTCGGGATTAATCACTTAACATATTAAAAGTTAAGTTATACTTAATTCGAAACTCGTTCTCGAGTTATCTCGTTATACCCCTTTTAGTGGATTACTTTTATCACTGATCTGACTCGACATTCGTTCGTTAATACGACATATCATTGTACTTATACTTGGGACATACTTAAGTCATATGAGTTCTAAAGTCGATCGTTACGAACCAATACTATACTCCGAGTTTTATCGTTCGTTTTCTAAGCGTTTTACCAAGGTTATAACCAAGCGGGTTTTTAGGGGTTCGTTCGCGTTTAACCTCGACTCGAACATTTTTAATAAATCGAAAAATGATCCTTTTGACATACGGTTTTCTTTCACGCCTTCCTTTTTTACCTCTAGTATTTATTTACCAAGGTTCGCCATGACGTTACATAGTTTACGAGGGTTCAATTACAGTTACGAACTTTCGTTTACGGATTCGAACTACTTTTATGAATTTTATCGTAACTCCTAAACCGTAAGTCCGTTTCACGTGATCTTTATATCAAAACGAAGCTTATAACATAAGATATCCTAACATGGCAGAAACGTTTCTGGACAGTAGGGTCTTGATGTGAAAAATGGCATACAAAACATGATATTGTAAAATCGGACATTATAACGGCTATGTTTACGCGTTTTCCAAAGTTTTTACACTTTATCTCGATCTAACAAAGATCAATCCAACCACACAAACACATGATAATAATCATGAATAGTCTACCAACAACTCATCTTAACCATCTCATGGATCACAATCCAAACAACAACCATAATCAACTAATAACATAGATCTTAGCATAACATAGCATACTAACACTAAATCATCCATAAAACTCATAAAATCTCAAAATGGTACCAAGGGTTTTCAAGTATTATACCTTCCTTAGAGTGTGATATAGCCTTACTAAGCCTTGTATGGTCCTTGGATAGCCTTAACTTATCTAGGATCAACCATGAAAACAAGAAAAACAAGGATTAGTTCATAAGAACACTATTCACCCTCATCTTTGTTGATTTTTTTGAAAATGAAAACAAAGGAATTTGGGCTTGAAATTTCTAGGAGATTAGTTTTATGAAATATAGGACTCACCATAAAAATTACAAGATCAAATGATGGTTGGAAGTGGGATTTCCCCCTTGGAATTCATGCAAAATTCGAATGGAAGCCAAAGGAGAGAGTGAAGTGTTTTGCTTGGTTTGTTTTGTTCAATTATGCATCAAGTGGATGAGCCTTGGATAATATCTCATCTCTTTTTACTTTAATAAAGTGATGATGCACTAGATGATGTATTTTTGCAAGACATGTGTTGTGTTTTGGATGGTGCTAAGGCTAACCAAGTGGTTGCTTGCTAAGTACTAGTTTCCTTGCTAAGTATCCTAGTTACTTTAGTCCACTTGGTTGCTAGATATTTATTCTAGTAGCTTGCACAAGACTCTTGCTTCCTCTGCTTGTTTCTGTGTCCGGTTATTACCCGTTTCGATTGATCGTTCGTAAGAATATTTCACGGATTTCTAATTAGGGTTTACCGGGAATCCTCTTTAATATTAATACTTTCATTCTCCATCTTTCATTCTAACTTTCCAATTTATATTCCTTAAATCCATTCATTAAATACTTAAGGCTATCAGTGTCCAGGGAACTCTCGGAGAAAATAAAAGTGCGGTTTTTCAGAATCCGACAGCTTTTACATACACTTATTTTCCCCCTGGATCACTAATACGAACTCGGAAATCCGTTCCGAATGCTTCTGTATAGTGTCGTCTCATATTATTATATACTCCCACCACAACACTATTCATTCTGTATTCTTTACTTGTTCTCTTAGGGTTGTATAATTGTCCGTATTCTCTTTCGATCGTTCCTTAACCTTTTTACGGATCTACTGGATTAATCGTTACCGATCTGGATGACATGAGAATATTCTCCTGCTTGAAATTGCCATATCTTATTCCCTTAGAAGATAGATTATTCTTACCTATGTTGTTACCCTTTAGCATTCTTCAAGACATAGAAATAATAAAGTCGAATTCCATTCATTCTTTCCAAATATCCATTATTACATTGTAGCCATAACCACTCCTCAGTGGTTTCCTACCTTCATTCTTAAATCAAATATAATAACATCCCAAAATATCAAATCCTCAAAGTTAATATCTCAATTCTTTGATTATAATAATATTTAATCCACTGTCCGGTCAAATATTATACCGAAAAGAATTTGGAATTTCTGAATTCCGATCGTCTCTGCATTCACTTATTTCCTCCGCGTATTACTAATATGACTTCGAAACATCCATATCACGTCCCGTACATAGGGTGGAGTGAAAAGTTTTCCAACTTAAAAAATCACTATTCATCCACCAAATTACTATGCACGGACAGGAAACACTATGCACGTATGGGAAATACTATGCACGTACGGGAAATACTATGCACGTATGGGAAACACTATGCACGTACTCATTTCCCTACAAGGATCCATTAGCTCCTTCCTGGATGGTAGATTATTCTTATCTAGGTCCTCAACCATCGAATTACTCTATTCTGACAATATACCAATGCATCAGGGTCATTGTCCAAAGCAATATCCATTCATTACAATCATTGTTCTTTGAAACCACCACTCATTAGAGCTGGTGACCTTGTTGTCGGAATCATTGTTCTTCATTTTATCATTACTTAATAAAAAGTTTTAATTATATCCAAAATTTGGGGTTCTTACAATCAGGGAGAGTACCCTAGTTGTGGACAGTGGATGTTCAGGACACATGACTGAAAATAAAGCCCTTCTATCAGAGTATGTGGAGAAGGCTGGCCCAAAAGTTTCCTATGGACATGGCAACATAGGACGTACTCTGGGATATGGCAATATCAATCTTGGAAGTGTCATCATCACAAATGTAACTCTGGTTCCAGGACTCAAGCATGATCTGCTATCTATTAGTCAAATCTGTGACAGAGGATATCATGTAGATTTTCAGCTTGAATACTGTTAAATCATCAGTAAATCTACAGGGAAAGTTGTTCTAGTTGGACATAGGCACAATAATATCTATGAAGCAAAGTTATTGGCAAACTCTGATGGAAAAGCTGTGTGCCTGTCCACAAGAAAGTCTAGTGAAGAGAGTTGGAAGTGGCATATGAAACTCTCTCATCTGAATCTGAACAACATTAATGAGTTGATTAGAAAGGATCTTGTAAGAGGACTTCCAAAGTCTTTATTAAATGTTGATGGCCTGTGTGATTCCTGTCAAAAGGCCAAACAAAGAAAGTCATCTTTCAAGAGCAAGTCTGAATCTTCAATTGTTGATCCTTATCATCTTCTACATGTTGATCTCTTTGGACCAGTGAATGTCTTGTCAATTGGAAGAAAGAAATATGCTCTAGTCATTGTTGACGAACACACCAGATACACTTGGGTGTATTTTTTAGCAAAGAAGGATGAAACTGCATTAACTCTGATGGAGCATGTAAAGCTGCTGGACAAAGGATCAAAACACAAAGTCAAAATAATCAAGAATGATAATGGAACTGAATTCAGGAATGCAACAATGGAAGAATTCTGCAAGAACAGAGGATTGAAGCATGAGTTTTCTGCACCTGGTACACCACAGCAAAATGGTGTAGTTGACAGGAAGAACAGAACCTTGATAGAAGCTGCCAGAACTATGCTTGATGAAGAAAAATTGCCAACCTATTTCTGGGCAGAAGCATTTCAAACAGCCTGTTTACTCAAAATGCCACACTGATCAACAAGCATGGAAAAACACCATATGAGATGGTGAGAGAAAAGAAGCCAAACCTGAAATATTTTCATATTTTTGGGTGTAAATGCTTTGTGTTGAAAACTCATCCTGAACAGTTGACTAAATTTGAGTTAAAAGCTGATGAAGGAATTTTTGTTGGCTATCCACTGTCAATTAAGGCATTCAGAGTTTATAATCTGAAAACTAAGGTGATCATGGAGTCAATTCATGTGTCATTTGATGACAAGAAAATAACTGGACTTGAAGATGTAAATGAACATGATCAACTGCACTTTGAAAATGAAGACTTAATCTCTGATGAAGTAAACTCTGATGAAACTGATCTGACAAACTCTGTTGAAGCATACTCTGAACCTCTACTGGTAAACACTGAAGAAACTTCTCAGCCATAACAAAGGGGAGAACCAGTTGAGGGAGAGCATGATCAATATGATGACTCAAATTCTGATAGTGAGTCAACTGAAAAATCTGGATCAAACTCTGATGACTCAAACTCTGAAAGTGCAAAATTTGACAGTTCAAACTCTGAGCAGTCAAATTCAGAGGGAGCCTCAGAAAATGAAGAAAGACAACAAGAAAATCAGGAGAACATGGATCAAGGGGGAGGATCACATACTGATAGAAGCCATTTACCTTCAGCTAGGAAATGGACAAAATCTCATACACCTGATTTAATTATTGGAGATCCAGATGCAACAGTAAGGACAAGAAGTGCTACAGCAAGTGAATGTCTGTTTCATGAATTCTTGTCTAAGAATGAACCAAAGAAGGTAGAAGAAGCTCTTCAAGATGCTGATTGGATAACAGCAATGCAGGAGGAGTTAAATGAATTTGAGAGGAATGGAGTATGGACCCTTGTACCTAGACCAAAGAATAGATCTGTTGTTGGTACTAGATGGGTTTTCGAAACAAAACTGACAGGGAGGGAGTTGTTACAAGGAACAAGGCTAGACTTGTGGCAAAAGGCTATTCACAGCAAGAAGGAATAGACTATGATGAAACTTTTGCTCCAGTTGCAAGATTGGAGGCAATAAGAATTTTTCTAGCATATGCCTCTCACAAGAAATTCAAGGTATTTTAGATGGATGTGAAAAGTGCTTTTCTAAATGGGAAGCTTAAAGAAGAAAAGTTTGTTGAACAACCACCAGGTTTTGTGGACCCAAAATATCCAGACTATGTCTACAGGCTGGATAAGGCACTCTGTGGACTTAAGCAGGCACCAAGAGCATGGTATGAAACTCTAGCTCAATTTCTTTTAGAAAGTGGGTTCAACAGAGGTGCAATTGATAAAACACTGGTCTACTTTAACTATGGTGATGACTTGCTTTTAGTTTAGATATATGTTGATGACATAATTTTTGGGTCTACTAATGATAAACTCTGTAAAAAGTTTTCCAAGCTCATGCAGTCCAGGTATCAAATGAGCATGATGGGAGAGCTTAGTTATTTTCTAGGCCTACAGGTGAAGCAAACAGATGATGAAGCAAATAGATGATGGGATTTTCATAAATCAAGCGAAATATACCAGAAATCTTCTCAAGAAATTTGGTATGCTTGACTGCTCATCTGCATCAACTCCCATGGCAACAGCAACAAAGTTGGACAAAGATACAGGAGCTTCAGTAGATATGACAAACTAAAGAGGCATTATAGGATCTCTTCTTTATCTAACAGCTAGCAGGCCTAATTTCATGTATGCAACTTGTCTCTGTGCAAGGTTTCAGGCAGATCCCAGAGAAGCACATCTAACAGCTGTGAAGAGGATTTTTAAGTATCTCAAGGGAACCATAACCTTAGATCTGTGGTATCCTAGAGAATCAGATTTCAAGCTACTTGGTTACTCTGATGCACACTTTGCAGCCTGCAAGATAGACAGAAAAAGCACCAGTGGAAGTTGTCAATTTCTGGGTGATAGACTTGTTTCTTGGTACAGCAAGAAACAGAAATCAATTTCAACATCTACAGCTGAAGCAGAGTATATTGCTGCTGGTAGCTGTTGTGCACAGATTGTATGGATGAAGAATCAATTGCTGGATTATGGATTGAGGTACAGTAAAATACCTATTTACTGTGATAATCAAAGTGCTATTGCTATGACAGGTAATCCAGTACAGCATTCAATGACCAAGCACATCAGCATTTTGTGTCTACAGAACAACAGCTTGCAGATATCTTCACCAAGCCATTGAGTGAAGCTGTATTTACAAGGCTGGTAAATGAACTAGGAATGGTCTCTGGTTTTGACTAGAGATATTGGTTAGACTCAAAATTTTACTTATGTAATGTGTTGCTCATAATTCTATGGTATGTTAACTTCTATGTGAACTCTGTTGTTAAACTCTGCTATGCAAACTCTGTTCGTTAAACTGTTAAACTCTGATAGCATGCTCTGTAGGTCATACACTGTTGACATGTTGGATAAACTCTGAGAAACTCTGATAATGTTTTTGTCTGAATGTTAACACCAATGAAGAAATTTGTATGAAGCATGATTCTCAGTAATTAATCATGAATCCTTCTAAGTTATTTGTGATCTAATCTTAGATTGTGCAGAAAATTAACACAGCATGATACTGTTTCAAATTTATAGCATCTCTTAGTTTATTTATCCTAAACTCTGAGTCTGTAAATACTGTGTGCATTGCCTCTCATGAAAATTTCTGATGTTGATGAGCTCTAAACTCTGTTAGTTATACACTGTTAAGTTAAATTTTGTTATTAGTAAACCCCCAACTCAAATGTATATAGACTGTTAGAACTCCTTTGAGATTATGTTGGTGTCTAGGACGACGCAAGAACTTTCTGGTATATAGTAAGGGCTAAAATTCTCTAATTTTTGGTGACTAGTTAAAGACTAGGAAGATCCAGGAACTTATCAAAATGATACGGGCTAAAATTATAGGATTTTTGGTGACTAGTTCCAACCTCTGATTACTGGAGAAACAAAAAAAAACAAAAAAAAATTTAGACGGGGGTTATAAATTAATTAAATATTACTGTATATAAATCGTTTACTACAGAGTTTAGCATTCATCATACATTAAGTGTTTACTATGAGAGTTTGTGCATCCAGTGTTTACTGACTTACTTTATGGATTTTATGAAAAATTAGATGCTCTAAAATTTGAATCGGTAAACTCCGCTATACACACACATATCTTCACACTTGTGCAGTTTTCGAAAGGATTACGGTAATGCAGTTGGAGAATTGACAAACGTTGACGAATTTTGTCTATTACTCTAAGGTAATTAATTTCAGACAATTTACATACTTGGGGTAAAAAGAGTTTTTTTTAAAATGAAATAAATTATTGCCAACTGTTAATGGGTGTTGGAGTGGTAAAGTGTGTTGGTAATGGGAGAGAAATTAGCAGTAATTATTGCTATAGTTACTGAACGTGCATAGTTGTTTCATTATGTATGTGTCACATGTCCCACTCACCCACTAATGTGTCCCATTTGCACATTAATTGAGTAATTGGTTGAGTGTATTAATGTTAAAACGATTGGGTTTTACTTTTTCATTACAACACTAATCATTTTTACTTACACGGTTATTTTCTCTGCACACAACCCACTCACAGTTACTTGCTATCTCATTTGCACATTTTCAAAAACACCTTTGCTACATATCTTTTTCACCCATATTTTCTTCTCAAATCGATTCTAATGGCCACTAAAGCTTTTACTGCCCAAGGGTTATTGTTTGTTCCCAACAATTATGCAGCCCCATTGAACAATGAAAACGTTCCAGAGGCCTTTCATTTGATTCAAAACTTTTTGGGAGATTCAGAGATTGGTACAGCTCTAATCGAACCTCAAACGCTTTCTGCCACGCAGATTGCTACTTTCTGGAATAATTCTATGTATGACGATGTAGGAGAGAATGGGAATCCATCAATCATTTTCACTTATGAGGAGACAGAGTATGTGATTACTCCTACAACAGTTAGAGACACTATGGGTTTTGATACACACACTTCATACAGTGTTGCTGGTGAGAATCAATTGAAAGAGATGTTGCAGCAACTTGGTTGTTCAGACTCTCTAGCAAGACTTGGTAATGTAAAAAGACCAATGCTCAGGAAGGAATGGAGTTTCTTCTTTGATTGCATCACAAGAGCTTTTGGCAAGAAAGTCACCAACTGGGATGCCATTCCTACTGACAGTCTTCAAATCGGGTATTCTCTTCTATATGGAAGTAATTTCGATTTTGGTAGACTTGTTTGAATGAATATAGGTGATAGGTTGTCAGAGAATAGTATTGTCTACTTTGCTAGATTTTGTCAGTTATTATTCACTGCCTGTGTTCCTGGTGTTGAGATTGCTGAGAATGACACCATACTAGCTTTTAAGGTTAATAAGAGGATATTTTCTAATCTAACCAACAAAGATGCTAACAAGGAGCAATTACCTGATTTGGTGTTGCCTCTTGCACTTCAAAATTTTCTACACCAACCTCAAGAACCTCCACAGCCTCCACAACCTCAAGAACCTCCACAGCCTAACTCTGAACCTAAAAACTCTGAACCTCACCAAACTACAAATTCTGAACCTCAACAATCTATACATACTGAACCACCACTTACTCAATCTCAACATAAACAACAACCACCAGTTACCCAACCCAAACCAAAACATGGAAGTAGAAGAAAACACACAGCAGCAAATACACAGCATCGATTAGCTAAAGCTAAAAGAGAATCTGTTCAAATTCAGAAGGAGTCTATCAGGCCTAAAAGGGCTATAAAGGAAATGGCAAACAGACCTCCATCACCTTCTGTCTTAGATGATTCTACTGAAGAAGAGAAAACAGCAGAGGTTCCTCAAGTTAAAAGAAGAAGATTGATTCTTGATGATTCTGATGAAGAAATGAACATTGAAGCTCCAAAGGTGATTTCCAAGGAAATACCTACTGTTGAGACATATACTGCAGAAGAAGCTACCAATACAACTACCAAAGTACAAAGGGATGAGGACAACGGAGAAGGTTTTACTGCTATGGATGATTTTGTTGAAACATTCATACCATTCTCTGATCACATTAATGTTCCTCTCTCACCTGTTACTGCAAACTTTGAAGAAACTGGTGCAGCTGATCAGCCAACTGTAGTACTTGATGAAACTGTGGCATCACACACTGAGCTATTCTTTGATTCTCACCAGGTTCCTGAACAAGGTGAAGAGGTTGAACAAGTTGAAGTTCCAAAGTCTGTTGAGGCTAGAGATACACCTGCAGAGATTGTTGCTGAAATAGCAGTGAATGTTATTGAAACTGCAGAGATTGTTGCAGAGAATGTTGCAGTGCATACTGATCAAGTTGAAGATGCAACTGTTGATATTGAAGATGAAGAAAGTGCAGAGTCAAACTCTTCTCAGAGTGTACCAGTTCAAACTGATGCTAAGCACACAACTTTTTCTAAATCTTCACATCAACATGACATTGAAGCTGAACACTTTGCCAAGAATTCAAGGGATTGGTATAAGTCAGATTGTATTTTTCCTATTGAAAGAGCAGCTCAATTTGTTCATCAATCTGCCACAAAGATCTCAAATCCTGATATTCTCTCAAATCTGCAAGCCACCATTGTTCAAGTCAAAACTCTGAATGAAAGATTTGATGAATCTCAAAAAGCTATTAATGAACTAAGAGCTGATGTTGTTGCTAGAGATATGACTATGTAGAGGGATAATCAGACAAAGTTTAAGACCATTTCCAAAGCTCAAAAAACTCTGTTTCAGAGGCTAGGTCAAGTTGAACAAAATCAGAATGTATTGTCTGGGAAGATTGATTCCATTGCTAACTCCTTGGAACTGATTACTTCTATTTTGATTCCCGATGATGTCAAAAAGGGGGAGAGAGTTCCTAAGTCTAAGTGCAGGCAATCTCAAACTCTGACTAAGGATGATGATACTGAGGATGGAGGAGCAGGAGCACATGACAAAGGGAAGAGATTAAGAGCTGATCAAAGTCTGAGATCTAGCAAATCTTCTAAGTCAAAGTCTGTTGGAATAATTATTGATGCTCAGGGTACTTCAAATACCAAGAGTTTATTATTCACTGAAAATCCACAGACAGATGAAGAACTGGCTGCTAAGTTATTTCTGGAAGAAAATCAAGAAGGAGTTATTATTGAAGACATTAAAGCTGAAGAAAAGAATCCACAAGAAGAACATCAGAAAGCTTTAAAGTCTGGAAAGTTTAAAAAGAAAGAAAAAGCTCCTAGGCCTGTTCTTAAAGGCATTGTGATTAAAGAAAATGTTGGTGCTGATCAAAGATCACAAGTATCTAAGAAACCAACAGAAGCTGAAGCCAGATTGAAGCTAAAAGGCATTGCTAAAGAAGGAGAAGACTCAAAGAAGAAGAATACAACCTCTGTTTCTACACAAGTTGTACAGAGACCTTTATCTACTCAGATGCAAATGGTTTTTGGAAAACCAACTCTTCATGATCCAAGTCTGATGTCTGGAGGTACTACTACTGATTTTCTGCATGGTAGAGCTTTAACTGGTAAGTAAGGTCGAGATAAATCTGGATTGGGCTCTCATAAAGAAGTCAGAATGAATACTGGTCCTCGAGATCCTTCATCACTGGCTGTTCCAGGTCTTGGTGTTACTCAGGAGAGTTTAGACAGACTGGAATCAGTTCAGTTGATTCATCAAAGAAGTTTGGATAAAGACTTTCTATTGTATTTCATGGAAGATGGCACTGTATACAAAATTGGTGAGTATGATCTTGATTTGAAGCTATGGGAGGAATTAGAATATGTTCTATATCTTTTCAAGGTGAAAAATCAAAGGACTCAACAAGCTGCAAATGTGCTAAAGAAGAAGATGTTGCATAATTTGGCAGTCAGAGGTATGAGATACAACAGTCAATATGTCCTAAAGTACAGAGATTATCATGGGAATATTGTTGAGATGAAGAAGGGTAGTGCTAAACTGAAAACAGACCTGGGTATAACAGTTCTTGATTTTAACTCAGAGTCAGCTAAAGCACAGTTCATCAGACTAAGGAATGAGATGAGAAGAAACAAAATCTATGATCTGAGGTCTGCTATTTATCAAACTGGTGAAGATGATCCTAAGCTAAAAGAGATCAAGGAGGTTATGCAGACAGAGCTTGAAAATGATGAAAGAAGATTACTTATCGACTATCTCCGATCAACACCAGATGTTGAAGAAATTAAGGATTAAAACTCTGTAAGAATTTTCTTGTTTTCTGTAGATTTTGTTAAGTAGAAGTTAAACTCTGTTTGTATATTAAACACTGTATTTATTTATTTGTTTTGACATCATCAATTATTGTTAAACTTGTGCATTTTTACTAATGAACAAGTCGGGGGAGATTGTTAGAAATAATTGATGTGAATATTAATCAGTGTTTAAGTGTTACAGTGATAAATCAGAGTTTAGTTGGAAGCAGTGGAAGCTCGACAGAGTTTGTTAAACTCTGTCTGGAGGAAGCGTCTACTGGTCAACAGTGTTTGAAGATTTATTATGGAAGCAATATCTTTGAAGATTTGATAGCTGTCAAAGAGATTGAGTTGACTAGGGAGACGTGTAGCAATCGTAATTGATATCAATTGTATAGCTAATTTATAAGAGTATCAATTAACGATTGTATACCAGCTGTATATCTTATAAATACAGTTAGGTTAACCCTAGAAGGGTATCGATTATTGTGAAACATTATTCATTATAACCTCAGCAGCTCTCTGTGATATTTTACATCACTGACAGAGGAGTTATTAATTCCAAACAGTTTTTAATTGTTTAAACGCGTATTCTATTGTTAATCTCTCATAAGATCTTGATTATAATTGTGTATTCGGCCTAACATGTTCTTTTGGGCTTAATCATTAATTACGAATTTAATGCCCAACTAGGAACAGTTTTTAATTGTTTAAACGCGTATTCTATTGTTAATCTCTCATAAGATCTTGATTATAATTGTGTATTCGGCCTAACATGTTCTTTTGGGCTTAATCATTAATTACGAATTTAATGCCCAACTAGGGTTTCGGGCCTTATTTATGAGCCAATACATATTATATTAATTATGTCTTTAGGGATTATTTTTCACCCATATCAGGTATGGTATAGTACTTACCTTATTTAATTTTTTTACTTTATTACCATTAATTATTTTACTTATTTATAAAAAAAACACAATCTTTTCTCAAAATATCAGCTCTTTCCAACAGTTTCCCTAAATAATAATTAACCAACTACATTTTTCAGCTATTACTTTTATAACTAAAATCTATTCTTTCCAAAAACTTGATCGTTCTAATTAATAAAATAACTACTATATTATAATTACTAATAACTAACTGATTAACTTTTCTACCTAAAAGGTAATATCTTTTATATATTTTCTAACTAAAATATCTCATTTTCTTCTAAATAATAACTAACCAATTATCTTTTCAAAATACTTACGTTGTTTAATTATTTTACTTCATTAACATTAATTATTTTACTTGCTTATTAAAAAATAAAACACGATCTTTTCTCAAAATATCACACGCAGTTCTTCCCAACACTTCCTCTAAATAATAACTAACCAATTACCTTTTTCAGCTATTATCTTTTCTAAATTTTCTAACTAAAATCTATTTTTTCTAAAACATGATTATTCTAATTAATAAAATAACTAATATATTATAATTACGAATAACTAACTGATTACCTAACTAAAATATCTCATTTTCTTTTAAATAATAACTAACCAATTATCTTTTTCAGCTATTACTTTTTCTACCTTTCTAACTATAATCTGTTCTTTCCAAAAATATAATCGTTTTAATTAATGAAATAAACTAATAATATTATAATTACTAATAACTAATTGATTATCTTTTCCAGCTAAAAGTTAATATCTTTTCTATCTTTTCTAACTAAAATATCTCATTTCCTAAATAATAACTAACCAATTACCTTTTTCAACTATTACTTTTTCTAACTTTTCTATCTAAAATCTTTTATTTCCAAAAACTTGATCGTTTTAATTAATGAAATAACTAATATATTATAATTACTAATAACTAACTGAATTGCTTTTTCCAGCTAAAAGGTAATATCTTTTTTTATATTTTCTAACTAAAATATCTCATTTTCTTCTGAATAATAACTAACCAATTATCTTTTCGCAACTTACGTTGTTTAATTGTTTTACTTTATTACCATTAATTATTTTACTTTCTTATTAAAAAATAAAACACAATCTTTTCTCAAAATATCACACACAGTTCTTCCCAACATTTCCTCTAAATAATAACTAACCAATGACCTTTTTCAGCTATTATTTTTTCAAAATTTTCTAACTAAAATCTATTTTTTCCAAAAACATGATTATTCTAATTAATAAAATAACTAATATATTATAGTTACTAATAACTAACTGATTACCTAAATAAAATATCGCATTTTCTTCTAAATAATAACTAACCAATTATCTTTTTCAACTATTACTTTTTCTACATTTGTAACTATAATCTCTTCCTTCCAAAAATATGATCGTTTTAATTAATCAAATAAACTAATAATATTATAATTACTAATAACTAATTGATTATCTTTTCCAACTAAAAGGTAATATCTTTTCTAGCTAAAATATCTCATTTCCTAAATAATAATTAACCAATTACATTTTTTAACTATTACTTTTTCTAACTTTTCTAACTAAAATCTTTTATTTCCAAAAATATAGTCGTTCTAATTAATGAAATAAACTAATAATATTATATTTACTAAAAACTAAATAATTATCTTTTCCAACTAAAAGATAATATCTTTTTTATATTTTTAAACTGAATATTTCAATTTCAAACTTGATTTTTTTACTTAGTTATCCTTACTTAAATATTTATTATTGGTAAAGACATGTATTTCCATTATATAAAATTAAATAATGATATTATAGTTTTTAATTAACCAATTACCTTTTTCAGCTAAAACACATTATCTTTTCTAACTAACACCTCTTATTTCCAAAAATATCACGGGACATTCTATTTAACGAAATAAACTAATAAAATTGTAATTACTAATGACTAATTGATTATCTTTTACTTTTTTGATTTAAAACTAATCTCACAATCATTAATATATATCCGAAAATATCATACCACTTTTTAAACATCTAAAATATCGTATCTTTCAATCAATAATATTTTTTCTAATTAAAACACGTTAACTTTTAATTTAAAACATAATTGCAATAATTAATATATACCCAAAAATATCTCAACATATCTTCTAATCACCAACAAAATAAATATAATAGAAATCCATATACAACGAATAATAATCGTTAGATTTTTAATAAAAAATCAGAACCGTTAGATCTAATGATTAGATATATGATTATATCCTTATATATAATAAGCATAAAAGAGATCTTATCCATAAAGTTCTCCACTGTACTACCAAAATAAATAGATGATCAAGATTATATCATATTAAAAGAGGAAATTATAATCTAAAACAGATATAATTAGAAAAGGTTCCATTAGAAGTAAATTTTAAAAATAAAATTATAATCTAAAAAGGATATAATTAAAAATGTTTCATTAGAATTTAATTTTAAAATGAAAATTATAATCTTGAAAGGATATAATTAAAAAAGGTTGTATTAGAATTGAATTTTATTTATTTTTTTATTAGTATTTAAAAAAAATTCATATTTACTATTTATGCTCTATCTTGAGATCTGTGATTTGGATGATTTTACAATCCAAGCGAAACTCATAAATTATTTTTAATTTATTGATAATTTAATAATTATTACTCAAATAAAAACATTCAGAATCTCATGATAAAATATATTTACGATTTTTTGCATTAATCCTATTCAATGTAGAAGACCTACATTGAAAATGTTATTCAATGTAAAAAACCCAATTATATCCTATTATATAATAAGAGTAAGAGAAATAATAAGTACGTACCACCAAAAGTCTTGAGTTCGATACCTACCAATAACATATTAAATTTAATTTTTATAAGTTTAATATACAACATGGTGAGAGTGGCTTGATAAAAATAACGATGCTACTCATTCCTACTTCCATGATCACTTATAATTTCAAGATCATATAGATTATTATGGGTCTGTTTGGCTAATCATATTTCAAGAAACTTACTGATTCTAAGTCCATAAGAGTTTATGAGGGTGTTTATCTATCCAACTTATTAGCTCAAGTTATAACTTATATGTTGATAAGTTGAATGTTGAATATCCTTAACTTTCAGCTTATTCTTATTTCTCAATACATTCAATATATAATATCTTTCAAATCTTCAAAATAATATATCTTTTTGATCCGTTCCTTAGAAAATTATATGTATATATCAAATTTATCTACTCATCAAAATCTATTTATTGATATATTCATTGATATATATTAAAAAACAAATATATTGAAAATAATAAAAGAAGTTAACTTATAAGTTTTAATTTACCAAAAACTGTAATGACATTTATGACGTATATGACATTTATGCTTTTAATCCACTATATGCTGTTGTAGTTACGGATAATGAATACAAACACTTTTAAGACTACAATGAATAAAATTAGATAAATGACAATAACTTATTTTTAATTCTCATTAACTTCGTTCAAAAATTCTCATTGACTTATTTAAAGATTAACGTATTTTTGTAGTATAATATTGTGACCAAAATTCAAGATGAAACCACTTTATTGTTTATACTCTTGCAATATGAATATCGAATTTTAGATATTCGGTTGTATTTTTATTTTATATTTTATACCCTCATTACATACCAACTTGGTGTCCGTTTAGTTTTTTTAATTTAATTATCTATGTATTAATATTTCTTTAAATGCATTTGTTAAAAAATTAAATAAGTAAAAATATGTGTTTTAATTATAAAAAATAAACATGTTAAAATAGGTCAATAACTTACTTTTAAATAATTAGAATCATTTAAAATAGGTTTTAAAATTATTTGATCCGTAAATCGGCCCAAGTAAATAGTTACTAAATAAAGGAAATTTTTTAAAAATACCTATATTTTCAAAAAAAAAATTTCAAAAATACGAAAAAGTTGCATGTGAAGTTTTAAAGGTTGAAAGCAGTTGCATTTCAGTTGCATTTCATAATGCATAAAAGTTTTACCGTATTTTTGAAAAAAAAAATGCAACATGAAATTTTTCAAAAAAAAAACCTAAAATAAATAAACACGTAAATCGGTCGAAGTAAATAGATTTTACAATAAATAGGGTGATATTTCAATCGGTCTTAAAGATGTGTCCTGCGGCCAGTCTTAAATAAATAGGCATTAGGGAGTATATAATAAGCGTAAAGTAGATCATGTGTAAAACTAATTTATAGTCCGTGTAAAATATTGCTTATTTTTAATTTTTACAATTTATTTATAGTTTAGTATAATATTATAAAATTTAATTTTAATATGTTATTGGAAAATTTTTAACCTTACATATTTGTATATAACAATTTTTAGTATTAAATATAAATTAATGTGTTGTTAAAGGGAATCGAAACTTAAACCTCTATATATAATAACTTTTAGTATTGTTGTATTTAACGGTAAAGATCTATTTGAGTTGAAGATCTAACGGTTGTGTATGAGTAATAACAAAAAATAGAGGATAACAAAAAAAGGGGTTACCAAACTACAAATTATACCCTTTTCGCTTATTATAGTATAGTATAGATTTTGGTTCTTGACGACCAACTAATAAGGATCGTTAGATCATAAATAGATATATGAGAATAGTTGGATTTAATATCAAAAAGTGTATTTGGTTGGTAGTAGGATTGTTATATTCAAATGCTAAAAAGTGCAAGTTAATAATTTAAACCATCTATAAATAGGTTTTCTAAATTAAATAAAAATCTCAATATAAAATTCGTAAATTTCTTTTATCTTTAGTTTTTGGAAAATTATAGTTATATAATGATTGTTAAACCTGTTTGGTTTCGGGGCAGTAAATGCAGTGAAAAACAGTCGTAAAACAAAAAAATAAAACGAAACTCTAACTCAGGATCCATGTATAAGACGAGCAGATTATGGTGAACAGAATCAGTACTTTTTAAGAAGTTTTAAAATGTATGAAAGATGGAGGTCTAAAGATGCAATCACCACACAGCCCTTGTAGCAAGATCTGCTTCTCCAAAGTAGTCCACACGAACGTCCGACTGTCTCCACAATCACCGAAGTTGGTACTAGCCGAAAGCACCCCTCAATCTCTCTCTCTCTAGCCTCTCTTGATATAGAGCTGCTAGGGTTTTTGCTAAAACGAATTTTGCAAAGGATAACCCTAAAACAATACATCCTTATGTATTTATATAGGAGAGATTGGGCTGAAAATCATAATTCGTTTTGGGCTTCTCATAAAACCAAAACTGATTGGGTTAGTATTATAAAATTCGATTTATGATCTAATTAATTAAGTCCAACTTAATTATTTAAATAACCAATTTCGAATTTATAATTATTTAATTTAAATTTGGAATTTATATTAAAACTCGTTATAAACGTTCTAAGAGTGTGACCCTTTAGGTTGTTATGACGTTGGCAATAATTTTAATATCTAATAATCACTACACCATATATGCGCTATTGCACGCCCAATACACATTTGTGTTACATAAAGTGTTACAATAGATACAAAACTTGGTAGTCTATTGCAATATTTTTAAAAATGTGGCAATATATATGAAAAGTGTTGCAAGCAAAAGGATCATTTTGAAATTTTAGAACAATTGCAATACTTTGTCCAAAGCGTTACAATAGATGATGCACTTTTAGTCACAATTGAAATACTTTGTCCAAAGCGTTACAATAGATGATACACTTTTAGTCAACTTGCCCAAAATTGTAGGCGGGAACTTTATTTTTTTGCTGGGCGGGATAAAAGTCGGGTACCAAAATATTTCTTTCATAAAATTAAAACAAAAATACAATCCCCAAAAACACATCTCATCTCTCTCGACCACTGTCTCTCTCAACCTCACCACTCTCTCTCGACCTCACCACCCTCTCTACCACTCCTCTCTCTCCACCTCACCACTCTCTGCCTCACCCCCCCTCTCTCTCTCTCTCTCCCTCTCTCCACTACGCCATAAATGGCCTATAGCTACGCCCAAAAAAGTGTGCTTATAGGGCAAAAAGTGTTGCTAAAAGAGCCTAAAACCAGCTATGGCTACACTTTGACAAAAAATGGCAGTGTTACAAAATCGGCCGCTACCATAGACCCCTATGCTAACACTTTTTCGATTTTTGGTAACACCGGAGAAAAGTGTAGGCTTAGACCCCTATGCCAACACATTTCTGATCTGTGGCAACACCTTATAAGATGTTGCTATAGATCTATAGCTACACCATTATCTTTGCAATTTCATGTACAACAGAGGGAAAAACTAAGTAATTTTCTTAGTTTAAAATAAGATTAATATAATTGGCATAAAATTCTACCCTATTTTTGCACTCATAATTTACAAATCTAAGTAATTATAGGTTACCTGAATAATTTAAGTAATTTTAGGAGTACAAAACTAGATACCAATACTTTTTACAAAACGATGTGGTGTTACCTGAACTTTTTCGTCACCCCAATAATTCAAAAGAATCTTCCAGTCAGAAAGAGGAACCTCTTCGGGCCTGTGTGCCAACCTCTCCTCATCTGTAGGATAAGGACTGTAATGATCTCTCTTAATTCGACTTTTGTAGCTCCTAAACTGATCACTCATTGTTTTCTTAACCCACGGTTGAGCATCTTCAGGAACAATATACTTGTCCTGCATAAAATTACGCAAAGTGCATAAAAATGAACATATAAACCCTTACAGTTGTCATATAAAATTACGCAAAGTGCAAAATTGTCACATATGAAACATTTTTTACCTTGACATACTCCCACAACAATTCCTTCTCAGGAACTTGATGCCAACTCGCACAAGTAAGAGACACAAATTGCCTTAAAGTTGTCCCCAAAAAGTTGCTAAATTCAGCTAGTAACTTGCCATTATCCGCTACAGGTTGGTTGAGATAATTGAGGGTGATCCTTTTTTTCTCTGTTGTATTATGAATATGATTCATTTTGGTTTTCCCTCGTTTTCTTTTCAGAGTTTCATCAACAGGTGGCTCAACTGAAAACTAATAACAATTAGAACACACTCTCCTTATATAATTATGGTACAAGTATAATCATTTTTTTGCTTAATCCAGTTGCACAATTAATTTGAGTTTTATGGTTTATTAGTTACAAGAGAGGTTTTATAGAGAACATACACATGATTATAAAGTTAAAATAAAATTAAAACTGGATTTACATGAAGGACACTAATTATACATGTAAAATTACCGGACTGTGATTGCAAATGTTGCATTTCAGATGTTGTGGGAGGAATTTGTCACAACAAATTAGGAGGCCTGTTGCTGGAATAGCACCAATGAATACGAAATCGTCCGACCACCCAGAAAGGCTCGTAGTTGGAGATCAATAGCTAGCCGCCCGGAAAGGCTCACGACTAGGGTTACCGAAGAACACGGGATGTGGTTCTTCAGAATGATCGGACTGAATCTACGGGATTAGAGCTCAAGGGCCGTGAAATGATGATTCGTTGGCCAGCCAAGAACCTTAACAATGTTGCGTCACACAAGAGTATACGTGCTCTATGCTTACTCGAGGTGTCAAAGTGTCTAAGAGATCCCGTAAACTGCCTACATACCACTATTTACAGTAGATCAAGCCCGTATGTAGTTCTATTATGATATATTCGGTTGTTTATGATGAATTATCCCATTTATGAAAGGATTATGGCTGATATTTTTGATAATAATCATGTATGATGTATATAATCACGTTACCAAGTTGTGTTAGGACTATTGGAAGCCCATTCCTTGATATTTATCTCAAGAATGTATGAATTATCATGATTTTATGTGATTTAATCAAGTTTATATGACATATATCCTCTAATAACTGAATGTATATCTGATAAGGAGTGTTTTTAGATGATATAGACGTGTTCCTAAGAAATAGGAGGTCTGCCTTAACTAGATTGGCAGCCTGATCAGGCTTCCGGCGGAAGCTGGGGGTACCGCCCGGTAACCTGGTTCCGGTACCCCCTCCGGTAACCCCATCATGGAAGCTACTCTGGAAGCTCTACTGGATGACTGGTAGTGGTTATTGGTTATCCTCAAGGGGATGCCCCTAGGACCCTAAGCCATACATTTCCTTACTGTCGTGCACATGGTAACCCTTAGGGCTGCCATGGGCCCTTGGAAGCCTGACAGGTTACTCATTTTCGTCATGGGTCTGGACCCTAATCCTCTAGTGGGCCTAAATCTAACCCATGCAAGATTTTGGTCACAACAACTACCCCCCGATTCCCTAAAGTAATGAGTGCGAGGGGAACCTATTATTCCCGTGGTGCCGGTATCTGTACTTCTTCATAATAATTCATATCCATGCTTCCTTTCTAGATTAACTTAGAAAGATACAAACATTGCAAATTTAAGAATCAGAATTAATGTTGGTATTTCCACTTAATAATTCCTATATTTGGTGTTACCGAAACTTGAATTAAAACTAATATAAGTGGAAAGCCCCACAATTTATTTGTTTTAAGATTCGATTACTCGATTTACCCACACCAGTTAATAGGATAAACATTATTGAAAAAGAAAAAAGACTGAGACTCTTCAAAAAACCCTTTTCGGATATATCAAAACCGGGTTTATTCCCCATGCGGTCACGCTTCCCTCCTTATCTCTTTTTCTGTGCTGTATTCATTTCCTAGAGGGACACGTCTCAACTACCCCCTCTATATACATTATCATATGTTCTGTCTTTCCATTTTTCTTTTTATCTCTTCACCACACTTTTTCTCAAGTAGGCAAAGGTTTGTTAAGAGGTTCCGATGAGATCTCTCCGGCGAAGGCTTAGTCATTTGTACACCCGTCGCTTCGACTCTTCCAGTTATTCAATTAATCGTTCAATCTCCACGACTTGTTTTATTTATTTGATAGAAATCTAATGTGAATATCTAATTGTACTTTTCATATGCTTGTTTTTGTTCGTATCTTTGACTAGTGGCCGATTTATGACTTCGGTAGTCATTGTATGTTGTATGTTTTAATTTACTCGCATCTTATATGCCTGACATCTGATTCTTTTTGCGTCCCTTTACTTTCAAAACTTGTTCAGACTAGATCCATAAATTTAGATCTTAAACATGGGAATGCATGTATGAATTTTAGCATGTGATGTATGTGTTTTAAGTTGGGGAGCGGTTTGTAATCTGGCTACCCTTTTGGAAGTTCCTTTGCCATACTTATAATGTGTTTGATGCTTGTTTCCTTCAAACCATAGTAGTTTTAGAGTCGTCTGTGATCATTCCTCTATGGTTCGCCCAATTGGGTATATTCGCGATACTCTATATCTGTGTACCTTTCTCCATTTTGGTAGGGTGACTTGAGTACCATCGCATTAGGTAACTATGTTGATAGCCACCCCCCGAGCCTTAACTTACTTTTAATGTGAACCGGTAGCCCCTCCGTTCACAAGGTACTTCTAGGATAATTGTTTGATACCTTTACTTTCTTCAACTTTTATCTTCCTAGTTCCAAATCCTTCACCTAATCTGCCTCCTGTGGTTGCAGATGTCGTCTTCATCTGTCTCTGGGGGTTCCTCATTGCAACCTGGAAACTTGTCTCCCATCTCCGGGGAGGCCTCTCACACCTGGTCCGCCCACATAAATGACTTGCTCATCTCCCAACCCATTTTACAATCTAAACCATATGTCAGTTCTAGAACTCGCTCTCGGGTGGAAGTCATTGACCCTCTTGAGGCTGAGATCGTTAGCCGGTACTCCAACCCTACCGTGGAGGCTGGCTCGTCAATTCATGTTGAGGGGCATCCCGAGAGAGTTAATCTAAGCTCTAATACTGATGAGGAAGATGGATCAATTGATATGTTTTCTACCGATAAGGATTCGATAGATGATAAGGAACAAATTGCAGTGGGGATGATAGTACAGGTTGAACGGAAGCTTCACATTCCGGTAAGCTTCATTCCCTCCTGCGAAGATATGGACTCTTCCATGAATGTAGATAGACTTGAGAGGTTACGGGAGCTATGCAACCCGGGATGTAATCTGGTGATACCCAGTGAGGGTGGGAGGTGTCATAGATTCAACAACTTTGAGCCTGATCAATCCATACCAAATGCAGTGTTATCGGTATCTTTTTTCAAGTTAAGGTTTTCTGTGCAAATGCACCCATTTTTCGTCGATGTACTGAATTTCAATAATATTGCTCCAATGCAGTTGTCTCCTAACTCCTTTAGGGTGGCAGCTTGCATGTATATTCTTTACGACCAAACCTTCTCTGTTCCCCTGACTGCTAGAGAGCTCGGATATTTTTATCAACTGAAGGATGTGGGAAGGAATGTGGGTATTTTCTATCTTACTTCCTGGAACAATAGATAAGGTAGGTGTATAGGGAACAAACGGGGGATGTATTACTGGCTGGAAATGTTTTTATATTGCTACGACTGTGAGAAGGTGAGAAAGGAATGAAACCTGACTCTGGGTAAGCATTCGGTATCCCTTCACATTACTGATAGCACCAATCGAATCATCTTCTTCTTTTTGACTCGACCTCCATTTTTCTTGTTGTATTGTTTAGGGATCCCAACACAAACATCCCTGCAGGGGATTGAAGAGAAAAGGGCTAGGAAAATCATGAAGTTGGCAGGCTCGCTGAGAGACGGGGAAAGTTTGTTGATCCCGGAGACTTTGATGAGATTAGGGTTCTTGAGACCTGTGGCTCCCCCATCTCCTCCTCATGAGATGGAGGTTAAGGAAGAGTTGGAAAGAGAGCCTAAGCCTCTAGGTACCAAGAATCGTGAGAGGAAAGATGGGGCTTCCACCGGCTCCCCTTCCGGTATCCCGGGCTGCCACTTCCTATGCCTCTTATTTGCACACACACTATCACCCAATATGTCATTTTTCTCTGTTTATAGATACCTACTAATATCAGCATTTCTATAGGCTTTCTTACGTATATGCTTTCAAACTGTGTAGTATTTATTGCCTTTCTCATACTCATATATTCATCTGTGCCCGGAAGCCTGGCTCCGGTAGCCCTGTTGGTAGCCTGAGATTTCTTCATATAAATATGTGTTATGGTTACTAACATCTCCCATGTTCCATCATTTCAGGTATGTCTGGATCCGTTCCGTACTTTATTAAACCATCTGATAAGTATGAAGATTTGTTTCCTGAGGATGAACTGCTTATAATGGGGACCCCTATCGCTGCCACTCCGATCTCTCGAGCTCCTGCTTCTGTACCTATAAAGGCTGAGCTCTCTGCTGCTGAAAAACGTAGACTCTCACAGGCTTCCGGAGGTTCGAAATCTACTCCGGAAACTCGATCTTCGAAAAGGGTCAAGGTATCTCAGCAGGGTGCACCCATAGGTGAAGTGGAACAGTTTTATCGAACGTGCGGCGGACAGATACCCATGGAAACTATCACGGGATGGGCCAATAAAAAAACTTCTGATGCTGCCAGGTCGATGCTATTCTCCTCAGGAGAGAAACTGTTCCACCAGATGAGACTCGGGAACCAACTGGTGGCTGCTACACGCGGAGATGTGAAGTTAAGGGAAGACTTGAAGCAGGTTAAATCTGATCTCAATGCTATGGAAGAGGAAAAGAAGAAGCTGGTTGATGCTAACAAAAAATTGAAAAGTGATATGTCATCATTGATGAAGGAGAAAGATAAGCTTAGCAGGTTGGTTTCTGGCCAAGACAGGGAAAAGGAGGAGCTGGTAGCTGCACATGCCAATGAAGTTGGAGAGTTGAAGGTGCAGGTGGACACGCTTCAGGCTTCCGTAAGAAAGATGAAGGAGGTACTTCCCGAGAGGTACCAGCTGGGGTTTGCCAAGGGGGTCAATGACTATTTGAAGGCTACCTGGAAGGTGATGCCGAATCTGGACTGGTATCTTCTCGGTGGGGATGCCGTGATGGAAGTAGAAGGTTTCAAAGTAGAGGCTATAAAATCTAGGGCTGCCAAGCTTAAGGATGTCTCTATACCTCCGGCTGCTCCAAAGGATGATACTGGCCATATTTCTACTTCTGATGCTAAGGTTGAACTCCCGTTAAGACGATCGAGGATGCTCCGGGCGATCTTGACAAAAAGGCCGATCCCATCGAGGACTCCCCTGGCTCAGAGGCTACCAAAGATGCTCCTTCCACTTAAGCAAGTTCTTTCCCATTAGCCTTATCAAGTATCCTGATAACGTTTCTGAACTTTTGTTTCGCTGGATTTATGAATTTATGGTTTAATCAAGGGGGTGGGCTCCTTAACGCTCCACATATGTAATCCTAAATCTTATGACTTAACTATTCTATGGCCTTGGGCCTTGGTTTGTTTTGAATATGTTTTATCTGCATAATGCTCGTTCATTTTATTGTCTTGTTCTTTGTGACTAACGAGTTTATCGCGTTATCCCTTACTAAGCAGTCATTACTGGTTGTGCCCTAACTGTCTTCCGTATAAGGGCTCAGTAATGGGTGCTTGCAGGCTACCACAACTAATGCGTAGGTAACTTAGTTATACATGGATTACTTGCTGATTATTCGACGAGAACTAATTCGTAATTAATAATTCTCACTCGTCAAACCCTAGTCTCATTCATACCCTAGGGTGTTAGTTTGCTAAGTAAGAAAGGTATTACTATATCTTAAAACAATTCTCGACTAAATGTAACTATCAAATTCTAACGAGTAATATGATTCTCCTGGCTAATCCTAAGATAAGTTTATACGAGTACTTGGAGAATGTATGCCATATTTCCTTTGATTAAAAAGATAAATGATAAATCATGAATCTAGAATTAAGTAGTTGGATAGTAACGCAGTATAGAAATGTACTCGAGTAGTTATATCAACACGTACCTGGACAGGCAGCCAAAAATAATAAACTACTGGTAACTTAGTCCGCGTGATTGCCACCCTGGGTGTGGGGGTATCGTCTGGTAACCCTATAGCATCTGGAAGCCCCAAATATGGGAACCTGACTACGGGAGCCCCTTTGCCGGGAATTCGTATCCGATAGCCTGGGTGCCGGAGGCTCAGTTTGGAAGCCTTGGTTCCGGGAGCCATAGTCATTTAATAAATCACATATGGTAATGCCATGTAGGTCATTCCAGCAAAGCTGTGTTAGTCAAATGTTTGATAACTCATACGAGTTAACTCTTGTAACCAGGTAGGTTGATGATTAAAAGATCGATGTATGCCAATCACGGTTCTATACATGATTAATAATAAAGGGGGCCATGTATGCCAATCAAGGTTTCATACATGCCCTAGTAACTAAGTAAGCCATGTGAACCACTCAAGCTTCCATACATGTCTGGTATTAAAGGGATCCAAGTGTCCCGATCAGGGTTCCACACAAGCCCAAGTAATGAAGGGAGTCATGTATGCCGATCAGGGTTCCATACATGTCCTAGTAACCAAGTAAGCCATGTGAACCACTCAAGGTTCCATACATGTCTGGTGTTGAAGGGATCCAAGTGTGCCGATCAGGGTTCCACACAAGCCCAAGTAATGGAGGGAGTCATGTATGCCGATCAGGGTTCCATACATGCCATAGTAACCAAGTAAGCCATGTGAACCACTCAAGGTTCCATACATGTCTGGTATTGAAGGGATCCAAGTGTGCCGATCAGGGTTCCACATAAGCCCAAAAGTTGGAGGGAGTCATGCATGCCGATCAAGGTTCCATACATGCACTAGTGACCAAGTAAGCCATGTAAACCACTCAAGGTTCCATACATGTCTGGTATCAATCATGAAAAATTTAAAATTCTAATAATTTCAACCTAAGCTAAGAGGTATATTCACTACTACCCCCTAGTTCTGGATGGTAGCCTGGCTGCCGTGTAGAACTATGCTTATAGGTCTTCCATATCTTTCTAAAATATTTATAAGTGGTAAATGTAAAAGGAAACAATCAACTTTTACTGAAAATTGAAAGAGTACGATTACATCAAATTTCATCCAGACAAGGTGTGCATCCACTACCCCCCAGGCATCTACTAAAAATCATGAAATCGTAAGAACTGAAAGGGAAATGACACAACCACAACTAGTAGGTTACCTTTATTTATCCTAAGCCTGAAAGAGGCCTAAATTTTCTTTGAAAGGAGTCTTACTGATAGTATTTCTTTAGGTGCTCGGCATTCCAAGCACGGGGAATAGTGTTCCCATCCATGTCTTCAAGGTGGTAGGTGCCTTCCCAAAAAATAGATTTTATTTTGTAAGGCCCTTCCCAATTTGCTCTAAAGGCTCCATGCCCGGGAACCCACATGTTGGGCATCATTCTTCTCAGCACTAGGTCACCAACCTTGAGAGGTCGAGGGCGTACCTTATTGTTATAGTATTTGCGGGTCCTCTGGTGGTAAGCCGCAAGTTTCAGCTGGGCGGTAGCCCGTGCTTCTTTCACAAGGTCAAGTGCCAACCTTTGACTTATTTCATTTGATTCTTGACTGAAGTTGTCCCTTCGGTAGGACCCTGTCCCAACTTCCACAGGAACCATGGCTTCACAGCCGTAGGCTAGGACAAAGGGAGACTCTCCGGTAGTGGACCTGAGAGTAGTGTTGTAAGACCATAAGACCATTGGGAGTTCCTCTGGCCAGTTCCCTTTTTTGTTTTCCAACTTGGCTTTCAGAGTGTTCTTAATGATTTTGTTCATAGCCTCCGTTTGCCCATTGCTTTGGGGGTGGTATAAGGCTGAAAAATCTTTCTTTATTCCCAAGTCTTCACATAGACTCCTCATATCCTTACTATCAAATTGTTTGCCATTGTCTGAAATCAGCTTGTAGGGTACTCCGTACCTACATATAATGGCTCTCTTGAAAAATTCTTTCAGTTTGCGGGCAGTGATGGTAGCCAGGGGTTCCGCCTCTGCCCACTTGGTAAAGTAGTCGACAGCTACCACAGCATATTTCACACCACCTCTGCCTTTAAGAAGTTCCCCAATCAGGTCAATTCCCCATATTGCAAAGGGCCAGGGGCTTCCAATGGGCCTTAGTTCCAAAGTTGGGTTGCTATTGAAATTAGCAAACCTTTGACATTGATCACAAGCTTTGGCAAAGTCATTAGCATCAGATTTTATGGTAGGCCAGTAGTAGCCCTGTCGAAGCACCTTATGCGTAAGGGAGGTACCCCCCGAGTGATTGCCGCAGATGCCTTCATGAATTTCCCTTAGGATGTATTCACATTCATTTCCAGATATGCACTTAAGTAGAGGTTGGTTGAAAGCTATCTTATATAGGATACCATCACAGATCACATAATAGGCAGCCTTGTATTTTAGTTTCCGGGCTTCATCTTTATCTTCCGGAAGCACCCCCCTGGTGATGTACTCATGAATTGGGGTTGTCCACTGGCTTTCCGCAGAAAAGTTTATCTCCATAACCTCCTCTCGATGGATACTTGGCTGGAGTTGGACTTCGAGGGGTATCACCCCTAAGAGAACAGCTTCTTTTTGGGATCCCAACTTGGCAAGGGCATCGGCATTGGCATTTCCCACCCTTGGGATCTGATTCAAATTCAGCACTTTAAAATTACTAATGAGATCTTGGGCATACCTTATGTAGAGTTCAGTGCGGGGGCCTCAGCTCTGGAAGCTCCCTTTGATTTGCCACACAATCAACATTAAATCACTAAAAACATTCAAGTATTCCACCTTCATTTCTAGAGCTAGTTTCAATCCATCAATCAGGGCCTCATACTCCGCATCATTGTTGGTAGCCTTGAAGCCAAAGTGTATGGCACTCTGAATTCGGTGCCCTTCTGGGCTTACAAATTCTCTCCCAGCACCTGCCCCGTTGTTGTTCACTGCTCCATCCACATATAGGTTCCACCATAGTTGGGGGCTCTCGGCATCCCCCTCGGTAACTGGGCATGCTGTTATGCATTCTTCTCCGGTAACCTCAAAATCTGGAGGGAACTCTGACAAGAAGTCAGCCAGTGCTTGGCCTTTGATGGCAGTTCGGGTCTTGTAATCTATCTCAAACTGTCCTAACTCGACAGCCCATTTCATCAGTCTACCGGAGGCTTCCGGCTTGTGTATCAACTGTCTTAACGGGAAGGACGTTCTAACTTGAATTTTGTGGGCCTGAAAATAGGGCCTTAGTTTCCTGGAAGCCAATATCAGAGCATATGCTAGCTTTTCCATGCTAGGATACCGGGTTTCCGCATCCAACAGCCTTTTGCTCACATAGTATACCGGGTATTGCACTTGTTCTTCCTCCCCGATCAACATAGCACTTATAGAATATTCAGAAACAGCTAGATATAGAATGAGTATCTCACCTTCTAAGGGTTTGGAGAGCAATGGTGGGCTTCCCAACTGTTCCTTTAGCTTCTTGAAGGCTTCCTCACATTCCGGGGTCCATTCAAAGTTCTGACCCTTCTTGATAGCCTTAAAGAACTCTTTGCATTTGTCGGAAGACCGAGATACAAATCTGTTTAGGGCTGCCACCCTTCCGGTTGGCCCTTGGACTTCTTTAACATTCCTTGGGGATTTGAGTTCCAGCAATGCCTTGATTTTTGCAGGGTTTGCTTCAATTCCCCTGTGGTTCACAATAAATCCAAGGAATTTTCCAGACTCCACACCAAAAACACATTTTTGGGGGTTCAATTTCATCCGATACTTCCTTAAGATATCAAACATCTCAGATAGGTGCAACACATGGTCGGCTGCCACCTTTGACTTTACCAACATATCATCAACATAGACTTACATAGTCTTACCAATCTGTTCCTTAAACATCATGTTTACCAGCCTTTGATAGGCATCCATAAAGCTCAGCAAAGCATGGCCTGCCGTGGAATCCACCCATTGGTCAATTCTAGGTAGCGGGAAGCTATCCTTAGGACAGGCCTTATTTAAATCAGTGAATTCCACACATGTCCTCCATTTCCCATTGGGCTTCCTGACCAGTACCGGGTTTGTCAGCCATATTGGATAGAAGGATTTTTTGATCAATCCCGCCTTCAGTAACCGGTTTACCTCTTCCTGGAGGGCGGTAGCCCTTTCACCACTGACAGGCCTTCTTTTCTGCCGGATGCCCCTTCTCTCAGGGTCAATATTCAGGTGGTGACACATGATTTTAGGGTCAATCCCAACCATTTCAGAGTGACACCATACAAACACATCTAGGTTGCTTTTAAAGAAAGAAGTCAACCTTTCTCTTGTCTTCTCATCTAGCTGTTGCCCAATTTTCAGGACTTTACTAGGATCTTCAGCATCCACCAATATGGGAATAGTATCCTCGGCAGCCCCTACCTTTTCCAGGGTACCGGCATCCTGGGATCAATATCGATTTCAACCGGGAGCCCTTTCACCGCTTCCTGGTTTTCATTCTCTAGCATTTCTTCATCTAGATCATCATCTGTGGCATCTTTCACTATGCCTTCCATTAGAATGTTTTGAATTTCATCATTTTTCTCAGCAGCTTCCAACAACAAACTTTGTGGTGGTACTACCCCGCAAAAAATAGGAACCTCTTCAGTAGGTTCCTCTGGCAGTTCCACTATCATGATGGTGTTGCATGAAGCTTTTTCAAACTTCTGTGGCTCTAGCCCATGGCTTCTCATTAGGGCTTCCCCCTCAGCCTTTTCCTCATCTTGGATAGATTTGTCTACCCTCTCGGCAGCCTGTACAGCCTTGTTATAGCATTTCCTTGATTCATATTGACATCCTTTCACACATCAAATGCCATTTGGGGTAGGGAACTTCATTGAGAAGTGATATATCGAGGTTACCACCCTCATATCTTTCAACACTGGTCTCCCAAGTATGGCATTATGAGAAATGTCTTCGTCTACAACCATAAACTCAGCCATCTAGGTGGCTTTGCAGGGATCCACACCCAATGTTAATGGCAACTTAACTTTTCCCATGATTTGTACAGGGTTACCAGTGAACCCATATAGCTCATTGTTGGTAGGCAGCAATTCCTTATCCAGAAGCCCCAATTTCTGGAAAGTGGTGTATGCCAAGATATTTACTGAACTTCCATTGTCAATCAGCACTCTGTGCACATTCATCCCACCAATGCTTTCAGTTACCACCAAGGCATCATTATGGGGGTGGTGAACCCATTTGGCATCCTCCTTAGTAAAAGAAATATCATCAGTTTCCCCTTTGAACAGCTTAGGGGGCCTTTCGGCAAGGTGGAAAACATTTGTAAGGGGTTTCCCACTGGCCTCCCGGGCATACCGGTTTCTAGCATTCCGGCTGGCACCCCCCAAGTAAGGGCCACCAAAGATGGTGTGGATGTTATTAGCTCGGGTAGTCCTATCTTGGTTTCCCGGAGCTTTATCTTTGTTATCTCTTCCTTCCTTATACTTCTTAGCCTCTTGAGCCACAAATTCAGTCCGGTATCTACTTCTAATCAATTCTTCGATTTGATCTTTCAGGTGCCTGCAATTGGAAGTCTCATGACCATTTACCTCATGGAAAGCACAGTACTTCCCCTGATCCTTCTTTCCTGGAGGGCCTGCCCGGTAAGGCCTGTGAAATAGCCCACTTTTCTCATTTACTTCAAGAATATGGCCGATGGGCACAGTCAAAGGAGTATACTCTGAATATTTCTGAAAATTTGTCCTTGGAGTGAGTCTGTCCTTGACAGAAACTCAATCTTTAGTCGCATTAACAACAATAGGGGCAGTCTTGTCATCATAGCAAGGGGTTCCCATACCAGCGGTACCACTTCCGGAAGCCCTCTTGTTGGAATCTCTTTAAGGACTGTAAGAACGATTTCTCTTGTTCCTATTCCAACCCCTAGATTTGGAATCTTTGGATAACTTTGCCGTTGACTCCTCAATCACCTTGTGGTGTTCCGCCTGTTGGTAGAACTCAGCTAGTATTGCAGGCTCTCCAGTTTGCAACTCCTTCCAGAACTCAGATCCCGGCCTAACCCCGGCTATCAGGAAATTATTTAAAGTTTCATCAGAAGCCTTCTTTACTTTTAGCACTTGCTCATTGAATCTTTTGAAGTACTGCCTTAGAGTCTCCCGTTCATCTTGCTTGATGTTAGCTAGAGTATTTACCGATGGGGCATAGGCCACGGTAGCCCTGAATTGGGAGATAAATTGATCTCCCATCTTCCTCTATGACTTAATGATCCCTCAGCCAATCTTTTAAACCATTGGTGGGCGTTCCCACTCAGAGTGGAGGCTAATACCCTGCACCTAGCCAGGTCTTCCACTTGATACACATCCATTTCCGTATTAAAACGGCTCAGGTATTCCACAAGATCTGAGTTACCATTGAACTTCAAATCTGTATTCATCTTAAAAACCTTGGCAGGGGTGCCTTCTTCACCTTCGCAGAGAATGGGGAGCCGGAAGTGGCTCCTGACCCGAACTTTTTCTCCTCCTTGATTTTTTCCAAAGCCTTTTTCAAATCAGACATTTTGAATTGTCCATTCTCACCATCTGAAAGCATGTCACTTCCAGAATCATCATCTTCATAAGCCGTCTTACTCTTCCTAGGAGCCGAGCTTTGATGAGAGCTGGAATCCTGGTCGGTACCCTCACCGGTAGGGACCCATGTAGAGCGTGATTTCCTACTCCTATTTCCAGAGGAATGGCCACTTTGTCTATAACTTCTCCTGCCATCAGATTTGGACTTCCTGGAAGTACTTCTTGGGGGTACCTAATGGGATCTCTCTCTGCGCTCCCGGGAACCCTGTGTTAGGGAACCCCCATTACCATCTCTTTGATTTTTGTTTCCAGTATGACCCAGCTTGTGAAGAAGGTCCTTGTTCGTCAGCTTTTTGCCAATTCTATCAAAAACACTCAGGCTTCTAGTAGGTGAGCCTTCGGTACCCTGGGTTTCTGGGTTGTTCGATTGGTCACCCTTATATTCATCAACTTCAGGCTCTTTTGCCTCTTCTTCATCAGTTTGAACATAGTCCGTATTTTTCTCAACATTATCTTGAGTCTCAAAATTCAGCCTTGTCGGAGTCACGTTCTTCTTTTTTGACTTTGACTTACACTTCTTTTGCCATCTTTTCATTTTCTCGGAACCCTTTTCCAAGCTGTTAAGTCTTTCATTCATCGTGACCAAATAGTCCATAATGTCTTTATTGCTGACATTACCACTGCCACTTTTGTTTCATCCATTACCATCCTGAGATGGTGTCTTATCACCATCGGAATTGTCACTCGCCATATCTCCTCCAAATGACGATTTTTGAGGGCCCTCCTTCTAGCGCCAATTGTTGTGGGAGGAATTTGTCACAAAAAATTAGGAGGCCTGTTGCTGGAATAGCGCCAATGAATACGGAATCGTCCAACCACCCAGAAAGGCTCGTAGTTAGAGATCAATAACTAGCTGCCCGGAAAGGCTCATGACTAGGGTTACCGAAGCACACGGGATGTGGTTTTTCGGAAGGATCGGACTGAATCTACGGGATTAGAGCTCAAGGGCCGTGCAATGATGATGCGTTGGCCAGCCAAGAACCCTAACAATGTTGCGTCACACAAGAGTATACGTGCTCTATGCTTACTGTAGGTGTCAAAGTGTCTAAGAGATCTCGTAAACTGCCTACATACCACTATTTATAGTGGATCAAGCCCGTATGTAGTTCTATTATGATATATTCGGTTGTTTATGATGAATTATCCCATTTCGGAAAGGATTATGGCTGATTTTTTTATAATAATCATGTATGATGTATAGAATCACGTTACCAAGCTGTGTTAGGACTGTTGGAAGCCCATTCCTTGATATTTATCTCAAGAATGTATGAAATATCATGATTTTATGTGATTTAATCAAGTTTATATGACATATATCCTCTGCTAACTGAATGTATATCTGATAAGGAGTGTTTTTAGATGATATAGACGTGTTCCTAAGAAATAGGAGGTCTGCCTTATCTCAATTGGCAGCCACATCAGGCTTCCGGCGGAAGCTGGGGGTACCGCCCGATAACCTGGTTCCGGTACCCCCTCCGGTAACCCCATCATGGAAGCTACTCTGGAACCTCTACTGGATGACTGGTAGTGGTTATTGGTTATCCTCAAGGGGATGCCCCTGGGACCCTAAGCCATACATTTCCTTACTGCCGTGCACATGGTAACCCTTAGGGCTGCCATGGGCCCTTGGAAGCCTGACACATTACTCATTTTCCTTATGGGTCTGGACCCGCCCTAATCCTCTAGTGGGCCTAAATCTAACCCATGCAAGAATTTGGTCACAACATCAGACTCTGCCCTCGGGATTTCCTTTTGAAGTTGTAGTTTTTCAAGTTCGCGTAACTTCAAATATACAGTCACTGAACCAGGACCATCTCTCAGATTTTTTATCTTCTTTTTTAGAGAAACTACTGGTGCTTTATTGACCTTAAAAGGAAGATTGTAAACAATGTCAAAAAAAATTATCAACTCAGTTATATTTTTTTTTAAATAAGTATTTTAATTCCTCACACACATACATAAAACTGGTACTTCAGTAGTAAAATAATTATAATACCTCCACAGGAAGTGAATTTGCGTCCCCAGCTGATTTATTCTTTTTAGATGAATCTTGCACTTTAGTAACTCGCGAACGAGTTCTTGGTCCAGCACCGATCTCAACTCTCTGTCTCTTGACCTTTTTCGTTCCCTATAAATGTTAATGTAAGTCAATCAGCAGCAGTACTATAAACATAATTTGATGGTTAAATTAAGCAAAAATGTACCTTTGAAGTGACATTATCATCCTCATCATCAGGTTGAACATTGTTATTGTCCGGGAGGTATTCACTCTCACTTGCATCGTCATTTGTTACCTTGTCTTTGCTTTTTTCCTTTGGAGGACTCGTAACAGACTCACTTGGGACCAATCCAAGTTCTATAAGCTTTGCTTTATTTTTCGCAACATTCGCATTCCTTCTCATTTCATAGTCATTACATCCCTGACCTTCGACAATAGTTGTCTCTTTCTCTGTACCTTTTTTCTCCCTTGGAGGATTAGCATCAGGCTGGTTGAACTCTAGTTTCTTCCTTGTATTGATTCTCCATTCTTTGTAATCATTCATATCCATAAGCTTTCGTGTTTTCTCAGCATTGATGTTCTTCAATATCACAAAAGTCTGTTTCTCAACTTTTTTTCTTTAGCTTTAAAAGGGCTTGACCTTGGCCTTACAATCACATGCGGTTGCATTTGTTTCATTGCTGGTATATCTTTGTCGATATTGGCATCGATGTAAAAATCTAACTCAGATTTCCCTTTAGTATATTCATCAAGAGTTTTATCATCTACCAGCAGTTTCCAACCATCAATATTGACATATACGCCACCAATCTCTGTGTAATTCATTACTTTAACAAAGTCCATCAACACCGAGTAGGAAAACCTGTCAGGATCTTCCGAAAATGTCTCATGTTGGCCACCAGAATACCTAGTCTTTGTGAAGTTTCCCTTGTGGTGCATTCGTATAATTAGATTCTCAGTTTCCATTCTGTAACAAAAGTCAGTGTTAAGTAACTAATTTGAAGATGGAAGATATAACTAATTAACAAAAATCATGTATAAATAGGTCTAATTAACAATGTATAAGCAAGCATGGCCACATAAATAAACATTTTTTTTCACATCACTAAACAAAAACAAACACAACTTGTGTAAATTACATGACACTGTCATAGCTAAATCAAGATGGAAAAAATAACAGGAAAAAAAAATTGATTAACAAAAATAACAGAATCAAAGAACGTAATTTCTACTTTAAGTCAAAAATCTAATTTATACAATTAATTTTCCATGTCTAATTCATGATCAGTTTTCTTAGGCGACTGAATAGGAATTTCTATTACAGGCATATCATCTCTAAAACAACTAACTTCACAATCCTGTTCTTTTATTAGAGAATGAAATATGGTGTCATGTGTAAACTACCCATTTATATCATCTTCAACTACATTATCCCAGTCCTGTATTTCATGGAACTCCATTGATAGCCTCTTAATAGGATATTTGATATGTTTTTCAACTGGATCTTCAATGTAGAACACTTGCTGCACTTGCGTTGCCATGACAAAAGGATCATCTTTTTGACAAACTCGGTTGAAGTTAACTCGAGTAAAACCAAAAGAATCCTTTTCATCTTTGTACCATGTACACCTAAACAGAACTACAGAAAAAGCACCCCAGTAGTCAACTTCTATTATTTGTTCAATTGATCCATAGTAACCAACATCCCCAACTAATGGATTACTATCCTTTGAACTTGCGAAACTAGTTGTTAAGGCTATCAAAAACACACCACTATTCTGCGTTGAACACTTATGATCTCTTTGTTTCGTATGAAACCTATATCCATTTATTACATACCCACTAAACCCCTTAGCCGCTTGTCGTGGACCTTTTGCTAAGGAAAGTAGTTCCATTGAAACCCCCGATTGTTTCCTAATTTCACTCCTGAACCACACATATTTCGTCGGTATGTGTTTTTTCATTTTTATACCGTTTGGACTTCACGTTATTGTCCAATAATGCACGATGTTTCCTAAAATTATACACAAGTATAGTATGTCAGTGTACTGACTTAGATAAATTACTTTATTTACTTTTAAAAAATGTTCAGGAAATTATTAAGTTTTAAGGACTTAATTAATTAGCTATACCACTGCCTCATCATTGTAGTTAAATAAAATATTTCGATGAGCTGCGATCCACATTTCTTCAGTCAAGTGAATATCTTTCCCCCTTTTTTCCCCAAACCAATAAAATACCCACAAGTTTCTACATTTGGAGTTGCAGACTCATTCAACGACTTATCTTCGCCATCATTTAGGAATCTTGAACAAAATGTCACACATTCATCAGCGAGATACCCTTCTGCAATGGACCCTTCTGGTCTGCTCTTATTGCTGACATATTTTTTTAATACACCTAGGTACCGCTCGATTGAATACATCCATCTTTGGTGGACTGGTCCACCGTATTCAATTTTCTTGCACAAATGTACCGGAAGGTGAACCATTATGTCAAAAAAGGCATTTGTAAATATATTCTTAAATTGACAGAGTATTTCGATAATCTCCTTTTGTAGCTTCTCTATTTCATGCACCTCAATAACTCGGGAATAGATACTTCTTAAAAATTCCCCGAGTCTGATTAATGGAACTGCAACCTCGGGCTTTAATGTTGGTTTGAAAGCAAATTGTAACAAGTACTGCATTATTACATGTGCATCATGACTCTTATATCCAACAACTTTCCTATCTTGCACGCATTTGTTAATGTTAGAAGCAAGACCATATGGGAATTTAGCATTTTGAAGCACCGAACAGAATAAATCCTTTTCTTTGTTCGTCATGTCGAAGTTTGCTGCCCTGATTTCGATGTGCTTTCCATCAGTAGAGGTGGTGGGATGAAGGGCCTTCCTAATGCCCAATTCTTGCAAATCATACCGAGCATTTAGATGGTCTTTCGTCTTACCACTAATATTTAACAAAGTGTCCAAAATGTTGTCACATATGTTCTTTTCTATATGCATAACATCAAGGTTATGTCGAATTAAGTTGTCTCTCCAATATGCCAGGTCAAAAAATATTGACTTCTTATTCCAAGGGTTGACATCGCAACTTACTTTTCATTTTTTCCCCACGCCACCAAAATCATTCTCGTAACCATCTAACATTAATTCAATTTTCCTACCAGTTAACATTGGAGCACTTGTTCCAGCCTCGACCTCGCCATTAAATCTTCTCTTATCAGATCGCCATTTGTGGTTGGGGTCTAAGAATTTCCGATGGTTTATATAGCACACTTTCTTGCTATGCTTCAAATACATTTATGATGTCTCGTAATGACATATTGCATATCCAGGGAAGTCACTAATGGTCAATAGGACACTTGCACGTAACGTAAAGGTTTGACCAGTGAAAGCATCATATGTTTTTACTCCCGCATTCCATAACTCTTTCAGCTCCTCGATCAGCGGCTGCATGTAAACATCAATATTGTTTCCGGGATCATTTGGGCCAGGTATAAGGGTTGAGAGAATCAAGTTTTCTGGTTTCATGTTTAGCCAAGGAGGTAGATTGTAGTTCACGACTACAATTGGCCATGTGCTGTGTGTGGAACTCATTGTACGAAATGGATTGAACCCGTCAAAAGCTAACCCTAATCTCACATTGCGATTATCTGCCGAAAATTGCGGATACAAGGCATCCATCGTCTTCCAGGCTTCAGCATCTTCCGGATGCCGTAACTTCCCATCTTTTTTCGCCCTACTGCATACCACACCAATTGTTTGTCAAAATCTTTACACATAAACATTCGTTGGAGCCTTGGTGTCAACGAAAAATATCTCATCACCTTGGCAGGAACTCTATTATTGTCGTTGTCCGATTCTTGTGCCACGCTTTTCCACCTTGAAGTACTACAAGTTTTGCAAGAAACTGAGTTTTCATTCTCACGCCAATACAACATGCAGTCAGTTGGACATGCATGTATCTTCTTGTACTCAAGGCCCAAATTTTTCATGATCCTTTCAGCGTAATTGAAAGTGGTAGGAACATTAATATCGGGAACAACCTCTTTCATTAGTTGTAATATCTCAATGAATGCAGACTCGATTACTCCATGGATGCACTTCCAATGGTAAAGCCTAACTAAAAAAATTAAACGATAAAATTTCTTACAACCAGGATAGAGGGGTTGTTTTCCTTCCTCGACATACTGATAAAATTTCCTTGCATCTTCATTTGGTGCCACGTTGCCATACATAACATTCAACATCTCATCAAAATTATCTTGAAATCCCGTATCTGGTTCAGATTCCATGATATTACTATCTTTTAATAACGCAACATCATAAATCCATTCTACAAACGTTACACACGGTCCATTGCAAATGAGATGGTCGCGAACCGTGTTGGGACTCCGCCATAAAATATTTTCAAAATTATCACAATGGCACTGTTTTTTGTTCCCGTCGGCAAATTTGGCCATCGCATTTTTCACAAGCAATTCGACTCTTTCGGTATATTCTTTGGTATACTTAGGACGATTCAACAAAGTATTACCTTTCTGACTCATGACTACAGGAAAAAATAACTACGATCAGCAACTAATTCTACCTAGTTAATCTAGTCAGTTTTAGTAACTAACTAATAACTAATTAAACAATACCTACAACTTCTAGACAGTCTCATTTTAAAACAAACATTCTAGTATTTAAAACAAATATTCTAGTATTTAAAACAAATATTAGTACATACTAAATAATCGACTCTGCTTATTTTGAATTTAGGACCTATATGTATTTAACTTCAAGTCACTAAGTCCAATCACACGATGGTATACGCTGTTTGAAGATATTGCAACTGTATTTTGCAATAAATTTCAGACAGAGTACACCATGGACACATATGTATCCATCATGACTACAGCATTTTGAAAACTCATTTAAGGTTAGACAACAATGACATAGTGAGTGTGTGTGTGTCAAAGAAGTCACAATACAAACACAAAATCAACCAATTACGATAAGCATAATCAAAAATCTAAACTAAGAAACAGAAAATAATAAGCATAATAAAAAATCAACCAACAAACAAACAGAAGCTATCAAAAATCTAAACATAATCAGCAACAAACAATATTAGTAAGATATGTATTATTATTCAGGTGCCAATGCTATTGGTGCTTTATTATTCAGGTATTCCATTTACACAAACTTCAACTATTAACTACTTAAACAACGCGCTAGAATGCAGATGGTGATAATCTGCCATTGAATACAAATAATCCAATCACCCCAATTACCATTGTTTTACAAAAGCACAAAAATCATGATAATTAACTAGGTCACAATTTTGTAATAATAAGCATAATCAAAAATCAAGCAACAAACAAGCTCAAGTTATCAAAAATCTAAACATAATTAGCAACAAACAATAAACATATAAAAATACAAAAACTTTCAAGCATAATTAAACCCAATATTCAGTATTAAAACAAATAATTAAACAAATAATAATTAAACCAAATAATCATAATTAAACCCAATAATCATGTAAACCCAAATAACTAAACCCAAAAAGAATGTAAGCATGTAAGCATAATTAAAACCTTTATAATTGAAACATGCAAACAAGAACAGAACTCAATTGAATAAGAACAGATCTCAATAATTGAAGCATGTAATCGAAACAAGAAGAAGGTAGAGCCCAATACCTGAAGAAGACAGTTAAACAAGATCCCTAATTGAACAGAACTCACCGAGAGAACCCTAATTAAACCCGTACAGAGCCCTTAAGCAAACCCGCGAAGAAATATGTGTGTGTAACTGCTAACTGAACCCATGAAGAAATGTGTGTGTGTGTGTGTGTGTTGAGAGAGTTTAATTTGGTGTTTAATTTGGGAGAGAGAGAAAGAGCGAGAGTGAGAAGGAGAGAGAGTTGAGAGAGGGAGTGAAAATTGAGATAGTGTGTTGAGAGGGAGATCTGAATAATTGAGATAGTGTGTTGAGAGAGGGACTGAAATTATTGACCCGCTTAAATGAAATATTCCGACAAAAAATTCTCCCGCCTATTTAATTTTGTGTTAAATGAAATATTTAGACAAATATTGAGCTACCGTTAAATTTTTTTAAAGACCAACGGCTACACCGACTTCCGTGTTACGATAGATACAGTCTGAAGTCTACGGTCACACTAATTTATAGAAATGGTAACATTAAAAAAATGTGTAGGCGTAGACCAATTTTAAGGCATATATGGCTACACTTTTGCTCGTAACACTGAAAAAAGCGTTGTTGAAGCCCATATATGGCGTAGTGCTCACTCTTCTCTCAGGCAGAGCTTCGATTATAAGACAGTCAGATCCCAAAACTCCAAAATTGATTGGAGCTTTTATTTAATTAGGGTTTCAATTTGGGTTTCGATGAGAGGTAACTTTCAATTATGTTCGATTATTACATACATATGTATGTATATGTATGTATATGTATGATTTAAGATATATGTATGTATGCTTGTTAAAATTTTCGATTATACATGTACGATTTTCGATTAAATTAGTAGAATTTAATGTTTACTTCTTGGGGAAATTTTGTGTCGATGCCTTATCTATGCATATAACAAGGACACCTCTGATAAATATATCGAATACGTTTGATTATCTTAATTAAATGACACGGAGTAATAATTTGGGTGTTACTATGCAAAGTCACATGCTTGTTGTATTAGCAGCTTTGTATTATCTTTCTGTAGTAAGTTTAATTGTGAATTATTCAATTGTGAACTATTATCTATATTTTTGTGATGTTTACTTTCTCCCCCTTGCACAATCTCTGTTAATTTTATGTTTTGATGATTCTCTCTTAAACAATAGATGAAGTTAATGAAGTAAAGGAATAAGAGACCAATGATCATCCACTTAGTCGGTAGTTCAAATCCATAGCTGAGGTTAGTAACATATTATACATCACTTCTCGTATGTGTTAAAGATTTGTATGGTCCAGTTAAGCCCCTTTCCTAAAACCTTACGGTTTCAGGTGTATCAGAGCTCAAGTAACATGTGTTTGGTTTGGCAACTTAACAGTCTAGAATACTGTAATGAACGTAGACTGACCAAATGTTTGATTACCATTACAACTAACTTATCTTAATCTTAAAGTAAATGCATGGTTTATGAGAACTACAGGTTTTTGAAATTACAATCTTGAACAGTTTCAGCCTTTAAGAATAGTTGCATATCTTTCGAACCATTAAATTGAACCATCCTGCTTTCAAATGTAGTACTCATTGTTCGGATCCATATTGACATTTGGTGGAATGATTGGTGCAATCATAAGTGGACGAATTACTGATTTCATTGGACTGAAAGGGGTAAGCATAGAAGCCACAAAATGAAATTGTGTGCCTAATGGATATTTTAGTAAAGGACCTTCTACTTTTCTCACCAGGCACTGAGAGTGGCAAGTGGCTTCTGTGTTGCAGGGTGGCTGGTAATATACTTTGCTCAAATTTGTATAGATCACTGTTAACAAGTTACGCACCATACCAGTAATAGCATACCAAGTTTACAGTTCCACAAACTTTAACTCTTCTACATATTTTTACAAAAGGGGCCTATTCCTCTGGATATTGGAAGATTGGGAACAGATTATGGAATGGGAGTCTTCTCCTATGTGGTACATCTTCTTCCTGTTCAACATTATACACATTCGGTCCTTTTTTCCTGTAAAATTTTAGCCTTAAGCTAGTTATTTCTACATACTTAGGTGCTAGTGTTCATAGCTGAAATTGCGCCCAAGAATTTACGAGGAGCATTGACAGTAGCAAATCAGGTAATAAAATATAACCGAAAGAATGGTTTTAAAATAGTGTTCATATTGTGAGTATGTGAGTATGTAAGTACAAGATTCCTTAATGATGTACAGCTCATGATTACTACTGGAGTCTCCGTTTCTTTCATAATAGGAACACTGATATCATGGAGGGCTCAAGCATTAGCAGGTGAAATTTCTCGAATCAACCTCACTATAAATTTCTCACATCATCCAATTCTTCCATCAAAAAATGTGAATAAAGGATAGAAAAAGAAAAACACCTTGACAAAATATTTTAATTTTATGTGTATACAGGAATTTTACCATGTGTAGTTCTGCTTTTAGGTCTTTTCTTCATTCCAGAGTCCCCCAGATGGCTGGTAAGAAACCAAAGATATATTTACATAAAATTTTTCTATAACTGAACTTTTCAAAAAAGAAATATACGCTCAGTCATTGTACTCTTCTTTTTTAAACCTTCCTATTATATTTCAATTCAATTCTTGACAGCTGTTGCAGCAAAGTTCCTTTATAAATTATTGAATTTACCATCATATCTTATATATCAATTCCTAATCTTCTTGTTGACTATGATATATTTAACGACAAGATAGGAGTAGGGTTGATGGTTTTTCAACAATTTGGAGGAATCAATGGAATCTGCTGTTGAGTATTGAATACAGTAAAAGAATACAGAGGGGGGGGGTGAATGGATTCTTGAACTTTTCTTCGTTCTTGAATCTTTGCAACAAGATATGTGTTGAATGTGTAAAATATGTAAGAACAGATAACAAGGACAAACGCAACACAATATCACTTTAATCTAATATTTTATTATATAAAGGTTTTGCTACAATCTGTGAATACAAATGGTAGTATTCTCAGCTTCGTTTTTCTTAGAGAGATATTTCTTGAGATGTATCTTGAAAAACTTATCACTCCTTAGCTAAGGAAGTGAGGCTGTATCCTTATAGACATGGATACACCTACTTACTACAAATAAGGTAGGTAAAAAAAATACTTTCCAGTCTGTCTATCTTATTTGAGTAAGAGTCCAAACGGCTACAGATTTGACTTTGCAAAGCCTATTCAGATCCACTTCTTTAGCTCCTTGTCCATTTGTCTTATCTCTCCAAGCTTCTTTGTAGGCTTTCCAATCTGCTTTATAGTACATAGTCAAATAAAGCGTCTTGGCTTGTTGCAGGTTTCTGACTTGTACAATTCTTCAGTATTTTGTCTCCAAGAATGTATTCGAGAAGTGGCTAAGTGATTGATTCGAGAACTCGAATTGACTTAATCGATAACTCTGAGTTCTCGAATAGTGTTATATTGACATATCGAATTACTTCTCGAATAGCTCTTTTCTCTGGGATTCCTTGAGATATCGAATAGAGCATTTTGATATATCGAATCCCTGAGATGTCGAATAGCTTCTTTAGTCCTTGAGATATCGAATAGAACATTGACTTGTTCACTCTTAGAGAACTCGAATGATGCTTTGACTTGTTGACTCCATGAGTTCTCGAATAGAGTAATAGACATATCGAATCTCTGAGATATCGAATGAGATATCGAACAGTGTATTCAGAGATATCGAATAGTGTCTTCTGAGATATCGAATCTCTGACTTCTCGAATGCTAGACTTCTCGAATAGACAAATGTACTTCTCGAATTGGTACTTAGGCAAATTCTTCTTTTCTTCAAATCCCAACTGTGATTATTTGGCAGTCTTTATCTTCTTGCTTGAGGCATGAACCTTGGAACTTCTTTCAAGCATTATTCTTGACTTTATAATTACATTAACACAACTAGAATTTGATGCCTATTACAAGTACAGAACAAATAGAAACTCTACAACTAGAGGTTCCCTCAATTAAGAGGTCATGTAGGTAATGCATAGCATTACACATACTTAGGCTTGTTATAAGATGTATTCAGGCATGCCTCTGTAACTAACAATCTCCCCCAAATTGTGAGTAAGACCCTTAGTCACAATTTCATGTCTGATAACAAGCCTAACATACATAAAGATAAAACTTTATAGTACATGTATGAATTTTGATTAGCAATGTGGATAGAACTACAGGGAGAGTAATCTTACAGCCTATGATGAAGTACTAGCCATTGTCATTTGTTTCCCTTTCCATAGCTTTGGCTTGCAAATCATCATATGCTTTCTGTCTTCTTTCTTTCTCCTTTCTTGTATTCTCATCCATAGCTTTTATTATTTCTGCCATAGCATCCAATTCTTCAAGCAAAATTGAGTCTTTGAAATCTTCAAGTACTAAATTCAGAATGCTTGTAGGATAGTGGTTGAGTAGATTCATTCTGATGTGGATCTGATTCCCATTTCTCCTCCTATACTTCACCACATAGGGGTTAAACTGAACTCTACACAATCCCTTTGCCCTTAGCTTTTCTGCTTTAATCTCCAGTCTCTCAATTTCTTTCTCCCTTGCTAGCCATTTCTCAAGACACTCTTTTCTGATTTTCTCCTTATGATCTCTCTTCATCTTCACAAAATCAATTAGCTCCAGCTTCCATACTCTTTCCACTTTATCTTCTGTGCTCAACAATGCAATGATTCTTTCTATGTCATGTAGTTTGCCCCAGTGTTGACATCCTCCTTGTTTGAATTTCTCCTCCCTTCCATCAGTATATTTGATCTCAAGGCAGTTATCAACAATGGCAACATGATAGATTCTTTGAGCTTGTAAGAATTGCAGTTGGTCTTCATCAAAATCTTCATCTAGTGGTTGGAGTTTTAAGCCTGGATAGTTTTTCAGAGTCCTTGACTTTGATAGCTTTGGTTTCCTTGCAGCTTGTTTGAATTTGATCCTTTTGACATGGTTGCGTGGCAGTAGCATGTGACATTTGTTTGTGGACCATTGTAGTATTCCATTAGCAGTATGCTTTTTGAAATGTACAGATGGTTTCTTGACTTGAATCTTCTTCTCTTCTTGAGGTGGTAAAATAGTTGCAGAAGCCATGGGATTAGATTTTGGTAGGTCATTACTAACATCATTCACCCTAGACTTAGAGTCTTGTGTTGTGGTGAGATTACTGCTAGCAATGCCTAAGGCTTGCTGTTTTCCATTCTTCCTCTCATAGACTTTGCCTTGGTCATCATCCTTCTTATCCTTGCTGTCTTTCTTCTTCTTCTTATCCTCATCCCCCTTATCACTCCTATGATGACTTCTCCTCCCATCACTCTTTTCTTCATCTTCATCACCCTTATTCCTCCTTGGCTTGGCCATTTCTGGAATTACACCAGTTGCAATGTATGATCTGAGAATGTGCAGTGCCTCTATCTCTTCAGTAGTACTTGTCCCCTTCTTCTTTTGCAGTAGATCAATGATGGCAATAATGAGTCTGTGATTTCGAGAAGTGAGATCATTGGGAATGACCAATTGTTTAATCTCTTCAATTCTGGTGCCAGAGTGATAGATGATGGTCCATGGCTTCTTAATCACTTCTGGCAGCCTTGAAGGTTGGCCATTCCTCAAGTCATCATACAGACTCTTATTGTTTTCATTTACATTCCTCTTCTCTATGAGCTCTATTAGTGCATCTATCTCTGAATGTTTCAAGGCATGTAGAGTTTTGTAGGTTAGATGCCAGATTCTGGATTTTGCTACCATCATTACTTCCTTGAGCCATGAGCTATCAACTTTTCTAGGTACCACAGTGAAGTAATCGATCTGATCCTTCAAGCTCCTTAGATACAATTGGGTGTCACCAGCCTGTTCTCTTGAGACTTTCAGAAACTCCAAGAATGCATCATCATGATAAACATTTGAGTTTGCAATTTCTTGTAGCTTGGCCTCAGTGACCACCTTCACTTCTACAGGCTTGGCACTTTTAGATATGGAGAGTGAAGGTTTATCAGATGGCATACTCCCTGCAACCACTGTGGTTGTAATAGTTTGCTTTTGACTGCTGGAAGTAGTGATGTGCACAGTTGGTAGAGTGACAACTGGCAGAGAAGTAGGAGGCTCATCAATTTTGTCTTTTCCTTTTCCAGGCACATGAATTAGAGATTTTGAAGTTCTTTGATGAGCACCTTCAGTGATTTTGATGCCCTTTACTGGTGGTTTCTCCCCCTTTGTATTTGAGTTCCTTGATGTCCTCTTCTCCCCCTTAGGCTTGTTGTCAGGCACAGAGGCTGTAGTGTTGACCTTTGGGGTTGAAGATTCTTCAGGTAGAGGGAGACCCATGTGCTTCATCATGGCAGACAACATTGATTGTTGATGCAGAAGAACATCAGCTGTGGTGGTGGCTTGAGTGTTCAACTGCTCAGTTAGAGTTTGTACCTTGTCTGTAAGATGAGCATTGGACTGAGTGAGAGTAACTACCTCCTTTTCAAGTGCATCTACCTTACTGAATAATGCATTAGATTTGAAGCCAGACAGGGATTGTTCTTTAAGTCTGTGCACTTCAAATCTAGACAGCTCATGCACAGGAACCTCAGTTACCAGCTTGTCTCCATATTGATTTGCAAAGAGTGTCCTAAGCATGGCATTGGCATCTGTAGTCTGATCAGATAAAATTTGAAATTTGATTCCTAGACCTGTGTCTGTATCTTTAAGGAGAGCCAGACTATTATCCATCTTGGTGCAGGTGGTGTTGCAGTGTCTGATATCTTTGACGACACTGTCTAGTTGAGGAAATTTGGCATCAAAGGCCCTCTTTATCTCTTCTACTGAAGTGGCTGTCTTGTCACTCACCTTGTTGACTTCAGTTTTGACTCCCTTGCCAAGATAGTGTGTAGCCTTGAGAAAACCCTTGTAGGAATCATTGACAGCTTCATACACTTCACTAGAGGACAGGGATTTTGCATTTGAACCCAGTGAAGTGATGTATTCCTCTCTAAGATATTGAAGTGCTTCACTGAGAGTTACATCATACTTTCCTTGCATCCAGGCATCTACATTGCCATCTCTCTCAGCATCATCAATAATCTTGGCCTTCTGCATCTCCACATCATCCCTATGGCATAGTAGGATGGCTTCATAATCTGGATTTGAGATGTTGGAGGTGACAAGGTTCTGGGCTATTTTGACAAACTCAAGAATCTGATCCACAACATAGCTTTGGAGAGCTTCAATGGACATTTGTGGTGGAATAGACCCTGATCCTGAAGCACTGTCATGTTGCACAGGCTTCAGCCATTGGGACAAAAAGTGAGAGCTAGAGTTAGGCAAGCTAGACTCCTCAGTTACAGATGCAACTTCTGTAACCGGATGGAAAGACTCTGCTACTCCTGTCTCCACATAAGTGGGATGAGTTACAACAGTAGTTGACACAAGCATAGAGTCTCTAGTTAAAACTAGTGAATCCTCTATGTTTGTGATGGTGTCATTAGGAGATGCCCCGGCATGCATTCCTTGACCATCTAAATGAGGTACCTGGGTGGTGAGCAAGGTGTCATGCACCAAGTCAATTGAATCCATTGCCTCATCAAGAGAAAAGAATTCTTGATGATCAATGCCTTGCTCCTCAATTGCTTGAGTTGCAGGCTCCAAAGAAATATGAGTGGTAGATTCTGGAAGAGAAGTGTGTTGTAGATTAGATTTTGGCAACTCCCCCTGAGAGATAGAGGGAGTTTAAATTGTGATGTGCTCTCCACTCAGTGTTGTGCTAGCCTTATCACTCCCATGTGCTGACTCTGTACAAGTAGGTGCATTGGGGAGAATGCTTGATTCTATAGATGCATCCTGTTGAGAGGATACACCTAGTGAGCTGTTTGCCCCTGATTTTACAACTTCAGCCATTTGGGTGATTGAAGAGGTGGTTTTAGACTTCTTCTTCTTCTTCTTTGGCCTTAGTAAGGGTGACTCAGGTTCCTCACTTGCTATGCCTAATTCTACAGCCAAGGCTGCTTCAGTTAAGATTTTTAGAGGTTCAGAAGCAACCTGTTTTCTCTTCTTTTTACTAACATCACCCTTTTGAGAGTATGATGCAGTTGTCTCTGTGTTTGGTAAAGTGTTTGGCTGAGAGGGTTGGTTAGCAGACCCTGGGCTAGCATTTTGCTCTACATGCTTGGGCCTAGTTAACTCAGATTTTGAGGCACATATTGGCATGTTGTGGGGGTAAGTCCTAAATAAACTCTCCATAAGGGGAGTTATTTTGAGCCTTACATCCACATCATTCCTAGTCTCCAAGCTACCAAAAATGAGTTTGGTCATGGATTTCGGATAGCCTATTCTATTTCTGTCTAACCCAGGCAATTCAATCAATTTAACATCTATGAAACTAAGTACAGATTGAATAAAGCGAGGGAAGAAAATTTCATTACCTCTCTTGGCTGAGTTCTTACCAAGTCTCCCATACAATTTCTGCATTATGATCAAACCAACATCAATCTTTCTCCCATATGCTAGAGCATATCCTATTTGTTGAACAGGTGTGCTGATTTGATCAAAGCTGGACTTCCTTGCTGTGAAGACTTGAAGAAGAGTGGCAAAGACATAGCTCCATTCCTTCCTCAAGTACTTCCTATTCAAATTTCCAAGCTTGATTCTATTTGAGTAGTTGATAAAATCAAAGAAATCTTCCAATTCCTGATCAGTTGCTTGACTGTCATACACTCCTTGTTGTAACCCCAGTGCTTGATTCATATTTTCAGTAGTGATGGTGATTTCCTTGTCCTGAATCTTACAATAGATTACGTATGAAGTTATTGCATTCTCTAGGGCCACGACCTCCACAGTAGCAGTTCTCCAAAACTGTTATAGTAAATCTAGATACAGAGTTGGGTTGGCTGAGAGTGCATCCTTGATGTATGATTCAGCCATCCATCGAACGAAGCACTTAAAGTTTGCATTGGGTGCTTCAACATCGTTGGTTATTGCTATGAAATCGGTGTGTTTAGGAATTGTGAGTTGGGTATTTACCATTGTTACACAGAGAGATGAGAAGAGAATGAAGGTTGAAGAAGAAATTTAGCTTTTGACGTTAGGGTCTACAGAGGTTTTGGAACTTTAGCTGCCTGAGAAATCGAATGAAATGATTTGAACAGTTGTGGAATTGTATATATGTGAGTGACTTGAGTTGTCGATTAGATATAAGTTTTGTATCGACAAGTCAGTCATTCGAGAAGTATAAAACAACTATTCGATAAGTCAAGAAAGGCTTATTCGATATCTAAAGCAGTTTGTAACTCACAGCTGGCAGTTATTTAACTCAGAAAATAATTCTAAGCTAAATAAAATATGTTTTTATGAGCGAAATGAAATTTTGAATATAAATCCAAAAAGCGATTAAGTGTCAGCGAGAAATCAGCCTTTTCAAATGATTCGATAACTCAAATACAGTATTCGAGAACTCCATCATTAGAGAACTAAAATACTCTATTCGTGAACTCAAAGTGTGCTATTCGATTTCTCAAAAGACACTATTCGAGAACTCAGGAGGGTTCTTGATAGGCCTATTCGAGAACTCGAGCCATGACAAAACAATGAACCATTCGAGAAGTCTGACTTATCGAACTATACTTTTCACTCATAAAATTCAATTTTCACTATCTTTTAAAATTTACCAGAAATATTCATTGAAGAATATTCTACTAAATTAAATAGTGATTTTCTCAAAATTTCACAGAAATTTCAAGCTAAAGATGTATGATTTTCAGCATATGCAGCATTGTGGAATATTTATAAATCATAATCCAGCCAATACTTACTTTTAAAAATATTGAGCATTTGATAAAGTAAGTATTTACTGCTGCAACAATCTAGTTGATATATTCACTCAGCCAGAATTTGAAGAATTCAACATTCCAATCTCACTAACCAACCTTGTGAAGGTGGCTTCATCTAATGGCTTAGTGAATATGTCAGCTAGTTGTTTCTCTGTGGGAACATAATGTAACTCAATGATTCCATTAGTTGCATGCTCCCTTATGAAGTGATATCTGATGTCAATGTGCTTTGTCCTAGAATGATTGACAGGATTGGAAACTATAGATATTGCACTTGTGTTGTCACACATGATTGGAATTCTTTCCAACACAAGTCCATAATCTCTAAGTTGGTTTCTGATCCAAAGCACTTGAGCACAGCAACTTCCAGCAGCTATGTACTCAGCTTCAGCTGTGGAAGTTGACACAGATTGTTGTTTCTTGCTGTACCAAGAGACTAACCTTTGTCCAAGAAACTGGCAGCTACCTGAGGTGCTTTTCCTATCCACTCTGCATCCAGCATAATCAGCATCAGAATAACCAACCAAATTGAACCCTGTGTCCTTAGGATACCATAACCCCAAGTTTGGTGTGCCCTTCAGATATCTGAAAATCCTCTTTATTGCTATCATATGTGATTCCTTTGGATTTGATTGAAACCTTGCACACAAGCATGTGCAAACATAATGTCTGTCCTACTAGCAGTGAGGTAGAGTAGAGAACCAACCATGCCTCTGTAGATTGAGATATCTACCTTCTTGCCCTTACTATCTTCATCTAACTTGGTAGCAGTGGCCATGGGTGTCTTTGCAGGTCAGCATTCTTCTAAGTCAAATTTCTTCAATAGATCCTTGATGTATTTGGTTTGACTTATAAAAATGCCATCCTTCCTTTGACTCACTTGCAGCCCAAGAAAGAATGTTAATTCTCCCATCATACTCATCTCATATCTGCTCTGCATGAGCTTAGAGAATTTCTCACACAGCTTCTCATTTGTAGAGCCAAATATGATATCATCCACATAGATTTGAACTAAGATAATATCATCACCATGTTTCTTGTAAAACAGTGTCTTGTCTAGTGTGCCTCTAGAGAATTGATTCTCAAGTAGAAATTGTGACAGTGTGTCATACCATGCCCTAGGAGCTTGTTTAAGTCCATACAATGCTTTAAGCAATCTGTAGACAAAGTGAGGGAATTGTGGATCCTCAAAGCCAGGTGGTTGTTGCACATATACTTCTTCTTCCAACTCCCCATTCAGAAATGCACTCTTGACATCCATTTGATAGACCTTGAAATTAGAATGTGCAGCAAATGCCAAGAAAATTCTGATGGCCTCTAGTCTGGCAACAGGGGCAAAAGTCTCATCATAGTCAATGCCTTCCTATTGAGAGTATCCTTTTGCAACCAACCTTGCTTTGTTTCTTATGACTACACCATTTTCATCCATCTTATTCCTTAGAACCCATTTTGTTCCAACAATGGTTCAATCCTTTGGTGCAGGCACAAGTTCCCATACTTTGCTTCTTTCAAATTGGTTTAGCTCCTCTTGCATAGCAATTATCCAATCAGGATCCAACAATGCATCTTCAAGTTTTTTAGGCTCAACTTGGGATAGAAAGCAACCATAGAGACATTCATTTAGAGTTGCTCTCCTTGTTCTCACTCCTGTATTTGGATCTCCAATTATCTGATCTGCAGTATGTGATCTATCCCATTTCCTTGTATGTTCAGATTGATTTCTCAGCCTTGATGTTGCTTCATCATCCAGATCATGATCATTTACATTTCCTCCCCCTGTGAAGTTTCCACTAATCACAGGTGTGTCTTGGATGCTTGTTTCTTCATTATTGGTTGACATAGGTTCTTCATTCACTTGAGTTTGTTGAATTGTGGGCTCAAATTCAGTTTCAATCTCCTCATCAGAATCATCTAGATTGTCAAACTTCAAAGGATCTTTATCTTCATCATTGGCTTCTTCTAATCCAGGTAGTTTGCTGTCATCAAATGTCACATCTGTGCTTTCCATAACTTTCTTTTGAGTGATGACATAAACTTTGTATGTAATTCTTTCCATAGAGTAGCCAAGAAAAATTCCTTCAAATGCTTTTGCATCAAACTTTCCAACATATTCTGAGTTGTCTTTTAACACAAAGCATTTGCTTCCAAAAGTATGAACATACTTTAGGGTGGGCTTCTTTCCAGTCATCAAGTTATAAGGTGTCTTTCCAGTGTTTTTGTTGATGAGGGTTCTGTTTTGGATATAGCATGCAGTGCTCATAGCCTCAGCCCAAAAACATGTAGGCATCTTTGCATCAAGTAACATTGTTCTAGCAGCCTCAATCAGAGTTCTATTATTTCTTTCAACAACTCCATTTTGTTGTGGAGTCCTTGGAGCTGAGAATTGTTGAGAAATACCATTTTCTTTGCAGAATACTTCAAGCACGGCATTTCTGAACTCTGTTCCATTATCACTCCTTAATGCAATCACACTTGCATTGTTGGCCTTTGCTTCCTTGTCAATTTTCTTTATATGCTCAATGATTACTTGGGGAGCCTCATCTTTTGATGCCAGAAATTCTACCCATGTATACCTTGTGAAATCATCAACCATCACCAGAGCATACTTTTTCCTTCCTATTGACATAATATTGACAGGCCCAAACAAGTCCATATGAATTAGTTGTAGGGGCTTGGTTATTGATGTCACTGTCTTTGACTTGTGGCTTGATCTTTTCATTTTTCCAATTTGACAATCCTCACACACTCCTTCTTGACAGAATTCAAGTGTGGGCATGCCTCTTACTAACTCTCTTTTGACTAGAGAATTAATGCCTTTGAAGTTCAAGTGTGATAGCTTCTTATGCCATAGCCAACTATCTTCATTTGATGCTTTTGAGTAAAAGCAACAGATTTTTTCCTTGTTTGCAGATTTCATATTGGCTACAAACAGGCTTCCTTTCCTTACTCCAGATAGAGCAAAGTCACCAGTCTTTTTGTGGGTGATCAAACATTCATCTTTGTCAAAATTCACTTTGAAGCCTCTGTCAGTAAATTGACCAATACTCAGTAGATTGTGCTTGAGTCCCTTGACCAGTGCTACATTTTCAATGATGACATTTCCAATTTCCAACTTGCCATATCCCAGTGTGTTGCCAATGCTGTCATCTCCAAAAGCAACCATTAGGCCAGCCTTCTCCTCATACTGTGATAGCAGGGCCATATCACCAGTCATATGGTTTGAGCATCCACTGTCCAAAATCCACATGACCTTTCTTTCACTTTCTTTGCCCTGCAAACACAAAGGTATTACTTCTCCTTTGGTACCCAAACAAGTTTGGGTCCATGTGGCTTAGCAACAGTCTTATCATAAACAGCATGCTTATCAATTTTCTTGATGTTAGTCTTCTTGTCACTGTTAGAAGTCTCAGAATCAGGGTTCTTAGACTTAGGTGACAGAGGCACCTTCCTAACTTTAGGAGGACTTGAAGACTTTGTTCTTGTGTAGTGTGTGTGAACATTGTGACTGATACAACCTTCCATGAATTGTCTTCTCAAATTAAAGCAACTAGTCATTACATTCATGTTACATGGCATACAATCAAATTTATCACAGAAAGGAGTCTCTATGTCTTAAAGGCACAGAGCAATCATAGAATGGTTTAGCAACACTACCAGATGGTTTCTTGCATGCATGAGTTAAATGATTAGTGCTAAAACAATTTTGACAAACTTTCCTAGGGGCATTTGGCACATAAGTATAATTGTTGTCCTTGTTAATCCCAAATTTTCCATTCCTATTTTGTTTCTTTTTAGCCACTTTCTTCTCAACCTCATTATTCCCAGCTGAAACAAACTTCACAAATTTCTCAAGTCTAGGTTTACCTCATACTGACTCCTTGGCTTTGGTTTTGACATTCTCACTCTTAGAGGATGCTTGTTGTTCATTTAATTGTGCCTTATCTTCATCATCCAACATTTGATTAATGAGTAAGACATCCTCATCAATCTCAATTGTTGGTGTTTTAAATATTGGGGTCTCAGCCTTTTTCAAAACCTGAGGCACTTCCTCTTGAACAACAATGTCATCTTCAATGACTGCATAGCCTTTCCTCTGCTTGAGAGTGTCATAATCAAGTCCAATAGCAGTCTTAGGTCTAGCTAGATTTTTCTCATGGTAGGACTGCAATAGACTAGAGGAATTCTTGAATGTTTTCAATTTAAATTCATTTTCAGCTAGTTCATCCCTAAGAGCTTTCTCAACTTGACTAGCACATAGAACCTTATTCTTTAGATATTCGATTTCTTGTTTAAGGTTTTCTATTTGCATAGCAGTTAGTTCTAGTTCCTCATTCCTTTTGTTTAACAGTTCATTCCTAGTAGACATTTAGCAATCTCTTCATTAGCAGCAGTCATACTAGTATGAATATTAAACATCTCAACAGATAGTTGTTCAACCATAGATTTGTATGCAGAAACAGACATGTCTATAGTAGTGAGGGATGGTACCTGAGAGTCTGATTCAGATGGTTCTTCCTTGGAGTTGGCCATCAAGGCATAGTTGTAGAATTCTTGTTCTTCTCCATCACTATCAGAATCATCCCAACACTTCCCTTCAGCTATGTAGACCTTACCTGGTGCATGCTTCTTTAGCAGAGCCTCATACTTAGCTTCAAGCTCAAGAAACTCCTTATCCTTCTTCTTAGGCTTCTTGCATTCACTGGCAAAATGCCCTAGGTCATTGCATCTATAACATCTCACAGATGACCTATCCACATAGCTGGTTTTGAATTTGTTTTTGTTTGCTTTCACAGGTGCCTTGCTCTTGTTGAATGAATGATTTTGAGATCTAGACTTGAAGGGCTGATTCCTCTTAAATCTGATGTTTGGGAATTTTCTAGCCATAAAAGCATATGAAGTGTTTTCCATGGCATCCAACTCTTCAAGAGTATAGAACTCATCTTCTTCCTTTTCATCAACAGGTTCAGTCACTTCTTCTTCAGTCTCTTCATCATCTACTATCTCTTCTATTCTCAGTTGACTTGTAGATGCTTCCAGGTCTTGAACAGATTTGTTGACAATCAAGGCACGGGATGTGTTTATCATTCTGCCTTGGTTGGCTTGGATAGCCCTCTTCTGAAGCAACTCAAGCTCATGAGTTTTTAAAACCCCATAGAGCACATCATATGTGACTTTGTTCAAATCTCTTTCTCTTAGAGATATGACCCTTTGCTCTAGATGGTTTGGTGCAGATAGTAGAAACTTCATGTTTAATTCCTTAGTGCGGTAAACCTTCCCATTCATTTGAAGCTCAGTCACCAGGTTGTGAAATCTCTCAAACATATCAGTAATACTTTCTTTGGACTGTGCCATGAAAGCTTCATACTGTGTGACCAGTATTTGTTTCCTATTTTCTCGTACCTACTCTGTCCCTTCACATAACACCTCGATGTTGTTCCACATGTCCTTGGCTGATGTGCATGATGCTATATTAGCAAACATCGACATATCCATGGAGTCTATGATCAGCAACATGAGATGACTGTCTAGGGCAACCTTTTCCTTCTCTGAGTCCGTCCATTTGGATGGCTCTTTTGCAACATATGATCTAGGAATGACTATTGTGCCCACTGTAGATTCAGCAATTTCTTGTTGTGGTACAAATGGACCATTCTTGAGGATGTCAGGGTAGAGAGGATTGGCAGCTTTGATGAACAACAGCATTTTTATTTTCCCGAGGTTGTAATTCTCTTTGTCGAACTTAGGGACCTTCACCGTACCTGTAGTCTTTGGTGTATTCGAACTCATGATCGTTTTCTGTTTAGTTTAAACAGCCTGCTTTGATACCACTTGTTGAGTATTGAATACAGTAAAAGAATACAGAGGGGGGGTGAATGGATTCTTGAACTTTTCTTCGTTCTTGAATCTTTGCAACAAGATATGTGTTGAATGTGTAACACAATATCACTTTAATCTAATATTTTATTAGATAAAGATTTTGCTACAATCTGTGAATACAAATGGTAGTATTCTCATCTTCGTTTTTCTTAGAGAGATATTTCTTGAGATGTATCTTGAAAAACTTATCACTCCTTATCTAAGGAAGTGAGGCTGTATCCTTATAGACATGGATACACCTACTTACTACAAATAAGGTAGGTAAAAAAAAATACTTTCCAGTCTGTCTATCTTATTTGAGTAAGAGTCCAAACGGCTACAGATTTGACTTTGCAAAGCCTGTTCAGATCCACTTCTTTAGCTCCTTGTCCCTTTGTTTTATCTCTCCACGCTTCTTTGTAGGCTTTCCAATCTGCTTTATAGTACATAGTCAAATAAAATATCTTGGCTTGTTGCAGGTTTCTGACTTGTACAATTCTTCAGTATTTTGTCTCCAAGAATGTATTCGAGAAGTGGCTAAGTGATTGATTCGAGAACTCGAATTGACTTAATCGATAACTCTGAGTTCTCGAATAGTGTTATATTGACATATCGAATTACTTCTCGAATAGCTCTTTTCTCTGGGATTCCTTGAGATATCGAATAGAGCATTTTGACATATCGAATCCCTGAGATGTCGAATAGCTTCTTTAGTCCTTGAGATATCGAATAGAACATTGACTTGTTGACTCTTAGAGAACTCGAATGATGCTTTGACTTGTTGACTCCATGAGTTCTCGAATAGAGTAATAGACATATCGAATCTCTGAGATATCGAATGAGATATCGAACAGTGTATTCAGAGATATCGAATAGTGTCTTTTGAGATATCGAATCTCTGACTTCTCGAATGCTAGACTTCTCGAATAGACAAATGTACTTCTCGAATTGGTACTTAGGCAAATTCTTCTTTTCTTCAAATCCCAACTGTGATTATTTTGCAGTCTTTATCTTCTTGCTTGAGGCATGAACCTTGGAACTTCTTTCAAGCATTATTCTTGACTTTATAATTACATTAACACAACTAGAATTTGATGCCTATTACAAGTACAGAACAAATAGAAACTCTACAACTAGAGGTTCCCTCAATTAAGAGGTCATGTAGGTAATGCATAGCATTACACATACTTAGGCTTGTTATAAGATGTATTCAGGCATGCCTCTGTAACTAACATCTGCTTCTATGTCAGCAGTATTTTTGAATAAGCAGGTACAGACAATTCATGAACATGAAAACAAAAGCCTGGGATTCAGATATTTATTTCCTACTTTTCATCTTATATCGATACTTGTGCCTTCTTTAACTTGTAATCACCATATTTTAGGATTTCCTTCAGATATCGGTACTATGATTTATGCATGTATTCAGGTATCGAACAACAACTCTTACAGAACAGTCCCAATATCTTTATTCTACAGATATACTTTGCAGATACACAATTGGGAGGATGATTGTGAGGATGAGGATGGTGTTTCGGACAAGGAAGTGACGACTTTAGACTTATGATTTTTCTGTTTGTATGTGTACTTAACTGTTGTGTAACGCTATCACGACGACTTTTTGTCACTTCTTTACTTTGGGTTACAAGTCGATATGTGTTTCGACTTTAGATTTAGGTACTAGATGTAAGATTTATATTGTGGTACAAGTCGACCCTTTTTGGGTTTTATTGACATATCTGTTGGATTTGCTATATAGGAAATTGGAAATGTACGTGATTTCTGATTTGATATGCTTTTGTAATGGTTTATTAACATTTCAAACAGATATTGCAATTTGGATTAATACAATTTGCACATAAATGTTGCTAAAAAATTTAAATGTTTTACAATAGAAACAAAAGTGTTGCATATAAATGTTGCTAAAAAAATCAAAAGCATAACAATAGCAAAGAAAATGTTACATGAAAATGTTGCAATAAATTGACTTTGTAACACTTTTAACTAAAATATGTTACAAAATGGTGTTGCAATAGTCTTTTGCAACATAATAAAAGTGTCACTATAACATATAAAAATGTTTCACTAAAGGGTCTATTGTAATACTTGAAAAATGTTGCAAGAAGTAAATTAAACGTTGCTATAGGTGTCTATTGCAACGGCCGCAGATGCAACGCTGAATTTTGATAAAAGCGTTGCTAAAACCTCTATTGTAACACTTTTGGCGTCTAATATGACACTTTCTTGACGTTACAATAACCCATATATGGTATAGTAAATAAAATTTTAAACAATGAGTGGTATCTAATAATACATCATTGCTACCCAAGAATAATAATAATTGGTGATCCAATTAAACCTTTCGTGATAAATTTTCCGTGTAATATAATCCCTTTAGCCAAATATTATAGATTAAGCTCGAGGCAAGTATTTAGTCATCCTCTTCAACGTTTAATCCGGATTTCCTTGATCAATGAGTAGACTATTAAAAACAAATCAATATTTGAGCATGGCCATGCAGTTTCATAGTCTCACTCAATCAAGAGGCCAATAATATCTCTCCTAATAATAGGAGAGTTAAATCCTATATCTATCACTCATATTTCTCATACGACTCATAATATACCCGATGTCCACTTTTATCATCATCCGGTCAAATGTAACTTTTAATGTAGTCAAAGTATATTAATCCTCATATAGAAATATAATGATGTCAAGTCTAAGGATCATTACACCATTATCACTGTGAGTCTTTCTAATGACCTTATTAACATGTAGAATCTCACAATGTATGGAATTACATGCACCTATGTTCTTGACTTTAGTATAACTATAGCTATGACCAATGAGATGTGGTCATCAGTTAACAAACATACTAATCTTTATGCATTATAATTGTCTCATATTATTATTGCTTGATTAGGGATATTTATGAATATAAACATTATTCATATAATCTCATTTTTAAGTCACATACTTAAAGATATAGAATACGTGTTACATATCCCAAGGACATTTATTATTCTAACATTTATTTAAACAAAGACATAATAAATCAGTAATAGAATAATTGATGGAACATTATATTTAAATAACAAAATATTCTTTCCTAGAAGCACAATAACATTGTCTCTAGGGCACTAACACTATCAAAACCATCATTAAATTAAAGATTATTTCGTGAGTTCCAGTGGGTTGTAAAATCGTCTGAATTTAGATTTGAATATATAATGAAAATAGTAAAGTTAGCGTTCAAAAGTATTTATTTTTTATTTATTTTATCTCCAATCGATTATTTTTTCTCTTATTCTTTAAACTTTAGAAATTATTTATTTATTCTAATAAATTTTTAAAATTTATTCAACTAAAAATCAAATTAAGTACAAATATAATTAATATGTAATAAATAATCAGATAAAAATTTAAATTGCTATAAATAAAAAATATTAAATAAAATATAAAAAACCATTGGATATAATATAAATGACTATTCTATATAATAATATGTGAATTATTTCTTGAAAAGTTTAAAGTTCGAATTTTATCAATAATATATTAAAATTAAATATTTATATTATTAGAATAAAAATATTGATAATGTTTAAAAGTTAAAATAATAAAATATAAAAAAATTAATAATGTAATTATAAATTTAAAAAACCGTTCATTGCACGTGTTATAAGCTAGTATGATTAAATTAATTTAATAAAATTTCAAAGTTCAAATTCCGTCAACCACATATTTATTTTAAAATTTTATAATATAAATTTTAAAACATGCATATCATTAATTAAATTTATAGTAAATTATTTAAATTAAAATGAAAAAATATTATTGAAAATAATAATTGTATAAAAATATGATTGTAAAATAAAATAAAATTTATTACATAACAAAAGAAATCGGTGCATGGCACGGACTATAAGCTAGTTACATAAATATTGATATAACGTAATAATTTCAAAACAACATTCACATAGATAAAATTAAAATGAAAAATTTTAATTTTATTTAACGTTAATATATATGATATTTTGTGACATGTATGAAATATTATATTAAAATTTTAATATAATAAATTTCATTATTTCATTATTTAATCACGGTCTGAAAGAACAACTCACATATATTATTATCATATAACAAAATACTAAAAAAGCCCATGTCCAAAAGATTAAATAATCCATTCGAAGAAAATAATTTAATTATGTCATTGTATCTCATTACAATTTTTTATTTCACAAATTTGAACGAAAAGACTAAATTTAGTTTAGTTATTGTTTAACAATTCTTTTTCAACTAAAGCTACCTCGAATTCAATTCAAATTAAGAATTCCACTTTGTTTTAAATTATCAAAATTCCCTTTCTAATATTGAAATACAACTAGTCCATAGACCCGCGCTTCGCGGCGGTGTTACAATTTTTCAAAAAAAAATCAATATATATTTACCTTATATTATATTATCAATATTAAATTTTAATAGTTACATAATCTTCTCTAATGAACGGATTTCTTGTTAAACACGATTCTTTCGATTTAGCCGCTCTCTCGTTAAAACTGAAATCACAAATTTAATATATATTACAAAGACTTATATAATAATTTTTATCCATAAAAATCGAATCCTAGACATTAAAAAAAAATTATGACACCAGTCACAAATTCTAATAGCTAATACAATCTTTTCTAGTGGGTCGTCTTCCCGTTAAACACGTTTCGAGCCGCTCTTATTTGGAACCGGATTTCTAACTTCATTGCATATTATTGATGACATTTATCTTTTAAAATAACTTTTTTTTTCTTAAAAATTAAAACCTTAAAGGAGAGTAAATTCTAATTTGTACATTTTTTAAACTTTCTAATATTTATGGAGTTTTAAAAGATGAAAATACGTCTTATATTTTCTGATATTCCTATATTTATTTACAGCTTCCGCATGGGAATGTCTTTCTGTTATATTAACACATCAATTTTTTTTGAATGCAAAGATTTTCGTTACGGAAATAATATTGAATTTATGGATATATATATATATATATATATATATATATATATATATATATATTGAGCAAAGTATTTAATTCATTAATAAAAAGCCATACGACATCTATAAGAATAATCGTGTCGAACAAACCGTAAAAAGATACAATCGCAGATTAATCCAGTCTTCTTAGACCTCTTGGATATACGATCAAGCGATTTGTTGAAACTGATATATGTACATGTACCCGCTTCGCCACATCTGGTTTGAGCTATCGACCATAAATGCAATCCCATAAAAACTTTCATCGCTAAATCAAAACCTTGAAAATCCCACAGATCTAACATCCCGGACATTAATTCACTGCAAAACAAACCAAAAACACACAAAGCTCTCACAAGGAGAGAATAAACAAAACCCAAATAAATTGGGAACAAACTCAACAAAGAACGGATTTAAATTAAACAAAAGCCTAACATAAGGCTCGACTTTATTGAAACTGGAAAAAAAGAAAGTTTAGAAGAATGGATGGAGGGCCGAAGGAGGATTAGAAGGGAGGAATGAAATTTTAAACGGAGAAGAAGAAGACAGATCGGAAGAAAATGAGGGAGCGACGGCTATGGAGATGAGAGGAGGACTAAGGGCGGCGGCTCGACTCTCATTGATTGCTTGATTGAATTTATAGATATATATTTCTAATGCAAGTATAATTAACTTGTATAAAAAAGTTAAAATAAAGGATTTCTAGAAAAAAAAGATATATAGTTTTAAAAAATCGTATAAGACGTCTCCACCGTTCTTGTATTCTACTTCCAATAAAACATTTTATTATATGTATTCTTTATATGTTTAAACATCTTTTCTACCTCCAATCATTCTTTTAATTATATGTATTTTCTATAAATTCAAAGTTTTCTTCTCTATAAATTAGAACTTCTATAATTTCTATAAATTGAAACTCTTCTTCTCTATAAATTAGAACTCCTATTTTACTTACAATAAAACTATTAATTATATGTCTTACAAACACCTATTCTACTTACAATAGAAATTTTAATTATATGTCTTCCCTATAATTCAAACTGTTTTTCTCTATAAATTTGAACACCTATTATGCTTCTAATATGTTAAATGATAGTTTTTCATTTATTAATATTTAAAATTCTAAAAAAAATCAAAATATATTTATCTTCTATTATATCATCAATATTAACTTTTAATCTTCAACACAGTCTTCTCTAATGAACCACTTTCTCATTAAACACGGTTATTCCTATTGAGTCGCTCTCTCGTTAAGATCAAAACCTTAACTTTTACATAAATTACTTGTATAACAATGTTTATCCATAAAAAGTGAATCCTAAAAATAAAATAAAATTTATAACATCAATATCAAATTCTAATAGCTACTACAATCTTTATAGTGAGTAGTCTTCTCGTTAAACACGTTTTGAGCCGCTCTCGTTTTGGATCAAAATTGCAACTTCATTACATATTATTGATGATACTTATCTTAAAACACAAATTTTTTCCATAAAATCAAAACCTAAAATTAGAGTGAATTCCAATTTTTACTTTTTCTAAATTTTCTAAAATTTAAGGAGTTTTGAAAAATGAAAATATATATTATTTTCTATTTATATATATTATAGGTACTCTTGTATTTATTTAAGGTTCTCACTATTATATTAACACATCAATTCTTTTTGTTTTAAATACGAAATTTATTTATGAGAATAGTATTGGATTTATGAATAAATTTTCCTAATAGGAGTATAATTAACTTATATAAAAAATATATAATTTTAGAAGATTGTAAAATATGTCACCACCATCCTTGTATTCTACTTCAAATAAAATATTGAATTACATGTCTCCTCTATATATTCAAATACCTATTCTACTTCAAATAAAACTTTTAATTATATGTTTTTTGCTATAAATTCGAATTCTTATTCTCTATAAATTCGAACTCCTATTCTACTTCAAATAGAACTTTTAATCAAATGCCTTATAAATACCTATTCTACTTCCAATAGAACTTCTAATTATATGTCTTTCCTATAAATTCGAACTCTTCTCCTCTATAAATTCGAACACCTATTCTATTTTTACTTCAAATATGTCACCACCATCCTTGTATTCTACTTCAAATAAAATAATTTATTTTTTTGCTAAATTGCATATATATTAAAAGAAAAAGGGACTAGGAAGAGGAAAAAACCCTTGCTCTATGACATGCCATAGAGAGAACTAACTAGAGAAAGCTAGAAACGAAGGAAGAACAGCCCTCGTTCATAATAAAGTCCAACTAAATTTATACAGACCGGCATATTTTTTAAACCAATTAGAACTAGCTAACTTAGACTTTAAATCTAGCAGAATGCCCTCCAACAATTTCTTAGGACCGAAATTCCCTTTGTTGTGTAATCGAGCATTACGCTCTCTCCAAACATGGTAGCAGAAAACCTGAGCAGTAAGAAGAGCAATAGTACGATCTGGCTAATCCAAGATTGAACCCCACGAAGTAATCAGTCCAAGCCAAGAATCTGAATTTAGAGAGATCCGCAGAAGACGAGCCTATTGCTCCAGAATATAGCAGCTGTAATTACAAGTAACAAACAGATGATTGGATGTCTCCGAACTTCCAACACATAGCAAGCAATGCTGTGGAAGAGAAATACCAAATGAGATCAGCCTATCGAAGGTAGCCAATCTACCATGAGTTAAAATCCATTCATGATGCGCATACCTTAAGACGCGCAATCTATGCCAGACTAGCGAAAACCAAGGAACCTCCGGAAGTCTCCTAGGAATTGAATTCCATATGTTGCCGACTTTAACCTTTGAAACAGGGGTATCTCCCCAAAGAATAACATCTGTTTTTGATAAATCAAATGGAGGGTAATCAAATCCCTCTAACCACGAACGAAGACCCTGTTGCGTTATTTCGGGAGGCATCGGCAACACCCACGAACCAGAGGCAATAAGATCATGAACGGTAGAAGAAGGACACGACCCAGCTTGGGAGATAATGTTATTGGTCATATCAGAGGCAAGACTCGACGAGTGCCACCATGGGTCAAACCATAAGGAAGTATTTCGACCATCCCCCAAATTATAAACCAGAAACTGCTTTGCCAAAGGACGAAGTTTGAGGATACTCCTCCAAATCCAAGAGCAATCAGTAGGAATATCCATACACCAGAATTTTCGTCTTTTAAGGACTGTTCTGTTAATCCAAGAAGGCCAAAGAGCCGAGTGATTTCTGATAATTCTGCACAAGAGATGCAGGTGCTGTGCTAAATTCCATTCCTTCGTATTTTTAAAACCAAGTCCTCCCTCCTGAATTGGAAGACAGACATTATCCCAGCAAATCTTTGCACCACCTTTACTGTGTACATCTCCCTTCCAAAGAAACCGAGAAAAGATTCTAGACAGACGTTTATGAACAGCCACCGGGAGGAGAAAATGCTTAGACCAGTAGGCCTGTATAGTAAAAGAGACTGCCTTTAATAGTTGAGCTCGACCGGCTAAAGAGAGAAGCAATGACGTCCATCTTGTGATTCTGCTAGTAATCCTCTCAATAACAGGAATGCAGTCATTGAACCTTAACTGCGATGAAATTAAAGGAAGTCCCAGAAATTTAGGCTGAGGATTACCTTGCGCAATATTGAACTCCCCCGCAAACCAGTTTTTAAAATCAAGCGAACAATTCCCAAAATAAACCGAACTTTTGTTGACATTAGGAGCCAAGCCACTCCAAGAAGCAAAACGATCCATACATTCCATAATATGAGATATGGAGTCTTTATCACCATGTGAAAATAGCATGACATCGTTCGCATATAACAGATGGGTTAGTTTGAGATCTTTACACCTCCAGTGGTACTTGAAGTTGTCCGGAACCTTAGAAAGCATGCTTGACAAAATATTTAGGGCAACAGTAAATAGATAAGGGGAGATGGGATCCCCCTGACGAATACCTTTCTTGCCCTGGAAAAAACCACATAAAGAACCGTTGACCTTAATCGAATAGGAAGGAGTCGATATGCAAGCCCAAATCCAACCCATAAATTTGTTCGGGAATTTCATGTGAGACAAAGATGCCATGATAAATTCCCAAGATATCGAATCAAAAGCCTTATGTAAGTCCAGTTTTATAGCACATTTTGCAGACCCCGTATGCCTTGAATACCCTCGAAATAATTCTTGGGCCATTAAGACATTGTCAGAGATGCTTCTCCCAGGAATGAAGGCTGATTGAGAGAGATGAATGAGGCCAGGCAACACCGTTTTGAGTCTTCCTGCAAGGATCTTGGCAATACATTTACATGTCTCCTCTATATATTCATATACCTATTATACTTCCAATAAAACTTTTAATTATATGTTTTTTGCTATTAATTCGAATTCTTATTCTCTATAAATTTGAACTCCTATTCTACTTCAAATAGAACTTTTAATCAAATGCCTTATAAATACCTGTTCTACTTCCAATAGAACTTCGAATTATATGTCTTTCCTATAAATTCGAACTCTTCTCCTCTATAAATTCGAACACCTATTCTATTTTTAATATGTTAAAAGAAATGTTTGTATTTATTAGTGTTTAAAATCCTAAAATTTTAAAAAATTAGAAAAATAGATTGAGAACATCTAAGAAGCGCCACCTTATAAAAAATATAAAATTTTAGAGATCGTAAAATATGTCACCACTGTTCTTTTATTCTACTTCCAATAAAATATTTAATTACATGTCTCCTTTATATATTCAAACACCTATTCTACTTCCAAAAGAATTTTTAATTATATATTTTTTTCTATAAATTCGAATTCTTATTCTCAATAATTTCAAACTCCTATTCTACTTCCAATAGAACTTTTAATCATATGCCTTATATACATATTCTACTTCCAGTATAAATTCGAACTCTTCTCCTCTAAAAATTCGAACTCTTCTCCTCTATAAATTTGAACACCCATTCTACTTCCAATATGTTAAAATGTATTTTAAATTTATTAGTGTTTAAAATCCTAAAATTTTAAAAAATTAGAAAAATAGAATCATATAAAAATTATATAAATGATTACAATTTTTATAAATTATAAAATTTTATTTTTATATTTTATATAATTCTAAAAATGATTTTAACTATATGCTTTTCAGTAATCATATAATCATCTCACCAACGTCTTTCTTCTCTTTCAATCCGATGTTGGATAGAAAATAAACTATAAAATTAGATCACATGATATTCTAATGATATTCTAATGCATAAACCTGCAACAACATACAATAAGTATCCATGTTTTTTTATACATATGAGTTACTTAATTGAGAATAAAAAATCTTAATATTATTAATGGATAGCTTTTTCTTGCAAGCTAAACATAGTCATGATCAAACATCAATGGCTTGCCCGAATGGAATATATATAATAGGTAAAAAAAAAAGTATGGGGAGAAATTCTAAAAAAATATTAAAATAGGAGAGTTCTAGAAAATTTGCAAAAAAAAATTGAATTGTAGTAGATAAGCCATTAAATTGAATTATGAGTCAAGAAAGGAAAAAAAACTCGGCAACACTTTCAAATGCATTGCAATTTGCATAGATAACTTCTGGAGGTACGTTATTCATTTAGATAATCATAAAAGACTTGCACATGTATTACACACGTGTACATGAACATTGCTGATAAGTTCCCGGCGAGCACTTGAGATTACTAAGGGTGTGTTCACTTGGAAAGAATGGAATGAAGTAGGAATGGAATGAAAATTGTAAACAAAATTTATGAAGAAAATGAGATGGGGGAAATAATAAACAAATATGAGGGAGAAGAAATTTTTTATGATGAAGATTGCAAGGAAAATGATGAAGATTGGGAATGGAGCATTCTTTCCCAAACATGTGGGTTAGAATTTTAGTTCAAATTATTTGGGGAGGAATGAAGCAAGGAATGAAATTTATAAACACTTTCCCCAATCTCCCCCCAAATAATAGTATAAATTTCATTCCATTCTCCCCTCATTCCATTCAATCCAACTGAACATAGCCTAAGGTCAACTATACAGAACATGCAGATGATCCTTCTTTATATATTGAAAAAATTGATTCTTTTCCTATTAATTCTAATGCTCAATCTTTATGAATTTGAACGTCTTTTTCACTTCTAATTTTAACTATTAAATGAATGAACTTTTAATTATATATCTTCTTTATAAACTCAACATCTTCTCCCCTATAAATGCAAATATCTAATCTACTTCTAATATATTATGAAATATTTTTTTATTTATTAATCTTTGAAATTCTAAAATTCTAGAAAATTAGAAAAATAGATTGAGATGATTTTAGAGGCGCCACCTAAGCTCCCGGATATCCTCCTTTATATATATATTGATAATAGTTTATAAAGCCGCACTTCGCGGCGACATTACAATTTTTATTTTTAAAAAAATTCAATACATTTACGTTATATTATAATATTAATATTAAATTTTAATAATTCAATAATCTTCTCTAATGAATCAATTTCTTGTTAAATACGATTCTTTCGATTGAGCCACTCTCTCGTTAAAACCGAAATACCAACTTTTTAACATATATTATAAAGACATATATAATATTTTTTATCCATAAAATCGAATTGTAAAAATAAAAAAAATTTATGACTTCAGTATCAAATTCTAATAGCTAATACAATCTTTTATAGCTAGCCGTCTTCCCGTTAAATACGTTTCGAGCCGCTCTTATTTTAAACCGAAATTCTAACTTCATTATATAAAGAGAGTAAATTCCAATTTTTATATTCTTTAAACTTTCTAATATTTATGGAGTTTTAAAAGATGAAAATACATCTTATATTTTTTGTATATTATAGATAAACATGTATAAAAAAGTTAAAATAAAGGATTTCTAGGAAAAAAGATGTATAGTTTTAAAAAATCGTATAAGACGTCTCCACCGTCCTCGTATTCTACTTCCAATAAAACATTTTATTTTGTGTATTACTTATATATTTAAACACTTTTTATACGGTCTTATCTAATGAACCGCTTTCTTGTTAAACACGGTTATTACTATTTATCTGCTCTCTCGTTAAGACCAAAAACCATATATTTACATATATTACTTGTATGATAATGTTTATCCATAAAAATCAAATCCTAAAAATAAAATAAAATTTATTACATCAATATGATATTTTAATAGCTAGTACAATCTTTTATAGTGAGCCGTCTTCCCGTTAAACACGTTTGATATTTTAATAACTTCATTACATATTATTGATAATATTTATCTTACACAACAATTTTTTTCCTTAAAATCAAAACCTAAAAAATAGTGTGAATTCCAATATATACTTTCTCTAGACTTTCTAAAACTTTTTTTTTTTGCTAAATTAAATTTTATATAAGAAAGAAAGGATAAACCCTTGATCTAAGTCATGGCAAAGAGAGAACAAGCTACAACCAATCTAAACAAAGCTAGATTGGAGATAGAAAAAACCTCAAGACAAAGAGCCCTAACAAATCAAATATATAACCACCTATACAAATCTAAATTAGCATATTTGAGAAACCAGTCTGAACCAAGAAGCCTAGCCTTAAGATCCATCATAATACCCTGAATCAACATGTTTGGACCCAAGACGCCCGAATCATGTAGCCTTGCGTTTCTTTCTCTCCAAACATGGTATGAGAAAATCTGAGCCACAAGGAAAGCCATGTTCCGATGAATGTGATCAGATATGCCTCCCAGAGAAATCAATACTTCTGGCCATGTTACACCATCGAAATCAAACTTAAGCATACCAGCCAATTTTGAAAGAATAAAGCTACTATAAGGGCACTATACGAATAGGTGGGAGTCAGTTTCGGTACCCCCTATACACAAAATACAAAACTGAGAAACTGCCAGACCAAAAGAAGGTAGTCTATGCATAGTGGGAAGACGTCCATGGCATAAAATCCACTCATGATGAGCGTATCGAAGCACTGTAAGCCTATGCCAAATACACTAACTCCAAGCAACTGCAGGAGAAGATACTCTAATGAAGTCCCAAATATTCCAGGTCTTTAATTTTCGTAGAGGCAAACTGTTCCAAAGAATAGAATCCGAAGCATTGAGATCAAAAGGAGGGTAACTAAATTGCTGAATCCAATGAACCAGTCCTGGATTGAGGTGATGGATTCTGTTCGATGGTTGAGGTAACACCCAAGCTCCCGAATGAATTAGAGAATGCACAAAGGTGTCAGGGGCTGCATTAGCCTTAGAAATAATAGGATCATGTTTGTTTTTTGCTAGGCACTTAGCAGCCCACCAAGGATCGAACCAAAGTAAGGTGTCCATGCCATTCCCAAGTTTGAAAGAGATGAATTGAAGCGCCGTAGAACGTAACTTAAGGACGTTACGAAAAATCCAAGAGCAGTCATTTGGCATTTGCATATTCCAGAAATGATTCTTTTTCAGCAGAGTAGTATTAACCCATGTAGGCCACAAAGCCTTACTCTTATAAACAATTCTACATAAATGATGAAGTATCTGTGCTTGATTCCATTGCTTAGATTGCTTCAGACCCAGGCCACCTTCAGTAACGGGCAAGCAAATATAGTAGTCCAGCAAGAAATCCTTGAAGTAATCCTATCTAGAAGCGGAAGGCAGTCATTGTGACTCAATCGCGATGAAATTAAAGGAACCCCTAGAAAACGTACAGGAAGATTTCCATGTGGTATACCATACGAGGAATCGAACCATTGGATCAAATCAACATCACAATTTCCAAAAAAAATTGTGCTCTTCGCAATGCTTGGATTCAACCCACTAGTAGAGGAAAACCAAGAAATACAATTCATGAGGTGAGTGACAGAGTCCTTATCACCGTTGGAAAACAGAAGCACATCATCAGCATAAAGAAAATGTGTAAGCTTCGAGTCTTTACACTTCCAATGGTATTTAAAATTAGGAGATGACTTGGCAAGCATTGATGACAAAACAGTCATAGCAATCGAAAAGATATAGGGTGAAATAGGATCCCCCTGCTGAATTCCCTTTTTGCCTTTGAAAAACCCACACAGTGATCCATTAACCTTAACAGAAAATTTAGTGGTAGAGATGCATAACTGGATCCAATTTATGAATTTAGTTGGAAAATTCAACTTACGAAATGCACCTAAGATGAAGTTCCAATTCAATGAATCGAAAGCCTTGTGAAGATCAAGCTTCAAAGCACATTTTGGAACACCACTATCTCTATGATAACCTCAAAAAATCTCTTGTGCCATTAGAATATTATCAGAAATATTACGTCCCGGAATGAAAGCAGATCGAGAGATGTCAATGATGCTGGGCATGACTACTTTGAGGCGAGATGCAAGAATTTTTGCAATACATTTGTAAGGAATAGAGCATAGGGAAATAGGCATGTAGTCAAGCATAGTGGAGGGGGTGGATACCTTCGGAATTAAAGCAATACTAGTAGCATTTATCGGCCTATATAAGGAGACATCTACAAAAAAACTCTTGACTGCATCACAAAAGGTTGCACCAACAATGTCCCAGGCTACCAAGAAAAATTCCACCGTAAACCCGTCCGGACCTGGAGCTTTATTCCTTTTCATAGCCTTTAAAGTTGCTAAAATTAACTCAGTATTGACAGGTGCTTCAAGTAATAGAACCTGAGTAGGGGAAATCGATGCGTAGTCTAGAGTATCAAAATCACAGGAGTGCAGATCAGCAGCGGTACCCAGGGTGTTAGAAAAGTAGTCAACTACAACTTTCGAAACATTTTCATGACCTGTAACCATATCCCCATCCTTGTTTTCAATAGCAAGCATCTTATTAACATTCCAGTTAGCTTTGATTTTATTGAAGAAAAATCTGTTGTTACCGTCACCAATAGTAAGCCAGTTCACCCTCGATTTTTGAAGTAAAAACCGCTCCTCCTCGAGCAGAGCCTTTTGTAGATTACCACATGCCTGAGACTCTAACATTAAAAGATCTTGATTATCACAATCAGAGATTAAATGGTCCTGCAAATCCGACAGAGCAGCACGAGCCAAAACGACATTACTGTGAACATCACCATGCTTCTTGTTAAGGGAAGATAAAGATTTTTTAACTTCTTTAAGCCTACGAAATAAGATTGCCATTGGATCCCCGTACCAACTTCTCTCCCATGCTTTGGAAACTGCTTTCTGAAAACTGTCAATGTCAATCATGAAGTTGAAAAACTGAAAAGGTTTGGAGATTCTCTCTAGTTGCATTGGAACTAAACAAATAAGCTTACAGTGATCCATAATACCTCTATTTTTCACCATGACTGAAGCTTCACTAAAAACATTAAACCAATCCTTGTTACCAAGCATTCGATCCAATCATTTTTGAATAAGAGCAAACCTTTTGTTAGTCCAAGTGAACAAAGGACCGACAGTTTTAATATGACCAAGAGCAGAATTAGAAACACACACTACGCCAAAACTGTTAATAGACATCACCCCTTTAACATCGGTTGCATTTTTGACCGATGTTAAAGGTCTATTTTACATCAGTTTTATGATAACCGATGTCGTTTAGTGTTTGGGACATCGGTTGCTTATCTAACCGATGTTAAAGGTACCTCTAAAAAAAAATTAACCCGTTTTTACGTCTTAAAAATTCCATCTCCCTCCCTTAACCAAATTTTTGCCTCTTAAAATTTCTATCTCCCAAATTTTCCCCCCTTATCCAAATAAAATATCCCACCAACCAACTCAAAACAAAAATATTAAAACATAAAAACATTAAACTAAAAACTAAAATCACATACTACATTCAATATCAGCTCTCCCACCCCCGACTTCTCCCCCTTTCTCAAGAACCCTAGCAAGCCCCCTTTCTACTCCCCCATTTTCTCTGCATCTCTCTCCCTCGCCTCTCTCTTTCTCACTATCAAAATCTTTCCCTAACTCTCTCTTCTCTGCATCTCTCTCCCTCACCTCTCTCTTTCTCACTATCTCTTTCAAAACACACACTCATCTCTCTCCCCCGCCTCTCTCTTTCTCAATATCTCTTTCGAAACACACACTCACTTATACACATAACGAGGGTTGGTAATGAAAGCCCTAGATTGTAAATCGATATTCAATTGAAGCCCTAGATTGAAATTGATAAGTATTTAGCTAAATATTTTCTCAAATATCTAGCTCGAATTAGCTCAGTTTTATGCAATTGGTAAGTATTTTTCGAATTATATATTTTCAAATTTTGTTTTTTAATTATCTCTTATTTTCATAGATTTGGATTGGGAGCTTGATTGGTTCTTGGAGTTACCTTTCAATCAACGGTGGAAGCATTTGCTGGTGGTAATTTAACAAAAGGATATAACGATGGTAATTTAACTCTTGATTAGTGGTCATTAATATTCCTAATATTAATGTGTAAACTGGACAAATGGACTTCGATGATTGACAGGTATATTGTTTTGAAGCATGTATATCTAGAAACTATTTTATGCCTATTTGTCATTTAACTAATTTAAATAATGATTGCCATAGGCATGGTTAAGTTAATTTGGTATAGAGTGGAGAGAGCGAGAGGAATCAACATTATGGTGAGATTACTTGTTATTACTTGCTATCACATTGTACAATTGTAGTCCTTTTTTTACTGGCATATTGAAATTTTGTTTCACTGATGGTTTATATACTCTTTGATTCTATATCAATAATTGTTACGTTTGTACTCGTCATCTCAAAAATGGATTTTTAGACCTTAGGAATCGTGATATATATCTTAGGCTATCTTAGATGTTGGAGAGGTATTGCAATTCTACGACTCAGACAAAAAGTTTCCTGCTTGGGGTTTCGGAGCACGGCCAATTGATGGGCCTGTTTCCCATTGTTTTAACTTAAATGGGAGCACTACATACTGTGAGGTAAAATTATCACGACTACATTATAATGATAGTTTGTGGTTGCTTCTGACCTCTTTTTACAAACTGCTCACTGCATTGATTGTTGTCTTTCCTCTGTTCCGCAGGTTGAAGGCATTCGAGGAATTATGATGGCATATACAAGTGCCATTTATAACATTTCACTTGCTGGACCGACATTATTTGGGCCCGTGATTAGCCCTGCTTCACTAATAGCGAGCCAGTCTATATGCCTTCACTAATAGGTTGAAGACTTTCTTTCTCTGTATGCTTCGTTTGGACTATAAGACAAGTATAATAATTTAAGATAATAGTATTAAAATAATTACTCCAATCCAACCTATAAATTGTGATACATCTTGGTGTTTAATGGTCATTATAGATCAAATTAAGATTAAAAATAGGATATTACTTCATGGGATGTGGATGTACTAATATCAGTATTTGATTAGCTATGTATACTTGTAAAGTCGCATAATATATCAAAATTATTTGCAGATTGCTTCCTGGTTACATCCCAAGTATAAGTCAAAGAAATCCAGTACATATGTTGAAAATGGTAAAAGACAACAAAACTTCATTCAACCTGCAAGTTTTTTAATGATTAAAATTCTATAGATTGTCACTCATTTGATTGATTAATTGTAGGGAAACGTGTTACAATAAATTATGGATCAGGATCAATTTCTGGCTTCTAAAGTCAAGATAGTGTCGAAGTTGGCGATCTTTTGATTAAAGATCATGTACGTCCAGGAAAATGCAGGTACAATACGGTGGAACAAGGTCTGGTGAAGGAAAAGGTAGTCTCATTTTGGCTTAATTGAGATGCAGATGCTGAAGAGGGAGGTGAGCTTGTATTTGGTGGTGTTGATCCAAAACAGAACAGATTCGTAAATGTTAAAAACAGAACTGTACTGCTCTATCATTTTGCATGTATCTGTTGGTGTCTAATTTGTTTTGCCACTTCAAATATAACCAATAGAAAAGAGCTGCCGAACGGTAGCAGTGATGCGGTTCTTGCGGAAAAGATCTATTCATTTTGGTTTTCACGTTATTCCTTTAGATCAGGTGAGGGGGGGTAATATCATCAACTGTTTATTTGACCTTGTGTGAAGATATTCATTAAATATTTGTAACTAGTTCAAATGCTCCACACATGATTACTTTAGAGCCATACAAATGGTTTACATTGCTTCACTAACAAAAACAGGCTAGTGGTTTTGTTAGTTAAGGAAACTTGCAGACTGGAGTTTCATTGTTTGCAAAGATATTAAAACATAAGATTTTTTATTAGGATTGATTTTTCCTCATGTTTCCTATATGAGTTTGAAATATTGATTTGAGTAGGATTATATCCTTCAAACCAGTAAAGTTTTGCAGCATCTTGAAGTTGTTTCCATTACTTGATATATTTATTAGTTCCATTCCTTGATATATATATTTCTAATGAGAATGGCATTACTCGCAAGATTGACATAGGCTTGCTATTGCAGTATTAGCTCAAATTGCAGTGTCATTCATCTCACTATAGTAATTTCTTGTTCTGTTTTATAACTTCCCAAATACTTTTGATGTGGTTTCAATGCGAGAGACTGTAGGGACCGGAGCAACCGATGATTATGCACTTGGAGGGATCATTGCGAGAGACTGCTAGTTTTAGTTTGGTTTTTCGGATAATGTAATGAAAGCTTGTTTTTTGTGTATAGGCTCATGTAGAGTAGGCCAATTTAGTTTTTGCTCAATGATGTAAGAATGTTGTATTTCTTTCGTTAATGAAAAAATCAGTTTTACTTACTTTCTAGTGTGATTTAGTTTTGGTAATTGTAGTGTGTTACTTACTTTCTAGTGTGATTTAAATTTGGTAATTGTAGTGTGTTACTTTCTAGTGTGATTTAAATTTAGTTTTGGTAATTTAGTTTTAGCTATTTGACATCGGTTAAGAACCGATGTGGTATACAATTTACAACATCAGTTTTCTATTTAAAACTGATGTGGTATACCATTCACAACGTCGGTTGTCTATCTAAAACCGATGTAGTACAGGAGTTGAGACATCGGTTTTTTTCTATAAACTGATGTTGTTGACCACTATTTTACATCGGTTAAGAATTGATGTAATAAGTCATTTTTAACATCGGCCCAGAAACGATGTAAAATACATGGACTTTTAACAACACCCACCTAGACATCGGTTTTGAAACGTTTTTACATCGGCCCAGAACCGATGTCTAATCCAGTTTTTCTAGTAGTGACAATCGAGAAAGGATTGCATTCCAGGCGTCCAATGCTCACGTCCCCCTTTTACTTCATTCAGAGAAAGTATGCAATTAAAATCACCATTTACACACCACGGCCCAGAAATAGACTGACGAAGATGCTCGATGTCTGCCTACAGAGGTTCTCTTTCGTGAGGTTTATTCAAAGCATATACAAACGTTACACTGAAGGAAATTTGTTTCTCCAGAAAGTTAACAGAACAAGTAACTTGTTGGGAAGACTTAGACATTGCTTGAACTGACCAGACTGATGGGTCCCAACCAACCCAAACACGACCATACTCATGCTCATCATAATTAAAAATCCAATTCCATTTCTTGTTAATTCGATTGGAGATAGCAAGCGAATTCTGAACTCTAACTTTAGTTTCAACTAAACACATAAAAGTAATTTTATTAGTGGAAATAAAATGAACTACCTCATCCTGGTGAGTACTCTTATTGAGGCCTCTAACATTCCAAACTGCAAAATTCATTCAAGACGATGAAGTGTTGTTGGCGTACCAGCCAACCTGCTGCTTCTCTTTGTTGGAACATGAGTAAAACCATCTTCATCAACTTGTTTTTTCCTGCTATTAACTTTAGATGACTGGCTAATAAGCAATGATTTGGTTGGAGATTGACTACGTTTCCTATGTCCAGGAGACTTGTAACTTGGGTCAGTAAAATCGACAACAAGATTTCTGAGAATCCCAGGACCATTATCAGTAGCGATAGGCAACATATCATCAGCCTGACGACCCTCATACATATGATCTGAGCTCCCAGGAATTCTATCAAATTCCTCCAAACTGTCATCACCTTTATTCAATTCATTTCCGAAATCTTTTTCTAACATTCCATTCTCTTTATCCAGCTCCTTTAATATGGCATCTTCATCCATTACTACATCACAACCGCAGAATTTGCCAATGGTATAAGGAACCATCTCCATGTTATTTAGATAATCATTCTTAGTAGGTCAAACAGGGGAACTAGTCGAACCAGCAGTCCCATCCCTACGTTGATCCCTTCTAGGTTTCTTACTGACTCTTTCAGGATTATTATTACACCTGGCCAAAGAGTGACCAAAGGCTTTACAAAGACTACAAGAGTATGGTAACTCACCATATTGAATTTCAATTTTAACTTCTTCGGTTGAGTTTGGAATTGGAACTCTTACAAAATCAGGTCGCGGAGCCGAGTATGCAAGTTCAACTTGAATTCCAGCATACTTTAGGGGTTCAAACCGTGCTGTGGCTGCATCAAACTTCAGTGGCTTTCCCACCGTTTTACCAATCGAGCTCAAAGCTTCTTTAAACCATTAGATATCTAGAACATCAACCAAACGTATCCAACATGGCACTTTATCAACAATATTGCGTTTGAAATTTCTGCCAGCTGTCCAAGGCATCAAATACAAAGTTTTTCCCCCCATTTGAATTGTATTCAAGCTTAAAGCCGTATTTTTTTCCTCTAGGGTGGCAAACCTAAAAGTGTAATAACCTTTATTGTTGTAATAAACCCCTGTTAAGCCACGATTTCGCCAAAATCTCTAAGCTTGTTCCCAGATGTATTTGAAGGCGAACGAGCCTCCAATGAAATACCCAATAATGCTCGTTTCCCATTGCTTTTGCGCTTTAACAAAGAAGTCATCAGAGAATTTAACCGTTGCAGTACCATCTTCATTATAACTAATATCTGCATTTCCATCCATAGGTTCCTCGTTTACCACATTTCTTGTAACAATATTGCTCCAAGTAACAATCTTTCTTAGATGCTTAATTTCATCATTACCAATCTCACCCTCCTCCAAGTGAGCCACTAAAATACCTCCCTGTTTAGCAGTCAGAGGGGGATGATTTTTCGAAGTTGAATTAACCTCATGAGAACGAGAGGATGATGGATCATGGCTAGATTTAGACGAAGCTGCAACTGTAGGACCGATATTGAGTAACTCAGTTCCATCATTGAGAATCAAATGAATCTGTTCTCGCATTCGTTGTTGGGCTTGAGGAGAAAGAGGCTCACCCATGACATTTTCAGCCTCAAGATGAAGTTGGGGATGAAAATTAAGCGTAGATAGCAAAGGGACAGCATAATTGTGGCCGATGAAGTTAGAAAATTCATCTGAGTTCATGGAGCCTGGGTGCTCAGAATTCACAGAGCCCATAAGGAACAGATCGAGATTGAATCAACCAGGATCTGAAAGAAGAGAGAGAGGTAAACAAGAAGAGAAGGTGCGTGAAGAGAGTGCAGCGAGCAAAGGTGGAGAAAAAAGGCAGTCAACGGTGGCCGGAAGGGAGCCATGAAAAGGTTTTAAGAGAGAGCATATTTTCCATTGTGCTATTAGACTTAGATAATTTATTTTTCTTTCTTTCTTTCTAAAATTTTTGAGTTTTAGAAAATGAAAACACATCTTATTTCTCTTTATATTATAGATACTTCTGTATTTATTTAGGATTCTTGCATGAGATTGTTCTTTTATTATGTTAACACATCAATTCTTTTCTTTTTAAATACGGTGACTTTTTTTATTACAATAGTATTGGATTTATGAATAAATTTTCCTAATATAAATATAATTAACTTATACAAAAAATTTATAATTTAAGAAGATCGTACTTTCTATGAAATATTTAATTATATGTCTGCTCTATATATTCAAACACCTATTCTACTTCTAGTTGAACTTTCCATCGTATCCTTATAAATACTTATATACTTCCAATAGAACTTCTAATCGTATGTCTTCCCTATAAATTCAAACTCTTCTCCTTTATAAATTCGAACACCTATTCTACTTCTAATATGTTAATTGATATTTTTATATTTATTAGTGTTTAAAATTCTAAAATTCTAGAAAATTAGAAAAATAGATTGAGACGATCTTAGAGCGCCACCTAAACTCCCGCTATCCTCCTTTATATATATATATATATATATATATATATATATATATATATATATATATATATATATATATATATATATATATATATATATCGATTCTATCACCAACCAAATACACTATTAGATCCAACAGTTCTCAATATATTTTGGTGTAAAATATTAATAAATATAATTCATTAATTAATTAAACTAGTCTTAGAACAATTTTTTCCTTTTATATGATATAATTTTGAACATTAAAAATATTAATTTAACGATTGAGATTGTTTTAGCGATAGAATACGAGAATGCCAAAAGTTTAATAAAACTAGCTTTGTAGCCCGTGCAAGACATGGGCATGCTCTAGATTACAAATAGTTATGAATTACTCGTGATCACGTAGGTTGGATTGTTGATATATTCGATTGTTCATACTTCGCAGCAATTGTTGTGAGGAAACAGAATTTATGCAATACCCGATCGTGACATGCAAATTATAATTCTGGTTAAATTAAATCTGTTTTATATTATACGCTATGCTTTGTTTTGTAAAATTAAACTTGAACCATATATAATAAATAGGTCAATGTTAATGTAACATCCCGCACTTTTTCGGAATGTTAGCTTGAGCTAAAAGTAAAATACAAAATTTATAAATGAAATTCCTATTACAAAACTATTACAATTTTATTACAACAGATTAGAGATAAGCGCAGCTAACCAAAATACTGTGAAACTTAAATAAAAGAATCAACTATGAACTCCTCGCAATTTCAACGAACCAAACATAACCTGAAAAAAATAAAGGAGTGAGCTAAAAAGCCCAGCAAGCAAACTAACCAAACAAACCAGTGGGTCAAAAACAAAAAATAAAATATAGTATAAATACAATAATTTTCAGAAATTCATAACTTACAAAATGATACCTTTTTAACTACCGGTCTAACTAAGGTCACTACAAACCGGTGACAAGGTTCAGAAGTTCAGATGTCATTATAAACCGGTGACACGGTCCATATTTTAGTATTGCGTCCCTCTCTAAGGTATCAAAAATTGCACAACAATGCCCCTAGAAACGTATCAGATTTTAATTTCGGAACTATGCGCAGATACTATGGGTTCAGATCATAGACTAAACTGGGGTCTCAAAACTCATATTTTTACAAAATCCAAAATCATACTCTTCAAAATAATTGTACTTGACCCAAATTTTCATATCAATAATAGAGCGGAAACATAATAAAAAAAATCAGAATTTAAAGCATATACATATAATTTCAAAATTACTAGAAAGTTCGGATAGAAAACTTACCTTAAAGCTTCCGATAGAATGTATTATAATCAAACCAAATTCTTTCTCAAATTAGACCCGCATACAAAGTCTCTTTAAACAACCCACTTCAAATCTCAAGTAGCATATAAGTGTGAACGAAATGGTTATTAAAAGTGTGATCAGTGATGAAGGAGTGTATGCAGTAGATGGCCAAACGAAACTGAAAATAATGTTTATTATAGAATATATAGATGGCAGGCAAATATATTGCATGATTTTTATGACTTTTTTAGTGAGCAAACTATGGTAGCACGAAAGAAAGAAAAAGAAATCACCAAAACAAGATCATAACAAGACTCTTTACAAGAGTGTAATAAACCGGGAACAACACACATGCCATTAGAATATGATAACTTAAAAATTATATAAATATAAATGGTTTGGTAATGCAAAATGAAGAAATGATTATAGGCATTTTATAAATTATCAAAGAACATGATATAATGTCTGACAAATGAAATATTGTACATGTATTAAAAAATGTAACTTAAGCTTATTAATTACTCCTCATTTACTCTCAATAATTAGGCCAGTTACATGCACACCAATACATTTGTATCATTTATAAATTAGACTAAGATTGGTTTTTAAAAACTAAAATAAAACATTGTTCACAAAACTCAAACAAGTTTATTAAGCAAATATGTTATCACCCTAATCCAAAATCATGATTTAAAACATATTTTATATTAAAAAGAAGGAAAAAAATGGAAGTGTTACAAACTACCCTCCTTAAAAGAATTTGGTCCCCAAATTCTCCAAAATTACCAAAGAGACCAATTAAATATTATAATCTAACTCCTAAATAACACGAGCAATCCACAGGTCATGCCTAAAAGTAGTCTACAGGAAATTAACCTAGAGCTCTGATACCATCTGTAACATCCCGCACTTTTTCGGAATGTTAGCTTGAGCTAAAAGTAAAATACAAAATTTATAAATGAAATTCCTATTACAAAACTGTTACAATTTTATTACAACAGATTACAGATAAGCGCAGCTAACCAAAATATTGTGAAACTTAAATAAAAGAATCAACTATGAACTCCTCGCAATTTCAACGAACCAAACATAACCTGAAAAAAATAATGGAGTGAGCTAAAAATCCCAGCAAGCAAACTAACCAAACAAACCACTGGGTCGAAAACAACAAATAAAATATAGTATAAATGCAATAATTTTCAAAAATTCATAACTTACAAAATGATAACTTTTTAACCACCAGTCTAACTAAGGTCACTACAAACCGGTGACACGGTCCAGAAGTTCAGAAGTCACTATAAATCGGTGACACAGTCCAGATTTTAGTATTGCATCCCTCTCTAAGATATCAGAAATTGTACAACAGTGCCCCTAGAAAGGTATCAGAATTTAGTTCCGGAACTATGCACAAATTCTAAGGTTCAGATCATAGACTAAATTGGGGTCTCAAAGCTCATATTTTTACAAAATCCAAAATCATACTCTTCAAAATAATTGTACTTGACGCAAATTTTCATATCAATAATAGAGCGGAAACATAATAAAAAAAATTCAGAATTTAAAGCATATACATATAATTTCAAAATTACCAGAAAATTCGGATAGAAAACTTACTTAAAGCTTCGAATAGAACGTATTATAATCAAACCAAAATCTTTCTCAAATTAGACCCGCATACAATGTTTCTTGAAACAATCCACTTCAAAATCTCAAGTAGCATATAAGTGTAAACGAAATGGTTATTAAAAGTGTGATCAGTGATGAAGGAGTGTATGCAGTAGATGGCCAAACGAAACTGAAAATAATGTTTATTATAGAATATAGATGGCAAGCACATATATTGCATGATTTTTATCACTTTTTTAGTGAACAAAGTATGGTAGCACGAAAGAAAGAAAAAGAAATCACCAAAACAAGATCATAACAAGACTCTTTATAAGAGTGTAATAACCCGGGAACATCACACATGCCATTAGAATATGATAACTTAAAAATTATAAAAATATAGATGGTTTGGTAATGCAAAATGAAGAAATGATTATAGGCATTTTATAAATTATCAAAGGACATGATATAATGTCTGACAAATGAAATACTGTACATATATTCAAAAATGTAGCTTAAGCTTATTAATTACTCCTCATTTACTCTCAATAATTAGGTCAGTTACATGCACACCAATACATTTTTATCATTTCTAAAGTAGACTAAGATTGGTTTTTAAACTAAAATAAAACATTCTTCACAAAACTCAAACAGGTTTATTAAACAAATATCTTATCACCCTAATCCAAAATCATGATTTAACATATTTTATATTAAAAAGAAGGAAAAAAATGGAAGTGTTACAGTTAAGATCAAAACCGTACTTCAAAATATAAATATACATAGTTAAAATAGATGTATACAAAGATACACACAAATATTAATTACATAATAATAAATGCATATTAGTTAATATCAGTTTTATAATGTAATAAACATGTTCGTGTTGTTATACCTAATTAGTCCCCGGAAATATAACATAAATAGAATTAGCAAGGGTAAATATGACTTTTTATATGAATAATTTTGCTCATGAAACCCCTTATAATTCTGGTTAAATTAAATGTGTTTACATTTTACGCTATGCTTTATTTTGATGCATAATTTTTTTAAGCAAACTTGAACGATATGTAATAAATAGGTTAATGTTAAGGTCAACACCGTACTTCGAAATATAAATATATAGAGTTAACATGGATGGATAAAGAGATACATACAAGTATTAATTACATAATAATAAATGCATATTAGTTCATATCAGTTATTATTATGTAATAAATATGTTAGTGTTGCAATACCTAAATAGCCCCCGGAAATATAACATAGATATAATTAATAGGGGTAAATATGACTTTTCATATGAATAAATTTGCTCTTGGAACCCCTCATTTGCTCTGTTATATATATATATATATATATATATATATATATATATATATATATATATGTATATGTATATATATGTATATTTATTATATTTTTTGTGCATTTACGTATTAAAGATGTGATTGGTGAATAGTTAATGTTAATAGTTTATATTGTACTTATATACGTATGAAGGTTATTTTTTTTGTATTGGTGATATTTTTTATAGTATTTACTTCGTACATATTTACAGTACATCTAAAATTATTAATGAAATATGGTATATGTTAGTGAATATTATAGTATATTATTATATATCCACAAAAATTTATGTATGTATGTAAGTTTGTATAAATATGCATATTAATTATACAACAATTAATAGATTACAAATAATGAAATATTAATAGATTATACAACATAAATGTATGTATGTATGTATGTATTTATGTATGTATTTAGATGGTCTTTCGTCTTACCACTAATATTTAACAAAGTGTCCAAAACGCTGTCACATATGTTCTTTTCTATATGCATAACATCAAGGTTATGTCGAATTAAGTTGTCTCTCCAATATGGCAGGTCAAAAAATATTGACTTCTTATTCCAAGGGTTGACATCGCAACTTACTTTTAATTTTTTCCCCACGCCACCAAAATCATTCTCGTAACCATCCAACATTAATTCAATTTTCCTGCCAGTTAACATTGGAGCACTTGTTCCAGCCTCTACCTCGCCATTAAATCTTCTCTTATCAGATCGCCATTTGTGGTTGGGGTCTAAGAATTTCCGATGGTTCATATAGCACACTTTCTTGCTATGCTTCAAATACATTTATGATGTCTCGTAATGACATATTGGACACGCAAGTTTTCCTTTTGTGCTCCACCCTGACGACATTGCATATCCAGGGAAGTCAATAATGGTCCATAGGACACTTGCACGTAACGTAAAGGTTTGACCAGTGAAAGCATCATATGTTTCTACTCCCGCATTCCATAACTCTTTCAACGGCTGCATGTAAACATCAATATTGTTTCCGGGATCATTTGGACTAGGTATAAGGGTTGAGAGAATCAAGTTTTCTAGTTTCATGTTTAGCCAATGAGGCAGATTGTAGTTCACGACTACAATTGGCCATGTGCTGTGTGTGGAACTCATTGTACGAAATGGATTGAACCCGTCAAAAGCTAACCCTAATCTCACATTGCGATTATCTACCGAAAATTGCGGATACCAGGCATCCATCGTCTTTCAGGCTTCAGCATCTGCCGGATGCCGTAACTTCCCATCTTTTTTCGCCCTACTGCATGCCACACCAATTGTTTGTCAAAATCTTTACACATAAACATTCGTTGGAGCCTTGGTGTCAACGGAAAATATCTCATTACCTTGGCAGGAACTCTATTATTGTCGTTGTCCGATTCTTGTGCCACGCTTTTCCACCTTGAAGTACTACAAGTTTTGCAAGAAACTGAGTTTTCATTCTCACGCCAATACAACATGCAGTCAGTTGGACATGCATGTATCTTCTTGTAGTCAAGGCCCAAATTTTTCATGATCCTTTCAGCGTAATTGAAAGTGGTAGGAACATTAATATCGGGAATAACCTCTTTCATTAGTTGTAATATCTCACTGAATGCAGACTCGATTACTCCATGGATGCACTTCCAATGGTAAAGCCTAACTAAAAAACTTAAACGATAAAATTTCTTACAACCAGGATAGAGGGGTTGTTTTCCTTCCTCGACATACTGATAAAATTTCCTTGCATCTTCATTTGGTGCCACGTTGCCATACATAACATTCAACATCTCATCAAAATTATCTTGAAATCCCGTATCTGGTTCAGATTCCATGATATTACTATCTTTTAATAACGCAACATCATAAATCCATTTTACAAACGTTACACACGGTCCATTGCAAATGAAATGGTCGCGAACCGTGTTGGGACTCCGCCATAAAATATTTTCAAAATTATCACAATGGCACTGTTTTTTGTTCCCGTCGGCAAATTTGGCCATCGCATTTTTCACAAGCAATTCGACTCCTTCGGTATATTCTTTGGTATACTTAGGACGATTCAACCAAGTATTACCTTTCTGACTCATGACTACAGGAAAAAATAACTATGATCAGCAACTAATTCTACCTAGTTAATCTCGTCAGTTTTAGTAACTAACTAATAACTAATTAAACAATACCTACAACGTGTAGACAGTCTCATTTTAAAACAAACATTCTAGTATTTAAAACAAATATTCTATTATTTAAAACAAATATTAGTACATACTAAATAATCGACTCTGCTTACATTGAATTTAGGACCTATATGTATTTAACTTCAAGTCACTAAGTCCAATCACACTATGGACACGTATGACTATACGTGTCCATGGTATACGCTGTTTGAAGATATTACAACTGTATTTTTCAATAAATTTCAGACAGAGTACACCATGGACACATATGTATCCATCATGACCACAGCATTTTGGAAACTAATTTAAGGTCAGACAACACAATGACATAGTGAGTGTGTGTGTGTGTGTCAAAAAAGTCATAATACAAACAAAAAATCAACCAATTACGATAAGCATAATCAAAAATCTAAACTAAGAAACAGAAATTAATAAGCATAATCAAAAAGCAACCAACAAACAAGCACAAGCTATCAAAAATCTAAACATAATCAGCAACAAACAATATTAGTAAGATATGTATTATTATTCAGGTGCCCATGCTATTGGTGCTTTATTATTCAGGTATTCCATTTACACAAACTTCAACTGTTAACTACTTAAACAACACGCTAGGATGCAGATGGTGATAATCTGCCATTGAATACAAATAATCCAATCACCCCAATTACCATTGTTTTACAAAAGCACAAAAATCATGATAATTAACTAGGTCACAATTTTGTAATAATAAGCATAATCAAAAATCAAGCAACAAACAAGCTCAAGTTATCAAAAATCTAAACATAATTAGCAACAAACAATAAACATATAAAAATACAAAAACTTTCAAGCATAATTAAACCCAATATTTAGTATTAAAACAAATAATTAAACAAATAATAATTAAACCAAATATTCATAATTAAACCCAATAATCATGTAAACCAAAATAACTAAACCCAAAAAGAATGTAAGCATTTAAGCATAATTAAAACCTTTATAATTGAAACATGCAAACAAGAACAGAACTTAATTGAATAAGAACAGATCTCAATAATTGAAGCATGTAATCGAAACAAGAAGAAGGTAGAGCCCAATACCTGAAGAAGAAAGTTAAACAAGATCCCTAATTGAACAGAACTTACCGAGAGAACCCTAATTAAACCCGTACAGAGCCCTTAAGCAAACCCGTGAAGAAATATGTGTGTGTAACTGCTAACTGAACCCGTGAAGAAATGTGTGTGTGTGTGTATGTGTGTGTGTGTGTGTTGAGAGAGTTTAATTCGGTGTTTAATTTGGGAGAGAGAGAAAGAGCGAGAGTGAGAGGGAGAGAGAGTTGAGAGAGGGAGTGAAAATTGAGATAGTGTGTTGAGAGGGAGATCTGAATAATTGAGATAGTGTGTTGAGAGAGGGACTGAAATTATTGACCCGCTTAAATGAAATATTCCGACAAAAATTTCCCCCGCCTATTTAATTTTGTGTTAAATGAAATATTCAGACAAATATTGAGCTACCGTTAAATTTTTTTAAAGACCAACGGCTACACCGACTTCCGTGTCACGATAGATACAGTCTGAAGTCTATGGTAACACTAATTTATAGAAATGGTAACATTAAAAAAATGTGCAGGCGTAGACCAATTTTAAGGCATATATGGCTACACTTTTGCTCGTAACACTGAAAAAAGCGTTGTTGAAGCCCATATATGGCGTAGTGCTCACTCCTCTCTCAGGCAGAGCTTCGATTATAAGACAGTCAGATCCCAAAAACCCAAAATTGATTGGAGCTTTTATTTAATTAGGGTTTCAATTTGGGTTTCGATGAGAGGTAACTTTCAATTATGTTCGATTATTACATACGTATGTATGTATATGTATGATTTAAGATATATGTATGTATGCTTGTAGAAATTTTCGATTATACATGTACGATTTTCGATTAAATTAGTAGAATTTAATGTTTACTTCTTGGGGAAATTTTGTGTCGATGCCTTATCTATGCATATAACAAGGACACCTCTGATAAATATATCGAATACGTTTGATTATCTTAATTAAATGACATGGAGTAATAATTTGGGTGTTACTATGCAAAGTCACATGCTTGTTGTATTAGCAGCTTTGTATTATCTTTCTGTAGTAAGTTTAATTGTGAATTATTCAATTGTGAATTATTATCTATATTTTTGTGATGTTTACTTTCTCCCCCTTGCACAATCTCTGTTAAGTTTAGGTTTTGATGATTCTCTCTTAAACAATAGATGAAGTTAATGAAGTAAAGGAATAAGAGACCAATGATCATCCACTTAGTCGGTGGTTCAAATCCATAGCTGAGGTTAGTAACATATTATACATCACTTCTCGTATGTGTTAAAGATTTGTATGGTCCAGTTAAGCCCCTTTCCTAAAACCTTACGGTTTCAGGTGTATCAGAGCTCAAGTAACATGTGTTCGGTTTGGCAACTTAACAGTCTAGAATACTGTAATGAACGTAGACTGACCAAATGTTTGATTACCATTACAACTAACTTATCTTAATCTTAAAGTAAATGCATGGTTTATGAGAACTACAGGTTTTTGAAATTACAATCTTGAACAGTTTCAGCCTTTAAGAATAGTTGCATATCTTTCGAACCATTAAATTGAACCATCCTGCTTTCAAATGTAGTACTCATTGTTCGGATCCATATTGACATTTGGTGGAATGATTGGTGCAATCACAAGTGGACGAATTGATGATTTCATTGGCCGGAAAGTGGTAAGCATAGAAGCCACCAAATGAAATTGTGTGCCTAATGGATATTTTAGTAAAGGACCTTCTACTTTTCTCACCAGGCACTGAGAGTGGCAAGTGGCTTCTGTGTTACAGGGTGGCTGGTAATATACTTTGCTCAGATTTGTATAGATCACTGTTAACAAGTTACGCACCATAGCAGTAATAGCATACCAAGTTTACAGTTCCACAAACTTTAACTCTTCTACATATTTTTACAAAAGGGGCCTTTTCCTCTGGATATTGGAAGATTGGCAACAGATTATGGAATGGGAGTCTTCTCCTATGTGGTACATCTTCTTCCTGTTCAACGTTATACACATTCGGTCCTTTTTTCCTGTAAAATTTTAGCCTTAAGCTAGTTATATCTACATACTTAGGTGCTAGTGTTCATAGCTGAAATTGCGCCCAAGAATTTACGAGGAGCATTGACAATAGCAAATCAGATAATAAAATATAACCGAAAGAATGTTTTTAAATAGTGTTCATATTGTGAGTATGTAAGTACAGGATTCCTTAATGATGTACAGCTCATGATTACTACTGGAGTCTCCGTTTCTTTCATAATAGGAACACTGATATCATGGAGGGCTCTAGCATTAGCAGGTGAAATTTCTCGAATCAACCTCACTATAAATTTCTCACATCATCCAATTCTTCCATCAAAAAATGTGAATAAAGGATAGAAAAAGAAAAACACCTTGACAAAATATTTTAATTTTATGTGTATACAGGAATTTTACCATGTGTAGTTCTGCTTTTAGGTCTTTTCTTCATTCCAGAGTCCCCCAGATGGCTGGTAAGAAACCAAAGATATATTTAAATAAAAATTTTCTATAACTGAACTTTTCAAAAAAGAAATATACGCTCAGTCATTGTACTCTTCTTTTTTAAACCTTCCTGTTGTATTTCAATTCAATTCTTGACAGCTGTTGCAGCAAAGTTCCTTTATAAATTATTGAATGTACCATCATATCTTATATATCAATTCCTAATCTTCTTGTTGACTATGATATATTTAACGACCAGATAGGAGTAGGGTTGATGGTTTTTCAACAATTTGGAGGAATCAATGGAATCTGCTTCAGCAGTATTTTTGAATCAGCAGGTACAGACAATTCATGAACATGAAAACAAAAGCCTGGGAATCAGATATTTATTTCCTACTTTTCATCTTATATCGATACATGTGCCTTCTTTAACTTGTAATCACCATATTTTAGGATTTCCTTCAGATATCGGTACTATGATTTATGCATGTATTCAGGCATCGAACAACAACTCTTACAGAACAGTCCCAATATCTTTATTCTACAGATATACTTTGCAGATACACAATTGGGAGGATGATTGTGAGGATGAGGATGGTGTTTCGGACAAGGAAGTGACGACTTTATACTTATGATTTTTCTGTTTGTATGTGTACTTAACTGTTGTGTAACGCTATCACGACGACTTTTTGTCACTTCTTTACTTTGGGTTACAAGTCGATATGTGTTTCGACTTTAGATTTAGGTACTAGATGTAAGATGATATTGTGGTACAAGCCGACCCTTTTTGGGTTTTATTGATATATCGGTTGGATTTGCTATATAAGAAATTGGAAATGTACGTGATTTCTGATTTGATATGCTTTTGTAATGGTTTATTAACATTTCAAATAGATATTGCAATTTGGATTAATACAATCTGCACATAAATGTTTCTAAAAAATTTAAATGTTTTACAATAGAAGCAAAAGTGTTGCATATAAATGTTGCTAAAAAAACCAAAAGCATAACAATAGCAAAGGAAATGTTACATGAAAATGTTGCAATAAATTGACTTTGTAAAACTTTTAACTAAAATATGTTACAAAATGGTGTTGCATTAGTCTTTTGCAACATAATAAAAGTGTCACTATAACATATAAAAATGTTTCACTAAAGGGTCTATTGTAATACTAAAAATGTTGCAAGAAGTAAATTAAACGTTGCTATAGGGGTCTATTGCAACGGCCGCAGATGCAACGCTGAATTTTGACAAAAGCGTTGCTAAAACCTCTATTGTAACACTTTTGGCGTCTAATATGACACTTTCTTGATGTTGCAATAGCCCATATACGGTATAGTGAATAAAATTATAAACAATGAGTGGTATCTAATAATACATCATTGCTACCCAAGAATAATAATAATTGGTGATCCAATTAAACCTTTCGTGATAAATGTTTCCGTGTAATATAATCCCTTTAGCCAAATATTATAGATTAAGCTCGAGGCATGTATTTAGTCATCCTCTTAAACGTTTAATCCGGATTTCCTTGATCAATGAGTAGACTATTAACTCACTGTGGGTCTATCCAGTGCCATGTAGAATATTACATGCACCTATGTTCTTGACTTTAGTATAACTATACCTATGACCAATGAGATGTGGTCATCAGTTAACAAACATACTAATCTTTATGCATTATAATTGTCCCATATTATTATTGCTCGATTAGGGATATTTATGAATATAAACATCATTCATACAATATCATTTTTAAGTCACATACTTAAAGATATAGAATACGTGTTACATATCCCAAGGACATTTATTATTCTAACATTTATTTCGCAGTAAACAAAGACATAATAAATCAGTAATAGAATAATCGATGGAACATTATATTTAAATAACAAAATATTCTTTCCTAGAAGCACAATAACATTGTCTCTAGGGTTCTAATACTATCAATACCATCATTAAATTAAAGATTATTTCGTGAGTTCGAGTGGATTGTAAAATCGTCGGAATTTAGATTTCAATATATAATAAAAATAGTAAAGTTAGCGTTCAAAAGTATTTATTTTTTATTTATTTTATCTCCAATCGATTATTTTTTCTCTTATTCTTTAAACTTTAGAAATTGGTTATATTTTTAAAATTTATTCAACTAAAAATCAAATTAAGTACAAATATAATTAATATGTAATAAATAATCAGATACAAATTTAAATTGCTGTAAATAAAAAATATTAAATAAAATATAAAAAACCATTGGATCTAATATAAATGACTATTCTATATAATAATATGTGAATTATTTCTTGAAAAGTTTAAAGTTCGAATTTTATAAACAATATATTAAAATTAAATATTTATATTATTAGAATAAAAATATTGATAATGTTTAAAAGTTAAAAAAATATAATATAAAAAAATTAATAATGTATTTAAAATTTAAAAAACGGTGCATTGCACGGGTTATAAACTAGTATGATTAAATTAATTTAATAAAATTTCAAAGTTCAAATTCCGTCAACCACCTATTTATTTTAAAATTTTATAATATAAATTTTAAAACATGCATATCATTAATTAAATTACATTAAATTATTTAAATTAAAATGAAAAAAAATTATTGAAAATAATAATTTTATAAAAATATGATTATAAAATAAAATAGAATTTATTACATAACAAAAGAAATCGGTGCATGGCACAGACTATAAGCTAGTTACATAAATATTGATATAACGTAATAATTTCAAAACAAATTCACATAGATAAAATTAAAATGAAAATTTTTAATTTTATTTAATGTTAATATATATGATATTATGTGACATGTATGAAATATTATATTAAAATTTTAATATAATAAATTTCATTATTTCATTATTTAATCACGGACTGAAAGAACAACTCACATATATTATTTTCATATAACAAAATACTAAAAAAGCCCATGTCCAAAAGATTAAATAATCCATTCGAAGAAAATAATTTAATTATGTCATTGTATCTCATTACAATTTTTTATTTCACAAATTTGAACGAAAAGACTAAATTTAGTTTAGTTATTGTTTAACAATTCTTTTTCAACTAAAACTACCTCGAATTCAATTCAAATTAAGAATTCCACTTTGTTTTAAATTATCAAAATTCCCGTTCTAATATTGAAATACAACTAGTCCATAAACCCGCGCTTCGCGGCGGTGTTACAATTTTTCAAAAAAAAATCAATACATATTTACGTTATATTATATTATCAATATTAAATTTTAGTAGTTACATAATCTTCTCTAATGAACGGATTTCTTGTTAAACACGATTCTTTCGATTTAGCCGCTCTCTCGTTAAAAATGAAATCCCAAATTTAATATATATTATAAAGACTTATATAATAATCTTTATCCATAAAAATCGAATCCTAGACATTAAACAAAATTATGACACCAGTAACAAATTCTAATAGATAATACAATCTTTTCTAGTGGGCCGTCTTCCCGTTAAACACGTTTCGAGCCGCTCTTATTTGGAACCGGATTTCTAACTTCATTACATATTATTGATGACATTTATCTTTTAAAATAACTTTTTTTTTCTTAATAATTAAAACCTTAAAGGAGAGTAAATTCTAATTTTTACATTTTTTAAACTTTCTAATATTTATGGAGTTTTAAAAGATGAAAATACGTCTTATATTTTCTGATATTCCTATATTTATTTACAGCTTCCGCATGGGAATGTCTTTATGTTATATTAACACATCAATTTTTTTTGAATGCAAAGATTTTCGTTACGGGGATAATATTGAATTTATGGATATATATATATATATATATATATATATATATGGTGTGGCTCAAAAGAGAACTCATTTTTTGAAGAAAACTAAGGTACTAATCATAACCATTGGATGTATTATAATCAATGGCCCCGCCAGGGGCACCCACACACTAATCAAATACACCCTCACACACACAATCCCACCTAATCCCCTCCGTTTTTAATTTGATTTTTCCCGTCAATCGGTGATATTTTTTTAAAATCTAATTTAACCACATTTTTCCCCATCTCCCAACGATCAGTTTGCATACCATATGTGCTATATTTTAATTTACTTTTCTAAGTTCTCATTTTAAAGGGGTTCTCTCTAGATCCCTACTCATATATATATATATATATATATATATATATTGAACAAAGTATTTAATTCATTAATAAAAAGCCATACGATATCTACAAAAATAATCGAGTCGAACAAACCGTAAAAAGATACAATCGTAGATTAATCCAGTCTTCTTAGACCTCTTGGATATACGATCAATCGATTTGTTGAAACTGATATATGTACATGTACCCGCTTCGCCACATCTGGTTTGAGTTATCGACCATAAATGCAATTCCATAAAAACTTTCATCGCTAAATCAAAACCTTGAAAATCCCGTAGATCTAACATCCCGGACATTAATTCAATGCAAAACAAACCAAAAACACGCAAAGCTATCACAAGGAGAGAATAAACAAAACCCATATAAATTGGGAACAAACTCAACAAAGAACGGATTTAAATTAAACAAAAGCCTAACATATGGCTCGATTTTATTGAAACTGGAAAAAAAGAAAGTTTAGAAGAATGAATGGAGGGCCGAAGGAGGATTAGAAGGGAGGAATGAAATTTTAAACGGAGAAGAAGAAGACAGATCGGAAGAAAATGAGGGAGCGACAACTATGGAGATGAGAGGAGGACTAAAGGCGGCGGCTCGACTCTCATTGATTGATTGATTGAATTTATAGATATATTTTTCTAATGCAAGTATAATTAACTTGTATAAAAAAGTTAAAATAAAGGATTTCTAGAAAAAAAAGATATATAGTTTTAAAAAATCGTATAAGACGTCTCCACCGTCTTTGTATTCTACTTCCAATAAAACATTTTATTATATGTATTCTTTATATGTTTAAACATTTTTTCTACCTCCAATCATTCTTTTAATTATATGTATTTTCTATAAATTCAAACTTTTCTTCTCTATAAATTAGAACTTCTATAATTTCTATAAATTGAAACTCTCCTTCTCTATAAATTAGAACTCCTATTTTACTTACAATAAAACTATTAATTATATGTCTTACAAACACCTATTCTACTTCCAATAGAAATTTTAATTATATGTCTTCCCTATAATTCAAACTGTTTTTCTCTATAAATTGAACACCTATTATGCTTCTAATATGTTAAATGATAATTTTTCATTTATTAATATTTAAAATTCTAAAAAAAATTCAAAATATATTTATCTTCTATTATATCATCAATATTAACTTTTAATCTTCAACACAGTCTTCTCTAATGAGCCACTTTCTCGTTAAACACAGTTATTCATATTGAGTTGCTCTCTCGTTAAGATCAAAACCTTAACTTTTACATAAACTAGTTGATAAAGCCGCGCTTCGCGACGGCTTTACAATATTTTAAAAAAATTCATTACATTTACGTTATATTATAATATTAATATTAAATTTTAATAATTAAATAATATTATCTAATGAATCAATTTCTTGTTAAATACGATTCTTTCGATTGAGCCGCTCTCTAGTTAAAACCGAAATCCCAACTTTTTAACAACTTATATAATATTTTTTATCTATAAAATCGAACTGTAAAAATAAAATGAAATTTATGACTTTAGTATCAAATTCTAATAGCTAATACATTCTTTTCTAGTGAGCCGTCTTCCCGTTAAATACGTTTCGAGCCGCTCTTATTTGAAACCGAAATTCTAACTTCATTATATAAATAGAGTAAATTCCAATTTTTATATTCATTAAACTTTCTAATATTTATGGAGTTTTAAAATATGAAAATACATCTTATATTTTCTGTATATTATAGATATTCTTGTATTTATTTATAATTTCCGCATGGGAATGTCTTTCTATTATGTTAACATATCAAAAAAAAATTAAAATACGAAGACTTTTCGTTACGGGAATAATATTACATTTATGGATATATTTTTGTAATGCAAGTATAATTAACTTGCATAAAAAAGTTAAAATAAAAGATTTCTAGGAAAAAAGATGTATAGTTTTAAAAAATCGTATAAGATGTCTCCACCGTCCTCGTATTCTACTTCCAATAAAACATTTTATTTTATGTATTAATTATATATTTAAACATTTTTTGTACGGTCTTATCTAATGAATCGCTTTCTTGTTAAACACATTTATTACTATTGATTTGCTCTCTCGTTAAGACCAAAAACCTAACTTTTACATATATTACTTTGTATGATAATGTTTATCCATAAAAATCAAATCCTAAAAATAAAATTTATAACATCATATGATATTTTAATAGCTAGCACGATCTTTTATAGTGAGTCGTCTTCCCGTTAAATACGTTTCGAGCCGCTCTCGTTTGGGATCGAAATTCTAACTTCATTACATATTATTGATGTTACTTATCTTTCACAACAATTTTTTTCCTTAAAATCAAAACCTAAAAAATAGAGTGAATTCCAATTTATACTTTCTCTAAATTTTCTAAAAATTTTGGAGTTTTTGAAAATGAAAACACATCTTATTTTCTCTTTATATTATAGATACTCCTGTATTTATTTAGGATTCCTGCATGACATTGTTCATTTATTATGTTAACACATCAATTCTTTTCTTTTTAAATACGATGACTTTTTTCATGACAATAGTATTGGATTTATGAATAAATTTTCCTAATATAAGTATAATTAAATTATATAAAAAATATATAATTTAAGAAGATCGTACTTTCTATAAAATATTTAATTATATGTCTGCTCTATATATTCAAACACCTATTCTAGTTCTAGTAGAACTTTTATTTATATATTTTTTCTACAAATTCGAACTCTTATTCTCTATAAATTCGAACTCCTATTCTACTTCCAATAGAACTTTTAATCGTATGCCTTATAAATACTTATAGAACTTCTAATCATATGTCTTTCCTATAAATTTGAACTCTTCTCCTTTATAAATTCGAACACCTATTCTACTTCTAATATGCTAATTGATATTTTTATATTTATTAGTGTTTAAAATTCTAGAAAATTAGAAAAATCGATTGACACGATATTAGAGCGCCACCTAAACTCCCGCTATCCTCCTTTATATATATATATTGATTACTTGTATAACAATGTTTATCCATAAAAAGTGAATCCTAAAAATAAAATAAAATTTATAACATCAATATCAAATTCTAATAGCTAATACAATCTTTATAGTGAGTAGTCTTCTCGTTAAACACGTTTTGAGCCGCTCTCGTTTTGGATCAAAATTGCAACTTCATTACATATTATTGAAGATACTTATCTTAAAACACAAATTTTCCTTAAAATTAAAACCTAAATTAGAGTGAATTCCAATTTTTACTTTTTCTAAATTTTCTAAAATTTATGGAGTTTTAAAAAATGAAAATATATATTATTTTCTATTTATATATATTATAGGTACTCTTGTATTTATTTAAGGTTCTCACTATTATATTAACACATTAATTCTTTTTGTTTTAAATACGAATTTTTTTTATGAGAATAGTATTGGATTTATTAATAAATTTTCCTAATAGGAGTATAATTAACTTATATAAAAAATATATAATTTTAGAAGATTGTAAAAAATGTCACCATCATCCTTGTATTCTACTTCAAATAAAATATTTAATTACATGTCTCCTCTATATATTCAAATACCTATTCTACTTCAAATAAAACTTTTAATTATATGTTTTTTGCTATAAATTCGAATTCTTATTCTCTATAAATTCGAACTCCTATTCTACTTCAAACAGAACTTTTAATCAAATGCCTTATAAAAATCTATTCTACTTCCAATAGAACTTTTAATTATATGTCTTTCCTATAAATTCGAACTCTTCTCCTCTATAAATTCGAACACCTATTCTATTTTTAATATGTTAAAAGAAATGTTTGTATTTATTAGTGTTTAAAATCCTAAAATTTTAAAAAATTAGAAAAATAGATTGAGAACATCTAAGAAGCGCCACCTTATAAAAAACATAAAATTTAGAGATCGTAAAATATGTCACCACTGTTCTTGTATTCTACTTCCAATAAAATATTTAATTACATGTCTCCTTTATATATTCAAACACCTATTCTACTTCCAAAAGAATTTTTAATTATATATTTTTTTCTATAAATTCGAATTCTTATTCTCAATAATTTTGAACTCCTATTCTACTTCTAATAGAACTTTTAATCATATGCCTTATATACATATTCTACTTCCAGTATAAATTCGAACTCTTCTCCTCTAAAAATTCGAACTCTTCTCCTCTATAAATTCGAACACCCATTCTACTTCCAATATGTTAAAATGTATTTTATATTTATTAGTGTTTAAAATCCTAAAATTTTAAAAAATTAGAAAAATAGAATCATATAAAAATTATATAAATGATTACAATTTTTATAAATTATAAAATTTTATTTTTATATTTTATATGATTCTAAAAATGATTTAAATATATGATTTTCAGTAATCATATAATCATCTCACCAACGTCTTTCTTCTCTTTCTATCCGATGTTGGATAGAAAATAAACTATAAAATTAGATCACATGATATTCTAATGATATTCTAATGCATAAACCTGCAACAACATACAATAAGTATCCATGTTTTTTATACATATGAGTTACTTAATTGAGAATAAAAAATCTTAATATTATTAATGGATAGCTTTTTCTTGCAAGCTAACATAGCCATGATCAAACATCAATGGCTTGCCCGAATGGAATATATATAATAGGTAAAAAAAAGTATGGGGAGAAAATTCTAAAAAAATATTAAAATAGGAGAGTTCTAGAAAAATTGTAAAAAAAAATTAAATTGTAGTAGATAAGCCATTAAATTGAATTATGAGTCAAGAAAGGAAAAAAAACTCGGCAACACTTTCAAATGCATTGCAATTTGCATAGATAAATTCTGGAGGTACATTATTCATTTAGATAATCATAAAAGACTTGCACATGTATTACACACGTGTACATGAACATTGCTGATAAGTTCCCGGCGAGCACTTGAGATTACTAAGGTCAAACTATACAGAACATGCAGATGATCCTTCTTTATATATTGAAAAAATTGATTCCTTTCCTATTAATTCGAATGTTCAATCTTTATGAATTTGAACGTCTTTTTCACTTCTAATTCTAACTATTAAATGAATGAACTTTTAATTATATATCTTCTTTATAAACTCAACATCTTCTCCCCTATAAATGCAAATATCTAATCTACTTCTAATATATTAAGAAATATTTTTTTATTTGTTAACCTTTGAAATTCTAAAATTCTAAAAAATTAGAAAAATAGATTGAGATGATTTTAGAGGCGCCACCTAAGCTCCCGGATATCCTCCTTTATATATATATATATATATATATATTGATACTAGTTTATAAAGCCGCACTTCGCGGCGGCATTACAATTTTTATTTTTAAAAAAATTCAATACATTTACGTTATATTATAAAATTAATATTAAATTTTAATAATTCAATAATCTTCTCTAATGAATCAATTTCTTGTTAAATACGATTCTTTCGATTGAGTCAGTCTCTCGTTAAAACCGAAATCCCAACTTTTTAACATATATTATAAAGACATATATAATATTTTTTATCCATAAAATCGAACTGTAAAAATAAAAAAAAAATTATGATTTCAGTATCAAATTCTAATAGCTAATACAATCTTTTCTAGCTAGCCGTCTTCCCCTTAAATACGTTTCGAGCCGCTCTTATTTGAAACTGAAATTCTAACTTCATTATATAAAGAGAGTAAATTCCAATTTTTATATTCTTTAAACTTTCTAATATTTATGGAGTTTTAAAAGATGAAAATACATTTTATATTTTCTGTATATTATAGACAAACTTGTATAAAAAAGTTAAAATAAAGGATTTCTAGGAAAAAAGATGTATAGTTTTAAAAAATCTTATAAGACGTCTCCACCGTCCTCGTATTCTACTTCCAATAAAACATTTTATTTTGTGTATTACTTATATATTTAAACACTTTTTAACCTTACTCTTGCATATATTACTTGTATGATAATGTTTATCCATAAAAATCAAATCCTAAAAATAAAATAAAATTTATTACATCAATATGATATTTTAATAGCTAGTACAATCTTTTATATTGAGCGTCTTCCCGTTAAACACGTTTGATATTTTAATAACTTCATTACATATTATTTATAATATTTATCTTACACAACAATTTTTTTTCCTTAAAATCAAAATCTAAAAAATAGAGTGAATTCCAATATATACTTTCTCTAGACTTTCTAAAATTTTTGAGTTTTAGAAAATGAAAACACATCTTATTTTCTCTTTATATTATAGATACTTCTGTATTTATTTAGGATTCTTGCATGAGATTGTTCTTTTATTATGTTAACACATCAATTCTTTTCTTTTTAAATACGGTGACTTTTTTTATTACAATAGTTTTGGATTTATGAATAAATTTTCCTTATATAAGTATAATTAACTTATATAAAAAAATTATAATTTAAGAAGATCGTACTTTTTATGAAATATTTAATTATATGTCTGCTCTATATATTCAAACACCTATTCTACTTCTAGTTGAACTTTTATTTATATAATTTTTCTATAAATTCGAACTCTTATTCTCTATAAATTCAAACTCCTATTCTACTTCCAATAGAACTTTTCATGGTATCCATATAAATACTTATATACTTCTAATAGAACTTCTAATCGTATGTCTTCCCTATAAATTCAAACTCTTCTCCTTTATAAATTCGAACACCTATTCTACTTCTAATATGTTAATTGATATTTTTATATTTATTAGTGTTTAAAATTCTAAAATTCAAGAAAATTAGAAAAATAGATTGAGACGATCTTAGAGCGCCACCTAAACTCCCGCTATCCTCCTTTGTATATATACTAGCTTATAACCCGTGCATTGTACGACTCCATTTCTAATATTTATTATTATATTAAAATTTTAATACTTATTTATTATTCATTTACCTATCAAATTGTTGTTAAAAATTGATATATATAAAATTTTACACTGTTTTATTTTTAATTCTTTAAACTTGATTTGGACGATTTTACAGCTCACGTGAAATTAACAAAATGATCTTTAATTTATTGATGATTTAGCAATTTTTCTCCAATTAACTTGAATTCTTAAAATTTGATTTGGACGATTTTACAACCCACGTGAAATTACAAAATAATATTTAATTTATAACGATTTAACAATTTTTCTCCAATTAAAACTACCAAAAAATAAAAGAGGGATGAAATTTACATTGAAAATTCTATTCGATTTAGGAAATAATTAACCTGAATTCTTAAAATTTGATTTTGACGATTTCACAGCCCAAATGAAATTAACAAAATGATATTTTAACATGTATACTAAAATGTGTATTTATATTGAAATACTAAAAAGTACATGGCTTTAAATCATATATATTAAGGTTTTCTATATTGAATAGGATTATCAATGTAGGTCTTTTATACTGAATAGGATAAATGTAAAAATTCGTAATTATATTTTCTCTTGAGATTCTGAGTGTTTCCACTTGGATAATAATTTGTTAAATCATCACTAAATTAAAGATAATTTTATAAATTTCACATGCCCTGTAAAATCATCCAAATCTGATTTTTATATCTCGAGATAGAGACCAAATAGTAAATATAAATACAACATTTTTAATTTATATCCTTTTTAGATTATAATTTTCAATATAATATAATCTTGATCGTCTATTTTTAAAAATATTAGATTAAACGATTACAATTATTTTAACGATACAATGACCAAAATTATGAATATGATATAATATATTTACTATTTTCTGGCGTGGATGCAAACGCGATATGTCCTATATGGTCATGTAAACCTTTTTTTTCTTTTTTGATAGTATATGCAATGTAAACTTCAAACCACATCGATCATTAGTTTTTTTTTTTAATGTATTTATTACTGATTCTAGTTTGACATCTTTAGTATGTAATATACTTCTATTTGTTTTTATTCGAATCTTAACATGTTTATAGCGCTCATGACTATGGTATATTTTAAATTCCAAATATTAAATTTTAATGTGTTGTTAACCGATAGCAAATTCTAAATTTTTAATAAAACTCTTATAATATTTTTCCTACACTAATTACATATAGGATATATGATTTAGAGTTATAAATATTAAACTTAACTATGTTGTTAAAAAGAATCGAACTCTTGACCTATAGTAGTACTTGTATATTATCCCTCTTATTCTTATTATATATAAGGATATAATATATATATATATATATATATATTCTATCACCAACCAAATACACTATTAGATCCAATAGTTCTCAATATATTTTGGTGTAAAATATTAATAAATATAATTCATTAATTAATTAAACTGGTCTTAGAACAATTTTTTCCTTTTATATGATATAATCGTGAACATTTATTTTTAAAAATATTAATTTAACGATTGAGATTGTTTTAGCGATAGAATACGAGAATGCCAAAAGTTTAATAAAACTAGCTTTGTAGCCCGTGCAAGACATGAGCATGCTCTAGATTACAAATAGTTAAGAATTACTCGTGATCACGTAGGTTGGATTGTTGATATATTCGATTGTTCATACTTCGCAGCAATTGTTGTGAGGAAACAGAATTAATGCAATACCCGATCGTGACATGCAAATTATAATTCTGGTTAAATTAAATCTGTTTTATATTTTACGCTATGCTTTATTTTGTAAAATTAAACTTGAACCATATATAATAATTAGCTAGAGCTAAACGTAAAATACAAAATTTATAAATGAAATTCCTATTACAAAACTATTACAATTTTATTACAACAGATTTCAGATAAGCGCATCTAACCAAAATATTGTGAAACTTAAATAAAAGAATCAACTATGAACTCCTCGCAATTTCAACGAACCAAACATAACCTGAAAAAAATAAAGGAGTGAGCTAAAAAGCCCAGAAAGCAAACTAACCAAACAAACCAGTGGGTCAAAAACAAAAAATAAAATATAGTATAAATACAATAATTTTCAGAAATTCATAACTTCCAAAACGATAGCTTTTTAACTATCGGTCTAACTAAGGTCACTACAAACCGGAGACACGGTCCAGAAGTTCAGATGTCACTATAAACCGGTGAAACGGTCCATATTTTAGTATTGCGTCCCTCTCTAAGGTATCAGAAATTGCACAACAGTGCCCCTAGAAAGGTATCAGAATTTAGTTCCGGAACTATGCGCAGATACTATGGGTTCAGATCATAGACTAAACTGGGGTCTCAAAACACATATTTTTACAAAATCCAAAATCATACTCTTCAAAATAATTGTACTTGACCCAAATTTTCATATCAATAATAGAGCGGAAACATAATAAAAAAATCAGAATTTAAAGCATATACATATAATTTCAAAATTACCAGAAAGTTCGGATAGAAAACTTACCTTAAAGCTTCCGATAGAATGTATTATAATCAAACCAAATTCTTTCTCAAATTAGACCCGCATATAAAGTCTCTTTAAACAACCCACTTCAAATCTCAAGTAGCATATAAGTGTGAACGAAATGGTTATTAAAAGTGTGATCAGTGATGAAGGAGTGTATGCAGTAGATGGCCAAACGAAACTGAAAATAATGTTTATTATAGAATATATAGATGGCAGGCAAATATATTGCATGATTTTTATGAATTTTTTAGTGAGCAAAGTATGGTAGCACGAAAGAAAGAAAAAGAAATCAGTAAAACAAGATCATAAAAAGACTCTTTATAAGAGTGTAATAACCCGGGAACAACACACATGCCATTAGAATATGATAACTTAAAAATTATATAAATATAAATGGTTTGGTAATGCAAAATGAAGAAATGATTATAGGCATTTTATAAGTTATCAAAGAACATGATATAATGTCTGACAAATGAAATACTGTACATATATTCAAAAATGTAACTTAAGCTTTTTAATTACTCCTCATTTACTCTCAATAGTTAGGCCAGTTACATGCACACCAATACATTTGTATCATTTCTAAATTAGACTAAGATTGGTTTTTAAAACTAAAATAAAACATTCTTCACAAAACTCAAACAGGTTTATTAAGCAAATATCTTATCACCCTAATCCAAAATCATGATTTAAAACATATTTTATATTAAAAAGAAGGAAAAAAAATGGAAGTGTTACAAACTACCCTCCTTAAAAGAATTTGGTCCCCAAATTCTCCAAAATTACCAAAGAGACAAATTAAATATTATAATCTAACTCCTAAATAACACGAGCAAACCACAGGTCACGCCTAAAGGTAGTCTACAGGAAATTAACTTAGAACTTTGATACCATCTGTAACATCCCGCACTTTTTTAGAATGTTAGCTTGAGCTAAAAGTAAAATACAAAATTTATAAATGAAATTCCTATTAAAAAACTGTTACAATTTTATTACAACAGATTACAGATAAGCGCAGCTAACCAAAATATTGTGAAACTTAAATAAAAGAATCAACTATGAACTCCTCGCAATTTTAACGAACCAAACATAACCTGAAAAAAATAAAGGAGTGAGCTAAAAAGCTGAGCAAGCAAACTAACCAAACAAACCAGTGGGTCGAAAACAACAAATAAAATATAGTATAAATACAATAATTTTCAAAAATTCATAACTTATAAAATGATAACTTTTTAACCACCAGTCTAACTAAGGTCACTACAAACCGGTGGCACGGTCCAGAAGTTCAGAAGTCCCTATAAATCGGTGAGACAGTCCAGATTTTAGTATTGCATCCCTATATAAGGTATCATAAATTGCACAACAGTGTCCCTAGAAAGGTATCAGAATTTAGTTCCGGAACTATGCACAAATACTATGGTTCAGATCACAGACTAAATTGGGGTCTCAAAGCTCATATTTTTACAAAATCCAAAATCATACTCTTCAAAATAATTGTACTTGACGCAAATTTTCATATCAATAATAGAGCAGAAACATAATAAAAAAATTCAGAATTTAAAGCATATACATATAATTTCAAAATTACCAGAAAATTCGGATTGAAAACTTAAATTAAAGCTTCGAATAGAATGTATTATAATCAAACCAAAATCTTTCTCAAATTAGACCCGCATACAAAGTTTCTTTAAACAATCCACTTCAAAATCTCAAGTAGCATATAAGTGTAAACGAAATGGTTATTAAAAGTGTGATCAGTGATGAAGGAGTGTATGCAGTAGATGGCCAAACGACACTAAAAATAATGTTTATTATAGAATATAGATGGCAAGCAAATATATTGCATGATTTTTATGACTTTTTTAGTGAACAAAGTATGGTAGCACGAAAGAAAGAAAAAGAAATCACCAAAACAAGATCATAACAAGACTCTTTATAAGAGTGTAATAACCCGGGAACATCACACATGCCATTAGAATATGATAACTTAAAAATTATAAAAATATAGATGGTTTGGTAATGCAAAATGAAGAAATGATTATAGGCATTTTATAAATTATCAAAGAACATGATATAATGTCTACAAATGAAATACTGTACATATATTCAAAAATGTAGCTTAAGCTTATTAATAACTCCTCATTTACACTCAATAATTAGGTCAGTTACATGCACACCAATACATTTTTATCATTTCTAAATTAGACTAAGATTGGTTTTTAAACTAAAATAAAACATTCTTCACAAAACTCAAACAAGTTTATTAAGCAAATATCTTATCACCCTAATCCAAAATCATGATTTAACATATTTTATATTGAAAAGAAGGAAAAAAATGGAAGTGTTACAGTTAAGATCAAAACCGTACATCAAAATATAAATATACATAGTTAAAATAGATGTATACAAAGATACATACAAATATTAATTACATAATAATAAATGCATATTAGTTAATATCAGTTTTATAATGTAATAAACATGTTCGTGTTGTAATACCTAAATAGTCCCCGGAAATATAACATAAATAGAATTTGCAAGGGTAAATATTACTTTTTATATGAATAAATTTGCTCATGAAACCCCTTATAATTCTGGTTAAATTAAATGTGTTTTACATTTTACGCTATGCTTTATTTTGATGCATAATTTTTTTAAGCAAACTTGAACGATATGTAATAAATAGGTTAATGTTAAGGTCAACACCGTACTTCGAAATATAAATATATAGAGTTAACATGGATGGATACAGAGATACATACAAGTATTAATTACATAATAATAAATGCATATTAGTTCATATCAGTTATTATTATGTAATAAATATGTTAGTGTTGCAATACCTAAATAGCCCCCGGAAATATAACATAGATATAATTAATAGGGGTAAATATGACTTTTCATATGAATAAATTTGCTCTTGGAACCCTTCATTTGCTCTGTTATATATATATATATATATATGTATGTATGTATGTATGTATGTATATGTATATATATGTATATTTATTATATTTTTTGTGCGTTTACGTATTAAAGATGTGATTAGTGAATAGTTAATGTTAATAGTTTATATTGTACTTATATACGTATGAAGGTTATTTTTTTGTATTGTGATATTTTTTATAGTATTTAGTTCGTACATATTTACAGTAGATCTAAAATTATTAATGAAATATGGTATATGTTAGTGAATATTATAGTATATTATTATATATCCACAAAAATTTATATATATATGTATTTATGTTTGTACATATGTATGTACGTAAGTTTGTATAAATATGCATATTAATTATACAACAATTAATAGATTACAAATAATGAAATATTAATAGATTATACAACATAAATGTATCTATGTATGTATGTATGTATGTATGTATGTTTGTACGTATGTATGTTTGTAAATTATAAAAAAATTAATAGATTACAAATAATGAAATATTAATAGATTATACAACATAAATGTATGTATGTATGTTTGTACGTATGCATGTATAATATTAATATATAATTATCTACAAATATACATTATAATTAATAATTATACATTATCTGAGGTAAGCCAACTGAGATTTATCTACAAATATATATAAACAAAAAAATATTTATATATGTATTTAATGATTTATGTGTGTAGTTAATGATTTTTAATATAAACTCAAATGCTCGCTCAGGAAAACCCGTGCTATTATATATATAATAGATTCATCTTTTTACTCTTTATATTTTTATACCTATGTATTAACTTAAGATTAAAATCTAAAAATTAATCTACTAATCTGTACTATATTATTAAAGTCAAAGAATTAAAAGCTTATTTGGTCGGTAGGGTATGTATTTTTTTAATTAATTTCCCTTGTTGTGACCAAAATCTTGCATGGGTTAGATTTAGGCCCACTAGAGGATTAGGATCCTGACCCATGAAGAAAATAAGTAATTTGTCAGGCTTTCAAGGGCCCATGGTAGCCCTAGGGGTTATCATGTACATGGTAGTAAGGAAATGTGTGGCTTAGGTCCCAAGGGCATCCCCTGTGGGTAACCTGTAACCACTACCAATCATCCAGTAAGGCTTCCAGAGTAGCTTCCATGGTGGGGTTACCGGAGGGGGTACCGGAGCTAGGCTACCGGGCGGTACCCCCAGCTTCCGCCGGAAGCCTGATCAGGCTGCCAATTCAGATAAGGCAGACTTCCTACTTTTTAGGAACACATCTATATCACCTAAAAACACTCTTAAACAGATATGTATTCAGTTATTAGAGGATATATGTTATATATACTTGATAAATGATACAAAATCATGATAAATACAAAGGATAATCATTCTACATTACCATAACAGCTTGGTAACCTCAAAATATACATCATACACGATTTATATCAGAAATATAAGTCATTATCTCATCAGAAACGAGATAACTCATCACAAATGATCGATCATATCACTCAAGAACTACATACGGGCTTGATCCAATATAAATAGTGGTATGTAGGCAGTTTACCGGATCTCTTAGACACTTTGACACCTTGAGTAACATAGAGCACGAATGCTCTTGTGTGACACATCTTTATTAGGGTTCTTGGCAGGCCAACATTCGGTCCTTGAGCTCTAATTCCCGTGAATCCAGTCCGATTCTCCGAGGAACCATCTCCCGTGTTCTTCGGAAACCCCTAGCTGTGAGCCTTTCCGGGCACCTAGTCATTGATCTCCAACTACGAGCCTTTCTGGGTGGTTGGACGATTCCGTATTCATTGGCGCTATTCTAGCAACGGCCTCCTAATTTGTTGTGACAAATTCCTCCCACAACAATTAGCGCCCAAAGGAGGGGCCTCAAAAATCATCATTTGGAAGAGATATGGCGAGTGACAATTCCGATAGTGATAAGATGCCGTCTCAGGATGGTAATGGATGAAACAAAGGAAACAATGGTGATGTTAGCAATAAAGATATCTTGGATAATGTGGTCGCTATGTCCGAAAGAATTCACCATTTGGAGAAGAATTCCGAGAAAATGAAAAGATGGCGTAAAAAGCAAAAGTCGAGAGCCAAAAAGAATGTGACTCCAACAAGGCTAGACTTTGAATCTGACAAAGATGATGAGGACAATACTGATTATGTCCCATCTGATGAAGAGGAGAATGAAAATCGTGAGGGTGACCAATCTGATGGCATGGAAGCCCGGGGTTCCGAGGGCTCACCCACTAGAAGCCTAAGTGTTTTTGACAGAATTGGAAGGAGGCTAACCAATAAGGACCTTCGCCATAAGCTGGTAAATACCGGAAGTAGAGATCGAAGGGATGACAATGGGGGTTCCTACATTCAGGGTTCCCGGGAGTACGTGGAGAGATCCCACTCGGTACCCCCAAGGAATGACTCCAGAATGTCTAGATCTGATGGTAGAAGGAGTTACAGGCAAAGTGGCCACACCTCTGGGCATAGGAGCAAAAAATCCCACTCTACCAAAGTCCATTCCGAGAGGGATACCGATCAGGATTCCAGCTCTCATTAGAGTTCGGTTCCCAAGAAGAGTAAGATAGCTTATGAAGATGATGATTCTCGAAGTGATATGCTTTCAGATGGTGAGAATGGACAGTTCAAAATGTCGAACTAGAAGAAGGCCTTGGAAAAAATCAAGGAGGAGAAAAAGTTCAAATCTGGAGTCATTTCCGGCTCACCATTCTCTGCGAAGGTGAAGAAGGCACCCCTGCCAAGGTTCTTTAAAATGAATACAGATTTGAAGTTCAATGGTAATTCAGATCCTATTGAGTACTTGAGCCGTTTTAACACGGAGATGGATGTATATCAAGTGGAAGACTTGGCTAGGTGCAGGTTGCTAGCCTCCACTCTGAGTGGGAATGCCCACCAATGGTTTAAAAGGTTGGCTGAAGGATCTATTAAATCCTGGAGAAAGATGGGAGACCACTTTATTTCTCAATTTAGGGCTACCGTAGCCTATGCCCCACCGGTTAACATTCTGGCTAATATCAAGCAAGAAGAACGTGAGACCCTAGGCAATATTTTAAAAGATTTAATGAGGAAGTGCCTAAGGTGAAGAAGGCTTCTGATGAAACTCTGAAGAATTTCCTGATAGCCGGTATTAGGCCAAGAATTGAATTTTGGAAGGAGTTGCAAACTGAGGAACCCGGAACCCTGGCAGAGTTCTACCAACAGGCGGAACGCCACAAAGTGATTGAGGAGTCAATGGTAAAATTATCCAAAGATTCCAATTCTAGGGGTTGGAACAGAAAGAAGAGAAATCGTTCTTATAGCCTTAAAAGAGATTCCAACAAGAGGGCTTCCGGGAGTGGTACCGCCTGTGTGGGAGCCCCTCGATATGGTGACAAGACTGCCCCTATTGCTGTTAATGCAACTAAGAATAGAGTTTTCGTCAAGGACAGACTCACTCCAAGGACTAATTTTCAGAAATACTCAGAATACACTCCTTTGACTATCCCCATCGGCCATATTCTTGAAGTAAATGAGAAAAGTGGACTGTTCCACAGGCCCTACCGGGCAGGCCCTCATGGAAGGAAGGATCAAGGGAAGTACTGTGCTTTCCATGAGGCAAATGGCCATGAGACTGTCGATTGTAGGCACTTGAAAGATCAAATTGAAGAATTGATCAGAAACGGATACCTGACTGAATTTGTAGCTCAAGAAGCTAAGAAGTATAAGGAAGGGAGAGACAACAAAGATAAAACTCCGGGAAACCAGGATAGGACTACCCGAGCTCCTAGCATCCACACCATCTTTGGTGGCCCTTACTTGGGGGGTGCAAGTCGGAATGCCAGAGATAGGTATGCCCCGGAGGCCATGGGGAAACCCCTAACAAATGTTTTCCACCTTGCAGAAAGGCCCCCTAAGCTGTTTAAAGGGGAAACCGCTGATATTTCCTTTACCGAGGAGGATGCCAAGTGGGTTCACCACCCTCATAATGATGCTTTTGTGGTAACTGTGAATATTGGTTGAATGAATGTGCATAGAGTACTGGTTGATAATGGAAGCTTAGTGAATATCTTGGCATACACCACATTCCAGAAATTAGGGCTTCTGGATAAAGAGTTACTGCCTACCAATAATGAGCTATATGGGTTTACCGGTAACCCTGTCCAAATCATGGGAAATATTAAGTTGCCGTTGACATTGGGTGTGAATCCCTGCAAGGCCACCCAAATGGCTGAATTCATTGTAGTAGACGAAGACATCTCTCATAATGCAATTCTTAGGAGACCGGTATTGAAGGATGAGGGTGGTAACCTCAATATATCACTTTTCAATGAAGTTCCCTACCCCAAATGGCATCAGGTGTGTGAAATGATGTAAACATGAATCAAGGGAATGCTATAACAAAGCTGTACAGGCTGCCGAGAAGGCAGATAAATCTATTCAAGCTGAAGAAAAGGCTGATGGGGAAGCCCTAAAGAGAAGCCATGGGCTAGAGCCACAGAAGTTTGAAAAGGCATCATGCAATGCCATAATAATAGTGGAGCTACCAGAGGAACCTACCGAAGAGGTTCCTATTTTTCGGGGGGTAGTACCACCACAAAGCTTGTTGTTGGAAGCTGCCGAGAAAAATGGAGAAATTCAAAACATTACAGTGGAAGGCACAGTAAAAGATGCCTCAGATGGTGAACCAGTTAAAACAATGTCAGAGAATGAAAACCAGGAAGTGGTAAAAGGGCTCCCGGTTGAAATCGATATTAATCCCAGGATTCCGGGTACCCTGGAAAAGGCAGGGGCTGCTGAGGATACTATTCCCATACTGGTGGATGCTGAAGATCCTAGTAAAGTCTTGAAAATTGGACAGCAGCTAGATAAAAAGACAAGAGAAAGGTTGACCTCTTTCCTTAAAGGCAACCTAGATGTGTTTGCATGGTGTCACTCTGACATGGTTGGGATTGACCCAAAAATCATGTGTCACCACCAGAATATCGACCCTGAGAGAAGGGGTATCCGGCAGAAAAAAAGACCGGTAAGTGGTGAAAGGGCTACCGCCCTCCAGGAAGAGGTAGACCGGTTACTGAAGGTTGGATTGATTAAAGAATCCTTCTACCCAACATGGTTGACAAACCCGGTACTGGTCCGGAAGCCCAATGGGAAATGGAGGACATGTGTTGAGTTTACTGATCTGAATAAAGCTTGTCCTAAGGATAGCTTCCCGCTACCCAGAATTGATCAATTGGTGGATGCTACGGCAGGTCATGCTTTGCTGAGTTTCATGGATGCCTATTCTGGCTATAACCAGATACCGATGTATGAGCCTGACCAGGAGCATACCAGCTTAATAACCGATAGAGGATTGTACTATTATGTGGGGATGCCATTTGGGCTGCTGAATGCCTGGGCTACCTACCAAAGGCTGGTAAACATGATGTTTATGGAACATATTGGTAAGACTATGGAAGTCTACGTTGATGATATGTTGGTAAAATCAAAGGTGGCAGCCGACCATGTGTTACAGCAATTTGAGATGTTTGATTTCCTAAGGAAGTACCGGATGAAACTGAACCCCCAAAAAATGTGTCTTTGGTGTGGAGTCTGGAAAATTCCTTGGATTCATTGTGAACCATAGAGGAATCGAGGCAAACCCTGCCAAAATCAATGCATTGCTGGAACTGAGATCCCCAAGGAATGTTAGGGAAGTGTAAGGGCTTACCAGAAGGGTGGCAGCCCTAAATAGGTTTGTGTCCCGGTCTTCCGATGAATGCAAAGAGTTCTTTAAGGCTATCAAGAAGGGTCAAAACTTTGAATGGACCCCGGAGTGTGAGGAAGCCTTCAAAAAGCTAAATGAACAGTTGGGAATCCCACCACTTCTCTCCAAACCCCTGGAAGGTGAGGTACTCATTCTATATCTAGCTGTTTGTGAATATTCTATAAGTGCTGTATTGATCCCGGAGGAAGAGCAAGTACAGTACCCGGTATACTATGTGAGTAAAAGGCTATTGGATGCGGAAACCCGGTATCCCAACATGGAAAAGCTAGCATATGCTCTAATATTGGCTTCCAGGAAGCTAAGGCCTTACTTTCAGGCCCACAAAATTTAAGTTAGAACATCCTTCCCGCTAAGGCAAGTGATGCACAAGCCGGAAGCCTCCGGTAGAATGATGAAATGGGCTGTCGAGATGGGACAGTTCGATATAGATTATAAGCCACGAGCTGCTATCAGGGGCCAAGCACTGGCTAACTTCTTACTAGAGTTTCCTCCAGATTTCGAGGTTTGATGTGCCGAAAACATGACAATTAAATATCGCAAGCACACGATCTCGTTTTAGTATTTATGATTCGATCCACAGGGAATAATATTTATTTCACGATCCTTAACTCTTAATTTAATCGAACTAGAACAACTGGGTTTGTAGAAAATTTTGTTTTAACAAATTAGTTATTAAAGGGAAATTTAAACTATTACAAAAAAGAATTTAAGTTAATCTAATTTTAATTTAAAAGAATAGAAAAATTAGATTTTATTTTCTATTTTAATTCCTAAAGAAAAATTTAAACTATTTTAAACTAAAAAAAAAATTAAATTTGAATAAAATTGATTTTAACAATTAAAGGTAATAAAATAAAAAAATGGATTACTAATTAATTCCTGAAACACATTTTGAACTTCTTTTAAAACGAAAACTTAGAGTTATTTTAATCTTAAAGAAAGATTGAATTTATTCTAATTAACAAGAAGTGAAAATAATAATAATAGCAACTAAAAATGAATTTTAAATTTTCACAATTTTAATTAAAATTTAAAGAAATCTTGACAAGACTCGGTATTTGTATCATAAAAGACACAGAACTCGCACGAAACAAACATTCAACACAAAACTCGAATCAAACCAGCGAAGCCAAAACCCAGTCGAATATACCACAGTAAATCATAACAAAAACGAAGTAACTTAGTCGAAACTCCACAAACAACTTGACAGCAATAACAACCATAAGACTAACGAAACCAACTAGCAAATCAACGAACAGAAATCCAATAGCAGCAATTCAAACAAAACTCTAAACTCAGAAAACGAAATACAGAATCAGCAAACACGAACAACACTGAAACAGAAAATTCGAACTACAACTATAAACTAAAACAGTAGAAAATAGCTTGAAAAAAACCAGAATAAATAAAACACAGACTCGGACAACTCAACTCGGCAGCTCAGACACTACAATTGATTTCGACAGCAAACCAGAACAAAACAGAGAGTCGACTCGGCAACTCGTAACTAGCATTCAAACATTCGAACAAAAACCGACTCCAAACTCACTAATACAGCACTAAACAAACTCAGTAAACCCATGAACAAAACTCGACTACACAGGAATCTCATGAACGTGGCAGAAACTCGACTACAAAGCTCAACAAGGAATACGCGAACTCAGAAATCATCAACAACAACACGACCAATAATCGCGATGAAAAACAAAACCCGAACTCGACTCAGCCCACAACTCGCAAAAGGAACTCGGCAACTCGGAGATACCAGCAAAAATAACAGAGAAACTCAAAAAATAAGCAATGAACTAAGCACAAACAACTTGGCAACGAAGTTTACAACTCGACTCGATGGCAAATCACAGCGAAACAAACAAGACTCTGCACAGTAACTCAGCAAATAGACGAAGCACCATTCAGAAAACCAAGCAAAACTACGACAAATTACAATCAAGAACAGCAAAACAAACAATTAAGGATTCTAAGAAATCGAAACATAAATGAAACAGGGGATTGGGATTTTGTGTTTTTGCAGGGAAGATGAGAGAAATTAAGGAAAAGCTTGGGATCGTAGTGAATAGAGAGAAGTAAAGAGATGTGTCGTTGAATGTTTGAAGAGAAGAGAAAAGGGGTTGTGTTTTAATCGGAATGAAGAAATCAGGAAGGGGAATTGGGTTTGTTGCGTTAAAAACAAAAGCAGGAGAAAAAAAAATAGAACTAAACGAAGAAAACAGGGGAGAACTACTTCGAATAAAATAGATAAAAACTGGAAGTGAATGCAGAAATTTTTAGAACTAATATTTATTTTTTTTATTTTTTTTTACACTCAACAATCAAACATAAAGATTAAAATCGGTAATTAAAATTGTGAAACCCACAATAAAATGGAAATTTAAAGGGGCGTAACTAACATTAAAACAGAAATTAAAACTACGAAAACAAATTCTTTAAATCGATACTTTCAATCCCGTGTGGTTAGCGTTGCTACTTTATCCACCCGAGAATTTATGAAAATAACGAAATAAAGAACAAGGGAAATAAAATGAAAGAGGGATGTAAGAATTAAAATGAAACTTGAAATTGCATACAAATAAAAAGAGTTTACAAGGAAAAAAAATTGCAACTATAATTTGGGAGTGAACTACTAAAACCTAATTCTAAGATGTAAGGTCATGGTCTGTTTTAACAAGTGAAGATGATGCCTATTTATAGGAAATAATTAGGGTTTTTGGTTGGTGTGGGCTAATCTTGGCCATCCATTTGGTTTTAGGTTGGCTAAATCCTAGCCTTTCATTTTGTTTTGGGCACCACCCTCCATTCTCTTTCCTTTTTCTTCTATTTTGGTCCTTCTTTTTCTTCTTTTGTCATTTATTTCTTTATTTTACCCTTTCTTCAGTTTTCTCGAATTTTTCCTGAAATGCAAAAAAATAATTTATTAAAATACGAATTCAAACAATAAATAGGCAATAAAAATATGCAAAAATATCCACTTATCAAATGCCCCCATACCTATCTTTTGCTCGTCCTCGAGTAAAACAAAATGAAAATGAAAAATGAAAAACCTATACTCACTGTCATAGGAATCACGGATAATTTTAGGTTTACCAACCCGTTAAACTCATAGACGATCTCTACAAGAGGAGTGTTGTCTCCTAAGGGTTTACAGAAGATGTACCCATAAAATCTTTGAGATGAGTCAGCAAGTATCCAACTTTCCTCTTTCAATCTAGCTTTCATTGGTGTCAACAAATCAATTTTGTAGGAAAATATATACCTTAAAGATTATTCTAGTAATAGCCAAGTCATAGGTTCCCACAATCCACATGATTAGACTAAAAATTTACAAAAAATCCCAAGGTGTGTAGTGAATTTAAGGCCCTTGATGGATAAAGTGCATACGCACATTTTCTCTTTTTCAACCAATATTGAACTGACCCAATCTCTATCAAAACAAGTATCTAGCCAAACTTCACGTTCTTAGCAGTTAGACCGACTGTGCAATGGTTGAGGTCCCAAAAGACTTTTGCATCGATACCCATTTAGCGAGTTTTAGGTCAACAATCCCGGATCACTAACGACCTTAGGTTGCTAGGCAAAAAGTCCCCTCGGACTTATTTACTCGGGTTATCAATGAGCCTAACCTAGCCGATTTCCCTACTAAGAATTTATTATTACAAAATTACACTAGCACTCAACAATTACAAACATTTATTGACTCTTTTTTTTTCTTTTTTTTATGTGACACTATAGGAGCAAGATTTCGCAAAGGTTTGATTCGACATTGTCTTAACATGTAGGTTCTCTCTCAGGTATCGAATAACATTCCTATACAATTTTTGCATCAAAGGTCTTGTGCAAATGTGTCGTCTTGGTCTTTTAAGCAAAAATTTGTTCGACACAAGTTTCATGTGGAAAACCTTACCTGACTACGTTCAAATTATCTAAAGGCATTATACATATAATTTTCAAAAAATAGTCAACACCAACTAGTTCTAGAATTTAAAGAGTGGGAAGGACAACTAAGCTAAAATAACTCTATTTTTGGATTTTTAAAATTTTTAATTTTTTTGGATTTTTCAATTTTATGAATTTACACTAAAACCCTCCCCCACACCTAAATCATGCATTGTCCTCAATGTATGCAAAATGAACGAGAATAAAAGAGAGAGGAGGAAATACCTGATAAGGAATGACGGAGAATGACAAACTTCTAAAAATAAGAAAGAAAACAACTCACACACACAAATCCTCCCCCATACCTGAATATCACGAGGGGAGGTAAAAGAAGAACAACCGACTTAGTCGATGCCGGTGGGAAACTTTGGGTGAAGCTGCGAGAAAAGCTCAAGACATATTTGAAAATTTTGATTAGAATAGACTTTCTCCATCAACATGGGATCATTCAACCTATTAGTACAAGCATCACTAGTGTTTATCCTAAACCAACTTAAGGCTTCTTCATTTTGTTTAAGCAGATCATAGACAGTGAAGGTTGGATCATGGATTGAATCACTAGAAATGACGTAAGATGAGAGTTCGTTTTCTCCTAAAGCCTGTTGATCAAACTCGGGATGATAAACAATCAAGTCAAATGCAGGTGGCGGTGGTCCAACGGGACTCTTAACATCGGGCTCACTACTAACAATCTCGGCTTTGTTCTCCCACGGAGAACAAATCGCATCTAACTCTCTCAACATCTCTTCCGAAGTCGTATCCCTTAACGAATCAACATACTATCGATTAGACTCATGGTTGACTTTGAAATCCTCAACGAGAAGAGATTCAATTTCACTATCCTCGAAATTAGACCATGTGGCAAACTTGTTGACCATGTTGACCCCTATTGATGGTTCATAAAGCTCATTGGGTTCTTTCCCTACATTGAAAATGTTAAGGTCTATGGTCATGTTACAAAAGGTGAGTTTCATCGAACCATTTCTACAATTGATTAAGGCATTAGATGTAGCAAGAAAAGGTCTTCCTAAGATGACAGGAATTTGGTTCTTGGGATTAGTGACGGGTTGAGTCTCGAGGACAACAAAGTCAACCGGAAAGATAAAATCACCAATTTTAATCAAGACATCTTCAATTAATCCATTGGGCATTTTTATAGAACGATCGGCAAGTTGAAGTGTCATATTGGTCTTTTTGAGCTCGCCTAAACCTAAGGCTTGATAAACGGAAAAAGGAAGCAAGTTCACACTAGCACCTAAGTTAAGTAAAGCCTTGTCCACGAAAGTATTACCTATGACACATGAAATAGTTGGACAACCGGGGTCCTTATACTTCACGGGAATTTGGTTAGAAAGAATTGAGCTCACTTGGGACATCAAGAAGGCTTTCTTAGGGACTTGGGTAGTTCGTTTATGGGTACACAACTCTTTAAGACATTTTGCATAGAAAGGAACTTGTTGAATCACGTCTAAAAGAGGAATGTTTATTTCGACTTGCTTGAAAACTTCCAAAATTTTGTCTACTTGAGCCGATTGCTTGGGAAGGACGAGTCTTTGAGGATACGGAGCTTTTGGCTTAAAGACTAGTTCATTAGACACAATGGGAAGGGATTTTGGAAGTGGAGTATTAGACGAAGATTTGTTAGGTGAAGATGAAGAAGGCTCACTCGGAGAAGATGGCTTAGTGGTTGATTCGAGAGTTGGTTCGGGAGTGGAATGATCAACGCTAGGTGTTGGTTCAACATTGGACTCTTCTTCCTCTTCGGGGGACTCGACACCTACGTGATTATCAACTTGATTTTCCGACCTTAAAGAGATGATGGCATTCACGTTCTCATGAGGTCTTTGATTGATAGGGAATTTAGGGTTGACCTCAGGTTGACTCGGGAACTTATTCTTCTCTCGCTCATACAAGGCGTTGGCTAATTGGCTCACTTGCACCTCTAACTTAGATATGGCTTCAGTACTAGCATTCAAAATCTGCCTATCTTGAGTCATGGTTTGAATGAAGGCTTGTTGAGATTGAGCCATATTAGTGGTGGATTTAAGAAGCGCATCAAGACTCTTTTCCAATGAATTAATTCTCTTATCCGACTCTTGAAAACCTGGTGGGTGGGCGGGAGCTTGAGTTGGTTGAGTCGGATAAGGACCATGATTTTGAGGCGGGAAAGAGTTTTGATTTGGCCTTTTATAAGGCGGAGCTTGAGATTGTTGATTTGGGCCTTGAAAAGAGGGTGTCGTGGATTGGTAGTTTTGGCCTTGGTTCCATGAGAAATTCGGGTGGTTCTTCCACCCGGGATTGAAAGTAGGAGAGTAAGGGTCATTTCTTTGAAACATTGCATTGACTTGTTGGAAATCTTGGGGATTTTGCATCCCTTGATTCGAGTACATAGGCATGTATGGGGGACCAGTACAAGTTTCTAAGGCTTCGAGACGCCTAGTAAGGGTGGCGAGCTTAACATCGGTTGCTACATTGTTTCCAATAGAATGCAACCCCTAGAAGATGACTCGATAGACTTACTCGGTTCTCGAGTAGATTCCCACAACATGGTTTTCTCCGCTAACTCTTCGAAAAATGTCCATCCCTCATCCTCGTCTTTCTCCATGAATTTTCCTTGGCACATAGATTCTAACAACGCGGTTGTTGAACTATCTAGGGCCTCGTAAACAAGCTTACAGAGTCTCCATTTTTCGATTCCGTGGTGGGGACATTGACATAGAAGATTTTTAAAACGGTCAAGACACGTCCAAAATGGTTCATTGTGTTTTTGACGAAATTGATTAATCTCATTCGTGAGTTTCGTAGTGTTATGGTTTGGAAAGAATTTTTTTAGAAAGATGACTACGAAACCCTCCCACGTGGAAATAGAATTGACGGGTAGACTATACAACCATTTTTTAGCATTATCTTTTAAAGCGAAGTTGATTAGTCTAAGCCGTATGGCATCCTCGGAAAGTTGGAGTTTTTGCAAAGCGCAAACCTCCTCGAATTCTTGAAGAAAAAGATAAGGATCCTCACCGTCACTCCCGCGAAAATTAGGTAACATGCTAATTTGATGACCTTTGATTTCGAAATTATTAGCATTAACGGGAGGAAGAGTGATACACGAGGGTTGGGCAGAACGGGCGGGGTAACAACGATCCTTTAACAAAACTGCCATGGTTACTACGGGGTCAAGAATTTCTACGGGTTCGGATTCCGAAGAGGAAGAACACTCAATTGGTCTCACTAACCTAGAAGAATTATTTCTAACCCAAGTAGTGCGCATAAACAGAATAGTAAGCAAGTAGTAAATAAGTGTGAAAAACAAACAAAAAGAAAGGGTGTAAAATCAAAAGAAAAATTCTAAACCTAGGGTTCCTTAACAAAAGAAACTAGACCTTGCTCCTAACTTTAAGGACCGTCAGAAACTCGATAAATCAGAATTTATTCAGACCGATTTGGCCAGGTAGGTGCAAGCATTGCCAAGATGCTAAACACCAACCTTGACACCAAATCTTAATTGGCCAGGTAAGCTTTCGCTTGCCTAGACACCAAAGAGTCGGAATAATTAATGATTACTTCGTTTCTTAGGTACCTTCCTAATTGAGCGCGAAATTTCTAGGGGCCAACGTCTAATTAATTTTATTAATGGCTTGGTATGCAAAATGATGGATTAAGTTGTTTTTTGGCCAAGGAAAGAGTGATGAAATCCCTCCCCTTATCTTGTGATGTGGTTTTGCCCTTAAGATTTATTAGAGAATGAATGCAAGAAACAACTATATATATACAAAACTATAAACAATTATGGATGCTTACACTACGTGTTCTAAATAAAAAGAAGAAATTTAACGTACCTTTGGGTCCTCCAGCAATCATCACAATTTATAAGGTATGAAAAATTAAAAACAAGAAAATAAAAATCTAGATGATGTGCCCTAAGTGATTAAATGCATGATGCAACAAACATGTATTTACAACTAATTTTTTTTTGGATTTTTCAATTTAAAAAATTTTTTTTTTGATTTTTTTTTTACTTTTTAATTTATTTATTTTTATGATTTTCTAAAAATAAAAAGGCGAAAAGATTGAAATACGGGTTACCGAAGCACGCTTCCAAAAATTCCAATTTTCCTCCACGCTCCGTGAGAAAATTTCTGAAATTTCAACTTTCCTAAAAAAATGAGAAAAAAAATGAGACAAGTAAAACTAATCCGAAAAATTAAAAATCAACTAGCGAAAAATTATTAGGTCCCCGGCAGCGGCGCCAAAAACTTGATGTGCCGAAAACATGAAAATTAAATATCGCAAGCGCACGATCTCGTTTTAGTATTTATGATTCGATCCACAGGGAATAATATTTATTTCACGATCCTTAACTCTTAATTTAATCGAACTAGAACAACTGGGTTTATAGAAAATTTTGTTTTAACTAATTAGTTATTAAAGGGAAATTTAAACTATTACAAAAAAAGAATTTAAGTTAATCTAATTTTAATTTAAAAGAATAGAAAAATTAGATTTTATTTTCTATTTTAATTCCTAAAGAAAAATTTAAACTATTTTAAACTAAAAGAAAATTTAAATTTGAATAAAATTGATTTTAACAATTAAAGGTAATAAAATAAAAAAATGGATTACTAATTAATTCCTGAAACACATTTTGAACTTCTTTTAAAACGAAAACTTAGAGTTATTCTAATTTTAAAGAAAGATTGAATTTATTCTAATTAACAAGAAGTGAAAATAATAATAATAGCAACTAAAAATGAATTTTAAATTTTCACAATTAAAATTAAAATTTGAAGAAATCTTGACATGACTTAGAATTTGTATCATAAAATAGACACAGAACTCGCACGAAACAAGCATTCAACACAAAACTCGAATCAAACCATCGAAGCCAAAACCCAGTCGAATATACCACAGTAAATCATAACAAAAACGAAGTAACTTAGTCGAAACTCCACAAACAACTTGACAGCAATAACAACCATAAGATTAACGAAACCAACTAGCAAATCAACGAACAGAAATCCAACAGCAGCAATTCAAACAATACTCTAAACTCAGAAAACGAAATACAGAATCAGCAAACACCGAACAACACTGAAACACAAAATTTGAACTACAACTATAAACTAAAACAGTAGAAAATAGCTTGAAAAAAACCAGAATAAATAAAACACAGACTCGGACAACTCAACTTGGCAGCTCAGACACTACAATTGATTTCGACAACAAACCAGAACAAAACAGAGAGTCGACTCGGCAACTCGTAACTAGCATTCAAACATTCGAACAAAAACCGACTCCAAACTCACTAATACAGCACTAAACAAACTCAGTAAACCCATGAACAAAACTCGACTACACAGGAATCTCATGAACGTAGCAGAAACTCGACTGCAAAGCTCAACAAGGAATACGCGAACTCAGAAATCATCAATGTAACACCCCCAGATCCGGGGTCCGGGATCCGGTGGTTACGGTTTCCAATTCTGTCCACAACACTTGAACTTTCCTTAACATAAAATAAATTACGTCTCTATAACCCAACACAATAATATAAAACACACCCGTTATAGTCCCAGAGATGAAATCAGAGTAACACTCAAATTTTTATTAATCACATTATGAGTTCTTACAATCCAAAAGAATTTCAATATAAATACATACTCTTTGCCATCCATTTACATAAGGCATACTAGACCATATTCTTGGTACTGAAAGAATAAATATACCCTACCAATAGCTTCTTCTTCAGCTCTGGTAGTCTCATCGTCCTCGCCCGCGTCGAGTGCGCCTTGTGCGAGTCATCTGGTCTAGCTGTTGTTGTGATATAATAATAAAGCAAGGGTGAGCAATAGCCCACCAACAATAATATATAACTGAACGATAATGTATAACAGTTCAAAAGTATCTTTCAAACCATATGCCATGCCTTTACGGAAATGATGCCAGTATAATATGAACGATGAAGTTACAAGGTAACTTAAAGTATTTGTTTGTAGAAATATCTGCTACATCAAAGTAAGCGAGATATTCTTATTGTTATTAAGAAGAGGAACTTGCAAGAAAAGGTTGCAATTCCAGTTATGACCCTTTTCCAACTCTGCCAACAGTAATCATGTTGCAGGAAATAAATAAATTTGGATGATGAACCAATGATGGAGTATTCACCGCGCCCGCTGTTCCAATCTTGATGATCAGTCGAGATCGTACAGCTCAATTTAGATTTACTACCGGTAGAAGGAAGAACTGACGGCTTTACTTGTATACCGCCTTGCTAGCTCTCCCCGGCCAACGGTTGGGCCAAGGGGATGGACCGGCGCTACTCGGCCTCTTACACGACTCCTAGTTCAAATAGAATTCATGATTCTGAATATAACGTTCGTCCCCCTTTCCCCAAGTATAATACTTGTTGATAAGACTCCACAAAGTAGTCGTATCTAGTTGGAAAGGAAAATTTACCAATAACTCCCAAGCTATTACTTGGTAACGGATATCAACTTGTTCCAGTAATCTTACCCCTCGAAAGATGAGAAGGTAAGCAACGACTTAATAAGTCAACAGCACCCGAGTTGCGAGTGAAGGGAATACTTTATGACCGGGAAGTCGACAAGATAAATAACATTTTCCAAGTAAGGTTCCCTTATTATTAAGGGGATAGACTCAAAGAAGAATGATGTCTGAGAACCTTTCTTGATATAAGATTAATAATAATATGACTCCGAAATATTTTCTGTAATAATCGAAGAAGATAAACCTTATCGAGGTTATTCTAAGTATGGAATAAATATTCAGAGAATATTTATTGAGTTAAAATATTTAAGGAGTATTTGGGAATATGAAAGAATATCTTTAATCAGAGTATTTCTCAAAATAATCCCTGAAGAAATATCAGGAGAATATTTATTGCATAATTAAATAATCAAATGAATATTCAAAGTAATATTCATTACTTAATAAGTCCTGAAAGGAATATTTAAAATATTTAAAATAATATTCGGTGATTAAATAGAACCCTGATGAATATTCAAAATAATATTCATAATTAATTAGGAATTTAAATGAATATTGATAAAGTAATATTCATTTAATGAATAATATTCTAAATGAATATCAAGTAATATTCATTTAGGAATCCAAGCTTTAAGGAATATTCGAGATAATATTCGATAATTAAATCAAGCTTCAGATGAATATTAAAATAATATTCATCAAGTATTTAATATCTTAAATGAATATTCAAAAGTAATATTTATTTAATAAAATAATATTCTAAAAGAATATCCAAATAATATTCATTTAGTAGTCTCATCTTTAGAAGAATATTCGAAATAATATTCGATAATCAATTCGACTCTGAATGAATATTGATAAATATTATTCGTCGAATGATTACGTTCAAATAATTATTTGAAGTAAGGATCATTAAATAAATAATCTCGAACGAATATTCAAATAATATTCGTCGCCTGAATAATGGAAAAATATTTACTTAAATATTTTCCTCCGAGGTAATCTCGATATATCAAGGAATATTGACTCCCGGTCTATTTTTGATGAATAAGATGTATACGCCCTTCTATGAGGGTCTTACAATAACCGGCTTATAACTGATGTATAACTATCTAGCTTATAAGCCAACAATAACATTCAGGGAACAAGTATATCAATTCAACTTGAAAGTAGGCATGCATGCAATGGCATATGTATATCAGCAATCATATATATATATTTATTCAATCACAACAACAGCCTAAAAGAAGGGAATTAAAACTTGCCTGGTAGTCGAGTACGGTAAGGGGTAGTGGTAGCGGGTCCCGGTTCAGCTTGGTGATCTATAAATAGCCAAGGCATTCGGGATTAATCACTTAACATATTAAAAGTTAAGTTATACTTAAATCGAAACACGTTCTCGAGTTATCTCGTTATAGCCCCTTTAGTGGATTACTTATTATCACTGATCCGACCCGACATTCGTTCGTTAATACGACATGTCACTGCATTTATACTTGGGACCTACTTAAGTCATATGAGTTCTAAGGTTGATCGTTACGAACCAATATTATACTCCGAGTTTTATCGCCCGTTTTCTAAGTGTTTTACCGAAGTTATAAAAGAGTCGTCTTTTAGGGGTTCGTTCGCGTTTAACCTCGACTCGAACATTTTTAATAAATCAAAAAATGATCTTTTTGACATACAGTTTTCTTTCACGCCTTCCTTTTTACCTCTAGTATTTATTTACCAAGATTCGCCATGACGTTACATAGTTTACGAGGGTTCAATTACAGTTACGAACTTTCGTTTACGGATTCGAACTACTTTTAGTAATTTGGACATAAATCCTAAACCGTAAGTCCGTTTCATGCGATCTTTATATCAAAACGAAGCTTGAAACATAATCTATCCTATCATGGCAGAAAATGAAGCTGTACAGTGAGTTATAGCTACTGTGATGCTCGGTGTTTAATAGTCTAACGAAAATTCGGCATTACGACGGCTATAAATCGAACGTTCTAAAATTCATAACAATCAATCCAAGCCACACCGGGCATACTATACATGGTTTTCATCTTAACCAGTCCAAGAAGGTTTCAATTAACCATCATAATCATCAAAACTCTTAAATCATCACTACTAACTACATAATCATGCTTTTATGCATATAACAACACCATAATCTTAACTAATCTAAAACCATCAAGAACATATATAAAACTCAAAGTAAGATCTTGGGTTCTTAAGAATTATACCTTCCTTGGAGAGTGTACAAGCTATAATAACCCTTATATAGTCCTTGTATGGCTTTAACAAAGCTTAAATCATCCAAAGAAACCAAGAAATCAAAGTTAGTTTCTTGAAAACACTATTCACCCTCATCTTTGAGGATTTATTTGAAAATGGAAAACATGGAGTTTGAAGCTAAGATTTCTAGGAGATCATTTTTATGAAATATAGGACTCACCATAAAAATTTGGAGATCAAACAATGGTTGGAAGGTGGATTTTGAAATCTTAAAACTCCAAAATTCGAAGTGCCTTGGTTTTGGGGGAAAAACAGTGAACTTCTTGAATTTATTTACCCATCCAAACGATCTTCAAAAATTATGAAATTAAATCCCCAACTTCACCTTGATGTGTAGAAGCTCCATGAATTTTTTCATGATTTTTAGATGAGTAGATCTAGGTGAAAAAAAATGGCAAAGACCCCTGCCCTGGAAAATGCAACTGCTGGAAAAATGGGGGAGAGGTGGTATTTGCTTCTTTTTCTCTCTTTTCCTCTTGCTTGGCTAGTTGTCAAATGATATTTGTGATATGTATAAGTGGGTATAGCTGCTAATACTCCTCTTAATACAAGTGTCAAAGGTTTATGGTGTGTTAGAAAAATTGATGATGTGAAGCCTTGTTGTTTTCTTCTTGTCCATCCACCTCATTACTTCCTTTTTCATTTCTTTTCTTCATTTCATTTCCACCAAATATTCTTATATATAACCCCAGCTGATCAAGTAGGGTTTTTTTTCTCGTTACGTATTTAATCCGTAATTTCTTTCGCGTTTGCTTGATCGCTTAATCTTGTTATAAAGTTCTAGCGATTTCTAGAACACTTGTTATTCTAACTCAAAGGTTTTCATTCTAAATCCTCAAATCATACTTAATAAATAAAATCCTTGAATCCTTAACATTATAATACTCTTGTCTTGATCGTATTGATAGGCTCTTTACGGTTCGGTCAAATATTGTACCGAAAAAGAATTTGGAATTTCTGAATTCCGATCGTTTCTGCATTCACTTATTTCCTCCGCGTATTACTAATATGACTTCGAAACATCCATAACACGTCCCGTACATAGGGTGGCGTGAAAAGTTTTCCAACTTACAAAATCACTATTCATCACTTATTTTTATTTAATTCCTATAGTTGGGAAAATGAACCTGGTTCACCCTCGAGTGTTCCTTAACCTTTTTACGGAACCGCTGGGCTTATAATAGATATTGATTTGGATGACATGAGGGTATCTATTTCTCTCTAGGGAATCTTATCTTAACTTTCTAGGAGATAGATTATTCTAACCTTAGTTATCACCCAATAGCATCCTTCAGGCCATATAACCTTGGAATATATATCCTTTCATTATTCATTCATTAAAACCAGTATTACATTCTAGTTGTAACCCCTATTCATTCTTACATCAATACATAATAAAAAGTTTTAATTCTACCCAAAAATCTGGGTTCTTACAGTCTCCCCTCCTTAAAAGGATTCCGTCCCGGAATCAGGTAGAAGACAATTGGGTATTTGTTGGTTATTTCACTTTCCAATTCTCTGGTCGATCCTTACACACTCCAATCTTTCTAAAGCATCTCATACTGGTGTTACAATACACCCTTATCCGTTCTACCAATTCTTTGATACTTTCGCACAACACATCATCCGGTATACGCTCTTGTCCGTTCTTATACTATTAACCTTATTGGTACGTGCAGTGACTTCGGTATCACTAACGCGCTACGAAGTCCGGAGATAACCTCACTCGTAATTTTGCAATTCCTAATCGCTTTAATCTTCGCAATCTCGATCAATATAGAGAAGTGGAAAGATTTATTGAGAGATCACTATGATCAATTGAACATTTGTTATATTGCATAGTTAGTACAGAAGGGGGCCAGCCTTTAGTACTTGACAAGCAATTAAACAAGTCATGGCATTCCACTTAGACTTCTATCACATAGACAGATAGTCACGTAGCAGTACCTCCCCTCCTAAAAGGGTTGTTCTTCTCAATTCATAAAGAAGATGAATAAGAGAAAAGAAGAGAAAAGAGTTCTAAAGGATTATAGAAAGCTTTCATGATTGTAGAATATCACACTCAGAATTTACCTCTGAACTATAAAGGTTTATCAAAGAAGAAATTAATCATAATTATATCCAACACTATTTGATCGCAATCTCACGTGTCAACATATCTTGCTGCTTTGTCCATTATTCTATGGACAAATACTCTTGTTCAATCTTAGCGATACTCACATTCGGGAAATCCTTCAACCTTTCAGGTTAAATCTTAGATTTCTCTCTTGACATCATTATTACTGACATCCCATATCATGTTACTAGCTTTTTCATAACTATAATATTGACACTATCCGGTTGTCATCCTGAGAATTCATTAGAAAACCCATTCATAACATTCCTTGCTTCTCATTCCATAGTTGCTTTCCCAGTCTTTTCTTTATCAATCACATCCTTCTTATTATTTGATTCTTATTTACTTCGGTTATTTACTTTCACCTTCATCTCTTTATTGAGACATCTTTTGCACTTGGCACCTCTTTATCGGTATTCCGTCACATTATTCTATAATCATCACGTTATTTCAATTTAAACTTTCCGAAATGAATCTGGCCCGATTCCTTTAACTTAGATTCATATAATCTACTTCTGCCAACCGTGTTTCTCATCACTTGTTCTTTTCTAACCGTGGTTTTCCACAGGTTGTCTTTCGTAAGTCAGACCAGGTCGTATATCTACATGCTCGTACTCCTATCATCTGTTGAACATCTGCATTTTACTGACGTAGCCTGGCCACATGAAAACCCGTTATGACCGTGCTATAATTTTGGGGGTAAGGCTGGCTCGAATACCGCCGCCCGAACACTTTAAACTCTCAGGTGGCCCAATAAGTCTCGGGCCCAACCGCCCTTCCCTCCAAGTCTCATTAATTCTTTCTACGGGAATACGTTTAGCATCACGAATTATCAACCTCATATTCTCTATCTTGTTTGTGCAGAAGTACACTAACACAAACTTGCTTGTCATTCATCAACATGCCATTTAGCTTATCAATAGCAGCACTTTCTTTATCTTTACGTTGTCATCTCCTTTCTTAGAAGAATCACCATCGCTTGTTGTTTACGTAGTGCGTTAATAGTTAACCCTACGGGTTTCAAATCCCTTAGGGAGACAAAGTAATCATTATTCCTTATCCATAAGGAACACTTCCTGAACTTGATGTAGATATAACATGAAGCAGATAGAATTGCAGAAGAGTTTCAAGCATCGCAGCTAGGTCCGGTTGATGAAACTATCACTTACGCATCTTCCATAAAAGACTGGAAACTTAACGGTTTACTTCATCAATTTTTGTACCATGGTCCTGGTTTGCCTCAAAACGGAACCTTCTAAGGTACGTAATATGCTTAAGACCCATCAGGAATCGAATCTTTACTTAAACTATTATTACCGTCGATTCTTGCACATTCATCAGAAGGAATGTAAATTCCTCCACTTCGATATGACCTTCAAGGTCCTGTCCAAATATCATTTTGTTTCTTCGGTATGAACATTGTAATTATTCTTCTATGCTTAGACTGTCGGCCACCTCATTGGCCTTTCCTGATAATAATAATTCCTTGTAATCCATGTTTTCTGGATACATTCCAACTCAAACTTTTCTACCCCATTCCCATCACTGTTGGGTGAAAGCATTCTCCCTTAAGCTCTGCTGAAGGAGAAAAATATATCTATCAGTCTTTTTCCATAAGTCATTGCTTCCACCTACCCGTGGGAACTTTATCACGTTTATTCCCAATCCTACTTAGGATACTTCTTTTCTTAGTTCTTTCCTTATCTTAGGATAATCCCAACCTTTATAGGTTCAATCCATACTTCCTCAGGGTTTCATATATGCCTCATCTGGCATTATTGTTACTATGTCATACATTCCTTACCAAACTTCCATTTTGAAGTTCGGAATATTACCTTTTTTCCTTGTAAGGTTTCTTAGGTCATCCTCATCATTCCTCCTGTATTTTCTGGGTACAGGGTATATCAAAACGTCATTGATCAATACTTTAATAATTCTGTCTATGTTCTTTCCAGAACTCTCTTTTTAATGATCCTTACCGGTCATTGTTGCCTTAGCAAGTCCAACCCATATCATCTGAATTCATAATGTCGTTATTAGGGTTAATGCCATCCCTTGTGCATTCCCAAGGGTTTGTCTTAATTTATGGATATCCTATCCTTAATTCAACTACCAAGGAATTCTTGCATCCTATATTTGGCAATCAGATCATGTATCCCAAATAAGGGTGTCTTTTCAATCATTCTCATTTGATAATCGATTGGTAACTTAATGCCACCCTCTTCTTTCAGATAGTTATCAACCTATTGGGCCTTCCAAAAGGCAATGTATGCCTATCTGCTCTCTTACAGAACTTGGTAATGGTAGCAGGGATGTTTTGGAAGATATTGGTCGAGTTCAACGTGAATCTTTTAGTACTCATCGTTCTTCTCAAAGGTACTTGCCTTAGACAAAATTTCTACAGCATACTGATCGATCTCTGACCATTTCTATACTCTCTTCATAAACCTTCGTTGTTTACTTTCCTTAGTCATAATATATTCATGGTATTCATGACACCCTAACATCATACATCTCAAGTCATTATACTTCCATTTTACTCGTAATCTTGGACAACCATATACACATGAGTCACTTTAGTACGGGTTACCCCATCCCAAAAAGGTCTAGTAAATTCCCCATCAAAACATGGGTTGTAAAGGGTTTAGTAGAAGACTCCTACAATCTCATTAATATTTCCTTTATATCAGAAGCCCTTGCAGTCGGTGCTTACTTAGAAGCAACCCTGCTTTGTCTTTTCATTGCTGGTCTAGTCACTTTATAGTCCGTTGTGACTTGGCCTCATCTGGCCACACTAAAATAAAAATATATGATTTTAGGGGTTGACTAATAGCATTACTTTTCTAGCAATTACCGGCATAGTGCCTTCTTCTTTGATACCTTTCTACCTTTCCAAAACTTTACTCCATATAAGTCTTAATCGACTACTCGGCACCGTCTCCGGTCACCTTTCCTCCACTTTTATCTTTTCAACTATTCTTATCAATCCTGCGTGCCACACAAGCTTACCATTCCTGGCACAACAGCCTTTTCATTTAAGTCAATCCTGGAATTTCTCAGTCCGGCTATTTTCTTACTTACATTTCCTATTTTCGTCCAATCTCACTTCATCATTTTATCACTACCGTCGATTGTAATGCTCAGGGTCCGTTTACTAACCCATTTTACAGCATCCTTACCCAAATCACAGGGTTTGCTCCAATTTTTACTCTCTTCCATGACATTCTCTGATAATCAGAAAGACAAGGTTTGCCAAAATTCACCGAATTCCTTTCCAGACTCAGGGAAATTTTGATCAATCTACCCATCGACTGGTAACACTAAGGAGACCAGTTCCGAAACCTGAAGAATAGTTCTATGAACCTCCTAGTAGGTAGAACCGTAAGCAGTCATAATTAACGAAATAATCGTCATCGGGTTGGAAATTTAACCCCTGGAGAGGAACCAATTATATACATCCCTTAGAATGGAATCAACAGTTTTAAACTGAAACTTGTCACAACGTCCTGATATCTATACGTCCTGATATTCAATATTACCAAATGTTAGTCTACCTAACCCTTTATGCGAAGCGTCATTGGAAGCACAAAGTCTCCTTTTTCCATTAAGCAATGCCAGCTCTTGGTCATTACCAATTTCACCTTTTAGCTCCAGGAAGATTTTCTCACATTTTTCTCTTTAACTGCTGATCGTATTACTTGATCTATTATAATTCCGTGTCGGAGTAAACTTAAGGTAACTACTATAATCCATTCAAAGAGAAGAAGGAATTTAATATTCCTCTGAATCACATGCATCTAACGTTTCTGGTTCATCATTTAACTGAGTTGAATTAACTCTATACTCAGTCTCTGGCAGTAGTCTCATTACGAGTTCATCTTGACTCACTGGTCTTATCTTCCGGTAGGTTCTGAGATCATTGTCTTGCTTACTACTTCCTTATATACTTTACCCAATCATGCTATCACTTCCCAATGTCTTTACTTTCTAAATGATTCATTCATAAAATGAACATTTTCCTTAATAAAACCACCTTATTAACCTCAATTTGGTTCCATAATTTACAACCTACGATACCTGCCTTCTCATGGCGAATTATTACTGACCATATTCATACTAATTCATTTATCAAATGATATGGCACTTACTGCCTCCTTCTCAACTATTCCTAGGGACTCTGCTCCTCGCCCTAAATTGATGTCTTTAATAATCATACACCCCTCTAGCTCTTTCTTTGTTAAGATGAAAATCTCTAAGGATTCTCATCTATTTCCGTATAAGATCTCAAGTAATTCTTCCAATCCTTCATTCTTGCTGGTACTACATCTGGTAGCCCGGCTATGAATTCAACATGCATCTTCAGATCTCTTAATAATATCTCGGTTCTTTATACTCACTTTTCTGAGCACCATATCTTAATCATCACAGTCATTCTGGCTGCGACCCTCATTACCCATGGGTAAGCTCCTCATCCTAACAGGATTTTACTTATCTGCTGGAACCTCTTCCGGGTCTCTAGTAGGGTACTCTATGGAATTTACCTGCTGATCTTCAGCATATAATAAATCATCATCGCGCTGCTACTCGTATGCCTCAAGGTCTGTTGCCTTACTTGTCGATGCGATATCGAGCTAAGTTACTATCATGATACTTAATAGTTCCCATAAGGGTTTTATAGGTCATCACTACATTAAGTAGTCCGACTATGAACTTGGCAAGAGTTCTTATTATCTTAGTGAATTTATTGTTTTAACGTCGCCTCATCTCTGGGGTTTATAACGTATGCTCTGATACCACTTCTGTAACACCCCCAGATCCGGGGTCCGGGATCCGGTGGTTACGGTTTCCAATTCTGTCCACAACACTTGAACTTTCCTTAACATAAAATAAATTACGTCTCTATAACCCAACACAATAATATAAAACACACCCGTTATAGTCCCAGAGATGAAATCAGAGTAACACTCAAATTTTTATTAGTCACATTATGAGTTCTTACAATCCAAAAGAATTTCAATATAAATACATACTCTTTGCCATCCATTTACATAAGGCATACTAGACCATATTCTTGGTACTGAAAGAATAAATATACCCTACCAATAGCTTCTTCTTCAGCTCTGGTAGTCTCATCGCCCTCGCCCGCGTCGAGTGCGCCTTGTGCGAGTCATCTGGTCTAGCTGTTGTTGTGATATAATAATAAAGCAAGGGTGTGCAATAGCCCACCAACAATAATATATAACTGAACGATAATGTATAACAGTTCAAAAGTATCTTTCAAACCATATGCCATGCCTTTACGGAAATGATGCCAGTATAATATGAACGATGAAGTTACAAGGTAACTTAAAGTATTTGTTTGTAGAAATATCTGCTACATCAAAGTAAGCGAGATATTCTTATTGTTATTAAGAAGAGGAACTTGCAAGAAAAGGTTGCAATTCCAGTTATGACCCTTTTCCAACTCTGCCAACAGTAATCATGTTGCAGGAAATAAATAAATTTGGATGATGAACCAATGATGGAGTATTCACCGCGCCCGCTGTTCCAATCTTGATGATCAGTCGAGATCGTACAGCTCAATTTAGATTTACTACCGGTAGAAGGAAGAACTGACGGCTTTACTTGTATACCGCCTTGCTAGCTCTCCCCGGCCAACGGTTGGGCCAAGGGGATGGACCGGCGCTACTCGGCCTCTTACACGACTCCTAGTTCAAATAGAATTCATGATTCTGAATATAACGTTCGTCCCCCTTTCCCCAAGTATAATACTTGTTGATAAGACTCCACAAAGTAGTCGTATCTAGTTGGAAAGGAAAATTTACCAATAACTCCCAAGCTATTACTTGGTAACGGATATCAACTTGTTCCAGTAATCTTACCCCTCGAAAGATGAGAAGGTAAGCAACGACTTAATAAGTCAACAGCACCCGAGTTGCGAGTGAAGGGAATACTTTATGACCGGGAAGTCGACAAGATAAATAACATTTTCCAAGTAAGGTTCCCTTATTATTAAGGGGATAGACTCAAAGAAGAATGATGTCTGAGAACCTTTCTTGATATAAGATTAATAATAATATGACTCCGAAATATTTTCTGTAATAATCGAAGAAGATAAACCTTATCGAGGTTATTCTAAGTATGGAATAAATATTCAGAGAATATTTATTGAGTTAAAATATTTAAGGAGTATTTGGGAATATGAAAGAATATCTTTAATCAGAGTATTTCTCAAAATAATCCCTGAAGAAATATCAGGAGAATATTTATTGCATAATTAAATAATCAAATGAATATTCAAAGTAATATTCATTACTTAATAAGTCCTGAAAGGAATATTTAAAATATTTAAAATAATATTCGGTGATTAAATAGAACCCTGATGAATATTCAAAATAATATTCATAATTAATTAGGAATTTAAATGAATATTGATAAAGTAATATTCATTTAATGAATAATATTCTAAATGAATATCAAGTAATATTCATTTAGTAATCCAAGCTTTAAGGAATATTCGAGATAATATTCGATAATTAAATCAAGCTTCAGATGAATATTAAAATAATATTCATCAAGTATTTAATATCTTAAATGAATATTCAAAAGTAATATTTATTTAATAAAATAATATTCTAAAAGAATATCCAAATAATATTCATTTAGTAGTCTCATCTTTAGAAGAATATTCGAAATAATATTCGATAATCAATTCGACTCTGAATGAATATTGACAAATATTATTCGTCGAATGATTACGTTCAAATAATTATTTGAAGTAAGGATCATTAAATAAATAATCTCGAACGAATATTCAAATAATATTCGTCGCCTGAATAATGGAAAATATTTACTTAAATATTTTCCTCCGAGGTAATCTCGATATATCAAGGAATATTGACTCCCGGTCTATTTTTGATGAATAAGATGTATACGCCCTTCTATGAGGGTCTTACAATAACCGGCTTATAACTGATGTATAACTATCTAGCTTATAAGCCAACAATAACATTCAGGGAACAAGTATATCAATTCAACTTGAAAGTAGGCATGCATGCAATGGCATATGTCTATCAGCAATCATATATATATATTTATTCAATCACAACAACAGCCTAAAAGAAGGGAATTAAAACTTGCCTGGTAGTCGAGTACGGTAAGGGGTAGTGGTAGCGGGTCCCGGTTCAGCTTGGTGATCTATAAATAGCCAAGGCATTCGGGATTAATCACTTAACATATTAAAAGTTAAGTTATACTTAAATCGAAACACGTTCTCGAGTTATCTCGTTATAGCCCCTTTAGTGGATTACTTATTATCACTGATCCGACCCGACATTCGTTCGTTAATACGACATGTCACTGCATTTATACTTGGGACCTACTTAAGTCATATGAGTTCTAAGGTTGATCGTTACGAACCAATATTATACTCCGAGTTTTATCGCCCGTTTTCTAAGTGTTTTACCGAAGTTATAAAAGAGTCGTCTTTTAGGGGTTCGTTCGCGTTTAACCTCGACTCGAACATTTTTAATAAATCAAAAAATGATCTTTTTGACATACGGTTTTCTTTCACGCCTTCCTTTTTACCTCTAGTATTTATTTACCAAGATTCGCCATGACGTTACATAGTTTACGAGGGTTCAATTACAGTTACGAACTTTCGTTTACGGATTCGAACTACTTTTAGTAATTTGGTCATAAATCCTAAACCGTAAGTCCGTTTCATGCGATCTTTATATCAAAACGAAGCTTGAAACATAATCTATCCTATCATGGCAGAAAATGAAGCTGTACAGTGAGTTATAGCTACTGTGATGCTCGGTGTTTAATAGTCTAACGAAAATTCGGCATTACGACGGCTATAAATCGAACGTTCTAAAATTCATAACAATCAATCCAAGCCACACCGGGCATACTATACATGGTTTTCATCTTAACCAGTCCAAGAAGGTTTCAATTAACCATCATAATCATCAAAACTCTTAAATCATCACTACTAACTACATAATCATGCTTTTATGCATATAACAACACCATAATCTTAACTAATCTAAAACCATCAAGAACATATATAAAACTCAAAGTAAGATCTTGGGTTCTTAAGAATTATACCTTCCTTGGAGAGTGTACAAGCTATAATAACCCTTATATAGTCCTTGTATGGCTTTAACAAAGCTTAAATCATCCAAAGAAACCAAGAAATCAAAGTTAGTTTCTTGAAAACACTATTCACCCTCATCTTTGAGGATTTATTTGAAAATGGAAAACATGGATTTTGAAGCTAAGATTTCTAGGAGATCATTTTTATGAAATATAGGACTCACCATAAAAATTTGGAGATCAAACAATGGTTGGAAGGTGGATTTTGAAATCTTAAAACTCCAAAATTCGAAGTGCCTTGGTTTTGGGGGAAAAACAGTGAACTTCTCGAATTTATTTACCCATCCAAACGATCTTCAAAAATTATGAAATTAAATCCCCAACTTCACCTTGATGTTTAGAAGCTCCATGAATTTTTTCATGATTTTTAGATGAGTAGATCTAGGTGAAAAAAAATGGCAAAGACCCCTGCCCTGGAAAATGCAACTGCTGGAAAAATGGGGGAGAGGTGGTATTTGCTTCTTTTTCTCTCTTTTCCTCTTGCTTGGCTAGTTGTCAAATGATATTTGTGATATGTATAAGTGGGTATAGCTGCTAATACTCCTCTTAATACAAGTGTCAAAGGTTTATGGTGTGTTAGAAAAATTGATGATGTGAAGCCTTGTTGTTTTCTTTTTGTCCATCCACCTCATTACTTCCTTTTTCATTTCTTTTCTTCATTTCATTTCCACCAAATATTCTTATATATAACCCCAGCTGATCAAGTAGGGTTTTTTTTCTCGTTACGTATTTAATCCGTAATTTCTTTCGCGTTTGCTTGATCGCTTAATCTTGTTATAAAGTTCTAGCGATTTCTAGAACACTTGTTATTCTAACTCAAAGGTTTTCATTCTAAATCCTCAAATCATACTTAATAAATAAAATCCTTGAATCCTTAACATTATAATACTCTTGTCTTGATCGTATTGATAGGCTCTTTACGGTTCGGTCAAATATTGTACCGAAAAAGAATTTGGAATTTCTGAATTCCGATCGTTTCTGCATTCACTTATTTCCTCCGCGTATTACTAATATGACTTCGAAACATCCATAACACGTCCCGTACATAGGGTGGCGTGAAAAGTTTTCCAACTTACAAAATCACTATTCATCACTTATTTTTATTTAATTCCTATAGTTGGGAAAATGAACCTGGTTCACCCTCGAGTGTTCCTTAACCTTTTTACGGAACCGCTGGGCTTATAATAGATATTGATTTGGATGACATGAGGGTATCTATTTCTCTCTAGGGAATCTTATCTTAACTTTCTAGGAGATAGATTATTCTAACCTTAGTTATCACCCAATAGCATCCTTCAGGCCATATAACCTTGGAATATATATCCTTTCATTATTCATTCATTAAAACCAGTATTCATCAATACATAATAAAAAGTTTTAATTCTACCCAAAAATCTGGGTTCTTACAATCAACAACAACACAACCAATAATCGCGATGAAAAACAAAAACTGAACTCGAATCAGCCACAACTCGCAAAAGGAACTCGGCAACTCGGAGATACCAGCAAAAATAACAGAGAAACTCAAAAAATAAGCAATGAACTAAGCACAAACAACTTGGCAACGCAGTTTACAACTGGACTCGATGGCAAATCACAACGAAACAAACAAGACTCTGCACAGTAACTCAGCAAATAGACGAAGCACCATTCGAAAAACCCAACAAAACTACGACAAATTACAATCAAGAACAGCAAAACAAACAATTAAGGATTCTAAGAAATCGAAACATAAATGAAACAGGGGATTGGGATTTTGTGTTTTTGCAGGGAAGATGAGAGAAATTAAGGAAAAGCTTGGGATCGTAGTGAATAGAGAGAGGTGTCGTTGAATGTTTGAAGAGAAGAGAAAAGGGGTTGTGTTTTAATCGGAATGAAGAAATCAGGAAGGGGAATTGGGTTTGTTGCGTTAAAAACAAAAGCAGGAGAAAAAAAATAGAACTAAACGAAGAAAACAGGGGAGAACTACTTCGAATAAAATAGATAAAAACTGGAAGTGAATGCAGAAATTTTTAGAACTAATATTTATTTATTTTATTTTATTTTTACACTCAACAATCAAATATAAAGATTAAAATCGGTAATTAAAATTGTGAAACCCACAATAAAATGGAAATTTAAAGGGGCGTAACTAACATTAAAACGGAAATTAAAACTACGAAAACAAATTCTTTAAATCGATACTTTCAATCTCGTGTGGTTAGCATTGCTACTTTATCCACCCGAGAATTTACGAAAATAACGAAATAAAGAACAAGGGAAATAAAATGAAAGAGTGATGCAACAATTAAAATGAAACTTGAAATTGCATACAAATAAAAAGAGTTTACAAGGAAAAAAATTACAACTATATTTTTGGAGTGAACTACTAAAACCTAATTCTAAGATGTAAGGTCATGGTCTATTTTAACAAGTGAAGATGAGGCCTATTTATAGGAAATAATTAGGGTTTTTGGTTGGTGTGGGCTAATCTTGGCCATCCATTTGGTTTTAGGTTGGCTAAATCCTAGCCTTTCATTTTGTTTTGGCAAAATGTGCACCACCCTCCATTCTCTTTCCTTTTTCTTCTATTTTGGTCCTTCTTTTTCTTCTTTTGTCATTTATTTCTTTATTTTGCCATTTCTTCAGTTTTCTCGAATTTTTCCTGAAATGCAACAAAATAATTTATTAAAATACGAATTCAAACAATAAATAGGCAATAAAAATATGCAAAAATATGCACTTATCAAGGTTACCGGAGAAGAATGTACACCGGTACCCCCAACTTCCTCAGGGGATGCCGAGGGCCCCGAATTATGGTGGAACTTGTATATTGATGGAGCAGTAAACAACAATGGGGGAGGTGCAGGGATAGAGTTGGTATGCCCAGAGGGGCACCGCATGCAAAGTGCCATACACATCAGTTTTAGGGCTAGCAACAATGATGCTGAATATGAGGCTTTAATTGTTGGGCTGAAATTAGCTTTGGAAATGAAGGTGGAATACTTGAATGTTTTTAGTGATTCCATGTTGATTGTGTGGCAAATCAAAGGGAGCTTCCAGAACAGAGGTCCCTGCACTGAACGCTACATGAGGTATGCCCAAGAACTCATTAGTAAGTTCAATTATTTAATCTGAATCAAATCCTAAGGGTGGAAAATGCCAATGCTGATGCCCTTGCCAAGTTGGGATCCCAAAACGAAGCTGTTTTGTTAGGGGTAATTCCCCTCGAAGTTCAACTCCAACCAAGTATCCATCGGGAGGAGGTTATGGAGATAGAATTTTCAGCAGAAAGCCAATGGACAACCCCAATACCTGAGTACATCACTATGGGGGTGCTTCCGGAAGATAAAGATGAAGCCCGAAAACTCAAATAAAAGGCAGCCCGTTATGTGATCTATGATGGCATCCTATATAAGAGGGGTTTTAACCAACTTCTACTTAAGTGCATATCTGGAAATGAATGTGAGTACATCCTAAGGGAAATACATGAAGGCATATGTGGCAATCACTCAGGGGGGTACCTCCCTTGCCCATAAGGTGCTTCGGCAAGGCTACTACTGGCCTACCATGAAAGTTGATGCTTATGACTTTGCTAAATCTTGTGATCAATGTCAACGGTTTGCTAACTTCAATAGCAACCCGGCTGTGGAACTAAGGCCCATTGGAAGCCCCTGGCCCTTTGCAATATGGGGAATTGACTGATTGGGGAGCTTCCTAAAGGCAGAGGTGGTGTGAAATATGATGTGGTAGCTGTTGATTACTTTACCAAGTGGGCTGAGGTGGAACCCCTGGCTACCATCACTGCCTGCAAGCTGAAAGAATTTGTTAAGAGAGCTAGTATATGTAGGTACGGGGTACCATACAAGCTGATTTTAGACAATGGAAAACAATTTGATAGTAAGGAAATGAGGAGTATATGTGAAGACTTGGGAATAAAGAAGGACTTTTTAGCCGTCTGCCACCCCCAAACAAATGGACAGACGGAAGCTGTGAAAAAAATCATTAAGCACACTCTGGAAGCTAAGTTGGAAGACAAAAAGGGAAACTGGCCAGAGGAGCTCCCAATGGTATTATGGTCTTACAACACCACTCCCATGTCCACCACCGGAGAGTCTCCCTTCGTTCTAGCCTTTGGCTGTGAGGCTATGGTTCCTGTGGAAGTAGGAATGGGATCCTACCGGAGGGATAATTTCAGTCAAGAATCAAATTAAATAAGTCAAAGGCTGGCACTTGACCTTGTGGAAGAAGCATGGGCTACCGCCCAGCTGAAACTTGCAGCTTACCAACAGAGGACCCGTAAATACTATAACAACAAGGTATGCCCTCGACCTCTCAAAGTCGGTGACCTAGTGCTGAGAAGAATGATGTCCAATATGCGGGTTCCCGGGCATGGAGCCTTTTGAACAAATTGGGAAGGGCCTTACAACATAAAGTCTATTTTTTGGGAAGGCACCTACCACCTTGAAGACATGGATGGGAACACTATTCTCCGTGCTTGGAATGCCGAGCACCTAAAGAAGTACTATCAGTAAGACTCTTTTCAAAGGAAATGTAGGCCTCTTTCAAGCTTAGGATGAATAAAGGCAACCTACTAGTTGTGGTTGTGTCATTTCTCTTTCAATTTTTAGGATTTCATGATTTTCAGTAGATACCCGGGGGTTAGTGGATTCACACCCCGTCTGGATGAAATTTTATGTAATCGTACTCTTTTATTTTCAGTAAAAGTAGAAGTTGATTGTTTCCATTTACATTCACCACTTATAAAAACTTGAGAAGAAAAATATATGGAAGACCTACAAGCATAGTTCTACATGGTAGCCAGGCTACCATCCAGAACTAGGGGGTAGTAGTGAATACACCTCTTAGCTTAACAGGTTGAAATTATCAGAATTTTAAACTTTTCATGATTGTTACCAGACATGTGTGGAACCTTGACTAGCTCACATGGCTTACTTGGTCACTAGGGCATGTATGGAACCCTGATTGGCATACATGACTCCCTTCATTTTTTGGGCTTGTGTGGAACCCTGATTGGCACACATGGATCCCTTCATTACGAGACATGTGTGGAACCTTGACTGGCTCACATGGCTTACTTGGTCACTAGGGCATGTATGGAACCCTTATTGGCATACCTTATTGCCATAATTACTAAAGTACACTTCCATATTGTGTTACCAACCTATTGTTCAATTCTTGATTCATGATCTAGTATCTATTTAATCAATGTAAATATGACATATATCCTATAAATACTCGTATAAACTGGTCTTAGGATTAGTCAGTGGAATCGTATTGCGTGCTAGAATTAGATGATTGCATTTTGTTATAAACTGTTTTAAGTCTTGGCAATTACCTTTCTTACTTAGCAAATTGGTACCCAGGGGTAGGAATGAGTTTAGAATTTAAATCGTGAAAACTATCGATTACGACTTAGTTTCCATTGAATAGCCAGTAAATAAGTCATATACAACTAAGACAGAAAAGCGTGGTAGAGGTTTTAGTCTAAACCGAGTTACCTGTGTGTTAGTTGCGGTATCCTGTAAACATCCGTCGCTGAACCCTTATACGAAGGATATTCAGAGCATAAGCAGCGATAACATGATAAATTTGTTAGTCATAAAGAGTGAGATAACGAAACAAACATGCCTTACGTGGATAAACCAAATTCAAAAGTACCGAGGCCCACGGCCATAAACAGATCAGAGTTAAGAAATTCAAGATTACACTTGTGGAGCGTTAAGGAGCCCACCCCCTTGATAAAGATCATAAATTCATAAACCGACAAAACCAAGTTCAAATATGTTAACAAAATGCTTAATAAGGATGAATAGGTGAGGGCGCCTAGGTAGAAGGATCGTCCTTCGTGGCTTCAGAGTTAAGGGATTCCTCAACGAGATCGGCCTTCTTTTCAGAACCGCCCGTAGTAACCTCAACCGCACTAACGGGAGCCCCAACCTTAGTATCAAGAGCAGGAGTAAGTTCGGCAGTATCCTTTTGGGTAGTCGGAGGTATAGGCACATCCATGAGCCTGGTAGCTTGAGCTTTTGCAGCTTCTGCTTTAAACTATTCCACCTAGTTCACCACATCCTCTCCCAGGAGCGCCCAGTCGAGATCCGGCATCAACTTCCAAGTTGACTTCATATAATCGCGGGCACCCTGAGCAAATCCCATTTATACCTTTCAGGTAGAGCCTCTTTGTATCTCTTGGTGGCAGTCTACAGGGCATCAACCTGAGTCTTCAATTCTTTGATAGTGGTATCATAGGAGGCCCCTATCTCTTCTTTCTCCTTGTCCTGACTAGACACCAGCTTGCTCAGCTTATCTTTCTCCTTGGTCACGGTAGATAGATCACCCTTCATCTTTTTGTTCGCATCTGACAACTTTTTCTTTTCATCCTCAAGAGCCTGCATGTCAGATCGTAGTTGTTTCATCTCCTCCCTGAGCCTCATATCCCCTCGAGTCGCTAGGGCAAGTTGGTTAGAAAGCCTTAGCTGGTGAAAAAAGATCTCACTAGCAGAGCGTAGCATGGATTTAGCAACATCAGAACTCTTCTGCTTGGACCACCCGGAGATAACCTCAACGGGGATGTGACCACCTTCCAATCGGTGGAACTGCTCGACATCACTCATAGGGGTATCAGACTGGGAGGACATAGCTTTCTTGGATCGGGTTTCCGGAGGAGAGATCAAGCTACTTGAGAGCTCGGATAACCTGCGCTTTTCTTGAGCGGAATGCTCAATCTTAATTGCTCCTGGAGTAGGCACCCGAGAAATATGAGTAGCTTTAATAGGAGTCTCCAGCATGGTCACATCATCATCAGGAAACAAGTCTTCATATTTTTTAGACGGTTGGATAAATGATTGCACGGATCCCGACATACCTGAAAAGGGAATATAAAAAGAAAATGTTAGATAGGCGACATATATCATATTCAATATACTAAGGAGCAATACATATGGCATATGACAAGAGAACACAGTCAAAATATACTAATCAAATGCAAGACAACAACGTAGAAATGCAAACCGGAAATGGCCTCGGTAGAGCCCAGGGCCCGAGATTCGGGCACCCCTCCGGAAACCTCATGGAATGCCGGATCGAGAACCTCCTCACCGACATCCTCAGCTGAGGTAGCGGGAGAGGCACTCCTAAACTGGCCGAAGCCTAGGCTAACCAAAACCTCAGGTGTAAGCAGGCTGTCACCGTCCCCCAAGTCAGCTGCCAAATTTGCGACACACTTGGCCCTCTTCTCCTCTACCCCCTCTAACGGGGTTGGATCCGGGAACCATAGAATGGGTTGCTAGATGTAAGAAAGACTTACGACAAACAGGTGGAGAAGAACTTAAAGATGTTGAGGAAAAGATGCTTACTTGGAGATGTATTAAAATCCTTCCTAACCTCTCCGCCATCGTAACAGTACAAAAACAGCTCTTGCCAATCATACATACCCCGCTTATTTCCCTCGACACATTGACCGTGTCGATTATTCCAAGATGTAAGATAGTGAATCCCAGCTTTCTGCCCAACCTCTTTGAGTTGATAAAAATACCCCAACTCCCTTGCCGATAAGGAAACCCCCGAATTGTTGGTGGTAAAGAGCGTACATGCAGGCTGCCACTCGGAAGGAATTGGGGGTCAGATGTAGGGGAGCCAAGTCATAAAAATTAAGAAGCTCAAGGAAAAATGGGTGCATAGGCAACGAAAACCCAAGTTTAAAGAAGTTTGCAGACAAAATGGTGCCAGGGATGACCTGGTCGGGCTCAAAATTATCGAACCGGTGGCATCTCTCTCCCTTATCAGGGATTACAAACGAACATCCTGGGTTACAAGACTTGAGTAACCTTTCCAACCTTTCAGGATTCATGAGGGAATCCATATTCTCGTAAGCCTGTGCCTTCTTAGCCACCTTCTTATACTTTATTTCCTTTTCATCATCTTTATGATCACAATTGTCGAAGAATGGTTGCTCCCCATCCTTCCACAAGTTGTCACAAGAACCAGTATGGAAATCCCCAGAAGTAGCTCCTTCTTCATCACCAGATCAGCCACGGCCATCCCAAGGCTTGAGGAACCTGCTTCTTGGAGATAAATGGGATGCCTACTTACTATCCTAGTTTCCAAAGGACTAATTAACTCCACCCTAGATCGGGTCCAAGAACTAACAGAGGGTTTTACAGAAGATAGGGGTTGCGGTAGAAGAAGGTCATTCAGGTGAGTGGACCCTGAGTTAGAAGGGCTCCCCGGAAGCAGGCAATAAATTTCCCGAATAGTGGGACGAACTTCTTGAGAGTGATAAGCAAGACATCTGCAACCAAGCAAAGGAAGCAGATCAGTAGTGGAAGCGGATGAGGTGAAAAAAAATTCATTGGGAGGCAAGGAAAATGATGGTCAACTGAGGTAATGGCATGGATAGGCCCACGAAAGTCCTCTAGCTGGAGAGAATACCGTGACAAGAAAGACTTCATCATCAACCACTCTAAAGTGAAATGAACCTACTGGAAACTCATTATTTAATATCCATCTAAACCTCAAACCATAGGTTTGAGGGATACATCATGGTGATGATAATCCCACAAACGAGGAGAGTGGGGCTAGAAGAAGGATCAGATCAAATAATTAATGAGGACCATATCACCCAAGGGGTCAATGTTATACACTTAAAGGTGATATTTAAACTAAACAAAATGGATCCAAGGAAAGATGCACACAACGCTCTTTGGGAATTAGTATCAAACATGTTGCGAGCATCCAGGAAAGTAAAAAAGGGGGTAACCGGAATGCAAATCACCCCAAACCTCATTGACATGCACTATAAGTAGAGAGATACACATATGCATTTCTTTATAAATATTCAAACAAATAGGTCTACCCAAAATAAGATTTGAAAACCAAGAAAGGCAACAAGAATCAAAGGTTATACATTTAAAGCTTGGGTAAACTGAGACAAACGGTATGCGGACCCTATCATAGTATCAAAGCAAAAATCGATTCGAAGGTGAACATCAACATATATGTGCGGACATACAAGAACAAAATACAGGACATGTAAAACTACCATGTACGCAGTAATAGCACCAAGCATGTGAAGGGATTGAGAGATGCGGGAGCATACCTGAGTAAAGATGGAGAGACGGAAGTGTGAATGCTTTAGCGTTCGCCGGAGATTTCGTCGGAAATTCTCGAAAGCCTTTATGTGGCAGAGAAAAATGTTGTGCAAAGATAAAAAGAAAAAGTGAAAAGATTAAATGGATAGATATATGAGAACAAAGAGAGGAGAGGCGTGTCCTCTTAGTCAATGAATGTGGCACAAAAAACTAGGGGAGGCGGGAATTGTTTTCTATGAGGAGATTGAACCATCCCAAATGTATCTAAGAGTAGTGGTAGAGTCCAAACTCACCTTCCGTTTCTGATGTCTATCATTTTATTTCCAGAAATTAAAATCGATAAATCTAGTCTTGAATAAATAAATTAAGAGGCTTCCATTTTTATGGATTTCTAATTCGAGCTTCGTAACACAATTACGAGAATTATCGAATGAAAATGCTGACAATAATCCTAATATTTGCGATTCTGAATTTCCAATATTTACAAACCTTGTCATATCGAACTGCCGAGAATGCGAGGATACGAATTTTTGCTGGGAGACTAAGAAGATGGCACCCTGTGAATAATAGGTTCCCCTTGCACTCAGTACTTCAGGGAACCGGGGGTAGTTGTTGTGACCAAAATCTTGCATGGGTCAGATTTAGGCCCACTAGAGAATTAGGGTCTAGACCCATGAAGAAAATAAGTAATTTGCCAGGCTTCCAAGGGACCATGACAAACCTAGGGGTTACTATGTACATGGCAGTAAGGAAATGTGTGGCTTAGGGTCCCAAAGGCATCCCCTTGTGGGTAACCTGTAACCACTACCAGTCATCCAGTAAGGATTCCATGGTGGGGTTACCAGAGGGGGTACCGGAGCCAGGCTACCGGGCGGTACCCCCAGCTTCCGCCGGAAGCCTGATCAGGCTGCCAATTCAAATAAGGCAGACTTCCTACTGTTTAGGAACACGTCTATATCACCTAAAAACACTCTTAAACAGATATGTATTCAGATATTAGAGGATAAATGTCATATATATTTGATAAATGATACAAAATCATGAAAAATACAAAGCATAATCATTCTACATTACCATAACAGCTTGGTAGCCTCAAAATATACATCATACACGATTTGTATCAGAAATATCAGTCATTACCTCATCAGAAACAACATAACTCATCACAAGTGATCGATCATATCACTCAAGAACTACATACGGGCTTGATCCACTATAAATAGTGGTATGTAGGCAGTTTACGGGATCTCTTAGACACTTTGACACCTTGAGTAACATAAAGCACGAATACTCTTGTGTGACACATCTTTATTAGGGTTCTTGGCTGGCCAACATTCGGTCCTTGAGCTCTAATTCCCGTAAATCCAGTCCGATCCTCCGAGGAACCATCTCCCGTGTTCTTCGGAAACCCCTAGTTGTGAGCCTTTCCGGGCAGCTAGCCATTGATCTCCAACTACGAGCCTTTCTGGGTGGTTGGACGATTCCGTATTCATTGGCGCTATTCCAGCAACGGCCTCCTAATTTGTTGTAACAAATTCCTCCCACAACATCCCTTATTTAATTATTATTATTATTATTATTATTATTATTATTATTATTATTATTATTATTATTATTATTATTATTATTATTATTATTATTATTATCATTATTATTATCATTATTATTATTATTATTATTATTATTATTATTATCTTCTTCATGTATACTCTGATTAACTTTTCCAATTAAAATTTAATATCTTTTCTATATTTTCTAATCAAAATATTTCATTTTCAAACTTGATTTTTTTACTTAATTATCCTTACTTAAATATTTATAATTGGTAAAAACATGTAATTCTATTTTATAAAATAAAATAATGATATAACAGGTCCTTAATAATTAACCATTTACCTTTTTCATCTAAAACACATTATCTTTTCTAACTTTTATGACTCTCTTTTCCGATAATAACATGGGCCATTTTATTTAAATAAGTAAACTAATAAAATTCTAATTACTAATAACTAATTGATTACCTTTTTCAGCTAAAATGTAATATCTTTTCTTTATTTTCTAACTAAAAATATCTCATTTTCAAACTTTTTTTTCTTACTTAATTATCTTTATTTAGATATTTATTATTGGTAAAAATATGTTACCTATTCTATTTTTTTAATAACTAATTAATATCACGTTATCTTTCCTATTTTAAAAAATACCACGGAAAATTATGTAATAATATTATTATGATTACTAATAACTAACAAAATATTACATTTTCACCTAAAACAGGTTAATTTTTATATTTTCTCTTACTAAAACCTCTTCTTTTCTAATAGTATCACAAATAATTGTATTCAATAAAATAATATCATATTAATTAATAATTGATTGATTACCTTTTTCAACTAAAAAGAATCAACTTATCTATATCATATAACTAAATTTTTCCTTTATTAGAAATATTATGACCAAAATCGTATCATTTAAAATTTTAACTTACAAAATTTATATCATAAAAAATTCATTCAAATAATTGAAAAATTATATAATATTAAAGAAAATCCGTGCTTCGCATGGGTTTTAAGCTAGTTATATTAAATCCAAAACATTGAAAATTTTCGTTTTCGATAATTTCCTATCCTTCGTTGTATTTAATAAAACTATATATTAATTTTATAGTTATTAACAACTAATCTTTTTCTTTTCTCACATAAGACATGTTACCTTTTCAATTTTTGAGTATATAATAATATTTTTCTTTTAAGTAAAAACTCTATCTTTTTTTATTTTATCAAACTAAAAATCTTCTTTTCTAAAAACACATGGATCAATTTTATTTAATAAAGTAAAATAAACTAATATCAATAACCTATGGAACTAATATATATTATCTTTTCTATTTTATCTGACTAAAACATTTTTTTTTTCAATAATATCACGAGCGATTCTATTTAATAAATAAAATCGTAATATTATAATCACTGATGATTAACGATTAGCTTTTTCAACATATCATCTTTTCTATATTATATATATAATTATTATCAAATCATATTATTTATAAAATTTAAGTATAAAAAATTCATGTATTAAAGAATTAAATTCAAATGAAAAAAATTCATAATTTAAAAAAAATTGTGCATTACACAGGTTTTAGGCTAATCTATACTATACTATAATAAGCGAGATATCCCTCATTTTTGGTTATCCCTCATCCTTAGATTTTCAACTCAAATAGATCATGACAATACTAAAAGTTGTTATATACAAAGGTCTAGGTTCGATTCCCGCCAACAACATATTAATTTATATTTAATACTAAAAACTATTATATACAACGTGTATAATTTGTAGTTTGGTTAACCCCTATTTTTGGTTATCTCTCATTTTTGGTTATCCCTCATTCACAACCGTTAGATTTTCAACTCAAATAGATCATGATCGTTAGATTCAACAATACTAAAAGTTGTTGTATACAAAGGTTTCAATTCCCGCCAACAACATATTAATTTATATTTAATACTAAAAACTATTATATACAACGTGTAAGGATCAAATTCTTTCAATAACATATTAAAATTAATATTTATAATATTATACTACACTAAAAACAAATTATAAAAAATTAAAAGTAAAGCATGGGCTATAAGCTAGTAATAATAATTAGGATATACAACTTTTCATATTACATTAATCATAATAATAATAATAACAATAATAATATGTTAACAGTATGTATGTGCACTATGGGAAACTTTCAGTATTAAAAATTAAATTTCGAAAACATAAGGAATATCACACGCACTATAAGAAAATCGTTTTAAACCGACCGTAAAAAATGGTCGGTTATAAAAGGAATCGGTCGGTTTAACGACTAAAACCGACCAAAAACGCTGGTCGGTTTAAGCCTGGTTGGTTATGTCATTTGGTCGGGTTTAACACACATAACCGACCAATAATTTGGTCGGTTATATGTGTTTACAAATTCTCTAATGTGGGGTCCGAATTGGACATGTGGCACCACGTGTCACCACGTGGCGACAGCTGGTGACAGACGTCATTAACACATAACCGACCGACAGCGGTCGGTTATGACTTAAAAAATAGAAAAATACATTTTGACTGGCACACATAACCGACCACAGTCAAACGTGCACAATCAGTCGGTTTCATGCCAGTAGCTGTGCTAATTTGTAAAACCGACCACTTATAACCGACCACCATAATATAACCGACCACTTAAACCGACCAACCTCGAAGGGATTGAATGGTAAAAAATGGTCGATTATGCCTTTTTGTAGTCGGTTTTCTGGGAATTGAATGGCAAAAAACGGTCGGTTATAAAGAACGTCGGTCGGTTTTCTGGGTTTTTTGTAAAAAAATTGCAGGTTTTGCGAGTACTGCAGCCTGCCATTCCATTTCAACATTAGCAATTCACCAAACCATTCAACTTCATAATAACATAATTAAACATACAAACATAAAAACCAATTTCATAAGTTCGATCATTCCAACAAATATAAAAACCACGTTCATACAAACATTCCAAGTTTTCTAATCATTCCAACTAATTACAAACAGCTTAGAAAAAAAACAAGTCATAAAAACCGATCACACTTAAAAACCTAATGATCTGACAAAGAAACATTGGATGATTGATGACCATCTTTTTCACCCTCTTCCCCACCATCATCACCAGCGCCATCACCATCATCTTCACCACCATCTTCACCGCCACCCATATCCTCATCCTCGGAGGTATAGTCCTTTTCATCTTCCAATGCAAGCCGATTCTTTGCCTATGTACACATATAACCAACTAATTAAAAAGTAAGAAATATAAATATTTAAGGACAATTTAGAAACTCCCTTTTTCCAATATTTAGCAAGATCCTTCCAAAATGTCTCGGACCAATACGGGGGCCATCATACACACGATCATTGAAACCATTATGATCATCACTAGTCAACCGAGCATCTAAAATTAAAAAAAAACATTAGTACACAAACAAATCGAACATAAACGTGGAAAGAAAATCGAACATAAGTACACAAACATAAATATCTTATTAATTTAACTATAAGTACACAAACATAAGCAAATTGAACATATAAGTACACAATGCATATTTAACTCTAAATTCAAATACAATTTCGTATACAAAATCGAAGCAATTACAAATACATGACCTTCAATTCAAATACAAGTCAATATCGTATACAATTAATTACAAGCACTTAGGGGAAAATCGATATTGACCTTAAATTGAGCAAAATATAAGTTCATGTGTCTATCATTATATGACATAAATCGATGCTTAATTAAACCCATTAATAAAACCTATAAATCGAACCCATAAACCCAAAAATCCAATTTCAAATAAACAAATATATATAAACATGAAAATATAAACAAATGGGAGAAGATATATGCATGAATTTCAAATGGGAGCAAATTAAACTATGAAAATATAAACAACAAACAAAAAACACATAATTAAAAGCAAACAATACAAACAAGAAAATAAAATAGACCAATTAAAGGCACAAAATGGAAGATAACAATACTTTGAAGAAGAGGAAGAGTTACAAGAAGCTTACATCAACACAAAATGGAGAAGAGGAAGTTTGGGTCCGAATTGAACGGAACGATTTTAGTTGGGAGCGGATTGAGTTTGCACGGGTAAGCGCCATTTTTACTTGAATGAATTGAGTTTGAATGGATTTTAGTTTGTATTGAGAGGAAGAGAGGAAGAGATGAAGAGAGAGATATGAGAGAGTAAGAGTAATGAGAGATAAAATGAAAGGGGGAGGGGGTTTCTTTTTTATTTACACTCAGACTATAACAGACCGGTCATAACCGACCGAATGATCGGTCGATTATGTCATTGGTTAGTGTGACTCGAAAATTTGGGCAAGGGCGGGATTTTTGACTTTTCACGAAAATTTTCCCACCCAAAAAAATCGGTCGGTTATACCTCAATTCGATCGGTTTTAACGTGAAAAGAAAAAAAATAGAATAAATATAGGGGAAAAAATAGAATACAAATAGTAAAAAATCCTATATTTAATTTAAAATTTATACAATTCCAACTATTCATGCTAATTATTTTTGTGATTATTATTACCTAATTTTCTAATAATTTGAATTTTCCCTTACTTTTAATTTAGTTCATAAAAAAAATAAAAATAGAAAAAATGTCAATCTTTCGATAAAAGATTAGCATACTCACTATGAACACTACAAAACAACTAAAAATAATAGTAGTAGTAGTAGCAATGGAAAAAGAAACGGGTCAAATAACTCAAATTAAAATTTTAAACAATGACGGTGTTTAGGGTTTCGGGTTTCGCTTTTTAAAAAAATATTTATCGATGACTCAACCTTAGGGAAGTCAAGATCCATCCTTTTTAATGTTATTGGAAATATTTTAGGGAAAAAAAATTTAGTTGGTTTTCTAATTTAACGGTCAACTAGTAGTTGACTAGAACCCTAAACAGGGTTTCGTCACGGTTTAGGATTTCAATTTTTTTAAAAATATTTCTCGATGACCCAAGCTTACGGAAGTCAATATCCATCCTTTTTAATGTTATTGACAAAATTTTAGTGAAAAAAAAAATTTATGTGGTTTGGCAATTTAAAAGTCAACTAGTACGTTGATTAGAACCCTTAAACAGAGTTTCGTCAAGGTTTAGGTTTTCGATTTTTTAAAAATATTTCTCGACTAGACTCCTTTTGCTTAACAAAAAATATATCAATTCCAACCGGGATTCCAACTTTAAGAATATATCACTTTCCATATTTTTGTGATAAGCTACGGTCTCTTGAGGATCTGAAACCGGACTCCTTTTGCTTAACAAAAAATACAACAATTCTAACCGGGGTTTTAGTATTAAGAATATATCACTTAGAATTGATAGGTCTCTTACGAATTTTCTAAAAAAATAAATTTATAAATAATTTACATTAATTATTAGTTGGAAAAATACTCGGATTATATATCTAAAATTTTGATAATCTTAAAAATATCACAAACATATAAAAAAAATTATAATACGAACGTAATATTTACGATAAAAATTTACAAATATTGAATATATAACTTTTGTTTCAATTAAATCTTTCGATAAAATGGTTGAGTTTATTCAATTTAATTAGTTTGGTCATAACTCGTGTGTAATTTATTCACGTACAAAAGTAAAAATATGTCTATATTATTTGTTTTAAAATTTGGATATTAAGTAAAGATCTGTGTACTTCCATAATTTATTACGATTCCACAATCATTGATAATAAAGATTGTTTGCGAAGTTCAGGTTAAAAACGTTTTTAAACAAATTAAATAGAGTAAATTTAATAGATATTTAATAGGTGTAATTAGTGACTAAATAAATTTGCATTAATATCTATTTAATGCAAGAAAAAAATTTACATAAAAAAATCAAAATACAAAAATTTAAGAAAAATATCTCAAATTGTTTTGGTGAATTTTCGATCTCCTGGCATTATAATATATATAGATTATTAAGACATCGATCATTTTAGCAAGTGATGTCCAGAAAGTTGTTTAACATCGCTTTTAAAATAACTGATGTTAAAAAATTTTGTCGCCCTAATTTTGTTTAAGGCACTGAGTTTTCACACAAGCGCGCATTTTGGCCGCCTTAATTTTCACCGGGAGCTGTGCCATTTACAATCTTTTTTTTTAAAGAATTTCTGTAATTTTTTTAAATTAAGTTTTAAATTTAATAAAATAAAGAGAATTTGAAAAAATGATAATAATTAAATAACTTAATTTTTATAAATAGTAACTAAATAATTTAATAAACTCTTAATTTTCATTAAAACGAATTGGTTTCATGGTAAATATAATTTTTAACACATTTTTTTAAGTTTTTAAAAATATATTTTTGTACCTTATTTGTAAATTTTATTGTTTATACTAAATATATTAATTTTTTTAATATAATTTTTTTAACTTGGTATTCTTAGAAAGGTGTTAATAATTTTTTTGGAAAGCGTTATTCAACCAATCTACTAACAAAATATACCTTGTTTTGCTTAGTATGGTATAGTATAGATTATTCCAAAATATATATGAATTTTTATTTTTAAAAAATTGTACATTTAAAATTTAATAATAAATAGAAATTGAAAAAATTTAATAAATAAAAACTCTTAATATTTAACAATTATAACTCATTTATTTGGAAAATAAAAATGAAATATTATAAAGGTAAATTTGATTTTTAAATAATTAAACAAATTTTGGTTAAAAAATTCAAAATTGAGTTTATTAATGATCTAAGGTAACATATCATGTATATTGCTAACATCCAACACTTTAAAGCTAAAGTAACATCACGTTTGTGGCTAAGGTAACACAAAAAACAAACATCACGTTTGTGGCTAAGGTAACACAAAAAACAAAATGTTATATTAGGTCCAAAGTAACATGCTAAGGTAACATATATTATAGCAACATCCATGAAAAAGATGTTCCGATAGCCCATCTATGGCGTAGTGATATTGTGCCGCTCTTGTAATCTGTTTTCATTTTTTCATTAGATATATTGTTACATTTTTTTAAAAATAATTCATTAATTATTTTTTTGTATTTTAAAAAATTAGAAATTCATTTATTCAAATTTAAGATTATTATTTTAAATTTTCATATTTTCATATTTAATGATTTTATAATATTTAAATTCGTTTATAAAATTTTAAAAATTCATAATTTAGTTAATTAAATAATAATATTCTTATTAAAGGTGGATGAGATTCATATTATTCTTCTATTAATATTATTTTTAATTCATATTTTAAAATTTTATTACTTTTAAAATTATTAGTTTAAAATTGTATAAATTTATTATTTGTAAGATTTGTATACCATCCAATATCTTATTTACAAAATTCAAATATCCTAAACACTCATTTTAGTGTTGGAAAAAAATAGTCAAAAAATAAAAAGGTCGGTTGTTTGTTCAAGATTTTAACAAAAACATAGTAAAAGTGTTGTTTCTTATAACGGGGCACGATCTAGATTCACTTTTTGAATGATTTCTTCGACGATCGAACCGTACGAATGTTAATAAACACTCATTTTAGTGTTGGGAAAAAATAATCAAAAAATAAAAATGTCGGTTTGTTCAAGATTTTAACAAAAAAGTAGTAAAAGTGTTGTTTCTTATAACGGTGCACGATCTAGATTCACTGAATAATTTTTTTTGAATGATTTCTTCGATGATCAAATCGTACGGATGTTAATAAACACTCATTTTAGTGTTGGAAAAAAATAATCAAAAAATAAAAAGGTTTGGTGGTAGGAGATTTTAACAAAAATGTAGTAAAAGTGCATCTTCCGATAACAGGGCACGATCTAGATTCACTGAATAACTTTTTTAATGATTTATTCGACGATCGAAACCTTACGTATGTCAAGAACCATCATTTGTAATGTTATTGCCAAAATTTCAGAAAAAAATAAAATTATTTGATTGGATAATTTAACGGTCAACTAGTATTTTGACTAGCGATAACGGTCGGTTATATACAGAATCGGTCGATTTTCTTGTTTTTATTTTTGAGAGAACGGTCGGTTATATATGAAGACGGCCGGTTTTCTGGCGTTGCAATGGTAAAAACGGTCGGTTTTATATGAAGACGGTCGGTTTTCTGGGTTTTTAAAGAAAAATTGCAGGTTATGCCATTCCATTTCATTACATTTCAATATTACAATCACCACCAAGCCATTCAACATTAACAAACTACAGATTCACCACACCATTCAACTTCATAAAAACATAATTAAACATACAAACATAAATGCTACGAATTTATTGTTCACAAACAACATTAATACTCAACTTCGTGAAAAGCATCAAAACTAAATTTACAAACATTATTCAATTTCGTCAAAACCATCATCGTCTTCATCATCACCAGACAATACGATCTTATTCTTCTTCATTTTCTTCACCTTCTTCTTCATCTTAAACAGTCATTATCATCAAAATACACCAGAGATATAACCAAATCATCATTTGATGCAAGTAGTTAGGATACCATTGTAGGATTTCCAAAACCATTGATCTATGTATAAGGGGGGTGATTTGGAGAAAGAGTTTTTTTACTATAAATTTCAAAAATGAAAGTTAAAATGGAGAGGAATTTTGGTGAAGTGGATGTAGGGATAGAGATGAAATTTGGTGAAGTAGTTTGTTTAAATGAAATTTGGCAAAAAATTTGAATTTTTTAGTTTGGGCTCCATTTTTAAAATTTTCGTGAAATCAAGGCTTATTTCCGACCGATATGTGGTCGGTTATGAGTTTGATCAAAAATTTGAATTTTTCATTTGGGCGGTATTTTCGAAAAAAAAATTAGTTTGGGCTCCATTTTTAAAATATTGTGAAATCATGGTTTATTTCCGACCGATATGTTGTCGATTATGAGTTTGATCAAAAATTTGAATTTTTCATTTGGGCGGTATTTTCGAAATTTAGAAATTTGCATAACCGACCACCTAAAACCGACCGTCAATTATAAAACCGACCACCTAAAACCAACCGACAATTATTAGTCGGGTTTGACATCTAAAACACGTCATCAAAACGACGACATTTTTTTCGTTTGGTCAAAATGTAACCGATCGAAGTGGTATTGGTCAGTTTTAGATGACGTGTCACAGAAACCGAAAATGTGAGTCATCAAAATGGGCCCGGATCCGCACCGGTTGGTTTTAGATGGTCGGTTTTATCATAAAACCGACTAACTACGGCAGCGGTCGGTTATAACCATTGAATTTGTGACGGTTGGTTTTGTGACGGTCGGTTTAAAGCTGTTTTCTTGTAGTGACGATAGTGTGATCTTATTAATTGGTAAAGAGTACCTTTGACAAATCCAGATACCTAGCCAATATGCTAGACAATGAATTAGTCTGGAAGCATTATTACATGTAACTTTATTTTTAAGGCCACTCAAAAATTGGCCGCATGAAATCTAAAAATAAAATGGTTGGACGTCACATTGTTCTTCGGGCATGTCGATCTGGCACACTGATGGAATGTTCATGGCATCTTTCACCATCTTCTCTTTGTCCTGACTTTCCATTTTTCCGTGTTGTTGTTGCCTCACCATCTCCTTTATGGCCATGCAGCGGCATGCCTTATTAATATTTCGAAACTGGTTGCAACACTCCTCCTTGTGTTCCATCTGAGCATTCTTTGGCGACATTTTTGGCGAAATGTACATCATGCAGTGGCTAAGCTGCTTCATAGGCCGGATCTTTTGGGTACATTTGCCGGAGTTTTCGTCGACAATGGTTGTGGTGATGGTGGTGATGGTGGTGGCACTAATGGTGAGGGAGAAAAGTGCTACCAGGAGAAGAGTTAGGGTCATTTTTGTGAATGCCATTGTAGTGTAGCTAAAAGAGATACAAGACCAGAGATGGGAGTTTATAGCTGGATAAGGCTTATTATTGAATACAAATATGTGAAGGCGAAGATGGCATTTACACTAGATTTGGAGTAACATCGTGCTTCCACGTATATTTTGCATGCAGATGCCACCTAAACTAGTTGTGCCCCATTATTAAATATTGAGCGCTTTGGAATTATATGCATGGAGCTTAATTTGTTTGTTTTCTAGTTTTTCTTCATCGTAACTGATCATGATAAATTTTAAAATGCAAATACATCCAATAAATACGTACGTCAAAATTTGCTTTTTTGTTATGTTTTGCTTTTTTTATGAGCAATGATACGTACCGTGAAATCGATCCAAATTTGTTCTCAAATGATATATGATTTATTTTATTTGTGGATTTATATATATACACGATAGACTCATTTTATTAATGCAAGAAGCAACCAATAGTATAATGACAACTCATTATTTGAAAATGGTTTTGGTAATTTTTTTGGAAACTTCAGCATTTTTTTTTTATTCCTAATTATTTTTTCATAGAACAAGAAATAGCTACGAAAGAGGGGGAAAGGTAAAAGATGCAAGTAAATATGTAAAGATTATTTGTGTAGTACTACTAGTTAAAAGAAGGAAATGCTACAACTCCGGAAATCATTTCCAAACCGGTTCCCCAATGATGAGTTGTCATTACATGATCGGTTATGTTTTTATAAATGAAATGGACTCCTTGTACATTAACATAAATTCCACAAATGAAATGATGTCATGTATCATTCGAAAACAATTTTAGAATTTTTTTCAGGATACGTGCAAAGAATGTACATATAAAATGAATTCCTCCATTTTTTTTTACCTTATTTGACTTTTATTACATGTTAAATAAATCTTTTTTTTTTTTGGCTTTTACACTAATTTACCCTCATTTGGTTTATCAAAATTCGAGTTTAATAAAAGTGATTATTTGTGTGTGCCAATAAGAAAGATAAAAATATTGAAATTATGACTTTAGTATATTTTAGAGCGTATAACCCGTGGAATGCACGGGTTTCTTATATTATATTATAAATTTTATTTAATATTATAATTATGTTTTTATATAATCATTATTTTAAAAAAATTTTAATTTTAATTTAATATAATTTAACATACTCATGTTTATAAATTATGCTAATTTTTCCTTATTATAAACAACGTATACGATTTTTAATATATTTTATTAATAATTGAGAAATATGCTGTGATATTTTCGGGTATATATTAATTATTGTAAGATTTGTTGTAAATTAAAAAGGTAACATGTTTTAATTATAAAAAAAATATTAATAATTGAAATATATGATATACGATTGATCTTTTTATGTGTTTATAAAAGGTAATATCTTCAACTAAAATTAAACGTGAAAAAGGCAATCGACTAATTACCATTAAATATATATTATGTTATTATTTATTTTAGGTGTTATATTTTTCTTGAAAAATATGGTTTGATATTTTCAGGTATATATTAATGATTGTAAGATTTTGTAACGCCCCCAAATCCACCCTGACAGGGGACCCGGGTCGTCACATTGTCTCAATATCCTGTAGCACAAGTTACGCAATCACAAAGCAAAATATATAATACAACGGAGCATAAAATGTCCCACTCCGCAGGTCCAAGATCGTCTTCACAGTATAATACAAAACAACTTGATACATCTCGATTTAATATATTACAAAAGTTCACATCAATAGAAATATAAAGATTCCAGTTGGATCTTCTAATTGTTGTCGCCATAGCCTTGCGCTTTCCCTTTCCCTTTATAGCCCTGGCTGGACGTCTCGCCTTTCTCCGTCTTGACAGCTGAACAAAATGTTGTAAAGCAAGAATGAGCAACTATAGTGCTCAGCAAGTTCTCTTCTCGCTCGGTATATAAATATAATAAGGTTTACCGAAATAAGTACTCAAAATTTTAATATCGAATGTAACAATGTGATTTGACTCAAATTTATCTTGAAAATATCATACTCGAAAGGCTCAAAACTCATCTCAAAACAGAATACTCAAAAGACTCAATTGATATAACTCTGATAACTCATGATGTAAGAATGAACTGGTCTTCCACCTCTCCGTATCTCGGTGGGGCGATCAACTAACCAACCAAGAATACCGGCCTCCGATGACACCGCACTTCGCCCGATCACGGCTACAATACGATATCAACTATAATATATATGTATGAATGCTAGCATCATAATGGTTATCAATTCAACCAAGGCAACGAATGCCTAAATATTCTCGGGTCCGTAAAACGGTACACGAGTCTCTCTTTCTCTATAAAGGGCCTCTTGCCCAAAATTGACCAGTAGAATACAGAATTCCCGAATAGTTGGGTACAGATAACTTGAGATAACTCTTTCAGAAAATATTTACAAATCTGGCGGACTGCCAGTATGACTCAATTTCACCACCAATCCGAACAATGGACTGATGTAAATCCTCAATAATAATTTATCGGTTGACATGAACAAAATGCCAAACCTTGACAATAAAATCGACTATCTCGAACCTATGAGAATAGTCCTAAGATTAAAGTAATTGGGAGTCGTACTGAACAATTAGTACTTCTCGATATTTATAATACTCAACATTGATGAACGTTTAAATAGAATATTTTTCACTTGATCGACGAAGAAAAATCTCTAATAATTATAATTTTAAACTCCTATCGGTTAGTTCAAACGAGGAACTAACTGAAAGATAATCAATAAATAAGGATTGAATTTGTACAATAAATTCAATCGAAAAGAATAAATTTAACTATCTCGGACGAATGAGATTAGTTTCACTGAATAAAATAATAGTCGTCTCGAATTAATGAGATCGACCCGATATCAATTAAATTGTTTCTACGCTTATAGGGATTATAATTCTCAAATAAACTAACTTGACAATATAATAATATTTAACAAGAAATAATTCTCAAAAGAAATTATTGCATCATATAGAGCAACAGATAATCCCAATATATAATATCTCAAAAATAATTAAGGAATTAAATAACACGAACAGAAATTCACAGTTTCCAAAAGTTAGGGTAAGAACGAACTTGCCTCGATCTCGAAGTACGAATGAATGAAGCTAAAATATATACTCTACCCGTGAACTTGGCGTCGATCTACGTCTCGAGAATTATTTTCTAAAAATAGCAACCAGAAATACGTAAGCGATTCTTCAGAATAAAATACTCCCGATTCGATAATCTAATTAATAATAAAATAACATCTCATAAAATCTCCGGAACAAATAACAGAAATTAATTCCGGAATAAATAAATATTTCTTCGAACACAGGAATTAAACCTGGAGAATATATCCTATTTTTAATGTCTGGAAATCTAAATTCTCACTCAAAATGAAAAATTCAAACATCCGTTTTTATTCAATTTAAATCCACATTTAATATTCTCATTTTTAAACTAATTATCAAAGAATTCTAATTTTTTAAGAAATCTCACAAATTCTAATTTACTAAACTCTTTAATAAAACAAATTTTAAAATCCCTAAATTAATCCGACTCAATCCGGTAAAATAATCTGAAAATATAAATTATCAGATTAAAATCATTTTTAACTCTATTTTATCACAATTATACCCCTTTTATTGACAAATTAATAAACCTCTAATTTGTTTTCACAATCACAAAATATTACTACTTAATTACTCAATTAATAAATTCCTAAATTATGTTTAAAACTCCGCCCATCTCTCCCTCCACTCTCTCCGGTCACTCCCTCTTGCCGCCTGCCTACGACCACAACAACGACACCGGATGCCGTGCTCCATCACACCAACAATACCATAACCTTTCCTAAACCTTATCCTAATCTCTCCCTTCACCCCCCTTTTCCTTCCAACACCGACCACTGCCAACACCCATCTCCATCCATGGACTATACTTGAACCATTCGACAACCGTCACCATCGCAATCAAACCCACGACCACACTTCTCCCTCACCCCGACTCCCTCTCTATTCCTCCGTTTCAAACCCAACAAACAAAATCCACACAAACCACTCAACACCAATCTGCTACCACAAATCAAGCACGGAAGAAAAGAAAAATAATAGGATGTAATAGAATAGAAAACAAAGCAATATAAAGATAGTAATTCGAAAATGAACGGAGAGAATGAAAGTTCAGGAGCAATTTATCTACCTTGGTTTTGCTCGGTTGTTATGGAAATAAGTTTTTTCTACTGGGTCTCTTGTTTTGGTCTGGTTTGTGGAGAGAAACGTATGGGTAAAAAAAAGAAAACAAGACTTGTGTTTGTGTTGTGTTCGGTTTGTATGTACTATGTAGTGTTCTGTTTTGAATATAAATGTATCGAGTATTTTGGAAATTAAAGGAAAGAGACTGAGGTTTGGTATGTGATGTGTTGTTAATGCAAAGACCAATCCCTTATATAACAAAGATTAGGTACTGTGATAATCATGATATTGATAATGGTTGTGATAAAAAAAATTAAAAGTTTAAAACATGGAGACAAAATCATTGTAGAACATGTAGTGGTGTAATCATAATAAATTTTTTATTTAATAGGTGGGTAATTATTAAATTAAAAGAATAAAAATGGGGGACAATTATAATGATGCAAATATTTAATATAATTATTTAATAAAAGATTTCATTTTTCTCATTAATTAAAACGAGACTCTAAAATTCGGCTCAAAATAAAATATATTTCGAAAATTTACGGTTATTACAGTCTTCCCCCCTTATAGGATTCCGTCCTCGGAATCAAAACTATGCACTAAACAATTCCGGATATTTATTCCGCATTTCACTTTCTAGTTCCCACGTGGCTTCCTCAACTTGGTGGTTTCTCCAAAGTACTTTTACTAAATTCACTTTCTTAGTTCTTAACTCTTGCACTTTGTAATCTAGGATCTCCACTGGCTTTTCTTCGTATGTCAAATCGGGGCGAATTTCCACTGGTTCGTAGGTTATAACGTGCCTGAAATCAGAATGGTACTCTCTTAACGCAGAAACATGAAACACATCGTGGATATGCTGAAGGTCTGGAGGTAGGGCCAACTGATAAGCTAGTGGTCCTATCTTCTTAAGAATCTCGAAAGGTCCTATATATCTGGGGCTTAACTTGCCTTTCCTTCCGAATCTCATTACTCCTTTCCAAGGTGAAACTTTTAACATCACTTTATCTCCCACTTCAAACGCTTTGTCTTTCCTCTTTTGATTTGCATACTTCCTCTGTCGATCTTGAGCTGCAACTAACCTTTTTCGAATAACCTCGGTTGCTTGCTTAGTTTGTTGAAGTAATTCTGGTCCTAGTATCTTTCTTTCTCCTACTTCATCCCAATATAACGGTGATCTACACTTCCTTCCGTACAAAGCTTCATAAGGTGCCATACATATGCTCGAATGGTAACTATTGTTGTAAGCAAACTCGACTAGGGGCAAATGCTCATCCCAACTTCCTTTAAAATCAAGTGCACAGGCTCTTAACATATCTTCAACTGTTTGAATCGTCCTTTCACTTTGTCCGTCGGTCTGTGGATGATATGCAGTGCTCAGATTTAACTTCGTGCCAAGACATTCTTGAAAACTTTTCCAAAATCGAGAAGTAAAACGGGCATCTCTATCAGATACAATTGAAACAGGTACTCCGTGACGAACTACAATCTCCTTTAGGTACATGTTCACCAATTTCTCAACGGAATACTTATCACTAATTGGTAGAAAATGCGCAGATTTAGTGAGTCGGTCGACAATAACCCAAATAGCATCGTGGCTGGCTCTAGTTCGGGGCAATCCTACGACAAAATCCATGGTAATATGCTCCCATTTCCACTCGGGTATCTCTAAAGGTTGTAGAAGTCCACTTGGTCGTTGATGTTCGGCTTTCACTTTCTGACAGGTCAAGCACTTGCTTACCCATTCTGCAATCTCCCTCTTCATGTTGGGCCACCAATAATTCAACTTGATGTCTTGATACATTTTTGTGCTCCCTGGGTGGATGGAATATCTCGAGTTATGCGCTTCACTCATAATTTCTTCCTTCAACTCTATAACATTAGGAATCCATATTCTCGATGCAAATCGCTTAATTCCCTTTTCATCTTTTGAACTTAGAAATTCTTCTCCGGTCAACTCTGATCTTCTTTCTTCCATCACTTGCTCTTGACAACGTCGAATCTTCTCGAGTAACTCTGGTTGAAACTGAATGCTGTAAACTCTTTCATTGTTTTGGACTAGGATCTTGACTTCTAATTCCATCTTCTCAAATTCTCTAACCAATTCTTCTGAGGTTGTCAACAGGTTTAGTCTCTCCTTTCTACTTAATGCATCAGCTACAACATTAGCCTTCCCTGGGTGATAGTTTATCGAGCAATCATAGTCTTTGATCAACTCCAACCATCTTCTTTGTCTCATGTTTAATTCCTTCTGCGTGAATATATACTTTAAGCTCTTGTGATCCGTGTAAATCTCGCATTTCTCTCCGTAAAGGTAATGCCTCCAAATCTTGAGTGCGAAAACAATAGCAGCAAGTTCCAAATCGTGAGTAGGGTAACGGGACTCATACTCCTTCAGTTGCCGAGAGGCATAAGCTATTACTTTTCCGTGTTGCATCAAAACACATCCCAAACCCTTGTGAGAAGCGTCGCTGTAAATTACGAAATCGCCTTTCTCATCGGGTAAGGTCAACACCGGGGCAGTAGTCAATCTCTTCTTCAATTCTTGAAAGCTATCTTCGCATTTGGGTGTCCATTCGAACTTTTCACTCTTTCTGGTAAGTCGAGTCAGTGGTGTAGCTATCTTTGAAAAATCCTTCACGAACCTTCGATAGTATCCAGCCAATCCAAGGAAACTTCTAACTTCGGTTGGAGTCTTGGGTCTCTCCCAATTTGCTACGGCTTCTATCTTTGCGGGGTCTACAGAAATCCCTTCGCCGCTTACAATGTGTCCCAAAAATTGAACTTCTTTTAGCCAGAACTCACACTTTGAGAATTTCGCATATAACTTTTCCTTCCGCAGCGTTTCCAGAACTAAACGGAGGTGTTCAGCATGTTCCTCAGGAGACTTCGAGTATATCAGGATGTCATCAATAAATACAATCACGAACTTGTCCAAGTACCTCTTGAACACACGATTCATCAAATCCATAAAAGCAGCTGGCGCATTCGTCAATCCAAAAGACATGACTAAGAATTCGTAATGTCCATATCGGGTCCTAAAGGCAGTCTTAGGAATATCTTCAGGCTTGATCTTTAGTTGATGATAGCCGGATCTCAAATCAATCTTTGAAAAACATCTAGCTCCCTTAAGTTGGTCAAACAGATCGTCGATTCGAGGTAAAGGGTACTTATTCTTGATGGTCATCTTGTTCAACTCACGATAATCAATACATAATCGCATGGATCCGTCCTTCTTCTTCACGAACAGCACTGGAGCTCCCCACGGGGATACACTTGGTCTGATTACGCCTTTGTCAAGTAATTCTTGCAGTTGGGTAGCCAACTCCTTCATCTCAACTGGAGCCATACGGTATGGTGCTTTGGAAATTGGTGCAGTTCCCGGGGCAAGATCGATATTGAATTCTATTTCTCTGTCGGGCGGCAATCCAGGTAACTCTTCAGGAAAAACATCTTCGAATTGATTTACTACAGGGATTTCATCAATGGCAGGGGCTTGCTTCTCGTTGTCAACCACATAAGCTAAGTAGGCTTGACACCCACTCCTTAGTAGTTTCTTCGCTTGAATCATGGTTAGAAAATTACTAGTAGGTTTCCTTCCGCGAAATTGTATTCTTTTGCCGTTGGGTCCCTTTACACTAACCCACTTACGCCGACAATTCCCAGAATTATATCAAACTCCCCTAAATTAAAAGAAAGAAGGTCTGCTTCGAAACGTTGTCCTTGGATTTCGATTCCACAATCTGGACATATCTGATCTACAGGGACTTTTTCCTGATTTGCTACTTCTATAATCAATGTCTCCCCTAATGGTACGGACTGAATATCCAATTTATTCCTAAAATTCTCCGATATGAAAGATTTTGTTGCTCCCGAATCAAACAAAACACATGCATCTACAGAATTGACTAAAAGCGTACCTGCAATCACATCACTATCAGCAATAGCATCCTTCACCGTCATGTTGAAAGTACGAGCAGTTGGCTTGTTGCTGGGAGGTGCCATGAGTCTAGGTGCATTTGTCTCCTTTGGTGGTGACTTGCAATCTCGTGCAATATGTCCTTTCTTTCCGCAATTGAAACAAGTAACGGCCTTATCCTTACAGTGAGAAGAATAGTGCCCTTTTTGTCCACAGTTGTAACAAACAATGTTGGCCAGATTACATGGTCCTGGGTGCTTCCTTCCACACGTTTTGCATTCGGGTAGCGGTGGCCTCCCTTGAATTAGATTGGCTGCCTGAGTGGGTCTGGACCTTTGATTGTTTCCCCTAGTGTCTTGATTCTCAGTTCTCTTCGTATCATTGCTTCTGTCTTCCCGCTTCACAAAAGGTCTCTTTCCATTCCGATCGTCCGGCTTCCTTTCAAAATTATTTCGACGATTCTGAAACTTCCTTTTCTTCATATCCTTGTCCTTTGAGTACAACTCAGATCCACTTTCCACAATAGATGCTTTTTGAACCACAGTAGCATAGTTGGTGATTTCTAGGACCGCAACTCGATTCTGGATCCACGGCTTCAGCCCTAGTTGAAAACGTTTAGCTCTCTTTTCGTCAGTATCCACATGGTAAGGCACAAACCTAGAGAGTTCAGAAAACTTGGCTTCGTATTCAGCTACAGTCATGTTGCCTTGCTTGAGTTCCAGAAACTTGACCTCCATTTGGCTCTCCAAGTATTTAGGAAAATATTTCTCTAAAAATAGCTGCGTGAACCTGGTCCAGGGTATGACTACGTTCCCTTCCATTGCTCTCTTTGATTCCCACCAATAATTCGCTTCACCTTTTAACATGTAGGCTGCAAAGATGGTTTTCTTCTCTTCTTCTACCCCTACGATCTCAAAGGTCTTCTCTATTTCACGTAACCAGATTCTAGCTTCCACTGGGTTAGTGGTACCTTTAAACTCAGGTGGACTCAAGGATTTGAATGATTTGAAACTCACAGTAGTTTGGGTCAGTTGAGCTGGAGGTGGATTCCCTCCTACATTTTGGTATAGCTGAGGCTGAGGGTTCTGGGTATGCTGAATAAGAAAGTTCATAAGTAGACTCATCGGGTTATTTTCTTGGTTGGGACCTCGAGCGAGTTGTGGTTCCGGGTTTGGAACTTGGTTCTGAGGTGGAACCTCATTCCCTGGATTCACCTCGGGTTGAGGACGAGGATTCTTTGCGGGTCTTCCTCTTTTTGGTGCCATTTTTTTTCTATAAAGATGTAAACAATATGGTATTATATCTCAGGTTTGCAATTATGCGACACCATTGCTGGCAAAGTAATGATAGGCATTCATAAATAAATACTCGGTCAAATTTATGGTTTCTCACAATACTCAAAATCACAACTCTCTCTTGTCACTTATAAGCAGTTACTTTTATTTCTCGATATAAAAAGATTTTAGATACTAGTGAATATTTATCTCAATTTAAATGGCGGTTCTCAAAAATTCAATCATCATAAATCTCTGGTTCTCGAAAATTCTTTTTAAGTCGTAGTATCGGAAAAGAAATTGTTAACTAATTCAGGGGTAACATGGAAATTATTCTAACATGCTATTCTAATATAACACAGATCTATAATAAACAAAATGAGATAACGATACTATGGCAGATCACAATATAATACTGATAAGATTCCATACTGGTGAAATCCAGGTCATGGTACTGAATACAAACTGGTCGTTGATAATAAGTACATCGTAAAAGTAACTAGCCAACATACTAGTCTAGTAGAAATAACAGAGGTTACTACCCAACAGGCTGGGGACCAGGTCTAAAATACCAAGATCAACATGATATATGCACCCTACTACAGAAGGGTCTAACTCGACGCCATCACTGAAGAAACACCTCGCCCACTCTCCGATGGAACTCTCTGATAATGTCTGAAACCAGGGTGGCAACTCTGGCCTGATCAATCTGTCCTGTGCTGGATGATGGTAATGCGGCTAAGTCAGTCTGAAGCCCGGTCAAAACAGTCAGGGCAATCTGGTGCATAATCTCCATGGGTACGTCTCTCACCAACAGACTCCCTCCATGATGCACGGCAAGAGGTTCTGAAACTGACAATAGTCGAAGAATACTATCCCTAGTAGTAAAAATCTCCTCATAACGTGCCCACAACCAACGGTAATGCTGGAACAGTGTATGGTGGACATGCCAAGGGACCATCCCTCCGGCCACATCAGGATGCTCAGAAGGAACAGGTGGCATAGCAACAGTAGTAGCAACCACAGTGGGCTGAGCAGGAGCAGGTGCAGGTATGGTAGGTGCAAATGGAGTAGTATCACAAACAGGCATGGCACTGACAGGTGGAAACATGTAGTCAGGCACGGTAGGGACTGTCGGCGTCGAAGCATAGACGGGAACAGGTAAAGTAAACAACTCAGCAAGAGCTGCTACTCCTATAGGTACATCAACTCCGGATACTGGAGCTGACAAGGTAGGTACAACCTCAATACGGACGGGTGAAAGCTGGCTCTCATCAACTGGATCAGTAATCTCGGGCACTGGGGTCTCAACTCTGAACGTCTCAGGGGTAGGAGCCTCTAAATCAATCACTGGTGGAGGAGAATCGACTATCTCAATGATCTGGTCAGGAGAATCTACTAAATCTATCACATGTGGAGGAGAAGGTGTAAGGATCTGAACTGAAGAATCCTCCGTGTCACTAACCATCAGCATAAACTCTTCAGACGGGTCACTGTCTGAACCTGAGCTAAGTGGTCCATGCGGGTAAGGTGTAGGAGATCTATCTCGGGTAGAACGAAAATCAGCTGGTCTGGAAGTAGACATCTACAAAAGTACGAAAATCTCGGTCAGGTTTCAATCAACTAGCTATGCCTATAAATATATATAAAGGCGTAAGGCGCTTAGTGCCAAAATCTCAACTTCGTATCATATCTCTAAATTCTCACGTCGCGTTATAGTTCTAGGTTCGTATTATATCTCTAAATGCTCGCATCGGGTTATACTCCAAGGCTCGTACGATTCCTAAAAATATAACTGAAGCTTTGATACCAAAACTGTAACGCCCCCAAATCCACCCTGACAGGGGACCCGGGTCGTCACATTGTCTCAATATCCTGTAGCACAAGTTACGCAATCACAAAGCAAAATATATAATACAACGGAGCATAAAATGTCCCACTCCGCAGGTCCAAGATCGTCTTCACAATATAATACAAAACAACTTGATACATCTCGATTTAATATATTACAAAAGTTCACATCAATAGAAATATAAAGATTCCAGTTGGATCTTCTAATTGTTGTCGCCATAGCCTTGCGCTTTCCCTTTCCCTTTATAGCCCTGGCTGGACGTCTCGCCTTTCTCCGTCTTGACAGCTGAACAAAATGTTGTAAAGCAAGAATGAGCAACTATAGTGCTCAGCAAGTTCTCTTCTCGCTCGGTATATAAATATAATAAGGTTTACCGAAATAAGTACTCAAAATTTTAATATCGAATGTAACAATGTGATTTGACTCAAATTTATCTTGAAAATATCATACTCGAAAGGCTCAAAACTCATCTCAAAACAGAATACTCAAAAGACTCAATTGATATAACTCTGATAACTCATGATGTAAGAATGAACTGGTCTTCCACCTCTCCGTATCTCGGTGGGGCGATCAACTAACCAACCAAGAATACCGGCCTCCGATGACACCGCACTTCGCCCTATCACGGCTACAATACGATATCAACTATAATATATATGTATGAATGCTAGCATCATAATGGTTATCAATTCAACCAAGGCAACGAATGCCTAAATATTCTCGGGTCCGTAAAACGGTACACGAGTCTCTCTTTCTCTATAAAGGGCCTCTTGCCCAAAATTGACCAGTAGAATACAGAATTCCCGAATAGTTGGGTACAGATAACTTGAGATAACTCTTTCAGAAAATATTTACAAATCTGGCGGACTGCCAGTATGACTTAATTTCACCACCAATCCGAACAATGGACTGATGTAAATCCTCAATAATAATTTATCGGTTGACATGAACAAAATGCCAAACCTTGACAATAAAATCGACTATCTCGAACCTATGAGAATAGTCCTAAGATTAAAGTAATTGGGAGTCGTACTGAACAATTAGTACTTCTCGATATTTATAATACTCAACATTGATGAACGTTTAAATAGAATATTTTTCACTTGATCGACGAAGAAAAATCTCTAATAATTATAATTTTAAACTCCTATCGGTTAGTTCAAACGAGGAACTAACTGAAAGATAATCAATAAATAAGGATTGAATTTGTACAATAAATTCAATCGAAAAGAATAAATTTAACTATCTCGGACGAATGAGATTAGTTTCACTGAAAAAAATAATAGTCGTCTCGAATTAATGAGATCGACCCGATATCAATTAAATTGTTTCTACGCTTATAGGGATTATAATTCTCAAATAAACTAACTTGACAATATAATAATATTTAACAAGAAATAATTCTCAAAAGAAATTATTGCATCATATAGAGCAACAGATAATCCCAATATATAATATCTCAAAAATAATTAAGGAATTAAATAACACGAACAGAAATTCACAGTTTCCAAAAGTTAGGGTAAGAACGAACTTGCCTCGATCTCGAAGTACGAATGAATGAAGCTAAAATATATACTCTACCCGTGAACTTGGCGTCGATCTACGTCTCGAGAATTATTTTCTAAAAATAGCAACCAGAAATACGTAAGCGATTCTTCAGAATAAAATACTCCCGATTCGATAATCTAATTAATAATAAAATAACATCTCATAAAATCTCCGGAACAAATAACAGAAATTAATTCCGGAATAAATAAATATTTCTTCGAACACAGGAATTAAACCTGGAGAATATATCCTATTTTTAATGTCTGGAAATCTAAATTCTCACTCAAAATGAAAAATTCAAACATCCGTTTTTATTCAATTTAAATCCACATTTAATATTCTCATTTTTAAACTAATTATCAAAGAATTCTAATTTTTTAAGAAATCTCACAAATTCTAATTTACTAAACTCTTTAATAAAACAAATTTTAAAATCCCTAAATTAATCCGACTCAATCCGGCAAAATAATCTGAAAATATAAATTATCAGATTAAAATAATTTTTAACTCTATTTTATCACAATTATACCCCTTTTATTGACAAATTAATAAACCTCTAATTTGTTTTCACAATCACAAAATATTACTACTTAATTACTCAATTAATAAATTCCTAAATTATGTTTAAAACTCTAAATAATTCTATTTAATTAATAAAATCAATAATTCTAAATTATATCTAAAGTCTTATTTAATTAATTAATTAAACCATTTTAAATAAATTATTAATTACTAACCAAATTAATTAATATTTCATTTTTAACAAAAATTATTGAATTTCGTTTTATTCGTTTAACAAGAATACCGATTATAAAACCCGAACATCTACGTTATTATTTTATTATATTATAACAGCAGCTACAAAACGATGTGGGTCCCACCGTGTGGGCCCCACCTGACTCTTCCTCCCCTGCATCTCTCTCTTCAACCGAACTCAATTTCTCCAAATCTCTCATCTCTCAATCTCTTCCTCTCTCTCTCGTACTCTCTCTCGTCTCTCCCTTATCATCACCACCACCACAAATCCCTCAACTCACTCCGCCCATCTCTCCCTCCACTCTCTCCGGTCACTCCCTCTTGCCGCCTGCCTACGACCACAACAACGACACCGGATGCCGTGCTCCATCACACCAACAATACCATAACCTTTCCTAAACCTTATCCTAATCTCTCCCTTCACCCCCCTTTTCCTTCCAACACCGACCACTGCCAACACCCATCTCCATCCATGGACTATACTTGAACCATTCGACAACCATCACCATCGCAATCAAACCCACGACCACACTTCTCCCTCACCCCGACTCCCTCTCTATTCCTCCGTTTCAAACCCAACAAACAAAATTCACACAAACCACTCAACACCAATCTGCTACCACAAATCAAGCACGGAAGAAAAGAAAAATAATAGGATGTAATAGAATAGAAAACAAAGCAATATAAAGATAGTAATTCGAAAATGAACGGAGAGAATTAAAGTTCAGGAGCAATTTATCTACCTTGGTTTTGCTCGGTTGTTATGGAAATAAGTTTTTTCTACTGGGTCTCTTGTTTTGGTCTGGTTTGTGGAGAGAAACGTATGGGTAAAAAAAAGAAAACAAGACTTGTGTTTGTGTTGTGTTCGGTTTGTATGTACTATGTAGTGTTCTGTTTTGAATATAAATGTATCGAGTATTTTGGAAATTAAAGGAAAGAGACTGAGGTTTGGTATGTGATGTGTTGTTAATGCAAAGACCAATCCCTTATATAACAAAGATTAGGTACTGTGATAATCATGATATTGATAATGGTTGTGATAAAAAAAATTAAAAGTTTAAAACATGGAGACAAAATCATTGTAGAACATGTAGTGGTGTAATCATAATAAATTTTTTATTTAATAGGTGGGTAATTATTAAATTAAAAGAATAAAAATGGGGGACAATTATAATGATGCAAATATTTAATATAATTATTTAATAAAAGATTTCATTTTTCTCATTAATTAAAACGAGACTCTAAAATTCGGCTCAAAATAAAATATATTTCGAAAATTTACGGTTATTACAGATTTGTTTTAAATTAAAAATGTAACGTGTTTTAATTCGAAAAAAAAATATTAATGATTAAAATATATGATATGATTGATGATTTTAGCTGTTTATAAAAGGGAATATGTTTAACTAATACGAGGCAAGGACTCAAGAAGGTGCATGATCCCGGCTATTTCGTAGAATATTTTGGAAAAAAAAAAACAAAATTAATGGGTTCGATCATAAACCTGCACTCTGGAACCCCGGTTTCTAGGACTAGCATGGACTCAACGAAGGTGACCCAGCCTATGTCATAGAATTTTTTTTTTTTTTTTTTGTCGGGTGTCATAGAATATTTAAGTGAATGAATTTAATAGGTTCCATCGTAAGCCCAATTTCAAAACCAACTGTTCGAAAGAAAGCCCATGAATGCAGTCCAAATCTATAAGTATTTTTTTTACTAGATTATAATACGTGCTCCGCACACGGTATATTATAGTTTTTATTTTCATATAAAATTATTAGTAAAAAATATATAATATAATATTAATGATAAAGATCAAATCAAAAATAATAAGCCGTATGGCATCTGCAAAGATAATCAAATATTAACGAACACATAATAAAGATCAAATCAAAAATTTCTTCGTTAAAACTACTATCGATGAGTAGATCTTGCATTGTGGAGCATCCCTCGCTCATATCTTTGAGATTTACAGCCTTCTTGGAGAGACAATCTAACGATTTGATGTAGTTGTGAAGAATATGGATACCGGATTTGTCATAATGTATTCGAAATATCGACCATAACGCGATACCTTGTAAACCCTCATCAACGAATCATTATTATAATACTCTTGTAGACCTATGATCCCGAACATAAAACAAACTAAACTCTCACAAGAAGAGACAGACAAACCAAACTCTCACAAGAATAGACAAACAAACCCAATTAATGGGTAGAACTATTCTCACAAAGAGAAAAATTTATTGAATAATAATAATAATAATTAAGGCAAAAATAGTAAATGGGGGGCTTATCACCAACCAAGAAGGTTGATGATAGCCCCTAAATCGATATATTGAACTTAGGGTTTTCTCGATGAGGAGAGAAAAAGAGAGCAGGGGAGATAGATGGATAGTATTTAAATAAATTTTAACCTTAATAATATCACAATATTAATTTAAATATGCTTATTTTAAGTTAAAATATTTCATTATATATGATATGTTATAATTTGCATTAATGAACTTACCATAATAATTAGTTCAAAATTTAAAAATCAACTTACCATAAATTTAGAAACTCATTAATGAGAACTAATAGAAATATGGGTCAAATCATGGATTTGGATCTTTTCCAAAGTAAATATTCATACGAAACCTGAAAATGGATATTCATTAGATCAAATTAAAACTATTAATCTTATTCGAACCAAAATATGGATACCAGACATGAGTAATGGGTTATCCACCTTTTTATAATACTAGCCTAAAACCCGTGCGATGCACGGTTTTTTTAATATTTTATAAAAAAATTCATTAATTTAAATTCTTTTTTTAAAACAAGAATTTTGGAGGCTTACATTTTTATATGAGATGATTTGATAATAATTATATCAATGTTATCCGTGATATTTCTAGAAAAGGAGGGATTTTAGTTAGAAAATATAGAAAAGATGATAGATTTTAGTTAAAAAGAGTAATCGATTAATTATTAGTGATTATAAAATTATTACTTCATTTTTTTAAATAGAATGCCCGTGGTATGATTAGAAAAATAGAGAATTTAGTTAGAGAAAAATTAAAAAGGTAATATGTTCTAGGTGAAAAAGGTAATTGATTAGTTTATAGTAATTATAATTTAATTACGTTATTTTACTAAATACAATTGCTCATAATATTTTTAGAAAATGAAAAATTAATATTGTCTGTGATATTTCTGTTAAAAGAGGGATTTTAGTTAGAAAATATAGAAAAGATGATACGTTTTAGCTGAAAAAGTAAAGTTAATTAATAATATTTTAATATTATTATTTTAGTTTGTTAAATAGAACCGTCCGTGATATAATTGGAAAAGGTAGAGATTTTAGTTAGAGAAAATAGAAAGGTAACGTGAAGATGACATGATTTACATGAATAAGGTAATTGATTAATTTATAGTAATTATAATTTAATTATGTTATTTTACTAAATAAAATTGTTCATAATTTTTAGAAAATGAGAAATTAATATTGCCCGTTATATTTCTAGAAAAAAAGGAATTTAATTAGAAAAAATAGAAAAGATGATATATTTTAGCTGAAAAAGGTAATCGGTTAATTATTAGTGTTATAATATTATTATTTTATTTTCATTAGTAGAAACGCCCGTGATATAATTGGAAAAAAGGAGGTTTTAGTAAGAGAAAAGAAAAAAGGTAACGTGTTTTGGCTGAAAAAAGTTAACCTCCATGATATAATTGGAAAAATAGAGATTTTAGTTAGAGAAAAGGTAATGTGTTTTGACTGAAAAAGGTAATTGATTAGTTAATAGTAATTATAATATAATTATGTTATTTTATTAAACAAAATTGCTTGTATTGTTTTTAAAAAGGAGAAATTTTAGTTAGATAAATGTAAAAGATATTCTATTTTACCTGAAAAAAGAAATTATTTAGTTATTGAAAAATAGAGAGCGTAATATGTTTAACCTGTGCTTCTAGTGTTTTTAAAAAGGAGAAATTTTAGTTAGATAAAATGTAAAAGATATTCTATTTTACCTGAAAAAAGAAATTATTTAGTTATTGAAAAATAGAGAAGGTAATATGTTTAACCTGAAAAAGGAAATTGATTAATAAAAGAGAAATTTTAGTTAGATAAAATATAAAGATATTGTATTTTACCTGAAAAAGGAAATTATTTAATTCTTGAAAAATAGAAAGATAATATGTGTAACCTGAAAAAGGAAATTGATTAGTTAGTAGATCTGTAATTGAGTAAGGGTAAATAATGAAAATCAACGGGTACCATAAAAAAGGTAACGTATTTTGGCTGAAAAAAGTAACCTCCATGATATAATTGGAAAAAGAGATATTTTAGTTAGAGAAAAAAGAAAAGGTAATGTGTTTTGACTGAAAAAGGTAATTGATTAGTTAATAGTAATTATAATATAATTATGTTATTTTATTAAACAAAATTTCTTGTAGTGTTTTTAAAAAGGAGAAATTTTAGTTAGATAAAATGTAAAAGATATTCTATTTTACCTGAAAAAAGAAATTATTTAATTATTGAAAAATAGAGAACGTAATATGTTTAACCTGTGCTTGTAGTGTTTTTAAAAAGGAGAAATTTTAGTTAGCTAAAATGTAAAAGATATTCTATTTTACCTGAAAAAAGAAATTATTTAGTTATTGAAAAATAGAGAAGATAATATGTTTAACCTGAAAAAGGAAATTGATTAATAAAGGAGAAATTTTAGTTTGATAAAATATAAAAATATTGTATTTTATCAGGAAAAGGAAATTATTTAGTTTTTAAAAAATAGAAAAGATAATATGTGTAACCTGAAAAAGGAAATTGATTAGTTAATAGATTTGTAATTGAGTAAGGGTAAATAAGTAAAATCAACGGGTACCGTACCGACCGACCGACCGACCGACCGACCAACCAACCAACCAAACTTTTAATGTTTCGGCTTTTATATAATAGTATAGATATAGATATATATACAGACTAGCTTAAAACCTGTGCCATGCACGGATTTTTTTATTTTAATATTATATGAATTTTTTCATTTATCTAAATTATTTTTTTAAAAGATGAATTTTGAAGGCTTACATTTTTATATGAGAAGATTTGATAATAACTATATAAAGATAGGTTTTAGTTGAAAAAGGTAATCGGTTAAATATTGGTAATTATAAAATTATTATTTAATTTTATTAATTAATTAGAATGCCCGTGATATGATTAGAAAAAAATAGGATTTAGTTAAAGAAAATTAAAAAGGTAACATGTTCTCTAGGTGAAAAATGTAATTTATTAGTTTATAGTAATTATAATTTAATTACGTTATTTTACTAAATACAATTGCACGTAATATTTTTAGAAAAAGAGAAATTAATATTGTCCGTGATATTTCTATTAAAAGAAGGATTTTGGTTAGAAAATATAGAAAAGATGATACGTTTTAGCTGAAAAAGGTAATCGGTTAATTATTAATATTAAAATATTATTAGTTTATTTTATTAAATAGAATTGCCCTTGATATAATTGGAAAAAGAGATATTTTAGTTAAAGAAAATAGAAAGGTAACGTGAAAATTAAAAAGATGACATGCTTTATGTGAAAATGGTAATTGATTAGCTTATAATAATTATAATTTAATTATGTCATTTTACTAAATAAAATTGCTCATAGTTTTTAGAAAATGAAAAATTAATGTTGCGCGTGACATTTCTAGAAAAAAAGGAAATTTAATTAGAAAAGATGATACGTTTTAGCTGAAAAGGTAATCGGTTAATTATTAGTATTATAATATTATTATTTTATTTTTATTAAATAGAAACGTCTGTGATATAATTGGAAAAAGAGAGGTTTTAGTAAGAAAAAAGAAAAAAGGTAAGGTGTTTTGGCTGAAAAAGGTAACCGTCCATGATATAATTGAAAAAAAAGAGATGTTAGTTAGAGAAAAAATAACGTATTTTGGGTGAAAAAGTTAATTGATTAGTTAATAATAATTATAATATAATTATGTTATTTTATTAAACAAAACTCCTCGTACTATTTTCAAAAAAAAAAAGAAATTTTAGTTAAATAAAATGTAAAATATATTCTATTTTACCTGAAAAAGGAAATTATTTAGTTGTTGAAAAATAGAAAAGGTAATATATTTAACCTGAAAAAGGAAATTGATTAATAAAGGACAAATTTAGTTAGATAAAATATAAAAGGTTTTTGTATTTTACTTGAAAAAGAAAATTACATGAAAAAGGAAATTATTTAGTTGTTGGTAATTGATTAGTTAATAGTAATTATAATATAATTATGTTATTTTATTAAACAAAACTGCTCGTACTATTTTTTTTTATAAAAAAATTAGTTAAGTAAAATGTAAAAGATATTATATTTTATCTGAAAAATGAAATTATTTAGTTGTTGAAAAATATAAAAGGTAATATGTTTAACCTGAAAAAGAAAATTGATTAATAAAGGAGAAATTTTAGTTAGATAAAATATAAAAGGATATTGTATTTTACCTGAAAAGGGAAATTACCTGAAAAAGGAAATTATTTAGTTGTTGAAAAATAAAAAGGTAATATGTTTAACATGAAAAAGGAAATTGATTAATAAAGGAGAAATTTTAGTTATATAAAATATAAAAGGATATTGTATTTTATCTGAAAAAGGAAATTATTAAATTCTTGAAAATAGAAAAGATAATATGTTTAATCTCATGAAGGAAATTGATTAGTTAGTAGAGTAAGGGTAAATAAGTAAAATCAACAGGTACCGTACCGACCAACCGACCGACCGACCAACCGACCTGACCGACCGACCTGACCGACCGACCAAACTTTTAATGTTTCGGCTTTTATATAATAGTATAGATATGTGATCTTGACCGGAATGGTGTGATTCATCTAAATTAGGAATCCAAAATATTATTTAATTTTTTATATTTATATACTGATTTAGGTATTTGTAAGATATTGAAACAATTTTGCATCCACGTGTCTCTCCTTGTTGTTAATTGATATTAGAAAAAGTTTACCCAAATTTGAGATCTTACTATAAAAATAGATTTGTCTAGTATTTGAGTTGCAATCTGAAACTACCTTAAATTCATGAAATAGTATCATTAGAACATTTTTAATAGTGTTGGCTAAAATGATTGACTAAAATGATATAAAATATTGATTATGCAAAATTTGCTGATGACGTGCTCTAGTGAAACAGCCTATAATGACTGGTTATATTTTAAAAAACGGTATGTTATTATTATTTTAAATTATTATAAATAGAATATGTTAATTTAATATGACAACAAATGATGTAGAGTTTCACTACATGCCCTTAGAGATTCAATAAATACAGCTAATAGATAATGTGCCATTGGAGTGTCAAAAATTTTACACATTCTTTATAATTCTTATTTGTAGTAAATAATTTGAAATTTTACCTAAGAATTCTCTCCCACCAGAAATGTTCTTGTATAAGTTCATGGAGTCTAGTGACTCTAAAATTCAAGTAAGTACGTTTATCAGGATCCCTAATTTTATATCAACAATTAACGCTAGCTAATATAAAGAATAGATTTACTAGCTTATACGTTGTTGATTGTATTGTTTTATAAGTAAAAGTTTATGCATTTATGCATTTATGCATTTTTATGATTGTGTATATGAGTAGGGTATATTGTTGTTTTCTAGTGCCTAGTTTTTCGTTGATTCATTTAATTTCAAATTTCAAAATATTATTTTATTTTTAATATTTTTAAAAAATGAAAAAGACCCCTTAAATATTTTTGGAGAGGGTTTTAAAATTTTGAAGATCAACCCTGACATTCACCTTGTCTTACAATAATACTAGCTTATAACCGTGTAAAGTACAAGTTACTTTTAACACTTTTGTATATAACAACTTTTAGTATTAAATCTTAATTAATATGTTGTTGCCAAGAATCGACCTTCAACATTTCTATGTAACATCTTTTAGTATTAATTGTAAATTAAAATGTTGTTAACGGGATTCGAACCTATATATAATAATTTTTAGCATTGTATCTGTCATCACCTATTTGAGTTCAGTGACCCAACCGCAAATGTGATGTCTTTTAAAAGTCAACATAATTTAACTGTCGTGCAAATTTTTTTAAGTTTAGTATTGTGATTGCAAGATAATTGTAACTTCATGATGCGATTGAAGTGTTTTTTTAACTTCGTGACCTATTTGCAAGTTACTAGTGATGACTTCAGTGATCAATTAGCTATTTTACCCGTTTACCTTTTCCCCAAGTAAAGTTAGTTAGGATGAGACTCACTTGGATCTCCCGTGGGCCCCCCTATAAATACTAGAGAATTTATAAAAAATACTATGTTTTCTATTTTGTTTTACAAAAATACTATCTTTTCAAATTCATTACAAATATACTATATTATTTGCAAATATACTCCCCATCTCCCTTTTTCTCTTTTCAACCCACCTTTTTCCCCACCCCAATCTAACACTACCAGCCGCACCTCCACTGCACTACCAACTCCGGCGCCGTCCATCCATCTCCACCACTGCAGCCTCATCCGTACTCCCGTAACAGCTGCCTCAATAACATACCACTGTTCGACCAGCCCTCTTTTCCTCCCATTCAAAATCTCATTCGTCTCCACCTATTCCCTTCCAACTCCTTCTACCACCGAACTCCAACCCACCTCCATTACCCCCACACAGTAGTTCACCACTGCCTTCTACGATTAACACGGCCACCTCCGTTCACCCACTTCGTTCTCCGGCCAACTCCACCACCAACCCACCACTCCGACTCGCCTCATCTTCTCCCTCACACCTTCTTCATCCTCCATTTGAATACGCATCTCTGTCCGCTGCCCTCATTCTCCAACACCGCCGCCCTCATTCTCCAACACCACCGGCCCCTTCCTCGAACTCCGAAGCCGCAGGCCTCTCCCTAAAATCCGAGAAGCTTGCTAGTGAAGTAAGTAATCAATCAATTACTGGTACCAGAAGAGGAGGAATGGAGAAGAGATATAATACTACCAGAAGTAATGAGGATTGTATGCTCCAGATTTTTGCTTTCACATAAAGACCTAATCTCTCTGTTGCGAGTCTCCCCTTCACTTCCCCGTACTCTTAATTCGTATTCCTCACGCTGGCCTGTAAGTGTTCTCTCCTTTTATAAGAAAGATAGTATTTTTGCAATTTTTTTAAAAACAATTGGTATAATTACAATTAATATGGTAAAATTTCAAATAACTTTTCTTAAAGAAAGTAAAATTGCAAAAAATTACTTTTAACAATTTATTTATCAAAAAACCTCTAAATACTAACCACCCTCCTTACTTGGAAAGGGATGAAACACTGTACAAAGAGAGAGTTTCTTATAGAATGTAATCCACTTTATATTAATAAAGTATTTTTATTCCCAAATATTGCTTTGACCATTATTAATTATTATCATTAACTATTATTATCTCGTGTGGGATTATGTTCATCACACTAATGCTGCTTTATTTGAAACTTCTAATTGCTATAGTTTTTTTGCGGTGGCTCGGGATCATACAGGACAGTTGGTGAAAACTTTATCCAGATGTGTTAAATAATATATGTTTTACCATAAGATCCTGTTGGGGCCTTACTCTGACACCTTAAGATTTTAGAGCGACTAGTTACTTAACATGGTATCAGAGCTCGGTTTAGGAGGGGTCCCAGGTTCGAGTCCCTCCATCCCCATTTATTTAATTCATTATTTGCTGTCTTCATTATCTGCATTTGCCGTTCCGTATGCCGTTTTTCTGATCAATCATAGAGAAACATATTGTACAATGGAGGGGGAGTGATAAATAATATATGTTGTAGCATATGATCATGTTGGGGCCTTACTCTGACACCTTAAGTTTTTATAGCGATTGGTTACAAGGTACCAGAGCCCGACGGCTAGGGCACAAAATTTCTGATTCCATGGCAAGGGATGATGACACCAAAACACAAAAAATCGGTAATACATCACCATATTACCTTGGTTCAGGTGATGGACCAGGTATTGTAATCTCTACTGTTGTCTATCGTGGTGAAAATTACGAGGAATGGTCGAGATCTATTCGACTTTCTCTGATGTCAAGAAGAAAATTTGAGTTCATTGATGGTTCTATCAAAAAACCAACTGATAAAGAAAGGCTTCTAGATTGGCATTTTGTTCAAGCAACATTAGTACAATGGATTCTGAATACTATTGATGCTTCTATGAAGAAGACTGTACCATACTTTGAGGAGGCAAAACCTCTTTGGGATGTACTTAAAGAACGTTTTAGCATCGGGAATGGTCCCCGAATTCAACAGATAAAAGCAGATTTGGCAGATTATTGTCAAGCTAAGAACATGAGTGTGGTTGATCACTTTGGGAAGCTGCAAATTCTATGGGATGAATTGGGCTCCTATGAACCAATTATTTCTTGTACTTGTGGTGGTTGTTCTTGTGGTAAGTGTACGTGTGGAGGTTGCAAATGTGATTTTTCAAAGGTTATGCAGAAACGCATGGATGTAGAACGTTTCCATCAATTCTTATACGGCATCAATGATGAATTATATGGTAATGTTCGTTCAAATTTGTTGTCTCAAGATCCGTTACCAACTTCGGACCGTGCTTATCAAACACTTCTTCAAGAAGAGAGAGTACGCAACTCTTTTCGTGCAAAATTAGAACGTGATGATGTATTAACTCTTGTTGTTAAATCAGATGTACATGGTACTGATCGTGCTAATGGAAATAAATTTGATAGATTTCGATATGATGGGAAAGAGAAATCAAATTTGCTGTGTTCCTTTTGTAACCGTACTGGTCATGAGGTACATAACTGTTTTTCAAAAAACGGGTATCCAGAATGGTTGGGGGATCGTTCTTGTAGTACTGGACGAGTTATTGGTCGTGGACGTAGATTACCAACATCACAATAGCAATCAACCACAATTTTTACAAGTAGGGGATGTGGTGGTGCGGAGGCACGAGCTATTGGTGCTGGTAGCTTACATGAAGGGGTAGGTTCCACAAGCATGGGTGCAGAACCTACTGCTCTTCCTGGTATGATGGTGGTGCACTGGCAATAGGTCCTTGACATGTTTGGTAACATTAAAACATCATTTGATGATCGTTTAATTGGTGAGTCTATTAATAATTGTTGAATTTTAGATATGGGAGCCTCAAATCATATTACTGGAAACTTAAATTTTCTGATAAATGTGATTGATATCTCTTTTTGCCCAATTGGACTTCCTGATGGTAACAAGGCATACTCGACTAAACTGGGCCAAGTTCGTCTTGGTCGTGATTTGATACTCAATAATATCTTATATGTACCGCAGTTAAATTGTAGCTTAATCTCTATTACACACTTAATTGATGATACAAAGTGTGCAGTGCAATTTACCAATAATTTGTGCATTATACAGGACCAAAGCCTGAGGACCCTGATTGGAGCAGGTGAACGGAGGAATGGACTATACTACTATCGTGATGTACCAGATTTTTGAGTTTTAGCTGTTAGTGGTTCATCAACGTCAGAATTGTGGCATCGAAGATTGGGACATCCTTCATATAGAGTAGTGCAGTCACTTCCTATAGTTGGTAAATCTAGTACTACTTTAGATAAGGCATGTGATGTATGCCATCAGGCAAAATGGACCAGAGAGGTATTTCCTGTTAGTGATAGTAAAGCAAGTAGAATATTTGAGATTATTCATTGTGATTTAAGGGTCCGTATAACACGGTTTCTTCTTGTGGAGCGATATATTTTTTAACTCTTGTGGATGATTTTTCTAGAGCTGTTTGGGTTATTTTATTGATTGATAAATTATTTGTTTTTTAAATTAATTAATTTTAATTCATAATAATTATTTATTTCAATTTTTGTTAAAAAGATTGTGTTTAAATCATATTAACGACAACACTTCACAAGTGTTGAAACTTGCTACGTTTCTTATAGCTACGGCAACACCATGTTTTGTATACAGCAACACAAAAACAAAGCGTTGCTGCAGGCCATCAAGTTTAGAGCTACTGTAACGTTTTTCATTGCAACACCGAAAAAAAGCGTTGCTGCAGGCCATCTATGGCGTAGTGAGACTGAAGTTAATATAATGTTTTTGAATTTGTTTCCTATGATTGAGCGTCAATTTAATGCTAAAGTGCAAATTATGAGATCTGATAATGGGACAGAATTTAATTGTATGAAAGATTTTTTTGTTGAGAATGACATATTATTTCAGACATCTTATGTAGGTACTCCTCAACCAGAATGGTAGGGTGGAGCGAAAACATCTCCATGTTTTGAATGTAGCAAGAGCACTAAGATTTGAAGGTAATTTGCCTATTGATTTTTGGGGTGAATGTATTTTAGGAGCAGGTTACTTGATTAATCGTACCCCTTCAGCTATTTTGATTTATAAGACTACGTATGAACTATTGTTTGGTGTTCCACCTTCTTATGATAATTTACGTGTATTTGGATCTCTTTATTATGCTCACAATTAGAGGTGGCCAAATGGTCGGGCTGGGCGTGTCCGGCCGGTTTTGAACCGGGCCGATTCGATCTCTGGCGAACTCGTGAACGGAATGGCTAGGCTGACGGGCCGTGCCGGGCTGATTATGGTTCATAAATAGCTAACTCGTATACGGCACACGGTTCAGACGGTTGAACGGGTTAGGCGAGGTGAACGGGTTAGGCGGGGTGAACGGTTTGGCAGTTTGTCTGTTTATTTTTTTTTTCTTTTTAACTAAGTCACTACTAGGCTATTAGCTACTACTACTACTACTACTACTACTACTACTACTACTACTACTGCTACTACTACTGCTACTACTACTACTACTACTACTACTATGACTACTACTACTACTACTACTACTACTACTACTACTACTACTAGTGTCTAGTGTTGTCTACCTGTCTTATTGTCTAGTGTTTACTATATTTTTTGTGCCATCAAGTTATCAATATATATATATATATATATATATATATATATATATATATATACACGTTTTTTAAAAAATGTTATAGTTTAAATATGTTTGATAAAAATTGATTGGTTTTATTTTTTATACTATAATAAAATAGATTTGCAATATTAATACAAATTATACAATTTTTTTTGGAATAAAAGAATATAAAAATCATTTAAAAATCAATAAACATGAAAAATATTTTAATGTTTATTAATTGAGGTACACATGCCAACGTCTCTTTTCCTGCTCTATTTTCTTGCATGCTCTGTTTTCTGCAACTCCTGCAACTGCAACGGCTCGCCAAGACGCTACGGTCACAAGAAGTGATCAATGTCTCTCCCCTCATCCTCCTATAAATATCAACTATCTTCTCCTCTCCTCTCTCACACCTCTCTCTCGACTCTCATCTCTCTCTTAACTCTCAAGTCTCAACTGTTTAAAGCTCCAATTCTCTAAGTCTTCACAAATCACAACTGTTTAAAGCAAGTCAGAAACTGTAAGTTTAAATCAACTATTTAAAGCAAGTCTCGATTCTTCTCTATCTCTCAACACTCTCTGTCTCTACTCTCTCTTCTCTACCGAAAGGTCCGATTGTCCGAAAGCAAGTCAGCAAGTTTCCACCTGAATTTAGTCTCTATTCTGTCTCTGTTAATCGAAAAAATAAAATGGAAGAAGGAAGGGTCACTATATCATCTCAAGGTTCAACTCAAGCACCCTCCTCCTCCATGGAACTACCAATCGAAGCCGGTAAATTTCATTTTTTTTATTTTTTATATATTTGATTGGATTAAATTTTGTTTTTTAAAAAAATATGTAGTTTCTTAGTTTGAAAAATATTCGCTTTTTAAAAGATTTCATTTTTTAAAATTTTCGATTTTTAAAGTTTTGATTTTAAAATTAACTCGTTTTAAATTTAATCATTTTTAATTTACTCATTTTAAATTAACTCGTTAAAATTTAATCGATTTATATTTTATTTTTAGGAGCTTCTTCTCGACATAATTCACACGTTTGGACTTATTTTTCGAGACAAATTTAAGGCATTTTGTTTGCTTTGTATTCAAAATGGTCGACGACAACCCCCTTTTATTCACTCTAAGGGGAGCGGTACGGGTACACTTGATCGGCACTTGGTTAAACATCATGGAATAACGAAGCAAAGTCACGAAAGTGGAGCGGCACACGGAGGTTCACAACAAACACTAATCGGTGGTTTCATGACTTCGTCTCCCGTGGAGGTATGCCTTTCTCTTATAATAGAAATAGAATGATCGAAGATTTTGCTAGTTATGTTACATTAGATGAGTTACCTTTCTCCCACGGTGAGAGTCCGAATTTAGAGCACATGATTAAGAATTCACTAAACCCGACATTTAAAAAATTCCCAGGAACACACTTAAACATGACATACAAAAATAAATCATAGTCAACGAGCAAAATTAAATCAATATTTTGAAACATTTGATGGTTTGATTTCTTTAACTAGTGATTGTTGGAATTCGAGTCAAGGTGAGCCTTATATTTGTGTTACGGTTCATTGGATTGATGTTGATTATTTATTACAAAAATGAATTATTGCTTTTGATGTTATGGAGGAGTCACACTCCGGTTATAACATAAAACAAAGAATTTTAGATACGATAAATGCATTTAATTTGTATAAGAAGTTATTTACAATATCTTTAGATAATGCTGCTGCTAATAACAAATGTATCGATTACATTAGGAACGATATTCCTTTAGTTTAAATGGATTATTTTTACACATTAGATGTTGTGCTCACATAATTAACTTGTGGCCCAAGTGGGAATTAAAAATTAACTCATTTATTAGAACCTGTTAGGAAAGTAATTAAATATCTACGTCTAGCGGGTACATATAGGTCTAGGTACAAGAAATTGTGTAAAGATAATGGATTATGGCCGAAGAAATGGGGTATCGATTGTCCCACTAGATGGGGTTCGACTCATAAATTATTAAATGATGCAATTAAATATAAGGATATTATCACTGAATTATATAATGTCGATCCAAGTCACCAACGCGAAGAAGCACTTGTTACCAAATTCGATTGGGAGATGGTATCTACGGTACGTGATATTCTTGATTGTTTTGCACATGCTGCCAACATTTTTTCTTATGTTTATGAACCAAATGTACATCAAGTTATCATTGAATGTGTTCTTATTGTTACTACTTTACATAATTATGAAGAAAGCCCCCAATTTAGTAGTATTATTTATGATATGAAAGTTAAGTGGATCGAATATTTTACAGAATTTCCTTATATTTAAGGTGTTGCATGTCTTCTTGATTCGGGTGTTGGACAGGAAGCTTTAGAAAACAAGTTAGAGCATTATTATCAAGTGTTAGGAGTTTCATATAATTATAAGTTATATGTAACTAATTTTTTAGACTTCTTGTATCATCTTGTAGATATGTATACACCTAGTACTCAAATTTCTAACCCACCTAAGAGTACAAGTAGTGTTAGTAGATTAAATAGTACTATTTCATCTATAATAACCAAAAAACAAAAATGTAGAATTGTCTAAAATTCTAATGTCCTTTCTACTTCTTTTAGTATGATTAGGGAATTTTTTTCTTATAGTTATGAGTTAAATGAGGACTTTGAAATACTAACATGGTGGAAGAATCATGAGTTACAATTTTCCATTTTAGCAAAAATTGCAAAGGACATTTTAGTAGTCCCCGCTTCTACCATTGCGTCCGAGTCCGCTTTTAGTGCAGGTAGAAGAGTGTTAGATGAGAAAAGATCAAGTCTTGCACCAGACGTGGTAAAGATTTGTGTTTTCAAAAAGGATTGGGATCAAGCCGTAAAAAGACAACAAGGAAAGAAACAAGATGACTCGGATGGAGAAGACGATCCATGGATGACAATGGATACTTCATCAAAATTGGGTCAAGAAGAATGATAAATTAAATAGTGTGTAGAATTTTTTATTTTTTATCTTTAGGATTTGTTTGCTTTGTAATTTTTTAAATATGTTTTACAATTTTTTGCTTTGTAATTTTTTAAATATGTTTGATGCTGTTTGTTCCATTTTATTAGAGAGGAGTCCTCCCAAACTATTTGTAATTTTTTTTAATTAATAAAATTTATATGAGGTACCATCCTCTTTTATTCCAATTTTTTTTTAATGTTTACTGATTTTTATAAATATTTTAAATGATATTTTTATAAATGTTTATTGATTTTTTTGGAATTTTTTAGATTTTTAATCTAAAAATCGAATATCATTTAAAATATTTATAAAAATCAATAAACATTAAAATTATTTACAAAAATCAATAAATAGATTTAATTATTCAAAATTTTAAAATAAGATGAATATATATAACTATATTGGATGAATCAATTTATTGAATTAATTAATTTACTAGGAGATAAATTCAAAGTTTCGATTTTAATTTTAATTTTAAAATAAGCGGCTTGAGCAGGGCGAGTTAGCTGTTGAGCGGGTTAGGCGGGTTATGCGGTGCGTGTCGAGCTATTTACGGTTTGCAAACTAGCGACTCGTGAACGACACGTTTATACAAATGATTTGGGCGGGCTTTGAACCTGCCCGATTCGTGCCGAGTTTGGACAGGTTTTTGGTGTGCCAGTTGCCGGTTGAGCCGGGCCAACCTGCCCGTTTGGCCACCTCTGCTCACAATCACCGAGCAAAAAGTGAAAAATTTGCTAGCAGAAGTAGAAAATGTGTTTTTGTAGGCTATCCTCACGGCAAGAAAGGATGGAAACTGTTTGACCTTGATCGCCAAGAATTTTATATTTCACGGGATGTTAGGTTGTATGAGGCAGATTTCCTTTTTTGACTCCTACTACTAATGAGGTTCCTTCTGCAAAGATTTCTTTACCTTTTGTTTGTGGTGATGAGGATGATCTTGCGTATGAAATGTATGAAGTGGATAACAATATTTAAGTAATTCAGGAGACGAGCACTTTAAGTAATTCAGGAGACGAGTAGGATGCAACCAACGAGGAACATAATGAACTAACAATATTTAGATCTAATTAACAAAAAAGCAAACTAACAATATTTAGATCTAATTAACTAACGTGCTTAAAAATCGAATTACTTATGTGAGAATAAACATGGGATCCTAACTTCATTAATACTTCGCTTAGAGTTTATGCCTTTAATCAAAGTATGTGATGTTTATGATATCTGGTCGGACAACACGAAATAAGTATAGGTTACTTGTTAGTATACGAATACCAAACTACTCATACATCCACAAAAGAGATAGAAGATGGGTAGACAACAATTATGTTTAGACCCTATATGTCTATAAGATTTGAAAACATAACGGTTTAAGCACTAATTATCTAGTGAGATCACATAGGGCAGCATAAGATGGTTAAAATTACGCTACAAATTATGATGTCAAAATATACATAATCCTATGGTAGCATGTCAAGTTCTAATCTTTAGATCCACTCTCGCTTCAATAAAGATTAACACTTTAGATGTTAGCTACGCATCTAAAAACATTAAGCACAACCATACGAGGATATCAAAAATTCATCACACACAAATTTTTAAAGCAATCGAACTACTAAACTACATAGATAAATCCGTTAGAATCCCATGACAACGATTAGTTCATAATCGAACGGCTCATCATTATGGGATCTGATGAAACCATGGTAATAAACAAAGTCTGGATAAAAATAATTATGCTAGAGTAATAAGGTTTAGAAAATAAATCCAAAATCTGAAGATCCAAAGTATCCTAATAGAAGAAAACAAAAGATGAAGTAGATCTAGATCTCTGTTGCTTATCACGAGCTTCGTAAAGTCCTTCTCCAACTTGTCTTCCTTGTTTTAAAAAAAACCCTCCTTATGTTGTCCAGAGGTGTTTATATAGGCCCCATAGCTTGTCCCGCAAGAAAACGTCCAAAAATACCTTTTTAAGTTGAAATAGGGATTTTCTGGCCGCATCACCGCGCAGCTGCGCTTCATGGCACGCTCCTGCGCCCTATAGCACTGTTCCTCGCGCTCCTGTGCGCCAGACTCGAACACATGCGCTCCTTGCCCCTGCCGAAATGCTGATTTTCTTTTATTTCTTCGTTTCTCTTCCGTTCCTTTTGCAAGTTGTCCTTCTTTGCTTCTAGTACTCAAATCAAAATATGTGATTTGTACCTCACCAATACCAGAAAGTAACCCTGCACCATCTCACTCAAAACGAATCAAAAACACTACATACTTGAGGCCAAGTTAATCAATTTAAGCCGATTCGAAGCGTTCCAAGTGGATATAAAATCCACTTATCACACCCCCAAACTTAAACCGATGCTTGTCCTCAAGCATAAACAGACTCGATACTACCTAATGCAATGCAATGCATGAATACAACTAATATGAAAATGCAACGATCCCCTCGAACTAACCAAAACCAATTATCAAGTAAATATCTCAAAGAATGCAACTAAATCCAAACAGAGCTCGACTAAGTCCCCGTATACTAACAATACATGAACAGAAACGTGCGTGTGTGCGCTGCTCATCAAATATACTCCTAACACTAGATTAAAATCATACCTATTCTTTGCCAAGACAATCACAGGTTTATAAATAGAATGAACGGTAAACACTTCATAACCTAGAAACACCTCCATCATCATTTGAGTTAGACAGGAATTCATGCTTTATTACTAAACAACTACGACACATAACACAACAAGCATGTTTATTTAACCGTGCAATGGATAAGACCCCTAAAGGCTTATACAATAATACCCATGTAGCGAGCGTTAGGTTCGTGGATCCCAGACTATAAAAGCCTTAGGTCACTAGGCACAAAGTCCCCTAGAACTTAATTGCTCGCGTATTAAAGAGCTCACCCTGGTTAATTCTGCATTTAACAATTTAAACAATTCACATAACACTTTTTTTTTCTTTTTTTTTTTACTTTTTTTTAATGCAATCTGGAATGAGTATTCTCATCCAACCCTAGACTACTCATAAAATATGAGCGGCTACTAGCCATTTGACGCCTAGCCATTATTGACAACTATTAACAATTAGCATGAAATCCGTGGTTTCCCCCAAACTTATACTTTAATGCTCCTACGCCATCAAGGGAATAAAGAAAATTCTAAATATAATCAAGTGATTAAATCTAAAACAACTAAACAAGTATGATCTCAATCTAGCCCAAAAGCAAACGATGAGACTGTGTAAAGATTTTGTTTCTGAAACATGTAAGTCAATTCCTAGGCACTTAAATCAACCCTCTATTCATCATTACCACACTCAAATAGACATCGACCTACCAACCAGAAATAGCCAGTCCTAAGGGATCATGAAATATGCTTTGAAAATGCAACTAAATGGACTCACATGGAATACATAAACAATATGCAAACAAATATGCTCTACATGAAACAGAATTGCAACAAATATGAATGAAACTAACTACACTAAACATGCAAAATATGCAACATGATATATGATTCCTACATGAACAATGACTCTACTAACTACTAATTCTCAAATCACTCCCAAACTTAAAATATTCAATGTCCCCATTGAAGGCAATAAAAAGGATAGTAGAGAACTTACCTAACTGATAGCAGGGTCACCCTCAATCGAGACTTCAGATTCTTGAAGATAACTAAGTCACTATTATGGACAATCAAGCAGTTCTGATGAATCTCATTTTTTCTGTTACTGAATCTCTTGGAATTAATGTTGCTGATGTCAAAAAGGGGGAGATAAAGATAATTCAGAGACAACAACAACAACAGACTGGGAGAAGAACTAAGGGTGGCAGAAGTGGTAAATTTCATCATGGAAGTGGTAAAGGAAAATAAGCATCAAATAGTTGAATTCCTTCTTTTAAGTACTAGATACATGTCTACATCTGAAGAAGGAGGTACTTAACTTCATGATCTAAAATTCATAAATTCTATTCTGGTTGTATTGTTATATGTTTTGACATCTACAACTTAGATTTATGCTTCAGATTCTAAAGCATAAATTGGGGGAGATTGTTAGGAATAATTCATAAGTTGTGATGTTGAGAATAGAATTTTGCTTATACTTCTTTTAAATCTTGATCTTATAAAGGATTTAGTACTTTTTATAGGATATATGTGCTAGACAGTAATATGTAGAGTTTAGTCAGGAACAGCAGTGCATCAAGGACTACATGTCAGGAACTGAGATCAAATCCTGATACGCCAAGTCAAATAATGATGGATGTCGAATCCTAATGCAAGGTGGAATCCTGATATCAGTCATGTTACTGATGATGTCATTATGGATGCTACAGAAACTGGCAAGTGCTATAAAATAGGATTGTTGTTTTGAAGAACAAGCAAGAAGATATCATGAAGGAAATAATTTTCTATTGATGGAAACTATCAACTGGACGGCAGAACATTGTCATGTATAGATCATTACTTTCTGTTATTAGTTGATAGGTAGCATTATAAATACTCTCTCTAAATCATTGTAAAATAGTGAATTGTGAATTTTAGAGTGCATATCGTGTGAAGCTCTGTATAAGGTTTGTATTCGAGAGTTCGAAACAAACAGAGAGAGAGATTTGTATTGTCAGCAGCTGCTAAAGGTATTGTACACCTTTGGTAGAGTTTGTATTTGATTTATTTAATACAAACAAAGTTTGATTCATTCGTTTGTTCTTGTTCATCTAATCAAACAAAAATCAGACACGATTATATAACTTGTATTCAACCCCCCTTCTACAAGTTTTTCGAGTTAACACGAATTTTTTTTTTTATGTTTTTGAATGAAAATTCTTTATGGGGCCCTGCCCTTTTATCCTCCCATTCGAATATGTCCACTCGGATTTTTTTGTGGGGCCCAACCATCTTAAAAGCACCTGATCAAACAATATCAGCACAAAATCTACGAATGGGGTCCAGTCTTATCGGAATTTTTCAATTTCAGATTTGGAATTTCAAATTTCAAATTTCCCCCCTCTTTTAGTCTTCAATAACTATATTATGACCTGCAACCTCCTATTGAAGGTAAGTTGGAGCAAAATTAAATTTCCCAGAGCAAGTTCAAGCTTTTGGGAGCAAAACTGAAACGGTAACCGGGAACTGCCAATCAAGGCTTGGGTGACCAAACTACGAACCAAGGTTGGTTTCTAGGTCATAAACTCAGAATTCACTCATGCTCTTGGTTTCCATGAACCTTGGATGAATTTGATATGCCCTCATGGCTTATGTTTGATCATTGATATAATGATTTCACATTAACTGGTTTCTTGTAAGTTCCAAATGGTTTCGGACGTGGTCTGGATTGTTGGGTTCCGAGGCATATAACGCAGCGGATAAACGTAAATAAAACAAAATTTTCGAAACCCAAACCAGGATCCATGTATAATTCCGGGTAGATTATGGAGATAACGAATCATACCTATTAAGATCTTGTTTCACGAACTCAACGGAGATCCTTTCTTGTAATCACCACACACAGTCCTTGCGTCAAGATCCGTGTCTCTAAGGTAATCCACACGAACGTCCGACCGTCCAACGATCCGAGGAACCAGGTACTAGCCCGCGAAGAATGGCCTCTCTCTCTCTCTAGCCTCTCGAAGATGGAGCTGCTAAGGTTTTCTCAAAAACGATTTAATGACTCTTAACCGTAAAGTAATACATCATTTGTATTTATACGAGAGAAATAATGGGCTAAAATCAAAAAACCGAATTGGGCTTCCTTAAACCCAATTCTATTTCTATTCTGAATTTATTATTGGACTTCCTTAAATCCAATTCTGTTCTTACTTTATTAAATTCGAATTTGCTTAGATAATTAATTAGGACCAGTCCAATTAATTAAATAGCCAATTCTCAATTTAATAATGATTTAATTTAAATTCTTAATTTAAACTAAAACTCATTTTAAGACGTTCTAAGTGTGTGACCCTGTAGGTTATTATTACGTTGGCAATAATTTTAATATCTAATAAAATTATAAACAATGAGCGATATCTAGTAATACATCATTGCTACCCAAGTAATAATAATAATCGGTGATTCAATTTAAACCTTTTGTGATTAATGTTTCTGTGTAATATAATCCCTTTAACCAAATATTATAGATTAAACTCGAGGCATGTGTTTAGTCATCCTCTTCAACATTTAATCCGGGTTTACTTGATCCATGAGTAGACTAATAAAACAAATCATTATTTGAGCACGACCATGCATTTTATAGTCTCACTCAATCAAGAGGCCAATAATATCTCTCCTAATTCTAGGAGGGTTAAATCCTTTATCTATCATTCATATTTCTCATACTTTTATCATCACCCGGTCAAAGGTAACTTTTAATGTAGTCAAAGTATATTAATCCTCGTATAGAAATATAATGACTCAAGTCAAAGGACCATTACACCATTATCACTGTGAGTCTTTCTTATGACTTTATTAAACATGAAGAATCTCACTGTGGATCTGTCCAGTACCATGTACCCCTACATGTACCTATGGTTTTGACTTTAGTATCTCCATACTTATAACCAATGAGATGTGGCTATCTGTGAAACAACATACTAGTCTATTTACGTATTATTATTGCCCTGTAATAATAATACTCGACTAGGGACCTTTAATAATATGATATATTATATAATCTCAAGTTCAAGTCATGTACTTAAACTATACAATGTGTATCATGATTCTAAGGACATTTATTATGCTAACAAATATATCGCAGTAATTAAAGTCATAATAATACGTTTAATGAATAATCAAATGAGATAAGGGTTTATTAAAAGAAACAATGTATTGCCTCTAGGGCACCTACACTAACATGGGTATACTACAGCTGATCTGTAGTGTGACATCTTTGTCCATCACTCGCTTAACATTTTCCTCTAAAACTCCATCAGGTCTTCTTCTCGAGGCAGGTACATTATCCAATTGTTTGCAGAGATAATTGCATTGTGCATATATTTACCTTTTTCAATTTATTGATAACCTTTCTCATGGCAAGGTTTGGTCTAATCGTAACCAAGTAAAAGTATCACATCCTGGTTTCAAATCCTATAGTGAGGATTATGTGCACAAGAGTGTTAAGTACAATGTGTGGTCATTGATGCCTAATGGAAACAAGAAGCTCAATATTGCTTATGATGATGCGAGGAGAATAGCATGAGAGGATCCCAAGGGCTATCCTATCTTCCTCTTCTTCTCCGTAAGACTTGTTTTTTGTTTCCTTTTCTGATATTAGAGTCTCATTATTAATGTTTTTTTACTCTACCAGACATAATGGATTGCCACCTTTTCTCAATGAAGGTAAATGCTAGTGGTCAATATTGCGGAGTCGCTAAGATGATGGGACCAGTAGATTTTTATAAAGATATGGATTTTTGGCAGCAAGATAAAGGGCATGGGAGCTTCCCTGTCAAGTGGCACATTATAAAAGAAGTTCTGAACCCAAACTTCCGGCATATACATTGGCTCACCTGCACAGACGCGCTGATTTCATCATGAATCTATTGGCTCATCTCATGGTGGTATTTCTGAAATCAAATTATCAATGTATGTTGTAGACTGTCCAGATTTTGTTTGGTATAGGCTTGGTTATATAGTAGTCATTTTGAATTTGCTCATTGATGTAAGAATGGTGTAAATAATGGATTCTTTTGTTAATGATATATTCATTTTTGTTTATTTTGGTGCATAAATGTAATAAAACAATGCTAGTAGAGCTTCATACAACATCTTTTTCAGTCACAAACCGTTGTTAATTTTCTTTGGCACAACACCAATAAAATAACAAACCATTGTTCAAACCCACTACAGCAGAAGCAAGTCAGACATCACTTTTCGAGCGTTGTCTATTGAGCCACCGTCTTTGATACTATCAAACACCAGTATCTCAACGTTGTATAGATACTACCAGTACAACGGTTTATAAACAATTATGCCAAATTTTTTTAACGGGAGAATTCTGTTATGTCAAGTATCTCATACAAAGGTTTTATTGTCCGTTCTACTGACAACATCTATACACCGGTGGAATACTGGTGTGTGACAGCACCATAGATGGAGGCTCAATAGTCAACGGGAAACTTCTCTGACAAACAACGGTTGAAAAGCGGTCTCTGAAGCTGTTTTTCTTGTAGTGAATTTTCGACCATGAGGATCGAAGGGCAGGGCCCTACAACAAAACTTTCATTCGAAAGTTACAAACAAGAGAAAAAGGAAATTCCAAATGGGACTTTCCGATTGCAAGGGAAAATGAGGGCTGGGCCCCACATGAATTTTCAAATTTCATTTCGAAATTGAAAAAAATTTGAAAATGAAAATTCGACAAACCATTTTCGAATGATAGCCCAAAAATAAAGCTTCGACAGGAGGATTTTGAATGAAGAAAAAAATGGGCTGGCCCCCGCTGGACTTTTCAGTCGAAATAAAGCAATTTCCAATCCAATAGAGCAATTTCCGAATTCAAAAGGAACTGCTTAGTTTCAAATACAGGTCATATCCTTATTATTTACTACGATAATAAGGATATGAAGAGTTTATCTTAACAATTCCCCATATCAAGGGTACCAATATCAAGCAACTGTGTTCGTACAAAAAATATTTAAGAATCACAAATAGCTCTGAACAATAGCTATTCGTCATGATATGAATCTATGAAACATAAAATCTACATTGTTTAAGATGATCAAGGGGAAAATACTTGTCTCTGGTCCTTAGCTATTACGTAACGTCGTAGTAATACAACTATCTTTTTCTTCCATCTCACGTCATCATGTCCTCTGTTTTAATCATGCTTTGGTTTACGCTTTAGCGGTTGCCACGAGTCTGATCTATCGACATCGAGCCCGCGCATCTACAATATCTCTGTCGGAAGAAAATAATTGAAAATATCCCCTTGGAATTATAGACGTTTTCCCGGTTTTAAAACACCTCACAATACATCCAATAATCCACAAACAGTGCTGCATCCCTCTCCGCCTTCGTCATTTATCATCTACTTATCTCAACCGACAAACCTAAGTCAATACTCACCAATTAATCCCCATAAAAATATAAGTGATTTGACAATCCTAGTCAGTAAATCAAGAAAACGATGTCTACCCCTAACGACATCTTATATTATAAACCATATAAACAACTACACACACATTAAATATATATATATATATATATATATATATATATATATTCGGTCAAGACTCGATTAATAGATAATCCTCAAAATAATTATTATATTCCCGATAAACAAACATAAATAACCAATTAATCCTCAAGACAATTAATCCTCGATACAACAATAAATTCTCGAGTTAAATAAATAAATCTCGAGACAATAACTATCCTCGAAATAATTCATTAATCCTCGAGATACATCATTAATCCTCGAGACCACCACTTAACACATATATACATAAACAGTTAACACTCAAAACATGCCTACAAATCGTTGTAGTCAAATAAGTTAAATAAATCTATATACAAGGGATTTTTAGAAAATTTTGGCATGAAGTATTCGTAAATAGGACTATCCACCTGTTTTTCAAGTTCACAATTCGACTGTATATACACTATGAAAATAAAGCCGCCTCAACTTGCAGCAAACAATTAAGAAAATAAACAATTAAGGAAATGATCTACCCAGACTTGTAGCACCTAAACAATTAAGGAAATGATTTGCCTAGACTTGCAGCACCTAAACAATTAAGGAAATGATCTGCCCAGACTTGCAGCACCTAAACAATTAAGGAAAATAACTACCCTGACTTGCAGCACATAAGAATATAATACACATAGCTCGTAGATCATATCATGAAAAGATTTTGTCCGGTGTTTTTAAAACAAAAAACAGGTCAAAACCCTAATCATCGGATATAGCCGACTTATTAAAAAGGTTCGGTAAAAAGTTGACTCAAATTTAAAAGTTGAATTTTAAATTAAAATCATTTTTATAATAACCGGGTCATTTTTCTGATTGCAGAAATACTTTTCTCGTCAAAAACGAACAAACGGTTTAGTTAATACGTAATTAATAAGAATAATTCATTTAATGATTAAATTAATTGAATATTCAAATTAATTAAACATTAATCAACTCATAAAAATAATAAATCTTTTATCATAAAAAAAGATTTAAATTTAATTAAGTCAATTATACATTTAAATAAAAATTATTAATATAATTAATTAATTAAAATGAATTAATCAATTAATTAAATCAATTAAATCATTATTTAAAAATAATCAACTAATTAAATTTAATTTTTGGAAATTTAAAATAATAATTCATAAAAGAATTCTGAATTTTAGAAAAATTTTAAAAAAATTTGACCCAAAAACAGTTTTCTGAAAAATTATACAAAAAAAAACGGATCAAACAGCACTATTCATCACGTTCTTCACACATTCAAGCCTTTAAATGCTTGACTACCAAAAATGGAGGTTGTCGGCCAGAAACCTGTGACCCTATTTTCCGACCAACACCAAAAATGTAGCAAAACACGCATAACAAGTATGGATCTGGAAGAAAAACGTGCAATGAACTCAAATTCGCAATCAAATCACTCAAATACGCAATAAAACTAACTAAAATCAAGAATTTCCCGGCGACCTCAAGCATATTCCGCCCAAAAAACGTTTTTGACAAAATCGGGAACCAAACCTTGCATTCTTGGTCTTAAATCAAAGCTTAGAACATTAACAAACTACCCATGGCAACCAATCTTACAAACAATCAACAAATGAGATGGAAAATAGATTCAAAACTGCGGTTAAAACTAATAAACTTGAATATCACAATCCGGCATTAGAACAATCAAATTGAACACAGGGATATGATCCTTAGGACCTCTAGAAGCTTTACAAACAATCAAATCAATCGGAAAATTACTCAATCAAAAAGCCCTAATTTGACTCAAGAAACATATAATTTGAATTGACAAAACTTGCAATATAACGATGAAATTGAACATGGAATTGAACTCCTGACATCAATATGAAGCTATAAAAACAATCAATTCAACCGTAAAATCAAAGAATCAAAAAGCCTCAAATTTCATGAAGAACCCTAATTTTGCAGAATTAAAAGAAAAATCGTAGCAAATCAGAAAATCACCCTTTGTGAAATCTGGGTGGAGATTATGAAACTAGACTTCGAGAGATTCGATTTCAGTATAGGAACACCAAAATCCGATATCAGAATCACCCTCAAAATTTGATTTGATCCTCAAGAACAGGAGAGAGAAAATATATTTTCATATTTATTTATATATAAAATCTGATTTTTATGAATAATTAATAAATAAAAAAAATTTGATTCCTATTTATATTAATCATAAATTAATACCCAAAAATATTTTTAACCCCTAATTAAAATCATTAAACCTTAAAAATAATTTTTTTTGGATAAAAATGTAAAATTTTTATTTTTAAACAAATATAATATAAATGCTAAAATTTTCCAAAAATTACGAATATTACAAAAATTACAAAATAAAGCATTTTTAAATATCCTATCATTATATAAAAATAATTTTATAAAAAACAAGGGCTGGATCCGGAAATTAAAATACGAAATAACTGTATTCTAAAAATATAAAAATTATAGAATAATAGAATAAAATATTTTATGCAACACAGAAGTCACATAACACGTATGGGATAATTTTCTTATTTAATAAAAATCATAACGCTCTTGAATGCATTAAAAATAAACTTAAACACAATAAATTGAACTAATAATATATTTTAATATAATAAATTACACGTAATTTTCCCGGTCGTTACATTTTTTATTGGTCAAACTCTATGAAGGTAAAGATTTATTCAATTTAGTGTTGTAGGATAAAAGTTAGTTCATTTAGACTTACATTCTTATGTTATTCGGTAAAAACCGAATTATAATGAAAAAAAATTATTAAATATAAGGATTTATCAATAAATTAAAATTTTTAATACGAAATGTCATTTTATAGTGGGAGAAAGTGATGCAAAAAAAAATTGGACAAAATAAAGTTTATGAAAGCTTAAACTCCTTTAAAAAGCGAAAGAGTGTGAATGTTCGAATTTTGAGTTAGGGTTTATACTTATAGTTTAGGGGTTCTTCAGGGTTACATTTTTCATATTTTAACAAAAAATATTTTCTACGATGATTTAAATATGTTGATTTCATAGATGTACATAAAATATTGGATTTTTTTAATTTAAGCTCTTATTTTTTTTAGTGAATCTATCGATCAAATTTTCTATTCCTACTGATATTGGTAGGAAATGGCAAAAACGTTGTTTGTCGTTTTCCTCTTAAGCTATTTCCTGCCATTGTTGGTGGTAAACAGGCCCAAAATATTTCCTACCTTTGTTGGTGGTAAACAGGCCCAAAAATGGTAGGAAAAAGTCTAATCATAAAAGAATAATATATGTATTTTTAATTTTTTTAAACAATTGTTTATTACTTGATTTGAAAGAATAATTTTCCAAATCCAAATTTTTTCTGCAAAACACAAAACCTACTGATATTAGTTGGAAATAGGTCATTTTTTTACGAAAATTTTCGAACTAATCGCTAACTCAAATTTTCAAAAATGGCTCACATTCAAAAATTCAAAATTTTCGTCCAACCCCATAACCTACGAATATTGGTAGGAATTAAGAAATAGTTTCACGAAAATTTCAAAAATGACGCGGAGACCAAAATATTCAAAAATTTCGCCCAAACCTAAAATTTCAAGAAGTGCGCCGAAACTTATAACCTACCACACACTACGCCATAAACAGCCTACGGTAACACCACGACTGTGTTACCTTAGACCCTAAAAAACGTTACCAAAGGCCAAAAAAAGGCTAAGGTAACACCTTAGCTGGGATAGGTTTGTTCTATGTAACCTTTGGGGTCTAAGGTAACACTATGCCTAAGCTAACATAGCAATATTCGTTACCATAGACCTATACATCAACACACTAAGCATTCTATAGCAACACCAAATCTATGTTACCTTAGATGTTATAATTTTGCAAAATTATTAATCAATTATGTGTGTCCCGCATGTGGACCCCACAGACATTGTCTATTTTAAAATTAATAATTCAAATTTAATTATTTTTCTACCATTTCCTTCCTCTAATATTCATAAAAAAATGCATAGATACAACAAAAAAATAAAAAACAGACAAATGTCAAATCTGAAATAAAACTACAAACTGTAAATATCATTAATTTAAAGAAAAATTTACAAATCGTACAACCGATTTATAAATATCATTAATTGTACAATTGGTAGGAAATAGGTGGTTTGAACCTATAAACAACTTTCTTCTCTCTTTTCACTTTCATTTTCATCTCCTCCAACAAAATTTCATTGTCATCAACTTTCTCCTTTACTTAACCATCTCACTTATTTTGGTACAAATCTTTATCCTTCTTATTGTGTGTGTGTTCTTAAACCTTTTTTGTTCTTGATTCATTTATATATTCATTATTTTTTAATAATGTTATGTGTAATTAGTTCTTTGTTGTTTAAATGAACTTGTTATTTTACATTCATGTACTAATTAGGAACTATATGTATTAATTGTTCATGTGTATGTGTATAATTGTGCTAATTATTCATTGTGTTGTCTCTTAAGGCGAATATAGTGGTGTCATGGTCGATGAAATCGAAAAAACAACGATGAAGATAACAAAATTACAAAGAATGAAGGTGAAAGATCCAGTGATGATGGCAAATGTGAAGATTATTAATTAGTTTACACTTTCAAAGTATTTCCTAATTTTTGTAATGCTTGTCATTTCTGTGAATTTGAATAACTACTTTGGAGATGTAATTTTAATGTTATGTTTTGGTATTGATAAGGCCGAATTATGGTTTATGATGAATGAATAAATTTTGGTTATGATTATATGTCTTTGATTTGTATATTGATTCTATTGTGTAATTTGTGGTACATGAATATTAATGAATCACTTTTTTTTTTAAAAAAAAAAGGCCCGGCAATTCCTGCCAATCTGGGCTATAACTTACCTCATTCAAGCCATTTTCTACCATCTTCATCGATAGTGGTAGAAAATTGATGAATATGGTAGTTTATAGCTGATAGGAAATAGAAATGTTGGTAGGAAATACTTGGTAGATAATGGCACTTTTGACATGCTACTGGAATAAAACCTACCAACTTGGTAGGAAATATTCCTATTCAAAACCTACCAACTAGGTAGGAAATAAAGCCTGGACTTGTGTGTCAAATGCGACGTGGCAAAGTGACATGGAGATGGGATCCATGACACGTGGATGCCCATGTAACTTTTCGGGAACCACATTTAGTTGACGTGACCAATGACGTGTCCGGGTACCCCGCCAAGTGGCTGCTAATGGGATGAGCCACATGGTTATGAAATCAATATTTATTGACTTTTGAAGGACATGAAATATGAATTGGGTTGTAATTTTAAATAATCAGATCATATGTAGATGTAATAGAATTTTACTAAATACATTTTTTTGGAAATTCAATCAAGTCATTTTTGTTAGTACCATGTTTTTAGGATGATATTTTGAATTATTTTCGAATTAAATTCTAGAGATTTGATTCCACGTGCCTAACGAATATCTTGAATATAATCTGTCATTTGCCATATTTCAGGGATATCATATCTATCTATTTCTGGTAATATATCAAGGATATATCTTAGGATATATTTCAAGAATAAGTTGTGATTTGATTATCATTCAAATTCCTAAACTTATTAATAGAGCCGTTTGACTTAGCAACATAATTATTCTGATTGATTGCTAATCATGTGAAATCACTAATTTACATCTAATTGATTTATTCTTTAAATGCTATGATTTCAGGAATTCAAATTCTCTAACGGCTACATCTTGTAGTGTTATATACATTTGCTCATTCAGCAAGAAGAAGGGGGACTCAAAAAGCTTCTCTGCAATACAACTTCTATACACAGACATTCAAATTTATACATACTTTGTTTAGAAGTTCAATTCATTGAGTTGTAAAAGTTTATTCATTCTACATATACTTGTGCCGGGTTGTGGCAACTAAGATAGGGATTACAAGTCATAAGCCAAGGTAGCCAGTGGGCTAGGTAGTAGGTTTGCTAGGTGACAGTAGTGTCAAAGGGAAGGGTTCTTCCAAGAGGCTTTAAATTTGTAATCGGGGAAAACTGTAGGCTTTATATTATTGTTTTAATAATATAATCTCTTTGCTAGTTGGCATAGGGACTTGGATGTAGGCCATAGATTGGGTAGGGGCCGAACCAAGTGAAAATTCCTGGTGTTCTTGCTTTATATTCTGTCATTTACTTATTGTTGTTTATTTACTCTGTCAGTTAATTGGGACACTCTCACACACAAGAGACAGTCTCATTATCGTTTGAGACAGTCTCATTTACTTGGCAGTTAAATATATTGTGCTACTCGATTTACAATTTTAAGTAAAGTTATGGTGAAATACTTTTGTGTATACATATATTACATTGATTATATTAATTGGTTTATTACCTAGTTTAATCACATGAAAAATATTATCATAACAAACAAAATGAAAAGCATGGCTTAATCATATGGGGAGAGATTATCATAAGCATGACTACTCCGGAGAGATTATCATAAGCATGATTATTCACTCAGTCATATGCCTTTTATTATTACAATATCACTACATATGATGATGAAAATCATGATTATTTTTGGATTGTTGTAGTTATAAAGCTAGATCTTTGAGTAATTTAGCATAGGTTGCACAATAATGCAAGGTTCTTTCAGCTCAACATTGCACCTTCTGGGTAGATCTTGCGCATCTTGTTCCATTCGTTCAAGTTCCTCACTCTCCCATAGAGCTTTTCCAGACATAGATTTCTGATTTTTTAAATTCCATAACACTTCTTTTATTCCCATGCACCGACACTTGGTCTCTAGTTCATCCAGCTGGTCGCAACACTCGGTCAAGTGTGCAGTTTGAGCGTTCTTCAGGCTAATTGGATTTGGCGTCAAGTACATCTTGCAATGATTGATTTTCTGTACATCAACATATTTGCATCTACTATTAATTATCAGAGAATCTTCACTTGTAATTGTGGTGGTGGTTGTGGTAATGGTGGTGGTGGACATAGCCACCGTGAGAATAGAAATGAAGAAAGTTATTGAGATGATGTTTTGGGATCTTGTCATCGTTTAGGAGTGGTTCTCAATGCAAATTGCAATATTTACTATACGATATGTATAAATTAAAGGCTTTCACATTGAACTATAATACGTGTCGGATGATGGATATTGAACGTTGAATGTACTTACACGTAGAACTACATGCAAATGCTTCCAAACTGCTTTTTGTTTTCTTGCATATGGAGTGTACGTTTTGAATTTGAAAACATTTCACTCTGTTTTTTGTGTCTTTCCATGTACTATACAATTTGAATGATGTATGTTTATGTCTATCCATACACAATAAATGCAATTAAGATTACAGTTGTCTTTTTTTATTTGCTAAGAGCATCTCCAAGAGTCTCTTAGCTCACTCCTAAATATATTATAAACAATTGAGCTCTTAGCAAGTTATTACATTGATTTGTGTGTCAACTCCAACAATGCTCTTTATTATGGTTCTTTATTTTATTTTTTATTAATATTTCAATTCCACTTGGACAAAAAATCAATAGATGAGAGAGAAGAACCACTATTTTACTAATAAAATATTAAGTTAAGAGCTACTAGTTGCTCCTAAAATAGAGAAGAGAAGAAGCTCTTAACTTTTTAAAGAGCCTCTAAGAGTCTCTTGGAGCTTGATTTTTATTCTCTCTCCTCATTTTTTGAGTTAAGAGCTACAATAGAGAGCCTCTTGGAGATACTCTAAGTAAGATAAATAGTGTATAGTTATGTATATTATTTTTTTATTCATATCTATACTATATTATTAAAGTCGAAATATTAAAAATTTGATAATTAGTTGTTCAGTGGTACATATTTTTTGGCACTTGATTTTTAGTCTCTTTTTTTTACAATTTGGCCTAATTTTTTAAAAACAACAATTTTAATCAAAATATATCTCTAAAATATTATTAAACCTAAAATTTTTGAAACACAATTTAGTCACGATCAAATACAAACACGCCAATTCAATCCAAGTTTAAGATCCCTACAACACAGATCTCCCCCGAATGTAGTGACTCCAATTCTCTTGAGCGATATACATGTAAGTATACATTCATTTATCAATCCATAACTAAATTTACAAGGGAAAAGAACTTAATTTTTATGATCGTTTGATCTCCGTTTTATCCATCTAATATAATTATCGATGCCATATAGTAAATTGTAACGGGCCTAACTATTTTACAATAAATAAATTGAAATAGAAAATATATACTATCTATACTATTATATAAAAGCCAAAATATTAAAAAGTTTGGTTGATCGATCGGTATGTTAGGTGTTGATTTTACTTATTTAATCGATACATGTTATTTTACTTTATTATCCTTACTTAAATATTAATAGTTACTAATAACTAATAAATTTACTTTTTTAGGTAAAACATGGTACCATTTCTATATTTCAATAACTAATCAATTTTCTTTGTTACGTAAAGCAATTCTGTTTAATAAAATAAAATATTATAATTATTATTACTCATAATTAACCAATTACCTTTTTCAGCTAAAATACATTACCTATTCTATTTTTTTATTTTTCCCAATAAAACATATTCGGGTAATTTTATTTAAGTAAAATAAAATAAAAATATTATAGTAACTAAAAACTAACGGATTACGTTTTTAAGCTAAAACATAAGTATCATATTTTCTATATTTTGAAACTAAAATCCATCAATGTTACCTTTTCTATTTTTTAATAAGTAATCAATTTTCTTTTTCACGTAAAATATATTATCTTTTATATTTTATCTAACTAATTTTTTTTCTTTTCTAAAATACTTGAGCAATTCTATTTAATAAAATAAAATATTATAATTATAATTACTTATAATTAACCAATTACCTTTTTTCTGTTAAAATACGTTACCTTTTATATTTTTTATTTTTTTCAATAAAACCTATTCGGGTAGCTTTATTTAAGTAAAATATAACTAATAACTAATCAATTACGTTTTTCAGCTAAAACATATCATATTTTCTATATTTCCAAACTAAAATCTATCAATTTCTAAAAATATCACGGACAATATATATATATATATATTGTCCGTGATATTTTTTCTATTATATATATATAATAACTAATATTTTTTCTATTATATATATATATATATAATTATTATCAGATCGTATCTTTAAAATTTTAAGTTTACAACATTCATGTCTTAAAATTTTTAATTCAAATTAAAAAAAGTTTCCATTATATTAAAGAACATCCGTGTATCGCACGGGTTTTAAGCTAGTATTATTAAAAATGAAATATTAAAAGTTTGGTCGGTTGGTACGGTGCTTCGTATTTTTACTTAATTACCCTTTCCTAAATATAAAGAAAATCTTTCGTAATAACTAATCAATTTTCTTTTTCATGTTAAGCATAGTATTTTTCTATTTTTTTAATATTCAATTTCACTTTTCAGGTAAAATATAATATTTTTATATTTTATCTAACTAAAATTTCTCTTGTCTAAAAACTTTTATTTAATATAATAAAATTATTATATTACAATTATTACTATTAACTAATCAATTAATTTTTTGAGATAAAACATGTTAGATTTTCTTTTTCCTCTAACTAAAACTTCTCATTTTATCATAGTCAATTTTATTTAATAAAATAAAATAAAATATTATATTTACTAATAATTAATCAATAATATATAAAAAAAATATAAACTTATCATGAACAAGAATAAGAAGATATATAAAAAAGTTGTGAATAGCGTGTGCTATATGTTTGTATACTTTAAGTGTTAATCATATACGCTTGTCACGAATTGTAAGTATTAATCATATACTTTAAGCTTATATATTTTATAGGTATTAATCATATACTTTAAGATTTTTGGTTTTTGTTGTTTGTTTGTTTATTTATCAGTGGAAGTATTTATTTATTTTTATTTTTTTGTATATATACTCGTGAGAGAAAATGTAAGAGTATTATAATATTTGATTGAATTAACTTGTTCTAAAATTGTAGAGAGGTTGAATATTTAGCATTGCTCTCTTAACATAATTAAATTTTGGTCGAAAAGCAAAATATATAATAATTTAGTAAAAAACAAATTTAAAACTATTCACCTTAAAATAATAAATTGGACTTGTTGACGGAGAAATTTGGGAACAACAAAACTCGAGGGACTTCGCCGGAAGCAAGATCTGTAGCGGTGGTTCTTTGTCGAAAAGAGTGGTGTGTGGTGGTTGTTTGTAATTGGTGACCGAGATTGATAGGGTTAGTGACGGCTATTTCAGAGCACTCGACTTCCAACCCCTCAATCGGCCTACGTACCCTGGTATTTATAGGGATCAAGCCATACGTAGTTCTTGGAGAGCAAGAAACCCAAATGGGCTTGGATTGTCGGTCCAGCATCCGGAATGTTCTACTATGAGGCCTAACCACAAAAGGTCCAAGGCTCATCCAAGATCTCAAGACTTCATAGATAAGGAAACTTCCCCCGTCGAGGACTAGTCCCATCCGCTACCAGCTATTTCTTGATTTCAAGAATGCAGGTATAGCCATGGTTTACCCCAAGTGCAAAACGCATCCCTGTCCCTCGAATGAAAAGCACCCACTAGATAGCAGGACAGGTGATCTAGAGCTTTTGGGTGCAAAGTGCAGGATTACCCCAAAGTTCCCCAATGAGAACGCGCCCATTGAATACCGGAACAGAGCTCCAAAGCACACACCAAAGAGAGACCTATCTTTCCACTAAAGAGGGCACACCCTTAGTGTGTAAGAAAGGTCCCCAAATCCAGGAAAAACCCCTGGAGACCTTCTACGACGGACATCCCCCTCCTGAGATATGACAGGAGGGAATTCTTCAATAATCTTTGGAAAACCAGCCTTTATAGAAACCTTCATTACGTGGTATTATCTAGGGCGCGCCCTAATTGTTAGGGCGTGGCCTGACTTATCTCTATCTCACCAAAACCTTAATTTGACCTGGAATTCCCCAAATTGAACCCATGATCGACCCAAATCCATCTTGAAAATACCCAATCCGAATTTTAGCTATAACAATTACCCCTCAATTCCATATAAAATTGAAAATGAAATATCGAATTTCTCTCAGAAAACCCAAAATTCTCTCATAATACTTCAACAGGGCACGCATTGGGTTAGGGCGCGTCCTCGAAATTTCAATCGTTTTTTACTGCATGCCAGCTGTCATCCACTATTCTCTCTATTACCTATAAATACCCCACTTTTCTTACTTTACCCTTTTTACCTTCTCTCTCTTTGTAAAAAACCCTACTCCGGTGATTATCTTTTTCCAGGCAAAACTCCGGCCAAATCGAGCGTTTTCGGTGTTTTTCTTTCACAAGCTTCGATCAAGAACTCTCAAGGTATCATTCCATAATTTTATTTCGAACTTTCACCGTGTAATCTGCTAGTATTGACGAAGTAACTGTTCATGTGCCTTGTGTTCTTCAATTTCGTTTATATATAAACATGTATGTATACACGTTTAATCATGATTTGCTATTTTAATTCTCAGTTATATTGTTTTTAGAAAAGAATCTTTAACTCTACGTAATCCTTGGGCGCGCCTTCCATCCTGAGTGCGTCATAGGGTCTTTTACTTCGAAATCGTATAAACTTTAGATCCAGGGCGCACCCTTGACATATTGCGCCTTAATTTGATGCGTGTAGCAGTTTATCTTCGATAAAGTTTGATAGTAATTATGATCTTCTAGGATGCGCCCTTAAGCTTCAAAAATAATTATTTAGATGCCTTCGTCATAACTTATTGAGAATTTTCTGCTTGTTCTTTTCTTGGGCGCGCCCTTAGTCTCTTTACCTTTAATTTTGCAGCTGGAGGGCGCGCCATCTCCATTTCATCCTTTTAAAGAGTTTAATAGACACTTTGGAATCCACTCCTCTCCACCAGCTACTCTTCCTCCAAATCATTCTAGGCCTCTTTTCTCATTAATTTCTTCAGAAGACAGGGCGCGCCTAATTCAAGACTTCAACGAGGATAAAAATGAGTTTCTTGAGCGAAGATTCCCCTGACAATACCATTCCCAATGAGTAATCAAAATTCGAGGAATTCTACCAATCTTCTCAAACTCCACTCAACATAAATAATTCATATAACTCCAAAGATGATAGTGACTTCATTCCTTCCACAGATACCTCTGGTGACACACAGCCTTCAGATTCCAACTCCACTGAGGGCGCGCCTTCTGCCTCTTCTATTATAACGCCTTAGAAAATTTTGGAAATTATAATTATTTATTTAATATTAAATGTGAATTATGACGTGAATAGTAGTAAGGAGGTGAAATATGTGTGATATCATTTTTGTGGGTTTATTTGATGATTTATATGTGTCGTGTAAGTTTGCATATTTTTAATTTTATTTTGTGGAATAAATTCTATTTGAATCATGTTTTATTTATCTTCTGAGAGTTTTATAAAATTATCGGGGTTAGTATAAATCATGAAATCTTTTGCATTATTTACTATATTAGTTTATTTGAGTTTTAAAAATATTATATGGATTTATTTTGATTTTTAAGGATTTTTAAAATGATTTTTATGAATAATTTTACATTTTAGAGATTTATTCTTGTAAAATCCATATTTAATTCATTATTGATCCTAAAAATATTTTAAAAACATGTGGGTGTTCTTAATCTTACACTCTTTATTTTTAAAAATGAAAAGTTTATTTTTCCACCCCATTTTATAGTTTATATCGAATTTTAGATGGGTGATTAATTATTTTAAATAAAGTTTTTTCAGAATTTGTAAATTCAAAAAGGCCCTTATTTTCATATCTTAAAGCCCAGCCCTGTTCTTGTTTCTCTCGGGAGATTTCTCTCGAACATTTCCTCATCTCCCACACAATCTCTTTTCAATCTCTCTTGATGGCTCTCAATCTCTCTTACCTAATCTCTCTCTCGTGTCTCTTTCTCAATCTCTCTGGCAGACTCTCTCCCCCTCTCTCTGTCGTGAGTCTCTCTCTCTCTCCCTTATTTTATCCATTTTCAATCTTTTAATCAAGCTTTCTTGTGATTCTTGTTATTTTTCTTGAAGATTGATTGTTAAGTATAAGTGGATGAGTGCTTGATTGATAGTTGTGAGTATATATTTATGTTTGTGCGTGTGAATATGTATGTACAAATTATAGAGCTCTTAAAACTTACATTCAAGTATGATATTATTTGATGTTAATTAGTGATGGGTTAACATTTAAATTGAGTTTGGAGGTATTGTATGTTAATTTCTTGTTAAAGGTTTTGAGTTGTAACTTTGTAAATCATGAGTTTGATATGGGTTAGTAATAGGATGATGTTGTTGATGATTTTTTTGTGAAATGAATTGAGTTGTATGTCAATTTTGGGATAGTTTTATAAAAATTCAGATTTGTTAAAGTATATGTATAAGAGTATTTGAAGGTGTGTGGTTAGTTTTAATGGGGGAAATCATGTTATATGTATGTGTGTTCTTGGGGATACTTTGTAAATTAAATTGTGATAAAATTGATTATTGTGTATATATACATGGTATGTGCCAAGAGTATGTGTGTGTTTGGGTAAGGTGTTTGTTTGATTTATAAGTAGCCTAGTTAAAGATCTTGATTAGTAAATAAGTGATGTATATAAGTACTTGTTATATTGATGTTAGTACTTGTAAGTATCAAGGGTTAGTGTACTAAAGATTTTATGTAAGTCTATTGTGTTAGTGTCATATGATAAGAAATGTTTACTTGGTTTAGTAATGATGTTAATTGTTGCTCTTGACTTGTGTAGTAGTATTAGTAGTACGCATTTAAATTTTGGATTGCTTAGATGTCCAGGTCTGTGATCTTGAAAAATTTATATAAAATCGAAAAATGATCGGATGGGGTTGTTTTTTTGAATCTGTAGAAAGGTATTTCAGTTATCTACAAGTTTCATGTTCTGTGTTTTCTGAAATTCCATTCAGAAGTATAGTTTTCTGCACTTTAAAATTCTACAAGAATGATTTGGTCATTGAGAGTCTTGTTTTCAAAAATTCATAGTAAATTGAGCATACCTTCAAATTTTCTGGGCAATAGCATTCTGGAAAGCTCTTTTTAAAACCTATGTTTTTCATTTACATTCCATGGTCAAGTTCTGTAATCTTAGTTGGTTAAATGTCAAAATACTAGAGTGCACAGGTTCTGTTTCTGTTTTAACAGTTCACATTTTTATTATTTCTGAATTCATTACTTATCCGTTTTTAATGAGGCCTATCATTTTGGAAAGGTCTCGGAATTGTCTTCAAATGTTGTGTCCTGTGTTTTTTAATTTAGGATCATCTTGATATAGTAAAATGAGTTTCTTTCAGAACTGGTCATAGCAGATTTTTATGTATAATAGTCATTTTGGGTGTATTGTGGCTTGAGTTGTTAGTACGTGGTTAGTTTTGAATATTATTCTGAGTTTGGTGATTTTTTGTTGTTGTGTCGGCTATGTTCCGACTAGCAGGCTATCCGTACAAAGGGGATGCCGTCAAAATTTTCTAAAAATTATAAATTTTCTAGAACCCCTAATTGTATATTTGTCGAGTTATATTTATATACACTATAAGTTGAATTAATATTTGAATTATATTTTATTTATTTGATTACTTGCTAAATGTTTACTGATTTTATTATTACGTTCTGTCGGTGGTCTATATCTGATATTATATTAGTTAAGTAAATACATTTAGGGTATTATCGCAAGGGTAGATTAAGATTAGACATTCGAAGAGGAACATCGAATATTGAATAGAATTCTGAAATAGTGTTTTTATATGTGTAGATTCGAAGGACGTAGACTCAAGGAGTAAAGGAGAGGCTAAGGCTGAGAACTTGTGGAACTAAGTGATTAGAGTAAAAGTATTCTGTTAAGGCAAGTAACTCGAACCTTCTACCGAAGTTCAGATTCTTTCAATTATTCATGGATTGTTGTTTAAATTCCTATAACTTACTGCTTTCAAGTTATCGGTCAATTCTCTTGTACTATATTGTTAATCCATTTAAACTATTGCTTAAACCTTTGTACCTTCTCATTTACCCTCATAGATTACAGTTTAAACTGTTGTACCTCCTTGCTAATTCTATTTCTCGTTGAACTGCAAATCTTGTGGTATAACATACCTTTTGCATAAGCTTAGACATTATTTCATATCTATTCCCTTAATTCACACCATCATTACTATATCTTATAACCCTTGATTAATCTTTAAATCCTTAAACCTTGTTGTGTGATATACCTTTTGTACTAGCTTAAACCTTATTTCATATCCATTTCCTTAAAACACACTAGTTTAACTATTCCTTGTAATCCTTGAATTAAACTTTAAATCCCTAACCATTGTTATGTCCTTAATTAATTAATTACCATTATTGCTTATACTCCTATTTTTCCCGAGCCATACCTTGTTCGATACCGCCTTGTATTACACCTCTAAAATGGTAATAACTTGATAAACCTTTATTTTTTTAAATACCTGTGAATCACACTTGAACCCTACCTTGCGAACCTTATACAATTAAATTGGATTGTTTACTTGATTTTTAGTCACTTATCCTTTAAATTAAATTGAAAGTTTCCCCGCTCTGAATTATTGCATAAGAATTCTATCCATCGAAAATTTCTTTATTATATGGACATTAATTAATTATTTTAATTAGCGTAAGAGGCTAGGGTAGTCCTAGTCCAGCACTTTAATTTGGCGTAAGAGGCTAGGGTGGTCCTAGTCCAGCAACAGAGGCCAATGTGTTGCCTAATTGGGAACCCAATTTTTTTTAAAGTCCAGAGGGACCTAGTGTCCGGTATGGGGACATTACGTGGCTGATCACCCGTATTGTCCGGTTTTAATAAAAAGCTTAATTTAATTAAAATGTCTTAAGGTGGAAATATGCTATAAAAAGAAAATTGATTGCTCTCTCTTTCTCCTTACCTTGGAAATGGATTATAAATTGTCAAATATTGGAAGAGCTCAAAGAATGATCCCTATAATGTTATATCCATATTTCTGTTATTGATTCCATTGCATCTATATTGTTACTTGCTGAGCATTTGGCTCACTTCTTGCTATTGTTTCTAACCCTTTTTCAGTTAAAGAAGAAAAAGATACAAATTAGAAGCTATATCCGGAGAAGAACTTGTTGTGGACCATAGACAGCCTAGATTTGCTCTGTTAGAAGGTTGGACATCTGAAGATCAGTTAAGGCTTGTATAATAGTATCAGCTAGTTGTATTTAGTTGTGGAATGTATGTAGCTTTTAATTAAGGTTTTAGTGTTATGTTGTAATAGTTAGTTAGTAGCTGCTTGTTTCATACCACTACCTGTTAGAGATCCGGGTTAGTAGTGGGGTGTTGTATTATGACTTAATGTCTGGTTATCAGCTTATATGTATTTAATTTTGGTTGTGGTGCCCCGATCTTGTTTTATGATCGAGAGGGCATAGTAGTATGGTCCACCTGATCGGTTAGGACAGGTTGAACATGTGTTTATGTTTCTTAAGTAGTTGGAATTGCAGTTGTTTTTTTTAATGAATTTGGTTGGGTCAAAAATACAGGTGGATAGTCCGTATTACGAATACTTTATGTCGAAATTTTCCAAAATTTCCCTGTATTAAAAATCCATTTTATCTAATTTAATCCAATAATTTATTATAAAAGTATATTTTTAGTATTGGGAAGTCAGGGCGTTACAGGTTGGTATCAGAGCGAACAGGTTTTTGGTCACTGAAACAAGCCAGGATTAGGTAGAGGATAGGTGTAGGATAGGAGCAATAGGTGTAGGTTATCGTTAGGACAATAGACTACACGTTTAGGATATGTTATCGCTTTAGTACCTTCTTCTTGCGTTATATCGTTATTACAGGTGGCGGTTGATGGGTATCATCGGCAATTACCTTTTATAGTTAGTATGTTAATAGTGTACCTTGAACTCTAAAACTGTCATGCTTATCGTTAACCTTGTTGGTTTTATAACCTTTCTTTTCTTGATATTTGTGCACATTTCGCTCTATTTTTTTCTGAGTTGTTTAAAATTATTTCTTGTTGGAATTACTGGTCCAAGTTATACCTGTGTTTCCCTGTTTCTTTACACCGTTATAATTCTTGTGATCGTGGATGACTCAAATCAAGGATTCAAAAACCTTATTTTCCTTGTATATGCCAGCTTGTTGTTTAGTAAGTTCCTTGTTTTCTCATCAGAACCATGCCTCCAAAGAGAAGAACCTCTACTGCAAATCCTGAAAACCAGAATACTGGCAATCAAAATCCAGTTGATCTAACTATGACACAAATCCTTCAACAACAAACAGCCGCACTAGCTCAACAACGACCCGCTCAACCAATTATGACATTTAAAGCTTTTCAAGCTGTGCACCATCCAGAGTTTAAAGGTATTGTTAACCCAATAGAAGCTAGGGGATGGCTAAATGAGATAGAGAAAGCTTTTGCGTTGGTAAGGGTAGGAGAAGATCAGAAGACGGAATATGCTAGTTACTTCTTGAAAGCTGAAGCAAATTATTGGTGGGAGTCAACAAAACTGTTGCAAGGTGAAGGAGTGATCACATGGCAGAGATTCACCGAGTTATTTCTCGAGAAGTATCTCCAAGGTATATGCAAGATCAGCTGGAGATTCAATTCCTAGAGTTAAAGCAGGAGAACATGAGTGTGGCGGAATACGAGGCATAATTCACAGAGTTAGCAAGGTTTGTTCCGGAATATGTTAATACTGAGGTGAAGAAAGCTAAGAGGTTTCAACAAGGTCTAAAGTCGTGGATACGTAGCAAGGTGGCAGTGTTTCAGCTAGAGAACTATGCAATGGTGGTGGAGAAAGCTATGATTGTTGAAGGTGAAAGTGAATTATATCAGAAGGAAAAGGCGGGAAAGAAAAGAAAGATCGGAAGTACTGAGGGAAGCCAGAACCTAAGAGGTAATAATAATAATGACAAATTCAAGCAAAGGAATGAAGGTCAGTTTGACAGGAGTCGAGGTTTTCAGAATACTAATCAGCAATTGGCAATCAGACCAGCTCTACCTGAATGTACAACTTGTGGGAAGAAGCACTCGGGAGTTTATCACAAACTAAGTATTACGTGTTTTAAGTGCAACAAGAAAGGACATTACGCGGGAGAGTGCCCGACTTCAAAACCAGGGATAACATGCTACAATTGCGGGAAAATTGGTCATATTGCCAAAGATTGTGAAGAACCAGTACAAATAGCACAAGCTTTGAGGATAGTCGGACCCCCATCGGCAAATGCTTTGAGGATAGCTGGACCCCCAGTCCAGACCCAGATGTTTTCACCTAGGGCCAGAACTTTCAACATGACAATGCAGGATGACGTTCAGGAAACGGATGTTGTCGCAGGTACACTCCCTGTGAACTCAGTAGGGGCTAAAGTTTTAATTGATTCTTGAGCAACCAAGTCTTTCGTTTCCAACAAGTTTGTTAGTAAATTGCAATGCGAAATTTGACCTTTAGAGCAAACTTTAGTGATAGAGGTGGAAAATCAAGATAGAGTCCCCGTTAAATTGGTGTGTCCTAAGTGTAATATAGAGAGATAGGTGGCTACCTTTTCTATGCCAATTTGATACCCTTCGAAATGGTAGAATTCGATGTAACCTTAGGAATGGATTGGTTGGCTGATTATGATGCACAGATTGAGTGTAGAAAGATGCAGGTAAGATTAAAGGCGGAAGATGATAAAGAAGTAGTGTTTCAAGGGCAAAGGCAAGTAAAGAAATTTCTGAGTATTATGCAAGCTAAGAGGTTCCTTAAACAAGGTTGTGAAGCGTATTTAGCACATGTGGTAGATGTAGAGAAGCAAGCACCAAAGATAGACGACATACTTATAGTTAACGAGTTCCCTGACGTTTTCTGGAAGGATTACCCGGTTTACCTCCAGATCGAGAAGTGGATATTAGAGTTGTTAGAGCTTAATTGGATTGAAAATTTGATTTTGAATGGTATTAAGGGGTAGTGACCCCGTGATAGTTTGTATTACGAATAAGATATACACGTTTCAAGGTAAGTGGTTATTAGTTTTGAAAAGGTTACTCAGTAAAACAATGGGATTAAGGATGGATAGAAGTTTCCCAGTTATTCCCTTCGCGAGTAACATTGTAAGTTGAAAGTGAAGTAAGAATGATTGGGGGATTTTTTGATATTCTTTTTCTCAAAGTTTTATCTGGGGCAATCTGAGTTATAAATAGGAGCGTGGAAGCTGTGTCAATTGTTTTAGTTGCGTGGATTTTATTTAAAGACTTATTTAGTTATTGTGTATTGCCAGTCGAGAAAGATTTCGTTTTAGATTTTACACATATATGCGGATTATTGTGGATGATTGGGTTAGTACTTGAGGCGTTGTATACAGGGCATAGTCCATTATACAAATAGGTCATGTGCGACTTTCGGTAGAAAAGGGATCGTCACGTGCGAGTGACCAGTAGCTAGAATTAACGAGACATACAAACCAAAGGATTAAGTTTATGTTAGAAATTCGAAGGCCTATAGGATGAGCCTATCGATATGTGAAATGATATAAAGGAATGCTAGAATGAAAGAAATGACTTCGAAAGTGAAAGAGAAATGGTTGAGTAATACCGTCATTACGTTTTCTTAAGATAGATTCTGGGGACAGAATCCTTTTAAAGGGGGGAAGGATATAACGCCTTAGAAAATTTTGGAAATTATAATTATTTATTTAATATTAAATGTGAATTATGACGTGAATAGTAGTAAGGAGGTGAAATATGTGTGATATCATTTTTGTGGGTTTATTTGATGATTTATATGTGTCGTGTAAGTTTGCATATTTTTAATTTTATTTTGTGGAATAAATTCTATTTGAATCATGTTTTATTTATCTTCTGAGAGTTTTATAAAATTATCGGGGTTAGTATAAATCATGAAATCTTTTGCATTATTTACTATATTAGTTTATTTGAGTTTTAAAAATATTATGTAGATTTATTTTGATTTTTAAGGATTTTTAAAATGATTTTTATGAATAATTTTACATTTTAGAGATTTATTCTTGTAAAATCCATATTTACTTCATTATTGATCCTAAAAATATTTTAAAAATATGTGGGTGTTCTTAATATTACGCTCTTTATTTTTAAAAACGAAAAGTTTATTTTTCCACCCCATTTTATAGTTTATATCGAATTTTAGATGGGTGATTAATTATTTTAAATAAAGTTTTTTTAGAATTTGTAAATTCAAAAAGGCCCTTATTTTCATATCTTAAAGCCCAGCCCCGTTCTTGTTTCTCTCGGGAGATTTCTCTCGAACATTCCCTCATCTCCCACACAATCTCTTTTCAATCTCTCTTGATGGCTCTCAATCTCTCTTACCTAATCTCTCTCTCGTGTCTCTTTCTCAATCTCTCTGGCAGACTCTCTCCCCCTCTCTCTGTCGTGAGTCTCTCTCTCTCTCCCTTATTTTCTCCATTTTCAATCTTTTAATCAAGCTTTCTTGTGATTCTTGTTATTTTTCTTGAAGATTGATTGTTAAGTATAAGTGGATGAGTGCTTGATTGATAGTTGTGAGTATATATGTGTGTTTGTGCGTGTGTATATGTATGTACAAATTATAGAGCTCTTAAAACTTACATTCAAGTATGATATTATTTGATGTTAATTAGTGATGGGTTAACATTTAAATTGAGTTTGGAGGTATTGTATGTTAATTTCTTGTTAAAGGTTTTGAGTTGTAACTTTGTAAATCATGAGTTTGATATGGGTTAGTAATAGGATGATGTTGTTGATGATTTTTTTGTGAAATGAATTGAGTTGTATGTCAATTTTGGGATAGTTTTATAAAAATTCAGATTTGTTAAAGTATATGTATAAGAGTATTTGAAGGTGTGTGGTTAGTTTTAATGGGGGAAATCATGTTATATGTATGTGTGTTCTTGGGGATACTTTGTAAATTAAATTGTGATAAAATTGATTATTGTGTATATATACATGGTATGTGCCAAGAGTATGTGTGTGTATGGGTAAGGTGTTTGTTTGTTTTATAAGTAGCCTAGTTAAAGATCTTGATTAGTAAAGAAGTGATGTATATGCCAAGTACTTGTTATATTGATGTTAGTACTTGTAAGTATCAAGGGTTAGTGTACTAAAGATTTTATGTAAGTCTATTGTGTTAGTGTCATATGATAAGAAGTGTTTACTTCGTTTAGTAATGATGTTAATTGTTGCTCTTGACTTGTGTAGTAGTATTAGTAGTACGCATTTAAATTTTGGATTGCTTAGATGTCCAGGTCTGTGATCTTGAAAAATTTATATAAAATCGAAAAATGATCAGATGGGGTTGTTTTTTTGAATCTGTAGAAAGGTATTTCAGTTATCTACAAGTTTCATGTTCTGTGTTTTCTGAAATTCCACTCAGAAGTATCAGTTTTCTGCACTTTAAAATTCTACCAGAATGATTTGGTCATTGAGAGTCTTGTTTTCAAAAATTCATAGTAAATTGAGCATACCTTCAAATTTTCTGGGCAATAGCATTCTGGAAAGCTCTTTTCAAAACCTATGTTTTCATTTACATTCCATGGTCAAGTTCTGTAATCTTAGTTGGTTAAATGTCAAAATACTAGAGTGCTCATGTTCTGTTTTTGTTTTAACAGTTCACATTTTTATTATTTCTGAATTCATTACTTATCCGTTTTTAATGAGGCCTATCATTTTGGAAAGGTCTCGGAATTGTATTCAAATGTTGTGTTCTGTGTTTTTTAATTTAGGATCATCTTGATATATTAAAATGAGTTTCTTTCAGAACTGGTCATAGCAGATTTTTAAGTATAATAGTCATTTTGGGTGTATTGTGGCTTGAGTTGTTAGTACGTGGTTAGTTTTGAATATTATTCTGAGTTTGGTGATTTTTGGTTGTTGTGTCGGCTATGTTCCGACTAGTAGGCTACCCGTACAAAGGGGATGCCGTCAAAATTTTTCTAAAAATTATAAATTTTCTATAACCCCTAATTGTATATTTCTCGAGTTATATTTATATTCACTACAAGTTGAATTAATATTTGAATTATATTTTATTTATTTGATTACTTGCTAAATGTTTACTGATTTTATTATTACGTTCTGTCGGTGGTCTATATCTGATATTATATTAGTTAAGTAAATACATTTAGGGTCTTATCGCAAGGGTAGATTAAGATTAGACGTTCGAAGAGGAACGTCGAATATTGAATAGAATTCTGAAATAGTGTTTTTATATGTGTAGATTCGAAGGACGTAGACTCAAGGAGTAAAGGAGAGGCTAAGGCTGAGAACTTGTGGAACTAAGTGATTAGAGTAAAAGTATTCTGTTAAGGCAAGTAACTTGAACCTTCTACCGAAGTTCAGATTCTTTCAATTATTCATGGATTGTTGTTTAAATTCCTATAACTTACTGCTTTCAAGTTATCGGTCAATTCTCTTGTACTATATTGTTAATCCGTATAAACTATTGCTTAAACCTTTGTACCTTCTCATTTACCCTCATAGATTATTGTTTAAACTGTTGTACCTCCTTGCTAATTCTATTTCTCGTTGAACTGCAAATCTTGTACATACCTTTTGCATAAGCTTAGACATTATTTCATATCTATTCCCTTAATTCACACCAGCATTACTATACCTTATAACCCTTGATTAATCTTTAAATCCTTAAATCTTGTTGTGTGATATACCTTTTGTACTAGCTTAAACCTTATTTCATATCCATTTCCTTAAACCATACTAGTTTAACTATTCCTTGTAATCCTTGAATTAAACTTTAAATCCCTAACCATTGTTATGTCCTTAATTAATTAATTACCATTATTGCTTATACTCCTATTTTCCCGAGCCATACCTTGTTCGATACCGCCTTGTATTACACCTCTAAAATGGTAATAACTTAATAAACCTTTATTTTTTTAAATACCTGTGAATCACACTTGAACCCTACCTTGCGAACCTTATACAATTAAATTGGATTGTTTACTTGATTTTTAGTCACTTATCCTTTAAATTAAATTGAAAGTTTCCCCGCTCTGAATTATTGCATAAGAATTCTATCCATCGAAAATTGCTTTATTATATGGACATTAATTAATTATTTTAATTAGCGTAAGAGGCTAGGGTGGTCCTAGTCCAGCACTTTAATTTGGCGTAAGAGGCTAGGGTGGTCCTAGTCCAGCAACAGAGGCCAATGTGTTGCCTAATTGGGAACCCAATTTTTTTTAAAGTCCAGAGGGACCTAGTGTCCGGTATGGGGACATTACGTGGCTGATCACCCGTATTGTCCGGTTTTAATAAAAAGCTTAATTTAATTAAAATGTCTTAAGGTGGAAATATGCTATAAAAAGAAAATTGATTGCTCTCTCTTTCTCCTTACCTTGGAAATGTGTTATAAATTGTCAAATATTGGAAGAGCTCAAAGAATGATCCCTATAATGTTATATCCATATTTCTGTTATTGATTCCATTGCATCTATATTGTTACTTGCTGGGCATTTGGCTCACTTCTTGCTATTGTTTCTAACCCTTTTTCAGTTAAAGAAGAAAAAGATACAAATTAGAAGCTATATCGGGAGAAGAACTTGTTGTGGACCATAGACAACCTAGATTTGCTCTGTTAGAAGGTTGGACATCTGAAGATCAGTTAAGGCTTGTATAATAGTATCAGCTAGTTGTATTTAGTTGTGGAATGTATGTAGCTTTTAATTAAGGTTTTAGTGATATGTTGTAATAGTTAGTTAGTAGCTGCATGTTTCATACCACTACCTGTTAGAGATACGGGTTAGTAGTGGGGTTGTGTATTATGACTTAATGTCTGGTTATCAGCTTATATGTATTTAATTTTGGTTGCGGTGCCCCGATCTTGTTTTATGATCGAGAGGGCATAGTAGTATGGTTCACCTGATCGGTTAGGACAGGTTGAACAGGTGTTTATGTTTCTTAAGTAGTTGGAATTGCAGTTGTTTTTTTTTTTATGAATTTGGTTGGGTCAAAAATACAGGTGGATAGTCCGTATTACGAATACTTCATGCCGAAATTTTCCAAAATTTCCCTGTATTAAAAGTCCATTTTATCTAATTAAATCCAATAATTTATTATAAAAGTATATTTCTAGTATTGGGAAGTCAGGACGTTACATCTATCCATCCCATAATTAACTCTGAACCAAGATCTTCACCTCCATCTCCCATTCCATTTGAGCACTAGGAGGTTCTCAACGAGGAGATTGATTTAAATTCTGAAGGATTCCAAGATATGACAAAGAAAGAGAAGAACCATGAAATATTATGGCCAGAAAGGTCTTTGTACGATCCCTCACCCTCATCATCGTCCTCATGTCTTCAATTATGGGGGAAACTTCGGAATTCCAAGGATGGTTTTGAGTCCTAAACTGGTGGCTCTTGGTGTGGGTGCGCCCTTGTACCCATACCTAAAAGATATTCTCGAATGGTATAACTTGGCCCCAATTTAACTATCTCCCAATAGCTACAAGCTTGTCTTAGGTTTGCTCATTCTTTATCACGATCTAAGATTCGAGACTCCCTCAATGCCTGAGGTGAGTTATTTCTTCAGCATCAGACAATCAAACATTGGCTATTACTACACTACTACATTTCAATATCTAATGTAACATTGAAATTGTAACGGGGTCAAAAAAAGGGATCAATTGTAACAGGTTTGTACATATTTATTCAAAGATAAAGTATATTGTAACGAAAGTATTAAAACTGTTACAATTGATATATACCGTTACAATAGACCCCTATCTATTGTAACGGTATTGTAACAGGATGAATCTATTGTAACATGATGAATCTATTGTAACAATTTTTTTTACTATATTGCAAATATATTAAGAGAAAATATATAAAGAAACAAATAATATTTAATATGTTAGTTTTATTTATAATATAATATATCATTTAAAAATAAATTATAACGACAAATCTATTTTTAAAAATCAAGTCGAACAAAATTTTTATTGATAAATAGATGATTGATTGGTTATTTTAGAAAAATCAAACAAATTTTATAACATTGGTGCCAAACTTAGAGCCATAAAATTTCACTTAGAGCCATAAAATTCCAATGGGCGGGTTCCAAAATTTTCTATTTTGTAGAGGCGGGATCGATTTTTTTTAGAGCGCGCTCAGCTAAAACAAGGCAGAAACAAAGGCCAGACTTTTATTTTCTTCCCGTTCTCCCCCTTTTCATACAAGAACCCTAATTTTTTCTGTCGGCTCAAAATCAAATCGAGACTCCATACTACTCATACTCGCTCTCAACTCAAACCAAAATCGAAACTCATACTCTCTCCAGTATCTCCAATCATACAAGGTAACCTTCACGGCCTCAAATTTATTGTTCTTCTTGATTGCCTGAACTCACACTTCCTCTCAGCTTAAAATCAAAGTCCAAACCGCTATCTCCAAGCATACAAGGTAATATTCACGACCTCAATTTTATTGTTCTTGTTTTGTGAATATATTGTTGTGGGAAACATCTGTGTGTTTTAGTGGGTCTTTCTTACCTTTATCTGTACACTCTTTATTTGATAAATTTTGATTCGAAATTTATGAACTTTGTCTGAATTTGCTCGTATATAGTTATCCAAAACTCAATTTTTTGTGAACTTTTGAGTTTAATTAAATAATCAATTTTTGTACCTAATGACTTTTTCTTTATAGATTAGTTTGTTTAGTCCAGATATTATCCATATAAGAGATTAGCTACTTAAATTTTGGGTAATATATTTGAGATTAGTTTCATTACTTAGATTTATCTCCACTGTAACATATTTTGTTTAATGGTTTTGTTCGCTGTCAAGTTTCATTTTTTGTGTCTAAAATTATGTGTTAGCATTAATTTTAACTTTAGGTTATGGATAATGAAAAAAAAGGCTGGTGGAATTTTCCTAAATGGTCTGATGATTATGAAAATGGGGTAGAAGAATATCTGGACAAAGCATTTGCAACTGAAGCACAGGGGGATCAAATTTGTTGTCCATGTAGTAATTGTTTATATCGTTATTGGTACAACAGACATGTAGTGCGAGATCATTTGATTTGCAAGGGTTTTTTGCCAAGATTTGAGAAAGAGTCTGAGTGCACCAATGTTGAAAATCCAACTAATGAAAATGAGGTTCAATTTCAGTTTTCTGATAATTTAGATGGGTTATTGCATGATACTATCAGAGGGGGGCCTAATGAGGAGACACAAAAGATTTTTAAGTTAATCGAAGAAGGTCAACAAGAATTATATCCGGGATGCAAGACATTTTCTAAACTTGCCTTCACACTTCGATTATTTCTTTTCAAGTGTGACCCTAAGATAAGTAATGTTGCTTTTTCTGACCTTTTAGAGTTATTAAGGTCTTTGATACCTGATGCAAAGTTACCCTCTTCTTTTCGCGAGGCAAATAATGATCTAAAGATGTTGGGCCTTGATTATATGAAGATAGACGCTTGCCCAAATAATTGTATGTTATACTGGGAGGAACATGCTAAAGATATGAGTTATCATATTTGCAATACTTCTAGGTGGAAATCAAAAAGCCCAATCGAGAAAAAAAATTCTCGTAAGGTACCAGCAAAAGTATTAAGGTACTTTCCAATTAAGAAGAGGTTGCAGAGAATTTTTATGTGTTCAGGAACTGCTCGTAGTATGACATGGCATGAAAATGAGCGTAAAAAAGATGGAATTCTTAGGCATCCAGCTGATGGAACAGATTGGCAAGACTTTGATAAAAAATTCCCAAGTTTTTCTCAATAACCTCGTAATGTGAGACTGGGACTTGCAACTGATGGTTTTAATCCATTCAACAATATACAACTCATTCATAGTACATGGCCTGTTGTTCTTATAAATTACAACTTGTCGCCTTCAATGTATATGAAGTCAGAATTTCTCATGCTTTCACTTATTATTCCTGGTCCCGAGTCCCCAAAAAATGCGATCGATGTCTATATGCAACCATTGATAAAAGAGTTAAAGGAGTTGTGGGAAATTGGAATTGACACATATGATGCTTCAAGTGATCAAATGTTCAACATGCGAGCTGCCCTGCACTCCACCATTAGTGACTTCCCAGGTTATGCCATGCTATCAGGATGGAGCACAAAAGGCAAGACATCATGTCCTTGTTGTCATTATGAAACCCATTCTACTTGGTTGAAGTACAGCAAAAAGATGTGTTACATGGACTTTCGTATATTTTTGGACCAGGATCACCCTTGGAGATATGATAGAAAGCATTTTAATGGAAAAATGGAGAAGAGAAGTGCACCTGTTCGGTTGACTGGGACTGAAATTTCTAAATTACTCTCTGATTTCAAGAATGATTTTGGACCAAAGAAACCAAAAAAGAATAACGATGAAAATCCTTGGAGGAAAAATTCTTGTTTTAATGACCTGCCATATTGGAAGAATGTCAAATGTCGACATAATCTTGATGCAATGCATATAGAAAAGAATTTTTTTGACAACATTCTGGGAACATTGCTGACAGTACCAAAAAAAATAAAGATCATGAAGAAGCACGTAAGGATTTGTTAGAACTTGGAATTATGCCAGAGCTTCAACCTCAAGAATCAGCAGATGGTAATCGAGTAATTCCAAAGGCACGGTTTTGGATGTCAGCGGAAGAAAAGCGCACTTTTTGTCAAGTGCTTAAAAATGCAAAGATACCACAAGATTGTGGATCTAATATCAAGCGGTATGTGCAAGTAAAAGAAAGGAAAATTGCAGGCTATAAAAGCCATGATGCACATTTTATGATGCATCACTTACTTCCAATGGCGGTGAGCACAACATTACAAAAAGATGTTGCAATTCCTTTAATAAGATTGAGTGCATTTTTCAAAGCTATATGGTCTAAAGAAATTGATCCAAAAGATCTCAAGAGATTATAAACTGAGATAGTTGAGGTTCTTTGTGAGTTAGAACGGATCTTCCCACCTGCTTTTTTTGATATTATGGTCCATTTACCTATTCACCTGGTTGAAGAAATTACACTTGGCGGACCAGTTGCTTCAAGGTGTATGTACGCTATTGAGAGATATCTACGAAAGTTGAAATCATACGTACGAAATAAGGCTCAGCCCGAGGCATCCATGGCAGAAGGCTATCTAATGGAGGAATCTCTTAGGTTATGTGCAAGATATTTGAGTCAGAAAGTGAAAAATGGTCCAGAAGAGGTAGTTGATCAATCTGCACCACAAAAACTCTTTAAAAGGCTGGGACATCCTTTAAGGGGAAGAGGGAGGATAAGTCAGAAGAGATGTGAAGGTTATAAGATTGATCATAAGACATGGATGCAAGTGCAGCGCTACATTTTATCCAACTGCCATATTGATGAGATTGAGAAATACCTCAAGTAAGAAATTTATAAATTATTTATTTTCATATACGTGATTTCTAAATTAAAATTTTAGCCTTTATTAATACTGATTAATTTATGTTTGAATGCAGTGAACACCATCTTTCTCTTAGCCATCAGAATAAAAGAAAATGGGATTGTTTCCAAAGCCATAACAAGGACTTCATAGACTGGTTTTCGGAAAAAGTGAATCATGAGCTTGAACAGGGTATCCAAATACCTGATCATGTAGTAAAATTATCATTTGGGCCTTCTCAAATAGCCAAGAAATACACTGGTTATTCCATTAATGGCTACAAGTTTCACACAATGAAACGAGATACCAATTGTGTAACTGATAATAGTGGAGTCACTTTGATAGCCGAAACTACAAGTTTTTCTAGTAGTAGGGATAAAAATCCAATAGTAAGTGAGATTCCTTACTATGGGGCAATTGAAGAGATCATCGAGGTTCATTATCAAGGAGATTTTAGTTTCGTTTTATTCAAATGTGTGTGGTTTCATGCGGAGAAAGACGTTAATGGATTAATTCGAGTTAATCGTGATAGGTGTATTTGGAAAAAGGAGCCGTTCATTTTAGCTTCTCAAGCACATCAAGTATTTTATGTTGAAGATCCCCGAAGGAAGAATTGGTTTTTTGCTGAAAAAATTAATAATTAAGTTGTAGTGGTAAAGAAGAATGTGAGAATTTTGTTATTGTAACTGGTTAAATTGTTTAATATCCTACTTATCTATTATGCTTTGATTAATATTTGTTTAAATTATTGTTTTACTCCCCGTATGAAGTATGTGCACTTTGATAGAACTCTTATTGTTTTGTAACTGCTGACTAACTATGTGTCCATGTTTTATATTTTTTAGATGAGGAAAAGGGGCATCCATGAATCTGACCGTGCTCCCATGCTTACAAAATATGAAGAAGATAGGCTAAAGAAATTAGCATCTAACAGAGAAAGAATGCAGGCAGCTGGTTTTAAGACTTGTTTAGCAAACAAGGCAATTTTCAATCAAAAGTGCAAAGCTTCTGAGAAAAACGAAGAGCAAGACTCAGAGTGCTCAGATTACGAAGCTGAACCTAATAGGGAACATGAGTCTGATGAAGAACAAATATTTATTCAAAAGGAAAGCCGTTGTGTGAAGGCAAGTTATTATAATATCTTATATCTTATTTCTGTTAATTATTTTATCTTACTGCAACTTTTAAATTAATGGATTGGTTTATATTTGTCAATCTGTTAGGCTTTAAACAAAGGAAAAATTTCTAGAAATAATGGAAAGAAGGAGGGAGCCATTCAGTCATCGACTATGAGTGAATATGTGAAACTGAGATCAAGAGAAAAACATACAACAATGGTACAACAAAACAAGGTGACAGAGCTACCTCAAAAAAATCTGCAGAAAGCTAGTACATGTCAAGTTCAAAAACAAAAAAAAATGCTTGGGATGCAAAAGAAGCCTCAAAAAGTCCTTCCTGGATCCGTTGCTCTGTACTTACAGATGCGAAAGAAGCAGCAGTTAGAAAAGAAAGATGTTGGAGAAAAGGAAAAATCTTACAATGAAGAACCATTTGATCAGACTGAGCAGGATTTTCAACAAGAGGAAGAAAATTGTGTTCACACAGGCTCAAAATCACCTTTAATGCAAATTAGTCCTAACATGAACTTGATAGAAGATGGTCGTACTGATGTCTCAATGACAGTTGAAGGGGACATCCAACAAAATAGAGAAATGTCAACTACAAAAAAAGGTAAACAAATAGAGAAATGCTAGTCTATAGTATATTATTCAGTAGAAAAAAGATTGTTAACCTGAATTGCCTGTTTATAAACTCAGAGATTCAATTTTTTTTAGAGACAAAGAAATTTGATGATTTTCCTATTGATTGTTTTAAAGAAATTGTTAAAATCTTAGCAGATGTACTTGTAATATTAGCAGACTGACCCTGTTAGAATCTTAGTTCATTTTCAAGTTGATTGGTCAGTGCCTATTAAGAGTGTAACCTGTAACCTGTTAGAATCCTAAAGTAATGTGATTTATGATACAGTTATAGGCACAACCAAGAAAACAAGAGGTCCTACCGTTTTGGCTGAAGTGCATAAGAGAAAATTTGAAGATCGTCCACCAATTGTTTTGAATGAATATGGTCAACCAATTGGACCTACTAAGGAGGCTTGTAGGGAGTTAAGCCGATTCTTGGGTACTGTGGCTAAGGATTCAATATTAGCACCGTTAAATTATTGTGACTGGTCTAAATTTCCATCCAGGCTCAAAGCAAAGATATGGGACTATGCCTTGGTATGTAAAATTAACTGAACTGAACTAGTAACCAGTGTATATTTTGTTGTTAATAATATGATATTTAATATATTTATATCTGTAATGAACATTTGTGAAGGAGAAATACATGATTCCTGAAGAAGGCTGTGAGTATGTGATGACCACCGTAAATACATTATGGCGTGTTCATAAATCAAGGGTGAAGAAGCTACATTATTATGCATTCGATAATGATGATGACAGATGGAAAAATCGTCCAGAAACTATGTCTGATCAACAATTCTTGGATCTGCTACAATACTGGAACATGGAGGAAATTGAGGTATTTGTACACCTTTCTTTGAATGAAAGTGTTATAATTTATAGTTACCTATTTTATCTGTTTATATTTTGTTGTAGGATGAAAGTTTGACGAATAGATCGAATCGTCTCATGCATGATGATCCGCACACTTTGGGACCTACTTCAATGGCATGTTTGCGATATGAGTTGGTAATGCTTTACTTGGATATTTTTCTAAATTAGAGAAATAATTTGTATGGACTAAATTTTAAGTTTTGTTACTAATAATGTTTCAACAGCAACAAGAGGACCCAAATAAACAACTTCCATCTCTAGCTCAAGTGTACAAAAACTCTAGAAAGAGAGATCCCAAAAAGGAATATATGACAAACTCGGATAAGGCTAAAGAAAATATAGTAAGTTAACTATTATAGCTTATTATTGTTTTGGTTTGAAATAGCTGCAAGTGAGTAAACTGATCAGTTGCTTATTCTTACATAGAATAAGATGATGGAGCTACAACAAAAACAATCCGGAGAAGAATCCACGAAAGATCCTTATGATGAAGTGATGGGTAAGGATAAAAAAAAGGGATATTTACCCCTTTATGGACGAGGCGTGACTAAGTCTAAGATTCAGAAAAATGAGAAGATGTCAAGATATGTACTTCCTAGTGGTTTTTTAAAGGATATCAAAGCGAATTTGACTCGGGAAGTTGCACAAGATATTGCCTCTCTTGTACTTTCTCAGATTAAGGAAGCAAATCCCGATATTAATCTTATCATACCTGATTTTGGAGTAGCAACAAAAAACAATTCTTCTGATCTAAATGGTGAACAAGTTGACAAAACAACATCCAAATCCCGATCTGAACAGGTAGTTTTTGTTCAATCCCCCTACACATTCTTCTATTTATGTTGATTATTAATATAAAGTACTTTGATTTTTGTAGGGAAGCAGTGTGCATGCTAATGAAGAAAATGAACTTCTACAGTGAAAGAACTACAACTAGCAGACTTTCATTGTCTTTGCCATAGAGTTAATGGCAGTTGGTGCTAGCTAGCTAGCATGCAATTTTTAAAAAATTTATGTATCTGATTTGGATTAGTAGAATTTGAATTATCTTTTGTCTTCCCTCGAAAAGTTCAGTGTTGCTAGATTTATAAATCATGTAATGAAATGGTATTATTTATTTTGATTACGAAGTCAATATAGTTATGATGTTATTGTGTTCCTTTTATTCTTATTAAATATATTGTATCATGAAATCTTGTAAAATTTTGTCAATAAATAAGTTTGAAATTATTATAAATTGGATTAAAAATAATATTAAATTCTAATTTCTAAAAAATGAATATAATTAATTTATAATAGATTGAAAGGACCGTGTGTTACAATTGTGTTTATTGTAACATGGATTACTCTATTGTAATGGTCTATAATAATAATGAATTACCGTTACAATAGATACAATCACCATTACCTTATAATTTGGAGTGTTACAATAGAACAATTGTAACGCCAGCAAATGTAATGAATAAGGGGTGTAATGAATAAGGGGTGTTACAATAGGCCTGTTGTAACGGTGTTTTAGTATCTTGTAATGGTTTTTACCATTACAATAGGTCACAAAATATAGTAGTGCTACTTTGTAATCAATAAACCTGAAAGGATATCATAGATATATTATTTATTTTGGTATTTGCACAATTTAACATAAAACTTAATTACACTTAGTTATCCTCTCCACTAGGTCATTTTATTTAATTGATTCTGTCAAAAGTCAAAAGTCATATCTAGCAAATATCTATTTTTTCATATAAGAGATATTCCATTATTGCGAAAAATTAAATTATATTTTTCTGGAATATATTTCTACCAAAGCAATAAAGATCGAAAAAGAAATATCGAGGTTTGATATTTTTTAGATCTCCGTTGCAACATTGATAAGGCGACAGGCTCGAACAAAGAATATTCGAGGATTAATATTCTTTAGATAACTTGTGCTATATTTAAAAACGATCAGTTTTTATCCAAAAATATTCCGCCTTCGCACTCAAAATATTAATATTCAAGAATATTAATATTCAGTTGTAGAATATTAATACTCGTTTTTATCTCGTGTCAAAAATATTTAAAGTAATTTTTCTCCCACTTCTTAAATTTATTCTATTTTCGGAGAAAATTATTTTAAATTCTCAGAAATATTTCCTACACTCTCAATATACTTTATATATTAGGAAATATATTCTAATTATTTATTCAAGTCAAAACATTGGTCAAAAGGTGAATCTAATTCAAGGAAAGACCAATCGTATTTTATTCGGAACCAAACCTGATTTAATCGAATTAAATCCAAATAAAATACTTCAACTTGCTAGAATGACTTGAAACTTGAGATGAGTCACTTAAATGCTATTTTCTATGCATGGTAAAAGTTTCATAATTTTCTGAGAATTTTTGTCCGGGCACGAAAATCGAGATAGTGGGTCCACGTTTGACCACGTTTGACCAAGTCAACGTTGACCATTTTTGGCCAAAACTTCCAGAATTCCATTTTATAATATTCCTAAGTGCTCCATAATTTTAGAATTATTTATTGGGTAATTTCATATTTTTCGGGTATTTAATTAACGATATATGTTACGTATTTATTCGTTAATTGATACGAGTACGATACATTAAATAAAAGCCCAAACACAGCTCAGATACTTTACCACAAACCACTCCAAAGATACACAAAACCACCCCCAACAAACACAATACCACTTTCCACCTCATCAATCCACACATTTTCAATCTCAACTACTCCTTTTACTTTAAATCATTACCCTTCCTTCCACCCAACTCCTCCTATAAATAACCCCCTTCTCCCAACCATTTCAACCAAGCTAAAGAGCCAAATAATTGCTGGGATTTTTGAAGTGTGAGCTCTCTCAATATATCCAAACACTCTCTACACCAAATTCATGTCAAAAACCTTCCCTTTCTTATATATACTTAAATATATACAAGGTTTTTGTTCCAAAAAGCTTAGTTCCTTCAACCAAGCTTTCTCCCACCTAGCAAGCTCATCTACTACTACTTTCGGGCCCTCCAAAGGACTGCCCAAGTTTGACCATAAGCAAAAATCCGGCCGAACCTCCGGCGAATTTTTCTGGCGAACTTTTTCGGCGATATCCAAAAAGTGGTAATATTTTAGCTTCATATCCGAGTCTTAACCGACCATATTTTTATACATATAAGAGCTCTCTATCTTCATCTTTAAGATCTTATATCGGATCTCAAACCGAGACCATAAAATCCGTACAAGGATTAAATTTCGAATAACGATTCGAAATATTATAATACCTCAAAAAGAGGGTTTATTTGACGACGGACAAATTATTACATCGGGCTTGATTTGATTCCCTTCTATCACCTCTAGTGTTCCGGGGGAAAAGAATCTAAAAGCCTTAATTAAAACTTTAACGCACTTAACTTTGGCAATTAATATTTTATTGTTGTGTGGTGTGTTTAATTACTCGTACGTGTGTGTTTATCTTTAACGCGTAATAGCGTGGCGAAAGCCTTTTATATATTTTCCGCACTTTTTATTCTCGTCCTCACACTTGTGAGTGATTTTATTTTCCACACTATTTTTAATGCGTAATAGCGTGGCGAAAGCCTTTTATATATTTTCCGCACTTTTCATTCTCGTCCTCACACTTGTGAGCGATTTTACTTTCCGCACTTTTTATTCTCGTCCTCACACTTGTGAGTAATTTTACTTTCCACACTTTTTATTCTCGTCCTCACACTTGTGCATGATTTTACTTTCCGCACTTTTTCTTCTCGTCCTCACACTTGTGAGTGATTTTACTTTCCTTACTAATTTAACGCATAATAACGGCCTTCGTTTTATCCTATAGATAAGCGAGTTACTTTTCTGTACGTGTGCATTTATTTGTGTGTTGTGTTATATTGGCCAAATTAATATTAAAGTACAAATTGTTAAAGTAATATTGTAACACTCTCGTTTAAATATAAATACGAATAGTCTATATCAAGACTATATCGAAAAAAAAGTTGTTTATCAAGATCCTTAAGCTATAAAGCTTTTACAAGGACTTGATTTATACATTACTTCAAAAATAGATGTATTTTCAATAAAGAAGTAATTATAAGTATACTTCGACATTTACAAAAAGTCGAACCAAAGTATACGATTATAAACCTTATAAGCCTACGAGTTTAAAGGACATAATCAATATTTACAAACTCCGAGATATATTCAAATCTCATTTAAACGGAGTATTGTATTAAAAGTATTCTTCGATCTACGAGTCATATCGAATAAAGAATACACATAAAGTCATAATCAAATAAAGCTTATTGAACTTATTTTACTGAATATTCGTGTAAGAATATTATAGTCACTCTCGGACATATTAGTCCAAAACCTCTCTTTATATTACGGTTTGTTTCGTAGATATTGTTTTCTAATTTTTGCAGTGAGGTGAAGTTGAAGTGAGGTGATTCTCGTTCTAAGACCCAAGTCCTAGGCACTAGCGGAGAGTTAGTGGCCTTTGCACCATGAAGAAGAGGAAAGACCCAAGACCTTTCATCTAAGATCCAAGACCGGCAAAAGCGAGGAATTCAAAGACTACACCAAGGGTTCTACATAAACTTTGAAGAAGTAGCGGGGAGCTGTTGTCTAACATAAGTTGTGTAGGTTTTTCACAACGACTTTGAGGGTGTAACGGGGAGTTGCGACCCAATACGAGTCTTGTGGGTTTTTATATTTATTGTGAGGTAGTATCTTGGAGATACGTACCAAGACCACTATTTATAAGGTTGTAAAGGCTTCTCCGCCTACTAAAGGAGCGAGATATTTTTAAGGGAAAATCTCGAGTTCGGAGAGGAGCTCGGGGACTGGAGTAGGGGTGAGCAAATCCATTAGGGGTTGCGCCATCACGAACTATGATAAAATCTCCTGTGTGGTATTTTCTTCCCTTGTCATTTATTTCTGCACTTATAAACTGCATACAACTCGGTAAAAGATTTAAAAAGGGATAAATATTTTTAAAACGCCATAATAATTTTTAAATTGGATATTAAGCTATTCACCCCCCCCTTTAGCTTAAAAAACCCTCTTACGGGACCTAACAATTGGTATCAGAGCGGTGCTTTTTAACGTTTTTGTTGAGTGATTTGCAGATTTACAGGCACAACAAAAGGTGATCCTACATGGCGTATCTAAATACCATCGGTTACGGTGAAGGCCTATCTAGCTCTCGCCCACCTCTATTTGATGGCACCAACTTTGAAACATGGAAAATGAGGTTTCGTATCTATGCTAGATCTCAAGGAGTCAAAGTTTGGATGGCCATAGAAGACGGAGTTGTTATTCCTATCGAAACAGTTGACGGTGTCATTGTTGAAAAGAAGGTTAGTGAATACACTCTCGTCGAAGAAAATATGGTGAATATTGCCGCCAAAGCGGAAATGGTTCTCACAAGTGCACTTGCTCAAAAATAATATAAAAGAGTAAACAATTGCAAGTCCGCACAAGAAATGTGGAACAAATTAGTGGTTACCTACGAAGGAACCATCGATATAAAAGATTCTCGAATGGATACTTTAATCCAAGAATACGAGAACTTTAAACTCCAAGAGGGAGAAAATATCATCGATATGGAAACAAGATTTACTTGTATAATCAATGAATTATCTCAACTCCGAAAGAGTTATACTCGGAATGAAAAGAACCGAAGAGTTCTAAAATCTTTACCTCCTAGTTGGAAGGTTAAATTTACTACTATAAAAGAAATGCATATTCTAAATGATTATGACATTGATATTTTATTCGGGAATCTTCGTGCATACGAAGAAGACAATATTCCGGATCAGGTCATTCCAAAAGTGGAAGACAAGAAGAAAAATATGGCTTTAAAAGCTATATTAATCGATGAAAATGAAAACGACGAGGAGTTAAATGAAGAACTCCAAGATCTCGATGAAAGCGAAATTGCTTTACTAACGAGACAACTTCGTCGTGTCCTACAACGCAAAGCTCAAAGATACGGAAAAGGCTTCCTAAAATCAAATAATCAACAAAGAGTTTTTAACTCTAAAGGAAGGCCTAATTACTCTCAAATTATAGTCCTAACTATAAGAGTAATTTTCCAACAACGAGCTATAATAAAGGCAAAGGCACTCAAAATACAAATGCCTATAATAATGCCAACAACAATAGCAATCCTCCTTACACTTCTCCAAAATATAAGGAACAAAATCCGGAGGAAACAAAAGAAGTGTGTTTCGAGTGTAAGCAACTAGGTCACTTCAAAAGAGAATGTCCTAAGCTTGTTAAAGGAAGAATTCTCATGGCGGAAAACGGTTGGGATTTAAGTGAAGATGAAGAAGCTCCGGAAGCTAGTGAAGAAGTTGTCAACTTGTGCTTAATGGCTATCGGGGATGAAGTTACTTCAACGGAAGCCTCCACTTCTCATCAAGAGGTAAGTTCTAATCTCAACTACATCTCAAATAAATTGCAATTAGATGAATCTAACTTGAATCTAGTTGATATGAGTAAGTATGATTTAATTGAGCTTGTAGTAGGTATCAACAATAAGTATAAAGATGTTGATAAAAGACTCCATTCATTATGGTCCGAGAAAATGAAACTTGAGGAAATGTATCATACTCAAAGTAAAGAATTTACTCGGATGATGGAGATACAAACTCAAAACGAGAATGAAATGACATTTTTAAATGATCAAAATCATCTCTTGAAAGTTGAAGTCTTGAAGTAGAAAATGTATCTTTAGTACTTCAAGTAGAAGAGTTGGAAAATGAGAGATTACAACTCAACGACAACATGAACAAACTTCATGTTGATCTAATGAACCTAAATATTCTAAATGAATCTATAGTTCAAAATAATGCAACATCTAATCTCAAGAAAACAGTCTTGAAAAAGAGAATGAGCTACCACAAATCTTTGAGATAAAAGAAAAAGAACTACAAAAAGAAACACAAAGATTGAAAGAAGAAAATTTCAAGCTCATATCTCAAGTTATGGATCAGGCAAGATTCTTTAACAACAAGATTGATGCCTTAAAAGAAGAAAAAGAAAATCTTGAAACTGTTGTTTAAAGATTTAGTAAAGGCAATGAGATGTTAGATAAAATGGTACACTCAAAAGTTTCCTATAACCGTGAAGGTCTAGGATATGATAAGAATGCTCCTCCTAAAAGAGATGTTCAACCAAGAGTGCAACCTATAATAGCTCCTCCTAAACCACAATCCTTAAAATGTACTTATTGCAACAAAGATGGACATTCTGTCTTATATTGCAAATTCAAGAGTGGTGAATTTAAGGGGAAGCATGTATGGATTCGTAAAGGATCAAAACCATACAAGAAGGTTGAAAAACAAGTACCATTCAACAAAGTTGCTTATAATGGTCAAAAGCAACAAAGGTTCCAACAACCTAGTATGTATCAAAATATAAACACAATGTATTATAACAATGCTCGTAGGAATGCATCTAGAACTCAACATGTTCCTATTCATAATGCTCCCTACTTTGCTAATGTTAGAAATGATATGCATCGTGTTAACTCTAAATTTTATGATAATGCTAGACATACACAATATCATGTTAGACATCATGCACCTAGAAATATCTACATGCCTAACCATGATTATTCTATGCCTAGATTCTATCATGCAAATTCAAATATTATTTATGATGGACTAACCCCAGGACCCTCAAGACAAAAGCGTACCAATAAATTTAATTGATCTATTTTGTAGGTTTGTCTTGCCGCTAAGCAAGACATGTGGTATCTTGACAGTGGATGTTCAAGGCATATGACCGGTAACAAGTCATTGTTGAACAACATTAAAAAGGTCACTGCGGGTAGTGTTACATTTAGAGATAGTAGTAAAGGCATCATTGTCGGCATCGGAGACATCGGGAATAGTCGCTTCAAGATTTCAAATGTACAACTAGTCACGGGACTAAAGTACAATCTACTCTCGAAAAGTCAACTATGCGGCAATGAATCCAAGGTAATTTTCTATAATACTCATTGTTCAATTCTAGATAAAGATTGGAAATTGGTTCCCACTTGCCCTCGAAACAAAAATGTCTATACATGTGACATGAACAAGAATGAGAATGTACGCCTAATCACAACGAACAATGACCTTTGGCTATGGCATCGAAGATTAGGACATGCAAACATGAAGTTGATTAAAAACATATCAACTAAAGATTATGTTCGAGGTATACCAAAATTAAATTATCAAAAAGATCATACTTGTGAAGCTTACGAAATTGGAAAACAAATTCGAGCCTCTCACAAAGCTAAATTCATGGTATCAACCTCTAGACCTCTCGAGCTTTTGCATATGGATCTTATTGGTCCAGTTCCAATACAAAGTCTCGGAGGTTGTTCATATATGTTAGTAATCGTTGATGATTATTCACGATTCACGTGGACGGAATTTCTCAAATCTAAAAGTGATGCTTTTGAATCTTTTTTTTCTCTATGTAAAAGAATTCAAAATCAACAAAATAGTACCATAGTCTATATACGGACTGATCATGGTAAAGAATTTTAGAATTCTAGTTTTATGAACTTTTGTGATGAAAATGGAATCACACACAATTTTTCCGCTCCATACACTCCACAATCAAGTGGAGTTGTAGAAAGGAAAAATAGAACATTACAAGAAATGGCAAGCACTATGCTTAATGAATATCGTCGACCTAAATATTTTTTGGCCGAAGCGATGTCTACTTCTTGCCATATTCTTAATCGGGTTTTGCTACGACCAATAACTCAAAAGACTCCTTACGAGCTTTATTTTGGCAAAACACCGAAACTAAGTTACTTTCGAGTATTCGGATGTAAATGCTTCATATTAAACTCAAAAGACTATCTTACCAAATTTGATCCTAAATCAAATGAAGGTATATTTCTTGGATACTCTACCAATAGCAAAGCCTATCGAGTATTCAATCTTAAAACACTTGTGGTGGAAGAATCTATGAATGTTGCATTTAATGAAATCAAACCACCATCAAAGTACAAGGATCTTGTTGAAAACGATAAAGTTGAATAAGACGATGTGGAAAATATTATTCGACAATTCGAAAATATGGATCTTGGAACACCTATCCCAAGAAATCCATTAGAATTAGCCGAAATGGAAGTAGAATTTCCTAAAGAAATTCCTATTATTAGAAGTCATCCATTTGATAATGTTCTTGGAGACTTAAATAAAAGAGTTCAAACGCGGTCACAAGTACAAAATGTTGTGAATCATCTTAGTTTTCTATCATAAATAGAACCTAAGACCGCTAAAGAAGCGTTGCTAGATGAAGATTGGATCTCGGCTATGCAAGAGGAATTACTACAATTCAATCGTAGCAAAGTTTGGAAACTCGTTCTGTTAGGAATAATTCATAAGTTGTGATGTTGAGAATAGAATTTTGCTAATACTTCTTGTATATCCTGATCTTATAAAGGATTTAGCACTTTGTATAGGATATATGTGTTAGACAGTAATATGTGGAGGTTAGTCAGGAACAGTGCGTCAGAGACTACATTTCAGGAACTAAGAGCAGATCCTGATACAGCAAGTCAAATCCTGATCAAATGCTGATGGGATGATCAGATCCTGATGCAATGGGAAATCCTGATATTAGTCGTGTTACTGATGATGCCATTATGGATGCTACATAAACTGGCAAGTGCTATAAAACAGGATCGTTGTTTTGAAAAACAAGCAAGAAGATATCGTGAAGGAAACGAATTCTCTATTGATGGAAACTATCAACTGGACGGCAGAACATTGTCATAGATAGATTATAATTCTGTTATTAGTTGATAGGTAGCATTATAAATACTCTCTCTATATTATGGTAAAAAGAGCGAATTAAGAAATATAGAGTGCATATCGTGTGAAGCTCTGTATAAGGTTTGTATTCGAGAGTTGGAAACAAACAGAGAGAGAGATTTGTATTGTCAGCAGCTGCTAAAGGTATTGTACACCTTTGGTAGATTTTGTATTTGATTTATTTTAGTACAAATAAAGTTTGATTCATTCGTTTGTTCTTGTTCATCTAATCAAGCAAAAATCAGACACGATTATATAACTTGTATTCAACCCCCCTTCTACAAGTTATTCGAGTTAACAATTGGTATCAGAGCATGTTGATTTCGAATAATCATAAAGATCTGCAATCATGTCTGGTTACAAGGATGGTAATACTAAGATCCCTATGCTCAAAAGAAACGAATATACTCTATGGGAAGTGAAGATGTTGCATCACCTAGAAGCAATAGATCCTGATTATCTTGACAGAATCAGAGATGGGCCTTTTGTTCCAACAAGGCTTGTTCCTCAAGCAACTGTCGAAGGAAAATTTGTTCCAGAACATACAGCAGAAAAGCCTAAATCTGAATGGACAGATAAGGAGTAGAAGAACGTTCTTAAGGATGATAAAGTGAGAAACATACTATTCAACAGTCTTGATTCTGTTCTTACTAACTATGTTCTCTCTTGTAAGACTGCTAAGGAGATATGGGACTATCTAAAGGTTCACTGTGAAGGAACAAAACCTGTCAGGAAGAATATGAGGACACTTCTCATACAACAGTATGAGTACTTTGAATCCAAGTCTGGTGAGTCACTTACTGACACCTTTGATAGATTTACTAAACTGACCAATAAGATGGCCATGCATGGTAAATATTATGACTTAGAGGATATGAATACGAAGTTCATGAAAGCTCTTCCTGATTTCTACAATGAGAAGATATCTACAATTGAGGAAGCTAATGATGTGGATGAAATATCATTAGAAGCAGTTTATGGAAAATTGAGAGCTTATGAACTTGACAGGCAGCAGAAAAAGAGCAGGAGTGAAGGAAAGATGAAAACTATTGCACTCACTGCTCAATCTGAATCAAAGAAGCTTCCAGAAGAAAAGTCTGAATCTACTGAAAGAGACTTGAGGAAGAAGAAGAGCAAAGAAAGTTCTGAGTGAGAGACTACAGATATAGACTCTAAAGATAATGATTCTGAATCAGAGATGCAAGAACTCTTTGCTATGTTTGCTAAAGCTTTCAAGAAGGAAGATTCAACAGGAGAAGATTTAGCAAAGGCTCTTTTCAGAAGAAAGAGGAGAAGAAGAGGGACAAAGGCAAAAGTACAATTATCAAGCTTGATAAGCCAAGATCAAGTGCTTTAACTGCAGTGAGCTTGGACACTTTGCTAGTGAGTGCAAGAAACCTAGGAATTCAGGGAAGGGTAATGCACTCATGGTCACACAGAAGGATTGGGCAGACTCCAGTGATTCTGAAGATGAATTAGATTATGACAACATTGCATTGATGGCAAGTGCTTCAGACAAGCCTGGATCTCCAACAAAAACTTCTTCATCTTCTGTTAAGGTATCACTTCACTCTCTTGATTCATTTGATAGCTTAGATTCTGATGATATTAGATCTATTCATGTTGAGTTTAAGAATCTTATGACTAATTTCAAAATTCTTGCTAGTGAAAAAGATGAACTTAAGGCTAAGAATGATGAATTAGTTAGTAGAAATAATTTTCTTGAATCTGAGTTAATTCAAATGGAAGAATATAGGTTAAGTTCTGATAAAGCTAAGCATGATTATAGTGTTATTCTTGAGGTTTATGACTATGTGAGAAAAGAACTAGAGGAAGAGAGAGATGTGATTAAAACCATTAACAAATTTGGTAAAAAGACTCAAGAAATCATTGAAAATCAAATTCTTGGTAAAGTTAATGGTTTAGGTTTTGATAAGGCTTGGCAAGAAGATACTGTAGCTATTGTCAATGATGATAGTAAAATTGAAGCTAGCACATCTAGGTATGAAGGTAATAAGATAGTTTCTGAACCTAAACATGTTAAATTTGTTGATTTTAAAGGTACCCCAGTTGTGCACAAAAGAATTAACAATAGTAATTCAGATAAGAGAGTGTTAGAAAAACCTAAGAATGTCAACATAGGTTTTCTGTCTAAGTCTCAGTTGAAACAGAGACTAAAAAGTATTTCAGAGTCTAGCAAGATCAGAAGAAATAGGAATGGAAAAGAAGGTATTAACAAAGAGAATAATTACAAGAATGTACCTGATGCACCTAGGAAGAAATGCTATAAATGTGGAAATCATAATCATTTGGCCCTAGACTGCAATCAAAAACCTTCTTGGAAAACTGAGCCCAGATTCCCCAAGACTCAGAGAATTAAATACCTACCACAAGAACCCTGTTATCATTGTGGTAGTTTACTTCATTCTATTTATATGTGTAAGGAGTATCATGAACTGTATTATGACTATTATTCTCTGAAATCTGAAACTCCTAGTCACAAACAGTTTGTGAAATTAGAGTCTAAGGTTGACTCTGCAACAGGTAAATGAAAAGAAAAATCTTCAAAGCCTGTTGGTTCAAAAGTTAGTAAGAAAGGATCTAATCAAAGTTGGGTCCTAAAAAATTCTAACTAGCTACTTTTTGTTTGCAGGGCACTGGAAAGAAGCATTCAATTATCTTGGACAGTGGATGCTTTGGACATATGACTGGAAAGAAGTCACTGCTTACAAAGTTTGCGAGGAAAGTTGGCCCAGTAATATCCTTTGGAGATGGCAACAAAGGAGAAACTCTAGGATATGGCTCAATTATTTTGGGGAATGTCATCATAGAAAACGTAGCACTGGTTGAAGGCTTGAAACACACACTTTTAAGCATATAAAGTCAACTGGGTGATAAGGGTTACCAATCAATCTTTGACAGTAAAGGATGCAAAATCTTGAATATGAAGAATGGAGACATTGTTCTGACTGGTCAGAGACATGGTAACATATATGAAGCCAGCTTGAGTGACACATCTAAAGGAACTGTCAGATGTCTTTACAGCGAGGCATCAAATGATGAAAGCTGGAACTGGCACAAGAAGCTCTCACATCTCAACTTCAAAAAGATTAATCAACTTGTTAAGCACCATCTGGTGAGAGACCTACCTCAGGCAAACTATGTGCAAGATGGACTTTGTGATGCTTGTCAGCTTGGTAAACAAAGAAGAACCACTTTCAAGAGCAAGACAGAAAATTCAATTACTGAACCATTTCACATGCTGCATCTTAATTTATTTGGTCCAGTAAACATTATGTCTATCAACAAGAAAAGATATGCTCTAGTTATAGTGGATGATTACACAAGGTTCACATGGGTATTCTTTCTAAACAACAAGGATGAAGCTCCTCAGCAAATCATTGAACTTGTCAAGAATATTCAAAATAGTTCCGAGTACAAGGTCAAAGTGCTCAGAAGTGACAATGGTACAGAATTCAAGAATTCTACAATGGAGGAGTATTGTGCAGAAAATGGAATTACTCAACAGTTTTCTGCACCTGGAACACCTCAGCAGAATGGTGTAGTAGAAAGAAAGAACAGAAATTTCATAGAGGCAGCAAGAACCATGCTTGCAGATGCAAAGCTTCCAACCTATTTCTGGGCAGAAGCTATCAATACTGCATGTTTCACTCAAAACTGTACCTTGGTAAATGCTCATGGTAAGACTCCCTATGAGATGATCAAAGGAAAGAAACCAAGTGTGAAATATTTTCACATCTTTGGATGTAAATGCTATGTCCTGAAAGTTCATCCAGAACAACTTGGAAAATTTGAAGCCAAAACGGATGAAGCAATCTTTCTAGGATATTCAGCATCAAAGGCCTTCAAAGTATACAATCTCAGAACTCACATTGTTATGGAATCAATTCATGTTGCATTTGATGATAAGAAGTTTGGAATTTTGCAAACTAATGAAAGCCATGACAATCTGGAATTTGAAAATCTTAAGTATTCTGAGATTCTCTCCAATGATGACGAAGGTTCTCCAGAGGAAATCTTTATTGCTTCTCAAAGGAATGCTACTGTTGAGGGGGAGCAATTCAATCAAGGAGAACACAGTACTGGTCAAGATCAGACTAGTCGTTCAGAGTCTACTTCATCAGGAACTGATCCTTTAGAGTCTAATGAAGGAAGATCAGAAACTAGCAGCAGTATTGAATCCACTGATTCTACTGATCAAGGGGGAGCTTTTGAAGGAAATAAACAATCTGCAAGAGATACCACTAACTTAGGGGGAGAGTCTAGCAGGAGCAATCTACCACCTGTTAGAAAATGGACAAAGGATCATACTGAATATTTGATTATTGGTGATCCAAATAGTGGTGTTCGAACTAGAAGATCAATTCAAAATGAATGCTTGTACAGTTGTTTTCTCTCAAAGAATGAACCTAAGAAGGTTGAAGAAGCCTTACAGGATCCTGATTGGGTAATAGCAATGCAGGAAGAATTGAATGAGTTTGAGAGGAACAAAGTTTGGAAACTGGTACCAAGACCTAAAGATAGATCTATTGTTGGTGCTAAATGGGTTTTTAGAAACAAGCTAGATGAATCTGGTATGATTGTAAGAAACAGAGCAAGACTGGTGGCCAAGGGTTATTCTCAGGAAGAAGGAATTGACTATGATGAAACCTTTGCACCTGTAGCAAGATTGGAGGCAATCAGAATGTTTCTTGCATTTGCAGCTCATTCAAAATTCAAGGTATACCAGATGGATGTAAAGAGTGCTTTTCTAAATGGCAAACTTGATGTGGAAGTGTATGTGGAACAACCACCTGGTTTTGTTGATCCAATGTTTCCAAATCATGTCTACAAACTTGACAAGGCACTCTATGGACTAAAGCAAGCACCAAGAGCATGGTATGAGACTTTGTTTAAATCTCTTCTTGAAAATGGCTTCACAAGAGGTAAAATTGACAAAACTTTATTCTTTAGAAAGATAAAAGGTGATTTGCTTTTAGTTCAAGTTTATGTTGATGATATTATATTTGGTTCTACTAATGAAAAGCTAAGTGCTAAGTTTAGCAAGCTTATGCAGTCTAAGTATCAGATGAGCATGATGGGTGAACTAAATTACTTTTTAGGCTTGCAGGTCAAACAGACTGAGACTGGTATTTTCATTAATCAGTCAAAGTATATCAAAGATCTTTTAAAAAGGTTTGACTTTCAAAATTGTGCAATTGTAAAGACACCCATGGCAACAGCCACTAAGCTAGACTCTGGTCCTAAGGGAAAGAGTGTTGATAACACTAGCTATAAAGGCATGATAAGTTCACTATTATATCTAACTGCAAGTAGACCTAATATAATGTTCTCTACCTGTTTATGTGCTAGATTCCAAAGTGATCCTAAGGAATCTCATTTAATTGCTGTGAAGAGAATTTTTAGATATCTCAAGGGAACTCCAAATCTTGGTTTGTGGTATCCAAGAGAATCTGATTTCTCCCTAATTGGCTATTCAGACTCTGATTATGCAGGGTGTAAAATAGACAGGAAAAGCACTACAGGTACATGTCAATTCTTGGGAAACAGATTAATTTCTTGGGCAAGCAAGAAGCAGCAATCAGTTTCAACCTCAACTATAGAAGCGGAATACATTGCAGCAGGCAGTTGTTGTGCTCAACTCCTTTGGATAAGAAATCAGTTGATGAATTATGGTATGACACTTAGTAATATTCCTATGTTTTGTGATAATACTAGTGCTATCAAAATTGCAGAGAATCCAGTTCAACATTCAAGGACTAAGCACATTGATGTCAGGTATCATTTTATTAGAGAACATATTGAAAATGGTATTGTGGAACTTCATTTTGTTCCTACTGACAAATAGCTTGCAGATATTCTAACTAAACCACTTGATGAGGCTACATTCATTAGATTGGTTAGTGAGTTAGGAATGTTAAATTTTTAGACCTTTAACATCTGCATAAGTAGCAAGGTATGTTGTTTCAGCTTATAGACTTGATATTTTCGTCAGGATCTATACTTTATTGTTAAATGCTTAAGCTGTAACACTTTACTTTGATAAATTACAGTACGATAGACTTGTTAATAAACATCAGGATTGCTATCAGTATGCTGACGTCATCGGTATTGACATTAGGATTGTATCGTCAGTATCAGGATTGTGAAATTTGTGTGTCTTACTGTTTCAAATTCTTAAGTTCATGTTATTTAGTGGTTCAATTTTGAGTTTTGTTAAAGTCTATGTTAGCAAGTTTTATCACATGCATACTGATAATTTATATCATTATTCAGATCAGTCGATAAACAACGATAGACAAGTAGATAATAAGAAAACTTGTATTTTCATTAATCAAAAGCATTACATACATGGAAATGAAAAACAATTCTTCTTTTTGTCTAACTACTACTGATAATTCTATTCTTGTCTAAAGTTGTTGCTGCTTCAATCCTCAACGATCGACTTCAGGACAAGGAGCATCTCAAGAATGAATTCCTTGTCTGGGCGACTTGAATGAGAGCAGCTGACTCATCTTCATGCTTATTGAAGAAGACGAATAACATCTCCATCAAGATAAACCTCAGACTCTTCGCCAAATTCTTCATCCTCAAGGTGTGAAGAGATTAGAGAAGGATTGTATCCGACTGGTAGATGTTTTAGAGGAGATTCGTGGAAATCATCTGGGTTAAGACCAATCATATCTGACTCGATGAGAAAAGTCATCTCTTCTAAGAGTCAGTTTATTTGCTCCTGATCATCAAGAGTAAAGAACTTCTCAGTGGTAATGAACCAAAAGCTAGGGTTCATATGAAGAATTGGGTTGAAAGCCATGGTAGAAAGAGAAAAGAATGAAAAGGTTTTGGAGAATGGCATAAGACGTCGGTTTCTTTTATAGAAAGACGTGGGAAGCTGAACAGTCATTTGGGAGATATCAATGCAGTCAGTCATAATATGTGTGACTGTATTTCTTGTATTTTCAAGAAATATTGAATGAATCTAACCTATTGATTTTGTTCAGATTTTATTTATTTCTTTTACAGGAAAAAGAAAATGCCACGTGGAAACTGCATTTAGTCTCTGAAATCAGGATGATATTGATCAGGAATACAAGTGTGTTCACATCAGGATTAGTAATTCTTTTTATTCAGAAATCACATTGAATAGTGTGATTATCCTGATGAGAAGATAACATCAGGAAAAGGAAGCTGATCAGTATTGATTTTTATCTTGATTTTACCTTGATTTAATTTACTTGAAATTAATTTTGGATTTTATTTTCCAGAAGTTGTGGGTAACTGTATTTTTCAGGGACTGACACCTATCAACCTACGTGTCAACGTGGGATAATGGGTCTGAAGAATTTTTGAAAATATAATTATTTTGAAACTCTAATCGTGTAATTGCTTTCTCTAATTTCATTCTCTAAAGCAAAAACATTCTCGAGTTCTCGAAATCTCTAATCAATTTCAAAGATTTCTTAAGTTCTTTTCAGATCAAAATGGCAACTCAACGAAGACTACCCAAATCAGTAGCTTTCAAGTTTGGTGACTTTGATTTTATGATGAACAATCATGTTGCAGCTATCACCAACAAGGAAGGGGTGTCAACTGATTTTCACCCGATAAGGGACTTTATGGCGAAAGGACCATTAAGCTATGCCTTGACAACATCTCCACAAATTAATCAAGTAGCTGTTTCACAAGCTTAGGAGAATGCTGAGGTAATTGACTCTACTCAGAGTCAATCAGGTAAGATTGTTCTACACTTAGGACAAGACTCATTTGATCTTACTGAATCTGTTGTTAATTCAGTACTTCGCTTACCTGTTAGTACGAATTTTGAGAATGTACCATATGATGATGATGTGAGAACTATGTTATCTAAATTAGGTTATGATGGACCTCTAGATAACATGAGCTAGGTAAATAGATCCTTTCTTAGGAAAGAATGGTCTTTCTTCTTTGATCAAATTGATAAATGTTTTACTGGTAAATGTAGTTCTTTTCAACAAATTACTGATGTTACATCACATATTGCATATGGCTTGCTTTATAACAGATTAATTAATTTTGGTCACATTATCTTAAATCAGATGTGTATTAAACTTGGGTCAAGAGATCATGACAGGAATATGGTTTATTATCACAGATTCATGCAAATGTTTATTAACCATTTCATTCCTGATGTTGAAGCTAGATTTAGTAGAGAATATTGTGTTTCTTCGTATGTACAGCAAAAGAGAATTTTCTCTGACATTACAAAGAAGGACATTGAAAAGAATCTAGATGAAATACCTGCATTACACTATCCAAATCATGTTCATGTACTTCTAAGAACTCATCTTCCTACTATCTATAATTCTTCTTTCTTTGGTGGTGAAATGACTCAGGAATCTCAGTTGGAGGAGAACCCCCATGTGTCTACCCAAGTAGCCAAAAACATTGTATTCTCTGAAACAATTCTAGAACCAAACTTTGATCCACAGCCTATTGTTTCAAAGAAGCCAACCTTTGGTGTTTCTCAAAAGACATCAGTTGTAAGGAAGAGAAGATTTGTCATTTCAAGTAGTAGTTCTAGTGAAGATGATGATAATATATCTCTTGCTGAGAGAGCAGAATTGAAAGCTGCAATTCAACTTTCTAAGATAGGACAAAGAGATGGAACACCTAGTCATAGCCAGGCTACAGGCTGCAGTCTCCCAAAAGGCTGTAGTTCTTAAAAAGGGAAAACAGTTACTGGATACTGTCTCTCAAAAGACTGTGTTTATTGAAAAAAAATCTCATCCCAAGATCACTTCTGTGTCTACACCTCTTGAGTCTTCTCAAGACAAATCTGTTGCTCACTATACTAGGAGGACAAGGAGAAAGATTCATTTGTCACCTACACACACAGTGTCAAGTCCAACTAACATTATGCAGGTCTCTACAAATAAGGCTATATCCAAGTCAGTATCTGACAAGAGAGATCTGGATCTTGATTTTTCATGGGAAACTACATTGACATACAGACTGGCTATGGAACTTATTTCTCTACAAGTGAAGCTTTCCAGGCCTGTTCTAGATTTTTTAACTAAAAGAGTTCCTAAACTTTCATTTTCGGAAGAATATGGATTGTTACATCAAAGACTTGATTTAATGAAGACGTACTTCTATGTATCAGTTAGAAAGGAATTACACAAGAAATTTGGACTTCCTAAGCATGTTGCACTTCAATTACTTCATGCGTATCTATTTGACAAGGATGTCATTGTTGAAGATGCTTCAGCTCAAGGTGAAAAAGAGGAGGTAGTTGATAGAGGGAAGCAGTCAACAGAAGATACTATTGCACCAGTGGTGAATATTGGAATAGATCATATCACAGTCACTGCAACATAAGAACCATCTAGTCAGAGGTTGGATGACTCAGGAACTGTGATGGCTGATGCTGGAAGTTCTTCTGTGATGACTGAAATTGCAAGTGAGAGACCCTATGATATGGGAGGAATGACTTTGATTGATTTTCCTGAAGATCAAACCAATATTGTTCTTTTAGAGTCTATCCACCTTGAGGGTGTGTCTCAGCAACCAACACTTAAAGACGGTGACATATTAGCTATGATGTCTAATGAAGTATTACTGAAGACATCAGAGTCTAGTGTAAAACCTGAAAGTGGTATACTGGAGCCTGTAGTTTCTGGAAAGAAAGTAGATGTTTGTAAGGGTTCAGAGACTATAACAGCTCACACCTTGGAGAAAACCTCAAGCCCCATGCCTTATGAGGAACCCTCTCTTCATGTGAGTTCAGGTATAAAAACTTCTTCTAACCCCTATTTTTCTGTAGGTCATGAGAGCACTTATCCAAATTTGAGTGATACACTTGAAAAGATGGATATAGATCCACACACAGAGAGGCTGGCTCCTGACCAGGCAAAAGGAGAGGTAGAAAGAGTGTTGACTTTAGATAGTCAAAGTGAGAATGAGGGTATGGATGATCAACTCCATAGTGAGGGAGAGAAAATTAGGAAACCACCATCGTTTGATTTCTGGGATCAGGTTCTTCCTGAATCTTGGTCTGAAGATCTTGGTATGGATGCTGGTACTTATTCTTTTATCAAGATATATGAGAAGCATGACTTAGCACATCATAATGCAAAGCCAGAAGTTAAAGCTCGGAAATAGAAAGAAAGGCTTGTAGGAATCATTAACAGAAGAGGTGAAAGGCTACGACAAACTTCTACTCAACCAGTACCAGAAGATATTCCTAATGATCCTAGTATTCCTTTTTATGTACTTCCAATTTCAGCTAGAATTGAGACATCAACAGTATCTGATCAATCTAAGGAGAAGTCAGGATTTATAGATGTTATTACACAGAATACTGGTGAAGGACAGGATGATCATACTTCAGCTCCAGATCAGAGAGATGAAGATGTTTTACTTCTACTCAAGTATTATTACTTGAATATCATTCTAAACAGGCAACTTCTTCTACAAGACTTGAAGATAAAGTTCTTTCTGCAACTGAATCTGAAGATACAACAAGCACTTCCAACATTGAAGTCAATTCTAAAATTTTACGAAACATTCATAAATCTCAAAGTGATATTAAATCAAGACTTCAAATTCTTGAAGATAACCAAGTCACTATTATGGACAATCAAGCAATTCTGATGAATCTCATTTGTTATGTTACTGAATCTCTTAGAATTAATGTTGCTGATGTCAAAAATGGGGGGGATAAACAGACTGGGAGTAGAATTAAGGGTGACAGAGTTGGTAAATTTCATCATGGAAGTGGTAAAGGAAAAGAAGCATCAAATAGTTGAATTCTTTCTTCATGTCTACATCTGAAGAAGGAGGTACTTAACTTCATGATCTTAAATTCAAAAATTCTATTCTGGTTGTATTGTTATATGTTTTGACATCTACAACTTAGATTTATGCTTCAGATTCTAAAGCATAAATAGGGGGAGATTGTTAGGAATAATTCATAAGTTGTGATGTTGAGAATAGAAATTTGCTAATACTTCTTGTATATCCTGATCTTATAAAGGATTTAGCACTTTGTATAGGATATATGTGTTAGACAGTAATCTGTGGAGGTTAGTCAGGAATAGTGCGTCAGAGACTACATTTCAGGAACTAAGAGCAGATCCTGATACAGCAAGTCAGATCCTGATCAAATACTGATGGGATGATCAGATCCTGATGGGATGATCAGATCCTGATATCAGTCGTGTTACTGATGATGTCATTATGGATGCTACAGAAACTGGCAAGTGCTATAAAACAGGATCGTTGCTTTGAAAAACAAGCAAGAAGATATCGTGAAGGAAACGAATTCTCTATTGATGGAAACTATCAACTGGACGGCAGAACATTGTCATAGATAGATTATAATTCTGTTATTAGTTGATAGGTAGCATTATAAATAATCTCTCTATATTATTGTAAAAAGAGCGAATTGAGAAATATAGAGTGCATATCGTGTGAAGCTCTGTATAAGGTTTGTATTCGAGAGTTCGAAACAAACAGAGAGAGAGAGATTTGTATTGTCAGCAGCTGCTAAAGGTATTGTACACCTTTGGTAGAGTTTGTATTTGATTTATTTTAATACAAACAAAGTTTGATTCATTCATTTGTTCTTGTTCATCTAATCAAGCAAAAATCAGACACGATTATATAACTTATATTCAACCCCCCCCCCTTCTACAAGTTATTCGAGTTAACACGTTCCAAAACCCAACGATACTTCCATAATTGGAACCAAGTGGGTATTTAGAAACAAGTTGGATGAAAACGGAACGGTTGTTAGAAATAAATCGAGATTAGTCGCTCAAGGCTATACCCAAATGGAAGGGATAGACTTTGATGAAACTTATGCACCCGTAGCACGAATTGAATCAATTCGAATGCTATTAGCTTACGCGTGTCATAAAGATTTCAAAGTATACCAAATGGATGTGAAATCGGCTTTCTTAAACGGGATATTGGAAGAAGAAGTTTATGTAGAACAACCTCCCTATTTTGAAGATGCCACGCATCCGGAGTATGTATACAAATTATACAAAGCTCTATACGGCTTTAAACAAGCCCCAAGAGCTTAGTATGAAAGGTTGAGAAAGTTCCTATTAGAAAACAATTTTAAAATTGGAACGGCCGATAAAACCTTATTTACATGATAAGAAAAAGTTGATATCTTGCTTGTACAAATATACGTAGATGACATCATTTTTGGTTCAACCATTGATGCACTATGTAAAGAATTCTCTGACAATATGAGCAAAGAATTCGAAATGAGTATGATGGGTGAATTAAATTTCTTTTTAGGATTGCAGATTAAGCAATCTGATGAAGGCATACATATTTCACAATTGAAATATTGTAAAGAAATGCTAAAGAAATTTGATATGGAAAATTCAAAACCCATATCTACTCCTATGTCGACTTCTGATAAATTAACAGAAGATCCCAACGGAATACCCGTTGACACTAAGAAATATCGAGGCATGATTGGTAGCTTGTTATATATTACCGCAAGTCGTCCCGATATTCAATATAGTGTTGGTAAGTGTGCTAGATTCCAAGTAGCACCAAAGGAATCTCATTTATCCGCAGTAAAACGGATATTGAGATATTTAAAAGGAACCACTGACGTAGGTCTTTTGTATCCAAAAGGAGTACCATTCGACTTAGTATGTTTTTCTGATTCGGACTATGCCGCGCATTTAGTCGACAAAAAAAGTACAAGTGGTACATGTCAGTTTCTGGCAGGATGCCTAGTATCTTGGTTTTCCAAGAAACAAAATTCAGTATCTATTTCCACAACGGAAGCTGAGTATATACCGACCGCAAAATATTGTGCTCAAATATTGTGGATGAAGCAAACATTAGCCGACTATAATACTAAATTTGATGTGATCTCAATCTTATGCGATAACACGAGTGCAATTGATCTTAGCAAAAATCCCATTTTACATTCAAGATCTAAGCATATAGATGTGAGACATCACTTTCTACGTGAACATGTCAATAAAGGCGATATAAAAATTACTCATATCGAAACTGAGTACAATCTCGCAGATATATTCAAGAAACCATTGAATTCTGAAAGATTCACTAAACTCCGTTTGGATTTAGGAATGATGGAAATTCCAAAATAATGGTTTATATTGATATATAAATATTACAAATATTTATATATTTTTCTGAGAATATTTATCATTATTTATAGTCATCTCACGAAAAAGATATCTTTCCGGATGATTAAAACTCTAAAACTCAGATTCATCGATAACGATAAGATATGAAACTTTATCGATCGGGTTTTATCGAGAACTTAATTTTCCTACGGATAAAGATAAAACTATTCGAGCAAATATTTATCGGAATCAAATTCGGAAATAGTTTTGAGATACTAAATAAATGATATTTATCTAAATACAACGAATCAAAATATTAGTATTTATAATATATTATTATTTTTCAAAAACTATTTTCGAAAATATTTATATTATTTCATATTATTATTATATTTCTGACCCAGTCCATTACATTAAACCCTAAGCATCCTGACCATCTATTATAAGGATGGATTAATCCTGATCGTTTATTATGAAAATATATATACAAACTAAAATCACGATATTCATTTTCGGTGTATACTATTCAGCCGCGGTAGTCTCTCTCATACCCTAATCTCTTATCTCTCTCTCTCACCGCGTTCTATAATCTTTCGATCTAAACCCTAATTTTCTTCTAAATTAGAGTCTATACACACTAAATCTAGCTTATTCTTAATCCTTTGTATTGATTAATCTCATAATCAATATGAATCGAAGCTGAGTTAGGCTAGATAAACATGGTTTTGATAATCAGTCGCTATCGTCTCAATCAATTTCGATTTATGGTTCACAACCAACAGATATATACATATATACACTATATACACACACGAACACGATTTTAAATTCTCTTGATTTAATTTTTCAAAACCCTAACATGTTCTTGAGAGTTTATGCAGGTTTTAGTGGATAAAAGCCTCAATCCAAGGCTTCGATGTAACAAAGAGCCTCAGATCGAGCTTCGCAAGCTGTTCAAACGGTGGAATCGCCTCGACTTCGTGAGTCAACTCGCGAGTCAACTCGGTCGTCGAACTAATTTGGATCGGTAAGTATTCAAAGATGACTACGAGGCCTTGGGCTCAGGTATTACTCATGATTAAATTCAATAATATGCTAAGTGTGTGTACGTTGATGTGTTCTTAAATTATCTGTTTACATTATTTGATCTTTCGAGTTATTAATGTGGTTAAAATGGAAAAGTTGGTTGTGGATTTTTGAAGTTTGAAATCTTTTATGATCTCTTGAATCTCTCTGTGATATATTGAACTATGTGAGGTCTTACTTAAAGTATTCGAGGTATTGACATGATACTTGTTTGATTAAAAGTGTGATCTTATACATTATGATTCGGATATGAGAAACAAGTAAGGGTAATTTATTAAATATATGTCTCTTATTTGGTAACTCAAGTTATGATCTTGATTTTTATTAATTGTGAATATTTGATAAATAAATGGTTTATAATATCTGATGGAATTATGTGAGTGGACTAAGATATTTCGTTGATAATGGCATCTATTGTCATTAATGTGAAAATATGAATTATGACAAAACTTGTGTCACTTGGTCAATTGTATGCTCCTGTATTGTTTACTAGTCTGGCAATCTATAATAAGAGAAATTATGATATAAGTAGTTGATTAGTCAACTTAATTCACTTGAAATTTCTTGTTTACAAAAGTTACACAGGAATCTCCTCTTAGTTACTAGAAAGTCAAGTTTGGCTGTGATAATATCTATAACTGCTTACTCAAGCTATGTCTGAATTCCTTGTCTACTCTGTGCAATCTGACGTGAATATAAACTCTGGGGATTGCTCAATAATTGGACTTTATTGAGTTGATATGTAATTGTCAAAATTTGTGAGATGATAGTGATTCAGCTAAGCTCTACTCTTGATTTAACAGTGCTCTATCTACTCTCGAATGATGATAAATTTAATCTTGTAATATGTTCTGTGAAGTGGTGTATGTGCCCTATTTTACAATGCATACTTGTTTATCTTGTATGACTTAGTCAATACATGATCTGTGCTCCTAAAAATGCAAGATAGTCTGTTTGTCTGGTGTGCAGAGTCTCTATCAATCAATCATTTGCAGTATATATAACCTTGAGTCTTTAATTTATTTTTATAGTACTAAAAGTAGTAACTTCGCATTAAATAAAGATGACCTCAGTTGGACTTTAAGGGTTACAAAGTTTGTCTTTAAGTGATAGCTTTTAGTAGAGTCAGCCATGTGTCCCCTTATATGCAACTTTGAAAAGTCAAATATGTCATAAAATATGCATTACATGTCCAGTTATGATATTATGTGAGTATTGTCTCCACACACTTATACACTCATGCCTGACACCATATATTCCCACACCACTGTCAACACTATTTAAGGTACAAACTTAAGTCATGGTCTTTGCATATAGAACCTTCATCAGTCTGTCACTTGGTTCACTTCATATACACGGATTGAATTTCAAAAACCTCATGCATTGAGCCACAAAAACAGTTGTTATCTGACATAGAGTATCTCTACCAATTGCATAAAATCCTATATTCTCATCCTTGCATGCTGTGCAGTCCATTTAATGACACTATAGAGTTTTCAAAATGCATCATTTCTAGTGGGATTACATGAAAACTTGTGCATGCTTGAGTTAATCCTTATATGTGGTAACTACCTATATATAGATATGTATACATTTACAAGCACTTGCATTATCACTACATGGACTACACACCATTAACCCCAAACCCAAAAGCTAAAAACCTCACTCTTTTGCCTTTATTCCAACCATAAATAGAAGAGATTTTAACCACAATCTCTATGCTCCCTTCACTCCTTACTGTCACCCAGATAGCTCTAAAGAGCATTACCATAAGAAAATCAAACATGAACCCTCGAACCTCAATGAATATGCTTATTTCTTTCATGCTAATAAGCTGCCTATTTTTAGAAACCCTAACGCTAACATGGCTTTTCAAGCTATGCCTATATCTAAAAAATTTATTAACTCCCACAAAGCTAGAACAAACATCAAACCTCCAAGCCCTACCCTAATTAGATTAGCCAATACTGGTAAACTCAATAGGATGCTTAAAAACAATCAGCCAGGGATGATGGTTTATGTCCCACAAAATGGTGATGTTCACAGCATGTTCACTAGTGTCAAATGGGAAAACCTTGTGTTCTATAGGGGTCAAAATTTTTATACTCATTTGATTGCTGAATTCTATGCCAATATGGAGGTACAACAAAGGGTTGATGGTGTGTTCTACATGAGTTCATTTGTTAATGGTAAAAACATATATGTTGATCATAATGTCCTTAGCAAGTCCCTTAGGTTAGGAAATAAGTTTTCTGACCTTCATTGTGTCAACATCTTTGATAAGTTTATCTTTAACCAAAGTGAGTTTGAGTTATTTCTTGGTCTTTTCTGTGAAGAGGATGTGCCTAATGGTTTATGTTTAAGAGAATTTGCTATTAACTATTGACACTTTCTGCCTAAATTTCAACAACTACCAATTGCTCTAAGGTCAAATATTCTGCCCAAGCCTCAAAATGACAAATTCTTTGACTTTGTTGACATAAAAGTTATGTTTAAGATTGTGTCCAACTCTATAGATTTCAACATTAACTATGTGATTTTGCTAAACATGATAAATGCCTATAATGTTGATTACATGCCATATGGTTTGCTCCTAACCTCTATCTTTGAAACCCACTATGTGCACATGTCTAGGATGCATCTTAACAAGGTTGAATACTGTGATGTTGATTGCTTGACTCAACCTAGAATTTCCTTGAAAAATTGTCAAACTAGTCATCCAAACAGAATTGTGATTCCTTCTCTTACTCCCAAAACTGACATTTATGTTATCATTAGGGAAGAAGTCAATAAGCTAAGTTTAGAAGTTGTGGTTCTTAAAAAGTCTAACATGGAGCTTCTAACTAGGGTTAAGACTCTAGAGGGAAAAGTTCATAAGGACAAAGGTAAAATGATTGAGACTATTGATCTTGAAACTGCTAAAGAGACCGAGCCTAAAGCAGTTGGTAAAGTGGGTACTGTTAGTAATGATGATGAAATGGAGAAAGTATATGTTGCCTTACCTGATCTAGGTGAGGATCTTGGTGGTGTTTCTGTTGAACCTGTTATGGTTAAAATTGCTGCTTGACTACTTGTTCTATGACACTGTTTGTTATTTTTGCCTGCAACATGTTTTTAACTCTATCTGATGGTTGAATTTGCTGTTGTTGCTTTACTTAAAGAGGTTGTCTTTAAGTTAAAATAAGACTGATGCAATAAGTTCTCTATGAATCAGTGAACCACACTGATTATCTTGAACTATTTTGAATGTATATAAGATTGCATTGAACTAAATCTTTTCTCTGCACTTAATATATATATATATATATATATATATATATATATATATATATATATGTTCTTATCTTGATCTGATATGACACACACTAAACATGAATTAGTTCGGTATAGATGAGAACTATAGAAGAGATTTGAATTATATTTGTTGTTCTAATTGAATGCCTGCAATGATGTAATATCTCAGATATATGGACAGAAATATGATTCCTTTATCAACTGATCTGCAATTTGCTTGCATGGCTATCTAGTGTGTCACTGTTTGCTTCTAGTTAAACATGCAGTCTGTCTTTTGGCTCCTTAATGATTTCAACATGTTGTCTTTAATATGATGTGTTTGTGTTGCTTAAGTATGCTGCAATTTCTCTATTTAAAATCTGTCTAATTGCCTGTTTATTTTTGCAAAGTTGTGCTAAGATAGTTATAAGATATGGTTCGTGAAATCTGTAAGATAGGTTCCTTAAGAAAAACAAAAAGAGATATATATACTAGGTTTGCAATGTCACAAAGTTCACATACATGATTCGAAATCTATATTTCTATTTGTATTATGTGAACCATCTAAATATGACATTTTAATTTTGCATATAAGAGAATTGGAGTTATTGTCTTGCACTCTCTTAAATTCTTGCTATACTACAAAACTATCAGTTATGCTTGTAACATCCTGATTATATGAAATTTATGCTCTAAAGATATGGTATAATGTACTTGCAGTATCTATCCAGTTCAAAATTGTGTTATGGAAAGAAAGATTGAGCTACGTTTAGCTATTTTAACTTATAATACATCTGACTTGATTATCTCATCAAATTTCTTGCTTAAGCAGCAACATGTACTTACAGTGCTATTAATGATTAGTCTTGCACCTTTTTCATGAGATCATTTAGTTTAAGAATGCATACATAGATATGTATCTCAAGTAAAAGCATTCAGACTACATTTCGAGATAATTCATGTATTGCATACTTTTCACTTTGATTCTCGAATCTATTTATCTAGATCTACAGTTTGTATGAAAAACTGACTTCTTAAAAGATCAGCCTTCAACAAGTCCTATGAAGTTACAGTTCAAGAAAATACATATGTACTCAGTATGACTATTCAGATTACATTTGCGATTATTCTTGTAAATTTTAAATCTGAGTAAATTAAGTTAAAGTGATTGTACCGATTATATACTGAACATTTATCAAAGATATTGTACTAAACATTCATCAAAAACGTTATAGACTGATTTTTAATTATCATTTCTTTTATATAAGTACTTATGTATGAATCAAGATTGCAAAAAACACGAGCAACTTAGATCAACATAAAATGTTTCGAAAAGAATTATGAGAAAAATTCAGACTTATATAAAGCTATCTTGGAACCACACCAAAAGAAAAACAGTTTGCGATTCATTTACAAATGAAAAGAATTTTTCGAAAGTAAATGAACAATTAGAACAGAATAAGAAAGATATAAGTTCTTCATATTCAGAACAAAAAGTTTTGTAATCCAAGAATTACAATTACAAAAGTTTCTGATAAAACGCAACAAAGATAAAGAAGAAAAAAGAAAGAAAAGGTAAATGGGGAAGACTGAAATAAATTGGTAAACACAACCAATTATTGAGATCTAAACCGAATTATACAAAAAAGGGAAGAGATAAAAGACTGAAATTTAAAGAATTTTGATTCAAATCGAATCATATTTCAAGGGGAAGTCATAAGGGGAAGAGAAAATTAATTGGTAAAAACACCAATTAAAATCTTGTTCAAAAAGAAAAAATTCGGTACTACACCAATTCAATTTGCCTTAATCGAATTTTTCAAAAAGAGGAAGAAAAAGGAAAATGACAAAATGGGAAGAAGAAATTAACAATTTGGTAATACACCAAGTTATATTATTCCAAAAAGGGAAAAAGATAAAGAAAATAAAAATGATTTTGATTCAAAAACGAATCATATTTTGAGGGGAAGCACCAATTTTTGATAAATACATCAAAATTTACATCAAAAAAGGAGATATAAGGAAAGAATAAATTATAACTTTTTGGTATTATACCAAACAAAAAGGGGAAGAGAAAATTAGACCCCTAATTTGAAATTTTCAAAATTTCTTATATATTGCCTAACAATGTTTATTCATCTCATAAGTTGTTTTACAGGAATCAATTAGTGGAGAATTAGAATTTCCGTGTGCCTCGAATCGAGTCTAAATTTTTTAAAATTCATGCATACACTAAGGGGAAGCACACACGGGTAAATTTTTAAATTTTATGTTTTATTTGGCAAATACCAAAAAGGCAAAGATTGAAAGGATATCTTCGATATATTATTTATTTTGGTGTTTGTACAATTTAACATAAAATTTAATTACACTTAGTTATCCTCTCCGCTAGGTCATTTTATTTAATTGATTCCGTCAAAAGTCAAAAGTCAATTCTAGCAAATATCTATTTTTACTTATAAGAGATATTCCATTATTGCGAAAAATTAAATTATATTTTTATGGAATATATCTCTACCAAAGCAATAAAGATCGAAAAAGAAATATCGAGGTTTGATATTTTTTAGATCTCCGTTGCAACATTGATAAGGCGACAGGCTCGAACAAAGAATATTCGAGGATTAATATTCTTTAGATAACTCGTGCTATATTTAAAAACGATCAGTTTTTATTAAAAAAATATTCCGCCTTCCCACTCAAAATAATATTCAGTGGTAGAATATTAATACTCGTTTTTATCTCGTACCAGAAATATTTAAATTAATTTTTCTCCCACTTCTTAAATTTATTCCATTTTCGGAGAAAATTAGTTTAAATACTCAGAAATATTTCCTACATTCTCAATATATTTTATATAATAGGAAATATATTCTAAGTATTTATTCAAGTCAAAACATTGGTCAAAAGGTGAATATAATTCAAGGAAAGACCAATCGTATTTTATTCGGAACCGAAACCTGATTTAATCGAATTAAATCCAAATAAAATACTTTCACTTGCTAGAATGACTTGAAACTTGAGATGGGTCACTTAAATGCTATTTTCTATGCATGGTGAAAGCTTCGTAATTTTCTGAGAATTTTGGTCCGGGCACGAAAATCGAGACAGTGGGTCCATGTTTGACCACGTTTGACCAAGTCAACGTTGACCATTTTTGGTCAAAACTTCCAGAATTCAATTTTATAATATTCCTAAGTGCTCCATAATTTTAGAATTATTTATTGGGTATTTTCACATTTTTCGGGTATTTAATTAACGATATATGTTACGTATTTATTCGTTAATTGATACGAGTACGATACATTAAATAAAAGCCCAAACACAGCTGGGATACTTTACCACAAACCACTCCAAAGAAACACAAAACCACCCCCAACAAACACAATACCACTTTCCACCTCATCAATCCAAACATTTTCAATCTCAACCACTCCTTTTACTTTTAATCCTCACTCTTCCTTCCACCCAACTTCTCCTATAAATAACCCCCTTCCCCCAACCATTTCAACCAAGCTAAAGAGCCAAATAATTTCTGGGATTTTTGAAGTGTGAGCTCTCTCAATATATCCAAACACTCTCTACACCCACTTCATCTCAAAAACCTTCCCTTTCTTATATATACTTAAATATATACAAGGTTTTTGTTCCAAAAAGTTTAGTTCCTTCAACCAAGCTTTCTCCCACCTAGCAAGCTCATCTACCACTACTTTCCGGCCTCCCGAAGGGCTACCCAAGTTCGACAATAAGCCAAAATCCGGCCGAACCTCCGGCGAATTTTTCCGGCGAACTTTTCTGGCAATATCCAAACAGTGGTAATATTTTAGCTTCATATACGAGTCTTAACCGACCATATTTTTATACATATAAGAGCTCACTATCTTCATCTTCTCTTCATCTTTAAGCTCTTATATCGGATCTCAAACCGAGACCATAAAATCCGTACAATGATTAAATTTCAAACAACGATTCGAAATATTATAATACCTCAAAAAGAGGTTATATTTGACGACGGTCAAATTATTACATCGAGCTTGATTTGATTCCCTTCTATCACCTCTAGTGTTCTGGGGGAAAAGAATCTAAAAGCCTTAATTAAAACTTTAACGCATTTAACTTTGGCCATTAATATTTTGTTATTGTGTGGTGTCTTTAACGCGTAATAGCGTGGCGAAAGCCTTTTATATATTTTCCGCACTTTTTATTCTTGTCCTCACACTTGTGAGTGATTTTATTTTCTGCACTATTTTTAACGCGTAATAGCGTGGCGAAAGCCTTTTATATATTTTCCTTACTTTTTATTCCTGTCCTCGTACTTGTGAGTGATTTTACTTTCTGCACTTTTTATTCTCGTCCTCACACTTGTGAGTGATTTTACTTTCCGCACTTTTTCTTCTCGTCCTTACACTTGTGAGTGATTTTACTTTTCGCACTAATTTAACGCATAATAGCGGCCCTAGTTTTATCCTATAGATAAGCGAGTTACTTTTCTGTACGTGTGCGTTTATTTGTGTGTTGTGTTATATTGGCCAAATTAATATTAAAGTGCAAATTATTAAAGTAATATTGTAACACTCTCGTTTAAATATAAATACGAATAGTCTATATCAAGACTATGTCGAACGAGAAGTTGTTTATCAAGATCCTTAAGCTATAAAGCTTTTACAAGGACTTGATTTATACATTACTTCGAAAATAGACGTATTTTAAATAAAGAAGTAATTGTAAGTATACTTTGACATTTACAAAAAGTCGAACCAAAGTATAAGATTATAAACCTTATAAGCCTACGAGCTTAAAGAACATAATCAATATTTACAAACTCCGAGATATATTCAAATCTCATTTAAATGGAGTATTGTATTAAAAGTATTCTTCGATCTACGAGTCATATCGAATAATGAATACACATAAAGTCATAAGCAAATAAAGCTTATTGAACTTATTTTACTTAATATTCGTGTAAGAATATTATAGTCACTCTCGGACATATTAGTCCAAAACCTCTCTTTATATTACGGTTTGTTTAGTAGATATTGTTTTCTAAGTTTTGCAGTGTGGTGAAGTTGAAGTGAGGTGATTCTCGTTCTAAGACCCAAGTCCTAGGCATTAGCGGGGAGTTAGTGGCCTTTGCACCGTGAAGAAGAGGAAAGACCCAAGACCTTTCATCTAAGATCCAAGACCGGTAAAAGCGAGGAATTCAAAGACTACACCAAGGGTTCTACATGAACTTTGAAGAAGTAGCGGGTAGTTGATGTCTAAGATAAGTTGTGTAGGTTTTTCACAACGACTTTGAGGGTGTAACGGGGAGTTACGGCCCAAGATGAGTCTTGTGGGTTTTTATATTTATTGTGAGGTAGTATCTTGGAGATACGTACCAAGACCAATATTTATAAGGTTGTAAAGGCTTCTCCGCCTACTAAAGGAGCGAGATATTTTTAATGGAAAATCTCGAGTCCGGAGAGGAGCTCGGGGACTGGAGTAGGGGTGAGCGAATCCATTAGGGGTTGCGCCATCGCGAACCAGGAAAAATCTCTTGTGTGGTATTTTCTTCCCTTGTCTTTTATTTCTGCACTTATAAACTGCATAACAACTCGATAAAAGATTTAAAAAGGGATAAATATTTTTAAAACGTCATAATAATTTTTAAATTGGATATTAAGCTATTCAACCCCCCTTCTAGCTTAAAATAGCCCTCTTACGGGACCTCACAAAACCACACAACAATAAAGGCTTCTTTGAGGGAAGGATTAGCCACAGAGGCACTTGAATGAACTTGGTAAATTCGAGGGGATCCTCTCCCTGAGGGCGCGCCCTCATTGCTATGTGGCCGCCTATCCCCTCTATACAATTCCATTCTTCTATCACCGTTATCACGGCTATTTCTTCTTCCAGCATTTCCATGAGGGGGAGCTTAATTATGTCCAAGGGGTCTCGACCTGTGATCAGGGGGCGCGTATTGTGAACCATTACCAAGAGGAAGAGCTCGCTCCTGTCCAAGGGGCCTCGACCTGTAATCAGGGGGCACGCGTTGTGGATCACGGGACCTCGATTACAAGTACTTCCCCTTTTCTTTTTCTTTCTTCTGATGCTCAAGGAGTACCATCCTTGGTCATCATCATTAAGCCTTATTCCAAGGCATTCCTTCAGAGTTGCAAAATCCTTCTTCTCCCTTACAATCTGTTCTCCATCCCATCAGAGTTGCAAAATCCTTCCTTCAGAGTTGCAAAAATCTTTCTTCGCCCTGAACGATGAGGGTGACGGCACGCTCTAGCTTGTGGATCTGGCAACCTGCGATCACAATTATCTTCACTAGGATGTTCAACAATAGGATCAGAGTATTCTAACCTTCGAGGAGTAATCAGCTGAAATCTCTTCTCCTGCACTTCCTCGCCTCTTCGAGAACTTTCCTCGGCTTGGAGGGCTTTCCCTATTCGACGATGATTTCTCGGGATTTTCTCCTACTTTGTTGCTCTTCCTCTACAAAACACAATCTTGCTCCGAAACTATTTATGGCATCTCCCATAATATACAGCTGCTCCATTAATGTTGAATTACTAATAAGAACGGGCGGCTGTCCGTTAACGGCGGCTGGAGTTCCGTGGTGGTGTGGAAGAACAAAGATCTCCTCCGGAACATAAGATTCATGACGAGCTTGGTTACCCCCCAAGCTATCTTCATAATCGTAACCATCTTCTTCGCGAGAACCTCCACTTTGATTGTGAGACATCTTTTCCTCCTAAGATTTAGATCTTGATTGGCACCCCTCCTTCTAGCGCCAATTTGTTGATGGAGGAATTTTGGAACAACAAAATTCGAGGGACTTCGCCGGAAACAAGATCTACAGTGATGGTTCTTTTCCGAAAAGAGTGGTTTGTGGTGGCTGAGATTGATAGGGTTAGTGGTGGCTATTTTAGAGCTCTCGACTTCCAACCCCTCAATCGGCCTACGTACCCTGGTATTTATAGGGATCAAGCCATACGTATTTCCTGGAGAGCAAGAAACCCAAATGGGCTAGGATTATCGGTCCAGCATCCGAAATGTTCTACTATGAGGCCTAACTACAAAAGGCCCGAGGCTCATCCAAGATCTCAAGACTTCACAGATAAGGGAACTTCCCCCGTCGAGGACTAGTCCCATCCGCTACCAGCTATTTCTTGATTTCAAGGATGCAGGTATAGCCATGGTTTACCCCAAGTGCAGAACGCATCCCCGTCCCCCGAATGAGAAGCACCTACCAGATAGCAGGATAGGTGATACAGAGCTTTTGGGTGCAAAGTGCAGGATTACCCCAAAGTTCCCTAATGAGAACGCGCCCATTGAATACAGGAACAGAGCTCCAAAGCACACACCAAAGAGAGACCTATCTTTCTGCCAAAGAGGGCGCGCCCTCAGTGTATAAGAAAGGTCCCCAAATCCAGGAAAACCCTTGGAGGCCTTTTACAACGGACATCCCCCTCATGAGATACGATAGGAGGGAATTCTTCAATAATCTTTGGAAAACCAACCTTTATAGAATCCTTCATTACGTGGTATTATCTAGGGCGCGCCCTAATTGTTAGGGCGCAGCCTGACTTATCTCTATCTCACTAAAACCTTAATTTGCCCTGAAATTACTCAAATTGAACCCATGGTCGACCCGAATCCATCTTGAAAGTACCCAATTCGAATTTTGGCTATAACAGGACTCAAATTATTTTATAAATTTGTATGACTGAGCAACTTAGGCGCTTTTACTTGTCTTCAAGGACGATTTCATATCATTTTAAAAATTACCAAGACTTACAGAAGCTATTTGACTCATCAACTATTTTTTGAACAGCACTAGTGTAATACATTAGAATTTTATTTTTGAAAACAAAATCCATTAAAGTTTCATTTGTACTATATATTTTTCATAATTAAATGTTACCCACTTACATTATTTTTAACAACATTTAAATTCTTCATCTCCAATTAAAAGCGTTACTCACATCTTAAAGAAACACCATCAAATGACTAAAAAATTAATTTCAAATTTTAATTTATTAGTTCTTTATTGAATAAGTATTAATAAGAAATTTGATTACTATAATCAAACACTACAAGAAAAACGACCTTAAAGGCCCAAAATCGGTAGGAAATGTCGCATTTCCTACCGGTCCCGTGCGGTAGGAAATGCTTAAGTGGGAAATGACTTTGGTAGGAAATGATATTGACCGAGTCAACGTGGGTCCCATATGATGATGTGGCATGCCACATGGCGGGGACCCACATGCCAACTTGGACGATGATGTGGCGACATGTTAGATGCCATGTCATATGACACGTGGGCGGGCCCCGCACACATCATCAGCCACGTTAGCTGCTGACGTGGAAATTGTAGCAAGTGCAGAGCCATTTCCTACCGACCACTTTTGCACCCTTCGGTAGGAATTGTTCCAGACACCTTGTAAAATGGCATTTCCTATCGGCCATTTCCTACCGGCCATTTCCTACTGCTATTCATTATTTCTTACCGTTTTTATGAATGCGGTAGGAAATGTTTTGAGGACGGTAGGAAATACTAGGTTTCGAATTGTAGTAACGGTGGGAAATGGCTTGAAGGCGGTAGGAAATACTGGGCAAATTTTTTAAAAATAAATGTTCTTCATTGATTCAAAAGCATACACATTGCATAACAAAATCAATATCTAATTCACAAGCATACAATCAAAACCAAAAATCAAACATCTATCATAAATCGTAATCCGCCTTCATCACCATAAAATTAACAAATTAAAGTTACATCTACAAAATATTTGTATAAATGTACTAAAATACAACCATTACAACAAAGCAAAATAAAAATTTAAAAACCTAAACTAATCACTCTTGAAGTGGTCATCATAATTGTCCTTGTCATTGCCTTCAACATCGCCTTCATCCGAATAATTCTCTTTAGACTTCTTCCGAAAAGTTCTTTTAATTTGTATCAAGTCCTAACAATTTACATGGAAAACGGAACAAAAAATTATACATATATACATACAAAAATGAAAGTTAAGGAGCTCAAATAGCAAACAAAATGAAAGTTTGAACTAATCAAATTGAAGAATACTATATGTAATTCAAACATAAAAATATTATTCAAATTGAACTAACACAAACACACACATATTATATGTAAATCAAATGGATATATAAAAGAGGGTAAAGATTTGTACCTAAATAATGGTGATGAAGATGAAAATCGAGATGAAAAAAATGAAAAGAGTTGATAAGAATATTAAAAGATGGAGAGGTGGAGAAGAGAGTTGAAGTGAAGGGGAATGAAGAAAGTTATTGTTTTATAAATCTGAATTACACATTTCCTACCGCACTTCTATATTTCCTACCAATTTGCGGTAGGAAATGACTTTGGGCGCCATTTTGAATTTTGATTTGGGCGCTCATTTCGAATTTTTGGTTTAGGCAGTCATTTTAAATTTTTCGTGAATTATCATTTCCTACCGCAAGTCGGTAGGATATGACTCTGGGCGCCATTTTGAATTTTGATTTGGGCGCTCATTTCGAATTTTTGGTTTAGGCGCTCATTTTGAATTTTTCGTGAATTATCATTTCCTACCGCATGAAACCATTTCCTACCGTAAACCGGTAGGAAATGGAAAAAAAATGAAAAATGTGATAGCGGGGATTCGAACCCACATCTCCAACGAAATTTGTACTACCTCCAACCATTATGCTAAGGTGTTTCTTGTGTTTTAATGTTGCTCTAAAATTATATTACCAAAATACCTTGTTTATCACTTTTTCATTAAAAAGTCCTTACAAATGAATTTTAAAAATCACAATTTTTCGAAAATGTCACTAATTCACAGTGATCTTGAAATTCTCATGGTTGGATCGTTAAAAAATAGAACTAGAAAAATGGATTAGTACAAATTATTGTTAAAATAGGGGTTTTTCCTTATAAAATCACGTCAAATGAATTTTAAAAATCACAATTTTTTTCACACATGACTAATTTGCAGTGATAATGCGATCCGTATGGTTAAATCGTTCAAAAAACTTTTTTTCAAAAAATAAAGTCCAACCCTAGTAACCCTAAATATAACCCCTAAATTACAACCATAAGTTGTGGAAGCTAAGTTGTTAAAGACGGTGAATAATTTTTTTAAAAAAAATTAATTTGTAAGTGCATAATTTTCTTTTGGAACTACGCGAACTAATATACAACGAGTTTAACAAAATAAATAAAAAAGGTTGAAATTATTTTGTAATAAATAAGGGTTAAAGTCAAATTACTAGTTGACCGTTAAATTAATTAATAAAATAAATTTATTAAATTTTAAATATTTTGGAATAAGATTTAAAAATATTGATTTTGACTCCCATACGATTCGATTGTCGAAATTCTATTTCAAAATTATAGAATCAAGAATCGGGAACGAAAACTAGTTTAGGGGTTAAAATCAAATTACTAGGTGACCTTTAAATTACTTAATCAAATAAATTTATTATTTTTCTTAAAATTTTGGAATAAAATTTAAAAAGATTGATCCTGACTCCCGTACGGTTTGATCGTCGAAATTCTTTTCAAAATAATCGAATCAAGAATCGGGAACGAAAACTAGTTTAGGGATTAAAGTCAAATTACTAGTTGACTGTTTAATTACATAAACAAATAAATTTTTAAAATTTTGAAAATTTTAGTATATGATCGAAAAAGATTGATCTTGACTCCCGTATGGTTCATCGAGGAAATTCAATTTCAAAATAATTGAATCAAGAATCGGGAACGAAAACTAGTTTAGAGGTTAAAGTCAAAGAACTAGTTGACCTTTAAATTAACTAATCAAATCAATTTATTATTTTTTTTAAAATTTTGGAATAACATTTAAAAAGATTGATCTTGACTCCCGTACGGTTCGATCATCGAAATTCTATTTCAAAATAATCGAATCAAGAATCGGGAACGAGAACTAGTTTAGTGGTTAAAGTCAAATTACTAGTTGATCGTTAAATTACCCAACCAAAAAAATTTATTATTTTTTCAAAATTTTGGAATAACATTTAAAAAGATTGATCTTGACTTCCGTACGGTTAGATCGTCAAAATTCTATTTCAAAATGATCGAATCAAGAATCGGGAACGAAAACTAGTTTAGGGATTAAAGTCAATTTACTAGTTGACCGTTTAATTACAAAATCAAATAAATTTTTAAATTTTTTAAAATTTTAGTATATGATTTAAAAATATTGATCTTGACTCCCGTATGGTTTATCGTCGAAATTCTATTTCAAAATGATCGAATCAAGAATCGGGAACGAAAACTAGTTTAGGGATTAAAGTCAAATTACTAGTTGACCGTTTAATTACATAATCAAATAAATTTTTAAAATTTTTAAAATTATAGTATATGATTTAAAAAGATTGATCTTGACTTCCGTACGGTTCGATCGTCGAAATTCTATTTCAAAATGATCGAATCAAGAATCGGGAACGAAAACTAGTTTAGGGATTAAAGTCAAATTACTAGTTGACCGTTTAATTACATAATCAAATAAATTTTTAAAATTTTTAAAATTTTAGTATATGATTTAAAAAGATTGATCTTGACTCCCGTATGGTTCATCATCGAAATTCAATTTCAAAATAATGGAATCAAGAATCGAGAACGAAAACTAGTATAGAGGTTAAAGTCAAATAACTAGTTGACCTTTAAATTAACTAACCAAATAAATTTATTATTTTTTTAAAAATTTTGGAATAACATTTAAAAAGATTGATATTGACTCCCGTACGGCTCGATCGTCGAAACTCTATTTCAAAATAATCGAATCAAGAATCGAGAACGAAAACTAGTTTAGTGGTTAAAGTCGAATTACTAGTTGACCGTTAAATTACCCAACCAAAAAAATTTATTATTTTTTAAAATTTTTGGAATAACATTTAAAAAGATTGATCTTCACTTCCGTACAGTTCGATCGTCGAAATTCTATTTCAAAATGATAGAATCAAGAATCGTGAACGAAAACTAGTTTAGTGGTTAAAGTCAAATTACTTGTTGACCGTTAAATTAGCTAATCAAATAATTTTTTTTTTTTTTTAAATTTTGGAATAACATTTAAAAATATTGATCTTAACTCCAGTATGGTTCGATCATCGAAATTCTACTTCAAAATATTCAAATCAAGAATCGGGAACGAAAACTAGTTTATGGATTAAAGTCAAATTACTAGTTGACCGTTGAATTAGCTAATCAAATAAATTTATTATTTTTTAAAATTTTGGAATAACATTAAAAAAGATTGATCTTGACTCTCGTACGGTTCGATCGTCGAAATTCTATTTCAAAATAATCAAATCAAGAATCGAGAACGAAAACTAGTTTAGGGGTTAAAGTCCAAGTACTAGTTGACCGTTAAATTACGTAATCAAATAAATTTATTACTTTTTTAAAATTTTGGAATAACATTGAAAAAGATTGATCTTGACTCCCGTACGGTTCGGTCGTTGAAATTTTATTTCAAAATAATCGAATCAAGAATCCGAAACGAAAGCTAGTTTAGGGGTTAAAGTAAAAAATAAAATAAAATTAGTGAATCTAGTGTGACATGCATCGCAAAAATAGTGAGTATTAATATTTGCGTTTTTATGTATTTTAATTCAAATTTTATCTTTTTTCCTATTTTTTATTTAAATTTTTAATGTAATTCACAAATTTTTATTTTTATTTAGTAGATAAGATTTTAATTTTTTGCACAGCTCATTTCCTACCGCTCATCGTTAGGAAATGTCCACCGACACGTCAACCAATCAGAAGCCGCCAAGTAGACATTTGCTGGTAAATATGCGAGGCATTTCCTACCGCCTACACGCGGTAGGAAATGCTACACATAAAGCTGCACTGCCACATGGCACTTGGGGCACACAACACTCATTTCCTACCGATGTCGGTAGGAAATGTGTCACTCATTTCCAACCGTAGTGAGACGGTAGGAAATGGTATGAGTGAAACGACGTCGTTTCATTGCGGCCGGACATTGACGTGGCCTTGCGGGTCCCTCTCAACTCATTTCCTACTAACTTCGGTAGAAAATGAGGAGGCATTTCCTACCGGCTATGGGTCCGGTAGGAAATAGTCGTTTGACTTGAAAAACGGTAGGAAATGCGTCGGTAGGAAATAAACGGTAGGAAAAGACCGTTTTTCTTGTAGTGAAATATTATTAAACGCGCTTACATTTATTCAAACCGCTCATATTATTAGATCAATTTCTGCATTGATCTAATTAGCTAGCTAATCCATCACTTCAAATACATTTTATTATCAACGGATGGATATGAAGCAATCACGCAGGAACCGGAAAAATCCAAGAAGCATCTTCTGGGAAGATCTTGTGCGAATTGTAGTATTTTCTTCATGTCTTCCGGCGTTATTTCATATCTAGACTTTTGCTTTTGCTGTTGTACTTGCCATACTACTTCTTTCAATGCCTTGCATTGACAATTGGACTTCACTTCTTCTAACTGTGAACAACACTCATCCAAAAAAATATCCCCCTCCGAAGATAAATACATCAAGCAATCATTGATCTCTTCCTTCTCTAGTTTGCATTTGCTGTTGATTGGCGTTTCATTGTTTTCGGTGATAGTACTGGTGGTGAAGGTGGTTGTATAGGTGGTTGCAGTTATGGTAAAGACTAAAAAAGTTATAATAAAGAAAGTTGGTAAAATTGGACTGATGAGTTTTGCCATGGTTTGTGATGGAATGAAGATGCTATACAATAATTATAAGTAACTATTGTTCATATATATTAGTTGGATTTTTTGATTTTTTATGATTATTACGTGTAGGATAATTTTGAGAAAGATTGTTGTGCACACACGTGGAATCTCATGCAAATGCTTCCAATTTGGCATTTATTACTTTCGATCATCCATTTTAAAGAAGAATAAAAGTCCGAAATAAAAGCCTAATGGCCTGTTTGGCACAGCTTATTTATGCCGATTTATGACTTATTTTCGGGTAAAAATTTTATATTTTGATAATTTTTTTTATACAAGTGTTTAATGTATCTTTGTGATTCAATAAGTTGCAAAAATAAGTTGGAAAATAAGTTGGAAAGTTAGGAATCTTAACTTTCAAATTAAAATAAGTTGACTTATTCTGGAAAATAAGTTCTCCCAAACACCCCATAAAACCCATAACTTTTTCAAAAAAACCCAACACCGAACATAGTAAAACATTTGATTTGTTTTCATTCGATTAAATTTATGTAATATTAGCTTATAACTCGATGCATGGATTCTTTTTTATATGTAATAAATTTTATTTTATGTTACAATTATATATATAATTATTATTTACGATATTTTATTTTAATTTTAATTATTTAATATAAATTTAATTAATGATATGCATGGTTTATAACTTATATTATAAAATTTTAAAATAAAATTTATTATTGAAGATGTTATGGCGAGGACTAAAAAAGTTATAATAAAAAATGTTATAGATGGTTGCATTTATGGCGAGGACTAAAAAAGTTATAATAAAAAATGTTGGTAAAATTGGACTGATGGGTTTTGCCATGGTTTGTGATGGAATATTGAGGATGCTATACAATAATCAAGTAACTATTGTCTATATATACTAGTTTAAAACCCATGCGATGCACGGATTATTTTTAATATTATATGATTTTTTTCATTAATTTAAATTAATTTTTTTTAAAACATGAATTTTGGAGACTTAAATTTTTATATGAGATGATTTTATAATAATTATATAAATGTTATCCGTGATATTTCTAGAAAAAAAGGGATTTTAGTTAGAAAATATAGAAAATATTATATGTATTAGTTGAAAAAGGTAATCGGATAATTATTAGTAATTACAAAATTATTCATTTATTTTATTAAATAGATTCCCTTGATATGATTAGAAAACGAGAGAATTTAGTTAGAGAAAATTAAAAATGTAACATGTTCTATGTGCAAAAATTAATGGATTAGTTTATAGTAATTATAACTTAATTAATTACGTTATTTTACTAAATACAATTGCTAGTAATGTTTTAGAATAGGAGAAATTAATATTGTCCGTGATATTTCTATTAAAAGAGGAATTTAGTTGAAAATATAGAAAAGATGATACGTTTTAGCTGAAAGGTAATCAGTTAATTATTAATATTATAATATTATTAGTTTATTGTATTAAATAGAACCGCCCGTGATATAATTGGAAAAAGAAAGATTTTAGTTAGAAAAAATAGAAAGGTAGCGTGAAAATTAAAAAGACGAAATAAATAATGTGAAAAAAGGTGATTGATTAGTTTATAATATTTATAATTTAATTAAGTTATTTTATTAAATAAAATTGGTCATAGTGTTTAAAAAATGATAAATTATGTTGCCCGTGACATTTATAGGAAAAAAAGGAATTTAATTAGAAAAAATAGAAAAGATGATACATTTTAGCTAAAAAGGTAATCGGTTAATTATTACTATATTATAATATTTTTATTAAATAGAAACACCTATGATATTATTGAAAAAAGAGAGGTTTTAGTAAGAGAAAAGAAAAAGGTAACCATCAATGATATAATTGGAAAAAAAGATATTATAGTTAGAGAAAGTAGAAAAATTAACGTGTTTTGTTTGAAAAAGGTAATTGATTAGTTAATAGTAATTATAATATAATTATGTTATTTTATTAAACAAAATTGCTAGTAGTATTTTTAAAAAGAAGAAATTTTTGTTAGATAAAATATAAAAGATATTGTATTTTACCTGACAAAGGAAATTATTTAGTTATTGAAAAATAGAAAATGTAATATGTTTAACCTGAAAAAGAAAATTGATTAATAAAGGAGAAATTTTAGTTAGATAAAATATAAAAGATATGTATTTTACCTGAAAAAGGAAATTATTTAGTTATTGAAAAATAGAAAAGATAATATGTTTAACCTGAAAAATGAAATTGATTAGTTTGTAGGATGGATTTTATCTATAATTGAGTAAGGGTAAATAAGTTGATTATGTTATTTTACTAAATAAAATAGGTCATAGTTTTTAAAAAAATGAGAAATTAATGTTACCCGTGATATTTCAAGGAAAAAAGAGAATTTAATTAGAAAAAATAGAAAAGACGATACATTTTAGTTAAAAAATGTAATCGGTTAATTATTAGTATTATAATATTATTATTTTATTTTTATTAAATAGAAACGCCCGTGATAATATTGAAAAAGAGAGATTTTAGTAAAAGAAAAGAAAAAAGGTAACGTGTCCATGATATAATTGGAAAAAGAGAGATTTTGGTTAGAGAAAATAGAAAAGGTAATGTGTTTTGGCTCAAAAAGGTAATTGATCAATTAATAGTAATTATAATATAATTATGTCATTTTATTAAACAAAATTGTTAGTAGTGTTTTTAAAAAAGATGGAATTTTAGTTAGATAAATTGTAAAAAGATATTGTATTTTACCTGAAAAAGGAAATTATTTAGTTATTGAAAAATAGAAAAGGTAATATGTTTAACCTGAAAAAGGAGATTTATTAAAAAAAAATTAGTTAGATAAAAAAATAAAAATATTGTATTTTACCTGGAAAATGAAATTTTTTATTTATTGAAAAATAAAAAAAGATAATAAGTTTAAGATGAAAAAAGGAAATTGTTTAGTTAGGAGGATGGATTTTATCTATAACTGAGTAAGGGGTAAATAAGTTGATTATGTTATTTTACTAAATAAAATAGGTCGTAGTTTTAAAAAATGAGAAATTAATGTTACCCGTGATATTTCAAGGAAAAAAGGGAATTTAATTAGAAAAATAGAAAGACGATACATTTTAGCTAAAAAAGGTAATCGATTAATTATTAGTATTATAATATTATTATTTTATTTTTATTAAATAGAAACGCGTGTGATAATATTGAAAAAAAAGAGGTTTTAGTAACAGAAAAGAAAAAAGGTAATGTGTTTTGACTGAAAAAGATAACCATCCATAATATAATCGAAAAAAGAGAGATTTTGGTTAGAGAAAAGAGAAAATGTAACGTGTTTTGGCTCAAAAAGGTAATTGATCAGTTAATAGTAATTATAATATAATTATGTTATTTTATTAAATAAAATTGTTAGTAGTGTTTTTAATAAAGAATGAATTTTAGTTAGATAAATTGTAAAAGATATTGTATTTTACCTGAAAAAGGAAATTATTTAGTTATTGAAAAATAGAAAAGGTAATATGTTAACTTGAAAAAGGAAATTTATTAATAAAGGAGAAATTTTAGTTAGATAAAATATAAAAATATTGTATTTTACCTGGAAAAGGAAATTATTTATTTATTTAAAAATAGAAAAGATAATAAGTTTAACATGAAAAAGGAAATTGATTAGTTAGTAGGATGGATTTTATCTGTAGAGTAAGGGTAAATAAGTAAAATAAACAAGTACGTACCGATCGACCGATCGACCAACCAACCAAACTTTTAATGTTTGGGCTTTTATATAATAGTAAGTATAAATTAGTTGGATTTTTTGATTTTTTATGATTATTACGTGTAGTATAACTTTGCGAAAGATTGTTGTGCACACACGTGGAATCTCATGCAAATGCTTCCGATTTGGCATTTATTACTTTCCATCATCCATGTTAAAGATAAAAGTCCGAAGTAAAAGTCCAAAACCCATAACTTCCTTTGTATCTATTACAGGCCAACATGAGTTTTGTGCCAATTTAGTAAATTATTAATTTATCCTTAGATTTAAATGAATGTTAAAAATTTTGAAGTTGGAAAGAATTGAACCCATGACCTTCCAACACTTATAACTTTGTGTTCACATGTTCAACCACTACATCAAATCATTTCTTTGTGCAACTTTTTAAACTCATTCACTACATGCTCAAATAACTCACCAATTAGCAATATTTATTTTATAATTTATTCGAGATAAAATTGCCCACATAATTTTTATTAATTTTAATCATTTTAATTTTGATAATTAAAACTATGTCATTCATATACTCATAAATTTATGCTCACGTTTATTTTTATGATTTATTAGGGATAAAATCATTAAAATATTTTCACATATAATAGTAAAAAATGGTAGTCGGGGAGGGTTATAAATTGACAAATATGATGTCGTTGAAGTCAGAATTAAGAAAGGTACTGAGTGGCTGAAAATTGGTCAAAAAAAATTCAAAGTGAGGAGGTAGGTGACGAAAAATAAGTAGACGTATATGTCAAGTAGGTAAACGGGTGGAAATGAAAATAGATCTATAAAATTTTATTATAAGATTTCTCTTTTTTAACAATTATATCTATATATTAGTCAAATGGCCAGATTATGTTTATTATTAAATTGTTACATTGATGGATGAAGTGTATAACATATTTTTACTCGGTATCATTATAATATTTTATTTTATGTATGAAAAGTACTGAGGTGGTCGAAAATTGGTAAAAAAAAAATCGAAGTGAGGCGGTAGGTGACGGAAAATTAGTAGAAGTTATCTCAAGTAGGTAAACGGGCGGAAGTAAAAATAGATATATAAAAATTTATTATAATATTTCTCTCTTTTAACAATTATGTCTATATTAGTCGAATGGCCAGAATACAAAAAATGATAAATAAGGTGTAAAACATATTTATACTCGATATCAGTATAATATTTTATTTTAAGTATATTTGCACTATATCGGTTAATCCTATTATCATCGGGTAATTTATAGATTGATGAACAAAATAGATTAAAATATTAAAAATAAGAAATAATTTACATATGGGATTTGGATTTGGTAAAAAAATGTCAATATGGTTTTGATATCTATTGTCCCTCGCACTTTATTTTTGCAGCATTTTCGTAATATGCTAATGTTATTAACTTCATACAAAATGAGTTTTACAACCCTATATAAGATAGTAATATGCCAATTTCACTTGAATTTTAAACTCCAATGCGAGTTTCAACCGGTGTGACACTAATAAATTCGAAAATTGCTGATATATACAATGTCTTATGATCACGGATGTGGTATGTATATTTTTTTATTTTTCGGCTATCATTTTGTTGTTACCTCAAATTAAAATGATATTCGGGATGCATCATTATCGTAGTTATGTCTATCTTATTTTCATAGATTGAATTTATTGTACATATGAACTTTTACAACATAATTCATTCGGTGCATATATTAACACATCTCATTTTAAAAACCCGTTATGAGTTATGACACTTTAATTTTAGTTACTCGTGTATTTTGTTGAATTTGTACATGTCTAAATATGGATTGTCTTGAAATTTGAGATATTACCTTGGGGTTTTGAAAGTTCACTTCTGAGAATAGATATATAGTACAATGTATTTGAAGAAAAAATTTTGTTATGGTCAATTTGCTATTGAAAGGATACATCTGCGATGGTCAAATACCATGATCTTAGAAAAGCACACATCACATATTTATTTTGAACGTGCACAACTATTAGAATAAATTTGTTATTCTCCTTGTTCTCCGAATTGGTCGGAGAAAAGGATCCAAAATTGAAAATGTGCGCTGAAATCCAAAATTGGAAATATGCGCTGGGATTTTATTAGCAGAACTATATGACTCTATTACTTTTATTTTTTCGTCACATTACATTATTTCTTACAATATTAAATTAGAAATAATATAATATTTAATTCTTCATCCACCCAAAATAAATAAGCCATCTGTTTTCTCATTTATTTCAATACAACAAGATTATTGTTGTAATACTTGGCATTTAATTAACTCTTACTGATAGCTTTCAGTCGGTCATTCTTCTTACACTGACCAAACATAACTAAAAATATAACTTTCGCGGTTCAAAATCTAATAATATTTTGAAACTATAACATCTGTTATAGATCGAAATACGTAAAGTAGACTAATACAAGAAAATTCTATGAATTATTATATGGCCCGTGCTTTGCACGGGCTATCATGCTAGTTATTAATAAAAGCCCAACACGGAACATACCTAAAACATTTGATTTGTTTATCACCCGATTAAATTTATGTAATATTTAATGAAAATGTCGTTTCTAATACTGTAAAAATATAAATCAGAAATGATTTATTAATTACTAACAATTCAATAAAATATATTACAACATAAAATTACAAACAATAATAATTCACATTTCTTAAATATGTGTATAAGATAGTCTTTAAACTTTTCTAAAGCAGATAATGTTTACAAGTACTAATTTTGGTAATTAGTAAATTAAATTAACTAGAATGATAGTCCGTGTAAGATACGGGCCACATTTTAATTCTTATAATATTTTTAAAATATACGATGGTGTTTGTTATATCCTCTTGTAAGTGTGTTCTAACTTTCACACTCAACGATTTACTGAGATTCAAAGGGATACCTTAATTTCCAAGGTCGTTCCCTTCTTCAAATTTTTTTCTATAATATTTCATGTTGCCCTGAATAATTTACCGAATACCTAACACAAACGATAAAACGACTGATCGAGGTTGTGCAGAAAAGATGAAATGCTCATCCAAACTTGTCCCACGTGAATTTGTTTCATTTTGTTATGAGCATAATTAACATAGATTAATAATATATTTTAAAATTTTACAAAAAAAAAACTAATATACACGTACCAGAAATCAAAATTTCAATTAAGTTATTTCGTGTACTGTTGGAGGCCCACCTCCTTAATGGGCTGGACCGAAGGCCCAACACCATGAATCTGAGTGAAGCCCATGATCGTCCAACCCATTTATCTACAACGGTCATATGGTTACATACTCCTCAGGACGTGGGACACGTTCTCCCATGACACCCACTCTTCGGGTAATCGCTTGAAGAAAGGTGAATAAGGTTTGGTCAGGTTTGATCTCTCATTCATTCACAACTGACACACAAAAACACAGACTCTCTACGTTCATAATACCTTACCAAAACTGACTAACTTATTCTCACACCAAAGGTGAATCGGGGGGCCAAACCCTCGCATTCTTCTTCATTGCAGGTCCGACCGAACCAACGTCCGGGAAAAATCCAGTCGTAACATTTGGCGCCGTCTGTGGCAACGTAGAGATACGTTTGTATTGACATCTACCAACAATTATGATGAACGAAGATACACCTATAACCGATGACATTACTGTGGCTGGAGGCAGCCGCACTCCTCCTGTTTTTCCCAAGGCTACTGAACTTTGATGAAGAAGGGGAAATACCGACCCCTGAAGAACAGCAGCAAATGATCTTGAAATGGCGAGAGGAACAAAGGGCCAAAGGGAAGCAGAAGGAGAGGGAGAAAGAAAGGAGCAATAGGGATGCAGTATGATTGGCTAAGCAGAGAGAGGCCGATCGTTTGAGGCTGCAAGCCCTAAGCTCCAGAGAGAAGAAATTGAACTCTAGGAGAAGGTATTGCGGGAGGCCCTAGAGGCCGAAGACTCGGAGCCCGAGAACCAAAGAGAGAAGAGGCCCAAAGACGATGAAGATGAGTCATAGAACTCTGAATCGTACTCTAGGCAATCCCGATAGAAGGTAGTTTATTCCTCTGATTCCGAAGAGGAAGGCCCTCATACTGATGACCGAATCCAAAGGATCGAGAAAGTGATGTTTGGGGAAAGAAGGATTAGCATGAGCCCGTGGTAACTGAAGACGTTGAGCAATTTCGACCACCTCCGGGAAGGCAGTTCCAGAAAATGCATGAGTTTAATGGAAAGGGTAACCCCGAAGACCATTGTGAGAAGTATGAATCGCTCATGACTGGCATGGGGGCACTGTGATGTGATGCTCTACAAGATGATCAAGACCTACCTCAAAGGGCCAGCGTCAATGTGGTATCGATCGCTGAGGCCCAGGTCAATTGGCTCATACGAGCAGATTAAGAAGTAGTTCCCGAGGCACTATTCTCACTTGTGCCGAAGAGAGAAAGACACTGAGGCCTTGATTCACTATAGACAAAGGCCGAATGAAGAACTTGGTGACTATCTGGTATGGTTTAAGGAAGAAGCTGGCATGGTGACGAATTTGGACAAGGTCAAAGTTGCTGGATTCCTCTCTGCCGGGCTTGACCCTATTAAAGGTAAGAAGCTTCGATTTTCTCTTTACGATATGCCTCCAAAGTCTTTAAATGATATATATCTGCGGGGGGAGGCTATTAGAAGGAAGATGGAGTCTATTGGGGGGTATAAGGACAGTAAGAAAAGTGATAGAGATGACAGAAGGGACGATCGAAGAGGTCGTGGTGATATTAAAAGTATGCTGAATAACACCAGGCCTAACAAAGGGGCCGAACTTAGGAGGGAGAGAGATAGCACGGTGTTCACACCTTTAAACACACCTATCTTGAAGATTCTCCATGAGATTAAGTGTAATAACCCTAACTTTAGCAATGCTACAGTGATCACATGAACAGTAAATTTTGGGGATTTAGAGAAATGGTATGTAGGTACTCTATACTTGAAACAGAAAATGAATAAATGGAAAGCATATTAGTGATGTACTATGAAAATAAGTGACTCGAAATGACGATGGATTTCAGAAATTCCTGAATATGGACTTTAAGGATTTTCGATTTCGATTGAGACTCTATTGAATGTGATATTAAGGAGTATAGAAAGGTTAAAGGGTTTATATCTTGAGGAAATAGTGAAATTAGGTTAAACCAAGGAGTGATCAAGTCAAGAAATGCCAAGGGAATTTAGATTGTTAAACGAGTTTGAGAATGCTTGAGAACCCGAGAGATAACCAGGAGAGCAACTTCTGAGAAAAAGAGAATATACCAAGCATATTTGATCTAATACCTACTTGAGAATTAGAATCACCCTAACACATTAATATATGATGTGGGAAAGGATAAAATATATTTAAGAGATTTACAAGAGAAAAAACACTGAGACGATCGCAGAAATCGTTCGATGAATCAGATGACGAGAGAACTTTGTCATTGGTGGACTTCAAAGACTTTTATTATAAGACTACACAACTGATATATATGATAGATAAAAGGTGAAAAAATGTTTGTAAAGGGAAAGAAGCAAGATAAACACAAAGCTCTCCAATCTGCCAAACAAGAACACAACTCAAAGAAAAATTCATATCTCCATTTCTATCCATGATAAAATCACCAAATTTTAACCACAACCTCCCCACTCCATGGGCATGATTCGCTCCAAATTTCATAGCAATCCAAGTAGTATAGCCTAGTCAAATCCATGCTCAAAGTGGGAGAACCAAACCTGTCCAGTTTCTGTCCAGCGGAAAGATGGAGCTCAAAACCATAGCTAGGAAGCTTTGTTTTTGGTGATCTATAGCTCAAATCAAAGCTTATACAGAGGCCAAGATGTGGTAAAAATTTGAGAGCCAAACTCTTATTTTTCGATTTGTTATGATTTTTACAAAAGTGATGATGAATAGTAACCCTTAGAAACTAACTTTATTTTTATGGTTTCTTTAGTTGATCCAAGCTAGTATAAGGTTGATTAAGCGTATCCAAAGGCTTGATAAGGGTTGTTAAAGCTTCAAGAAGGTATAAATCTCAAGACCCTTTAGTATTACTTTGAATATAGGATGGATTATAGAAAGTTTAGTGATTAAGGTTATGATAAGTGATTATTCATGATGATATATGTGTTTGTAAGTGATTAAAGTTAAGTATGGAAGGAGTATGTGCTTGTAACCATGGTTGGTAAGATGACCACATGGTGTAGGTGATGGTGTATAAGGTGGATGATAGATTTGGAGGAGTTGGATTTTGGAAAGTATGAAAATATAGCCGTTATAATGTCCGATTTTCGTTAGAATCAGAAACTTCCCTGTTTTTGGACCCCTGTATCCGTACGGTACCCTATTGTCTAGGTTAACAATTGACCATGAAATGATAGAGCTTAGTTCATAGATCGTTTTGATATAAAGTACGTTAAAATCTGACGTACGGTTTAGGAGAAAAGTCAGTTTTAGTGAAAGACGTTCGAGAACCGAGAAAACGTAGTTGTACCAACTTTGAGGCTATAACTACCATACTAAGACATTTTAAAAATTATGAAACTTTGGGATGTTATAATAGGGTGATCAAAGAACCCTTACCAACTGACCTTGTGTCAAATTGTGGAATTTATGAATTATGAGGATTTTTACAGTCGAGAGTGGTTGTTAAGGAAAGAATATAAATTGTTAAGAACTTTAATCGGGAATAAGAATGGTTAAGTCCTCAAGACCTTTTGAAATAGTAATGGGATATTGTAAGAATGTTATTATATGAGCATAGGTGGTTAAGTGGAATATATTCTGATAATAATCTTTTTCGTGTTTATAGAGACTTCGGGAGAGCCACAAGCTATACTTCCGACTTACAGAGATCGAGGCAAGATCCTTCTATCCCTACTTTGAAAATTATTTATCTTCGGAATAAAAATGATATCATGGAATATATATATATATATATATGTGATGCTATGGTTGCTATGTTGCAAAGAATATATTTCCTTGATTTTGGGAAATTAAATAGAGATGGATCTGATTTATGAAATATGGATATAGAGATGATTACGAATGGAGCGAATATGCTCTATGGTAAAAGAGATATGAAAGGGAATGGTATCAGTTGTTATCTAGGGTTATATGGTTTATAATACTATATTAAAAATATTCTTTTTGAGTATCAGTGGTTTAAAAAATATTATTTGATTATTATTTACTACTCTTAAAATAGATGGAATATTTTATGAATATAAAAGTATATTTGATTTCTTGAATATGAAAGAGATGTCTAGATCATAATCAAAGCATTATGTTATATATATATTATAGAAGTAATGTGCGAGAATGGAAATGATATGAGTGAATGATATGTGGAAATGAAAGCGAGAAAATGGAAATGTGGAATGATATTTTTAAATGGAATACTGATTTGACAAAAAGGGGGATAGCAACAAAAAGCGTAGGAGGCTATGTGCGGCACAGTCCAGCAATCAATATTTTATTTCGGCCCAAGAGTTGCCGAAGGAGGATGTAGTGGTGTACCTTCCTCCAGGGGGATGTAGTGGTGTACCTTCCTCCTTCTACCGGTAGTAAAAAGGACGGGTACGGAGGGCGACCGATTATCGTCCTTACGTATTCGGCAACAGTGAAAATCCCCAAAACTTGAAAGAAAGAATTGAAAATGGTTTTCAGATTTCTATACTGAAAACAGAATAATGATATGAGATGATGGAATTATGGTTACAGATGAAGAAAAACTGATATTATATTATTTTAGATTTCTTTCTTATAATAGTAAATGGATGATGTATTATTAAATAAGAGCTTTATTCTTCCTTAAGGATTATAATTGATTTCTGCTTATATATGTATATATATGTATACCTGTTCAAATTTTAAATTCTAGTTTACAATATTATCTTGCTGAGCTATTATAGCTCACTCTTGCCACTTATGTATATAGCAGCTAGGTCTCATGCCGATTCTATGCACTACACCCCGCAAGAGGGTAAGGGAAAGGCGACCTTTTGAGCGAGTGCTGGCGACCATCCCCGAGGTAGTGACAAGCGAAAGGGGCTTAGTAGACTTATGTAAATTAAGTGTGTAAGTTTGTAATAAACTTTTGGTTGTTGAAATGCTTCATGTAGAAGTATTATTCAACAATGTACTTAGTAAGGTTCTGGGTTTGTAATAACTGTTTAACTCTAAACTTTTAACATTGTGGATGTTGTTCTATGAGCATATGACTGGTGTGTGTGTGTGTGTGTGTGTGTGTATTAGTGTGGGGTCAATTGCATAAGTATTATGTTTTAAAAAAAAGACTCAAGAGATATGGATATTGATCGGAAATTGGACCGTGATGACCTGGATCCTTGACCCCGGATCTAGGGGTGTCACAGATGGTATCAGAGCTAAGAGTCATAATGCTCAAGAACAAGAGTAATAATAATAATTGTATCAGTAATAATATAAATTGTGAACTCACATCGAGTTCAAGGGTGGTTTATCGAACGAAGCGTTTATTCTAAGTAATGATTGTAATTTTATAGATTATTACTAATAAAAGTTTATGTTTTAGTATAGGGAGAGGAGATTGGTGAGCCAAAGTTAAGGGTATTTAAAGTCTTCTTGTGTTTAAGGGAGTTTGAAGAAATATTGTAAGTGGATCGGTGAATAGACACTGATTGTTTGTGGAGATGAAAGGGTGAAACTGAGGTTGGTCGGTAAAGCCAAGATATACAGGACCAAGAAAGACTGAGACATTCCGAGATTGACTTAAATGAAAAGGTTATTATGCCAAAAGTGTTAAGTTTATATAGTACACGGGATCAATATGAGAAAGGGGATACTTGATGTATTGAGAAGTGTACGTTAGATAACCTCGTGAGTATACAGGGTATGTTAGATTATACAATATAGAAGTATAGTTGATGGGTCCTTGATACTAGAGCAATGTTAGGCCAAGACGATCAATTTACGATTAGAAGGTTGTGTTCTATTATGGATAAAGGCAGAGAGTATCGAGCCAAGTCACGACTAGGTAAGTGAAGATAATTGGGAATAGCAGACGATCGGTTGAGACTTCATGGTGAGTGCCAAATTTAAGAAATTTTGGAGAGTACGCAGTCTAAGATAGTATTTGAGGAAAGCCTTCCATTATTGGGATTTTTAATTGGGCAGAGGCTATTAACAGTACCTATTTTCAAGCTCCTAAAGCCCTGCCAAATTATATTATTGAGTTTCAAATTTTCCTCCACTAGTGGGTAATTATTTAATAAGGGCCGGTATCTTTTCAAAACTTTTTGGTACCCTTGAAATGTGTTTCAAAATTGTATTAGTCAAAATATTCCTCTAAGATTATTTTCGGAAGATGGTATTTATCATTGTGATTTAAATTTCCCTCTATATTTCTTACTCCAACTAAGAGGAACAGCCCTATATGTATACACAAGGACGATCTCTCTGTGTGATAGAAAGTCGGAGGGGACGCCCTCACTTGTGTGACGTACGGGTTCTTCCATCATATTGATTTCCCAAATATTCTTTTGTTTCGAATAAGAGCTATTTAAAACTCTTAATCTTATAAATTGTTGTGGGACCCTTGCTTGTTTCTGGGTTCGTTTCAATTCAAAGTTTCTTAAATTCTATAAATTGTTTCGAATATAGAAGATTTCATTAATGGATGGGATACTGGAAGCAAGGTTTAGAGTATACGTGATTATACGAGGAAACTTGAGATTCCAAGGGAAATTTCAATAAGAGATAATTAGAGCTAGAAGCGTTTCAATATAAGAGAGGAAGGAATTTCGTGAGAAGAAATGGGTATATTTGATGATTAGTAAGAGAAAAGAATATGAGGAATTTTAAAGTATAATTGAGATTTACTATTGTGAGTAAGGTGTATTTTGAGGATAGAGTCAGAATAAGGATAAACAAAGGAAGTGGGGATAATTAATGAAGGATTCGAGGTGCAATAACTATTAGTGAGGGAAGGCCAATATTGTGACTAATACCCTAAGTAGCAGAGAGAGATTAAAGATGTTAAGTATTCAAAGGATTAATCCAAAAGGTGTGAATGAGTAAAACTTGAGGTAAAGATTTTGATGAGAATAATAAAGGGAAATTTCAGAGGTGGAATAGATAGTATATCATGAACGAACTAAGGTGGATCAGCAAGATGTAAAGAGCGTATAGTGAACAATAGACATATGGGATAAGGTATCCGGAGGAAATTGCATGTACGCTCTAATTTAACCTCTTAAGTGTAAATGTTTGGTTAGGGATCGACTAAGTCAATGAATGGTGTAAATGGACAGATAAAATAGATAAGAATAATCTATCTGTGAGAAAGTAGACTATGGTGATATTAGAAAGTGAGTTATTCTCGTGTCATCCAAATTAGTATCTGTTAAGGGTCAAAGAACTCTATAGGAAGGAGATTAAGAGTATGAGAGAAGGTGTGAGAATATTTTTAAGGATGAAGGAAAAGTACATGCTCGTATAGTTACGAACAGGAAATATATATTATAACCAATATTTTCTTACAATTGTTTCAAGGAATATTATTATAACTTATTTTCTGGAAAATTTTACAGAGGTGATATATACAAATGTTGGAGTATTAATATTTTATGTCATGATAGAGATCAAAACATAGTTAATCAATAGTGAGATACACTACCATTCAGGGAAGGCCAATGTGGTGGCCGATACCCTTAAGCCAAAGAGGAAGGAGAGATGAGATAAGATAGAATGACTGAATACAGGAGGAGATTTGCAAGAAAAAAATAGTGAAAGTACTGCTATTGAAAAGCTAAATGGCATGTTGATGAATGACAAGCAAGTTTATGTTGGTGTATTTTTGCGCAAACAAGATAGAGATATTATGAAGGAAAAAAAAAGATAGAGAAAGTGGTGTAGAAGTTAGAAGGTGTGGATGAAAAAGGTATCTATGGATATTTTCAACATGATTCCGGGACGGAATCCTTTTAAGGGGGGAAGACTGTAATAACCCTAACTTTAGCAATGCTACAGTGATCACATGAACAGTAAATTTTGGGGATTTAGAGAAATGGTATGTAGGTACTCTATACTTGAAACAGAAAATGAATAAATGGAAACCATATTAGTGATGTACTATGAAAATAAGTGACTCGAAATGACGATGGATTTCAGAAATTCCTGAATATGGACTTTAAGGATTTTCGATTTCGATTGAGACTCTATTGAATGTGATATTAAGGAGTATAGAAATGTTAAAGGGTTTATATCTTGAGGAAATAGTGAAATTAGGTTAAACCAAGGAGTGATCAAGTCAAGAAATGCCAAGGGAATTTAGATTGTTAAACGAGTTTGAGAATGCTTGAGAACCCGAGAGATAACCAGGAGAGCAACTTCTGAGAAAAAGAGAATATACCAAGGATATTGGATCTAATACCTACTTGAGAATTAGAATCACCCTAACACATTAATATATGATGTGGGAAAGGATAAAATATATTTAAGAGATTTACAAGAGAAAAACCACTGAGACGATCGCAGAAATCGTTCGATGAATCAGATGACGAGAGAACTTTGTACAAAACCCAAACCAAAAGCCCAAATTCGGCCCAACCCAAGTATGGAGCTGATATTAAGTGATATTAGAGTGTAAGGGAAGGAATCCCATTGGTGCAAACATTAAAACCAAAGTGGAAGAGGAGTAAACTTGTCAAACTTGAGTACTAAGTAGCATTTTTCATGGTAAGGTGTTTAGATGATCAACAATTGGCTCTTTGTCATTGGTGGACTTCAAAGACTTTTATTATAAGACTACACAACTGATATATATGATAGATAAAAGGTGAAAAAACGTTTGTAAAGGGAAAGAAGTAAGATAAACACAAAGCTCTCCAATCTGCCAAACAAGAACACAACTCAAAGAAAAATTCATATCTCCATTTATATCCATGATAAAATCACCAAATTCTAACCACAACCTCCCCACTCCATGGGCATGATTCGCTCCAAATTTCATAGCAATCCAAGTAGTATAGCCTAGTCAAATCCATGCTCAAAGTGGGAGAACCAAACCTGTCCAGTTTCTGTCCAGCGGAAAGATGGAGCTCAAAACCATAGCTAGGAAGCTTTGTTTTTGGTGATCTAAAGCTCAAATCAAAGCTTATACAGAGGCCAAGATGTGGTAAAAATTTGAGAGCCAAACTCTTATTTTTCGATTTGTTATGATTTTTACAAAAGTGATGATGAATAGTAACCCTTAGAAACTAACTTTGTTTTTATGGTTTCTTTAGTTGATCCAACTAGTATAAGGTTGATTAAACATATCCAAAGGCTTGATAAGGGTTGTTAAAGCTTCAAGAAGGTATAAATCTCAAGACCCTTTAGTATTACTTTGAATATAGGATGGATTATAGAAAGTTTAGTGATTAAGGTTATGATAAGTGATTATTCATGATGATATATGTGTTTGTAAGTGATTAAAGTTAAGTATGGAAGGAGTATGTGCTTGTAACCAAGGTTGGTAAGATGACCACATGGTGAAGGTGATGGTGTATAAGGTGGATGATAGATTTGGAGGAGTTGGATTTTGGAAAGTATGAAAATATAGCCGTTATAATGTCCAATTTTCGTTAGAATCAGAAACATCCCTGTTTTTGGACCCCTGTATCCGTACGGTACCCAACTGTCTAGGTTACCAGTTGACCTTGAAATGATAGAGCTTAGTTCATAGATCGTTCTGATAAAAAGTACGTTAAAATCTGACATACGGTTTAGGAGAAAAGTCAGTTTTAGTGAAAGACGTTCGAGAACCGAGAAAACGTAGTTGTACCAACTTTGAGGCTATAACTACCATACTAAGACATTTTTAAAAATTATGAAACTTTGGGATGTTATAATAGGATGATCAAAGAACCCTTACCAACTGACCTTGTGTCAAATTATGGAATTTATGAATTATGAGGATTTTTACAGTCGAGAGTGGTTGTTAAGGAAAGAATGTAAGTTGTTAAGAACTTTAATCGGGAATAAGAATGGTTAAGTCCTCAAGACCTTTGAAATAGTAATGGGATATTGTAAGAGTGTTATTATATGAGCGTAGGTGGTTAAGTGGAATATATTCTGATAATAATCCTTTTCGTGTTTATAGAGACTTCGGGAGAGCCACAAGCTATACTTCCGACTTACAGAGATCGATGCAAGATCCTTCTATCCCTACTTTGAAAATTATTTATCTTCGGAATAAAAATGATATCATGGAATATATATATATATATATATATATATGTGTGTGATGCTATGGTTGCTATGTTGCAAAGAATATATTTCCTTGATTTTGGGAAATTAAAGAGAGATGGATCTGATTTATGAAATATGGATATAGAGTTGATTACGAATGGAGCGAATATGCTCTATGGTAAAAGAGATATGAAAGGGAATTGTATCAGTTGTTATCTAGGGTTATATGGTTTATAATACTATATTAAAAATATTCTTTTTGAGTATCAGTGGTTTAAAAAATATTATTTGATTATTATTTACTACTCTTAAAATAGATGGAATATTTTATGAATATAAAAGTATATTTGATTAGATATATATATGTATATATATATATATATATATTATAGAAGTAATGTGCGAGAATGGAAATGATATGAGTGAATGATATGTAGAAATGAAAGCGAGAAAATGGAAATGTGGAATGATATTTTATAAATGGAATACTGATTTGACAAAAAGGGGGATAGCAACAAAAAGCGTAGGAGGCTGTGTGCGGCACAGTCCAGCAATCAATATTTTATTTCGGCCCAAGAGTTGCCGAAGGAGGATGTAGTGGTGTACCTTCCTCTAGGGGGATGTAGTGGTGTACCTTCCTCCTTCTACCGGTAGTAAAAAGGACGGGTACGGAGGGCGACTGATCATCGTCCTTACGTATTCGGAAACAGTAAAAATCCCCAAAACTTGAAAGAAAGAATTGAAAATGGTTTTCAGATTTCTATACTGAAAACAGAATAATGATATGAGATGATGGAATTACAGATGAAGAAAAACTGATATTATATTATTTTAGATTTCTTTCTTATAATAGTAAGTGGATGATGTATTATTAAATAAGAGCTTTATTCTTCCTTAAGGATTATAATTGATTTCTGCTTATATATGTATATATATGTATATATATGTATACCTGTTCAAATTTTAAATTCTAGTTTACAATATTATCATGCTGAGCTATTATAGCTCACTCTTGCCACTTATGTATATAGCAGCTAGGTCTCATGCCGATTCTACGCACTACACCCCGCAAGAGGGTAAGGGAAAGGCGATCTTTTGAGCGAGTGCTGGCGACCATCCCCGAGGTAGTGACAAGCGAAAGGGGCTTAGTAGACTTATGTAAATTAAGTGTGTAAGTTTGTAATAAACTTTTGGTTGTTGAAATGCTTCCTGTAGAAGTATTATTCAACAATGTACTTAGTAAGGTTCTGGGTTTGTAATAACTGTTTAACTCTAAACTTTTAATATTGTGGATGTTGTTCTATGAGCATATGACTGGTGTGTGTGTGTGTATTAGTGTGGGGTCAATTGCATAAGTATTAAGTTTTAAAAAAAAGACTAAAGAGATATGGATATTGATCGGAAATTGGACCGTGATGACCTGGATCCTTGACCCCGGATCTAGGGGTGTCACATTAAGGGTAAGCCTAGGTTCGTTCGACCATCCAGGCTAAAGACCCTGAACACAAGAGGAATGAGAACAAGTATTGTGATTACCATCGAGATAAAGGACACAACACGGATGAATGTTACCATCTGAAGAAGTTGATTGAGAGGATGATCAAGGATGGAGAATTGACCCAATTTTTGGGGGACTTGAGAGACAATCTTGAGTCTAAAGAGAAAAACAAGGAGGCCGAGGGTTCAGAGAAGTACAGAGGCGAAGTTAGGACAATATCCGGAGGAACTATACTGGATCGGGACATCATGACAGCCCGAAAGAAGTATGCCAGGAAAATCTACAGCCTCTATCAGTCGAGTGCAGCTAAGCAACCATTGCCTATCTCCTTCACGGAGGATGATTTTGAAGATGTGATATGGCCGCACGAAGACCACTTGTTATAAACCTAGTGATTGGGGAAAACAAGATTTGGAAAGTGCTGGTAGATGAAGGGAGTTTGGTAAACATTTTGTATCACCGAACATATTGCAAGAGGAACTTGGGAGGCGAACAACTGGAACCATTCCATGAGGCACCATTATATGGCTTCGGTAATCAACCTGTACCGATAGAAGGAACCATCACACTGTATGTTTTGTTCGGTAAAGCACCATATACTGTGGCGAAGGAAGCGAAGTTTTATGTGGTTCGGGTTGACAGCCCATATAATGGAATATTTGGAAGGCCAGCCATATCTTTGTTCCAGGCTGTGTCCTCTATCCCACATTTGAAGTTGAAGTTCCCGACTGAGCACGGAGATGAGAGGCGACCAAAAGGCCGCCCGAATCATAATTTTAGAAGATTTGGAGAAAGATAAAGATGTTGAGATGGTTGAAGCTGGCAAGAGAAAGAGAAGTGAGAACGAAACTGAGGGCAGCCATCAACTTCTGAATATTGAGTTGGAAAAATTTGGGCTGATTTGTCTAGCCCGATTGCCAAACCAGCGACTGAGACTGAAGAAGTAGAGCTGTATGTAGGCTAGTCTGGGAAGATGATACAGATTGGGAAGAGCATGGAGCCTGAGTTGAAAAAGAAAGTTATTGAAGTCATTAGGGAATTTCATGATGTGTTTGCTTAGGGTCCCGAAGATATGCCAGGGTTGGACCCATCGGTCGCAAAGCATTGCCTTAATGTCAAGCTCGGTGCCCAGCTTGTGAAGTAGAAGAAGAGGAATTTCACCATGGAAAGGCAGAAAGTCATTCAAGCCGAAGTGGAAAAGTTACTAGAGGTGAAGTTCATTGAGGAGGTCGACTACCGTGATTGCTTGGCGAACGTGGTGGTGGTCAAAAAATAAAACGGTAAATGGAGAATGTGTGTGGATTACACCGATTTGAACAAAAACTATCCGAAGGATCACTATCCTTTGTCGAACATCAACTAGCTCATAGATGCTACCTCGGGGCATCAAATACTCAGCTTCTTGGATTCCTTCTCCGGATAGCATCAGATTGCCATGAATGTCGAGGATATACCTAAGACTAATATTCATCACCCCGAATGGCACTTATGCCTAAATCAAGATGCCCTTCGGACTGAAGAATGCGGGGGCAACATTTCAGAAGATGATTAACAAAGTCTTCAAGGCACAGATAGGCCAAAATATGGGATGCTATGTGGATGATATGATTGTTAAGTACCTCTTTAGGGATCATGCAGAAGATTTGAGGGAATGTTTTGAAACACTCCCGAAGAATAACATGAGAATCAACCCGAACAAGTGTACGTTCGGGGTAAACAGTGGAAAATTTTTAGGTTACATGGTCAGCGCTCGAGGGATAGAGGCGAACCCAGAAAAAATCAAAGCCGTAATCGATACGGAGGCATCGAAGACGATCAGGGACATTCAGAAGCTGACCGGACGGTTAGCAGCCCTGAGGAGGTTCATTTCCAGGTCAGTCAAAAAAGATTTACCATTTTTCGAAGTACTTCGGGGGTCAAAGAATTTTGAGTGGGGGCCGAACTGCCAAAAAGCATTTGAGGAGGTCAAAGAATACTTATTAAAAGCCCCACTCTTAATGAGGCCTGATCCGAAGGAAACTTTACAGTTGTATCTAGCTGTGAACGACCGAACGCTTGGAGCTGTACTAGTCAAAGAGCATGAGGGGAACCAGCATCCGGTCTTCTATGTTTCTCATATTCTTAATGATGCGGAGACTAGATATCCGAACGTTGAGAAGTTCGCCTATGGGTTGGTAATGGCCGCCATAAATTTGAGGCACTATTTCCAGGGAAGGACAATCAATGTAATAACAGACCAACCTTTGAAGAAAATTTTACAAAGGCCAGAGGCGTCGGGCAGAGTAGTAGCTTGGGCGATCGAACTGGGGGAACATGATTTGGAATACACACCGAGAACTTCGATCAAAGCCCAAGCACTTGCAGATTTTATGGTAGAATGATCCTTCTCGGGGCCGAAGGACTGGGTCCCAGAAGAACAATTGATTCAGGCACCAGGAAAATGGAAGTTGTTTGTTGATGGTTCAGTTGCAGGAGAAAAATATGGAGCATGGTTAATTTTGACAAGTCCGGAGGGATTTGAAATATGCCAAGCAATCAGGTTCACTTTCCCTCTAAAAAATAATGAGGCCGAGTACGAAGCTCTACTAGCAGGATTAGACTTAGCACGAAGCTTGGAAGTCAAACACTTAAGGGCTTTCAGTGACTCAATGCTAGTTGTCAAACAATTCACAGGGGAGTACGCACAAAAGGATCCCCGAACGAAGGCTTATGCTTTAAAGGTATGCCAAAACACTCAGTCTTTCGAATCATTTGAACTAAGTAAGGTGGCAAGAGAGAACAATAGCCGAGCAGATGCTCTATCTAGGCTAGCTTCGGCAGAGACCCAAAGCCTCACAGGGTCAATATATCTGACCGAAGTAAAGACGCCTTCAATAGACAAAAAACAATGTATGGAAATTCACCAAGGGGTTAATTGGATGACCCCAATCAGAGCATTTTTGGAAACAGGAACTCTGCCGCTCGACCGAAGGGAAGCACAGAAAGTAAGACATCAGTCGGCGAGCTACACTTTGGTCGGAGGTCGTTTTTTCAGAAGATCAGCAACCCAACCACTCCTCCGATGCCTAGATGATAAGTGGATTTATATCCACTTAGAATGCTTCGTTTCAGCTTAAATTGATTAACTTGGCCTCAAGTATGTCGTGTTTTTGATTCGTTTTTAATAAGAATGGTGCAGGGTTACTATCTTGAATGGGGAGATACATTTGCATGTTTCATGGTGGATTCACGCTCAAGAACTGAGGAACGGGAAGTGGCAAAAGAATTGGAAGAGAAAACGGAGGAGAAAGGAGCAAATTATGTAAAATTCGGATTTTTTGGGTAGGTTGCGCAGTCTTCACTGTTTTTGCCATATCTGGAGTTCTACAAGTCCGATTCTGACGATCTTACAGCTCACGCGAAGACAACAAAATTTTCTACAATCTTGGACAGAAATTTTGGGTGCTGCGGCGCATAGTAGGGCGCAGGAGCGCACGGGGAGGCTGGTAGAAATCCTGATTTAACTAAAAAAATGGTTTTTTAGGTATTTTCTTGGAGGACAAGACGCTGGGGCTATAAATAAACATCTAGACATTATAAGGAGCACGTTTTTAGAGAGAGGGAGAAGAGAGAGACTTGGAGAAGGATTCCCAACGCTCGTGACAAGCAACGGAGATCTATATCAACATCTTTTTATCCTTCTATTAGGCATTATTTTGGAATTTGGGGATTTGTTTTCTAAGCCTTATTACTCTAGCACTATTGTTTTTATTTAGTTCTTGTTTATTACCATGGTTTCATCAGATCCAATGATGACGAGCAGTTCGATTATGAACTAATCGTTGTCATGGGATTCTAACGGATTTATCTATGTAGTTTCGTAGTTTGATTGCTTTAAAGATTTGTGTGTGATGAATTGTGATATCCTCTTATGGTTGTGCTTAATGTTTTTAGATGCGTAGCTAACATCTAATCTGTTAATCTCTTATGAAGCGAGAGTGGATCTTAAGATTTAGAACTTGCCATGCTAGCATAGGATTATGTATGTTTTGACATCATGATTTGTAACGTAATTTGAACTATCTTATGCTGCCCTATGTGATCTCAATGGACAACTTGTGCGTAAACCGTTATGTTTTCAAATCTTATAGAGATATAGGGTCTAAACATAATTGGTGTCTACCCATCTTCTATCTCTTTTATGGATGCATGAGTAGTTTGGTATTCGTATACTGAGAGGTAGCCTATACTTGTTTCGTGTTGTCTGATCAGATATCATAACCATCACATACTTTGATTAAAGGCATCAACTCTAAGCGAAGTATTTAATGAAGTTAGGATCCCATGTTTTTATTCCTATAAATAATTCGAATTCAATTCTTATTAGTTATGTAATTCTTAGTTTATTAAATTATTTGTTAGTTAATCTTAGTTAATCAAAACCCAAATTTGTTAATTGTCTTAGAAGTGAATAAAAACCATACTTGTTGCATAGGTACATTAACTGAATTAAAACCTAAACCAGATCTCTGTGGGAACGAACTTGACTTATATCTATATTACTTGTGACCACGTACGCTTGCGTGTATTAGTGCAAACAAGTTTTTGGCGCCGCTGCCAGGATCATAGGTGTTTTATTTTTAGTTTATGTGCTTGTCATCAGTGGTCATTAGAGTTCACTAACTCGGATAGTTTTCTTACATAGTTTGTTTGTTTCTTGGTGTTTCAGGTACTTGAACGTGTATGCGAACACGTTCTCAAACTCGTAAATTGGAAGAAGAACTTACAGCAGCGAAATATATGGGCGAACCAGTAGGAGTAGCAGCAGTAGTTAAGGCTTTGAAGGACTATTCTCAGCCTAAAATCAATGACATCCAATCTAGTATTGTCAGGCCAGCCATTACAGCTAATACCTTTGAAATCAAGCCTAGCACAATTCAGATGGTGCAGAATTCGGTTCAGTTTGGGGGTGCTTCAACGGAAGATCCTAACATGCACATCAGGGACTTCATCGAGATCTGCGACACTTTCAAGTTCAACGGTGTGTCGGAAGATGCTGTCAAATTGAGACTTTTCCCATTCTCTCTTAGGGATAAAGCTAAGGGTTGGTTACACTCTCTACCAGCCGGTTTTATTGTTACATGGCAGGATCTTGCTCAGAAATTTCTCACTAAATTCTTCCCCATGGCTAAAACAGCAGCAATCAGGAACGCTCTTACTCAGTTTGCTCAGCAGTCTGGAGAATCTTTATGTGAAGCTTGGGAGCGCTACAAAGAGATGCTTAGGAAGTGTCCTCATCATCGTATGCCAGACTGGATGGTGATCAATGGCTTCTATAATGGGCTGGGAGCACAATCTAGACCCTTACTAGATGCAGCATCAGGTGGAGCTCTATGAGAAAAGAGCTACGAGGAAGCTTATGATCTAATTGAGATGATGGTTGCTAATGAATATCAGAATCCCAATCAGAGACAAACGCAAGGCAAGGTAGCTCTGGAAGTTGATTGTAACACCCCCAGATGTCGTTACGGTCTCCATTTCTGTCCACAATACTTGAACTTACTTCAACATAAAATAAATTACATCTTTATGACCCAACACAACAATATAAAACACACCCATTATAGTCCCAGAGATGAAATCAGAGTAACCATCAAATTTTATTAATCACATTATGAGTTCTTACAGTCCAAAAGAATTACAATGTGAATACATACTCTTTGCCATCCATTTTCATAAATCATACCAGCCCATATACTTGGTACTGAAAGAATGAATCTATCCTACCAATAGCTTTCTCTTCGGCTCTGGTAGTCTCATCGTCCTTCCCAGCGTCGAGTGCGCCTTGTGCGAGTCATCTGGTCTAGCTGTTGTTGTGATATAATAATAAAGCAAGGGTGAGCAATAGCCCACCAATAATAATGTATAACTAAATGATAATATATAACAGTTCAAAAGTTTCTTTCAAACCATATGCCATGCATTTACGGAAATGATGCTAGTATAATATGAACGATGAAGTTACAAGGTAACTCAAAATGCAAATATAGGTGGGAATATCTGCTATGTCGAAGATAAGCAAGATATTATCATTTATCATAGAAGAGGAACTTGCAGTAAAATATTGCAATTCCAATTATAAATACTTTCCAACACTGCCAACAATGATAATGTTGCAGAAAATAAATGAATTTAAATGATGAACTTTTGCTGAAGTATTCACCGCGCCCACTGTTCCAGTCCTTACGATGATCAGTCGCAGATTGTACAGCACAATTTAGATTTACTATCGGTAGAAGGAAGAGCTGACGGATTTACTTGTCTACCGCCCTGTTAGATCTCCCCGGCCAACGGTTGGGCCAATTGGGATGGACCGGCGCTACTCGGCCTCTTACACGACTCCAAGTTCTTGACTCTTAACGTAAAGTTCGTCCCCCTTTCCCCAAGTATGATACTTGTTGATAAAACTCCACAAAGTAGTCGTATCTAGTTGGAAAGGAAAATTCAACATCATATCTCTCAAGCTGCTGCTTGTTAGAGGATACCATCTTGTTCCAATAATCTTACCCCTCGAATGATGAGAAGGTTACTCAAATATTCAATTGATAAATAGCAACCAAGTTGCGAGTGAAACTAATAGTTTTACAAGATTTATGACCGGGAAGTCAACAAGATAAATAACATTGCTCAATTAGGTTCCCCTATAATATGGAAGTTTGAGCGACCATTTAAATCCTTTTAAGATAGATTTAAATGAAAAATAAAAAGAGTTGGGAACCTTTTCTTGATAAAATAGTCGTAAAAAGACCACAAAATATTTTACATAATATCTGGAGGTGAAAGATAATCTCCGAATAATATAAATCATTTTAAAAAGAATTTAAAAGAATTAAATAAATATTCCAAGAATATTCATTAACTCAATAATAATTACGGAATATTATTAAATCGTAATATTGCTCGTAAGTAATCCTCGAATGAATATATAGAATTATTTACTAAATAAATCCCTCCTTAAATGAATATTCAAAATAATATTCATTAATAATTAAACTCCAATAAGTATTTAAAATAATATTCAATAAATAAGTCAAACCTTAAATGAATATTTGAAAATAATATTCATTTAATAAATAATCTTCTAAATGAATATCCAAATAATATTCATTTAGTAATCAAAACTTTAAAGGAATATTCGAAATAATATCCCTTAAGTAAATATAACTTCCAATGAATATTTTAAAATAATATTCATCAAGTACATAAAACCTTAAATGAATATTCGAAAGTAATATTCATTTAATAAATAAAATTCCCATGAATATCAAAGTAATTATTCATTAAATAATCAAACTCTAAGTGAATATTCAAAAATAATATTCACCTAATATTTCTCGGCTGAGATAATCCTCAAATAACATTCTTCGAAAGATTTCCAAGTAATTGATACTTTATGGAAATATAAATAATGTTTAATAATAACATTCCTCAAGATCATTAATAATCTGCCGTTGGAATCCCTCCGGGTTTCCACGACTATCTGTATCTCAAAATACCGACTCCCGGTCTATATTTAAGAATGAATATCATATGCCCTTCGCTAAGGGTCTTACCAAAACAATTCGGCTTATAACTGATAATTCGTATCTAGTCTATAAGCAAATATCAATTCAGGGAACAGGTATCATAATATAATTTGACAATAGGCATGCATGCTATGGCATATGTAAAATGGCAATCACATATATATATTATCACAACAGGTTCAAAATTTTGAACACTTGCCTGGTAATCGGGTGTGGGTAGAGATAGCGTGTCCTGGGTCTGCTCGATGATTTATAAACAATCAGAACATTCGAGATTAACCACTTAACACCTTTTAAAAGTCTAAGTATAAACTTCACTTAAATCGAAACACGTTTTCGAATTATCTCATTATACACCTTTTAGTGTAACTCTTTTTATTACCTATACGATCCGACATTTGTTCGTTATTACGACATGTCATCATACCCACGCTCGGTATGTACTTAAGTCGTATAAGTTCTAAAGTCGATCGATTACGAACCGAGATTATACCTCGAGCTTTATCGTTCATTTTCTAAGTGTTTTACCAAAGTTATAACCAATCGGGTTTTTAGGGGTTCGTTCGCGTTTAACTTCGATTCAAACATTTTTATAAAATCGGAAAACGATCTGTTTGATATGTGGTTTTCTTTCATACCTTTCTTATGACCCCTAGTATTTATTTACCAAGATTCGCCACCGAGTAACATGCTTTACGAGGGTTCAATTGACGTTACGAACTTTTACTTACGGTTTCGAACCAATTTTAGCAATTTGACCATAACTCCTAAACCGTAAGTCGGAATGTTTCGATTCTCACGCCAAAACGATCTATGGCTCGAGATCTACAAGGACCAGTCATAATATTATCAAGGTCAGGAAATAATATTTACTGTCATGCTTGGTTTCTAAGTGTTAACAAAAATTCCAATTCCAAACCTTCCCATAATCATTGTATCCACTCCAAACAACACATATACATGATTTATAACCATGAACTGAGGCCAAGCAATGCCTTTCTGTTCATCTAACTATTTTTAACATTTATCAAAACCCCATTCATAATCATGCTTACAATCATGCTTATAACCTACTAACAACATAACTAACTTAGATCACTCAAGAACATCCATAAAACTCAAAGTAGATCTAGGGTTTCAAGGGCATTATACCTTCTTGAGAGTGTGAACTAGCCTTAAAAAGCTTGGTATGGACCTTGGATTGCCTTATGCTTGCTAGATCAACCATGAAAACAAGAAAATCAATGATTAGTTTTCATGAAAACACTATTCACCCTCCTCTTTCTTGATTATTTTGAAAATGAAAACAAAGGAGTTTGAAGCTAAAATTTTGAGGAGATTACTTTATTGAAATATAGGACTCACCTTAAAAATTACAAGATCAAATGATGGTGGGAGCTTGGACTTTGGATTTTGAATTAAGGAACGGCCGAATGGAATGAAATAAAAAGGGGGAGAGTTTTTCTTGGCTTCTTTTTGCTTTAGTCTCATCCAATCTTGCATTATTGTGATATGTCTTGATAATATCTTGAATAGAGCACCTTTATTAAAGGTGTGATGTAATGGATGATGGAATTGGAGAGACATGTGTTGATCTTTGGTGGTGTTAAGGCTAACTAAGTAGTTTGCTTTGTTAAGTACTAGTTTCATCTCTAAGTATGCTAGTTGCATGAGTCATCACTTGGTTTTCTAGATATTTTCCACCACTACATGCATGTATCTTGATTCCCTGCTTGTTTCTTTGTCCGTTTATTGCTCAATTCATTGATCGTTTGGAGGAATAACTCATTCGTTTCTAGTTAGGGTTTTACCGGAAACCGTAATAAGACTTACACCATCATTCTCAATTCTCTTTCATAATTCTTGAACCTATTTTCCTTAAATCCCTTCAATAATTCCTTAAGTCTTTCAGTATCCAGGGAAATCTCTGGGAAAATAAAAGTGCTATTTTTCAAAATCCGACAGCTTTTACATACACTCTTTTTCCCCCTGGATCACTAATACGGACTCAGAATTTCGTTCCGGGTACTTCTATATAGTGTCGTCTCATAATATTCTCATTTCCACCAAAAACACTATTCATACTTTATTCTTCCTTTATTCCCTATATTTATGACAATGTCCTTGTTCCTTCTCGGGCGTTCCTTAACCCTTCCACGGAACCAGTGGACTAATCGTTATCGATCTGGATGACATGAGAATATTCTCCTGCTTGGAATTGCCATATCTTATTCCCCTAGGAGATAGATTATTCTTACCTAAGTTGCCAACCATTAGCATTCTTCATGACATATACGTATTTGAATCCATATCCCTTCCATTTATTCATTAGAGCTGGTGACCTTGTTGTCGGAATCATTGTTCCTCATTTTATCAATACTTAATAAAAAGTTTTAATTCTAACAAAAATTTGGGTTCTTACATTGATGCAGCTACAGCTATCGCAGCTCAGTTGAAGACTTTAACTATGAAGGTGGATTCCCTCACTAATTACGGAGTTCAGCAGGTTGCTAGTGTGTGTGAGCTGTGTGCAGGTGCACATGAGATGAATCAGTGTGCTATCTCTTCTGAATCGGCACAGTTTGTTATCAATTTCAATGACCTTCGCAACCAGCTCTAGCCACCTATCATTTGAACAACAGAAATCACCCTAATTTCAGCTGGAGCAACAATCAAGGTGCTCAACAACCTCAGCAGCCTTATCAGCAGTTTCAAGGTCAGCAATATGGAGCTAAGCCGTTCAACCAAGGCTATCAGCAGCAGTATGCTCCAAGGCAACAATTCCAAGCTCCGAAATTTCAGCAGCAACAGTCTCATGGGAATGCTGGTAAATCTTCGAATGAAAAATCTGAATTGGATGAATTGAGGTTGATGGTTAAAAGCCAGGCGGTATCTCTCAAGACGTTGGAGAATCAGATAGGTCAAATTGCAAGTGCATTACTTAGCAGACCACAGAGATCTGTTCCTAGTGACACGGAGCCTAATCCAAGTAAGAGGGAAGTCCATGAGCAGGTGAAAGCAGTCACTTTGAGATCTGGAAAGGTTACAACATATCCGAAATCAGCAGCTACGGAAGAAGAAGTTCATGAACAGTATGTTGAAAAATCTGCAGCACCAGAAATTGAGAAATCTGATTTGGTGGCTGATCAGCTAAATGGTGAAGTGGAAAAGAGCAAGAAGTCTGTTGAAAAAGCTTCTTCGAAGCAGTCAACGAAGAGCAATCAGATCTACCCTCCTCCTCCCTATCCTAAAAGACTCTAGAAGCAGAAGTTGGACAAGCAGTTTGCTAAGTTTCTACAGGTGTTTAAGAAGTTGCAGATTAACATACCTTTTACGGAAGCTCTTGAATAGATGCTGAGCTATGCTAAGTTCATGAAAGGTATTCTATCACGGAAGTTGAAGCTAGAGGAATTAGAGACCATTGCTTTGATGGAAGAGAGTAGTGCAGTTCTGCAGCAAAAGTTGCCTCCTAAACTTTAAGATCCGGGAAGTTTCACTATCTCGTGCACCATTGGAAATTTATCTTTTGACAAATGTTTGTGTGATTTGGGAGCTAGCATCAATCTCATGCCTCTATCTGTTTTCATGCAACTTGGTCTACCGGATCCAAAACCTACAAATATCTCTTTACATCTGGCTGATCGGTTGATCACTTATCCTAGAGGTATCGTAGAGGATGTATTGGTAAAAGTTGATAAGCTCATCTTCCTTGCGGATTTCGTGATTCTTGATTTTGAAGAAGATAAGAAGATTCCCATCATCTTGGGAAGGCCTTTTCTCGCTACTGGCCGTACTTTGATAGATGATCAAAAAGGAGAGCTCACAATGAGAGTGCATAATCAGACTGTCTATTTTAATGTGTTCAAGGCTGTGAAATTTCCTGCGGAGAATGAAGAGTGCTTTAGAGTGGAAGGGGTTGATACTGGCCAGAATAAATCGTTTGATCTGTTGAAGTCGGATCCATTAGACGTTGCTTTACACAGAAAGTCTGATACTGAAGATGAGGAATTAGGCGTGGCTGATCTTTGGGATTCTTAGGTGCTGATTGATGAGGTTGTTTCATGGTCAAATTTTGAGGATAGTGCAATTGAGTCTTTTCTTGAGAAAGATGTTTTGTATGAGGGTAATAAAGATCTTCATGAGTTGTATAGGAATTTTACTTCTGACGAGATGTTAGAGGAATTGAATGCTATTTGTTCTAAGCATGAAATTCAACTCGAGGATAGAAGCCAAGTACTGCATTGTGGCGATTGACTACATGACTAAATGGATAGAAGCCAGACCCCTCTGAGCCATCACCGAAGAAGCAGCAAAGAAATTCATGTTGGAGCAGGCGATTTTAAGGTTTGGTAATCCTATTGTATGTATATCAGATAATGGGACTCAATTTATTGGAAGCAAGTTTAGAAAGTTTTTGGCCATGTTCGTAATTCAGCAGAAGTTCTGTTCAGTCGGGCACCCCCAAGGAAATGGGGCGATCGAAGCGGCCAACAAAATTATTTTTGATGGGATAAAATAGAGGTTGAGCGAAGCTAAAGGACTTGACGTAGAAGAACTACCTTGGGTTTTATGGGCATACCGAATGACAACAAGATCATCAACAGGAGAAACACCTTTTAAGCTAGCCTTTGGAACAGATGCTTTTCTGCCTGTCGAAGTTGTCCTAGAGTCTTATCGAAGACATATTTTCAACGTAGAGATGAATGAATGGGGACTCTGGGCGAACGTGGACTTACTGGAGGAAGAAAGGGCAGCAGCTCACCAAAGAAATCTAAGGTATCAGCTTCAAGAAGCACAGTATTATGATTCGGGCGTGAAGAAGCGATCCTTTCAAGTTGGGGACCTAGTACTTCGGGAATTAGCTACTTCAATGCCAGCCAAGCAGGGCAAACTTATGCCCAACTAGGAAGGTCCCTACGTGGTAATAGAAGTGGTTCGACGAGCACTTACAAATTGGCTCATTCGGACGGCAGCCCAATCAAGAATACATGGCACGCCGCTCGTCTTCGCCATTTCTACCATTAAGCTTACTGGATGCATTTTATAAGCCTTTTAGTTCAGTATTTTGCTTCATTCAAGTTGATTTTAATTTCCCTAAGTGAGCATCAGTCTGTAAGTTGAAATTGTGTACAAGTTATTTACATAATCAATGAAAGATTGTTTGCCCCATTTTTATGTCTATTGTTATTAGCTAAGTACATTGAAAACCAAGAGGTTAAGTACACAAAATTAAGCTAAATGGACCCATATTTGGGGCCGACCGAACAAAACATGCGTCCTTTCACTTGTTTCAGTATTTAAGTACACCTTGATTTAAGTACATTGCAAAGGCTTAACGAAGCCATATTTGGGGCCGACTGAATAAAATATGGATCCTTATAGGTGTCTTAATATTTAAGTTGCTTTGACATTAATTAAGGCCGGGAGGAAATATTTTTCACCGACCGAATAGGACCTTAATCATTTACAAAACCCCTTAAATACTGGGGGGCAGCTAGGTTATGACCGAAAATGCAAAAATCATGCCAAGGCGAATAAAGCCGAAGATGCATAAAATTAAAAGAAATTATGCTAAGGTAAAAAGGAGCCGAAGATGCATAAAAATGTAAGAAATTATGCTAAGACAAATAACGTCGAAGAAGCATATAGACAAACAAAAATTATGCTAAGGTAAAATAATACCGCAGATGCATAAAAATAAATATAAATTATGCTAAGGCAACAAACGACCGAAGAAGCATAAAGGAAAGCACAAAATAAAATAAAATAAAAGCCCGAAGGCGACAATAGTTAATAAGCCCGAAGGCACAAATGTAAAGCCCGAAGGCAGAGTTAAATATTGCAAAGCCCGAAGGTTACCAGAACAGAGAAATCAAAGATACAAGGAAACTAATCGGAAAGAGCTTCATCTTCACCCGAAGAGACTACCAAGGGCTAGTCTACATCTCCCCGACCGACTGGATCGGACATACCCACGTCAAGCAGTCGAGTATGATTGAAACCAGTGGCGTGGGCCTTCAACACTGCATCATCATAGCCCATTTGGTAGCATCTCTCTTCGGTCAGGTCGAAAGTCTTCTTCAGCTTCCAAATATTCTTCCTTGAGGCCTTAAGATGTTCATTCCTCCAGGTAACACGGTTCTTCAGAGTGGTCACTTCCTCCAGCTGCTGCTTCAAGGCATCCCGCTCGGTCGCCAATGCTGTAGCTTGGCCGGTCACTCTTTCCAGCTCGGTAGCAGACTTCCGGAGATCTTCTTCAGCCTTAACCACCCAGATTTCTAGCTGATTGACTTCCTTCATCTTGGCCTACAACTCCTCCATTCGATCGGTGACCACAGTAGCCCAAGGAACAACCTGAAAACAAATAAGGGAAATTGTTAGTTACCGAACGGACAAATAAAAATAACACGAAGAAAGGAAGCTTACCATCGAGAGAAGAGCAGCACGGGCTTCGGCCCGGCCCGGAAAAAAGCCCGATTAAAGCCCGATTTAAGCCCGAATAGAATCCAATTTTTTTTTATATATTTACATATATATTTATGTATTCACACTTATTACAAATATAAAACACTTCAAACGCATATATATTAACATGTCCATTACTAAATATATTATCTGAATACTTAGATTTATCATACATGAATAAAATATATACCAAGTATACATGTAATCCGTTGATTTATCAAAAAATCAATGAACGATCGAAAGATTGTCAATATTCATGTTGGTGGTTCATCAATTGTATAAAGGGTATTAGTTTGATATGTCCCATTTTTAAAGATCAATTAAGAATATGTCCCTATTTATTAAATAATTTTAATTATGTCCTATAGTTAAAGTTAACTCATATACATATAATTACAGATATATTATGTGTATATTACGACCATAATACCCCCAATAATAAAACACCCATCCTTCTCCTTCTCTCTACCCCACCATCACCACCACCGCCTCCACCACTCCTCCTCCGACGTCGGCCCCGCAGGGGCACTGTTGTTCATTATGGTAATTGATGCTACAAACCACTGATCATTCCTTTTGGACACTTATTTGAATTTGAGAGCAATGATCGAGGGAATAACAACGATCAAATGATTGAGATTGCAAACAATGGTCATCTGAATGGCTTAGATGATGATACACTGACGGTTGATGATCAAATTTATGGAACTCAGGGCAGGCCCACCCCAGTTGTAGGAATGGAGTTTAAATCGTACGATGATGCTTATAATTACTATAATTGTTATGCAAAGGATCTGGGTTTTACTTAGTAAAAAAAAAAGGGATCTGGGTTTTGCCATTAGGGTTAAATCTTCTTGGACAAAACGTAACGGCAAAGAAAAGCGTGGAGCAGTGCTTTGTTGCAATTATGAAGGATTTAAAACTTTACACTTGGCATAAACTCATTATTCTCAATGCAAAATGTTGGAACCTGTATGATGAACATTAAAGGAGGACAAAAATGTCTTTTAATAATATGTAGTTATTGAATTAATCATGGTTATACTAAAAAATGGGACATATTCATAATTTGGGATATATTTATAATTACAAATAAAAATGGGACACAATTATAATTGATCATATAAAATGGGACATATTAGAAAAAAACCCTTGTATAAAATATATGTTTTGCATTTATTTTTTTATAATAATAATATATAAAAACTTATTGAATTTGCAAGAAATTGGCTCTATCTAGCTCGGGCCCAAATAAAAGCCCGGCCCGGCCCGGCCCGGTTCGGACCCTAATAAAAGCCCGACACAACCCGCCTCAAGGGCCGAAAAAGGCCTAGATATTTCTCGAAAGCCGGCCCGGCTCGGTCCAGTCAAAGTCGAAGCCCGGGCCGGGCTTTGACCGAAAAGCCCGAGTTTTTCAAGGCCCAGTCAAAGCTCGGCCCGGTGGGCTTTATGTGCATCTCTAATCTCGGTACAGGCGCCCAAGTCATCCACCTTCTCATAATTAGGCCTATCGGCCGGAAGGATGAGTCCTCTGCAAAGATCGGGACCTATGTCCCCAGTAGGGGACGACGCCACCCTTACCAAACCATTATTCTCTAGAATCCCCCACTAGGGAACATAAGTCTTAACGATAGCATCCTCTGTCCGGGGGCTCTTCCGAGGATCGATAGGAGAGAGAGAATGTTGAACTTCTTATGTGTGCGGAGGGGAGGCAGAAGGAGTCTCCTCCGTTATCTCGTACTCATCCCCTTGTTCGGGGGCAACCTTGCCCGAAGCCTCGGCAGCAGCTGCAGCGGCCGCTGCCTTCGCCTCGGCCTTTTGACGCCTTCCCTCTACAAGCTCCTGACGGGAAGACATTGCACAAGAAAAAGCAAAGTCAAAATTGTGATAAAGGCAACCAAATACCGACCGAAGATAAAGTTAAATGACAAGCAAATTTGAAATAAAAATGATTAAGGAGGCTAAGAGATACCGTTACCCCAGAGGGCGAACAACCAGTCTTTATCACGACTGACGGACATGGGAACCCTATCCATCTCCAACTCGCAAAGCAGCCTGTAATCATGCTTATCTGCATCGATGAGAGAAGGCAAGACGACCTTCTTCGCCGGGTCAATCTCCACCCACACTAAGTACTTGGCAATTTTAGGCCCCGAAATGAAAAACCACTTATCGTGGGTCCCTTTATTTCTCGAATTAGTCTCCGTCCAGTCGGCCCGATTGGATCGGCGGGCTATTGTATAAAACTCGTTGCTCTTCGAGTTGCGGTGAAAGTCGTGGTAATGCCAGAATAGCAAAGTCCGAGGATGGACCTTAGCCGCCATGCAGCGAGCTTGAAAGGTATTCACATGTGTAGCTGTTCGGGTCGAGCTAGTCTAATGCCACACCCATTTCCTTCAATAATTTCTTCAGGATGGGCAATATTGGCACCCAGAAGCCACATTTGAAGGCCGCCTCGGAAATGCCCGTACAAGCACTTCCGCAAGTATCAAGAACCGGAGGGTTGTGATAGATTCGTTCCCTCTTCCTAGGAGCATACACAAACCAGTGCTGATGGTAGATGTTGTACGTGTCGGCCATCTGGGCAAGTTTCTCTTCATTCAGCTTAAACCGGAGATTCGTCGCGGGGTATTTGTGATGCCACTGAAAGGAGAAGGGGCCGAAGGACCCGCACCTTCGGTTGACCGATCCATGTCCCTACATTCGAAAATGAAGTGACATTAGCCTTGTACTCGGAAAGATTAAGGAAGAAGGAGCAGAAAGAGAAAAGGCCGAGTATAGCAGGCCAAGATCGGTCGGGGATATCCTAAGGCCTAGGGTGAAGTGATGAAAGATGACCTAAAAGCTACAAGTTGGGGACCGGGACAGTTCGAAGAGTGTTCATGGGACTTGAAGATCCCGAAGGATGTTCTTGCCCAGAAAACTTCCAAACGGTCCCAAAGTCCCAGCAAGCATCAAAGAAAGGTAAAATTTCTAGACCTAGCAATCCAATATGCCCAAAAGAAGACCCCCGCATGTATATGCTTTCTCAAAAACCCAAAACATTCCTTACACCTATACATACAGTCAAGCAAACTTGCATGCAAATATACGAAATGTCGAATCGTAACAAACGAAGACATGAACAAGCATATTATACACATACGAACAACAAAAAAGAAAAGAGGTAAACTTACTGATTTGCCAATGGGTGATAAGATCAAGTTCTTGGGAATAGATTTCTTGAAGGTGAACCTCTACTGGGATTGGAGAACTAGGAGTTGCCGGATACGAGACGACGTTTCCAATTGTTGTTGCTTGTGAAATGTTCTTGTGAAAATGGTTTTTTGCTCTAAGATTTCGATGGTATTGTAAGCGTAAAGAATAAAAATGAAAGGGATTTGGGGGTTTAAGTACAGGGACGTGACATTTAGACAAGAAGCATTTCAAATTCAATGGCTGTCATTAAAGCGCAGATCTCGAGGCTAGATAGTTGTCAGTCTTAAAGGGACACGCCTTCCCATGAGTCGTCTTATCACTATACGTTGTCATCCTTATCCGAAGAAGAAATCCGAGGAGTAAACTCTGAAGATGGCCCTAGGCTTTGGCCTCCGTCATGAGGATAACTCCAAACAAAGCCCAGGGACATGTTGGAGGCCCACCTCCTTAATGAGCCAGACCAAAGGCCAAACACCATGAATCTGAGTGAAGCCCATGATCGTCCGGCCCACTTATCTACAACGGTCATATGGTTACATACTCCTCAGGACGTGGGACACGTTCTCCCATGACACCCACTCTTCGGGTAACCGTCTGAAGAAAGAAGAATAAGGTTTGGTCAGGTTTGATCTCTCATTCATTCACAACTGACACACAAAAACACAGACTCTCTATGTTCATAATACCTTACCAAAATCGACTAACTTATTCTCACACCGAAGGTGAATCGGGGGGTCAAACCCTCGCATTCTTCTTCATTGCAGGTCTGACCAAACCAAGGTCCGGGAGAAATCCAGTCATAACATGTACCATGCGAGAGTTCACAGCCTATGTATTTAAAATATTATATAAAATACACGTACTTTTAGCCTTTTTAATAATATAGTAAATATACAATTTTATTTTATTTTTTTAAGAATATGATAATCAGTTGGGGGAATGGAATCGGAGATCGGGCCGGGATACCTTAATCCCCGAGCCCGTCACTTCCTCCGAATTTTTATTCTATAATATTTCAGGTTGACCCGAAAAATTTCCCGAATCCCCAACTCAAACGGGAAAGGAATCAGATCGGGATCGAATAGATACGGTGAAATGCCTATTCATACGTGTATCACGTAATTACAGACATAAATAAATATTATAATTTGTGATTCCACAAAAATATTATTATGCATGTACCAGAAATCAAAATTTGAATTTATGTTATTTCGCTTATCACGTGAATTATATATTTAATATTTAATAGTAAATACACGTACATTCAATTAATTATTCATTCAATTAAAAATAGTTTACATGTTCATTATGTTTTGATTAATTTTATTTTGAATAAATTTGAAAATAAATATTAAAAAAATTATAGCAAGTGGATTGTCTCTATATGCTTATTGATTTTAAGAAATATATCATTAAATGTTCTAGTATAGTGGTAATACAGGTGAACATAAAGTCATGGGTTTAAATCCATGGAAGCCACAAATTTTTAACATTAACATGGTTGTAGGGGTATTTTATTAAATTACTAAATAGGTGTAAGGTCATGGTCTATATATATATAACGGATTATTAAAAAATAACTTGACAAACATTAGTTACTGATAAAAAAAATGGCATACAATTTATTTGTCTCAAATAACGTAAATATAGTAAATTAATTAAATTAATTTTCAAAGAAATATTCAGACTCATCATCATTAACAAAATTATAATCATTTACAGTTTCACCATATCCATCTATTATATATCTAATACGGCAACATACACCTTTGGTGAGTGATTTTATTCGATAGAAATGACGTTTTTACCCTATATATTATGTATGTATTCTTTGATGTGCCCGGTGCTTTTCCTCCCTTTCCAACTCTTCTGATTCTTTCTCAACTTTTAAGCATGCCAAGACCCAGCGCCTATTCGGAAAAACTGTGTCGGTATTTAACCCTCTTCTTCTATGAACTCCAATTTCTGTACTATCTCCAATTTCAGTACTACTATGCACAAACGAAATCATCTTGCAGGCCTTCTATAGATTATAAAGATGTACTCATTCAGTAAAATTTTTGGTATATAGGCAGAATCAACAGATGGTAGATTAATAACCTGTCGAGAAGGACATTCTTGACAAAATTCAAAACTTATCACATAGGTATTCTTTTACACTTTATTATATTTAAAATTCATTGCTTATTATAGTTATGTTGGATGTCAATTGGTTACCCTTTATTGTTTACTCGAATTAGATGCTTATGATAATGGTCCTACTAGCTTTGTATTATGTTATTTTTATAAATTTTAATGACAATAACAACTTAAACACTACAGCTTGATGCTTGATTCGAACTCAAGCTTGTTTGGGATGTCTATTTATCGATGCTTGCCCGTCTAGGCCTTGATCAAGCTTTTGGTGTTCAATCTATGTGTTTGGCTTCTGTTTAAAGTAAAAAGTGCATTGCTGAAAAAAGGAATTTCTCTTATAGATTGGCGAGAAAGAATTGCATGCTATGGGGACAAGTTGGAATAGTGGGTTCTGTGACTTCTGTTATCCTTGTACTACTTCATCTTTTATTTCAACTAACGAAATTGTGTTTATGTCTACTTTTGATTTCTGCCCATGATTTGCTAGGCTTATTTAAATTTTAGACATAGCATGATTAAATGTTTTTAGAGTGGGAGACTCTGTAACTTTTGATGGAAGGGTGGCTATGCGTGACCATGTCCCCGTTGCATCCAAGGTATCCATCTGTAGTTGCTTATAATTAGCTTTTAATCATTTACTAGACAGATTTCCCTTTCAAATTTGCATGCTAAATTTTTGTTGGCTTAAGAATAAACGTGGAGTATGAATTATAAAATAATAGGTAGATATTCATTGACGAAGATCCTTGGCTCAGTAACTACGTCAGCGACCCAATTCTGACTTAATTAATCATTTAGAAGAGTTACAGGTCCAGCTTAATGCTTATGGCTGAAGGATATCATTATGCCCAGGATTATGGTGACTTTCCTACTGTAAGTACTATAATTCCAAGCTGAATGAAACCACAACAGTTGCACATTTTACGACTTACGTGGTAATAATAAATTATTTGCATATCTTAATGTGTTTTTGATTCCTATGTATCGATGCTTGATCTTTTAGGCCTTAATCAAGTCTTGTGTTTGGTCTATGTGCTTGGATTCTATCAAAGTTATTTTGTTGTATGTAAAGTAGTGATACATTTATTCTTACATGAGAAGCCTAACAAGCTTGGTTATATATTGGTTCTATAAATGTGAATCCTATCTGTACGACTGACAGAAGCCAAGTTTGATGTTTGCAGCCATAATAGCACTGCAGGTATGTACTTGAAACTAGCAAGTAGGTTTCTTTTTGCTTTTTGTTCATTTTTCTGCACTTCATTGTGCTTTATAGAATTGAATTAAATTAGATATTTACTTTTCAGCTAAAATAGTTATGAAATTCGTAATTAAGATCTTTCTTAAGCCAAACGATAAGATAAGAACTGAGTTACTCAAAGATATATAATGCAATTAGCAAGAATAATCAGCACAATATAAAATTCAACAACAGAGTTCAACCCTTCTAAAACAATTTTAATATAATTTATAATACTAACACCCTCAAGCTTGAAGTTACTACTTTAAGATGAGATAGCCTATTCTAAAACTGCTTGACTTTAAAAGGATTAGCATACCAATCAACAATTTACAATGGGGACCATGATTGCTGGTTATTGGCCTCTATGACGTCATTATATTAATTCTTTTAACTGGATTTATTTATCGGTAGAGGATAGGCTTCTGGATGGCTGCATAAGGTCTAGTTGTCGTCACCATATATGGGCTGTCGATGAATACAAATCTAGTACTCAATAGACTTTACCTCTTTATCTGTGTGCTTTCTAAAATAATTTTTTGAGGTTTTATTTTTGAAAAACATAATTTTTGTGCATGAACAAATGTCAAATGTAAATAAGTATATGAAATAAAACTGTCAATCAAATTATAATTTATTTCATTCAATTATAATGGCATTATAATTGAAATTCTAATTTCAGTACAAGTAACGGCATACAAGATTTACTACCAATTTAGAGAACTGCTAAGGTCTTGCTTCACCTCTTCTGAGTTCTTCTTATTCTGGAAACATGGTGCTAATAGTCCAACACGTAGTTTGCTCAAAGAGGCATTTGGTGTGGTGCCACATATATCATTGTTATTAAGCTGCCTTAATGGTTAACAATTTAAGCAAATATTGTAGTCATTCTATTCTATCGTAAGATTAAGCAAATAAGAAAGTAAAGCCCTGAATAGCTACATGAAAGTAGCCAGTGGCATGAAGTTTTTAGTTTCATAAATAATATCAATCTAAGAAACAAATACTTGAAGCAAGTATAATTTTGAAATTTCTTTGCGAAATTTAATAAGAAATTTTTGCTTTCTTTTGTATATGAAACCAGCTATATATTATCACATAACTATTTGATGTATACCTTTTTTTATCGTGCATATTAAACCTGTATTGTAACATAGCACAACTTGTTTTGGTTGCGGTAATAAATGAAAACCAATTACTAATGCGGATGAACCATCAAAGGGTCTAGCGATTGAAGGCCAGACAGTAAAAAAGGCTGGTTTTTCAGATGATTTTTGGAGCACCAGCACATATGACCTGGATAACATTTCATTGCAATCTCAGAGAAGCTTATTATCTATTAGTATCTCAAATCAAAGTCTCACCGACAGCACTAGCAATCATTCCGAATTCGTAAACCATGGTATGTGATGTGCCAAAAATCTCCATGGGCTAGATTTAGGCCCATTAGGCTTAAGGATCCAATCCGTATGATTAATATGGGTTATGATTGAGATCCCTTAAGTTAAATGGGCCTAAATAGCATGTGAAATGGATCTAGACAGGTTCCTATAGATAGATTCCTGAGAGACAGCTTCATGCAGATAGATTCCCGGGAGACAGGTTCCTGCCGACAGCTTCCCGAGAGACATCTTCCCGTACGAGAATGGATTTATGCCAGCAGATTTATAGTATGATTAAGCCTCCTATTCTTTAGGAGCAAGTTATGAACATCAACTCGTTATTGGAATGTATTCCTTGGGCGCAGATGATCCTTGAATACATCTACTAGGACTAGAACTTGTAAAGACACTCCTAGTCGGGCTAGAACTTGAGTTCTACTCGACTTAGGTCACCTATTCGTGGCTGAATCTGGAGAAAATGAGTTCCCCACGAATTAGGAACCTAGAATATTGCTGCCTAACCAGACTTCTAGTCTAAAAAGAACTACGTGAACTTGATCCCTATATAAATCAAGGTACGTAGGCACCTTGGGAACATGCTTTTTGCAAGCCTCGTAATAGACACCTCCGAGATTTTTGAGAACACACGACACAAGTGTCAAGGGAACTCGCGAGATTCTTGTAAACTCTCTCGAGCTCAGTTCAACCCCCACAAAAAAAACCTCCATTCTCCATAGATTAGTTGATCGTTAGCCTTTACAACTCACCGTAAACCTCTCAAAAGTTGTTACGAAATCCACTCATCAACATTGGCGCTAGAAGGAGGGCAGAGTTATCATCTTAAAAGTGGAAAGATGGCAGGAAGTTCTGATAATGAGGCAACACAATCTGTAGAGAAAGATCAAACCCCAACAGCAAAGAAGATTACTCCTGCTGACGTCCTAGAGCATCTCAAGTCGATTGGAGAAAGACTTACAACCCACGAACATACAACACAAAAGAAGAAAAAGAATTCGAAGTTGGAATCAGGCAAGAAGGGTAAGAAAGCTAAGATTAATCCCAAGCAGTTGGACGTTGATGAAGAAGATCGTGAAGAAAAGGTTGAGGAAGAGATCGAAGACCCAAAGAAAGATGCTGAAGGTGAAAAAGATGGTGAACCACAAGATAAGCAAACTCCTGTTAAGAAGACTCGGTTACAGATCCTTACAGGACCTAAGAGTAAGAAGGCTACGAAATCAGGAGCATCTTCTCAGAAAAAGAAAAAAGTCAAGGAACTTTCCATCGAGATAATTAAAGATGATTCAAGTTCAAACGAGACCGCGAACGATTCGAGCATAGCAGATTCACAGGAAGTCGATGATAAAGATAAGGAAGCAAAGTATGGTGGAGTTGGTGATCTAAATATTGAAGATCTTAAGAAGATTCAAGTGAAACTCAAGGTAGAAAAGTAGTCAACAACAGGTGCAGTAACCTCAACTCCATTCACTAAGAAGGTTAGAAAATCCCTATTACATAAATCCTACCGAATGACAAACGAGTTTAAATTTAATGGCACTACGGATCCTGTGGAGTATCCGGGCCGTTTCAACACCGAGATAGAAGTTTATCAAGTTAAGGAGCCAGCAAGGTGTAGATTACTGGCTGCAACCCTTCATGGTGGAGCTCATCAATGGTTCAAGAGGTTACCATCGGATTCTATAGATTCCTGCGAGAATATGGGGAAGCTCTTAGTTACTCAGTTTAGAGCTTTCGTGGCTTTGGCACCCCCAACCAATACCTTGGCCAACATCAAGCAGAGAGTAGATGAGACCTTGACAGAGTACCTCAAACGTTTCAATGCATAGGTTCCCATAGTTAAGAAAGCTCCTAACGAGGTCATTATGAGCTTCCTAATTGCTGGAGTTAGAGTTGGTTTAGACTTCTGGATGGAGTTACAAGTACGTAAACTTGGTACACTAGCTGAGTTCTACAAACAAGCTGAACTGTATAAATGTGTGGAGGAATCCCTGTTGAAGTTGAGAGAAACAGAAGATCTTGGAGATGAAGCTAGTCACAAAGGAAGCAAGTGAGAAAGGTCTCCAAGCTCTCAAGCATATGTTATTGGGGGATCGACCTTCCTCCAAAAGAAGTAAAGCAAATTTGAAGACAAAGTGCGACAATTATACCTCTTTGGTTGCTCCAATGGACCACATCTTCACGGTTTATGGGAAAGAAGGAATATTTGTGAAGCCTGCACCTTTACCAGTAGGAGCAAGGAAAGATCTGAAGAAATATTGTGACTTCCATGAGGATAATTGCCATGATACTTCCGAATGTAGATCACTGAAAGACCAAATTGAGGATTTGATTAAAGTTGGGAAGATCACGGAATGGATAGCTCGAGATGACCAGTAGTTAAAAGTTTGAGAGCTTCCTTAAAGTAGAATTGAGAGATCTTTAGTTATAAATGTATTTCCTTCTTAGAACTAGGGGGTAGTGCATGTATATCTCCCTAGCAAGCAAACCTATTTCTTTCGAGTAGTTTTCAATGAAATTATGAGTAGTTATTTTCCTTGTATTTATCTTGTAAAACAAGGAACGTACCTCATTCAATTCAGTGAGCTGCTAGCAATACTTCACAAGTAATCTCTTTAAGTATCTCTTATTTCTTACAATGAGTTAGCTCGCGTAAGCTTAGAGGTGCTGTATTGGGATATTTGTATTAGATATAGAGGTTCATTCCCAGCGTGTTTTGTAAGAGGTTAAAGAAGAAAAGAGAAGACATGTTAAATCTATATGCAGGAATGATTTGAAGAAGTTATAGTATCTATTCGAGCGTTAAGGAAAATTCGGCATAGTTGAGGATTTTGATGAAGAGTAGCTACAAGAAAATTATATGAGCATCTTGAAGAAAACGCACAGTACTCAACTTCATGGATGAATATTCAACAACTTATTAGAGATTATTGAAGAATTGTGAAGCTTACCTGAGTTAGTTCTTCATCAAAGACAAGCTTCCCTGAAGAACTGGGGGGTAGTATAATTACTATAGCACATGGTACTTTGAAAATTGAGGATTTCAAAACTATGAGAATTCAGGTCCAGGAACCTCACCATCAGGTCCAGGAAGCTCATGATTTGGTTCAGGAACCTCACGGCTAGGATGCAATTTGGGATCCTCAAAGCTCATATTTGGTTCAGGAACCTTACGGATTGATTTGGTCTATTATCTTGAGGAGCAGCATGCTTGCGTCGTCATGAATTTGTCAATGAGTTTTCAAATCTTAACGGAGTCTTCCACTTCACATATGATCAGTCTACAGAAAGATCCAGGTGATACATCTCCTTTTATGCTTACATATTCGTAGAAAACCTCCCAGGTACGTACAACAAACTCTTACTATACATAAAGCATGCTTAAACATCTATGCTATTGTGGTCTTATATGCGATAAAGTTATGATTATGTCTTGATTATGTTTCTAGATGTTAGAATGCATATATACCTTATATATTACAGGTTCCTTGATATTTACTTGCACCTCGCAGGTTCCTTGATATTTATCTGTAGCTTGCAGGTTCCTTGATATTTACCTGCAACTTACAGGTTCCATGTATTTAGCTTTAGTTAACAGGTTCATTGATATATACCTGAAGCTAGTATGTAACAGCTTCCAGGTTCGTTGACAATTGTTAAAAGACAATTGTTGATAGTTTCTGATTAGCAGCTTCCTGCTTGAAGTTCCCAGCCAGCCGATACCTGAATAGAAGAAAGTGTACTTACAGCAAGAGCTCCGTGCCTTTAGAGGATTAATCTAGTGCCCTTCTAGATTCTCTTTGTGCTCCATTCAAGGATTCACTTAGAGACCAAAAGGACTCACTAGGTTCCCTAAGCATATTCATGTATTCACCTAGTGCCCTTATGGATTCTCTATGTGCCCGTATAGGTTCACTTAGAGCCCAAAAGGATTCACTTGGTGCTTCATGCATCCACGCGCATTTGTTTGGTATCTTAATGGATTCTCTTGGTACCCTTTTAGGGATTCATTTGGTGCCCAATTGGATACGATTTTTGCCCTTAGTAGAGGTTCGCATAATGACCAGTTGGATTCACCTTATGCCCTTACAAGGATTTGCATAGAGCCCAGAAAGATTCACTTCGAAAAGCCCTATGAATCGTAGGCACACATTTAAAAGTCCCATAAGCATGTGGGCACCTAGTTAAAGGTTTTGGGAACCTAAGCATGGGTAACCTAACCTAGAGTTCGCTTGTACTTAAAAAGCCTTCAAAGGGATTCACCTTGTGCCCGTACGGACTCACTTGGTGCCCCTAGAATTTGAAATGATTTATCATGCGCCCTATAGATTCTCTTTGTGCCCTCTTCAGGATTCACTTAGAGCCTATAAGGATTCACTTGATGCCACAAAGGAATTCACTTAGTGCCCAACCGAATTCTCTTCATGCTCTTGCCATGATTCACCTAGATCCTGGATGGATTCACTTCGTGCTTCCTAAAGCCAAAAGGATTCATTTGACGCCCAGTCGAATTCTTTAAGTGCCCTTCTCAGGATTCACTTAAAGCTCAACTGGATTCGTCTTATGCCCTACTAAGGATTCACTTAGCGACCAATTGAATTCTCTAAGTGCCCTTCCTAGGATTCACCTAGAGCTCAAGTGGATTCGCCTTGTGCCCTCACCGAAGTGATACATAGATGAATATTCTCATAAAGTTGTATATGATCGAAACAGCTACAGGTTCCAAGTTCAGTGATATTCAGCCGAAACAAACAGTTCTTAGTTAACCGCTTCAACAAGCTATAAGAGGTTCACGCGTCATGACCGCTCGGGGGGTAGTTCAATTCCCTTATGTAAGCTTACACAGAGAAGAGCTTCCATCTTTCAGGTTCAGTAACGGAACCTCAATCCAAATTGGCACAATGAAGCACAGATAAGTTCTACTTTCATTCTTTTATATCCTTAACTATCATGTACATTTTCTAGTCAATGAGATCTTAAATTATGTCATGCTTAGATACATATAACTTTTAATGCGCATATTGCATGATCTTTAGAAATGAAATTTATGTGAACTTGTACTTAGGATGTTATCATGCCCTATAGATTTATAGCTTACATAAAATATATGCTTAGTTTATGATCTTAAACGTGTTAGTTGAAACAACTTATTAGATAATTGATATGCCACTTGAGAAGGTAGAAACATATATAATGTAGATAATCATTCATACTTGTATACATGCATCACTTATATGTGAGCTCTTTAGCTAGTATTACTAATCAATTTTTTCTATTTTTTTAGTGTTGTGCCCAAAATAACCTTGGGCTAGATTTAGACCTATTAAGTCGTAGGTTCCAATCAACAAGTATTGTATGAGCCAGGAGACAGATCTAGTACCAGATATGAAGACCAAACGTGGAGAAATGAGCACTAGTTGAGAAGACAGTAAAGAGATTATGAGTGTCGAGAGGTTCCGAATGAACCAGTGGCTGAGCAGATTACAAATGGACTAGACTAATATATTTTTTATTTGTGAAGGTTCAATTTCCTATAGAGAAGTTCCTGAGAAACAGGTTCCGAGACATAGGTTCCTGAGCATAGATAGCAGAAAGATCTAGAAGCCAGCCAGAAAGAAGCAAACTCATTATTGGAGAGTACTCCTAGGACGCAGCTAATCCAAGATTACCTCTAATAGACAGACATTAGATAGTCAACCAAACAGCAGCTTAGAAGATGAAACAACCTCTCGAGTAATTAAGTTATGATTTTCAAGGTTAACCTAGTGCCCTTTTAAGGATTCATCTAGTGCCCTATTGGATTCGTTTTGTGCCCTCAGCATAGGATTACATAACGCCCAATTAGGTTCACTTTATGCCCTTATTCGGATTCACGCGGTTCCCTTGACCATCTTCAGATTCACCGTGTCCCTTTTAAGGATTCATCTAATGCCCTATTGGATTCGTTTTGTGCCCTCGGCATAGGTTCACATAACGCCCAATTAGGTTCACTTTATGCCCTTATTTGGAGTCACGTGGTTTCTTTGACATTCTTAAGGTTCACTCAGTGCTCAATTAGATTCGCTTTGTGCCCTTGTCAAACAATACGCCATAAGTGGGCTAATGAAATGCTTTTTGAAAGCGTTACATGAAATAGTGTTACAATAGGTAGTAAATTTTGACATGTTGTAACACCTCTCAACTAGTGTTACATTAGTCCAGAATTAGTGTTACAGTAAGGGTGACGGTGTTGCATACTTGTAACACCACAATAGAGTGTTACATTAGTTAATTTTTTTATTTTTTCATTTATCAACTTAGTGTGGGCCCCACCAGCAATACCAACAGATGGACCCCACAAAAAATGTTACATTTGGTAATGCTAGCGTTACAGATGTTGGTAGTGTTACATTTAAAAAAAAATTTACTAAATCTTTTTTTTGCTTGATAATTTCTTTTTTACTAAATCTTTTAATTATAATTAAATAACATTTTTATAAGTATTAAAGTGTATATATTATTAAAAAAATAATAAAAATATATTTTAAAATAAGTTTTTCACTAAATGATAAAATATAATATATTATTAATTTTTAATTATTATTTATATTTAAATATGTAATTTTTAAATTTTTCATTATTTTAATATTTATATATTCTTCATATACAGATTTATTTCAGACCCAGAAGCTTTTCTTTCATCTAGAGAAAGACTCTTCGTCTTCCCCAAAACCCTCTTCCTTCCCTTCTACACGCGTCCTTCCCTTCTACACGCTTCCCGATGGATTGGGTTTATATTCTCCAGTTTCCCACACAGAAAAAACCTTACTCCATTTTCTACCTTCTTCACAAAAAAACTCAACCTCCCATCTCGGTTTCGAATAAAACTCAACCTCTAACCTCTGAAATCATGATATCTCATAAAAGAATTCTAGAAGCTAGATTCTTAGTTGCGGAATCGGAAGCCGAAGCCGAATCGGTGCTTAATCGTGGGGTGGCGGAAGCAAAGCTTACTCGTGGTCAACGGCTTGATGGTGAACAGCTTGATGGTGAACGGCTTGATTGGAAAAAGGTTTCTTCTAATCTTATTAATATGTTAGATATTTCTTGTGAGGAGGATGCTATTAGAAAGATTAATGGGGTAACATGTGTTGAACCAAGTGTGGGTTTTTTGCATGATTCGGCTATGAATTGGGTGAATTGTTGCTATGCTATTCCAGATTATGTTGTTTGCTTTAAGTTTGATGTGATTAAAGAACATAATTTGTCTAAGTTTAGTTCTTTAGGGCTGATTAATGTATTTAGTCATTTTGGGGGTTTCATAGTCTTTCGATTTAGGGTTTCATAGGGTGTTAATCAATTTCTGCAAAATAGTCCTGTGACTATAGAGAATGTTGTTTTTAAAGTGAAACCTTGGCATGAGTACTTTCCAGTAATTATTGTTAATGAGAAGATGAGGGTTTGGGTTCGATTCTCTCGTGTGCCTTTCCTCTACTGGACAGTTAAAGGTCTATGTCTGTTGGGATCAGCTATTGGTAAGCTTGTTGGTATGGATAGGGTTACATACAGAGCTGCGGTTAAAAATGAGCCAATTCTAGAGGCTTAGATGCTTATTGAAGTGGGAGTTTTGGATCCTCCCCAAACGCACATTCTGGTTGATGTTTATGCTGTCGATAGAAAGACCAAGGTTTTAGTAACATATGAGAGAGCTTCTATTTGTGGATACTGCTGTGTTGTCCATAGTGGTGCCTGTGACCTGTTACAAGAGTGTTTTTTGGATGCGGGGGAGGAACCTCAACCTTTCAGGTTGTTTCAAGAGGATTCTGGTAGTAGTATGTACCGCGATAAAGTTAACAGTTCTTATAGTGACGTGGAAAGCTCGAGATTGGAAAATGCAGAATTTGAGCTTGATTCTACTTTTGACTCTGTGGATTGGTTCAATAGCATGGAAACGGATGATAGTTTTGAGGTTGCTAACGAGGATGTTAATTCTGATTTTTATAGTATTGATAGTGTATTTAATTCTGGATGATATTATTGATCATGCTCTGATGTCATTGCAGGTTGCGAACGAGGGACATCACAAGAGGAAACGTAATGAGATAACACAGGGAAATTCTGGACTGGTGGCTGGAACTGGCGCCAGCGCAGAGGCTGGGGCTGATGCAGGGGTTTCTCCTTCTGCTAAACAGAATGAATCTTAGTACTTTTATTCAATGGTTTTTTGAAGTTGATGTAATGTATCTTAATGGTTTTCTGAATTGTTGGTTATCGTACGTTGGTGAATTATTGGTATTAGTTAATGGTTTTGTTAATGCTTATCGTTGGTGAATTGTTATCGTTTGTTGGTATTAGTTAATGGTTTTGTTAATGATTATAATTGTGTTCAAATAGATGTCGCCGGAATCCGGATAGACCCTACCGGATTCTGGGTTTCAATTATGTGTTTTAAGTGTTTTGGTTTATTAACAGTTAGTATGTGATTTTGTAAGTGTTTGCCATGACTGTTAAGTAGAATTGCTGCCTAAATTTTTTATATGATATGGTAAGCTAAGATTTAGAGAATGGGAGTAAATATGCACACTCCAAGGGAAGCAACCCATTATGTAAAATTTTACAATTCTCCATTTTTCTTCTCCAAATTTGCTAGTCAATCTCATTCTCTAAAATTGCCACATAGACTCCACTAGATTTTCCACTTTCTTTTAAAACTACCAAAAAAATTATTCACAAAAGATATTGATTTTAAATTATAGCTAATCATTATAGAGAATAACATTAGAGCAAAACACCTTTTTGAATCTTTATAATTTACAAAATTATTATTATATATTATTATGGCTATCCATTAGAGAAAATAGCCTTGGAGATGCTCTAATCATGCTTATGTAAAATTATACCTAAGGGGAATATTGGTTCAACAAAAATAGCCAATGAGTATTGCGAGATCCAAAGTAAAGATTCATGTATTTTTAGATGATATCGAAGATAAAATGACATTTTTGGAACCCTATAATTTTAAGAACCCTATAATCATATTTTACAAAAGGCTAATACATCTATTTTTATGATTATAAAGAATTTATTAATTTATAATATAATTGGGACCACATATTTATATAGTGTTTTTCAAAAAATTATTATCTTATTATCTTATCGAAATTGATCATTTTTTGAACTGGCCCAAGTTGGGACCGGAAGAAATTATTAACTTAGAGAGATTATTAATTTATCGAGTATTAATTTAGCGAGGTCATAAAATTATTTTCTTTATAAAATTAGGAATAATATTTTTACAAACTAGTTAAAAAAGGTGAAAAAATCAATTACCTAATGTAAAAAAGTAATTTTATGATGATTTGTTGTTTATGTGTTTAGTGTCTATAGATTGCTTATGATCTCAGGAATTTTCTGAGCATTTTTACTTGACTTTTCATGTCCGATTTAGGCAAAACGAGTTTAGTGTGGGTGAATTGGATTTTTGAATTTTTCGACTTAATGTATATTGTTTGCTGTTCTTGATGCCTTATATAGATTGTTGAGGTCATAAGCTTTGTTTTGAGATATTAAAGAGTGGATTTGGTTCGAGTTTTCTGTAAAAGTCGAGTTTGCCGAATTATGGTTCGAGCTCGCCGAAAAACGGCGAGTTTGATTGATTTTGGTTCACTTTGATCGTTATTTATGCTACTAGACGTGTATAACTGGTATCAGAGGTTGTGTATTGAGTGAAACCGTGCGTGTTTGTGATGTATTCCGTGTGTAGCAGTTTCCGGTCGCCGAAAAATCCGACCGGATTCTGGTAAACCCAGTTTCCGGTAGGTTGTTCTTGGCGACCCAGTTTCGTTCTTCGTGACCCGTTTTTTATCCAACTTCAGACCCGATTTTGATCTTGTTTTACCAGTTGTGGCGAAAATAAAATGATTTTGATTTAATTTTTAATTTTTACCTTTATTTTCAGAAAATTATAAATTTAGAAAATTATTTTCTGAAAATATTTTGGAAATTAAGAATTTATTTCTTAATTCTGTTTTTAATTTCAAAAATTATTTTATTATTTACTTTTAATTCAAAAATAATTAAGAATTAAATATTTCTAATTATAATAATTAATTTCAAATAAGATTTAATTAATTCAATATTTAATAAATCAAAACCGTAAATCCAAACGAAATAGTGTTTAGGGGTTACGGTCAAAGTAATAGTTGACCGTTGAATTACCCGACCGAATAAATTTATTTTTTTCTGAAAATTCAGCAATAACATTTAAAAGGATGTATCTTGACCCTCGTGTCGTTGGGTGGTCGAATTTTTTTTTTAAAAGATCGAAACCCCAAACCCTGCTGAAACAGTGTTTAGGGATTACGGTCAAAGTAATAGTTGACCGTTGAATTACCCGACCAAATAAATTTATTTTTTTCTGAAACTTCGGCAATAACATTTAAAAGGATGGATCTTGACCCCCGTGTCGTTGGGTGGTCGAATTTTGTTTTAGAAAAGATCGAAACTCCAAACCCTGCCGAAATAGTGTTTAGGGGTTACGGTCAAAGTAATAGTTGACCGTTGAATTACCCGACCAAATAAATTTATTTTTTTCTGAAACTTCGGCAATAACATTTAAAAGGATGGATCATGACCCCCGTGTCGTTGTGTGGTCGAAAATTTTTTTTTAAAAGATCGAAACCCCAAACCCTGCCAAAACAATGTTTAGGGGTTACGGTCAAAGTAATAGTTGGCCATTGAATTACCCGACCAAATAAATTTATTTTTTTCTGAAACTTCGGCAATAACATTTAAAAGGATGGATCTTGACCCCCGTGTCATTTGGTGGTCGAATTTTTTTTTTGAAAAGATCAAAACCCCAAACCCTGCCGAAAATAGTGTTTAGGGGTTACGGTCAAAGTAATAGTTGACCGTTGAATTACCCGACCAAATAAATTTATTTTTTTCTTAAATATCGGAAATAACATTTAAAAGGATGGATCTTGACCCCCGTGTCGTTGGGTGGTCGAAATTTGTTTTTGAAAAGATCGAAACCCCAAACCCTGCTGAAACAGTGTTTAGGGGTTACGGTCAAAGTTATAATTGACCGTTGAATTACCCGACCAAATAAATTTATTTTTTTCTGAAACTTCGGCAATAACATTTAAAAGGATGGATCTTGACCCCCGTGTCGTTGGGTGGTCGAAATTTTTTTTTGAAAAGATCGACACCATTAATTTATCGTAATAAATTTGACACCCAATCACTTAAGTAAAATAAATCACGTAAGTACACTTTCCCACCCAATAAAAAATTATAAAAATGAGCGCAGGCGGCCAGTTTTTAGTAGTGAAATTTCGATTCCCCCCAAAATGTTATTTTAGTAGTACACTTTCCCACCCAATCACTTAAGTAAAATTTCAATTCCTCCCAAAATATTATTTTAGCAATACACTTTTTTCCCTCTTTCTCGACCTAAACCCACCTAAACTCACTCACACATCCACTCTCCACCACAGTCACTCACTCACTCTCTATTGGGGATTAAAAACTTTCTCGATTAGGGTTTCAATCACTGTCTCTCTCGCACGACCATATCTCTATCTCTCTAGGGTTCAATTAAAACTTCGATTAAGGTATAATTTGTGTTTTCTGACTCTCTATTAGATTAAATTAGGGCTTTTCTGTCTCTCTATTTGGGTAAAATTGGGGCTTCGAACAATTTTGCATGTGGTTGATTGGGTTTTATAATTGTGGGTTTTAAATTATGGCTTTTCTGTCTCTCTATTTTGTATGTTTAATTGTGGTTTGTTATTTGTGATAGGGAGACTGTTAGAGGGAGAGACACTATCAATTTGTTTGTTTAATTGTTTAATGTATATGTGGTTAGTTTTCTGTTTATAATTTTTTCTTATCTATGCAAGACCATCGTATTTGTTCAATTAGAATTACTTTTATGTGTATGAATTATGCCCATCGTAGATACCGTATCCCTTTTTATGTTTACAATTACTTTTATGTTTAGGGCCTTCGATTAGAATTATACCGTAGACTTTTGTGCTACCTTTTCTAGTGAACAGGATGACAGTGGCAGTCCTTTCACTCATGTCACCACGGGCCGCGCTACTTCTTGAATATGATCTAGTTTTTACCGTACTTTAGTAACTGTGGAAATTTACTATTTATTTAGAACTTTTTTGTTATCTTAGTTTGTAATTAAATGGTGGTTTGTGAAGTTGTTTGGAGTGGCTGGAGGAAGGAGAAGTGGTATATTTTGGTTTGAATGTGGTTAAAGTAGTTCGGTAGTTGAAGTAGGCATTTTAATGGTAGAATTGGGGTTTGAATGTTGGTTTTGAATGTTGGTTGGATATGTAATTGTTATTAATGGGAATGTTGCATATATAAAGCAGCTATTTCAAATTTTTTGTATTTTAGTGTTACATTTGCCAATTGTAGTGTTACATATGCATGTCACTTTGGTGTTACACTTGCCCATTGTAGTGTTACATTATAATCTTATTTATTGTTATAGTAGAAATGTTACACTGTTACAATAAAGTGTGGGCCCCACACATGACACATGGCAGTGGGCCCCACACATGCCACATGTAGGGGTGAGCAAAAAACCGAATTAAAACCGAAACCGAACCGAAACCGGTCAAAACCGAACCGAAAAAACCGAAACCGAAACCGCACCTGTGGTTGCGGTTTTTGATTTTTAAAAACTGAGACTTTCGGTTCCGGTTATCGGTTAAAATGAACTGGCTAAAACCGAACCGAACCGATTATTAAAATAAATATAAATATATATATAATTTATATACATTTATATAATATATATGTATTTTTAAATTACTATTTACTACTGCTAGTTAGTATAACAAAATAAATGAATGTAGTCAACATTTACTAAAACAAAGTTCTCATCCTCAAACTTCTCTTAATTAACCAAAGATTTGCAGTACCTTTTTCTCTTAGTCTCTCAACTGCGCAGGTACTTCATTCTTTATTTATTTATTTATTTTATATTTTTCATTTGTTAATATGTTATCTTCTTGGTTCTAATCTTGGTGTGTTACTAATCTTGATTTCCATCTTCATGCATGTGTCTCTTTACAGAACAATGTTTTTTGGTGGTTTGCAATTTGCCTATGTCAGACTTCGTATACTTGATATTTAAAGTATTATAATATATTTATAATTTTTTTTTTCAATTTTGTAACCGAAACCGAACCGTTAAAAACCGAACCGAGCTTTCTAAAACCGAAACCGACGGTTCGGTTGTGGTTTCGGTTTTCAATTTTTAAAATCGAACACATGCGGTTTCGGGGTAAAACCGCCCCGAACCGAACCGTGCTCTCCCCTAGCCACATGTCAAGTGGGACCCAGGCATGCCACGTGTTCAGGTGGGCCCTATACATGCCACGTGTCAGCTAGGTCCACATGCCACGTGTCAGGTGGACCCCACATCCCACGTGTCACGATGCCACGTGTCAGTGGGCCGCAATTTTATTGGGCCAATATGTAGGCCCCACATTCTATCCCTCGGAACAAGTTCAAATGTAACATTGCAAATCCGTTACATTGGGTCATTATAGTGTTACATTAGCGACATAATGTATCACTTTATTAGTGTTACAGTAGATGGGCAAAAGCGTTACAATAGGCACCTGTTGTAACGCCCGTAAATGTAACGCCCCCAAGTGTTACAATAGACCTATTGTAACGTATTTTGAGCCTATTGTAACATTACGCGAGGGTTACAATAGGCCACTTATGGCGTAGTGCAAAGGATTCACTCAGCGCCTAATTGGATTCACTTTGTGCCCTTGTCATGATTCAAGCAAGAAGATAAAGACCTGCATGGTTCACTCAAAAGAAACATGGGAGCATTGACGGGATTGGACCTTAAAATATCAAGCTATTTAGGTTCCTCTCGCATCCTATGACTTCGAGGAACCGGGGAGTAGTTGTTATGCCCAAAATCTCCATGGGCTAGATCCGGGGAGTAGTTGGTAGGCCCATTGGGCTTAAGGATCCAATCCGTATGATTAATATGGGTTATGATTGAGGTCTCTTAAGTTAAATGGGGCTAAATAGCATGTGAAATGGATCTAGACAGGTTCCTGTAGATAGGTACCCGAGAGATAGCTTCCTGCAGATAGCTTCCCGGGAGACAGGTTCCCGAGAGACAGCTTCCTGTACGAGAACAGATTTATGCCATCAGATTTATAGTATGATTAAGCCTCCTATTCTTTAGGAGCAAGTTATGAACATCAACTCCTTATTGGAATGTATTCCTTGGGTGTAGATGATCCTTGAATACATCTAATAGGACTAGAACTAGTAAAGACACTCCTAGTCGGGCTAGAACTTGAGTTCTACTCGACTTAGGTCGCCTATTCGTGGCTGAATCTGGAGAAAAGGAGTTCCTCACGAATTAGGACCTAAAATATTGCTACCTAACCAGACTTCTAGTCTAAAAAGAACTACGTGAACTTGATCCCTATATAAACCAGGGTACGTAGGCACCTTGGGAACATGTTTTTTACAAGCCTCGCAATAGACACCTACGAGATTCTTGAGAACTCAAGACACAAGCCTCAAGGGAACTCGCGAGATTCTTATAAACGCTCTCAAGCTCAGTTAAACCCCCACAAAAAAAACCTCCATTCTCCATAGATTAGTTTATCGTTAGCCTTTACAACTCACCGTAAACCTCTCAAAAGTTGTTACGAAATCCACTCATCAACAGTATGTTTAAATTTTAACCCTTTAAAAGGCTTTGATTTGCAGAAGGAATTTGGGAATTCTTCGTAGCAACCACCAATGAACCTATTGTTGTGCCCAAAATTACCATGGGCTGAATTTAAGCCCATTAAGCCATAGGGTCCAGTCCACACAAGCCAGAGGTCAGATCCAGTACAAGCCATGAAGATAAGATATGAAGAAATGAGCATTAGACAGAGAGATGATCAAGAAGCTACGAGTATCAAGAGGTTCCTGTAAAACTGGAAGCTGAACAAATTACAAATAGACCAGGTTCCTCCCCGTAGAATAGCTCAAGTCAGCCTGGCAACAGCCATAGAGACAGCCAGAAACATATGAAGACATCAAAGAAGCTTTCCAGCTGATAAATGGATTTTATATCCACTTGGAGCATTCCATATCGGCTTAAATTGATTGACTTGGTCTCAAGTTTGTTGTATTTTTTATGTGTTTTGTGTAGTTGTGCAGGGTTGTAGCTAGCGGTTAGTGTTGGTGTTTCTAATCGATATTAGAGTGGAATTAAGCATTGGAATGAAGATTGGACACTTGTGTTATGCTACCAAGGGGTTACATGTGTCATGGTATTGAAGACGTTAGCTAATGCAAAAGAAACGGAGGAGAAAGGAGCAATTTGTGTAAAATTCGGATTTTCTGGGTAGGTTGCTCAGTCTTCACTGTTTTGGCCATATCTGGAGTTCTAGAAGTCCGTTTTCAGCGATCTTACAGCTCACGTGAAGCCTGGGAGATTTTCTACAATCTTGGATGGAAAGCATGGTGCCCTGCGGCCTGGGAAGGGCGCTGCGGAGCGGGAACCCTTCTGGAAATTATGAATTTTTATCCAGAAAATCCTTAATCACTGTTTGGGCCATATCTTAAGTTCTACAAGTCCGTTTTGGACGATCTTACTGTCCACGCGAAGATAACGAGATTCTCTATCATTCTAAAGTGGTTCAGAAGTCCAATTACGACTGGAACGGCCCAGAAATAGTGAAGAAAAGTCAGTTACGAATTTTCCTTCAAAATCGAATCAGTTTAGGAAACGTATTATGTGCCGAACTGCAGAAATTCAACTTTGACAAGGAAATTCCTATAATTCCTACTTCTAATAAGTATGGTAATTGCTCTGGGTGGCTAGAACATTCCAGAATCAGATCTACACATGGAATTTGCAATTATATTCTCATTCAAGAACGGAAATTGCCATACTCCTATTCCAACTCTAAAACGGCAATTGCCTGATGGAGAGGCTAATTGGGGCTATAAATACACATCTTGGGGGACAGAAAAAAAACATCATTATATATCAATTACTTAGGTTTATTTGTATCTTTTCATACTTTGTTTTTATCATGGTTTCATCAGATCCCATGATGACGAGAGGTTCGATTATGAACTAATCGTTGTCATGGGATTCTAACGGATTTATTTATGGAGCTTTAGTATTTTGATGCTTTTAAGTTCTGTGTGTGATGTATATTTGGTATCCTTGTATGGTTATTCTTAATGCTTTTAGATGCGTAGCTAACATCTAAATTGAATTGTTAATCTCTTGCGAAACGAGAGTGGATCTTGAGATTTAGAACTTGCCATGCTAGCATAGGATAGGTTGATGTTTTAACATCATGATTTGTAGCGTAAATAGAGATATTATGCTGCACTATGTGATCAATATGGATAACTTGTGCTTAAACCGTTATGTTTTCAAATCTTATAGAGATATAGGGTCTAAACATAATTAATGTCTATTCATCTTCTATCTCTTTTGTGGATGTATGTTTAGTTTGGTATTCGTATATTGAGAAGTAGCGTATACTTGTTTCGTGTTGTCCGATCAGATATCATAACCATTGCATATAGTGATTAAAGGCGTCAGATCTAAGGAAAATATTTAATGAAGTTAGGATTCCATGTTTTCCCTAGCTTTAGTACTTCGATTTTATTTCTCGTTAGTTAATTAAATCTTAGTTTGTTAATTTGTTTCTTAGTTAATTTAGATAATTACAACCCAAATTTGTTACTTGTCTAAGCAATTGAAATTGATCATACATTGTTGCTTGAGCATATTTACATAGAAATATCCAGTCTCTGTGGGAACGAACTTAACTTATCGAATATTACTTGTGACCACGTACACTTGCGTGATTTTGTGATAACACCAGCCTAATAAATTTGTTATTTGTGCGGGTACAGATGCCTATAGAGAGGTTCCTGAGCAACAGGTCCTGAAATAAGGAGGTTCCTGAGAAACAGGCTCCTGAGATATAGGTTCCTGAGCACCAGGATCCTAAAGATTAGTCGATAAAAAGATCTAGAAGCTGTCTAGATAGATATAGATTTATTATTGGAGTGTCCTTCTAGGACGCAGTTGATCCTAGACTGCCTCTAATAGATGTCAGATTTATAGTAGAGTACGAACTCAAGTTCTACTCTACTTAGCCAACCAGTTCGTGGAAAGCTCTAAAGGAACTTGAGTCCAACACGAACTAGATTACCTCATACAGTTGGCCAAGCAGAGTCAGCTTAGAATTAGAACTACGTGAGCTTCATTCCTATATAAAGGATACGTAGGCACCTTGAGAAGGGACGGATTTTAGCTCTCTAATTCTCTCTAAATGAACCTGAGATTATTGGAGGCACTCTCAAGCTCAGCTAACCCCCACAAACACAACCCGAATCTTCCATTGAATAGTTGATCGTTAGCCTTACAACTCACCGAAAACCTCTAAAAAGTTGTTACGAAATCCACTCATCAACACCTATTGTGGACACTTGTGTTCTCTAGTGACTTGGTTATTTTTCTTCTCTTGTATATGTGTTGTAATTGTTTATAATTTTGTTTATGTCCTTGTATTAGTGTAAATAATCTTTTAGATCTTCTGATAACAGGTTATCTTCGGTGGAAGCAGACGAGGCTTCAGTGGACCGAAACTAAAAGTTCGGAGAATGAACCAAACAAGAGGGATCCTGTTTTGAGGTTTGATCTTCACCATCAGTGTAACTATTAAGAGATTCATGGGTCTTAAATGCTTAATTTTTCTTCTGATGGAGGTAATGTATAAAATTAATTTGAATGAAATTTTTCACTTGTAATGTTTACCATATGACCTGTATGTTGTCGTTTAAAAATTTGTTAAAATAAATGATGTCTGATGGTTTGCGTTCTCCATAGCTATAATAAGTGACACCTCTATTTCAATAAGAAAGAAGTTCTTGCAATATATGTCTAATATATCTTGTTCTTGTAGTTGGAATGCAACTTACGAGAGCTTGCTCAGGACTAACAAAAGGTTTCATAAGCCAATTCCTCTTTCAGTAAGCACTTCAATCTTGTTAGATTTGTGTGGGGTTCATGAAATATTCAGGCTGTTACTTACTATAAATGGCTCCAATTGATAGGAGATGGTTGGTTTTTTATTGGAGAGATGGAAACAAGAAGGCTTGTATGATTGAGGTTGATATTAGTGTGTGGAAACATATATGAAGACTTTTTTATACGAAACTTTCTGCAAGTTTTAATTTATTTTTTTGAACTTTCTTGGTGTATAGCTGCTTAAAAAGGATAACAGGTCCAGCTTGCTGCTTATAGCTGAAGGATATCATTATGCCTAGGGATTGTTAATGAGTGGATTTCGTAACAACTTTTTTAGAGGTTTTCATTGAGTTGTAAGGCTAACGATCAACTATTCTATGGAAGATTTGGGTTGTGTTTATGGGGTGAGCTGAGCTTGAGAGTGCCTCCAATAATCTCAAGTTCATTTGAAGAAAATTAGAGAGCTAAAATCCGTCCCCTCTCAAGGTGCCTACGTATCCTTTATATAGGAATCAAGCTCATGTAGTTCTAATGCTAAGCTGATTCTACTTGACCAGCTGTATAAGGTTATCTAGTTCGTGTTGGACTCAAGTTCCTTTAGAGCTTACCACGAACTGTTTGGCTAAGTAAAGTAGTACTCGAGTTCGTACTCTACTATGAATCATCTATTAGAGGTAATCTAGGATCAGCTGCGTCCTAGGAATACACTCCAATAATAAGTCTATATCTATCTAGATAGCTTCTAGATCTTTCTGTCGGCTAATCTTAAGAACCTGGTGCTCAAGAACCTATATCTTAAGAGCCTGTTTCTCAGGAACCTCCTTATCCTGGAACCTGTCGCTTAGGAACCTCTCTACAGGAATCTGTACCTACACAAATAATAAACTTATTAGGCTGGAAAGCTTTTCTGGTGTTTTTATACGCTCTTGACTGTCTCTATGGCTGTTGCTGGGCTGACTTGAGCTCTTCTACGGGAAGGAGCCTGGACCATTTATAATCTATGTAGCTTCCAGTTCTTCAGGAACCTCTTGATACTTGTAGCTTCTTGACTGTCTTCTCAGCTAGTGCTCATTTCTTCATGTCTGGTCTTCATATCTTGTACCGGATCTATCTTCTAACTTGTATGGATTGGACCCTATAGCTTAATGGGCCTAAATTCAGCCCATGGTAATTTTGGGCACAACAACTACCCCCGGTTCCTTGAAATCATGTAATGTGAAAAGAACCTATTCTGCTTTTTGATCCAGGGTCCAATGCTAAATCATTCTTCTTCAAGTACCTTACTTCAATACAATATATCCAAGCCTACATGAGCTAACTCTTTGTAGGAGCTAACTCTTCGTAGGAAACAGGACATATAATATTTCAGCTGGTATAGTCTTGACTAGCTTCCTTCTCAACGAGGAAACTACTCTTCTAAATTTTCTTTAAACTTCTTTTCTTCAAACTCTAGCTCTCGAAGTCAACTTATTATCTTCATTCAGCTCCGTGCAAAATCTTCTTTATTGTTCCACATTTTAACACACCTCTTCGAATTTCAGAAAATTTAAAATTCGGGAGAAGATAATGCTTGGTAGTAGATAATGGTTGGCTTTTCAAGGTTATTTAGTAAATTACACATTTACCCCTCTATTACAATAATGTATAAAAAATTGTTGGCCATGAGAATCGAACCCATGTCAATCTTGTTAGAAATGAATTATGTCCACATCTCCAACCACTAGACCAAGAACAAATTTATGATGATTTTGTGAAAATCATTAACTACATGCACAAACTCACATGCTCTATTCTATTTAATATTTATTTTAAGATTTAGTTAAAGTAAAATTATCAAAATATTACACCCTCTCTAATAACTAAAATTTTCATTTAAATGAATTATGTTGTTTATATATTATGTTTAATATATGCCAACATGATTTTTTGACCAGTTATAAAAAGACTAATATACCACTTTACACTAATTTAAAACATGATTTTGTGACTAATTAAATAATTTACATATGTGAGAAACATTGTCTTGATTTTCATTTAAATAAAACAAGAGTAGTTGGGTTAGAACACGACATTAAAAATTAGATTATAGATGCAAAATGATTAATTATAATATTACGATATATAGTTATGTTAATGAAGGATAGATATTTAAAAAACGAATAATAGATTATACATAATACAAAAGTTATAAAAATCGATTTCTTAAATTTAAGGATTATAAAACTGGCTGAATTTAAAAAGATAGATTCTAAAATTAACTAATTAGATTGTACTTAAAGAAATTCAAATTTTAGGTTGATAAAAATGAATTTTGATTTTTTTAAATAAAACTACGAGTAATATACAAGTACACATTTATATAATTATTGGGTTACTTATGGAATTTTCAGGAAGAAATAAATGTAAATCACATTATACATAACTAAAATAATCGATCATGTATTTATATTATTGGTCATTTGGTTTGAAAAAAACTATATGTAAGTTGTGTAATAATTTTTTAGTTCAATTTTTATGGATACAATACTATCAATATCACCACTAACACATCACCACCACCACCATCACCACACCGCCACTACCATGCACCACTGCTAGAATCACGAGAAAAATCACTAAAATCTTTATTCCAATCACATCAACACCACCAGTAGCGCCAAAAAAACCAAAATGAAAGCATAACTACTAAACATTCAGCCTGAATCACCAAAATTATAATCTAAATCCTTAAATATTTTGAGCGCAAACTACCAGAATTTTTAAAATTTGAAATTTCGATAGTGTTCGAAAGTGCTGTTGATGGTGTTTTTGGTAGTAGAGTGGGTGAAATGACATCGATAGGGCTTTTCGAACTCGTATCTATTCTGAGATGATGAAAAATAAGATAAATGATCTAGCGGGGTGTAAGGTGGTTGGTATTCGATGAGAAACTTGTTTGCAATTTATTTCTAGAGTAGTGGTTGATTTGGTGACACGAATGAATGATTGGGTGAGGATGGTCTATATATGTATACAGACAATGTAAAAGTGAAGAAGTGTTGGTGATAACGTTAGTATATTGTCGAAGATGGTGTAAAAAGTCATCAAAAATAGCAAAGGTAGGACGCTAAAGGTGAAGACGTGGATTATATATAAATGTGTCCCACCACTAGCACCACCAAAATAGGAGTAGAATCACAAAAAAATTCAATTTGAGTCACCAAAATTGGAACCCAAATTATACTAAAAATTTTGGACAGAAATTACCAAAAAAATTTAGATCTGAAATTTCGATAGTGTTTAAAGGTGTCGGTGATGGCGTTGACGGTGGAAGAGTGAATGAAAACATTGGCGGGGATTTATAAACTTATTTTTATTGTGAGACAATGAAAAATGAGATGAATGAGCTATTGAAGGTGTGATCGGGAATGTGGCTGAAACTCGGTGAAAAAAGTGTTCATAAGTTATTGCTGGAGTCGTGGTCGATTTGGTGACATGAAGGAATGGTTGAGTGAAGATGGTGTATATATACACACACTCTACATTTGAGCATGAAATTAGTTCTCAATTCTCATTATAATATAAGTTATCATTTGAGCACTTGTCTATATATGTATACACGTGAGTTACTGATTCAAGGATAGATTTTAAAAATACATATTCTTCTGTTTTTCTAAGTTACGTTTTCTTAAATTTTTTTATAAAAATTGACATAAATTCTTAAGTATGAGTAAACTACTACGATCATACGTGAAATTATGGTAAAAATTTCAAATTATTAGCAATCTTCACAAAAGATGTATTTTGTCAAACGTATCAAGTTAATAACATATACTGTTTCAAAAATTACAAATCGTCTATTTCAAAAATTAAAATAACTAAATTATACGAATTTGTATGGTACCCGTGTTTTGTACGGACTATCATGCTAGTTTGTATTTACGATCTAACTTTAAATGATCAAGATAATCAAGATATAATAAATAAGATATATTATTATCATTAACTAAAAATTAAAAAAAAAGTAATACCAAAATTTCAAAGATCTTGCATATATTTACCAAAAAAAAATAAATCAAAAGTCTCCCCTTCGGCCCATCAAATGTTTTTTTTGCCGTTGTAAGATAAAAATATGCTAGAATTGGACACATTTTTTATGAATTTGTCCCTTATAATATATCTTGTATATGATAAGTTAAATTTATCATGTTGCCTACATAGTTTATCAACAAGTTAACTTATTAATCAAGAAATACATACATATTTTAATCTCATCTAAAGTTATCTTTCATCAGGTAATAATGAAGTTATATATGATCGATTATTTATCTATTTAATTACGTAAATGTCCATTATCATAAATAAATTGTACAAAAATACACGGTAAAAGGAATTTCTTTAATTTAATATAATTTACTATTTAATCGAAGGTGATGCATGGATGTTTCTGAAAATTTAGACGGTAAAAAATTTACGTCTAATATAATTATTCGAAGATGATGCATGCGATGTGGTTGGTCGATTTGAAGGAAAAAACATACTTAATTTTATGTAGTGGATCAGTGGATGTAATGTTTTATTTGGGCATTAAGGATTATGAACTATTGTAATTGTATTGATTTGGATATTTTGAGAATGCATATATTTGTGAGTCGACAGTCTTTTAGGAAGATTGTGAGACCGTCTTTCACTTATAGATTTTGGTGATTTTTCAAGTTCGAAAGTGAAAATTAAATTAGATTTGGGAATTTACTAGATAACATAGTAAATCCTCCCTTAGGTTTATTCGACGTGACGTAAACAAGTGACGAGTCAATTTAACAAAATGTTTTTCTCGTACAAATCACTAATTTGGATAAGGAATGTCAATGAAAAGATGGTCCCTAGTCTAAGTTATTTGTGATATATTTAAAGGCAAAGTCTAGACGACACAAATATCGAAATATCCCGAACACTGATTTTCTGGACCAAAAATAAATGTTTTATTCAAAATAGTGTTCATCTTAAATGTTTTATTCTCAAGTATGTTCAATATATTTTTCAAAGACTTATTTTTAAATTGCCTTGGTCAAAGACTTGCCGAAAGAATAAAAATGGATTTTATCTCGGAACCCTTAACAGTTTTCATTTAAATCGGATAAAACTCTAAAATATTCAAAATAAATATTCTGAGGACTTCATAGTCATTATTATTTGAGTAATATTATATTTGAATATATTTCAAGTCAAAACTTTAGCCAAAATATCGACAAGTTACGGTAAACGGCTAATGTATTTTATTCGGTCGCGTAAGGACATTTAATCAATATATTTTTGAATAAAATACTACACATGTTATTTTGACTTGAAACTTTGGATATGTCACTAGAATAATTAAAAAGAATTTTAGGATTAATTTCATGATTTTAGCATGACTTTTTTCCGGGACTCCAAAAATCGATACATAGTTGATTTTTCGGTCGCTTAAAGTCATAGATGGTCAACGAATTTCATGGTGAAATTTTGACCATAATCCTCTGGGAATATTTCTAGGGGATTCCCCAAGTTTCATAATTTTTGAGTGATTTTTCGATTTATTTCATTATTATGGGTTTATCGCTTAGTTTCGGGTTTTTCGGTTAAACCGAGCCAATAGAAGCTTCCTACATATTTTATAATATTTATTTCCCACATGCTGATCTGCTGGGAACTTCTAGGAAGGTGCCAAAAAGCTACTTTATGCAAATGATTAATTAATTAGTAGCTAGCCACTTGTCTTATGCCCATTGGTCCATAAAACCCTACTTTTGCCTATAAATATCAAGCTAAACCCATTCATTTCCTCAAGCCTTCTTGTGCCAAAGAATTGCTGTTCTTTTCTCTCTAGAAACACAGAAATATCAAGTAGCCAAGAGCCTTCAAAAATATTGGATAACAAAGCTTTGATCCTTCATCTTTTAACTTCTTTTAAGCTTTATTTTTGGTCCATTTCTTACATTTTATACACCACTCGGCCACACTCTTTTTGGGCAGTCCTTTTGCACGTCTAAGGCAGTCCCTTTGTGCTTCATATTGTATATTTGAGTCACCAATTTATCCTCCTTGATTATATCTTTATTTGGTGCTCATTTGGCCTTGTTTTAGTGGTGTTTTTGCTCTTCTTGGCACTCTCGGCAAACACTCTTCAAGGATACCTTTTGCACGTTTTTAAACAGCCTTGTAAGTGTTCTTTCTTGAGCATTTGAGTTACCATTTTACTCATCTTGTTTATATTTCTTTTGGTGCTCATTTCGGCTCATTTTGGTGGTGTTTTAGGCTTCGGAAACTAGCTCGTATCTCTTGTAGTTCTCTCTTAAATTAAAGAGGAACTTGAGCCTTTGTAAGGTCAAGAGTAATAAGCTAGAAAGTGGGTTTGTGCAAGCTATATATTCGGCTACTAAGTGTTTAAATCTTTTGAATATATACTTGTGCTTAAGTAGTCTTACATTTGTCACCTTACACACTTGTTCTTGAATTAATTCGTGTAGTGTGTTTAAGACAACTTGTAAGCTACCAAGAGGATGTTCTTTTAAGAACTTATTAAGCCCTCTTGAAGACCTTAGTAACCTCTTGATCTATACTTGGTTATAAGGCAAAGAAGTATCTTTTGATTTGTGCTTAACTTGGATAAACTAGTTTCTACCTTAAGTGGTTTAAACTTAGTTCATCTTATGTCAAAAGAGATCTTCTTTTAGTGTTGGTTATACAAGTCCCTTGCATCTTATTTGTATTATTTCTTTAAGGACTTAACCGAACTTGTTTCTAAACCAAGGCTAACCGAACTTGTTTCTTAACCGAAACTAAGTTCAAAACCATTCGGCCCTTGCTTGATTTATATTCGGCCGAAGGTTTCATCTCATAGTATATATTTGTTGCATTCACATTTATTTATTGTCTTGCATTAATTATGTGATAAGTCCCTTGTGTGACATTTCCCGGCTACTTACGTGTTTATTTTTCTTGCATTAGTTTAACGCATAATAGCGGCCCTCGTTTTATCCTATAGATAAGCGAGTTACATTTCCGTACGTGTGAGTTGTGTTTATGTGCTTGTGTGGTGTTTAATTTAACGCGTAATAGCGTCCCTCGCTTCGACGAGCTTTATATATTTATATTCGGCCTAGGCTATATTAAATCCACTCACAAGTGTAAACACTTGTATTCTTCGAGTTTAGTTGCTTGTTTAATATTTTACGAAATATTTACAACTTGCTCTAACTCACTCATGTGTTGTATAACACACTTTTATCCGTCAATTAAAAGGGATTTAAGTCGTAGGACTTGTATTATATCCTTTGACGTGAGGTGAAGTGAAGTGAGGTGATTCTCTCTCTAAGACCCAAGTCTTAGACACGCCGACGGGGAGTTGGGTGTCTTTGCACCGTGAGGAGGAGAAAAGACCCAAGATCTAAGATCTTAGATCCAAGATCGTTAAAGGGTGTAGATACGAATTCTACGCAAAGGGTTTACTTACGTGGTTGTGAGGAGGTGACGGGGAGTTACGCTCCAAGATAAACTCGTAAGGGGTTTTCTTGCATTGCATTTGAGGAGGTAGCAGGGAGGTACGCTCCAAGATAATCTTGCAAGGGGTAGCTATTGTATTTTGAAGAGGTAACGGGTAGTTAGGCTCTAAGATAAATACATAGTGGTTGTAAAGGCTTCTCCACCTACTATAAGGAGTATTTTACTTATAGTGAAAGAAATCTCGAGTTCGGGAGGATCTCTGGGACTGGAGTAGGGGTGTTCGGATCCGTTAGGGGATTGCGGCATCGCGAACCAGGATAAATTGGTCGTGTCATACTTTTCTTCTTTCTCTCTTTTATTTTCGGCATTTTATATTGCTTATTTATAAGTAATTAATTTTAAAAGGAGAAGGAAATTTTTAAAACGTCAAGCTCGAATTTTAAAAGGTAATAAGCTATTCAACCCCCCCTAGATTATTTCACCCTCATTTGGGACCTATCAATTGGTATCAAAGCAGTTACTTTTAATCTCGTTGTTTAATACGATCGGTTCTGGCGAAGGTCTTTCAAGTTCTAGAGCCCCACTATTCGATGGCACAAATTTTGCAACTTGGAAAACAAGATTTAGAATTTATGCTAGATCCCAAGGTGTGAAAGTTTGGATGGCTATCTAAGACGGTGTAGTTATTTCTACTAAAACCGAAGGTGAAATATCCGTCGAGAAGAAAGTTAGTGAATACACTCCCGAGGAAGAAACAAGGTAGAATATAGCCGCGAAAGCGGAAATGGTTCTAACTAGTGCACTTGCAGAAAAAGAATACAAATGTGTTAATAATTGCAAGTCGGCACAAGAAATGTGGAACAAACTAGTTGTCACTTACGAGAGTAAAAAAGATATTAAGGAATCCCGAATGGATACCTTAATTCATGAGTACGAGAATTTTAAACTTCTCGAAGGTGAAACTATCATCGATATGGAAACGAGGTTTACTCGTATAATCGATGAGCTTTCTCAACTTGGTAAGGTCTATACGACTAACGAGAAAAACCGAAGGATTTTAAAAGCCTTGCCTCCAAGTTGGAAAGTCAAAGTTACCACGATAAAAAAAGTGCATAGTCTTAACGACTACTCCATCGATAGTTTATTCGGGAACCTTCGTGCTTACGAGGAAGATAATATTCAGGATAAGGTTGTCCCTAAAACGGATGATAAACGTAAACATATGGCCTTAAAAGCTATATTAATCGATGAAGAAGAGAACGATGACGAACTGAACGAAGAGTTGGAAAATCTCGATGAACATGAGATTGCGTTGTTATCAAGACAACTTCGTCGCGTTTTGCAAAGTAAAGCTCAAAGGTATGGGAAAGGCTTCCTTAAATCGAACAATCAAAATCGAGTATTCAATTCGAAAGGAAGGCTACCTTATAAGAACAATTTTCCTACCACGATTTATACTAAAAACCAAGGTGCTTCTAATTCGTATAATAATTCCCCTAATACGAATTATGCTAAAGGTCAAGGTGCACAACAACAAAATAATAATAATTCATATAATCCGAATTATTCTAAAAATTATTCGGCACCAAAACCGAAAGAGCCCATGGTTGAGGAAACGGAAGATGTATGTTTTGAATGTAAACGACCCGGTCACTTTAAACGTGAGTGTCCGAAGTTGCCTAAAGGTCGAGGTCTTGTTGCGGAGAGTAGATGGGATTTAAGCAAAGACGAGGAAACTACGGAACCTACCGAGGAAATTGTCAACCTTTGCTTGATGGCTCTCTCCGACGAATCTACGGAAATCTTCTCTACAAATCAAGAGGTAACTCTAAACCCCTCTTCTAATTTAAATGTTTCATCATGTAGTAGTGATAATTTAAAAGATTGCATGTCTAGTATGGATTATTCTAGTTTGGATTCATCCGAACTAATTGTTTTGATAAACTCGTTAAAATCGAGTCTTGATGATGTAAATTGCAAATTTGCCACGACAAGTTCCGAAAGGAATAAACCTCGTGAGTCAAATGTTGAGCTTCAAAAAGAAGTCTCTTGTTTACAGGATATTCATGTTAATGACAAAAAATATTCCGATTTCATTTCTTCACAAAATGATCGCTTGAAAATTGAGATAAATGAAAAGAATGAAAATATCCGAAATCATTTCATTTATTGTTCAAGTCGAAGAAATCAAAAAAGATAAGATACAAGTTTCCGAGAAAAATCGTGAACTTCATGTCGAAATTTTGAATTTGAAAATTCATAATGAATTTATAATACATGAATTAGCTAAACGAGATAATCGGATAAGTGAACTTATACGATCTTTAATGGGTGACAAAGAAGAAGAGCTTAGACAAGCCTTACAAGATTTAATTCTTGATCACCAAATAATCTTAGCCGAAAAAGATGATGAGATTGCTAAATTAAGAGAGCAATTTAACAATGAGGCTAACGAAAGAGAACGTTTGTTTTTAGAAATGAAATCAAGCCTCTTAGAAGGTGGAAGGCTCAAGAATGAAAATGCTAAGCTCATGGCTCAAGTTATAGATCAAGAGAATGTACTAACTAACAAGACTAACGTCTTGATGCAAGTAAAGCATAATCTTGATACTATTCTGAAGCAATTTACAAAAAGCAATACCATGTTGGAAAATATGGTTTATAACTCCAAGATAGCTTCTAATAAAGAAGGCTTAGGATATGATGCTAATATTCTTCCTACAAGAGTCGCACATATTCCTACTCCCACTCAAACTACTACTCCTAAAACACCTATTACAGTGTGTACATTTTTTAATAAAAATGGACATACTAGTCTTTATTGCTATGCAAGAGAAGGTGTGTTTAAAGGGAAGTATAAGTGGCTACCTAAAGGAGCTAGCCCGAATAAAAGGGAAGGAAAGAAAATTGCTCAAAATGTTCCGATTAAGAATGCCAATAATCAATCGAAACATTCTTATCGTCAAGAGCCGATTACATTTCAACCAAGGAACTCTAAAAATGTTGCAAGTTCTAGTACTAACAATGCTAGACAACCGAATGTTCCTGGGAGAAATGTTGTTGCTCAAAGTTCAAATAATAATTCTTATATTCGGAACCGAGATGTTCATATGCCTAGAAATATAAGTCATTATAATGTTCGATCGAGTCAACATGCAAATATGAGGTATCATGCAAATCCTAGACATCACAATGCTCATGCTAGAGATAATCATGTGAATTATCACGCCAATAATCATTCTAGAGATTCCACTATTACTATATTCCCCGTAGTAATGGTCGTGCTTTTTATGGTAATCCTAAATATATGCCAAGGGGAAATCCTAATCATATATCTAATAGGAATCAAGCATTTAGAAATGATATTGTCTATGTGAATGATTATCCCATGCCTAGATTTATTTATGAAAGCACTCGTTTACCTTATAATGTGCTAACCCCCGGACCCTTAAGTAAAAAAGGGTACCAATCGATTTTATTAATCGCTTTTGTAGGTGTGCCTTACTGCTAAGAAAAATGTGTGGTATCTTGATAGTGGTTGTTCACGACATATGTCGGGTAATAAATCTTTGTTGAACGACATTAAAAAGGTAACCGCTGGTAGCGTAACTTTTGGTGATAGCAGTCAAGGTATTAATATTGGTATTGGCAACATTGGAAACGAAAGATTTAAAATTTCCGATGTACAGTTAGTCATTGGACTAAAGTACAATTTGCTCTCTATAAGCCAACTTTGTGATAATGGTTGCAAAGTTATTTTCCTTCCATCTCATTGTGCTATTTTTGATAAAGAATGGAAGTTGCTGTTGGTGTATACTGAAAATATTTATTTGAAGTATATATATTTATTTCTGGCCTATTTTATTGAAAATCATTTAAATGTTTACTTGTTGTCTAAATATTATATATTGTGAATAATCTAGTATCAAATGGGATACAGAATATTAGATTGTTAAATACGGTTTATATAATAAAATAAGGTTCACAGCACAGGTGGTATTGGACAATCCACTGTATGGTTGTAGTATTATTTAGAATAGTTTATATTGACTATTAAATAATACTAGTATACTTTGTGTATATTGAACAGGATCAAATTTAGAATTGTTCCCTTATACTGATTAAGAAGGTGAACTAAGATTCTATGTTATTATTAATGCTTAGGTTCTTAATCCAGATATAGTAATTGACACATGTATATTATTTACATGCTTTGATTTATATATGAAATAATTCTTTTGATTTATTTCATTATATTTTGGGTGATGGAATAATATATATGGTGGATATTATTTATTGAAGGAATCCATGTCCTGATAATATTCGGGTTAATGATGTCCCCTTGAAAGCTCAAAAAGATTTAATTATGTGAAACCCTGCAGGTGGATTTATTCCGGCATAATTAAATAAAGGTTGAGTGGATGATCAAGGATAAAAGATATTAATTAAATGAATTATCAGTAATTTATTTAATTAATGGACATGCGATATTTTAAACATGGGGAATTTAATAAGCAAATAATATTGGAACCGAATTAATTAATTAAATTACGGTATTAGGAAAGGTAGTGCAAATATTAATTCTTTAGTGGATTGAATTAATATTTAATTACATTGGGCTATGCCCAAGATGTAATTAGAAGGCCCAACCTAATTGTCCATGATCCATATTGTAGCCCTATATATATTCCTATTCTCTTCTTGCTAAGGGGGTCGAAAAAATTTGGTAGCCACCCAGGAGCAAGAAGAGAGGTTAACTTGAGAAGACGAAGGCCACACTTCGCTCAAGGGAATTTGGGAATACAATATAAGAGCGTGGAATCAACCGTTAACAAGGTGATTTTTCTATTCGTACTCGTTAATTTATTGTATCAAAAATCGCAGTGCCAAGATCTGATTGTCCCAACAATTGGCATCAAGAGCTAGGTTCAATGGTTCTGCGATTTTTGATACGATGTCCATGTCGTAATTATATATGCATGTATATAGTGGTAGGCTTGTATAATTCTTTTTTGCAGGTTGTTATCCACTATTATGGCCATGTATATTTTAATTATGTGTTTGGATCCCACGTGGTTTAATCGTGGTTATTTTGTTTGGTTTACACGTGGTTTATCGTGGTTGTAAAACACGAGGGTTGATCGTGTTAGAATAGATTTTACAAATTAGTATTGTATTAGATCTATTTTTTATGTAATTGTTTGATGGATTTTGTATAATCCGGGTATTTTGTAACAATTATGTGCGATCGGAAATCAAAACGGAAAAAAAAAAAATTATCCGCTGCGAAGCTGGTTGAAGGCTGCTGTTGGTTTGGTTTGTTGATTGAGTTCAATAACAAGAACAGAAGCAACAGTCGAAGGAGAAGCCGCGGCGCGTGGAAAAAACCTGGACAGAGGCTGTAACGCATCACAGGGATGCGCAACAGCGTTTCCAGGAGAATAAGGCGGTCACGCAGGAGCCGAATGCGCAACAGGCTAAATAGAGTGGGTAACGCAGGTAGAGGATGCGTTACTGGAGTAGGATGGCAGAAAATATTTTTTTTCAGCAGAATAAAGGGCTGGAAATTTTTTTCAATGGGCCATAATAGTGGAAAATTTTATTTTAATTATTTCCACTGATTTTTTGATTATTGCTTTAATTAATTAATTATGTGTGTAATTATTTTTTAAATTGCATGTTTAACATAATTAGGACGACATGGACATAGTATTTATTTATTAAGCTTTAATCATGAATAGCATGCTGTTATGTTATGTGTTTTGTGTATTTTGATACATGTGGACTACGATTAAATAACATAAGGCGATGCATGCTAGATAAAATTCCTCAATTTTAAACAAAAATTCTGAGTGGGTGAGGGAATTAATTAGGAATTAAATCCCACGGTCTCCATTATTTTGTATGTAATATAACCTTTTAAATAATGTAGATAGTATATATGTTCACCCATCGTGGCGTACTATTTACAGTATTATTAAAGGTTGTGGAAATTACTAGAACAAAATTCTTAAATTAAATAACGAATATTGAAATGTATATATATCACCCTAACGTGACATACCAAGTTTCATAGAATTCGTTACGAAAATTGAATACTCTTTTGATGTTGACTATGGAGAATTCTGTCTAGGAATTGTGTATTAAGCGAGCCCGTTATGACTCCTCCGAGACCTGGGAATTTTCCATTAATATATCAAAAGGATGTATTTGGTTTAAGTAATTTAAGATTAAATAATGGTATACACTTAGCTATGAAAAATAATATATAGTCCACCCTAACGTGGCGTATTATTTAGTAATAGGACCGAAGTAATATTTAAACGAATTTAAGTGGTATATATGTCACCCATCGTGGCGTACCAGATACTTATGGTGTTTAAATATTAGTGCATTAATTTTAATTAATTGTTAGAGGAAACCAATAGGTTTTAAGATTTGTGCAACTCTCTGATTATGTGTTACATGTATGATTCTCAGGATTAGATCATTATGGGCTTTAATCCACTATTCACCATACTTAAGGATAACAAACTTACTGGACCGAACTATATTGAATGGAAACGTAATTTGGACATAGTGTTGACTGCTGAGGAGTACAAATTTTGTACTTATGAACCCAAGCCAGATCAGCCTGCTGAAGATGCTCCTGAAAGTGAGAAGGAGTATTATAAGCGGTGGGTTAAGGCTGATGAGATGTCGCGATGTTACATTCTGGCAGCAATGTCAGGTGTTTTGCAGCATCAGCATCAGGCTATGCCCACTGCTTCAGATATGCTCTTTAATCTCAAGGAACTTTTTGGAGAACAGAATAGGGCTGCTAGGCAAGTAGCAATGAAGGCTTTAATGAACACTCAGATGGCTGAAGGAACACCTGTAAGGGATCATGTTCTAAGGATGATGTCTCATCTGAATGAGATGGAGATCCTTGGTGCTGATATTGATGGGGAAACCCAGATCGATATCATCCTTATGAGTCTGCCCAAAAGTTTTGAGCAGTTCCGCTTGAATTACACCATGAACAAAAGGATGTATAGTCTCGCGGAACTTCTAACAGAACTTCAGGCAGCTGAAGGACTCTTTAAGAAGAATGTTCAAGTGAATGTGGCTGAGAAAGCTTCTTCCTCTAAGCCGAAAGGCAAGAAGAAGAAAAAGGTTCAGACACAGAAAGCTGGAAAGTTTGCTAATGCAGTGGGAGTTCAAGGTGCTGTGAAAAAGCCTAAGGGTAAGTGCTTCAGGTGCAAGCAGTCAGGTCACTGGAAACAGGATTGTCCTCTTCCTAAGAAGACAAACAATACTGGTATGTCTCTTTCTCTAGTTACAGAAACATATATAGCGGCTATATCTACGAGCACTTGGTGTGTAGATACAGGAGCCACTGACCATGTTTGTAACTCTATGCAGGGGTTCCAGCAATCCAGAATGCTTAGAGATGGCGAGATATATATGTTCATGGGAGATGCTACGAAAGTAGCAGTAGTTGCAGTTGGAATAATTACATTATCTTTTGGTGATGATAGGATTTTGGCTTTGAACAATTGTCTTTATGTACCTTCGTTTAGAAGGAATTTAGTTTCGGTTTCTAAACTTGCCATGGATGGTTATAATGTTTGTTTGGATCGTATTGTTTCTATTATGATGAATAAACGAGTTATATGTTCTGGTACATTGCAAGACAATTTATATATTATTAATATTATTAATCTTATCCAACCAATGCTGCAACAAAAGGAATCTAATAACATTCTTTCTAGCTCAAACAAAAAGAAAGAATCCTTCTGAATTGAACCAAACATATCTTTGGCACTTAAGATTAGGTCATATTAACTTGAGGAGGATTCAAAGACTGGTAGTAGATGGGCCATTAGGCTCGTTGGCAGTGGAGCCATTTCCAGTTTGTGAATCCTGCTTGGAAGGTAAGATGACTAATAGGCCTTTTAAAGCAAAGGGGAATAGAGCCAAAGAAGTGTTAGAATTGGTTCATACTGATTTATGTGGACCTATGAGTATCCAAGCAAGAGGAGGTTATGAGTATTTTGTCACTTTCATTGACGATTATTCTAGATATGGATACATTTATTTGTTTCGCCGTAAGTCTGAGTGCTTTGAAAAATTCAAAGAGTACAAAGCAAGTGCGGAGAAGCGACATCTTGGAAAATATATCAAGTCACTACGATCAGATCGTGGTGGCGAATACTTGCTTGGAGAATTTAGGGAATATTTATCAAAAAATGGGATCACATCCCAGTTGTCTGCACCTGGCACACCTCAGCAGAATGGTGTAGCAGAGAGAAGGAATCGGACTCTTTTAGAGAGTGTTAGATCGATGATGAGTTATTCAGATTTACCCAAGTCATTTTGGGGATATGCTATAGAAACAGCGGCTTACCTTCTGAACTTGGTACCTTCTAAGTCGGTTCCCAAGACTCCAATAGAATTGTGGACTGGCAGCAAACCAAGTCTAAGACATATTCGGATTTGGGGTTGTCCAGCACATGTGCTGAACAAGAACGCGACCAAGTTGGAATGTCGTACAGAAGTAAGGTTGTTTGTAGGCTATCCCATGGGAACGAAAGGTTATTCATTTTATAGTCCTAGGGATCGAGATATCATTGTTATCACCAATGCTAGATTCTTAGAAGAAGAATATATAATGAACCATAAACCCATGAGTAGTATCGTTTTAGAGGAACTAGTGGGGGGGACAGATAATCCCCAAGTGCCAATAGTACAAGTAGAACATCCACAAGAAAATGCACAAGTTAACACTAATACTGCACCAGTGCCTCGTCGTAGTGGGAGGGTTGTTCAACAACCAGATAGATTCATGTTTTTGGGAGAGTCCTCGGACTTGGTCTTTGGCGAACATGATGAGGATCCCAGGACATACGAAGAGGCAATTCTAGATAAAGATGCAGATCTATGGCAAAAGGCAATGGAATCTGAGATGGAATCTATGTATTCCAATCAAGTTTGGGAGCTCGTGGAACCACCCAAAGGTGTAAAACCCATTGGATGTATGTGGATCTACAAGAAGAAAAGAGGATCTGACAAAAAGGTGAAAGCCTGGAAAGCACGACTTGTTGCGAAAGGGTATACTCAGAAAGAAGGGATCGACTATGAGGAAACCTTTTCTCCGGTTGTTATGCTTAAGTCGATCCGGATTCTTTTATCTGTAGTAGCTCATCTCGATTATGAGATTTGGCAAATGGATGTCAAGACAGCTTTCCTTAATGGAAGTCTTGAGGAAACCATCTATATGCAACAACCAAAAGGATTCATTAAGGAAGGCCAAGAGCATCTTGTTTGTTAGCTTAAGAGGTCTATTTATGGACTAAAACAAGCTTCTAGGGACTGGAATATTTGTTTTGATCAGGCAGTCCAGTCATATGGATTTGATCAAAGTCCAAGCGAATCATGTGTGTATAAGAGGTGAGGGTAATGCAGTGGTTTTTCTAGTACTGTATGTAGATGACATTTTACTCATTGGAAACAATGTTAAGATGTTGTCATCAGTAAAGGCATGGTTGTTCAAACAATTTGAAATGAAGGACTAAGGAGTATATGTTAATGTACAAGGCCTCAGATCTACTTCCTTTGGGATATACTGATTCAGATTTCCAATCAGATAGGGATAAGAGGAAATCAACCTCGGGATATGTTTTTACTTTGGGAGGTGGAGCCGTTATATGGAGGAGTGTAAAGCAGAAATGCATTGCAGACTCTACCATGGAAGCCGAGTACGTGGCGGCCTCTGAGGCTGCAAAGGAAGCTGTCTGGTTCAGGAACTTCCTTTTGGACTTGGATGTGGTACCTAATTTGCCTAGGAGCTTGACAGTGTATTGTGATAACACTGGTGCTGTGGCAAATTCGAAGGAACCGCGAGATCACAAAGCAGCTAAACATATTGAACGTAAGTATCATCTCATACGAGGAATCGTAAAGCGAGGAGATATAGTTGTGGCCCACATATCATCAGAAGACAACCGGGCAGATCATTTCACAAAGAGTTTGCCAGCCAAAGTTTTTGACAAGCTTGTGGAAGCGATAGGAGTCAGATGGATGGACATATAGTTTTTTTGTGTGTAATAGTGGATTAAATAAACACTGATATACTCATAGAATATTTTGAGTATAAGTGGGAGATTGTTGGTGTATACTGAAAATATTTATTTGAAGTATATACATTTATTTCTGGCCTATTTTATTGAGAATCATTTAAATGTTTACATGTTGTCTAAATATTATATATTGTGAATAATCTAGTATCAAATGGGATACAGAATATTAGATTGTTAAATACGGTTTATATAATAAAATAAGGTTCACAGCACAGGTGGTATTGGACAATCCACTGTATGGTTGTAGTATTATTTAGATAGTTTATATTGACTATTAAATAATACTAGTATACTTTGTGTATATTGAACAGGATCAAATTTAGAATTGTTCCCTTATACTGATTAAGAAGGTGAACTAAGATTCTATGTTATTATTAATGCTTAGGTTCTTAATCCAGATATAGTAATTGACACATGTATATTATTTACATGCTTTGATTTATATATGAAATAATTCTTTTGATTTATTTCATTATATTTTGGGTGATGGAATAATATATATGGTGGATATTATTTATTGAAGGAATCCATGTCCTGATAATATTCGGGTTAATGATGTCCCCTTGAAAGCTCAAAAAGATTTAATTATGTGAAACCCTGCAGGTGGATTTATTCCGGCATAATTAAATAAAGGTTGAGTGGATGATCAAGGATAAAAGATATTAATTAAATGAATTATCAGTAATTTATTTAATTAATGGACATGCGATATTTTAAACATGGGGAATTTAATAAGCAAATAATATTGGAACCGAATTAATTAATTAAATTACGGTATTAGGAAAGGTAGTGCAAATATTAATTCTTTAGTGGATTGAATTAATATTTAATTACATTGGGCTATGCCCAAGATGTAATTAGAAGGCCCGACCTAATTGTCCATGATCCCTATTGTAGCCCTATATATATTCCTATTCTCTTCTTGCTAAGGGGGTCGAAAAAATTTGGTAGCCACCCAGGAGCAAGAAGAGAGGTTAACTTGAGAAGACGAAGGTCACACTTCGCTCAAGGGAATTTGGGAATACAATAGAAGAGCGTGGAATCAACCGTTAACAAGGTGATTTTTCTATTCGTACTCGTTAATTTATTGTATCAAAAATCGCAGTGCCAAGATCTGATTGTCCCAACAGTTGCTTCTTAAATGTCCACTGTGACGCCCCGGGATCCGGGGTCAAGGATCCGGGCCGTCAAAGTCCAATTTCCGATCAATATTAATATCTCTGAAATTTTTTTTTTTTGTAAATAAATAAATAAATAAATAGGCTGTTGACCCCACACTAATACACACACACACCAGTCATATGCTCATAGAACAACAACCACAATATTTAAAAGTTTTAAAGTTAACAGTTATTACAAGCCCAGAATTTACCAAGTACATTGTTGAACAAAGCTTCTACAGGAAGCACTTCAACAACTAAAGTCTATTACAACTTACACACTTAATTTACATAAGTATACTAAGCCCCTTCGCTTGTCACTACCTCGGGGATGGTCGCCAGCACTCGCTCAAAAGGTCGCCTTTCCCTTACCCTCTTGCGGGGTGTGGTACGTAGTATCGGCATGGGACCTAGCTGCTATATACATAAATAGCAAGAGTGAGCTATAATAGCTCAGCAAGATCATTCTGTAACTAAAATTTAGAATGTGAACAAGTATACATATATGTATAGGCATATGTAATAGCAGGAAACAATTAAAATCCTTAAGGAAGAGTAAAGCTCTTATTTAATAATACATCATCCACTCACTATTATAAGAAAGTAATCTATATTAATATAATATCAGTTTTTCTTCATCTGTAACTATCATTCCATCATCTCATATCATTATTCTGTTTTCAGTATAGAAATCTGAAAACCATTGTCTACACTTTCTTTTCAAAAACATTGGGGATATCTGCTGTCGCCTGATACGTTAGGACGATGATCAGTCGCCTAATCGTATCTGCTCTCTTTTTACTACCGGTAGAAGGAATGGAAATCATCCCTGGAGGAAGGCCACCTACTATCATCCTCCCTTGGCATCTTCGTGCCGTAATAAAAGTAATAAATGCTGGACTGTGTCGCACACAGCCCTGACACAGCCACTTACGCAAGTCTGTTGCAATCCCCCTCTTTATCACATCATTATTCTCTTTTTAAAATATCATTCCACATTTCCATTTTCTCACTTTCATTTTCACATATCATTCTCTCATATCATTTCCATTCTTGCACATTACTTCTATAAAATATGTATATATATCATAAGGCTTTGATTATGATTCAGACCTCTCTTTCAAATTCAGAAATCAAATATACTTTTATATTCGTAAAATACTCCATCTATTTTAAGAGTGATGCATGTTAATCAAATAATGTTTATTAAACCACTGATACTCAATAAGAACATTTTTAATATAATATTATAACCATATAACCCTCGATAACAACTGATACCATTCTCTCTTATTCTCTTAATCATAAGGCATGTTCAATTCATGCATAATCATCTTTATACATATCCATCTCATACTCTCATTCATATTCATATACATCTTCAGATATCTTTCTTTTCAATATTAATACTCAAGGAAGACAATTTCTTCACAATATAGTAATAATAGCATCACATATATATTTCACAAAAATCAAGTTTCTTTGTGAAGATAAGTAGTTTTACAAATAGGGATAGAAGAAATCTTGCCTCGGTTTCGATATCCTGACGGTATGGCTCGTCCCTCTTCCGGAGTTTCTATAAACACAAAAGGACCGTCGTTAGAACCACATCTCTTACTCACTACACTCTTGTATAACATTACCTTTTGAAACTTTAATATATGTTTAAAGTATTCTTATTACCCCAAAGGTTCAAGAACTTAACCGTTTATAACCTAAATCGAAGTTTCAGGGGTTTTCACCATTTTCCTTAACGACCACACTTAACTGTAAAAATTCTCAGAAAATATGGATTTCGAATTTTAACGTAAGGTCAACTGGAAATAGTTCTTTGACCACACTACTACCATATCCCAAAATTTCGTGACTTTTAACAATGTTAAAGTATGGTAATGGTAACCTCAAGTTTGATACATTTACAGTTTCTCGGTTTCTGAACCGCTTTCACTAAAACTGACTTTTCTCCTAAACCGTTCATCAGATTTTAACGCACCTTATATCAAAACGATCTATGAACTAAGCTCTATCATTTCATAGTTAATTAGGGACCTGGACAGTAGGGTACCATACGGATGCAGGGGGTCCAAAACAGGGCAATTTATATCCTAACGAAAATCGGGCATTATAACGGCTATAATTTCGCACTTTCCATAAATCCAACTCCTCCAAATCAATTATCAAACAACAAAATCATCACCTACACCATGTGGTATTCTTCACCAGCCATGGTTACAAGCCCACAACACACAAATTCCACATCAAAACAAACCACTTATAACACATACTCATTATAACCTTTACATTAACAACACTTAACTACTAATCACTTCAATATCTACCATAAATACAAAAGGGCAAGGGTTGTTATACCTCTTTGAAGCTTGAAGAACACTTAATAATCCTTAACAATCCTTGGACACACCTTGAACAACCTTGAATTAGCTTGGATTAACTAAAGGAGCCATGAAAACAAGTTAGTTTCTTAAAGTTACTATTCATGCACTATTCATCATCACCTTCAATGAATTTATTACCTTGCTAGATGATGTTGGTTGGCCTTAAAACTTTGTGCTAGTCTTAATTTATCCCCCAAGAAGCTCCATGATTTTTCTCTTGCTTTCTTGTTGATTTTTGCTAGGGTTTTGAATTTTATTTTTCTTGTTTTCTAGGAAATGGCCGAATGGTGTTTAACAAGAAGGGGGAGAGAGTTTTCTTGGTTTTTTTCTCTTATCTCATCTAATTATTCACTAATCTAGAGTACCTTGGAAGCTTGGCAAGATATTTTGTGATTAAACCTTGCAAAGTTACTAATTTACCCCTTAAAATGTTAATGGAATGTGACATCACCCTAATGACCTCATAATCTCTTTTCTTGTTTTTCAAATTATTATGTTAGAAATCTTGGTAAGTAAAAATGTGGTATGTGTCCTTGTTATATTACTAATCTTGGTTGCTTAATCTCCATACTCGTCTAATTGTGGTTCGTTTCGAATGTACCTCATTATCTCAGTGGTTTTGAAACCATTTAACAATCCAATTTCCTTTGGTATTTTCTTAACTTAATAATCCCTAGGTTAAATCTAAATTCACTAATTCCTCAATATATAATTCTTATAATGTTTCCATGCTCCTTAATATCCAATAGAAGCTTATTCGAAATCAAAATCCTCAAAATCCATGCTTCAGGAATTTCTGAAATCTAACGTCATTTCGAGTCACTTATTTCCATTGTACAACACTAATATGGTTTCTGTTTATTCATTTTATGTTTCCATTATAGGGTACCTATATACCATTTCTCTAAATCCTCGAAATTTACTATTCATGTGACCACTGTAGCATTACTGAAGTTAGGGTTATTACATCCTTCCCCCCTTAAAAGGATTCCGTCCCGGAATCATGTTGGAAATGTCCATAAGTATCTTTCTCCTTTACACCTTCTAACTTCCACACTATTTCCTTTATTCTTTTCCTTTCATAATATCTCTATCTTGTTTGCGCAGAAATACCCCAACATAACTTCCTTGTCATTCATCAACATGCCATTTAGTTTATCAATAGCAGTCCTTCTACTGTCTTTTCCTCACAAATCTCCTCCTATTTCAAGTCATTCCAGGTTATCTCGTCTCTCCTTCCTCTTTTGACGAAGATATCCGCCACTACATTGACCTTTTCTGAATGGTAGTGTATCTCACTTATGGTTTGACCATCTTCTGATCTCTATCATGACATAAATATTAATTCCTCAATATTCCTATAACTCCTCTCTGTAAAATTTTCCAGAAAATAAGCTCTAATAATATTCTTTAAAACAATTGTAAGAAAATACTACCTATAATATATATTTCCTGTTCGTCTCCACGAGCTTGTGTTTTCCCAAAACACTCCTACTTTTCTTTTCATAACGTTTCCTAACCCTTAACAGATACTGATTTTCCTTATCTATTTTATTAACTTATTTATTCCATTAATTGATTAAGTCGATCCTTAACCAAAGACTTACACACCAAATTTAAATCAAAAAGCAAGTACCTGTATCCGCATCTGGTTTTGTCAACGCTTCCCCTAAGGTCATGTTGTACACTCTAGCAGTAGGCCTATTTGAAGCAGCCCCACTCTGTCCTGACGCGTATGACCCACCTGAACGGCAATCTCTAGCAAAGTGTCCTAGTTTCCCACACTGGTAACACTTAACATCTCTTTTAGGGTTTGCATCAGTTGATGGGCACTGGTTAAAGTAGTGTCCTTTTTGTCCACACTTAAAACAAGTTACTCCCAGCACTCTACAGACTCCTATATGCTTCTTACCACACGTCTCACAATCTGGTAATGGTGGTCGTGATTGATTGGACTGAAATGTTCCCGAAGATTTTCCACCCTGACTCACCGTCTCACTAGTAGTCTTGTTACCCCCCGACTTTCCCACAAATTGAGATTTTTGTCCTTTACCTCCTTTGTTAAAGTAGCTTCCCTCACTTAAACCTCCTTTTGGGCCCTCAAATCTTCTTTTCTTATTCTCTCGACCTATTTGAGCCTGCTCACTCTCGGCCTCTATAATTGATGCCTTTTGAACCACCGCAGCATAATCAGTTAACTCAAATGGGGCCACTCTCGTTCGTAACCAGGGTTTTAACCCTTGTTGAAACCTTTTTGCACGTTGTTCTTCAGTACGCACAAACTCGGGAACAAACCTCGACAGTTCTGAGAATTTATTTTCATACTCTGCCACTGTTAGGTTATCCTGTTTTAACTCCAGAAACTTTAATTCCATTTGGTTTTCTAGATACCTAGGAGAATACTTTTCTAGGAACACCCTAGTGAAACGCTCCCAGGTTATCACTCCCGCTTCCTCTAGGTTCTTCCTAGCTTCCCACCAGTAATTTGCCTCTCCCTTTAGGAGATAGGCTGCAAAAACTGTTTTCTGATCTTCCTCTATCCTCAGTATTTCGAAAGCTTTCTCCATTTCTTTTAGCCATGCCCTGGCTACTACTGGGTTAGTGGTTCCCTCGAATTCTGGGGGCTTTAATGACTTAAAGGCACGAAAGGAACTAGCTGCCTGGTTGGGGAGAACAGGTGGTGGTTGAGGATTCTGTGGATTTGCTAAACTCTGCCTTAATAAGTCCATGAATTGGGCAAAGGGATCACCTCCCGGATTCCTTTGTTGGCCAGTTGATTCCTCTTCTCCTTCTTCATGATTTTCTTCATTATGAGCATTTTCGTTCAGTCTAGTACCTTCGATATTTCGACTTCTTTCGTCTCTCTCATTTTCCCTTGCATTCGCTCTACTGTCACGTCTAGGCGGCATAGTTCTGTACATAACAATAGTCCTTATTAATTACCCGAATTTGGGTTACCATATACATCATTTCTATATACACAATTATATCATTAATTAGCTCATTTGCATATCACAATATCTTTATCATGCAATTTACATCTAGTTATACCATAATTTTAGTAGGTAAGTGTATCGCCCTTAACACGACAGCCTTTTCATTAAGTCAATCACCTTTTATACATCAATATTTCTGAGTCTCAACATTTATTATACAAAAATATGCAGCAAAAATTTAGATAGAAATGCACAAACTTCATTAATGTACATAAATATTTTACAATTTGGTTACAACATCTTTTACTGCTAATAATATACATCATCTAATACAAGGTTCGAAACCCAAAACATAGCCGTACATACTAATCCGATATCACCAAAAGTACTACTAACTGTCCTCTAATCAGACTGGGATTAAAACAGTGGACAACTAAACTAATCCCCAAAATGACATCAGCAAGATGACTAGTCTGATTAGTGACGAACTACTATCCCGGCTCACACCCCTGCCCTGACAACATCCCGTATCTGGACCACCATGGTAGTAACCGTATCAACTATCTGGGCCCTCCATGCCGGGTCTCCCCTATCACCCAACAACCTCCTAATATCTCCTAATGCTCGTAGCTCAATACTGATCATCCCCAGAGATATCCCATCCGGGATAACCCCTCCTCTCCCTCTCTCTAACCTCTGTAGAAGGGTGTCTATAGTCCTGCGGGACTCCTCCAACTGTCCCTGAAGAGCAAAGTACTCGGTCAATAAGGTAGCTGAAAGTGAGTCACCCGCCGGTAAGGGTGCCTCCTGAGGGGGTACAGCTAGGGGAGGTGCATCCACAGGTGGAGGTGGTGGTGGTGCAAAGGGTGGGGATGGAGGAACCGACTCTGTCTCAGCATCCTCTGAAGGATCCTCCTCCTCCTCAAAGAAACCAAAATGCCCTGGAGGGGTAAACTGCTCAAAAGGATCATCTATAGGGTCAGGACTAGGTAGAGGGGATGGAACTGGTGACGGCACCGGGATGGGTCGGACAGGAGTGGGAATCATCTGAATATCCCTCCACTCAATCGGCTCCTCAGGTATAACTGACAACCTAGGCCTCTTACGCAGTGGCCTCTCCTCCTCAGGGATCTCCGATCTCACTCTGGAAGGACCTGCCTCGTCAGATCCTGTAGAAGGTCTACCCATATATGGCACTAGGGCCACAGCATCTCTCCGTCTCTGCTCCTCTGCCTCCTCTCTCTCTAATCGCTCTCTAGCCGCCGCCCGGCGTCTCTCCCTGAGGTCCTCAACTGCATACTCGGGGACCTCCACCCCGGCCAGCTGAAGATCTAATAGCTCCTGCTCTGACCTCCCTAGCCACTGGGGGTCCTGACTCGGCTCACCCATCTCCGCTTCCTATAATAAAACATAAAATTCTATTAGTAACAGTCTAATAAATTATAATATATGCTTAAAGTAAATACTACCTGCGATATACCACCCCTGAACTTGATGGAAGTTCACAATTTATATTATAACTGATACATTTATTATTATCACTTTTGTTCTTGAGCATTATGACTCTTAGCTCTGATACCATCTGTGACGCCCCGGGATCCGGGGTCAAGGATCCGGGCCGTCAAAGTCCAATTTCCGATCAATATTAATATCTCTGAAATTTTTTTTTTTTTGTAAATAAATAAATAAATAAATAGGCTGTTGACCCCACACTAATACACACACACACCAGTCATATGCTCATAGAACAACAACCACAATATTTAAAAGTTTTAAAGTTAACAGTTATTACAAGCCCAGAATTTACCAAGTACATTGTTGAACAAAGCTTCTACAGGAAGCACTTCAACAACTAAAGTCTATTACAACTTACACACTTAATTTACATAAGTATACTAAGCCCCTTCGCTTGTCACTACCTCGGGGATGGTCGCCAGCACTCGCTCAAAAGGTCGCCTTTCCCTTACCCTCTTGCGGGGTGTGGTACGTAGTATCGGCATGGGACCTAGCTGCTATATACATAAATAGCAAGAGTGAGCTATAATAGCTCAGCAAGATCATTCTGTAACTAAAATTTAGAATGTGAACAAGTATACATATATGTATAGGCATATGTAATAGCAGGAAACAATTAAAATCCTTAAGGAAGAGTAAAGCTCTTATTTAATAATACATCATCCACTCACTATTATAAGAAAGTAATCTATATTAATATAATATCAGTTTTTCTTCATCTGTAACTATCATTCCATCATCTCATATCATTATTCTGTTTTCAGTATAGAAATCTGAAAACCATTGTCTACACTTTCTTTTCAAAAACATTGGGGATATCTGCTGTCGCCTGATACGTTAGGACGATGATCAGTCGCCTAATCGTATCTGCTCTCTTTTTACTACCGGTAGAAGGAATGGAAATCATCCCTGGAGGAAGGCCACCTGCTATCATCCTCCCTTGGCATCTTCGTGCCGTAATAAAAGTAATAAATGCTGGACTGTGTCGCACACAGCCCTGACACAGCCACTTACGCAAGTCTGTTGCAATCCCCCTCTTTATCACATCATTATTCTCTTTTTAAAATATCATTCCACATTTCCATTTTCTCACTTTCATTTTCACATATCATTCTCTCATATCATTTCCATTCTTGCACATTACTTCTATAAAATATGTATATATATCATAAGGCTTTGATTATGATTCAGACCTCTCTTTCAAATTCAGAAATCAAATATACTTTTATATTCGTAAAATACTCCATCTATTTTAAGAGTGATGCATGTTAATCAAATAATGTTTATTAAACCACTGATACTCAATAAGAACATTTTTAATATAATATTATAACCATATAACCCTCGATAACAACTGATACCATTCTCTCTTATTCTCTTAATCATAAGGCATGTTCAATTCATGCATAATCATCTTTATACATATCCATCTCATACTCTCATTCATATTCATATACATCTTCAGATATCTTTCTTTTCAATATTAATACTCAAGGAAGACAATTTCTTCACAATATAGTAATAATAGCATCACATATATATTTCACAAAAATCAAGTTTCTTTGTGAAGATAAGTAGTTTTACAAATAGGGATAGAAGAAATCTTGCCTCGGTTTCGATATCCTGACGGTATGGCTCGTCCCTCTTCCGGAGTTTCTATAAACACAAAAGGACCGTCGTTAGAACCACATCTCTTACTCACTACACTCTTGTATAACATTACCTTTTGAAACTTTAATATATGTTTAAAGTATTCTTATTACCCCAAAGGTTCAAGAACTTAACCGTTTATAACCTAAATCGAAGTTTCAGGGGTTTTCACCATTTTCCTTAACGACCACACTTAACTGTAAAAATTCTCAGAAAATATGGATTTCGAATTTTAACGTAAGGTCAACTGGAAATAGTTCTTTGACCACACTACTACCATATCCCAAAATTTCGTGACTTTTAACAATGTTAAAGTATGGTAATGGTAACCTCAAGTTTGATACATTTACAGTTTCTCGGTTTCTGAACCGCTTTCACTAAAACTGACTTTTCTCCTAAACCGTTCATCAGATTTTAACGCACCTTATATCAAAACGATCTATGAACTAAGCTCTATCATTTCATAGTTAATTAGGGACCTGGACAGTAGGGTACCATACGGATGCAGGGGGTCCAAAACAGGGCAATTTATATCCTAACGAAAATCGGGCATTATAACGGCTATAATTTCGCACTTTCCATAAATCCAACTCCTCCAAATCAATTATCAAACAACAAAATCATCACCTACACCATGTGGTATTCTTCACCAGCCATGGTTACAAGCCCACAACACACAAATTCCACATCAAAACAAACCACTTATAACACATACTCATTATAACCTTTACATTAACAACACTTAACTACTAATCACTTCAATATCTACCATAAATACAAAAGGGCAAGGGTTGTTATACCTCTTTGAAGCTTGAAGAACACTTAATAATCCTTAACAATCCTTGGACACACCTTGAACAACCTTGAATTAGCTTGGATTAACTAAAGGAGCCATGAAAACAAGTTAGTTTCTTAAAGTTACTATTCATGCACTATTCATCATCACCTTCAATGAATTTATTACCTTGCTAGATGATGTTGGTTGGCCTTAAAACTTTGTGCTAGTCTTAATTTATCCCCCAAGAAGCTCCATGATTTTTCTCTTGCTTTCTTGTTGATTTTTGCTAGGGTTTTGAATTTTATTTTTCTTGTTTTCTAGGAAATGGCCGAATGGTGTTTAACAAGAAGGGGGAGAGAGTTTTCTTGGTTTTTTTCTCTTATCTCATCTAATTATTCACTAATCTAGAGTACCTTGGAAGCTTGGCAAGATATTTTGTGATTAAACCTTGCAAAGTTACTAATTTACCCCTTAAAATGTTAATGGAATGTGACATCACCCTAATGACCTCATAATCTCTTTTCTTGTTTTTCAAATTATTATGTTAGAAATCTTGGTAAGTAAAAATGTGGTATGTGTCCTTGTTATATTACTAATCTTGGTTGCTTAATCTCCATACTCGTCTAATTGTGGTTCGTTTCGAATGTACCTCATTATCTCAGTGGTTTTGAAACCATTTAACAATCCAATTTCCTTTGGTATTTTCTTAACTTAATAATCCCTAGGTTAAATCTAAATTCACTAATTCCTCAATATATAATTCTTATAATGTTTCCATGCTCCTTAATATCCAATAGAAGCTTATTCGAAATCAAAATCCTCAAAATCCATGCTTCAGGAATTTCTGAAATCTAACGTCATTTCGAGTCACTTATTTCCATTGTACAACACTAATATGGTTTCTGTTTATTCATTTTATGTTTCCATTATAGGGTACCTATATACCATTTCTCTAAATCCTCGAAATTTACTATTCATGTGACCACTGTAGCATTACTGAAGTTAGGGTTATTACATCCACGTTATAGGAACGTTTATTCGTGTGACTTAAATGATTACGAGAACATTTGTTTGGTATCCATAAATGAGGATCCATGGCTATGGCACCGTAGATTGGGTCATATAAACATGAAACTCAATAAGAATATTTGTTCGAAAGAACATGTTCGAGGATTACCTAAACTAAGTTTCGTAAAAGATCACGTATGTGAAGTTTGTGAAATTGGCAAACAAATTCGTTCATCTCATAAATCCAAATTCATGGTGTCTACCACTAGACCACTTGAGCTTCTACATATGGATCTTATAGGATCGGTTCTCGTACAAAGCCTAGGAGGGTGTTTATACACTCTTGTGGTAGTTGATGACTACTCGCGTTTAACGTGGACGGTTTTCCTTAAAGCAAAAAGTGATGCATTTGAATCATTTGTTGCACTTTGCAAAAGAATACAAAATCAACAAAATAATACGATAGTCTATATTAGAATGGATCATGGTCGAGAATTTGACAATTCGGATTTTGTTAACTTTTGTGAAGAATGTGGTATCACTCATAATTTTTCGGCTCCTTATACACCTCAATCTAACGGGGTTGTTGAAAGGAAGAATCGAACCTTGCAAGAAATAGCAAATACGATGTTGAATGAATATGTGTGGCTGTTTACCTTACGTTACGCTTTTTTTTGGCCCAAGTATCACTAAAGGAGAGAGCATCGTAGGTACCATACAGACACTCGTTTGATTCGTGGCTGTAACTAAAAAACGAGTGACTAAAGTATACCACCATTTTTGTCTGACAGCCCTCCTTTAAGCTCAAAAGTATGACTAAATACCAACATTCAGCCACAGGATGCCTAGTGGATAAAGAGTATTAATAACGTCATATATACATCAAAGGCTTAGTTTTGGTGGCACTATTTCTTAGAAATCGTGGCAAAAAAGTTTGGTATGGCTACATGAAAATAATTTTGTGTGGTCGTTTCTATTATATTTTTGTCACTATAAGAAAATTGATTTTAGTCACAAAAATTTTTAGAAACTATAGTGTGGCTAAAGGATAGTAATAGCCACACACACTTAACCAAATAACACTTAACCAAATAACAGGGTACGATTTAAATGTCACAAGTTCCATATTCTTGTCACAAGTTTAGATTCCTTCATAAGTCCAACTTATGACCAAATTTCTGTCAAAAGAATAGTTGTGGATCCCAGCATATCAATTTATTTAATTTGAAAATAAAAATCAAATATTATATAAAATTACAACTTATGACAGGATTTGAATGAAGAACATCTTTCATAAGTTATTTGAATGAGGACCAGTTCCATAATAATCTTTACACATATATAAGTACATAATCCTTCCTAGAAGTCTTGTAAAAAAAAAATCCTTCCTACAAACAACCACATCGTAAAAATTGTAACTAATTAACTTGACGAACAGTCATTCACATTTTTTTGTTCAGCTTGTCAATTTCATCCACAAACCATTGTATGAATATGATGCTATGAGATATATGCATTAGTCCCTGTGCCTTGCTTCAGTTTCCCTCTTTTGAGCTAAACGCTTTCCCCAATCTAACTTAACCTCCTGATTCCCAAGAAACAAGAAAGTTCCAGCCACCTCCACTACCTAACAAAACAAATTTAACACTTTAGAAAATAGAGCTATGAAATCAAATGCACATAACATTAAACTACTATTTCTCCTTATATTTGGTTACAAGGTTTATATAATCCAGACCCCATGTATCCAACATATAGCTTAGAAATTCTAGCAAAGTAATTCTAGAAACGGTGAACATTTAAATTAATTCCAGAATCAGTTTGTGAAACTATTGTAGTCAGCTTGGTGGTTAGAAGTAGTAGTCAGCTTAGGTGAATATACGTCAAACCTGACATATATGCCATCCAATAAAACTAGAAGCACATAACATCATCTCAAAATCATTAAAATGTTTAATTTGTAAATTTACTTCTTGTTATCATACATAGGATAGGATAGACGTGTGACATGCACCAAGCATATGTAGTTATTTCATATGTACTTTGGAGATACTCCCTGAATTTAATAAAACTATCGTGTCCTGTTGCAGGGGAATTTATATTATAAACCAAAAAACAAAAAGCAAAGAGGCGTTAGCTAGCTCATATAATCAGGAGGTTGAATTTCCAATAATATAACTTAATGAACAACTAGAACAACATATAAGGTGAACTACTAATATATATGTATCTCATTTGGACCAGTTGGCAGTTGACCAAATCAAGTAGTAGTTTTGAAATTACCTTTTACAGCTAACTTCTTGGCTGCTTCATACTCTGATGACATTTTCTTGAGGTAATCAACATCAAGCTCCATACCCTGATACACATCAAAAACAGCAGACATAAGCAATTATCCCTATGTTGATAGATGGTGTTATCTCGTACTCCTATCATTTACAACATAAAAAATCAATTAGTACTATACTATCAGAGGAGTACTTGATAATTACCAAGTCCATGTGAATAAAATGCTCGATCCGGCTACTCTCAAATAACCTATCAAGCAAAAAAAAATGCCAGGGAACAGTGCAAGAATTTTCTTTATTGCCCTCATCACCATTGTAAGCAAAGTTCGAAACAATAATAGAAAATGAGAACAGGTATCGATATTTAAAAGGAAAAAAACAAATACTTCTGTGCAATTCGAATAGTAGCATCCACTTTAGCTCTGAGTTCTTTAATCTTCTCAATCACAGACCCTTCATTTAAATCTATAGCACCAAAAAGAAACATGTTCTTTTCAAGCATTCTGTTGACTAAAGCTGATGCAACTTTCACGTTCTCCTTTTTCGAGTCAAGAACAAGTTTCCTGAGTCTCCTAAGTTCTCCTGTAAAATGTAAAGAAATGTTGTGTAACTTAAAAAAAATAATAAAAGATGAAGACAGAAGGAGCATAAACCACTCATTTCAGTTCCAACATCCAAGCCATTCACCACATATCTTAACAATAAATCTAAAAATGCAAAAGGAAGAACTGTCCTCCTTACTTGTCCTACTCAATTTCTAAGAAGGAAAAAACCCTCCCCCATCACCACGAAAACAAAAAAAAATAATTAACTAAATAGATAAATATATGTTCCTTTCCTCTGTTATTCTGACAACAAAGAACTCGATTTTAAATTGAGAATGAACTATAATATAGCATGGTGGTGTAATTGCTCCAAACAGGAACCATCAAGTGACTAGCAAGCATTTTATAGGAAAACAAAATCCAAATTTCTGCCAAGCTTCCCACAAAACCAAGAAAAAGGTATCAGACATCATTCTGGCAATGCAGTCAAGAACTACATCTGACTCATCCTTTTTTTAGATAAACGAAGTGTTATTATGAAAAATGCAAGGTTGTGAAGCTTTCTGTTCACTTACAATAGGTACCTTAGAAAATGATACTAACAAAAGACCTAGACGTTGAAGCTGAAAGAACAAGGAAACCAAAACTACAGAGCAAAACTCGAAGCAAGCAGGACAAGTAAATTACAGAGCAACATTAAAATGTGAAATGCAAAATCATAAAAAAATGAAATTACACAACAAACTTGAAATTGTGAAGGAGAGAGAGAGAGAGAGAGAGAGAGAGAGAGAGAGAGAGAGAGAGAGAGAGGATACATGATTGAGATAAATGTTTCCGTGAACGTTATCGTGAACTTGTTTAGATACTCTTCGGTCCACCATAGAAGAGGCGTACATTTATCTCGAAAACAATTGGTGGAAACTTTATAGCTCTCCACCGGGCTTCTACCACCATCTGTAGGTATCGTCTACAGCAGTTTGAGAAAACAATAAGAATATAAAATCAATTTGAGTCCTAGTTTGAATACAACCAAAATCCATAAATTTAAATCCCTAATCCGAGCCCTAAATTGAAAGCTCTAAATTGGAAGTCAAATGAGTTAGAGATTGATTACCTAATTTAAGGCCCTCCAGTAAAAGCCCTGGAATGAAAGCCCCAAATTTAATTACCTGTAAAATCAAAAAAAAAAAAATAGAGCCAAGAGTTGAAAACCAAATGCAAAAAAATAAGAATTTAATTATCAATCGCAGCATGAAATTTTGTTTTCGAGAGTATTTGGTTCGATTTTGTTGAGAGTTCACAGAGAGAGAGAGAGAGAGAGAATATGAGAGAGATATAGAGAGAGAAGAGTAGAGAGTCGGTAGTGTGTTTTGGGGGAAGTAGAGTATTTTGGGGGGAAATATGTGAATTATTTCGTGAAGGGGGGAAATAAGCCGCCCAAAATTTTTAAGGTACCAGATGTGCTATAAGTGGTGGGTTCTGCTATAATTATTACTACTGTATTTCATACTAGAAAAGGTAATTTTAGTTGTTTTTAATTTTAAATTATAAAACTTTAAAAAATACTAAATACTTATTTTTTAGTCTTAAAATCTGATAAACTTAATTTTTAAATTTTAATTATACCAATAAAATATATAATTTATGTTTATATTAAACATTTATTATAAAGTTAAAATTCATAATTTATTATATATCAAAGTTATAAAAATAAGAAATATTCATAATCTAAAATGATTTTAACCCCTGTGCGGACAAAGTGTCTTTCTTTTTCGTCAGTGTTGTTTTAAAATGATTTTAAATTTTTTAATTAAAAATTTTAGTTTTTTAATAATAATAATAGTAATAATATAATATATATTTGTAATACAATTTAAAATTTAGGGTGAAGGCCCAAAATAATCAAAATTAAATACTGTTTGCCCAAAATACTGATTTCCAAATATTTGGCCCTAAATACAGACTGGTCACGGAGTTTCGTGTAGCGTATTAAAGTAATACGGAGTACCGTCCACCGTATTACGCTAATACGAAGTATCGTCCACCGTATTAGTGTAACACGGAGGACCGTCAACCGTGACAACACTAGATACGGAAGACTGTCCACCGTGATACACTTAGTTTTATATCTAGGCCATCTTTATTTAGTTAAAATTCATAATTTTTATATATCAAAGTTATAAAAATAAGAAATAATCATAATCTAAAATGATTTAAACCCCTGTGCGGACAAAGTGTCTTTCTTTTTCGTCAGTGTTGTTTTAAAATGATTTTAATTTTTTTAATTAAAAATTTTAGTTTTTTAATAATAATAATAGTAATAATATAATATATATTTGTAATACAATTTAAAATTTAGGGTGAAGGCCCAAAATAATCAAAATTAAATACTGTTTGCCCAAAATACTGATTTCCAAATATTTGGCCCTAAATACAGACTGGTCACGGAGTTTCGTGTAGCGTATTAAAGTAATACGGAGTACCATCCACCGTATTACGCTAATACGGAGTACCGTCCACCGTATTAGTGTAACACGGAGGACCGTCAACCGTGACAACACTAGATACGGAAGACTGTCCACCGTGATACACTTAGTTTTATATCTAGGCCATCTTTATTGTTTGTATTTGTCTTCAAAGTTCTATCTTTAGTCCAATCATTCAAAACAGTTGGCTTCAGGTGCTCAAAATGGATGAAAGAACTGGGGAGGAATTGACGTATATACAGTGCATCACTGGAACTTACGTAGAGACGGTTCCAAACCCCCTATACTTTGTCGTGTTGGAACATCTACAGCGGCCATATCTTCAGAATTTGGATATTATTAAAATCCAAATACGTTTCAACAATAACCTTAGAAGACAAGTTTCAATACATAAATGTTGGTTAACATTCACAATCTGGACGACTTTGACGCCATCAACAAAAGGTTTTATGTGCAGATTTAAATTTCATGTAATGAATTATCTAGAGCAATTGGGTGTAATTTCAATTAACAATGTAATTAGGGCAGTTCATATTTTTGTAATAGGTATGAAAATCATATTGTTCAAATTGATCAAAGAGAATCAATACAATTTGCCCTTTATTGAATTTATGTGTATTATATTGAACTATTGTTTTGTAATGCAATTTCAAAAGTTAATAGCTTCTCTACGTACTGAGCGTAATACGGAACACTGTAATCCGTAATAGGACCTGACACGGAGCTTGGAAATCCGTGATAAGGTAATACGGTAAACCGTGCTCCGTAATAGGAATAGAAACGGATTATTGAATAGCGTATTACATCCAATACGGTAAACCGTACTCCGTAATAGGAGTATACACGGTGTTACGTCTAGCGTGTATGGTATATGTATACGAACCCACAGACCCGAGCAGCCACTGCCAATTGCCAATCAAATCTCTCCCAAATATCAAGGTAATGTTCTCTATTTGAAACCCTAGTTTAATGGCTTCATATTATGTTTGGGGATGGTTATATGTTGATGGGAACATTATATATGATGCTGCAATTGGAAGTACATATGATAGAGATGTGATTGCTTTTGTGAAATTGCACTTTAATTTGAAATATGTAGAAATTCTGAATGTTTTGTATCGAAAGCTAGCTATAAATCCGGAATCATTTAAGTTAAAGATTTTTCGTAGGTTTAAGAATCCTAGTACAAATAAGTATGGTGTTGTTTTGATTGTTGATGATGATGATGTTGAGTATATGTTTGAATCGGTGGATGATTCCGAAAGTAAACCTCGTGTGAAACTTTACATTGAAAAAGTCCCAATTGGTATGAGCATAAGTTCAGGTGATATGTTTAGATACTCGAATGTTGGTGAAAATACCTCAAGCAATCATGGTTCAAAAAGTGTCCAAGGCGGTATTGATTGTATTTCGAGTGGTAGTTCAAGTAGGACTTGGTTCATGGGTGGTGCTAGTAATGAAGGGTCGAGAGGAACAAAAAGTGTTCAATGGGGTGTTGATTGTGTTTCTAGCACTAGTTCAAGGGGGTCAAGAGGAAACACCGAGTTAACGGATGATGATATACCTTACTATAGGTCTTTCGACGGCTCTTCAATGATTGCTTCAGATTTAGAGTATGGTATGCAAAAAGCTACTAAACTTCATAATCCGGCAGAGCTAGCTAAAGGAATGTTGTTTGAGTTGAAAGAGCAGTTGATAAATTTAGTAAAGAAGGTTCATATTTCCAATCATCAAATGATAAAGGTGTTGAAATCTGATCCATTGACTTGGGATGTGGTTTGCCAATAAAATAGTGAAGGTTGTGAGTGGAAATTGAGGGACAGAAAGAGAAAGTCACATAACTTTTTTCAAATCATGGAGATTAAGGGTCCGCATACATGTATCAATCATTCTATCTCACAAGATCATCCCAATTTGGATGCTTCACACATTGCAGATATCATCATTGACCTATTAGCTGCGGATCCTAATGTCTCAAAGAAGGTGTTAGTTGCTGCAATTACGAAGGAAGTTGGGTATGTACCAACAAGGAAAAAGGTTAGAGACGGGAAAAAAATTGCAACTATGAAGATTTATGGTTCTTGGGAGCAATCATACCAGGAGCTGTCACTATTGATGAATGTGCTACAAAGTATGGGCACTGGTGTAGTCAGCTGGTATTTCAAAGAACATGATCTAGGAGGGCCTTTACCTCAGGTATGCAATTTGTTGAAACTGTAATATATTTCGACATGCATTGATTAGTGCCCCTAGCGGGGCCTAAAAAAGATTTCAATTATGTAACTTATGTCATTTTAATATTGTGTAATTTGAAAATAGGTGGTAAGATTCAAGCGAGTCTTTTGGACATTCAAGCCTTGCGTAGATGCCTTTGTACATTGCATTCCAGTACTTCAGATTGATGGAACACATTTGTATGGCAAGTACGGAGGAGTATTACTTACTGCCACAGCAGTTGATGGCTTCAACCACCTTCTTCCAGTAGCATTTGCAATTGTTGAAGCAGAAAATATAGCAAGCTGGACATGGTTCATGGAGTGATTGAGGAAGATGGTTGCCTTGCAGCGAATGGGAGTTTGTGTGATTTCTGATAGACATGCAGGAATCATGTCTGCTATGAAAAATCCTGACATCGGGTGGTGTGAACCATACGGCTATCACCGGTTTTGTGTTAGACACCTAGCTGCGAATTTTGCTAGTCAATTTAAGAAGGCTAATTCGAAGGAAAGAGTGGTTGCAATGTGTAGCCAATTGACAGAGTCCAAATTCAATTTGCATTGGAATGCTTTGTTGGGAGCTATTCCTGGAGCAGATGAGTGGTTTAGTGAGATAAACCCCCAACAAACATCTTTAGCTTGTGATGGAGGCAAGAGATTTGGTATAATGACAACAAATATGGCCGAGAGTTGGAACAATGCCATCAAAAGCTCAAGAAAACTCCCGGTCACAGCAATGGTGAAGGCCTTATATTATAAGGTGGTTAGCTACTTTGAGCAACGTCGTGCAGAGATAAAAAAGCAAGTTGTTGATGGTAATGAGTTTACCAAGCATGCCAATAAAATTTTGAACAAATGGAAAGAACGCGCAAGTGGACATCAGGTGACAAGTGTTGACCGCAACAATTGGGTGTTTGAGGTGATAACAAAGAAGCATGGTCAGAAGGGGGGGAATAAACATGTTGTTCGTGTACGGGAACAGATTTGCACATGTAACAAGTGGCAAATGTATCGCATTCCATGTTCACATGTTCTTGCTGCTTGTGCTAGTGTAGGATTGCACCACACAAGCCTTGTAAGTGAGTGGTATAAGCTAGAGAAAGCAAGAATAGTCTATGAGGGTCACTTTGAGCCAATACCAAGCAAGAAAGAATGGCCTCCATTACTTGGGTTTCCAACAGTGATCTTTGATGTTGATGATATTCCAAAAAAAGTTGGTCGACGAAAGTCCACAAGATACAAGAACGCAATGGATTATCAAGGATCAAAAGGCAAAGGACTTTCTTCTAGTGCTCCGTAGATTGATTTTAAGTGTTATTTGAATGTATTAATCCGTTATTGTATTAATCCATTATTGACGCATTAGATTTGTAATGAGTATGATGGTTGTAAACATATTGTTATTTGTTTTCTGGATCTAAAACTTAGTTAAATTGTTATTGCTTAAATTGTAATTGTTTTTGCTTGTTGTTATTGCTTAAATTGTTATTGTTATTGCTTGTTGTTATTGTTAAACATATTGTTATTAAATTTCTGGATCTTATTAATATGAGTCTTTTATCCACCTACAGGAGATGTATCCTGCTAATATTGTTATTGATTACTGCATATGTAGGGAAATTCAGGATTCCTTTGAATACGGAACACTGTACTCCGTTTCACCTCTAATACGGAAGACAATACTCCGTGTCACATCTAATACGGAACACTGTACTCCGTGTCACCTCTAATACGGAACATGCATAACCGTGACAGGGCCTAATACGGCACACGTATAACCGTGATATGGTCTGATACGGTGGATAGATCACCGTGACACAGGCCAGAATGAGATGGCAAATTGTCAACTGTACTCACTACCTGTACTCACACCCAAATGACACCAACTGTAAAATTTCACAGGGAAAAAACTCTCATAATGCACAACAACAAAAAATTACAAATATTGAAATGAAAGACCCATAAAAATTTCAAATATTGTAAACTAATATTACAAATTCTTCTACATAAAAATTCTTTTACATAATTGAACTGCCTTAACACTAATCAAAATGAAGGACCCCTTCACGTTGAGCATTAAAATGAAGGATGCCTACAGAAATGACATCTCCCTGTGCCTGCATATATATCAGAAATTCATTGATATTAGTGCCCCTGGCGGGGCCGTATTATACGAAAATAACTTATCTACTACAACCGTATAAATTATTAACGCAAGATAACTCACCTATTTAATTGTCATGCAAAACCCATAAGATTGCCATCAATTTATTTCTTCTGCCTAAACAAAATAAAGACTCAAAACCACAAACAAATAAAGGAATTGATGCTCGAAATAATGTAAATAAAAGATTTAAAAAAACTCACCAAGTTTTCCTCGTATACTGTTGATCGGTTACTTTCTTACGAGCTCGTAACTGCATAGGATGCTCATGCTCTACAGGTGGGACCTGTTGATGTGAAATTCAAGATATGTACATATTTAGATCGACATATCATTGTTACGGTGACACATCACTAGTAAATTTATTGACCAAGTACATTTATTGACTACACGAACATATTATACTTGTAAATTTTTATAAAAAGTAGGCTATTTTATTCATTTCTCTCAAATAAAGTATTAGTATTGACTATCTATCCCAAAAATTATATGAATGTATTTGTAGACCATACAAGTGAAATTCCATATGACTTAGAATTGCACTCTAGTCTATTAAATTGAAATCGCTATTGATGTACGACAAGGCTAAGATAAGGGTTTAAACAAGCAATAAAACGTAAGAAGAAAGGAATTGGGTGCAGGGATGCGTAGTGGATTCTATCAATACAAAAAATATGAGGACTGGTTGCGGGTGTGATGGTGTGTACTGCAGTAGTACACATATTCGGCAAACATGAAAATAGTATGCATATGATGTCATAACTGATTTATATTTAGCAAGTCATTACATAGTAATCATGTTTTAGAATTTAGAGTTTCATTCTGACACCAATATTAAATATAGGTTATAGCCATCAGGATCACACAATGTGACTGCAAAAAGTTAAATGGTAATGGTAGATTCAATCAAATTTAACACCCGATACCTCTCAATTGTAAATCAATGTTTATGATTTCCCCTCAATGATAGAATATTAGATTTCTATACATACTCAACTCAACTCTAGGTATGAACTCACTAGGTACATACCAACAACCATTTTACTCTAACTATAAATTTGTTTTCGGAAATTTAAATCGCGTACAATAATTACTTGCAAAGAAGTATGTCAAACCTGGTGCTGCTGATCTTCCTGCTCTAGTGGCTGCTGCTGATCCGGTTGTGGCGGCTATTGTTGTCTTACTACATAATCAGGAAACGTGTTTGGAGATTGTGTGAATAGGTGGAATGTTGGATATGACAGTGGTGGTTCATCACTAGGCCTCTCGCCACCTTCGGCATCATCATCTAAATCAACACCAATCCGTGGTCCTAGCAAGCGTGGAGCTTTGACCCCGCGGCCACCTCATTTTCTCTTTTGTTTTAACTCAACTTCCTTGGCACGCCGGTCTTCAACAGGGAAATCTTGAAAGTATCTGGATGCAAACTTCTCTTGCAGCACCTGTCTAGCATGAGCCGTAATAGCTGGTAAGTCTCCAAATCTCGCTTCCTTGTGTAATAAATCTAGGTGATCCAATAAATCCAACTGCATAAACAAAACAATTTGTATCAATACATTGCACAAATAGAGTAATACATGGCAAAACAAATATAATTATAATTACAAGTTCAAGTATATAGCAAAACAAGTAAGGATGAGCTTATTTGTGATTACCGTATAAGAATGGCCACCACCAATGCGAGTCAGATACCGATGAGTAATAGATGAATACCACTTGGGGTAACGCTCAGATACACCCACACCGACATCTCCAGCAAAAACATGATTCTTCCTATCATCCCAAAGAGCTACATGATCACGATGCATCCAAGTCCAGTCCAAGTCTGCCTTACCCTTCAAGTTAATCTTATGAAGTTCAGGACAATAACTAGCAGAAGATGGTATATCCTGTATAATCCCAAACTGGCGCAGGCATCTGTCGGGTTGATGTGGCTCCACGAAACAAAAACATATAAGAGGCCCCTTGTAACACCAAATATCTTTGCCTTCTCTACACTGCTCCGATAGTTCGGTAAGAATCTCATCGGTGTATGGCTGCCATAAAAAGTTAGAATCGACAAGAACATCTAACTGAACTCGGTAGGTGGAAACTGAATGTGAACCACTGTCAAGGAAGGAAAGATGAGCACACCACCTATATAATACATGAAAACATAAAAAGGGCATTAGAATTGATTCAAAGGAATTAATAAACAACTATATAGTTTGAATGCCGAAAATATCATTCAATATGTCAATAAATGTGGTAAAATTGAACATTTTTACCTCAAACCATGTGGCCCTGGACGATCACCCCAAATACGTGAGTGATCTAAAACTGGATCACGAGGAACAGGAGCCAAAGAAGGTAATCTAATCCAAGCCCACAACTGCAATAATAAAAGACATCCGGCTACCTCCTCTGTATCTTTACGAGACGCCTTGCATAATTCCATGTAAAGGTATGCAAGAACAGCAGAACCCCAAGATAGTTTCCCACATTTAGCAAAATCCAAGAGAAGAGGAAGGTACATACAATGAACCTGACCCCCAGAATGATCGGTCAATAAGATCCCGCCAATCAGCTGCAACACGTAGGACTGTGTATAACGCATAAGCTCAACATCAGAAGCATCATCTCGAAGGGAACCAAAAACAGTATTCAACCAAGTAAACTTCAATCTACCACCAATCAATCCAAATCTGTTATCATCATCCAATGCAGAACTCTCACCCTTCTTAATCTTCTTACCCTTCTCACCCTTCTCCCCCGGTCGTACACCAAAGACATCTCCAACATAACTGTCCCATCCACCTGTAACCGCAGTAAAACCAGTAACTGCAGGCCCATCAATACACAACCCAAGAAGAACAGACACATCCTGTAATGATATCATGCACTCCCCGACTGGAAAGTGAAAAGTATGGGTCTCGGATCTCCATCTCTCTATAAGAGCAGTGATCAAACCCCAATATATATTTATGCTTGCCAACCTAGAAACTCCATCAAATTTCAAAGCCTCAAGAAGGGGAACCATCCTCAGATGTAAAGAAGGGAGGCTGAAATTGTTAGGATTGCGAACTCAGGATTTCATATTGTCACCACCACCAGCCTCCCACACAGCCTCTGACCTATGAGTACCCTGTAAATGAAAGACAGAAGGATCCCGAGGGCGAGGGTCCATAGACAATTTATCATTATGTTGCGCCATAATCTGAAAATGAAAAAAAACACACACATTATTATAAGTCTTCACAGGAAACAGTAAGTATGTATAAACGCTATCAGCTATAAACGCTATCAAATGAGTTTGAAATTCTGCATTGATCTTATTATTCTCATATTTTCGTACTTTGGAAATCTAGTGAAAGTGAGGAGAAGTACCATATCATACTATTGTACATAAAAAATGACAGCAGAAGTCGTAAGCAGGAGTTAGCACTGGTTCGTTACTCTCATGCAGTGAATATAAATTGTTTTTTAAGTTATTATCATGCTTCTCGTGGTATAATAATTGCCACCGTTTAGATGTCCATGGATTCCAAATATATACACTTTCCAAACCAGAATAAGATTGTTTTAAAAGTAAACATAGTAAAGAAGGTCACTTTAATCTTGTCATTTATAGCTTGTGATCCATAATTTGGTAGGCTTGAGGTTAACTGCTCTGCTCTTGTTGTTCAGATGGTGCTCTACCTTGCAGAAGCTAGTCGACATTTTGGATGTACTGAACTGTTCAAGGAGCCCTCAAAGTTTGCCTGGTCTGATTACTATGAAGACCACTTTGTTGTTCCTTACCGAAGAATTGTTTTAGTAACGAACAAAAGAATCATGCTGTTACAGGTTTGAAAAAAATTATCTCTGCATGCTTCTTTTAATGATTTTTTGTTCACATTGATTTATTGAAGTCTGAACAATTCCTTTGTGTGTTACTTTTGTTCCCTCTGTAATAACCAAGTGCCTGGCACCGGACAAGATGGATAAGAAGCCATGTAAGATCCTGTGGGATGTCTCTTGGGAAGAACTCATGGCATTGGAGCTGGCAAAGGCAGGCTACTCAAAACCGTCTTACTTGATCCTTCATCTTAAAAATTTTCGAAGATCAGAATCCTTTGTCCATGTTATCAAGTGTAGTGTTGAAGAAAACACAGAAGATAGTGAGCCCCAAGCTGTTAGGATCTGTTCTGTAGGTGGGATCTTGGTTCAGGAGGAGATTAAATCGGTGGTCAGTGGTCAGCAAAAAATCTCATGTACATTTCATTATCAGTTGTTTCTACTGATTGTCTTCCAACTAGGACATTTGATACACACTTAAATACAGGCAATGGAATCACAATTAGGTTTACCATGATACATTAATGACCAATAAGCTATACTAGCAACATATTGTTACTAGGAAATTCATTCAAACAGTTGGGGAGAGCAATGTATACATACTCCACATTCAAATAAAAGCAAAGGTTAAATATGAAACAGCACATACATAATCAAAGAAGAATATTCGCAAGAGAGTGTATGAAACCCACAACTCATTAAAGGTAAATTAGAGGCTCACAATGTATACATACTCCAGCAAAAAATCTCATGTACATTTCATTATCAGTTGTTTCTACTGATTGTCTTCCAACTAGGACATTTGATACACACTTAAATACAGGCAATGGAATCACAATTACGTTTACCACGATACATTAAGGACCAATAAGCTACACTAGCAACATATTGTTACTAGGAAATTCATTCAAACAGTTGGGGAGAGCAATGTATACATACTCCACATTCAAATAAAAGCACATACATAATCAAAGAAGAATATTCGCAAGAGAGTGTATGAAACCCACAACTCATTAAAGGTAAATTAGAGGCTCACATTGTATACATACTCCACATTCAAGAATACTCATAATGTATTATGTAGAAAGGTAAATTAGAGGCTCCGTCGCCGGCTTCTGTGTCTCCGTCCGTCAGTCAGTAGTGTCGCTGTCGTTAGTCAGTCGGACACAGAATCAATTGTTTTGTAATTAGGGTTCCGTTATGTTTATGTGGGTAAGTTTAGTGGAGCACGATACGCTATACGGTGCTCCGTGTTGAGTAAAGATACGGAGCACGATATTCTGTATTAAGTTAGTAAAAAGGGCCCTAAATCCGTTTTTCAGGATTTTGGGCAACTCACCCCTCAAAAATGAATATTTTGGTCATTTTCTCTAAAATTTATTATAATACCCTAGTCCCAAGTCAATAAACACTCATTTTAGTGTTGGAAAAAATAATCAAAAAATAAAAAGTTCGGCTTGTACGAGGTTTTAAAAAAAACGTAGTAAAATTGTTGCTTCCACTAATTGGACGCAAGCAAGATTCATTGAATAATCTCATACAACCCGACTTTATTATTTTTTGATTATTTTTTCCCAACACTAAAATGTTTGTTAAATGACATCCGTACGGTTCGATCATCGAAAAAATCATTCAAAAAAAATCGTTCAGTGAATCTGGATCGTGGCCCGTTATAGGAAGTAGCACTTTTACTAAGTTTTTATTAAAATCTCGTACAACCCGACCTTGTTATTTTTTAATTATTTTTTCTCAACACTAAAATGTGTGTTTAATGACATCCATACGGTTGGATCGTCGAAAAAATCGTTCAGTGAATCTTGATCATGCCCCGTTCTAGGAAGCAACACTTTTACTAAGTTTTTGTTAAAATATCGTACAACCCGACCTTTTTATTTTTTGATTATTTTTTCCCAACACTAAAATGAGTGTTTATTGACATCTGTACGGTTCGATCGTCGAAAAAATCATTCAAAAAAATCGTTCAGTGAATCTGGATCGTGCCCCGTTATAGGAAGCAGCACTTTTACTAAGTTTTTGTTAAAATCTCGTACAATTCAACCTTTTTATTTTTTGATTATTTTTTTCCAACACTAAAATGAGTGTTTATCCGTACGGTTCGATCGTCGAAAAAATCATTCAAAAAAATCGTTCAGTGAATCTAGATCGTGCCCCGTTATAGGAAGCAACACTTTTACTAAGTTTTTGTTCAATTCTCGTACAACCCGACCTTCTTATTTTTGGATTATTTTTTTCCAACACTAAAATGAGTGTTTATTAACATCCATACGGTTCTATCGTCGAAGAATGTTAGTCACAGTGGCATGCCTGAGTACATCTAATAACAAGCCTAATTGTTTGTAATGCTTTGCATTACCTACATGACCTCTTAACTGAGGGAACCTCTAGTTGTAGAGTTTCTACTTGTTGTAGTACTTGTAATAGGCATCAATTTCTATCTCTGTAACTGTAATTAAAAGTCAAAGAATAATGCTTGAAAGAAGTTCCAAGGATCATGCCTCAAGCTTGAAGATCAAGACTGTCAAAATAAACATAGTTAAATTTTGGAGAACGAAGATTTGCCTAAGTACCAATTCGAGAAGTATGTCTGTTACGAGAAGTCTAGCCTTCGAGAAGTCAGGGATTCGATATCTCAAAAGACATTATTCGATATCTCTGAATGCACTGTTCGATATCTCATTCGATATCTCAGAGATTCGATATGTCTACTACTCTATTCGAGAACTCAGAAAGTCAAAGCATCATTCGAGTTCTCTAGGAGTCAATAAGTCAAGGTTCATTCGATATCTCAAAGACTCGGAAAGCTATTCGATATCTCAGGGATACAATAAGTTAAAATGCTCTATTCGACAACTCAAGGATTCCTGAAGAAAAGAGCTATTCGAGAAGTAATTCGATATGTCAACTTTGCAATATTCAATGAATCTGGATCGTGTCCCGTTATAGGAAGCAGCACTCACTACACCATAAAAGGCTTACGACAACGTTTTTAGCCTGTGTTGCCATCACATATGTTGCCTTTGCCATGATGTTTTTTGCTAAGACAGCATTGACATTTTAATGTTGCCTCAGGTAGAAAAATTATGTTGCCATAAAATAAAAGTGTTTGCATGTTGATGTAGGTATCAAATTGTGTTGCCATAATTTTGCAATGAACAAAATTTTACATTTTCTACTAAAAATAAATTTCAGATTATGTATAAAGAATTGAATATGAACTTTACATTTTACATTTTAAAATGAACTTTATTTCTAAATATATATTAATATTTCATTAAAATAAAAATATTTTTGTTATCATTAAAAATATTTGAATATATTATTTCAAATTATGTATAAAGAATTGAATATTAATTTTCAAATTAATCATTTTTTTAAAAATGTACCTATATAAATATACACTTACGTGTTCTTACTTAAATGTATTTTTGGATAAAGACTAAGAAAATTGATCAAATTTTAGTCGTAATTTATTTTTATATTTCCTTATATTTAATTGATAAATATATATATAAATATAAAATTATAGTATGTTTATTATCATTTGAAAATTAAAAATATCAAATATATATATATATATAAATATTTATAAAAGTTATGATATAATTTAACCTATTTATTAAAATTTTAATGAAAAACATATTTAAATAAAAACACAGAAAATGTTATTTAGGCACCATTTTCATGGAAATAGATGTATGAAAATGGAGTGAGCGGCAAAAAGACCGCTCTTTCCAAATACATAGACGAAACAGCCCGCCGCCCTAAATCCCTTTATCTCTCTTTTATATTTTTTTCACTCTTTATTTCTCCCTACTCTCCCTCTTGCTGTCTCTTTCCATCTCTCTTCTCTCTCTTTATAGTTTATATGCATAATCTGTACATACATAAAAACTACTCCGATATTAGCTTTCTTCGATGGACTGGACTGCTTCTTCGGTTTAGGGATTTCTCAATATTTGTAATTGATTTAGGGCTGATTTTGAATCTTCAATTAGAAATTATGGCTTAAGTTCGGGTTCAATTCGGGGCTTTAGTTTGGGTTCATAACTAGTGTTTCGGTTTCTGGATTAGAGGTACAACTTCTTTCTTTACACGCAATACTCTCTACCTTTAATTTCATTATTATTTTGCGTGTATAGTTATATATATTGTTTCATTTTGTATATGTTTTGATTCGGAGTGACTATGATATGTAATTTAGGGCTTCGATTTGTTTCGTAAGGGCCTTCAGTTTCATGTATTGGTCCACTATTTTCTACTTTCTTTTTAATTTTCTGGTGCAGCGAAGCAAGGCTGTATGCCAGAAACCAAGTGCGGAGTTTATAACATTGAAGAAGATCATGAAGATTCATTAGGTTGTTGTAGTGAAAAATTTGACACTCGCCTATGCTCTCATCAGTACTGCTCCATGGACTATCATATGGTAAAGAATCTAAGACAATTTACTTACTAAATTCACCCTTATATATGTACTCACACACACACACACACATTAATTTAATTATACTTATTTATTTATTTATTACATATTATCGTACCTAGAATTGATAGCACGAATGTAGCTCCCCATCACCACCACTTCTTGTTCTTCACAACCTATTCACACCCAATCAAATTCAATCCAAGATAATGATCATTTCAACACCTATTCTAACAACAATCAACAACACCCTTGGACTGAATGGTCTTATTTTGTTCACACCTTAGCCTTCTTTTTTAGGTATTGAGCCTCAAGGGATCGGTTTTGATGATTTGTTTGTTTAGAAACAGTACTTGTCGAATGAGTTTCTTGGGCTTTCTGCTTCTTGCTTGGCTTTTTCTCGAAACCACCCTCAAGCTCTCGGGTTTGATAATTAATTAATTAATCTCATTCTGTTTGATAATAAGCTATAATTCTGTGTTTGGGTAATTGTGTTTGTATATTTATTAGTGAAAAGTTTGATTTTTGTGATGAATTTATGTGCATGTTGCTATCCAGAAGGGATATATAGGTGGTGGTGCAGAATGGGACTACTTTTCTTTTTCAGAGTGCTATTGATACTTCCAGGAGGATGAGGGCATTTCTCGCCACTTTCGGAACTACTGTATGAATAATTATCGTAAGATGAGTTTGGAAAATTACACAAGCTTTTAACTATATATAGTCCACTATTATGCTTTACCAACAACAATTAACTTATGCACTTCATTAACTGTAATACTTGTTCTGATCCCGATGAACGTCTAACTCTGGTTTTGGTTGGATGTATTGGTATTGGAAAAAGTTCAACAGGCAATAACATTATGCCAAATAAGGCATTTGTGTATGGTAATAACTCAGCTGCTTTTACTAGTGCTTGTACGCTGCATACAGTTGTATTAGAAGATGGTCAGGTTCTCGGTGTCATTGACACTCCTGGTACAGTTCCTTCTTAGACGCATATTTGGACTTAAAGAGTGATTATGCTAACTTAACATAAATTTATGTCCAAGTATTTAGTCTTTTGATGAGAATACAAGTGTACTTTTCACTTGATTTGAAATGAGATAAACTATTTTCGAGCCCTTAAATTGTTAACTCATATTCATTTAATGCCTATGGCAGGATTACTCAATGCTACCATTGAAGATAAATACATTGGCAAAGAAATTGTTAACTGTGTCAACATGGCCAAGAATGGTATCCATGCAGTTCTTGTTGTTCTCTCTGTCTGGTAACCTTTTATCGCAGAACAAGCAGCAGCAACTAGTAGCCTATGGACTTTGAATTCAAGTTCTTGTAGGGCTTGTCTTGAAAATGCTGCTTCTTCCGTGGATCCATAGGGGAAGTCACGGAGGTAATCTGAGATATTGTCTAGATTATTGATATGCACTGTATTTTACAAGGCTTTGTGTTAATGTACTATGTGACTTTCATTTATTTTTTCACCTTGTATGTTGAAAACAGGTTCGTATAATGAAAGATTGAAAGGAAAAGACTCAAGTGAAAATAAGGGTTATGCTTTTGTTACCTTTAGAAGTAAGGATTTGGCTACTAAGGCCATTAAAGACCTCAATAATACTGAATTTAAGGTATTTCTATTATTTTACATCCCTAGTTTTTTTTTGTTGCTGTGTATGCACTTGGAAATGACTTATGTTGAGTTTAATTATTTCTTCAGGGTAGGAAGGTCAAGTACTCAACATCACAAGCGAAGCATAATTTATTTGTAGGCAATATTCCTAAAAGTTGGGGAGAGGAAGATATAAAGAAGGTTGTGACCAAGGTAGGGCCTGGGGTCAATGGCGTGGAACCGCTAAAGGTTTTCACGTTTTGAGTGCTAGAGACTGAAAATAACTTGTAAGGAGGCTTGCAAAAGTGCAACTTCTATGACAGACAACGGTTGAAAAGTGGTCTCTGAAGCTGTTTTTCTTGTTGTAGTGATGATAAGTAGGAAGTTGTATAATGTTATCATTGTGTTGGTCATTTTCTTTGTTTTTTATTTGATGAAGAATTAATATGTAATGGTGAATTTTAATGTTGGCTTGGTACCTTTGACTAGCAGGACATGTGATTTGAATTGTTATATTTGGTTTGATTAATTTACTCTTTGGTTAAATTCTAGTTTTAAGCGTCATTATCTTTGTAATTAGCTGAATTATTATGGCATATCATGATATGGTCATCTGGTATGCAACTTGGATGAATCAAATTTGTGTTTGTATTGGTCTGCTATATATGTGTGCTATGTTACCAATTCTTCATGTCCAGTTGGTCATATTTTTTGCCACACACAAATGTAATAAAGTGACCATATACAAGAAGGGTACTTTTTAGTCACACAATATTATAGTCACTAATTTTTAGCTTCCTTAAGCAAAACAGCTCTGACATATATACAGAAAACTCTAATTTTTAGTCACATCTAAACATTAGTGACCATATGTTATTATCTATTTAGCCACTTCACTGAATATAACTATGGCCGTTTCGGTACATTTAGACACATCAAAGCAGCGTGGCTAGTGATTGTCACATTTCTTTTTGAAAGTGTGACTATAAATTTTGGAATTGGTCAAAGTCAACAAAAAATCATGCAATTTTATCATATTTGGTCACTTATTTAAAACGTGACTAACAAATGTCACACATTTTGTAAAATTGTGACTAAATCTACGAAAAAATGTATTTTCGGTCACGCAATCAAAAATTGTGTGGCTAAATCTTGGGACGTTGACCTTTAGCCACGCATTTTTTTCTAAATGACACAGACCTTACTGTACAAAATAGTGGCGAAAGCCCAAATTTGACGTAGTGGTATGAGCTTTATTTTGGTAAAACTCCCAAGATAAGCTATTTCAAGGTTTTTGGAAGTAAATGCTACATTTTGAATTCAAGAGATTATTTAACGAAGTTTGACCCTAAGTCGTGTGAGGGTATATTTCTTGGATATTCAAACACTAGCAAAGCTTATCGGGTGTTTAATCTTGAAACTTTAGTTGTGGAAGAATCATTGAATGTTGTGTTTGATGAATCAAAACCACACTCTAAGTTTAAAGATTTAGTAGATGAAGATGATGATTCAAATGATCCTAAAAATGGTTCGATAACCGGAGTTGAAGATATAATTCGACAAATGGGAACCATAGATCTAGGAACTAAAATTCTTACTAATCCTCTCGAAATAAATGAAGTTGAGACTCGATTTCCTCCAGAAATTCCACTGATTAAGAGTCACCCTATAGACAATGTCTTAGGTGAACTTAGTAAAGGTGTTCAAACTCGAGCTCAAGTTCAAAACATTATGAGAAATATAGCATTTTTATCACAAATCGAGCCCAAATCGGCTAAAGAGGCTTTATTAGACAAGGATTGGATTGATGGCATGCAAGATGAGCTATATCAATTTACTCGAAATAAAGTTTGGGAACTCGTGCCTCCACCACCCGACACTTCCATTATTGGAACTAAGTGGGTGTTTCGCAATAAACTTGAGGAAGGTGGAGAAGTGGTAAGAAATAAAGCAAGATTAGTTGCTCAAGGCTATACTCAAATGGAAGGTATAGATTTTGATGAAACCTATGCTCCCGTAGCTAGAATTGAGTCAATTCGTATGTTCTTGCTTATGCTTGCTATAGAGGTTTCAAAGTCTATCAAATGGATGTTAAATCGGCATTCCTAAATGGTGTCCTAGAAGAAGAAGTGTATGTAAGACAACCACCGGGATTCGAGGATCATAAACATCCTAATTATGTATACAAGCTATACAAACCCTTATACGGATTAAAACAAGCTCTGATAGCTTGGTATGATCGGTTAAGTAAATTCCTAACCGATAATGGTTTTAAAATGGGAATTGCGGATACTACATTATTTACAAAGTATGAGGGCAATGATATCTTGCTCGTTCAAATTTACGTAGATGATATTATCTTTGGTGCAACCAAAGAATCACTATGTAACAAATTCTCGGATAAAATGAGTAAAGAATTCGAAATGAGCATGATGGGAGAATTAAATTTCTTCCAAACCCGCAAATTAAACAATCTCAAGATGGCATTCATATTTCACAATCGAAATATTGCAAAAAATGCTTAAGAAATTTTAGATGGAAAATGAAAAGCCTATAAGTACTCCTATGTCAATCTCCGATAAGTTATCTATAGATGAAACCGGTGTTTCCGTGGATATTAAGAAATATCGAGGGATGATGGGAAGTTTACTTTATATCACGGCTAGTAGACCGGATATAAAATTTAGTGTCGGTAAATGTGCTCGCTTTCAAGCGGATCCGAAAGAATCTCATTTGTCTGCGGTCAAGCGGATATTTAGATATCTTAAATGTACTACGGATTTAGGTCTTTGGTATCCTAAAGGACATTCGTTTTATCAAGTGTGTTTTTCTGATTCGGATTATGCTGGAAATTTAATCGATAGAAAAAGCACTAGTGGCACATGTCAGTTTCTTGGTGGATGCTTAGTTTCTTGGTTTTCAAAGAAACAGAATTTGGTGTCTATATCCACTACCGAAGCTGAATATATAGCGGCTACGAAATGTTATGCTCAAATCTTGTGGATGAAGCAAACACTAGCCGACTATGTTATTAAATTTGATGTGGTATCTATTTTATGTGATAATACAAGTGCAATTGATTTGAGTAAAAATCCGGTATTGCATTCGAGATCGAAACATATAGATATTAGACATCATTTTCTTCGTGATCATGTTAATAAAGGCGATATAAAATTGGTTCATATCGATATCGAGAATAATATCGCGGATATTTTCACGAAACCACTAAGCTCCGGAAGATTCTCTAAATTGCGATTTGATTTAGGAATGATGGAGTGCCCGAATTAATTTGTAAAATTTTATTCGAAATATATATTACTTTATTTTAATTATCTTGCAACTTAGAGCATTGTTTAAGCGGATTTTCAAGCGGGTCTTGAACGTTCAGATTTCTTCGACAATGTTGTGAGCTGCAAATAATTAACGCCAAAAGTAGTATGTGGTTCGTTTAATTTTTGTAAGTTAATTTGAACAAGTTCCAAATTATTTTTATTACGTTAAAATCTAATTATTTTTGAAAAATTGGAACTTTGTGCATTTTATTATTCTGAAATAATATAGCAATTTTTCTGGTGGCACAGATATTTTTAGGGAATTTTTCTGATTTATTTAGCATTTTATATGAATTTTCGAAAACAGTCTTTAAATAAAAGAAAATCATGTAAAATCAAAATAAATTATAATGTGAGCTGTGTGTGATACGCGTGTGTGGTCAGCGTGTGTGTTTTCGAGGAAATTCAAGCTGGTCAAGGAGAAGACATCGAAAAGGCGCGAGATGATCCTGTCCGTGTATTCAAACATCCCAGGTAATCTCAGCCGTTAAAGGTTTTTACAAATAATTTCCGTAAAAAGAAATTATACAATCATCTGTCTCTCTCTTCCTCTAGGCGTTCATACCCTCTCGAAACCCTAGTTCTTTGAAACTCAATTTCGATCACTCTTTCGATCGATTTCAAAATCCGACCACATATCCATACTCCTCACATTCAAATACATACTACCTCTTATCGAGTTTTTCAGTTTATATCCTAAACTGTTTTTCTCCAAATTCAAAATTCGATAAGGATATTAACAAAGAGCCTTCGACAAATCGTGTAATCGATTTGTGTGAATATATGATTTATTTAATCGGGCCAGTCAAGTATGGCACTTCGAGATTATTCTTGAGTGTTACCGGTTGGTATTTTAAAGTGCCATGACTAGTCTTATCCGGTAAGATTGATCATATGACTATATGTATTTGATTGAGTGTGAATTTTTCATGTTACTGCGATTTTTGTCCTGTGGTCAGGGGTGGTTGGTCTTGTACTTGATAATCCCTGAGCACAGAGATAAAATCATAGTATTATGATGATATTTAGGATTCTAGTGCTAAGATTCAATTATCTCAATGTCCTTGTAAAAGGATTCTCTTGGCTCGTCAGAAAGCAGTCATTTGGTTGTGATTGAGTGTTAGGGTTTCTGGCAAACCAAGAGACATCCTTGTACAGTGATTTTGTTGATGCCTCTAGCCCTCTGTCTCAATGTTTTTGTAATGAGATCCTACTAGCTAGACAGAAAATTTTGTTATGGTTTGACCTGTTTATAAGATTTCTGCCTAACTAGTAGGTATCTCCATGCAATGATCTTGTCTATGCTCTAACCTATCCAATGTTTATGTATTGAGATCCTGTTGGTATGACAGAAATTTTTGGTTGATTAATGTTAATTTAAGACTTCTGCCGTACCAACAGGCATCCCATTGCATTGGTATTGTGTGATTGTTGTGATAATCATGTGATGAGTTTTATTGGTTGGAAATTGACAGATCAATTTGTTATTGTTATGATTGCTTATTTTGTGCTAATGTTAATGTTTTGTTTTAGTGTTTGCTGTTTATGATGATTAAATGGTGAGTCACTACACGACTTGGTGAGTTTAAAAATGCATTGATCATGTAAATTGTAATTTGAGTCTATTGGATTACTCATGTGAATTACCACCATGAGCCAGGTGCACATTATTTAACCGCACTTTACTGTCTTAATATGAATGATTGCTTGTAACTGAAATATGATGGTAATTTGTTGAATGTGTGCTTGCCCTGTCTAAGTATTATGTGGTTTGACATATTTTCTTAAATGTGCGTTAATTCTTGCAGTGATCTCATATGTGCTCTAAACTGTCTCACTTGGATTCAATGCATACCTAATTACTCTAAGTCATTGTATGCCCTGTCTCTGCCCTTATATGTTTAGTTGCCACTTGTCAAAGAGTTGAGTGTATATCTTGCAGTTAGTATGACTTTGCAAAAGGTTTAAACTTACTAACTTGCTATATGCTACATTGTAATGCAACTCCATGTTTATGTACATGAACTCCTTATTTATGTGCATATCTCTCAGAAGTTGCAAAATTTATAGGGAATAATATGCCATGATTGCTACTTGCTTATGTGCCTATTGGTATAATCAGTACCTCATGCCTCTTTACTTGATTACTTTTAAATCCCTTAAGCATTAAAATTCGAAATCTATTTGATTATCTGCTCACTTAGATTTTAATAGGATTTAAAATGAATTCCTTTGAAACTGATGTGATATTGCAGGACTTGATAGTTTATAATAATGCTCTATTTTCTAAAACTCGGTCCTAATTATCCTGTGCTAGACCTAGGTGATTTAAAAATAACCTAAGTTTCTAGAAGTATTCTTGCTGGCTCCCCTTGTTTTATATCTGTCTGCATTGTTTTAGTTTGATCTTATCTTGTTTTGATCAAATAACTGTGTGCTTGTCTTGTGAACTGAACTAGTTTGGTTAGAATGTATGAAACTAGTTGCTGCTTTGTGAGTGTCTCGGTTGTTTAACTAGTTCCTATACCAGTTAGGATTTTGAATTTCTTGATGTGATAAGTGTCAACTCCTAATCACTAGCACTGTGGCCCTATGCTTAATTGTTTAACTCTCAGCTTTATGAGTATATGTGCTGTGTGAGTTAATGTATGGTGGTTTATATGTGTGTTTAGATATATATAGCTGCATGCTTATGTTATTTGACATATTTAAATTGTTTATTTGCTAGTATAGCAGATAGGATCTGTTTCATGCATAAACAAATGCTACTTTTCAGTAAAAGTTATCCTATGATTGCTAACTACCTTAAATGCATTAAATGCTCTTTGCAGTTGGTGCTTGTTTTGGGACTTGTACATGCCTTTTAGCCGATTTTGTTAGCATGCTAGGACTGATAAGAAGCCTTACTTCACTGCATATTTGTCATACCTTTATGTACTTATCTGTCCTGTTGCTACTGTGCATGTCCTGTGTTAACCGTTCTTCCACTATTACTACACATATCTCCATGTTTATGCCTTGCTAATTCTGTGTATTTAAGAGATGTATCAGCTGCATTCATTTCATATTCTTGCATTGATTTCTCTTGCCTTCATGCACATAATTTCTAGCATTTAGTTGTAGTAATTGCTTGAGCACCATGAATCCTGTCAACAGTACTTTGTCTTTGTTTCATAACACACAAAACACCAACAAACACCCTAAGCCCTCCTCTGGTAAAAAAATTAAGAGGAGAAGAGCCAAGCTCAACTCAGGCTTGTTTGTTTCAAACAATGCTCATGCCAAGTCTGCTAAAAGCAAACTTGTTCCTGGCCAATTAGTACAGTTATTACCTGACTCTGATTTGTTTAAGATGCTCACTCGAGCTAAACTTGAACCTTTCCTGTCCTATCCCTCCAAAAGAGTCTTGCCTAACATGGTTTCTGAGTTCTTTGCTAACCTAACTCTAAACCTTGGCATCAATGGGACGGTTTTCCTCACATCTGTGGTGAGTGGAATCCCTTCTCATTGATCAAGAGACTTTAATCAGTGCTCTTAAACTCCATGCATCTCTCACTACTCCTGCTCATGTTGACATCTCTAAGTCTTTCTTGTTTGACATGAATGAATATAAAAATTTTATTTCTACTTTTTGCAATGTTGAGGTTCCTCATAATGTGTTCTCAAATGATAGAGGTTTCAACCCTTCTCATTTCATTCCTCTCTATCAAAATCTGGCTACATTTGTCAAAGAGAATTTCTTTCCCTCTCTTGAAAAGTCTGTCTCCTTTCTTGACATGAAGATCATGTACAATATAGCCACTAACAGAATCTCTTTTAACATTCCTCACATGCTTATGATCAAGATGCATGCCGCTTCTAAGGCTGGCTATAGTCCTTATGGCCTCCTTCTTACTAAAATCTTTGACCACATGAAGTACAACATTTGCATCGCTCCTTTCTTTCATGTCACAAACACAATCTCTGAGCTTTGCACTAAACCTGTTTTGCCTCTTAACATTCATAGAGATCCCCCTGTGGCCTCTGACATGGTTGTTGAACCCCCTAGGTAAATAGATCTCTCGCTCTTTGTCCACTATGAGAAATTTAAGGAAATGTCTGCTGATTTGGATTTGCTTAAGGTTAAGTGTGCTCAAATGAAGTCCACCTTGAACATTCTTGTGGCTGACTATGAGAAGCTTTCCTCTAAGCTAGAAATGGTTTAGAGTTACTTAAAATCTGCTATGACTAGGTTGACCCTTCTTGAAAACACTCTAAGTCAGCTCATTCAGTTTCAAGTAGGGGTGAGCAACGGGTCCAACCCGAACCGAACCGGACCCGAAAGAACCGAGAACCGAAAAGAAAAATTTTTCAGAATCGAACCGGACCCGAAATTGTGATGGAACCGAACCGGACCCGAACCGTGAATTACGGTTCGGTTCGGTTCCAACCCGAAAGAACCGAAATGTATATATATATTAATATATAATTAATAATATATATAATTAATTAATAATATATATTATTAATATATATTTTGTATATTATTTAAATGTATATATATATATATTAATATATAATTAATAATATATTATTAATTAATAATATATAATTAATAATATATATTTAGTATATTATTTAAATGTATTATATAATTTCGGTTCGGTTCGGTTCTTTCGGGTTTTGGATATCAAGAACCGAACCGAACTTTTCTCAATTTTAGGAACCGAACCGGACCCGAATTATAAAAAAACCCGAACCGGACCCAAAATTTCGGTTCGATTCGGTTCCTGGTTCTAACCCGAAAAATGCTCACTCCTAGTTTCAAGTTAACATGCATAGCAACCCTACTCCTAATGACATTATCCTAGGAATCCTAGTGAGTGCTTCTATGCCTAGAGAGTCTGAAATTATTGAGATTGCTGACAATGATAAAACTGAGACTATGATGGAAGTCACTGTTAAATCTGAGCCTGTTGAAAATAAGAATGGAAATGGAAATGTGGGAATGGACTGTGACAATATGGTAAATGAAGTGATTAACAATGGTCATTATAATGAGCTTGACTAAACCTTGGTGTTGCTTCTGAAACTTGCAGTGTTGGATTGTGTGGCTGCTTTATTTCATTTTATCTATCTATCTATGTTTGTGCTTAGTGCTATTTGTTTTTGCACTAGCCTATCTGTTTGTTTGTAGTTGCTTTGTTGTGAGCCTTGCTGTTGGCCTTAATGCTGGATGTGTGTAGTTCTACTTCCAACTGTTTTCAAGTACTAGTTGGATTTAGAAGTTAATCCTTGATGTACCTTTTGCTTGATATGAATAAAGTTGCAAGTTGCTTTTATTGCCAATGCTTACTTAGATGGTCACTGCACTTGCATTTTTAGCTACCAAGCACACACATGCCACTGTACCTATGGACTGCATTGAGATCCCTTCGAGATCTCTTTGATCTGAACCCAAGGGAAACTGGCCACAATTAGGTCATATAGGTGCATTTCAATTTGAATTATGATTTAACAGATTTGTTGGAGTTTCTTGACTATCAAAATTGCATCTTGAAGACACTGTATTGTATTTCTAAACTCTTAACGTTGTCAATTTATACTCAATGCTCTATATATTTTCACATTGACATTGTTGTTCGAGTGCTAACCATGCAGGTTGTCTCTCTGAACCATCTTGAAAATCTATGCTTTGCACATTTCCTCCCACTAGTGGGCCCCGACAGCGGGTCCAAAGTTGGGTTCACTATCATTTTACGAAAAATTTAGTATGAAAGCAATATAAATATTAAGATGCTGTGCTAATATTATTGTTGTTATAGCAAGTCTATTACAATACCAAAACTGATGTTATCAGAGAGAAAGAGAATGTTGCCATAAAACCTAAAGATAACAGCAAACATAGCAACACCTTAAAAGTGTTGTTTTTGAAATTTTTGGGCCTATAGTAACATATTTAATTAAGAAAACCAAATTATAATTAGTTTAAATTATTTAAATTTAATATTTAGTATTTTAATATGATCCTACTATCAATCAAATAAAGTTTTTAAAATTTGATTTGATATAATAGTTCTCATCTACATATTTTACAATCCAACGATCGTTTACCGTATTTCAAAAAAATTGGATATGATCTCACTTACGCTTATTATATACGTATAAGGATATAATCTATCCCATTATAAATAACCAATTTGACTTTTTAATGATCAAATTAATCAAAATTGGACTAAAAACCATACATTATATAACTGAATATTTATATAATATATATATATTTTTGATAAGATATAATATATGTTATTAGTTTACTTTAAATTTAGTTTCCAATTTTTTTAAAATTATAAATAAATAACTAAGACTAAATTTCAAAACGCACCACTTTGGTTTGGACCAAAGTCACTTTAGTACCAATACTTTCAACAATTGCACTTTGCATCCCTCAACATGTTTGGGCACTGCACATTGCACCCTTTTCGTGTATTTTTACCAAATTGCCCTTGATAATTTGTTAAATTCAGTATACTTAATTAAATTTTGATCCTTAAAGTATGAAATGTTGCATACATGAACCCTTAAACAAAAATTCAAAAATTTTCATAATTATTTTCAAAATTTTCCTAAATTTTTCCTAAATTTTTCGAATTTTTTCGTGTATCGTTTAGAAAAATTCGAAAAAATTTAGGAAAAACTCGAAATTTTTTTGGAAAAATTCGAAAATATTTATGAAAATTCGAAAATTTTTGTTCAAGGGTTCATGTATACAATATTTCATACTTTAGGGATCAAAATATAATCAAGTATTCTGAATTTACCAAATTATCCCTGGGTTTTTGGTAAAAATACACGAAAAGGGTGCAATGTGCAGCGTCCAAACATGTGCAATATGCAATTGTTAAAAGTATTGGTACTAAAGTAACTTTGGTCCGAACCACTGGGTGCGTTTTGCAATAAAATCTTACTTTTAATATGGATCAAAATTATACTATCAATTTAATCATAAAAGTAAATCCTATCATATTGACCCGACCCGATTGGGCGTGTAAAATAAAATAGGGTAAATGGCCAAATTCATCACTGTACTATGTGAAAACTTTCACTTGGGTCACCAGCCCAAAAAACCTTTCAGACGAATTACTGAACTAACTATAACTTTCAATTCGATCATTGTACATTAAAATTTTTTCACTACCGTTAAATTTTCGTTGACTTTCACGGAAGTCTGTTAAATGTTACAACTCAGCTGCCAACTAATAATCCACATAATAAATTAATTTAAAAAACATAAAAACAAATAAACACACACAACATAACAATCAATCCCACCAACTGTTCGATTAAATGTCTAAAAGACAAACACCAACACCTCTGCTACTCCTCCGTTCACCTCTCCGACCAGCCAGCATTCTCCTCCGTTCAACTCTCCTCCACCACTCCGTTTAATTCAGCAACCGTAACACACATCCCACCCCTGCAGCTCCTCCCCTTCACCATTGCAGCTCCTCCCCTCACCTTTTCAGCCACACCCTTCTTATCAACTACCGTTCGACCTTCAACCACCTCGTCTCTGATCTCTTCCTTGCTTGCCGCACCACCGCAGCCATTCTCCGGCGCCGTTCAACCAACACCAGTCACCACCTCCCTTTTCTTTCACCTTTCACCTCTGTATCCCCTCTTCTCTTCCACCTGCTCCTCACACCATCTCTTCGTCCATTCCCTTCACCAGCCCTCCACCTCTCTACCTCCCATCTGCCTTTCTTCTCCATCTAACAAACCCACCTTCTCTCCATTAACCACCACTCCTCATTTCCTTCTCCGTTCACCCACGACTCACCACAATCTCTTCCCTTTTCACAATCCCGTTCATCCCATCACCATCGCGACTCAGCCTTCCACCCCCTGCTACTCTTCCTTCCCCTTTCGACTCACCCACCATTTTCTACTCTCTCCTCTCCACCATTCCGCCAACACCACCATCCCCACCAATCCTCTTCCCCCATCTCCATATTCATCACTCCAACCAAACACCAGCCGCCTGCAACCACATCACAACCCCAACACTTCCCTTCTTTCCTCATCTTCCGTTCGACACCCACCTCCATTCTCCGGTGCCGTTCAACCAACACCGTCTCCACCCCACTTTTTATCTCAACCACCACGCCCTCCTCCTTCATCCCAACACTACTCCTGCCTTCTCCCATCTCTTTCAATCCCAACTGCCCTCCCCCTTAACCATGTCTCCCCTTCGACCACCACTGCTCCGACCACCTCCTTCTCTCCTTCCAACCCCTCGCAACTGCCTCTCCTCTTTCCCCTTTCGCCTCCGACCCATAGCCCAACAGCGGAGGAGAAGGGATTAGGGGTAATGGGTGAAGGGATTAGGGGTATGATATGTGATTCTTCACTTTTTATATGTAATTTAATTTGTATAATTTAATTTGTAATTATAATTAAATTTACCATGTCATTTGCCACATAAGCTGCCACATCACCCTTCCGTTAATAAACTTAACGGTTTACTAACGGAAGTAACGACAGTGACTTATTTGAAATGTTTAACTAGTACAAGTGTTTGACTGAAAGGTTTTTTGGGGTGGTGACCCAAGTGAAAGTTTTTGCATAGTACAGTGATCAATTCGGCCATTTACCCAAATAAAATACTAATCATGTAGCTCTTTACTTGTGGGCATAAACTGTTAGTGTTGTCGCTCAGACTTTTTCCGTGGTGTGTTGCTTAGGGTTTCATATCCCCCAATCGTTCAATTCGAAACCCTTTTCATCGGATCTGGTACTTTTCTTTGTTTTTCAAGCTCTCGATCTGTAGCTTCTCTTATTCGTTACCTCTCTTTTGTTTCAATTTATCTCAAAGTCATCTGTATGTATATATGTGTGTTTATTTCATTAATTGATGGATAATTGATTGTTCTCTGATCATCAATCATGTGGTTGCCTTCTATCGTTTTCTTTTTATTTATTGTTAATTATTGTGTTTTCTCATATCTGCTGAATAGGAATTACTAAATTGATGTTTGATTAAGCTTGACTAATCTGTATTTTGGGTTTTTAACTTTTCGTATTCGATGGAAATCAATTGGACAGGAAAAGGCTATAAAAAATCTGAACTTTATGTAATTAATCGAAAATCGTTGTCTTATATTGCTCAAGGTGTGTTTTTTTGGGGAAAAAAATGTGAATTTGGGGTCGGAGAAAGAACAGTTTTTAATGTGCGTATAAAGGATGTCTGTGGTTGGTGGTCAGTGAATTTTTATTGATTGAGTTGTTTGTACAGCATGAAATCCGATATGATTGATTAACTTTGAGGTATGATTGGTCAGTCTCGCTTGCCTCAGTTTGCTGTAGCTCATTATCCTGTTTCTAAAGGGACCATTTGGTTTGCTCTTTTATACAACAAATCTTCTAAAGGCATTAATCTCATGACTATCTTGTGTCATCTTGTCCTCCGCAAAGCCTTTGAATTGGCATGCCTCTATGTGAATCTTTTTTTTTGTCTTACCTCTGTACTCTACCTCAAAATATGCACAAACCCGATCAATGAAGATTCACTGACCAGCATGCACAGAATAAAAACTGTCTTTCTCCGGAATTACACGCTCACCTCTTTCTGTATTGATTGTTAGTGTTTGCTTTTGTAAATGAAGGTGCCCAAGGTTGACCTTTTTAGTCTGCTGTTGTTTGATCTTATTGAGAAATACTTCAAATGGATTAGAGTAGATATGCAAATGTGTGGTTTTACAACCGTGATATAAGTTGAATTTCTTCATCTTTTGTGTCTTGTATAATACCATATTACTTATGTTCGTGCCTCTAAGTTATCATTTGTGGTATTAATGTTATGTAAATTTTCCCCTGGATACAGGTCTGAGCATCAGAGTTTTGGTGCAAAAGTTCTTTTTCTGTTCATTAGCCAAGTTTCATGTCTGAACTCGATATCCAGATTCCTAATGCTTTTGGTATGAATTTTACTGTGCCTTCTTTTTGCTAGCTCATTGTCCACTTTTTTGTGCCTATTTAAGTTAGTCTTTATTTTAGCTCTCTTGGTTTTCTAATGTTCGAGATTGGTGGGACTTGTGGTTTTTTAGACCCCTTTGCTGAGGCCACTGCTGAGGACTCGAGTGCTGGGTCGAAAGAGTACGTGCATATCCGCATACAGCAGCGAAATGGCAGGAAAAGCTTGACAACTGTGCAGGGCTTGAAGAAAGAATTCAGCTATAATAAGATTCTCAAGGACCTCAAGAAGGAGTTTTGCTGCAATGGTACTGTTGTCCAGGATCCTGAGTTAGGACAGGTATGCAGTGATTCAGTTGACTATATGCTCTTTATACAGTTTGTTGTATGTTTTCAAGTTGACTTTTTTCTTTTTTTGCTTTTTGTGAAGGTTATCCAGCTTCAAGGTGATCAGCGAAAGAACGCTTCTACTTTCCTGATTCAGGTGATTTTTTACTTGTTCCTTTCTTATCATTTTCATTGCTGTGTTACTTGAGATGCACATTCACAATTGTGCCCAAAAAGGTAGATGTTTTAATATGCATCTGTTAAAAGTTAAAACCTGCAGATATATACGGGGAACCGGATTCTATGGTCTATGGTTGCTATTGTACACTATGATTATGTTTCAATGAATCATTTTTTAATCTTCCAGAAATATGCACAACTGTAATTTTGTAATACCTAACCCTGTTAAATGATCTTATGGACTATCTGTGAACTGGCACTTATTTTGTCATACTTGATCCTTAATCACTTGTTCATTTTGGGGACATTAATGATCTGCACTCATTTTTTCATACTTTGTTCTTAAAGATGATCCTATGAACTACTATTAATCAGTTGTTCATTTTGGGGGACGCTCTAAGTAGTATAAAATTCATGGAAATAAACTTGAAAGATGATTGAGATAGAAGCATACTCTCTGTGCTTTCTTTGAGACCCTAGTTGCACTTTTTGGTACCCGGGAGGGTAGTGCAACAGATTGGGGACTTTGTTGGCCTTTGCAATCCTTGATCCAAATTTATGCATGATTCCTTTGTATTCTTCTGGCTGAATCATAGTTTCCTTTCTATTATGTGTCTCTTCTGTGTAGCTTTTACTGATTTTCTTTTGTTTGTTTCGTGCTCAGGCTGGTATTGTGAAGAAGGAACACATCAAAATTCATGGTTTTTAAGCTGCAGTATATCTATCGGACTACAGTTTATGTTTGGTGATATTATGAGACAAGTGCTTGTTCTTAGACTTGAATTATATATGGTTTTAAGTTTTCTTGTTTTTTATGTGTGCTACAACTGTTCTTGGACCTTGGTAGTGAAATGTGGTGGGATGATGATGAAATGTCTCTTAGTTCCCGGTATTATGCAAATAATAAGTACCATCTGATGGTTAGAAAATGTCTATGTTGTTTTGCTCAGTATTACAATATTATCTTCTTTATCCGTTCAGTTACTCATCAAAAAATTTGTATCGGTCGTCAGGGATGCAAACCTTTTATGTTAAAGGTATGCCAGAACGTTGATGCATGACCTATTTGATGCTCTGGTGTCTGCAGTAGTTACTTAGTTTTTTTATGGTCCGTAGATGCTACTTTTTGGGTTAATAAGACCAGTTTTTTGCAGTCTGATTTTTTGATGTGGTTTTCCCTGAGAGTTGAGACAACATTCTGCACTATCTTGTGCCTAGTTTTTTTAAAATATCTTTTATGCCCCTCTTTTTACTAAAAATATAAAGTAGTTCCTCAAAACTACAAATTGAAAATGATCACCTAAAATTTTTTACCGCTATTAAAATGGTATATGGGAAATTAAGTACTCGAACCTGATGTTAAAATAATTCAATAAATTTTTGTTCTAATGAAACCCAGTTCAGAAAATGGATGACATGACTGAAAGTGTGCCAAATTGATGGATAAAAAACCCCCTGTTTGTAACGGTCGCGAAAAAGTTCAAAAAATATTTTGATCCCCCTGTTTCTCTGAATCATAGCAAAATTTAAAAATTATTTTATATGTATTTTAGAAAAAGTTCCCTGAAAAATATATCTCAGGTCCTTTTTCTCAAACTTATATTTAAAAACACACTTTTAAAGATTGTAGTTTAATAGCATCGTTTTTAACTCTTTTTCTAATTCATATCCCCTTTCTTCCTTTTTTTTTTTTTCTCAATTTCTAACTGCACATTTCAGGTTCATTAATATTTCCATACAAAATCTTATATCAGGACAGAAACCTGAATCTCAGGTGCTCTTTTCTCTTACAAAAACTTAACACACTTTAAACATTAAGCACCGAAGCTTCTAGATATTATCATCTTAATAAAGAAATGTAGACAATAACAAAAAAAATTACAATAAACGTCTTCTTTATTATAATATCTTTTAAAATAAAATCTACAAAGATTTAGCAAATATTCAACGTAAAACAATTTTAAACAAAAAGATGGTAATAGAGTATATACAGTAAAGATCTTTCCAGAGAAAGTCCCGGGGCCCACTTACACCACACATTTCACAGGTGTAAGCATAGTACATACCACGACCCACTATATAAACAAACCGACTCTCCACTCTCTCATTCACACTACACACAACGTCGATATCTCAGTTTACAAACACACTTCTGAGTTCTCATCTCTCAGTTCCAAACAACAATGGCAGCAACAACAACAACCTTTGTATCTACACTTGTCTCAAATCCCAAGACAAACACAAACACATCTTCTTGTTTTAATGGAATTCCCTTGGCTAATCCCACCAGCTTGGTTTCTAAACCAAACCAGCGTAAGTTCAGCGTGTCTGCATCGGCGGCGGCGTCTCCGCCATACGATCTGAAGTCGTTCAAGTTTGAGGCGATTAAGGAATCGATTGTTTCGAGAGAGATGACGAGGAGGTATATGACTGATATGATCACTTTTGCTGATACCGATGTTGTTGTCGTCGGCGCTGGCTCTGCTGGCCTCTCTTGTGCTTATGAGCTTAGTAAAAACCCCAACGTTCAGGTATAAATCTCTCTCTCTCTCTCTCTCTCTCTCTCTCTCTCTCTCTCTCTCTCTCTCGCTCTGTATATGATTTTTTATTTGTTTTATTATTTACTGCATGTTCTAATCTGTGAAATCCCGATCTGACAAACTCTGTTCACAGTGATTGTATTTTTAATTATTTACGGTGAATCTTTTATGTCTATATGTACAGAGATGAGTGAAATTTTATTCCTTGTTTGTGTTAGTGGATATTATTTCTTATGTTTATTGATTAATAATTATAATTTTATTTTTATATCAAGTGAATCGTGGATTTGTGTTCATGTACACATACAGTATGGGCTACGAATTCTATGGACACTGAAATTTGTTTCTATGTGAGTTTTTTTATTTGAATTATTGGATTTTATTTATGTTTTCTTGGATCCTATATCTGTGATTTTTAATTATTATTTCATGTTCGGGCGATTTGATGATATCATTTATTTATAAATTGAATCCTGTTAGTGTGTATTTATTTCGTGATCTATAGAGGTTAATTTATCGACTTTGTAAGATAAAATGGTTTGTAGTGGATCGTGACTATGTGCTGATACAAGATTTGAAAATGTATTTTATGTGATTGAGCATATTGTTTTATGTAGGTGGCTATTATCGAGCAATCTGTCAGCCCTGGCGGAGGTGCGTGGCTCGGTGGACAGCTTTTCTCATCGATGGTTGTCCGCAAGCCTGCTCATCATTTCCTAGATGAGCTCGATATCGAGTACGATGAGAAAGACACCTATGTGGTGATCAAGCATGCGGCTTTGTTCACTTCAACTATTATGAGCAAGCTTTTGGCTAGGCCAAATGTTAAGCTCTTCAATGCTGTTGCGGCCGAGGACTTGATTGTCAAGGAAGGAAGAGTTGCTGGTGTGGTGACTAATTGGGCTCTTGTTTCTATGAACCATGACACACAGTCGTGCATGGACCCCAATGTGATGGAGGCTAAAGTGGTGGTCAGCTCTTGTGGACATGATGGACCTTTTGGAGCCACTGGAGTGAAGAGGCTCAAGAGTATTGGGATGATCAGCAGTGTGCCAGGGATGAAAGCCCTGGACATGAACACAGCTGAGGATGCAATTGTTGGGTTGACCAGGGAGATTGTGCCTGGAATGATTGTTACTGGAATGGAGGTCGCGGAAATTGATGGAGCTCCAAGAATGGTAAATTCTTATCTCAGTCATAAGTTATTTGTTTCCAAATTTGTAGATTTCTTGAACTGCTGTAATTGTATTTCGTGGATACTCTGCTCCATGATCGGTATTCTTCATATCCCAATAGACCTCTAAAGAAAAAAAATGGACCTCCAGTTGGGTTCTGGTTCGTAGTGTCTACCACATGAATTGAATTATGCATCATACTGTATGTCTGTTTAGTGACTAGTTCTCGTGACTGATTTATTATGCAGGGACCAACGTTTGGAGCAATGATGATTTCTGGGCAGAAGGCAGCTCACTTGGCATTGAAGGCACTTGGACATCCCAACGTCTTGGATGGGTCTTCCGTTGGTGGTAGCATCCACCCAGAGCTGATCCTTGCTGCAGCCAGTGATGCTGCTGAGATTGTTGATGCTTAAAAGAAGTCTTTATCTGATCTCAACAATAAGACTGTGGTTTTCTGGCAGGGTAGCGATGGATGTCAAAAGGCTGAATATAAATAAACTTTTAGTGGCTGTAATGTTTGGGTGTATGAATGTCCTTTGAATTCTGTCATCAGTTTGAACTTGGATGTGCAATGTGCAACCTTTTCTAAATGTTTTCATTCTGTATCATCTTTTTCATCCCCAAAATGGATAATGGCTACCATTTGGTAAAGTTAATTAGTTGTTGCGCTTAAAATTTTATAGTTGCATAAGTAATTGCAAGTTAATCAGTTTACTTCTCAAGTCTATGTGAATTAGAAACAGAACATCAGTTTACAAGTTAACAGTTTAAGATTTTATCTTTATTTGTTCGGGAACAGCCAAGTTACAAAGCAATACTCATGAACAAAGTTATACATGCATATCGAGCCATGTTGCAGATTAAGCTTTTGATACGAAAAGCCTGTGGAAGATGATGCTATATGAGTCATGACAGCGGTATGAGCTGTAAGCAAGTTGCTGGGGAGCAGGACGAGCGAACGTACAGGGTCAAGAAAATTTAGTGCTCCCAAATTTAACAAAAACAATTTGTTAATAAAAAAGAAAAAAAATGGTCAAATCTCACGAACAATTATGTTGCAAAAAAGGTCAACTGAACTTGTTTTGTTTTGTTGGCAACTGAAAGTGATTTTCTGGATGAAGTTGAGTTGAAATTTTGCAAAAGTAATGCTAGGGATCCCAAAATGGTTCCCAAAATTATTTTTGAATGTCAAGTGTTATCTTTTAATTAATAGAGTTCATATGAATACATGCAAGACCTTTTTATTTTTAACATACATATCCAATCAGATCTTGCCAACTAAGCTTTTGAGAACGATTTTGGGCAAAGGATACCAAAAAATTTTGCCCCGCCCCTTGAAGTAGGTTGCTTGAGACATGTATTAAGGCTGGTAGCCAGCTAGGCCCTGGTAAATGGTAATTCAGGACAAGATAATAGCAGATATAGTTGTATTTCATTTCAATAGTTAAACTACAAATTGACAACATCTAAATTAGTTATGCATGCAAAATTATCTTAATTTCCATGTCCTAATTTTTAGGTAAAATTAGAGGAAGAGGGTATCGTTGAACAGGTCAAGCAATATTCATGGTTTTCTATTATGAGTCATTTCCTAAAGCCATCTCATATATGTGCTTTTCTAGTTCTAGTTCTAGTCTGCGTCCTTTCTCGATCACCTCTGCCGGGTGAATTTTCATGCGGCTTTGGTGGTCGGTGATCCGTTCGTCGTCTGCCCCTTCCCTGTTCTCCTCATCTGCGCTGTTTTTTAATAAGACATAAAACCTTTGGTTAATGAAAGGTTTTTTAGTATGAAAGCCTCAAAGGTGATCTGCATTGTCCTTTTCTTGTTTTGGCAAACCATTCAACCCTTGAATGCTCAAGATTATGGAAACCCGGAGAATGCAGCACCTTTAAAACCAAGTAAAGAACAAGAGGCGTGCAACGGTGTCTTTGTATCATATACTTTAGAACAGAGGGAGAGGGAACTACCGTTTGTCAAGAATGTCTCAGCTCAAGGTTGGGCGTTTAAGTCTTCTGCAGTGGTTTTGAATGCGGGTGCAACCGAGCTCAAAGCTTGGCAATTATTTATTGGTTTTCAGCATGATGAGCTTTTGGTTTCTGTGGATGGGGCTGCTGTTGTTGATGGTGATAGTTTTCCTATTCGTGTTGGTAAAAATGGGACTCACCTAGCTGGATTTCCACAGGCTGATTTGAAGACCGCTATTGATACAGCCAACGATATGAGTCAGATGGCTGCCAAGATCAAAATAAAGGGCACCCAGTTTGGTGGCCAGAAAAATGCTAAGCCAATGCCCAAGACGCTTAAAATTGTAAATGATGGTTTTAAATGTCCTGCGCCAAAGATGACAAAGGGTGGTAAGTTTTTTTCGAACAATATCACAACATGCAGCATCTTCATTATTTGATTTGACGGTATCAGTTATTCGTTTGTATATTAATTGCATTGCTTGTGTTTGATCCTGCAGGTTCCACCATGGCCGTCTGCTGTGTAAAGGATCCAAAGTTCAAAACCAAAGCCTTGAAAACCAAGTTCTTCCCACGCCAAAAAGGTGATCTTACCTTTACATATGACGTGCTCCAAGCATACAAAGGAAGTTATCTTGCTCAAGTCACCATTGAAAACCATCATCCACTTGGCCGCCTTGACCGTTGGAATTTGACCTGGGAATGGATGAGAAATGAATTTATATACAACATGAGAGGAGCCTTCACACACGAAAAGGATCCTTCCGAATGCCTCTATGGCCCCCAAGGCAGGTATTACCAAGACATGGATTTTAGCCAAGTCTTGAACTGCCAAAAAAAGCCCACCATTTCGGATATGCCTCCGACATTGAAAGATGACGAGAAGGTTGGCAAGTTGCCTTACTGCTGCAGAAATGGCAGCATATTGCCTGCTACAATGAGCGCAAATGAATCCAAATCAATCTTCCAGTTGAACGTCTACAAGCTTCCACCTGACATGAATAGAACAGCCATTAATCCTCCTCAAAACTGGAAGATTTCAGGCCTTGTGAACCCTAATTATAAATGTGGGCAACCAATACGTGTTGATCCATCTGAATTCCCTGATCCTAGTGGCATTGATTCCGTAACCGCAGCTGTAGCAAGTTGGCAAGTAACATGTAACATAACCCGTCCGAAACCAAACCATGCCAAATGCTGTGTTTCCTACTCAGCTTACTATGCTCAGTCTGTGATTCCATGCAACACTTGCGCTTGTGGCTGCGAAGACACTGACACATGCAACCCCAACGCCAAAGCAATGCTGCTTCCACCAGAAGCTCTTCTCGTGCCATTCGTCAACAGATCAGCAAAAGCAGCCGCGTGGGCAAAAATGAAAAAGTTCCCAATTCCTCATCCAAGACCTTGTGGTGACAACTGTGGAGTTAGTGTCAATTGGCACATTACAGGCAATACGAAAACAGGATGGAGTGCACGAATCACGCTATTCAACTGGGGAAACCTGCCTTATCAAGATTGGTTCGCAGCAATTCAAATGAATAAGGCATATGTCGGGTACCAAAATGTATACTCATTTAACGGAACAAAGCTACCTAATCTAAACAATACTATCTTCATGAAAGGATTGCCGGGCTTAAATTACTTGGTTGCTGAAGTAAACGGGACTCATCCATATTCTCCAAGGGTACCAGGTAAACAGCAATCAGTAATATCATTTTCAAAAACACATACTCCCAAAATAGATATAGAAGGTGGAGATGGTTTCCCAACAAAATTCATATTCAATGGTGAAGAATGTGCTCTGCCTACGCGCTTTCCAGGAAGTGGAGCCCGTCATTCTCATGCTGCGGATTTTCTTCCTGTTTTACTTGTCACTCTATTGACTACTCTGCTCATTACTGATAGGTGGTTCCACTGATCAGTTGCTAAATGAAGCTTGTATTTATATAAATTGTAAGATGATACTAATGTACTTGCTGGAAAAAGCAATGGATCAGGAAATAGATGAGATATTTATTCTCTTGCTGTGGAGGCAATGCACGTAGGGCATTGCGACAAAATGCAGAGAATTTCGATGGAAACAAAGAGAAGATCATGATAGTAAATACAATTATACATTATAATTGTTGTAAAATTGCAGATGATGTTGAGATTACAAAATTTTGCACTTGGACCGACATGACTGGAATTAGTAGCTCAACTTCTTGCCTATCATTCATATGTTTAAACATGCTGTAAACCTTTTTTACAAAGCATGGACATGCATATTCGTAGTACAGAGAGAACTGGAAAATCTTCTTAGAATGCAAGAACCCAATAATGGCAGGATTACATGTTGGATTCGACGGGATCCAATCCATTATTTATGTCCCATCGGGTTTTATTATTAATCATCTAAATAAAACTTGAGCCTAATTAATAATTAAATATATAAATAGCACTTAATATATATATTAATTATTACATCCAAAATATATATTTGGATATATATATTAATAATGGCTTAAGTACCCAAGCCCATAACTTTGATGGACGGTTATGGGTTTAGCCCATTAGGGTTGGTCCCACTATTCCCTCTATATAAAGAATATTATGTGAGAACAAAAGGTACGCGTCTCATACTATTCAGAAAATACACACACCCCCATCCTTACGTATAGAGGAGAATAGTGAAGATCAAAGCCCTCAAGTACTTGCGCTCTTCGGACTCTCTCAAAATCATTAATGGCCTCTTTCGATTCAGGTACGCATCCGCTATTTATCTATACTCATAGTTTTGATCAGGAGATTCATGTATATATATTATGTTGTATTTATATACATAAATTCTAACAATTGGTATCCGAGAAAACTCCTTGATTGATTCTTTGAGTTAACAAATTTTAATTATGTTATATGATGATCGGATCATTAGCCGTGTTCAGACAGTTTGATATATATACATCCTGTAATCATTCGATATATTTTTTATAATATGCCTAGCTATCGTGTATAAATCGGGACTTAACTACTCTGCCTTTTAATTAAGAATTTAAGATGACCATGTAAACGTGATATTTGAATTGCCTGTGAGTGAATGATTGTCACGATTCAAAACAGGATTTACGTTAATTATTTTATCATTATAATTCAAGGCCATGCATGCTGGACAAGTTAGTTATTTATGGGTTTAATATTTGATATCTACATTAATTTATCATTATATCATTTTAGTATACATTAATTTATATCTAATATTTATCATAAAGGGATACTTATGATTATTAATAAATATTAGTCCCTCAAGAAAATTATTAATTATCTATTCGGACTAATATAGTGATTTCTTAATTATTAAAGTATTGGATGGACCAACGAAAATCTTTTACTTTAATTATTAGGAGAATTAAAAATCACCTAATGTACGTGTACAAGTTGATGTACGAATCGGCCCAACGGAAGATTTGTATATTAATTTTGTAAACGGAATTTTTAAAGTTCAAATTGTAGAATTTAAATTATTTTCTACCCAACGGTGATATAATTTAATATTTTACTTTTTGTAATCTCATGTTTAATGATAAAATTAATTTAGTATTGATAATCGGCCTAACGGAAGATATTAATATTAAATTTAATTTAATTGTAGGAAAATTTTTGTGTATTTTATTTTTCCTATTTAGATAAACTGTTTATCCCTCAGTTTATTTAACTTATGTGTTATTTGGTGAACTAACCGTTTTTCATCATGTGGATTATATTTATTGTACTTGTTGTACTTATGTGCATGATTGTGATTAACCTTGATTCAGCATTTGGTCCTGTTTCACTTACCAATTACTTTTCACACATTGAACCATTGAGTGGCTCTAATTTTAAGAAGTGGAAAGAGCAAATTGATCTTACGTTGGGAGTTACTGCCCTTGATTATGCCATAAGGGTTGCAAAACCTGCTGCCATTACGGCCGAAAGCTCTGCTGAGCCAAAGGCTGATTATGCAAAATGGGAGCATAGCAACCGTGTTTCCTCAATGATTCTTAAGGGCTCCATTACTAGTGCAATTCGTGGAGCAATTCCCGAATCTAATAATGCAAAGGAGTACCTAGCGAACATTGAGGAACAATTCAAGGCTTCCACTAAGGGTCAAGCCACTACACTAATCTCGAAAATGGTCACTCTCATGTATAATGGTTCAAGTGGTGTTCGTGATCACATTATGAGAATGAATGATATGGCTTCTCAGTTAAAGGATATGAACATGGAAATCTCTGAAGGTTTTCTCGTCCACTTCATAATGACTTCTCTTCCTGCAGAATTTGGTCCTTTTAAGATCAACTACAATACGCAGAAAGAAAAGTGGAAGATGAGCGAGCTGATTTCTATGTGCGTTCAAGAAGAAGAACGCCTTAGGTCTGAGAAGGTTGAAAGTGCTCATGTTGTGACCACGACACCCGCTAAAGGAAAAGGAAAGAAATATGGCAATAGTCAAAAGAAAAAGGGAATTGATGCAGCTGTCACGAAAGACAAGGGACAGACTTCTGGCACAAAGAACTTTGGAGGTCATAAATGTAACTTCTGCAGAGCTAAAGGACACATAAGGAAAGAGTGTTCCAAATTTCGCGAGTGGTTAGATAAGAAAGGTAATGCATCTATTTATGTTTGTTATGAAGCTTTTACATCTGAAGCTCCTTTAAATACATGGTGGATAGACACTGGTGCAACTGTGCATATAACTAATTCATTGCAGGGATTCCTTTCCGTGAAGAAGCTAAATAAAGGAGATCGATATTTACTCGTTGGAAATGGAGAGAAAGTACAAATTGAAGCTGTAGGAACTTTCCGACTTATGTTGGAAAGTGGTTTTAATTTGGATTTCGTGGATACTGTTTATGTTCCCAGTATTACTAGAAACCTTATTTCTGTTTCAAAGTTAGACGCTTATGGATATACGTTTAAATTTGAAAATAAAGGTTTTTCTCTATTTCTTTATTCTGAGTATATTGGCACTGGGCTGTTAGGAAACCTTTACAGATTATGTTTGAATGCTTCTTTTAGTGAATCCTTAATTTCAATGAATGTGCAAGATGAAGTTGAAACTGGTTCTAAAAATGACGAGAATTCCTCAAAATTGTGGCATGAACGACTTGGTCACATATCCAAAAGTCGAATGGAAAGACTTGTTAAAGAAGGACTTCTTCATCCATTAGATTTCTCAGATTTTGACACATGTATTAAATGTATTAAAGGAAAATTTGTAAAAACAAACAAAAAGGGTGCAACTCGTAGCACTAAGTGTTTGGAGATAATCCACACTGACATTAGTGGACCATACACTCCAGGCATAGGTGGTCATAAGTATTTTATTACTTTTATTGATGACTACTCACGTTATGGCTACATTTATCTTTTGCATGAAAAATCTGAAGCACTCGATATGTTTAAAATTTATAAAGCAGAAGTTGAAAAACAACTTAAATTAGATATTAAGGTTGTTAGATCTGATAGAGGAGGAGAGTATTATGGAAAATTCTCTGAATCTAGACAGAATCCAGGACCTTTTCCCTTATTTTTGCGAGAATGTGGCATCGTTCCTCAGTACACAATGCCGGGTACACCCCAACAGAATGGTGTTGCTGAGAGACGAAATCGAACTCTTATGGATATGGTTCGAAGCATGATATGTCATAGTACGTTGCCAGAATTTTTGTGGGTTGAAGCCCTTAAAACAGCTATGCATATCCTTAATCGGGTTCCAAGTAAGTCTGTGCCTAAAACACCTTATGAAATATGGACTGAAAGGGAACTTAGTTTTGGATATATGCATGTATGGGGTTGTTTGGCTGAAGCGAAAATATATAACCGACACATCAAGAAATTGGACCCTAAGACTTTTACTTGTCATTTTATTGGTTACCCCGAAAGATCTAAAGGTTTTAGGTTTTATTGTCCGTCACACACCACTCGAATAGTTGAGACTAGAAATACAATATTTTTTGAGGATGCTGAAGTCAGTGGGAGTACATCTCGAAAGATAAATCTGGAAGAGATTCAGGAGAATGTCTCTATTCCTATCATTCCAGATATTAGTGCACCAGAAAATGATGATAAAAATATTGGTGCAAATGAGAATGTACATCAAGAACCACCTCAAGATGACAATAATACTACTGAACCTCTTAGGAGGTCAGAAAGAGTAAGACGATCAGCAATCTCAGATGATTATATTGTGTATTTAGATGAAATTGAGTCTAATCTTGGCATGGGACCTGATCCTATTTCTTATAAAGAAGCTATTGCTAGTAACCATTCAACTCAATGGCTTGTAGCCATGGAGGATGAATTGAAATCCATGAAGGATAATGATGTATGGGATCTAGTTGAGTTGCCACAAGGGGTCAAAGCTGTAGGCTGCAAATGGGTCTACAAAACTAAGCTTGATTCTAGTGGGAACATCGAAAGATATAAAGCTAGATTTGTTGCAAAGGGCTTCACACAAAGAAAAGGAATTGATTATAATGATACATTTTCCCCTGTTTCGAGTAAGGACTCATTTCGTATCATCATGGCATTAGTAGCTCATTAAGATTTAGAGTTACACCAAATGGATGTTAAAACCGCTTTTCTTAATGGTGACTTGCATGAGGATGTCTACATGTCACAACCTGAAGGTTTTGTAGTCAAAGGCAAGGAACACATGAAATGTTGGTTAAAGAAGTCCATATATGGATTAAGGCAAGCTTCTAGAGAGTGGTATATTAAATTCGATGATGTGATTGGAAAATTTGGGTTTAAAGAAAATTTTGTTGACCAATGCATATATCTAAAAGTGAGTGGGAGCAAGTACATTATTTTAGTACTATATGTGGATGATATTCTACTCGCTAGTAGTGATATGAATTTAATGCATGAGACAAAGAGATTCCTTCATAAGAATTTTGATATGAAGGATCTGGGGGAAGCATCTTATGTCTTGGGCATTGAAATTCAGAGAAATAGATCTCATGGAATTTTGGGTTTATCACAAAGAGCTTATATTGATAAAGTTCTCAAACATTTTAACATGCAAAATTGTTCTCCAAGCGTTGCTCCTGTTGTCAAGGGTGACAAATTTAGCTTTAAACAATGTCCTCAAAATCAGCTGGAATTGGATCAAATGGAGAATATTCCTTATGCTTCCGCAGTTGGGAGTCTTATGTATGCTCAGGTTTGTACTCGTCCAGACATAGCATATATTGTTGGAATGCTAGGGCGATACCAAATAAATCCAGGTCCGGATCATTGGAAAGCTGTTAAAAAGGTCATGCGGTATTTGCAAGGTACAAAAGATTTTATGCTCACATATCGAAAGACGGATAACCTTGAAGTTATTGGTTATTCGGATTCTGATTATGCTGGGTGTAAAGATGAGTTGAAATCCACTTCAGGTTACATTTTTATGCTTTCTGGAGGAGCTATATCATGGAAAAGTGCTAAGCAGTCGTTGCATACCTCTTCTACAATGGAAGCTGAATTTGTGGCTTGCTATAAGGCAACGAAGCAAGCTCTATGGTTGAGGAATTTTGTCACGTATCTCAAAATAGTTGACACTATTTCTAGACCACTAAAAATTTATTGCGATAATAAAGCTACTGTTTCTTTCTCTAAAGACTACAAGATAAGTGATGCGACAAAACACATAGATATAAAGTATCTTGTAGTACGAGAAAGAGTTCAAAAACAACAAGTGTCTATTGAGCAAATTAGTACAGTTGCTATGTTGGCGGATCCATTGACAAAAGGTTTACCGCCCAATCTCTTTCGAGAACATGTTGCTAACATGGGTTTGGTTGATAATCTTTCTTATTGATTCATGGATTTTATTGTAAGACACTAGTATTGTGATCACCTTATGTTATGGTTTTTGGACAAAGTATTTAGTTTGTTACTTCTATTATTGTGCACATTCGAAGTTTATGGAACAAACAATTATGTAAGGACCTCATGAACATATTGATTTGCTATTGCTTATGATATATTATGTTGTTCATGACTTTAAGCTATATCTTTTGCTAAGTTCTGCAATTATACTTGGATTGTAACTGGAGGACGGTTTCATATCTCTATACGAGTATAATACTACCTTTAATTCTATTTTAGTATGATGTAAAATTTAGCATGTCTTAAGGGATGTAAAGCTCAATAATGAAGTCTTGTTATATGTATGTCGATGATATACTGACCCTCGGCCAAGTGGGAGAATGTTGGATTCGACGGGATCCAATCCATTATTTATGGCCCATCAGGTTTTATTATTAATCATCTAAATAAGACTTGAGCCTAATTAATAATTAAATATATAGATAGCACTTAATATATATATTAATTATTACATCCAAAATATATATTTGGATATATATATTAATAATGGCTTAAGTACCCAAGCCCATAACTTTGATGGACGGTTATGGGTTTAGCCCATTAGGGTTGGTCCCACTATTCCCTCTATATAAAGAATATTATGTGAGAACAAAAGGTGCGCGTCTCATACTATTTAGAAAATACACACACCCCCATCCTTACGTATAGAGGAGAATAGTGAAGATCAAAGCCCTCAAGTACTTGCGCTCTTCGGACTCTCTCAAGATCATTAATGGCCTCTTTCGATTCAGGTACGCATCCGCTATTTATCTATACTCATAGTTTTGATCAGAAGATTCATGTATATATATTATGTTGTATTTATATACATGATTTATTCTAACATTACAGTGTCAAGATTAAGTTGCCAAAGATCATCATCTCTTTGATTAACATAAACTGGATGTCATGTGTCCTAATTTATGGTTTCGTGGGTGGCAGAGTTTATGCTACAACTAAGTAACTAAGTGTTTGAATTTTAATTATTAGTTATGGGTTGAATAGGTTGAAGTAGTCTTAGGGTGTTGCTAAAATAAAGGGATCATGGGCATACCCACGTTTCCACTAGTTTCCTAGTACTTAGGATCAGTAGAAGTTCTTCTATTTATTGTGTATTTTGCTTTGAGAATGATATATGAGAAAATTGCCCCAAACTCTTCTTCTGTTTTCTTCTATTTTCCTTCTTATTTCTAGGCTATTGGAGCAGCCGTAGGTGCCACCATAACAGTGGTATCAGAGCTAGGCCTGATCCGATGGAGACACGCAAACAAACTTTCGAAACCTTCCAGCAAAGTACTAATGAAACGCTTGAAAAATTGACTACTATGTTCCAACAATTGGTGACTGACGTCCAGGCTATTAAGGAGAAGAATGTCGCTTCACCTTCGGGATCCGGCCAAGGTACCATTATTGGGAGGGAAACTAAGCCGTACCTGAAACTCCATTTTCCCAGATTTAGTGGTGATGATCCTACGGGGTGGCTTTACCAGGCTGAATAGTATTTCGCGTTCCAGACTGTAGCAGAGGGTGACCGCGTCAGCTTGGCTTCGTTCCATCTTGACGGTATCGCCTTACAGTGGCACCAATGGTTTGCGAAGACACGCGGACCGATGACATGGGCAGAGTTTACCAAGGCATTGTTGCTTCGCTTTGGACCAACTGAGTATGATGATCCTTCGGAGTCCTTACACAGGCTCAAACACAGTACTACAGTTGCGACTTATATTGAGTCTTTCGAACGGCTGTCGCATCGCATTGAGAACCTACCAGAGTCGTTCTTACTGGGTTGTTTTGTGGGGGGCCTGAAAGAAGAAATTCATTTGGAAGTAAATCTCAAGAAACCCCGTACTGTGGTGGATGCAATGGGATTGGCTCGGCTGGTTGAGGAGAAGTTGGGGTTGCACCGTCGGGGTCCTCCTTTCACTCGGGTTCCTAGTATCCAACCCCCATCTTCAACACCGACTACCGCGGGACTTTTAGGCCCAGCGCCGACTCAACGTTTGGCTTTACCGGCTCCAAACCCAGTCCGTCGCTTATCGGGAGCTGAGGCCAAAGAACGTCGGGAAAAGGGGTTGTGTTATTATTGCGATGAACGCTATATGCCAGGTCATAAATGCAGCAAACCCCAGTTATTCATGATCAGCGACGTCGAGGCTGTGGAAGAAAGTACCGACCAAGGAGAAGATGTTACGGACGTTCCTTCTGACCTGAACCACGCTGAGATATCTTTCCATGCCATTTCAGGTTCTTTTCTGCCTCAAACTTTACGATTACCTGGCAAGATTGATAACAAGAATGTAGTGATTTTAATCGATGGGGGAAGTACACATAATTTTATTGAACAGTCAGTGGTGGAGCATTTTGGGCTAATGGTGGACACGACGGCCAAACTAGAAGTGGTTGTTGCTAACCGAGAAAAGCTATCTTGCGTGGGCCGAGTTACGGGTCTTACAATTCTTATCCAGGGTTACAAGATCACCACAGATTTCTTTGTTCTACCTATTGCAGCTTGTCCCCTTGTATTGGGAGTACTGTGGTTGAAAACGTTGGGCCCTGTCGAGATCGATTTCTAGAATTCTACAATGGGGTTCCGTCACGGTGGTACAACACACAAGTTACAAGGGTTGCAGGGTACGGAGCTGACTGCCTTCAAACCCAGCGAATTGATGGGAATGCAAGGGTTTGCCTTCCTCCTTCAGATTTCTCCACTGGCAGCAGAAACTCCTCCTGACTCTATCTCTTGTCCAGAGGTCCAGCATGTATTATCCGAATTTGAGCAGGTCTTCCGCGAGCCAAAAGGGTTGCCTCCGCAGCGTTTCCATGATTACCATATTCCTCTTATGCCTGGGTCCAAGCCCGTGAGCTCCAGACCATACCGACAACCTTACTTACAAAATACTGCAATTAAGAAATAGGTCGCGGAATTGCTACAGAAGGGATTGATCCGCCCCAGCCACAGTCCATTTTCGTCACCGGTCTTGTTAGTAAAAAAATCTGATGGCACGTGGCGCTTCTGTGTAGACTACAGGTCCTTAAATGATATCACTGTCAAGGATAAATTTCCCATTCCTATGATTGATGAACTCCTCGACGAATTACATGGTGCCACTATTTTCTCCAAGCTCGACCTCCGTTCCGGCTATCACCAAATTCGGGTTAGTGAGCTAGACATTCCCAAGACGGCCTTCCGTACGCATGATGGTCACTATGAGTTCATTGTTCTGCCCTTCGGCCTAACTAATGCCCCGGCTACTTTTCAATGTTTGATGAATGACATCTTCCGGCCATATCTACGTAAGTTTATTTTGGTCTTCTTTGATGATATTCTTATTTATTCAAAATCTTTGACAGAGCACCTAGATCATCTACGTACGGTTCTGAGTTTATTATGTGCTAATCATCTCTTTGCCAAGCCTTCCAAATGTTGTTTTGGAGTGACCCAAATCAACTATCTTGGTCACGTTATTTCTTCGGGGGGTGTAGCTGTTGAAACTACGAAGGTGCAGGCTGTCCGCACCCTGGCCGACTCCAACGACTGCAAAAGGGGTTCGAGGGTTCCTCGGGCTGGCTGGGTATTACCGGAAATTCATTCGGGGATTCGGAGGTATTGCAGCTCCTCTGCACAAATTAGTAGGACACGGGCCTTTCAAATGGGATGACCAAGCAGAGACAGCGTTCCAGACTCTAAAGATGGCCTTGACAACTTCCCCGACACTAGCTTTACATGATTGGACACACCCGTTCACAGTGGAGTGTGATGCAAGTGGGGTGGGCATTGGGGCCGTTCTGACTCAACGAGGGCGACCACTGGCCTATTTTAGTGCCCCTCTAAAAGGAACCATGTTGTCTTGGTCCACATATGAGAAGGAAATGTTAGCCATCGTCAAGGTAGTTCGCAAGTGGCGTCACTATTTGCTTGGGCGGCCATTCGTGGTGAAAACTGATCATGTTAGCCTCAAATACTTGCTGGAACAACGAATCACTACTCCTTCTCAGTCCAGATGGTTACATAAGCTGCTGGGGTTTGATTACCGAATTGAGTATAAAAGTGGGAGTCTCAATCAAGTCGCGGATGCACTCTCACGACAGGCTGAGTGTCACTTCCTCGGAGTTTCACACCCTTGTTCTACCATCTGGGAAGACATTCAAACTGAGGTTTGTACTGATCCATTTTATTCCAATCTGTCTACAACTATTCCTCACACAATACGAGGAAACCTGGTAAATCGTGATGGTGTTTGGTTTAAAGATGGTGCTATTTTGTTGAGCTCAAAGTCCCCTCTTTTATCTACCGTGATGTCTCTGTGTCACGCGTCAACTGAAGGAGGCCATTTTGGGTTTCATAAAACACTTGCCAAGGTGAAACAAAATTTCTGGTGGTTGGGCATGAAGGAGTATGTGAAGCAGTACATTCGCGAATGTCAGCCTTGCCAACGAGCTAAAACGGATAGTATGCGTCCTGCTGGGCTGCTGCAGCCTCTTCCTGTTCCGGAACAGATTTGGGAGGATATTAGCATGAATTTTGTGGAAGGTTTGCCAATCTCCAACGGGTATTCAGTCATCATGGTGGTTGTTGACCGTCTTTCTAAATATGCGCATTTTGTTCCTCTTCGACACCCATTTACAGCCTCCAGTGTCGCTCGGGAATTTATTTCAAACATTGTCCGTTTACATGGTATTCCTCTAACCATTGTAAGTGATCGTGACAAGGTATTTATTAGTTCCTTTTGGCAAGCTCTCTTTAAGTTGCAGGGTACAGTTCTTTGTATGAGTTCGAGCTATCACCCGCAATCGGACGGACAGACTGAAGTTGTCAATCGGATTTTAGAACAATACTTGCGCTGTTTTGTGTGTGACAGGCCAAAGAAATGGATCGACTGGTTACCTTGGGCTGAATACAGTTATAATACGTCCACCCATACGTCCACTAAGCTTACTCCTTTTCAGGTGGTCTATGGTCGTTTACCTCCCAGGCTTTTGCCATATATTCCGGGTACAACTCAGGTGCAAGCTGTTGATGTTTATCTCCACGACAGGGAATTGTTGTTAAAGACTCTCCGTACTAATCTCTTGGCCGCCCAGAACCGCATGAAACAGTTCGCTGATCGTCACCGACGGGAGCTAGCATTTGAGATAGGAGATTATGTTTATGTTAAGTTGCAGCCGTACAGGCAGGCAAGTGTGGTTACACGCTCTTCGGCCAAGTTGAGCCCCAGGTTTTTTGGTCCCTACAAAGTCCTGGCTAAGTTGGGTTCTGTGGCGTATTGGCTGGCGTTGCCTCCGGGTTCTTTAGTTCATGACGTTTTTCACGTGAGTCTTTTACGGAAGCATGAAGGTCTTGAACCGGCACCGTCTCCGTTGCCTGTTGGCGAGCCTATTCGGACAGGGTTAGACCTTCAGCCAACACATATATTGGAGGAAAGGGTTGTGCAAAAGGGGAAGTATCGGCCTAAGACGGAGATCCTCATGCAATGGGAAGGACAGACTCCTGAGGACGCTACCTGGGAAAACAAATGGAGATTTACTCGCACTTTTCCACAATTTCACCTTGCGGACAAGGTGTCTTCCAGTGGGGTGGATTGTCATGTGTCCTAATTTATGGTTTCGTGGGTGGCAGAGTTTATGCTACAACTAAGTAACTAAGTGTTTGAATTTTAATTATTAGTTATGGGTTGAATAGGTTGAAGCTTAGGGTGTTGCTAAAATAAAGGGATCATGGGCATACCCACGTTTCCACTAGTTTCCTAGTACTTAGGATCAGTAGAAGTTCTTCTATTTATTGTGTATTTTGCTTTGAGAATGATATATGAGAAAATTGCCCCAAACTCTTCTTCTGTTTTCTTCTATTTTCCTTCTTATTTCTAGGCTATTGGAGCAGCCGTAGGTGCCACCATAACACTGGACAAATGACTTTCTTCTTTTTCCCCCACTTAATTGTTAAACAGTATCTAAGGCTTTGATAGAATGTCATCTGCATACAGGTGGAGGATTCTAAATTAATAAAATGATATTTTCATTCCTATGTTTCTCTATTGGAAGAAATACCAAGAAAATTTTAGGAAGGAGTTGTGCTCAAATTCTCGTGGGGATTAAAAAAAATTGAGTGTGTTCTACGTGTGCCATGGTTCTGAGCCGAAATTTGTACTTTAATGTCGTTGTATAATCATTGCTTCATAACCTGCAATAACAAATTGTACCCTCTTTAATATTTTAACGTTTGATCAGTAGTGATTATTGGTTTGGTACTATCCCTTCTGGTCAGACCAATTAGAGTTACAGGAAACCAAGTACTATGTGTTAGATAAATCAAAGAGAAAGCATAATCTTAGATTGCAGTCTGATACATATTTAACTACTTTACATTCGTGATGTCTCAGTCGTAGTATATGATGCTTAACTCTAATTTATGGTTGTGTTACAACAATATCCATTACATAATAGTGAAGCCATAGTTATACAATGTAAATGCAATGGATATGCAATCCTGAGTTTCAAGACACGCTGTACTCTGCATTCTGCAAGCTCCCTAACGACCAAAAAAGAATGGGTTGGAAGGTTTGAATATTAAACGTTCTCTCCGAGCCAAAATTCTGATACAATGACCATCTCACTCAAAACCATAAGATGTCCCGAGAAGCCAATAAGTAGATCACATATCATTAACACTAAATTAATGAGCTCCTCCACGGATAATATGAAAGGTAATAAGTTAATGATGACCAATTTAACCCCCATTACAAGCTAAGAATATTCTTGAACTGCCAAGCAAAGTATAGTTCCCAAAACAAGTCATTCCGAAAATTAGTTTTTAATTTTCTAAAGTATAAACTGATACAGAAAAGGTGATCATATGCTTTGTACTGAAGCCCAAGAAATTCCAATGGCAAGAATAAGAAAAGGGGTGCAAAACCTTGAGTGACACATTTTCTAAAGTTCCATGCAACATTTCCTTATAAATACCTTTCAAGTTTGTTCTTTCAGATCATATCTTTCAAACTTTGGGTGCCAAAAACAATTTGCCTTTTTTTCTGCCTAATTTTCCAATGGCCATTTCTACGTTGGGCACTTACACAAGCAAGGCATTGTATGCTTTTGGATTGCTCAGTCTTTTCTTGTTGATCCAGAATGGTTGTGCATACGAGTTCGTAGTTGGAGGCTCCAGCGGCTGGTCTCCCTCTGGTTCTTATGCATTCAATCATTGGGCAGAGTCAAAACGATTTCAAATTCAAGACACTCTTGGTAAATTCGATAGTATTAATATCTGTCCTTTCTTTATTCTTTTGGTTTAAAAACATTGTTAAACTTTATATCACACGAAAAGTTTGTATGCTTATTATACTTTTGTTTTTCCAGTGTTCAACTATGCAGCTGACCAAGATTCAGTGCTTTATGTGACAAAAGATGACTACACAAACTGCAATACAGCAAACCCTGTTAAGAAATATACAGATGGTCACACTGTTTTCAAGTTCGAACAATCAGGGCCTCATTATTTCATCAGTGGCAATGAAGAGCACTGTCACAAGAACGAGAAGTTAGTGGTGGTAGTGTTGGCTGATAGAAGCAACAAAAACGGCAACTCTCCACCTCCTGCAGAGTCCAATCCATCTCCCCCACCAACCAGTGAAGAGAGTCCACCTTCAGACAATAATCCGACTTCTTCGCATAAAAATGGTGCTGCTGCTTTGTCATCTGTCATCAGTTTTCTTTGCTCTGTTGGGGCTTTTCTTGGTTCGTCGCTCGTGCTGTTTGTCTAAGTCAATGACTTGCATGCGAAATATGGACCACCATGTTCCTTGTTTGTTTGATTGTTTTCTTTTTCCCTTGTAAATTTGATTATATATGTATTTATTTTGTGAAGCTTGAGGTGAGTTGGTTTTGGTGCGTTCTCATATGAAGACTGGCCATTGTTATTTGTATAATTCATTTTTTAAAGACTACAGTTTGTACCCCTCATGTATAGGGGTTTTGTCAAATTGGTTTATTTTTACGTTTTGTGGCACTTTACAATTCCTATCTTCAAATCTCGTTTCAATTTGAACCCCTTCATTAAATCCCCGTCTAATTTGAGTTGATCGACGAATAAATTTGTACAAAAAATATTTTCCGAAAATTCTGAAAATAATACTAGAGCTTTCTAAATATTTTTTAAGACATTCCCCAAAATTTCATAATTTTTGGAAAAGCGCACGTCGACTAAAAATAATCGAACAAAAATAATGAATAGTAAAAATAGAAGCGAGATTTAAAGATAAGGGTTGTAAAGTGCTACAAAAAGTAAAAATGTTAGTAAAGAGGTTCAATTTGAAGCAAAATTTGAAGATAGGGGTTGTATTGTGCCACAAAACATAAAAATGGACCAATTTGACAAAACCTCTATACATGAGGGATACAAACTGTTATTTTGTCTTTTTTAAAACAAGTGAAGATTATTAACATACCTTTGTATAAGTAGTGACTGTGTAAATTTCCAAATGTTCATATGTTGTTGTGCAATAAAATGTTCACAATCTACGTATTACTGTACGGTTGTCAAAAAAATTCGAAAAATTTGATATCCGTTCAAAATATTTGTATTCGTATACAAAATAAATTGAATAATATCCTTATTCAAAATTAATCGGATATTATTCATATTCGAATCCTACAATTTCGGATACGGATATGGATATAGGCACATCCGTATGCGATAATATCTGAATCTGATATTATACATATATTGATATGGGCTGAAAATAAGCCCTAAAGACACATTTAAAGTGGCATTAATTAGGCCGAGAATAGTCCAAACGTGGGGCCCACCAGCTGGGCCCAAAACCCAAAATATAATATTAATTTCGTAATTAATATTAAGGGTAATAAACAGCTCAGCAAATAAGAGTTGGATAAGGATAATATCCCTTTCAAACTTATCCAATAAGGCATCCAATTCAATATGGAAACTGATTCCTACAAGGAATAGATCTAGAACATTCCTCAAAGACTTGTCCATCAAGTCTCCGAATCCTACCATAATTCTAAGGCTTCTCAGCCTATATAAAGGGCCTGACCCCTCATTCTCAGAACTACGTTTTACTGGCTTGATTCTCTAATTTACAGAGATACGTAGGCATTCTGTGAGGACCGTTTAAGTCTCGAACGCAGAAGCAGCCATTAAAGCACGAAGCTCACGAACCCTTGCATTAAATATACAAACCCTAGCCGCAATATTTTCAACCTAAATATTATTCCACAACATTTGGCGCCGTCTGTGGGAAAAAGACATTAACCATGGTTACCACTCGAAGAACAACACCAATCTCAACCGAGGCTACCTCCGGAACCATCGTTCCACCAATCACTGCTCCTCCTGTTGGTACAGGGCCAGGGTCTGTACCCCCATTGACGGAAACAAACCCTCGTAGTCAGGCCTCTCAACCACAAGGGACGGATCCCCCCGCTGAAGGATCTCAACCTGAAATCGTCCCTCTAGGACAGGAGACTAACCCGCTTCAGATGGTGGTCTCTCCTCTCCCTCTGAATAGCCGCCCGCCGCATCACAGTCTCTCCACTTCTTCGCTCCCTGTCAACACCAACCCAATGTATGGGCTGCCTAATTACCCCCAAGATCCAAGGGATCCAGGACCAAGCGGTCATGCTCGGTTGATTCATGGGCAACAACAATCCCCTTATCTTAGAGGCCCGGCTCCTCCTGAACCAGGATACTATGATTACTCTGGTCCTTATACCGGAGACTCGTCGTCTGAAGACGATGATCGAGACGAAGCCCCAAGGAGGCGACGCGCTAGTAAGGAACCTCTAGGGAGGAATCCATCAAACCGAGATGGTCCTTTAACAATCGCAGAGAAAATTAAGGCTTATGAAGCCGAGATTCAGAAGCTGAAGGACGACCAAGCAAGGGAACTAGAGAGACAGAACCCTAATCAGACTCGACCTCCTCCGACTTCAGGAGGGATTCCCTTCATAGATCTGGAGAGGTCTTCAAGGAGACACCGAAGGGCTGAAGCCCCAACCAGAGGAACTATCAGGGTGGAACCCCCCAAGAATAATCCTAGAGATTTGATGCTACAAGGAGATCTGGATGATCCGACCCCTCCATTCACTGAGGAGGTAATGAATGCACATATTTCCCGAAAGTTTAAGATGCCCACGATCAAAGCTTACGATGGAACGGGGGATCCCGCAACTCATGTGAGAACGTTTACAAGCGCCTTGTTACTGCAGCCTGCCAACGATGCCCTTAAGTGTAGGGCGTTTCCCCAAACCCTGTCGGGCATGGCACAACGTTGGTATAGTCGTTTACCTCCAAACTCTATTAGCTCTTTCAAGGAGTTGAGTACCGCTTTTGTCAGTCAATTCATTAGCGGAAGAATTCATGAGAAAAGCTCTGCATCCCTTATGTATGTGACACAGGGAAAGAATGAGAACTTAAGAGATTACATCAAGCGATTCACTAAGGAAACTCTGAATATAACCGATTTGGAAAATAAGGTGGCCATGGTAGCCTTGCAGCATGGAACCACGGATCTCTTTTTTAAGAGGTCGTTGGCAAAACACCCCCCTGAAAGCATGGATGAACTTCAACGAAGGGCGGACAAGTATATAAAAGCTGAGGACAGCATCAAGAAAGAAGCCACGTTGGGCAATGGAGGGAACAAGCGGAAGCAAGAACAAGAGTACGATGCTAGGGACAAGTATCCCCGAGCTAGCAGAGACTCTGAATCTGCTCCAAAAAAGAGCTCGGGTCCAAGGTTTTCAGAGTATGCCAGACTTAATGCTCCAAGAAGCCAGATCCTGTTGGACATTGAAAAGGAAAAGGATTTCCGATGGCCGAAGCCACTTAGAGGAGACCCAGCTAAGCGAAATAAGGAGCAATACTGCAGGTTCCACAAAGATGTGGGACATGACACCGACGATTGTAGGCAACTCAAGGATGAGATTGAGTTCTTGATACGAAGAGGAAAACTAAGTCAGTTCACCAAGGGTGATGACCGTGGGAACCAGAGAAGGGACAATGACAGAAGAGACAATGAAAGGAGAGATAATAATAGGAGGGAGGACAACCATGATCGCAATCCCCAGCCCCGAAGGGCAGTTATCAATATGATCTGGGGAGGCCCGACAGCAGCCGGCACGACTAAGAATTCTCGAAAAGCTTATGCTAGAGAAGTAATGCACATTGTGGGAGAAGCCCCGAAGCGTGCTAAAACCGAGATGGTAATTGGTTTCGATGATTCAGACTTGGAGGGGGTGAAATTTCCCCATGACGACCCGCTGGTCATAACTCCCGTGATTGGAAACTCCGAAGTAAAACGAGTCTTGATAGACAATGGGGCTTCTGTGGATATTTTATTTCATGATGCATTTGTAAAGATGGGTTACAACGACTCTCAACTGACTCCTACAAACATGCCTATATATGGGTTTAACGGAGTAGAGTCCAACGTTGAAGGGACTATTCAGCTACCCGTGACTATTGGGCAGGAGCCTAAAGAGGCGACTCAGATGTTGAATTTCTTGGTGATCAAGGCAGCATCAACATACAACGCAATCCTTGGAAGGACTGGACTTCATGCGTTTAAGGCTGTGGCCTCTTCCTATCATATGAAAATTAAGTTTCCGACACGGAATGGTGTCGGAGAACAAAAGGGTGATCAGAAGATGGCAAGAAGTTGCTATGTGGCCGCACTGAGGGCCGATGGAGCCGGGGGGCAGGTCCTTCCGATTGAAGACATGGATGTCCATGATGATGAAGAGCATAGAGGGAAGCCAGCAGAGGATTTGATTCCCATACCTCTAGAACCTAATGATCCTGAAAAAGTTACTTATGTTGGAGCATCTTTGAAAGAACCCCTGAAGGGCAAGTTAATAGAATTCTTACAGAAGAATAGCGACGTGTTCGCTTGGACAGCAGCTGATATGCCAGGGATTGACCCCCAACTCATAACTCATAGGTTAAATGTTGACCCCAAAAGGAAGACAATAAAGCAGAAGAAGAGAAACTTTGCTCCGGAGAGGCAAGAGGCCATTAGGCAAGAAGTGAATAAGCTCTTGGAAGCTGGTTTTATTGAAGAGATTCAGTTTCCTGAATGGTTAGCGAACCCAGTCATGGTCAAGAAAGCAAATGGGAAGTGGAGAATGTGTATAGACTTCACTGACCTGAATGATGCATGCCCAAAAGATTGTTTTCCCCTGCCGAGAATTGATATGTTGATAGATGCTACAGCTGGACATGAGATGTTAAGCTTCATGGATGGATTCAGCGGCTATAATCAGATTAAGATGCACAAGGATGACATACCTAAGGTATCTTTCATAACTGACTTTGGTGTCTTTTGTTATCTTGTCATGGCTTTTGGTCTAAAGAATGCAGGAGCTACTTACCAACGATTGGTGAATAAGATATTCGCTCATCTGATTGGAAGAACCATGGAGGTATATGTTGATGACATGTTAGTCAAGAGCCTACTTAAGGCTGATCATATCAAGCACCTTGGAGAGGCATTTGAAGTGCTGAGGCACCACAAGATGATGTTGAATCCCGCCAAGTGTGCTTTTGGCGTTGGATCGGGGAAGTTTTTAGGGCTGATGGTTTCAAAAAGAGGCATTGAGGCCAATCCTGACAAGATCAAGGCGATTTTAGACATGGAGCCACCACGCTCTATAAGAGAAGTGCAGAGGTTGACGGGTCGAGTTGCAGCCTTAGGAAGATTCATCTCCAAGTCTGGAGACAAATGCTTGCCTTTCTTCCAAGCGTTAAAAAAGGTGAAAAATTTTGAGTGGACACCTGAAAGCCAAGAGGCCTTTGAGCAACTGAAGAAGTACATGGTTGAAGCCCCGTTGTTGACTAAACCAAGTCCTGGGGAGATTCTTAGTTTATACCTGGCGGTATCCGAACAAGCCCTGAGTGCTGTCCTTATTCGGGAAGAGGAGAAGGTCCAGAAACCTATCTACTATGTGAGCAAAGTGTTGCATGGGGCTGAGTTGAATTACTCACCCATAGAAAAGTTTGCTTTGGCATTAGTAACTGCCTCAAGAAAGCTGCGGCCTTACTTTCAGGCACATAAGATTCAAGTTCTGACAAACCAGCAATTGAGGAACATATTGCATAGCCCTAAGGCCAGTGGAAGGCTAATCAAATGGGCGATTGAGTTAGGAGAGTTTGACATCACATACAAGCCTCGGACAGCTATCAAAGCTCAGGCATTAGCTGACTTCGTGGTCGAATGTACTATTAACAACCAAGAAGTCGGGGGGCAAGAGATAATGACTACCCCTGGGCAAGAGGATAAAGAAGAGGAACTTACACCTGATCTAAAGGAATATTGGGTGCTCTATTTTGATGGAGCATCAAAAACAAAATCTAGTGGTGCAGGTTTGGTTTTGCAAAGCCCCGATGGGTTCACAGTGGAGTACGCTTTAAAGTTGGATTTCCCTACTACCAACAACGAGGCGGAATATGAGGCATTGATAGCTGGTTTGGGCTTGGCCAGAATTATGAGGGTCAAGAATCTCAAAGTTTGTGGAGATTCAAGGCTTGTGGTAGCACAAGTAAATGGTGAATTCGAGGCCAAGGATGAGACTATGGCAAAATACTTGAGAGTAGTAAAGGCTGTTATGTCCCAGTTTGAGGAGTGCTATGTTGAACACATTCCAAGAGAGGAAAACATTAAGGCCGATGCCCTATCTAAATTTGCTTCTTCCGAGATAGAGAATTATGCTGGGAGTGTCTATTTTCAGGTCTTGAAGGCCCCGACCGTTAATTCAAAGTTATTGGCACCAATCGATATAGGAGGCTCTTGGATAGACCCTATCAAGGCACACCTTGAGACCGGATGGCTCCCAGACAATGCCTTGGAGGCACGAAAACTTTCAGTAAGAGCACTGAGATACACTTTGATCGAAGGCATCTTGTATAAGAGGTCGTTTGTCATTCCCTACTTGAAATGTTTAAGGCCTCAAGAGGCAAAAGAAGCATTAGAAGAGGTTCATGAAGGGATCTGTGGGCAACACTTGGGGGGCAGAGCCCTAGCTCATAAGATAATTCGTTTAGGGTTTTATTGGCCGGAGATGTTGGCTGATGCACAAAACTATGTTAAGAGATGTGAGAGATGCCAGAAGCATGCCCCAATTGTGAGGCAACCGCCTGAGATGTTGACCTCGATTAACTCTCCCATTCCATTTGCAATGTGGGGGATGGATATACTTGGACCCTTTCCCATGGCTTCAGCACAGAGGAAATTCCTAATAGTAGCAATTGATTATTTCACTAAGTGGATTGAGGCTAAACCCCTGGCCAAGATAACCACCAAGCAAGTTTCCCAGTTCTTTTGGGAGAACATCATCTGCAGATACGGAATCCCACGAATCCTTGTGACAGACAATGGGACACAATTCAATAATGAGGAGTTTAAGAAGTATTGTGAAGAGAATGCAATTGAGCTCCGTTTTACCTCGGTGGCACACCCTCAGGCCAATGGGCAAGCTGAGGTAGCTAATCGAATTATCCTTGATGGACTGAAAAAGAGGGTCGAACGCTCTAGGAATACATGGGTAGATGAGTTGTTGCCCATACTTTGGGCATATCGTACCACTTGTAAAGTAACGACTGGAGCAACCCCATTTTTGCTGGCTTACGGGGCCGAGGCAGTTGTGCCTTTAGAAATCATGCAAGCATCACCTCGAGTTGAGGCATATGAGCCAGAAACTAATGACGAAGGAATGAGACTCGCCCTTGACTTAATTGATGAGGTTAGAGATGGAGCTAATGCGAAGAATGCTGAATATCAGAAGAGAGCATCTTTTCACTACAACCAGAGAGTTAAAGAAAGATTCTTTCGACAAGGTGACATGGTTTTAAGGAAGATTGAAGCCTCAGGAGTTGGCCAGAAAGGAAAGTTAGCACCAAACTGGGAAGGACCATACCTAATCAGAAAGGTGTTAGGGCAAGGATCCTACAAGTTAGAAACCTTGGACGGGGTTGAGGTGCCCCGAACTTGGCATGCTGTGAACCTCAAAATTTATTATATCTAAGTTCTTTTGACAAAGGCTTGGACTTTTATCTATTTATTAGGAATAAGGTTCGAATGAAACCATTTTAGAGCATGTTGCTCCCAGTAGAAAATAGAGTATTTATGTAAGGGTTGAACCCATTCTATTGATATCCATTGACAGCATAATGGAATTTATATTGTTTTCTTTATGAGTTACTTCTCTTTGTTAAGATAAACACGAAAGGCAAACGTTGAACTAACTTATGAGTTTAGTACCAGCCAGGAGGCCAAGTACTTGAGAAATTCTAAAGTTTAACGAGCAATAAGCAAAAAATAAGAACATGGAAACAAAAGGAACTACTGCATAAATAGAGTTAAGTCATAAGCCCCGAAGGGCAAAAGTTCAGAATAAATAAAGATAAACAGAAATAAGCCACGCAGGGCCATCTACTCATCTAAATCCTCAATAACTACATCTCCCTGAGTGGAAGAAGGATCTGCTGTCTCTACCCCAGGAGAAGAAGGTGGATCTTGAGTGGGCTGAGAGTCCCCATCCACTGCTGTCTCTGTAGCGATCTCCAGGGTATCTGTCAATCCAGGGATAGCAGGTACCGGGAACTTCTCCAGGGATACCCCCTCGATCTTCCCACTCAGCTCCTCAATGATCCCTTCCCAACACTCCTTGAAGGTGCCAGGAAAGTTTGCATCATACTCAGCATTCAGGACATCTTGAAAGTCCTTAGAAGCCTTGTAGTCAGCAATAATGTGTTCCCTGTTCTGCTGCACCTCCAGCTGAAGCTTCCTGTTCTTCTCTTTCTCAGCAGCCAGCTCCTTCTCCACCTCCCTGAAACGAGCAAAGTTTGCCTCGGAGGAATCAAAGTATCTGTCCCTATCCCTCTCAGCAATGGTCTTTTCAGCACGCACCTCCTTCAGGTTATGAACAGCGGCCTGAAGGTAGGCGTTCATCTGCAAAGGAAACAAGTAAATAAGGGAAAAGTAAATGCAATTAAATTAAAGAAGTTGAATAAGAAATTACCGAAGCAACAGCTTGAGCCCCGAGAAGCTCAATCTGCAAGTCATCAGAGGACTCCACAATGTGGACCCTGTCCCGTGGAGTAACCACGCTCCTGGACCACTCAGCTGCAGCCCTGGAGTCACCTACAGCTGTGTCCCTATTGCATAAACCCCATCCCACTGTAAAGGGAGTGAGGTCTTCCTCAATAGGAACTGGTTTTTCTTGAAGAAAACCAGGAACACGCTCCACCACGGGAGTAGCCTCATCTGTCCTGGCCCTCTTGGCCCTAGGGTTCTCTGTTACCACCCTAGCTGTGGCAGCAGTCTCCCTCTGCCTAAAAATCGCTCCCAGGGCAGTTTTGGCTGCAAAATGATTACAAAAAAGTTAGATAATTATATCTAACATAAAATGTTAACAAAGCAAGAGGTGAGAATTACCCTCAGGGCCCAAATCGCTTAGCCCATGGGCCTGCAACGAATCTTCAGAAATCAAATTTGCACATTGATGCAAATTATCCGATGTTAACAAATTTATGGCGGCCTCTTCTTCCACGCCCAATTTTAAACTCCTAACAGGCCCATCAACGGCTCTGCAGAAGTTGGGCCGAAAATAGTTGTCCCAGTCGTCCCCATCCAAAAAGATATAAAACCATTCCCTTTTCCAATTAGGAAGGGAATCAGGAGCGGAATCCGAAACGAAACAAGAACGGGCCAAGGAACGATGTTGGATTTTGACCCAGCCCGAATTGTCAGAAGAATTGACAAATTTGAAGAGGTATCGAAAAACAGAGATACTGGGCTCAAGCCCATGTTTCTTACATTGGACCAAGAAACAGTAGATAAAACGCCATGCATTTGGCATAAGTTGGGTTGGACAAACCCGGGCTTCGGCCAAAAGGCGATAAACAAAAGGAGGAGGAGGTAGGCGAAAACCAGCATAAAAAGTTTCTTTATAAATCCTAATGGCCCCAGGCTTTGGGTGACAAGCCCTTTCGTTTGAGGCCGGAACAACGGCCCTATAAGGCCCATTAATATGAAAAAGTTGGGCTAAAATGTCTACCCTGTGTTGTTTATATTTCGATTTATATTCATAAGCATCTAAATGAAGCATGTTTGGAAAAGCTTGGCCAAATTCATTTAAAAGATCCCTAAGGGAAAAAACACTGGCATGGACAAGAGATGTTTTAGGGTTCTTACCCCTTGAAAGCCGTGGAGCGGTGGTGGAAGTGTTAGCGAGCTGAGACTGGCCTGAAGAGCTAGAATCCTCCATTAGTATGCTTCCCTTGAAGGCTTGAAACCCAGAAAAGTTGAAAAAAGAGGGTGAAAAAGATGAAGATTCAACGATCTTCAAACGGAAGCTGGAAAGTAGGGCGGAGTAAAAACGCCGGAAATCGCCTCACGACAGAACCCTAGCAGAGCTTTTTTGAAAAATATTTGTGATAAGGGAATGATAATTTTTGCTGAATAGTGAGATGAGAAATGAGGGATGCACGCTACTCTTTTATAGAGTTCAAGGTTGGTCATTCAACCGGTTATATCCAGTAAATGGGCTGCCAACAGGTGACTGGGCCATTGAATAGGCGGGAAGCCCATGAAATTCAAATTTTAAAATAATTCTAGAATGTTCTACGACATTTTTAGAAAAAAGGATAAAATCCCGTTAGAATTTAAAGGCAGGAAGCCCAATTAAAAGGCTATACCCACGCCCAGAAGACCAAACCTCCTAGGCGTGCCTAAGGAAGGTGTCTCCTTGGCGGGGGTACCCACGCCTAGCTTGATTTTCTCTAAAGAAGGGTATACCCACGCCCAGGAGACCAAACCTCCTAGGCGTGCCTAAGGAAGGTGTCTCCTTGGCGGGGGTACCCACGCCTAGCTTGATTTTCTCTAAAGAAGGGTATACCCACGCCCAGGAGACCAAACCTCCTAGGCGTGCCTAAGGAAGGTGTCTCCTTGGCGGGGGTACCCACGCCTAGCTTGATTTTCTCTAAAAAGGCTGTACCCACGCCCAGGAGACCAAACCTCCTAGGCGTGCCTAAGGAAGGTGTCTCCTTGGCGGGGGTACCCACGCCTAGCTCGATTTTCTCTAAAGGAGGCTGTACCCACGCCCAGGAGACCAAACCCCCTAGGCGTGCCTAGGGAGGGTGTCTCCTTGGCGGGGGTACCCACGCCCAGGAAGCATTTCCAGGGACAAAGGTCACCCACGCCCAGGAGACCAAACCCCCTAGGCGTGCCTAAGGAGGGTGTCTCCTTGGCGGGGGTGCCCACGCCCAGGAGGCATTTCTTGCCAAGGTGACTTTTTTAAAAGTTACTACTTTAAAATTTTTTAAATAATGTTGGGAAATTAAAAAATAATTCCCAAAAAATACCTGTTGGTACATAAAAATTCCTAAATTATTAGGAAAAATTACAAAAAATACCTGTTGGTACATAAAAATTCCTAAATTATTAGGAAAAATTACAAAAAATACCTGTTGGTACATAAAAATTCCTAAATTATTAGGAAAAATTATAAAAAATACCTGTTGGTACATAAAAATTCCTAAAATATTAGGAAAAGTACAGAAAAATACGAGGAAAATTATAGAAATATTTTCTTGACAAGTTGAGCAATAATATATGCTAATAATGCATAAAAACTCTATGAAAGTGCCGAGATTGCTAAAAGCAAGCACAAATTAAAGCCTTGAATAAGGCAAATCGTCGTAAATGTGTAGGTCGCTCCACACTTTACAAGCAAGACGATACTCGTGAAACACTAGTGTAAACCAAAACTCCCATATAAGGGTAGGAAAATTAAGAAGTCCCAGGTAAGGGATAAAAACGACCCCGAGTCTCGATTAAGGCAAATATAACTTCTACGAAAACCTGATCAGTTTTCCTAAGAAGTTGGGGGGCAAATGATATGGGCTGAAAATAAGCCCTAAAGACACATTTAAAGTGGCATTAATTAGGCCGAGAATAGTCCAAACGTGGGGCCCACCAGCTGGGCCCAAAACCCAAAATATAATATTAATTTCGTAATTAATATTAAGGGTAATAAACAGCTCAGCAAATAAGAGTTGGATAAGGATAATATCCCTTTCAAACTTATCCAATAAGGCATCCAATTCAATATGGAAACTGATTCCTACAAGGAATAGATCTAGAACATTCCTCAAAGACTTGTCCATCAAGTCTCCGAATCCTACCATAATTCTAAGGCTTCTCAGCCTATATAAAGGGCCTGACCCCTCATTCTCAGAACTACGTTTTACTGGCTTGATTCTCTAATTTACAGAGATACGTAGGCATTCTGTGAGGACCGTTTAAGTCTCGAACGCAGAAGCAGCCATTAAAGCACGAAGCTCACGAACCCTTGCATTAAATATACAAACCCTAGCCGCAATATTTTCAACCTAAATATTATTCCACAACATATATATTATAAATTTTATATTTATATTTATATATTGATTCATATAATTTAGAAATTATTTTGTTCTGCATTCATGAAATAATTTATTTATATGAGATCAATATATTTGTAAACATCATATAGGTATAAATTTATATAAATATCATATAAATTCAATATTTTAATATAACAAAAATATACATAAGAAGTTCTATTAAAATTATTATTTTTGAAAATAAAAAATAAAACATGTCCAAGTAAATTTTATTTTTTATTTAATTTTAGACATGTTAAAAATCTATTTTTTTTTATTTTTTATATCTTTTTTGAATTAAAAACTGAATTTAAAATAGAAAAATCTTACTGGAAAACGAATTCGAATATTATCCGGATCCGAATAATATCCGTCAGATTCGGATTCATATACTTTTTTAAAAAAATATTTTCGAATTTGAATACAAATTTGAACTTTTGGATTTGGATTCGAATATTGGCAGATCCGCATACGAAATATCCATTTGACGGCCCTACATATCAGTTGTTACATGTGTAGGCATTGTACAATCAGAACCCTCAATTAGGGATGGCAAAAAAAACTGATCCGACGAATACCCGATCCAATTCGATCCGATTGGATCTTACCGAACCCGATTTTTTGGATTTGGATTTGATTTGATTTGATTTTTAAACCCGAAAGAGTTTGGATTTGGATTTGGATTTGGATATTAGCCAAATGCAACCCGATCCAAACCCGAAATCCAAAACCCGATCCAAACCCGAAACCCGAAAAAAAACCCTATATATATAATAATTTATTCTTTATTCCTTATTTATTTTTATGTCTCTGGAATTTGAATATTTATTTGCAATTGTAATTGTAATTTTTATGAAATTTAGCTTAAAAAAAAGTATTACTACTTATTTACAAGAAATCAAAAATTCGGGTTTGGGTAAACCCGAACCCGATCCAAACCCGGTGGATCGGGTTTGGATTTTGAATTTCCGAATCCAATTGAATTTTGGATCGGGCTTCGATTTGAATTTTGGATCGGGCTTCGGATTTGGATATCACAGATATCCAACCCGATCCAACCCGTTGCCATCCCCACCCTCAATCGCGAGGCTTACCCTTTTAAGTAAGAAAAATGCTAAAAAATTATAAAAAAAATTGCTAAAAGTTTTCCAAAATGTCACGTGTCTTTTTACGATTCTTCCTATAATTGATTGATATAATAATAAAAGAAATGAATCTTGCATGCATTAGTTTGAAGAGAAATAGCTCGATTCGTAACAAACTACCATAATATTGATTAAAAGAAAAAAAAAAAAGGAAAAAAAGGAGGGCTTAATGTTTGTAACCGTGACCCGTGTAGAGAGAGACTGTCAATTAGTGAATACTGAGTTGGATGACGTGTATGATGTGCCCCATCATTTGGTGTCAAAATTTGGGAACTAATTTGGTGTCTGTAGCATTTCTCTAGTTTGAAACCATCAATTAAAATTCTCATTTTGTTAGTTAATAGCCACACATTTTGAAAATTTTTCTGCAAACTTAAATAATGCATAACATCAATGTGCAAACTAAAATGCGTATCATGATCGTTAATATTAGTCACTACTATTCGGAATCATCATTCCTGTAGACTGGGAGCTGTTGGGATTCCTCCAAGTTTTCCCTGCCACGCTTAGAACTTCATTGATCCCGATCACCGTTGATTCCATATCATTCCTGCCACGCAGTTTTTGATATATCAAACTCAATCCCACTTAGGGGGTGTTTGGAAGTTAGAGGTTTGGGGTGAAATTAGAGGTTTGGGATAGATTAGAGGTTTGACCAAATGAAACCTTTAATGTGAATGTTTGGTTGTTAGAGGTTTGAGTTAGAGATTTGGGATCAAAAAGCTAATTTTGAAAAAGTTCATTTTAGGAGCTTTTTCAATTAGAGTTTTGCTATATGTCACAAAAAGTTACTCAAAAAACTATTTACCAAACACTTTTATTCAAAACAGCTAATTTAAATCCGTTAGTCAAAACAACTAATTTAATCCGCTAGTCAAAACAGCTAATTCAATCCGTTACAGCTAACCGCTATTAGCTAATTTCAAAACAAAAAAATAAAGAAAGAAAAGATCCCTCGATCCGCTAATTTAATCCATTATTCTAATCCGACACCTCCACATATGTGATATCATATTGTCTCGAAGATTCGGTTAATCTGATATGTATACTATATATGGTTGTAGATTTCAAAAATTTAAACAAATCGATTTAAGTACCTAATATAAATCAGGATTTATTTGAATGATAAATCGGAACAAAAATTGGATAAATTTTAATATTTTTAATAATATTTAATATATTAGTCTAATTTATAATATAATATATCATTTAAAAATCGGACGATTTTTATAATTTATAATATTTTTTAACAATTTATTGGTGATTTTTGAAAAAATCGGACGATTTTTATAACATTAGCTAATACTATATACAAATTCATCTATCTATTCTATAATTCTATAACTAATACACCAACAGGGGGTTTTCCTGAGCAAATTTATTCATAGGCTTGGTCCCTCCGAACCTCACTCCAAACCTAACTCTAAATATTTCTAAAAATATTATTATTCAAAGGATTTGAACCCATGACCTTGGGGAACTAAATTCAATACCATAACCAATTGAGCTGTGTGAACATTTGAGTTTATATTAAAAATCATTATCTACATACATAAATATTTTTTTGTTTATATATATTAATTTGTAGATAAATCTCAGTTGGCTTAACTCAGATAATGTAAAATTATTAATTATAATATATATTTGTAGATAATTATACATTAATGTATAATTATTAATTATACATGCATGCGTACATACATACATACATCCATACATACATACATACATACATACATAATTATTAATTATACATGCATACATACATACATACATACATACATTTCTGTTGTATAATCTATTAATATTTCATTATTTGTATCTATTATTTGTTATATAATTAATATGCATATTTATACATACATGCACATGTACAAACATAAATACAAACATATATAAATTTCTGTTGATATATAATAATATACTATAATAATATATACATACATACTATATAACATACATACATACATACATACATACATACATACATACATACATAAATACATTTATAATGTATAATCTATTAATATTTCATTATTTGTAATCTATTAATTGTTGTATAATTAATATGCATACTTATACATACATACACATGTACAAACATAAATACATACATATATAAATTTCTGTGGATATATAATAAGATACTACAATATTATATACATACATACATACATACATTTATGTTGTATAATCTATTAATATTTTATTATTTGTAATCTATTAATTGTTGTATAATTAATATGCATATTTATACATACATACATACATACATACATACATACATACACATGTACAAATATAAATCCATATATATATAAATTTTTGTGGATATATATAATGTACTATAATATTTACTAACATATACCATATCTCATTAATCATTTTAGATCTATTGTAAATATTTACGAATTAAATACTATAAAAAATATCACAATACAAAAAAAGAACCTTCATACGTATATTAGTATAATACAAACTTGTATTAACACATTAACTATCGTAAAACTCATCAGTCACATCTTTGATACGTAAACGCATAAAAAATATAACATATATATATATATAATAGAGCACCTGGGGGGGTTACATGAGCAAATTTATTCATATAAAAAGTCATATTTACCCTACTAATTATATCTATGTTATATTTTCGGGCGCTATTTAGGTATTGCAACACTAACATATTTATTACATAATAATAACTGATATGAACTAATATGCACTTATTATTATGTAATTAATATTTGTATGTATCTATGTATCTGTTGAGTATTGAATACGGTAAAAGAATACAGAGGGGGGGTGAATGGATTCTTGAACTTTTCTTTGTTCTTGAATCTTTGCAGCAAGATATGTGTTGAATGTGTAAAATATGTAAGAACAGATAACAAAGACAAATACAATATCACTTTAATCTAATATTTTATTAGATAAAGATTTTGCTACAATCTGTGAATACAAATGGTAGTATTCTCAACTTCGTTTTTCTTAGAGAGATATTTCTTGAGATGTATCTTGAAAAACTTATCACTCTCTCTTTAGCTAAGGAAGTGAGGCTGTATCCTTATAGACATGGATACACCTACTTACTACAAATAAGGTAGGTAAACAAAATACTTTCCAGTCTGTCTATCTTATTTGAGTAAGAGTCCAAACGGCTACAGATTTGACTTTGCAAAGCCTGTTCAGATCCACTTCTTTAGCTCCTTGTCCCTTTGTCTTATCTCTCCAAGCTTCTTTGCAGGCTTTCCAATCTACTTTATAGTACATAGTCAAATAAAGCATCTCGGCTTGTTGCAGGTTTCTGACTTGTACAATTCTTCAGTATTTTGTCTCCAAGAATGTATTCGAGAAGTGGCTAAGTGATTGATTCGAGAACTCGAATTGACTTAATCGATAACTCTGAGTTCTCGAATAGTGTTATATTGACATATCGAATCACTTCTCGAATAGCTCTTTTCTCTGGGGCTCCTTGAGATATCGAATAGAGCATTTTGACATATTGAATCCCAGAGATGTCGAATAGCTTCTTTAGTCCTTGAGATATCGAATAGATCATTGACTTGTTGACTCTCAGAGAACTCGAATGATGCTTTGACTTGTTGACTCCATGAGTTCTTGAATAGAGTAATAGACATATCGAATCTCTGAGATATCGAATGAGATATCGAACAGTGTATTCAGAGATATCGAATAGTGTCTTCTGAGATATCGAATCTCTGACTTCTCGAATGCTAGACTTCTCGAATAGACAAATGTACTTCTCGAATTGGTACTTAGGCAAATTCTTCATTTCTTCAAATCCCAACTGTGATTATTTGGCAGTCTTTATCTCCTTGCTTGATGCATGAACCTTGGAACTTCTTTCAAGCATTATTCTTGACTTTATAATTACAGTAACACAACTAGAATTTGATGCCTATTACAAGTACAGAACAAATAGAAACTCTACAACTAGAGGTTCCCTCAGTTAAGAGGTCATGTAGGTAATGCATAGCATTACACACACTTAGGCTTGTTATTAGATGTATTCAGGCATGCCTCTGTGACTAACAATCTCCCCCAAATTGTGAGTAAGACCCTTAGTCACAATTTCATGTCTGATAACAAGCCTAACATACATAAAGATAAAACTTGACAGTACATGTGTGAATTTTGATTAGCAATGTGGATAGAACTACAGGGTGAGTAATCTTACAGCCTATGATGAAGTACTAGCCATTGTCATTTGTTTCCCTTTCCATAGCTTTGGCTTGCAAATCATCATATGCTTTCTGTCTTCTTTCTTTCTCCTTCCTTGTATTCTCATCCATAGCTTTTATTATTTCTGCCATAGCATCCAATTCTTCAAGCAAAATTGAGTCTTTGAAATATTCAAGTACTGAATTCAGAATGCTTGTAGGATAGTGGTTGAGTAGATTCATTCTGATGTGGATCTGATTCCCATTTCTCCTCCTATACTTCACCACATAGGGGTTAAACTGAACTCTACACAATCCCTTTGCCCTTAGTTTTTCTGCTTCAATCTCCAGTCTCTCAATTTCTTTCTCCCTTGCTAGCCATTTCTCAAGACACTCTTTTCTGATTTTCTCCTTATGATCTCTCTTCATCTTCACAAAATCAATTAGCTCCAGCTTCCATACTCTTTCCACTTTATCTTCTGAGCTCAACAATGCAATAATTCTTTCTATGTCATGTAGTTTGCCCCAGTGTTGACATCCTCCTTGTTTGAATTTCTCCTCCCTTCCATCAGTATATTTGATCTCAAGGCAGTTATCAACAATGGCAACATGATAGATTCTTTGAGCTTGTAAGAATTGCAGTTGGTCTTCATCAAAATCTTCATCTAGTGGTTGGAGTTTTAAGCCTGGATAGATTGTCAGAGTCCTTGACTTGGATAGCTTTGGTTTCCTTGCAGCTTGTTTGAATTTGATCCTTTTGACATGGTTGCCTGGCAGTAGCATGTGACCTTTGTTTGTGGACCATTGTAGTATTCCATTAGCAGTATGCTTTTTGAAATGTACAGATGGTTTCTTGACTTGAATCTTCTTCTCTTCTTGAGGTGGTAAAACAGTTGCAGAAGCCATGTGATTAGATTTTGGTAGGTCATTACTAACAGCATTCACCCTAGACTTAGAGTCTTGTGTTGTGGTGAGATTACTGCTAGCAATGCCTAAGGCTTGCTGTTTTCCATTCTTCCTCTCATAGACTTTACCTTGGTCATCATCCTTCTTATCCTTGCTGTCTTTCTTCTTCTTCTTATCCTCATCGCCCTTATCACTCCTGTGATGACTTCTCCTCCCATCACTCTTGTCTTCATCTTCATCATCCTTAAACCTCCTTGGCTTGGCCATTTCTGGAATTACACCAGTTGCAATGTATGATCTGAGAATGTGCAGTGCCTCTATCTCTTCAGCAGTACTTGTCCCCTTCTTCTTTTGCAGTAGATCAATGATGGCAATAATGAGTCTATGATTTCGAGAAGTGAGATCATTGGGAATGACCAATTGTTTAATCTCTTCAATTCTGGTGCCAGACTGATAGATGATGGTCCATGGCTTCTTAATCACTTCTGGCAGCCTTGAAGGTTGGCCATTCCTCAAGTCATCATACAGACTCTTATTGTTTTCATTTACATTCCTCTTCTCTATGAGCTCTATCAGTGCATCTATCTCTGAATGTTTCAAGGCATGTAGAGTTTTGTAGGTTAGATGCCAGATTCTGGATTTTGCTACCATCATTACTTCCTTGAGCCATGAGCTATCAACTTTTCTAGGTACCACGGTGAAGTAATCGATCTGATCCTTTACGCTCCTTAGATACAATTGAGTGTCACCAGTCTGTTCTCTTGAGACTTTCAGAAACTCCAAGAATGCATCATCATGATAAACATTTGAGTTTGCAATTTCTTGTAGCTTGGCCTCAGTGACCACCTTCACTTCTACAGGCTTGGCACTTTTAGATATGGAGAGTGAAGGTTTATCAGACGGCATACTCCCTGCAACCACTGTGGTTGTGATAGTTTGCTTTTGACCACTGGAAGTAGTGATGTGCACAGTTGGTAGAGTGACAACTGGCAGAGAAGTAGGAGGCTCATCAACTTTGTCTTTTCCTTTGCCAGGCACATGAATTATAGATTTTGAAGTTCTTTGATGAGCACCTTCAGTGATTTTGATGCCCTTTACTGGTGGTTTCTCCCCCTTTGTATTTGAGTTCCTTGATGTCCTCTTCTCCCCCTTAGGCTTGTTGTCAGGCACAGAGGCTGTAGTATTGACCTTTGGGGTTGAAGATTCTTCAGGTAGAGGGAGACCCATGTGCTTCATCATTGCAGACAGCATTGATTGTTGATGCAGAAGAACATCAGCTGTGGTGGTGGCTTGAGTGTTCAACTGCTCAGTTAGAGTTTGCACCTTGTCTGTAAGATGAGCATTGGACTGAGTGAGAATAGCTACCTCCTTTTCAAGTGCATCTACCTTACTGAATAATGCATTAGATTTGAAGCCAGACAGGGATTGTTCTTTAAGTCTCTGCACTTCAAATCTAGACAGCTCATGCACAGGAACCTCAGTTACCAGTTTGTCTCCATATTGATTTGCAAAGAGTGTCCTAAGCATGGAATTGGCATCTGTAGTCTGATCAGATAGAATTTGAAATTTGCTTCCTAGACCTGTGACTGTATCTTTAAGGAGAGCTAGACTATTATCCATCTTGGTGCAGGTGGTGTTGCAGTGTCTGATATCTTTGACCACACTGTCTAGTTGAGGAAATTTGGCATCAAAGGCCCTCTTTATCTCTTCTACTGAAGTGGCTGTCTTGTCACTTACTTTGTTGACTTCAGTTTTGACTCCCTTGCCAAGATAGTGTGCAGCCTTGAGAAAACCCTTGTAGGAATCGTTGACAGCTTCATACACTTCACTAGGGGACAGGGATTTTGCATTTGAACCCAGTGAAGTGATGTATTCCTCTCTAAGATATTGAAGTGCTTCACTGAGAGTTACATCATACTTTCCTTGCATCCAGGCATCTACATTGCCATCTCTCTCAGCATCATCAATAATCTTGGCCTTCTGCATCTCCAGATCATCCCTATGGCATAGTAGGATGGCTTCATAATCTGGATTTGAGATGTTGGAGGTGACAAGGTTCTGGGCTATTTTGACAAACTCAGGAATCTGATCCACAACATAGCTTTGGAGAGCTTCAATGGACATTTGTGGTGGAACAGACCCTGATCCTGAAGCACTGTCATGTTCACAGGCTTCAGCCATTGGGACAAAAAGTGAGAGCTAGAGCTAGTCAAGCTAGACTCCTCAGTTATAGATGCAACTTCTGTAACCGGATGAAAAGACTCTGCTATTGTTGTCTCCACAGAAGTGGGATGAGTTACAACAGTAGTTGACACAGGCACAGAGTCTCTAGTTAAAACTAGTGAATCCTCTGTGTTTGTGATGGTGTCATTAGGAGATGCCCCAGCATGCATTCCCTGACCATCTAAATGTGGTACCTGGGTGGTGAGCAAGGTGTCATGCACCAAGTCACTTGAATCCATTGGCTCATCAAGAGAAAAGAATTCTTGATGATCAATGCCTTGCTCCTCAATTGCTTGAGTTGCAGGCTCCAAAGAAATATGAGTAGTAGATTCTGGAAGAGAAGTGTGTTGTAGATTAGATTTTGGCAACTCCCCCTGAGAGATAGAGGGAGTTTCAATTGTGATGTGCTCTCCACTCAGTGTTGTGCCAGCCTTATCACTCTCATGTGCTGACTCTGTACAAGTAGGTGCATTGGGGAGAATGCTTGATTCTATAGATGCACCCTGTTGAGAGGATACACCTAGTGAGCTGTTTGCCCCTGATTTTACAACTTCAGCCATTTGGGTGACTGAAGAGGTGGTTTTAGACTTCTTCTTCTTCTTTGGCCTTAGTAAGGGTGACTCAGGTTCCTCACTTGCTATGCCTAATTCTACAGCCAAGGCTGCTTCAGTTAAGATTTTTAGAGGTTCAGAAGCAACCTGTTTTCTCTTCTTTTTACTAACATCACCCTTTTGAGAGGATGATGCAGTTGTCTCTGTGTTTGGTAAAGTGTTTGGCTGAGAGGGTTGGTTAGCAGGCCCTGGGTTAGCATTTTGCTCTACTTGCTTGGGCCTAGCTAACTCAGATTTTGAGGCACATATTGGCATGTTGTGGGGGTAAGTCCTAAATAAACTCTCCATAAGGGGAGTTATTTTGAGCCTTACATCCACATCATTCCTAGTCTCCAAGCTACCAAAAATGAGTTTGGTCATGGATTTCGGATAGCCTATTCAATTTTTGTCTAACCCAGGCAATTCAATTAATTTAACATCTATGAAATTAAGTACAGATTGAATAAAGCGAGGGAAGAAAATTTCATTACCTCTCTTGGTTGAGTTCTTACCAAGTCTCCCATACAATTCTTGCATTATGATCAAACCAACATCAATCTTTCTCCCATATGCTAGAGCATATCTTATTTGTTGAACAGGTGTGCTGATTTGATCAAAGCTGGACTTCCTTGCTGTGAAGACTTGAAGAAGAGTGGCAAGGACATAGCTCCATTCCTTCCTCAAGTACTTCCTATTCAAATTTCCAAGCTTGATTCTATCTGAGTAGTTGATAAAATCAAAGAAATCTTCCAATTCCTGATCAGTTGCTTGACTGTCATACACTCCAGAGCTTGATTCATATTTTCAGTAGTGATGGTGATTTCCTTGTCCTGAATCTTGCAATAGATTACGTATGAAGTTATCGCATTCTCTAGGGCCACGACCTCCACAGTAGCAGTTCTCCAAAACTGTTCTAGTAAATCTAGATACAGAGTTGGGTTGGCTGAGAGTGCATCCTTGATGTATGATTCAGCCATCCATCGAACGAAACACTTAAAGTTTGCATTGGGTGCTTCAACATCGTTGGTTATTGCTATGAAATTGGTGTGTTTAGGAATTGTGAGTTGGGTATTTGCCATTGTTACACAGAGAGATGAGAAGAGAATGAAGGTTGAAGAAGAAATTTAGCTTTTGACGTTAGGGTTTACAGAGGTTTTGGAACTTTGGCTGCCTGAGAAATCGAATGAAATGATTTGAACAGTTGTGGAATTGTATATAAGTGAGTGACTTCGATTAGATATAAGTTTTGTATCGACAAGTCAGTCATTTGAGAAGTATAAAACAACTATTCGATAAGTCAAGAAAGGCTTATTCGATATCTCAAGCAGTTTGTAACTCACAGCTGGCAGTTATTTAACTTAGAAAATAATTCCAAGCTAAATAAAATAGGCTTAATGGCATTTTAGCCCTCAAAGTTTCCACCAAAATACCCATCAGCCCTCACTGTTTCAAAACGTTCCTTTTGACCCTCCAAGTATCCGTAAAGGTCCAATTAGCCCTTATACCGGTATAGGAAATGGTGAGTTTGGGTGATTGTTGGTTCGTTTTAATCGACACAACAACAATACAGCAAAATTCCGGCTAGAAACCGATTAAAACGAACCAAAAGTCACCCAAACTCACCATTTCCTATCCGGTATAAGGGCTAATTGGACCTTTACGGATACTTGGAGGGTCAAAAGGAACGTTTTGAAACAGTAAGGGCTGATGGGTATTTTGGTGGAAACTTTGAGGGTTAAAAGGTCATTAAGCCAATAAAATATGTTTTTATGAGCGAAACTAAATTTTGAATATAAATCCAAAAAGCAATTAAGTGTCAGCGAGAAATCAGCCTTTTCAAATGATTCGATAACTCAAATACTGTATTCGAGAACTCCATCATTAGAGAACTAAAATACTCTATTCGATAACTCAAAGTGTGCTATTCGATTTCTCAAAAGACACTATTCGAGAACTCATGAGGGTTCTTGATAGGCCTATTCGAGAACTCGAGCCATGACAAAACAATGAACCATTCGAGAAGTCTGACTTATCGAACTATACTTTTCACTCATAAAATTCAATTTTCACTATCTTTTAAAATTTACCAGAAATATTCACTGAAGAATATTCTACCAAATTAAATAGTGATTCTCTCAAAATTTCACAGAAATTTCAAGCTAAAGATGTATGATTTTCAACATATGCAGCATTGTGGAATATTTATAAATCATAATCCAGCCAATACTTACTTTAAAAATATTGAGCATTTGATAAAGTAAGTATTTACTGCTGCAACAATCTAGTTGATATATTCACTCAGCCAGAATTTGAAGAATTCAGCATTCCAATCTCACTAACCAACCTTGTGAAGGTGGCTTCATCTAATGGCTTAGTGAATATGTCAGCTAGTTGTTTCTCTGTGGGAACATAATGTAACTCAATGGTTCCATTAGTTGCATGCTCCCTTATGAAGTGATATCTGATGTCAATGTGCTTTGTCCTAGAATGATTGACAGGATTGGAAACTATAGAGATTGGACTTGTGTTGTCACACATGATTGGAATTCTTTCCAACACAAGTCCATAGTCTCTAAGTTGGTTTCTGATCCACAGCACTTGAGCACAGCAACTTCCAGCAGCTATGTACTCAGCTTCAGCTGTGGAAGTTGACACAGATTGTTGTTTCTTGCTGTACCAAGAGACTAACCTTTGTCCAAGAAACTGGCAGCTACCTGAGGTGCTTTTTCTATCCACTCTGCATCCAGCATAATCAGCATCAGAATAACCAACCAGATTGAACCCTGTGTCCTTAGGATACCATAACCCCAAGTTTGGTGTGCCCTTCAGATATCTGAAAATCCTCTTTATTGCTATCATATGTGATTCCTTTGGATTTGATTGAAACCTTGCACACAAGCATGTTGCAAACATGATGTCTGGCCTACTAGCAGCGAGGTAGAGTAGAGAACCAACCATGCCTCTGTAGATTGAGATATCTACCTTCTTGCCCTTACCATCTTCATCTAACTTGGTAGCAGTGGCCATGGGTGTCTTTGCAGGTGAGCATTCTTCTAAGTCAAATTTCTTTAATAGATCCTTGATGTATTTGGTTTGACTTATAAAAATGCCATCCTTCCTTTGACTCACTTGCAGCCCAAGAAAGAATGTTAATTCTCCCATCATACTCATCTCATATCTGCTCTGCATGAGCTTAGAGAATTTCTCACACAGCTTCTCATTTGTAGAGCCAAATATGATATCATCCACATAGATTTGAACTAAGATAATATCATCACCATGTTTCTTGTAGAACAGTGTCTTGTCTAGTGTGCCTCTAGAGAATTGATTCTCAAGTAGAAATTGTGACAATGTGTCATACCATGCCCTAGGAGCTTGCTTAAGTCCATACAATGCTTTAAGCAATCTGTAGACAAAGTGAGGGAATTGTGGATCCTCAAAGCCAGGTGGCTGTTGCACATATACTTCTTCTTCCAACTCCCCATTCAGAAATGCACTCTTGACATCCATTTGATAGACCTTTAAATTAGAATGTGCAGCAAATGCCAAGAAAATTCTGATGGCCTCTAGTCTGGCAACAGGGGCAAAAGTCTCATCATAGTCAATGCCTTCCTGTTGAGAGTATCCTTTTGCAACCAACCTTGCTTTGTTTCTTATGACTACACCATTCTCATCCATCTTATTCCTTAGAACCCATTTTGTTCCAACAATGGTTCTATCCTTTGGTGCAGGCACAAGTTCCCATACTTTGCTTCTTTCAAATTGGTTTAGCTCCTCTTGCATAGCAATTATCCAATCAGGATCCAACAATGCATCTTCAAGTTTCAACTTGGGATAGAAAGCAACCATAGAGACATTCATTTAGAGTTGTTCTCCTTGTCCTCACTCCTGTATTTGGATCTCCAATTATCTGATCTGCAGTATGTGATCTATCCCATTTCCTTGTATGTTCAGATTGATTTCTCAGCCTTGATGTTGCTTCATCATCCAGATCATGATCATTTACATTTCCTCCCCCTGTGAAGTTTCCACTAATCACAGGTGTGTCTTGGATGCTTGTTTCTTCATTGTTGGTTAACACAGGTTCTTCATTCACTTGAGTTTGTTGAATTGTGGGCTCAAATTCAGTTTCAATCTCCTCATCAGAATCATCTAGATTGTCAAACTTCAAAGGATCTTTATCTTCATCATTGGCTTCTTCTAATCCAGGTAGTTTGCTGTCATCAAATGTCACATATGTGCTTTCCATAACTTTCTTTTGAGTGATGACATAAACTTTGTATGCAATTCTTTCCATAGAGTAGCCAAGAAAAATTCCTTCAAATGCTTTTGCATCAAACTTTCCAACATATTCTGAGTTGTCTTTTAACACAAAGCATTTGCTTCCAAAAGTATGAACATACTTTAGGGTGGGCTTCTTTCCAGTCATCAAGTTGTAAGGTGTCTTTCCAGTGTTTTTGTTGATGAGGGTTCTGTTTTGGATATAGCATGCAGTGCTCACAGCCTCAGCCCAAAAACATGTAGGCATCTTTGCATCAAGTAACATTGTTCTAGCAGCCTCAATCAGAGTTCTATTCTTTCTTTCAACAACTCCATTTTGTTGTGGAGTCCTGGGAGCTGAGAATTGTTGAGAAATACCATTTTCTTTGGAGAATGCTTCAAGCATGGCATTTCTGAACTCTGTTCCATTATCACTCCTTAATGCAATCACACTTGCATTGTTGGCCTTTGCTTCCTTGTCAATTTTCTTTATATGCTCAATGATTACTTGGGGAGCCTCATCTTTTGATGCCAGAAATTCTACCCATGTATACCTTGTGAAATCATCAACCATCACCAGAGCATACTTTTTACTTCCTAGTGACATAATATTGACAGGCCCAAACAAGTCAATATGAATTAGTTGTAGGGGCTTGGTTATTGATGTCACTGTCTTTGACTTGTGGCTTGATCTTTTCATTTTTCCCTTTTGACAAGCCTCACACACTCCTTCTTGACAGAATTCAAGTGTGGGCATGCCTCTTACTAACTCTCTTTTGACTAGAGAATTAATGCCTTTGAAGTTCAAGTGTGATAGCTTCTTATGCCACAGCCAACTATCTTCATTTGATGCTTTTGAGTAAAAGCAACAGATTTTGTCGTTGTTTGCAAAGTTCATATTGGCTACAAACAGGCTTCCTTTCTTTACTCCAGATAGAGCAAAGTCACAAGTCTTTTTGTGGGTGATCAAACATTCATCTTTGTCAAAATTCACTTTGAAGCCTCTGTCAGTAAATTGACCAACACTCAGTAGATTGTGCTTGAGTCCCTTGACCAGTGCTACATTTTCAATGATGACATTTCCAATTTCCAACTTGCCATATCCCAGTGTGTTGCCAATGCTGTCATCTCCGAAAGCAACCATTGGGCCAGCCTTCTCCTCATACTGTGATAGCAGGGCCATATCACCAGTCATATGGTTTGAGCATCCACTGTCCAAAATCCACATGACCTTTCTTTCACTTTCTTTGCCCTGCAAACACAAAGGTATTACTTCTCCTTTGGTACCCAAACAAGTTTGGGTCCATGTGGCTTAGCAACAGTCTTATCATAAACAGCATGCTTATCAATTTTCTTGATGTTAGTCTTCTTGTCACTGTTAGAAGTCTCAAAATCAGGGTTCTTAGACTTAGGTGACAGAGGCACCTTCCTAACTTTAGGAGGACTTGAAGACTTTGTTCTTGTGTAGTGTGTGTGAACATTGTGACTGATACAACCTTCCATGAATTGTCTTCTCAAATTAAAGCAACTAGTCATTACATTCATGTTACATGGCATACAATCAAATTTATCACAGAAAGGAGAGTCTCTATGTCTTAAAGGCACAGAGCAGTCATAGAATGGTTTAGCAACACTACCAGATGGTTTCTTGCATGCATGAGTTAAATGATTAGTGCTAAAACAATTTTGACAAACTTTCCTAGGGGCATTTGGCACATAAGCATAATTGTTGTCCTTGTTAATCCCTAATTTGCCATTCCTGTTTTGTTTCTTTTTAGCCACTTTCTTCTCAAACTCATTATTCCCAGCTGAAACAAACTTCACAAATTTCTCAAGTCTATGTTTACCTCCTACTGACTCCTTGGCTTTGGTTTTGACATTCTCACTCTTAGAGGATGCTTGTTGTTCATTTGATTGTGCCTTATCTTCATCATCCAACATTTGCTTGATGAGTAAGGCATCCTCATCAATCTCAAGTGTTGGTGTTTTAAATATTGGGGTCTCAGCCTTTTTCAAAACCTGAGGCACTTCCTCTTGAACAACAATGTCATCTTCAATGACTGCATAGCCTTTCCTCTGCTTGAGAGTGTCATAATCAAGTCCAATAGCAGTCTTAGGTCTAGCTAGATTTTTTTCATGGTAGGACTGCAATAGACTAGAGGAATTCTTGAATGTTTTCGATTTAAATTCATTTTCAGCTAGTTCATCCCTAAGAGCTTTCTCAACTTGACTAGCACATGGAACCTTATTCTTTAGATATTCGATTTCTTGTTTAAGGTTTTCTATTTGCATAGCAGTTAGTTCTAGTTCCTCATTCCTTTTGTTTAACAGTTCATTCCTAGTAGAAAGTTTAGCAATCTCTTCATTAGCAGCAGTCATACTAGTATGAATATTAAACATCTCAACAGATAGTTGTTCAACCATAGATTTGTATTCAGAAATAGACATGTCTATAGTAGTGAGGGATGGTACCGAGAGTCTGATTCAGATGGTTCTTCCTTGGAGTTGGCCATCAAGGCATAGTTGTAGAATTCTTGTTCTTCTCCATCACTATCAGAATCATCCCAACACTTCCCTTCAGCTATGTAGGCCTTACCTGGTGCATGCTTCTTTAGCAGAGCCTCATACTTAGCTTCAAAGTCAAGAAACTCCTTATCCTTCTCTGAGTCCGTCCATTTGGATGGCTCTTTTGCAACATATGATCTAGGAATGACTATTGTGCCCACTGTAGATTCAGCAATTTCTTGTTGTGGTACAAAAGGACCATTCTTGAGGATGTCTGGGTAGAGAGGATTGGCAGCTTTGATGAACAACAGCATTTTTATTTTCCAGAGGTTGTAATTCTCTTTGTCGAACTTAGGGACCTTCACCGTACCTGTAGTCTTTGGTGTATTCGAACTCATGATCGTTTTCTATTTAGATTAAACAGCCCGCTCTGATACCACTTGTTGAGTATTGAATACGGTAAAAGAATACAGAGGGGGGGTGAATGGATTCTTGAACTTTTCTTTGTTCTTGAATCTTTGCAGCAAGATATGTGTTGAATGTGTAAAATATGTAAGAACAGATAATAAAGACAAACACAATATCACTTTAATCTAATATTTTATTAGATAAAGATTTTGCTACAATCTGTGAATACAAATGGTAGTATTCTTAGCTTCGTTTTTCTTAGAGAGATATTTCTTGAGATGTATCTTGAAAAACTTATCACTCTCTCTTTAGCTAAGGAAGTGAGGCTGTATCCTTATAGACATGGATACACTTACTTACTACAAATAAGGTAGGTAAACAAAATACTTTCCAGTCTGTCTATCTTATTTGAGTAAGAGTCCAAACGGCTACAGATTTGACTTTGCAAAGCCTGTTCAGATCCACTTCTTTAGCTCCTTGTCCCTTTGTCTTATCTCTCCAAGCTTCTTTGTAGGCTTTCCAATCTGCTTTATAGTACATAGTCAAATAAAGCGTCTCGGCTTGTTGCAGGTTTCTGACTTGTACAATTCTTCAGTATTTTGTCTCCAAGAATGTATTCGAGAAGTGACTAAGTGATTGATTCGAGAACTCGAATTGACTTAATCGATAACTCTGAGTTCTCGAATAGTGTTATATTGACATATCGAATCACTTCTCGAATAGCTCTTTTCTCTGGGACTCCTTGAGATATCGAATAGAGCATTTTGACATATTGAATCCCTGAGATGTCGAATAGCTTCTTTAGTCCTTGAGATATCGAATAGATCATTGACTTGTTGACTCTCAGAGAACTCGAATGATGCTTTGACTTGTTGACTCCATGAGTTCTCGAATAGAGTAATAGACATATCGAATCTCTGAGATATCGAATGAGATATCGAACAGTGTATTCAGAGATATCGAATAGTGTCTTCTGAGATATCGAATCTCTGACTTCTCGAATGCTAGACTTCTCAAATAGACAAATGTACTTCTCGAATTGGTACTTAGGAAAATTCTTCATTTCTTCAAATCCCAACTGTGATTATTTGGCAGTCTTTATCTCCTTGCTTGAGGCATGAACCTTGGAACTTCTTTCAAGCATTATTCTTGACTTTATAATTACAATAACACAGCTAGAATTTGATGCTTATTACAAGTACAGAACAAATAGAAACTCTACAACTAGAGGTTCCCTCAGTTAAGAGGTCATGCAGGTAATGCATAGCATTACACACACTTAGGCTTGTTATTAGATGTATTCAGGCATGCCTCTATGACTAACAGTATCCATCCATGTTAACTCTATATATTTATATTTCGAAGTACGGTTTTGATCTTAACATTGACCAATTTATTACATATCGTTCAAGTTTGCTTTAACAAAACAAAGTATAGCGTAAAATATAAAACAGATTTAATTTAACGAGAATTATAATTTGCATGTCACGATCGAACATTGCTTAAATTCTGTTTTCTCACAACAATTGTTGTGAAGATATGTGTTAGGTCCAAATGTGTTGTAGAGGGGGGGTGAATACAACTTTTCGAATATGAGAAGCAATAAATACGATGCAATAAATGAACACACAGATTCAAGGAATATATGTCTTATATATAACTTGAAAGGGTTGCTACAACATTCATTACAAAGTATAACAGAAGTTCAGAGAGAAGTGAATGATACTAAGCTCTGTGAATGCACTCTCTCTCTTTCTCTTGTGTTTTTCTCAACTATTGCTCTCACAAACTAAAACATTACACAAGTACTTCTATTTATACTACATGTAATCTATGTCCTGTAGTCTTCAAAGACTAAGATGTACGTGGCCCAATGATGTCCACATAAATCTTGCCTTATCTTGAAAGCTTGGAAATCTGCCAATCAGAAGATGCCATGTGTCATGTTGAAGCTGCACTCTAAGTAGAACTTCTACTTGAGAATTTCTACTTAGCCATCTCGAAGTTCTAAGTAGAACTTCTACTTAGAAACTTCTACTTGGTCATCTAGAATATTTAGTACTTAGAAAATATTCTGGTCTTCAACTTGAAACTTCAATGCACATCTTGAACTTGTGATATCTTCATGTCTTCTTTATTCTTCACCAAGCTCTTGAATATGGATCTTTATTACTGACATAAACTTGCTATCAATGTCCTGACACTTGATGCAACGGTCTGGTTCATAAGTGACTAGTCTTGATAGGGTTTTTGCTTCTTGAATAAATTACCATATCCAATTAGTAACGTGGCTTTCCAATATTTGCTTTCCTTCTTGTTCACTTGAAATCAATTGGTCTTATTGATACTGATAGTTATGATCTTGATTCTTGGCTTTTCAAATCACTGAGGCATGAACAACTTTGACTTGAACTTCTCTTAATGATTTCTTCTTGGCTTGATCATAGTTAACATGTTGAATTGTATCAATTACCTTGTCTTCATTTAGTGTTGATTTCTTATGACTTCTTGTTCTTGATTGTCTTCTGGTTAAGTATCTTTTCCTTTAGTTGAGTTACATTAGTTATAGTGTTACAAGTTTATACACTCTGCCTTTCAATCTCCCCCTATTTGATTGTCTAACAATGACATTCAAATAAATGAAGGATAACTCAACTAAACAATGAGACGAGAAAAGATAATTAACATTACAGTCTTGAATAATTTACAATTTAAAAGTACTTGAAAACAATACAATGAACTTAAACTAGAAACAGAATTCGAACTTCGAATTAAAGATCATTTGAGTGATTCCTATCACCTGGATTATTTCATACCTTTTAGTCAAACTTGTATCACCTTATTGGATTCACTCTAAGGTGAATTTTCCTCAAGTGAGTTAAAGCAACCGAAAGACATGAAGTTTTTCCAACTTCAAGTTCACACCACTCTGACCTTTAACCCTAATTCCGTTTCCTCTTTCTAGCTTCAGCAGCTTGGTCTTTCTCTTCTTTCTGCCTTTTGCGCTTTTCCTTCTGCTGCTGTTCTTTCTTGTACACTGGATCACGAAGCTGCTTCCACCTAGCATTCAACAGACTTACAGCTTCGATTTCTAAAGGATTCTTGGGCTCTGGATAAGGATGTTTAAAAAGCCTTCTGAGTTTGTCCACCTCCTGAGTAGTTCTGATCTTTGGAATGTCCTCAAAGTTTTTCATTATGAGCTGAGGTTTCCAGTGAGATTTATCAACTTTAAACTGACAATAGATCATCTTGGGGTAGCCCTTGACACGGTCAGTATTGTGGACACTGGCCGCATCTCGCTCCATCCGCTTCTTTTCCACTACTACTTCAGACAGGTAACTCATGAGTCTCTGCTTTTCTTCCACATACTTGTCTTCCACTTCGCCCCATTTGAATACATATAATACTCTCTCCAGAAATGCAGCATCTTGAGTCCGTGGCAGCCATTTTCTACTCATATGCAAGATTGTTTGATTCTGGTCTGCATCTATGAATACTAAGGCATCAGCTGTATCTTCAACATAAGCGTGTATCCAGTATACACTATCACTTCCTGGAACACCAATTGCCTCCCTTATCTCTCCTTGTTCCAGTGCTCCAGAAGGAAGAGTCAGAGCTTCATCTACATTCTTCATGGCTTGAAGAATATTCCATTTTTTCTCTATCAGCTCCGGCTCAATCTTCACGTCATCTAGAGGGTTTGGAGCAATGATATCACACTTCCACACCTCATTGCTCTTCTTGAATATTACTCTTTCAATGATCTTCACGGATTTTTCTTTAAGCTCAGAAGCGAATCCCTTACTCATCATTTGTCTACAGACAGCTTTGAGAGATTCCACTGAAAGCTCCGTTAAGTCATTTTCCTCCATGCTAACCCTCTTCATCTTCCCGTCAACTACCATCCGGACAAAATTTGGATATGCTGAGAATTCTGGACCCTTGTCCTCTGCTAGCTGCATTAACTGATCCCTGTACAGAATGCTTAGCTCCTCAGATTGAGAGTATTGAATTTTAGTCGCTAGCAAGAACAACTCTGACGCAGATCTTCTCGTTATGAATTGGTCATCCACATATAGGAAAGATGTTGGGACTCCTTCTACCAAAGACAAAATAACCTGCCACTCCTTAAAGTTTGCATTGTATCCAACCCTGACTTTAGAAATTAATCTCTTCAAAGCATTTATATAGTCCATAGTCATTGGATTCTGCAAATTCAAGTTGTAGAACAGATCATCTGCCTCCTTGTTATGAACAGACGGCTCAACTTCTGGTTCCTTGACAAGACCAGCGGGTTCTTCAATTTCTTCGATGTGAACTGCCTACTGTCTCGTCTCCTTTCCACTCTCCCCCTTAGGTGAGTTATCCTGAGCTCCACCTTGGTCTTCAGATCCACCAGCTGCATAAGAACCTCCAAAACCAGAACCGGAGGCTCCCGCTCCACTAGCACCACCTGCACCAGCATCGGGGGGAGGTTGTTGGGACTCGAAACACTCCGGGGGCACAAAACTCCTGACTGCGAACATCATTCTACTGATCTCCACAGCCATTATATGCATTGTAGACTCCATTGCCCCCATCCTTTCATTAAGAGTGCTTCCCAAGACACCACCAGCATGGCCCAAGTCATTGACCTTATTTGTCAAAGCATCAAAAGTTGTAGCTTGACTTGCCATTCTTGCTGCGTAGTCGTCTAGAGCCCTTTGGTTGTTTCCAATGTTCATCCCGAACTGCCCCATCGTCTGCCCGAATTGCCTCATTTGATTTTCCATAGAAGTCATACGAGTATCAAAATTTTCAATATTAAGGGACGGTGTTTGGTTTAGGTGACCTCGCTCTAATACTCGTTCTGTTGGTATTTGGTGCTCGGTTTCGGGCCTTAAAAATGAAGGTCCCTCTCTCCCTAACCTCTCACACACACTCCCTGTCTCACGCTCGTGTATGTCTTCAATTATTGATCTGAAATGTGAAGCAGTACCTGCAGAAATTGGATAAGCAAAATAATTGGCAGTTATGGGATCTATGTCTGTTTTGTCCTGAGTTGGAATCTCAGGCTGAGCGGCTGCAAAGTGTTCTTGTACGACATTAGAACCGATCCTCTTTGCAGCATCAGTACGTACCGGTGAAGGTACGGCTGAAGTTGTTAAAACTCCATGTCCTTTTGAAGCAACAGGATCTTCAAAAGGTACATAATTGTCATCAAAATCCCTATGTGCAGATTGTTTAAAGGGAGAACCACTCTCGTGAGGTGGAGTGGTTGCGTGTGACACACTAGGGTTTGACTGGGGTTTTGAAGTAGCAGCATGAAAAAGTTTGGATTTCTTTCGAATAAGTTGCTGCTCTTCGGGTTCACTCTCCTCATCATCTCCTACATATATACGTGCTGGCTTTCTGACTTTCGTTAACAGGGGTGAAAGAGAATAAGAATGTGTATCAGTCTCAGAAATGTAGCTCTCACCCTGGGATAGATTCTGCGGGTTAGCAGTCTCTTGGGTCTCGGAATCAGATACATAGGAGGAGGAATGAGTAGTATGCAGGGAGAGATTACCTTGTTCATTACCTTGTGCCTCATCGCTTTGCTCATCAGGAATCTCATCAAATGCCTCAGCATGAGCAGATGCATTCTGAGCATATGATGAAACTTGCGATGATTCCTCCAAATTGGTAACTCCTGCATCATATCTAAGCCACATTTGAATATTTTCAGGAATTGACATAGGTTTACCTTGATGTTTATCCTGATTAGCAATGGTTGAAAGTGACTTAGTGCCCATCCCTGGCGATGCAGATGTTGGGCTTCTTGCAAATCCCTATCTAACAGCAAGAGCATCCTTCGGTATTAAATCATTTATCAGCATCTGTAGGAACCGAGGAAACCAGCAGACAACATCAGTTGTAGTGATATCTCTGCTTGCAGGAGATCCCATTGAAGCCACTATCTCAGAGAGAACTATGCGTCCATAATTTATATCCAGTTCTCTTACTAGGGCAACTGCAAAGGTTTGCATTGGAATTGGAATTTGATGAAAATCTTTTTCGCGTGCCCGAAAACATCTTGTGATGGCCCCGAAAAAGTAATTCCATTCCACATGGAAGAATTGTTTTTGAATGTTTCCAGTGATCCGGCCAGTCGGAGGATAACATCCTATTTCTTCAAAGAATGTGAGGCGTTGTTCAGCTGTAGGTTCGGAATCATAAGCATCTTTGATCGGGAATCCCAGAACCCTGTTGACAATTTCTTCAGTAACCTCATATTCCTGACCCGCTAAGGTAAACTTGAAACCGAAGGGGGTTGTTTTGCTCCCAAAAGTAACCGCACTAGTCCATAATTGCTGTAAAGCATCATGTACTAGTGTAGGTTTAGCAGTAAAAGCATGGCTAGCCTTGGAGTACAAATTAAGAAATCGTATCCAAAACTTAAACCGCGGGAGTTGATCACCAATTTCCGTAGAAATATTATAAAAATTGTTTTTAGCAAGTGAAAATTGGTGAGCCATTTTAATTAAATGTTTTTCTTTAAAAGATATGATTTTTTTTAATTTTGAAAAACAAATAATTTAAGAATTAACAGTTTTATCCCTTTTAATTTTTCGATAATATCAAAAGACAATCTGAAAAGTTAAACTACGGGATATGAACAGTTGCCAATTACTAAATCTGAATATTCAAAGAAGATGAATATTCGTGTGTATACCAGTGAAATCGTGTGTATATGGATAGAGAATATGGAAATTGTGTTTTGTGAACAGTTACACAAACAGTTTATGTTCGTGTGTATGTATATGCGCGTGTATGAATGGTCACTAAACACAGTACCACAACGATTAAGGATAACACAGTGAATAGCAGTCAACAAATTGGCAGTAATTCATGATTAGTATGAGTTTAATCACAAAAACACGGATTAAAGGTATGAAGTTTTGTGAAATCGCATTGCTTTTGTGAAACGGCTGCTGTAAAAATGGAATTAGGTAAAGTGAATGATGCATCGAGTTAGAGATGTATATATAGATGATTGTGAAATGACAAAAGTATCCCTGTTAAAAAGAGTGTTAAAGTCTAAGTACATACAGGGAGGACTTAAGTCGAACTCTATCTCGAACATCTCTATCTCGAACATCAAGTTGAACTTCGAGATGAAGTTCGAGATAGAGGTTAACTCGAACAAATAAGCACAAGTAAGCACTTTAACCAATTTTACAGCAAAAACTATAGGGAAATCCTATCTCGAACATTATTAACTTGTAGTAAACTTGGAAAAATTCCCTTCCAGTAAAAGAAACAGGGAAATTCGAGATACATTTCGAGTTAGAAGTTTAACTCTATCTCGAACATCAAGTCGAAATTCGAGTTGAGTTTCGAGATAGACTAAGAACTCTATCTCGAACATCAAGTCGAAATTCGAGTTGAGTTTCGAGATAGACTAACTCGAAGTTAATCTCAATTCTTTCCAAAATACCCCCTTGAAGCAAAAACTACAGGGTAATTCAAGATATGTTTCGAGTTAGGAGTGTAACTCGAAAAATTCCCTTTAGCTTATCTCGAACATCAAGTCGAAATTCGAGTTGAGTTTCGAGATAGACTAAGAACTCTATCTCGAACATCAAGTCGAAATTCGAGTTGAGTTTCTAGATAGACTAACTCGAAGTTAATTCTCAGTTCTTTTCAAAATATTCCCTTAATGGAAACCTCATCTCAACCTTTGAGATAAAATTCGAGATAGACTTTATCTCAAATATTTTGAAGATAGAACTAGGCACATTGGTAACTCGAAGTCGAATTTCGAGATGAATTTCGAGATGAATTTCGAGATAGCCAACTCGAAATTCTTCCCAGACTTAGAATTTTCAAAACTTCACTCTGACAGCTTAAGTCGAAATTCAAGTCGAATTTCTAGATGAGTTTCGAGATAGAACCTAACTCGAAATTATGAAGTTTTTTAATTCTAAGGCCTCTAATTACATGAAAATCATAGGTAAATTCATCTAAAAATCATGCAATATTTAGAATATTATGAATTTAACTCCCCCTATGATCATGCAATCTAACAAGCATAAATTCACAGATTTGTGCTATAAAAGACACTTAAAACACAAGGAATTTATGCAAAAACACACTATATGCAACCTATAACAATCATTAATTAGGCATTTTAAAGTCTAAGCACATAATGATTGAGTAGCTTGCACAAACAAACATAAACATGGATTTTACAGATAGAAGGTTTTACTAACTTGTGTTAAGCATTCCCAATTCACCAACCAATCTATTGAATGTTACTTCATCAAGAGGTTTGGTGAATATATCTGCAATTTGTTGCATTGTGGGCACAAAATGTAGCTCCACAGTCCCCTCCTCGACATGTTCTCTTATGAAGTGATACCTGATGTCGATGTGCTTGGTTCTTGAGTGATCTACAGGATTGTTGGTTATGGCAATGGCACTTGTGTTGTCACACATGATTGGAATTTTCTTGTGCTCCATGCCATAATCCTTCAATTGGTTCCTCATCCACAGTATTTGAGCTACACAGCTTCCAGCAGCAATGTACTCAGCTTCAGCAGTAGAAGTAGATACTGTATGTTGCTTTTTACTTTGCCAGGACACCAATCTTCTGCCAAGAAATTGGCAAGCACCAGATGTGCTTTTCCTATCAATCCTGCAACCTGCATAGTCTGAATCCGAATAGCCAATAAGATTAAAACCTGTATCTCTTGGGTACCAAATCCCTAGATTTGGTGTGCCCTTGAGATACCTAAAAATTCTTTTGACGGCTACGAGATGTGATTCTCTAGGATCCGCTTGGAACCTTGCACATAAACAAGTTGCGAACATTATATCGGGTCTACTTGCAGTTAAATAGAGGAGTGAGCCAATCATACCTCGATAGCTTGTGATGTCAACTGATTTACCTGATTTGTCTTCATCAAGCTTCGTGGTTGTTGCCATGGGAGTCTTAGCTGGTGATGCATCTTCTAGATTATACTTCTTGAGTAAATCTCTGACGTACTTGGATTGACAGATAAAGATACCATCTTTTCTCTGACTGATCTGTAATCCAAGGAAGAAGGACAGCTCTCCCATCATGCTCATCTCATATTTTTCCTGCATTAGCTTGGTAAATTTCTCGCACAAGCGCTCATTTGATGACCCAAAAATAATATCGTCCACATAGACTTGAACAAGTATTAAGTCATTTCTTACAATTTTATAGAACAATGTTTTATCAATTACTCCCCTAACAAAACCATTTTCAATTAAGAATAAGGATAGGGTTTCATACCATCGCCTTGGGGATTGCCTGAGGCCATAGACAGATTTGAAGAGTAGATACACAAAATCTACATGTTCTGGATCAATGAAGCCGGGCGGCTGTTCCAGATACACTTCTTCTTCTAACTCTCCGTTCAGGAAAGCACTTTTCACGTCCATCTGGAAAACTTTGAAGTTCTTATGTGCTGCAAATGCCAAGAACATCCTGACTGCCTCAAGTCTTGCAACCGGTGCATAGGTTTCATTATAATCAATTCCTTCTCGCTGAGAATAACCTTTTGCAACCAAACGAGCCTTGTTTCGTGTTACAAGTCCGTTTTCATCCAGTTTATTTCTGAATACCCACCTAGCTCCAATTACTGATATGTTCTTAGGTCGGGGTACCAGTTTCCAAACTTTCTGCCTTTCAAACTGATTGAGTTCCTCTTGCATTGCAATCACCCAATCAGCATCACCAAGAGCTTCTTCTATTTTTTTAGGTTCAAGCTTGGATAAGAACCCAGAATATAAGGAGATATTAGCCATGTCAGCTCTTGCAGTTCTTCTAGTAGTCACACCAGCATCTGGATCACCAATAATTAACTCAAACGGATGGTCTCTATTCCATACCCGTTCACCTGGAAATTGTCTTGATGATTCAGCTTGACTTTCTGAGTTGGGGTGCTGACTACTTTGATTATTTTCACTAACTCCCCCTGAGTTAGTGCCAGCTCCTACAGAACTAGAGTCAACTCGACTCGAGCCTTGAACAGTAGTCCTTGAGCTGCTATTTACTCCCCCTGAGTTGTTGCCGGTTGGTACTGAAGAAGTCTCTCCTGATCTTGTAGAATTAGCTTGTTCACTAGACTCAGGTTCTTCATGTACGCTTGGAACATTTAATGGATCAACCAACTCAGGTTCATCTTTAAGATCTTCTAAGTCCAGATTCTGAAATTTTAGGGACTCAGGTTCACTAGAATCTCTTGAAATTGATGAGAGTTTGGTATCGTCGAATCTGACGTTGTAGCTTTCAGTCACTTTTCGATCATTCACTAAGAACACTCTATAAGCTGCCACCACATCTGTAGAGTAACCAACAAAGATTCCTTCACGAGCTTTTGCTGCAAACTTGCCTAGATTTTCATCATCTATAAGCACATAGCATTTTGCTCCGAAGACATGAAAGTATTTGATTGTTGGTCTTCTGTTGTTCATTAGCTCACATGGTATCTTTTATTTATCTTTTATGATCAAGGTTCTATTTTGAGTGTAACACACAGTACTCACTGCTTCGGCCCAGAAGTACAAAGGAAGTTTCGAATCATACAACAAAGTTCTTGCTGCTTCAACCAAAGTTTTATTCTTCCTTTCAACTACTCCATTTTGCTGTGGAGTTCTCGGGGCTGAATACTGACGACGTATTCCCTTAGATACACAGAAGTCATTTAGAACTGCGTTTTTGAATTCAGTGCCATTGTCTGATCTAATCGTCTTCACAGTAAGTGTTGAAACATTCTCAATTTGAGTGATATGATCAATGATTAAGAAAGGTACTTCGTCTTTCGTCATTGCGAACAATACCCATGTATACTTGGAGAAGTCATCCACGATTACCAAAGCATATCTTTTCCTAGACAAAGATAGGACATTCACTGGGCCAAACAAATCCATATGAAGAAGTTGCAGAGGCTCAGTAATACTAGAAATTTCTTTGCTTTTATGCGATGCTCGCTTCGACTTTCCCATTTCACAAGCTTCACAGAGTCCTTTCGGAGCGAACTCCATTTGAGGTAGATCTCTCACCAATTCTCGCCTCGCGAGAGCATTCATCGTTTTGAAGTTTAAGTGAGATAGCTTTTTGTGCCATAACCAGCTTTCATCATCCGAGGCTTTGCTGTAGAAACAGGTGACCTCATTCTGATTTGCTGAATCCATATCTGCAACAAAAAGATCTGCCTTTCAAACTCCTCTCAAAGCTAGTGAGCCTTCCTTGATGTGAGTGATTGATACACCTTTCTTGTTGAATACAATTTCGTAACCTTTGTCACAGAATTGACTGATACTCAACAGATTGTGCTTCAGTCCCTCAACATAGGAAATATCTTCAATGATGACATTGCCAGTTTTCAGTTTGCCATATCCCTTTGTCACACCTATGCTGTCATCTCCAAAAGTAACATAAGGGCCAGCCTTCATAACCAACTCTGTAAGCAGGGACTTGTTTCCAGTCATATGCCTCGATGCTCCACTGTCTAGCACCCATATAACTTTATTTCTATTCTGCTTAATGCCCTGCAATGACAGATTGGTTAGACATTCTTCGGAACCCAACTTTGATTGGGCCCGACTTTTCGATAAGATCGAGAATCAACAGATTTAACAATAGGAGATGCACTTTTCTTAACATTACTAGAGCTTTCGACTATCTCCTTTCCTTTCTCAGACTTGACAGATTTGTCAGTCTTAGGAGAAGGTTTGTCACTCCTAACTTTAGGAGGACTGACAGTCTTGGCTCTCACATGCTTTTTCTTGATGTTTGAACTAGCAACAGTATTTAAGCATGACTGGCTAGATGCATTCATTAAATGCACAAAAGTTTGCATGATGTTAAAAGTGCATGGCATACAATTAGGTTGACCACACTGTGCATGATTCTGATGCAGATTATTCATTGTATGTGTGATAGGCATGGCATGTGCAGCAGGAACATTCATGTTAGCTTTGCATGCATAAGAAAGATGTTCAGTAGATTTACAATGATAACATGCTTTCTTTATTCGTTCAGCCTTAACCTCTTTTATGCCTTTTTCTTTCTTTCCTTGTTGTTTAACAGCCTTAGCTCCTAATCCCAGTCTAGATTCATCTCTAGGGAAATTGATTTTAACTTGTTTGATAGGAGTTATAGGTTGTTCTTTCTGGCGATCTTCCATCTCAATCTCATATCTAGCTATCAATTCAGTCTCTTCTTCTTCTATTCTAGGAACAAGATGTTTGTAGATAGGTTTGACAGCCGATTTAAGAATTCTAGGTGTTTCCTTTTTAAGGTCACTGGAACTAGGGTCAATAGGTCTCTTTCCTTCTTTCTTAGGAAGGTCAGAATAATCAAGTCCTATACCTACTCCAGTTATCTTCTTAAATGTGTCATTATCTACATACACTTTACTAGCAGCTAGTTTATAAGCTTCGCATTTAGTTTCTAACTCAGCTAGTTTGTCCCTAAGACATGCTTCTACTTCTTCCTTAAGGACGAGCTTGTGCTCCAGAGATTTAATAAAGTCTCTTAGGGAAGTATCTACAGTGCAAGCAGCCTCCAGCTCTTCCACTTTTGCCTCAAGCATTCTGCTTTTGGCAACAAGTGTTTTCTGTTCCTTTTGAGAAGAGTCTAGGCTTTTGCACAACATATAGATCTCTTCACTAAGAGCCCCGTTCTGTTTCTTATAATCATCAATAGACATTTCTACTTTAAGAGTCAGAACTGGTACCTCTGGTTCCTCTGATGTCTCAGCCATGAGGGCAAAGTTTGCTACATGAGTAACATCTTCCTCATCTGAATCATCCCAAGCTCTTCCTTCTGTTACCAATAAAGCTCGTTTTCCATGTCTTTCCTTCACCAGCGATTCATACTTGCTTTTGAGGGCTTCATATGTCTCTTTTGGATAAGTCTGTTTAGGCTTTTTGCAGTCGGAGGCAAAATGTCCAGCTTCACCACAGTTATAGCATTTGAACTTCATTTTGAAATCCAAAGGAGATTTGTAGCTGGTATTCTTGCCTTTTCCTTTGTAGCCTGACGAACTACCACCACCCCTAGCAGCCCGATAATAAGATGAAGAATTTCTCTGTGGTCGGTTGCTCTTTCTGAATCTCATGTTGCTAAACTTCCTTGCCATGTATGCCACGACACTATCATCCATGTTGTCCAGCTCTTCTTGGGTGTAGTAGTCATTATCACTGTCAGATGCGCACTCGTCATCATTATCAACTTGATGTGGTGCAAGTGATGATTTAGGCTTTGCTGCAACCATTGCCTTCTTAGACTCTTCCTCATCAGCAACTAATCCTGATGCAGTTTCTTTTCCTTTTGAATCATTGTCCCATGCTTGATCTTGAAGCGTTTCCAGCTCATAGGTCTTTAATATTCCATAATACTCTTCCAGAGAAGTTGTATGCAAATCTCTGGTTTCTCTTATTGCGTAGACCCTATGTTCAATGCTTTTTGGCTGGTTCCTCAGATATCTCGTATTAGTCTCAACCATGGGGACAGTTACACCTCTCAGATTCAAATCCAATACCAACTGACTGAATCGTAGATAGACGTCTGTTATGCCTTCTCCTTTTCGTATTCTAAAGGTGTCATACTCCATCTTGAGTATGAGTGTCTTGTTGCTTCTAACCTCTGTAGATCCTTCCATGACAACTTCTATCTTGTCCCAAATCTTCTTTGCTGTAGTCAGACCTTTGACTATGTTGAACATTTCATGATCAAGAGATTCCATCAAGGTTTGTCGTATGGCAGTATCATAAGCTATTTGTTCCTTGTCAGCATCTGAAAACTCCGAGGCCTTTTTAGGCTCAGACCGAGGTGCTATAACCACCCATCCTTCCGTATGTGCAGGAATAACCACCATTGGAACAAATTTACCCTTGTCAAGGACTTCCAGATATTCAGGGTTAACAGTCTCTAGATATAGTCTCATTCTGAAAACCTATTCTTTATAGTGATCTCGGTTGAACATTGGGAACTTGAATGCATTTTTAGGAGTCATTTCAATTCTGGTCACTAAAAGTTTCTAAGTACCCAAGACTAGGCTATGTAGAATATTTATGTAGAACTTTTGCCTAAGTCGAAATTTGTCTAAGTCGAAATTTTGCTCAAGTCGAAATTCACCAAGTAGAAATTGTCCAAGTCGAAATTCTATGTAGAAATTCTCAAGTAGAAATTCTATGTAGAACTTTTGTCCTTAGAATAATTTTTGTGCAGGTTACTTTAATATTGAATAAACAATATTATCTCTTTAACACCTTTTGACTTTCAATGCTTTACTCACCTAACCCACCTAACACACGTGCTAGGTACTGAGTATGTCTTGTTTCACTTTCGGCCGTGAATAATGCAAATCACAAAGTCCAAAAACACCTTTTTATTCTTTTACTATTTTTCTGTTTGAAAAGGAGATCAAAAAGTTGTTGGGTTGTCTTCTTTGATAAGAACAGATGATGAACACTCAAGAACACCAAATATGAAAGTACCCAGATTAATTCACAAAAATTAATTAAAATACATCCAAGCTAAATAATCACACCTGGAGTATTTAAATAATTTTTCGGATGAGTTTTCACTACAAACGAATTAAAGCTCACTTTTCGAGAAAATGAAAAGTAGATCTAGAAAATGAAAACTCACGATTCTTCTACTCAACACAAGGATCTATGTTTTGTATGTTAAACATATAGCTCTGATACCAATTGTTAGGTCCAAATGTGTTGTAGAGGGGGGGTGAATACAACTTTTCGAATATGAGAAGCAATAAATACGATGCAATAAATGAACACACAGATTCAAGGAATATATGTCTTATATATAACTTGAAAGGGTTGCTACAACATTCATTACAAAGTATAACAGAAGTTCAGAGAGAAGTGAATGATACTAAGCTCTGTGAATGCACTCTCTCTCTTTCTCTTGTGTTTTTCTCAACTATTGCTCTCACAAACTAAAACATTACACAAGTACTTCTATTTATACTACATGTAATCTATGTCTTGTAGTCTTCAAAGACTAAGATGTACGTGGCCCAATGATGTCCACATAAATCTTGCCTTATCTTGAAAGCTTGGAAATCTGCCAATCAGAAGATGCCATGTGTCATGTTGAAGCTGCACTCTAAGTAGAACTTCTACTTGAGAATTTCTACTTAGCCATCTCGAAGTTCTAAGTAGAACTTCTACTTAGAAACTTATACTTGGTCATCTAGAATATTTAGTACTTAGAAAATATTCTGGTCTTCAACTTGAAACTTCAATGCACATCTTGAACTTGTGATATCTTCATGTCTTCTTTATTCTTCACCAAGCTCTTGAATATGGATCTTTATTACTGACATAAACTTGCTATCAATGTCCTGACACTTGATGCAACGGTCTGGTTCATAAGTGACTAGTCTTGATAGGGTTCTTGCTTCTTGAATAAATTACCATATCCAATTAGTAACGTGGCTTTCCAATATTTGCTTTCCTTCTTGTTCACTTGAAATCAATTGGTCTTATTGATACTGATAGTTATGATCTTGATTCTTGGCTTTTCAAATCACTGAGGCATGAACAACTTTGACTTGAACTTCTCTCAATGATTTCTTCTTGGCTTGATCATAGTTAACATGTTGAATTGTATCAATTACCTTGTCTTCATTTAGTGTTGATTTCTTGTGACTTCTTGTTCTTGATTGTCTTCTGGTTAAGTATCTTTTCTTTTAGTTGAGTTACATTAGTTATAGTGTTACAAGTTTATACACTCTGCCTTTCAATATGAATAATCGAAAATATCAACAACTCAATCGTACATGATTACGAGTAATTTACAAATATTTGTACATATCCGTGCCTTGCACGAGCTACGAAACTAGTTACACTTTAATATGATAACATTGTGTTATCTGATTTATTAAGAGGGATTTTGGCATTGCTTAAAATAAGTTACTTTTGACTTAATGGAGTTGTTTTTAACTTAAAGGAGAAAGTAAAGTTGTTTACTTTAAGTTGAATGAATGTGTTTGGGTAATTTTACTTAAAGTAAAATGAGGGTTTAATAATTTTGACTTAAAGTGAAATTTAACTTAAAAAAAAATTAAATTCATAATATTTTAACTTTACAAGAGTCCTGAAACAAAAAAATATAAAAAAAAATTGGATAAGTCATAAGTCAAAAGTACCTAAAAGGAACTTATGACTTAAAGGAGTTTTTTAACTTAAAGCTCGGCTTTAAGCAAGTTACACAAACACAACATTTTTAACTTAAAAGGAGAACTCCTTTAAGCAAGGTTACCCAAACAGGCTGTAAATTAACTTTTGCTAAAAAAAGTTGTTAAACAATATTATACTTTTCCTCAAAAGAAAATCTTTCTTCCCACCTGGAGTGCCTGTTCTTCATTTGGGAGAAAAATAGATTGACAGTTTGTTGAGAAAATCATAAATTCAGAATTGAAGGTAAAACTTTTCAATTACGGAATGATTTGACATTCATCCTAATTTCAATTTTAAACTAAAATCTCAACAATCTCCCTATAAATTAAAATTGCAAGACTTGATTAGAATGTACTTCTCATCTTCCCCTTTATTAGAAGGTATACCAAATAAATTATGAATTTTCTCAAATTTGAGGGGATAAATTTTGATTCAGTGGACTAATGTGTATGTGCAGGATTTCATATTTTTATTAGAGATGTAAACAATCAACTTATGACATATATTTATTTGATAATTTTTTTGTGGAACAAATTTTGAAATTTCTAACTGATAAGTGGATTTTATATCCACTTGGAATGCCTCAGTTCGGCTTAAATTGATTGTTTTGGACTCAAGTTTGTGTAGTTTTGATGTGTTTTGTGTAATTGTGCAGGGTTGAAGAAATATCGATTAAAGGTGTAGTTTCCGTCATTTTTGGAGCGTTTTGTGGAGTTGATTGATGATATGGAATGAAGAATGGTGGCTAATGTCAACTCCTAAGAAGTATACAAGTCATTAAGAATGAAAGACGGTAGCTCACGCAAAAGGAACGGGAAGAAAAGGCGAAAAAAGGCAAGAAAAATCAGTTTTCGCAGAACGGGACCAAGCCGGGGGCTTCCAGCCGTTTTTGGGCAGATTGTGCCGGCGCATCAGGCGCCAAAACGGTGCATCAGGCGCCAGGGGGCGCGGAAGAAAATCAGCCAGAATTTCGGATTTTGTTTTGGCCATATCTTGAGTTCTACAAGTCCGTTTTAGGCCCGTAAGCAGTCCACGCGAAGATAACAAGATTCTCTATCATTCTAAGGTGGTCCAGAGGTCCAATTATGATTGGAACGTTCCAGAAATACTGAAGAAAAGTCAGCTACGAATTTTCCTTAAAAAACAGAATCAGTTTAGGAAACGTATTTTGCAGAAATTCTATTATAATTCTGTTTTGGTATTTTCTTGCTGGGCAAGATGTCTAGAGCCCTATATAAACACATCTAGGGTATTATTTTAGGATGTAATTCATAACCTATTTTTAGTACTATTCATGCTTTAGATCTAGAACTATTTTGAGATTGGAGAGAAAAGGGAGAGAATCAATTGGAGAAGAAGATTGAAGGAAGGAGCGAAAGGATTCGTCCGGAGTTCAAGACACTTCAAGATTTGTATTCTTTGTTCTTAAATTCTAAACTCATGATTTGTGGTTTTTATATATATACTTGTTTTGTTCAATTATGAGTAGTTAATTCCCTTTATCCAAGAGTTGGGTAGTATTCGTTGATTTGTCGAGTTTGTTTGATTTCTCTTGTTATTGTTAATCTGTCATTGAGGGCTTAATTCAATTAGAAGAGTAGCTAACTTTTGATTGAATCTGTAGGGATTATAACGAATCGGGAGAAGAGTTGTAATTCTAGTACATGACATGATAGACACAATTTAATTATTGAATCGGGAGATTAATAAAAGAATTGTGAAACTGTTAATCCTTGGTTTTAATAGTTTATGATTATACTTTGATTGACCATGGGAGTGGCGATTAGGGGATGATTGTAGGCATTATGAATTACCTTGGGAGAGGAATTTATAAACTTTAGAAGGATTGTTTTTAACGAACAAGAGACACAAATTAGACATTCTTGGTAGTCAATTGAAGAACCCCAAATCTTGGATTATTTTCTCTCATTGTTATTATATAGTTTTTATTTGTTTATTAGTTTAATTTAGTTAATAATCATAATCACCAATCTATTCTTTCACACTTCTGAACTGCTTGAGATAAAAGACTCAGAATTAGAATTGATATCAGTCCTTCCCTGAGAACGAACACACAAAAATACTACTAACAAATTGGCGCCGCTGCCGGGGAAGGCAGCAATATTGATTTTGAGTTAATTGTTTCTTGTAGTTTGGATTTTATCTTTGTATATATTTTTCTTTTCTTTCTTTTTGTATTTCTTTCTTTGGTGTGTCTACAGGTTCTTTGAGGTAGACAACTTAAACAGGTTTTGAGGAGAGAGACTAGATGGAGTACAACTTTGGTTGGAACAATGCTCAGAATTTCTACAACAGTCAGGAACAATATCAAGACAATCCTTACCCACAATTCAATGCTTATGAGGATTGTAATGCATATCAGGTGAATTCGTTCTATTCTGAGAACTCATTTTATGCTCCATATGCCCCTAGCAATGATTATTCATATTCGTTTGAAAATCAATATCATGATGATGTTTATCCATATATGTGTAATGATGTTGATACGAGTTTAACTCAGTCTAATCCTTCTTTACTTGCTGATTGGGAGATTGCGCTCAATAAAATGATTCAAGGAACTCAGTCTAATCTTCCCTTACTTTCTTTGGGAGTTTTTGATGAACCAACTTTAGAGATTGCTAGTGACAATGATATTCCATGTGATTCAATAGCTTGGTACGAGGAGAATGCTAAACTAAATAATTTTATTTGGGAAGTTCGAGCAGTGTGGTATGACGGTTGTTATCGAACTCCTCCTTGTGTCAATTTTCCTCTATGCCATGATTCTTGTTTAGCAATTGATGATAATGTTGTGTCTGATGAGTCTACTGGTGTAGTTGATAATTGTCCCATGCGCATTAATGATAATTTGGATGCGATTGAAATTCTACCAATTCTAGAAAATTTTGAGCTTAATACATTGGTAGACGAGATTAAAATTGATGAGTGTCCAATTATAAAAGAGAAGGAAGTTAAGATTGAGGAAGTTAAAAATCTTGCTATAGAGTATAAGGATCCGATTTGGGAGGAGTATATGAGTCGTACTTATAATGATTATTCTGACGACTTTTCTAGCTATTTTGATGTTTCCAAGTCTCTTGAGCATGATAGGTTCTTGAAAGTTTTCGTACCTTTCAATGAATCTAAGGTTTATTTGCACAATATGCTTATATTAGAAATTCGTAGATATGTGCATCTGTTTGCTTTTTCTCCTCATTGAAGTTTCCAGGTATAATCGGCGTCAAGCTATTGACGTCAAAGGAGCGCTTCGTGGGAGGCAACCCACGCGTTTGTGTAAAAAAAAAAAAAAAATTGAGTGTTTTTAAAAAAAAAAAAAAAAATTAGAATCTGTTGTTTTTTGAGCAGGCTGCACCTGTGTAACGCAGGTTGCACCTGCGTTTCTGTCTTCAGCGCAGGTTGCGCCTATGTTACGCAGGTTGCACCTGCGTTACCCGCTTTCTGACGCCCCTGTAACGCAGGCTGCGCCTGCGTTACTGCCCTTTATCATCTTATATTTATATCCACCTATACATACAAATCCTATTCCTCTTCTACTTATTTAATTCTCTAAAAATTCAATTCTAAAGAGGAATTAATTGCAAGTTCACCTCTTTGATTCGTATTGGGTAAATCTTTTTCTCTAATCTTATTTTTATTACGAATTTGTGTTCTTGTAAATTGGGATTTTGTATTATTCTTGGAATTTGGGCTATTTTTGGTGTGATATTGCTTGGTAATTATTAGTGGAGCTTTATGTGAGTTGGGCATTGATTCTTATGGCTCCTAAGCGTGGGAGAGGTGATGCTAGTGTTGCTAAATTTTCATCTTTGACGGCGGAGGTTGAATTTAATCGGTTGTTGTCCAGGCCGATAGCTAAAGAAAAGGGATTTTTGCCATGTTGAGTTGCGATGGGTAAGGTTGTCAGGCGCATTGTAGGTATGTTTTCTACTATCCCTTGTATTTACTTCCATTCAATGCGGACATTGAATACTTAAGTTTGGGGGTGTTTTGAGGGATTAGTAGTTGTTGTTGTATTATGTGTTCATGTAGGATTTCATGCTTTGCATATTAGTAGTAGTAATTCATGCATATATGTTCGTATTAATTATGTTTGTTTCATGTAGGACATTCTGTTTTTATTTCTGTATACCATGTGAGTTCATTCTAGTTGCATTTTCATGGCATGCATATTTCATTATCCCTTAAAACGAGCTAATTCTGATTGGTAGGTAGGTGTCTAATTAAGTGTGGTAATGATGAATAGAGGGTTGATTTATAGTTTCTATGAAATTGACTTATGTGTTTCGGAAACAAAACTAATTACACAGTCTCATTGGGTGCTTTTGGGCTAGGTTGAGGTCATGCTTGTTTGGATGTTTTGAGATTTAATCACCTGATTATATTTAGAATTTTCGTTATTCCCTTGATGGCGTAGTAGCACTAAAGTCTAAGTTTGGGGGAAACCAGGGATTTCATGCTAGTTGTATCAATTGTTAAATAATGGCTAGGTGTCAAATGGCTAGTAACCGGCTCATATTTATATGAGTAGTCTAGGGTTGGAAATGAGAAAGGCTCATTCCAGATTGCAAAAAAAAAAAAAAAGAAAAAAGAAAAAAAAAGAGTCAATAGTTTAATTGTTTAAATGCAAAATTAACCAGAGTGAGCTCTTTAATACTCGAGTAATTAAGTCTGAGGGGACTTAGTCCTAGTAACCTAAAGCCCTTTGTGGTTTGGGATCCACTGACCTAACACTCGCTACATGGGTATTATTGTATAAGCCTTTTGGGGTCTCATCCATTGCACGGTTAAATAAGCATGATTGTATATATGTGTCGTAGTAGTTAGTAATAAAGCATGAATTTCTGTCTACCTTGGATAAGGATGGAGGTGTTTCTAGGTTATGAAGTGTCTACAGTCTATTCTATTTATAAACCTGTGATTGTCTTGGCAAAGGATATGTATGATTTTTGACCTAGTTTTGGGAGTATTTCTGATGAGCATTGCACACACGCACGTTTCTGTTCATGTAATGTTAGTATACGGGAACTTGGTCGAGCTCTATTTGGATTTAGTTGCATTCTTTGAGATATTTGCTTGTTACTTGGTTTTGGTTAGTTTGAAGGGGATCGTTGCATTTTCATTCTAGTTGCATTCATGCATTGCATTGCATTAGGTTAAATGGATTTTGTGGGTACATTCGCTATAGGCCCTCACGAGACCTTACTCGTCCACTGGGGCTGCCTAGGGGTTTAAAGGGCTTGTTGCATATGCCAAATGCAACCGTGATCACCTACGGAAGTGGTACTAGTTAGTTAGTTGTAATTGTTTATGCTTGAGGACAAGCATCAGTTTAAGTTTGGGGGTTTGATAAGTGGATTTTATATCCACTTGGAATGCCTCAGTTCGGCTTAAATTGATTGTTTTGGACTCAAGTTTGTGTAGTTTTGATGTGTTTTGTGTAATTGTGCAGGGTTGAAGAAATATCGATTAAAGGTGTAGTTTCCGTCATTTTTGGAGCGTTTTGTGGAGTTGATTGATGATATGGAATGAAGAATGGTGGCTAATGTCAACTCCTAAGAAGTATACAAGTCATTAAGAATGAAAGACGGTAGCTCACGCAAAAGGAACGGGAAGAAAAGGCGAAAAAAGGCAAGAAAAATCAGTTTTCGCAGAACGGGACCAAGCCGGGGGCTTCCAGCCGTTTTTGGGCAGATTGTGCCGGCGCATCAGGCGCCAAAACGGTGCATCAGGCGCCAGGGGGCGCGGAAGAAAATCAGGCAGAATTTCGGATTTTGTTTTGGCCATATCTTGAGTTCTACAAGTCCGTTTTAGGCCCGTAAGCAGTCCACGCGAAGATAACAAGATTCTCTATCATTCTAAGGTGGTCCAGAGGTCCAATTATGATTGGAACGTTCCAGAAATACTGAAGAAAAGTTAGCTACAAATTTTCCTTAAAAAACAGAATCAGTTTAGGAAACGTATTTTGCAGAAATTCTATTATAATTCTGTTTTGGTATTTTCTTGCTGGGCAAGATGTCTAGAGCCCTATATAAACACATCTAGGGTATTATTTTAGGATGTAATTCATAACCTATTTTTAGTACTATTCATGCTTTAGATCTAGAACTATTTTGAGATTGGAGAGAAAAGGGAGAGAATCAATTGGAGAAGAAGATTGAAGGAAGGAGCGAAGGGATTCGTCCGGAGTTCAAGACACTTCAAGATTTGTATTCTTTGTTCTTAAATTCTAAACTCATGATTTGTGGTTTTTATATATATACTTGTTTTGTTCAATTATGAGTAGTTAATTCCCTTTATCCAAGAGTTGGGTAGTATTCGTTGATTTGTCGAGTTTGTTTGATTTCTCTTGTTATTGTTAATCTGTCATTGAGGGCTTAATTCAATTAGAAGAGTGGCTAACTTTTGATTGAATCTGTAGGGATTATAACGAATCGGGAGAAGAGTTGTAATTCTAGTACATGACATGACAGACACAATTTAATTATTGAATCGGGAGATTAATAAAAGAATTGTGAAACTGTTAATCCTTGGTTTTAATAGTTTATGATTATACTTTGATTGACCATGGGAGTGGCGATTAGGGGATGATTGTAGGCATTATGAATTACCTTGGGAGAGGAATTTATAAACTTTAGAAGGATTGTTTTTAACGAACAAGAGACACAAATTAGACATTCTTGGTAGTCAATTGAAGAACCCCAAATCTTGGATTATTTTCTCTCATCGTTATTATATAGTTTTTATTTGTTAATAATCATAATCACCAATCCATTCTTTCACACTTCTGAACTGCTTGAGATAAAAGACTCAGAATTAGAATTGATATCAGTCCTTCCCTGAGAACGAACACACAAAAATACTACTAACACTAACATTTTTCTTGAGTGATTCACATTTTATCACCTTCTATTTTACATAAATCATTCGAAAAAACATCAATTTACAATATTAAGTCATCCATGGATTACATTTCTGTTTGTCATTCAATTTATTTACATGAATTTTTTTTCAATTTTTTGAATTTCTCCTCTCTTTCCTTAGGTTCTCTTCCCTTACTTTCTTTACCAAAAATCTCTATAAGATAACATAAATGATCTTCCAAAATGAACTAATGAACTAAACAATAATTATAACTTGTTGACGATATTTAAAACTATGTCTTGAAACATATATCCAAAATACTAAAATATCAAATTGGATACAAATTTTTTTACAAAATGATACATATTGGTTATAACTTAATTAAATACAATATATCCCTACATTCACATCACTATCAATCAATTAAAAAAAAAAAATTCTATCACATCATTCTTATCATATCATTTGGTAACTAAGTTTTCGTACATAATTTTGTACCCCAGCATTACTCCATGGGAAGGCATGAAAGTCGGCTTCTTGCTAACAAATAGCCTCGAGGTATTTAGCAAAAAGAAAAAAAAAAAATATATATATATATATATATATATATATATATATATATATATATATATATATATATATATATATATATATATATGGAAATGGGTCACCAGTCACAGTTGGATATTTTGTAATATCCAACCAACCCATCTTATACCGTTAAAACATCCAATCAACGGTCAGGATGAGGGGACTTACGCTCTATTATATATAGCGTATACGCTATATAATAGAGCGTAAGCTAAAGTTTTCAAAACCCCCATTTAAATTGTGTCGAAATATATCAAATATGGTATGCAAAATGATCGTTGTGAGATGTAGAAAAATACAATGAAGTCGGATTTCAAAAATATCTCACCAATTGACGGAAAAAATAAAATTAGAAACGGAGGGATTTTGGTATAAACTTACGCTATATTATATAGCGTAATACGCTATATAATGTAGCGTAAGCTTTTCAAATCCTAGCCATGCATTAGCTTACTGGATGGTCACAGATGGGTTGGTTGGATATTAGATTATATCCAACTTTGGCTGTAGAAGGCGTCCCTATATATATATATATATATATATATATATATAGGCTAGCGTTCAAATAGAAACCAACCTTAGAATAGAAACTAGAAACCTACACTAAATAAATTATATTTCATTTATTTTAATGGCCCCGCTAGGGGCACCTTCACAAAAAACGTTTAAAATTCTTGGCTCTATTCAACAAAAATATAAAAAAAATTAAAAAAAAATTTTAAAAAAAAGTTACTGTTCACGTGCCACGTCATCACGTGAACAGTAACTTTTTTTCCAACTTTTTTTATTCTTTTATATTTTTGTTGAATAGAGACAATAATTTTAGACGTTTTTTTGTATTGGAGTACCCCTAATTTGGTCATTAGATTAGCTTGAAATATTTAATTTAGGTTTAGTTTCTAGTTTCTATTCTAAGTTAGTTTCTATTAGAACAAGACCCTATATATATATATATATATATATATATATAGGCTAGCGTTCAAATAAAAATCAACCTTAGAATAGAAACTAGAAACCTACACTAAATAAATTATATTTCATTTATTTTAATGGCCCCGCTAGGGGCACCTTCACAAAAAACGTTTAAAATTCTTGGCTCTATTCAACAAAAAAAAAATTAAAAAAAAAATTAAAAAAAAAGTTACTGTTCACGTGCCACGTCACTACGTGAACAGTAGCTTTTTTTTTTTAATTTTTTTTTAAAATTTTTGTTGAATAGAGACAATAATTTTAAACGTTTTTTGTATTGGAATACCCCTAATTTGGTCATTAGATTAGCTTGAAATATTTAATTTAGGTTTAGTTTCTAGTTTCTATTCTAAGTTAGTTTCTATTAGAACAAGACCCTATATATATATAGACTAGCGTTCAAATAAAAACCAACCTTAGAATAAAACTAGAAACCTACACTAAATAAATTATATTTCATTTATTTTAATGGCCCCGCTAGGGGCACCTTCACAAAAAACGTTTAAAATTCTTGGTTCTATTCAACAAAAATATAAAAAAAAAAATTAAAAAAAAAGTTACTGTTCACGTGCCACGTCATCACGTGAGCAGTAACTTTTTTTTAATTTTTTAATTTTTTTATATTTTTGTTGAATATAGACAATAATTTTAAACGTTTTTTGTATTGGAATACCCCTAATTTGGTCATTAGATTAGCTTGAAATATTTAATTTAGATTTAGTTTCTAGTTTCCATTCTAAGTTATTTAGAACAAGACCCTATATATATATATATATATATATACAGGGGGCTACTCCAATACAAACCTCCTTAAAATACAAACCTACAAACCAAGCATAATCTAATATTTCAAGCTAATCTAATGACCAAACTAGGGGTACCCCAATACAAAAAATGCTTAAAATAATTGGCTCTATCCAACCAAAAAAAAAAAAATTCACTGTTCACGTGATGACGTGGCAGTGGATTTCACTGGTTAACGGTGCTTCGCACCTTCTTGTACGGCGCTTCGCGCCTTTATCATTCTAAAGTTGTAAGGAATGGCAATCAACGGTAAAGGCAATAGACGATTGACGGGTGTGTCGAGGGCCTGCGGCCCTCATGACTACCTAACTCATCCGTTTACTGTCTTAAATGCTTCGCATTTCCACGACAAGTTTTTTTTTTTTTTTTTATGGATAGAACCTATTATTTTAAGCATTTTTTGTGAAGGTACCCTTGACGGGAACCTTAGAATAAATGAAATATAATTAATTTAGTGTTGGTTTGTAAGTTTGTATTTTAAAAGTGGTTTGTATTTGAGCACTTGCCTATATATATATATATATATATATATATATATATATATATATATATATATATATATATATATATATATATATATATATATATATATATAACCTCGGGGTTAAATAGAGAGAGAGGCTAATATAGTCATATTTGAACCATCAAAGTTTACCAGGGTTAATTATAGTTTCAGAAACCCAGTTTAACCCACTTTACAAGCTATGAATATTCCTGAGAACTGTCAAGCAAGGGATAGTTCGCAATACATGTCATTCATAAGGTTTTTTCCGATCTTTTGATGTGTAAAAAAGGTGATCATATGCTTTGTACCGGTAGCCAAGAAATCCCAGTAGCAAGAATAATATGCAAAACTTCACTGACACTATCTCTAAAGTTCCATGCAACATTTACCTATATATACCTTCCATGTTTGTTCCTTCAGATCAAATCTTTTCGAGTTTTCAGGAGCCGATTAAATTTCATCTTATATTCTTTCCAAGTTTTCCAATGGCCATTCCTCTGTTGAAAAGGATTCATGAAAGCAGAGCATCGTATATTTTTGGGTTGCTCACTCTTTTCTTGTTGATCCAAAATGCTTGTGCATTTGAGTTCATAGTTGGAGGCTCCAATGGCTGGGCTCCCTCTGGTTCTAATGCACTGAATCAGTGGGCAGAATCAAAACGGTTCCAAATCGACGACTCTCTTGGTAAATTCAATAGTTCAGTTTTTTCTTCCTATACGCCTAGAGAAAAAAATTTGTAACTTTCTATTACAGGAAAAGCTTGTATAATAATTTTTTTGGGTTTTTCCAGTGTTTAACTATGCAGCTGACCAAGATTCAGTGCTTTATGTCACACAAGATGACTACACAAACTGCAATACAGCAAATCCTATTATGAAGTTTACGGATGGTCACACTGTTTATAAATTCAACCAATCTGGGCCTCATTACTTCATTAGTGGCAATGAAGAGCACTGCCACAAGAATGAGAAGTTGGTAGTTGTCGTAATGGCTGATAGACGCAACAATTACAGCAATTCCCCGCCTCCCCTCGAGTCCAATCCATCTCCTCCACCAACAGACAGCTACTCCCCACCGCCTGTTGAGTCCTATCCTCCACCAACATATAGCAACTCCCCTCCGCCTGTGGAGTCCATTCCATCTCCTCCACCAAGTGAACAGAATCCAGATACACCTTCAGACATGACTCCAACTTCTCCACATAAAAATAGTGCTGCTGCTTTATCATCCGTCATCACTTTTATTTGCTCTGTCGGGGTTTTACTTGGTTCATCCCTCATGTTAGTTCTCTAACTTGATGACTTGTAAGCCAAAATAGAAGGTGTTATTTGTTTGCGTTTTTCCATTGTATATTTTTACTGTAAGTGTTTGGTCATACCCTGAGCTGAGTTTGTTTTTGACGGTGTTCCCATGTAAAGTTCTGCCGTCATTATTGGTTTGATTTATGTTCGACAATAAGATAAATGCAGAGCACAAATTTGAATGATGTAGACAGCAACTTCATGCATCATTATCCTTTTTTTTCATTATTATTATTATTATAATATTATTATTATTATTATTATTATTATTATTATTATTATTATTATTATTATTATTATCTGTTTATATAAAGATTGAAAGTGAGATATCTGACCCCAAAAAAAAAAAAAAAAAAAGATTGAAAGTGAGAGTGTTATTTTCCTCGAGGGGGAGGGGAGGGATCAACTAAAAAAATAGAGGATAACAATAAGATTGTATTCACGAAGAAAGAATGGAATCATAAATTGGGAACAAATTTTGTAAAGAAAGAATGTATGGGAAATTTTAAATACGAATGAATAAACGATAAGAGTAAAAAAAAAAATCGTGACAAAAATTGTAAGAAAAATGAGGAAGAAGAATGAAGCAGCTCTTCCAGAATCTTGATGGGTTAGACTTCTAATTCAAATTGTCAGGCAAGTAATATAAATTATAAACATTTCTTTATGCCCCCCAAAAAAGAGTAAAAATTTAATTACATTCTCCGCTCATTCAATTCTCACCGAGTGAACACAAACTAAGGAGGTGTTTGGGAAAACTTATTTTCAGAATAAGTTAACTTATTTTAAGTTGAAAGTTAAGATTTCTAACTTTCCAACTTATTTTCGCAACTTATTGAATTTGAAACATACATTAAATACTTGTATAAAATAAAATTATCGAAATATAAAAATTTTTACCCGAAAATAAGTCAATAAGTCCTAAGAAAAAGTTTTGCCAAACAGGCACTAAGTAATGTCAATAAGAAACCCTCCAGGTGCAAGTCATCTATGTGGTGGGGAGTTTAAAGGACAAGCTGGGAAAAAAAAAAAAACCAATGATAACAGTAAGTGATGGAACAGAAAAGAAAACAAAAAACGAAGGAAAACCTCAAGGCACAAGTCATTTCTACAATGCTGGATTGTCAATTGTGTGCACTCTCCAAATACACTGCAAAACTCGAGTACAAAGACAGTAATGTCTATCACACGTGCATTCGACAACAAGATGAAGGCAGAGCCAGAGCACATGCTTGAATAATGTAGACAGCATGCTTCATTGCCTCTATATAAAGATTGAAAGAGAGTGTGTTTTTTTTACTGAGGAGGATATGAGGGGACTACAGAACAGTCGATAGAAATAAGTGATGTAGCATAAGAAACCCTCGAGGTGCAGGATTTATTTTGGGGGGGGGGGAGGAGGGTTGTTTAAAATACAAGCTGCGAAAAAAAAAACATATTTTACTAATTAGTAATGTAACACAAGAAACCCTCAAGGTGCAAGTCATTTCTATAATGCTGGACTGTCATTTTCCTGCACTCTTCAAATACACTGCAAAACTTGTGTACAAAGACTATTGTCTATTACATGTGAATAACTTTAAAAGGCCCGATTTATGTGGTGAACAGTGTATTAACGTTCTTTAGCACTGCCGAGCTGCTTCCTATCAGAAATTTTTTCCTAACTCAACTTTTTTAATCAGCCTTAGAGTATTGTGAAGAATAGAATCCAATATCCCAGCAACCTATACAGAACAAGCAAAAAATAAATGAATGATTCCAAAAGATATTACTATAACCACAGACAAGTAGGCACTATACGTCTATACATATATTCATTTACACACACACACACACACACAGACTATTACACATATTCATCTATATACACACACACACACACACGACACACACACACAGAGAGAGAGAGAGAGAGAGAGAGAGAGAGAGAGATTCATTTATATATACAGAGAGAGAGAGACTATACATATATTCATTTATACTCACACACACACACACACAGAGAGAGAGAGAGAGAGAGAGAGAGAGAGAGAGAGAGAGAGAGGAGAGAGAGAGAGAGAGGAGAGAGAGAGAGAGGAGGGAGAGGGGAGGGGAGGGGGAGGGGGAGGGGGGGAGGGGGAGGGGGAGGGGGGAGGGGGAGGGGGGAGGGAGGAGAGAGGGAGAGAGAGGGAGAGAGAGAGAGAGAGAGAGAGAGAGAGAGAGAGAGGAAGAGAGAGAGGAGGAGAGGAGTGGAGAAGAGGCGAGAGAGGGGCGAGAGAGAGAGAGAGAGATGAGAGAGAGGAGATGAGAGAGAGAGAGAGAGAGAGAGAGAGAGAGAGAGAGAGGGGAGGAGAGAGAGAGAGAGAGAGAGAGAGAACCGTGAAAACACCACCAATAATGGCACAGAGATTGGTGAGGAAGTGCGAAAAAGATTTTGGCTTCTCTTCAATTAGTACCTGATAATAAAAAGATTTAAAGATCGACTGTATAAGAACTTTAATTAACTCTAAAAGCATTATATCTATAATCTGAAAACCTGCAACGGAGACAGCTCCAGATGAAACTTCGCAGCTGGGACCGCAGGGCTATTGACTAAACTACTATGAGCTGTGTACTCATAGTCTTCAACAATTTTATATGCTCTTGTCATCACCTCCGTCTTAACAATCTGAAGATAATGCTCTATCTGCAAATATTACAATAAGATTTTGCAATCAGTCCTGACAATTGTTTCAGGTGTTGTGTACTTGTTCATGAAAGGAGCTAAGGCTCGATTAGAGGCAATTGCAAGGTGGAGCAGAGGACCTTCCCTGCACTACACTTGACCATACCATATGTCTATCTATTCTTATCTAGTGGCTTCAAAGCACAGTATAACCCAGACTCTAAGGTAGGCAAGAGGTAACATAATAAGTGAAATTCTGTATAATTCTGTATATACCAATATGAAAGAGGAACAGAAGCCTCTCAACATTGTTAATTTGTTATGTACATGGGATTTAGCAATTACCAACAGCCAGAATATAACTCATCCCAGCACAAAAGGGGAAAAAACATGTAAATGAACAGATGAATCAACCTCAGAGTAAAAAGGTGCTTTCTAATCAGGCGTTTAAACTCTAATATAACAATTGAGAAATGATGAATTGCTAATATTAATGTGGCCAGTACGAAGCTTACAGTGATATTTGAATCCCCTGGGTGAGTGATGTATGCCTGGTTAGACAACTTGTTATGGCTCCGACCGATGTAAGGTAGCACCCGACTAATATCACTCATCACTTTTGGAGTGATTTTCTTACCAAAGGACAGATTGGTTATTACATGGGACATATTCATCTGTGAAGCATCAAACGAATGGGCCCCTGAACGAGCTGAGACAACAAGGTTCCCCGGAACCTGTAGTACACACATTCTGAGGTCAATAAGTTCAATTGCATAGAATCCAAGAGACTCTCATTTATGTAATGATCTTCTACCTTTTTGACGCGTACAAAACCTTCGACTCTGCATCCACCTGTTACCGGAGCAGGTTTCTTATCAACCTTTCCAGACTTGTCCTCCAAAGCAAGCTTCTTGGATTCCAAAGAAACAGATGCAGCTAGCTCTTCCATTGTCTGCAAGGAGCGAAATACATGACCTATATCAGTAATATTGTATCACAAAGAAAAAAAATCGTACATGTTTTACCCATACCTAAATCTCTTTTCCTTGTCCTATTTTTCAGAAAGCAAAAAGAACAAAAATATTCAGAAATTAGTAGGTTCTTACAGTAACCAGGCTATCAGTATCACGATCTCCATAGTAAGCTTCATGCTCATGGTGTCCATGCTCATCCCTGGTATGAAATATTGTAAAAAGAATGCATATAATAGAAGATATTATAAGATGTGAAACAGAACGTGCCAACAATTTTAAAAAATTACTGGAATCGTACAGAAAAAAATCTACAAAACAACATACCGAAATTTGGAATATATGTACACATAGTGGAATTGGAATCTGGAAATGTGTGTACCTGACATCACTTCCTTTACGGAAAATGCGAATGGAAGGATAGCCTTGTATGTGATTCCTGAAAACCCATAACACAGTATTTATCGCTGAAACCACATTGACTCTAAAAAAACTTAGAAAGGCAATTAATTCACATTATTGGAAGTCATGTATGTTCCAAATATATGACTTATGCAGTACATCTAAGTGTTCCTTGGTTCAAGCTGCAGAAGCAATTTCACTCAAACAGTATTGAACGGACTGTAATAATTCTTCTGTCCGCATGGAGCCAATCAGATTACGTTCTCTAGTTTACAATAAAATTAGTGTCGTTTAATAGGCAGAGGAAATCTCACTCTAGAACAGTAAACGTACCCCCCCCCCCTGTAGCAAGAACATGCCAACAAGTATCACCCAGCCCGTCTCTAATTTACCAGGAGTCCAGGACTGTAATACAATTATACATATCATCATGAAACACATGTTTCAGGGTAGTTAGCAGGTATAACCAAAGATGTGAACTACATAAGTTATTATAGTTTATTAACTTAAGTGAAGGTAAAAGATGTACAGAGAAACTCATAATAAGTATGAGTATATTAAAATTATCGGACCCGATGTTCTTTCATTGATTCTATTACGATACCTACAGTAGGATGCAATATTTATTTGGAAATTAAATATTCATCCAGAAGAGTAGTAGTTAGAAAGGTTATAACCAACGCCAACAGAAATTTCAGAAATACTTCTAAAAGAACTTCGTTACAAACAGTCAAATAAACTAGAAGGAAAATAAATGCATCATTTTTTGTGTATATTGTTGTTGGAGTTGGAGAGTGTTCCCAAGTAAACCACACAGACACCCCTAAAACAGCCTCAAATACAAGTTACAAGTTTGCTAAACGTTACAAGTTCTTACCCGACAAACTGACCAATGTTAATCGCATATGGCTAAAAATCATTTATGTGTAGGATACAGCTCTAGACTTACTAAATAATTATCCTGAAAAAACAAAATAATTATCCTGAAAAAAAAAAAAAAGACCTTCGCATTGATCTTATTGAGATGTCATAGCCATAGTTATTAACTCGTCATATCGCTCCATTTCGGTCGTGGACCGAGATATAGATATTTCGTCGATATATCGACGAGATACCGATATTTCGTCGATATTTCGATATATTTCGATATTGCTGCCAGAGCGAGATGACGATATTTCGTCGATATATCGACGAGATATCTATGGTCATAGCCAAAAGAGTTTTCTTTTGTTTGCACTCTGCAGTTTACTTGAACAAACACAATAATTCATGAAGGAGAGAATCCTACAGAGCAGCAAATATGAAGTAGAGTATCCAAGAACATCATTCGTATATCAGAAAAGATCTAGTGAGCACGTCATTTGATAAATAAATTTGCAAAGAGAAATGCAGTTACTCTTTAGAACATATATGAATCAATAAGATACCTTCTGCACAACTCATTTTCTTCCGTGCAATCAACCCTTCCCAAAAGAATACGCCCATCCGTTTCTGGGTTATACCTGAGAACAATTTGAATATAAGTTCCAGTAGTTAGCATACTTCACCATATATAGAGAGAGCAGAACTATATGCAACTGTCATATAAATAGAAATAGCTAATACACCTTTCCCTCATGATACTTGCAGCTTTCTCCCATGAAGGTCTCTGACACAAGAAGAATGCAAGGCAGGATACATTTAGAGATGCAAAATAAGTTCATATTTGCACTTTAAGTGAATAAGAGTTTAGATTACAAAAGTATACAGCTACACAACCGATGGTTTATAGATGAAATAAGCAATTTAAGCCAAAATAAAACTGTTGAAGTTCTAATAGAAGAAATTTATAGTAAACTAGCACCAAAAAGCTCAACCCTAGTTCAAGACAAGATGGGTGTGTAAGTGGGTTCATTTAACCAAATATATATACAAACAACCAGAGCTAACAACATCCTTATTTGCTCATGATAATAGATTCACATATCAAGTGAAGTACTACCTCCATCTCAAAATGTTAGTCCTATTTGACTTTTTGTGGTCAAATAAACTAAATTTTGACCGAAAAATACATTTATTATATGGTTAAGAAAATTTTTAAATTTATATTATTAAAAACTATATTAAATCCACTTTAAAATGTATTTTTCAATTTTTAAAAATTAATAAAAATAATAATTTTCAGTCAAAATTTGGTCAATTCGACCACATAAAAGTCAAACAGGTCAACAATTTGAGAAGGAGTAGAATTTTACAATAATAGAGATGCTCCTCTCAGGACTCAGAAGATGCCCATATTCTAAAGTAGTAACTACATTCGGTTCCGCATCAAAGCTTTCCCTTCTTACCTCATAATTTTTTAAAAGCATGACACTATTTTGTACATGACCTGAGAGCGAAGACTAAAAGAGTAACTGGAAAACTTAATAAGACATGTTCATTATATATTTTTCAAATATTTTCCATTTCTTTATCCTCCAAGTCAGTTCACGTACATTATTTTGTTGTCACCGTGAGCAAAAAAAGGTGGACCAAGTATTTGTAACATATGTTGCACATTCAATCCAAATTACCGAGAGCAATTTTGACTTCCTCACTTCTCAAAACATCTCATCTGTTTTAATTTATTAATAAACTGGGGATAGAGTCCACTAAATCGTGACGTGCCTATGCAGAGTTAGTGCAACATATACAAGTAGACCATACAATGAAGCAATCAGTATATTTATATAAGAAGTAAAATGGGCAGCGATAGCATACTTTAACTAGAATATCCAAAATATACAAGTTAAAGATTTAAACATTGACTGAGAAAATTAAAACAATCACCAGTCGATTACTCCAAGAGCACCATGGAGCAAAGAAGTTTACAACCAAAATTGGATGCCTGCAAAAGTATTTTTCAGATTCAGGAGAGACCATAAAGTTGACAGTGCAGTGATATTGAACAACAATCAAGGGTTCTAATGGAACTTAAATATACTTACAGATGAGCAATTTTATCAAAATTTTGTGCATTCAGTGGAATGGAACCTTCAGCATACACCCCATCAACAAAATCATCGTGCTTAATAACTTTCGAAGCAGGTCCATGTAGAAATTCAGGACCAGTAGATATGAAATTTGGATCTATCGAATACTTGCGAACTGTCTTAGTTACGTTCAACCTGTTCTGCAAATAAGAGTACGCAAACTCAAGCCAATTAGTTTTATATTGCAGAGTCAAGCCTATCTCAAGGATGAAAAAACTAGAAATGCGCAAATTTTGAAGCTACATTTTTACTGCTGATTAGAGAACTGCCAAAAATAGAATAAATGACTTACTGTTCCCAAAACATCATTCATGTCCACAGATGCAAATTCACAAGATAGCGCTGGAAAACTACAACAAATTTCAAAGAGACAATTATTAGCAAACAATCCAAATCAAAAGAATGCAAATTAGTACTGCACTACTACTTCTACATAACAAGTACAATTCAGGTACCATAATGTAAGAAAAGGCTATCAAGCCATCTATTAGAAACAAACATACAACAAAGTGAAGGATTGTAAACAAACAGGCTAACAGCTCTCACAATAGTTGTGTAAACTGCAAAAAACCTCCCTGTTATCCATTGAAACTCCATTGATATAGTTCATGAGACATTTATAACAAAAACGACTATTTGAAGGTACAATGCCTTCCAATTACTCAAGCCCAGAAAAAAGCTGTGTTGCTACAAGTGAAAAAACAACCTACAGATTCTGCTGTTGTGATCAGTGTTGCACAGTTCACGGGTCATTCGGGTACGTGGTACGGGATCGGGTACGTAAAACGTTAGTTTCTATGAATCCGGTACAATGACCCGCGAATTGGATACACGGGTCGATATAACGATCCCTTTTATAGTTATTATTTTTAATAAACGTTATGTATATACTTGTTATTGTAGTACTATGTATTTATGTTTTAGTTACTGCTTATCTATTTAAGATATTTACTTTTAACCAAAAATATAAAAGATAAGTTTGACAATATATATATATATATATATATATATATATATATATATATATATATATATATGTGTGTGTGTGTGTGTGTATATGTGTATATATATATATATATATAAGATAAGATAAGTTGATCACAAAATGTAAAATTTTAAATTACAGTAAAGTGGCGAGGGTAGTCAATCAGATGTGTCATTTCTTCCATCTGCATCCAAAGCCTCACATTTCTTATACCTTCTATAGATTAGGTTTTAAGAATAATTATAATCAAGATGGTATCAAGCTATTTCTTTCTCTCTCCTTATCACATTCTCCTTCCCACGTAATGATCTCCGGAGTAAAAGGTGGATCGCCGGAGTTAGCGAACTGGACCGTGAACCCCAGCGATCTGGGTCGAAGAGGAATCGTGTTCCGGAACGAGCGAACTGGATCGCGGTTCCATAGGCTGACGAACCATGCAACACTGGTTGTGATATAAGCTAAGCTGAATATACATATGGGTACTTCGATAATCTAACCAAAATTGAGAACACTAACATGTAATATAAAACAAACCTAAGAAAGTACAAATAGTGAGTTACAATTTGACAATAATTAACACATAATAATACCATACCTAATATTAAAATCAATGCGTAAGAAATCTTCATCAGGACTCTTGTCCACAATGACTGATGTTGTGGTGGTAAGCGTCAAATAGCTATTTAGTTCCTACAAAAAGAAAGCAATTACTTAGCTATGTCCAAGTGCAGCCAGTATTATGCTCCGAATAAAACAGCTGTTCCAGTCCAATACATAGACAGGAGCAACGGTAATACATAGACAGCATATTGATCATGCATAGGCAAATAAAAAGATGAAACAAAAGGTGTCCCGAAGGTAAAGCCACAATCACTAAACTGACAACTCTCTTCCACGATGTAAACATCAATAAACTGAACTGAACAGAGCTCTAATTCTAAAAATACGAGAGGACGAGCTTCCTACCATTCCAAACAAGAAAATCATGAAAAATGCCGCAAGTATGGACAATCCAGCTCCTGACAACGATGCTTCGGTCAAATCTCTCGGGATTTTTCTGCAAACAATAATTCAAACATATAATGCCTAATAATACGATACGAAACGATTCATAAACAAACACAATCAAACTTCAGGACTCATCGTAAAACAACATACACCCTAACTTACACACAACTACACAAGTATTACTCTAAATCATGATGTTAACAGCTGATCCATAAATCACAATTAAGTAATGAATTAATTGAATTAAATAGAAATGTGGACAATTAGCGGATATAATCAAAAGAGAGAACAGCATAGAAACATCGAGATACAGATAAATCGAAAATGACAAAGGCGAGAAATTAATTAATTAAGAGATTAGATTAAAAAATGAGATCTAGAAATATAATTAAAACAGAGATAAATGATAATAAATACCTGTAGAAATCGACGGATTTGAGCTTGCTAGAGGAAACCATGGTAGCAATGGTGGGGGGAGAGGGTTTCACGCGACGGGAGTGAGATTTGTATGTATAATAAATTAAAATTATACTAATATTCAGGCTCTACTGCTTGGGTGCTTGTATATACTTTTATTTTTATTTTTTTTTGTGTGTATAAGTTTGTTATCAGTACCAGTGGGGTACAGTAGTATGAATGTGACGTTTCTGGATGCCCCACGCTCCGTGTTAAATTAAAAGAAAATGGAAGCCAATTAAAATATGTTTCGCCTGGATCCGCTACAAAGTATGCCACAAAATAAAAAATAATGATAACAAAGACTTTCCCTTTAAAAACAAAATTGTAACGTTACATTAAAATATTAATATTTTAAACCTACAACTTATTACTAATTATGATTATATTAACTAAGAATAGATTTTGTTTTAAATTTGGATGAACTCTTTACAATTATGTGCAAAATCTATTTGTTTTTAATGTTTTAAAAATTTGACTGATCTAAAATCAATATCAATATATTCTTAATGAACACTAGTGAAGGGTCCATCAAATTTACATAGAAAAGGGTATTAAGGTAAATTTCTTTTTGAAAATCAACCAATTTAATCCCATTTAATAATCATTTTTTAATATTTTAGTTACCCATAATACTAATAAAAATTGATATTTTGTCTAATTTGGTTTGCACGCTATTCACAAACTTTCCAAAATTGTTGTGATTTGAATTATATATCATCTCATGCCTAGCTGTAATAACACACCTAAATGTTCAGACTGTTTCTGAACATTATTTCTTCAAAATAACATGGTATTATTCTGCAAATGTTCAGGCTGTTTCTGACATTATTTCTTCAAAACAACATGGTATTATTCTGCAAATTATAACTTCTTTATATCATATCATAATGTATTAATATATCATGTTGGAAGCTTCTTTGTATTGTAGTTTTGATTTGGTGATTATGGATTATTGCATTAATATTAAACATGCAGGAAATCAAGTCGTGGTGATTCTACTCCAAGAATACCATTTGTAATGTCTGATATTACTAATAGTGTAGGAAGTCGTTTTCACAAACAAGGTAAAATTGTCACTATATATTACGATTTTAGGAATTTTTCATTCCTTCATTTTGTGCTAGATGTCCAATGTAAGTTTATTGGAATTCTATAATCCATGTTGTGATCCTATTACTCCGACAAGGATCTACATGTATGAATCTGTATAAATTTAAATGTTATATTTTTTAAAAACAGAATATCCCAAAAATGTAGCAGCAAATAAGATTGCACCCGTAACTACAACTCGAGGCAGTCTTTGCCAAACAAAGAATACCGTAAAGAAAACTTTTTCCACCCAAAGTACTCCACTATCGTGCATATCTAATTGTAAGTTTGTCAAAGTTTTACACATGTTTAATCACAGTTTATCTACCAAATGATATTGATTAGTTTATTTTATACGTTTATATTATCTGCAATCTATCCGCTTGCTTGATTCTCAGTGTCTGCAAAAACACCTCTCACATCCATGGATAAAATGCTTCGGAGTACGGAATTTACGAGACATACGACACAGGGTAAAGTTCAGTGCTATAATCTCATCATTTCAATTTCCATGCTTAACTCTGAGGTTTTCAGGTTTGAAGGCTAAAGGACATATAACAAACAGTAATCAAGAGAATGTTGATCCACAAAGTCAAATATTACATCCTTCAAATGATCAGAATTATAGCACTCCCACTAATGGTATTTAATTTTTTTTCTTGCTATGTTTCATTTATTGTCCAGTTACTTAATATAGTAGAATAATATTTGAGCAGGACAAGGATCGATTATGAGACAAGTTATTAACAAATCACACATACATTCTCATAAAGGAAAAGCAATTCAACTCGGTATACCAAATGATTCCAATAAAACAGGTATGATATAACAGGTAAACTGTATGTATTATTTTGTCTTTAAACAGCTAATACATTATAACCTTTATTTATAAATATGGTACTTGATAATTGATATGCATTTTGTAATAGGTTCACTATCAAAAAAGTCGGTCCGAATTTCTTCTTTTGTGAAAACAAACATCATTATATCAGGTAAATAATGTATATTAATTTAATAATTTTACAAGTTTGTAAAATGATGTCTAATGTTTTAATTTACTTAAACAGATAGTAAGCAAGATTGCTTGAAGGAAAATAAGAATATACATGCAAATCCTGGGTCATCATCTTCGGGAACTAAGAATTTATTGGATAGTTTTAATGACGTTGAAGATGTCTTCGAGTATAATGATGAAGCAATTGATAAAGGTAAGCTGATATAATAATCACCAATCCTTTTTCTGATATATAGATTAAGTGTGTAATCATACAAAGATATCCAAAATAGCTCAAAGTATTATGATTGTTGTCAGGTTATATGGATTTCGCTGAGGAGTCAGATATAGATATTTGGGAAGGATATCAGAATTTAGGAGGCCCTGATGCTCTTTGCTCAAAGTGTGGTGCCGTTATGTGAAATATAGAGTGGAACAACAAGCCAAACAAAAATGCCATGCCAACCTTCTCTCTTTGTTGTAAAAATGGTCAAGTAGAGCTTCCGAAAGAAAGACATCCACCAGAACCTCTTGCCTCTCTTCTTCGTAATTCAGCTCATTTTCGACTGAACATAAAAGTATATAATTGTATGTTTTCAATGTGTTCTAGTGGTGGTAAGATTGATCATAGGATAAACAATGGGAGAGCACCTTATTGCTTCAAGATTAGAGGTCAGAATTTACATTTTATTGGAAGTTTACTTCAATTGGAAGGAGAAACTCCTAGATTCTGTCAATTATATATCTACGACACTAAGAATGAGCTCCCTAATAGACTGAATGCCATTGGTGAAGTTAGAGATCAGGTTGACCATACTATTGTTGATGCGCTTATGCGGATGTTGCACGAACATAACAAAGTTGTTGCTCAATTTCTTACTGCGCGTGAAAGATTTAAAGACAACGAGTTGGATGAGTTCAGGTTGGTTCTACTTTCTTCTGAATCAGCGAGTGGGAGATCTAACATAATTGGCCCATCAAATGAAGTCGGAGGCTTGATAGTGAATAAAAATGAAGACACCCCAGGTTTTAGAGATACTGTTGTTCAGACACGCCAAAATGTTCTTAAACGAGTATGGGAGACTGATCTGTTTTTTATGCAACTCCAATATCCAATTCTTTTCCCACATGGAGAAAATGGTTTTCATACGAAAATTCCATTGAAGAATATAAAAAAACAGAAAAGAATGGTTGTAGAAGACGACAATGAAGATGAAGAGAAAAAGCATAGAGAATTTGTTTCAATGAAGGAATACTACTGCTACAAATTAATGATACGTCTTACTGAAGGTATAAATCCATATATTTTTAACACACATATTATAACTACACGTTGTATTCATATAAATGTTTAAATATGAATACTTTTGTAGTTTTTGTTTACTTGGGTTTTTAATGATTACGTAGGATTAACTCCTCATCTAGGTGGGAGATTGTGGCAACAATATGTGGTTGATTCATTTACAGCTATTGAACAGTACATATTGGATTGGATTAGTAGAAATCAGACCACAATTCGGTCAGATCTGTATACTTCAGTGCGTGATGCAATAAAAAAGGGAGATAATGATCCAGATCATGTTGGGAAATGCATAATTCTACCAGCTTCTTTCACTGGATCTAAACGTTACATGTCTCAATACTTTAAGGATTCATTGGCTTTGTGTCGTGTAATTGGACATCCTACTTTGTTTCTAACAATGACATGTAATTCTAAGTGGCCTGAAATTAAAGAAATGATGAAGCACTTGCCAAATGTTGATGTTTGTGATGCACCTGACATAGTAGCAAGAGTTTTTAAGATGAAGTTGGAACAACTCATTGATCTGATCAAGAAAAAGAACTACTTTGGCAGATGCATTGGAAGTGAGTTTTGTTACTTTATCCCCTGTCCATTATTCTAGAATTACAATTTCATATTCCGAATTATGATTCTTAAATTATATGTCATTACCTAACTTACTTTTATAATTTTTTATATGTTCATGAACAGTAATGCATGTGATTGAGTTTCAAAAAAGGGGTTTACCACATGCCCATATGCTAATATGGTTAGACCCAGATGATAGGCCAAAGAATGTAGAACAAATAGATGCTTTGGTCTCTACCGAAATTCCAGATAAAAATACCGTTCCTATCAGATATGCAGCAGTTAAAAATTATATGATACATGGACCATGTGGTCAAGATTTTATATATTCTACGTGTATGGTAAAGGGGAAATGTATGCGCCATTTCCCAAAAAGGTACCATTAATTCTATAAGACTATTTTATTCTTGAATACACATGTTATTACTTTTATTTCTAGGTAATGTTACAAAATATGTTAACAAGTAATGCTTATGTATCCCCAGGTACAATGGAAATATATGTTTTGATGATTCTGGATTTCCAGTTTATCGAAGACGCAAAACTGGTGCGCATGTTAAAGTCAAAGGTGCATTACTAGATAGTCAGTATGTGGTACCTTTTAATAGAGATTTGTTGGTCCGTTTCCAATGCCATATAAATCTGGAAATTTGCAACAATTCAAGGTCTTTAAAATACTTATTCAAGTATTGCTTAAAAGGACATGACAATGCAACTATGATGCTAAAAAAGAAAAATGGACCTGCGTCGCTTAATACAACAAGAAATGGACAAAAATCTCTTGATGAAGTAAAGCACTATCTTGATGGACGTTACGTATGTGCTTCTGAGGCATCATGGAGAATTTTTGGTTTTGACATCCATTCACATTGGCCATCCGTGGACCGATTACCTGTCCATCTGCCTGATTCTAAATATGTTAGTTTTAAAACCAGGGAGTCTTTGCAAAAAGTTTGTGATCGTGCAATCTCAAAAAGGAGCAAGTTGGAAGCTTGGTTTTTAGCAAATAAGGAAATTCCCACTGCTCGGAAATACACATATTCAGAGTTTCCAAGTCACTTTACTTGGCTTCCCAGTGAATGCAAATAGAGATTAAGGCAGAGAGGTGATGTTGTTGGTAGGCTTTCTGAAGTACATGCAACTGCTGGAGACTTGCTCTATCTACGCATGTTACTAATGAGAAAAAAGGATGTTTGTCCTTTGAAGATGTGAGAAATGTAGATGGCCACGTTTACAATAGTTTTAAAGAAACATGTAGAGCACTTGGCCTTCTGGATGATGATAGACAGTGGCATGAGGCATTGTTAGAGAATGCAAACTCATCATTCCCTAATCAGTTGCGTGAAATGTTTGTCAACATATTAGCCTATTGCTCTGTTTCAGATCCTCTTAGTTTATGGAATGAACATTGGAGGTGTATGTCAGACGACATTCTTCACAATAGAAGACGACATACGAGAAACAATGATTTGCAACTGTCTGATTCGGATTTACAAAATTATGCTCTTGCAGGTGATTCTAAATTTACATAAATTTTAATTTAGCCACTTTTACATGGATTTACATAGTTTTATCGTATCTTCATTTACTTTAATTTCAAATTACATATGCTTATTATAATTATAGATAATTATAAATTTTAAATAATGTTAAGTTTATTTGCTGTTTTTAGTTTTGTTGTTTATATATTTTAACAATGCTAAGTACTATTTTTTTCAGAAATAGAAAAGCTCATGAGTGATATTGGTAAAAGTTTGAAGGATTTCCCAACAATGCCTTTCCCTCCTGATATTTTTAGATGTACAGATCTAAATCGTCTCATAATTGAGGAAACTGGATATGATAAGGCTGAGATGAAAGAAAAACATGATGTTAACTATTGCAAATTGAATGTTGATCAGAAGAAAGTTTATCATTCTGTTATTGATAGCGTTGAGCATGATAAAGGTGGTCTGTTCTTTGTTTATGGAAGTGGTGGTTGTGGCAAAACCTTTTTATGGCGGACAATTTGTTGTCGGTTGCGTTCTGAACAGAAGATAGTACTTCCTGTGGCATCCTCTGGAATTGCTACTACATTGCTTCCAGGTGGTAGGACAGCTCATTCACGATTCCATATTCCACTAAAACTTGATCAATACTCAACGGCTGGAATAAAGCATGGAACTGACATTGCAGAATTGTTACAACATACAAGTTTGATAATCTGGGACGAAGCACCTATGCAGCATCGTCACGCTTTTGAATGTGTTGATCGAAGTTTGCGTGATATAATGTCCTCTGTTGATCCTATTAGATCCAAAAAACCATTTGGTGGTATCACAGTAGTATTTGGTGGGGATTTTCGTCAAATCCTACCTGTTATACCAAAGGCCACAAGAGCAGAAATTGTTGGTTCGTCATTGAATAAATCCAGATTATGGGATCATCGCCAAGTTTTTTTGTTGAAACAAAACATGCGTCTTCATTCTGGGAATTCACCTCAACAAAATGAAATAATAAAGCAGTTTAGTGAATGGCAGTTAAAGGTTGGAGATGGTAAGTTGGATAATGGTATCCAAGCAGATAACCAATCGTCCGCTCAGCTTAATATTCCTGACGAATTTGTTGTCCGTTGTTCGGAGAAGCCGATAGAGACTCTTTGTGACATAGTATATCCCAACTTTGTCAAAAATATGTCTTCACATACATATCTAAGATCCAGAGCAATTTTGACACCAACAAATGCTGTTGTAGATGACATAAATTCAGTGTTGCTTGACAAGATTCCAGGTACCACACATACCTACCTTAGTCAATATTCCATTGAAGATAGTGGTGTTGATGAAAATGAATTTGACGAGGCTTTTCCAGTTGAATATCTAAATTCAATTAATATGCCATGTCTACCAAAACATGAGTTGGTGATCAAAGTTGGTTCTGTTGTGATGCTTATGAGGAACTTTAACCAGATTCTTGGACTATGCAATAGGACTCGAATGGTAGTTACAGCATGTAAAAAAAATAGCATAGAGTGCCAGATTCTTTATGGATCTAACGTCGGCAGGAAACACCTCATTCCAAGAATTGATATGGTTCCAACTGACACGAAGTGGCCATTTGAATTTAAACGGACTCAGTTTCCTTTGCAACTGTGCTTTTCCATGACTGTTAACAAAAGCCAAGGACAATCACTTGATACAGTAGGTTTGTACTTGCCCAAATCTGTTTTCTGCCATGGCCAGCTATACGTTTCCATTTCCAGAGTTACCTCTCCAAAGGGCATTTACATTCTAATCGATAGTGACGATGGTTTAAGCACTAATGTTACTGAAAACGTTGTTTTTGAAGAAGTATTTTACAATTTGCCTACATTAGATTAGATTAGATTAGATCATCGGATGTTAGAACTTAAACTTTTCACACTTTTATGATGCCTATGGTTATAATTGATGATTTTGGTTTTAATTTATAGTGGCAAATGTAAATTGCATCAAGGTATTCATAACTAAATGTAAATTCATTAATGTAAAGTGATTATAAAGATATAAAGATATTTTTCCATGTTTCCATATATTTTTTTTAAGTGCTGTTTAAATTCTATATACCTTATTTGTAATTTATGTTTGTTTATTGTATCAAGACCTATGCACAATCAGTATAACATAACATTGAAGGAGACAAACTAATCCACCTGTTGTGGCATGCATATCACCTCCAAACTAAATTGTTCATAAGATTAAAATTGCATTATAAAATATGGCATTGGAAAACATACCAACAATAAAAATAAATTCAGCAACATATCTTAAATAAAACCAGCAAACCATCAACAAAACAAATATGTTTTGACACTTTTGTAAAAAAAACAGAGGACTAATCCTCAATTAATTCTATGTCAAAAGTCACTTCATCTCCTCGCAGGCTAAATCGAATTATGTCATTCTCATTTAAACCATTATCAGAAACAAATGTACTCCATCTAGCAGAGAACCTTTTTCGACCATTTGTGACATTTATCCCAACGTTCCATCATAGTCCGTTTCGTACCAAGAAAACAATTTGATCAAAAGTCCAGTTGCTTATAAATTCTTCAAGATCCTTGCTAATGTACTACAATTTTGAATGGTTGTTAAATATACAAGATTACGAAAATATATATTTATCAATATTGTATTTACGTTAATACAAATAAAATCATACCACTCCATGACAATGTGAATCGACATTAGATCTTGAAAGAGTTTCAAAAAATTCTCCTAGAATTTGATCAGCAAGTTCCTCAATACCGTCAACATTAACAGATTCTTCATCATCACTACCAATATCATTAGAATAATCCTCTATCTCATTTGAAATCCGTCTTTCAGCATCTTCTCCTTTTTTCACTGTCACCAATACACAATGTCCCATCATTAATAGAAAAATTAGAAACTGTACAAGGTATCACATAAATATAAAAATAGTGTACTTGAGTGGAATTACCAGAATATGACTTATCCCATGTATCATTCATGAACCAATGTCCCGGATTCATAATATGTGTTTCATATTCACTTTGATAGTCAACTTCGAGTCCATCCCTTCGATAAGTTCGCATGTTAACCTCATGATTATCGGTTGTTGTCAGAAAAAATATATCATTCCTTTTGAGATCATACTTCTCTAAAATCATCTGAATATTTTTCAAATCCTTGGTATTTGTATTATATGATACTGTAAAAGTGTATTGACCACAACGTATTTTATCAACCTTTGAAACAATATCAGAATAAAATTTCCGGACAAGAATTGGAGGAACCTGTCACATTATTTTTTATTAGCATATGTTAATGACATTTGCATCACTACTATTATGCAAAGTAAAAAAACTATATGCAGTAAAAAAAAAGTAATATAAATATATAAGTTAACTTACAATCTCTTTATGATGGGACGTATGCAAATTTAAGACGTGAAAAAATGAAGCAGGACGACTTCGTAATCCTGTTGAAAATAAATAGAATTATACAATAATTACAAAAATAGCGGATAAATCATGATTTCCATAATAGACTTGGGTAATATTTATTTACACAATATAGAATATACCTGATCTCAAATCATGTCCGTAGATCTCATCACTTTTGAACAAACACACTTGCACCATATCCTCTAATGGTTCAAATACCGCTTTAAAAATGAGAATGTCGTTCTTCTTAATTCCACAATCATTCACAAAGTCACTCCATCCATTTCCAAGATAATGATCATTGCCAGAAACTTCAATACTTACTTCCCAATATTTTATCAGGAAATGTAATTTAATGATATCACCGTTTTTCCACTTGCTATATAAATTGGATAATTTTTTTGGTAATATCTGTTTGGAAAAAAACAAGCTATTAAAAATTTAAAAATTGGTAAATACATAGTAAAGGTTAAAAATAAATGCATTAATCATATACTCACCATTAATTCGTCCCTGCATCAACATAAGGTCCATCTATGTTTAATTCGTAGTAACGTAAATCCCTTCCATAGGCACTACTTAAAAAAGCGATCTCGCCTTCTCATCTTCTAATTGATCAAGTCCAAGGACGTACTCACTCAAGTTTATTTTAGATTTAGATTTTGGATCCTCAGTTCTAGACGAAAGACGTCTGTATTGATATACTTCTAACCCGTACGAATTATATATCTGAATATTAAAATCGCCATCCCCGAGATAATCCATGAGTAAAGTATACATTTGTTTGACCTTATGAGCCATCATAAATTCCTCCAATCCCAAAATTTTTCCTCTCCCACTATCATATAGGCCGTTCCACATGATACCTCCATTGCATTTTATCTTAATATCTCGAGGAATGCTATTCCCAAATTCCTCTACAAATGGTTCAGGTACTCTCTGACAATCATGTACTATATTTCAGGAATTGTATGTTATTTTAACATGCTGAACAAAATAAAACTATGTACTTTCAAGACATACCAGGGTACCAAATGAGTTGTACTCTGAAATTCTTGCAGCAAAACTCCTCTTTATTGTTCTGTTTTCTGAATATGCAGAATTACCAAAACACTGAGAAATTAACAAGTTATATACAAAAAAAAAATTGAATAATAGCATCAATAATTAAAATGAGATTGTACCTTTTAATGACGTTAATAGTTGAACTTGCTGTAGAACAAAAAAAATCAGGTTAATTAGTTTCAAATGTATGTAAATGTTTCATAATTGCAAGTAATGTAGAGCACTCATCAATGGATGGAAAAGAATGCACATAACATGCTTACTGGATTCGTATTGCTTTGCAGAAAACTACAATAAAGAGATGGAAAATTTCTCAATTTTTTTATGTGTATACTTATACCATACAGTACTATAGAATCCTTAAAGAGATACAAAAATAAGAAGATATATATATATATATATATATATGAGTAGTTATGATTTTACTAAAATCAAATATTTGAAATTAGAATAATCACGTTAAATTGGACCAATCTGATGTAGGAGTCAACAAATTTGCCTCCATTATATTAAAAGTAAGATTACTAATAAATTCACATCATGTCAATTGATCACACTTAGAATAAATTGATTTGGAAAAAAAAAATTCTAATCATTTCAATTTCTCACGTTAAATTGATTTTGAATGTAGCATTTCTCCAAAACAAAGTTGTCATTTACATAATGTATGTGTCATACAAATCAATTTCAATGTTAATGAGATATGATTTACTCTGTTTATAAATTTAGATTAATGGATTACAAAGATAGATATAGTAACAAAAAATTTAAATTAATTAATAAGAAATAAATTTTGTCAATCAAGATCTTAATCTTAATTAAATCAAAGAGAGTATAAAAGTATCACATAATATCTTATATCTCCTGTCAATCAAATCCCTAATTAACATATACGAGTAATTGTTTTTTTATTTCTGTTACAAAGAATGATAAATCAGCTACTCCATTATATACTTAGTTAGTTCATACTATAAAAAATATGAGTAACAAACGCACACACTACATTATATAACCAGAGATATCATCTTAAAAGCCTATATGGTTTAAAGCTCTTAACCTACATTATTATTTAGTTCTTCACCTGCAGGTTAAGTGTGTTGTGTTTACATAATGCTTTCAGTATCGAATATTTCTCAATTGTCCTCTATTTATTGCACGATTTGTCTTACACTTTTGAGATGATATTATGCAATGTTCTTCCATTTCTAATATATTGATGTATTGATACTTTTTTTTACAGATGAACCTGAACATGCATGACCATCTTGACACACTAGATGATTCTAAGATAGGGTGGATACTGAAGGTTCGTGTTACAAGAATGTGGGATACGTTATCCAATACAGGTGCTGTAATCAGACACAACTTGATGCTTTTGGATTGTCTGGTAATACTTAAGACCATTTACGTTTTGTTTTTTTCGTTTGTATTTTAAACTTAATTATTTATATCAAAAAATTACATGTTTCCATAAATTAATTTATTTGTAAGCATAACACGCATATGCATGCAATGGTGACTCCTGCTCTTTGGATTAATTATCATAATGCTATTTTGGAAGGAGGCTTATATGAGATTACCAATGTCCGTGTTCGCGAAGCTATTGGTTATTATCGTCCTGTTAGTACCGCTAAGTGCATCACTTTTGTTCCCTCTACTATTATCGCTCCTTATTTTCATGATGACCATATCATTCCTGACCACAAATTTGAGTTAAAATCTCTTGAAGATTTATTTGAGAATGTTCGTGCATATGAACCTTATCAGAAACCTGTCTATTCTACAGGTGATTTTAATTTCATCCTACAATGTTTTCTTAAGTCCATTGTTTAGCCTATTTATTTTTTTCATTTATTCTAGATGTCATGGGAGTCATGGAACACCTGGAACCACCACGGACAATTCAGACACATTTTGGTGCAAGACAAGTTGTGCAATTCAGAATAAATAATGGAAGGTAGTTGAAATTTAAATGAATGCAATTCCTACAACTATTGTTCATTACTTTTCTTTTAACTTATTCCTTCTTCTATACCAAATAATTGAGTTTATATATTCAAATGAATCATGTACTTCATTTTATGTCTTTTTAACAGGGTGTCGCACAAAGTTTCTTTCTGGGGACCGCTAAATACGAATACAGAACCTTTGTACATGGATCATGTGGAGAGACCAGTGATTGTAACATTTGCAAGTGTCAAAATTTCAGCCTATAAAGGTATTCATATTAGCTGCAATATACTAGGTTTGCCTTACATATGCTATATTTGTTGCTAAATGTTCATAGTTATCATGTACCAGGCGGAGTTCAAGTTTCAAGCTTGCCTTCTTCGAGGATTTTTATTAACCTGCCGAACAATGAAGTTCTCATGCTGAGGAATAGGTTGGTCGAAGAAGGATATCAGCCTCCCTTTAATGGTCCTTGAAACATTACCAACATGTTTCCATATAGTTGTGATGTTGAGATATGAATGTTATGTACTATACAGATTTGGTTTTTATTAGTCATTTTTACAAATAAAGTTTTTCGAATAAGGTTTTAATAAATGTGTAGTATCATCTCAACAGACTTATGTTTTAAGTATTTCGGTGATGTATGGACTTTTTTTTTTTTGAATAAAACGCACTTGCATATATTAAATAGCTTCCAAATCAAGGTTACATGAAATAAAATCAGGGGCAGTATGAAACCACTCCCTAGGACCTGTCGTAGAATATGCAGCCTGTGCTAACAAATGGGCTACCATATTCGCAGACCGACTCACAAAAACAACTGACACATCCTCAAAGTGTCTAATGATATCACTACATTCCTCCACAATAGTATCAAAAACAGATTTCCCCTATTCTGTTTCAATGCATCCACCAACAACTTGGCATCTGACTCGAAAATACACTTCCTTACCCTCCATTGACACATCCATTTTAATGCCTCTCGCAAGCTCCATGCTTCTGCTTCCCGAACTTGCCTCGGCCTTCTGAGAACATTTGTTCGAGCCTGAAGGAACTGTCCACGCTCATCTCTTACTACACATCCTATTCCAACATGATCTTCTCATTGGCGATAAGCAGCATCAATATTTATCTTAACCCATCCTTCCGGAGGCTTACTCCATGTCTTCACCTGCGTCTGAACAACTCTGCTATTACCCTTGTCTACCTGTCTAGCACGTCTCCAGTCTGCTACAAGGTTCAGAGCCATGGATTTAATTCCAAAGACTGAAGTATTTACTTTGTTCCAAACCCATCTATTCCTTCTCGACCACAGACTCCAACAAAAAAGACCCACCATAGCACACTTCTCCTTATCCCCTGAATGAAAAACCCTTTTAAGCACTGTCATGACAGTATCTTGTGGCCTACTAATCACCAGCTCCTGTAATCCCACATTATTCCAAACTTCCTGCGCTATAGAACATGTAAACAATGCATGAACTGCATCCTCCATATGCACATGGCACCAGGAACAAGCTGAAGTTATATTAACCTGTTTACTTTGTAGTGCAACTGCCGTTGGTAGCACATTTCGACAGGCTCGCCATAAGAAATTAACAACCTTGCCTGGCAAATAAAGTCCCCATAATTTCTTCCAGAAGTTACCATCCACACACTCTGATTCACCTCGAATTCTACGATAACAGCTTCGCACCGTGAAATCCCCTTTGTCATCCAGCATCCAATACCAAGAATCCATTTTATTTCGTGTAGGTATAGGAATCTGTTGAATCAGCTTCCTATCTCTCTCATTAAATATATCTCGGAGAATATCCTCATCCCATCTCTTCTGAGTATCGTCCATCAAGTTCTGAACTACAGCATTTTGAAGATAATCATTAGCTTCAGTTGTGAGGTATCCATTGTCTGAATCTAGTAACCATGGAATTTTCCAAATTCTTGTTGCTTCCCCATTACCAATCCTTTTACGAATCCCCTGCTGAATAACACCTTGAGATGCCATTACACTCCTCCAAACGTAACTTGGATTCAAACCAACGGATGCATTTAAGAAATCTGACTTGGGATAGTATCGAGCTTTCATAAACGAACTGACCAAAGGGTTACTTTCATTAATTAAACGCCACGCCTGTTTCGTCAACATAGCCACGTTAAAATCTTTTAACTTCTTAAACCCCAACCCTCCTTCTTCCTTAACTGTGCACAATCTGTCCCAAGAGAGCCATTTAATCCCTCCATTTGTCCCACTCCCCCCCACCAAAAAACATTCATCTTTTTTTCTATTCGATCACAGATTTCATTCGGGATTAGTAACAAATTCATCCAAAAGTTGGGTATAGACTGAGCTGCTGTTTTGAGAAGTGTTACTTTGCCTGCTTTCGAGATTGTTTGTGTATTCCAACTCTGTAACTTCTGGTCTATACGATCCACTAAGAAACCAAACTCTGCCCCTTTATTCCTACCAATACGCATTGGCAATCCCAAGTACTTTCCTGGTGAATTAGCTTCCCTTACACCCAATTCTTGACACACATCCCTCCTAGTCCCAACCATAGTATTTGATGAAAAGGTCACCACTGACTTGTTAAAGTTCACCATTTGCCCAGAAATATGTTCATACCTATCAAGAATTCTCTTCATAACTCCTGCCTCTATTACATTCGCCCGAAAAAAGAAATAGCAGTCATCCGCAAAAAGTAGATGAGATATCGTTGGAGCCCCCCTTGCTACTGTACATCCATGCAACAAACTAACCTGCTCATTACGTCTAATCATAGCACTTAAACCCTCCGCACACATTATATAAATGTATGGTGATATAGGATCTCCTTGACGTAAACCACGCTGAGGCATAATTCTTCCAAATTCCTCCCCATTATGTGAGAAACTATACGACACTGACTGTATGAAATTCATAATTCGATTCATCCATACAACATTAAAGCCGAATCTTTTCATCATATTATGAATAAACCGCCATTCTAACCTGTCGTACGCCTTTGAAATGTCCACTTTTAAAGCAGCCAAACCATTCTTTCCTTGCGTTCGCCTCTTCATGTAATGATTTATTTCAAACGCCAGCATTGCATTATCAGTCAGAAGTCGGCCCTCTATGAATGCACTTTGCCTGTCAGACACAATCGAATTGAGACAGTTTTTCAACCTGTTTGACATTACCTTGGATAAAATTCTCACCAACACATTACACAACGATATGGGTCGAAGATCAGCTACCGTCTGGGGAGTCTTAACTTTTGGTATTAAACATACAAGTGAATGGTTAACCCCTTCTGGTAATTTACCCGTATTCATATAATCTTGACAAAAACGAATTACATCCACTCCCACCACATTCCAGAAAGATTGAAAAAATGCTGGATTAAAACCATCCGGACCTGGAGACTTGTCCGGATGCATCGAGAAAACTGCATCTTTAACCTCCTCAGCTGTTATAGGAGCTATTAGATCCTCATTTTCAGTGTCAGAAATCTGCCGTACAACTTCTCTATCTGACAAATTCCCATCAACATTTGACGATGTAAATAACTGAGACAGTATCCTTCAATTACCTCATGAATCCCCTCTGTTGTCTCCTGCCACACTCCAGCCGCATCCTTAATACGTTGAAAGCCATTATTTTTTCTCCTTCCTGACGCAAACCTGTGGAAAAAAACGTGTATTGCAGTCACCCTCCCTCAACCAGAAATTTTTTGCCCTCTGTTTCCAGTAAGCTTCCTGCTTTTCCAACAGATTCATGTACTCCCATCTGACTTCGTTATATCTGTTAATACCATGTGAATCCCTCCTAGATCGCAGCTTTCTCAAAGTATGTCTAAGATCTTGGCCTTGCTTTTTATACTCGCTACTGATTCCCCCACCCCATTCCTGTAACTTAAGACCACAGAATTTAATCTTATCCATTAACTCCTACTGGTGTGCTTCATTCCAACCATTCTTTATTACAATCTCACAGTCCTTCTCTCTGAGCCATGAATTCTCGAAACGAAATCTTCTCTCCTTACGCCTATACACTTGCTTATTCAAATGCAAGAATAGAGGCAAATGGTCAGATGTTGCAACCTCCATCACTTGAACTTCTGCTTGAGGAAACAAGTTACACCAAGACTGAGATGCTAAACCCCTATCCAACCTCTCCTGGACCCAATTGCAGCTACCCCTCGACTTCTCCCACGTATACTTTTCCCCTACAAATCCCAAATCTGTCAACCCACACTCCTCTACAACCTCCGTAAATCCTTGAAGAAGACTATATGGCTGAGGTCTCCCCCCTCTCTTCTCCCCTGCATTCATCATATCGTTAAAATCACCAATGATACACCACGGAAGATCAGATTTCGTGGTTAAATCCCTTATTAAATTCCAAGATTCCTGTCTTCTTCGACGCTCCAGACAGCCATAGAAACCAGTGTACCTCCATCGCCCTACCTGATCGTTTGTAACCTCAAAATCGATATAATGTTTAGTACTACCTTTAACCACACATCCTCCTTCATTTTTCCAAATCAAAGCAAGGCCACCACTATGACCCTGAGCATCTACTGACCAGCACTCTGCAAAATTTAAAGCCCTACAAACTTCAACTATTTTATTATGCTTCGCTAAAGTTTCTGCTAAAAATATAATACTAGGTTTTTTTTGTTGGGTAATCTCTTTTAAAAAAACGAAGTGTACGTGGTTTACCCAACCCACGACAATTCCAAACTAACAGACTCATTGTTGTAGGCGGGCCTGGAAACCAGGTCCCGCCTCTATCAAGTTTTTTGGACCATTTGTCATATCAATAAGCCCATTTTCCTCATTATCTGCCAACTCACCTACCCTCTTACATTTTGAATCAATGACCACATCTCCTTCTTTTAATATTTTCCCGCCCAGCGTTACATCCTCCTTAATTTTTGCACTCCCATCTTGTAAACCGTTACTTTGATATCTCTGAGTATTATCTTATTTATATTTAAATTGAATGAAATTCTGCTAAATTTGCCTATTTTCATATAGTGTTTTGTAATTGAGTCTGTGGCTTTTGACGTTTAAATATTTGAATTTTTATGACATGTTAAAAGTTTTATTTCAGTTAATGAATAATCAAATTACATATACATGGCAACAATGACAAAGACGATTGAATGTTTATTCTGTTTGCATAATCATATTACCTTATATCCACTTAACTCATTTAATTATCTGGCAAAGGTGATAACAATTTTATGCAAAGCATGATTTCTGATCATACCAACAATCACTAAAGAAATTAAATATTAGGAATGACACTTTGCATTGAGAGGTAGAATAAGATAGACATTAACAATTCATCATGTCATGTTGCTTTTGTTTTACTAGCCATACATTGAACATAATGCTTTATTTTCCAACATTGTAAAGAGACCATTATCAAATAAAATAACAGACATGCTACATGTTCCAGTGAACAATTTTGACGAACAAAGTAGATCAAAATCTATAAACTATATATTACGACTGAAATCATTGAGTAGAACGCTAATTTTTCCCCTGTTCTCCACCATTATGTCTGCCTGCATAGTTAGGTTACTTATCTTTTGCTTCCAAGCATCTCCAAATTTTTGAAATGTGCTTATCATTTCGTCCATCTTTTCTTTAAAATCTTTAGCGTGACTGCGTAGGGAAGTAGATGAATCAGTAAGAAACTTTCTCATATTTATTATGTATCCTATTGGAAGTTCCATTTTCTGCTCTGATGATTCTATATCTGTTGATTTCTTCCCGTCCATCAAGATATCAATGACCTCCCTTATAGAATTTATAGGACGTGATAAAATATTAATACAAAGCCATGTTAAAAATTAAGAGAAAGGTTATGTATTTGAAACTTATAAAGAAATAAGATAAAGGATTTGATTACCCATATTTTTCTTCCAGTCCAACAGCACGAGCAAAAAGATCAGATTGTCGTACTTCCATTGTTTTGAACATCTCACCGAAAAATTCATTTGCTTCTGCAAGATTGTTGTTAAAATCCTCAGAAGTAACATTCAGGATTTGCAAATCATGCATGACTCTGTCCTTGATTGTAGACCATCTCTTTCTTTTGGCACTTCTTGAACTCATTGTTTATATCTTAGAGAATTTGCTTGCATCACATAAATAAATTATGAAAAATGAATATCTCATACAACTATTTATTAGCTCTGGGTGGTTATTTAGAGCAGTTGTTAATTCATGTAGAGCAGTTGTCAAGTGAATGTAATTTTAAAAAGAAATAACTTCCAGTTTGTTAGAGATTTATATTTTATTTTATAATCATTTTATTTTGAATAGTTTTCTCATTTATTCCATTTAGTTGAATTTAGTTCATTTGATTCAGTTGATTGATTAAGTTGATTAGTTAAACAGTTGATTTAGTTGACTTTGTTTGATTTAATTGGTGATGCACACTATCAATCCAAATATTTTTTTAATTAATGATAGATTTATAAATGAAACATTTATGTGCAATCATTCAATAAAATATAAAAATATAAATTTAAGATCATTATTATTAAGTCAAAATTATGTTGCAATTTAAAGATTATTCAATCAAAAATCAATTTAAGATCCTTATTATTAAGTCAAAATTAAGTTTCCATTTAAAGATTTTAATCATTCTTATTAACTGACATGAGCATTCACATATCAATACATAGAAACATAAATGAAATTTTGCATAAAAAACATACTATTAAAATAACAGATTAAAACAATTTGGTTACACTATAATCAATTAAGGATTACATAATCAGATTTTGTGATTTTATTTTTAATGATATAAGTTTGATTACTTGATATTGATATTATGACATGCAAATTATTTGCATATGATTTAGTTAAGTTGTTACATTCAGATCATTGAGACAAGTATACCATATAGGTTTACGCATTATAAGTATCCTTGCTTCTTGAATCCTGATTCCTGACCTGCTCAAACTTTTTAGTTTTACTATCTATTGCATTTTAATTATTTTCACGGTAAGTAGAACTCTTACTATCGATCTCAGTTCAAAATGTTTAATTTTCACATATGAGATTATATATTATATATGTTACTGATATGTTTTTTTGTATTGTTATTGCTTTAGTTCAAGCCAAATATGCAAGGAATTATGTTTGACTGTATTCAGAGTCTTGAGAAATCAAGAACGAATTGGAGGCTGAAGGTTAGATTGACCAGAATGTGGCCTACTACATTGGCAGAAACTCAAACTGTGAAAGGATATAATCTTATCATGTCGGACGATGATGTAAGTCACATTGCCTCTATTATTTTAAAGTTATATCCATTTCTCTGTTATGAAATATTTGCATGTTTGATATAAAATATAGTTAACTTGGTTTTTCTTATTATTGTTGTAGAACTCACATGTCCATGCTTATGTCTATCCTGATAATTGGCAAAATATTGGGAAGGGCATTATTGAAGAAAATGTCTATATTATTGAAAACTTTCAAGTTAGGGACACAATCGGAATGCTCAAACCTGTCTCTACGAATTTTTGTATTCGTTTGTTAAATGATACTAAGATTCAATCAGTGGAAAATGATGCATTGATTCCTATTCACAAGTTTGAGTTGATGGATTTAGGAGATTTTTTTCAAGAGTGCAACAAGTATGCCACTGATGAGAATCCTGAATTTTCAATAGGTTTGTTTGTCAGTTTTCCAAATTTTTTTAAATAATTATACAACCACGTAATATGATTTTTGTTAATTGACAAACATTCTATGTTATACATTACAGACGTGATTGGTGTTATTGAAAAGTTTGAGAGAGCTAAGCCAATTACAACCAAATTTGGCCAACGGGAAATCGTGCGCTTTAAAATAAATGATGGAAGGTTTGTAATTTTTGTTCTAAACATATTTAAATAATTATATGTGTTTTTATTGTATTCTTTTAGAGTGTACTGACGTGTGATTTCTATTATCTTTCTTTTCAGTGTGTCTCACAAAGTTAGCGTTTAGGGTGATTTGGCTAGAACTGTAAACGAGGACTACGAAAAGCAAGTGGACAAACGTGTTATAGCCATCGTCACAAGCACTAAGCTGACTTTATTCAGAAGTATGTTTTGTACATTTGTATTTTATCCCGTTACAATGTATATTATATGTTATTCAATTAGTCTCTTCTCTTGCAATGTATGACACAGATGAAGTACAGATTTCTACATTGCCCTCATCTAAGATATATTTGAATTTAGACATTGATCCTGTTAATGAGTTGCGAGAAAGGTACAGAATGTCTCCAATGACCCTCAAATTGTCATGTAGTTTCTTAAAAAAATGATAGACATAAACTTTTTGATATAACTAATAATGGTAGACATAAACTTTTTGATATAACTAATAATAGTTCTACTGCTTTAATTTTGTTGGTTTACATATGTCGACTAATTTGTACCAGTACTAACAGGTTAGATGAAGAAGGATACAAATCAGAAGAAGGGTCTTGCGAAATAATAGCCGTCTTGCAAAATGAGTCTTCTATACCGAAAGTCTCACTGAAAGAATTGAATAAGAATACTGCTGCCTATTTTGCAAAGGTGTCCTTTGGTGAAGAATTTTTTTATAATGCATTACCATAATCTTGCATACATGCTTTATATTACATTTCGATTGTACATTCCATGGTTGTCCAATATTTATAATATTGTTAGTCTTAGTAACATCTCTGTTTTTAGAAATTTGTAGTTGTCACTTTCAAAATAATCAAGCTTGAAGATGAAGAAAATTGGTGGTACAATAGCTTCAATAAATGCCATGATGAGGTGGAGAAGATTGAGAGGAAGTTTAAATGTGATGAGTGTAAACGTAATTTTCCATATGCCGAAAAAAGGTAAACAATTAAATAGTTATACTACGTGTGCACATATTACATGCAATGTTACAAATGTTTACAATTCTTGGTATTCTTGGTATTGATTTAATTAAATAATTTTCTTGAGCACAGGTTTAGGATCTTTGTTCTGGCTGATGACAACACGTTTGCGTGTAATGTCATACTGATGGATCGTGTTGTTAAGCACATTGTGGCAACTATAGCAACTAACCTCATAAATGAAAACAAGAAAGTAAGATTTTCGAATTTTATCCTAAATCTGCTTGTACCTTTAAAAAGTAATAGTTTTTATGACCATGTATCTGTTTTTGTAGGTCGCTTCAAATAATGTCATGCCATCTATATTGAAGCATATTGTTGGAAAAGAAATCACAGTTAAAATAAAGCTTTCTGAAGCTAATATTAATGGTGATAATAACATCTATGAGGCTGTTGATTTATATGATACGTCCATTATAGCGTCAAAGGATCTGGACAATTCACCAATGCATAAAACCCCTTCTTTCAGCCAAGCCATGGTGAGAAAATAATTAATACAATCTACCAAGCTGTTACAAACTACTGCCTTATACTTACTTCTGCAATAAAGTAAACTAATATATTTGTGGTATATTTTTATAGATATTGGATGGAATTGAGTTGTTTGAATCTCCAGGAACAAGCACATCTGTAACCAAGAAAATTAAAAAGGTCACACATTCATTTTAATTTGATCCTTTCATTGTTTGTGTAAAGTTTTTGTTTGGTTACCATATGACCCTACTATTCATTTATGTTAATGCAATGTATACTAACTGCATTTCATTAATTTAAATATAGGAGCCTTGATCGTTGGTGATGAGCTTAGTTTGGTGTTGCTGAGATTGAGAGCAAGTGTATTTGTGAATTGCACCAAAGCAATTTGGCAATATACTCCTGTTTAGAATAATTAAAACAAGCAATGAGCAATTGTTTGTTTTCAGCCATGTTCTTTTGCTATTTATCTTAATTTACTCTGTTTTTGAACTCAATGGATTGAATGACATTTTGCATTCACGTTTGTAATGATTTTGGAACTCCTTTTAATCTATATTTGGTTTTTTAATAGTCCATAATTTTCATTTAACATATAGCAATATTATCAAATGTAAAAGCACATCTTTGCACAATGGCATATTAGTGGCAAAAATTAAAAACAGCTTCATAGGCAAGTCTATTGATATCTCAAATATATAGCACCTATGGCTTAATTCATATCAAAACATACCAAATTAAAATATTTCAGAAACTTAATAAGTTTACTAATTCCACCACTGACATACTTAATAATTGTTATAGTTCTGAAGACTACTCCTTCAATCGTGCCAAAAACCAAGGTTTGTTAAGCCAACGTACGTAATGACTAAAGTAAAAGATCAGTTAACTTATTTTGTAACATCAAAGATAATTCCTTCTGCTCCCTCAATCTTATTAAATACCAGGATTTGTCTCTTTCTTAACTCATTATCCTTGGTAAATTTGTTCCATCCAGCAGAGAATCTAGCTCTCCCATTATTCAACACCAAACCAATGCTCCATGATCTATTTTCTATCCTCAACAGAACCCTTTCACCTACTATCCAATCTCGATTTTCAGGAGCTATATTCCTTGGAATGTTCTGTAATAAACCAGCAAATAACTGAGAATAATAATCTTATAATAAAACTGTCAAATAAATCAGAATGGCACTTTGACATACCACTCCTTGGGTCCTATTATGGACATGGCACTTTGAAAGAGCTGTAGAAAAAGAATGGAGATCGTTGTTGATTTCTACAGCAACTACAACATTATCATCAATAGGAGCTTCGACCTCTGGTACTTTTTCCTCCACACTATCTTCAGATTCAGATTCTACGTTAAAAACGAAACAATATAAAATCAGAATGTAAATTGTTTTGGTTTAATTTGTTCATCGTAAAGTTGTAGTACCATCATCTGATGGCCAATCAATATGCCAGAACCAAACATGTTGAGAAGTATCCGTTAATCCTAAAGGACGAGTTAAGTAGTCAATCTCCATTCCATCAACTCCATAAACTCTTGCAGTGATAATGTTTGTGTCCTCTTCCATGGTGAAAAAATGGTTTCTTTTTGTCGGATATCGAACATGTCCGTAATTTTCTTCAATCCTTTAAGACAGCCCTCCCGCTGATTATAGAAAACCGATGATTTCATACCACAAACTTCCATCACATTGATGTGATTCAGTTTCTCTGAGTAGTTTTCTTTCACCAATTTTGGTACAATCTTATAATTCAAAGACATATGTATGCTTAATTAATATGATAAATATTTTATATATCGAACTGATCCAAAGGAATATTACAGACACTATAATATATGTAAATCAATATATTAAAATCCATCTTCTTACAATTAGTTCATCATCCAAAGAAACAGGTGACACAACTTTGTAGAATGATCTAGGGAAAATCATAGATCATGTTTCAAATATCATTTCCAACAGTGAATCACTTAGTATTTAGTTATAAATACAGTCAACATTTAAACTATATTATGTTGTATCCTATTATAGGACAAAATTAATCTATTAAAGACAATGATTTTTAACCTTCACCATGATCAAGTACGTACTCATCGCCTTTGAAGATGCAAACATTCAAAAGTTGATCATCATTTGTAAATTTATACAAAATCAACGAATCCCCAGCAGCAAGCTCAGTTTCTTTTGCAAACTCCAGCCATCCCTTCTGAAACAAACATCTTCCAACTCTCCATTCTACATTGATTTCCCATGTCCTTTTAAGAAATCTAAGATTGACATTACTTCCATGCTCCCAGTTTTTGTAAAAGCTTTCCAGACTTGGATTCAAGATCTGTTTTGAATGTTCAAAGTACATGACATGTGTTATATATGTTCACATAACGTTTGGTAAAATGCACTATTTGTGTATGTTATGGAAACTCACCAGGATTTTCCTTTTTGGATCAATGTCCATTGACATGATATCTATCTGAACATAGTGTGGATCAAGTATAAATCCATTGAACGTCAGTAGAGCTAGACGCTTATCATACTCCAAAGAATCATAATTAACTAAAAATTGATCTTCATTGACCTCCTTCGCAGCTTCACTTTTTTTAAATGTTATTGGATCACTCAAAGGATAGTGACATTCAATAGCACTTTCTTTATAAATCTTTACTTTGAACAAGCTACCACCATAATAGTCAAACTGAACTATGCTAAAGATCCTAATGCCATAAAACTTTACAAAGGTACGCAATCCATAAATGCAGTTAAATTAAGTATCATATTTAGCAGTCCATGTATTGGACTTGCACCTGATCTTCAAAAGAGATGGTAATTTCCTTCCAAATTGTTTATAGAAAGGCAAAGGAACCCTTTGTGAACATGAATGTATTATTTAAAATCTGGAAAGTATAATAAAAGTTCCAACATGATACTAAAGTATGCTTGACAATGCTAAAGGGTCGATAAACTTACAAATGATCCTAAACGTAGGCATTCAACATTTGCTGATACAAAACTTGATCTTGGAAATGATTCCCCTAAAAATACACAATGAACTTCATTATACTCTATAATCTATCTTATTAATTATAAAATTAATTTTAACTGAAATCTGAAATCATACCTATGTGTTTTGCAAGACTAATTTCCACTTTCGATTTGCATCCATGCTGAAAAACACAAAATATGATATGAATTATGCTTAATTAGGTAATTTGGTGTGTATGAACCTCTTACATATTAATTAAACATTTGTATATTCAATTTACCTAATTTGATTCTAGATAACAAGAATTCTTACTTTTATTCAATTATCATAAGAACAGAGGATAAGTAACATCAGGTATACAAAATTTAGTTAATCAAATTTAGTGATTAACACTTACAATATGAAGTAAAAGCATATAATAGTATTCCTAATGGATAAAGAAGTACTTAATCAGATATAAGATCACTATGTGCATATTTCTTCATGGTTACGAACTATCGCAAGACTTTACTAAGAATCCTAAATCACAAGACAGAAAGCACATTCACAAATTGCAAATTTCGATTATAAATATAAGTAACATTATTCATCAATTAAAAAGTTTAATCCTCAACATCGATTACATAAGGAGTTCTATGGTCACTTCTTCATATTTTAAAAGGGAATAAGTATAATAAAATAATAAACCTCGGTGTTGTTTAATAGATAGATGCCGAGTGCCACTTTTCCCTGTCCGGGAATCTCCATCTGCTTTAAGTGGGTGAGCTAGAATCCGTTGGTTCTACAGGAATTGAATCATAGATTGAAGCCTAGGCAAGCCCCTTGAGACTGACTAAGTAAGAAGCTCAAAAGTCTTATTGAACATGCATCACTTTCAAAGATGGATTCAATCATAAACATATACGTATCTATAATACAATTTATAAATCAATTACAGAACATCAATGTTAGATGCAGAACCTGTATATTAGATGTGTAATCATTAATTATAATGGTTAATAGTTGAATCCGAAGTTCTCCGTGGATCAGTGTTAGAACAAACCTCCATTATTGATCCAAGATTGAAGTCTTCTCTACAGTCCAAGCCTGATCGATCTTGAATCGGGGCGAAGTTGAAGACTGTTGCATGCAAGAGAGAGTTTTGTGCATTGGGATGTAGTTATACAATTAATTGTAATATTAATTGTAATATAGAATACTGTGTAATTCTTAAAAACCTTTAAATTAAATTTACACACTAATCTAGGTATAACATGTCATAATTAGATTTATGTACAAATTAGAAAAATTATAATATTAAAAAAATGTATCAATTGATATATGTAATTATTATTTTTTTGCAAGTATTATAAATTTTTATTTTTAATTCTCTACTAAAATGTTATTCGATCGAAAAATAAATTTTTATTTTACATTATCTATTAAAACCTTTTTAATTTATTTTATTTAATATATATAAAAAATCAATAGATATATATGATCTGCCAAGTCTGTAAGCTACAAATGAAGCACCTCTCTATGGATTAGGTAATTTCAAATTATAATATTTTTAGGGTATTGTTTTATATGATGATATGCATTAATGAACTTACCATAATTAAAAGAACTATTCAAATTATTATGCATGAGCTTACCACAAAAATTATAAATTCATTACTCCTATTTCTTTCTAAAACTTATTTCTCAGTAATTTAATTTTAAGCTGATTGGAATGTTGCTCCAATATTTAAAATAATATTCATGCAATAATATGTAAAATTATTGAGATGATTTCGAGTAACAATCAAACAATCATATTAAGTGAAAAATTGTAAATCCATGACATTAACATTACATTTTTACTTTTTGATTTATTTAATTCAAAACTTAATTAAATAAATTAATTATACAATTAATACAATACATTAAATATTAATAGAAAGCGATGAAAAGTTATTTTATTTTTTAGTACTTAACACAAGAAAATTAATAAGTTTGGATTAGTTTTATATTAAACTTATTTCTTCATAGTTTAAATTTTCCTTTCCTAATAATAACAATTTTCAATATTAAAAAAATGATCTGCAATATAATTAAATAACGTCATATAAAATTTTAAAATTTACAATTTTATCCAATTTTAGCACATCTCCCTCCACCCGTTATAACCACGGTTTACTTTGAAGCCATAACTTTGATTATTTTTTCATAATTCAATCCACTAAATTTGGCTAAATAAGTGATTTTGTTAGAGATTAGTTTTATCATAGTTGATAACGAATAAATTGTAACCATTTTTCAATTAACGGTGTTGTGAACCAAAATCATTAATTTTTTTAAGGGAAAAGGATCTATTAATAATAAGCCATACGGCATCTACAAAGATAATCAAACATTAACAAACACATAATAAAGATCAAATCAAATATTTCTTTGTTAAAACTACTATCGTCGAGTAAATCTTGCATTGTGGAGCATCCCTCGCTCATGTCACTGAGATTTACAGCTTTCGTAGAGAGACAATCTAACGATTTGATGTAGTTGTGAAGAACATGCATACCTGATTTGTCATACCTTATTCGAAACATCGACCATAACTGCATACCAAAATCATTATTTAATATGTACTTATATTATAAAATGTAATGATGGTCTTAGCACGCGTAGCGCGGGCATAGGTCCCTAGTATTCTTAATGAACACTAGTGAAGGCTCCCTCAAATTTACATAGAAAATGGTATTAAGGTAAATTTCTTTTTGAAAATCAACCAATTTAATCCCATTTAATGATCATTTTCTAATATTTTAGTTAATCATATTACTAATAAAAATTGATATTTCATCTAATTGGGTTTGACTCTATTCACAAACTTTCCAAAATTGTTGTGATTTGAGTGATATATGCCTAGCTGTGGTAATACGTTTATGACAAACTTTCCCAAAATAAACTCAAATTGTTATTTTGTTCCCCTAATTACTCTCCTCATTAATCAACTTTCCAAAATGGTTTTTGTGATCAACTTAATTCTATAATTAACAATTTAATAATTAATAATGCAATAATTTTCATTTTTCATACCTTGCTATGATAGCACGATGGTTTTAAGTTTCCAAAAATATTGAGATATTGTGATTTTGTTCCCCTGATTACTCCTTCATTAAACACCTGTCTAAAATGGTCCTCATTCTTGATTTTTTCAAAATCAAATTATACCATTTGTTTTTATCCTTAATCAGCGGTAACGATTTGCATATATATTCAATTCAGTTATCATCAGTTGATAATATCCATATGTATTGTCAGTTTAAAATTCTTTGATTAGTTTTTATTTTCTTCAAAATTCAAATTCGTTATTTGTATCCTTTTCTTCACCTTTTTCGTGTCAATCTGAATTTGTGTTTTGTATTATATACATGTATGTTTTTGTATATTTTCGTGTGTTTTGTAATCATATATATTTGATCTTACGCAGATGAATCGCTGATGGAAATTAGGATTTCAAGAACAGACGCTGCGCCTCCACTTTCACTTTCGTGGACTGAATCATTGTAGGTTTTCGATCCTTTTTATGTCATTGTTCATTTTTCTCGCTTCCTTCATTATTTCATTCATATTCGATGCTTATATGTTATGTCATAGTTAAATTAATTTGATTCCGTATTTGATTCTTACCAAGTAATTAAGAAGTTTGAATAGTGAGAATTGATGTGGTAAAATTATATATATAACATATACAAATTTGAGTGTTGTTTTTCGATTATTAGTATTCTCACGAGAATATGTATTTGATTTGTTTGATTTTATTTTTGACTTTTGCTCATGTTCTTGCTTAATAATAGATGGATTGTAGTGCGGATGATGTGATTTATTGTTTCAGTTTGGTACTATTCTTTATAAAAAGGGATGCAATGCCCACAGGTTACTATGCATAGGGATGGGACTGTTAGCTATGTATATCTTCACGGTCAGTATCCCATAAATATCATATTATTATATATTTGCCACTCAGAGAGATGACTTGCAACTCATGGACGTCTAGGTATAATGTTTTATATTATCGAGTATTGTTTCCCTGATATAAGGCATTGATATATAGCATCTGTAATGACTGATGGGACTCTTAGTGGCATATTTGATGCAAACTCACAACTAAGTATCAGCGCGTTGGAAAAATAGGTGTTATAGGTAATCACTTCCTGGACTTTCATGCACACATGTCTATTTTGCATAAGTGTCAATTTGTATTGATTACAATTTTTATTAAAATGTAGGCACTGCAAATATAGCTTTGATGTCAAAAAGTCATAGGACAATTGGGACAACCAGTGAGTAATGCTTTTTTTACAAATTTAAATTGAATTAGTATGCTTATTTATGCTACTTCTTTTATGTATACAGCTATTGTTTTGGTTACAACAACAACCCCTCTCGCAAAGGAATGCTCAATCAACTGTTCAATCAAAAATGTAAAATTTTATGTCAAATGATGATGGTATTGCAATCTAAACCCATTACATTGTAATGTTTCAGTTTGGTACCATGGGAATATATATTGATTTATTGTTGTTTTTGACATTTGTTTAAATTGATTCTTTAGTTGTAGGTCAAGCTAATTAAGGTATCCGTTAATCAAAACTGTTTTTACCCGAAGTAGTCCATCATCATGTATCTCCGATTGTAAGTATTCAGTTTCTTGATTCAATAATTTTTTGCCTAAAAAATAACGGATCCTTATATAAATATTTGTTTTTAAAACTTATATTTTGACTTGGCTTTTAGTGTCTGCTAGAACTCCTCATCAGATTAAAAAAAACAAACATGAAATTTGCTGATTCGGGGAATTGCAGTAGCCATTTTAAAGGTAGTGGACATTTTTCACTTTCGTACTCATAATCCAGATCAACCTAAAAATGCAAGGATGCTACCTTAGTTTTCTTTTCATGCTAAAACGATCTTCGCATAATATTCTTCAGTCTATGTAAATATATACAGACACATGAACATAAGCCTGCTACATTTATAAGTTTTTGTTTATAAGTGTATTGCAATTCTACTTTTGACCCCAAGATGTTTAACTGATCATATATCAACTTCCCTTTTTTAAGTCAAATATTCTCCATATAGCTACACAAAGCAAAATAGGATGAAAAAGAGTTTTTGGCTACCAATTTTAAAAGTTGTTGAATATTATTACAGGAAAAACTATTATTGTGCAGAAATTGAAGGACCAGAAATTCTGACAGCGCTAAGAAACTTATTATTGTGCAAGATGTATACGGAGTTCGATGAAAAGCATGCTTATTGAGTTTGGTGACAGTCCTCCCTTGCTAAAGATGAGATTGTAGAGCATCTTGGTTGCACTTCAAGATGATGTTTTTATTCTGCAACATGAGCTTCAAGATGGTTTAGTGGAAAGAGTCTTGAGAACATGCTTGAGAATATTTCTGATATGGCATAGATTTTCTAAAAGGCAGCGCAAGAGCAGATATATGGTATACTCATTTTAATTCTCATAATGTTGTGGTTGTTTATTCATAGGTCGTCATTGGTGATGGTTTTTAATATATGTTTGTTTTGCTTCTTTTAGTTTAGGTTTTTAGTATTAAGGAGACCTATCTGATGCGATGATAAAAAAAAAGTCTCTCATCATCCATGATTGTAAACAAAAGTCTCTCGCACATCTGAAATCAAAGAACTCATGACTCAATTTAGAGAGCCCAACTTTTCTCAAGTGTTTGAAATTGATTCTGATTTAGTCATTTAGATGGGAGCAAGCCTCATCTGTGGTACATGTCATTATATGGACCATAGATAAGTTGTTACAACAATGGATATAAGGAAAATGACAAATGTCTGGCACTTGATAGTTTTACCATGACTTTCCAGTGAATATGTTTGTCTATACTATCTCGATACGCTGTTTTTAATTTATATATTTCTTGATCTCTATCGAAGTATCTAATGTAATCTATTTTGTAGTTATCTCAGTTATTATTGTCCTCTATGATATGAAAACCAATCTCAATTGTTAGTCACAACCATCAGTGGTACATGTCCCTGGGAAACCAAGTTGGGGAGATGCAAGAATGGTTCTTGCAATTGTTATTAAAGACAGTAGAGTGATCCCAAAGAAGTAATCTTACGTGATTGCGCCAAGGAATATCATCATCTAAGATTAAATTAGACATATTTTCACATATTAACTTTCATGAGGCCGCATGCCAATCATGTAAATATTAGAATTGCAGAGGAAGGTCTGGCGCAAAGGAGAAATGAGCCATTTTGGTGTCGTGGTGGTGAGGTGAAGAAAATTGAGAAGTTGATTTTTTTATTAGTTTTACTAGGAAATTGTAGTTGATGTTCTGTATCTATGATTTAACTCCTGAAGAGGTGGCATGGTTTGCTTGCTAGGAGAGATTTGCTGAAATAAAACTCATGTGTCCTGTATTGGTCCATTAAATTATAAATTTACTTGAAATATAGATGTGGATGTTTGACTATATGTTTTTTTGAAAAGCAGATTCATCTTTAAGCAAACAATTCATGCTGAGACATCCCAGATTACATGAAACCCCCCTGAGATGCGTCAATATAGGATATGGACAAACATTACTGTTAGTCACAGAGGCATGCCTGAATACATCTAATAACAAGCCTAAGTATGTGTAATTCTATGCATTACCTACATGACCTCTTAACTGAGGGAACCTCTAGTTGTAGAGTTTCTACTTGTTCTGTACTTGTAATAGGCATCAAATCCTAGTTGTGTAACTGTACCTATAAAGTCAAGAATAATGCTTGAAAGAAGTTCCAAGGTTCATGCCTCAAGCAAGGAGATAAAGACTGCCAAATAATCACAGTTGGGATTTGAAGAAATGAAGAATTTGCCTAAGTACCAATTCGAGAAGTACATTTGTCTATTCGAGAAGTCTAGCATTCGAGAAGTCAGAGATTCGATATCTCAGAAGACACTGTTCGATATCTCTGAATACACTGTTCGATATCTCATTCGATATCTCAGAGATTCGATATGTCTATTACTCTATTCGAGAACTCATGGAGTCAACAAGTCAAAGCATCATTCGAGTTCTCTAAGAGTCAACAAGTCAATGCTCTATTCGATATCTCAAGGACTAAAGAAGCTATTCGACATCTCAGGGATTCGATATGTCAAAATGCTCTATTCGATATCTCAAGGTCCCAGAGAAAAGAGCTATTCGAGAAGTGATTCGATATGTCAATATAACACTATTCGAGAACTCAGAGTTATCGATTAAGTCAACTCGAGTTCTCGAATCAATCACTTAGCCACTTCTCGAATACATTCTTGGAGACAAAATACTGAAGAATTGTACAAGTCAGAAACCTGCAACAAGCCAAGACGCTTTATTTGACTATGTACTATAAAGCACATTGGAAAGCCTACAAAGAAGCTTGGAGGGATAAGACAAAGGGACAAGGAGCTAAAGAAGTGGATCTGAACAGGCTTTGCAAAGTCAAATCCGTAGCCGTTTGGACTCTTACTCAAATGAGATAGATATACTGGAAAGTAGTTTGTTTTTTCTACCTTATTTGTAGTAAGTAGGTGTATCCATATCTATAAGGATACAGCCTCACTTCCTAAGCAGATAAGTTTTCAGAGATAAGATTAGAAGAGATATCTCTCTGAGAAAAACGAAGCTGAGAATACTATCATTTGTATTCACAGATTGTAGCAAAATCTTTATCTGATAAAATATTAGATTAAAGTGATATTGTGTTGTGATTGTCTTTGTTATCTGCACTTACATATCTCACACACTCAACACATATCTTGTTGCAAAGATTCAAGAACAAAGAAAAGTTTAAGAATCCATTCACCCCCCTCTGTATTCTTTTACTGTATTCAATACTCAACAATTACTACTGCTTGGAAACCTAGAATATAACCTACTGCAAGGACATGGGAAATTGAAAATAAAACTAACACAAGAATCATAACTGCTTTGCTTAAAAATTAATCAAGACTTTACTAGATGTCTAAAAATTCATGGTCCTCCAAGTGAGACATAGGCATGCAATAACATCACACATTTTCTCAAGTAAATAACAGCGCCTTTGAAGAGTTATACGACTCAACAGAAAAGATGACTAACTTTTTTTATTCCAATGTTTAGCACTAATAGTATCTACTACAAAGTGATTTGGACAATATTTGTAAAAAGTATATTTTAATACACTTTTCTGGATTTTGTTTCATTCAACTTATAAACTAAATTAACTGCACAAATTTTTTTTATATTTAATTGATATTGTTCGTTGGGTGCACCATTTAATATTTTATACTTGCTAAAAAATTTGATTATTTTTTTTCTCCAAATACTTAATGTAATCATTAATTTAGTTTCTACATAATTTAAATTATTTCCCAAAGTTATTAATACTTTTCACATTTAATGAAATCCATGACAACAACGTGAGATGACGTCTATATTAATTGAAAAATTAAATTACGAAAATTATATTTTAATCATCACAAATATTTGTATTCAATAGATGTTATGAACATCTTAAAAATGGATGTTAGATTAATGCACAATTTATTATTTTATACTTTGACAAAAAATATAATCTAATGTTTTTCTTAAAGTTATTTTTCAGTAATTTAATTTCATTATAATTTACTTTTTTTTCTTGACCAACTAGAATACTTTTTTCTATAATAACATGTGAGACGACGCCGTGAGACGTCGAGTAAATTTATATAATATAATTATATAGAGTTGGATAGAGAAATAATTACAAAATGTGAATACTTTAATACAATATTTTAGATTTGATTTCATTCAAAACATATAAACTAAATTAATTACAATTATTTTATATATAATGGATTTTGTTAGTAATATGATGCGGAATCCTTTAATAGTTTATACTCCTAGGTTAAAGTGAGTATAAATTAAGTATTGGGAAAGAAAGTAGTAGATGTAATTTTTTTTAAAATAAAATAATGGATGCAAATAATTTTTATATTATAAAATATTAATACTGTTAGAAATTTTGGAAATATAAATAATTGAGAGGGATATTGAAACAAAATAAAAGTGTAAAGAAATGATATGGACGGAGTACTTGCTATTAAATATGATTAAATTATTTTTTCAAAAACAAAACCTTTTTCATTACTTTAATTTATTTATAATTTAAATTGTTTCCCAATGTTATTAATATTTTTCATATTTAAGAAAATACTAAAACTCTAAATAATTTGAATTTTCATCCTTTAATAATAATAATAATTTTATATAATAAAATGCGAGACGGCGCCGTAAGGCGACGTCGAGTAATTTTTTGTTACATAATTAAATGATTTCATATTGAGTGAAAACTTGCAAAATTTGAAATATCTAATAATTTACTACAAAAGAAAAAAATTGCATTTTTTATAAAAAAATTATTTTTATCATTGGATAAAAATTTATCATTGAATACGATTACCAGCACAAAATAACTCTCACAAGAATAAAGAAAATTGGGTAGAAAAAATTCACGAAAATACTAAAACTCTAAATAATTTGAATTTTCATCCTTTAATAATAATAATAATTTTATATAATAAAACGCGAGACGGTGTCGTGAGCCGACGTCGAGTAAATTTTTGTTACATAATTAAATGATTTCATATTGAGTGAAAACTTGCAAAATTTGAAATATCTAATAATTTACTACAAATCGGGTAGAAATGAATCGCATTTTTTTATATAAAATTTATTTTTATTAAAAATTTATTATTGAATACGATTACCAACACAAAACAACTCTTACAAGAATAAATAAAATTGGGTAGAAAATATTCACGAAAATAATAAAACTCTAAATAATTTGAATTTCCATCCTTTAATAATAATAATAATAATTTAATTTTATATAATAAAATTCGTGACGGCGTCGAGTAATATTTTGTTACATAATTAAATGATTTCATATTGAGTGAAAACTTGCAAAATTTGAAATATCTAATAATTTACTACAAAAGAAAAAAAATCGCATTTTTTTATATAAATTTATTTTTATCATTGGATGAAAATTTATCATTGAATACGATTACCAGCACAAAATAACTCTCACAAGAATAAAGAAAATTGCGTAGAAAAAATTCACGAAAATACTAAAACTCTAAATGATTTGAATTTTCATCCTTTAATAATAATAATAATAATAATAATAATAATAATAATAATAATAATAATAATTTTATATAATAAAATGCGAGACGGCGCCGCGAGGAGACGTCGAGTATTTGTTACATAATTAAATGATTTCATATTGAGTGAAAACTTGAAAAATTTGAAATATCTAATAATTTACTACAAATTGGGCAGAATATGAATCGCTTTTTTTTTATATAAAATTTATTTTTATTGTTGGATAAAAATTTATCATTGAATACGATTACCAGCACAAAAAACTCTAACAAGAATAAAGAAAATTGGGTAGAAAAATTCACGAAAATACTAAAACTCTAAATGATTTTAATTTTCCTCCTTTAATAATAGTAAAAATAATAATTTTATATAATAAAATGCGAGACGGCGGCGACGTCGAGTAATTTTTTGTTACATAATTAAATGATTTCATATTGAGTGAAAACTTGCAAAATTTGAAATATCTAATAATTTACTACAAATCGGGTAGAAAATGAATCAGATTTTTTTATATAAAATTTATTTTTACAGCTGGAAAAAATTTATCATTGAATACGATTACCAGCACAAAAAACTCTAACAAGAATAAAGAATATTGGGTAGAAAAAATTCACGAAAATACTAAAACTCTAAATAATTTGAATTTTCATCCTTTAATAATCATAATAATTTTATATAATAAAATGCGAGTCGGCGCCGTGAGACGATGTCGAGTAATTTTTTGTTACATAATTAAATGATTACATATTGAGTGAAAACTTGCAAAATTTGAAATATCTAATAATTTACTACAAATCGGGTAGAAAAAGAAAATTCCCGAAGGCACTAAAACTCTAAATAATTTAAATTTCTATCCAATGATAAAAATAAATTTTATATAAAAAATGCTAGACAATACCATGAGACGACTTCGAGTAAACTTATGTTACATAATTAAATAATTTCACATGGGGTGAAAATTTGCAAAATTTGATGACTTTGAGTTACAATTTATGTTTGCAGAGATTTTTTTGTTAAATATATAAGTTCTTGCAGCATATTCAAATATCAAACAAACAAACTCTCATGAGAATAAAGAAAAAATTGGGTAGAAAAAATCCACAAAGGTACTAAACTAAATAATATAAAATTTTATACTATGATAAAAATAATATTATATAATAAAATGCGAGGCAGTATGAGATGACGTGAGTAAGCTTTTGTTACATAATTAAATGATTTCATATGGAGTGAAAACTTGCAAAATTTGAAATATTTAATAATTTACTAATAATATAATCAATTTTTTTTCTAAATCTATTTCTCAATAATTTAATTTAAAGTTTAGCTCCAATATCTATAATAATTTTCATAAAACAAAATGTATGTTGGTGACTTTGAGTTACAATTTATGTGTGTAGAGTATTTTCTGTTAAATATGTAGGCTTGGATTTCACAAAAAAACCAACCCTCTCATAAAAAAAATGAATAAATCGGGTAGGAAAAAATTTACGAAGGCACTAAAACTCTAAATAATTTAAATTTTTACTCAATGATAAAAATAAATTTTAAATAAAAAATGTGAGACGGTGCCTGAGGTCGAGTAAACTTTTGTAACATAACATGGAGTGAAAAATTGTAAAATTTGTAATATCAAATAATTTAATAATAATATAATCAGATAATTTTTTTTTGAAATATATTTCTCAATAATTTAATTTAAACAAAATTAAAGTTTTGCTACAAAATCTATAACAATTTTCATAAAACAAAACGTAAGATGTTGAGTTCGAGTTACAATTTATGTATGCAGAGATTTTTCTGTTAAATTTATAAGCTCGAATACTAGAAAAATCCAATTCTCTCATAACGATAAAGAACAAATCGGGTAGAAAAAATTTACGAAGCCACTAAAATTCTAAATAATTTAAATTTTATCCCATGAAAATAATAAATTTTATATAAAAAATGCAATATGACATTGTGAGGCAACACCGTCGAGTAAACTTTTGTTGCAATATTTAATTGATTTCACATGGGAAAAAAACTTGCAAAATTTGAAATGTCAAATAATTTAATAATGATATAATCAAATAATTTTTTCCTAAATCTATTTCTCAATAATTTAATTTGAAAATAATTAAAGTTTTGCTCTAATATCTATAGAAATTTTCATAAAATAAAACGTAAGAGGGTGACTTTAAGTTACAATTCATATTCATATATGCATAGAATATTAAGTACACAAATATTCATTTATGATAACTATTATGAATATTTTTGATAAATATTATGAATATTATTTAAATAGATATACTATGGGGCAATGTTTAAAATTTTATATTTGATAAATAAAATGAACAGATTACTTTGTCTTAACCTTTTTCTTAATAATTTAATGTATTCATAAAGAAAATTTTCCTATAATAATATTAATTATTTTTATATAATATAATAGGAAATGGTATTAGACAAAACTATGCTAAATATATTACATATATGATAACATATACTTATAATAAATGAAAATTTACAAAATATCAAGAATCATATTTTACAACTACTATTTGTTAAACATTTTGTTCAAAATTTAAATAAATAAATTAAGTAAACAAGTTTGTATATTTGATCAATATTATTAAAAAAAAGGATGTATGATTGAAACCTATTTAGTGTTTTACGATTATATGATTGAGATTTAAAATTTGAGAAGATACGCGTAATTTTTGATTATATAATGAGATGAAATACTTACACATTAACTCAAAATGAAAAGTTACAAAATTGGGTTAGTTAAATTTTATTATAATTTTTTAGATTTTATTTTAATTCAAAACTCAAATAAAACAAAATTTAGTCATATTTTTATGCAATAGATTTTGTAAAAGTTATTAAAATTGAAATTAGTACAATTTTTTTTAGTGTTTTATATTAAATAAAAACTTAATTTTCTTGATAAACTTATTTTTCAATATTCCAACTTTGTTGAAATTTAAATTTTCATCCAATAATAATTTTAATATATAAAATAAGAGGTAGTGTAGTGAGTGTATGAGTAACCTTAAATTATATTATTCGTAAAAATTTTTAAAATCATGAAATTTTTAAAAAAAACTTTTCATACTTCATCAATTTTATTAATAATGCATAATTGGTGTGCGATTTAAAACTTTATACATGATAAAAATATAAATAATTGTATTATTTTTTCTTAAACTTATTTTACGATAAAGTTTAACCTTTTTTAAATGATAATAATAAATTATCATATTATAATATTTTTAGGGTATTGTCAAAACTAGGTAGAACGATTATAATATTATATTAATATAAACTTTTATGCAATATAGATATTGTCAGAATTGTTGAGAATATGGAACTTGTTAAATTCATAAACACGGCAATTGGTGCAAAACATTTTGTTCAATTTCAGCTTTACGACGGAAGGTTAGCCATCTTAAAAATTTAGATTTCTAATAGTTTTTTTGCATTTTTCTTTAACTGTTGTTGCATTTGAACTTCCTTATGATGTTATATCTAGCAAATCGGTTAAGGTCACATTGTAGGATGAAATTATCGCAAATCTGGAACTGATTTTTAATGCCAATTTTTATGTTTTGCCAATTGTTGTGTTAACAACTATGAGAGCACGTATTTTTAAAGGTAACATTTTTTTTGAAAGTTAGTAATGAGAAAGTGTAATATTGATAATATGTTTGGATCTTTGGTTAAGTAATAGTGTTTCTACAATACAGGTATGATGCAAATTAGCTCTTCTATATCATCAAGAGTCTTCATCAACTCAGACAAGGCAAAAAATAGATTTTAACAGCTTTAATTTTTTTAAAAAAAAAATCTTACTTATCTGTTACTCCTGAAAACAATATTTTTTCTTATTCTCAGGCTTCGTGATCAAGGATATTTGTGAGATTTTCAGCGGGAGATGTTCTCAACAAGCCAAGTTTATTACAAACAATTAATGATTGATATTGTTTTTTTCCTACATTCCATTGTTGAATATTTTGGATTTAGATGTTAAATAATTTTACTATTTTTTAAATAGTAACTATTGGCCAATAAATATTGTTGAGCGATGTTTTCCAATTAACGATTTTTGTAGAGCAATTCATTAATCTATGTGTACATATATTATAAATGTATTGATGGTCTTAGCACGCGTAGCGCGGGCATAGGTCCCTAGTTTAACCAATGAGTGGGCAAAAAACATACACCATCCAAATTTAAAACATATCTATATTTTTATATATAATTGGAAAGAGGAGTTAATGTGATATGGTTTGTTCGTGATCGTTATTATTGCTAAAAAATCTCAGGAAATAATTTGAGAAAAACCATAACAGTATCAATTTAAAACTATTTTTATCAATTTGAATTTTGGTATTATTAAAATAGTTAAAGAATAGTAGATATATTCTAAGTTTAATATATATTTAATGATGAAAAATTGCCCAAAATAACTATTTTAGACTCCATGTGTGCCCGATATACCCAGTCTCGTGATTACAGTCCTTTTTACCCACCGCTTACGCCTGTATTTTAGGCGTATGTCACCACCAGGCGGAACAAATCCACCCCATCTTTTATATCAATAAAACACAATAAACCCATATCCCTCTTATTTCTCTCCTTTTGTGCTACTGCCATCACGAAACTTACAAGCCGGTGGTGTGTATATATACCCATATATATATATTTCAAAATTTCTTGCAAAAAATTGGGGATATCAAAATAAAAACAACATACAATACTTGGTATTACCAGATTTGGTGTAGAAGAAGCTAAGTATAAGATTTTATAAAAACAGACGACCCATGCTGTATAAGAGAGAAAGACAAACTACTAGATATTTAGGTTTGTATCGCTGTGCCACAAGTGGCGTCGTATTACGTTTTATGCGCCTTGCCGGACAGCGTATTACCATTTATACTCCAAATCAAGAGGCGTGCTTATCCACTACATACGATCAATATAGCGGCGTATCTGCCGGATACTTCGAACAATTTGACGTATTTGTGGTATCCATCTTCTTTTTGAATGCAGCTGTGGCGTATCAACTCGATACACCTACGGTGGTGGCGTATATAGTCAATACTACTTGTGGTCAGGCATATTCACCACAACTCTGGCATATCAATGGGTTACTCCTTCGCATAAATCGTATCCAGCTCTTTTGTTCAAGGTTGTGGCATGTCCTCCTGTTGCTTTTTGTTCTTTTACAAATATTTTGACGTATCAATTAGATACTACGGCTGGATAGACGTATATAATGGCTAAAAACAATGTCATACACTTGCTGTTCTAGGTGTACTAACATGACAAGTTTATACGCCTCAGCCACAGGCGTAACCAATAGGTATTTAGGGCGGAAACTCCTGTATGTCGGTATTTTAGTATGTTGCAGCCCAATAGTGAGTAAAAAGGACTTTCACCCTTTAATGATTTGAAATATGAAAACCTTAAATTTTAAAAATATATATTACACTAAAACAAATTTTATACATTAATTTCATGACGTATGGTTTGGTCGTGATTGTCAAACATAAAACAATTTGAGAAAAGCCAAAGCATGATCAATTTAAAAATATTCATATCAATTAGAATTTTAGTATTATTAGAATAGTTAAAGAGAATTAGATATATTTTAAATCTAATATATATTTAATGATTTGAAATATGAAAACTTAAAATTTTAAAAATAGAGATTATACTAAAACAAATTTTATACATTTCCTGGCTAAAAAAAAGTTTATATATTTCTAAATACTAATAATTTCAGTTATTATTAAAAATTAATATAATTAAGTTTGGCATACAAATTTAAACAAATTTAAACACTTATGCAAACATAATATAATTAAAAGATTTAAATAACATTATAATATTAAAAATAGACATGGAAACACTACAAGAAAACAGTAAATAGACATCACACTTTAGACATCGGTCGTAAATGCCACTGATGTTAAAAGATGTAATAACATCATCCCGCATTAAACTGATGTCTTTGTTTTTCGTACACATCACTATTTTTAAAACCGATGTCTAAAGTCAGCCTTTAAAAATTGAAAACGCGCGCCTTTGCTTTTTGTTTCCCCCCTAGCGAAAATTTCACCCCCTAAGTCAAAATTCCCCCCACTTATCCAAAAAATCTCCCCGCCTATACACAATTATACCCCTTCAGACAAATTAAACAAAAACTAAATAAACAAAATCACTCACACTCTCAATTATTTTCACACTCTCCCTCTCTCTCGACTGAATCTCTCTAGCTCATCTCGCACCACCACAAACTCACCTCCACCACCACTCACTACTCTACTCGCCAGGACCTCCGTTCGACCTCTCTACTCACCACTACTCTTTGCTTGTGTCGTAATTGGTAAGAATTGGTAATACTCTACACGAATAAGGTCTCCTCTGGTATTTCTAGGGTCTTCTCGATCTATTGAGAGCTTCAATTTGAGGGTTTTTTTAAGTCAAAACCCTAATTTCTTAAATTGGGGCTTTTTAAATCAAAACCCTAATTTCTTAAATTGTGTGTTTTTATTTACTTGGATGTATTACCCTAATTATTTTGAATGTATTCTTTTTTACAGGACCTCATTCACTTGGTTGTGGTTGTGGTTGTTCGTTAGGTAATTTTCATTTTTGAATTTCTTATTTGAATTTCTGATATGTGTTATATCATATGATTATTTGTATGTTGTTTAATTGGATGAATGTTATTATTTATTCATTATATTGTTGGATTTTTGGCTACTAATTGGATGCATGTCATCTAACACTGCTATTAATTAGTGGTAATTTGTAATTCATGATTTTTGGCTACTATTTGGTTGCTTTTCTACTAGTCAAGTTTGAAATTATATGAGTTGTATGTATTTTCATTTTCATTTTGAATTTCTTATTTGAATTTCTGAAATATGGTATTATATGATTATTTGTATGTTATTTAATTGGATGCATGTTATTATTTGTTTATTATATTGTTGGATTTTTGGCATGTCATCTAACAGTGCTATTGTTTGAGTACTACTATTTTTCCGACATAATCAACCAAGAGAAAGTGTGAAAGTTGTTGTGATTTTCTATTGGTCAATTTGAAATTATACGAGTTGGATGTATTTTAGTTTCATACCTTGTTAATTATTTTATTGTTGGCTGGAGGTTTATGTTTTAGTTTTCGAATTTTACGAAAACCTTAAATATTGTCGTTTGAGTTTTTATTGTTTGGCTGATATTCAGGGATATTTTTTTGGTTTGCGAAGAAGAAAGGATAGTTCCTAGCTGTTGTTCACGGTGTTGACCTAGTGCTTCTACTAATTAAGAGGTACTCCCACTCCCTTTCTTGTTTATATAGCGACTTTTTCTGCTTTGTGTATTTGATTGCCATGATTGCTTATTCCACTGCTCTGTTCTTTATTAAAACTTAAATAATATATGGTAGCTGTACTTTCTCTATTTGCCATGTACAAATTTGAATTATAGAAATTGTATGCCTTTAGTTAAACGTTAATTACATGTTGCCTGTTATTATTAATTTAGATTGAAGATTTGTGTTCCTTTTGTTTTTCTTATGTCTATCATGTCCTATTTGTGATTATTGCTAGCTATCATATGTCATACATGCATTTTGATTAATATAAACTATTGGATTTTTATTATATAGATAAGGCTACAATAAAACTATTGTAGGTCAGAATACATAATAAGTAATCACTAGCTATAATTATTCTAAAAACTTTATTTACATACCAGGTCGTTGGAAATTAAATGGATAAGTCTTGAATAAAAGCGGATAGGGATTCATTGCAATATGAAATTGGAGTCGAAAACTTCTTGATATTTGCTGAGGATAATGCTAAAAACCCAAAGAAAATCCCTTGCTCATGTGCACGCTGCTTTAACTTCAAGAAATATTCTGTCAAAATAATCAGAGGTCATCTATATGAAGCGGGTTTTAGTTTAAGGTATTATGAATGAATTTGGCATGGAGAAGAGGTTGTTAAAAGTACTAAGTCATCAGTTGGTAGTACTTGTCCTCCCTCGAAGCCCACACTAAATTCAGAAACATTTAACGTATGTGAAGCAACCTGTAATAAGGAAGATTTCGATAATGAATTAAATGAGTTTAAGAGATTTGTTTCCGATGCGGAACAACCTCTGTTCGAGGGAAGTGAGTGCACTAACTTGAGTCAATGTTAAAACTACATAATTGGAAGGCTAGGTTTGGAGTTAGTGATAAGGCCTTCACTGATCTGCTTGAATCTGTTGGCTCTTTTCTTCCAAAAGATAATGTGCTTCCTGCTAATATGTATGAAGCAAAGAAAACCTTAACTGATTTAGGACTCGAGTATGTTAAATTCCACACTTGTCCAAATGACTATGTATTATACAGGGGTCCAATTCTTGAGTCTTCTTCTGAGTGTCCCAAATGTCGTCTTTCTCGCTGGAAAGTTGGGAAACATGGAAAAATTAGGGTTAATGTGCCAGTCAAGGTTATGTGGTATTTTCCGATAATCCCCAGATTTAAACGATTGTTTAAATCTGCTTCTACTTATAAATTAATGAGCTGGCATGCAGATAATCGATCTGAAGATGGGAAGATGCGTCATCCATCTGATTCTCCTTCTTGGAGAAATGTAGATTACAGGTGGCCTGAGTTTGGTAGGGAGGCTAGAAATATATGCTTAGGATTAGCGGCTGATGGTATAAACCCACACAGTATTGGATTAAAAAACGGGTACAGTTGTTGGCCAGTTATGTTAGTAATATATAATCTTCCCCCATGGTTATGCATGAAGAGGAAGTTTATCATGTAATCAACATTAATTTCTGGCCCGCATGAGCCTGGTAATAATATTGACATATATCTACAGCCACTGATTGATGATTTAAAAAAATTATGGGAGGAAGGGGAACCGAACGTGTACGATGCGCATACAAAATCTTTTTTCACTTTAAGGGCAGTTCTGATGTGGACAGTAAATGACTTCCTAGGATACGCAAATCTGTCGGGCTGCATCAATAAGGGTTATAAGGCTTGTCCAATATGCGGCGATAAAACTATGGCTAAATATTTAAGTCATAGTAAGAAAATGTGCTACCAAGGTCATCGTCGGTATTTAGATAATCATCATCCTTTTAGGAGGCAGAGGGCATCTTTTGATGGAGAACAAGAATTTGGTCATGCACCTGAACCGCTTAGTAGAGAAGAAGTGTTGGCGCAACAACAGCAACTCAAATTCAGTTTTGGGAAGGGGGAAGTCAAAAAAGGTGGAATCTGCATGGAAAAAGAAATCGAATTTTTTTGAGTTAGAATATTGGAAGTTTCACCACGTTCGTCATTGTTTAGATGTTATGCACATCGAAAAGAACGTGTGTGATAATTTAATTGGGACACTTCTTAATATGAAATACAAGACTAAAGACAGCACTGCCTCTCATCTTGATATGGTTAAGATGGGATTAAGGGCTGATTTAGCTCATGAAATAGGTGAGAAAAGAACATACTTGCCTCCTGCCCCTTTTAATTTTTCCAAGAAAGAAAAAAAAATATAAAACTTCCATATGGACATGCATCAAATATTAGAAATTATGTATCAATGACTGATCTAAATTTTAATGGGCCGAAGTCCCATGATTGCCATATCCTCCTCCAATAGTTACTACCAGTTTCTATTCGTTTTGTGCTTCCAAAAAATGTTAGGGTTAGTATCATAAGATTGTATTTTTTTCTTCAACTCTTTGTGCAACAAAGTTGTGGACGTGTCGAAATTGAGTAAACTACAAGCACATCTGATTTTGACTTTGTTTGAGTTGGAAAAATATTCCCTTCATCATTTTTCGATGTTATGGTACATCTCACTGTCCACTTAGTAAGGGAATTACGTTTATGTGGACCGGTTTTTTATAGATGGATGTTTCCATTTGAACGATTCAATAAAATATTGAAGAGTTATGTAAGAAACCGATTTTATCCGGAAGGTTGTATAGCTGAAGGTTATTTCAAAGAAGAATCAATAAAATTTTGCACTGAGTTCTATAGTGAGAGTAGTAGAATTGCTGGTCTTCGGAAAGATGAAGACAACAATTCTGGTCCAATAGGTGGTGTGATAATGAAGTCAGTACCAGAAAAAGAACAAGATGAGGCGCATCTTACAGTCCTCCTCAACAACACTGAAGTGGAACCATATGTTATGTAAGTAACATTTTTAAAAGCATATTTTTAAGTTTCAAAGTTCTTTTTCATGCGGTCTAATCTTATTTGATGTAATAATTGTCAGGTTGCATAAGAAATATTTGGAAGGGATTTACCAAGGGAAAAAAAAAGTGCACAGTGGCTATTGGGAGAGCACAATCGACAATTTACTGATTGGTTTGAAAAAAAGTTAGTTTACATTCTTTCCTTTTTTATTACATTTTTTCTGTAAGCAGTCATGTTTTTAATTGAAGTCAACTTATATGCATTGTGACTTTACGTGCAGGTAAGTACAGAAATGAGGGAGAATTCCGAAGCCATTTCTGAAACAATAAGATGGTTGGCAGGAAAACCTTCATTTTCAGTGTTGACTTATGAAAGTTATGTTGTTGACGGGGTCCGATACCACACAAAATATCGAGATAATGCAAGGGTAGTTCAAAACATTGATGTGTCACTAGTTGCTAGGACAGTCCAAGTCTCTAGTGCTAAGGATATAAATCCTATAGAGACTGATTTAACATTTTATGGGGTTATCGAAGAAATATGGGAGTTAGATTACCACGCATTCAAGGCCCCTTTGTTTTTGTGTACATGGGCAGCAAGTGATAGAGGTATCAAGTCCGATGATCTTGGTTTTATGCCTGTGAACTTCAATCGACCAGGTCACAAAAAGGACAAATATGTCTCTGTTGACCAAGTCAACCAAGTCTTTTATGTTGAGGATCCAGCTGATGCTAATTGGTCTATTGTACTATCGTCGACAAATCGAGACTATCATGACGCGTACGATGAAGATGCCCCAGAAGAGACCTCCTGGAACCCTCCTCCATTCTGTTCTAATATCCCTATATGCGACCCAACTGATTATGATGATGCAAGTGTCAGCAATAAAAGACAAAATGTTGAGGGGATTTGGGTGAAAAAGTCATAGGTCATAGGTGCCTAGTCATATGTTTAGTGACTAGCAATTTAGTTTTAATTTGCTTCCACTTTGTAGTTGTTCATGATATTTTTAATTAGATTTGTCTGTCATTTTGCTTATCTCTGATTTTTGCATATTTTCAGTGATAATTAACTGATAATTTTGCATATTTTCCATGATATTAACTAATTGCATATTAGTGTTGTAGTTGTTCATGATATTTTTAATTAAAATTGTTTTTCATTTTGCTTCTCTGATTGCATATTTTCAGTGATAATTAACTGATAAGTTTTTACAGATTGAAGGAAAACAAGAGAAATGGTACCGAATAAAAAGCAAAAGAAAACAAAAAAGGCAGACTCGGATAAGGTTACCACTAAACAGCTGGAGATTGAGGTTAAAGAAGCGAAAACTCATGACTCACAGACAGCTCAAGCATCAGAACCTCAACAGGCCAACTCAGAGCAACCCACGGTTACTACAACCGACACTGTTAGAGCAAAGTCTGGAGGTAAGTGTGGTGTATGTGCAATGTACAAAGTGGTTGTGAAGAAAGCTCGTGGGAAAAAGACTAAAGTCACATTCAATGATTGGGGACTTGCTGATGGTGAAACTAGGGCGCGATTACAGTCATATATTGGAATGTTGGCCAGGACTACGATTCCAATCGACATTACTAGTTGGCCAAATGTGAATCCTGAATTAAAATCAAAGCTTTGGCTAGATATTCAGGTGCTCTATAGCATTTGTAAATTTTACTTTTGTTCTCTATTTTTACATATGTTGCTAATTTCTCGTATTTAAATTTCTCATTTTACTTGTGTTTTATCCAGTCTGCATTCAAAGTGAAACCACATTGTGAGCACTTTCTCCTAAAGTCTGCTGGTGTAAATGGCGACAATTTAAGACTGATTTGACGAGGAAATTTGTGCGGCCATATGTTGGACAGAAGGCAATAATGAGTAAGCCCCCAAAGCAATATGCTTTTATTAGTAAGTCAACCTGGAAAAGATTTGTGAGACAGAGGACTGATCCGGCATGGGAGGTATGATTTTATTTTATAGTTTTATTTTGTATTCGATAATTCTGTTCATTTTATATTCTGCACCTGTATATATGATATGTAATTCTATAATTTTGTTTTTAGGAAATACATGAAGCGCATAGTGAAAGAGTTTCTCCTCGAAAATATCATCACCGCTTGTCAAGAAAGGGTTATATTGGTTTAAAAGAAGATGAAGTAAGAACTAAGTCAATATTGTCTTGTTCGATAAAAATTTAGCATGAGTTTTTGTATTTTGCTTCATTTTAAATAGATAAAAAGTGGAAGGTTGGAGCCGGGAGTAGGACCTGATAGAGCAATTTTTTGGAAAAAGGCTTGTAAGCGAAAAAATGGCCAAGAGGTTGAAGTTGTAAATGAAGATTTACAAGTTGTATGCGATACAATTGTAAGTCTCCTATTATATTGGCATACTAGTAGGGCATCATTTATAATTAATGAAATTTTAGACTCTTTGTAATTTGGGCTAATTATTTTCATATCAATAGGATACTTTGTTGGAAAAGAAAGAGAAGGGTGAAATACAATTTTCTGGAGCGGAAGATGTTTTGACTAGGCTTTGGGGAGTCTTGAGCATTCTGGTAGGGTCCGCGCTGTTGGAGGGTACATCACTCCAAAACAGTTCTTTAATTTGCCACGAGAGAAGTTCGAATAACGAAGGAAGAGTTGATGGCCCGTGATCGTCAAAGGGATGAAAAGACGAAAGCTCTTGAGGCAGAGATTGCTCAGCTGAAGGCATTGATTACTTCCGGCCAGAATCATCACTCCCCAATGCAGTATGAAAAGGCAAGTTTCCAACCAGAAAACAATCAGCCTGCTGCAATTGTACTAGAGTTTGATGAGGACTGTGTTCCTACAGATGCTCCCCCTAGGCCTTCACCTCCTGGAAATTTGGTAAATTAATCGATAGAAGGATAATTTAATTCCATAATTAAGTATTTTATTTTATTGCTTAAGCTCGATGAATTGATGATTTCTTTTTACCTTAGTACTTTTATTTGTTCATTTAAATATTGTAGGGAAACAGAATATGTGACCTATCTGTCGAGAGGATAAAGAACAAGGTTGCATTTGGTATGGTGTATCCTCGCGAGACTGGAGGAAAAGTCCATGGAATTAATATACCACTTGGACATCAGTGTGTCTCTGTCGATGGCATCATCAAACCAGATGCCTTGCTTCCAGTGCCGATCCGTGGTGAATTGGAGACAGTCCGCGATGCACTTGGCTCTTTTTTAGCATGGCCTAAGGATTTAATAAGCTACACAACTACTGAGGTATAATTTACTATATGTGGTCTGAATTTGAAATAAAAATGGTGCTTGTGAGGATATTACAGATGAAATTGTGTTTAAATTTTTGATGGTTTGATGATCTACAGATTAAGAAAAAAGAAAGGGTGGGACCAAGTGGAGAAAACAAAAACAAGAATGATGAGTTGCAGAAATTGAGGGCACGGTTCTTACATGCAAAACCAAGTGCAAAAGTGCCAAAGGGCTTTAACTTACTATATAAACATGTAACCAGCTGGATGGAAACTACTGGGCTTTCGATACAGATTGACTGCAAGTCAGAAGTGTTTGGGCATGAAAAGACAATTTATTTGTTACATGAGAATGTTTTGGCATTGTTGGAGTTTGAAATGCTAGGGCAAGCTGTAATTACAGCTTACATGGTGTAAGTTACAATTTTTATTTTTCCGATATGCATTCTAATGTTAGTATTTTTCCAATTGCATGTCTCTACTTCTAATGATGGTATCTTTTTTTGGTAGGCATTTGCATGTTGAGATAAGTGAAAAACCAGAACTGGCAGAAACATTTGCTTTTATTGACCATGGATCCACATATAAGTTGAATGCTGATTTTGAAGCTTACATTGTTAACCGCTTGAAAGAGGGCCACCCGGATCGGCTGTTTTTTTTACCGCATAATCAGGAGTAAGTTCTAGCTTATATTAAGTTACGATATCAAAAAACTGGATAAAGTACTAAAAATCTGTCTTTGGTATGTTTTTAAAAGAAAACAGTATGCATTGGATTTTGGCTATTATTTGGGAAGGTGAAATTTATTTCCTCAATCCATTCCCTCACCCAACACAGTTTTCATTACTAGAACAAGCATTATCAAGGTAGTTTTTTATTTATCGTAACATTTTGATGAAAATTCATGATTTTTTGTGTACATTGGATTAGCTTTTATTTTTTATGCAGGGCAGTGAAACCTTACAATTATGAAACTGGTAGGGGCAATCGGAAGCCGGCCAAGGCAAAGTTTCTGACTATAAGTACTTTTACACTTCATTTCAGTACTATTAAATTTATTTTCTGATGCATTTTATTTTTTGGAATTAATAGGGATCCCCCAAGCAACCCGGTGGTACTGAATGTGCTTATGTAGTAATGCGCTACATGAAAGAAATTATCAGTGATACAAGATTGACTTTTGCTACAAAGGTATGCGTCTTTGTTTTTCTAATGGGTTACTTTTGATTATAAAGGTGTACTTTTCATTTTTGTTTAATTGTGTTTGTTTGTTGCCTTTAGTGGCTACCGAAGACTCGAGGGACGTACACCGAGGCCGAGCTTGATGAAGTACGTATTTAGGCTCTCAAATTCATCCAAGACAAGATCTGATAGTTTCTAGTAGGTCTCTTTAAATTGACGTAAACATTTGGTTAACCGCTTGAATTGCTAGCTGGTAGCTAGTTCGATCTGCACTTTTGGTATTGGTTAATTATCAACTTAAAGTAATGTAGTCGATATAAGCATCTGTTTTGGAGACATGTAGTCCGTGATGTAGTAATTCAAGCTGTTATGCATCTGATGTTTACTTTTCGTTGTGCACGTAGTTAATTCTAGTGTCCAGTACAATTTGGTATCTTGTTAAAGTAACAGATGGATGATGTACATGTTGGTGGTTGTATTTTATGTATGGTTTAATATAAATGCATGGTTGGATATATTGTGAATGGTCCAGTTTTTAATTTTTTGGTATGCATTGAAAGACATCGGTTTATTTAGTTACACTCAGAAACAATTGTTTAATTGTAACAAAGACATCAAAAGTTTTACCAAATAATGATTTCTAAAACAAAGATATACATCACTTTTTTCTACAATGTCCGATGTCTAAAAAACAAATACAAATCACTTTTTATTTGTAAAATCTGATGTCTAAGAGACACATATAAATGAGTTTTTTCAGAAAGAACTGATGTTTATACCTACATTAGACATCAATATAGGATGATGTCTAAGATATCTATAGACATCGATCTTTTCTGGAAAAAAACTGATGTTTATAAGAACATTAGACATCAGTCTAGGAAGATGTCTAAGGTCACTATACACATTGGTTTTTTTTATAAAGAAACGGATGTTTATAAGAACATTAGACATCAGTCTAGGATGATGTCTAAGATAACTATAGACATCACTTTATCTGATAAAATTATGATGTCTAATATCCAAATAGAAATCTTTTCCAAAGAAAGAAACTGATGTGTATGTGAAAAATAACTTAGTTTATTATATGTTTTCTAGAATATAAGGCATGCAAGTTGTTTATAAAATTAATTATATCTAACCTATTTTGTAGAACAACTGATGTGTATTGAAGGAAATATCGATGTCTATGTTAGCACAGACATCAGTTTTTGACCGATGTCTAGAATAGACATCTCCGACAAAGACATCACATGCAAAATAACATAGACATCGGCCATAAACTGATGTCCATTGACCCTTTCCTTGTAGTGAAAAAAAATCGTAATAAGCATTTTTTAAAATTTAGTAAAAAACTATCAAAAAGTAAGATGATATAATACTAATTAATATTAGCATTAAAGATGATAAAATTTAAATTTAGAAAAATAATATATATTCTAACAAATTTCGAAATGAACGAAAATCGATAGAATCTGAATGATCGCATTCAATGAGATATCACTTAATAACTTATGTTGGTATAAATATTAAAGTTTCTGTGACGCCCCCAAATCCGAGGTCAAAGATTCAGGTCGTCACGTCACCATCCAACCATGTCATACCTGTATTAACTTTACAACTCAACAATACATCCATCCAGACCTCAATCTTAAGCACAAACAAGTTAGAGCCTTAGAAACGATAATCAAAAGTAACACTAAATATTACAATTCATCTGTACAATCTAGAATCTTGCGCACTTCCATTTATACAACTACACTTGAAGACAAGTCTTACTATTACAGTTGAAAACCTATCAGACTTACTCTGTAGTATTTATCAGGAACTAAATCATCTCAGGGGTAAATCTTCTACTCCTCTTCTGCTGGTGCGGAGTTAACTGATCAAATTCTTCTCTTTCTGAAAAGTTTTTATAAAGCAAGAATGAGATACATAATGCTCAGCAAGTTCACCATTTTGTAAAATAATAATGTGGTTTATTTCGAAAACATTCCCAACTATATGGGTATATATCTCAGATTTCAAAACATAATTGGACAATGTATATGTCCGAGTTTGAATAAAACATCTATACTCACCAAGGAGCTTTAAGAATAACATATGAACCCTTTATAAGGTTCCCATTTCAATATATCTCAAGTTTGAAAATATATACATATGAGTATATCATTTTCGGTAAAACACTCTACGAGTAACATACTGTACAGGGAATACATCATTGCAAACCTCTTTCCTTCCATTAGCTTAGAAGGTTTCTCATAAAAAAACATTTCATTCCTTGAAACAATTGCAAGAGTGCACTAACACGTGCCAATCTTTATAGAAAATCTTGCAGTTCTAGATACTGCACAATGTCAATATTTTTCTTATCAAAAACCACACTATCGGCAACTTGGCACTTAGGCCCAAGAAGCAGTGTTTGAGTATTTTTCCAAAGTGGAGGATGGGACTGGGAGAAAACATAAAAACCTGACAAGGATTGACGATGATCAGTCGCCACATCCAAGTCCAATAATCTGCGGGTCTTCTCTACCGGTAGAAGGATAGAAACTACATCCGTAACTATCCTCGGGTGAAAACTACATCCGTAATCACCCTCGATGAAAACTACATCCGTAATCATCCTTCGGCAACACCTGGGCCGGAATAATAATTGATGGACCGCCTGGCTCACGGCCGCTTACACATCCCGGGAATCGTTCGTCAACGGTTCCCACACCTGCCAGAGTCCCTTTTTCTTTTTCTTTCAAAAACTTGATTTTGATTGAAAACAGAGTAATTGAGGTCCGACATCAGTCGACCGATGATTCTTGAAATCATACAAGAAGCAAACCTGACCGGGGGTTTTCGAAAATGTTTGAGTTCGAAAGAGTTCGAGTTTGAAAGTGCTAAAGGTATCTTGGATTAGCTTTGTCTTTAAAATAATGATCAATAATTAATAAATGATATTTTAAGATTTAATATTAATAATTAATAAAATAATTATTTAATTAAATAAGCTTTTAATCCAAGATAGGTATTTTGAGTATTTACGAAGATATAAAAATAATTACTTGAGTATACGATACTACCCGAATGACCCTTCGGGTTTTCGCAATTTAATTACGATATATTAATATACCGCTCCCCGGTCAATAGTATATACGGACCGCTACGACCTCTATTGCTAGAGTCGTTGTCCGAGGAAAACATTTCAATCTAAGTTCAAGGGGTACAAACATATATGTACTTATACATCTCAATTTCATCGATACTTCGATAAACATAAACATTTGATATGATTGAAAACTACAAACACAACAGTGAAAGTCCTTGTATATGTAAGTTTTGAAAAGTAAACTTGCCTTGGTGAGGTTGGGGTGGTCGAGCGTGCGGAGTGGAATGATATATACATAAGCAATAACCGTTCGTTAGTACCTTAATCAATATCTCTTTAATTGCGGGGTTTTAGGGGGTACAAAATTAACTTAATGACTTCGTCTTATGACTCTCTAGCCCCACTATAGGTTCATGTCATCAATCGATTACGCTCGCCACTTATTCGACTTAATTTAGTTACCATATCCGAGTCACGTCCATTACCCCTAGAATTATACTCCACTTAACGACTTTTTCCCTTGCGCGAATTTTACTCTAGCATGTTTATAAAATTGAAAAATTCATATTTTAATCCAATTCTTTTTGGGTATCCTTCACCACTGCATTTTCTAGCTTCTCTAATTTTTCCATGATCCCACATAAATTTTTAGGGGTTTAAACAAGGTTCACAAGGGGACCATTTAGTGCAGTCCGAAATCCAGAAATACATTTTACTTCTCCAGCCATAACGTAAAATCTATACATCACCTAGTCATGAACCTTATATTCCTAGAAACTACATTCAAATAACTTTCCAACAATATATATTAGGACCTCAGGGGACAAGATTTGGGGGTTCAAAACCATCTTACAAGACAGGTCAAGTTCCTGGAAAAACTCAGCATGCTTGTTTCACTTAAATCAACCAAGATCCTTACATCCACAACACAACCAACATCTAATTCACCAAGTTCATACTTTATAACATTCATGGAGATACATATACTAACCACAATAATAAAAATCACAACCACAACACTTAAACTCAAGATCTATATCATCCACCACTTATATATCCAAGATTAACACCAATACACATGGATCTATCATCAAACATCATAAACACTACATGGCCAAGAGGGGTTAGGGTTTTATACCTTCTTGATGTTCTTAAAATCTCAAACAAGCTTGTTTAACCTTGGGGAAGCCTTACTCTATGCTCACCATCTTCAATCTCACCAAAGAAATCAAGAACATGGAAGTGGGTTTCTTGACTGGAAAAACACGCCCCAAAGATCAGCCAAAACGAAGCCATTGCACTCGTTTCCTGGTCGAGGCTCCTGAATGAAAGTTGTAGAGCGTCTTATCAGCTTTCTAACCATATAAAGAACAAAAAATTTCATTGAGTAATGAAGGCTCTAGGCCCGTTTTACTGAGAGGTGTTCTGCTGGGCAGAATGATTTTGTTCTTGGTTTTATGTTCTAATAATGTCATACACTTGATATATATCTATTTTTGGTTGGATGCATCTCATCCTTGCTAGGTGGCAACTTCTCATTGGCTCCTCTAGATTTCTTATCCACTTAAATTGCAACCAAGCCCTTTGCTAATTGCAACCAAGTCCTTGTCTCTTGTTTCTTGCACTTAAGTCCTTTTGTTTTGTTTTCTTTTCCACCGCCTTGATTTCCTTGTCGTTTCTTGAATAAAATAAATACGTTACAACTTATACGTTACATATTATTGCTCTAATATAGCACAATACCTCGAACGAATATTAATTCCAACATCCCTTGTTTATTTCTCTTTATCTCAGAAAACGTTCTCCCGATTTCTCAAGCATTCTCTTTTCTCGATTCTAGGAGTTTATTCTCAATCCCTTTTCCCTCTCATAATATATCCTTCCTTGGACTCTTAATATACCATATCCTTAATCCATGATTCGTTCGCTCAATCGCTTAATCTCATTGTAAAGTTTCAGCGGTTTCTAGAACGTTTGTTTCACTTCGTCAGTGGTTTTCGTTCCAAATTCTCAAATCATTTATAATAAAATTCCAAAATATTAACTCCTCAATTCCTCAAATTAAATATCTCATTTCTTGATATTACTGATATATAATTCACTGATCGGTCAAATATTACACGAAAATAGAATTTGGAATTTCTGAATTCCGATCGCATTTACATACACTTATTTACTCCGCAGAGTACTAGTATAACTTCGGAATATCCACACTACGTCTCGTACATAGATGGCATGAAAAATTTTCTTAATCCTCAAAATCACTATTCATCCACCAAATCACTATTCATTGATGCACTTCATCATAATAGGAAAAGTTTTAATTCTACCGAAATTTTGGGTTCTTACAGTTTCATTGTCTTTAAAGGATAAAGACAACAAAACTTTAATATTTGCGGCTCTAAAAATTATGAGAGAGCCAAGAGAATACAATGCATGTATTGGCTCGTCCTAATTATCCAAATTCAAACAAAGTGATCCAAAATGCCTCCAATGAGAAACATGGCTCATTTGGCCATCAAATACGGCAAATCGTGTATAATGTTAGCTTGTTACCCTATTTCTTCTATCACATCAATTAAACACGTTCTATTAAATTCTTAACCGATTGATACGTATCATCGTCAATCGTATTAGGATCTACCCACGACACCAAGTTCCACAATCAACAACCAAGTTTAGATGTTGATACGCAACACATCATATGTATATGTATGTATATATATCTATCCATATATTATAAGACTAAATTGCACTGTAGTGGCCAAAATATTATTAATTTTGCATGGAAATGGCTAAATTTTATTTCATGCCAACGTAATGGCTAAATTTTAATTTTTAAAGCAGAAAAGGTGCTCCATCTCCCTTCCGTTAGGTCAAACATTAAATAATAATTGGAGGAGGGTAGTTGGGTCAAATAATGGATCAAACAGCAGCTTATTAAGAACATGGCCGGAATTTTATGAATGCTCGCCGGAATTCCACCGGAAATCTGGATTTTCCAGAAACCAGTAACTTTTCCGACCGGCGTTCATCATTTCCGGTCAACACCAAACACTCCAATTTCAAGCCTAAACCTAACTTGCAAGGTGTTATAATCATCATGACTCATTTAGCATCACAATCTTAATCTAATTATTGTTGACACGAGTGGATTGTTGAGTGTACATGGATTTAGTTCTGCTGCTAGCAGAAAACTTTTACTTGGGAAATCTTATAATGTTTTCTGTGAAAATGTTATAATGTTGTGAAACGGGAAAATATTGGCCATTTGGCATTTCACTGTTTGATATGTTTAAGCGTAGCGGATGACTTGGTAAATTCGCATAAAAACATCTTTACGTTGGGACTTGTGGATAGCGTATAAAGTTCAACTCGTACTCTCTGTAACACCAATATGTCCAATTTTAGTGTTGGGATCTTACAAGTATTAACTGAAATCAAGTTGCACCTATTTAGAAAGTCTTTCTGGCAAGGTTTATATAATCAACTTTACATCTTTTGGTTTGTTGTCTATTATTGCCTGTTAGTTATTAGATTACTGGCAAACTCATTCTACTCGAGCTTAATTGAAGATTTTACTAGTTTTTCTCCACAATTCACTACGCCATAAATGCTCATATGCAATGCTTTTAGAAAGTGTTTCACTGAAAGCGTTTGATTAGATATGAAATTTTGGCTCTAATGCAACAGAAACTGAACTGGTGTCGCATTACATATAATTTAGTGTTGCATATTACCCACAGTGTTTCACATAATGCAACACTAACTACTGGCATTGCATTATATTTTTTAATTTTAAAAAATGCTGACGTGGCAGCAGTGGGGCCCATATGTGCTGACGTGGCAACTACGAGCACCACAATTGCTGACGTGGTAGAAGTGGGACCCATATGTGCTTACGTGGCATTTGCTGACGTGGCAAAAGTGTTGCATTAGGTGACAATAGTGTTACAGTTGTTGTTTAGAAGTGTTGCATTAGCTATTTTTTAATTTTAATAAATGTTGACGTGATAGTTGCGGGACCCACCAATGCTGACATGTTAGTGTGGGGCCCACAAGGGTGACGTGGCAGTAGGCCCACAGATGTTGACGTGGAAGATGGGGGACCCACATTTGCTGACGTGGCAGATGTGGGACCACATTTCTTGACGTGGCAGAAGCGTTGCATTAGGTGACAATAGTGTTGCATTTGCTATTTTCAAGTGTTGCATTAGCTAATTTTTAATTTTAATAAATGCTGACGTGGCAGGCGTGTGGCCCACCAATGCTGACATGTCAATGTGGGGTCCAAAAGGTTGGCGTGCCAAGAGGCCCACAGATGCTGACGTGGCAAGTGTGGGGCCCACAATAACTGACGTGGCAGATGTGGGACCCTCATTTACTGATGTGGCAGAAGCGTTGCATTAGGTGACAATGGTGTTGCATTTGCTGTTTTGAAGTGTTGCATTAGCTAATTTTTTAATTTTAATAATTGCTGACGTGGCAGGCGCGGGGCCCACCAATGCTGACATGTTAGTGTGGGGCCACAAGGGTGACGTGGCAGGAGGCCCACAGATGCTGACATGGCAAGTGTGGGGCCCATAATTGCTGACGTGGCAGATGTGGGACCCACATTTGCTGACATGGCAGAAGCGTTGCATTAGGTTACAACAGTGTTGCATTTGCTGTTTTGAAGTGTTGCGTTAACTATTTCTCTTACCGGAATGATGAATCTATTTTTTAAAATTATTTATTCGACGTTCCAATCGTACGGATGTCAAGATATAACGATTTTAGTGAAGTGGTAAATTTTTAAAAAAAAATTTAGATATATTTGGTTTGGTTTTATAACAGTCAAACCGGTTAAAGTAGACTTTCCTTTTAACTAGTCTTGTCCCGAATGATGAATCTATTTTTTAAATTATTTATTTGACGTTCCAGTCATACGGATGTCAAGATATAACGATTTTAGTGAAGTGGTAAATTTTTAAAAAATTTGCTAGATGTATTTTGTTTGGTTTTATAACGGTCAAACCGGTCAAAGTAGGCTTTCTTTTTAACTAGTCTTGTCCCGAATGATGAATCTATTTTTTAAAATTATTTTTTCGACGTTCCAATCTTACGGATGTCAAGATATAACTATTTTTGTGAAGTGGTAAATGTTTAAAAATTTGCTAGATGTATTTGGGTTGGTTTTATAACGGTCAAACTGGTCAAAGTAGACTTTCCTTTTAACTAGTCTTGTCCCGAATGATGAATCTATTTTTTAAATTATTTTTTCGACGTTCCAATCGTACGAATGTCAAGATATAACAATTTTAGTGAAGGGGTAATTTTTTTAAAAATTTGCTAGATGTATTTTGTTTGGTTTTATAACGGTCAAACCGGTCAAAGTAGACTTTCCTTTTAACCAGTCTTGTCCCGAATGATGAATCTATTTTTTTAAATTATTTTTTCGACGTTCCAATCGTACGGATGTCAAGATATAAAGATTTTAGTGAAGGGGTAATTTTTTAAAAAATTTGCTAGATGTATTTGGTTTGGTTTTATAACGGTCAAACCGGTCAAAGTGGACTTTCTTTTTAACTAGTCTTGTCCCGAACGATGAATCTATTTTTTTAAATTATTTTTTCGACGTTCCAATCGTATGGATGGCAAGATATAACGATTTTAGCAATGTGGTAAATTTTTAAAAAATTTGCTAGATGTATTTGGTTTTGTTTTATAACGGTCAACCCGGTCAATGTAGACTTTTCTTTTAACTAGTCTTGTCCCGAATGATGAATCTATTTTTTAAAATATTTTTTCGACGTTTCAATCATACGGATGGTAAGATATAACGATTTTATTGATGTGGTAATTTTTTTAAAAAAATCCTAGATTAATTTGGTTTGCTTTTGTAATGATCAAACCGGTCAAAGTAGACATTCTTTTTAACTAGTATTGTCCCAAATGATAAATTTATTTTTTTTAATTATTTTTTCGACATTCCAGATGTATGGATGTTAAGATCTAATGATTTTTATGATGTGGTAATTTTAAAAAAAATCCTAGATTTATTTGGTTTGCTTTTGTAATGGTCAAATCGGTCAAAGTAGACATTCCTTTTAACTAGTTTTGTCCAGAATGATGAATCTATTTTTTTTATTTTTTTCGTCGTTCCAAACATACGGATATCAAGATCTAACGATTTTAGTGATGTGATAATTTTTTTAAAAAATCCTAGGTTTATTTGGTTTGCTTTTGTAATGGTCAAACCAGTCAAAGTAGATCTTCTTTTTTTACTAATATTGTCCCGAATGATAAATCTATTTTTTTAAATTATTTTTTCGACGTTCCAGACATATGGATGTGAAGATCTAATGATTTTCATGATGTGGTAATTTTTTAAAAAATTCCTAGATTTATTTGGTTCGCTTTTGTAATGGTGAAACTGGTCAAAGTAGACCATCCTTTTAACTAGTCTTGTCCCGAATGATGAATCCATTTTTAATTTTTTTTCGACATTCCAAACGTACGGATATCAAGATCTAACGATTTTAGTGATGTGGTAATTTTTTAAAAAAATCCTAGTTTATTTGGTTTGCTTTTGTAATTGTCAAACCGGTCAAAGTAGACAATACTTTTAACCAATCTTATCCCGAATGATGATTACACTTTTTTAAATTATTTTTTCGACGATTCATGTTGTAATTTTCTTTTTAACTAGTATCTATTTGACTATTTGGTAATTTTTTCTAAATTGTTAAAAATTTAAAATTAAAAAAATTAAATGTAAGAAACATCACAAACACATACGCATCAGACAGCCTTTAGCTATTCCCGAGGTGAAAATTTTAGGCGGATACTTTCCCCCCAAAACGAAATAATTTAGACACAACCAAATATTACTCCCCCCCAAAACACTCCCCTTTCCCCACAAGCACTCCCTCAGGCCTCACTGCTCTCTCGCTCTCTCGACAAATCTCTCTGTCAATTCTCTCCTCAAACTCTCTCCACAAATTCAATTTATAATCTCTACACCTCCAATTGGTAATTGAATACACATTTATCATTTTCGTTTAATTAGTATTTTCACTTATTTGAGTTTTCTTTTGAAATTGCAGGTAATTAGGGTTTTTATTTTGGGGTGTAATTAGGGCTTCAAATTTGGGGCTATCATTCTAGAGTTCTATTTAGGTAATCTCCAACTTCTTATTTGGGTTTACATTTAGGGTTTTGACTATTTTTTTTGAATCTTGTCAAGTCTTATGTGTTGTTTAAATTATTGGTAGGAGGAAGCCAACCTAGCAGCTAAAGCACCAGGCATCGTATCAGTCTTTCCGGATAGGAGGCTTAAACCCCATACGACAACATGGTCATTTCTCAAGCATTAGATGCACCTTGCTAATTCTACCTCGGCAGCATCCCTCTAGAGTTCCACTGCCAATGGAGCTGACATTATTATTGGCGCAATAGATTCGGGTACTTACAGATCTTCACTCATATATTGTTATGTCTAAATTATCTGTAAAACTTAAAAGTGTATTTATTATTAGAACTGGTTTTTGGGTGATTTTGTAGGTGTTTGGCCAGAATCTAAGAGCTTTGATGATGAAGGTATGGGTCCAGTTCCAAAACGATGGAAAGGAACTTGTGAAGCAATAGAGAATTTCTCTGCTTCCAGTTGTAACAGGTAGCGTATGGATCACAATTGCTATGGATTCTGAAATACTATGCTATATGCTAGTTTTAGGCCCAAGTTGTACAATTGACCATAGTTTAACATTACATAAGATTCTTTATCATGACAAAAATAAACTAGCAACATCAGTAACTAAATGTAAATCATAGGATATGTGTACCTATAATTTATTGGTAGATTGCCGATGATGCTCAAGGAAGAGGTATACCTGAGGAACTACAAGCTGATAGTGTATTAGTGTTGACACTTCTTTTCTTGTGGTAAGCTGAACAATGTTCTGTGATTTCACATCCATATAGAGCATTTTAAGGATACGGAAAGTTCTACTAATTAAACATTGCCCATTTATTTTATCTAGCTACCACAACTTTATTGCTATATATATTTATCCAAAACTGTCCTGCATCATTTGCTTTGTAATGTAGTCTTGCAAAATTTTGTAATGCCTCTTTTCTCTTCCAGGTCTCTAAAGATGGCAACCCACCTTTTACATACATCATTGTTGACAATAAAACGTGAGTCTTTCTGTTTCTGAATCTAGAGTGTTGGATTTAACCTGAAAATGTTTTGGTAACCACTGGTGCAGTTGGTGACTTGCAGCAGATCACTGGATTGGCCAGACAGGTAAATGTTTTGTTAAAAGTAAAACACGGACATCTATCTACACTCCAAGAATCCCTCCCATGATCCATGATGACCTTTCCGAGTCAAATTTGTTAGCTGCACTGGATGGTGTTAGATTACTCTATTCTGATGTAAGATTGTATGAAACTGCTATAGTTATTGCCCAGGAGGTAATTGTCTTTTACTTTATTAGATATTTCTTACAAATTCCATTGTGGTATTAGTGTGTGAACTAATGGTTCATTCTCATATTATTAGTTTATGAATGACCCATTATTGATTCATTGCAAACATGACAAGGTGTGTAAAGCATCCGTTTGTTCTAAACTCATCATAAATCTTATGACTCAAATTTTAATTTAATTAGTTTGTTATGAACCCGTGCGAAAGTCTTACCTCAGGTATGAATTAATATTTGTCTTCTTTTAGTTGACTGTCCTGCTTTAGGATCACTACCCTTCAAATGCAAAGCCTATGTTATTGTTTGTTTTGTACTTACAGTTTTACTAGGAAATTAATGTGCTAAAACACATAAAGGTGCACTACTTAGCAGGTCTTATTAATGTATATGCAGCTTGAAATGTGACGCCCCCAAATCTGAGGTCAAAGATTCAGGTCGTCACATTACCATCCAACCATATCATACCTGTATTAACTGCACAACTCCACAATACCTCCTTCCAGACCTCAATCTTAAGCACAAACAAGTTAGAGCCTCAGAAACGATAATCAAAAGTGCCACTAAATATTACAATTCATTGTACAAATCAGAGTCTTACGCAATTCCACTTATACAACTATACTTGAAGACAAGTCTTACTATTACAGTTGAAAACCTATCAGACTACTCTGTAGTATTTATCAGGAACTAAACCATCTCCGTGGTAAATTTTTTACTCCTCTTCTGCTGGTGCGGAGTTAATCGGCCAGATTCTTCCCTTTCTGAAAAGTTTTTATAAAGCAAGAATGAGCTACATAATGCTCAGCAAGTTCACCATTTTGCAAAATAATAATGTGGTTTATTTCGAAAACATTCCCAACTATATGGGTATATATCTCAGATTTCAAAACATAATTGGACAATGTATATGTCCGAGTTTGAATAAAACATCTATACTCACTAAGGAGCTTTAAGAATAACATATGAACCCTTTATAAGGTTCCCATTTCAATATATCTCAAGTTTGAAAATATATACATATGAGTATATCATTTTCGGCAAAACACTCTACGATTAACATACTGTACAAGGAATACATCATTGCAAACCTCTTCCCTTCCACTAGCTTAGAAGGTTTCTCATACAAAAACATTTCATTCTTTGAAACAATTGCAAGAGTGCACTAACACGTGCCAATCTTTATAGAAAATCTTGCAGTTCTAGATACTGCACGATGTCAATATTTTCTCATCAAAAACCACACAATCAGCAACTTGGCACTTAGGCCCGAGAAGCAGTGTTTGAGTATTTTTCCAAAGTGGAGGATGGGACTGGAAGAAAACATAAAAACCTGACAGGGATTGACGATGATTAGTCGCCACATCCAAGTCCAATAATCCGCGGGTCTTCTCTACCGGTAGAAGGATAGAAACTACATCCGTAACTATCCCCGGGTGAAAACTACATCCGTAATCACCCTCGATGAAAACTACATCCGTAATCATCCTTCGGCAACACCTGGGCAGGAATAATAATTGATGGACCGCCTGGCTCACGGCCGCTTACACATCCCGTGAATCGTTCGTCAACGGTTCCCACACCTACCAGAGTCCCTTTTTCTTTTTCTTTTGAAAACTTGATTTTTGATTGAAAACAGAGTAATTGAGGTCCGACATCAGTCGACCGATGATTCTTGAAATCATACAAGAAGCAGAAACTGACCGGGGGTTTTCGAAAATGTTTGAGTTCGAAAGTGTTCGAGTTTGAAAGTATTAAATGTATCTTGGATTGACTTCGTCTTTAAAATAATGAACGATAATTGATAAATAATATTTTAAGATTTAATATTAATAATTAATAAAATAATTATTCGATAAAATAACTTTTAATCCAAGATAGGGTTTCGAGTATTTACGAAGATATAAAAATAATTACTTGAATATATGATACTCCCCGAATGACCCTTCGGGTTTTCGCAATCTAGATACGATATAATAATATACCGCTCCCCAATCAATAGTATATACGGACCGCTACGACCTCTATTGCTAGAGTCGTTGTCCGAAGAAAACATTTCAATCTAAGTTCAAGGGGGTACAAACATATATGTACTTATACAATCTCAATTGCATCCATACTTCGATAAACATAGCATTTGATATGGTTGAAAACTACAAACACAACAGTGAAAGTCCTTGTATATGTATAAGTTTTGAAAAGTAAACTTGCCTTGGTTTGGTTGGGGTGGTCGAGCGTGCGGAGTGGAACGATCTATGCATAAGCAATAACCGCTCGTTAGTACCTTAACAATATCTCTTTAATTACGGGGTTTTAGGGGGTACGAAATTAACTTAATGACTTCGTCTTATGACACTCTAGCTCCACTATAGGTTCATGTCATCACTCGATTACGCTCGTCACTTATTCGACTTAATTTAGTTACCACATTCGAATCATAACCATTACCCCTAGAATTATGCTCCACTAACGACTTTTTCCCTTGCGCGAAATTTACTCTAGCATTTTTATAAAATTCAAATATTCATATTTTAATCCAATTCTTTTTGGGTAGTCTTCACCACTGCATTTCCTAGTTTCGCAAATTTTTCCATGATCCCACATATATTTTTAGGGGTTTAAACAAGGTTCACAAGGGGGTCACTTAGTGCAGTCCGGAATCCAGAAACACAATTTACTTCTCCGGCCATAACATAAAATCTATACCTCACCTAGTCAAGAACCTTACATTTACAGAAACTACATTCAATTATCTTTCCAACAATATATGGTAGGACTTCAGGGGACAATATTTGGGGGTTCAAAACCATGTTACAAGACAGGTCAATGTTCCTGGAAAAACTCAGCAAGCATGTATCACTTAGATCAACCAATTTTCTCAATTCCACAACACAACCAATACCTAATTCACTTAGTTCATGCTTTATAACATTCATGGAGATACATATACTATCCACAATCATAAAAATCACAATCACAACATCAAAACTCAAGATCCATGTCATCCATTACTTATACAACCAAGATTAACACTATAACACATGGATCTATCACCAAACATTATAAACACTACATGACCAAAAGGGTTTGTGATTTTTATACCTTCTTGAGCACCTAGGAGCCTTGGATAAGCCTTACAAAACTCAATAACACCTTGAATGGTCTCCTACAACCCTTACAATCCAAGATCTAAAAGAAAAACCAACCATGGTTACTATTCACAATATCTATTATAATTAATATCTTGAAATTGGATGGATGAAATGGCTTGAAACTCTTAACATACCATGCTTGGATGATGGTGAGGGCCTAGGAATTATGTCTTGATTTATGAATGATGGGAAAGGGGGGAGGAAGAAATTTTCTTCTCCTTTACTAAGCTTGGCCGAGAGCTCCTTGGAGGGGGGGGTTTGTGTTTTTGATTTTTGTGTTGTTTGTTTGGTGAATAATTGTGTTAAAAGGTGTTGGGTGATACATAATGTTGTATGTATAGGCAAGGTACTAGCATGGTATGGCTCCTTGTACTTCTTGTCTCCTCTTTTTGAAAAGCAATGTAACTAGTTACTATTCCTCTTCCATTTGGTTAACTAGTTTGCTTATTCCTAACCACTTGGTTGCATGGGACTTGCATGCAATACTACTCCTTGTATCATTATTCTTCCACCAATGCTTCTCATTTAATCTTTAATTCGTATCATATCTTAATTGATCTCTCGTAATAATATTTTGTCGCGTAGAGATTTCCCCTATAATTCCTTAAGTACTTAATTGTGTAAATCCCTCGAATGTCCATAATTCCTCGTCATAATTCTTAATAAATCTTTTAACACTCTAATCATTCTCAAATCCCAAGTTTTATAAATCTTACTAACGATAAGACTCTTGCCCTCACAATCTTATCTTTTATCTTACAGAGTGAATGCAACAACATAGTTTCTCAGACAATCAATTCTATTAATCAACAGGGATGACTAGAAAGGTTCCAAATTGACAATGCCACATGATATTAAATAAAAGAAAATATTACCAAAAATTAGGGTTCTTACAGCCTCCCCTCCTTAAAAGGATTCCGTCCCGGAATCAGGTTGAAAACAGTTGGGGGTGCTTTTCACGCATCGCGCTCTCTAGTTCCCATGTTGATTCTTCGACATTCTGGTTCCTCCACAAAACTCTCACTAGTTTGACAACCTTGTTCCTCAGCACCTGTTCTTTTCTATCCATGATTTCTACGGGTTGCTCCACATAGGTTAAGTCTGGCTGCAGATCCACTTGATCATGTTCTATCACGTGTCGGAAGTCGGTATGGTAGGGTCGTAGCATGGACACATGGAACACATTATGTACTTGCTACAAGCTCGGGGGTAAAGCCAATTCATAGGATAACTTCCCAACTCGTTTCAAGATCTCAAAAGGTCCAATAAATCTCGGGCTTAGTTTCCCTTTCTTACCAAATCTCATCAATCCCTTCCACGGTGATACCTTTAACATCACAAACTCTCCTACCTCATATTCTTTGTCCTTGCGGGTCTGGTCCGCATACTTCTTCTGTCTGTCTTGGGCCGCTACCAGCCGTCCTCTTATGAGTTCAATAGTTTCTCTTGTCTGTTGGACCAGTTCAGGCCCTAAATTCTTCCGCTCTCCAACTTCTTCCCAACACAAGGGAGACCGACATCTTCGTCCGTATAAAGCTTCATATGGGGCATTCCTATACTCGCATGGTAACTGTTGTTGTAGGAAAATTCGATCAACGGCAAGTGGTCATCCCAACTTCCCTTAAAATCGATGGCACATACTCTCAACATGTCCTCTATGGTCTGGATGGTTCTCTCGCTCTGTCCGTCTGATTGGGGGTGGTATGCAGTACTCATGTTTAACTTGGTCCCCACACAATCCTGAAAACTCCTCCAGAACCTGAAGTTGAACCTTGGGTCTCTCCCAGATGCAATGCTCACAGGAACCCCATGCCTTACCACGATCCCCTTAGATATCTCATAAAATTTGACCATTCGAAATAATGGGTTTCGAAAAAAAAAGCTAATGACTTTTACATACACTCGTCTGTACCGTAAAGACGTAATATCAATTAGAAATCTTCATTTAATAATTCGTACCTATCGTGATTGCAAAAATTTCTCATCCACCCATAAAATTACTATTCGTCCAGGTTTCGAATATTCTCGAAAGTTAGGGTTAATGCAGTCTCCTCTCCTTAAAAGGATTCTATCTTAAGAACCTAAGGATAATAGTTGTGGATACAATTCCAACATTACCTTTTCCAACTCTCAGGTTGACACTTCAACCCTTATTGTTCTCTCCCTTCGTCTCACCAACACCTTAATGTTGTTCCTCAACGCATACTCTCCTCGACCTGTATTCCTTATCGGTTGTTCTATGATTAAAAATTTCTATCCCACTCCTCACACGTTCCTCTTCTACCTTGTTCATAGTATCCGTGTTGAGTCCTTGTATTGTTGGCCCGTGAATGCTTTGTGGTCGTGTTTTGTAATCTGAGACAACGTCAATACGCAAGGTATTCCTCATATTCCTTCGCTTGATTAGCAGGCATGCGTTGCCTCCCATCAGCCGTTACCACTTGCTGTGGATACTGTATTGTCTTCGGCATACGTCGAACCAGTTCAGCTACTATATCCCCCGTTCACTGATTTCTTCGTAATGTAAGAAAAGCGAAGCTTCTTCTTTCGCGGTACGCTTTACAAGAGACGTCCTTACGTTCGCATGGTGATGATCGTGATAACAACATTCATTCATGGATAAGTTTTTATTCTCGACTGCCCCGTGAAGCCTAAGGCACGACACTAAATATAATTTCGATCGTCTGGACAATTCTTCTTCCCTGTCCATCAACCACAGATCAAATTAGTACATACGCTCAATCTCTTTGTTAAATATACCCGAAAGCACCTTCAATATTCGAAGTTTAACCTTAAGTCTTTATCTGACGTGATTGCTGCAGAAGTTTCATATTGCACCACCATCTCTCCCGTATAATATTCGATAATCTTCTCAATGGAAAGTCTCTCGTAGGTAAATCACTTGGTCCAACAATTATAACTCAACTAGGGCCATCTTTTGGCTCGGTCTTTGGCGACCCACTTATGAAATTCACTATAATTCTGTCCACGTTCAATATTTTCTACAGGCGGAATTAATCCACTAGATCTCTATCATTCTGCTTTTGACATGTCGCGTTAGTACTTAATAGTTTGCCAATACCATTCTTCATTTCAATTTACCAAACATTCCCTTAATTCTCTATACATCTTTGTCCTTCCCCATAATTTATTTATTTTCCTCTAACATTATTCTTTATTGTATATACTCTATTTTCTTGGTCAATACTGACTGAATTCCAATTTCGAATAATACCTTCTATAGGTATCGGCCACCACACTGGCCTTCCCTAGGTAATAACAAATTTCTCCATTATACACCCTGCTCCCTCTCGTCACCTTCTCTTTCTTATGTTTAGTTCTAATATGAAGATATATTTATGGCACTTGTGGAGAAATTTTCACACTTTTCTCATAAGGTTAACGTCTCAGTTTTATGCGTGAACGCCATCATGACTAATCCCAGACTCACGGTTAGTGCTATCTCATAACCTTTATGTTGTTTAGAAGTATAGGCTATCATCCTTTTTCTACTGCATCAGCACACCTCTTAAACCCTCGAAGGACGCATCATCGCGACTCTCAAAGTCCTCTTTTTATCATCAAGTATAGCTAACAACGAGGTTGTTGCTAATATCTCATTTCATCCCAAAACTTTGTTCATTAATCCATAAAGGCTTCTGACTCATTAGTCCATTCAAACGATACTACCACAATTCTATAACGTTTATATTAGTGTGAAATGCCAACTTTGGCACAGTACAGAGGTCGATCTTGAGTTGGTAAAACCTTCTCTTCAACCTTATCTTTGAAAAACAACTACTCATTTTAACTAGTCAACAATTCCTCCATTTTCGATAAGGGTATCAGTTCTCGATGGTATATGTAAGATGTCATACGCTCGTCCTCCTTCACAACTGGCGTCAATCAGCCTGAGGCCAGCATGCTACTGCGATTCCCAATAAACTTGATTAGGTGGTAATCTCGAAGGATCATTGTCATATATCCATGCATCCATTTGCTATTAGGGGCCTGTTAAACTTTATGTCTCTCTATGTGCATCAATCCCTTTAAGCTAAATAAAGCTTCACATTCTTGCCACGATATTTCTTCCTTTCTTGTCCATCTCACTTCCAGGTAGTTTCCTCTAAGGATATGTTTTACATCGCAATCGATTTGCATTTCTTGGATCAGGAAAAGGCTTGGTAACTCCAGAATTCATTAATATAACATCCTGACAACGGTTGGTAGGAGCGTGCTCCCAACCACCTCATCATTTCTTATAACTTTCCCCACACCAATATTAAAGGTCTTGTGGTATGCCCTGACATGTTATCTCTACTTCAATAATTACTCGGCATAACGCTCTGGCTGCACAATTACAACATTTGGTTTTTTTTTTGATCTCATATTGGTGTAACGGTTCACAATTGTACCTCCCGTCCACCTTAGAGTAATCACTTTGAAAGGAATGGTTTCAAAATAACAAGGTCCAATAGATAATCTCAATAAGAATTCCACATTGGATGTTCCAAGAATGTTGATGGTTCCAAATACTAGGAGTCTCGATTTTTGGAGATGTAAGGATGGACAGAAGAATACAACAAGGTTTATTCCTTCCCGTCCTGATAATTCTGTAATATGACACCATAGAGAATGTTGCACAAGGGCAATGATTGTTGGGTACAAAAGTCATAAAGGCGGTCTTTATACAATTCTTACATCGGGTGGATACTTTTCCTCCTGAATAATAAGAGGAAATCCAAAGTCGTATTGATGAAGGTCAGCCAATAGAAAGCAATTCTACTCCATGACAATTAAAGAATGAAGTAGTTTGTCACTCAAGTAATCAATGGTTTCAAATGAATTCTCATTGTATGAAATGAAAGAATAAAATATTCAAGTGATATAAAGTCTGATACAAAGATGGGTAAGAGTTCAAGTCGAGTGGGCGACCTCACTAGGTCTCAATCAAGTTATTCGTCAAAACTTTCATCATCATACTTTACCACATGCAAAATGCATTGCGGAATGAATTAAATTGGGAATTGGACCAGTGGAACAATAACTAGTCCTTTTCAAGAAACACTAGCAACTATCGAGACAAAATTTGCTAGTTCACCTGTTTGAGACATCACCACTAGCTAGGACAATCAGCTAGGTGTTTTTCACAACATTACAATTTTGACTAGTTAGAACAATCAACTAGTCATTCATATTGACATATCGACTAGCCAGTTTCAATTGGCTAGAACGGAATTTCAACATCGTAGCCACTGAAGAAACTTTAGGCTTCTCGGACAACGAATGAAAATAAGAAGTTATTAAGTTTGAAAAAAAGAAAACTATAAAATCTGAAGAGAATGTTCTAGGTATCGGAACAATCGATAACCTCTCATCAAATATTACTTATCAGTGAAACGGTCCACCCAAGGGTGCCTCCGTACACCTGCTTTATCAGATCCGAAAATAGAATTAAATTCGGAATACCAATATCAAGATGATATCCTTACTATGATTTCAATGTACGGTGTACAATCTCATCTTGAATAGAAGAAAAGAATTCATGAGGGATGTCTGGACATTAGATCATCCCTGTCCTCAGTAATTTGTTGAATATTTATGAGCTCAACTGAAGAATGCAAGTATGAAAAAAGCAATCAAATATCCATATTCGTTAAGTAGTATTCGTCGATTAATTAAGGAAATACTTGTGGAACATTCCTTGGATAATTGAAAGAAAGGGTAAATATTCCTGAGCAGAAATAATTATAAACTTCAAATAGAATGCTCGGGCTCAATTAAGATACTTTGGATGAATCCCGGTTTAGAGAAAGTATATCACTGGTTGTTATTCCACAAGTTTGAAGTAGAAAGCTAGAAGGATTACCTGATATAAACTAATCGAGGTAACATGGTTAATGAAAAGTTTAAAATGAAGTAGTGCACCAGCCGGTAGTTACCAAAATAAGTTAATAATCATTCGTGCATCTCATTATCACCACTATGAGGGTAACTCCATCTCTTCGTCTTCGTAATACAAGACACCAACTAGTGTGTCTCTCAACCATCATCTTAAAGTCATTTATCGAGTTGGGGTTTCACAAATATATCTATCATTTCCGTGCTTTATCTTGAAGACCAAGCTTTACATCATTCCGGGGACACCTTCTAAGTCTATAGGGTCCTACTTCATGCCTTCCGACATGCATCACAAGTGGCCAGTTCCCCCTGGGAACAGATCAAAGAGATCTCCCAGGGATCTCAGTATAGTCCATAGGTTCAGTGGCGGGTATGTCTATGTGAACATATACCAAAAATATTGAGGTCTACAATACGTATATACGTAGCCCCTGCTAACATCTCTATCAAAGGATCCCACTCTAGACCCGCTGGTCTTTTCCTTTGGTAGACTCTGAGATCACTGTATCGCTCGTTGCAACCATATTCAACTTCTCTCGAGTCCCTTTGTTAATTCTACTTGTTTGTTCTCTAAGTTGAACTACCATGTTCCAGCGTTCGAATCATGCGTGGAATTATCTAGCACGCTCGTCTTATGATAACATTCTCGTATAACACACGTAAAATTCGCCATCAAGGGTAATGAAATCCACAATGACATAGTGACCAACTTTCAGGTAAACCCGTTACTTATCGAAAATCGGATCTTATAGCCAAAGTAAAAGACTTTCATTATTCCAAGTACTAAGTACCCTTAAATATGTAGGGGAGTCTAAACTTCTTGATTCTTAAAATGCCGCCTCCTAAACTGCGGAGGACTATGGGCCACAAAATTTATGCCAGCCTAGTCATCCGATTATATTGGCAATATCGCCTCTACCTCAGCTGCTCTTGAGATTTCGCTCTGCTTTCTACATTATTACTTATGATAGGTCATGTACGACTCTCAAACCTCTATTCATCATTCTGAAGGTCTCTAAGGATTCCATCGACCCTAGTATAATACCTCCAGTAACACTCCAGTCCATTCTACTCACCGGTACCTCTTCCGGTAGTCCAATCATAAGTTTACTACGAACTCTTATGTCATTCTCCTACTTAGACTTAACTCTCAACACTCTCGTTTCTGAGTACTGTAACTTATCGCTCTGATACCATTTCTGTGACGCCCCCAAATCTGAGGTCAAAGATTCAGGTCGTCACATCACCATCCAACCATATCATACCTGTATTAACTGCACAACTCCACAATACATCCTTCCAGACCTCAATCTTAAGCACAAACAAGTTAGAGCCTCAGAAACGATAATCAAAAGTGCCACTAAATATTACAATTCATTGTACAAATCAGAGTCTTACGCAATTCCACTTATACAACTATACTTGAAGACAAGTCTTACTATTACAGTTGAAAACCTATCAGACTACTCTGTAGTATTTATCAGGAACTAAACCATCTCCGTGGTAAATCTTCTACTCCTCTTCTGCTGGTGCGGAGTTAATCGGACAGATTCTTCCCTTTCTGAAAAGTTTTTATAAAGCAAGAATGAGCTACATAATGCTCAGCAAGTTCACCATTTTGCAAAATAATAATGTGGTTTATTTCGAAAACATTCCCAACTATATGGGTATATATCTCAGATTTCAAAACATAATTGGACAATGTATATGTCCGAGTTTGAATAAAACATCTATACTCACTAAGGAGCTTTAAGAATAACATATGAACCCTTTATAAGGTTCCCATTTCAATATATCTCAAGTTTGAAAATATATACATATGAGTATATCATTTTCGGCAAAACACTCTACGATTAACATACTGTACAAGGAATACATCATTGCAAACCTCTTCCCTTCCATTAGCTTAGAAGGTTTCTCAGACAAAAACATTTCATTCTTTGAAACAATTGCAAGAGTGCACTAACACGTGCCAATCTTTATAGAAAATCTTGCAGTTCTAGATACTGCACGATGTCAATATTTTCTCATCAAAAACCACACAATCAGCAACTTGGCACTTAGGCCCGAGAAGCAGTGTTTGAGTATTTTTCCAAAGTGGAGGATGGGACTGGAAGAAAACATAAAAACCTGACAGGGATTGACGATGATTAGTCGCCACATCCAAGTCCAATAATCCGCGGGTCTTCTCTACCGATAGAAGGATAGAAACTACATCCGTAACTATCCCCGGGTGAAAACTACATCCGTAATCACCCTCGATGAAAACTACATCCGTAATCATCCTTCGGCAACACCTGGGCCGGAATAATAATTGATGGACCGCCTGGCTCACGGCCGCTTACACATCCCGGGAATCGTTCGTCAACGGTTCCCACACCTGCCAGAGTCCCTTTTTCTTTTTCTTTTGAAAACTTGATTTTTGATTGAAAACAGAGTAATTGAGGTCCGACATCAGTCGACCGATGATTCTTGAAATCATACAAGAAGCAGAACCTAACCGGGGGATTTCGAAAATGTTTGAGTTCGAAAGTGTTCGAGTTTGAAAGTATTAAATGTATCTTGGATTGACTTCGCCTTTAAAATAATGAACGATAATTGATAAATAATATTTTAAGATTTAATATTAATAATTAATTAAATAATTATTTGATAAAATAACTTTTAATCTAAGATAGGGTTTCGAGTATTTACGAAGATATAACAATAATTACTTGAGTATATGATACTCCCCGAATGACCCTTCGGGTTTTCGCAATCTAGATACGATATAATAATATACCGCTCCCGGTCAATAGTATATATGGACCGCTACGACCTCTATTGCTAGAGTCGTTGTCCGAAGAAAAAATTTCAATCTAAGTTCAAGGGGGTACAAACATATATGTACTTATACAATCTCAATTGCATCCATACTTCGATAAACATAGCATTTGATATGGTTGAAAACTACAAACACAACAGTGAAAGTCCTTGTATATGTATAAGTTTTGAAAAGTAAACTTGCCTTGGTTTGGTTGGGGTGGTCGAGCGTGCGGAGTGGAACGATCTATGCATAAGCAATAACCGCTCGTTAGTACCTTAACAATATCTCTTTTATTACGGGGTTTTAGGGGGTACGAAATTAACTTAATGACTTCGTCTTATGACACTCTAGCCCCACTATAGGTTCATGTCATCACTCAATTACGCTCGTCACTTATTCGACTTAATTTAGTTACCACATTCGAATCATAACCATTACCCCTAGAATTATGCTCCACTAACGACTTTTTCCCTTGCGCGAAATTTACTCTAGCATTTTTATAAAATTCAAAAATTCATATTTTAATCCAATTCTTTTTGGGTAGTCTTCACCACTGCATTTCCTAGTTTCTCAAATTTTTCCATGATACCACATATATTTTTAGGGGTTTAAACAAGGTTCACAAGGGGGTCACTTAGTGCAGTCCGGAATCCAGAAACACAATTTACTTCTCCGGCCATAACTTAAAATCTATACATCACCTAGTCATGAACCTTACATTTACAGAAACTACATTCAATTATCTTTCCAACAATATATGGTAGGACTTCAGGGGACAATATTTGGGGGTTCAAAACCATGTTACAAGACAGGTCAATGTTCCTGGAAAAACTCAGCAAGCATGTATCACTTAGATCAACCAATTTTCTCAATTCCACAACACAACCAATACCTAATTCACTTAGTTCATGCTTTATAACATTCATGGAGATACATATACTATCCACAATCATAAAAATCACAATCACAACATCAAAACTCAAGATCCATGTCATCCATTACTTATACAACCAAGATTAACACTATAACACATGGATCTATCACCAAACATTATAAACACTACATGACCAAAAGGGTTTGTGATTTTTATACCTTCTTGAGCACCTAGGAGCCTTGGATAAGCCTTACAAAACTCAATAACACCTTGAATGGTCTCCTACAACCCTTACAATCCAAGATCTAAAAGAAAAACCAACCATGGTTACTATTCACAATATCTATTATGATTAATATCTTGAAATTGGATGGATGAAATGGCTTGAAACTCTTAACATACCTTGCTTGGATGATGGTGAGGGCCTAGGAATTATGTCTTGATTTATGAGTGATGGGAAAGGGGGGAGGAAGAAATTTTCTTCTCCTTTACTAAGCTTGGCCGAGAGCTCCTTGGAGGGGGGGTTTGTGTTTTTGATATTTTTGTTGTTTGTTTTGTGAATAATTGTGTTAAAAGGTGTTGGGTGATACATAATGTTGTATGTATAGGCAAGGTACTAGCATGGTATGGCTCCTTGTACTTCTTGTCTCCTCTTTTTGAAAAGTAATGTAACTAGTTACTATTCCTCTTCCATTTGGTTAACTAGTTTGCTTATTCCTAACCACTTGGTTGCATGGGACTTGCATGCAATACTACTCCTTGTATCATTATTCTTCCACCAATGCTTCTCATTTAATCTTTAATTCGTATCATATCTTAATTGATCTCTCGTAATAATATTTGTCGCGTAGAGATTTCCCCTATAATTCCTTAAGTACTTAATTGTGTAAATCCCTCGAATGTCCATAATTCCTCGTCATAATTCTTAATAAATCTTTTAACACTCTAATCATTCTCAAATCCCAAGTTTTATAAATCTTACTAACGATAAGACTCTTGCCCTCACAATCTTCTCTTTTATCTTACAGAGTGAATGCAACAACATAGTTTCTCAGACAATCAATTCTATTAATCAACAGGGATGACTAGAAAGGTTCCAAATTGACAATGCCACATGATATTAAATAAAAGAAAATATTACCAAAAATTAGGGTTCTTACATGAAACATTTGCATTGTGTTAAGGAAATATTTTTCTGTGTCATTACTCATCCGCCTTCATATAGAGTCATGTGTGTATGTATCTAGACACAATACGCACCAATTTGTAATAAGTTTGTGCTGTCATGTAACAGGTATTCTCCTGTGGGGCGCTCATTTTATTCTCCTAATATTGGACGAAGGCAGCCATTGGGTGAAGGGTTGGAGAGCTGGAGAGGATTTTATCAAAGTATACGCCCTACATAGATGGGACTATCGCTTAACATTGGTCTGTGTTCTCTTTCCTTTATTTTTGTTCCATTTCTTGTTTGGATTTCTAATAATATGGCATTATTGACATTATGAACAAGTCTTTGAAAATAAAAATGAAGCATACATTTATCTGTTTGTTTGTCTAATATTTTGATACCTTTCTCTGGATGTTTGATATTTTGTAATAATAGCTAAAATGAATTTGCATAGTTTGCCAGAGATGTTATATCGTAATATTGTTGAAACTGAAATTGGCATCATGGAAACATTGTTACTCTGATCAAGTGATCTGGTTCAGTTGTAGTAAAGTAAATGGGCCCAAAAATTTGGTAATCTTATTCAAATTATATAGAAAAAAGATTCCAGAATTAGTGTATATTCAAATTATATAAATAACAAGATTCCACAAATTAGTGTATATTCAAATTGGCATCTTAAAAACTACATTTTGGGTTATTTCTCTGAGATGCTATAAAGTTAATTTGCGCAAATTAGAAATAACTTTTTTACGAAAAGGTTTCAAGAGTGACTCGCTTTATTGTTGTAACATGAGTTGTATATAGTATCTGTTCATACAGAGCAGGGTAGCTCTTCGTTAAAACCATGGTTAAAGAGAGTAGCCGAAGGTATAGTAATTCTTCTGATTTGAAACATTAATTGGAGAATTTTGAGTAAAATTGGTAGCCTGCTCCATTCCAGGAGTTGGGATAGAATATGGTCATGACTTTGTAAATCATCTAATGCTTTTTATGTATATTTTAAAACTAGTCACATTGGTTTTATAGTACTTATTAAAAATTATAAAATCCGCATGTCTTATTGGTTGCTGCAAAGAACCGAAAATTCTAGCTACCACAAAATTCTCATAACTTGTATGCGCTGCACAGTTGCCCCGACAATGCACATGGAGAATGCATTCGCCATAGCAACCAACGACCAGTATTTAGACTTAATCGTATGTGCTTGTTGGTTTAGTAGATGTTGGATTCCTCGGATGTATTAGTAATGGTTTTATTAGGTATTAGTATGATGCTGGATTACTTGGATGAATGGTGTGGATAGTATATGAAACTATTTGGATGGCTGGTAGGATGATTGAATGTTTGGGATTGGTTTCTTTATCTATGAAACTATATATTGCAGAAATTTTTATTACAGTGTTGCATTTAATATTTTTAGTGTTGCATTTCTAGAACTTTGTAGCGTTGCATAAGTAAATACTGTGTTGCATTTGATATTTTAGTGTTGCATTTCAAGAACATGATAGTGTTGCATTTGGTAAATATAGTGTTGCATTACATGTTGTGGGTCCACTGCTGACGTGGCACATGGGACCCGCTGTTGATGTGGCACGTAGGCCCCATTATTGACGTGGCATATAGGCCCCACTACTGACATGGCATGTGGACCTCATTGTTGACATGGCATCCTAGTGGGCCCCACTGATGACGTGGCATGCCAACTGTACCAGTGCTGATGTGGCATGCCAGCTGGACCCATTGCTGACGTGGCATGCTAGTGGGACCCACTTCGTGACGAGGAATTGGAACTGTATCTAATATCAAATGCAATGCCTTTTTGGTGTTGCATTTGCTTGATGTGGTGTTGCATTTGCTTGCTGTGGTGTTGCATTACATGTCAGATGCAACGCTTATTGTTGTTGCTGTAGATGCCAAAAAAATGTTGCATTATGGGGTCAAACACAACGGTCGCGGATGCAACGCCCCCTGGTGTTGCATTTGGTCTAATGCAACGCTTTTTTGGCCTAAAGGAACAGTAAACGTGGCGTTGCATATGAGCGTTTATGGCGTAGTGATTTTTAGAGCATGTGTTGCAAATAAATTATGATTATCAAAAAAAATAAACAAGTGTTAGTTATTAGTCCTATGATGACATATAAGCTTGGAAAACCATGTCATGTAGCAATATATGCCATATTTCTGCATATTCATGGAAACTGTATTTACAATGGATTAGTAAATTAGTGTCATAACTATTAAAGTCTTGATGCTCTTCTTAGAATAAAAATATAAAGCAATTAAAAGCCATTAGGCCCATTACACATGGTGGTGCTCATTTCATTCGTATGTTGTTTGGTTGAGAATGATCCTAGACCCCAGATGTTTCTAGAAAAGCCTTACATTTTGAAACACAGGGGGTGTTTGACTGGTTCTTTTTAGTAAATCTTTCATTTTCGTGTATACAAGAGATGTAAGTGTATGCCATGCCATACCTGTTTGTGCATATGAGTCTTAGTTCTTATATTTATGTTTTATGTTCCTGTTTTCAGATATGAAGACTTTGGTGTAGATGGAGGAGCAGCAACAAAGTCTCTCTCCCCGAAATTCCGTACTGCCTCAAAGCATTTCACTACCCAAACAGGCTTGAAAGTGCCAGATTTCGAAGTAAAATTTTATTTCTTATAATGTCCCTGTAATCCTGTCAGCTTGAGTTGTGTGTCGTTTTTATTGTTGTCACAAAAAAATTAAATGGAAAAATATTTCTTATATATTGGGTTTACAGATCAAATTAGCAGTTGCCGCGTCGATTGCCTTTAAGGGTGTTGGAGGGCTTCTATTTATCTTTGGAAGCACTATTGGGGCATTTCTTTTGGTAAGTATTTTCTGTGCTTGTATTCTACCTCCTAGTTGAGTTATAAATCAATAGAAAACCTTACCTAATGCTTGTGTCGTTTTTTATTTGTTTTGTTTTAGCTTACACAACAGGCAATTTTGACACCGATCTTATATGACTTCTACAACTACGATGTTGACAAGGCAGAATTTGCTCAACTTTTTGTGAAGTTCACACAGGTTAGTGCTAATAGCTTGTTTATTGACATTCAACTTTTTTTTTTTGCATCAAGCCTGAATCAAAGTACTCAATGCAAAACGTTTGCTCTTCTGCAGAATTTAGCTCTGTTGTTGTTATCAGAAAAGGTGAGGAAGCGTGGCGTAATTCTCCGGCAAAGTCTTAACACAATTCAAGCCCTAACATCATCAAATTTAGCCTAATTATTAAAACCCCAATTTCGCCATATTTTCGAAATCTGCAGAATCTAAAATCAAAAATATGGTTTTGTAGAGCTTCAAAAGACAAACATTTTGATTATCAAAACCCATGATTTCATCAACAAAATCATGATGAAATATGGGTTTTAATTTTCAAAAATAGAGTGAAAAATGTGAGAGAAGAAAATACGGGAGAGGGAGAGAAGAAAAAGAGAGATTGAGAGAAAAAGAAAAGAAAAATCTATGAAAACTTTAAAAAGAAAAAGAAAAAGAAACATCTAGATAACGTCGTTAATGTTGATTTAACGGAAGGGATGCGGAGCACCTTCTCTGCTTTAAAAATTAAAATTTATCCATTACATTGGCATGAAACAAAATTTAGCCATTTTCGTGCAAAATTAATAATATTTTGGCCATTACAGTGCAATTTAGTCTATATTATAATGCTTGAAAAAATTGAGGAACCAATTGGATTTGATTTTATGACATAAGAAATCTCTCGAGGTATTTAAATCTTGATGAACGCTGTACAAGAATATATGTGTATAATGAATGTGCGGCTATTAATATTTCTATGAATTTAAGTGTTATAGCGATGGAGTGGGTTATTGAGTCGGCTATACATATTGATACGGCACATCAATCGACGAGTTAGGTGAGCGAAAAGGTTCAAATATCTAAAGATCAAGTCCACCCTACAAATATATTAACATAATGATTTTTAGTGATTTAGGAACTTTATTTGTCTATGAACTCCAACAATCATTCATATATTTATTCCTTACTATGATTAAAATAAAAAAATTTACTATAAGAGAGAAAAATAAAGATACAAATTTGGAGAAAAGTGAATTTTTAACTAATAAAAAAGGAGTTAGGGATTGATAGATATTCCTCAAAAGTAGGGAATAACTAGTGATTCCTAATATTTTAGAGAACCACTAGGACACTATTGAAGCGCTATTTTGAGCTATACTCCCCAAATTTCAATTTAGGAACTCAAATAAGGAAGTCGTTGGACTTGCTCTAAAACTGGATAAAGAGGGTCATCATTAGCGAAAAGGGAGTATTTTGGTTAATTTCTCTATTGGCTCATTATTTTAATTAATTTTTATATCCGATCTTTTTCAAATTTTTAATCATTTTTTGTATTTTTCTATAATTATTATTTTAAAAATTATGGATATCATGTTTACTATTTTTGATATTATTTTAAATTAAATAAAATTAATTATAAAAATTTTAAACAAACATTAAATAAATTTATTAATTCCAAATATATTATATGAAATATTGGAGTTTTACAAATTTTCATTTGATTATGATAGCATGTAAAAATATCATGAACTATCATCATTATTTCTCAAACACAAATTTACATGTTTGATATGAGTTGTATTTTAGTAAGAAGACCTTATATAAATAACAACAAAGAACACCAGCATACCGCTTATTTTTTAAAAAAATTGATTTTGTAAGATTGTGTTAATAATTTAATAACAATTAAATAACATATCGAATTTAACATAAAATCTTATCTAAATTTAAAAATCAAATGTTATATAAATTTTATTATGAAATTCAGTATTGAAAGGCATATGACTCAGCCTATTTGTATTTCGAGGATACAACTCAACTTAAACAAGATTGTAATAGTAAATAGTATATAGACTGTCACAAGGAATCTCAGATAGTATTATCTGTCAGAAGAAAAAGATCAAGGTCAATCTACAGACTTGAGGAATTACTACATTGAAAGAAGTTCAGACATCTGATCAAGCCTCAGTGAAGTATTCGTTAAAGAAGTGGATTCATTTAAAGTGATAGAGATTTCGACAGTGACAGAGACAGTACAGAGAAATATCAAGAGAGAGAAGAAAAGAAAAGGAACTAGATTTTAAAGTCAATATATGAAGAACAGTCATTGCGGTTAGTCACTCATGAACCAGACAGTACATCGAGTGTCAACATTAAACAGTGGTTGTTTATCATTAACTTCAGTGGTTCAAGCTATCAAGACGGGTATATTAAGAAAAGACATTAACCACAGCCATAATGTCAAAAATAAAGAAAAGCCGTTGGAGTTAGTCGCTCATGAACCAGACCGTGCATCGAGCGTCAACGAAAATCCGGTGGTAATTCTTTATTACTTTCAGTGGTTCGGAAAAAGATTTGAGCTGTCAAAAGATTTATATTAATTCTCTTTTAATTAATATAATTATGTAATTGATTTAATTTAATAAATTAATTCATTCTGAATTAATTTATTTATTAAATTAATTATCATGTTAATTAATTTTGAATTAATATATTAGTCTAATTGATTTATTTAATTAACTTATTAATTAATTAATCATTATTCTTTTAAATGATTAATTGTTTAATTAAGATAATTAAATTAAATACAAATAAATCAAAAACAAAAGAAAAGAATCAAAACAAAAAAAAGAGGAGAAGCGTGGACAGTTTTTTTTGTTGTTGGCAGATTTGTTGTCTTGAAACAATTCAAATGAATTGTCATGTGGTCAACAATTTACAAAAGTGATACGTACAAAAGAAAAATGAGAAGCAAATGAAATACAAGAAAGAGAAACAAGTCTGTCAAGCACATGCATCCTGTCGGCAAGGTAATTAACGCGCCTGGAAGCGCGTGACAGCCACGCGCCAGAGACAAAGAACAAAACAGCTTCGCGTGTTGATCACATCCTGCCACCGCGACTTGTATTCGTTTGCTGCAGTATTAAATCAGTGTGTTTTTAAAAGGGAGGATTGTCATATTAGGCTTTTAATATAACAATCAGTAAGTTATACCGATAGTTATATTGGTTCAAAGGATTGTCATATCACCCTTGATTGTTATACCGATTGTCATACTAGGCCAAAGTTGATTGTTATATTGGCTGTGCTGGATAGTCATATTTAACAGCAATATGACTATCGATTAACTTTGGACTACAAAAGCATCAGGAGGCAAAAATAGACAGACACACACGCACATAACATTTCATCCAGAAATTTCAGCAGCCTCCATTTCTCTCTCTCTCAAGCAAGAACAAATTAATTCCTAGAAATCAAGTTCATCTCCTTTGTAATATTTTATCCGGTGGAACTTGATTATTTGTGATTCTTGTACTACTAGCGAATTAAGTTTCCTAGTTCTAATCTTGATTTTTATTAACTAAATTAGAAAAGTTCATGTTGAATTTTCTAAATTAGTTTTTATCAACTTGATTAATTTCTGTACTGAAATTGTAACACCCATCAAGTTAATATATTGTTATATTCAACTTGAAATTTGTTTCAATTTATTCCGCTCAAATTTGTTTAAAATAAAATATTATTTGAAGAACAAATTTCGATAAATTGGTATAGATTGTATTCAACCCCCCCTTCTACAATCTTATCGGACCTAACAATTGGTATCAGAGCCTATTGATTGATACACAAATCAAGATCCTATTTTTATTCAGTCAAAAATCAATTTCGAATTTTTAACTCTCTTAAAAATTCATCATGTCTTCAAAAATTGGAACTGTTAAGATACCCATATTTGACAAGGAGAATTATGAACTATGGAAAAAGAAAATGATCCTTTTTCTACAAGTGGCCAATCCTAATTATTTAGGAATATTTCAAAACGGGCCAATAGTTCCTTTGACTACTGAAGAGGAAATAATCGTGGAAGGAGTTGTTGTAGTTCCTGCAAGGATATATCCAAAGGACATTAGTGTTTATACAAATGATGACAAAGTGGATATTGCCCTTGATCTTAATGTACAATTAATTTTGATGGAATCCCTAGATGCGATCATGTGCAACCATGTTATTAACTGTAAAGATGCCAAGCATATCTGGGACACCATTATAACAATAAACGAGGGAACTAAGAAAGTCAGGGAAAATAGATTGGAAGCTAAGATTGTTCAACCTTACAGCTCTGAAAAACAAGTGATTGTAGCAGAGTATGGGAAGACAGCTACAAGTCAGGGTTGTAGAGAATTTTATTCGTCAGAGGAGCTGGAGCAGTTGGAGGATCAATCAATGGCACTGGTTGTAAGACAGTTTAATCATTTCAGATTTAGAAGAAATCCTAATTTCAGACTCAGGTCTACTGAGAACAGATTCCAGCAAGGAGGTTCATCCTCAAGTAGCACAAGGGTTGGCTACGAGACTGGAATGGTAGACAGAAGCAAGATCAGGTGCTTCAACTGTAATGAAATGGGACATTTTGCAACTGAGTGTCATCGACCTGAACAAGATGCAAGGAGAGAGTATGCATCTGGTAAGAAGAACACAGACACAGCCTATGTGGTACAAGGCAAAAGCTGGGATGACACAGACAGTGAAGATGAAGAAGTTGGAAACTTTGCACTGATGGCAAATGCTGAATCATCAACTTATTACACCACACCGGTAATTCTTACTGATGCTGAGTTAATTAATAGTTTACGTAGTTCCTTGAATTGTGCAGAAAGAGGGTACGAGAGAATAAGTCTTGTTAACACTAACCTTGAAAATCAAATGTTAGATTTAAAAAGGGTGCAGGTTAATCAAGATAAGAATATAGAAGAAATAGCTCGACTTAACTGCAGAGAAAAAGGTCTAGGAGAATACATGACAAAACAAGTTGATAAGATTGCTGAACAAGAAACCAAGATTAGAGAACTTGAAACACAGGTTAGAGCTTGTTATAATACTGTTAAAGTTTCTAAAGATTTCTTCAACAAACAAGCAGTAGAACGAACTGTAGGAATAGGATTTGATTACAGTCAAGCTGTTGGTTCTTTGAGTAATCATTCTCCTAATTCTATCTCAGCTAAAGAAAGAGGTATACCACATATTCTCAAGAATGTTGAAAAACCAATGTTTACAAAATCTGATGCTGGACCACCAGATATTCTTTCTATGGTTATTCAAGAAGAAATGAGAAATGAGGACAGTGCAAATGGCACAGTCTTTGTTAAGGATAAATGTGTTAAGAATAAATCTGTTAAGAAAGCTAATTCAAAGAATGTTTCATCCAAGAAAGATGTCACAATCTTTGTTAAGGCTAAATCTGTTGAGGACACTAATCCAGAAAATGTTTCATCCAAGAAGGATGTACCTAAAGTGCCAGTCAAGGTTGTTGAATCAGCTAGTACTTCTAAGACTGGATTAGGTGGTAATAAGTCGAAGTAGAACAATAACATCTCTAACATGAATTCCATGCCTATCATTGATGCTAATCATAAAGCATGTGGTGTTGTCAATTGTATGTCTTGTGCTTTTAATGTTATGACTGCTTATTTTAATGGTAATCATGCATGTGATAATAAGACTGCTCCTCGACAACATATGAACAGGAACAATGTTAGATCAAAGACTGCTAGTCCTCCTTATGTTAGGAGAGAGACATTTGTACCAAAGCCTAAACAAAGTTTTACTAAGGCTGTTTACAAGGTCAAATGTCCAGTCAGTGAAACAAATGTTATTGCTGCTAAAAAGACATGGATACCCAAGATGAAATCAAAGATTGTCAAAGCTGTTTATAGGGTTAAATGTCCAGTCCCCTTGAAAAACGTTGTTATGAAGATTAAGAATGTTGTTTTGCCTGACAAAGGCCAATACTTCAAGTATTCCGGACCCAATCAAATTTGGGTCCCAAAAAGGGTTTAACTGTTTTGGTATTGCAGGGTGTGTAACAGGTACATCGTGTTATGTGGATTCTGGACAGTGGATGTTCAAGGCATATGACCGAAGATAGAGCCCTGCTATCAAAAGTGGTGACGGTATCTGGCCAAGTGGTTCATCCCTTGGAGACAACAGCAAGGGTATGACCTAGGGTCAAGGCTATTCAATAGTCGAGGAATGTTGTCAGTAATAAAGCATCTTTTACAAGATGAAGAGCCTACTGTTCGAGGATTAAGGAAAGAGAACTTATCTGTAGCTGACATGGAATCTCAGTCAAAGGTGAAGTCAACAAGGTCAAATATAAAGCTTCATCAGACAGGAGTTCAGCTATGACATAAGGAGCTCTCTCACCTGAATGTCATATCAAGAGATTCTTTCCTGGAAATCGAATCAGTAAAGGAGACTACCTCATCTGGAATTAAAGTAAAATAAAATTATGAGGCATGTCATAAAGGGAAGTCAAAACAAATCACACAGAAGTTCTACATCAAAGAAAAATATACTTAAGTGGTGATGACTGATGACTTCTCTTCACAAACAAGTTGTTGTTCAAACAATCTGAAGACAAGACACCACTGATGGTTATTGATCATATCTAGAAGTGTGTCAGGAAGCAAAATTGACTATGACAACTTGGAGACCAGATTACAGGACCTATCAATTAGTGTTCTGGATGATTTCTGCACCTTCAAGAGTATTAATGCTGAAGCAGTCAATAGTTTGCTACTGACATGATCGAATCCTGATCAGTAAGAAATATAGGAAGACCCCACAAGTTATGAAGAAAATTGTTTTGCAATGATAAATGAAAGTGAGCATCCTAGCAATCTGCTAATGCTCAATAGGATAATTTCCTTGGTTACTTGGTGGAGTCAACAGCCTACAGGGTGATTATTATTAATCAACAGAACGTGATTGAAAGTCTTAGTAATGTTCAACGACTTCTAGCTCCCAGCTGTCAATGGTAATGATTATTCAGATCCAAGAAATGTCAACATTGAGAATTTTCATGTAAACCCGGCAACAGCTTAGGGGGAGCAAAAGAAGGATCATCTAGTCAACTCAACATCACACTGAAAGTCAAAGGACACTATGAGAACATGTCTGCCAAGACAAAGAGTGTTGACTCAATTAACTCTTTGTTCTAGTTCTTAGTGTTTCTAATGGTGGAAGTAAAAGACTAGCAGAGCTTCAACTACTAATGATTATTTCTTTAGTTTTCTTTTAGAAGAAACTAAGAAAGCTACAAAAGCTCTGAAAGATCCAGGTTGAGTGATTGCAATGCAAGATGATCTCAATCAGTACAAAAGGCAGATTGAAGGGAAGCTGGTATCTAGACCAAACAACAAGGCTGTATTTGGTACAAGGATAACCAGAAGTCTACCTGGATGATGTCAAGGCATTGTTATGAGGGACAAAGCCAAACTGGATGCTAGGTTACAATTTGATCAAACAGTATATTTGACAATAAGCACCAGTGACAAGACTTGAGGATATCAGGCACCTGCTGCACATTCAAGATTATAATGGACATCTAGACCTACTGAATCTGGATACTAGAGGAATGTGAACAAGTGCACTCCTGGTTGGTGAGATAATTGAAGATCTCTACAGGTTAGTATAAACTGGTATCATCACTCAAGCAAGCATGGAAGACATGGTATGACACCCTAACTATAATTTAATATTCGGTATCAATCTTTAATAGTTGGTATCTTTTAATAATTGGTGTCATATTCATAGAACTCTCTACATATTTAGGCACAAATATAAATGATATATATGTGCAATGATATCTTGATTATATTATATGTTGGTCTACTAGCTATAAATTGATATTAAGATATTTGCTGTTTTGATGTTGGTAAAGTTGAAATTCGTTTGATTTGCTTTAGTAAGCCAAAAGAATGATGACAATAAAAGTAAGTCAAGGATCTTTTGTTTCTATTCAGAAGATTCTAGACCTGTTAAGACTACCTACCAACAAACCACTGTAGCTGGCTTTTGACCTATTAGCTTGGACCTAACAAGTTGGCAATCAAAAATCTTTAGATGGACCCAGATCTTAGGAAATGGTACTCTAGAGATATTTGACCCAACAAGTTCAGGATCTACTAATTAGGACCTAATTAGGCTATAGAGGAATCATCAGCTCATTATCTTATTCAATTGTTAATAGATCACTTACACACATATTTTATTCTCAATTATGCAAATGTGCATGGTCCCAACTGGATTCTTGAGAATCTATTCTTGTAGTTATTACACTTGATTTTCAGATGTTTTAAGTTGGACCCAAATCTACGGAGATGGTACCCTAGAGACATCAGTTCTGACATGTTTTGCTACATAGAGACAGATCAAATGAGTTGTATGAAAGTAGGAGAACACAAGGAATCAATTTCATCTCCAACAACTCTGTGAAACACTCAAGGACTAAGCAACTTGCATAAGGTATCAATTATTTCAAGAGCATGTCTTTAGTTAAGAATAACTTGCAGACATGTTTACTAAATCACTTGATAAAATTAATTTTTCTAGATTGGTTTGTAAACTTGGGATTTTATTAATGCTATATGATTGTAAATCCCATCTGTTAAGTAATTCTTAAGTAAGCTCACAAGTTTTCAATTGTCTGTATTGAAAGGACTTGTGAACTTATTTACATCCAGACCTCACACTGAAAATTATCTGTTGAATGATTGCCATGTGTATAATTGTAATATCTTTTAGTGGTGATTATTTAAGGATAATTTAAATACTTAAATGCTAAAATCTAACTCATAGAGATTTAGTATTTAATTATTTAATTATTTATTTTGATTTATATGGGTTACGGACTTGAAGCAATTCAATTTAGTATTTGCTCTGTACCCTATATTTATTAAAATAAATAAACAACATAAATAATTTGGACCTAATCTGTATTGGTCTTCAATTAGTTGTGAGATGTTAATTCTACTGAATTTTATCAATGCTCCATTTTCAGAAATTCACTATTATTAATATCATGGTTCTAACAATTGGTTGTATTAAAATTTTGACTTATATCAGTTAATGATATTTAGTTAGAATTCTATTTACTAACTAATTGTAAGATGTATTGGTATGTGTGAAATTACTTAGAACTCCTCTAAGTAATCATTGTTATATCTTTTACAATTCACTCATATTATTATACATGGTATAAAAATTCTCTAAGTAGAACTATGGATATTGAAATATCTAAAGTTACCATAGTTCAATTACTTTGAATAGTTTTTATGCTTATTTGCAAGATTCTAATCACTTTGATAATAAAGGTTTTATACTATGGATCAAGGTGTATTGGACTTAGAATATTATTTCTAAGATTGCAGACAAGACAGTCTTGGTAATCAAGTTTTATTTTTAGAACCAAGATTGTCTACCAACAAACAGTTGTTAGGAGTTAACAATTGTTGTTATCGAGGAGTTGCCTTGAAGTCATAAGATTAATATATTAATGATGATAATTATCCTAGTGATAGTGGTGGAAACAATTTTGTTATTGGCAATACCAATGTCACTGGAAAATAATCATCAAGTCATTCTCGCAATAACTCGAGGAAAGTAAACAAAGGATTCACTAGTCAAACACAACATCAATGAAGAACAAGGTGATTCATCAAGATCCAACTTTCTCAGACAGTGTGTTTGGAATAGAGCTAATCATTGGTGATCCAGATGTTGTAGTAAGAACTAAAAGGGCTTCTCAGAATCAAGGTATAGAATCTAAGGAATCTGAGAAAGCACTTGCGAATCTGGAACAACAAGAAACGTGGAAGTTGGTGACAAGGTTTGAGCACTAAGTAACTGGTATGACATTCTTTTCGAATTCTATCTTGTCATCTTTCTATAAGAATTGTCATAATCATTCTAATGTGTTATCCATGTTTCTTTATTTTAGAATAATAATTTTCTCTAAAAATATTTTTCTCTAATTCTCTAGTTAGAATTTTTGAGGAAGCTAATTTTGTTGAAAATTTTATTATTTTAAAATAGCTGCCATATTTATGATAGTTTATTAAATCATACTTTCTCTCTAAATAATTTTCTAATAGAAAGTTGTTTTGTCAGAAAATATATAGATTTGCTAACCTATTATAAATACTCTTGTATATACTTAATGTTTTTGTACATGTACTGTAATTTTTAAATGTTAATCTTATTTAACATGTTTTGTAGTGTTTGTCTTTTTATTGTAGTCATATGTTCGTTTATAGTTTAAGATTTGTAAATTATTAATTTATGTATAGTTTTATTTATTTATTTTTATTATTCGATTTTTTCTTTTCTTATAGTTTTTATTTAATATTATTATTATGTATATTATTTCTTATTTTTTTGAATATTATTTTTCATGTGTATATAAATAGTTTGTATAGTTTTTACAGTTTAGTCACTATACTTTCAAAACTTACAAACAGGTCCCTGTACTTGGTTCTTTTGTTGTTCTTCTTTTTAACACACACAAAATCTGCAGTTTAAGTATAAATCTTTGTTTTGTGATTGCTGTTAACAGATCTTCGTGTTAAGGACTTAACAATTGACCAATGTTGATATCAAATTGGTATGTGTCTATACAATTGGTTAGGAACTAATGTTTGATTTTCAGGATCTAACAATTGGAAGACAAGACCTATCAAGTGCTAACAATTTCTAATAGTTGGTATCTATCATGCAGGACCTAAAACATGATAAAATAGTTTTGTTTGTATTGGTTTAAACATTAACATACATTAATTCGATTAATATTTATTATTAATTGGATTTTTGCCTATGTTCTTGTTTTGTAAAACCGGCTCAAGATCTATATCTTCCTAAATTCAAAATCTCTTTCTACAGCTGTGATTGCTTACATTGTAAATCTTTTAAAATCACAACTGTACATCATTTCTCTTAAGATAAAATGCAATATTTTCTTAGAAAATTTTTCAAATGTTAAAAAAATGCATTCTATCTCTATATTGCTCATATTCTGTGATGCAGGTTCATCTACATGGAATTTTGTATTCTCACATGTTTAGTCATAAGGTTGTAAACCCAACAACTCTTATCCCAGACTTCAATCAAACTCAAACACATTCTATCTTACCCCCTAAATGGAAGTAACCTATCAGATTAGAGGTCACCAGGGAGTAACTGCACTTGATGCAGCAAACAAGGATGTGTGGGATATTCAGTTGGAGAGTCAGTACCTTATACACTATCCAAAATATTTCATATGCACAAAGTGAGATTGCACACACCAAAGATGAATTGACGGAAACCTGTAATCCAACCATTTTACGGTCAGGATTATAAGTTAAAGGTTCTTTAATGAATCAAGAGTCTTCACAGACCTCGAGAGAAGGTATTGATCTCAAATGCAAAATTCAACAAGATCATTATCTAACTCCCCAGAGGGAACATCTCTGGATCCTACGGGTAACGGATCCGACATAGGTGCGGATCGGCAACTTGTGAACTATGATTCAGATTTTACCTAATGAGTTTAACAAGGTGATGTCTTCACAGACATTAGAAGGGAATCTTGATCTCAATTTTAAATTTATAGATCATTGTTTACCTTCTCAGAATTCAAATCTGAAAACCCTAAAAAGGGAAATTAGCAACTTGTAGATTATGACTCAGATTCGTCTGACGAGTCCAACGAGGATTTGGGATTTGCGAACTCCCATTGCACCACCACTGACCTCTCTAGAAGGGGCTATGGTGATTTTTCCTTGCAGGTACACTAAAGGATGTTGGAGCAATGAGTGAAACACTAGTGAGCAAGAGTGTAAACACAGAGAGAAGTGAGACACTCAACACAAATGAGTGGAGAGAAGAGTGAAACACTTGTGAGGTACACTAAACACTATCACACACTCACAGTGAGGAGGAAAATGAAACTTCCTTTCTAACAAAGCTTTATCAATTGATTTCAATGTACTCAAACGATTGGTATAAATTGGTAACAATTTAGTATCAACTTCTTTGTCAATTAGTTGAATGGAGGATTCCTCAACTAAGGGGGAGAGATATATTGAAAAAGATATGTTCAAATATGTTCAAACTTAAAGCTTACCTTAGTAGGATATACTCAACTAAGCTTACCTTAGTAGGATATACTCAACTAAGGGGGAGAAGTATGGGGTACAAGTAAAAGAAGAGTGAGTTAGAAAGGGGGAGCATTAGAGACTGTGCTTAGAATGAGAAGCAAGTCTAGCAAGTCTATTTACTAAGGGGGAGCCTTAGATGGAGAAGCAAAAGAACTTTCGTTTGTTATGAAAGTGGAGATATAAGGAGAATTATATCACAATACTATTCTAATAGTCTTTCAATGTACTATGTATAAAGGCTATGTGGAAGAGTAGTAAATTCCCCAGAAGTTATAGAAATGGTATTGATTCACCATTGTCTATATAGTAGAAATAGCTGTTTTTCTTTAGTGAGAAAAGCTGTGTCAGAAATGGGAAGTGGTTGTAAATCAAGAACTGCTGATAATCACCAATGTAAGATGTGAAGGATTATCACGCAGAGATATGAAGAATCAGAAATGAAGATGAGTTATCTATTGAAGATCAGTTCAGTGCTAGAGGAACAATCATCTATCATTTCATCAACTGAAGATTCTGGAATTGTTAAACCTAAACCAGAGAATTTTTTTTGTATTATTTACTTAATTCTTAAAAGTTTTATCTTTTTCTTGTTTAAGTGAGTTAGTTGAGTTATCCTCTAGGTATTTGCTTGTTATTGTATAACAAACAAATAGGGGGAGATTGAAAGGCATATGACTCAGCCTATTTGTATTTCGAGGATACAACTCAACTTAAACAAGATTGTAATAGTAAATAGTATATAGACTGTCACAAGGAATCTCAGATAGTATTATCTGTCAGAAGAAAAAGATCAAGGTCAATCTACAGACTTGAGGAATTACTACATTGAAAGAAGTTCAGACATCTGATCAAGCCTCAGTGAAGTATTCGTTAAAGAAGTGGATTCATTTAAAGTGATAGAGATTTCGACAGTGACAGAGACAGTACAGAGAAATATCAAGAGAGAGAAGAAAAGAAAAGGAACTAGATTTTAAAGTCAATATATGAAGAACAGTCATTGCGGTTAGTCACTCATGAACCAGACAGTACATCGAGTGTCAACATTAAACAGTGGTTGTTTATCATTAACTTCAGTGGTTCAAGCTATCAAGACGGGTATATTAAGAAAAGACATTAACCACAGCCATAATGTCAAAAATAAAGAAAAGCCGTTGGAGTTAGTCGCTCATGAACCAGACCGTGCATCGAGCGTCAACGAAAATCCGGTGGTAATTCTTTATTACTTTCAGTGGTTCGGAAAAAGATTTGAGCTGTCAAAAGATTTATATTAATTCTCTTTTAATTAATATAATTATGTAATTGATTTAATTTAATATATTAATTATCATGTTAATTAATTTTGAATTAATATATTAGTCTAATTGATTTATTTAATTAACTTATTAATTAATTAATCATTATTCTTTTAAATGATTAATTGTTTAATTAGGATAATTAAATTAAATACAAATAAATCAAAAACAAAAGAAAAGAATCAAAACAAAAAAAAAGAGGAGAAGCGTGGACAGTTTTTTTTGTTGTTGGCAGATTTGTTGTCTTGAAACAATTCAAATGAATTGTCATGTGGTCAACAATTTACAAAAGTGATACGTACAAAAGAAAAATGAGAAGCAAATGAAATACAAGAAAGAGAAACAAGTCTGTCAAGCACATGCATCCTGTCGGCAAGGTAATTAACGCGCCTGGAAGCGCGTGACAGCCACGCGCCAGAGACAAAGAACAAAACAGCTTCGTGTGTTGATCACATCCTTCCACCGCGACTTGTATTCGTTTGCTGCAGTATTAAATCAGTGTGTTTTTAAAAGGGACGATTGTCATATTAGGCTTTTAATATAACAATCAGTAAGTTATACCGATAGTTATATTGGTTCAAAGGATTGTCATATCACCCTTGATTGTTATACCGATTGTCATACTTGGCCAAAGTTGATTGTTATATTGGCTGTGCTGGATAGTCATACTTAACAGCAATATGACTATCGATTAACTTTGGACTACAAAAGCATCAGGAGGCAAAAATAGACAGACACACACGCACATAACATTTCATCCAGAAATTTCAGCAGCCTCCATTTCTCTCTCTCTCAAGCAAGAACAAATTAATTCATAGAAAATCAAGTTCATCTCCTTTGTAATATTTTATCCGGTGGAACTTGATTATTTGTGATTCTTGTACTACTAGCGAATTAAGTTTCCTAGTTCTAATCTTAATTTTTATTAACTAAATTAGAAAAGTTCATGTCGAATTTTCTAAATTAGTTTTTATCAACTTGATTAATTTCTGTACTGAAATTGTAACACCCATCAAGTTAATATATTGTTATATTCAACTTGAAATTTGTTTCAATTTATTCCGCTCAAATTTGTTTAAAATAAAATATTATTTGAATAACAAATTTCGATAAATTGGTATAGATTGTATTCAACCCCCCCTTCTACAATCTTATCGGACCTAACAATTGGTATCAGAGCCTATTGATTGATACACAAATCAAGATCCTATTTTTATTCAGTCAAAAATCCATTTCGAATTTTTAACTCTCTTAAAAATTCATCATGTCTTCAAAAATTGGAACTGTTAAGATACCCATATTTGACAAGGAGAATTATGAACTATGGAAAAAGAAAATGATCCTTTTTCTACAAGTGGCCAATCCTAATTATTTAGGAATATTGCAAAACGGGCCAATAGTTCCTTTGACTACTGAAGAGGAAATAATCGTGGAAGGAGTTGTTGTAGTTCCTGTAAGGATATATCCAAAGGACATTAGTGTTTATACAAATGATGACAAAGTGGATATTGCCCTTGATCTTAATGTACAATTAATTTTGATGGAATCCCTAGATGCGATCATGTGCAACCATGTTATTAACTGTAAAGATGCCAAGCATATCTGGGACACCATTATAACAATAAACGAGGGAACTAAGAAAGTCAGGGAAAATAGATTGGAAGCTAAGATTGTTCAACCTTACAGCTCTGAAAAACAAGTGATTGTAGCAGAGTATGGGAAGACAGCTACAAGTCAGGGTTGTAGAGAATTTTATTCGTCAGAGGAGCTGGAGCAGTTGGAGGATCAATCAATGGCACTGGTTGTAAGACAGTTTAATCATTTCAGATTTAGAAGAAATCCTAATTTCAGACTCAGGTCTACTGAGAACAGATTCCAGCAAGGAGGTTCATCCTCAAGTAGCACAAGGGTTGGCTACGAGACTGGAATGGTAGACAGAAGCAAGATCAGGTGCTTCAACTGTAATGAAATGGGACATTTTGCAACTGAGTGTCATCGACCTGAACAAGATGCAAGGAGAGAGTATGCATCTGGTAAGAAGAACACAGACACGGCCTATGTGGTACAAGGCAAAAGCTGGGATGACACAGACAGTGAAGATGAAGAAGTTGGAAACTTTGCACTGATGGCAAATGCTGAATCATCAACTTATTACACCACACCGGTAATTCTTACTGATGCTGAGTTAATTAATAGTTTACGTAGTTCCTTGAATTGTGCAGAAAGAGGGTACGAGAGAATAAGCCTTGTTAACACTAACCTTGAAAATCAAATGTTAGATTTAAAAAGGGTGCAGGTTAATCAAGATAAGAATATAGAAGAAATAGCTCGACTTAACTGCAGAGAAAAGGGTCTAGGAGAATACATGACAAAACAAGTTGATAAGATTGCTGAACAAGAAACCAAGATTAGAGAACTTGAAACACAGGTTAGAGCTTGTTATAATACTGTTAAAGTTTCTAAAGATTTCTTCAACAAACAAGCAGTAGAACGAACTGTAGGAATAGGATTTGATTACAGTCAAGCTGTTGGTTCTTTGAGTAATCATTCTCCTAATTCTATCTCAGCTAAAGAAAGAGGTATACCACATATTCTCAAGAATGTTGAAAAACCAATGTTTACAAAATCTGATGCTGGACCACCAGATATTCTTTCTATGGTTATTCAAGAAGAAATGAGAAATGAGGACAGTGCAAATGGCACAGTCTTTGTTAAGGATAAATGTGTTAAGAATAAATCTGTTAAGAAAGCTAATACAAAGAATGTTTCATCCAAGAAAGATGTCACAATCTTTGTTAAGGCTAAATCTGTTGAGGACACTAATCCAGAAAATGTTTCATCCAAGAAGGATGTACCTAAAGTGCCAGTCAAGGTTGTTGAATCAGCTAGTACTTCTAAGACTGGATTAGGTGGTAATAAGTCGAAGTAGAACAATAACATCTCTAACATGAATTCCATGCCTATCATTGATGCTAATCATAAAGCATGTGGTGTTGTCAATTGTATGTCTTGTGCTTTTAATGTTATGACTGCTTATTTTAATGGTAATCATGCATGTGATAATAAGACTGCTCCTCGACAACATATGAACAGGAACAATGTTAGATCAAAGACTGCTAGTCCTCCTTATGTTAGGAGAGAGACATTTGTACCAAAGCCTAAACAAAGTTTTACTAAGGCTGTTTACAAGGTCAAATGTCCAGTCAGTGAAACAAATGTTATTGCTGCTAAAAAGACATGGATACCCAAGATGAAATCAAAGATTGTCAAAGCTGTTTATAGGGTTAAATGTCCAGTCCCCTTGAAAAACGTTGTTATGAAGATTAAGAATGTTGTTTTGCCTGACAAAGGCCAATACTTCAAGTATTCCGGACCCAATCAAATTTGGGTCCCAAAAAGGATTTAACTGTTTTGGTATTGCAGGGTGTGTAACAGGTACATCGTGTTATGTGGATTCTGGACAGTGGATGTTCAAGGCATATGACCGAAGATAGAGCCCTGCTATCAAAAGTGGTGACGGTATCTGGCCAAGTGGTTCATCCCTTGGAGACAACAGCAAGGGTATGACCTAGGGTCAAGGCTATTCAATAGTCGAGGAATGTTGTCAGTAATAAAGCATCTTTTACAAGATGAAGAGCCTACTGTTCGAGGATTAAGGAAAGAGAACTTATCTGTAGCTGACATGGAATCTCAGTCAAAGGTGAAGTCAACAAGGTCAAATATAAAGCTTCATCAGACAGGAGTTCAGCTATGACATAAGGAGCTCTCTCACCTGAATGTCATATCAAGAGATTCTTTCCTGGAAATCGAATCAGTAAAGGAGACTACCTCATCTGGAATTAAAGTAAAATAAAAGTATGAGGCATGTCATAAAGGGAAGTCAAAACAAATCACACAGAAGTTCTACATCAAAGAAAAATATACTTAAGTGGTGATGACTGATGACTTCTCTTCACAAACAAGTTGTTGTTCAAACAATCTGAAGACAAGACACCACTGATGGTTATTGATCATATCTAGAAGTGTGTCAGGAAGCAAAATTGACTATGACAACTTGGAGACCAGATTACAGGACCTATCAATTAGTGTTCTGGATGATTTCTGCACCTTCAAGAGTATTAATGCTGAAGCAGTCAATAGTTTGCTACTGACATGATCGAATCCTGATCAGTAAGAAATATAGGAAGACCCCACAAGTTATGAAGAAAATTGTTTTGCAATGATAAATGAAAGTGAGCATCCTAGCAATCTGCTAATGCTCAATAGGATAATTTCCTTGGTTACTTGGTGGAGTCAACAGCCTACAGGGTGATTATTATTAATCAACAGAACGTGATTGAAAGTCTTAGTAATGTTCAACGACTTCTAGCTCCCAGCTGTCAATGGTAATGATGATTCAGATCCAAGAAATGTCAACATTGAGAATTTTCATGTAAACCCGGCAACAGCTTAGGGGGAGCAAAAGAAGGATCATCTAGTCAACTCAACATCACACTGAAAGTCAAAGGACACTATGAGAACATGTCTGCCAAGACAAAGAGTGTTGACTCAATTAACTCTTTGTTCTAGTTCTTAGTGTTTCTAATGGTGGAAGTAAAAGACTAGCAGAGCTTCAACTACTAATGATTATTTCTTTAGTTTTCTTTTAGAAGAAACTAAGAAAGCTACAAAAGCTCTGAAAGATCCAGGTTGAGTGATTGCAATGCAAGATGATCTCAATCAGTACAAAAGGCAGATTGAAGGGAAGCTGGTATCTAGACCAAACAACAAGGCTGTATTTGGTACAAGGATAACCAGAAGTCTACCTGGATGATGTCAAGGCATTGTTATGAGGGACAAAGCCAAACTGGATGCTAGGTTACAATTTGATCAAACAGTATTTTTGACAATAAGCACCAGTGACAAGACTTGAGGATATCAGGCACCTGCTGCACATTCAAGATTATAATGGACATCTAGACCTACTGAATCTGGATACTAGAGGAATGTGAACAAGTGCACTCCTGGTTGGTGAGATAATTGAAGATCTCTACAGGTTAGTATAAACTGGTATCATCACTCAAGCAAGCATGGAAGACATGGTATGACACCCTAACTATAATTTAATATTCGGTATCAATCTTTAATAGTTGGTATCTTTTAATAATTGGTGTCATATTCATAGAACTCTCTACATATTTAGGCACAAATATAAATGATATATATGTGCAATGATATCTTGATTATATTAGATGTTGGTCTACTAGCTATAAATTGATATTAAGATATTTGCTGTTTTGATGTTGGTAAAGTTGAAATTCGTTTGATTTGCTTTAGTAAGCCAAAAGAATGATGACAATAAAAGTAAGTCAAGGATCTTTTGTTTCTATTCAGAAGATTCAAGACCTGTTAAGACTACCTACCAACAAACCACTGTAGCTGGCTTTTGACCTATTAGCTTGGACCTAACAAGTTGGCAATAAAAAATCTTTAGATGGACCCAGATCTTAGGAAATGGTACTCTAGAGATATTTGACCCAACAAGTTCAGGATCTACTAATTAGGACCTAATCAGGCTATAGAGGAATCATCAGCTCATTATCTTATTCAATTGTTAATAGATCACTTACACACATATTTTATTCTCAATTATGCAAATGTGCATGGTCCCAACTGGATTCTTGAGAATCTATTCTTGTAGTTATTACACTTGATTTTCAGATGTCTTAAGTTGGACCCAAATCTACGGAGATGGTACCCTAGAGACATCAGTTCTGACATGTTTTGCTACATAGAGACAGATCAAATGAGTTGTATGAAAGCAGGAGAACACAAGGAATCAATTTCATCTCCAACAACTCTGTGAAACACTCAAGGACTAAGCAACTTGCATAAGGTATCAATTATTTCAAGAGCATGTCTTTAGTTAAGAATAACTTGCAGACATGTTTACTAAATCACTTGATAAAATTAATTTTTCTAGATTGGTTTGTAAACTTGGGATTTTATTAATGCTATATGATTGTAAATCCCATCTGTTAAGTAATTCTTAAGTAAGCTCACAAGTTTTCAATTGTCTGTATTGAAAGGACTTGTGAACTTATTTACATCCAGACCTCACACTGAAAATTATCTGTTGAATGATTGCCATGTGTATAATTGTAATATCTTTTAGTGGTGATTATTTAAGGATAATTTAAATACTTAAATGCTAAAATCTAACTCATAGAGATTTAGTATTTAATTATTTAATTATTTATTTTGATTTATATGGGTTACGGACTTGAAGCAATTCAATTTAGTATTTGCTCTGTACCCTATATTTATTAAAATAAATAAACAACATAAATAATTTGGACCTAATCTGTATTGGTCTTCAATTAGTTGTGAGATGTTAATTCTAGTGAATTTTATCAATGCTCCATTTTCAGAAATTCACTATAATTAATATCATGGTTCTAACAATTGGTTGTATTAAAATTTTGACTTATATCAGTTAATGATATTTAGTTAGAATTCTATTTACTAACTAATTGTAAGATGTATTGGTATGTGTGAAATTACTTAGAACTCCTCTAAGTAATCATTGTTATATCTTTTACAATTCACTCATATTATTATACATGGTATAAAAATTCTCTAAGTAGAACTATGGATATTGAAATATCTAAAGTTACCATAGTTCAATTACTTTGAATAGTTTTTATGCTTATTTGCAAGATTCTAATCACTTTGATAATAAAGGTTTTATACTATGGATCAAGGTGTATTGGACTTAGAATATTATTTCTAAGATTGCAGACAAGACAGTCTTGGTAATCAAGTTTTATTTTTAGAACCAAGATTGTCTACCAACAAACAGTTGTTAGGAGTTAACAATTGTTGTTATCGAGGAGTTGCCTTGAAGTCATAAGATTAATATATTAATGATGATAATTATCCTAGTGATAGTGGTGGAAACAATTTTGTTATTGGCAATACCAATGTCACTGGAAAATAATCATCAAGTCATTCTCGCAATAACTCGAGGAAAGTAAACAAAGGATTCACTAGTCAAACACAACATCAATGAAGAACAAGGTGATTCATCAAGATCCAACTTTCTCAGACAGTGTGTTTGGAATAGAGCTGATCATTGGTGATCCAGATGTTGTAGTAAGAACTAAAAGGGCTTCTCAGAATCAAGGTATAGAATCTAAGGAATCTGAGAAAGCACTTGCGAATCTGGAACAACAAGAAACGTGGAAGTTGGTGCCAAGGTTTGAGCACTAAGTAACTGGTATGACATTCTTTTCGAATTCTGTCTTGTCATCTTTCTATAAGAATTGTCATAATCATTCTAATGTGTTATCCATGTTTCTTTATTTTAGAATAATAATTTTCTCTAAAAATATTTTTCTCTAATTCTCTAGTTAGAATTTTTGAGGAAGCTACTTTTGTTGAAAATTTTATTATTTTAAAATAGCTGCCATATTTATGATAGTTTATTAAATCATACTTTCTCTCTAAATAATTTTCTAATAGAAAGTTGTTTTGTCAGAAAATATATAGATTTGCTAACCTATTATAAATACTCTTGTATATACTTAATGTTTTTGTACATGTACTGTAATTTTTAAATGTTAATCTTATTTAACATGTTTTGTAGTGTTTGTCTTTTTATTGTAGTCATATGTTCGTTTATAGTTTAAGATTTGTAAATTATTAATTTTTGTATAGTTTTATTTATTTATTTTTATTATTCGATTTTTTCTTTTCTTATAGTTTTTATTTAATATTATTATTATGTATATTATTTCTTATTTTTTTGAATATTATTTTTCATGTGTATATAAATAGTTTGTATAGTTTTTACAGTTTAGTCACTATACTTTCAAAACTTACAAACAGGTCCCTGTACTTGGTTCTTTTGTTGTTCTTCTTTTTAACACACACAAAATCTGCAGTTTAAGTATAAATCTTTGTTTTGTGATTGCTGTTAACAGATCTTCGTGTTAAGGACTTAACAATTGACCAATGTTGATATCAAATTGGTATGTGTCTATACAATTGGTTAGGAACTAATGTTTGATTTTCAGGATCTAACAATTGGAAGACAAGACCTATCAAGTGCTAACAATTTCTAATAGTTGGTATCTATCATGCAGGACCTAAAACATGATAAAATAGTTTTGTTTGTATTGGTTTAAACATTAACATACATTAATTCGATTAATATTTATTATTAATTGGATTTTTGCCTATGTTCTTGTTTTGTAAAACCGGCTCAAGATCTATATCTTCCTAAATTCAAAATCTCTTTCTACAGCTGTGATTGCTTACATTGTAAATATTTTAAAATCACAACTGTACATCATTTCTCTTAAGATAAAATGCAATATTTTCTTAGAAAATTTTTCAAATGTTAAAAAAATGCATTCTATCTCTATATTGCTCATATTCTGTGATGCAGGTTCATCTACATGGAATTTTGTATTCTCACATGTTTAGTCATAAGGTTGTAAACCCAACAACTCTTATCCCAGACTTCAATCAAACTCAAACACATTCTATCTTACCCCCTAAATGGAAGTAACCTATCAGATTAGAGGTCACCAGGGAGTAACTGCACTTGATGCAGCAAACAAGGATGTGTGGGATATTCAGTTGGAGAGTCAGTACCTTATACACTATCCAAAATATTTCATATGCACAAAGTGAGATTGCACACACCAAAGATGAATTGACGGAAACCTGTAATCCAACCATTTTACGGTCAGGATTATAAGTTAAAGGTTCTTTAATGAATCAAGAGTCTTCACAGACCTCGAGAGAAGGTATTGATCTCAAATGCAAAATTCAACAAGATCATTATCTAACTCCCCAGAGGGAACATCTCTGGATCCTACGGGTAACGGATCCGACATAGGTGCGGATCGGCAACTTGTGAACTATGATTCAGATTTTACCTGATGAGTTTAACAAGGTGATGTCTTCACAGACATTAGAAGGGAATCTTGATCTCAATTTTAAATTTATAGATCATTGTTTACCTTCTCAGAATTCAAATCTGAAAACCCTAAAAAGGGAAATTAGCAACTTGTAGATTATGACTCAGATTCGTCTGACGAGTCCAACGAGGATTTGGGATTTGCGAACTCCCATTGCACCACCACTGACCTCTCTAGAAGGGGCTATGGTGATTTTTCCTTGCAGGTACACTAAAGGATGTTGGAGCAATGAGTGAAACACTAGTGAGCAAGAGTGTAAGCACAGAGAGAAGTGAGACACTCAACACAAATGAGTGGAGAGAAGAGTGAAACACTTGTGAGGTACACTAAACACTATCACACACTCACAGTGAGGAGGAAAATGAAACTTCCTTTCTAACAAAGCTTTATCAATTGATTTCAATGTACTCAAACGATTGGTATAAATTGGTAACAATTTAGTATCAACTTCTTTGTCAATTAGTTGAATGGAGGATTCCTCAACTAAGGGGGAGAGATATATTGAAAAAGATATGTTCAAATATGTTCAAACTTAAAGCTTACCTTAGTAGGATATACTCAACTAAGCTTACCTTAGTAGGATATACTCAACTAAGGGGGAGAAGTATGGGGTACAAGTAAAAGAAGAGTGAGTTAGAAAGGGGGAGCATTAGAGACTGTGCTTAGAATGAGAAGCAAGTCTAGCAAGTCTATTTACTAAGGGGGAGCCTTAGATGGAGAAGCAAAAGAACTTTCGTTTGTTATGAAAGTGGAGATATAAGGAAAATTATATCACAATACTATTCTAATAGTCTTTCAATGTACTATGTATAAAGGCTATGTGGAAGAGTAGTAAATTCCCCAGAAGTTATAGAAATGGTATTGATTCACCATTGTCTATATAGTAGGAACAGCTATTTTTCTTTATTGAGAAAAGCTGTGTCAGAAATGGGAAGTGGTTGTAAATCAAGAACTGCTGATAATCACCAATGTAAGATGTGAAGGATTATCACGCAGAGATATGAAGAATCAGAAATGAAGATGAGTTATCTATTGAAGATCAGTTCAGTGCTAGAGGAACAATCATCTATCATTTCATCAACTGAAGATTCTGGAATTGTTAAATCTAAACCAGAGAATTTTTTTTGTATTATTTACTTAATTCTTAAAAGTTTTATCTTTTTCTTGTTTAAGTGAGTTAGTTGAGTTATCCTCTAGGTATTTGCTTGTTATTGTATAACAAACAAATAGGGGGAGATTGAAAGGCATATGACTCAGCCTATTTGTATTTCGAGGATACAACTCAACTTAAACAAGATTGTAATAGTAAATAGTATATAGACTGTCACAAGGAATCTCAGATAGTATTATCTATCAGAAGAAAAAGATCAAGGTCAATCTACAGACTTGAGGAATTACTACATTGAAAGAAGTTCAGACATCTGATCAAGCCTCAGTGAAGTATTCGTTAAAGAAGTGGATTCATTTAAAGTGATAGAGATTTCGACCGTGACAGAGACAGTATAGAGAAATATCAAGAGAAAGAAGAAAAGAAAAGGAACTAGATTTTAAAGTCAATATATGAAGAACAGTCATTGCGGTTAGTCACTCATGAACCAGACAGTACATCGAGTGTCAACATTAAACAGTGGTTGTTTATCATTAACTTCAGTGGTTGAAGCTATCAAGACGGGTATATTAAGAAAAGACATTAACCACAGCCATAATGTCAAAAATAAAGAAAAGCCGTTGGAGTTAGTCGCTCATGAACCAGACCGTGCATCGAGCGTCAACGAAAATCCGGTGGTAATTCTTTATTACTTTCAGTGGTTCGGAAAAAGATTTGAGCTGTCAAAAGATTTATATTAATTCTCTTTTAATTAATATAATTATGTAATTGATTTAATTTAATAAATTAATTCATTCTGAATTAATTTATTTATTATATTAATTATCATGTTAATTAATTTTGAATTAATATATTAGTCTAATTGATTTATTTAATTAACTTATTAATTAATTAATCATTATTCTTTTAAATGATTAATTGTTTAATTAAGATAATTAAATTAAATACAAATAAATCAAAAACAAAAGAAAAGAATCAAAACAAAAAAAAAGAGGAGAAGCGTGGACAGTTTTTTTTGTTGTTGGCAGATTTGTTGTCTTGAAACAATTCAAATGAATTGTCATGTGGTCAACAATTTACAAAAGTGATACGTACAAAAGAAAAATGAGAAGCAAATGAAATACAAGAAAGAGAAACAAGTCTGTCAAGCACATGCATCCTGTCGGCAAGGTAATTAACGCGCCTGGAAGCGCGTGGCAGCCACGCGCCAGAGACAAAGAACAAAACAGCTTCGCGTGTTGATCACATCCTGCCACCGCGACTTGTATTCGTTTGCTGCAGTATTAAATCAGTGTGTTTTTAAAAGGGATGATTGTCATATTAGGCTTTTAATATAACAATCATTAAGTTATACCGATAGTTATATTGGTTCAAAGGATTGTCATATCACCCTTGATTGTTATACCGATTGTCATACTAGGCCAAAGTTGATTGTTATATTGGCTGTGCTGGATAGTCATATTTAACAGCAATATGACTATCGATTAACTTTGGACTACAAAAGCATCAGGAGGCAAAAATAGACAGACACACACGCACATAACATTTCATCCAGAAATTTCAGCAGCCTCCATTTCTCTCTCTCTCAAGCAAGAACAAATTAATTCCTAGAAAATCAAGTTCATCTCCTTTGTAATATTTTATCCGGTGGAACTTGATTATTTGTGATTCTTGTACTACTAGCGAATTAAGTTTCCTAGTTCTAATCTTGATTTTTATTAACTAAATTAGAAAAGTTCATGTCGAATTTTCTAAATTAGTTTTTATCAACTTGATTAATTTCTGTACTGAAATTGTAACACCCATCAAGTTAATATATTGTTATATTCAACTTGAAATTTGTTTCAATTTATTCCGCTCAAATTTGTTTAAAATAAAATATTATTTGAAGAACAAATTTCGATAAATTGGTATAGATTGTATTCAACCCCCCCTTCTACAATCTTATCGGACCTAACAAGTATAGAATCTTATATATATATATATATATATATATATATTTACAACAAGATAATATATGTAATCATGTTATTTTTTATTCTAATTTTTTGTTAGATTCTATATTTGTTCATAAAAAAAAGGGTTAATTGGCTATTTCATAACTGAATTTGTGCCCACCTTGCAGTTGGATAATCGAACTCAAAAAGCTTGCAGTCAACTCATCAAAGTAATTAAAACTTGCAGTTAAGTAATCGCCGTTAATTCCATGTAACGTCCGTGACGGAAAATTGACGTGGACGGCTGATGTGTTAAAAATTATATGTGTTTGCTGAGGTGGTTTTACTTAAATAATGTAATATTTTTGGAATAAATATAAACAATTTCTTTATTTCTTTTTCTCTGTTAGATATTGATTCAAGTGATGATCAGGATCTGGACTACTGATCAGATACTGATGCTGACGTCATCAGTAATGCACCGTCAATATTAGGTTATCATCAGGATTGGAAGCTAATCAGGATTACACGAGGATATACATTAGTCCAGGAATCTAGGAAGATTGACATGTCGGTTCCTGATTTATAGGAATGCAACTATCATTCAAGATATGTACTAAGAGACGTATGTAATTGATTTGATATATCTTGTAATTGATAGTGCAGTTATGTACTGTATATAAACACAGTTAGGTTTTACTTAATTGTAATCGCTTACACGAATTATCTTGTAACCTAGCAGCTCTCAAGAACATAAGAATTTCTTGAGAGAGTTTGTAACAATTTTATATCAGAATTAATAAAGCTGTTATTTATTCATACTTGTGTTATTATTTCTGTTCAAGTCGAAAATCTTATACAATTGTATTCAACCCCCCTTCTACAATTGTTAATTACTGGGCAACAATTGGTATCAGAGCAAACTGATTAATTACAATCAGAAACGATCTTAAGATGTCGACAAACAAGTATGAAAGTATTAAAATCCCTGTTCTCAAAAAGGCTTAATACCCCACATGGAGGGTAAAGATGTTGATGTATTTGGAGGCAACTGATCCTAAGTATCTCGATCGAATATATGATGGACCATATATCCCTAAGAGACTGGTTGCTAGAACAGATACTATACCTGAGCACTATGTTCAGAAGACAAAGGCTGAATGGACTCCTGAGGAAAAGGCTGAAGTACTCAGAGATGAAAGGTGAAGAACATTCTTCATAATAACCTTGATGCTATCATGTCAAACAGAGTGATAGCATGTAAAACTGCTAAGGAGATCTGGGAAACTTTGGAAACTCAATGCCAGGGTACTGAATCTATCAAAAGAAACAGAAGGGCTCTGTTGATTCTAGAGTACGAGCAGTTTGATGCAAAATCTGATGAGAGCCTCACTGATCTGTATGATAGATTTCTGACATTATTGAATAATCTATCTCTGGTGGGTAAAGAGTATGAACCAGAAGACTCGAACACCAAGTTTCTTAGAGCTTTGCCTGAGGAGTGGGATACTCAAACCTCTATCATTAGGCATCAGTATGATCTTAATGCTGTGTCTCTTGATGAAGTCTATGGGATGTTAAGAACCCATGATCTTGAGGTTCAACAAAGGAAGAATAAGAAGACCAACAAAGCAAAGGCTGTTGCTTTGAATGCTGAATCAAAAGGAATAACCGTGGAGGTTTCAAGAAGGAGAAGTAGAGTAGCTGAGTCCAATACTGATGACTCATCATCAGATCCTGATGCTAATCCTGATACTGATACTGATGATGACTCTACTGATTCTGATATAATGGAAATGGTTGCTATGATAGTCAAAGGCTTCAAGAAGATGAAGTTCAGAAAGGCTAGAAGACAAGGCAAATTTCAGAAGAAACCTGTCAATACTGACAAGAACAGGTACAAGAAGAATGAAAGCAAAAGCAGCAAGTTTGACAAGTCAAAATTTAAATGCTACAACTGTGATGGAATGGGTCATTTTGCAACTGAATGCAAAAAGGCTAAGACCAAAGCTCTTATCTCATCAAGCAAGGATTGGATGGACTCTTCCTCAGAATCTGAAGAGGAAAAGGTAAACTATGCATTAATGGCAAATGTGGATGAGATTGCTGCTCCTGAAAATAAGGTACCTGAAATTGTCTTTGATTTTGATACTGATAATGTTTCTGAGTTAAGATCTTTCTTAAAGTCTCTGCATATTAGCTTTAAAAGTCAATCTCTTGAAAATTCTAGAATAATATCTGAGATGTCAGAATTGTCTAAAAGAAATGATCATCTAGAAGCTGAGTTTCTCTTTATGCAAGAAGTACAAAATGAATGTGAGAAGGCTAAGCACATGAAGCTAGAAATGGAGTTTAAATGTACTGTACTTGAAAAGGAACTTAATGATGCTAATGAGAAACTCAGAACCTTGACACACTCTGGAAAGAAAACACATGATATTATCACATATAAGAACTGGAAAGAGTGTCTAGGTTATAAACCAGAGGACAAGAAAAAGAATAAGGGTAAAGTTGTTACTACTGAAACAACAGAACCAGGAAGAGTTATTGTGAATTAGTCAACAAATCCAAAAACCTATAGACATGTTACAGACAGAACAAAGACCAAATTAAAACCTGTTAAGTATGTGTATCCAGAAAATCCCAAATCTACTTTAGAAAAAGGATCTACTTCTACACAAAATTCTGAGTCTAAATCTGTCAAAAATATAAGTCTTTTGTCTAAGAAACAACTCAGAGACAGAATCTGTGAAGTGACAGATAGAGAGAAAACCACTACTGCTAAGAGGAACAGGAATGGTAAAATTGGAATAAACAAAGAAAATAATTATAAGTATATTCCAAATGCACCAAGGAAAACATGCTTTAATTGTGGTAACTCTAATCATCTTGCTATTGATTGCAGGAGGAGTAAAAAGAAGGCTACTGTAGTTCCTAAGTCTGACATTAGGAATAGATCAGTATTTTATAAACCACAGAATCCTTGTTTTCACTATGGCAGTAAATGGCATTCTATCTATACATGTGAAGAATACCATAGTTTGTACTACAATTATTATGATCCCTTGCCAAAATTTAATAAAAGTGCAAATTCTGGTAAAACAAAGAGTCTGAATACTAAGCATGCATCTGTTAATTCTGATAATGACAAAACAAATTCTGATGGATTTAAATCTGACAGAACTGCTTTTGTTAAAAAGACTTCTACTGCTAAAAGTGTTAAATTTCATGCAAAAAGAACCCAACAAGTGTGGGTTCTTAAAAATTCTAACTGAGCTCTTTGTATTTCTGATTGCAGGGTAAAAAGAAAAATGTGTTAGTCATGGATAGTGGATGCTCTATGCACATGACTAGAAACAAAACCTTGCTATCATAATTTGAGGAGAAAGCTGGCCCAACAGTGTCTTATGGGGATGGCAACATTGGACAAACTTTGGGATATGGCAATATAATCACTGTAAATGTCATCATTGAAAAAGTAGCTCTGGTGAAAGGACTCAAACACAATCTGCTTAGTGTTAGTCAAATCACAGATAGAGGTTATCATGTCAACTTCAATGATACTCACTTTGAAGTGATCAGTAAAACATCTGGAAGGATTGTCTTGACTGGTCAAGGACGTGGTAACATTTATGAAGCCAATGTCTACACCAATACTGATGGTCCCTCAACATGTCTCATCAGTAAAGCAACAGTAGATGAAAGTTGGAATTGGCACAAGAAGCTTTTTCATCTCAACTTCAACAACATCAATGAGTTGGTTAAGAAAGATTTGGTGAGAGGATTATTAAAGGCGTTGTATACTCCAGATGGATTCTGTGATGCTTGTCAGAAGGCTAAACAGAGAAGGACATCATTCAAGAGTAAATCTGAATCCTCAATTGATGAACCATATCATATGCTACACCTTGACTTGTTTGGACCAGTCAAGATTATGTCCATCAGTAAGAAAAGGTATACTCTAGTCATTATTGATGAATATACTAGATTTACCTGGGTGTATTTTCTACACAGAAAAGATGAAACTGCTGAGATACTTTTGGACCATGTAAGACTTACTGAGACTGGCACAAAGTAAAAAGTCAAGATTCTAAGAAGTGATAATGGAACTGAATTCAAGAATTCAGTAATGGAAGAGTTCTGCAAGTATAAAGGAATAGTTCAACAATTCTCTGCTCCTGGCACACCCCAGCAAAATGGAGTAGTTGAAAGGAAGAACAGAACTCTTATTGAAGCTGGCAGAACAATGTTGGAGGAAGCTAAACTACCTACATATTTCTGGGCAGAAGCAGTCAACACCACGTGCTATACTCAGAACATTACTCTAATCAACAGACGTGGTGTCACTCCTTATCAAATGATTAAAGAGAAGAAGCCAAGTCTGAAACATTTACATGTGTTTGGCTGCAAGTGCTTTGTTCTTAGACCTCATCCTGAACAGCTAGTGAAATTTGAAACTAAAGCTGATGAGGGCATTTTTATTGGTTATTCAACTTCAAGAGCCTTTAAAGTCTATAACCTAAGAACAAGGACAGTCATGGAGTCTATCAATGTTTCTTTTGATGATAAAAAGATAACAGGAATTGCTGAAGACTCACATGATAGTTTGATCTTTGCAAATGAAGCAACAAAGAATTCTAATGAAGTAATGTCAGATACTGATACTCCGTCAGATCCTGACGATCGACCAATGCCTGATGAAACACAAGTTACTGATGATGATTTAAATAATGCAAATGTTGAGGGGGAGCAACAGCAAAATACCATCAGTACTGATACAACTCAAACATCAGAAGGAGATTCATCAGAAACAAATTCAAGTGATAATCCTAACAGCACTTCAGGAGGAGATAGCACTATCTCAGGGGGAGCTTCTAATAATTCTAGTTCTTTGAAGATAACACCAATCAAGGGGGAGCATCCAACTCAAGATATGATTTACCATCAGCAAGGAAATGGACCAAAAGCCATACTCCTGATTTAATTATTGGGAATCCTGATGCAAGTGTTAAAACCAGAAGTGCAACACAAAATGAATGCCTCTATAATAACTTTCTGTCAAAGGAGGAGCCTAAGAAAGTTGAAGATGCACTCAAGGATGCTGATTGGGTTACAGCAATGCAAGAAGAACTAAATGAATTTAAAAGAAATGAAGTCTGGAAACTTGTACCAAGGCCAAAAGGTAGATCAATTGTTGGTACAAAGTGGGTGTTCAGAAACAAGACAGATTCAGATGGCACTATTGTGAGGAATAAAGCAAGACTAGTTGCAAAGGGGTACTCTCAACAGGAAGGAATAGACTATGATGAGACTTTTGCTCCTGTTACAAGGCTAGAAGCCATCAGAATTTTTCTAGCATATGCAGCCCATAAGCAATTCAAAGTTTTCCAGATGGATGTTAAAAGTGCTTTTCTGAATGGAGAATTGGAAGAGGAGGTATATGTTGAACAACCTCCTGGCTTCATTGATCCTAGATATCGAGATCATGTCTATAGATTGGATAAAGCACTTTATGGACTAAAGCAAGCTCCAAGAGCCTGGTATGAAACTCTGGCTCAATTCTTACTGGAAAGTGGTTTCAAAAGAGGTACAATTGATAAAACCTTGTTTTACTTGAATCATGGTAAGGACTTGCTATTAGTTCAGATTTATGTCGGTGATATCATTTTTGGGTCAACTAACTCCAAATTATGTGAGAAGTTTTCAAAGCTAATACAGTCTAGATATCAAATGAGCATGATGGGATAAATGAGCTATTTCTTAGGTCTGCAAGTTAAACAGATTGATGATGAAATTTTTATCAATCAGTCAAAGTACACAAAGAATCTATTGAAGAAGTTTAACATGCAAGACAGTGCTACTGCTACTACTCCCATAGCTACAGCTACAAAGCTTGATCCTGATCAAGGTATTGAGGTAGATGTAACTAACTACAGAGGTATGATTGGCTCACTTTTGTATCTAATAGCTAGTAGACCAGATATCATGTATGCAACCTGTCTATGTGCAAGATTTCAGGCAAACCCCAGAGAACCATCTCATTGCTGTTAAAAGGATTTTTAGATACTTGAAAGGCACTGCATCACTTGGCCTTTGGTATGCTAGAGAGTCTGACTTTAATCTATGTGGTTACTTAGATGCTGATTTTGCAGGATGCAAAATAGACAGGAAAAGTACTTCAGGCAGTTGTCAGTTTCTGGGAGAGAGACTAGTTTCTTGGTTCAGTAAAAAGCAAAAGTCTATCTCCACATCAACTGTAGAAGCTGAGTACGTAGCTGCAGGAAGCTGTTGTGCTCAGATCATGTGGATGAGGAATCAACTAATGGACTATGGTTTGTCATATTCAAAAATACCTATTTATTGTGATAACCAAAGTTCTATTGCTATGACAGGAAATCCAGTGCAGCATTCTCTTACTAAGCATATCAGTATCGGATATCATTTCATAAGAGAACAAGTACTGGAAGGGACAATCGAACTTCACTTTGTTCCTACTGATCGATAGCTAGCTGATATATTCACCAAGCCACTACCTGAAGGTAGTTTTACAAAATTGGTGAATGAATTGGGAATGGTAAACTATGAGAATTTCTGAAAACAAGGGGAGACCAAATACTGATGAGTGTCAGATCCTGATGCATGTCGAATACTGACGAAAAGTCAATCCTGACTTTAGTCAAACATCAGATTCTGATGCAATGGTTTGATTATCAGTACAATTTGTATATTTCAAGTATTCCATAATTGTTTTGTTCTCGATTTAATTGTGGTTATTGTGAATGAATTTGTTACTTACATGATTACTTTAATTTGTTTTCATATTCACTTCTCTGATTTAATTCTTTGAAGAACAGTTCATAAACATAACAAATTGCAGAACACATTGAATAAGATTAGAGAAACAGGATTCTTCATTGATAATAAGAAAGAGATTACATGCAAATATTACATCTTTTTGTTCTCTCTATCTACTAATCTATTCAAAAGGAAAATAAAAGGTGAAGTCCAAACCACTCCATTGCTAGCAGCCATCCCAGATCCCATCTTTGCCACTTTGTTTGGGTGGAAGTTGAAGGGATAAGGTTATTTTTGCTGACATATTCATTAACAATGGTTGGTGGTGTTGGATGAGGATGCCTTAGAGGAAAGCCATGATAATGTTGCTTGAAGAGCAGCATCGATGTCGATCACTCTTGCAGGTCTTTCTCTCTCGATTTCTTCAAGACTGACATCCATCTGCAGCCACAAAGTTTCAAGTTGCCTTTCCCAGTCAAAGGCATCAAACTCTTCACAAGTATAACTGAAGATATCTCTGTTCTCTACGAGATGGAGATTCTTTTCCTTGATGGTAAGTTTTGACATTGTTTAAAGGTGTGTTGTGTGAAGGGTTTTTGATTTTCAGGAGAGAATGAAGGATTAAAGGGATAGTGGACAAGTCTCTAGGTGTTAAATAGAGATGAGAGAGTAACGAAGTCAAGAAACGCTTCGTATTCTAGTTTTTAATGTTACCAGGTATTTTAAGAGAGTGATATTTGATTTTTTAATTAAATATTTTATTGTCATATTTTTAATCATTATCACAAATGCATTTCTCAAAAATACGAGCGTGTGTGTTTTATTCATTGATACATATAGATACACATCGTAAGTCGTGTCATGTGCGGTTATCACCACTCTCTCACATAATTAAATCCATTACTTATTTTTCACAAATCGATTACTGACACCTGTCTTTGAGAAATTATTAGTTGTCTAAAATAAATTAGTTTTCTAAACTGATTCATTATTCTCAAAACTATCAGTATTGCCTTTTTCTCTGTATCACTGTGCGAACATAAACCCTAATTGCTCAAAATTTCAATCTCTCTTTGTCACACGAAAAATGGAGAATTCATCATTTGTAAACAATAAGGTTGTTATCAATGGTGTCACTTTTGCTCCCAACAACTATGTTGCTGTTCTCGACCATTAGGAACTATCGAATGAATTTCACATCATTCAGGATTTCTTGGCGTCTAGTCCGATTAAGTATGCTTTAACGGCACCCGCCAAAGTTTCTTTCAAGTGTGTAATGCAGGTTTGGAAGACCACTATTTTTGGTGTATGTGAACCTTCAGGAAGGCCTAACTTCACCTTTACATACAATGGAGTTACACATCATGTCACTCCAGAAGTGGTTGTTGAAGCTCTACAATTACCTTCTCTCAATGGTAAGACTCCAGCAACAATTACTGATGCTTCTTTATTGGAGTTTGCTACAAGTCTGGGTTATAATGGACAACCAATAAAGTTTGGAGAGTTATACAGAACCAAGCTTTTTTTTAAGAAGGAGTGGAATTTCTTCTTTGATACCATCAATAGGTGCTTCTTGAACAAAGTCTCTAACTTTGATGCACTACCAACTGCTTCAGTTCACATTGGGTACTCTCTAATCCATGATACTGTGTTTGATTATGGGTCTTTTATTCTGAGAGTATTAAGTGCTAGGAAAGCAGATAAATGTGGTTATGTCTGTTTTATTAGATTTTTTCAATTAATATTCTCTCATTTATGTCCCAATGTTGAATTTGAAAATGATACAGTTTTGCCTATCTTTAAAATTTCTGAAAACAATATCAAATCCTTGGTTAAATCAGATAAGGCAAATGGTTTTGAGGGAAATCCTTACATTCCTGATGGGGTCTGGCTTCTCTTGAAAAAGAGATTGCCTGCACTTTATGGCCCATCCACAAGTGCTATGGGACAGGACCAAACACATCCTGTTCCTTACACAAGCACATACCATAAACAGTTACCTAAATAGTCAACCACCTCTGGTGTCTCCCAAAAGACATCAGTTGTAAAAGAAAAGAAGTCAGCTAGATCTGATGTGTCTGGAAGACAATCAGGATCAAAGCACTTCTCCACTACAACCATCACTCAAAAGAAGTCACAAGGAGGTGAACAAGGGGTTCTGATTAATGAATCTTTGATTAAGGCTGGAGCATCTAAAGAAACAGGTGAAAAGAGAAAGTTTTTGCAACAGGTTTCTGATTCTGATAGTGATGATGAAAAGACCATCTCAATAATCATGAAGAAAAAGGAAGTTGCTGCTCCTGTTACTGCTGAATTGGTTAAGCTAGTAAAGCCAAAGAAAAGAAGAAGGATAGTCAACAAGAGTCAGTATTATATTCCTAAAGATATGCAGAATCTTAATAATGATATTGATCTTGATGAATCATCAGTTCCTGACACATTTGTCATTCCTGATATCTCTACTCCTGATACATCACCTGTAAAGACTGTTGAGATTTCTTATTCTCCAGCACCTACATCTCCAAAGAGAAGAATAATTGAGATGTATGTGGATGAAGTAAATGCTATTGCTGCTCAGCTTGGTCATAAACCAACACCTCTTCAGATAAAGAGACAAGCTGAAGCACAGGTTTTTAGTAGACAGAAGAAACAGAGGATTACTTCACCTCTGAAAGGATCTAGCCCACAAGAACCTGAACTTCAAAGGAGTTCAGCAGCTATTGAAGATCCAGTCCCACAAGAACCACCCACTCAAAGTGTGGGTGCAAACATTTCTGAAGGAATGGTCCCACAAGAACCACTTTCTCAAAGGGAAGGTGAAGACAAGAATATTCCTGCCCCACAAGAACCATCTTCTCAAAGTGAAGATGCAGGCAAGCTCACATCAACACAGGAGTTTCCTAATACTGCTCAAGGAATTCCAGAAATTGAATTTAACTTAGCTCACATTGCTGAATGTGATGAGATACTTCAAGACACTGCATTTAAGGGAAGCACACAAGAACCTTTGACTCAAAGTGTTAAAGTAGCTTCACAACCTCAGACTACACAAGAACCATTGGTAGCAAATACTGATGCAAGTCATTCTCCAGTTGCAGATGTCAATCCTGATGAAAGTATTTCTGATCCAAATATCCCACTGCTCATTGAACCACTTTCTTCAAGACCAATGGAATCTATCTCAACTTCATCAGGTAACACTTCTATCTCTGCTTCTTTTACTACTGATAGTATGATTACAGATAGACCTGAGACAAGGGATACCTCTATTTGTATGACTTCAGTCCACTCCTCTCAGCCACCTCTTATTTCTTTGAATTTGTTGAGCCAGAACTTTTCTTGTGAGAAAGAGAGTGAACATTTAGAGAAAAAGAAGAGTGAAGAGAGGCAGTCTCCTGAACTGGCAAAAGGAGAGGTAGAACAGAGTGAGAAGTTTCAAACTTCTAGTGAGGTAGCAGTTACTATTGAAAGTAACTTAGGTGATGTTGTGAGAAGTGATGAGATCACTTTAGAAAAATAGAGAGATATAGGAATTGTTTCTAATCTGAATGTAGGTTTTCAGGATACAACAGTACCATCTGCTGTTGATTTAAAATTGAAAGGAGTTATGAATCCTGAAGACAATGTAGATGATAGAATTCCTGAGGCTAATGATAGCTCAGATGATGATGATGATGATGATGATGATGCTGATAATGATCCTGAAGCGGCTCAGCTTAATGCTGTCATGAAAGCAAGTTCTACTTATGGATCATCCAGTAAATTTATGGAGTCTATGGGTAAATCTACAGCTGCTCAAATTGAGATCATAGGAGATTACATCAATCTTCTTCCTGAACATATTCAAACTGCAAGAAGATCTGAATGGTATACTGAGTGGAATCAGCCTTCTAGTGATATAAATTTCAATAATGCATTTTTTCACTTCAGTCATATAGCTACTAAGATTTCTGATCCTAATCTCAAAGCTCATCTGAAGACTACAACTATTCTGGCAAAAGGGTTGAAAGATGAAATTAATTCTGTCAAGAGGGATAATGAAAAATTTCATGCTCGGTTTGTTAAGGATTATTCTGAGATTGCCACTGCTAAACAGCTTCAACGTTTAAGCACTGCCTTCACCACAAGGATGGATACCTTGGAAGATAAGGTTGTCACTTTGTCCGCAAGGATGACTAATATAGAAGATTCTCTCCAACTTATCTTATCTTTATTTACTGATCCTACTGATGATGTTACTGATGTCAAAAAGGGGGAGAAGGTGGTCAAAACAAAATGCACACCTAATCCAGTTGTAAGAAAGGATGATGATACTTCTGGAAATGATGGTGGTGGTGCTCAGTCATATGCACCAAAACCTCTGATGCTGCTTTGGTAACAAGGAGAAGTATGTCTCAAACTCAAACCAAGCAGTCAACTCATGTTTCTAAGTCTGGGAAGAGAACAGTAAGAACAATGGTGAAGTCTCAAATTCTGACAGAGGAACAATCTCAACTATCTGGTCAGAATCAATTACTTCCAACAATTCCTGAAGAAGATGAGGATTTGTTTATTGCTGAGATAGAAGATGCACCACATCTTTTTAAGAAGATTACTTCCAAGTCAGGTGAGAGTGAAATTGTATTTCACAATGATGTTAAAGTTCAACAGCATCATGCTAGGAAAGCACTGGCTTTGTTCTCTGCAGAAAATTCTGACATGAGTACTCTCTAGATCTTAAAAGAACAAAAGAAGATTCTTGAGGGAATTGCTAAACAAAAAGAAGCTCCTGTTGCAAGTAGAGGAAGAGGCAGAGGAGGTAGAAGCAGAGGCAGAGGAAGAAAGCCTATTCAAACAAGTTCAAGACAGACAAGGTCTAGTGGATCACAATTGAGGAGATAACTGAAGATTCTCAGAAAGTAAAGAAGAAGAAATCTCCACTACTTCTTAAACTGATTCCAGATAACAAATTTAATGTACCTGAAGAAGCTGCTGATGAAAGACCACAGTTAGCTAGAAGAGGTAAAGTTACTGTGAGAACTACTCAATCTGCTGTTCCTGATTTTGATGAAGCTGAAATCTTGAAAGAACTTGAGGTCATGATTCTTACTGTTGTGGTTGAAATTCACAATCTGGAAGTTGATGAACAAGAAAAGGAGGCCAGAAAAAGAGCAAAAGATACTGAGGTTGAAGAAACCAGAAAGTACTAGGAAGATCTGGCTGGTTCAAACAGATTATTGTGGTATGATCGAAGTAGAGATGTTCAAGAACATCAACAGATGCCAGTTAAGAAGAAGAAGAACAAGAAAGGGGAGAGTACTGATGAACGGTTGAATCAAGTACCAGTTGTTTTTAAATGAAGTACTCTTATGACTGAACTTCCTTTAATCTCTGAAGTTGGTACTTCATAAACTCTTCGAAAATATAATTTACTTTGGGCAGATATTCAGTCTAGCTTGAAGGGTTTAGAACCTTACACTAGAGGAGGTATTGGTCATAATCGAACTAAAATTATCTCTACTAGACAGACAGATCAACATATTCTAGTGAAAAGAATTAGTGATGAACTAACAGTTGATGATCTTTGGGAACTTGAAGCTGTTGCAATTGTTGCTTGCAATGTTGATTCTAAGAAGGTAGAAAAGTTGTTGTATTTCATGAAAGACAAGAGTGTCAAGAAGCTGACTATTCAGGAGGTGTTGTGCAAATCAACAAAAGAACTGAAATACGTTCTTTATCTGCTCAAGAATAAAAGAATTCATGATAAGGAAGCTGATGTTTACAATAATTGGTGTACCATGATTCTCAGAACTATTAGATGCAGACATTTGGATTGAGGATCAAGGTATGATGGTAATTATACTCCCATGTACTTGAATACAGTAGGACAAGAAGTTGAAATGCAAAGGGGCTTAGCTGTTAAAGAAGTGATATTTTATCAAGAACAATTATCTCTGAATCCTGATGGAAAAGAACTTGCATACTTACTGTTAGGAGATTTAGATTTACCGAGAAGCTCAATTCAGAATCTCAGGGCAGGTATTTATCAGATTAATGAGGAAGATGAAGAACTCAGGAATTTGAAGAAAAGACTGATTCAAATTCTCGAAATAAAAGAAGAAGAATTATTATCAAGTTTCTTGCAGATGAGTAATTTCTTTGTGAGAATTTCTGAGACTAAGCCTGAGGATTTCTTGTAATATTTTGTTTTGAGTTTTTGACATCACTGAATCAAGGAATTTGTGCTTTATTTCACAAAGTACTAATTGGGGGAGAATGTTAGATATTGATTCAAGTGATGATCAGGATCTGGACTACTGATCAGATACTGATGCTGACGTCATCAGTAATGCACCGTCAGTATTAGGTTATCATCAGGATTGGGAGCTGATCAGGATTACACGAGGATATACATCAGTCCAAGAATCTAGGAAGATTGACATGTCGGTTCCTGATTTATAGGAACGCAGCTATCATTCAAGATATGTACTAAGAGACGTATGCAATTGATTTGATATATTTTGTAATTGATAGTGCAGCTGTGTACTGTATATAAACACAGTTTAGGTTTTACTTAATTGTAATCGCTTACACGAATTATCTTGTAACCTAGCAGCTCTCAAGAACATAAGAATTACTTGAGAGAGTTTGTAACAGTTTTATATCAGAATTAATAAAGCTGTTATTTATTCATACTTGTGTTATTATTTCTGTTTAAGTCGAAAATCTTATACAATTGTATTCAACCCCCCTTCTACAATTGTTAATTACTGGGCAACATTCTCTCTTCCCTCACAATCTCTAATCTCTCATCTCTCTTCCCTGTAAAATCTCTCCCTTGTTCTTGATTCCGACGACTCCCATTCCAATTCGGCGCCACCCTTTCATTCAAACCCACCACATCAGCACCTCTTTACTTCCCATCCACCCACCTTCTTAACCACCCTTCTCCTCCGACCAACTACCGCCTGAAACAACTCAGGTCACTCCAAAATTTAAATATATAGCTTTAGGGTTCTTGATTAAGAATTGGGGCTTTTGATTTCAGAGATTGTTCAGTCCTTTTGATGTGGCATATAGCTTTATGGAGTTGTGTAGAGTCCATTGATGTGTCTAATTTTTTGATTGTGTTCGTTTTTGGGTGTTCGAGTTAAGAGTTTTTGTTAAATTTTTTGAGTAAATCGTTTAATGCTTAGATGACGTTGTTCAGTTGATTTGAGGCCACCAACAGTTTTGTTATGATCTCAAGGTTGTTTTGCAATAAAAAAATGTGAGTTTTGGTGTTGATTTTAGAAAAACGTGTTTGGCCGGACATGGCCGCCAGACTTGTGCGAACATTCAAACTGTTCAGTTAGTACCGGAATCTGCAAATTTTTAAGAACATTCAAACTGTTCTTCATTTTAGGTTTTTTTATATTATATAAATGGATTTGATCAGTTTTATTAGATTAAGGGTAAAAATTTTGTGATTTTAATCCCATGATGTGGCTGTAATTTCCTTAAGTAAAATAAATATATACTTTTACTGTTAGTAAAAGTATTATTTACTTTTAATAAATTATTTAATTATTTATTTAAAAAGGATTTAAAAAGGGTTTATATAATTTTTGATTTAATTTTAAGTTAAAATTCTGACATGTCATGATGATATGGCAAAGAGTTAACAGTGCACCGTTAAAAGTCAACGCGACTTAACGGCCATGCAAGTTATGTCATGTTTAGTGATTCAATTGCAATAAATAATTAGTGTACTTACCTATTTGTAAATTTTTTGAGTTCAATTATCCAACTGCAAGTTAGGCACGAGTTCAGTTATGAAATAGCCAATTAATCTTTAAACAAAAAAACTTTTTTAATGTAAAAATTAGAATCAATCTTTAATTGGATAACCAATTTGATATTTAACTGAAAAATAATTGTACTTCTTTTGTAGCGTAACTCAAGTTCTTAGTCGGCGAGCTAATCCGCCCATACATTTACCACACCCTACATCGTTTCTCAAAATTCCCGTTAAGAATGGCGACCATTCCGATGCTTAGAGCTTCCAGAAGCAGGTCAACTACTACTTTCAGATATGTACGTTACTTATTTATTCCCTGTTGCTTCTAATTCACTTTATTTTGCTTTCTTATTTTCTAATTCACTTTTGTTCGAGTATATTCTCTAATTCACTTTTAACTCCAGTGTAGTACACTTTTTTGCTGTAATTATATATGAAGATTGTTTAACTGTGGAGTGATTTGTTCTGTAATATCTGTATTCATGTTAGTTGATTCAAGTTTACACAAATGGTTTCTTGACTGGCTTTACGTACACTGGGATAATTAATCATTTCGCTCCTTCTGCCCTAGATTTGGTAGCAGTAAACTAATTAGAGTTTACTCGAAACGCCCATTTAGCTGATTTTCGGGACAGATGAATCGTAGGTCTTTGGCTGTTTAAGCGTTTTAGGATTCAAAACATGGTGCAGATAAATGAAGATAGTGAAGTTCATTTTAAGTTTGATTCTCTAATTTGTAATACAGTACTAAGTAGTACTGTAGTAATTCAATTGTTTTTAATCTAATCACAAATACTAGCCTTAATAATTTGGTTTGGATGAAGGGGTCTTTTTGTTTTGTCCAAATTGCACTTAAAAAAATTGAATAAACTGACGAAGGAGAGGAAAGCATGAGGAGTTCATTAGTTATAAAAAGCATGAGCCGAACTTTGATTGTTCATGCTTCAGCTTGTTAAAAATTTGTCAAACTCAAACTTTTATCGAGTTAAATTTTTTGTTTGCGTATCGACTGATTAAGATAAAATGTCATCCGATAACATGTTTCATTGTCATGAACAACTCATGAATATTGCTCACAAACTCGTGTTCCCGAAAACTCAGCTTATGAATTTGTTCTCAAGAACTAACGAATATTTTCATGAGTATGGCTTGTTTCTTATTCTAATAAAAACAAAAAGAACACATAAAAATATTAAAAAAATTACAAAACAAATACATTTATTTAAGTTTTTTAGCCTTTGAATTTTTAGCACATATACCCAGATACGAATAATCAAAATTTTAGGACCCCTTTTTTTATAAAAAAACACCCGTTTTGCCATGCGGAGAAAAATTATGAATTTATGATTTGTCGTATTGATTTACCCAATGAAAGGCAAAGACAACGATATGATTGTTTAAATAATTTGTAAAATATATACACAATTATTCAATAATTATCATGTCATGAACATGCGTCCATGAAACGTGTTCACGAGTATATATAGCTAATCACATACTTGTTCATAAACTATATTGACGAGCCTGTTAAAGAACTATGCTCACGAACCTGTTCACGAACTATATTAAAGAACCTATTGACAAATATTATAACTGAACTTGTTCGCGACCCAACTCTGGTGTGCTCAAGTTCAGCTCATTTATAAACCAAACCTTAAAATCGTGTTCATATTCGACTTTTTTATAAATCGAACCGAAGTTGAGTCGAACACCAAACCGTTCGTGAGCATATCGACTCGTTAACAATCCTAGGTATGGATGACCAAGATTCTTGAGGGATCCGGGAACAAAAAAGTCTTCGTAGCACTCGTTTTTCAAGGCACTATGAAACTATTAAATCTTTGTATTTTCAATTTTGTTCTTAAAGAAATTTTAATGACAACAATCCCGCACACGGGAGAGATTCAGTTTGCCAAATGTCCTTCATTACTATTTATTTTTGAGATTATTATCATTGCAAATTTTTTGCACATTCACTTACAAATCTGTGTGTAACCTGATTTTTTGCAGTTTCTTTTTAGTTAGTTTGTTTAATGATTTTTTTTTTTCTTTTTGAAATGTTAGCTGGTGTTTGCAGTCCAGCATTCTTCTGCTTGTGATTATATATTTGTTTCTGATTTTTTTCATTCACTCCTATGGCATCCTTGTAATTAGCTTAGCACATTAATTCTAGCCGAACACGAAGGTGGTTCTCTCAAGGCTCAGACGTTAAATGCTATAGCAGCTGCAAATTTTTTGAGCAAGGACAACTCTATTTCACTGCTACTTGCTGGGTCAGACCCTTCCCTTAAAGAAGCTGCTGCACATGCTGCTTCTTGCCATCCTTCCATATCTCAGGTACTTTGTCTTACATTATCTCATGGGCCTAGCAGTTATATCTATCATTGTTAGCTTCTCTTGAGAACTATAGGGTAAAGTAGATTTTGTGGCATATATTTGGTGGAATTTTTGCGTGATTAATCTAATCTAACCTTGTCAAAGCTCTTCAACTCCAATTACCGAGTAAACAATATTTGTACCCCTAAATTATGCTTTCTATTACTCCAAGATATACAATAGAAAAAGTTTAAATATATAATTAGAAAATCTATTAACTATTAAATCAAAGGGGTTTCTGCTTCATGGTATTCTAACCTGGTTAATGGGAATCAGAATGTTATTCCCATGTGTAGTGTTTTGTTGAGGGGTTGAATTAGGAGGCAGGAGAATCTCATTCCCTGTAAACAGGCAACTCATTCCCTACTTATAATATGGGATTTCAAATCATTTTCATGCTTATTTCTCCCATTCCCATCAGCAACACGGACGCCCCCTTAAGAATTCTATCATTTGTTGTCCAGGTTCTCTTGGCTAAATCAGATAAATTTACATATCCTCTAGCTGAGCCATGGGCTAAATTACTCCAGCTGGTTCAGAAGACAGGTGGCTACTCACATATTATTTCTGCTTCAGGTTCGTTTGGGAAAAATATATTACCACGTGCAGCTGCTCTTCTGGATGTTTCTCCAATCAGTGATGTTATTAAGATTTCAGAACCTCATATTTTTGTCAGGTAATTTTATTTTTCTCGCAGGCAACTTTTTTTGTTTGTTCTCCAACTGCTGGCTAGGACAATATGTTTGTGATCTTCGCAGAGTCATTTCTCGTAAAAGTTTGGACTGCTACTCCCAGGGGCGGACCTATATAGTCACCTGCGGGTGCCTGGGAACCCACTCGACTTGAACTTTAAAGATAGATATATAGTAGTTTTTAAGCTAAAATTTATTGGATATTTTCAAAGAAACCACTTAATTTTTGTAGGAACCCACTTAATAAATTTTTTAATCAAACATCACATAAAAAGAGCCCAAATAAAAACAGAAAAAAGTCCCAAAAAAGCTAAATTTACTAAACTGTAATGTGTTTGATCCTTTTTAAAATGAAAATGTGTATGAAGTAACTCTAAAATGCAAAACATATTTCATGTATATAAATTTCGTACTTTTATAATTATAATCGTATTTATTTTAATTTTAAAATTTATGTTAGGAACCCACTGAAAAATATTTTTGGGTCCGCCACCGGCTACTCCCGCAGTTTTGTTGTTATCCTTGTGTGTTCCTGTTTTTGAGTGCAATGAAGCCCAAGTCTTGTTAGGGTCTAAAGCATGAACATCAATAAAAAATCCTGACAAAGCTACTTAAAGCTCCTTGTCTGAAATATCGTTGTTGTCTAACCAGTTCTAGTCTTTTTCTTTATATATGATTTGTGATTCTATATCACAGAAATTGGGCTCTATAACTATCAGAAGCATTGTGTGTGACATTCACTTACCACGTTTCCAGTTTGGTGATATATATTTTTACATGTTCCAGGCCAATATATGCAGGAAATGCTCTTTGTACTGTTCGATATGTTGGTTCCAACCCCTGTATGATGTCCATTAGATCTACTTCTTTTCCAGTGACCTCTGTGGCAGCTGATTCAAAATCTAATGCCGCACCAATTGATGAGGTTGATCTATCAGCCATAGATGAAGGTCTATTTCTTGTGCACTGATAGTATTTTTTAAAACCGGTCTGTATAATATAAATCAGATTAAAAAGACAGCAGACTTGGTCAACAGCTATATGTATATCAAATATATTAGATATCGAAAACTCTTTGTAGTTAGCAGTATTATGTTTTGCTAAAACTAATTTGGATATTGGTTGTACTTAGCAGCAAACTAGTTAACTTTGTTAGAATTTTTTGTTTCTCGGATTGCAGATGGAATCAGTAAATCTAGATACATAAAACAAGCAACCCAGGAATCAGAACGTCCAGATCTTGGTAATGCACGTGTTGTGATAACTGGGGGCAGAGCACTGAAAAGTGCTGAAAACTTCAAAATGGTAGAACAGCTTGCTGAGAAACTTGGTGCTGCAGGTTCTTCTTTGGAGACGCTTCTCTATAACTATTATATTCTGTTAATGTAGTTGTTTCCTTGAAGAGTAATTTGCTTACAATCTGATAACTGAACACCAGTTGTACCACACACTATTCTGTTAAATTTTTTGCGAACTTCCCAATGTTCCATAGGCTACCATGTAGTCATGTGGATTATCTCCACAGCACAATGTGGTCAGATGGCCAATAATACTTGTAAAATGACATTACCATCTGAATATAATTTATATTATCTGCAGTTGGTGCTACTCGTGCTGCTGTTGATGCTGGTTATGTGCCCAATGAGCTCCAGGTGACTCTTCGAATCAGTAGTATATATATTATTGGTTACTATATATTGTTATCAAACAGTTAAATGTTATCAATGATAATGTGTCCACTTCATACAATCACTAACTGTTAAAGCGGGGCTGTCTAAATCTAGTGAAACGTTATATTTTGTTGTTTCTAGGATACATGTTTCTCTAGCTCCTTGCTGCTACTGTCTTTATGTTTTTAAAGTTTGGTCGGGTTTTTACACCAATGATGTGGATCATATCTTATTATTCTAATGAAAGGGATTTTACTAATTTCATAGTATTTTGGATGTTATTTACTATTTTTTGGGCATCTGTGCTAGTTAGTTCGGTACCCTCTTTAATACTTTGCTTTTATGTCAGGTTGGCCAAACCGGAAAGATTGTTGCCCCAGAACTATATATGGCTTTTGGTGTTTCTGGAGCCATTCAGCACTTGGCAGGAATGAGAGATTCCAAAGTCATTGTTGCCGTAAACAAAGATGCAGATGCACCAATATTCCAGGTTAAGATCTATCTCAGATTTCTAACATAATCAGTCTCGGAGTTCTACTAACTGCATGTACTAATCTGCATTATATGTCCACTATGAGAAATGCGGCTCCTTTAAGCAGGTGCTCCAATATAATTATGATTGTTTATCCTATATATATAGCATTTGGTTTATTAAGCTCTTCTTACTACAGGTTGCTGATTATGGGCTGGTGGGAGATTTATTCGAAGTGATACCAGAGTTGTTAGAGAAGATGCCTGAGAAAAAATAGCCAAAATCTGTTGTTTAACTTAACAAAAAAAGGATATTATGTTGTTGAATTTGATACAGTTGCTATAGTTTCTGTATTATCCAGCAGGGGGCACTGTTGATATTCAAAACTAGTATCCCCTTCGTATACCTTAGTAATAATAAAGTGATAATAAAATTTCTGGGAGCACAACTGGTCAATTAATACTTATTGAAATGACTTGAGAAAGAAAAATTACATGGCAACCAGTTAATTTCTGTTTCTCTTTTGAAAAGCAAGTGATATTCCTTATTAATTATATCAAAGCTGAAAATACATTGTGACCATTTAACAAAAAGAAAATTGTATCAATTTAATGTTCTTTTCCTGATTTGAAAGGGAAGGGCTACTTGGAGTATTTACTATATCAAACTTTATTTTTTATTAACATATAAGAGAAAAATTAAGTCATTTTTAAAAGTTTAACAAAGATTCATGACTGTTTATGTCGTTCCTATGGACATATTGGAAACGAAGACAACATGAGCGCATCTGGTGTAGTGGTATCATAGTACCCTCCCACGGTACTGACCAGGGTTCGATTCCCTGGATGCGCAACTTTTTTACCGTGGGAACTTCCGTTTTTTATTTATTAGCTAATTTCTGGTCGAGTACAGAATCTTATTGATATTAGCACTGGTGCACTACCACTATAAATTGAGAATCAAGTTGTTTTCTCCTCTGTTCCATCCACTTATAAGGTTTAAGTTGGTATGGCCATGTTTTAGCTTCACCAAGCCATGATGCACTCAAGTACTCAACTGTTTACTTGGTTTGGACATCCGGTCATGTTTTTTTTTTTTTTTTTTGCTAATTCATCTGGTCTTGTTTTACTTGCATGCAAATACAGATTATAGGGGACAACTCTCTGTGTACACTGTACACAGTATTATTCTTGTATATGCATTAATTTGTATAACAAATTGGTGGTGTCCATTACAGTACATGAGAAAGATCCTCCCAAACAACACAAATTATCCTGCTCACTATAAACATCATTCACTCTTGTGTAAAAGTTAACCAAGGTAGTTCACAATGGTAGACACCGGTACTAAGCAAAGCCCCCTTTTCTTTAGTTCTGTTGAGGTACTAATCTGAGTATTCTCCTACAAAAACCGAAACTCAATTAATTTGAAGCACAAATCATAATGAAAAATTTATTTCAATAATCATTTACATGGATCTGTATTTTACCTGTATAATTTCTGCATATTCTTTCTGTTTCCTGTTCATAGAATACTTCTGGTTTATATTAGAGACCTGTTGATGATAAATCAGAATGAAATTAAAACACATTTGTCATTTGTACTGCACGAAAATTTTTAGTGTGGATATTAACTAGCTAGTAATAGGGCTGAGGAAAAAGAGAACCAAAACGTAACCCAAACCGACAAAAACTGATCCATGAGAACCGAACCAAACCATACTAAAATCAAAAATTCGAAAATAATGGAAAATCAACCGGTTCTGGAATTTAACGGAACCGGGAGTTTTGAAAATGAAACGGAACCACGCTCTCCCCTAGTTATTAACAATGTGGCTATGTGTGCGACGGGTGCATACTGTATAAAAATAATATAAGAAGAAGAAGAAGAAGTATAGATATATACCTTTGGACTATTAACAGGAGAACTAGCAGTATCTTCCAATGAGTCATCACTTGCCATGGATGATCCCTTATTAACTATACAACTTCTCCTCTTCTTGAAGCTCAAGTTTCTAGAACTTGTTCTTAAAGAAAACTCCACAACTGAGGCTGAAGAAGCAGCATCAGAAGCTAGACAAAGTTTTGAGCTACTAATTTCATTATCAAAAGTAGAGGGTACCAAAGAGTGCTTTTCCTCATGATCAAAATATTCAGTGTTTATCATATTATTATCATTCAAGAGATCTTCAAAGTACAAAGTCCAGCCACTCTCCTCTGCTGAAGAATCTACCATAACTCTTTACTTGGAAGAGCAACCTTTGTCTATGGAGATGCTAGACTTCTGCATCTCTATATATACTGTTAATAATTGTATAATTTATAAGGTTACGGCCGGCTTTCGGAGCTACAAGTCTACTAAGATTACTTTTTAATTTTTATATATCGCAGAAAGTTTGGTTTTACATCAAGTTGATACATACATTAAATTTTTCGCATTTATTCCTAGGTTCATTGTTCGTTAAGAGTTCGAATTTCAGTTAAAACATGACTAATTACGTGTTTATGAAAGATATACATTAAAAAATAGTAGTTACATCATTAAGAAAGTTTTGGTGATAATAATGAATTTCAATATCGAATAAGTCCATAATATTTCAAAAAAAAAAATCGTACAACTATTTCCAAATAATACATAAGTGTTTTTATCTATAAAAGCTTGTATATAGGAGGAATTTACACTGATAAAAAAGTTATAGTAGACATGGACTAAAATCTAAAAATCAATGTCTAAAAAAATTCTAAATGGTATTTTTACATGTGTAAAAAAAGGACAGTGTCTTTCACTTCGATTTTTAGCCGATGTTAAAAAATCTATTATTTATTATCTATTATCTATCTATACTATACTATTATAAGCAAACTAGGATATATTTGGTTGGTTTATAGTTTGGTCACTTTAATTGATACACTAAATAATAATCGTTAGATTATAAGACAAATAAATGAGAATCGTTGGATCTAATCTCCTAAAAAATATTCCTTTTATAGTATTTAAAATGCTCTAATAGATTCAAGGTTCGAATCCCACCAACAACATATCTTTATTAAACATGTATATTATTTTATAATTACGTACTCAATTCCCGTCAACATCATATTATAATAAAAAAATTATTATCTATTTTTAATAAAGTATTATTACACATTTATATTATCTTATAAACTACTCCAAAAAAATTTCGTCAACAACATGTTATAGTTACAAATTAAAACATTATTGTTTAAAATACTATCAAAAATTTGTTATAATATTTTATTATTATATATTATATTTTTTCCTACTAATTAAAAAATATATATTTGAAAATATGGGTAATAAGATAAAAAAAATTTAAAAAAACATCCGTGCATCACACCAGTTATAAAAGTTAAAAAAACTATTTTTGCATAATATTTTAATATATACGTATGTATTTTAATGTAACAATTAAAATAAATAATTACAATAATAATTATATTCATGAGATTTATGAAGTTAAAATTTAATTTAAATAATAAAACCATATATACAACTTAAAATAATAACAATAAAATATGACTAAACAGTTTACAAGTAACCCGTGCGATAACTTACTCCTCATCTCCTGAAATTACTAATTTATCCCTCTATTCTCAATTTTTTGAGAAAAATTGTGGTTAGTGAGAATTGAACTTGGGTCTCCAAGTTAATTCACGCATCTTTTTACCACAACACCGCTCATTCACACGTGTTTTAAATCAAATACAATATAGATGCATGTGTGTGTCGTTTGAGTGAAAAAATTTCTAATATTTTAATTAGTGCGACATACTAATAATTTTTTGTCATGATTTTACTTTTACATTTATTGATTTAAACTATAATATATTATATAAAAATTTTAATTATTGATACATAGTATATGGTTTGATTATATTATAAAATTGTAATAAAAATCAACATAATAATAATAATAAAATTATTATATAACTATTATTCTCTTAAACAACCTAAGCACTAATCTATACGTGCTTTCAATAATACACATGATATCTTTGTGTGTACCGCTTAAGCGGGGCAATATTTAGTTTTATGTAAAGAATATGAAATGCATAATGTAGTTTTTATGAAAAATATTAAATATAAGACCAAGTTAATAACTGAAGTACTTTATTCATGATTTGAATGAACCAATTTATCGCTAAGTTCCTATTTATATATAGAAGTATTATTTTTAATGGTAATTGAACTTGGAACCCCGAATTAAATTGTGCATCTTCATAATATTAAGCCACACATTCACATGTATTTCAAATCATACATATAATATGTATGTATGTGATACTGATAAAATATTATTAATTAAATATTACTGGTTTCAAATGAGTTTTGGACTTTTTTTTATCATTTATCGGTTAAAGAATTACGTAAAATACACAATTAGGCTATAAAACAACATTATAATTAATATAGTGGATATAATCTAAAAATATTTTAGAGTAAAAATATTACGGTGTTAATGCACCAGTTGACTAATATCTCATCGACTAAACAATTGGACTCGTACTCAATTAAATTTAGATAAATAAATACCCAAAAACGAATATATTATTTCATTTATTGACATTATTCTATATCGATGTCAACATAGTACAAATTATTTATTTGACGAATTTATTGATTTATCAAATATTTATTTATCAATATATAATTGATAAAAAGGTAAATTTTTAGATTTTGTAAAAAGTTAAAATATCAATTGAAAAATTCTAATAAATTTTAGAAAATAAGTAAAGCTAGAGGCTCGAGATTTGCACGGACTTTTAATAATTGAAAAAGATTTTCTCAACAAAGCATGTATATACAAAATTCACTAAGAGAAACAATAAACTCTTTCAAGTCATTGGTCTATCTGTTCACTCTAAATAATATCTTTGAATGAAGCTGCATTTAAAAAAAAGGATTAATTCATTGTCAAAGAACAGAAATAAGGCATATGAACAATTTCAACTTATGATGATAGAAGTAAAAAAAATATTCTCAAGCATTATAAGCCTGTTACACACGGCAGATTCATTCAATTACTCAAAATTGATTTATATGATGTTTTGAAATACAAACAGACAGCGGAAGAGAAATAAAGGCAAAGAATGCTTCAAATGAAGAGATTAAAAGAAAATAGATGAAAAATTTAGAAAGATAGTTTTAAGAAGTGAAAACACAAGACCTGATTAGCGTATTAGAAGATTTACGAAGGTTTTTGAATAAGACTAAAACATGCAGTCTCAGAATGCAACATCTTGAAGGCTATTTAGTTTCTACTTTGAATATTGTTAGAGATCCATCTAAATGGATGCATTCTTTTGAATAATTGGAAGAACAATTTACGATTGTAATTGTTCTGAAAAGTCATTTTAATCCCCATTGAACACTCAAATTCTATTCTACGAGTCACAACAAAATTAAAAACTGACATGATTGCTATGAGTATTACTCGTATTAGTTTTCAAATTACAAACTTTAACATACTTAAATAAGTACACAATAACCACATATGTCATTAACAAGCAAAACTCTATGTAAATCAATTCTATACTTCAAACAACATTGATCATGCACAATTTAATTAAAAAATACAATTTATGCCAGCGACCCGTGTCTCGCATGGTTTTTTATGCTAGTATGTATAAAGGAGATGTAGACAACGTTGATTGTTTACTTTCTGATGTCTTTGGTTGATATTTAGGGGGTGTTTGGAGAAAATTATTTTCTATAATAAGTCAACTTATTTTAAGACAAAATTAGAAATTCATAATTTTTTTTTCTGAAAAAGTTAACTTTTTTTTTTGCAACTTATAGAATCTCAAACATCCATTAAACACTTGTATAAAAAAGAAATTTATCAAAATATAAAATTTTTATCCGAAAATAAGTAGGTAGGAATTGCCAAGCAGGTCTTTAGTGTTATATAACTAGACTAGCATTCAGTATTATTATATATATTATGTAATGTAATGTATGTAATATAATGTCTATTTTATTTATGAGAAAATATTTAATAAAATCGTGAGAGTTTAGCGTTTGGAAATGATTAAAAATTTTTGAAGAAATGTACAAGTTAGGAAGTAGGGAAGAATTGTGACAAATTATGGATATGTCGGGATTTTAGTGGATTTGGGTTTTAAGATTTTTGAAGATGGGTCATAATACATTTTTGGAGTGGTGGTTTTGTAATTTTTCTTTTCTTTTCCTTCTTGTATTCTTTTTATTTGTATGTACTTTCCTATCGGGTGACATCTTCTCAGATATTAAAATTCTATTATCTAAATGTCCAGAGACAATATGCGTACCTTTTGGTTAAATAATAAACTTTCTTGAATGAAAGATACACTTATCACGAATATGTAGCAATTCATCAATGAAATAGATACCCCTGACAAAAAAAAAGAAAGTAGGGAAGAAGGACCATAATCAATTAGGGTATATGAAATGTGGTTTTTGCTCAAATACAAACCAATTCTTAAATACAAACTACAAACTAATACTAAATATTTTATATTTCATTTATTCTAAGGGCCCCGCCAGGGGCACCTTTACAAAAAAGTCTTATAATTCTACCCTCTATCCATTCATAAAAAAAAAATTAAAATTTTTTTTTTTAAAACCTGCTGCCACGTTATCATTTTTTTATTTTAAAAAAAAAATTTTTTTTTTTAATTTTTTTTTTCGATGAATAGATAGATGGTAGAATTATAAGACTTTTTTTTATTGGGGTACCCCTAGTTTGGTTATTAGATTAGCTTAAAATGTTAGATTAGGGATTAGGGTTTGGTTTTTAGTTTGTGGTTAATTTTAGTTTGTAGTAGAATAGGACTCTATAAATCTATGAAATGGAGCAGCTCCGACAGAAAAAACATAGAATTTGTGCAAACAAGGATTTGACCCAGGTGTGTTTTTATATATAAGACACATTAGATTATCACCAACAAAGATCCTCCAAATCTTATTTCCTGCAAAGCCTTTCGTTCTATCCCACGAATTAATGATTGATCAGCAATTCTGACATTCATTTGATTTGGACTAATTCTTAACTTGTATATAAAAACTAAAGTTCTCGTCATTTCAACCTGCTTAATCATTCAAAATGTTTCATACATGCGTAGATAATTAGATACTGTATGTTATCTAGATACACGTAGAATATTTATAATCGATAATTAGTTGATGGAACAAGATATTGACTTTATCACAGGTGACGGGAGAAACATATATATATTATATACCCATATTTATTCTATTTAATTAACGATCGACATACTTGTTAATGGAATAATTTTGTAAAAAAATGAACTCAACGGCATCTCTCATTTGTTATTGGCTGACGCTCAGCTGTTTCTCGTTTGCGAGTCAAACGTAATAATGCTAACGGACTGATAAAGTAGTAATGTATATGTTTTTTTTTTTGTTAAATTTAAGTAGTTTATGTTGTGGAAGATAAAACATTACAACAAATTAAATTGGATAGGAGTATTTTATTTTATTCAAGTGACAAGAACTATACAGAATACAAAAATGAGGAAAATTTAACTTGTGATTTCTATATGACTCACTTTTCTGTTGTATTGGTTTTATTGCAATGTAAAAGAAAAAAGTGAGGGAATTAGAAATTTTTAGAAAAATCAGAGCTAACTTATAACTAAAATTCTGGTGAAGATGAGCGCATATATAGTTTAAGTGATAAGGGTTTATTACTTATCATTTTAAATTATGTTTGATTCTTGCTCGATACAAAATTTATTAGAAGAAATATTCATTTGTATGATATATAATCATGAGACAAAGGATCCTGAGATATATCTTAGGAACATTTTATTGAGATACATACAAAATAATCTTTAAATTTTACTATGCCCGTAGGGCTAATTAAAAATATCTGAATTTACTAAAACGCCCATCCTATTTTTATATATAAAGTTTAGGTATCTCAGTGAACTGTTCTCAGGTTCCCTACTCACTATAATCATAGTATTTTTTTTTTTTTTAAAAGTAACTCGGATTAACAAAGTACAATAAGAGAGAGATTAATTGATACTTCCCGATAATAGAAGAGACAAGAACATGAGACCCTGAGATCATTACGATAGACAAGCTCTTTCGATAAAAGTAAGGCATACAAATCTTTAATTTCACAACTTTTCTCATTCATGTTATGCACTATCTTGATTCTTGATTAGTAACTAAGGTGGATCATTGAATGATTTAGAGGCACCAACCTTAATGAAGGCGAGTAATGTATACAGGTAACGCAACAAATAAAAATTTGTAAGCCAAGGGAGGGCGATGTAACAACCATATGCTGGGTTTCCGACATTTCTTTTATTAACATTAAAAATATACGACAAACTCCTTACCAACTACTCTTCAACTAAACTTGTTGAATCAGATGCATCTGTGGTAAATTAGATACAGGTACATCTGCGAACCTTGCCATGTTTATCAGACAAAGGAATCACTAAACCATCAAGATCGAACTATATGATTATATATTTACATTTCCATGAAAACTTAACATAATGTTAGAATTCAATATAAAATATGAATGTTCACGAGTTCAATCGAGACATTTAAAATCTGAAATCTATGCACTTACATATACGATATAACTAAACTTTGTTCGTAATATTTGAGATATGGGGGAGTGATGATTACAGAGAATAGAATTATAATTTATACATGGAAATATAAAATCTTGATCCACTTGTTTATCAAAGAGTAGTCTAGAGAACACACTAACATGTGTTATTGTCGGAAAAGTAAAGTCGATATAATTGGAAATTTTCACCCTGAAAAGCTACAATCACTTTCCTAGATTGTGGCTTATAATTAGAGAAATTGCATCTTCTTTCATGTTAAAATCATAAATTCGCTATCTTGCCTTCGAATGATTTATGATTTATCAGCACATGGCCGTTCATGCGAATTCATTTGCACATGCTAACACATGCGATATCACATATTCCCTTCTCCATGTCCTCTTCTATGTTCTCTATTCTTTTAGTATTAAAAAAGTGCTCCTAACGGGATCATTTTAAAGATAATAAAAATATTATTTTCATTAAAATGGGCTCCATCAGGGACTTTCTTTTAATACTAAAAAGAACAGGGGACATGAAGAAAAGAACAGAAGATCCCTACTCACGTATATGTGTTTAACTGTTACCGGTACCGATTAAGACTAAAACGTTGCTCCTAATTAACTAGGACCCGTTTGGAAAATCTTATTTTTCAGAAATAAGTTACTTATTCTGGAAAAAAGTTAGGAAATATGTCCTTTTTTCTAAAATAAGTAACTTATTTTTACAAGATAATGAATATTAAACTACTCATACACATTCCTTGCATTATGTTTCACAAGAAGTATTTATAAAATTTTTTTTTTTTGACATAATGCTGGAAGTTTTATTAACTTAACAAATCCTTCTCAATACAATCTTTAACATTGATAGGCACAGACCACCTACTCAATCTACGACCTGATAATAAATATGATTCCCTAGCAATTTGATGGGCCACCATATTTGCAGACCGTTTCACAAATAACAATTCCACATTGTTTAGACGACGCATGATATTCCGGCATTCCAAAATAATTACGCCATAGCGAGACCTCATCGGAGCTTTACTTCTGATTGCCTGAACCACACCAAGACAATCCGACTCCAAAATAACACTCGGCCACTTCATTTGCTCAATCCAGCTCAAAGCCTCTTTCACTCCCATGGCTTCTGCTAAAATAGGCTCTGTCAATTCTGAATGAACTACTGCTTTTGCTTCAATGAGAGCTCCCTCTGAATCCCTTGCAACTATGCCAACACCAATCTCTTCTCTGTCTTCGAAAACGGCAGCATCAACTGAAACCTTAACTGTGTTTGGTTGGGGCTTTACCCAGAAAGAAGCTCCATCTCCCTTATGATGTGGTTGGAGAGGAGTAGAAAAAAACCTATTCTGAGCTAATTTCCATTGTGTAAGGCTTTGCTTTGCTGTTGCTACAATTCTGTTGACTGTTGAAGTTTTTTGGTTCCATATCAAATCGTTCCTAGCTCTCCATATGGCCCAGCACAGTGTTACAGCTTCCGCACGATGCTTTTCTGAACCTGTATGTAACACTTCTTCCATCCATCCTCTAAAATTTGTATGCTGATTGCTTGGAAATTGCAGAGTTAGAGTCAACCAACATTGCTTCGCCATCGAACATGACACCAGACTATGCATTACAGTTTCCTCATGCTCCTGACAGACTGGACACCACACCTGTACCTGAACATGTTTTGAATAAAGACTTGTTAAAGTGGGTAAACAATTTGATAATGCGCGCCAAACAAGGTTCAAATCCTTCGGTGGAGCTTTTACACGCCAAAGGGCTCTCCACATTGCAGACTGATTATCCTCTTGCCACCTTCCATTCTGAACTTGAAGCCTTTTATAAGCACTTTTAACTGTGTACATGCCCGACTTCTCCCATTTCCAGTACCTCATATCCTCCCCATTAGAGTCACCCAGTTGGATGTTTAATATGCTTCTCTGGTCCCTTTCATTAAAAACATCCCGTATAACATCTATGTCCCATTCTTTCCTGTCTGTGTAAAACAAAGATGAAATTTTCTTGTCTTCAATCACAGGAGACATTGTGGTGACATAAGGATTGCTCTCATCCAGTAACCACGGCTGGTTCATAATGCTGATACTTTCCCCATCGCCTATCCTCCATCTGACCCCATCCATAAGTATTTGTTTGGCTTCTATAATGCTCCTCCATATGAAACTTGGGCTGTGCCCCAAATCTGCACTCAAAAACTCATTATCAGGAAAGTATTTGGCCTTATATAACCTTGATGTGAGACTGTCTGGGTTGGTTATGAACCTCCATCCCTGTTTTCCCAGCATAGCGAGGTTAAAATCCTTGAAATTGCTAAATCCCAGCCCACCTGCATTTTTGTGTCTCGCCATTCGATCCCACGACATCCAACTGATATACGAATCACTCGCCTGATTTGTTTGCCACCAAAATTTGGATAAACATCTCTCTATATCCTTATTAATATCATATGGCAGTAAGAAGACATTCATGGCGTAGACTGGCAACACTTGCACCACCGACTTTATCAGCACTTCTTTCCCTGATCTACCAATACATTTCCCATCCCAACTACGGATTCTTGCACGCACTTTTTCTTTTAAATACCCCAAAATTGCTGTCTTGTTTCTTCCCACAATACATGGCAATCCCAGATATTTGCAACTACTATCTGCCTCTCTCATCTGAAGTAATTGACAGACATTTTGGCGATTATACTGGATAATATTCGAACTAAAGAAGACAGAAGACTTACTCTTGTTAACTTGCTGGCCCGACGCTCTTTCATATATGTCTAAAAGTTGCAGTACCTTAGCAGCCTCTGTCATGTTCGCTTTACAATATATGTAACTGTCGTCTGCGAAAAACATATGTGATACCACAGGAGCTCTTCGACAGATTTTGACTCCAGTTAACCACTGCTTGCTTTCATAGTTTTTAATCATTGCTGATAAACCCTCTGCACAGATGATGAATAAATACGGAGAAAGGGGATCGCCTTGGCGAATCCCTCTGGTAGGAATAATTGGCCCCATCACATGCTCTCCATGAACAATAGAATAAGACACTGTAGTCACACACTTCAGAACCAAATGAACCCACCATTCTGAAAAACCCATTTTACATAAAATTGCCCTAAAAAAACTCCACTCGATACGATCGTAAGCTTTGCTCATATCAAGCTTTAGAGCCATAAAACCATCTTTCCCCACTTTTTTCCTTTTAAGATAATGCATAACTTCATAAGATACCATCACATTATCCGAAATTAAACGACCCGGTATGAAAGCACTTTGAGTATCCGAGACAACCACTTCTAGCATATCTTTCATTCTATTAGCCATTACTTTTGTGATTATTTTCATCAAGACATTACAAAGGGCTATAGGTCTTAATTCGCTCACCATCGTTGGATTTTTCTTCTTCGGAATTAATACCAGATTTGTATCATTGAGCCCTTGCAAAATTTCTCCAGTGGCAAAAAATTCTCTAACCAGATCAACAACATCTTTTCCCACTATTCCCCAACTCTTTTGGAAGAAAGCCGGTGTCATACCGTCGGGGCCTGGGGCCTTATCCGGATTCATCTGGAAAATAGCATTTTTCACCTCTTCCTCTGTTATTTCCTTTAACAGATCCGAATTATGTTCCTGACTTACCTTTTGTACAATGCATTCCATGATTTCGTCATTATTTGTTTCAGTTGCCGTAAAAAGCCTTTGATAATATGCTGTGATAAATTGACCGAGGCCATTCTGCCAATCTAGCCAGGAACCATCCCCATCTTTTAGCTTCACTATTGCATTTGTACGTCTTCTCACATTGCAAGAAGCATGGAAGTACTTTGTATTCTTGTCTCCTGCTTGAAGCCACAGTTGTTTTGATCTCTGACGCCAGAACACTTCTTTTTGATCTAGTACTAGGAACAGCTCCTGCTTTGCTTCCTTATATTGCTTTATAGCATTCTCATCTCTAGCGTTTCGAAGTGTCTTCAACTTAATTTTGCAATCTTTAATTCGTCTGTTGAAACATCCAGTAATTTCTTTACCCCATACCTCTAAACTTTCACTGCACTGCAAAATTTTCTGCATTATGTCTTTGCCACAGTCATCTTGCCAATTATCCCGAATAATCTGTAAGCAAAAAGGTTCCAACAACCAAGCATTCTCGAATTTGAATTTTCGTTCTCTCCGTAGCAACTGATAAGTTTTAGGTTCCAAAAAAATTGGACTGTGGTCCGAGGGAGATCCCTCCAGATTGTAAAGCTTCGCCAATGGAAATAGATTACTCCAATCAGTACTTGCTAACGCCCTATCCAGCTTTATTTCCATCCATGCCTCAGTGTCTCGACCACGTTCCCAAGTAAACTGGTGACCGCAAAGTTCCAAGTCTCTCAGGTCTGTGTCCTCAAGAACTTTATTGAAACCATCAATTAAACCCTGCGGGTATGCTGCCCCACCTCTCTTCTCAGACTGAGCTGCTATATTATTTAAATCACCAATAATATAAATGTTATTATAAAATAATAACATTTATATTATTATAACGGATATATAAAATTTAGGTGTATCAGTAATATAAATGTTATTATAACGGATGTAGAAAGATACCTTAGAGCATCTCCAAGGGTGTTATGTAAAATTGTTAGCTATAATCATTAGTTATAGTGATAATGTAAAATTTTTGCTAAGGGTGAACATGTGTGCTCCAAAGGAATTATCTATAATTATGGTCATGTAAATTATACATAAAAGCTTTATTGATTCAACAAATATAGCTCACCAAATATCATTATCTATATTTTTTTGCTAAGAGATTAATGGTTGGAGTTCTCAAATTTTTACATATTATCTAAATAGTGCCACTAGATGCCAACTAGATGCCATGTAGATAATTTACCTAAGGGTTTTTACACCCTTGGAGATGCTCTTATAATTGATAATTATTTGTGGTTGAAATATATGTGATTTACCCCAATTTAGTAAAAGTCTTATACTAAAGAAAAAATATTAAGACAAATTTTCTAATCGCTGTCAATAAGGAAAATTGTAGCTATTAATATTTTAAAATGGATTAATTATATTTATTATTTATTTATGCTTTAAAAGTAGTCGAATTAGTTTATCTGGTCTTCGTTGGGCTAAATGGTTTTAAATTTATATACTTCTATGATTTTTTTTAATTATAACTAGTTTAAATGTGACAGCCTCGACTCGCATCCAGCATCCAAGATCCGACCCGGGACCGTCATACTACCTTCTGCTCTTGAACCAACAATAAAGTTCTACAATAAACATCTTATGTTTACATAAATAGTCACATTACATAGTTATACAAAAGAACTAACAAGAGCAACCGTCCTATTCTCGCAGGTGAACATACTACATACTATCACCAAAACGTCTTTTACAAACTTTAATATGTAATTCTTCTAAGCAACCTTTCTTTTTCTAAGGTGCTTTCTCTTTTCCTTTACCAGAGATATTAGAGCCTTCACCTACTTCGTTCCTTCCTGAAAAGTGTCATTTATATAATAGGAATGAGCTATGAAGCTCAGCAAGTATATATTGCAGTGTATAAAAAAAATGTTTTTTTTTTCGATACAACGATTCATAAAACCTTACTAGCATAAAAATGTAAAGATAGAAAATATTGACAAGATCATAAAGTGACAATAATTTAAAAGAGAGAACTTGTAAGACTTTAATTTGTGTTTGACTGAGCGACCTTATTAGGTCTCTTAACCTTATCATTTCCAGATGCAATTATGCTCATCTGTCTTACTATTACCATTCGGTAATCTTCGTAACCACGAAATGGATCCATCCGTATTTTCAGACGCACTTTAGGCCATCTGTCTTAACTATTACCTTTCGGTAATCTTCATTATCAATACCCCACAAAATGGGTTGTTAAACTCAGTCGAATAGTGGTCGTTCAACTTGAATTATTTCATTCTCGATTGAAACATAACTACTAGCCAGAACAATTGGCTAGAAAACTCAACAACATAGCTGCTAGCCGAAACAATAGCCAGCAATCTCAACATCTTGATTCCATCCTTCGTTTAGCATATTACGATAATCTCCTCATATCATAGCTAATGAACAATATTAGCTATTTACGTGTACAACCATTTCAGGATTGAATAACAATTGGATTTGAATAATACCCGATCAATGAGTATTATAACCATCAGCAGAAATCATATAAATAATTCACTTATACATGCGTAAATAAATAACATAGCTCAACAACGTTCAATACGTTCCAAACGATTTAAACCAAGATAAATAAATATGTTCTTTAGAATAAAACAATATATATACTTACCTTATGCTGCTCTTAATATGACACTATTCTTAATCCTTGATCCGGAAATCTTAAATTGTCCACTTAAAATCCTAACAAAAATCATTCCAGAACTTTAACTTATATGTTGACATAACTTAACAATTTAACTCTAATAATAATAATAATAATAATAACTAATAACTAATATAAATAAACTTAAAATGAAAGGAAAGAAACTAACCACGGGTGGCTCTTGTTCCTTAAGATTCCCCTTCCTAAAATGGGTCTTCTAAAAATGGTAAGTTTATTTGCATATATAGAAAAGAAAGTGGTAGTCTCCCCTAACCTTCTCGATGTGGTATAACATGAAGGAAATGGAAAATAATAGAAGGTAACTACTCCATAAGAGAGACAAAACTTATTCTCAATCTTTGGTAGCTACAAGTTGCCGAAGTTCTTTTTTTTTTTTCCTTAAGTAGTTAAGTTTTTCTATATATTATAGCTTTCATCCACTTGTCTGCTCGGTATGGGATCACTTGCTCTATATATCTCCCTTATTCTTACTAATCCCACATTGCTAAGTTTGAAGAGTAAAATTCTTTCAGAGGTTATATAAACCTGACTTGGCCATAATATAATCACATTTTGTAATTTACTAGATTACTAGACTAGATGGGGTTAGAGCATTTAGCCCCCTTTTGAGTCTACAAAATTGAAAGGTTTGAACACTCAAATAATAAAAGTTTGTGTAAAATTTCTAAGTTAACTTTACCTTGGCACCATCTTGGCTTTAACCTCAATTGTTATAGCTGATATTATTATAAGGCGGTACTATTTTAATCTCTTCACTTGGTAACAAGCCTAAAATGCTTATAATTTCTAATTACCATTGGTGCTAGGACATGATTTCTAACGCTTAAAACATAGAGGACTAAGAGGAAGGGTGAGATTCTCCATATCTCATTTTGTCCCACATCGAATTGATGTAAACAAAATGTACTCCTTTCTCTATATAAACATACTTGATAGTAATCAAGTCAGGTAAAAGGGCCTTTTACTTGTCCTACTTTGTTGGGCTTGGAGTGAACTCTTTCCAACTCCTAAGCATACTCTTAGTGGTTGATGAAGTTGGTTTACTAAAAATAAGGTTTAGCAACTTAACTGATTGAAATGCAAACTTTTATTTTGCCTTGACTCGAACTTTGCAAGGTGAATTTACGTAAAATAAGTATAAAGACTTCAGCAACATTAACTTGGCACTCACAATATCCCACATCGATAAGATTTTAGAGTGAAAGTCCCACAAAGCCTATATAAGCCTGATCCAATCTTTTTATATGCTTTCTACTCCACCTTGGCGACTTTGACTGTAGCTTTTAGTTGCTATAGTTGGTAGTTGAAGTATGAAACAAGTTAAATTTAAATCTAAAATAACCTTGAATTCTTACTTGGTAGTGGGTTTCAAGGTGAATCCTTGCAAACACCACTTTGGGTGTAAGGGTTCTTCACATATGTATATATATTTTTTCTTCTATGTCCTATAGTGTCCCACATTGAGTGTTCTTAAAGTGAATTTTCCTGTTGAGTTTATAAAATTGAACAAGCCTATTTGTTTAATCAACGTAAGTTGGGGTGTACAAGATTATATCCATTTAATCTAATGCCTCAATTTGTCCCATATCGAACAGATGGAAAACAAAGTATCGACCCTTCTTTATATAAGGGACTTGAAACCCAGCTTGACTACCAAATAATCTGAACTTACAATGCTTTGTTCTAGACCAAGTTCACTTGTCCCATATTGCTAAAATTTTAAGTGAAATTCGTCTCAAAAGTTATATAACCAAATGAGAATTTGGTGACTTATAAAACAAAAGCAAAAAGCTAATTGTATAAATAATAGAATTGGCACAAACGTGGGTTTTCAAAACTACAATACCATTACAACTACAAAGTCTTGAAAATTTGAATGCCCAACATAAAGTCTTTTATATAATAATTTCACAAAATTTTGGAGTTATCAAAGGGATACATTTGTCCCACATCGAGGTGGTGAAAAGGCTCTCCTTCCTCTAAAATCTATAAAACCCAAATAGCTTCATGTGTTGATTACAAGGTTTTACAAGTTACCCTTAACTTGGCTCTAGTTGTAGCCAACCATGCTTATAAAAGTTTTGCCCTGAACAACTTGTTCCTCCAAAATAAAATCTAAGTAAAATTTTCTTCACTTCAATACAAAACTAAAATCTCTTTAGGACTCTGCTACTAAAAGGTTACGCACAAAAATGGTATTATGCTGATGCGTTCTATCTTTGTTTGTGGAATCAACACTCTCTAAACAACTTGGGTACTTAAAATAAAACTTGTTTTGCATAATTTATCCCACATCGAGGTATTTAAGATATAAAACCTAACATATCATAATTTAATAGTCAAAATTTAATTTGGGGTATTACATCCTTCCCCCCTTAAAGAAAATTTCGTCCTCGAAATTTAATTCGTACCTGAAACAGCAAATAAGTTGGGATACTTTAATTTCATCATTTCTTCCGGCTCCCAAGTTGCTTCTTTAACATCATGATTTCTCCAAATTACCTTTACCAAAGGTATCGTCTTATTCCTTAGTTTCTGTTCACGACGATCAACAATTTCTACCGGATATTCCTCATATTGTAGATTTTCTTGTATCTCTATTGGCTCGTATTCGATAACGTGTGTTGGATCTGTAACGTACCTTCTTAAGTATGACACGTGAAAAACATTATGTATGTGACCCAAACTTGGTGGTAGTGCTAACTCATAGGCTACTTCTCCAACCCTTCTAAGAATCTCAAATGGTCCAATATAACGGGGACTTAACTTTCCTTTCTTCCCGAATCTCATGACACCCTTCCATGGAGAAATCTTAAGAAATACAAAGTCTCCTTCTTTAAAGTTCACATCTCGACGATTCTTATCGGCGTAACTCTTTTGTCTACTCTGGGCAGTCAAAATTCTCTTTTGTATTAACTTAACCTTTTCCGTAGTCACCCGAACCAACTCGGGTCCTAGCAACCTTCTTTCTCCTACTTCATCCCAACATAACGGTGTTCTGCATCGGCGTCCATAAAGGGCTTCGTACGGAGCCATCCCAATTGTCGTTTGGTAACTGTTGTTATATGCGAATTCCACCAAGGGTAGATGTTCTTCCCAGCTTCCTTTAAAATCCAGCACACAAGCTCGTAACATGTCTTCCAAAATTTGTATTGTACATTCTGATTGTCCATCTGTTTGAGGGTGGAATGCAGTGCTCATACTTAGCTGGGTGCCCATATCTTGTTGGAAACTATACCAAAATCTGGACGTAAATCTGGGATCTCTGTCCGACACGATTGAAATAGGTACTCCATGCAACCTAACTATTTCTTGAATGTATAGCTTTGCTAATTTCTCTAATGGGGATGTCTCAGATATAGCCAAGAAATGTGCACTTTTTGTTAGTCTATCCACAATAACCCAAATGACGTCATTTCCTCTTTGTGTTCTTGGCAATCCTAAAACAAAATCCATTGTGATATGTTCCCATTTCCATTCTGGGATAGGTAGTGGCTGTAATAATCCTCCAGGTCTTTGGTGTTCTGCTTTTACTTGTTGACAAACTAAACACCTCTCCACCCATTCCGCAACTTCTCTCTTCATCTTAGGCCACCAAAAATATTGTCTCAAGTCCTTATACATCTTCGTAGATCCAGGATGTATTGAAAAAGGTGACGAATGAGCATCTGATAATATCTTTCTCTTAATTTTTGCATCGGATGGTACGCATATTCGGTCTCGAAACCTTACAATATCATCATTTCCTTTTCTGAAATCCTTCTTTCCCAAGTCTGAATTAGAACTATTCCAAATTTCCTTTAACCGCTCATCTTGTGATTGAGCTTGCTTAATCCTTTCTAACAACATTGGCCTAACATCGATCTGGTACAATAAACTTCCACTTTCTTCTGGCGTAATATATTCAATTCCAAGTCTACAAAGCTCTTCAAGATTGGTTGATTCTACTATAACATTTGAACAACTCCCAACTTTCTTCCGACTTAATGCATCGGCTACGGTTCGCTTTACCAGGGTGATATAAGATCTCACAATCATAATCCTTTAACAATTCCAACCACCTTCTTCGCCTCATATTTAAGTCCTTTTGGGAGAAAATATACTTTAAGCTTTTGTGGTCCGTATAAATCTTACACTTCTCTCCATACAAATAATGCCTCCAAATCTTAAGAGCGAAAACTACTGCAGCCAACTCTAGGTCGTGGGTGGGATAGTTCTTCTCATGATTCCTCAATTGACGAGATGCATACACAATCACTCTTCCATGTTGTATTAGCACACATCCCAAACCTTTTTTTGAAGCATCACTGTAGATCTCAAAACCTTCAGTGCCATCTGCCAACGCGAGTACCGGTGCTGACGTCAATCGTCTATTTAATTCGCTGAAGCTTCGCTCACACTCGTCGGACCAGACAAACTTAACATCTTTTCTCGTGAGATTCGTTAACGGGCCTGCTATTTTGGAAAAATCCTGAATGAAATTCCTGTAATATCCAGCTAAGCCTAAGAAGCTTCGTATCTCAGTTACTGTCTTTGGCTTCTCCCAATCCATAATTACCTCAATCTTTGCAGGATCAACGGAAATTCCTTCCTCCGAAATTACATGTCCAAGGAAACTAACCCTTCTTAACCAAAACTCGCACTTAGAAAACTTAGCATATAACTGTTTTTCTCTCAAGGTTTGCAGCACTATCCTCAAATGTTCCTCGTGTTCCTCCTCACTTCTGGAGTATATAAGAATGTCATCAATGAATACAACCACAAACTTGTCCAGATAATCCTTAAACACTCGATTCATCAAATCCATGAATACTGCTGGTGCATTCGTCACTCCAAATGGCATCACTACAAACTCATAATGACCATATCGAGTCCTAAATGCTGTTAGTGGGATACTCTCTTTCTTCACACTTAATTGATGATAACCTGAGCGCAAATCAATCTTTGAAAAGTACTTAGCTCCTTGCAACTGATCAAAAAGGTCGTCTATTCGTGGCAGGGGATACTTATTCTTCACCGTCAACTTGTTTAACTCTCTATAATCAATGCATAATCGTAATGAACCATCCTTCTTCTTCACAAATAATACTGGCGCTCCCCAAGAAGATACACTAGGCCTTATAAACTTTTTATCTAATAAGTCTTGTAGTTGAACCTTCAGTTCTTCTAATTCTTTTGGCGCCATTCTATAGGGTGTTTTAGATACAGGTTGTGCTTCTGGTATTAAATCAATACCAAATTCAACTTCTCTTTCTGGTGGCAACCCTGGTAATTCTTCAGGAAACACATCTAAAAATTCTCGAACTACTGGAATAGTTTCAATTTTACTCTCTTTCTTCTCTTCCCCTATTACATAAGCTAAAAAGCCTTCACATCCTTTCTTTAGCATCTTACTTGCCATTAAGGCCGAAATCATAACCTTAGGCTTTTCTAACTTATCTCCTTTAAAGTACACTTTCTTTTTATTCGACCCGATCAGACAAATTCGCTTTTTCCCACAGTTCAAGTTAGCTTTGTACTTAGCTAACCAATCCATTCCTAAGATTACATTAAATTCTCTCAACTCTAAAGGCAACAAGTTTACTAGAAAGGTCAGTCCTCCAATCACCAAGGGACAATCTCTATAAATTTTATCTACAACCAAATTCTTTCCATTCGGAAGTCTAACTAGTAATTCATTATCCACGGTTTGAACAGGCACATTTAACTTATTCGTACACCTAACATCCACAAAGGAGTGAGTAAATCCAGAATCAAATAAAACATGAACATCTTCTGCACAGAGTTGAAGCGTACCTGACACCACATCATTAGACTTCTCAGCTTCATAAGTTGTAATGGCATAAGTTCTTGCGGTTGCTTTTGGCTTTGGGACTCCTGCTTCTTCATTCCTATTTTCCTTCTTGGCATTTCCTCCACTATTTTTCAATGGACAATTAAGAGCTATATGTCCTGGCTTCTTACAATTATAGCACGTAATCACATTTGTCTCGTTGCAATGGAATGATTTGTGTCCTGGCTTCCCACACTTATAGCAATTGATACTACCCTTCATGCACTCTCCTGAATGATTCTTCCCACATGTTCTACAAGTAGGAATTTTGTCCTTCTGATCGGCCTCCCTATCAATCTTTTGAAACTTCTTCTTAGGTCCTTGGTTCCCATTCTTCTTAGTTGCATGCATATCTCGTTCCTTCCTCTTATTGTTGAAAAACTGATTCCTTTCCTCACAATCCTTTGCAATAATTCTTACTTTGCTCACTAGCTTATCAAAATCCTCCAATTCCAGCATAGACACTCTGCTCCTAATCTGTGGCTTTAAACCTTCCAGAAACCTTTGACACTTGCGAGCTTCAGTATCCACTTGGTGTTTCGCAAAACGGGACAACTCTAAGAACTTAGAGAGGTATTCTTCATGAGACATATTTTCCTGCTTCAGATTTAGAAATTTCACCTCCATTTCATTTTGAACATTCTTAGGATAATACTTTTCATAGAATAAGTCTTTAAATCTACCCCAAGTCATCTTATCAATATCCTCAGTTTGCTCAACAGAATCCCACCAAAACACAGCTTCACCTCTAAACGAGTGAGTAGCAAATTTTACCTTTTGATCTTCAAGAAATTCCGAAATTTTGAAAACTCTTTCCATCTCCTTAACCCACGTATCAGCTACATGTGGATTAGGCTCACCTCTAAATGTTGGTGGATCGGCATCCCTAAACTGCTTATAAGTACACCTTTTGGTTTTCTCAGTCTCTTTTGTAGTCCCAGTAAGCGTCCCAACCTGTATGGGTGTGCCACTTAAAATAGCTTGATGTTGCTCGGGAGTCATTGCATCTACCAACCTTCTCATTGCACCCAACACTAAAGTCCTGCTAGGTATGTTACGTGCGTTCGATCCTTCGCCATTATCATTGTTTTGCCTTGCACCATTTCCTTCCATCGTGATAACCTTACACAAGGTAATAAATTATGTCATAATATGATTGATGATATAGTACGCATAATACAAGTCATTCTTATCTATATACTAACAACTAGAAATGAAAGACCTATCTTTTGGTTTCGTCTCTAGTTCTATTACCTTAGCCAACAAGATCCCTTACTAACTAAATCATAGTTTGTCACTCATAATAACCTCATAAATATCCTTATTAAGATATTCTACCTTACAGGGTTATTACGGTCCCTAACTACAGCTCTGATACCACCTGTGACAGCCCCGACTCGCATCCAGCATCCAAGATCCGACCCGGGACCGTCATACTACCTTCTGCTCTTGAACCAACAATAAAGTTCTACAATAAACATCTTATGCTTAAATAAATAGTCACATTACATAGTTATACAAAAGAACTAACAAGAGCAACCGTCCTATTCTCGCAGGTGAACATACTACATACTATCACCAAAACGTCTTTTACAAACTTTAATATGTAATTCTTCTAAGCAACCTTTCTTTTTCTAAGGTGCTTTCTCTTTTCCTTTACCAGAGATATTAGAGCCTTCACCTACTTCGTTCCTTCCTGAAAAGTGTCATTTATATAATAGGAATGAGCTATGAAGCTCAGCAAGTATATATTGCAGTGTATAAAAAAATGTTTTTTTTTTCGATACAACGATTCATAAAACCTTACTAGCATAAAAATGTAAGGATAGAAAATATTGACAAGATCATAAAGTGACAATAATTTAAAAGAGAGAACTTGTAAGACTTTAATTTGTGTTTGACTGAGCGACCTTATTAGGTCTCTTAACCTTATCATTTCCAGATGCAATTATGCTCATCTGTCTTACTATTACCATTCGGTAATCTTCGTAACCACGAAATGGATCCATCCGTATTTTCAGATGCACTTTAGGCCATCTGTCTTAACTATTACCTTTCGGTAATCTTCATTATCAATACCCCACAAAATGGGTTGTTAAACTCAGTCGAATAGTGGTCGTTCAACTTGAATTATTTCATTCTCGATTGAAACATAACTACTAGCCAGAACAATTGGCTAGAAAACTCAACAACATAGCTGCTAGCCGAAACAATAGCCAGCAATCTCAACATCTTGATTCCATCATTCGTTTAGCATATTACGATAATCTCCTCATATAATAGCTAATGAACAATATTAGCTATTTACGTGTACAACCATTACAGGACTGAATAACAATTGGATTTGAATAATACCCGATCAATGAGTATTATAACCATCAGCAGAAATCATATAAATAATTCACTTATACATGCGTAAATAAATAACATAGCTCAACAACGTTCAATACGTTCCAAACGATTTAAACCAAGATCAATAAATATGTTCTTTAAAATAAAACAATATATATACTTACCTTATGCTGCTCTTAATATGACACTGTTCTTAATCCTTGATCCGGAAATCTTAAATTGTCCACTTAAAATCCTAAAAAAAATCATTCCAGAACTTTAACTTATATGCTGACATAACTTAACAATTTAACTCTAATAATAATAATAATAATAATAACTAATAACTAATATAAATAAACTTAAAATGAAAGGAAAGAAACTAACCACGGGTGGCTCTTGTTCCTTAAGATTCCCCTTCCTAAAATGGGTCTTCTAAAAATGGTAAGTTTATTTGCATATATAGAAAAGAAAGTGGTAGTCTCCCCTAACCTTCTCGATGTGGTATAACATGAAGGAAATGGAAAATAATAGAAGGTAACTACTCCATAAGAGAGACAAAACTTATTCTCAATCTTTGGTAGCTACAAGTTGCCGAAGTTCTTTTTTTTTTCTTAAGTAGTTAAGTTTTTCTATATATTATAGCTTTCATCCACTTGTCTGCTCGGTATGGGATCACTTGCTCTATATATCTCCCTTATTCTTACTAATCCCACATTGCTAAGTTTGAAAAGTAAAATTCTTTCAAAGGTTATATAAACCTGACTTGGCCATAATATAATCACATTTTGTAATTTACTAGATTACTAGACTAGATGGGGTTAGAGCATTTAGCCCCCTTTTGAGTCTACAAAATTGAAAGGTTTGAACACTCAAATAATAAAAGTTTGTGTAAAATTTCTAAGTTAACTTTATCTTGGCACCATCTTGGCTTTAACCTCAATTGTTATAGCTGATATTATTATAAGGCGGTACTATTTTAATCTCTTCACTTGGTAACAAGCCTAAAATGCTTATAATTTCTAATTACCATTGGTGCTAGGACATGATTTCTAACGCTTAAAACATAGAGGACTAAGAGGAAGGGTGAGATTCTCCATATCTCATTTTGTCCCATATCGAATTGATGTAAAAAAAATGTACTCCTTTCTCTATATAAACATACTTGATAGTAATCAAGTCAGGTAAAAGGGCCTTTTACTTGTCCTACTTTGTTGGGCTTGGAGTGAACTCTTTCCAACTCCTAAGCATACTCTTAGTGGTTGATGAAGTTGGTTTACTGAAAATAAGGTTTAGCAACTTAACTGATTGAAATGCAAACTTTTATTTTGCCTTGACTCGAACTTTGCAAGGTGAATTTACGTAAAATAAGTATAAAGACTTCAGCAACATTAACTTGGCACTCACAATATCCCACATCGATAAGATTTTAGAGTGAAAGTCCCACAAAGCCTATATAAGCCTGATCCAATCTTTTTATATGCTTTCTACTCCACCTTGGCGACTTTGGCTGTAGCTTTTAGTTGCTATAGTTGGTAGTTGAAGTATGAAACAAGTTAAATTTAAATCTAAAATAACCTTGAATTCTCACTTGGTAGTGGGTTTCAAGGTGAATCCTTGCAAACACCACTTTGGGTGTAAGGGTTCTTCACATATGTATATATATATTTTTTCTTCTATGTCCTATAATGTCCCACATTGAGTGTTCTTAAAGTGAATTTTCCTGTTGAGTTTATAAAAATTGAACAAGCCTATTTGTTTAATCAACGTAAGTTGGGGTGTACAAGATTATATCCATTTAATCTAATGCCTCAATTTGTCCCATATCGAATAGATGGAAAACAAAGTATCGACCCTTCTTTATATAAGGGACTTGAAACCCAGCTTGACTACCAAATAATCTGAACTTACAATGCTTTGTTCTAGACCAAGTTCACTTGTCCCATATTGCTAAAATTTTAAGTGAAATTCTGCTCAAAAGCTATATAACCAAATGAGAATTTGGTGACTTATAAAACAAAAGCAAAAAGCTAATTGTATAAATAATAGAATTGGCACAAACGTGGGTTTTCAAAACTACAATACCATTACAACTACAAAGTCTTGAAAATTTGAATGCCCAACAATAGGTCTTTTATATAATAATTTCACAAAAGTTTGGAGTTATCAAAGGGATACATTTGTCCCACATCGAGGTGGTGAAAAGGCTCTCCTTCCTCTAAAATCTATAAAACCCAAATAGCTTCATGTGTTGATTACAAGGTTTTACAAGTTACCCTTAACTTGGCTCTAGTTGTAGCCAACCATGCTTATAAAAGTTTTGCCCTGAACAACTTGTTCCTCCAAAATAAAATCTAAGTAAAATTTTCTTCACTTCAATACAAAACTAAAATCTCTTTAGGACTCTGCTACTAAAAGGTTACGCACAAAAATGGTATTATGCTGATGCGTTCTATCTTTGTTTGTAGAATCACACTCTCTAAACAACTTGGGTACTTAAAATAAAACTTGTTTTGCATAATTTATCCCATATCGAGGTATTTAAGATATAAAACCTAACATATCATAATTTAATAGTCAAAATTTAATTTGGGGTATTACATTAAAACCCATGCGATGCACAGATTCTTTTTAATATTATATGAATTTTTTTTCATTAATTTAAATTATTTTTTAAAACATGAATTTTGGAGGCTTAAATTATTTTATGAGATGATTTGATAATAAATATATATATATGTTATCCGTTATATTTATAGAAAATAAGGGATTTTAGTTAGAAAATATAGAAAAGATTATAGGTTTTAGTTAAAAAAAGGTATTCGGTTAATTGTTAGTAATTATAAAATTATTATTTTATTTTATTAAATAGAATACCCTTGATATGATTGGAAAAAGAGAGAATTTAGTTAGATAAAATTAAAAAGATAACATGTTCTAGGTGAAAAAGTTAATTGATTAGTTTATAGTAATTACAATTTAATTACGTTATTTTACTAAATACAATTACTCGTGATATTTTTAGAAAGGAGAAATTAATATTGTCCGTGATATTTCTATTAAAAGTGGGATTTTAGATAGAAAATATAAAAAAATGATACGTTTTAGCTGAGAAAAGGTAATCGATTAATGAAGGTAGTATTTTTCGTAGTTCGTTCACAGGGAAGGACTCTCAATATTGATTCCGAGTAGATTATCTCTTACAATCTAGAAATGTGTAAATGGGGGGTTTTGAGTTTGGTTAAGGTGTTTTATCAAACACCTTGCATACAATAGCTAAATTGCTATAAAAATACAACTATGTTAATAACAAACATCCAAATTTACCAACACAACACAATGAGTGAATTAGCAAGATATAGGGATAGTTGACCCAAGGATTATGGAAACTCAAGCACTTCAACCCAACAAGCAAAATATATCCAACTCTACCTAACCAAGATAATTGGTGAAGCACACAATCACTTATTTCTCTTCTAAAAACACTAATTTAGTGAAACACATAAATTAGATCTCTTGATACTAGCTACCAATAATGTAGCACTACTAGTATAACCAAATCAAGGAATTAAACAAAGAGAGGCTAGGACAAACCCAAGATGAGAAGCTCAACCTAGGTATTTGTACTTGAATCTTGAAGTTTAGGCATGCCAAACCTTGTGCTACTACAATGAATGTACGAACAATTACAGATTAGCACAAACAATTAGCAATTGAATTCACAAGAGAAGCAAATTGAAGCAACTTACCATTCTCCAAGCAAAATCATAAACAATACATCACAAGTATTCAAGATAGAGTGAAATAGATCCACTAGTACAAAACTGGCCATATACGTCGCCTCTTTTACGTCGCACATAAAGGAAGGCGACGTATATAATACTTTATACGTCGCATTTTTAAAAGAGCGACGTATATAACCCATTTAAGATGACTTTTTACGTCGGTTCGAGAAAAAGGCGATGTATATGATAATATTATACGTCGGTTGATAAAAAGACGACGTATATGATAATATTATACGTCGGTTGAAGAAAAGGTGACATATAAAAGTCAATTTTATACGTCGGTTTTTTCTCAACCGACATATAAAATGTCAATTTATACATCGATTTTTTACCCGTCATATAAAGTATCCATTTTTACGTCGTTGTGTATGTAACCCGACGTATAAAACCTTTGATAAAAGAAAACTATAATTTAAAACCTTACTCTCCTAATCTACACATCCTCTCGCCGCTCTCTCTCTCTCTCTCTCTCTCTCTCTCTCTACCCTAAATCGGCGATTCCAATTTTCCAGCCAATTCACCGTTCATTCTTCTAAAATGACCACGATACTGGAGTCATTTTAAGCAAAATTAATATTCTAAAATGACCACGATACCAAATATGTGAGTCCCCATCTCCATCTCCATCTTCGTTCTTCGTCTTTGTTTGATTCCAGGTATTCTCCCTCCACACTCTCTCCCTCCCTCCCTCTTTCTCTCTCTACAGTTTCAACCTCAAACAAACAGGGCCTCCATTTGTTCTATCAAATCAAGAATCTACCCACTTGAGTAAATAATTTAATCCCCATCTCATTCTTTTTTTCCCCAAATTGAAAACTAGGGTTTAAATCAAGAATTTGTTTAATTACTTATCTTTTTTGTTTTTATGAATTTTAGAGTTTGATTGATAAATATGGAGACTTGTGTGAGAAAGACTCTTTATGAATTGAATCTTGCTGGAAGGATACAAGAAGAAGCAGGTTTGTTTGTGTTTTCAAGATTTTTTTATATTTTTTTTGTGTATTTTCTTAATATTTTTCTTTAATTTCTGTTTGAAGATTTGTGTGTTTGTTCTTAATGATGTTGGTGGTAAGTTAATTTAAGAATGCTCATGTATATGGGATGTGATTTTTTTACCCAATTTGTTATTTGTTAGTTATGTAATTATTTAGTTATGACTTGTGAATGTGAAGCTTTGAGACGGTACCGAGCTACGGAATGGCTTGAGAGTCTACTCGGGCCTCTCGGAATATCGAGCCAGCCTTCTGAGAAGGAATATGTCGGTTTTTTGGACATTATACGTCGCCCTTCTTCGACATTATACGTCGCCCTTCTTCAACTTTATACGTCGCCTTTTTAACCGACGTATATTAAACTTTATATGTCGCCTTTTTAACCGACGTAAAAGATTCGTGACTTTATACGTCGCCCCTCTATACGTCGCCATTTAACCGACGTATAAGACCAATTTAACCGACGTAAAAAGCCAGTTTTGTACTAGTGATCTTACTTAAAATGAAATGGGTTTTGTACAAGAAATCCTTCCCTAAGCCAAATAAATGAAATTAGTTACTCATAATCAATGCTAGATTACAAGTAACCAATGTTCTTCCTCCTACTCTAATTATATTTACAAGATGAGACTACAAGATAAGGTTAGGTTTTGATGAAGATAAAAGGTAGGTTAAGTTATTAAGATGTGTTTGGCTATATTTCTTTTAATACACAGCAGGGGTCGTACGGCCTGTCGAACGGCCGTACAGCTGCCCGTACAGAAAATCTGCTCCTTTGAACGGCCTGTCGAACGGCCGTACAGTAGCCCGTTCGAGACAAAATCTTCAAGATAATACATTAAACACCTCCCGACATCGCGAGCTTTCATCTTCTAACTTCCCTCTTGAATAATCTTCGCTTTCATGCCCAAATTAAGCCATCTTTTCAACAATTAAGCACGAGGCACTGAAAGATGAAAAACATAACAAATATTAATAAAACAACATTCGAAACTAACAAAAATGCAGAAGAATAAAAGACAAAACGTGTATAAAATACACGTTATCAATTAATTATAAATATTATAATATTATTAGTTTATTGTATTAAACAGAACCGCTTGTGATATAATTGAAAAAATAGAGATTTTAGTTAGAAAAAATATAATGGTAACATAAAAATTAAAAAAGTGACATGATTTATGTGAAAAAAGCAATTGATTAGTTTATAGTAATTATAATTTAATTATGTTACTTTATAGAATAAAATTGCTCATAGTGTTTTTAGAAATGAGATATTAATGTTGCCCGTGATATTTCTAGAAAAAGGGAATTTAATTTTGAAAAAATAGAAAAGATGATACGTTTTAGCTGAAAAGGTAATCAGTTAATAATTAGTATTATGATATTATTATTTTATTTTTATTAAATAGAAACGTCCGTGATATAATTGGAAAAAGAGATGTTTTATAAAGAGAAAATAAAAAAAGTTAACGTGTTTTGGCTGAAAAAGGTAATCGTCCATGATATAATTGAAAAAAGAGAGATTTTAGTTAGAGAAAAGAGAAAAGGTAACGTGGCTGAAAAGGGTAATTGATTAGTTAATAATAATTATAATATAATAACGTTATTTGATTAAACAAAATTGTTCGTATTATTTTTAAAAAGGAGAAATTTTAGTTAGATAGAATGTAAAAGATATTGTATTTTACCTGAAAAAGGAAATTATTTTGTTTTTGAAAAATAGAAAAGGTAATATGTTTAACCTTAAAAAGTAAATTGATTAATAAAAAAGAAATTTTAGTTAGATAAAATATATAAGATATTATATTTTACCTGAAAAAGGAAATTATTTAGTTATTGAAAAATAGATTAGATAATATGTTTAACCTGAAAAAAGAAATTTATTAGTTAGTAGGATGAGTAAGGGTAAATAAGTAAAATCAATAGGTACCGTACCGACCGACCGACCAACCAACCAAACTTTTAATGTTTCAACTTTTATATAATACTAGCTTAAAACCCGTGCGATGTACGAATTTTTTTAATATTACATGATTTTTTTCATTAATTTGAATTATTTTTTTAAGACATGAATTTTAGGTTTGAATTTATAAATGAGATGATTTGATAATAATTACATAAATGTTATCCATAATATTTCTAGAAAAGGAGAGATTTTAGTTAGATAATAAAAAAAATATTATAGGTTATAGTTGAAAGTTAATCTTTAATTATTATTAATTATAAAATTATTATTTTATTTTATTAAATGTAATGTCCGTGATATAATTGGAAAAAGAAAGATCTTAGTTAGAAATTTCAAAATAAAAAAGATCTAAGTCAGAGAAAATTAAAAAGGTAACATGTTTTAGGTGAAAAAGATAATTAATTAGTTTATAGTAATTATAATTTAATTATGTTATTTTATTAAATAAAATTATTCGTAATGTTTTTAGAAAATGAGAAATTAATGTTGTTCGGGATATTTCTAGAAAAAGAGGGATTTTAGTTAGAAAATATAGAAAAAGTGATATGTTTTAGCTTAAAAAGGTCATCGGTTAATTTTTAGTATATTATAAATATTATTTTACTTTATTAAATAAACCACCTGTGATATAATTGGAAAAAAAGAGATTTTGTGATAAAAAATAGGGGAGATTTTAGCTAGAGAAATAGAAAAGGTAACATAAAGATTATAATGGTGACATGTTTTAGGTGAAAAAATTAATTGAATAGTTTATAGTAATTATAATTCAATTATCTTATTTTACTAAATAAAATTGTAAGTGGTGTTTTTTTAAAATGAGAAATTAATGTTGCCCATGATATTTTTAGAAAAAAAGGGAATTTAATTAGAAAAGATGATACGTTTTAGCTGAAAAAGTAATCAGTTAATTATTAATATTATAATATTATAATATTATTTTTATTAATAGAATTGTCCGTGATATAATTGAAAAAAGAGATATTTTAGTTATAGAGAAAAGAGAAAAGGTAACGTGTTTTGGATGAAAAAGGTAATTGCCCGTGATATAATTGGAAGAAAATAGATTTTAGTTCGAGAAAAGTGAAAAGGTAACGTATTTTAGCTGAAAAGGGTAATTAATTAGTTAATAGTAATTATAATATAAGAGAAAAATTCTATGGAGTGCTCATTTAATTGGAGTATTTGGAGTACACATACTTCTACATTCAAAATATTTTAAAATTTATTATTTTGCAAATCTTGTTATATGAATATCATAATTTCATTGATAATCTTGAAAATCATGTATGTTTTACAATATGTTCATCTGGAAAATCCCTTATGTTTTGCAATCAGAACATATATGTTTTGCAACCCAAATGTGTTTCGCATAACAATTCATTTTGCAATATTTTTGTTAGCAAAACGTACAAAATTTTCAAAATTTTCGATGAAGTAGTGATATTCATGTAATAAGCTTTGCAAAATAATAAAGTTTGTAAAATTTTGAATGCAAAATTTATATGTACTCCAAGTACTCCAATTAAATAAGTACTCCATAGAACTTTACTATACTAGCTTAAAACCCGTGCAATGCACGGATTTTTTTAATTTTAGTATTATATGAATTTTCATTTATTTAAATTAATTTTTTAAAACATGAATTTTGGAGGCTTACATTTTTATATGAGATGATTTGATAATAATTATATAAATGTTATCCGTGATATTTCTAGACATGGAGGGATTTTAGTTAGAAAATATAGAAAAGATGATAGGTTTTAGTTGAAAAATGTAATCGGTTAATTATTGGTAATTATGAAATTATTATTTTATTTTATTAAATAGAATACCCGTGATGTGATTAGAAAAAGATAGGATTTAGTTAGAGAAAATTAAAAAAGAAACACGTTCTAGATGAAAAAGGTAATTGATTAGTTTATAGTAATTATAATTTAATTATCTTATTTTACTAAATATAATTTCACGAATATTTTTAGAAAAGGAGAAATTAATATTGTCCGTGATATTTCTATTAAAAGAAGGATTTTGGTTAGAAAATATAGAAAAGATGATACATTTTAGCTAAAAAAGGTAATCGGTTAATTATTAATATTAAAATATAATTAGTTTAGTTTATTAAATAGAACCACCCTTGATATAATTGAAAAAACAGAGATTTTAGTTAGAGAAAATAGAAAGGTAACGTGAAAATTTAAAAGATGACATGATTTATTTGAAAAAGTTAATTGATTAGCTTATACAATAATAATTTAATTACGTCATTTTACTAAATAAAATTGCTCATAGTTTTTAGAAAATGAGAAATTAATGTTGCCCGTGATATTTCTAGAAAAAAAGGGAATTTAATTAGAAAAATAGAATAGATGATACGTTTTAGCTGAAAAGGTAATCGGTTAGTTATTAGTATTATAGTATTATTATTTTATTTTTATTAAATATAAACATATGTGATATAATTGGAAAAAGATAGGTTTTAGTAAGAGAAAAGAAAAAGGGTAACGTGTTTTGGCTGAAAAAGGTAACCGTCCATGATATAATTGGAAAAATAGAGATATTAGTTAGAAAAAAAAAAAGGTAACGTGTTTTGGGTGAAAAGGTAATTGATTAGTTAATAGTAAATGAGAAATTAATGTTGCCCGTTATATTTCTAGAAAAAAGGGAATTTAATTAGAAAAATAGAATGGATGATACGTTTTAGCTGAAAAGGTAATCGGTTAATTATTAATATTATAATTTTATAATTTTATTTTTATTATATAGAAACATTTGTGATATAATTGGAAAAACTGAGGTTTTAGTTACAGAAAAGAAAAAAGCTAATGTGTTTTGGCTGAAAAAGGTAATCGTCCATGATATAATTGGAAAAATAGAGATGCTAGTTAAAGAAAAAAGAAAAGGTAACGTGTTTTGCGTGAAAAAAGGTAAATGATTAGTGAATAGTAATTATAATATAGTTATTTTATTTTATTAAACAAAACTGCTTGTACTATTTAAAAAAAAGAAATTTTAGTTAAATAAAATGTGAAAGATATTCTATTTTATCTGAAAAAGGAATTATTTAGTTATTGAAAAATAGAAAAGGTAATATGTTTAACCTGAAAAAGGGAATTGATTAATAAAAGAGAAATTTTAGTTAGATAAAATATAAAAGGATATTGTATTTTACCTGAAAAAGGAAATTATTTAGTTCTTGAAAAATAGAAAAGATAATATGTTTAACCTCAAGAAGGAAATTGATTAGTTAGTATATCTGTAATTGAGTAAGGGTAAATAAATAAAATCAACAGGTTAAATAGAAACATATGTGATATAATCGGAAAAAGAGTGGTTTTAGTAAGAGAAAAGAAAAAAGGTAACGTGTTTTGGCTGAAAAAGGTAACCGTCCATGATATAATTGGAAAAATAGAGATGTTAGTTAGAGAAAGATGAAAAGGTAACGTGTTTTGGGTGAAAAAGGTAATTGATTAGTTAATAGTAAATGAGAAATTAATGTTGCCCGTTATATTTCTAAAAAAAAAGGGAATTTAATTAGAAAAATAGAATGGATGATACGTTTTAGCTGAAAATGTAATCGGTTAATTATTAGTATTATAATATTATTATTTTATTTTTATTAAATAGAAACATCTGTGATATAATTGGAAAAAACAGAGGTTTTAGTTAGAGAAAAGAAAAAAGGTAATGTGTTTTGGATGAAAAAGGTAATCCTCCATGATATAATTGGAAAAATAGAGATGTTAGTTAGAGAAAAAAGAAAATGTAACGTGTTTTGGGTGAAAAAGGTAAATGATTAGTTAATAGTAATTATAATATAGTTATGTTATTTATTAAACAAAACTGCTTGTACTATTTTTTAAAAAAAAAAGAAATTTTAGTTAAATAAAATGTGAAAGATATTCTATTTTACCTGAAAAAGAAAATTATTTAGTTATTAAAAAATAGAAAAGGTAATATGTTTAACCTGAAAAAGAAAATTGATTAATAAAGGAGAAATTTTAGTTAGATAAAATATAAAAGGATATTGTATTTTACCTGAAAAAAGACAATTATTTAATTCTTGAAAAATAGAAAAGATAATATGTTTAACCTCAAGAAGGAAATTGATTAGTTAGTATATCTGTAATTGAGTGAGGGTAAATAAGTAAAATCAACAGGTACCGTACCGACCGACCGACCGACCAACCAACCAACCAAACGACCAACCAAACTTTTAATGTTTCGGCTTTTATATAATAGTATAGATAATATAATTATGTTATTTTATTAAACAAAATTGGTCATAAAGTTTTTAAAAAAAGAGAAATTTTAGTTAGATAAAATCATAAAATATAAAAGATATTGTACTTTACCTGAAAAAGGAAATTATTTAGTTTTGAGAAATAGAAAAGGTAATATGTTCAAGCTGAAAAAGAAAATTGATTAGTAATGGAGAAATTTTGGTTAGATAAATTATAAAAGATATTGTATTTTAGCTGAAAAATGAAATTATTTAGTTATTGAAAATGGAATATATTATATGTTTAACCTGAAAAAGAAAATTAATTAGTAGGATGGATTTTATTTGTAATTAAGTAAGGGTAAATTATTAAAATCAACAAGTACCGTACCAACCAACTAAACTTTTAATGATTCGGCTTTTATATAATAGTATAGATATACTGTAGATTTGTAACAGTAATTCTTAAAATATAACTTATATAGTTTGCTGTCTCGTCTTATGACGTGTTTCAAAATTAGTCTCGTCTTATGACGTGTTTTTATTCTTGTTGATTTCTCTCCATACTCTCCTTTCATATCTTTCTACATATCTGAAGTTATTTTAACATCTTCTCCGGTGGGTTTCAACGGAATGAATGAAGGTGCTTGACAAAATGCACAACTGAAAAAGCAACTATAGGATGGTTCGTACAAGGTTCCGTGGTCAACACATTCTTAGCTCTGTGGTGAATCAATGATGTAAGTACCGTTATTCAATCTGGCGATAGAGCAACTTCTCAGTATAGTCGCAAAAGCATCAGAGCAACAAGATAAGGAAAGAACAGGGTCAACTCAGCAACTCGGAGTTTGGTAGATAGTAGTCTTCTTGTGCCTCTGGTCAATGTTTTGTATGGTTAAGAGTGCTCCAGTCCGTTCCACTATCTTGCTATCTGTAGTTTATTTTTTCTTTATGGATTTTGGCAAACCTGTCTCCCTTGAAGCTAATGAGCGTGAGAATATTCCTGCTTTCTTTTTGGAAATTCCTTAATTTTTAAATAGGAGGGCTAATATAGTCTCGTCTCTGGGAAGAGTCTAAAGTTTTCTTTTTTAAAACTCTCGTCTCTCTGTTATTTTGTTCTTTTTGTCTTATCTCCTAACCTAGGCATATGGCGGGTTCTTCAAATCAAATTCCAATCGAAGAGGGTTATGCAAATTTGTCAATCAATGATGAAGAAGAAGGAGGGCTGATTTTTGAAGATACTACGGGGGTGACCCAGGAGGAGGGATTGGATCTGTGTTTAGTGGGAAGCTTCTTAACTAATCGAAAGATAAATTTCGCGGCAATGCAAGACACTCTAGCGTCTATCTGGAGACCAGTGAAGGGAGTCTTTATGGAGGAAACATCTGTTCCGAACCTGTTTCTATTTAAATTTTTCCACGAGTATGATATGCAAAGAGTCCTAGATGATGGTCCGTGGGCGTTTAACAATCAAGCTCTCATGGTCAAGAAGCTAGAACTGGGGGAGCAGTTAACAGACATCAAGCTTAAGGAAATGTATATGTGGATGCAGATTTATGACCTTCCTGTTGGATTCAACTCGGAGTTCATATTGAAGTCAATAGGAAATTACGTTGGTAGATTTCTTATGTCTGATTCTAAGGATTTTCAAGGTATAGTAAGAAACTATGTTCGTATTAAAGTGGCTATAGATGTGCATAAGCCGCTGAAGAGCCAAATGCGCATTAAGAAAGCGGGAGGGGATCGGATGTGGATAAAGTTCAAATATAAGCGCCTCCCTTCATTCTGTTTTTACTGTGGGATCATTGGCCATACGGAAAAGTTCTGTGAAATGCTCTTTGATGGTAGGGGGAAAGATGAAAACAGAAAATATGACGCATCTCTTCGTGCCATGATGAAGAATCAAACTCCTGTAGGAAGAAATCAATGGATCAGAAATGCTGATGGAGGAAAAATGGTAGAACGATCGATGAATGGTAAAGCTAAAACAACTCAGAGTGGTATGGCGGATTCTCGTGTCACAGCACCCCAGGAGTTTAGGAATACGCAGCAAGGCTTGGAAGAAAAAGGAGACTCATTAGTTGGAGGCGATAATGAAAATTCAAATGAGGGACTAATAGTTTCAAAACAGAAAAGACCACGTACCAAAGAGAACGGGCAGGATGAAAATACGGAATTGGGCCTGGAAAATGAGAAAGAGAGGACAGATGTTGATATGCTTGATGACCTTAATCAGAACCAAAAAAACTTGGCAGTGGCGGGACCTGGACTCCAGGCCCGCCTGCCACAATGAGTTCTTTATCTTGGAACTGTAGGGGCTTGGGCAACCCCAATACAGTTCAAGTCTTATTGGATTTAGTCCAATTACGGAAGCCTGTAGTGATCTTTCTAATGGAGACTATGATAAATCATGACAAAATTGAAGCCATCAGAGCAAAGATGAAGTATGAGGGTTTATTCACTGTTGCAGGGCAAGGACATGGAGGGGGTCTGGCAGTTATTTGGAAGCAAAATGATATGGTGGAAATTATTTCTTACTCTCAAAATCATATCGACACAGAGATTAACCTGGAGAATGTATCCAAATGGAGGATGACATGTTTTTACGGATATCCAGAACGAAGCAAAAGAAAGGAATCTTGGAACCTTTTAAGGAATTTATCAAATCAGTCAAGCAGACCATGGGCTGTTATAGGTGATTTTAACGATATTCTGCGTAAGGACGAGAAGAAAGGAACTCACCCGCACCCTAATTGGTTGATTAATGGGTTTAGAGATGCGCTAGTGGACTGTGGTCTAACAGATTTACCAATGGAGGGATACCCTTTCACCTGGGAAAAAAGTAGAGGAACGCCTAGATGGGTCGAGGAAAGGTTAGATCGGGTTTGTGTTAACAACGAATGGTTAAGTCTGTTCCCGTCGAATAGAGTAACAAACCTCATAGCTCCTTCATCAGACCATACAGCTATTCATCTTCAAATCAGTGTGTGGCAGCGGATTCCAAAAGGGTTCAGGTTTCGATTTGAAAACTCATGGCTAAGGGAAGAAGGATGTAATAAGGTGGTAGAAACAGTGTGGAAAAGGAATGCAGGGGATAGTTTTAATCAGAGACTGGAAAGCTGTACAAAAGAGTTAAAAGTTTGGGGAGACAAGTTGAGTAAAGATTTTAAGGATCGCATAAATCAGAGTCGAGATAATATGTCTCGATTTAGGGGTAGGAATGATATTTACTCAATCCAGTGCTATAATGAATCAGTGAAGGAATACTCAAAACTTCTGGCACAACAAGAGGATTTCTGGAAACAGCGAGCAAAACAGCATTGGCTTAAGTCAGCAGATAGCAATACAAAGTTCTTTCATGCCTACGCTTCTGCACGACGAAAGAAAAACTCGATTAGACAGCTTAAAGATGACATGGGGATTTGGAAAGAGTGGAATAATGGGCTGGAAGAATTAATAGGAACTTATTATGAAAATCTGTTTAATACGCAAGGCTGTGAGATGCAGGAGGTGGTGGACTGTGTCGAAGCAAGGGTAAGTCCAGAAAATAATGAAGATCTCACAAGGGATTTCACAAGTGAAGAGGTGAAGGAAGCGGTTTTTTCTATGCATCCAGATAAGAGCCCGGGCCCGGATGGAATGAATTTGGCCTTCTATCAACGATTCTGGAATATCATTGGCTCAGACGTGGTAAAGGAATGTCTTCACATCCTTTATTCAGGTACAATTCCTCCAAATTTAAATGATACCCTGGTAGTCCTCATTCCAAAGCAGATAAACCCAGAATTCATTAATGATATGAGGCCAATATCTCTTTGCAATGTCCTGGTTAAGATCATTACAAAGATGTTAGCAAATAGAATGAAACCTTTCTTAGGGTCTATCATTTCAGAGGAGCAGAGTGCTTTTATCCCCGGTCGTTTAATTACGGATAATGTGGTAGCTGCTTTTGAGATAAACCACTGGATGCGCAGGAAAACCCAAGGAAAAATAGGCCTGGCTGCTCTAAAAATTGACATGAGTAAGGCCTATGATCGGGTAGAATGGGATTTTGTGTTCAGGATAATGCAGAAAATGGGCTTTAGTAGTAAGTGGATAGACTGGATTGCTTTATTCATGAAATCGGTGAAGTATAATTTCTTACTATCAGGGAGGGAGATAGGTCCAATAATCCCAAGTCGAGGTTTTTGACAAGGAGATCCAATCTCCCCATACCTGTTTCTACTATGTGCTGAAGGACTATCGGCCATTATCAGGAAAAAACAAGTGACATGTGAGATTCACGGATGCAAAATTTCTAATCGTGATCCAATTATTTCCCATCTCTTTTTTGCAGATGACTGCTACTTGTTCTTTCGGGCCACAGACGTGGAAGCTCAAAGTATAAAACAATGCTTATCCATGTACGAAAAAGCAACAGGGCAACAAGTGAATTTCCAGAAATCAAATGTCCACTTTAGCAGAAATACCTCAGATGATGCTGCTGAAAGGGTTAGTCAGGTTTTACAAGTGCAAAAAAACGACGACAATTTTGCTTATTTGGGACTCCCAAGTTTTGTGGGCAGAAAAAAGGGGGAAGTCTTTGGTTACGTTAAGGAGAAGGTATGGAACAGAATGCAAAGTTGGAAGGGGAAAATAATGTCGATAGGGGGGAAAGAAATCTTGGTAAAGTCAGTTCTTTAAGCAATCCCATCTTATGTCATGGAAGTTTTCCTATTGCCTAATAAGTTATGTACTGATTTGGAAGTCATGATGAACAAGTTTTGGTGGGTCTCGAACATTGAAAAGAATGGCATTCGATGGATGAGTTGGGAAAAAATGTGCTTCCCTAAGAACATGGGAGGAATGGGATTTAGACGGGTGAGGGATTTTAACATTGCTATGTTAGGAAAGCAAGTTTGGAGGTTACTGACAAGGCCTGATTCTCTGCTCACAAGATTACTTAAAGCTCGATATTATCCATCTGTCTCATTTAGAGAAGCTGTTTTAGGAAATAATCCTTCTTATGCCTGGCGCAGCATTTTTGAAGCTCGTCATTTGGTTCTTGGAGGTAGCAGAGTTAAGGTGGGAACAGGGGAGAACGTGAATATTTGGAATGATCCATGGATTCCAGATAGCGATACGGCACAAGTAATCACCCCTGTGGTACCGGGGCTGCAACATTTAACAGTGAAGAATTTATTGAGCCCAAATTCGAAAGAATGGGATATCGAGGTGATCAGGAGCATCTTTGTAGATCAGGACGTGGAAAAAATATTAAGGATTCCTAGAAGCTGTAATACTCAAGATGCCAAATGGTTCTGGACGGATGCAGACAAGGGTTCATATACTGTCAAATCTGGTTATAAACGATTGTCTGGAAATTTTACTCAAAATATAACAAACCAGATTTCTTTTAGCTGGCAGAAATTATGGAATTTATCCATACCTCCGAAAGTAAAAAACTTTATGTGGAGGGCGATTCAGTCATGCCTTCCAACATTAGACAACTTACAGAGACGCCATGTTAATGTTAGTTCTCAATGTCCGGTCTGCAAGGGGGTGGAAGAAACGATGAACCACAGATTCTGGTCTTGCCCTTTCTCTAAACAATGCTGGGAGGAATTAAAGTTGAATACCCAAAACCTCGAAGGCCAGCTGTTTGTAAAAAGTATGCAGGATATTTTTGAAGTGTTATCTAGTAAGGATGTGGAGATCATGGTCATGACAGCCTGGAGCATCTGGAAGCATCGAAATGCAGTAGTCTGGCAAAACAAGTACCAGACTCCTAAAATGGTTATTGAATCAACAAGGTATGTTTTGGAGCAGTGGCAGAAGGCTCAAGCTTCGAATTCTCTGATCATCAGACCTCAAAACTGGACAGGTTCAACATCATGGCACAAGCCGCAAGTCGGATGGATAAAATGTAACGTGGATGCAGCAGTATCAACAGAGAATCACAGAGTTTCATATGGTTGTATCCTAAGGGATGAGCAAGGGAGATTCTTATCTTGTTGTGGTGGCAGAAAGCAAGGAAACTTTGATCCCAAAATAGCAGAGGCAATGGCTTTCCGGGAAGCTTTGTCATGGGTAAAAGGTAGAGGAGTATCGCAGGTCGAGTTTGAATTAGACTCGCTCTTAGTGGTCCAAGCTATGAGATGCAGCGGAGAAGATTTATCATATTTTGGGGATGTTATATCAGATTGTTTTAGCATAGCAAAAGACATAGGGTCTTATTCAGTTCATTTTGTCAAACGTTCAGCGAATATGGCAGCTCACACGATTGCTAGAAAGGCTATTTCCTTGTCTGAATGTAAGGAGTGGAGCTCTATCCCTCCATTCCTAACCGATGTAATTTCTCAAGATCTAGTTAATTGAAGTCGCTTTTGCTTTTGTTTTCAAAAAAAAAAAAGTTAAAACAAAGTGTTAAACGGCTCGTTATACTCTTTTAGGCTATAGCTACTCTTTTATTGGGCCGTGGAGTAGGCTTTGAGTTTTTGCTCACCGTATTCCAAAGACACTGCATATAATAATCTTTCACTGTTTTCATTGTACAATTTTCTAAATATTCTATTTAGAAAATACTTTTAAGCCCAAATATAATTTGGCAATTTGGTTCCTCTCCGTTGTAGGGTTCGGAATTTTTGAACACGCAGTGATGTGAACTTGGGCCTTCGTAATAATACAAGTTACTCAATATTTTGTTATCAATCACCTTAATTTTGTTACCCCGAATACTACAAGATAATCCATTTTCCTACAATTTTCAATCATCTTAAATTTTGATATTCGTCCAAAATATCTGTATCCGTATTTAAGAAAAAATGAATATTATTCGTATCCGAAATAAAATGGATATTAGTCGTATATGAATCCGGAATATCGGAATCCGAAATTAAATATATATGATATTTAAATTATATATATATATATATATATATATATATATATATATATATATATATATATATATATATATATATATGGGGCTACTCCAATACAAACCTCCTTAAAATACAAACCTACAAACCAAGCATAATCTAATATTTCAAGCTAATCTAATGACCAAACTAGGGGTACCCCAATACAAAAAATGCTTAAAATAATTGGCTCTATCCAACAAAAAAAAAAAATCACTGTTCACGTGATGACGTGGCAGTGGATTTCACTGGTTAACGGTGCTTCGCACCTTCTTGTACGGCGCTTCGCGCCTTTATCATTCTAAAGTTGTAAGGAATGACAATCAATGGTAAAGGCAATAGACGATTGACGGGTGTGTCGAGAGCCTTCGGCCCTCATGACTACCTAACTCATCCGTTTACTGTCTTAAATGCTTCGCATTTCCACGGCAAGTTGTTGTTTTTTTTTTTTATGGATAGAGCCAATTATTTTAAGCATTTTTTGTGAAGGTACCCTTGGCGGGAACCTTAGAATAAATGAAATATAATTAATTTAGTGTTGGTTTGTAGGTTTGTATTTTAAAAATGGTTTGTATTTGAGCACTTGCCTATATATATATATATATATATATATATAATTTAAAATTTTTCTATTTACTTTATAGTGTTTGTGTGTGTGTATTAATTAAATAATATATGTATACAAATTTTATATAATTGTAAAATTATTATAGACATATATAAAAATATATCATTTGAGTTTAATATTTTAAAGAAATAAAATTATATTGAAATGATAAATAAAATTAATATGACGTTCGTAGTTTTATTTGTTAGTCATAGAGGCATGCATGTACACATCTAATAACAAGCCTAATTGGTTGTAATGTTTTGCATTACAAACATGACCCCTCAACTGGAACCCTCTAGTTGTAGATTTTCTACTTGTATTTAGTACTTGTAATAGGTATCAAAATTCTAGCTGTGTGTTGGGATTTATGGGTGATAGCTTAGAGACAACTTAACTAGATTTCATCATACTTAGTTTTTGCAAAGTAGAACATAGCCAGTGTGTGTTCTTGTGACCAAAGTAGTTGCTGTAAGTTAATAAGTATGTATCTTGGAAGAAGTTCATTCAATTTTCAAGCCTCAAGATCACATCAGTTCGACATCAAGAATAAATGTTACTGTCACAACATTGACAGTAAGGTTACAAGAAGACAACATGTTGCAAGTCACGAAAACAGACTCCATCTGACAGCAACGTTGGCGGAAGTATGAGACAGCAACATTCTCACAGTTTGACAACAAGTCTGGGATTCCTGACAGCAACATTGGCGGGGATTCATACTGTCAACCAAGGAACATTCTCTTGACAGCAGACTTGGCGGTTAAAGTTAATGTCTCACTGAATTATTTGAATTAGGGATTTATCTCAGCCAAACCCGTGATAGTTTAGATGTTCAAGATACAGATTTGCTGCAACTTGTCAAAGATTGTAACAAACCTGCAAGACTACGACAGAAGCTTGAGAGATCACAAGACAAAGCTCGTCAATTCAAGAGTATGACAAATCTACATCTCCTAGAATTGTATTAGCTTGAATTAGAAAGAATCTAGGTTGCTTTACATATTATGATAACTCTGTTTGTATAAAAATTTAGGAAAGTCACATGGGTGTGCAAATTGTAAGGAGCTGCCACTTGAAAATGACAGCAACTCCATATTTATTATTGCATTATCATAATTGCATTCAGCCCCCCTATTATTCCCAGATTACACACTTGTATAATTGTAGAAGGAGGGGGGGTTGAATACAATTCTTGATATTTATAAATTTCTAATAAGAACTCCAGAAATCTATACTTAGATAATTGCTGTAAAAAGATTAATGCACAAACACATAAAAATCAGGTGGTTAAATGCACCACCTGAAGCTTTTATTCGAAGAAAACTCTGTGATACAAATGTACACAACTTCTGTTTTACAACTCTTTGCTTTCTAAAGATATTCAATAAAAACCTAAGCAAATGTATCTGTTTTCTTAGCTTCTAAAGAGTTGCTACACTTGGTTATAAATCCCAAGTTTACAAGTACTACAGGAATAAGATAATATTAATCTAATTCAAGTTGACTTGTTACTACACTCCAAATACACATGTAGCCGAAAGGTTGTCCTTGTGAACAGACATGTCTCCTGCACCTTTCTTGTATTCATAGTGTAAACGGAATGCTTCTTTCTTCTGTGTTTCCAAAGTATGGCTGCCATACTGCTTTTTGTATCTACTATCAACCCATGTGATCTGTCAGTCAAACCTGTCCTTATCAACTGCTAATCCCCAGCTTAGCATAGAAGTAAGTGTCAATGATTATCCGTTGACATTGTACACTGACATCCGTTGATGATATATTGAGCCGTATCCATTTTTTTTTGATGAGCAGAGAAGAATATATTAATAAGAACTTACAAGATGAGTATTGAGATTTGAGCTGTATCCGTTGATATTGAGATTTGAGCTGTATCCGTTGATAGAGTGGGTTTGAGTTGTATCCGTTGATAGAGTTCTGTCTTCATCCGTTGATACACTTTCACTTAGACAAAATTACATAGCATAGCTTATTTACAATTGGCTACCCTATTCTGCCTATCCATTGATGGTCAACATGACTGTGGATAAAAACACTATCAACTGATAACATAGAGATACTGCAGTATGCTACAAAACCTCATCCGTTGATGAGCTACCTGTCAATGGATAGAGTTATAAATCCTCATCCGTTGACAGCTACAAAACCTTATACAATTTGATTGATTGTGAAGTTATCATCAAGTACAACATATTCCTAACAATCTCCCCCAATTTATACTTGATGCAATAAAGCATAAATTCAGGACCTTGATGATAACAAAACATTCCTAAAGATATATATATAACAATGCAAAAATTGTATTAAGCTACAAAAATTAAAAACTGAAAGTTTGAGAAATTTACAGAGAAGTGCTCCTCTAGACTGAGCAGATTAAAACTGTTTCTTCTCTCTTGCTGGCATCACCCTTGATTTTTTTTCTTTGGCAGAGTTGGACTCAATCTGCATTTGAAGTTGCCTATAGAAGGCATCTTCTTCATCAACTTTTGGATTTAGCTTTTGTTGTAACCATCTCAGGTATTGAGAACTAGCCTTTGATAGTTGGTCTTCTAACCTGAAGAATCTCCTGTTACCATCTTCATCCCTGAACTCCATCATCCATAAGGGTTGAAGTGGATTTTCTGTCCATTGTATGGGATCTTCATCTTCCTTGGTAGACTTGATGGTGAGTTCCATTCTCTCCTTATCTGTTCTATTCTGTCCAGTATCTCCCCATTTGCTATCTTGGAGAACCCTGTGTACCTTCTAATTGCAGAGAACACCTTGGTTAATGTCAGATAATTTTCTCCAAGAACCCTCTGTAGTGGCCATGTCCTTTCCTTTCCTCCCATGTATACAAAGACCAATCTCTCAGGCAAATGTTTATATTTGTCAATTCCTCTTACTTCTGACAATTCATCCAGATACAGATTCATGCCAGAGTATTCTTTAATATCTGCCTTATAGATAAAATCATCCTTGTTTTCCAATATTGGCTGCTTGACAATAGCAGGTACCCTAGCAACTTGAATTGGTTCCTTTGAAGGTTGCTTCCTTGGTATCCTTTTCTTCTGTTTAGGCTTCTGTTGAGGCTTCAGCAAGAATGAAGGAACCTCAATGGAGTCAAGATTCATTGGTTCCTCTTTAGGTATTATAGGGTCACCATGGAAATTCACAGCTGGGTTGAATACTTGTGCAGAAATAGGTTGTGATGTGCCAACTGTTTCCTTTCTTTCAATTTCTGGAGAGACAGGCCTCCTTGCCTTTGATTTCACTCTCCTTTTAGGTTTGGATTTGGGGACTTCCTCAGGTTCCCTCATTTCATCCTCTACGTCATCCATTAACTCCTGAGCCAGCCTGGCTTGCTTCTCATCTGAGTTTTCATATTGATTTTCTTCACTTGGATGAGCTTCCCTTAGAAGTTTGGAGGTCTCCTCTCTTTTTGCTTCAACAAATCTAGGATGGCTGTTGGATATATTTAACATTTTTCCATTCCTTATTATTACAGCCATCCAATCTCTTACACTCTTATTTGTCTTTTCCTTGAACTCTTTGATTGTCTTTCCCATTAGCTTCTCATCATCATCCTTGGGAAATGGAAAGTCCAATTGTAGCTTGTTCTTCCCATTTGCCTTTGGTGGAGAGTAGGCTCTGGTTCTTATGTATGGTTCAAATTCTTTGACATAAGATGGTTCAGCATCATAGAATGTAGGAGCCAAAATCTCTGGAGTGAGCACCTTCAGAATTGTAGTTGATATTGTTGGAGCTGAGGACTGAGTAGAGAACAGAGTTGATACAATTGATGCATTGATCATTCTCTTTGTCCTCAAAATTCTTTCATTTGCCTCCTTGTTGATCTTTTCTAAGGCCTCTATTCTGGCTTGCCTTTCACCATCTAAGATTTCTGATAAGTCAGGAATCACAGGCAAAGCCTTTTGTTTCTTCACAGGGGAAGCCTCTATAGTAAACTTTGTTGGATTGACCACTATAATTGGCTGTTGCTCCCCCTCAATTTGTGCTATCTTGCTACTGGAAGCTTGAATTTGACTAGAAGTAGCTGCAACCTCTTCTACCTTTTTCTCCCCCTTTTTGTTAGCATCAAGGGCTGGAGGTGATGCTGCTAGTAGCCTTTCCAGTAGCTCAGTCTGTTTGGCTTGATTGACAATGAGTGTCTGCATTTGAGATTCCATACTATCCACTCTAGAGGAGAGATGCTGAACAGATTTGGCCAGGCTATCTTCCTTCAGTAGTTTGCTAGTCAGCACCTTCTGAGTAGTAGTAGGGGCTAGTGCCTCAATCCTGGCATCTAGTTCCACTTTCATTTCTCTGATTCCAGTTTGGACCTCCTCCTTTTGTGTTCTTTGAATAACCATGTGCATCTTGTGAAGTTTCAGGGAGTCCATTATTTGCTGAAGGACAGCCTTCCTCTGTGGATCTGCATTTTGGTGCTCAGCCCTAGTAGATTGATATTGATTCATAATCTCCATTGAAGTCACCAACCACAGTGGCAGTAGAAAATAGCCATTCTGGAGTATCTGCCACATTGACTTCTTCATCATTTGCTGTGCTATCACTGTCATCACTGCCAATCTCTTCACTGTCAGCATCTGAAGGCAGAGTTGTCAAAGCTTCCTTTGCTCTTTGTAGAGATTGTGAGGTGTGCACTAGGTGCATTGCCTCCTCTGCCTCCACATTGCCCTATTGTGCCATGACTTGATAGGCAGAAACAGGATGAGTAAAGGTTTCAGGATCCAAAGAGATGGAGTCAATGATTGATTGATATTCTTATCGAAATTCCATCTCTTTAGAAGCTTCATTAACCTCCATTAACTCACTTGCAATGGCTGGATCTTCCTGCCTTATTTCTCCTGTAGTCCCTTCTCTCCACTCATCTCTATTTTCTTGCATCAGGGGCTCCCCCTGGCTTACACCTCTCACACCCTCACTTTCACCTACTAAGGTGGAACTCTCTTGCTCTCCTTTTGCCTGAGCTGAAGAAATGGTCAGCCTCTCATTATTTGCCTCTCCTTTTGCCTGCTTACAAGGCAGCCTCTCACTCCCTTCCCTCAATCCTAAAAGTGTTTCAACTACTGAGAACTCCTCCACACTTGACACCAGAATGTCAGATATAGCAGTGGTAGAGTGAGTTATCAACGGATAAGGGATATCCGTTGATGGAGTAGTTATAGTTGTCAACGGATGGCTAGACATAGGCGCATCCATTGATGGAGAAACACTTGTCAACGGATGAAGGATATCCGTTGATGAAGGAATGATAGTATCCATTGAAGTGAAAACCAACACTGAATCTGTGGAGATTGATTTTAAAGATGAGGCCACAGATGTTGTTGTGAATTCAGAAATGGAAGATTGATGGCCCAACAAATCATCTAAAAGATGATGACCACCAATTGCAGAGTGGGGCTTCTCCAAGAATCTTAAAGATGGAGAATCAAGAATTGATGTAGATATCATATCCACATCCAGAGATGGAGTTGGTGATGGGGGATTGTAATGTGTATCAATTTGAAGGTTAAGATCAAGGGGCTGTGACTCCACATTTATTGAAGTCACATCAAACTGAATTTGAGAAGGTACAGTTTGCTGTACTGTGTGTGCACCCTGTGATTCCCCTATGGTTTTAGATTTTACTCTTCTTTCATAGGTTTTTGAGAGAGGGTTAGTGTCCCTTACCCTTTTGTGCAGAGTTGCTGTGGAACTAGTAGTCACACCCTGTTGAGAGGATGTAACTTGGGCTTGGCTATTTGGTGCACTTTCCTCACCTACCTTAGGGCTTGCACCCTGTCCCTCACCACTCACTACCTCCTTCACACTCCTCTCAAGAGTTGTGGTAGTTTTTGCAACAGGTGCTTTTTGAGAAGCACCTGAGGTTTGTCTCTTAGATTTTAGTTTGGAAACTTTTGTTTTAGTCACTTGGGTAGGAGCCTGTTTGGTCACTACTACAGACTCCATTGTGACTGTGGAAGGCAAAGAAATTTGGGGGTTAGAGATAGGAGTTTCAAGGTTAGAAATAGTTACCTGAACAATTGGTAGATATACCAATTGTACTTCTGCATTGGAGTTCATTCGAATTAAATCACTTAAGACTCTCTTCTCCTGAACAAAACATGTGAACTTGCTATTCGGGTTAGCGATGGATAGCTCATTCTCAGATACATGCAGTGCTAAGAGCATCAAAAATCTAGCAAAATAGATATTCTTGCTCCTAGTTTCCTTTTTACCTAATTTTGCTGCTATCTCATACATGACTAGTATGCCAAAGTTGTAGAATTTATCAGTCAGAAGCATACACAACATAACTAGCATGGAATGGGTAACAACATCAAAATTACTAATTTTTCCTGAAAAAGTTTTAATGAAGGCATCACAAAAATAACTCCATTCTTTAACCATCCCTTTCCTAACAATTTTCCCTAAATTATCAGTACTAAGGGCATAATTTATGGAATTAAGCATGACAACTATTTCAGCATCACTGGGTACTTTCAGACAGTTATTCTCAGGTAATTTTAAACAAGCAGTTATCACATCAGAGTTAACTACATAGTTTTTACCCTTTAAGGAAAAAGCAATTGTACCGTCTGTGCCATTGAACTCAGCAGATGCCCACACCTCTTTGATTACCTCGTGGATTAGAGGAGTGGTGGCAGTCATAGCATACGAAAGTTTACAGTTCTTCACAAAATTCATCATGGTGTGATAGCTTCTGGGGCATTCACTGTATCGACATAGGCCGCGAAGTTGTTCTTCTCATAGGTGAACCTAGTCGAAGACATCATCTTAACAATAGGCGCCATTGAAGTGTTTGAACTTTTGTTGCAGAGAGTTTTTATGAAGAAGATGCAGTTTACTTAAGAGAATCTTGAAAGTCGATAAAAGTGAGATGTGAGAGCACAAGACAGCCTTTTATACTTTTCAAGAATTGAAAATGAAATAATTAAAAGTAATTACCCATTGGTCAGAAGTAACTGACAAATAATAAAAGAAAATAAATATAACCAGTCCTATATAGATACACGTTTACCAACGGTTATATTTAAAAGAAAATATGTATATCAACGGATATGAAATGAACGGTTGAGAAACAGTTTATCCGTTGATGACGTGGATAACCTGTTATCCGTTGATATACGAAAATCTAGGAATGTGTTTATGCTATCAACGGGTAAAAGGATATCCGTTGATAAGATAATTTTTCCTTGGACAAAAATTCTGAAGAAAATTTTTCTGAGAGTTTTTAATTCTCAAGTAAATCAAAACACATTTCTAGCTGCAACGTAGTAAAATCAAATATCACTAGGAATTATGACAAGTTAAGCATACCTAGCTCACCTACCAATCTTGTGAATGTGGATTCATCAAGAGGCTTGGTTAAGATATCTGCAAGCTGCATTTCACTTGGCACAAAGTGCATTTCTACTGTACCATTCATCACATGTTCTCTAATGAAGTGGTATTTGATGTCAATGTGCTTGGTTCTCGAATGTTGCACTGGATTCCCTGTGATGGCAATAGCACTTGTGTTGTCACAGAAAATTGGAATCTTCTCAACTTTTAGACCATAGTCAATAAGTTGATTTCTCATCCATAGAATCTGTGCACAACAACTTCCAGCAGCAATGTACTCAGCTTCAGCTGTAGAAGTAGAGACTGAGTTCCGTTTCTTACTGAACCATGAAACAAGCCTGTTTCCTAGAAATTGACAGGAACATGTAGTACTTTTCATATCAACTCTGCAACCTGCATAATCTGTATCTCAATAGCCAGTTAGATCAAAACCATATTCCCTTGGGTACCAAATGCCAAGGTTTGGTGTTCCCTTGAGATACCTGAAAATTCTCTTAATAGCCATCAAGTGAGACTCTCTAGGGTCAGCTTGAAATCTAGCACAAAGACAAGTAGAAAACATTATATCAGGTCTACTAGCTGTTAGGTATAGAAGTGAACCTACCATGCCTCTATAACTTGAGATGTCCACAGACTTTTCCTTAGTATTCAACTCAAGCTTAGTTGCAGTGGCCATAGGTGTTTTTGCAGAGGTACAATCCATTAAGTCAAATTTCTTTAAAAGATCATAAATATATTTTGTTTGACTTATGAAAATGCCCTCATTAACTTGCTTTACTTGTAGGCCAAAAAAGTAAGTTAATTCACCCATCATGCTCATTTCATACCTACTTTGCATAAGTTTGGCAAACCTTTTGCAAAGCTTCTCATCTGTAGACCCAAAACTAATATTATCTACATAGATTTGAACAACTATTGAAGAGCCATTGATATTCCTATGAAATAAGGTTTTATCTACTGTACCTCTAATGAAGTGATTCTCCAAAAGAAATTGAGATAAAGTGTCATACCAGGCTCTTGGTGCTTGCTTCAAACCATAAAGTGCTTTCATGAGAAGATATACATATTCTGGAAATTCTGGATCCTCAAAGCCAGGAGGTTGATGGACATAGACCTCTTCTTCCAGTTCCCCATTTAGAAAGGCACTTTTGACATCCATCTGATAGACCTTGAAATTGGCATGTGCTGCATAGGCTAGGAAGATTCTTATTGCCTCAAGTCTTGCCACTGGAGCAAAAGTTTCATCAAAATCTATCCCTTATTCTTGAGAATAGTCCTTTGCCACTAATCTAGCTTTATTCCTCACAATTATGCCATTTTCATCTGTCTTATTCTTGAGAACCCATTTAGTACCTATGACACTTCTATCATCAGGTTTGGGCAAAAGCTTCCATACTTTATTTCTTTCAAATTGGTTTAGCTCTTCTTGCATTGCTAAGACCCAATCTGGATCTAGAAGGGCATCTTCCACTTTCTTAGGTTCCTCTTGAGATAGGAAGCTACTGTATAGACATTCTGCTTGAGTAGCCCTTCTAGTTTGGACTCTTGAATTTGATTCACTAATGATTAACCCAAATGGATGATCTCTAGTCCATTTTATTGCAGGTGGAAGGTTTGATCTTGATGAGGTTGCTTTATTTTCATGATCATGATCATGTTGATTTAGCATTGAATTTTGACCCTGAGAAACTCCCCCTGAGTTTGTTGTCCTTGCTGAATTATGAAGTTGACTGTCAACGGATGCATCATTTTGCCTGTCGACGGATGCTTGAGAATCTCTGTCAACGGATGCATCTCTAATATTGTCAACGGATGCTCCAGAATGACTGTCAACGGATGATTCATTTCCAGTGTAAGCATCACTTCTAGTTGGTACAACAACTCTTGGTGGATCTCTGTGGTCATGATCTTCATCTTCCTCATCATCATCATAGTACATTCTTCCTTCACCTTCATTCTCAAATTCCAACTTTTCATGGGAGCCTCCATCATTTAGACCTAGAATCTTTTGATCATCAAACACAACATGTACAGATTCCATAACAATGTTGGTTCTTAGATTGTAGACTTTGTAGGCTTTCCCTGCTGCATATCCAACAAAAATAGCTTCAGCTGCCTTTGCTTCAAATTTGCCCAAGTTATCTCCATGATTCCTTAGCACAAAACACTTACATCCAAAGACATGAAGGAAAGCTAAAGTTGGTTTCTTGTTGGTTAACAACTGATAAGGAATCATTCCTCTAGCTTGATTGACCAAGGAAATATTCTGAGTAAAGCATGCAGTGTTTACAGCTTCAGCCCAGAAATATGTTGGTAACCTTGATTCACTTAACATTGTTCTAGCCGCTTCAATGAGAGTTCAGTTTTTCCTTTCAACAACCCCATTTTGTTGAGGTGTTCTGGCAACTAGAAAACTCATGGACTCATTGTGGAATTCTTGAATTCAGTACCATTGTCACTCCTGATTCTTTGAACTCTGTCTTCAAAACCATTGTTTAGTATTCTGAGGTGATTGATGATGATTTCACTTGCACAATCCTTGGAGTGCAGGAAGAAGGTCCATGTAAACTTAGAAAAATCATCTACAATCAACAGACAGTATTTCTTCTTAGAAATAGACATGACATTTACTGGACCAAATAAGTCCATATGCAGCAGTTGAAGAGGCTTAACAGTGGATGACTCTGTCTTGCTCTTGAAGGATGATTTCTTTTGGTTCCCTAATTGGCAGACATCACACAGCCTATCTCTGATAAATTCCAATTGAGGGATTCCTCTAGCAAGATCCTTTCTTACCAAAATCATTCAAACTTTAAAATTCAAATGTGACAGCTTCTTATGCCATAGCCAACTCTCATCCTTACTTGCTTTGCTGAAGAGACAAGTAATGGCTTCTGAGCATGCTGAATTGAAGTCAGCTATGTAAACATTTCCTTTTCTGAACCTTGTGAATACCACATTGTTGTCTTCCTTGGCAGAAACAACACAGGCTTCTTTTGTGAACTTTACTTCATAGTCTTTGTCACAAATCTGACTGACACTCAGCAAATTGTGCTTCAAACCTTCAACTAAAGCCACTTCTTTAATGATGACATTGTCTTTTGAAATCAGGCCATATCCCTTAGCATATCCTTTGCTGTCATCTCCAAAGGTGATTCTAGGGCCAACTCCTTCCTTGAACTCTGTGAGCAGGGTTGAATCTCATGTCATGTGCCTAGAGCATCCACTGTCTAGGTACCATAGATTCCTTCTGTTTCCCTGCACACATTCCAAAAACAAATCAAGTTGATTTTGGTATCCAAGCTTCCTTGGGTCCTTTCTTGTTAGCCTTTGACTTTGCACTCTTAGCATTCTTCAACTTAGGTGCAGATGCTTGAGTGATGGGGTTTGACAAATGCTCATTTGCATGAATATTTGATGCATGCATTTGTGGAAAATTGGCATACATATTATTCATGCTAGGAATGCTCCATGACATTTGTGGCACATTCAAAGATTGAAAATAAGGATTAGACACATATGGCATGTTCACATATGGATTTGAAAAACTTGCATTTTGATATAAACCAGACATAACAGGCATTGCAGGCATACATGGTATTGTTTGAGGTACATGAACAGGAGCCTTGTTAACAATCTTGCAGTTAGAAGATAGGTGATTGATACTATTACAATTACTACAAGTTTTCCTAGGGGCAAACTTGTCAGGAGAATAATTGTTTTTCTTGTTGATGCCTATCTTACCATTTCTGTTCTTTTTCTTTTTACCCTCAATTTCTATCTTTTCATTATCTAATTTACCAACAGCATTTTTGTTATGTAAATCACCTGCCTTAGCCTTCCCACTAGATTTGGTTTGGCTACTCTCACCACTAACAAAGTTCTTGTTGACTGGACCATACTTGATATCCAGTTTCTTGAGTTCCTTCTTACTAACAAACTTTTTGTTAGTCGACGGATACCTCTCATCCGTTGAAGGTTCATCTGTCAACGGATGATCACTATCCGTTGATTCACAAATAGTCTCTAGATCCTCAAGGCCAGGTTCTAGCTCCTTTTTCTTTTGAGTCCAGGTATCCTTCAGAAACGATTCTATTCCATGGACTTCTATTATGTTTTGAGAAATATTTCTACAACTTTGAAATTTAGCAATTATCCCTTGTTCCTTTTCAAGTTGGTCTTTTAAAATCAGTTCCCTTTTTAACACAGCTTCAAGTTCACTTTTAGCATTATTGCAATCAAATCTCATTTTCTCAAATTCTAGAAATTAAGCTTCTAGAGCAGCATTTCTATCACTTAAAATCAGATTAGTCTCTTTAATCCTATTGTTCTCTTTAGTAAGTGATTTAAGAGTAACACTCAAGTGATATAGTTCAGTAGACATTTCATCTATAACACTATTGCATTCCTCTTTGGTGAGTCAGAGAGATTAGTAAAAAAATATCTGATTGCTAACTGAACTTGCTTCCTGCTCTCCAGAATCAGCCATCAATCCAAGGTTGACAAACTCAACATCATCATCAGAATGATTGTCATCAGCAGCCCAGTCATACTCTTGGGTCAAGAATGCCTTTCCTTTCTGCCTGAGAAGATCAAAATATTTCTTCTTGTAGTCAACAGTCTCAGTTGGCTTTCCCTTGTTCTCAGATCTAGGCTTCCTGCATTCACTTATCATGTGACTAGCAATTCCACAATTGTAGCATTTAATTTTGGATCTATCCACATAGTTGCTTGTGGAAAAATCCTTGTTAAATGGCTTGGCCACCCCAGAGTTTCTCTTGAATTTCAGCTTAGAGAATCTCCTAGACAGAAAAGCTAAGTGCTCATCTATCTCATCCAATTCATCCTGGTGAAGGACATTCAATTCCTCAGACACCTTTTCCTTGCTCTTGCTTGATTCTGCTCTACCTTTACAAACCTCCTTGTTTGGTGTAGAATAAGCAGCTTCTGTCCTTTCCTCCTTCTGTTCCAAGTTAGCAACAAGTGCAACTGACCCACTTTTCTTTTGGGACTTCTCAATCTCTTCATCCTGCTCCATTTCCAGCTCATATGTCTTCAAGGTTCCATAGAGCCTTTCAAGAGTAAATGTCTTGTACTCTTGAGTGTTTCTTAGAGAAACAGTCATTGGCTTCCATTACTTGGGCAGTGATCTCAGAAATTTGAGATTAGAATCTTTAACTTGATAAATTCTTCCATACAGTTTCAAACCATTTAGTAGTTTTTGAAATCTACTAAATGTATCATTCAATGTTTCTCCACTCTTAAAATGGAAATGTTCATACTGTTGGATTAGTAGTTGCATCTTGTTTTCCCTCACCTGTTCTGTTCCTTCACAAAGGGTTTGAACAGTGTCCCATACTTCCTTGGAGGTAGTACAGTTAATAACATTGTCAACCATGTCTGTTTCTAGACCACTGAATAGTATATTCATGGTCTTTTTGTCTTTGTGGACTTCTGCAATATCTTCAAGACTCCATTCAGAAACAGGTTTGGGAATGAGAGTGTCAGGCACATCTTCAGCCTTGCAGTCTTCATTGGAACGTGAGGACCCTTGTCAATGCAATCCACAAAACCCTCATCAATAGACAAGAGATGTAGACGCATTTTTACTTTCCAGTGAAAGTAATTCTCTCTATCAAGAACTGGTATTTTTACTCCATAATCCTTCTTAGACATGTTGGAATTGTGTTGATCTTTAAACTTCAAATATATTAGAAGCTTGCTCTGATACCATTTGTTATTCCCAGATTACACACTTGTATAATTGTAGAAGGGGGTTGAATACAATTCTTAATATTTATAAATTTCTAATAAGAACTCCAGAAATCTATACTTAGATAATTGCTGTAAAAAGATTAATGCACAAACACATAAAAATCATGTGGTTAAATGCACCACCTGAAGCTTTTATTCGAAGAAAACTCTATGATACAAATGTACACAGCTTCTGTTTTACAACTCTTTGCTTTCTAAGGATATTCAATAAAATCCTAAGCAAATGTATCTGTTTTCTAAGCTTCTAAAGAGTTGCTACACTTGGTTATAAATCCCAAGTTTACAAGTACTACAGGAATAAGATAATATTAATCTAATTCAAGTTGACTTGCTACTACACTCCAAATACACATGTAGCTGAAAGGTTTTCCTTGTGAACAGACATGTCTCTTGCACCTTTCTTGTATTCATATTGTAAAGGGAATGCTTCTTTCTTCTGTGTTTCCAAAGTATGGCTGCCATACTGCTTTTTGTATCTACTATCAACCCATGTGATCTGTCAGTCAAACCTGTCCTTATCAACTGCTAATCCCCAGCTTAGCATAGAAGTAAGTGTCAATGATTATCCGTTGACATTGTACACTAATATCCGTTGATGATATATTGAGCTTTATCCGTTGATATTGAGATTTGAACTGTATCCGTTAATATTGAGATTTGAGCTGTATCCGTTGATAGAGTGGGTTTGAGTTGTATCCGTTGATAGAGTTCTGTCTTCATCCGTTGATACACTTTCACTTAGACAGAATTACATAGCATAGCTTATTTACAATTGGCTACCATATTCTGCCTATCCATTGATGGTCAACATGACTGTGGATAAAAACACTATCAACTGATAACATAGAGATACTGCAGTATGCTACAAAACCTCATCCGTTGATGAGCTACCTGTCAACGGATAGAGTTATAAATCCTCATCCGTTGACAGCTGCAAAACCTTATACAATTTGATTGATTGTGAAGTTATCATCAAGTACAACATATTCCTAACACCCCCCTTCTGCAATACTCCGGGACCAACACTGTGTATCAGTATAAATTTAGTCATGAAATAATGCTTGAAAGAAGATTCAGAGATCATGCCTCAAGCTTGAAAAACAAGGCTGTCAAAATAAACACAGATGGATTTTGAAGATTAAAGATTTGCCTAAGTACTAATTCGAGAAGTACTTTTGTCTGTTCGAAAAGACAAGTTTTCTAGAAGTCAGAGATTCGACATATCTAAATACTCTACTCGAGAACTCAAAAAGTCATCATATTAAGATCTCATTCGAGTTCTCAAAGAGTCATTAAGTCAAGCTACATTCGACATCTCAAGGACCCAGGAAACTATTCGACATCTCAAGGTTTCCACATGCAAGGCCTCATTCGATAAGTCAAGGATTCTTGAAGAAATGATTCATTCGAGAAGTGGTTCGATATTCCAAGAAATGTGTTGTTCGAGAACTCAGAGTTATCTGTGCAAACAACTTCATTTCTCGAATCAATCACTTAGTCATTTCTCGAATGGATTCTTGAAGACAAAATACTGAAGTTGTACAAGTCAGAAGTCTACAACAAGCAAAAATACTTTCAGGACCATAGTATTGTAAAGTACTTTTGGAAAGTCTACAAGAAGCTTAGAGAGTTGTTACAGGAGACAAGCTGCTAAAGAAGTGTATCTGAGCAGGTTAAAGAAAAGTCAAACTAAATGGTGCTTGGGTGTTTACTCAAATAAGTATAAACAAATCAGAAAGTAATTTTATCTGTCGCAAGTTAGTTACTGAGCTACAGATCCGGGGTCGGGGATCGGGTCGTTACGGTCTCATATTCCATACATGACACTTGACTTTAGTCTAGAATAAATAAGTAGCATGCTGTGACCCCGCAATAATATCCACTCACACACATAACAGTTATAGTCCCAGAGATGAAATTGAAATAAGTTTACTAATTATGGGGTTCACAAATAAAAGTTATTACAATCCCAAAAGGAGTAACAACATAAGTTTAAAGTTCTTGCCGTTGATTAACATTAATTATACATATAATTAAACTGGAAAGCAAAAGCTGCCTATCTATGCTACCTCATCAATGGCAGCGATGATATCAGCGGGTAGTCCTCTGGTCGGGGTAACCTGCTTGCGCCGAGTGCGCCTTACGCGGGCCATTAGTCCTAGCTGCTGTTGTGACATAATAAATAAGCAAGGGTGAGCAATAGCCCACCAACAATAATATATAACAGAACAGCAAAGATATATATAACAATTTCAAGAAAAATCTTTGAACCCATATGCCATGCATTAACGAACATAGAGCCAGTATAATATAAAGGATGAAGTTACAAGGTAACTCGAATTATATCTTTTGTAAGAATATCTGCTATGCAAAGATAATCGCTAGAAATCATCACTTTTTCTTAAAAAGGAAATTGCAGGAAAAATATGCAATTCCAGTTTTGAACAATTTTCAGTCCTGCCAACACTGATAATGTTGCAGTAAATAAATAGATTCTGGATAGTGAACCAATACTGGAGTATGTCGCGCCAGACGACACCGCCTTACGATGATCAGTCACAGGTTGTGCATCTCAAGATTTGTTTTACTACCCGTAGAAGGAAGAACATATGGACACCACCATACGCCGGATCTCCCTAGCCATCTTTGGGCTTAGACGGGACCGGCACCACTCGGACCCTACTTCTAGGATGGACTGTCCCACAGACTCTTATACCAGTTTCAATGATGGATTGTCCCACAGCCTCTTACACAAATACTCCTAGTTCGAAAAAATCCATGATTCTGAAATGTAAAGTTCGTCCCCCTTTCCCCAAGTATAATAATTGTTGATAAGACTCCACGAAGTAGTCGTATCTAGTTGGAAAGGAAAATTCACCGATATTTCCCAAGCTGATGCTTGTTAATGGATATTAACTTGTTCCAATAATCTTATACCTCGAATGATGAGGAAGTAACAAACAGACTCAATTTGATGGTTAGCAACCAAGTTGCGAGTGATAAGAATAGTTTAACAAGTATATGACCGGGTAGTCCAAGAAATAACAGCTCTCAAGTAAGGTTCCTTTATATTTTGAAGATAGATTCGAATGAAGAATGGAGTTTTGAGAACCTTCCTTAATAAAATAATAATAATAATGCTCAGAATAGTGTACATAATATTTGAAGATCGAAGATAGTGTTTGAACGAAGTAATATATTTTAAAGCTTAGATAGCAAGAATTAAATAAATAATAAAGGAATATTTATCATCTCATAATATTCGAAGAATATTTTAAGAATAGATTATTGCTCAAAGTAACCTTCGAATGAATATAGGGAATTTATTTATTAAATAAGTAATTCCTCGAATAAATATTTGGAATAATATCCAATAAATAAATCAACCTAAAATGGATATTTCAGAAGATATTCATTAAATAAATAAAGATCAAACGAATATTCCAAATACTGTTCATTAAATAGCTCAGAGAATATTCAGGATAGTATTCGATAAATATTCAATCTTAAAGGAGTATTAAACAATATTCAATAAATATATAAAGGTCGAATGAATATTTGAAATAATATTCCTTAAGTAAATAATCTCGAATGAATATTCAAAATAATATTCATTAAATAAATAATCTAGATTGAATATTCCAAATAATATTCAATAAATACATAATGGAAAATATTTACTTAAATATTTTCCTTCAAAAATAATCATGATATATCAAGAAATACCGACTCCCGGTCTATACTCGAAGAATGAGATTCGTATGCCCTTCGCTAAGCATCTTAGCAATATCCGGCTTATAATCGATATATTATTTATCTATCTTATAAGCCAACATTAAATCAGGGAACAAGTATCAAAATATGACTTTAAAGTAGGCATGCATGCTATGACATATGTATAACAACAATTAATCATATATAATATTACAACAACAGTTCCAAGTATTGGAAACTTGCCTGGTAGTCGGGTCGAGGTAGTGTGTCCCGGGTCTGCTCGATGATCTATAAACAATCAGAATATTTGAGATTAAATACTTAACACTTTTTGAAAAGGTTAAGTATAACTTAACTTAAGTCGAAACACGATTTCGAGTTATCTCGTTATGCACCCTTTTTGGTGTAACTCTTTTTATCAACGATTCGATCCGACATTTGTTCGATATTAAGGCATGACCTTACACCACACTTGGTAGTACTTAAGTCATATAAGTTCTATGGTCGGTCATTTACGAACCAAGATTATACCTCGAGTTTTAGCGCTCGTTTTCTAAGTGATTTACCAAAGTTATAACCAAGTGTACTTTTAAGGGGTTTGTTCGCGCTTAACCTTGATTCGAACATTTTTGTAAAATTGAAAAACGATCTGTTTGACACAAGGTTTTCTCCTATACCTTCCTTATGATCTCTAATATTTAATTACCATGATTTGCCACTGAATTACATATTTTACAGGGGTTCAATTTTAATAACGAACTCGTACTTATGGTTTCGAACGTCTTTTAGTAAATCAGCCATAATTCCTAAACCGTAAGTCCGTTTCACATGATCTTTATATCAAAATGAAGCTTATAACATAGTCTATCTTATAATGGCAGAATATGAAACTGGACAGTGAGTTATAGCTACTGTCAAACACGATTTCTTAATGTTAACGAAATTTCGGCATTACGACGGCTATAAATCGAACGTTTCTAAATTCGTAACATCAAAACCAAGCCACACCGGGCATATATCCAACTTATACACATGATTCTAATCTTAAAAAGATCCATGAACATCTCACTTCATCATCATAACATTATATAGCTAAATCAACAACAAGATCATGTTATCATGCTTATAATAACACTAATAACATAACTAAGCTTAAAATCATCAAGAACATACAAAATCTTAAAGTAAGATCTAGGGTTTCAAGTGGTTATACCTTCTTGGGAGTTTGTACCAGTCTTACTAAGCTTTGTATGGTCCTTATCTAGCCTTAACAAACCTTAGATCAACCATGAAATCAAGAAAAAACAAAGTTAGTTCATGAAAACACTATTCACCTTCCTCTTTGATGATTTTTCTGAAAATGGAAACAATGGAGTTTGGATCTAAAATTTTTAGGAGATTAATTTTATGAAATATAGGACTTACCATAAAAGTTTCAAGATCAATCAATGGTGGAAAGTGGGATTTTGATTCTTGAATTTCCAAGATAGCCGAATGGGAGAGTTTGGAGAGAAATGAGTTCTTTTGCTTGGTTGTTTTGGAAATAATGCATAAAGTGATCTTGCCTCATAATATCTTGATGTTAAAGTAGCTTTATTAAAGTGATGATGCAATGGATGAGGTATTAAGCATGGACAAGTGTTTATCTTTGGTTGAATCCATGCTAACTAGTAGTTTGTTTGCTAAGTAGTTGGTTTGTTGCTAAGTGTTCTAGTTAGTATTGTAACTAGCTTGGTTACTAAATATTTTATACTTGCACATGCATGCATCTTGCTTTCCTGCTTGTTTCCTTGTCCGGTTATTACTTAATTCACTAGTCGTTCGGAGGAATATCTCGAAGGTTTCTAATTAGGGTTTTACCGAAAACCGTATTAATATTTACACCATTATTTTCAATTCTCCTTAATAAATCTCGAATCCATATTCCTTAAATCCTTTTAATAATTCCTTAGGTCTTACAGTGTCCAGGGAAATCTCGGGGAAAATAAAAGTGCTATTTTTCAGAATCCGATAGCTTTTACATACACTCTTTTTCCCCTTGGATCATTAATATGAACTCAGAAATTCGTTCCGGGTACTTCTATATAGCGTCGTCTAATAATATTCCTAACTCCACTAAAATCAGTATTCATCACTTATTCTTTACTTTATTTCTTATAATTAGAAAAATGTCCTTGCGCTTTCCCGAGCGTTCCTTAACCCTTTTACGGAACCACTGGACTAATAACAGATATCGATTTGGATGACATGAGAATAACTCTCCTATTTGGAATTAACATATCTTACTTATCTAGGAGATAGATTATTCTTATCTAATTTGTCAACCAATAGCATTCTTCAAGACATATGAACAATTGAATCCAAATCCATTCCTTTTTCATTCATCAGAACAATTGTTACATCGTAGTTGTAACCACTATTCCTATTTACATTAATACATAATCAAAGTTTTAATTCTACCAAAAATCTGGGTTCTTACAGTCTCCCCTCCTTAAAAGGATTCCGTCCCGGAATCAGTTTGAAAACAAATGGGGGTACTTTTCTTGCATCGCCCTTTCTAGTTCCTAGCTTGACTCTTCCACGTTGTGGTTCTGCCACAAAACTCGGACAAGCTTGATGACCTTATTTCGGAGCACTTGTTCTTTCTGGTCTATGATTTCCACAGGCTGCTCTACATAGGTCAAGTCTGGTTGCATGTCTACGTCCTCATATTCCACAATATGCTTGGCATCCGGATTATATTTCCTCAACATCGAAACATGGAATACATTGTGCACTTGTTGCAGATTTGGGGGTAATGCTAGTTCGTAAGCTAGTTCCCTGATACGTCTTAAGATCTCAAACGGTCCAATATATCTGGGACTCAGCTTTCCTTTCTTTCCAAACCTCATTAAACCTTTCCAAGGAGATACCTTCAAAAACACTAGGTCTCCAACTTCATATTCCTTGCCTTTCCGAGCTAAGTCGGCATATCTCTTTTATCGATCTTGGGCTGCTACCAGTCGTCCTCTGATTAGATCTACAACATCTTTAGTCCGTTGGACCACTTCGGGTCTGAGCATCTTTCGCTCTCCAATTTCATCCCAATACAAGGGAGATCGGCATTTCCTTCCATAAAGGGCCTCGTAAGGTGGCATTCCTATGCTTGCATGGAAACTATTGTTGTAGGAGAACTCAATCAAGGGCAAGTGATCATCCCAGTTTCCTTTAAAGTCTATAGCACAGACTCTCAACATATCCTCTAGCATTTGGATGGTCCTTTCACTTTGCCCGTCTGTCTGAGGGTGGTAGGCTGTGCTCATGTTCAGCCGGGTTCCCACACATTCTTGAAAGTTTCTCCAAAATCTGGAGTTAAATCTAGGATCTCGATCAGATACTATGGCGATAGGGACTGCATGTCGCACCACTATCTCTTTTAAGTAGATATCCACTAGTCTGTCGATCGTGTACCTTTCATTGATCGGGAGAAAGTGAGCTGACTTCGTTAGTCGTCTACAATTACCCATATGGCGTCATGATTAGCCTTGGTCCTTGGTAAACCTACTACGAAATCAATGGCTATATGTTCCCATTTCCATTCGGGAATCTCTAAGGGGTGCAAAAGTCTACTGGGTCTCTGGTGCTCTACTTTCACTCGCTGGCAGGTCAAGCATCTGCTTACCCACTCTGCTACGTCCTTTTTCATGTTAGGGCACCAGTAGTACTCTTTCAAATCCCTATACATCTTGGTACTACCGGGGTGCACTGAGTACCTTAAGTTGTGTGCCTTATATAAAATCTCGTCCTTGAGTTCCTGAACATTTGGAATCCATATCCTGTATGTGTACCTCATGATTCCTTCCTTGTCTCTTTCACACTTAATTTTTCTCCGGTCATTATCTCTTCCGTAGAGTTCTTTTCTTCCTCCATTATCCGTTCTTGACATAGTCTAATCTTTTCTAACAATGGAGGTTGGATTCAAATTTCCATCAACTTCTCTTGACCTTCTTCGGGTAGATTAATCTCAATTTCCAACTTCTCAAAATCTTTTTCTAACTCTTCCTTTGAAGTTATAATCTTGAGCTTCTCTTTCCTACTAAGGGCGTCAGCCACCACATTGGCTTTGCCCGGGTGATAACTAATCTCACGGTCATAGTCTTTAATTAGCTCTAACCACCTTCTCTGGTGCATGTTCAGTTCTTTTTGAGTAAAAATGTACTTTAGGCTCTTATGGTCAGTGTATATCTTGCACTTCTCTCCATACAAGTAGTGCCTCCAAATCTTTAAAGTGAAGACTATTGCTGCTAATTCTAGATCATGCGTGGGGTATCGGATTTCATAATCCTTCAATTACCTTAACTCATATGCGATTACCTTACCGTGCTGCATAAGCACGCATCCTAATCCTTTATGCGAAGCATCACTGTAGATCACGAAATCTCCTTTTCCATCAGGCAACGCCAACACTGGGGCCGTTACCAACCTCTTCTTTAGCTCTTGGAAACTTTTCTCGCATTTTTCAGTCCATTCAAATTTCTCAGTTTTACGGGTAAGTCGAGTTAGCGGGGCGGCGATTTTTGCAAAATCTTGAACAAATCGTCTATAATATCCTGCTAGTCCGATGAAACTCCTTACCTCGATTGGGGTGGTTGGTCGTTCCCAATTTGAGACTGCCTCTATCTTGGAGGGGTCAACCTACACTCCTTCTCTATTGATTACGTGCCCTAAGAATTGCATCTCATTTTTCCAGAACTCACACTTCGAGAATTTGGCATATAGCTGCTCTTTCCTGAGTATCTCTAAGGTTATCCTCAAATGTTCGGCGTGTTCTTCCTCCGTCTATGAGTAGATAAGAATATTGTCAATGAAAACTATCACGAACTTATCCAAATATTCCTTGAACACTCTGTTAAATATAATTGATATGGTTAATATCAGTGTTTAAGTTTTATACAGAAAAATAAAGTTTAACTTGAAACAGGAAGCAGTCAGAGTTTAGTTAAACTCTGACAGTTGGAAGCTCGACAGAGTTTGGTTAAACTCTGTCTGGAGGAAGCGCGTCTCCAGTCAACAGTGATTAAAGATTAATTGAAGATAATTATGGAAGCAATATCTTTACAGATTGGATAGCTGTTAAAGAGATTGAGTTGACTTAGGAGATGTGTAGCAATCATAATTGATAACATTTGTATAGCTGATTTATAGGCGAATCAATTATCGATTGTATGTAGCTGTATATCTTATAAATACAGTTAGGTTAACCCTAGAAGGGTATCGATCATGTAATACAATATCATTCATTGTAACCTAAGCAGCTCTCTGTGATATTTTACATCACTGAGAGAGAAGTTAATTCCAAACAGTTTTTAAAGCTTTTAAAGAACTTATTGTTATTATCTCATACTTAGTTGATTATAAGTGTGTATTCGGCCTAACAATTGGTATCAGAGCTTGATCTGTTAATTTAATACAGTTTAAGATCCACACACACGCAACTATAATCAATGGCAGAAATTCCTCCTCCAACATCAGGCTCTAGTGCTGAGAAGGCTCAACCTGCAACTGTGAGTCGATATGAAACAATCAGGGTTCCTATTCTTAAGCCAGCAGAATACTCAACCTGGAAGGTGAAAATGGCTATGTTTCTGGAGGCTACAGATCCAGAATATCTTGACAGAATTTATGAAGGCCCTCATAAGCCTACAAAATTATCTGTTGTTGCTGCTGGACAGGAAGCTAAATCAATTCCAAAGGAGAAGAAAGATTTGACTCCTAAGGACATTTCATCCATTGGTAAGGATGCAAAGGTTAGACATCTGCTTCATAGTTCATTGGATAATGTTATGTCTAACAAAGTGATCAATTGTAAAACTGAAAAAGAGATCTGCGATGCTCTAGAGGTTAGATGTCAGGGAACTGCTGCAATCAAGAAGAATATAAGGAACATACTCACACAGGAGTATGAACACTTTGAGGCTAAATCTGAAGAATCAATGACAGAAACCTTTGACAGATTCTGTAAGCTACTTAATGATCTGTCACTAGTTAATAAAGAATATGATCTAGAAGATTCAAATCTCAAGTTTCTTTTTTCTCTACCTGAAAAGTTGGATGTTAAGACAACCACTATTAGAGACAACTATGATCTGGCTGATACTGATATTGATGAGATCTATGGGTTGCTCAAGACTCATGAACTAGAAATGGAACAGAGAAGCAGAAGATCAGGCAGAAAGTCAAAATCTGTTGCTCTAAGAGTTGAAGAAAGACCCTCAAAGAAGGAATCATCAAGGAAGAAGGCAAAAGGAAAAGCTTTGGTCATTCATTCTGAAAGTGAGTCATCAAACTCTGATGTTGACTCAAATACATGTGGATCATCTGATTCTGAAGATGATGAGGAAATGATGCAAATGGCTGCTTTGATGGTAAAGACTTTCAAGAAGATGGGATTCAAGAACTTCAAGAAAGGAAAGAGATTCTCCAAGAATGATTCAAAGTTTGACAGGAAGAATTTCAGCAAATCTGAAAGAAAGGATACCAAATCTGGGAAAAGAGACAAGTCTGAGATTCAATGCTACAAGTGTAAGGAGATGGGTCACTATGCTCCTGAGTGCAAGAAGGGTAAAACTGAGAAGGCACTCTTCACTAAAGGCAGAGATTGGGCAGACACCTCTGACTCAGATGAGGATGTGAACTATGCTCTCATGGCTACTACTGTTGATGAAGATGAAGATTCTGAAAACAAGGTACCTCCAACTACCTATGCTTATAATACTGATGATATAACTGAATTAAGAATATATCTTAAGGCTTTGCATATCAGTTATAGGGATCAGACTTTAGAGAATGAGAGGATCAAAACTTAGAATTCTGAACTCAAAGAGAGAAATAAGGTTGTAGAAGAGAAACTTGCTAACATGCAGCAAGTTCAAAAGGAGAGAGATGATGCTGTCTATTTTGAACAATAGTTGTTAAGTAAGTATAAACAACTAGAATCTGAATTGGAAAAGGCAAATCACATTATTAAAACTTGGACTCACTCTGGAAAAGACACTCAAGAAGTTTTTCAATCTGACACTATAGGTCTAGGTTACTCTGAGGAAGATGAACATAGGTTTCAGAATACAGTCAAGATTAGACCACCTCTTCCACCTAAGAAATTTGGAACATTTGTTAATGGAATAAGTGAACCTAGGTTTGAAGGTGGAAAAGAAGCTGTTAAGAAAGAACCAGTAAAAACTAGTGTTAAATAGGTTAATATTGGTTTAATGACAGATAAACAACTTAAGCATAAGCTTAAGGAGTTAAAATCTGTTAAGAAACAGAAAGTGTCCAGAAAGAACAGAAATGGTAAAGTAGGCATCACTCAAGGCAATTATCCAATGCTTGCTACTTTAGCTCCAAGAAAGACATGTCATAACTGCGGTAGCACTAACCATCTTGCTAGTTTTTGCAGGAAGAACAAAGACATTAATTCTTTACCTTCCAAGTCTGAAGTAAAGAAAGATAATGTTAGAACTAGGCCACAGACTTTATGCAAACACTGTGGAAGCACTTGGCATTCTATTTATACTTGTAGAAATTATCATGCTATTTATCATAATTACTATGAACTGAAACCTAATCTGAAATGGGTTAGAGTTAATTCTACAAGTGTAAACTCTGATAAAGTTAGCTTAAACTCTGATAGTGTAAATTCCGCTACTAAAGCTAACAAAATTAAGAAAGCCAAAGGATCCAAGCAAGTCTGGATCCTTAAATCTAATCCTCAGTAATTATTTATGATTGCAGGGCATCATGGAAAGTATCCTAATCGTGGACAGTGGATGTTCAGGACACATGACTGGAAATAAAGCCCTGCTATCAGAGTATGTGGAAAAGGCTGGCCCAAAAGTTTCCTATGGAGATGGCAACATAGGACATACTCTGGGATATGGCAATATTAATCTTGGAAGTGTCATCATCACAAATGTAGCTCTGGTTTCAGGACTCAAGCATGATTTGCTATCTGTGAGTCAAATCTGTGACAAAGGTTATCATGTAGATTTTCAACCTGAATACTGTGAGGTTATCAGCAAAACCACAGGGAAAGTTGTTGTAAGAACCCTAATTTTTGTATTATTTTTTTAAAAATATCTTATGACATTGTGAATTTGGAACATTTTGAGTCACCCATGTTGTTTAATGGAATTGATTATCCGAGGAATTATGTTGTTACATTCACTATGTAAGAAAAAGGGAAGATTGCTGAAGGCGAGAGTATTATTGTTAGTAAGATTTATAAAACTTGAGATTTGAGAGTTATTAGAGTATTAAAAGATTCTTAGGGGATGATGACAAGGAGTTACGGATATTCGAGGAATTTACACAATTAAGTACTTAAGGAATTACAAGGGAAATCTCTACGCGACAAAATATTATTACGAGGAGTTAATTAAGATACGATATGAATTAAAGATTAAGTGACAAACATTGGTGGAGGAATAATGATACAAGGAAAGATATTACATGCAAGTCCCATGCAACTAGATTGTTAGAAAAGCAAAAAGGTAACCAATGAATAGTAACTAGTTAGTGCATTATTCTAGGAGACAAAGAGGTATGGTGTGTCTAGTCTACTACCTAGGGTGTCAACATGTGATACAATACATATACATAACAATACATATTGCAATAATACAAGTCATTACCCAACCAACACAAAGCAAAACAACTCTCTCTCTCTCCCCTTGTTCATAGAGCTCTCGGCCAAGCTAGTCAAGGAAGAAGAAGAAAAATTTTTCTTCAACTTCCCATCACTTACAATTCAAGACAAAAATCCTAGGCCCTCTACACTCTATAAAGAATGTATGCTATGAATTTCAACCCCTTTCATCCACTAGATTTTGAGATATTAATTGTTGAAGTTTGGGATGAATAGTAACCATGCTTAGTTTTCTTTTAGATCTTGAATTATAAGGATTGTAGGGACTCATCCAAGGTGTTCTTGAGGCTTGTAAAGCTTACCCAAGGTTCCTAGATACTCAAGAAGGTATAAAACTCTAACTCCTCTTAGCCATGAATTATTTATGGTGTATAATGTTAGATCCATGGACTTTAGTATGAATCTTTGTTATAAAAGTTATGGATGATGAAGATCTTGAGTTTAAATGTTGTTGATGTGATTTTTAAGCTTGTAGTTAGTGTATATAACTCCATGTGTGCTATAGAGTATGATCTTGGTGGTTTAGATGATGGTTGTGATGTATACAAAGAATTCTTGAATGGTTAATAAAGATAGCAAGCTGTGTAGATTTTCTGGGAACTTGTACTGTCTTGTAGGAGGGTTTTGAACCCCTAAATCTTGTCCCCTGAGGTCCTAATGCATATGGTTAGAAAGGTATTTGAATGTAGTTTCCAGAAATATAAGGTTCATGACTAGGTGATGTGTAGATTTTGAGTTATGGCCTGAGAAGTGAAGAGTGGTTCTGGAATCCGAACTGCACTAAATGGTCCACTTGTGAACCCTCTTTAAACCCCTAAAAATTTATGTAGGATCATGGAAAAATTAGGGGAGCTAGTAATTGCAGTGGTGAAGGCTACCCAAAAGGAATTGGATTAAAATATGTATTTTGCAATTTTATAAAAATGTTAGAGTAAAATTCGCGCAAGTGAAAAAGTCGTACGAGGAGTTAGTGGAGTATGAATTTAAGGGGGGATTAATACGCTTCGAATATGGTAACCAAATTAAGTCGAATAAGTGACGAGCGTAATCGAGTGATGACATGAACCTATAGTGGGGATAGAGAGTCATAAGACGAAGTCATTAAGTTAATTTTGTGTCCCCTAAAACCTTGTAATTAAAAGGGTATTGTTAAGGTACTAACGAACGACTATTGGTTATGTATAGATCATCATTCCACTCCGCAAGCTCGACCACCCCAACCTCACCAAGGCAAGTTTACTTTTCAAAACTTACATATATAAGGACTTTCACTGTTGTGTTTGTAGTTTTCAATCGTATTATATGCTTATGCTTATTGAGGTTATGATGAAAATTGAGATATATGCACTGATATGTTTATATCCCCTTGAACTTAGAATGAAATGTTTTCTTCGGACTACGACTCTAGCAATAGAGGTCGTAACGGTCCAAATATACCATTGACCGGGGAGCGGTGTATTATTATATCGTGATTAAATTGCGACAACCCGAAGGGTCATTCGGGAAGTATCGTATACCTAAGTATTTATTTTTATATCATCATAAATACTAAAAAATACCTATCTTGGATTAAAAGCTTATTTAATTAAATAATTATTTCTTTAATTATTAATATTATGTTTTAATATATCATTTATTAATTATTGTTCATTATTTTAAAGACAAAGCTAATCCAAGATACCTTTAGCACTTTCAAACTCGAACTCTTTCGAACTCAAAACATTTTCGAACACCCCCGGTCAGGTTTTGCATCTTGTACCATTTCAAGAATTATCGGTCGACTGATGTCGGACCTCAACTACACAGTTTTCAATCAAAATAAAGTTTTTAAAAGAAAATGAAAAGGGACTCTGGCAGGTGTGGGAATCGTTGACGAACGATTCCCGGGATGTGTAAGCGGCCGTGAGTCAGGCGGTCCATCAATTTTTATTCCGGCCCAGGTGTGGTCGAAGAATGATTACGGATGTAGTTTTCATCGAGGGTGATTACGGATGTAGTTTTCACCCGAAGATAGTTACGGATGTAGTTTCTATCCTTCTACCGGTAGAGAAGACCCGCGGATTATTGGACTTGGATGTGGCGACTGATCATCGTCAATCCATGTCAGGTTTTATGTTTTCTTTAAGTCCCATTCCTCCACTTTGGAAAAATGCTCTGACACTGCTTCTTAGGCCTATGTGCCAAGTTGCCGATAGTGTTCTATTTTGAAGAGAAAGATGTTGACTTCATGCAGTATCTAGAACTGCAAGTTTACTTTGAAAGCAAGGGCACGTATTGGTGCACCTTTGAAATTTATCAACGATGACAAATGATTTTATAATCAATTGATATAAACGAGTTTAATAACTGCTAAACACATGTAATGTTATATTGCTTACCTTATACATATATTTCTTGCTGAGCTATAGTTGCTCACTCTTGCTTGTTTTCAAATTTACAAACACAACAGTTAAGAGAAATGGCAAGACGCAGACAGACTGCCCGAAAGCAGGTGACTAGGCCCGAGGCAGCAGTTGAGATTCCACCGGTAGGCCCCATTAGCCGGATTGGTTGGCAACTTTTGTTAGTACGTTTTATTTATAAGTATGACCTGTGCAAAGCAGTGTACCGTAACAAACATTCAAGCCGCTAACACCGCTTCATATCGAAGTGTTGTTGGTAGCATAAATGCTATTATTCGGTCTGTAATAACTCTGAAACTTTTACTTTTGCTCAATCAAGTGTATGACGTTTCTGAGACTCTAACCTCTGTGTGTGTGTGCGGTGTGAGTTTTATTGCGGGGTCGATGGCTGTTATATATATTATGTGCAAGAACATGTATGTTATTAATGGAAAATGGACCGTGAGCGCCTAGATCTCCGACCCCGGATCTGGGGGCGTCACAGAAATGGTATCAGAGCGAGGTTACAGTTCTCAGAAACGATAGTAATTTAAGAAAGCAACCCTAATAATAATAATAATAACCCTAATAACAACCCTAATAATACCTAGAACTCTCATCGAGTTGCAGTCAGGTTATCGGATATAGCCCTGACTTTAAGGCCCGTGAGGGAACTACTCCTTAAACCTTCCTTTATGGTTAGTGACACACCTTATTTCCCTTGTGTAGATGGTGGAGATACCAGACCCTGAGGCCTATGAGAGGGAGCATGATGAGGCACAGATGCGAGATACCGAGGATCCTGAGGAGGACATGGGTGCTGACCCTGAGCTTGGCCCCTGGATTATGCTGATAGGAGATACTGATGATGAGGATCCCGATGAGGAGCCCTTTGATCCTGAGCCTGTTACCCCCTCTTCTGTAGCTTCTGACGAGGAGAGTGTGCGATCTGGTGAGGGCCGTGTTGTGTCACCCCCACCCTCTCCGCAGTCATCGAGCCCTGGTTCATCGGATGATGACTCCAAGGATGATACTTCTGGCAAGGAGGAGCTTGACCCTACCCCTACTCCGAGGATGACTCATTGAGAGGAGGAGTCGCGCGAGGATTATCAGTTTGGGAGTCCGCGGGGCGGAGTGGTCCAGGCCAGGGATGCTAAGCATGTTGTGCGTCGTGCATTTTCCCGAGTGAGGGCCTTGCTCCGTCACGGGGCGGCACCATGATGTGTTACGGATAGCTCAGTCCTCTAGGTTCAGATGACATTAGTGTGTCGATTTTGCGGGATAGTTGACTTGTGCAGTGGTATCTTTTCTGACCAGTGGATGAGTAGACTGACCTACAGATATGTAGATGTGACTTCGGATAGTATGTACGGATGTAGCCCTATTTTTGTGTAGCCCTAACTATTCAGATGATGTACTTGTTATTGTTCCACTTTTGTTAGACCTTGATATTGGAACCATGTGTTAGGCTTTAACATCCAAACTATGTGATGACTCTGTATCGTATTTATCTAGTTCAGTTTCCTTGATATTGTCTCAACTGCCTTACTTTCTGATGCCATGCTTTACTGTTTTGATATACAACTGTGAATATACAATTTCACAAGCCACAAATACAACCATGCTGTTTTAAATTTACGACATGCGATTTCAAATTGTCCTCTACAAATTTCCAAAATGTTCCTATAAATTTTAAAATAGATTTTTCAAAAAAAAATAAAAAATTATTAGTCGAAGTTTTGAAATCTCGAAAACTCCTGCAAATGTTTTCGCACCCCATAGCGATTTTCCCCCAAAAATGTTTCGACGTCTTATCACCAGCATCAGGTTACTAAAACTTTTGCAATTTCCACCCTTATGAGGAGGAACGATACGTTCCTGACTCGTGTAAGCGCTGTCAGGTAATTGGAAAACCCTAACCCATTTCTTGTTTCATTATCAGAATCATGCCACCCAGAAGAATGAACACTCGAGCTCACCCGGTCAGTTCTGATGGCCAGGGTAGCCACCATGGGACCGGAGGCCACCAGAACCATGAAGGGGAGAACGTGAACCTGAATGAGGATGAGGGCAACGATTATAACTTGTTTGATAACTCTGAGTATGACGAAGAAGAAGCTGGTGATGACACCCGAGAGGTAGAACATCCAAGGGGAGGCCCTATGGAACAATTCATGGAACTACTTAGACAGAACTTGGACCGTCCCCTGGTTCAGCAACCACCCAGCAATGCGAATGCGAATGCCTTCCGGAATTTCAAATCCCTAAAACCCCCGGAATTCAAGGGAACCGCAGACCCGGTTTAGGCAAGAGCCTGGTTGAAGGAAATGGAAAAATCTTTCGAGATACTAGGAGTCGCTGAGGGGCAGAAGACTATTTTCGCCACCTACCTCCTGAAGGGTGAGGCAAACTATTGGTGGGAAGCTAAGAAGAATTTGGAGGGAAGAGGTGTGGTGACCTGGGAGAGGTTTAGCGAGCTGTTCTTGGAAAAGTACTTCCCTAGGTTCATGGAGACACAAATGGAGCTGAAGTTTTTGGAACTAAAGCAAGGAAACATGACGGTGGCCGAGTATGAGGCCAAATTTACTGAGTTGTCAAGGTTTGTGCCGGAATATGTGAACTCTGAGGCAAAGAGGGCCCGAAGGTTTCAACTGGGGCTAAAGCAATGGATTCAGAATCGTGTGGCGGTTCTTGAGCTGACAGACTATGCCACCTGGTACAGAAAGCATCAATTGTTGAGGCTGGGAGTGAACAGATGCAGAAGGAGAAGGAAGGAAAGAAGAAGAAGTTTGATGGTCGAAAGGGAAACTCTACGGGTGGGAGCTTTCCGAGCAAATTTAAGCGAGGGGCGATATCCCAGCCCAGCGGAAACTTTGGAACCAAGAGATCTGAAAGTTGGAGTGTGGGCCAGGGCAGCCGACCACAGGGATCGTCTTACTCTACCCCATCTCGATCCCTACCCCCGGATTGCAATAAGTGTGGAAGGAAACATGCGGGCGTGTGTAACCTACAGGATGTGAAGTGCTTCAACTGTGGGCTGACAGGACATTATGCTAACGCCTGTCGAGGAACTAGTAACAACACCAGTGTCGGAGGCAATTGCTTCAAGTGTGGGAAACCAGGGCACCGAATGAGGGAATGTTTGTCCTCTGGGCCAGCTGCGTCAAGAGTGAGTGGAATTGCTTCTAACAAGGCCCCTACTGCAAGAACCTTTAACATGACGGTGCAAAATGCCGTGAGGAACACGGATGTGATTGCAGGTACCCTACTACTCAACTCAGTTAAAGCAAATGTTTTATTTGATTCGGGAGCTACCAAGTCTTTCATATCCCTAGATTTGTATGTCAGTTAGGCCTTAAGGCTGAACCATTGAAAGACAGACTGCAAGTAGAGATAGCTAATCATGAAATTATCCCTGTTAGCCAAGTGCATCCAGGTTGTGACCTAGAAATAGGAGGGCGACACTTTCGGGTAGATTTAATACCTTTTAAACTAGGAGAGTTTGACGTAATAGTAGGTATGGATTGGTTGACAACCCATGGAGCCCAGATTGATTGTGTAAAGAAGAAAGTAAGTTTGAGACTGCTAGGGGACGAGGAAGTAGTGTTTAGCGGAAAACGGAAAAACTAAAAGTTCCTGACTGTGATTCAAACTAAGAAGCTGTTACGTAAAGGATGTGAAGCCTATTTAGCCTATGTGAAGGATACCAAGAAGGAGGCACCAAACCTACAGGAAATCCCTGTCGTTAATGAGTTCGCAGACGTATTTCCGGATGATCTTCCAGGACTACCACCTGATAGAGACATTGAGTTCGTTATAGACTTAGTACCTGGTACGGCCCCAATTTCGAAAGCCCCATATAGGCTAGCCCCAGTGGAGATGAAAGAGCTAGCCACTCAGTTACAGGAGTTGTTGGATAAAGGGATGATAAGACCTAGTGTGTCACCATGGGGAGCCCCGGTGTTATTCGTGAAAAAGAAGGATGGTAGTATGAGATTATGTATAGACTACAGAGAGTTGAATAAGGTGACTATAAAGAATAAATATCCCTTGCCCAGGATAGATGACCTGTTTGATCAACTAAAGGACGCAGTTTATTTTTCTAAAATTGATTTGAGGACCGGGTACCACCAGTTAAGAATTAAACCAGAAGATATACCAAAGACGGCCTTTCACACCCGGTACGGACACTATGAGTTTCTAGTGATGTCGTTTGGGTTAACGAATGCCCCCGCAGCTTTCATGCACTTAATGAATTGAGTCTTCAAGAAGTACTTGGACAAGTGTGTTATAGTCTTCATCGATGACATCTTGATTTATTCCAAGACGAAGGAGGAGCATGCAGAGCACTTGAGGATTGTATTGGGAGCATTGAGAGAAGAAAAGTTGTATGCTAAGTTCTCGAAGTGTGAATTTTGGTTGAAGGAAGTTCAGTTTTTAGGGCATGTGATTAGCGATCAAGGCATCCTAGGGGACCCAGCCAAAATAGAGGCTGTACCAAATTGGGAGAGACCAACCACTCCGACAGAGGTGAGAAGTTTTATAGGATTGGCTGGCTACTATATGAGGTTTGTCCAAGACTTTGCCAAGATAGCAGCCCCTTTGACCCGACTAACTCGCAAGACCGAGAAGTTTGTGTGGACTGAAAAGTGTGAAGAGAGCTTTCAAGAGTTGAAGAAGAGATTGGTGACAGCACCAGTACTAGCCCTACCCGATGATAAGGGAGATTTTGTGATTTATAGCGACGCATCCCATAAAGGTTTAGGGTGTGTGCTTATGCAGCACGATAAAGTGATTGCGTATGCGTCCAGAAAACTTAAGGAGTACGAAATAAGATACCCCACCCATGATTTGGAATTAGCGGCGATAGTTTTCGCTTTGAAGATCTGGAGGCATTATCTTTACGGAGAAAAGTGTGAAATCTACACGGATCACAAAAGCTTAAAGTACATATTCACTCAGAAAGAGTTAAACATGAGGCAGAGGAGATGGCTAGAGCTAATCAAGGATTATGATTGTGAGATTCATTATCACCCAGGGAAGGCCAACGTGGTGGCCGATGCACTTAGCCGAAAGGAGAAACTCAAGATGATGACGTCAGCGGACGAGTTGATCAAGAATTTTGAGAAACTGGAGATTGAAGTGAGGTTACCAGGAATTGGACAAGAGAGTCTAAGGGAAATAAGAGTCCAACCACCGCTATTGGAAAAGATTAAGTTATGCCAGGAAAAGAAGATGAAAGAAGAAAAGAATTCGATAGAGAAAATTTTGACTGGCGAAGAAATTAAGTGTAAAAAGGACGGGAATGGAGTTATGAGGTACGCATCTAGGATATGGATCCCGAACGTTCAAGAATTAAAAGACGAGATTTTGCAAGAGGCTCATAGTTCAAGGTAATCAATTCACCCTGGAGGCACTAAGATGTATAGAGATCTGAGATAATACTATTGGTGGCCAAATATGAAGAAGGACGTGGCAGAGTGGGTAAGTAAATGCTTGACATGTCAAAGAGTGAAGGCCGAACACCAGAGGCCCGGTGGATTGTTGCAACCCCTAGAGATACCCGAGTAGAAGTGGGAGCATATTGCGATGGACTTTGTGGTCGGACTACCAAGGACCAAGACTAATCATGATGCCATTTGGGTAATTATCGATAGATTGACCAAGTCAGCACATTTTCTTCCAATCAACGAGAGATACACTGTCGACAGGCTGGTGGATATTTACTTAAAGGAGATCGTGGTTAGGCATGGGGTTCCTGTGAGCATTGTATCAGATAGAGACCCAAAACTCCAGGTTCTGGAAAAGTTTTCAGGATTGTGTGGGGACCAAGTTAAACATGAGTACTGCATACCACCCCCAGTCAGACGGACAGAGCGAGAGAACCATCCAGACCATAGAAGACATGTTGAGAGTATGTGCCATAAATTTTAAGGGAAGTTGGGATGACCACTTGCCGTTGATCGAATTTTCCTACAACAACAGTTACCATGCGAGCATAGGAATGCCCCCATATGAAGCTTTATACGGACGTAGATATCGATCTCCCTTGTGTTGGGAAGAGGTTGGAGAACGGAAGATTTTAAGGCCCGAACTGGTCCAACAGACAAGAGAAACTATCGAACTTATACGAGGACGGCTGGTAGCAACCCAAGATAGACAGAAGAAATATGCAGACCAGAACCGCAAGGACAAAGAATATGAGGTAGGAGAGTTCGTGATGCTAAGTCCGAGGTTTATAGGACCTTTTGAGATCTTTAGGCGTGTTGGAAAGTTAGCCTATGAACTAGCCTTACCCCCGAGCCTGCAGCAAGTGCATAATGTGTTTCATGTGTCCATGCTACGACCTTACCACACGGACTTTCGGCATGTGATAGAATACAATCAGATAGACCTATAGCCAAATTTGACTTATGTGGAGAAACCGGTGGAAATCATGGATAGAAAAGAACAAGTGCTGAGGAACAAGGTTGTCAAACTAGTGAGAGTTTTGTGGAGGAACCAGAATGTCGAAGAATCAACAAGGGAACTAGAGAGCACGATGCGTGAAAAGTACCCCCAACTATTTTCAACCTGATTCCGGGACGGAATCCTTTTAAGGAGGGGAGGCTGTAAGAACCCTAATTTTTGTATTATTTTTTTAAAATATTTTATGACATTGTGAATTTGGAACATTTTGAGTCACCCATGTTGTTTAATGGAATTGATTATCTGAGGAATTATGTTGTTACATTCACTATGTAAGAAAAAGGGAAGATTGCTGAAGGCGAGAGTCTTATTGTTAGTAAGATTTATAAAACTTGAGATTTGAGAGTTATTAGAGTATTAAAAGATTCTTAGGGGATGATGACAAGGAGTTATGGATATTCGAGGAATTTACACAATTAAGTACTTAAGGAATTACAAGGGAAATCTCTACGCGACAAAATATTATTACGAGGAGTTAATTAAGATACGATATGAATTAAAGATTAAGTGACAAGCATTGGTGGAGGAATAATGATACAAGGAAAAATATTACATGCAAGTCCCATGCAACTAGATTGTTAGAAAAGCAAAAAGGTAACCAATGAATAGTAACTAGTTAGTGCATTATTCTAGGAGACAAAGAGGTATGGTGTGTCTAGTCTACTACCTAGGGTGTCAACATGTGATACAATACATACACATAACAATACATATTGCAATAATACAAGTCATTACCCAACCAACACAAAGCAAAACAACTCTCTCTCTCTCCCCTTGTTCATAGAGCTCTCGGCCAAGCTAGTCAAGGAAGAAGAAGAAATATTTTTCTTCAACTTCCCATCACTTACAATTCAAGAGAAAATTCCTAGGTCCTCTACACTCTATAAAGAAGGTATGCTATGAATTTCAACCCCTTTCATCCACTAGATTTTGAGATATTAATTGTTGAAGTTTGGGATGAATAGTAACCATGCTTAGTTTTCTTTTAGATCTTGAATTATAAGGATTGTAGGGACTCATCCAAGGTGTTCTTGAGGCTTGTAAAGCTTACCCAAGGTTCCTAGATACTCAAGAAGGTATAAAACTCTAACCCCTCTTAGCCATGAATTATTTATGGTGTATAATGTTAGATCCATGGACTTTAGTATGAATCTTGGTTATAAAAGTTATGGATGATGAAGATCTTGAGTTTAAATGTTGTTGATGTGATTTTTAAGCTTGTAGTTAGTGTATATAACTCCATGTGTGCTATAGAGTATGATCTTGGTGGTTTAGATGATGGTTGTGATGTATACAAAGAATTCTTGAATGGTTAATAAAGATAGCAAGCTATGTAGATTTTTTGGGAACTTGTACCGTCTTGTAGGAGGGTTTTGAACCCCTAAATCTTGTCCCCTGAGGTCCTAATGCATATGGTTAGAAAGGTAGTTGAATGTAGTTTCTAGAAATATAAGGTTCATGACTAGGTGATGTGTAGATTTTGAGTTATGGCCTGAGAAGTGAAGAGTGGTTCTGGAATCCGAACTGCACTAAATGGTCCACTTGTGAACCCTCTTTAAACCCCTAAAAATTTATGTAGGATCATGGAAAAATTAGAGGAGCTAGTAATTGCAGTGGTGAAGGCTACCCAAAAAGAATTAGATTAAAATATGTATTTTTCAATTTTATAAAAATGTTAGAGTAAAATTCGCGCAAGTGAAAAAGTCGTACGAGGAGTTAGTGGAGTATGAATTTAAGGGGGGATTAATACGCTTCGAATATGGTAACCAAATTAAGTCGAATAAGTGACGAGCGTAATCGAGTGATGACATGAACCTATAGTGGGGATAGAGAGTCATAAGATGATGTCATTAAGTTAATTTTGTGTCCCCTAAAACCTTGTAATTAAAAGGGTATTGTTAAGGTACTAATGAACGACTATTGGTTATGTATAGATCATCATTCCACTCCGCAAGCTTGACCACCCCAACCTCACCAAGGCAAGTTTACTTTTCAAAACTTACATATATAAGGACTTTCACTGTTGTGTTTGTAGTTTTCAATCGTATTATATTTTTATGCTTATTGAGGTTATGATGAAAATTGAGATATATGCACTTATATGTTTATACCCCCTTGAACTTAGAATGAAATGTTTTCTTCAGACAACGACTCTAGCAATAGAGGTCGTAGCGGTCCAAATATACCATTGACCGGGGAGCGGTGTATTATTATATCGTGATTAAATTGCGACAACCCGAAGGGTCATTCGGGAAGTATCGTATACCTAAGAATTTATTTTTATATCATCATAAATACTCAAAAATACCTATCTTGGATTAAAATCTTATTTAATTAAATAATTATTTTATTAATTATTAATATTAAATCTTAATATATCATTTATTAATTATTGTTCATTATTTTAAAGACAAAGCTAATCCAAGATACCTTTAGCACTTTCAAACTCGAACTCTTTCGAACTCAAAACATTTTCGAACACCCCCGGTCAGGTTTTGCTTCTTGTACGATTTCAAGAATTATCGGTCGACTGATGTCGGACCTCAACTACTCAGTTTTCAATCAAAATAATGTTTTTAAAAGAAAAAGAAAAGGGACTCTGCCAGGTGTGGGAATCGTTGACGAACGATTCCCGGGATGTGTAAGCGGCCGTGAGTCAGGCGGTCCATCAATTTTTATTCCGGCCCAGGTGTGGTCGAAGAATGATTACGGATGTAGTTTTCATCGAGGGTGATTACGGATGTAGTTTTCACCCGAAGATAGTTACGGATGTAGTTTCTATCCTTCTACCGGTAGAGAAGACCCGCGGATTATTGGACTTGGATGTGGCGACTGATCATCGTCAATCCATGTCAGGTTTTATGTTTTCTTTAAGTCCCATTCCTCCACTTTGGAAAAATGCTCTGACACTGCTTCTTAGGCCTATGTGCCAAGTTGCCGATAGTGTTCTATTTTGATGAGAAAGATGTTGACTTTATGCAGTATCTAGAACTGCAAGTTTACTTTGAAAGCAAGGGCACGTATTGGTGCACCTTTGAAATTTATCCACGATGACAAATGATTTTATAATCAATTGATATAAACGAGTTTAATAACTGCTAAACACATGTAATGTTATATTGCTTACCTTATACATATATTTCTTGCTGAGCTATAGTTGCTCACTCTTGCTTGTTTTCAAATTTACAAATACAACAGTTAAGAGAAATGGCAAGACCCAGACAGACTGCCCGAAAGCATGTGACTAGGCCCGAGGTAGCAGTTGAGATTCCACCGGTAGGCCCCTTTAGCCGGATTGGTTGGCAGCTTTTTTTAGTACGTTTTATTTATAAGGTTGACCTGTGCAAAGCAGTGTACCGTAACAAACATTCAAGCCGCTAACACCGTTTCATATCGAAGTGTTGTTGGTAGCATAAATGCTATTTAATTCGGTCTGTAATAACTCTGAAACTTTTACTTTTGCTCAATCAAGTGTATGACGTTTCTGAGACTCTAACCTGTGTGTGTGTGTGTGCGGTGTGAGTTTTATTGCAGGGTCGATGGCTGTTATATATATTATGTGCAAGAACAGGTATGTTATTAATGGAAAATGGACCGTGAGCGCCTAGATCTCCAACCCCGGATCTGGGGGTGTCACAGTTGTTTTAGTTGGACAAAGGCGCAACAATATCTATGAAGCAAGCTTGTTGACAAACTCTGATGGAAAAACTATGTGCCTGTCAACAAGAATGTCCAATGAAGAGAGTTGGAAGTGGCATAAGAAACTCTCACATTTGAATCTGAACAACATCAATGAGCTGATAAGAAAGGATCTTGTTAGAGGACTTCCAAAGTCTTTGTTAAATGTTGATGGTCTGTGTGATTCATGTCAAAAGGCCAAACATAGGAAGACCTCTTTCAAAAGCAAGTCCGAATCTTCAATTGTTGATCCATATCATCTGTTACATGTTGATCTTTTTGGTCCAGTAAATGTCTTGTCAATTGGAAGGAAGAAATATGCTCTAGTCATTGTTGATGAATATACCAGATACACTTGGGTGTATTTTCTAGCAAAGAAGGATGAAACTGCATTAACTCTGATGGAGCATGTAAAGCTACTGGACAAAGGATCAAAACACAAAGTCAAAATAATCAGAAGTGATAATGGAACTGAATTCAGAAACGCAACAATGGAAGAATTCTACAAAAATAGAGGTTTGAAGCAAGAGTTTTCTACACCTGGTACACCACAGCAAAATGGTGTAGTTGGGAGGAAGAACAGAACCTTGATAGAAGCTACCAGAACTATGCTTGATGAAGCAAAATTGCCAACTTATTTCTGGGCAGAAGCAGTTCAAACTGCCTGTTTTACTCAAAATGCCACACTGATCAACAGGCATGGAAAAACACCATATGAAATGGCGAGGGAAAAGAAGCCAAACCTGAAATATTTTCATATTTTTGGGTGCAAATGCTTTGTGTTGAAAAATCATCCTGAACAGTTGACCAAATTTGAGTTGAAAGCAGATGAAGGAATTTTTGTTGGCTATCCAGTGTCAACCAAGGCATTCAGAGTTTATAATCTGAGAACAAGGGTGATTATGGAATCTATTCATGTGTCATTTGATGACAAGAAAATCACTGGACTTGAAGATGTTGATGAACATGATCAGTTGCATTTCGAAAATGAAGATCTAATCTCTGATGAAATAAACTCTGATGACACTAATCCAACAAACTCTGTTGAAGCAAACTCTGAACCTCTACTGGTACACTCAGAAGAAATAGTATAGTCAGAACAAAGAGGAGAACCAGTTGAGGGGGAGCATGATCATAGTGATGACTCAAACTCTGATAGTGAGTCAACTGAAAATTCTGGATCAAACTCAAACTCTGATGACTGAAACTCTGAAAGTCCAAATTCTGACAGTTCAAACTCTGAGCGATCAAATTCAGGGGAGCCTCAGAGAATGAAGAAAGGCATCAAGATAATCAGGAGAACATTGATCAAGGGGGAGGATCAACTGTTGACAGAAGTCATTTACCTTCAGCTAGGAAATGGACAAAATCTCATACACCTGATTTAATAATTGGAGATCCAGATGCAAAAGTTAGGACAAGAAGTGCTATAACAAATGAATGTCTATTTCATGCATTTCTATCCAAATCTGAACCAAAGAAAGTGGAATAAGCTCTTCAAGATGCTGACTGGATAACAGCAATGCAGGAGGAGTTAAATGAATTTGAGAGAAATGAAGTATGGACCCTTGTACCTAGACCAAAGAATATATCTGTTGTTGGTACTAGATGGGTTTTCAGAAACACAACTGACAGTGATGGGGTTGTTACAAGAAACAAGGCCAGACTTGTGGCCAAATGCTATTCACAGCAAGAAGGCATAGACTATGATGAAACTTTTACTCCAGTTGTAAGGTTGGAGGCAATAAGAATCTTTCTAGCATATGCTTCTCACAAGAAATTCAAGGTTTTTCAGATGGATGTGAAAAGTGCTTTTCTGAATGGAAAACTTGTAGAAGAAGTGTTTGTTGAACAACCACCAGGATTTGTAGATCCCAAGTATCCAGATTATGTCTACAGGCCTGACAAGGCACTCTATGGACTTAAGCAGGCACCAAGAGCATGGTATGAAACTCTGGCTCAATTTCTTTTAGAAAGTGGGTTCAACAGAGGTACAATTGATAAAACCTTGTTCTATTTCAATCTTAGTAGTGATCTGTTATTAGTTCAAATATATGTAGATGACATAATCTTTGGATCTACTAATGATAAACTCTGTAAGAAGTTTGCCAAGCTCATGCAGTCCAGGTATCAAATGAGCATGATGGGAGAGCTCAGTTATTTTCTAGGGCTACAGGTGAAGCAAACAGATGATGGAATTTTTATCAATCAAGCAAAATATACCAGAAATCTTCTCAAGAAATTTGGCATGCTTGACTGCTCATCTGCAACAACTCCCATGGCAACAGCAACAAAGTTGGATAGAGACACGGGTTCACCAGTGGATATGACAAACTATAGAGGAATGATTGGGTCTCTTCTTTATCTAACAGCTAGCAGACCTGATATCATGTATGCAACATGTCTTTGTGCAAGATTTTAGGCAGATCTAAGAGAACCACATCTAACAGCTGTGAAGAGAATTTTCAAATATCTTAAGGGAACCATAACTTTAGGTTTGTGGTATCCAAGAGAATCATACTTCAAGCTTCTTGGTTACTCTGATGTAGACTTTGCAGGCTATAAGATAGATAGAAAAAGTACTAGTGGAAGTTGTCAATTTCTTGGTGATAGACTTGTTTCTTGGTACAGCAAGAAACAGAAATCAATCTCTACATCTACAGCTGAAGCAGAGTATATTGCTGCCGGTAGCTGTTGTGCACAGATTCTGTGGATGAAGAATCAATTACTGGATTATGGATTGAGGTACAGTAAAATACCTATTTACTGTGATAATCAAAGTGCTATTGCTATGACAGGTAATCCAGTACAACATTCAATGACCAAGCACATCAGCATAAGGTACCATTTTATCAGAGAACATGTAGAGGAAGGGAACATTGAGCTTCATTTTGTGTCTATAGAACAACAGCTTGCAGATATCTTCACCAAGCCATTGAGTGAAGCTGTATTTACAAGGCTGGTAAATGAACTAGGAATGGTCTCTGGCTTTGACTAGAGATATTGGTTAGACTCAAAACTCTACTTATGTACTGTGTTGCTCATATTTCGGTGGTATGTTAAACTCTGGTAAGTATACTCTGCTCAATGACTGTTAAACTCTGTTAGCATGATCTTTAAGTCATACACTGTTGATTGTTGGATAAACTCTGAGAAACTCTGATAATGTTTCTTTCTGAACATAAACACCGATGAAGATACATGTATGAAACATTATTCTCAGTAATTAGTCATGAATCCTTCTAAGTTATCTATGATCTAATCTTAAACTGTGCAGAAAGTTAACACAGCATGATACTGTTCCATATTTATAGCATCTCTTAGTTTATTTATCCTAAACTCTGAGTCTGTAAATGCTGTGTGCATTGCCTCTCATGAATAATTTCTGATGTTGATGAGCTCTAAACTCTGTTAGTTATACACTGATAAATTAGATTATGTTATTAGAATAACCCCAAAGCTTATATATATAGACTGTTAGAACTCCTTTGAGATCATGTTTGTAACTAGGACGACCCAGGAACTTACTGGTAGATAGTAAGGGCTAACATTCTCTAATTTTTGGTGACTAGTCGAAGACTAGGAAGATCCAAGAACTTATCAAATTGATAAGGGCTAAAATTATAGGATTTTTGGTGACTAGTTTCAACCTCTGATTACTGGAGAAAACCAAAAAAAAGGGTTATAAATTAATTAAATATTACTGCATATAAATTGTTTACTACAGAGTTTAGCATTCATCATACATTCAGTGTTTACTGTGAGAGTTTGTGCATCCAGTGTTTACTGATTTACTTTATGGATTTTATGAAATACTAGATGCTCTAAATACTGATTTAGTAAACTCTACTCTACACACACTCATATTCACAACTGTGCAGTGTTTGAAAGGATGAAAGGATAACAGTAATTAAGTTGGAGAATTGATAAACGCTGTTGGATTTTGTTGAGTACTCTAAGGTAATATTTTATTTCAGACAAAGCATATACTTGGAGTACAAAAAGAGTTTTTGAAATTTGCATGTGATACGTGCCAGTTGTTTAATGGTGTCAGACAGGTAAAGCTTATTGGAAATAGGAGAGAGAACAGCAGTAATAATAGGCATTATTACTGCGCGTGTAAATAACTGTTCCACTGTTTACGTGACACGTGTCCCACTCACACACTTAACAAGAAATTGGTTGCGTGTTTAATGTCTAAAACGATTGGGTTTTAATTTTCAATTACAGATCTAATCAAACTCATTTCATTATTCACTTTTTCACTTTTACACCCACGAACACATAACATTACACACAATTTCTTTGTTACTTTCACTTAAGCATTTTCACAAACACTTTTCCACACACTCTCTTTTCTAACAATCTGTTCTAATGGCAACCAAGAATTTTGTGGCTCAGGGATTATCTTTCGTTACTAACAACTATGCAGCAATACTAAACACTGATAAACACCCAGAACCATTTCATTTGATTCAGAACTTCTTAAGAGATTCTGAAATTGGTCAAGCTCTTGTTCAACCAGAAAAACTCTCTGCCACACAAACATTTACTTTCTGGAGAAACTCTATTTATGATGATGGTGGAGAGAATGGGACTCCATCTATTGTGTTTACTCATGAAGATCAAGAGTTTGTAATCACTCCTGCAACTGTTCGAGATGTTTTGGATTTTGATACTCACACCTCATACGCTGTGGCTGGTGAGAATCAATTGAAAGAAATGTTACAGCAACTGCAGTTTTCAGGCCCTTTGAATAAACTTGGGAATGTTAAAAGGCCAGGGCTCAGGAAGGAGTGGAGCGTTTTCTTTGACTGCATCACTCGAGCATTTGGAAAGAAAGTCACCAACTGGGATGCAATTCCCACTGATAGTCTTCAAATCGGGTATTCTCTTCTTAATGGGAGTAACTTTGATTTTGGTAGATTAGTTCTTATGAATTTAAGTGAAAAACTAGCAGATTCTAAAACAACTGTTTATTTCTCACGTTTTTTCAATGTTTATTCTCTGCTTGTTTGCCTAATTTGGTAATTTCTGATGAGGATGTTATTCAACACTTTCAATGTCATAAGATAATGTTTTCTGATTTAACAAATAAAGATGCTAACAAGGAGCAAGTTCCAGAGTTTATCTATCCACTTGCCCTCAGAAACTTTCTCAATCAACCACAGGAACCACAAGCACCAGAACCTGAACCTATACTTGAACCTCCACAGTCACCTCCTCAACCCACAAACACTGAACCTCCTCAACCCACAAACAATAAACCTACATCTCCACCCACCATTGCTACTACTTCACAACCTCAATCTTCATCACAGCCTCAACCTCAACCACAATCCAAACCAAGAAAGCCAAAGAAAAGCAGGGCTATAAGGCCACCAAGAAAGCACAGGATTGCTGAAGCTTCTAAGCCAAAGAGAGCTAGAAAGGAAAGGGCTAACAAACCTCAATCTCCATCTATTCTAGATAATTCTATCTCAGAAGAAGAGAGAACAGAAGTGAATCCTCCAGTTAAAAGAAGGAGACTAATTATTGAAGAATCTAATGAAGAATTGATTTTTGAAGCTCCAGAGGATATTTCTAAGGAAATACCTGCTGTTGAGATAGCCAGAGATGGTAATGCTGATGCTACAATGGATGAAATTCTTGAGCCATTGTTTCCATTCTCTGAGAACATGGACATTCCAATCTCTTCACCTACTGTTTTCTCTGAAGAAACTGATGCAGTAAATCAAACCACTGTGATACTTGAAGAAACAGTGGCTTCTCACACTGAGTTAATCTCTGATGCTCATCAGGTTTCTGACCAAGGTGAAGAGGTTGAACAAGTTCAATGTGCAAAGTCTGTTGATCCTATTGTACAACCTGCAGAGGATGTTGTAGAGCTTGTTGCAGAGTATGTTGAACATACTGCAGACATTGTTGCAGAAACTGCTGATGAGTCTCTTCCAATTCCTGAATCAACTGACCATATTGAAGCTGAAATTGAAATTGAAACTGAAGGGAGTACTGAGTCAAGCTCTTCTCAAAGTTTACCAGTACAGACTTCTGCTAAAGTTAAAGATTTTGCTGGCCTTTCAAATCAAGCAGATGCTGAAGAAGAACACTTTGAACAATTTTCAGCTGATTGGTACAAAGAAACTTGCATCTTTCCTGTTGCAAGAGCAGCTGAATTTGTCAAGAGAACATCCAGAACAATCATAAATCCAGAGATTCTATCTTGTCTCAAGGCTACTGTTGTCCAAGTGAAGACTCTCAATTCTAGATTTGATCATTGTCAAAAGGCCATTTCTGATGTTCGAGGTGAAGTTGTTAGAGGAAATGATATGCTTAAACTCGATAGCAAGAACAAGTTTCAATATCTTTCCCAGAATCAAGAAACTTTGTCTCACAGGCTGAGCAAAGTTGAAGAAAATCAAAATGCCATGTCTTTAAAGATTGATTATATTGCTACTTCTCTGGAGTTAATCACATCTATTCTCATGCCTGATGATGTCAAAAAGGGGGAGAGAGTTGCTAAAGACAAATGCAAGCAATCTCAAACTCTGATCAGAAAGGATAATGCTGGAGATGGAGGAGCAAGTAATAAAGGCAGGGGCAAAGCTGAAGAACGTCAAACTCTGAAATCTAGCAAGTCTTCTAAATCACAGTTTGCTGGAATAAACACTGATACTCAAGGTACTTCAAAGACCAAGAGTCTGGTATTATCTTCTAATCCACAGACTGATGAAGAGTTGGCTGCTAAGTTATTTATTGAAGAAAATGAAGAAGGAGCTACTATTGAAGATATTAAAGCTGAAGAAAAGAGTTTACAAGAACAACATCAGAAAGCTTTGAAGTCTGGAAAGTTTAAGAAGAAAGAAAAAGCTCCTAGGTCTGTTCTTAAAGGCATTGTGATCAAGGAAAATGTTGATGTTGATCAAAGATCACATTTATCTAAGAAATCAACAGAAGCTGAAGCTAAACTCAAGCTGAAAGGCATTGCTATGGAAGGAGAAGATTCAAAGAAGAAAGATACAACCTCTGTTTCTACACAAGTTGTACAGAAGAAAGAAAACACAACCTCTGTTGCTACACAAGTTGTGTCTAGACCTTTATCTTCTCAGTTGAAATCAGTTTTTGGTAAAGGAACACTTCATGATCCAAATCTAATATCTGGAGCTCCTATGGATTTTTCTGATGGAAGAGCCTTGACTGGTAAGATTGGAAATAATAAAGCTGGTCTAGGCTCACACAAAGATAAAAGGCAACATACTGGTCCTAGAGATCCTTCTTCACTAGTTGTTCCAGGTCGTGGTGTCAATCAAGACAGTTTGGACAGACTGGAATCAGTACATTTAGTTCATCAGAAGAGTTTAAAGAAAGATTTTCTCTTATACTTTATGGCTGATGGGACAGTATTTAAAATTGGTGAGAATGATATTGGCTTGAAATATTGGGAAGAACTAGAACATGTTCTGTATCTTTTCAAGGTGAACAGTCGAAGAACTCAATCAGTTGCAAATGTGCTTAGACAGAAAATGCTCCAGAATTTGGCAATTAGAGGAATGAAGTGCAACAGTAGATATGTTCCTAAGTATAGAGATTGGAATGGAAATCTCATTGAAATGAAGAAGGGTACTGCAAAGCTGAAGACTGATCTGGGAATCACAGTACTTGACTTCAATTCACAGTCAGAGGAAGTAAAATTTATCAGACTGGGAAATGAGATGAGGAGGAACAAAATCTATGATCTAAGATCTGCTATTTATCAAACTGATGAGAGTGATCCTCAGTTGAGAGAGATCAAGGAAGCTATGAAGATTGAACTTGAGAATGCAGAGAGAAGATTGCTTATAGATTATCTCAGAACAACACCAGATCTTGAGGAGATTAGAGATTAAAGTCTGTAAGAATTTTCTTGTTTTCTGTAGATTTTTGTTAAGTCAAGTTTAAACTCTGCTTATTTGAATAAACACTGTGTTTGTATGAAATTGTTTTGACATCATCAATTATTGTTAACTTGTGTATTTTTACTAATGAACAAGTTGGGGGAGATTGTTAAATATAATTGATATGGTTAATATCAGTGTTTAAGTTTTACAGGGAAAAATAGAGTTTAACTTGAAACAGAAAGCAGTCAGAGTTTAGTTAAACTCTGACAGTTGGAAGCTCGACAGAGTTTGGTTAAACTCTGTCTGGAGGAAGCGCGTCTCCAGTCAACAGTGATTAAAGATTAATTGAAGATAATTATGGAAGCAATATCTTTACAGATTGGATAGCTGTTAAAGAGATTGAGTTGACTTAGGAGATGTGTATCAATCATAATTGATAACATTTGTATAGCTGATTTATAGGCGAATCAATTATCGATTGTATGTAGCTGTATATCTTATAAATACAGTTAGGTTAACCCTAGAAGGGTATCGGTCGTGTAATACAATATCTTTCATTGTAACCTAAGCAGCTCTCTGTGATATTTTACATCACTGAGAGAGAAGTTAATTCCAAACAGTTTTTAAAGCTTTTAAAGAACTTATTGTTATTCTCTCATACTTAGTTGATTATAAGTGTGTATTCGGCCTAACACACTCTATTCATCAAATCCATGAAAGCTGCTGGGGCATTAGTCAATCCAAATGACATCACCAAGAACTCATAATGTCCATATCTGGTACGGAATGCAGTCTTCAGGATATCTTCAGGTTTAATCTTCAGCTGGTGATATCCAGTTCTCAAGTCAATCTTAGAGAAATACACAGCTCCTCTTAAGTGGTCAAACAAGTCATCAATTCTGGGTAACATGTACTTATTCTTTATGGTTAGCTTGTTCAACTCTCGGTAGTCGATGCATAACCTCATACTCCCGTCCTTCTTCTTAACAAACAACAATGGTGCGCGCCAAGGCGACACACTGGGTCTTATCATACCCTTATCCAACAATTCCTGTAACTGCTTAGCTAGCTCTTTCATTTCCACTGGGGCTAATCGGTACGGGGCCTTCAAAACCGGCACCGTTCCCGGGAAGATCTTGTGAAAACACATCTTCGAATTCATTAACTACCGGAATGTCTTGTATCTTGGGCTCTTCCTTCTGGGTGTGGGTAACGTAAGCTAAATAAGCCTCGTTTCCTTTTCGTAGCAATCTCTTGGTCTGCGCCATGGTTAGAATTGTCTGGGTCTGTTGCATCCCTTTAAACATTACTTCCTTCTTCCCTGGGGTTTTCAACTTAACTTTCTTTCCTTTGCAATCTATCAGCGCGTTATTGCGAGACAACCAATCCATTCCCAAAATGACATCAAATTCCCCTAGCTTAAAAAGGATCAAATCGACATAGAAAGATCGTCCTCCTATTTCTAATTTTCAATCGGGGTGAATCTTATTAACTGGAACGACTTCCTGATTAGCTATCTCTACTTGCAAAGAATCCCTTAGCGGTTGGGTCTTAAGTTTCAATTTACGCGCAAAATCTCTCGATATAAAAGACTTAGTTGCTCCAGAATCAAATAAGACATTTGCACTGACTGAATTGAGAGAAAAGGTACCTGCTATCACATCCGTGTCCCTCACGGCATCTTGCACTGTCATGTTAAAAGTTCTAGCAGTTGGTGGCTTATTGGAGGCAGCCTTGCTTACCCCTGATGCTGCTGGCTTGTTCATCGGGCAATCCTTCTTCATGTGACCTCGACGTCCGCACTGGAAACAAGTGGTTCCTTGGTTGGGATTAGGAATGACTGTGGTATAAGAGGTAGACCTGCCCATCCACACTTAAAACAGGTCACCGGTTTCTGGTGGCAGGCACCAGAATGTTTCTTTCCACAGGTTGCACATACTGGTGCTGAGAATCGGGACTGGTAGGGGTGGGGTAATCCTGATGGCTTGCCACCCTGGCTCACACTTGCACTCATAGATGGTTTAAACCCCGTATTCCTCCCAGGTAGGGAAACTGTTCCTCTGCTAAACTTGTTCGGGGGTTTTCCTCCTACGGACCCTCCACCCATGCTTGCGTGCTTTCTCTTTATTCCCCTTTTCTCTCTTTCCCTCTGCATTTGGTCACTTCCTGCTTCCACAATGGTAGCCTTCTGTACCAAGGTGGCATAATCAGTAATCTCTAGAACTGCCACACGATTCTGGATCCACTGTTTCAATCCTTGCTGAAACCTGTTAGCTTTCTTTTCCTCTGTATCCACAAATTCTGGTACAAACCTTGATAACTCAGTAAACTTGGCCTCATAGTCAGCCACTGACATATTGTTCTGCTTCAGCTCCAAAAAATTAAGTTCCATCTGAGTTTTCATGAATCTTGGGAAATACTTCTGTAAGAACAATTGCTTGAACCTCTCCCAGGTTACTATAGCATCAGTTTCCATATTCTTCTTGGCCTCCCACCAATAATTGGCCTCTCCCTTCAGAAGGTAAGTGGTAAATAAAGTCTTTTTTGCCTCGTCGATACTCAGAATTTTGAAGGACTTTTCCATTTCCTTAATCCAGGCTCTTGCCTCAACGGGGTCGGCAGATCCTTGAAACTCTGGGGGCTTAAGGGACTTAAAGGCCCTGAAGTAATTTGCCAATGAAGTGTTGTTTCCTTGAGGTGGTTGGGGATATTGGTTAAAATTCTGCCTAAGCAGATCAATAAACTGGCCCATGGGGTTTTTGCCCTGGTTCTCCCTCTGCTGCTCAACCTCAGTTTCCCCTTCTTCTATTTCCTCTTTAAAATCTGCATTATAAAAAGTTTCGTCCTCTACCCCATACTGGGAATCCTCTTTCTCATTATAATCTTGATCCTGTTCTTCATTATACTCAGGGTTTCCCTCATGTTGGTTGTGACTCTCTTGGTCGATAGATTCACGGGGGTTAGCCCTAGTACCCATTCTTCTTAGAGGCATTTTACTAAAAATTTGGACAATTATACATTAGGTTTATTCATCCATTTTAAAGGATTTCCTCGCAATATAGATGCACATTTGGATTTAGGATCCCAAAGTTCTATATTTCATGGCAACTTAACTGAAAGCAATACGTGCAGATATAATATAACAAACTAGTGATCGTGTCATAACAAAACTGAAATAACTGAAAGGGAAATAAATATATACAAGATACTGAAAGGTACATCATCTGGGTCACATCGACCGTTTTAATAGTACAACAATCCGAATAGCAACTAGTCAAAAGTGAAATATGTTGTCTATCTGTTTAGTCTACAACAGGAAAACTAAATACACTAAAACTATCCCACCAAAAATTGGCACTACTATGTCCGTACAAGACTAGACAACTAGACTACTACATCACTATCGCTGCAGTCAGCCACGACGGTGAAACATCATCCGAACCCTCCTCAGAGCAATGCGAATAACCTCCTCGGCGTCTACCCTGGATACCATGCCATGTCCATCACTGGGTAACTGTCGCACCCTCACTCGAGCCCTCAGCTCTATGCGGGTCACCTCCCTATACATCTCTCTAGCCCTGGCTCGTCTCCCGCCCTGGTGCCTCTACCATGCATCTCTCTCTACTGCTAGTTCTCTGCGGGACTCTGCCAACCTGGCCTCAACCACGGCCACCTCTATAGAAAGTCTGGCCACAACATAGTTGTGCACACATAATGGGATCCCCTCAATCGGGACATGGGGTGGAGTAGCTGGATCTGCTGGAGGTGCGACCTCTGCCTGCTGCGGCTCTGGTGTCAGCTCCTCAAACTCATCAGAAAATGGGCTCACAGGTAGTGGTGATGGGGTAGGTGCTCTCTCAATGGAGAGGGGTGGCACACGAAGTCCTGAACTCCCCACAGCATCATCCACTGGCACATCAACATCTCCCTCAGTACCCTCATCCACAGTGTGTCTAACAATAGTAGCCACAACCTGCTCAGTAGTCATCTCCGTGTCTTCCTCCATCACCTTGATATCATGTATAAGTTGTGTCTCCTCCGGATCCTCTTCATCCTCAGACTCAACAATCTCAGTATCTGCATCAGCCTGGACCTCCTCAAGGTCCGCCTCCTCCTCAGACTCAACAATCTCTGTATCTCCATCCTCGTCACCCAAACGCTCATAATAAGGATCTCTGGTCCTAAACAACTCATCAGAATCAATTACCACTCTGTCCTCGGCAGCCTGAATCGCCTCATCGTGCTATCTCTCAAGCTCCTCTGGATCGGAGAGGTCGTTCGCCTACACAAGACGAACTATGTTACTATCATGATGCTTAAAAGTTCCCGTAAGGGTTTTAGGTGAACTTGGCAAGAGTTCTTATTATATTAGTGAATTTATTATTGTAAAACGTCGCATCATCTCTTGGGATATATAACTCTCGCTCTGATACCATTTCTGTAACACCCCCAGGTCCGGGGTTGGGGATCGGGTCGTTACGGTCTCATATTCCATACATGACACTTGACTTGAGTCCAGAATAAATAAGTAGCATGCTGTGACCCCGCAATAATATCCACTCACACACATAACAGTTATAGTCCCAGAGATGAAATTGAAATAAGTTTAATAATTATGGGGTTCACGAATAAAAGTTATTACAATCCCAAAAGGAGTAACAACATAAGTTTAAAGTTCTTGCTGTTGATTAACAATAATTATACATATACTTAAACTGGAAAGCAAAAGCTGTCTATCTATGCTACCTCAGCAATGGCAGCGATGATATCAGCGGGTAGTCCTCTGGCTGGGGTAACCTGCTTGCGCCGAGTGCGCCTTACGCGGGCCATTAATCCTAGCTGTTGTTGTGACATAATAAATAAGCAAGGGTGAGCAATAGCCCACCAACAATAATATATAACAGAACAGCAAAGATATATATAACAATTTCAAGAAAAATCTTTGGACCCATATGCCTTGCATTAACGAACATAGAGCCAGTATAATATAAAGGATGAAGTTACAAGGTAACTCAAATTATATCTTTCGTAAGAATATCTACTATGCAAAGATAAGCGCTAGAAATCATCACTATTTCTTAAAAAGGAAATTGCAGGAAAAATATGCAATTCCAGTTTTGAACAATTTTCAGTCCTGCCAACACTGATAATGTTGCAGAAAATAAATAGATTCTGGATAGTGAACCAATACTGGAGTATGTCGCGCCAGATGACACCGCCTTACGATGATCAGTCGCAGGTTGTGTATCTCAAGATTAGCAAACAAACTCAATTTGATGGTTAACAACCAAGTTGCGAGTGATAAGAATAGTTTAACAAGTATATGACCGGGTAGTCCAAGAAATAACAGCTCTCAAGTAAGGTTCCCTTATATTTTAGAAGATAGATTCGAATGAAGAATGGAGTTTTGAGAACCTTCCTTGATAAAATAATAATAATAATAATAATAATAATAATAATAATAATAATAATAATGCTCAGAATAGTGTACATAATATTTGAAGATCGAAGATAGTGTTTGAACGAAGTAATATATTTTAAAGCTTAGTTAGCAAGAATTAAATAAATAATAAAGGAATATTTATCATCTCATAATATTCAAAGAATATTTTTAGAATAGATTATTGCTCAAAGTAACCTTTGAATGAATATAGGGAATTTATTTATTAAATAAGTAATTCCTCGAATAAATATTTGGAATAATATCCAATAAATACATCAACCTTAAATGGATATTCCAGAAGATATTCATTAAATAAATAAAGATCAAACGAATATTCAGGATAGTATTCGATAAATATTCAATCTTAAAGGAGTATTAAACAATATTCAGCAAATATGTAAAGGTCGAATGAATATTTGAAATAATATTCCTTAATTAAATAATCTCGAATGAATATTCAAAATAATATTCATTAAATAAATAATCTCGATTGAATATTCCAAATAATATTCAATAAATACATAATGGAAAATATTTACTTAAATATTTTCCTCCGAAAATAATCATGATATATCAAGAAATACCGACTCCCGGTCTATATTCGAAGAATGAGATTCGTATGCCCTTCGCTAAGAGTCTTAGCAATATTCGGCTTATAATTGATATATTATTTATCTATCTTATAAGCCAACATTAAATCAGGGAACAAGTATCACAATATGACTTGAAAGTAGGCATGCATGCTATGACATATGTATAACAACAATTAATCATATATAATATCACAACAATAGTTCCAAGTATTGGAAACTTGCCTGGTAGTCGGGTCGAGGTAGTGTGTCCCGGGTCTGCTCAGTGATCTATAAACAATCAGAATATTTGACATTAACTACTTAACACTTTTTGAAAAGTCTAAGTATAACTTAACTTAAGTCGAAACACGATTTCGAGTTATCTCGTTATGCACCCTTTTTGGTGTAACTCTTTTTATCACCGATTCCATCCGACATTTGTTAGATATTAATGCATGACCTTACACCCACACTTGGTAGTACTTAAGTTGTATAAGTTCTATGGTCGGTCATTTACGAACCAAGATTATACCTCGAGTTTTAGCGCTCGCTTTCTAAGTGATTTACCAAAGTTATAACCAAGTGTACTTTTAAGGAGTTTGTTCGCGCTTAACCTTGATTCGAACATTTTTATAAAATTAAAAAACGATCTGTTTGACACGAGGTTTTCTCCTACACCTTCCTTATGATCTCTAATATTTAATTACCATGATTCGCCACTGACTTACATATTTTACAGGGGTTCAATTTTAATAACGAACTCGTACTTACGGTTTCGAACGTCTTTTAGTAAATCGGCCATAATTCCTAAACCGTAAGTCCGTTTCACATGATCTTTATATCAAAATGAAGCTTATAACATAGTCTATCTTATAATGTCAGAATATGAAACTGGACAGTGAGTTATAGCTACTGTCAAACATGATTTCTTAATGTTAACGAAATTTCGGCATTACGACGGCTATAAATCGAACGTTTCTAAATTCGTAACATCAAAACCAAGCCACACCGGGCATATATCCAACTTATACACATGATTCTCATCTTAAAAAGATCCATGAATATCTCACTTCATCATTATAACATTATATGGCTAAATCAACAACAAGATCATGTTATCATGCTTATAATAACACTAATAACATAACTAAGCTTAAAATCATCAAGAACATACAAAATCTTAAAGTAAGATCTAGGGTTTCAAGTGGTTATACCTTCTTGACAGTTTGTACTAGCCTTAATAAGCTTGGTATGGTCCTTTTCTAGCCTTAACAAACCTTAGATCAACCATGAAATCAAGAAAAAACAAAGTTAGTTCATGAAAACACTATTCACCCTCCTCTTTGATGATTTTTTTGAAAATGGAACAATGGAGTTTGGATCTAAAATTTTTAGGACATTACTTTTATGAAATATAGGACTTACCATAAAAGTTTCAAGATCAAGAAATGGTGGCAAGTGGGGTTTTGATTCTTGAATTTCGAAGATAGCCGAATGGGAGAGTTTGGAGAGAAATGAGTTCTTTTGCTTGGTTGTTTTGGAAATAATGCATAAAGTGATCTTGCCTTGATAATATTTTGATGTTAAAGTAGCTTTATTAAATTGATGATGCAATGGATGAGGTATTAAGCATGTACAAGTGTTGATCTTTGGTTGAATTCATGCTAATTAGTAGTTTGTTTGCTAAGTAGTTGGTTTGTTGCTAAGTGTTCTAGTTAGTAGTGTAACTAGCTTAGTTACTAGATATTTTATACTTGCACATGCATGCATCTTGCTTTCCTGCTTGTTTCCTTGTCCGGTTATTACTTAATTCACTAGTCGTTCGGAGGAATATCTCGAAGGTTTCTAATTAGGGTTTTACCGAAAACCGTATTAATATTTACACCATTATTTTCAATTCTCCTTAATAAATCTCGAATCCATATTCCTTAAATCCTTTTAATAATTCCTTAGGTCTTTCAGTGTCCAGGGAAATCCCGGGGAAAATAAAAGTGCTATTTTTCAGAATCCGATAGCTTTTACATACACTCTTTTTCCCCTTGAATCATTAATATGAACTCAGAAATTCGTTCCGGGTACTTCTATATACGTCGTCTAATAATATTCCTAACTCCACTAAAATCACTATTTATCACTTATTCTTTACTTTATTCCTTATAATTAGGAAAATGTCCTTGCGCTTTCCCGAGCGTTCCTTAACCCTTTTACGGAACCACTGGACTAATAACAAATATCTATTTGGATGACATGAGAATAACTCTCCTATTTGGAATTAACATATCTTACTTATCCAGGAGATAGATTATTCTTATCTAAGTTGTCAACCAATGGCATTCTTCAAGACATATGATCAATTGAATCCAAATCCATTCCTTTTTCATTCATCAGAACAATTGTTACATCGTAGTTGTAACCACTATTCCTATTTACATTAATACATAATCAAAGTTTTAATTCTACCAAAAATCTCGGTTCTTACAATAGTTTCAAATCCTGTCAATCATTCTTGAACAAAGCACATTGATATCAGATGTCATTTTATTAGGGAACATGCAACTAATGGAACCATTGAGTTACATTATGTCCCCACAGATAAACAATTAGCTGATATATTCACTAAGCCATTGGATGAAGCCATCTTCACAAGGTTGGTTAGTGAGATTGGAATGTTGAATTTTTCAGAATCTGGCTAAGTGAGAATATCAACTAAATTGTTGCAGCAGTAAACACTTGCTTTATCTAAATGCTTAATATTTTTGAAGTAAATGTTGGCTGAAATATGATTTATAAATATTTCAAATCTGTTGCATATGTTGAAAAATCATATTTTGCTAACTTGAAATTTCTATGAAATTTTAAGAAAATCACTATCTAATTTGTTAAAATATTCTTCGTTGAATACTTCTGGTGAATTTTAAAAGATAGTGAAAATTGGATTGTATGAGTGAAAAGAATATTTCAATAAGTCAGACTTCTCTAATGATTCATTGTATGTTAATGCTCGACTTCTCTAACAAGTCTCTCTAGAGTACTCTCGAGTTCTCGAATAGAGACTTTTGGAGATATCGAACAAAGGCATACTCGACTTCTCGAATACTAGTCTTAAGTTCTCTAATACTGAGTTCTCGAATGGTATCTCTTGAGTTCTCGAATCATTTGAAAAGGCTGAATTATCGCTGAGCGTCAGACTACTTTCTTTTGTCTGACACTTTTAACTCACTCATAAAACATCTGTTATTCAATTTTACATTGAATAAACTGCCAGCTGTCGATTTCTACCTGCTTGAGTTATCGAATACGCCTTATTTGACATATCGAATAGTTGTTTTTCAGTTCACGAATACCTGACTTGTCGATACAAAACATGTATCTAATTGACAATTCAAGTATCCCTATTTATACATCTCCACAACTGCTCTACTCATTTCAATCGATTTCTTAAGCACCCAATCCTCTAACAACTTAACCGCTGAAAACCAAATTTGTTCTTCAAACATTCAACTTCTCTTCTCTCTAATCTATACAAATGGCAAACAAACAGTTTAACACCAATTTCATCGCCATCTCCAGTGATGTCGAAGCACCCAATGCTAATTATAATTGTTTCGTGAAGTGGCTGAACAAATCATACATCAAGGATACTCTAACTACTAACCCAGTTCTATATCTAGACATGCTAGAGCAATTTTGGGATTCTGAAATTGTTGAAGTGAATGCCCTAGAGAACGCTTGTTCACACAAAATCACGCAAGCGTACGCGATCACAAGTAATATAAGATAAAGTTAAGTTCATTCACACAGATACTGGTGTAAAACAGAATATGCACCTATGCAACAATGTATGTAGCCTTATTTCAACAAAGGAAGTACGGGTCTCTTCAATATAAGAACTTTTTTTGTCTTGGGTACAATTTAATACTAAACAAGTCCTAACTAATTGAATACTTTTGTCATAAATTTCCCGAATTGGTTTGCCATTTCCATAAAGGATATAGTTGACAACTCGAAGTTGCACATTATCCATTTCCTGAAACAGATCCGGGGGGAAAATTCTTACTAAATTTATACCGTCTGTTATTTCATATGTGACTACAGGTCGAACCAAAACAAAATACTTTTTCTTGGTAGGTGTGATCCGTTGGACATAGATCCAGTCAAGTATCAAATTTGGGTTTTAATTATCTAAATTATCTAAGAAGCAATTTAACACTATTAAGATCTAATTAACTAACGTGGTTTAAAACTGATTTACTAATGAGAGAATAAACATGAGATCCTAACTTCATTAAATACTTCGTCTAAAGTTGATGCCTTCAATCAAAGTATGTGTGTGACAGCCCCGACTCGCATCCAGCATCCAAGATCCGACCCGGGACCGTCATACTACCTTCTGCTCTTGAACCAACAATAAAGTTCTACAATAAACATCTTATGCTTACATAAATAGTCACATTACATAGTTATACAAAAGATCTAACAAGAGCAACCGTCCTATTCTCGCAGGTGAACATACTACATACTATCACCAAAACGTCTTTTACAAACTTTAATATGTAATTCTTCTAAGCAATCTTTCTTTTTCTAAGGTGCTTTCTCTTTTCCTTTACCAAAGATATTAGAGCCTTCACCTACTTCGTTCCTTCCTGAAAAGTGTCATTTATATAATAGGAATGAGCTATGAAGCTCAGCAAGTATATATTGCAGTGTATAAAAAAAATGTTTTTTTTCGATACAACGATTCATAAAACCTTACTAGCATAAAAATGTAAAGATAGAAAAAATTGACAAGATCATAAAGTGACAATAATTTAAAAGAGAGAACTTGTAAGACTTTAATTTCTGTTTGACTGAGCGACCTTATTAGGTCTCTTAACCTTATCATTTCCAGATGCAATTATGCTCTTCTGTCTTACTATTACCATTCGGTAATCTTCGTAACCACGAAATGGATCCATCCGTATTTTCAGACGCACTTTAGGCCATCTGTCTTAACTATTACCTTTCGGTAATCTTCATTATCAATACCCCACAAAATGGGTTGTTAAACTCAGTCGAATAGTGGTCGTTCAACTTGAATTATTTCATTCTCGATTGAAACATAACTACTAGCCAGAACAATTGGCTAGAAAACTCAACAACATAGCTGCTAGCCGAAACAATAGCCAGCAATCTCAACATCTTGATTCCATCATTCGTTTAGCATATTACGATAATCTCCTCATATCATAGCTAATGACCAATATTAGCTATTTACGTGTACAACCATTTCAGGATTGAATAACAATTGGATTTGAATAATACCCGATCAATGAGTATTATAACCATCAGCAGAAATCATATAAATAATTCACTTATACATGCGTAAATAAATAACATAGCTCAACAACGTTCAATACGTTCCAAACGATTTAAACCAAGATCAATAAATATGTTCTTTAAAATAAAACAATATATATACTTACCTTATGCTGCTCTTAATATGACACTGTTCTTAATCCTTGATCCGGAAATCTTAAATTGTCCACTTAAAATCCTAACAAAAATCATTCCAGAACTTTAACTTATATGCTGACATAACTTAACAATTTAACTCTAATAATAATAATAATAATAATAATAACTAATAACTAATATAAATAAACTTAAAATGAAAGGAAAGAAACTAACCACGGGTGGCTCTTGTTCCTTAAGATTCCCCTTCCTAAAATGGGTCTTCTAAAATTGGTAAGTTTATTTGCATATATAGAAAAGAAAGTGGTAGTCTCCCCTAACCTTCTCGATGTGGTATAACATGAAGGAAATGGAAAATAATAGAAGGTAACTACTCCATAAGAGAGACAAACTTATTCTCAATCTTTGGTAGCTACAAGTTGCCGAAGTTCTTTTTTTTTCTTAAGTAGTAAAGTTTTTCTATATATTATAGCTTTCATCCACTTGTCTGCTCGGTATGGGATCACTTGCTCTATATATCTCCCTTATTCTTACTAATCCCACATTGCTAAGTTTGAAGAGTAAAATTCTTTCAAAGGTTATATAAACCTGACTTGGCCATAATATAATCACATTTTGTAATTTACTAGATTACTAGACTAGATGGGGTTAGAGCATTTAGCCCCCTTTTTAGTCTACAAAATTGAAAGGTTTGAACACTCAAATAATAAAAGTTTGTGTAAAATTTCTAAGTTAACTTTACCTTGGTACCGTCTTGGCTTTAACCTCAATTGTTATAGCTGATATTATTATAAGGCGGTACTATTTTAATCTCTTCACTTTGTAACAATCCTAAAATGCTTGTAATTTCTAATTACCATTGGTGCTAGGACATGATTTCTAACGCTTAAAACATAGAGGACTAAGAGGAAGGGTGAGATTCTCCATATCTCATTTTGTCCCACATCGAATTGATGTAAACAAAATGTACTCCTTTCTCTATATAAACATACTTGCTAGTAATCAAGTCAGGTAAAAGGGCCTTTTACTTGTCCTACTTTGTTGGGCTTGGAGTGAACTCTTTCCAACTCCTAAGCATACTCTTAGTGGTTGATGAAGTTGGTTTACTGAAAATAAGGTTTAGCAACTTAACTGATTGAAATGCAAACTTTTATTTTGCCTTGACTCGAACTTTGCAAGGTGAATTTACGTAAAATAAGTATAAAGACTTCAGCAACATTAACTTGGCACTCACAATATCCCACATCGATAAGATTTTAGAGTGAAAGTCCCACAAAGCCTATATAAGCCTGATCCAATCTTTTATATGCTTTCTACTCCACCTTGGCGACTTTGGCTGTAGCTTTTAGTTGCTATAGTTGGTAGTTGAAGTATGAAACAAGTTAAATTTAAATCTAAAATAACCTTGAATTCTCACTTGGTAGTGGGTTTCAAGGTGAATCCTTGCAAACACCACTTTGGGTGTAAGGGTTCTTCACATATGTATATATATTTTTTCTTCTATGTCCTATAGTGTCCCACATTGAGTGTTCTTAAAGTGAATTTTCCTGTTGAGTTTATAAAATTGAACAAGCCTATTTGTTTAATCAACGTAAGTTGGGGTGTACAAGATTATATCCATTTAATCTAATGCCTCAATTTGTCCCATATCGAACAGATGGAAAACAAAGTATCGACCCTTCTTTATATAAGGGACTTGAAACCCAGCTTGACTACCAAATAATATGAACTTACAATGCTTTGTTCTAGACCAAGTTCACTTGTCCCATATTGCTAAAATTTTAAATAAAATTCTGCTCAAAATCTATATAACCAAATGAGAATTTGGTGACTTATAAAACAAAAGCAAAAGCTAATTGTATAAATAATAGAATTGGCACAAACGTGGGTTTTCAAAACTACAATACCATTACAACTACAAAGTCTTGAAAATTTGAATGCCCAATAATAAGTCTTTTATATAATAATTTCACAAAAGTTTGGAGTTATCAAAGGGATACATTTGTCCCACATCGAGGTGGTGAAAAGGCTCTCCTTCCTCTAAAATCTATAAAACCCAAATAGCTTCATGTGTTGATTACAAGGTTTTACAAGTTACCCTTAACTTGGCTCTAGTTGTAGCCAACCATGCTTATAAAAGTTTTGCCCTGAACAACTTATTCCTCCAAAATAAAATCTAAGTAAAATTTTCTTCACTTCAATACAAAACTAAAATCTCTTTAGGACTCTGCTACTAAAAGGTTACGCAGAAAAATGGTATTATGCTGATGCGTTCTATCTTTGTTTGTGGAATCAAAACTCTCTAAACAACTTGGGTACTTAAAATAAAACTTGTTTTGCATAATTTATCCCACATCGAGGTATTTAAGATATAAAACCTAACATATCATAATTTAATAGTCAAAATTTAATTTGGGGTATTACATCCTTCCCCCCTTAAAGAAAATTTCTTCCCCGAAATTTAATTCGTACCTGAAATAGCAAATAAGTTGGGATACTTTAATTTCATCATTTCTTCCGGCTCCCAAGTTGCTTCTTTAACATCGTGATTTCTCCAAATTACCTTTACCAAAGGTATCGTCTTATTCCTTAGTTTCTGTTCACGACGATCAACAATTTCTATCGGATATTCCTCATATTGTAGATTTTCTTGTATCTCTATTGGCTCGTATTCGATAACGTGTGTTGGAACTGTAATGTACCTTCTTAAGTATGACACATGAAAAACATTATGTATGTGACCCAAACTTGGTGGTAGTGCTAACTCATAGGCTACTTCTCCAACCCTTCTAAGAATCTCAAATGGTCCAATATAACGGGGACTTAACTTTCCTTTCTTTCCGAATCTCATGACACCCTTCCATGGAGAAATCTTAAGAAATACAAAGTCTCCTTCTTTAAAGTTCACATCTCGACGATTCTTATCGGCGTAACTCTTTTGTCTACTCTGGGCAGTCAAAATTCTCTTTTGTATTAACTTAACCTTTTCCGTAGTCACCCGAACCAACTCGGGTCCTAGCAACCTTCTTTCTCCTACTTCATCCCAACATAACGGTGTTCTGCATCGGCGTCCATAAAGGGCTTCGTACGGAGCCATCCCAATTGTCGTTTGGTAACTGTTGTTATATGCGAATTCCACCAAGGGTAGATGTTCTTCCCAGCTTCCTTTAAAATCCAGCACACAAGCTCGTAACATGTCTTCCAAAATTTGTATTGTACGTTCTGATTGTCCATCTGTTTGAGGGTGGAATGCAATGCTCATACTTAGCTGGGTGCCCATCTCTTGTTGGAAACTATACCAAAATCTGGACGTAAATCTGGGATCTCTGTCCGACACGATTGAAATAGGTACTCCATGCAACCTAACTATTTCTTGAATGTATAGCTTTGCTAATTTCTCTAATGGGGATGTCTCAGATATAGCCAAGAAATGTGCACTTTTTGTTAGTCTATCCACAATAACCCAAATGACGTCATTTCCTCTTTGTGTTCTTGGCAATCCTAAAACAAAATCCATTGTGATATGTTCCCATTTCCATTCTGGGATAGGTAGTGGCTGTAATAATCCTCCAGGTCTTTGGTGTTCTGCTTTTACTTGTTGACAAACTAAACACCTCTCCATCCATTCCGCAACTTCTCTCTTCATCTTAGGCCACCAAAAATATTATCTCAAGTCCTTATACATCTTCGTAGATCCAGGATGTATTGAAAAAGGTGACGAATGAGCATCTGATAATATCTCTCTCTTAATTTTTGCATCGGATGGTACGCATATTCGGTCTCGAAACCTTACAATATCATCATTTCCTTTTCTGAAATCCTTCTTTCCCAAGTCTGAATTAGAACTATTCCAAATTTCCTTTAACCGCTCATCTTGTGATTGAGCTTGCTTAATCCTTTCTAACAACATTGGCCTAACATCGATCTGGTACAATAAACTTCCACTTTCTTCTGGCGTAATATATTCAATTCCAAGTCTACAAAGCTCTTCAAGATTGGTTGATTCTACTATAACATTTGAACAACTCCCAACTTTCTTCCGACTTAATGCATCGGCTACGGCATTCGCTTTACCAGGGTGATATAAGATCTCACAATCATAATCCTTTAACAATTCCAACCACCTTCTTTGCCTCATATTTAAGTCCTTTTGGGAGAAAATATACTTTAAGCTTTTGTGGTCCGTATAAATCTTACACTTCTCTCCATACAAATAATGCCTCCAAATCTTAAGAGCGAAAACTACTGCAGCCAACTCTAGGTCGTGGGTGGGATAGTTCTTCTCATGATTCCTCAATTGACGAGATGCATACGCAATCACTCTTCCATGTTGCATTAGCACACATCCCAAACCTTTTTTTGAAGCATCACTGTAGATCTCAAAACCTTCAGTGCCATCTGCCAACGTGAGTACCGGTGCTGACGTCAATCGTCTCTTTAATTCGCTGAAGCTTCGCTCACACTCGTCGGACCAGACAAACTTAACATCTTTTCTCGTGAGATTCGTTAACGGGCCTGCTATTTTGGAAAAATCCTGAATGAACTTCCTGTAATATCCAGCTAAGCATAAGAAGCTTCGTATCTCAGTTACTGTCTTTGGCTTCTCCCAATCCATAATTACCTCAATCTTTGCAGGATCAACGGAAATTCCTTCCTCCGAAATTACATGCCCAAGGAAACTAACCCTTCTTAACCAAAACTCGGACTTAGAAAACTTAGCATATAACTGTTTTTCTCTCAAGGTTTGTAGCACTATCCTCAAATGTTCCTCGTGTTCCTCCTCACTTCTGGAGTATATAAGAATGTCATTAATGAATACAACCACAAACTTGTCCAGATAATCCTTAAACACTTGATTCATCAAATCCATGAATACTGCTGGTGCATTCGTCACTCCAAATGGCATCACTACAAACTCATAATGACCATATCGAGTCCTAAATGCTGTTAGTGGGATACTCTCTTTCTTCACACTTAATTGATGATAACCTGAGCGCAAATCAATCTTTGAAAAGTACTTAGCTCCTTGCAACTGATCAAAAAGGTCGTCTATTCGTGGCAGGGGATACTTATTCTTCACCGTCAACTTGTTTAACTCTCTATAATCAATGCATAATCGTAATGAACCATCCTTCTTCTTCACAAATAATACTGGCACTCCCCAAGAAGATACACTAGGCCTTATAAACTTTTTATCTAATAAGTCTTGTAGTTGAACCTTCAGTTCTTCTAATTCTTTTGGCGCCATTTTATAGGGTGTTTTAGATACAGGTTGTGCTTCTGGTATTAAATCAATACCAAATTCAACTTCTCTTTCTGGTGGCAACCCTGGTAATTCTTCAGGAAACACATCTAAAAATTCTCGAACTACTGGAATAGTTTCAATTTTACTCTCTTTCTTCTCTTCCCATATTACATAAGCTAAAAAGCCTTCACATCCTTTCTTTAGCATCTTACTTGCCATTAAGGCCGAAATCATAACCTTAGGCTTTTCTAACTTATCTCCTTTAAAGTACACTTTCTTTTTATTCGACCCGATCAGACAAATTCACTTTTTCCCACAGTTCAAGTTAGCTTTGTACTTAGCTAACCAATCCATTCCTAAGATTACATTAAATTCTCTCAACTCTAAAGGCAACAAGTTTACTAGAAAGGTCAGTCCTCCAATCACCAAGGGACAATCTCTATAAATTTTATCTACAACCAAATTCTTTCCATTCGGAAGTCTAACTAGTAATTCATTATCCAAGGTTTGAACAGGCACATTTAACTTATTCGTACACCTAACATCCACAAAGGAGTGAGTAGATCCAGAATCAAATAAAACATGAACATCTTCTGTACAGAGTTGAAGCGTACCTGACACCACATCATTAGACTTCTCAGCTTCATAAGTCGTCATGGAATAAGTTCTTGCGGTTGCTTTTGGCTTTGGGACTCCTGCTTCTTCATTCCTATTTTCCTTCTTGGCATTTCCTCCACTATTTTTTAATGGACAATTAAGAGCTATATGTCCTGGCTTCTTACAATTATAGCACGTAATCACATTTGTCTCGTTGCACTGGAATGATTTTTGTCCTGGCTTCCCACACTTATAGCAATTGATACTACCCTTCATGCACTCTCCTGAATGATTCTTCCCACATGTTCTACAAGTAGGAATTTTGTCCTTCTGACCGGCCTCCCTATCAATCTTTTGAAACTTCTTCTTAGGTCCTTGGTTCCCATTCTTCTTAGTTGCATGCATATCCCGTTCCTTCCTCTTATTGTTGAAAAACTGATTCCTTTCCTCACAATCCTTTGCAATAATTCTTACTTTGCTCACTAGCTTATCAAAATCCTCCAATTCCAGCATAGACACTCTGCTCCTAATCTGTGGCTTTAAACCTTCCTGAAACCTTTGACACTTACGAGCTTCAGTATCCACTTGGTGTTTCGCAAAACGGGACAACTCTAAGAACTTAGAGAGGTATTCTTCATGAGACATATTTTCCTGCTTCAGATTTAGAAATTTCACCTCCATTTCATTTTGAACATTCTTAGGATAATACTTTTCATAGAATAAGTCTTTAAATCTACCCCAAGTCATCTTATCAATATCCTCAGTTTGCTCAACAGAATCCCACCAAAACACAGCTTCACCTCTAAACGAGTGAGTAGCAAATTTTACCTTTTGATCTTCAAGACATTCCAAAATTTTGAAAACTCTTTCCATCTCCTTAACCCACGTATCAGCTACATGTGGATTAGGCTCACCTCTAAATGTTGGTGGATCGGCATCCCTAAACTGCTTATAAGTACACCTTTTGGTTTTCTCAGTCTCTTTTGTAGTCCCAGTAAGCGTCCCAACCTGTATGGGTGTGCCACTTAAAATAGCTTGATGTTGCTCGGGAGTCATTGCATCTACCAACCTTCTCATTGCACCCAACACTAAAGTCCTGCTAGGTATGTTACGTGCGTTCGATCCTTCCCCATTATCATTGTTTTGCCTTGCACCATTTCCTTCCATCGTGATAACCTTACACAAGGTAATAAACTATGTCATAATATGATTGATGATATAGTACGCATAATACAAGTCATTCTTATCTATATACTAACAACTAGAAATGAAAGACCTATCTTTTGGTTTCGTCTCTAGTTCTATTACCTTAGCCAACAAGATCCCTTACTAACTAAATCATAGTTGGTCCCTCATAATAACCTCATAAATATCCTTATTAAGATATTCTACCTTACAGGGTTATTACGGTCCCTAACTATAGCTCTGATACCACCTGTGACAGCCCCGACTCGCATCCAGGATCCAAGATCCGACCCGGGACCGTCATACTACCTTCTGCTCTTGAACCAACAATAAAGTTCTACAATAAACATCTTATGCTTACATAAATAGTCACATTACATAGTTATACAAAAGAACTAACAAGAGCAACCGTCCTATTTTCGCAGGTGAACATACTACATACTATCACCAAAACGTCTTTTACAAACTTTAATATGTAATTCTTCTAAGCAGCCTTTCTTTTTCTAAGGTGCTTTCTCTTTTCCTTTACCAGAGATATTAGAGCCTTCACCTACTTCGTTCCTTCCTGAAAAGTGTCATTTATATAATAGGAATGAGCTATGAAGCTCAGCAAGTATATATTGCAGTGTATAAAAAAAATGTTTTTTTTCGATACAACGATTCATAAAACCTTACTAGCATAAAAATGTAAAGATAGAAAATATTGACAAGATCATAAAGTGACAATAATTTAAAAGAGAGAACTTGTAAGACTTTAAATTGTGTTTGACTGAGCGACCTTATTAGGTCTTTTAACCTTATCATTTCCAGATGCAATTATGCTCATCTGTCTTACTATTACCATTCGGTAATCTTCGTAACCACGAAATGGATCCATCCGTATTTTCAGACGCACTTTAGGCCATTTGTCTTAACTATTACCTTTCGGTAATCTTCATTATCAATACCCCACAAAATGGGTTGTTAAACTCAGTCGAATAGTGGTCGTTCAACTTGAATTATTTCATTCTCGATTAAAACATAACTACTAGCCAGAACAATTGGCTAGAAAACTCAACAACATAGCTGCTAGCCGAAACAATAGCCAGCAATCTCAACATCTTGATTCCATCATTCGTTTAGCATATTACGATAATCTCCTCATATCATAGCTAATGAACAATATTAGCTATTTACGTGTACAACCATTTCAGGATTGAATAACAATTGAATTTGAATAATACCCGATCAATGAGTATTATAACCATCAGCAGAAATCATATAAATAATTCACTTATACATGCGTAAATAAATAACATAGCTCAACAACGTTCAATACGTTCCAAACGATTTAAACCAAGATCAATAAATATGTTCTTTAAAATAAAACAATATATATACTTACCTTATGCTGCTCTTAATATGACACTGTTCTTAATCCTTGATCCGGAAATCTTAAATTGTCCACTTAAAATCCTAACAAAAATCATTCCAAAACTTTAACTGATATGCTGACATAACTTAACAATTTAACTCTAATAATAATAATAATAATAATAATAACTAATAACTAATATAAATAAACTTAAAATGAAAGGAAAGAAACTAACCACGGGTGGCTCCTGTTCCTTAAGATTCCCCTTCCTAAAATGGGTCTTCTAAAAATGGTAAGTTTATTTGCATATATAGAAAAGAAAGTGGTAGTCTCCCCTAACCTTCTCGATGTGGTATAACATGAAGGAAATGGAAAATAATAGAAGGTAACTACTCCATAAGAGAGACAAAACTTATTCTCAATATTTGGTAGCTACAAGTTGCCGAAGTCCTTTTATTTTTCTTAAGTAGTTAAGTTTTTCTATATATTATAGCTTTCATCCACTTGTCTGCTCGGTATGGGATCACTTGCTCTATATATCTCCCTTATTCTTACTAATCCCACATTGATGAGTTTGAAGAGTAAAATTCTTTCAAAGGTTATATAAACCTGACTTGGCCATAATATAATCACATTTTGTAATTTACTAGATTACTAGACTAGATGGGGTTAGAGCATTTAGCCCCCTTTTTAGTCTACAAAATTGAAAGGTTTGAACACTCAAATAATAAAAGTTTGTGTAAAATTTCTAAGTTAACTTTACCTTGGTACCGTCTTGGCTTTAACCTCAATTGTTATAGCTGATATTATTATAAGGCGGTACTATTTTAATCTCTTCACTTGGTAACAATCCTAAAATGCTTATAATTTCTAATTACCATTGGTGCTAGGACATGATTTCTAACGCTTAAAACATAGAGGACTAAGAGGAAGGGTGAGATTCTCCATATCTCATTTTGTCCCACATCGAATTGATGTAAACAAAATGTACTCCTTTCTCTATATAAACATACTTGATAGTAATCAAGTCAGGTAAAAGGGCCTTTTACTTGTCCTACTTTGTTGGGCTTGGAGTGAACTCTTTCCAACTCCTAAGCATACTCTTAGTGGTTGATGAAGTTGGTTTACTGAAAATAAGGTTTAGCAACTTAACTGATTGAAATGCAAACTTTTATTTTGCCTTGACTCGAACTTTGCAAGGTGAATTTACGTAAAATAAGTATAAAGACTTCAGCAACATTAACTTGGCACTCACAATATCCCACATCGATAAGATTTTAGAGTGAAAGTCCCACAAAGCCTATATAAGCCTGATCCAATCTTTTTATATGCTTTCTACTCCACCATGGCGACTTTGGATGTAGCTTTTATTTGCTATAGTTGGTAGTTGAAGTATGAAACAAGTTAAATTTAAATCTAAAATAACCTTGAATTCTCACTTGGTAGTGGGTTTCAAGGTGAATCCTTGCAAACACCACTTTGGGTGTAAGGGTTCTTCACATATGTATATATATATTTTTTCTTCTATGTCCTATAGTGTCCCACATTGAGTGTTCTTAAAGTGAATTTTCCTGTTGAGTTTATAAAATTGAACAAGCCTATTTGTTTAATCAACGTAAGTTGGGGTGTACAAGATTATATCCATTTAATCTAATGCCTCAATTTGTCCCATATCGAACAGATGGAAAACAAAGTATCGACCCTTCTTTATATAAGGGACTTGAAACCCAGCTTGACTACCAAATAATCTGAACTTACAATGCTTTGTTCTAGACCAAGTTCACTTGTCCCATATTGCTAAAATTTTAAGTGAAATTCTGCTCAAAAGCTATATAACCAAATGAGAATTTGGTGACTTATAAAACAAAAGAAAAAAGCTAATTGTATAAATAATAGAATTGGCACAAACGTGGGTTTTCAAAACTACAATACCATTACAACTACAAAGTCTTGAAAATTTGAATGCCCAACAATAAGTCTTTTATATAATAATTTCATAAAAGTTTGGAGTTATCAAAGGGATACATTTGTCCCACATCGAGGTGGTGAAAAGGCTCTCCTTCCTCTAAAATCTATAAAACCCAAATAGCTTCATGTGTTGATTACAAGGTTTTACAAGTTACCCTTAACTTGGCTCTAGTTGTAGCCAACCATGCTTATAAAAGTTTTGCCCTGAACAACTTGTTCCTCCAAAATAAAATCTAAGTAAAATTTTCTTCACTTCAATACAAAACTAAAATCTCTTTAGGACTCTGCTACTAAAAGGTTACGCACAAAAATGGTATTATGCTGATGCGTTCTATCTTTGTTTGTGGAATCAAAACTCTCTAAACAACTTGGGTACTTAAAATAAAACTTGTTTTGCATAATTTATCCCACATCGAGGTATTTAAGATATAAAACCTAACATATCATAATTTAATAGTCAAAATTTAATTTGGGGTATTACAATGTGATGGTTATGATAACTGATCGGACAACACGAAACAAACACACGCTACCTTTCAGTATACGTATACCAAACTACCCAAACATCCACAAAAGAGATAGAAGTCAAGCAGACACCAATTATGTTTAGACCCTATATGTCTATAAGATTTGAAAATATAACGGTTTAAGAACAAGTTATCCCTTGAGATCACATAGGGCAGAGTAAGATGGTTAAAATTACACTACGAATCATGATGTCTAAGCATTCATAAACCTATGCTAGAATGGCAAGTCCTAATATTTAGATCCATTTTGGCTTCAATAAAGATTAACAGTTTAGATGTTAGCTACGCATCTAAAAACAATAAGCACAACCATACGAGGATATCAATAATTCATCACACATAAATCTTCAAAGCAAACAAACTACTAAACTACATAAATAAATCGGTTAGAATCCCATGACAACGATTAGTTCACAATCGAACGGCTCGTCATCATGGGATCTAGAGATAACATGATAATAAACAAGGTCTGAATAAAAATAATAGTGCTAGAGTAATACAGTTAAGAACAAATCCAAAATCCAGAGTATCGCCTAATTAGAAGAATATAAAAGTAGATCTAGATGTCCGAATGCTGTCACGATCTTCCGAGAATCCTTCTCCAAGTCTGAATCTCCGTCTCTCGACTCTCTTTGTGTAAAAAACGTCCTCTTATGATGTGTAGATGTGTTTATATTGCCCCAACAACTTGTCCAACAAGAAATACCAAAAAAAAACCAATTTTAAGTCGAATCAGGGAAACCGGCAGGCGGCCACCGCGCGCCCGCGTGTTACCCCGACGCGGCTGCACTCTCAGGCTTTCTTCTCGCACGCCCATGCACCTGGACTGCGCGCCCGCGCAGCCAGCTTCTGGAAAAATTCGGATTTCTTGCCTTTTGCTCAATTCTCCTCTGTTTCTCTTGCCATTTCACGTTCTTCACTCCATGCACTTAAATCCACCATAAAACATGTAAAAATACATCCCTGCTTCAAAATAGTAGCCCTGCACTTTCTCAATAAAAATGAATCAAAAACACGACATACTTGAGGTCAAGTCACCAATTTAAGCCGATACGAAGCGTTCCAAGTGGATATAAAATCCACTTATCACACCTCCAAACTTAAACCGATGCTTGTCCTCAAGCATAAACAGACTCGACATGAACTAATGCAATGCATGAATGCAACTAATATGAAAATGCAAGGATCCCATCGAACCAACCAAAACCACTCAGCAAGCAAATATCTCAAAGACTGCAATAAGTCCAAACAGAGCTCAACTAAATCCCCGTATACTAACAATACATGAACAGAAATGTGGGTGTGTGCGATGCTCATCAGATATACTCCTAACACTAGATCAAAATCATACCTACTCTTCACCAAGACAATCATAGGTTTATAAATTGAATGAACGGTAAACACTTAATAATAGAAACACCTCCATCATCATTCGAGTTAGATAGGAATTTATGCTTTATTACTAAACAACTACGACACATAATACTATACACAACACGCATGCTTATTTAACCGTGCAATGGATGAGACCCCTAAAGGCTTATACAATAATACCCATGTAGCGAGCGTTAGGTTAGTGGATCCCAGACCGGAAAAGTCTTAGGTCACTAGGTACAAAGTCCCCTAGAACTTAGTTGCTCGAGTATTAAAGAGCTCACCCTGGTTAATTCTGCATTTACAAATTCATATAACACTTTTCTTTTCTTGTTTTTTTCTTTTTTTGACTCTTTTTTTTCACACACAACTAACTTGGAATGAGTGTGTTTCGCTCCATCTCATCCAACCCTAGACTACTCATAATTATTAGCGGCTACTAGCCTTTTGACATAACTAACTTTTATTAACAATTAGCGTGAAATTCCTGGTTTCCCCCAAACTTATACTTTAGTGCTCCTACACTATCAAAGGAATAACGAACATTCTAAATATAAACAAGTGATTAAATCTCAAACAACCAAACAAGTATGACCTCAGCCTAGCTCAAAAGCAAACGATGAGACTGTGTAAAGATTTTGTTTCCGAAGCATGCAAGTCAATTCCTAGGCACTTAAATCAACCCTCTATTCATCATTACCACACCCAAATCAACATCGACCTACCAAACGGAAATAGCCAATCCTACGGGATCATGAAATATGCTATGAAAATGCAACTAATCATGGACTCACATGGTATACATAAGCAAATATGCAAAACAAAATGCTCTATATGAAACAGTTAAGCAACAATATGAACGAATATGAATGAACTACTACTACACATGCAACATGAATTCCTACATGAACAAAGACACACTACTAACTACTAATCCTCAAATCACCCCCAAACTTAAAATATTCAGTCCCCATTGAAGGTAATAAAAGGATAGCAGAGACATACCTAACTATCGCAGGGCCACCCTCCTCGGGTGGTGAATCTGGTGGTGGATACTGTGCATGAGCTCCAAAGATGGGCCAATGAACCTCAATACCCGTAGCATGAAAAGCAGTGCTCATATCCTCAGCATAGCGACGGTTGATGTCATGCATGGCATCAATACGCCTAGTCAACCGACGAAACTATGCATCACCCAGACTAGTCCTATCAGCATTTCCACGTGAAGGACCGCTCTAGCAACTCTAGGAACATGTGACACAGGTGGTGTGGCACCACCTCCCTCTGCACCAGGAATAAGGTAACCCAATCCTCTCTCATGGGAAATGCCGCCCGGCCACTCCACCATCCGATCAATCGTAGAATCATCAACAGGGGCACCGGGCATCTGCAAAGGCTCATCATCAGCCCATCTAACACCCACAATTATGCACAACCCCACAACAATGGAAGCATGTGGAATCACCCCTGTTGTTCCACCTCTCATGAACCTAATCATATTCCGATTAATAATGTATCCCAAGTGAATGTACTTCCCCTTCAGAATACCCCACAATAAGATAGCCCGTTCAACTATAACGTCATGAGTATGAGATGATGGCAAGATATTAGCACAAATAAACAAGTTCCAATCCCGTGCAAACCTATTCATGGCAAAAGCAGGGATTGTGACTTGCTCATTAATTCCCGGCTTACACTTCCAAACCGTGCCCGGAACACAAAGCCTCCCTACAATATCATCCAAATCAACATCTATACGGGTCTTGAGCGTCCAATCCTCAACTCCCCTGGGCTTCCTAGGCTGACTCAAAACTCTACGAATAGCAGCCGGAGTATAGTCGACAGCCGGAGTATAGTCGACAGCCATACCTCTAACCACAGAATAACCATCCTTATCCTTTTTAGCATTAACATAGAACTCACGCACCACACTCAAAGGAACCGCAGACGGCGTATCACAGAATATCTCCCAACCCATCTACCCAATCATCTCGATCAACTATAATTGATTAGTAGGCAAAAATCCCCTCTCCTTAGCAACCACCTTTGACATCAACCGATTAAAATCAACTTGGGCCTCCGGAGATACAAATTTCTCAACAATACCACCACCCATACTCGATTCCTCATCCGACGAGGGATGAGTACTACTACTACCAACCACTCATTGACTCTTAGGTGCCATTTCAATCAATTAATTCACAACAAATATCCAAATAGCAAGAATATTCAATGGCCCAAACCAATAACACAACGAAACTCTCAATGCAAGAACACAATTCGTAATAATTAAAGAGACAAAATTAGAACTATACCCCACACGAATTGGAGAGGTGAACTTGCACAAAAGATCCCAAAAATTTTGAATTGGCCTTCCTTGTAGCTTGAATGAGATTTAAAACTTGGAAGTAGAGAAGGGAGATTGTGTGTATATGGGTATGTAAGTATTTATATGTGATTAGAGAAAATGGAGAGGATGAAGGATATTGAGGATAGAAGATTTTGGGTTTAGAGAGGATGTATGAATTAGAAGAATTAATGATGTGATATAAGAAAGGAATTGAGTGTACACAATATAACATACGACAAATCTTTTTTTCAGGACAGAGGTGGGACGCGCGGCTGCGCGGCCAGGAGGCGCGCTTGCGCAGTTGGTCACTGTTCAATTTTTATTTATAAAACAAGAAATAACAATAGAAGTCATGGGTTGCCTCCCACGAAGCGCTGTCATTGACGTCATTTAGCCGGACATTACTTTCGAGAACTTATGTAGTTGATAAAACGACGGAAACCGTCTCCTAGTTCACCATTCCACCGAAATAAGGCTTGAGTCGCTGTCCGTTCACTTTGAAAGAACGATCAGAAGACCTCTCAAATATCTCCACCACTCCAAGTGGAAACACTGTCTTAACTTTAAATGGACCCGACCACCTCGACTTGAGTTTACCAGGAAATAGTTTGAGGCGAGAGTTAAAAAGCAAAACCTGTTGGCCCTGCATAAATGACTTGTGCATCAATCTTCATTCCACCTCTTAACCTTCTCCTTGTACATCTTATTGTTCTCGTAAGCTTTTGAACGAAACTCCTCAAGTTCATTCAACTGAAGTAGCCGTTTCTCACCCGCAACCTTAAAATCCAAGTTCAATTTCTTCAACGCCCAATATGCCTAGTGCTCTAACTCGGCAGGCAAATGACAAGCCTTACCAAATACCAACTGATAAGGAGACATACCTAGGAGTGTTTTATAAGCAGTTCTATACGCCCATACAGCTTCGTCCAACTTCAAAGACCAATCCTTTCTCGACGGATTCACCACTTTCTCTAAAATTCTCTTAACTTCACGATTAGAAACTTCCGCTTGACCATTGGTTTAGGGATGATAAGCAGTAGCTACACGATGCGTCACATTATATCAATGCAGCAAATTTACGGTTGCAAAAGTGTGTCCCCTCATTACTGATTATAGCTCGTGGAGTTCCAAAACGTGTGAATATTTGCTTGTGAAGAAAATTCAGCACCACCTTAGCATCATTGGTCGGTAAAGCCTTCACCTTGACCCATTTAGACACATAATCCATAGCTAAGAGAATTTATTGATTATTGCATGAAGAAACAAACGGTCCCATGAAGTCAATCCCCCACACATCAAAAATTTCAACTTCAAGCAGCATGTTAAGAGGCATCTCGTTACTCTTAGAGATATTACCAACCCTTTGGCATCGATCACATCTCAACACGAACTGATGAGCATCTTTAAACAGAGTTGGCCAATAGAATCCCGCCTGAAGTACTTTCTGAGCTGTCTTCTCTCCACCATAATGGCCCCCATATGTGGTCCAATGGCAATCATACAAAACACCTTCCGTCTCACTGTAAGGAATACACCTCCTTGTTATCTGATCCGTACCAAGCTTGAACAAGAATGGTTCGTCCCAACGGTACCACTTCACATCATGTAAAAACTTCTTCCTTTGAGCATAAGAGAATTCTGATGGGATGACCTTACTCACAAGATAGTTCACAATATCTACAAACCATGGATCTTCATCTTGCACCCCAAAAAGCTGCTCATCGGGAAAAGATTCATTAATAAGAGTTTTATCCCGTGAATCCTTACCATGGTCCTCCAAACGTGATAGATGATCCGCCACCTGGTTTTCTGTACCTTTCCGATCCTTGATCTCTAAATCAAACTCTTGAAGCAGAAGAACCCAACGAATCAACCGAGGCTTTGAATCTTTCTTTTAAATTAGGTATCTAATAGCTTCATGATCTGTGTAGACTGTCACCTTAGTCCCAAGCAAATAAGACCTGAATTTCTCGAAACCATAGACAACTGCTAAAAGCTCCTTCCCGTAGTCGTGTAATTCAGCTGCGCGTCATTGAGGGTTTTACTAGCATAGTAAACCACATGGAAAATATTATTCTTTCTTTGCCCAAGCACAGGTCCCACTGCATAGTCACTTCTTTTTCAATAGCTCAAAAGCAGCTAAGCAATCTTCATCAAACTTGAAAGGAACATCTTTCTCCAACAAATTACACAAGAGTTTAGAGATTTTTGAGAAGTCTTGAATGAATAGCCTATAGGATCCCGCACGATCAAGAAAACTGTGAATTCCTTTAACTGAAATCGGCGGAGGAAGATTTTCAATAGTCTCCACCTTAGCCTTATCCACTTCAAGCCCTTTGCTAGATACCTTGTTTAACATCCCTGACTTAGTTCATATATTATATTAATTTAAAAGGAATTATTGATATATTTTCAACAATAATTATATTCTCATTCTTACTTATTTTAAGAGAATGGAGAATAGGTATTAAGAATTTCATCAGGATTACTCTAGGAGTGTTATTTAGTTATCGAGAAATTCTAGATTGTAATAAAACGTATTTCCAATATATTGAAATACAATATTATGAGGAATAAAACGAGTATCTAAAGTGAAATATGATAGTGTATGATTCCTTAGAGGAAAAGGAATTAAGATTCGATAGCATATTAGTAATGTATAAGGAAAATAAGTGTATGGAAATGCAATCGGTTTTCGGAGATAAGCATTTTTATAAAATTTCCGGGAAATGAATAGTAACTATGGAAAATGAAGAGAAACTCAGGGGATGAATAGTTAAAGAAGTTAAAGAACGAAAGTTGTAGAGTTATGTGAGAGCTAAGTTGTTTGCACTAAATTACGCAAGCGCACGTAGTCACAAGTAATATAATTAAAGTTCGTTCCACAGAGATCTGGTTAAGTTTAATCAGTAAATATGCCTATGCAACAATGTTTGGTTTTAATCCACTGCTAAGACAAATAACAATTTTGGTATTGATTATCTAAATTAACTAGGATGCAAATATTAAACTAAGAATTAAATTAACTAAGGAGATTGAAATCGAATTACTAATATGAGAATAAACATGGGATCCTAACTTCATTAAATACTTCCCTTAGATCTGACGCCTTTAATCTCTATATGCAATGGTTTTGATATCTGATCGGATAACACGAAACAAGTATACGCTACCTGTCAGCATACGCATACCAAACTAAACATACATCCACAAAAGAGATAGAAGATGAATAGACACCAATTATGCTTAGACCCTATATGTCTATAGAATTTGAAAACATAACGGTTGAAGAACAGGTTATCCATTAAGATCACATAGGGTAGTATAAGTATTTTCATCTCACACCACGAATCATATTGATAAACAATTATGAACCTATGCTAGCATGGCAAGTTCTAAATCTCAAGATCCACTTTCACTTCACAAAAGATTAACAATTCAATTTAGATGTTAGCTACGCATCTAAAAGCATTAAGATTAACCATACGAGGATATCAATTTCACATCACACACAGATCTTTACAGCATCAAGATACTAAGTTCCATAAATAAATCCGTTAGAATCCCATGACAACGATTAGCCCATAATTGAACTATTCATCGTCATGGGATTTGATGAAATCATGATATAAAACAAGATATGAATAAAAGATGTAATTATATTAATAAACAAAGAGTTAAGAAAACAAATCTAGAATCCAGAATAACACAAAAGATGAAGTAGATCTAGATCCGTTGCTTGTCACGAGCGTTGAATCCTTCTCTCCTTTTCTCCCTTGCAGATCTAAGCTATGTTACAATAATAATAACTAATAATATATCTATATCTATTACAATGGTATGATGTGTTTAAATAGGCTCTAAAAGTCTTCCCCAGCAAAAAATACAATACAGAATTATAATGGAATTTCTGCAAGATACGTTTCCTAAATTGATTCTGTTTTTAAGGAAAATTCGTGACTGACTTTTCTTCAGATTTTCTGGAACGTTCCAAATGTAATTGGACCTCTGGACCACCTTAGAATGATAGAGAATCTCGTTATCTTCGCGTGGACTGCTTACGGGTCTCAAACGGACTTCTAGAACTCAAGATATGGCCACAACAGTGTAGACTGCGCAACCCTTCTCAGAAATTCGAATTTTAATCAATTAATTCCCCAAAAATTATAGAAGCATCCACCTTAGTCAACATTCTAATAATTCTGCACAACTAAGCAAAACACATCAAAACCACCATAAACTTGAGTCCAAGACAATCAATTTAAGACGATATGGAACGCTCCAAGTAGATATAAAATCCACTTATCACACCCCCAAACTTAAACCGATGCTTGTCCTCAAGCATAAACAATTACAACTAACTAACTAACTAGTACCACTTCCGTAGGTGATCACGGTTGCATTTGGCATATGCAACAAGCCCTTTAAACCCCTAGGCAGCCCCAGTGGACGAGTAAGGTCTCGTGAGGGCCTATAGTGAATGAACCCACAAAATCCATTTAACCTAATGCAATGCAATGCATGAATGCAACTAGAATGAAAATGCAACAATCCCCTTCAAACTAACCAAAACCAACTAACAAGCAAATATCTCAAAGAATACAACTAAATCCAAATAGAGCTCGACCAAGTTCCCGTATACTAACAATACATGAACAGAAACGTGCGTGTGTGCAATGCTCATCAGAAATACTCCCAAAACTAGGTCAAAGATCATACATGCTCTTCGTCAAGACAATCACAGGTTTATAAATAGAATAGACTGTAGACACTTCATAACCTAGGAACACCTCCATCCTTATCCAAGGTAGACAGAAATTCATGTTTTATTACTAACTACTACGACACATATATACAAGCATGTTTATTTAACCGTGTAATGGATGAGACCCCGAAAGGCTTATACAATAATACCCATGTAGCGAGCATTGGGTTAGTGGATCCCAGACTATAAAAGCCTTAGGTCACTAGGCACAAAGTCCCCGCGAACTTAATAGCTCGAGTATTAAAGAGCTCACCCTAGTTAATTTTGCATATAAACAATTGACACTTTTTTTTTTCTTTTTCTTTTTTTTTCTGCTTTTTTTTTCTTTTTTTTTTCTATGCAATCTGGAATGAGAATTCTCAATTCCAACCCTAGACTACTCATATAAATATGAGCCGGCTACTAGCCATTTGACATCTAGCAATTATTGACAATTATTTACAATTTAGCATGAAATCCCTGTTTTCCCCCAAACTTAGACTTAAGTGTTACTACGCTATCAAGGGAATAACGAAAATTCTAAATATAAACAAGTGATTAAATCTCAAAGCATCCAAACAAGCATGACCCTAACCTAGCCCAAAAGCACCCAATGAGACTGTGTAATTAGTTTTGTTTCTGAAACACATAAGTCAATTTCATAGAAACTATAAGTCAACCCTCTATTCATCATTACCACACTCAATTAGACACCTACCTACCAATCAGAATTAGCTCGTCTTAAGGGATCATGAAATATGCATGCTATGAAATGCAACTAATATGAACTCACATGGTATACGAAACAAAAAAATAGAATGTCCTATATGAAACAAACATAAATAACACGAACATACATGCATAATTTACTACTAATAATATACAAAACATGAAATCCTACATGAACACATAATACAACAACAACTACTAATCCCTCAAACCACCCCCAAACTTAAAATATTCAATGTCCGCATTGAATGGAAGTAAATACGAGGAAAAGTAAAAAACATACCTAACCAGCTGAATCATAACCCTCCTCGAATGAATCTGGTGGAGGACAATGCGTACGAGCTCCATAGACTGGCCACTTCCCAAATAACAAGAATACTACAAAACCCCCAATTACAAGAACACAAATTCGTAATCAAAATAATATTAGAGAAAAAGATAAACCAATTACGAATCAAAGAGGTGAACTTTTAATTAATTCCTCTTTAGAATTGAATTTAAATAAATAGAAGAAGAATTGGATTTGTATGTATGGGTGTGTATATATAATGGAGGGATTGGATGAATAAAAATTGAACGTGAAAAGGAATAAATTTTGGGTGGGTATGAAATTTGAGGTGAGATAGAAAAAGGATTTAATGAATTAAATAAAGGGAAAAAAAATAGAATAAATATGGGTTTAGAATTTTGGAAGAGAGATGGGGGGGTTTTGGAATTGAAATAGGAAAATAATTAGGAATAGGTTTTGACGAGAAAAGAATTTGAGTAGAAAAGAATTGGGGAGTAGAAAAGAATTGGGGTTGAAAGAAAAAAAAAAGAGATTTTTTTTTATAATACAACAGCAAACTGCGCACAGGAGGAGCAAACCGCGCCCATTCCAGTAACGCAGGCGCAGCCTGCATCACGCAGGCACAGCCTGCATCACGCAGGCACAGCCTGCGTCACATACAGAAACGCAGGCGCAGCCTGCGTTACGCAGGCGCAACCTGCGCGACCTCAAATTTTTTTTTTTTGAATAAACAACAAAACTTTAATCAGTAAGAGATCTGGTTAAATTTAATCAGTAAATATGCCTATGCAATAATGTTTGGTTTTAATCCACTGCTAAGACAAATAACAATTTTGGTATTGATTATCTAAATTAACTAGGATGCAAATATTAAACTAAGAATTAAATTAACTAAGGAGATTGAAATCGAATTACTAATATGAGAATAAACATGGGATCCTAACTTCATTAAATACTTCCCTTAGATCTGACGCCTTTAATCTCTATATGCAATGGTTTTGATATCTGATCGGATAACACGAAACAAGTATACGCTACCTGTCAGCATACGCATACCAAACTAAACATACATCCACAAAAGAGATAGAAGATGAATAGACACCAATTATGCTTAGACCCTATATGTCTATAGAATTTGAAAACATAACGGTTGAAGAACAGGTTATCCATTAAGATCACATAGGGTAGTATAAGTATTTTCATCTCACACCACGAATCATATTGATAAACAATTATGAACCTATGTTAGCATGGCAAGTTCTAAATCTCAAGATCCACTTTCACTTCACAAAAGATTAACAATTCAATTTAGATGTTAGCTACGCATCTAAAAGCATTAAGATTAACCATACGAGGATATCAATTTCACATCACACACAGATCTTTACAGCATCAAGATACTAAGTTCCATAAATAAATCCGTTAGAATCCCATGACAACGATTAGCCCATAATTGAACTATTCATCGTCATGGGATTTGATGAAATCATGATATAAAACAAGATATGAATAAAAGATGTAATTATATTAATAAACAAAGAGTTAAGAAAACAAATCTAGAATCCAGAATAACACAAAAGATGAAGTAGATCTAGATCTGTTGCTTGTCACGAGCGTTGAATCCTTCTCTCCTTTTCTCCCTTGCAGATCTAAGCTATGTTACAATAATAATAACTAATAATATATCTATATCTATTACAATGGTATGATGTGTTTAAATAGGCTCTAAAAGTCTTCCCCAGCAAGAAAATACAAAAACAGAATTATAATAGAATTTCTGCAAGATACGTTTCCTAAATTGATTCTGTTTTTAAGGAAATTTCGTGGCTGACTTTTCTTCAGATTTTCTGGAACGTTACAAACGTAATTGGACCTCTGGACCACCTTAGAATGATAGAGAATCTCGTTATCTTCACGTGGACTGCTTACGGGCCTCAAACGGACTTCTAGAACTCAAGATATGGCCACTACAGTGTAGACTGCGCAACCCTTCTCAGAAATTCGAATTTTAATCAATTAATTCCCCAAAAATTATAGAAGCATCCACCTTAGTCAACATTCTCGTAATTCTGCACAACTAAGCAAAACACATCAAAACCACCACAAACTTGAGTCCAAGACAATCAATTTAAGCCGATATGGAACGCTCCAAGCAGATATAAAATCCACTTATCATATGTCTATACTAAATATGGTAATTTTCGAAAATGTAATGAGAATAGTAGTAATTAGCAAAAAGGAGAGAGAATAACATACTTTTTTAGTAACAGTAGTTTTACTAAAATATCATAATTATATCCATAGAAGTGTTTTATGGATATTAGGGACTGATTATAGTTTATATGGATAAAGGTTTCCATAAAGGAGTCCAGTATCATAACAAGGATTAGAGCACGCTAAGGAAGGAAGCGAGCCATGGTGAGCATTAATCACCTTGATTACTCACAAATTATATGTGCTACTTATGGAAATAATGATATGAGTACCTGGATAAATGTGATGAGTTACTTGAATAAGACACAGGAGGTATGTAGATCTATATGATTACATGGAAATGGAAATAATTGGTTATAAGACCCTACGTGAGTACTGGAAATGATATTAATCATCAAACTGAATATATGAGAATGGTTATATAAATTGATATGATAAGTGATAAATGAAATTGTTACATGGCTGTAATTAATGTCATGGAAATGTTATACTAAGGTGAATAAGTACATGTTTGAGATGCAGATTACCTGGAATAATATGATTATATTTATTATGTGATCAATATGAATTACATGGAAGGATATGAAGGTAAATAAGTATATGGGAAGAAACAAGGAAACATGATATATGATGTGCATAGTGTGTCATTTGCATTTCACCAAATAAAGGCGTTGTGACTGTCAAGAATTTAGGGAAATTAATGGCCTAGCTATCCGGGAAAGTCCTTGAGACTATAAATATGGAATATCCCGGGAATAAAGTCGACTATAAATAACAAGAGCCCTAGAGGCCGGGAAAAAAATAATGCGAGTCCTTGGGACTATAAAAATGGGATATTCGGGGAAAAGATAATAATCACTATAAACATGGGATCCAAATATTGGATGCCAGGAAATTCTAAAGTCAAGTTGGTCAGTCACAACAAAGTAAAGAAACAAAGTGAATGAAAAGGGAGTCACATGCATATGTTGCATACATGCATAGTAAATGATTACTTGGATTGATTGATGATTTTCTGGAATGAAGTGACATGAAGTATTATTTGAGTATATGTTTAAAAAGGTGTTCAAAGAGATTATGTGAATATATATGTTGATATTATGAATTTTTATTCTACTTGCTTATTGAATACGAGCGTGATTAAATAGTTCAATACAAAGGAAGTAGCTAGTGATTTCAAGGAAAAGTATGATTTTGGTTTACACTAAGAAAAAGCATCAGATTTATAAATGAGACAAATTTTGGTAATATATTTTTATCTAGTAAATACGGAAGAAAGAGTATTTCAGCTAAATACATGATTAAGCCTATAAAATGGAATATAGAAGGAGTTTGAACACTAAATAGGAAATAAAATAGAAGAAATGGGATATGTTGTTATGAGATCATTATAAGAAAATTGGATATCGTTATAAAATGGAACTAAATGATTGTGGGTTATATAAAAAGATTATATGCTTGAGTAAAGTTAGAATGATTTATGTTCACTGAGTTGCGACTCATTCAAATCGCTAAATTTTTCAGGTTAACTTCAAGTCGGCTAGATGATGCTCCAGAGTCCCTACTCCTCTACATTGTATACTTATATATACAGTTAAGTAGATGGTTCCGCATTTGTAAAAATTTAATACAGATATTTATTGATTTTAATTATCTGTTAATTTGAGAACTATATATATATATAAATGATGTCATAATTGCTTTTAAAAGGAGAGGCCTTTGACAACTTGGTATCAGAGCAATGCTCGGACGGAAGTGCACTAGCACTGCCCGAGTATAGCCTATAAAGATAGATATGTAATATATACATGAGTATATTGATTATATTATATATTACATAAAGGAGGAAAGGGATGAGCATCTGGGCCAGAGTCTAGTCTATAGTGATTTGTGAGTTCAAGTATACATTTATATGTATGATTACATGGATGTGATGAAGAGTTCTGAAACTCTACAGTGGTTAACATGTGATAAAGGCATAAGGAACTGTATTTGAAAGATATATAGTCATATGGAATTGAAGTTACTTGAAGTAATTCTTTATTTAGAATTAAAGGGAAGTTATAGAAAATAATGAAGTACAAATGATTGCTATGTGAAAAATAATTACGACATGCAAAGAATTGAATGTTTATGTGATATATGTCTAGATCTTTACATTTATGTGATGATTATGATTATACTTGCTGTTTTAGATGTGATAATCAATGGATGTTTAGGTTGCTTGTTATTGTTGATTATATGGCGAATTTGACTTGAGTAGAGGAAGTTATAAAGTGGATTAAAGTGGAAATTTTTGGTTAGTTATTTTGGATGCCGGAAGGCTGTCTGAGTCACTGTTTATCAGTAGTGTTTACAAGTGGCGACGAGCTATACTAAGTATATAGAGATTACGGAAAAACAAGAAAAAAAAAAGTTTATTTAAGGTTATTACTAGAGTATAAGATGATTAGGAATTTGTCTCAATGGAGATTTCAAGAGCCATTATTGTTGAACTATAGTAGTGTTAAGAATTCATTTCGGTTGAGAAGGATATCCTATACGTTATTAAAGTGTCCTTCTAATTGGTTCTAGAGGACAAAGAGTTGTTGATTCTTATCATTGAGATTTTTCAAATATTTTTTTCTAATTGATTCAAGAAGAAAGTTATTCATCTAATGTTAAAATTCTAGAAATTAATATAAGTATGATATAGTAGATTTGAGATTTTCTGTCATGTGACATAGTGGACTGTAAAGGAAAGTTCACTAGGATTCTTCCGAAATCATTTTTCTCCATTATTGCTGCAAACGATTTGTCATCCGGTTGAGAAAAACAATACATATGGTATCTGGTGGGACGCCACTTAGCTATTTATGTGTTGTAAACCAAATGAGTACAAAAGACTGATCATCTTAAGTACGATTATGGTTGTTCTCAGTCACATCCAAAGTATTCTTATCTCTAATGAATATTGTTGATGAGTTCATTGATTCAAAATCACTCAGATTTCTTGTTGCGACTCCTAGTAAATTGTTTCAAGTTTCTTCTATTGTGAGATTATTCATAAAGTATCAATCAGAATAATAAATAAGGTTTAGCTTTTCATCGGAAGTTATAGAGCAATATTATATGATATCAAAGTAGAAAGTTTGTATCTAAGGTAAAGGGATGTGCTGTAGAAGAAATGGTATTAATGATAGTTGAGATTTATAAAGGCATAAGGGAACAAAGTGCTACACGGAGATTAATACTCGTGGGAATTATCTTTATAATCCAGGTATATGTGAACAAGGTATGTAGAGATAAAGTATCTACATGTTTGAGATAATATAGTAAAAGAGAATTGTTAATTCAAGGATAGTATGTTCATAGAACTTAGTGGTTGATTAATGGTCATATCGTTATAAACTAAATAGATAAGGGTTATATGAGATTAGTGATTGAGGAAAACAAATATACTAAGGAAAGCAGGTGTGAAAAGGTGAAAGCGAAATTAGAAATTTGAGGATTAGTTGACTGGTAATAGTGGTTAAGGATTTATAAACTATGAAAGCTAGAAATAAATAGTTGAGATCATGAGATATTATGTGGTGTAAATGAAATTAAGAGATATGGGAAAAGAATCAGCGAGTAAATAATTATATTTAAATTTGGATTTACTTAGTATAAATTGGTTTATTTGGATTTCAATATACAAATGATAAGTGTTAAAATGTCTCGGTGATTATTGTGATCAAAGTAATTAAGAGTTGATGGTAAAGACTATAAGGGGTAACAGTAACAACAAAAGTTAGAAAATTGAATAAGTTGATAAGTGAAAATTTCTATTAAGAGATGAAGAAGGAGATGAAATTAGAGATTAAGTTGTCACAAGAACGAAAATGAAAATGACTAGTAGGGTGGCACCTGAGTAATCGAAATGATCGATATCGGTAAGTATCTAGAAAAAAGAAAGTAGTATATATTATATGGAAATAAGGAGATTGGCTTTTAAACCAGAAATTTTATGGGATATTTTTGGATGAATTACTGAAAAGTTACAGTATGACTATAGTAAGAAGACAAAGGAAGAATATGTGTTTAGAGACAAATATAGAATGTTGGGAATATATTATTTATGAATACAAGAGTATAAGAACAAAATAAACATGGGTTATTAGTGGAAATATATCGCTCGTATATAAATATATTCAGTGATACAAGAAGGTTGCCCTTCAGAATGGAATTTAGATAAACTGATTGGTTAGAATGTGGTTGTATTTTAGTAGATTTCTATGATTCAATGGATATGAATAGAGTTTAAGACTTTTGCATAATGCGATGATTGATATGGTGGTTGGAGTTGAAAATTATAGAATTCAAGTTCCATAGAAAGTCGGGAACATGTTTTTCAGTTATAGAAAGGATAGGGAAATTTTTAGAGGTATCAATGTTGGGTGTGATGAAAGGGATAATTCTTGTTGATTGATGGAGTAAATAGTAGTGTTTTGTCATAAACGAGTGATGAACTCAGAAAATAGAGTTGATTAGAAGATTAAAGGATACAAAAGAATAAAGGTACGTATTAGTACTTAGTAAGTAACATTAGTATAGAATTTCGAGGACGAAATTTCTTAAGGAGGGGAGAGTTGTAACATCCCTAACTTAGTTCATATATTATATTAATATAAAAGGAATTATTGATTTTCAATAATAATTATATTCTCATTCTTACTTATTTTAAGAGAATGGAGAATAGGTATTAAGAATTTCATCAGGATTACTCTAGGGGTGTTATTTAGTTATCGAGAAATTCTAGATTGTAATAAAACGTATTTCCAATATATTGAAATACAATATTATGAGGAATAAAACGAGTATCTAAAGTGAAATATAATAGTGTATGATTCCTTAGAGGAAAAGGAATTAAGATTCGATAGCATATTAGTAATATATAAGGAAAATAAGTGTATGGAAATGCAATCGGTTTTCGGAGATAAGCATTTTTATAAAATCTCCGAGAAATGAATAGTAACTATGGAAAATAAATAGTAACTCAGGGGATGAATAGTATTTTTGGTGGGAAAATGTTTTCAGTCAGTCAAGTGTAAAACGTTATTCTAAGAACTTTATCCTTCTACAACAAATGCAAATTCAACTCCTAAGAGTCCTTAAAAGGAGTTGAAATGTTGTAAAAGTAAGTTATTAAACTTCCAGGATTTATATAAAATCAATCGTAAGTCATGAAAATGTAAATGAATACTTCATACGAAGGTATGGACGAGAATAAAATCAAGAAATTATGAAGAGTATTCATTGAAAAAGATATTTTGAAAAGCTATTTAAAATTCATAGAAATATGAATAGTAATGATAAATAGTAAAAAAAATTCGGGAGTTTTAGGACTACCTTTTAAGTCCATCTTTCAGGGGTAGCTGTAAAACATTAAATAAGAATTTATCATGACTTTAGAAATCATTTTGGGATTTAGGAACCTAATTCTACACTAATTAGTATATAAAACCGAATTATTAAGTGATAAGTAAAAGAATAGCTTATAAAAGAAGCTTAGCAATGCTTCCATGAGAAGCCAAGGGATAGAAGAGTAATTACACCTTATATAGATAGACATTATCTAGCCAAAATCAGATTCATCTTCTTCATTTTAGTTTAGGGGCCGATTGGAGCCATGGAAGAAAGCATGGAAAAAAAACTTCTAAACATGCTAAATACTTGTTAGTTGAATCCTATACTAATATATAAGATATATAACATACTTTTTTAGTAACAGTAGTTTTAGTACGCAAATCGGATTAACGAGCTAGGAGTTATGGCCGTTTTAGTATCGGGTGTCCAAGACCCTCGGGATTGTCCGAAAAATGAGTTTAGGAAAATTATTTCACCTAGTTAAACTTTTTATTTAGCCTTGAAAAAAATATGTAAGGTGTATAGATGATTAAGGAAGATGTTGGTGAAATTTGGTAATTTTTGGAACATTTTTGGATTTACTAAAAATGTTAGAGTGCCGCTGATTTTTGGGACTGTTTTGGCAGTTTTTGTATAAACATTGAGAGAGCATTTGACATAGCTATACTAATCGTTTAAAGTTGAAATTCGGATTATAGTAAGAACTTATGTTAGAGAATGAAATGGAAAAGGGTTCGTGTGAAAGTGTTAAGTTTTGAAATTATGAAAAATGTTGGAACATAAGGGTTTAATAAGGGTTCTAAAGGAAGTGAAATTTAAGGAAGAGTTTTCGGATAAGATTTCGGACGAGTTAGGAGACTCGTTTGGAAAAAGTTAAAGAACAAAATTTGTAGAGTTATGTGAGAGCTATGTCTATACTAAATATGGTAATTTTGGAAAATGTAATGAGAATAGTAGTAATTAGCAAAAAGGAGAGAGAATAACATACTTTTTTAGTAACAGTAGTTTTACTTAAATATCATAATTATATCCATTGAAGTGTTTTATGGATATTAGGGACTGATTATAGTTTATATGGATAAAGGTTTCCATAAAGGAGTCCAGTATCATAACAAGGATTAGAGCACGCTAAGGAAGGAAGCGAGCCAAGGTGAGCATTAATCACCTTGATTACTCATAAATTATATGTGCTACTTATGGAAATAATGATATGAGTACCTGGATAAATGTGATGAGTTACTTGAATAAGATACAGGAGGTATGTAGATCTATATGATTACATGGAAATGGAAATAATTGATTATAAGACCCTACGTGAATACTGGAAATGATATTAATCATCAAACTGAATATATGAGAATGGTTATATAAATTGATATGATAAGTGATAAATGAAATTGTTACATGGCTGTAATTAATGTCATGGAAATGTTATACTAAGGTGAATAAGTACATGTTTGAGATGCAGATTACCTGGAATAATATGATTATATTTATTATGTGATCAATATGAATTACATGGAAGGATATGAAGGTAAATAAGTATATGGGAAGAAACAACGAAACATGATATATGATGTGCATAGTGTGTCATTTGCATTTCACCAAATAAAGGCGTTGTGACTGTCAAGACTTTAGGGAAATTAATGGCCTAGCTATCCGGGAAAGTCCTTGAGACTATAAATATGGAATATCCCGGGAATAGAGTCGACTATAAATAACAAGAGCCCTAGAGGCCGGGAAAAAAATAATGCGAGTCCTTGGGACTATAAAAATGGGATATTCGGGGAAAAGATAATAATCACTATAAACATGGGATCCAAATATTGGATGCCGGGAAATTCTAAAGTCAAGTTGGTCAGTCACAACAAAGTAAAGAAACAAAGTGAATGAAAAGGGAGTCACATGCATATGTTGCATACATGCATAGTAAATGATTACTTGGATTGATTGATGATTTTCTGGAATGAAGTGACATGAAGTATTATTTGAGTATATGTTTAAAAAGGTGTTCAAAGAGATTATGTGAATATATATGTTGATATTATGAATTTTTATTCTACTTGCTTATTGAATACGAGCGTGATTAAATAGTTCAATACAAAGGAAGTAGCTAGTGATTTCAAGGAAAAGTATGATTTTGGTTTACACTAAGAAAAAGCATCAGATTTATAAATGAGACAAATTTTGGTAATATATTTTTATCTAGTAAATACGGAAGAAAGAGTATTTCAGCTAAATACATGATTAAGCCTATAAAATGGAATATAGAAGGAGTTTGAACACTAAATAGGAAATAAAATAGAAGAAATGGGATATGTTGTTATGAGATCATTATAAGAAAATTGGATATCGTTATAAAATGGAACTAAATGATTGTGGGTTATATAAAAAGATTATATGCTTGAGTAAAGTTAGAATGATTTATGTTCACTGAGTTGCGACTCATTCAAATCGCTAAATTTTTCAGGTTAAGTTCAAGTCGGCTAGATGATGCTCCAGAGTCCCTACTCCTCTACATTGTATACCTATATATATAGTTAAGTAGATGGTTCCGCATTTGTAAAAATTTAATACAGATATTTATTGATTTTAATTATCTGTTAATTTGAGAACTATATATATAAATGATGTCATAATTGGTTTTAAAAGGAGAGGTCTTTGACACCTTGTGCCCAAGAACAATTTCTTCTTGCACCATGAAGTGACACTTTTCCCAATTAAGCACCAAATTGGTCTCCACACACCGTTTCAATACCATGCCAAATTATGCAAACACTCATCATACGAAGTACCAAAGATTGAGAAATCATCCATGAATACCTCCCACATTTGTGCAAATCATGTATGAGAAAATAGCCATCATACACCTTTGAAAAGTGGCAGGAGCACCACATAGTCCGAAAGAAACCCATCGGAAAGTAAAAGTGCCAAAAGGACATGTGAATGTGGTCTTCTCTTGATCTTCCGGAGCGATGCAAATCTGATTATAACCCGAATAACCATCAAGAAGGCAATAGTACTCATGGCCAATCAACCTGTCTAACATCTGATCAATGAACGGAAGAGGGAAGTGATCTTTTCTGGTGGCCTTGTTCAACTTTCGAGCCATGCAAACTCTCCACCATGTGACTGTCCGAGTAGGGATGAGCTCATTCTTCTCATTAGCAACAACTGTCATGCCTCCTTTCTTAGGTACACACTGCACCGGGCTCACCCATGAACTGTCTGAGATAGGATAGATGATTCTTGCATCCAACCACTTAAGAATTTCCTTCTTCACCACCTCTTTCATGATAGGATTGAGTCTTCGTTGATGTTCAACAGTAGGCTTACTTCCTTCATCAAGCATAATTTTATGCATACAATAAGAAGGGCTGATTCCCTTGAAATCTGCTATGGTCCAACCAATTGCTGATTTGAACTCTCTCAAAATTCGCAAAAGCTTGTCTTCCTCACTACCTGACAGGTTAGAAGAAATAATAACAGGTAATGTAGATGCATCACCTAGAAACGCATACCTCAAGTGATCCGGCAATGGTTTGAGTTCAAGTGTAGGAGCTTCTTCAATAGATGGTTTAAGATGCCCCTGAGAATTCTTAAGCTCTGCTAACCCAAGAGATTCGAATGGCATGTCAATTTTCCTCTTCCAAGGAGCTGCATTCAACTGCTGAAGTTGCTCTGCTCCTTCTTCGTCTTCAAAATCAAACTCTCCTATTAAAGCTCTCTCTAAGGGATCTGACTTAAGCAATTGCTCAATCTCCATATTTACTGCAGACTCGACCAAATCCACCTTAAAGCATTCCTCTTCATCTGTTGGAAACTTCATTGCATTGAACACATTGAAAGTGACATTCTTGTCTTGCACCCTCATTGTGAGCTCTCCTTTCTGAACATCGATCAAAGTCTTACCCGTAGCCAAGAATGGTCTTCCCAAGATGATGGAAATCTTCTTATCTTCCTCGAAGTCTAGGATAACAAAATCAGCAGGGAAGATGAGCTTATCAACTTTCACCAAGACATCCTCCACTATACCTCTCGGATAAGTGATCGATCGATCAGCTAGCTGTAAGGAGATGTTTGTAGGCTTAGGATCAGGCAGACCAAGTTGCATGAAGACAGACAAAGGCATGAGATTGATGCTAGCTCCCAAGTCACACAAACACTTGTCGAAAAATAAGTTGCCAATAGTGCACGGGATGGTGAAACTTCCCGGATCTTTAAGTTTAGGAGGCAACTTTTGTTGCAGAACAGCACTGCATTCTTCCGTCAAAGCCACAGTCTCCAATTCCTTGAGATTCCACTTTCTTGATAGAATAACCTTCATGAACTTGGCATAGCTCGGCATCTGTTCAAGAGCTTCCGTAAAAGGTATGTTAATCTGCAACTTCTTGAACACCTCTAGAAACTTAGCAAACTGCTTGTCCAACTTATGCTTCTGGAGTCTTTTAGGATATAGAGGAGGAGGGTAGATCTGATTGCTCTTTGTAGTCTGCTCCGGAGAAGCTTTTTCAACAGGATTCTTGCTCTTTTCCGCTTCACCATCCAACTGATCAGCTGCCAAATCAGATTTTTCAATTTCTGGCCCCGCAGATTTTTCTCATTCGTCAGATACTCAACCGATGTCAATCTTGGACATTTGAATATGAAGTTTCTAAGAAAAGAATGGAGTTTTGTGTTTGCAACAATTCTGCACGTATTCACTACTAGAAAGTCCAGTTTCGATCAAATCAGTGGCCCTGTACAACAGATTGTGTACTCCCTGGCCTATGATAGAAAAATCAATGTTGGGCTGCTGATAATGCTAGAGCTGTATGGGAGGCTTGGCAAGGATTAGGGGTGAGCAAAAATTTCCGAAACCGCCCAAACCATCCGTTTCAAACCGTCCAAACCGAAATTTACGGTTTTATAACGGTTTGGATGGGTTATGGTTTCATTTTTTTAAAAACCGAAAAATAATGGTTTGGTTTGGTTTTATATTTTATACCGACCGATATAACCGAACCGCAAACCGATAACCAAACCGTCCGTTATATCCAGACTGCCTGAATATATTATAATATATATACATATACATTATATATATATATATATATTAATATATTTAAGTGACATTAGACATACTGATACAGACATACAGTAGAGTAGTAGACACTGGAATTTAGAGTTTAAGTACAATCATATTCATCAATGTAAATTAGCACTCTCTGTCAACACTACACTGTCCGGGCCCTTGATAAGCAGATTTGATATAGTTCTAGTCCTACTGGACACAAAGAATCCAGAATGGGATGCAATTGTTTCATCTCACATTCTTGCCGAGGTATCAACTACTTTGTCACTTTATTAATCAGTTTTTTAAAAGCTTGGTACGGTAAGTCTCATCGATTTTTGGTAATTATTTACAAGTGAATATAATATTTATTTTAACGGTTTAAAACCAAAACCGCCCAAACCAAACCGTTATAATTTGGGTGGTTACGGTTATGTACTAACGGTTATGGTTATGGTTGGCCGGATTGAAAAACCGAAATATATGGTTTGGGTGGTTTTGTTGTCCAAACCCGACCGTTTTACCCAATACTCACCCCTAGCAAGGATTCATCTCAGAGAGGTAAGGATATCTTTTTCCCTCGCTTTATTCAAACTGCACTAAACTATATAGATAATAATTTGATTAAATTGTCTGGGATAGATAAAAATAATATAGGCTATCCTAAATCCATGTCCAAACTCATTTTTGAAAATTTGGATACAAGGAATGCTGTGAATGTAAGACTTGAGATTACGCCACATATGACGGAAATCTTCAGGTCCTACCCTCACAACAAGCTAACATGTGCTTCAAAATTTGAGTTAGCAGCGCCCAAGCAAGTAGTACAAACTGCTAACCCAGGGCCTGCTATCCAACCCTCTCAACCAAACATTCTCCCAAACACTGAGCCAACTACATCATCCTCTCAACAGGGTGATGCTAGTAATAAGAAGAAGAGAAAACACACTGCATTGAATATTTTATCAGAAGCGGCTTCAAATGTTGAATTAGGCCTAGAAAGTGAGGAACCTGAGTCACCCTTACAGAAGCCAAAGAAGAATAAATCTAAGAAAACCACCTCTCCAGTCATACAAAAGGCTGAAGTTGTAAAACCAGGGGCAAACATCTCACTAGATGTGCCCTCTCAACAGGGTGCATCTATAGAATCAAGCATTCTCCCCAATGCACTTTCTTGTAATGAGTCAGCACATGGGAGAGATAAGGCTGGCACAACACTGAGTGGAGAGCACATCATACTTGAAACTCCCTCTATTTCTCAGGGGGAGTTGCCAAAATCCATTCTAAAAGACACTTCTCTTCCAGAATATACAACTCAAATTTCTTTGCAGCCTGCAACTCAAGTAATTGAAGAGCAAGGCACTGATCACCAAGAATTTTCTCCTCTTGGTGAGCCAATGGATTCAAGTGACTTAGTGCAAGACACTATGCTCACCATCCAGGACCTACATTTAGATGGTGAGGGAATGCATCATGGGGCATCTCCTAATGACACCATCACAAACACATAGGGTTCACTAGTTTTCACTAGAGACTCTATGCATGTGTCATCTATTGTTGTAACTCATCCCACTACTGTGGAGACAACAGTAGTAGAGTCATTCCATCCGGTTACACAAGTTACATCTGTAACTGAAAAGTCTAGCTTGCCTAGCTCTAACTTCTTGACACAATGGCTGAAGCCTGTGCAACATGACAGTGCTTCAGGATCAGGGTCTGTTCCACAACAATTGACGGTTGAAGCACAACAAAGTCTTCATGTGGATCAGATTCCTGAGTTTGTAAAAATAGCTCAAAACTTGGTCACATCCAACTTCTCTAATCCTGATTATGAGGCCATTCTTCTATGCCACAAAGAAGACATGGAATTGCAAAGAGAGAAGATTGTTAAAGAAGCTGAAAGATATGGTAATATAGATGTTTGGTTGCAAGGGAAAGGGAGTGTAACCTTGAAAGAAGCTCATCAGTACCTAAGGGAAGAATACATCACTTCACTAGGGTCAAATGCAAAATCTTTATCCCCTGTTAAAGTGTATGAGGCTATCAATGATGCGTACAAGGGAAGCTTGAAGGCTGCTCACTACCTAGGCAAAGGGGTTAAAACAGAAATTAATGAAGTGTGTAAAGCCACAACCCAGGTAGTGAGTGAGATCAAAACTCAGTTCTCCAAAGACTTCCCATCTCTGGATACTGTCTTCAAGAATATCAAGGAGTGCAAAAAGACCTGCACCTCTCTGGATAATCATCTTCCCCTGGTTCAAGATTCCATCAAACAACTCATAACTCAGGTACAGCATCTAACTACACAGACAACGGATACAAATGCAAAAATCGGGGTCCTATTTGCCAATCGATATGGAGATAAGGCAGTCACAGATGTCCCTGTGCATGACATGAAGAAGTATGAGGTAGAAAGGATCAAGGAGCAATTACTATCTGGTTTCAAGGCTGCACACTTATTGTCTAAAGTGGAAAGTTTGGAAACAGAAGTGAGCTCCCTCAAGAAATACAATGTTGAGCTTCAGGCTGAGGTTCTCCTTAATCAACAACAGATGCTTTCTGCAATAATGAAGCATATGGGCTTATCTCAACCCGGTGACCCTGTACCTGTCAAACCTCCAACCTCTTCTCTTCACCCTAAGGGTAAATCCAAGGCCTCTATGTCTGACAACAAGCCTGAGGGGAAGAAGAAAGATCCAAATAAGAGTGATCTAGGTCTCAAAATCTCTGAGTTCAAAGTCAGGCAACCTGTGAAACAAAAGCAAGTAGTCAAGGAGGGTGAGTTGAAGTTGAAGAAAGTAGTTGTGGCTGCAGATTCAAGGGACAAGATAAAACAAGTAGCTGTAGTAGAAGTTCAACCTCAACCCCAACCATCTCCTCAAGAATTTGACTTCCAAGTGTCTGACATTTCCAGACACTCTCTTCAAGCTAAACCATCAGAATTCAAGGATGTTCTTTCTCATGAGGTGTGTCAAGAAGCTGCCAATTCAAAATTGTATCATGACATAGCCTTCTTGAAGCATCAACAGAATCTGAGGAAAAGGAGCAACTTCCACTACTTTGACTATCTCAAGCTCCTTGTACAAGACATATTTCTGGTCACTGTAGAGAGAAGCAATTTGTTCAAAACAATCCTTATGCTCTCATCACCACTGAAGATAGAGAAGTCCTAGTCGACACTGCCAAATTTCTTTTTCACATCCATATTGAAGCAATACAAGTCCTACCTTGCTCTGAAGTTGCAACATTCATCAGGAAGATAGAATCAAATGGAGCAATTGACAACATCACTCTCCATGGGAATCTTACAGAATGTATGAAGTCCAAATTACCACAGGTAATTCCTCAACCTCACTGCATTCTATATGAAGCAGTGTCAGGCATAGTCTCCTTCAGATTTGGTCACCACCTCAAACCTAGCAACATGTCTTCAATCAAGTACTTGGCTATTGCCTTACAATCGAGAAGTGGAAAGTCAGAAACTGGGAAGTCAACTCTGGATATTCTGATTAAGTTTATCAACTCACAGTCAAATGTTCAACTTGATGCTAGAGGAGCCAAGTCAGGAAGGAAGGATGGAGATGATCAAGATCAAGGTGGTAGCAAGGATAGAACTCAAAGGAGAAATAAGGATGATGAAGAAAAGAGAAAGAAAAGGGGTAAAGGAAAGAAAGGTGATGATGAAAAAGGGAGTGAGAAAGTGTATGAAAGAAATAGTGGAAGACAGCAAGCCCTAAGCATCACTAGCAGTATTCCCACCACAACACAAGGCTCTATGTCTAGGGTGGATACAGTTAGTGATGACTTAAAAAAAATCTAGACCTATGGCTTCTGAAACTGTTTTTCCACTTCTGCCAAAGAAAACTAAACTCGAGAAATCCTCTGTAAGTCTCCATAAGCAAACTGTTAATGGTGTACTACAATGGTCTAAAGATAAAAGCTTCAAACTCCTCTCCAGTGACAAGATGCAAAAGTTAATATTCAATTCTTAGGCCAGAAGAGCAAAGAAAGTGAAGACACATGCATCCCAAGCTATCACAATTGTACCAGGATTAGACTTGCCACCTCTTGATGAAGATTATGATGAAGATCAATTGGCATTTCTACAAGCCCAAAGAATTTATCATGTGGCAACTGTGGATGACTGCTTAAAGTTTAAATATTCAGATGGAAGATAAATGAAATTCAAACAAGGGATGTGTCAACACTGGGGCAAATTATATGATATTGAAAGGATAATTGCATTGCTAAACATTGAAGATAAGGTGGAAAAGGTTTGGAAGCTGGAACTTATAGACTTTGTGAAGTTGAAGAGAGATCATGAGGAGAAGATGAGAAGGGAGTGTACGGAGAAATTGAGAAAGAGAGAGAAGGAGCTTGATGAACTTAAAGCCAAAGCAGAACAGTTAAGGGCTAAAGGGTTATGTAGAGTTCAGTTCAATCCCTATGTTGTGAAGTATAGGAGGAGAAATGGAGATAATGTCAATATCAGAATGAACCTGGTCAACCATTATCCTGCAAAATTATTGAATCCAGTACTTGAAGATTTTAAGGATTCAATTCTGCTTGAAGAACTTGATGCTATGGCAGCCATCATAAAGGCTATGGATGAGAATGCAAGGAAGGATGGAGAAAGGAAAAAGAAGGAATATGATGATCTACAATCCAAAGCTAAGGGGATGAAATCAATGGAAAATGGCTAGTACTTCTTCATAGTCTATAAGAATACTCTCTTTGTAATTCTATCCATACTGTCAATCAATCTCATACCTGTACTTTTCAAGTTTTATCTTTATGTATGTCAGGCTTGTTATCAGACATGAAATTGTGACTAAGGGTCTTACTCACAATTTAGGGGAGATTGTTAGTCATAGAGGCATGCCTGTACACATCTAATAACAAGCCTAATTGGTTGTAATGTTTCGCATTACAAACATGACCCCTCAACTGAGGAACCCTCTAGTTGTAGATTTTCTACTTGTATTTAGTACTTGTAATAGGCATCAAAATTTTAGCTATGTATCTGTATAAATTTAGTCATGAAATAATGCTTGAAAGAAGATTCCGAGATCATGCCTCAAGCTTTAAAAACAAGGCTGTCAAAATAAACACAGATGGATTTTGAAGATTGAAGGTTTGCCTAAGTACTAATTCGAGAAGTACTTTTGTCTGTTCGAGAAGACAAGTTTTCTAAAAGTCAGAGATTCGACATATCTAAATACTCTACTCGAGAACTCAAGAAGTCATCATATCAAGATCTCATTCGAGTTCTCAAAGAGTCATTAAGTCAAGCTACATTCGACATCTCAAGGACCCAGGAAACTGTTCGACATCTCAAGGTTTCCACATGCAAGGCCTCATTCGATAAGTCAAGGATTCCTGAAGAAATGATTCATTCGAGAAGTGGTTCGATATGCCAAGAAACGTGTTGTTCGAGAACTCAGAGTTATCTGTGCAAACAACTTCATTTCTCGAATCAATCACTTAGTCATTTCTCGAATGGATTCTTGAAGACAAAATACTAAAGCTATACAAGTCAGAAGTCTACAACAAGCCAAAACACTTTCAGGACCACAGTACTGTAAAGTGCTTTTGGAAAGTCTACAAGAAGCTTAGAGAGTTGTTACAGGAGACAAGCTGTTAAAGAAGTGGACATGAGCAGGTTAAAGAAAAGTCAAACTACATGGTGCTTGGATGTTTACTCGAATAAGTATAGACAAATTAGAAAGTAATTTTGTCTGTCACTACATTTATAGTAAGTAGGCTGTACACATGTTCTATAAGTGTACAACCTCACTTCTCTAGCAGTAAGGAGCAGTTAACAAGTTTTCATACATTATCTTAGATAACATCTCTCTGAGAAAACGAAGCTGAGAATACTAATATTTGTATACACATATTGTAGCAAAATCTTTATCTGATACAACGTTAGATTAAAGTGAGTGATTGTGTTCTTGTGTCTTTAGTTCCACACTTACATTCTGCTCAACACGAACACACACTTAGTTACACATATATCAAACAGATTCAAACCTTCATACAAACTGTTCTTAAGATTCAAATCAAAAGAAAAAGTTTGAAAATACATTCACTCCCCCCCTCTGTATTTTCTTGTGTGTATTCCATACTCAACATTATTTTTTCTAAATGAAAAAAAAATATTGTTTGAAATAATCGTGAATATGCATCAAAAAATTCCGAAAATCCGATATCCATAGAAAATATCTGCATCCGTATCCGAGAAAAAACGGATATTATTCGTATTCGAAATAAAGCGGATATTATCCGTATTTGAATCCGACAAGTTCGGACACGGATACGGATATCCGAATTATCTATTTGAGAGCTCTACTTATATTCTTTCAGCAGTAAATTTAGATAATCATGTTGGGTTAACTTGTCGAACCAGCAAAATTCTTAGTTATAATTTACATTATCATGATTATATATAATACTACTGAAATACTGATCACTTTTTTAAATTTAAATTATATGTTACTCCATCCGTCCCTCTCATTTCTTTACAATTACTATTTTGGGATGTCCCTCTCATTTCTTTACGTTACTATAAATAGTAAGTGTACCCCACTATTACACCTACCACTTTATCCCACTATCTCATATTTAATAATAAAAGACACTATTACACTCACTACTTTCTTCTACTATCTCAAATCTATTATTAAATATTGATAGGTTCCACCACTTTACCCGCTTTTCATCTAACTTTACTCATTTTTTATGCATTGTCTTGATCTCCGTGTCCCCCTCCAATGTAAACAAATGAGGGAGACGGAGGAAGTATCATTATTTTATCTTAGGAACTACTTTATATATTAACATTGAAAATGCTCAACTAACAGAAAAAAATTAAAATTAAAATAAAAGCACTAGAGTCTAAGACCTACCTTAATGAACCCAAAATTCATTGACATGCTACTGTAGTAACATAAATAGCGAACGCCAATATAATGGAAGCTAGGGTTAATTTCGGCTAGAACATGTATTAAAATACTATTATTTTATAGTAGAATAATATAATAGTAAAATATGAAAAATATGTATAATAATTGTTTATATTTTTTGAAAAGTGCATAATAGTTGTTCTCATTCTTCTCATCATGTATAAATTATTCTCACTTGAATCATGTTCTTTGAAGTTATATGTACATATAATTGAAAAGAAAAATGTGGTTAATATGCGCATTTATAGTTATAAATTCAAATTTCACTAATAAATTTGGGATAAAAAATTGCTGGTAATGACTTATAATTTAATGACGTGTTTGTAATTATATAGTCAAATTTTGTATATGTTTAAATATCAAATTCAAACAAAATATTCCTTAATAAGTATATGAAATTTTATAACTAAGTTTTCATAAAAACAGAAGTATTGCCTGTACAAAATGCATGCATACACAGATGATGAGATGATACATGATAAACCAAGTTTGTTAAAGCATGTGAGGTTACCGATCTTTATATGGGATCTTCCTAACTTCCTCTTATGTCACGGTCACATAAAAACTTCTTATCATATGCTCCCATGTTTATACAAACAAGTAAAAAATGCTCCCATGTTTATACAAACAAGTAAAAAGAAGTCAAAACATAAGCCAGGTTAATTGAATGGCAATTTATTCCAATCCAATAGATATTCGATCTATTTCGATTTGATTGGATCTAACCAAATTCGAAATTTTGGATTTGGATCTGGGTTTAGGATTTATTTTGGGTCGGGTTTGGATTTGGTGTTAACTGAACCGAATCGAATCCCGAAAATTAAATCAAAACCGTATCAAACCCGGATCCAAAATAAATAAATAAATATGTATATATGTATATATATATATATATATATATATATATATGCGTGTGTGTATAATATAGTGTATATATGTTATATTTTTAATTATTAATATTTTAATAGTCTAATTATTTTAATGCTATTAATTTAAACATCATTCAACTTAAAGTTACTATATATAATCTCGTCATCGGTATTTGTTTGTTCATAAACTATAAAAAAAACTCATCTTATAAAGCATTCAAGTCAATTTGTGATATATAAATATTATAAATTGAGAGACTCATTTTTACTATTGATCTTTTAATTATATATATTTGGAAGTTGCATACACTTGTTTAGAATTTACATTTTCCTTGATATTTGATTAAATATATTATTCTAGTTGATTAATTATTGTTTCAAAAAAAATGTTGAAAAAAAATTGTATAAAAAAATTGAGATCCAATTCCGAACCGAAATCCAACAAATTAGATCTGGATCTAAGAATTTGGATTACCATCGAATCTTGGTCTAGATCTGAATCCAACATACATATTTAAATTCAGATCTGATTTTCACAAAATTCGAACCGACGACCCGTTTACCATAGCTGGTTAAAGTCTTTTCTTCCTGATACATTTGACCATATTGAAAAACTAATTGTGTGAACGGTCCAATTAAAATGTTATGACCATTTGTTAGCAGCCTTGGATTACTTTTTCAAATAGTTGCTGGGGTTGGTTCGACATGGGGATCATCGTTACCCGTCCCACGTTCTTACATAAAAAATTTTGTTTCATTTTTATCTCATTTTTTTATAAAAAATTTTGTTTATCTCCAACTCGGTTCCACGGGATAATACTAATTCAACGTTCATCCCATTTAATAATTACTTTTTTTCAAAAAATAATTTTTATTACATATTTATATATAATATAACACTAAAAATAAAACAAATGTATATACTTTAAAACACATTCCATATTATTTTATCCACGTAATATATCAAACTATTATACACAAATTATTATTTAATATCTATTATAAAACTATGAGAAAAGTTGTGTGGAGTACTGTTTTAAATGGAGTATTTGGAGTACATATACGTTCTGCATTCAAAATATTTTAAAATTTATTATTTTGCAAATCTTGTTATATGAATATCATATGATAATTGATATGGGCTAAAAATAAGCCCTAAAGACACATTTAGTGTTGCATTAATTAGACCCGGTATGGTCCGAACGTGGGGCCCACCAACAGGGTCCAAAATCCTATTTTAAATATTAAATTTTGTAATTAATATTGGAGGTGAAAAACAGCTCAGCAATAAGAGTCAAACAAGGATATTACTCCTACCTGACTTAGCCTCCAAGGCACCCAATTCAACATGGAAACTGATTCCTACAAGGAAGGAGTCGAGAACCTTCCTCAAGGAGGTGGCTTGCCCACCTAATCTCCGAATCCTACCATAATTCTAAGGCTCCCGCAGCCTATATAAAGGGCCTGACCCCTCATTCTCATAACTACGTTTTATTGGCTTGATTCTCTAATACAGAGATACGTAGGCATTCTGTGAGGACCGGTTAGTCTCGAACGCAGAAGCAGCCATTAAAGCACGAAGCTCACGAACCCTAGCATTAAATACACAAACCCTAGCCGCAATAATTTCAACCTAGTTTTTATTCCACAACATTTTGCGCCGTCTGTGGGAAAACAACATCAACCATGGTTCAAACACGAAGAACAACACCAGTTGCAACTGAGGCCATACCTCTCAGATCTGTTCCACCCATCACCGAACAGGTTCCCCCAGCATCAAGGGCGATTGCCCAACAAGCTCCGCCAGCATCAGGGGCGATTACCCAATCTTAAGTTTCTCAACAATCAGGGGCGATCCCCCACGTTGAGAGTACATTACCTCCGATTGCCCGTACAAGACGAGAAACCAATCCTCTTCAGATGGTGGTCTCTCCTCTGATTGATCCGAACAACCCATCGCATGGGGTCCAGATCCACACTACAGATCTCCCCGTGAGTACTAACCCGACATACGGGCTGCCTAATTATCCTCCTATCCAAGGGACAGGCCCAAGTGGTCACGCTTTGCAGATCCGAGATCGAGAGTATCACGATTATTCGGGTCCTTATACTGATGAAACCTCCTCCGACGATGAGGATGATGACCGTGATGAATCCCCGAGGAGGCGACGTGCTAGTAGAGAACATCGAAGGAGGACTCAAGACATCCGTGATGGACAATCTTTGACAACTGCTGAAAGGATCAAGGCTTATGAGGCCGAGATCTTAAAATTGAACGAAGATATGGCAAGGGAACAGGCAAGACAGAGTCTAATTCGACCCCCTCCAATCTCAGGAAGGATTCCCGTTATAGATTTGGAGAGGTCCTCAAGAAGACAGAAGAGGGCTGATGTCCCAACAAGAGAAGCTATGAGGGTGGAAACCCCCAGGAGTAACCCCAAGGATCTCATGCCACTTGGAGATCCTGATGATCCCACACCCCCGTTTATTGAGGAGGTGATGAATGCTCATATTTCTAGGAAGTTTAAGATGCCGACAATTAAGGCTTATGATGGAACGGGTGATCCCGCAAATCACGTCAGGACGTTCTCAAACGCACTGCTACTGCAGCCTGCAAGTGATGCCCTAAAGTGCAGAGCGTTCCCCCAAACCCTGTCGGGCATGGCTCAGAGATGGTATAGCCGATTGCCTGCGAACTCTATTGGCTCTTTTAAGGAGTTGAGTGCCGCTTTCGTTAGCCAATTCATTAGCGGAAGGGTGCATGAGAAGAGCTCCGCATCTCTTATGTATGTAGTGCAAGGAAAGAATGAAAATCTGAGGGATTACCTCAAGCGATTCACTAAGGAGACCCTGAATATCACTGATTTGGAAAATAAGGTGGCAATGGTAGCCCTGGAACACGGAACCACTGACCTCTTCTTCAAGAGATCATTGGCGAAGCATCCCCCTGAGAACATGGCTGAGCTCCAACGAAGGGCTGATAAGTATATTAAAGTTGAGGATAGCTTGAAGAAAGAAACCACCGTAGGTGGAGGAGGAGGTAACAATGACTCCAAGAAGCGAAAGCAAGACCAGGACTATGATGATCAAGAGTATGATGCTAGGGACAAGTATCCCCGAACTAGCGAGGATTCCGACTCTGCCCCTAAGAAGAACCAAGGTTCAAGGTTCACTGAGTATGCAAGGTTGAATACTCCTAGGAGTCGAATCTTGTTGGACATTGAGAATGATAAGGATTTCAGATGGCCGAAGCCACTCAGGGGTGATCCCGCAAAGAGAAACCAGAATCAGTATTGCAGATTCCATAGAGACGTGGGGCATGACACTGACGATTGCAAGCAACTCAAAGATGAGATCGAGTTTTTGATTCGTAGAGGGAAGCTGAGGCACTTCACTAAGGGTGAAGACCGTGGTAACCAGAGAAGAGACTATAATAGAAGGGATGATGATCAAGATCGTAACCCACAGCCCCGAGGGCCAGTAATCAACATGATCTCAGGAGGCCCGACTGCGGCCGGGACGACTAGGAACTCTCGAAAGGCTTATGCTCGAGAGGTGTTGCACATCGTGGGAGAGGCCCCGAAGCGTGCAAAAACTGAGGTAGCGATTAGCTTTGATGACTCAGACTTGGAAGGGGTGAAGTTCCCCCATGATGACCCATTGGTCATAACTCCTGTGATTGGAAACTCGGAGGTGAAGCGAGTCTTGATAGACAATGGAGCTTCCGTTGACATTCTGTTTCATGATGCGTTTGTGAAGATGGGATACACTGATTCTCAGTTGACCCCCAATAACATGCCTATATACGGATTTAATGGAATAAAATCCAAAGTTGAAGGGACTATTCAGCTGCCTGTAACTATTGGGCAAGAGCCCAAGGAGGCCACTCGGATGTTGAACTTCCTGGTAATCAAGGCGTCTTCAACGTACAACGCTATCCTTGGAAGGACTGGACTTCATGCATTCAAGGCTGTTGCCTCAACCTATCATGTGAAGATCAAGTTCCCTACCAGGAATGGTGTTGGAGAACATAAAGGTGATCAGAAGATGGCACGAAGCTGTTATGTAGCCTCGTTAAGGCCTGATGGAGTCGGGGGCAGTCCTTCCGATTGAAGACATGGAAGTCCATAGTGGTAAGGAACACAAAGAAAGGTTAGCAGAGGACATCACACAGAAGCCTCAGACAGCCATTAAGGCTAAGGCGTTTACTGACTTTGTGGTTGAGTGTACCATTGGCAACCAAGAAGTTGGGGGGCAGGAGGTAGTACCCCGAGCAGGAAGTGAACTGCAGAATAAGAATGAGGAGACCAGAAGGAGTGACGGGTGCTCTATTTTGATGGAGCATCAAAAACAAAATCAAGTGGTGCAGGCCTAGTCTTGAAAAACCCCGATTGAGCTTAAGTTATCCTAGTAGGACTTAGCTTCATATTTATATAGTAGAAGTAGAAATAAGGTTCATTAAAACCATTGCAGAGCATGTTGCTCCGAGTAGGACAGTAGTACTCTATGTAAGGGTTGAACCCATTTCAAGTTATTAATGCAAGTTTGTTTTCCATTCATTGATTGTGATTTTATTTATGTGCCAAGCACCTGATGTGTGAGTCAAAGAAGACCAAGTACCGAAAATAAAAGAATACACGAATGAAAACAAACGAATGCATACCCCGAATGGTAGAGTTAGGTTACAGCAGATAAGAGTTTAAGTCCTTGAAGGACCCTGGATAAAGACAAACGTTGAAGCCCTGATGGAACACCCGCTGAAGAAACATATTTCATAGCCCGAAAGATAATGGAAGGCTCACCAAGTGGATTGAGGCTAAACCTTCAGCCAAGATAACCACCAAACAAGTAATGCACTTCTGGAAAAGTGTAATATGCAGATGTGAAATTCCACGAATCCTGGTTACGGACAATGGAACTCAGTTTAACAATGATGAGTTCAAGAAGTATTGTGAAGAGAATGATATCCAATCGCGTTTCACTTCTGTTACCCATCCTCAAGCAGATGGGCAAGCTGAGGTTGCAAATTGAATTATCCGAAATGGACTAAAGGGTTGAAACCCCATGAACCTAAGACATTCAGTCCAAACCCCATCATTCGATATGCTCAATGTAAGGCTTGAAGCCGAAATAAGATCCCAAGTCTCGAAAAAGACCAGTATAATTTCTATGAAATCTTAGTGCATTATCATGGATGTTGGGAAGCGTGATCAGCCATTTTAATCCCAGAAGTTCTTCAAGTCTTCAAGAAATCATCAAGGGATGAAGATCGAACCCAGAAAATCTTCAATAAATGAAGATTGGGCCCAGAAAACTCTAAGCTCAAAGCGAGGCAATGAATTTAGGCCAGGTTAGGCCTAGTTCAATCAAGGCCCATGCTGGCTAGGCCCAAACCCCAAACGGGTCATGTCCAACAGAATAAACTCCCGAAAGGAGCACTCAAAATTTTAAAGTCGAATTAGTGTTAATTCCAAGTCGCAGAGGTAAAGTCGAAATTATACCACAAAAGAGGTTTGAATGCTTCGACCTCACGGCGAAATGAGATCGTGAAAGGCCTTGGAATGAGGTCGAAAAATAAAGGTTTTAGCTCGCAAGTTTGAGCTCGAAAATACATGCAGAGGTAAGGTAAAACACGACGATCAACATCCCTGTGCGGACGAAACCTTGAGGTCGTTAAAAACCTACGGATGAGGTCGAAAAACAGTTGAAATGTGAGGCCCACGTCGAACAAAAGGCCGGAAATTAATTAGGTTTAGTCTTAAAGGCTAAACACCATGACGCAATCAAGGCCTAACATGGCCCAATCAAATTTCTATAGAAATCCCAAAAGGCTGAAATGATTAAAAGTGGCCTAAAGGCTCTACAAAGCCCAAGTCAAGCAAATGACTCAAGAATGAAGGAACAAGTGATAGTAGGCTTAATAAATTATGTAGGCCCATCTTGGATCAAGCCCAAACTAAAAGCCTGATAAGGTACATACAAAAATGAATGGCGAAAGTTGATAACAAAGGCACGAAAGCCTAACAAACTTTTAGTTGGACTTGAGTAACAAGGCCTGTTAAGGCCCAAGTCAAAATCAATTAGGACTTCAAGATGAAGAGCCCAAATATACGATTGGGTTCACAAGGAAAGGCCCCAAACTCTGATGAGTCTAAGGCCCGAAACAGAGGAAAGGCCCAAAAAAAAAAACCAAAGGTCCCAAACGAAGTTGTCTGAGGTCGAGACCAACGACCTCGTTTTGCAGCATGTTTTCGAACTCGTTCAAACGACCAAGAAGTCGATTAAAACCCTGGGTTGAGGTCGTAAATGTGATAAGATAAGCTCGTGCGAATCTGCTCGAAAAAGAACTAGCAATCTCAAGTCATGTGAGCGACCTCACTCCCATTTGAGGTCGTAAACGACCTAAGAGATGAGGTCGTGGTTATATCGATTCCAAGTCGAAGCATCGAGCTCGTACTTGAACTAAAAGTGAATACGAAAATGTGCGACTTAGGTGTAAAGTAAACCCCAGAATGAAGTTGAGATAACCTTGGTTCGAAGTCGTGCAATCCTGGTCGAATATCGACAGTGAAATGAAGTCGTCGAGCACGACCAATGTCTCATTTGAGGTCGTTAGATCATGAAGTGAGGTCGTACGTTTGAAATCGTAGTTGAACTACGAATAGGGCTCGTAACGTGCGACCTGGACATAGAAAAAGCTTACGTTGAGCTCGTTGCATCCTAGTCGAAAATGAACTAGAAAAATGGAGAAAACCATGCGACCAGGACATGAAATGAGGTCGTGTGTACCCCAATTTGAGGTCGTTGAACCCAGGTCGTTTTTGAACTAAAAACTGTGACCAAAAGCTGCGACCTGGCCCTAGTTTGAGCTCGAAAAATCAGACCTTATTTCGATCAGAATCCTGGTCGAAATCCTGGTCGAAAAATGTGAAGTTTCCTGATCGAAATTTGTGATTAAAACTCAGAAATTTGAGTCGAAATGATAATTTCTGAATAGTACTAGCCCTTGGAAATAAAAAATTTCCAGCTCGACCCCAGCCAGGGGCTCTGCCCCTTGGACCCCGCCAGGGGCTGCCGCCCCTTGGACCCCGCCCGGGGGCTGCTGGCCCCAGACCCCCGCTAGTGCCGTTTAGCACCGTTTAGCGCCGTTTATCGCCGTTTAATGCCGTTTAGCGTCGCTTAACATTGTTTTAGCGTCGTTTAAGGCTACTTAGTGCCGTTCAGCATCGTCTAACATTCGTCGTAAATGCGTCGGTCGCTCCACGCTTTACAAAAAAGACAATACTCGTGAAACACTAGTGTATAAAGATGAACCCTGACCCGAGTCTTGGAAAGGACCGTTAAAACTTCAAGGAAAACCTGATCAGTTTTCCTAGAAGTTGGGGGGCAAATGATATGGGCTAAAAATAAGCCCTAAAGACACATTTAGTGTTATATTAATTAGACCCGGTATGGTCCGAACGTGGGGCCCACCAACAGGGTCCAAAATCCTATTTTAAATATTAAATTTTGTAATTAATATTTGAGGTGAAAAACAGCTCAGCAATAAGAGTCAAACAAGGATATTACTCCTACCTGACTTAGCCTCCAAGACACCCAATTCAACATGGAAACTGATTCCTACAAGGAAGGAGTCGAGAACCTTCCTCAAGGAGGTGGCTTGCCCACCTAGTCTCCGAATCCTACCATAATTCTAAGGCTCCCGCAGCCTATATAAAGGGCCTGACCCCTCATTCTCAGAACTACGTTTTATTGGCTTGATTATCTAATACAGAGATACGTAGGCATTCTGTGAGGACCGGTTAGTCTCGAACGCAGAAGCAGCCATTAAAGCACGAAGCTCACGAACCCTAGCATTAAATACACAAACCCTAGCCACAATAATTTCAAACTAGTTTTTATTCCACAACAATAATCTTGAAAATCATATATCATCTTGAAATTCTTTATATTTTGCAATCATAACATATATGTTTTGCAACCCAAATGTGTTTCGCAGAACAATTCGTTTTGCAATATTTTGTTAGCAAAACATACAAAATTTTCAAGATTTTCAATGAAATAGTGATATTCATGTAATAAGTTTTGCAAAATAATAAAGTTTGCAAAATTTTAGATGCAGAACGTATATGTACTCCAAGTACTCCAAGTAAAGCAGTACTCCATAGAACCTTTCTCATAAAAATATAATGTTATGTGATAAAAAGCATATTATGTTATATTATAAAAATATATTTTATATATTACTCCTTCCGTCCCTTTTTAATTGGCACATTTGAAAAAAAAATTGTCCCTAAATAGTTGTCACATTCCTTGTTTCAATACATATTTTTACCAATTTTTCCATATATACCCCTTTATTTCTAATACCAATGTTTGACTCTATATTTAAATACACACTCATAACTCATCATTTAATGTTAAGATTAAGGGTAAATATGGAAACAAATTACATAATTAAAGTTTTCTTAATATGTGTATTTTTTGCAAATGTGCCAACTAAAAAGGGACGGAGGGAGTATTTGGGACGGGATGGATTTTTCGCATGAGTATCATATATATATATATATATATATATATATATATATATATATATAATATTTGTCTCATATTTAAGTGGGATAAAAATTTAATTTCTATCACTATTCCATATTCTATTCATGAAGCCCGGCCCGGCCCGAAGCCCGAAAAACCCGGGCTTTTGAAAAGCCTAGATAAAGCCCAGTTCGGCCCGGATAAAAGCCCGAGCTTTTTACGAAATCCGGATAAAAATCCGATTTTTATAGATAAAATCTAAAAATATATAATATTTTTAATAAATATCAAGAATATTAAACTTAGCAATACAGGGAATGTGAAGGATCACGAAGCTAGGAAGAATCAACAATATACAGGACAAACTCTTCTTCCAAGAAGACTAATTGAGTGTAGAGGATGTACTTCACGAAGGTCATATGCGAGAAGATTTATATGGATTACGGTCGCCTCTTTTAGCTAATCTCATCTCATCTCATCTCAGCTAATCTAGCTAATTCAATTACGGGTAATTAGGATCCAGCCTCTTTTTCTTCACCAACGCAGGGTAACATGGAACTCACATGCATTTCTCATATATAATTAATTAGCTAAAATACAAAATTTATCATTACTATAATTTATCCGAAACACTACATTTTGAAAAGCTATTCATACTGTTCTCTTTGTGGCGGTTAAAATTATTAATACATTACACGTGCATTTAAAAACGATTAATTATGTGAAATCAAAATTTAAATGTAATTCAAAACTTAATTTTTTTTAATTTATGACCTCACGGTCACGTAAGAAGAAGAGACTCCGGAAGGAAGTTGGTAATCAGGTGTACACAATGACATAATCGAGTAAAATGTGTGAATGCAGCAAGTAGTGGTGGCCAAACGGCCGGGCCGTGCCGGTTTGGCCATGTGCCGAGCTTCATCAAACAAGGCACGGGCATGTACATATGGTTTGGACGTGTTGTGTCGTACTATGCCGTGTCCCTGAATTTAAAATTTGTGATTGACACGCGAGCTAGGCGGGTTGACGGGTTTTTTTTTTTAAGGAAAATTCGAATGTGGCGCTCAGAAATTGTACATAAAATTTGAATTTTTTTTTGTTAATTTAATATTTACTTTTAATATTCTCAAAATATGAAATGTTTCGAACTTGTAACTTTTTTCTTCTAATTTTATTTCATATTAAAATCTTTTGAATTTTTAAGAAAATGCGAATCATACGATTATATTGAAATAAAAAGAGTGAAAGAGGACGGTACCTCTATTAAATTTTATTAATTAGAAAATATTTTACAAATGGGATGAGAGGACTCCTCTATAAAAAAACGGAACAAACCGCATTAAACATGTTTACAAAATTACAAACAAATAAATTCTAAAATCTAAAAAATAAATCTAAAAATACAAGATAATACAAAATTCTACACACTAGTCTTCTTGTTCGGCCCTCGATTCCAATGAAGTATCCATTATTATCCACGGATCATCTTCTCCGTCCGAATCATCCGCTTTTTTTCCTTGTTGTCTTTTTTCGGCTTGATCCCAATCTTTTTTGCAAACACATATTTTTATTGAAGCGGGTGCAAGACTTGATCTCTTCTCGTCTAACACTCTTCTGCCCGCACTAAAAGCGGATTCGGATGCAATTGTAGAAGCGGGGACTACTAAAATATCTTTTGCAATTTTTGCTAAACCGGAAATTGTAACTCATGATTTTTCCACCATGTTAATATATCGAACTGATCATTTACCTCATAATGATACGAAAAAAATTCATGCAACATAGTAAAAGCAGTAGTGGGAGTACTATTACTAGATTCGGAAATTATAAATTTTGGTTTTTTGTTAGTTAATATCGATGCAATTATTTTATTAAATCTACTACCAACACTACTACTACTTTTAGGTGGCATAGAAATTTGAGTTTTAGCATTATATATATCAACAAGACGATACAAATAATCTAAACAATTTTGAACATATAATTCACAATTATATGAAACATTTAACGTTTCGTAATAATGTTTTAACAAGACTTCTAAACCATCCTTTCTAACACTCGGATCAAGAAGACATGCAATACCATAAATAAAAGGAAATTCATTTAAATATTCGATCCACTTTTTCTTCATTTCCTCCATAATAAAACTAAAATTATCATCTTGTTCATAATTAGCTAAAGTGTTAACAATATTAATACATTCAATAATAACGTGATGTGCATTTGGTTCATAAACATAAGAAAAAACTTTATTAGCATGTGAATAACAATCAAGTATATCACGTACGGTAGATGCCAATTCCCAATCATGTTCGGTAATATGTGAATCTTCATTTTGGTGATTTGGTTCGCTATTATATAATTGCATGAATATATCCTTATAAATAATTGCATCACTTACTAATTTATGAGTCGAATTCCATCTAGTCGGACAATCAATCCCCCATTTTTTCGCCTTTAGTCCTCTATCTTTACACATTTTCTTGTATTTTCTTTTAACATGACCCGCAAAACGTAACCACTTAACTACTTTTCTTATAGGTTCTAATAACGTAGTTAAATGTTTAATTCCAATTTGACAAGATAAATTAACTATGTGAGCACAACATCTAACATGTGTAAATATTCCATTACAAATTAAAGGAATATTAGCCTTAATATAATCCAAAGCTTTTTTATTAGCGGCGGCATTATCTAACGAAATTGTAAAAACCTTTTTATAGAAATTAAATGCCCTAATTGTTTCTAAAATTATTGTTTTTATGTTAAAACCGGTGTGTGACTCATCCATAATATCAAAAGCAATAATTCGTTTTTGTATTAAGTAATCATTATCTATCCAATGAACCGTAACACAAATAAAAGGCTCACCTCCACTCGAACTCCAACAATCGCTAGTTAAGGAAACCATACCATCAAATGTAGCAAAATAATTAATTAAATCATTTCGTTGACTAGCATATTTATTTTGTGTGTGACGTTTAAGTGTATTTTTAGGAATTCTTTTAAATGCCGGATTTACCGTAGTTTTCATCATATATTCTAAATTAGGACTCTCACCGTGGGAGAAAGGCAACTCGTCTAATATAGTATATCTAGAAAATTCATTAACCATACGTTCTCGATTATAGTGAAAAGGCATACCTCCACCGGGCGACGAAGTCATAAAACCACCGATTAATGTTTGTTGTTGTGTTGAAGTTCCTCGTGCCGTTCCACTTTCGTGACTTTCCTTCGTAATATTATGTTTAGAGTGTAAATGTCGATCAAGTGTACTCGTGCCGCTTCCCTTTCGATGCAAAAAAGGTTTTTGTTGTCGATTAGCTTGTATACATAATAAACAAAAACATTTGGCTTCGGTGGGATCTTGTTCGGTCCGCGCCGGAACTCTATTAAAATAATTCCAAACATACGAATTTCTGCTCGCGGAAGACGAACCACCTACAAAACAAAATTAAAAACGATTAATTAACATATAAAACTTACCAAAAATAAAATAAATCAAATCAAAAGATACAAACATAAAATAAAATAAAATAAAATAAAACGAATAAAAAACCAAGTTATAAACCAAAAATACGAATAAAAACAAAATAAACTTACCGGCTTCGACAACAGGTGGTGGTGGCGGCATGGAGGAAGTTGCTTGGCTTGAACCTTGCGAAGAAAATGTCCCCCTTCCTTCTTCCATTTAAGCTCACCGGAAATTATTTAAACTCACCGGAAATTAAAAATTACAATAGAGATAGAGAGTCGATAGCCGAGATAGTAATTAATTTGTTTGTAACTAAGTAGTAACTAGTAAGTAAGCGGATTAAATAAAATCGAGACTCGAAGTCGACAGAGAGAGGGTGAGAATAGAGACAGAGTGTGAGAACAGAGAGAGGGTGAGAATAGAGACAGAGTGTGAGAACAGAGAGAGTGTGATTGTGAGGTTTTTGTCCTGGAAGGCTGGTTCTATTTATAGAGTGGATATTGGATGAGTGAACGTTGGAATTGTGGCCGTTGAAAGAGCCGTTGTAAATTGGCAGAGGAAGACGTTGCAGACTTGCAGTGCAGTGTAGCCGTTAGAGAAACCGTGGCGTGCCGAACGAGCCTGGACGTGCCCCGCGTGCCGGGCTTTTTTATTGTTATTATTAACCGTGCTTTCATTGTTGTATTTAATATGTATATAATTTGAGTTTCAAATATATTATAAGATAATAATAAAATTTATTAAGAACATATAATTTAATTTTTTTAATATCCTTTTGCGTTCACTATTACCAAATTAGTGTATATATTATAAAATTTTTACTTCTAAAAAATTATTTATCAATTATATAATTAAATTTTCACTTCAGAAAAGTTTATAGCGGTATATTGGACTGTAGTTAAATTTCATTGAATAAATGTTACATAATTCTTAATTGGAATTAAAAAGGACATAAAAAGCAGAATTATTAATTGGAATTAAACAAGACATAAAAACAGAATTATTAGCACGGACCGACCGTGTCGGGCCGAACATGCTTTGTTTCTTTTGTCGCGGGCTACACGTGCCGAACGGGCCGGGCTGCGGTTCACAATTTTTGGGGTCGTGGCACGGCTCGTTCCCTGTAGCGGGCTGAACGGGTTGTGCTGGGCTCGTTACTGTAGCGGGCTGAACGGTTTTTTGGCGAATAATTCACGAACGGGCTGGGCCGAACCGCCCGTTTGGCCACCTCTAGCAGCAAGTCACTCTTTTTTTAAAAAAAACATCGAAACTGAATATTATTAGCAATTCAAATCTTTAGCAAGTACATCGATAAAAAAAGAGGGTATAGAAAATCACTCTTCATGACCAGACGTAGAACTAACTACCTTAGCTATAGCATGAGCTGCTAAATTCGCTGATCTCCTAATAAAATAGACACCAATGGACCTCAAGTCCTTTAGAATTTCCAGACAATCTGCAATAACAGACCCAAAATATGAGTCATCAGAGATTTTATTATGAACAGCTTCGACCACAACCAAACTATCAAGCTCTACATAAACATCTTGATACACCCCCATCAAACGCCCTCCGCAGCCTGCCACAAAATTACCATGATCATCTCTCAGAACAAACCCATAAGCACTCTTGTTCTCCTTCTCAAAAAAAGCTGCATCGACACTACAAGTTTTCCATCCTGTTGGAGGTGGATGCCATACCAACATTCCTTCTCTTTGAAAACAAGCACTGATCCTATTCTGACTCACCTGAGCTTGTTGCCACTGGAAGACAGAGGAACTTGCTTCGTTAAGAACCTGAACACAAGTTTTATACTTGTTATCCCACACCACTGAATTTCTATGGTTCCAAAGACTCCACATAACCGAACAACAGACTTCCAATACCTTCAAATCAAGACTATCAAAAAGCATCACAATCCTCTGAAAGATAGAACGATCAGAATCAAGAACAACTTGCAAATCACTAATCTCCCAACACCTGCTAGCAAAAGGGCAGGATATAAGAATATGATCTAAAGTCTCTACCGACAGCTTACAAACTTTACAGATGGGAAGAACATCAACGTGCTTTCTCCTTAAATTATCAAGAGTGGGGATGCATTCATGAAGAACTCTCCCAAGGAAATTCTTCATCTTTGACGGAATAGTAAGACTCCATAGCCTTAACCATTTAAATAAGCCTCCTGACGGCAACTGAGCAAAAGAATGATTAAGAACTCTATATCCACTCTTAACTGTATACTGGCCTTTACTATCCTCCATCCACATCCACTTATCCTCTTGCTGAGAATTAGAGACCGGAATACGAATGATTCTGTCAACATCCTCCTGAATAAATAAATCCCTCAGGAAATCCAAAGCCCAGCCACTTCTTTTCATTGTTAGCAGATTACTAACTTTTGCATTTTCCAGACCTTGCACCAGGGGGGTTCGAACTCTACTCCCATTGATATCTGGGATCCAGGGATCTTCCCACACATTTATGGAATCACCAGTTCCTACCCTCAAAACACTACCAGCCTTAATAAGATCCCTTGCCGCCAACATGCTCCTCCAAACATAGCTAGGGTTATGACCCAAGCTTGCATTGAGAATCGAAGACGAATGAAAATACCTTGCCTTAAGCAATCTAGCCACAAAAGAGTTAGGAGTTGTGAGAATTCTCCATATCTGCTTGCCTAACAAAGCAATATTGAACTCTTTAATTCTTTTAAAACCCATTCCTCCAAACTTCTTCGAAACACACAATTTATCCCACGCCATCCATCAAATTCCACCGCTTCTCTCTATATCAGAGACCCACCAAAACTTGTTCATAAGACCCTCTATTTCTTCATAAAGAGAGTTAGGTAGGAGAAAAATACTGGAAACATAAGAAGGAATACCTTGAATAACCGATTTGATCAAAATTTCTTTACCTGCTCGAGAAAAAGTCTTCCCTTTCCAACTTTGCATAATAAGAATCATCATTACGAACAGGAATTTGAAGAAACAAGCTAATTGCTTCTACCATATCATCTGCTGTGTTCCTACTAAAACAAATGCTTGATTTCTGAAAGTTAACTTCAGCAAGTCACTCTTAAAATTTACTTCCAAATGTATTCATTTACAATGTATTTTGAACAAGGGGCACTGTAATATGTAAAAGCATACATTTAAGTGTTTTTTACAGTAATAATAATAATAATAATAAGATACTAGCTTAAAATTTGTGGGGTGCAAGACTTTTTTTCATATGATTTTTTTCTTTAATTGAATTGAATTTCTTAAAACATGAATTGGCTTAAATTTCTAAATGATATGATTTGATAATAATTATATAAATATTTTCTGTGATATTTTTATAAAAGAGCAATTTTAGTTAGAAAATATAAAAAAATAATATGTTTTAGTTGAAAAGGGTAATCGGTAAATTATTAATAATTTTAATATTATTATTTTATTAAATAAAACCGATGTGATATAATTGTAATGGAGATGTTTTATTTAAAGAAAATAGAAATTGTAACGTGTTTTAGCTTAAAAAGAAAATTGATTAGATAATAGTAATTATAATTTAATTAGTTTATTTTATTAAATAGAATTGTCTGTACAGTTTTCAGAAAAAGTAAATTTTAACTAAATAAAATATAAAAAATATTATATTTAACCTAAAAAGGAAAATTGAGTATTTATTAAAATAAAGCATTATGTTTAACCTGAAAAAATATAATTGATTCATTATTAGGAAGGATTTCAAGTATAATTAAGTAAGGATAATTAAGTAAAATACGAAATATTATGCCAATCGATCAAATATTCAATGTTCGTATTTAATGATATAATATAGATATGTTTAAACATTCTCCTATTTAGGTCCGTTTCTCAAAAGCAACGATAGTTTTTTTTTTCTTGTGGTAACTGCATTTTGGAAAAGTTTAAAAATAATTTTTTCATAAGCGCTTTCGATTGAAAATCTATTTTTATAAAAAGTAGACCTTCTCACATTTTAAAAAAAAAAACATTTCTTGATTTTTACAAAAATAACTACTTTTTAAAATTATATTCCACAATTTGCACATATTTAAATACAATATATTCTGAATACAATTATTTAAACATGAGACAATGTAAAATGTAGCACAGCACTCTTAAAATTTATCTATACTATATTATGAAAAATGAAACATTAAAAGTTTTAGTACGGTACGGTACTTAGCTTATTTAATTGTTTTACGAAACATTGAAAGTTTTGGTATGGTACGATACGGTAGTTATCTTATTTAATTCTTTTACTTTATTACCCTTAATTATTTAACTTAATTATAAAAAATTAAAACACAATCTTTTCTCAAAATATTACACGCAACTATTCCCAACACTTCCCCTAAAGAATAACTAACCAATTACCTTTGTCATCTATTACCTTTTCTAACTTTTCTAATTAATTAAAATATCTTAACTTTTTCCAAAAATATGGTCGTGAAATAAACTAATAATATTAAAATTACTAATAACTAACTAATTACCTTTTACAGCTAAAAGATAATATCTTTCAAAAATATGATTATTCTAATTAATGAAATAAACTAATAATATTATAATTACTAATAACTAAATGATTACCTTTCCAACTAAAAGTCAATATCTTTTCTATACTCCTAAATAATAACTAACCAATTATCTTTTTCAGCTATTACCTTTTCTACCATTTCTAACTAAAATATCTTCTTTCTAAAAATATGGTCGTTTTAATTAATGAAATAAATTAATATTATTTTTTTTTTTGAAAAGCAAACGGGGATATATTAGATAATAAACCATCACCACAAAACAATCAATCCATAAACCACCAGAATACCCAGAAACATGACCTACAACTCATACAGCTAGTTCTTCTATAAGACTTCAACTTATGACTGACTATTAGAGATGCTAAAACAAAGACCAAACATGGAAACTTAAACAACTCGGCAACAACACAAAGCAATAGACCAGCAACCGGTTCTGAAGTCTTAATTGTCATCCATCTGCTCCACAATCTCTTCTTCATCCTCCACATTCAAGTCTTCTTCCCAAATTTCCTGAAATTGTTCACCCAAAGGTCCTAAACCCATATCATTCATCCAAAGTTCTCGAATTCTTCCAAAAGGAGCTTCAACTATCACTAAATGATCCCAATTATTAGCTCCATATTGAGCCAGATATCTTGCTAGCAGATTTGATTCCTGAGGTATAGCACGCACTTCCAACCTGAGATTTCTATCAGCCTTCCTCTGTTCCAACTGATTTACCACGTACCTGTGTTCCGGAATCACTCCTTCCATATTAACAAAAGTCCATTCCCAATACGCTGCAGCATTATCTGTTTCAAGAATCAGATCATTTTGACTTTCCCAGAAAGCTCTTCTTAACGCCATCAGCATTGCATATAGTTCATTGATTCTCTCTTCTTGTATGCCTATTGACCCTCCCACCATTCTAAGTATACGACCTGTATCGTCTCTGAAAACAAAACCAATCCTTGTTCTGTTACCATTGGCTAGGGGTTGGTCTGAGAAGAACCCATGGCTAGGGGTTGGACTCCTGCATCCACATTCATCTTAGATCTCTCTACAACCCTAAACCTCCTTGTGTTATTTGCTGGTTCTCATAGCCAAACTAATTGTATTATAGACATAAGGAGACTATTCGTTGCCTTGCCTGCACAATTCTCCATACGACCACAATAAAACCCTTGCCTGTTAGTATTCTTTTGAAACATTCTTAAATTAAATGTTCCCCAAAGTACAAATATCGCCCCAAATTATATAAGTCAGCTTGTCAAAATATCTGAGCCCAAAGACATATAGCCCAGTACATATCTCCTAATCCAATCCAATATTATCCACACCATGCAAAAATGATTTTATTTCTCCTCATTCCTTGTTTAGCTAAGTTATCTGCTTCACAATTAAGCATTCTATCCACTTTCTTGAAAAATATGTTTGTTTTTAAAAATGCATCTTTTGTCACCTTATCCAAGTGATTATGAAAGGAGAATTTGTAGTTCCAAATCTCCTTAATTAACTCAGTCGAATCTGTATAAAGAATGCTCTGTCTGTTGCTCCATTCACTTGAGGCAATTTTATTGACCACAAAAAACATAGCTTCCAACTCACATTGTAGAGGCGAGGTGGCTGACACAGGTCCTGAAAAAATAAAAACCAGATTGCCATATGAATCAATAACAAAAACCTCCAATTCCAGCATGTATCTCAGAGTTGCTTTTCAACTTCCAAGCCCCATCAACAAATCCAATGAGATCTGCATTTTTGTTTAACAAACTTCTCTTCCTCAAATTGTTATATTGTAGAATAAGCCCTATAGGATTTGATTTCCAAACAGAAGAGACTGCAATAAGATTTGTTGCTTGGCACCATGACTGAGACCTGTTAAGAATAAGGAAAATCAACTCTGATCTCCTTATTTTTTGATTCTGGAAAACTGCTTGATTTCTACATAACCAGATAGTCCACATGGTTGCAGACCACGTAATTTCCCTGGCAGCTCTTACACTTGGACTTCTAGAAATATCCTTGGATTGAGCATTTTGACAATCCTGTACTCTGATGCTCCACCATTTGGACACAAAATCTCAGGCCCATAAAGCTATCTCACATTTCCAGAAAAGATGAAATTTTGTTTCTTCCTCAGCCTTACACCAAAAACAGATTTTTGAGATAGAACCAAAAGAATTGATCCTGTTTGCTAAAAAACTACTCGTAGGTAGAGAGTTACTAAAGTAATGCCATAAAAAGATTTGAACCTTGGGTGGAACCTTTATCTTCCATAAGAATTGCCAACTAGCCTCCTTGTCGAAACTATCTTTAACTATTAGAGCATAACTATTAGCTGCCGTGTATTCTTTATTCATTGGTACCCAACTTAAGCTATCACTTCCAGCTTTCAGGATTATCTTTGAACAAATTTCCATTATCCTGTTTACTTGATCTAATTCCCAACTTCTGAGCTGTCTGCTCCAAAAAACCTCACTATGAATATGATAACATTCACTCAAGACTTTAAAATCTCTAATCTTAATATGTTTTAGATTAGAGATCTTATACAGCCTTGGGAAATTAGACATTAAGATCCCTTCATTAAGCCACAAATCTTCCCAAAATAATACCTTGTCACCATCCTTGATTTCCCACCAAAAATTGTTTCGACCTAAGAAACCCTTTAAATTTGTACTAGTTGCAATGTCTACTATTCCTGACATACAATCAGACACTTTACCTGAATTAGAAATCCTCTCTATTGCATCACCCTCTGAGCATTTGTACTTTGATCTAACCCATCTGTTCCACAGTTTATCTCTATCTTTGTACCATTTCCAATGCCATTTTCCAAGGAGAGAAATGTTCTTCTGGAAAATATCTGAAAGACCAAGTCCTCCATTTCTTTTCGGTTGTGTAATCTTCTTCCATCTCAGATAATGCATTTTCCTATTAACACCCTGATGACCCCAAAAGAAATTACGCCTTATTTTCTCAATCTCTGCACAAACTCCCTTAGGAACCTTAAACAAGTTAAACCAATACACCGGAAGGCTATCCAAAGTAGATTTAAGAAGGACAAGTCTACCAGCTTTGTTTAAAGAAGAACACTTCCAATTTGCAAGTTTACTATCAAACTTTTTAATCAAAGGATTCCAAAACACCTTTCTTCGAGCAGAAACACCTAAAGGAGCTCCTAGATAAATTAAAGGCCAGGAGCCAACTGAACAACCCAACAGCTTAGCACCATCCTTAACTAGGCTGGAGTTCTTATCACAAGAAAACAAACTGCTTTTGTTGAAATTGATTTTCAATCCAGTGAGCAATTGGAAACATTGCAAGACACGCTTAACAGCTAATACAGACTCAATAGAACCCTCTAAGAATAACAATGTATCATCCGCAAATTGTAAATGTGTCAACTGCTCTGAGGTTCCATCTAAAACAATACCTTTAAACATACCTTTTGAGCTTGCTTTCTTGATCATTAAGTTCAGTACCTCTGCCACAATGTTGTACAATAAAGGTGAAAGTGGATCACCTTGTCTTAAGCCTCTTTTAGGCGAAAATTCTTTAGACGGTGATCCATTCACAAGTACCGATATTCTCATCGAATCTAGATAAGCCCTAATCCACGAAATCCATTTGTCACCAAAACCTATCACCTTTAATAGTTTCAGAAGAAAAATCCAATTTACTGAATCGAACGCTTTTTCGAAATCCAACTTAAGAATCAAATCTTTTCTTTTCGAATTTCTTAAAAAGTGAATAGCTTCGATAGCAATCAAGATACTCTCAGAAGCTTGTCTACCTTTGATAAACGCAAATTGATTCATTCCCACAATTTTACCAATCACCTCCCTTAATCTTTGAGCCAACACCTTCGTGAATAATTTTGCTGTGCTATTTATCAAACTTATAGGTCTAAAATCAGAAACCAGCTCAGGGATTTTCTTTTTAGGAATGAGCGCGATAAAGGAGGAATTGAATCCTGGAGGAAAAGAGAGATGATCAGCAAAATAATCAAAGCATTTAACAATTCCTCCCTTTAGATGCTTCCACATAGCTTTTATGCATCCCATATTAAACCCATCAGGGCCTGGCGCCTTGTCATTTGCAGAACTATTAAGCGCACTTTCAATTTCTTCAAGTGAAAAATCTCTTTCTAACCATTTTGCCTCACATTCTGAAACTTTTAAAGTCACCAGCACACCAATCTCAAAAACTCTAATCTGTTTCTTTTCATCAAACCAATCTTTAAAATGCTGGAAGAAAACATCTTTGATTTGACTAGGTTCATTAGTCATCCTTGTACCATACAGAATCTTGTAAATCGTATTTCTCCTTCTCCTTTTCTGAATAGCTTGGTGAAAAAATTTTGTGTTACGATCACCTTGGATTTGCCAATTAAGTCTTGCTTTCTGTCTAAGCATGTCATCTCTAAAATCATAGAGGTGCTCTAACTCCTTCCTACAAACATTCACTATCTCAGTGTTGTCACACATTTGACTGTCATTATCCAATGACATCTCCAATTCTTCAATTCTTCTTTCAGTCTTGTCCTTTAAATTAACTGCCCACCCTTTAATAATCATTTTCACCTCCTTCAATATTAATTGAATATTCGATTTATCAGTAGAATTGTGTGTCCAAAAGGTGTCCAACAACCCCAGCAAAGAGTCTTCTTTTAACCAATAATTGAATATTTTCATTGGTTTAGGCCCCCAGTTAACAACGACTCTTTTAAGAACCAACCTTTTGTGATCTGAATTCTTTCTATGTAATGCCATCAGACTCCATTCCCCTCTACCAAACCATTCTGAGTTAACTAGTACCCTATCCAGTCTGCTCTTTTTTCCTTTAGGACCAATCCATGTAAACTTTGCATTTGACACCAACACATCCTGCAAATTTTGATTGGAAATGAACCTGTTGAAGCAAGCAGAGTCCTTCTTCCTATATAAACAATTTGCCACCTCATCCTCCCATCTAATACAGTTAAAATCACCAACCAAGCACAGAGGCTCATTGTTCACCAATGAAATTAACAAACTCAACCTATCCCATAGTAAAATTTTCCCCTGAGAACTTTGAGGTGCATACACATTAACCACATTAAATCTGCTCTTTGAAATGATACACTCCAATTGAACCCACAACCAACCATCATCTTGTGCTAACCCCAATCCGTGAAAAACTTCTTTATCCCATGATATTAAAGCCACTTGAATGTCCTTTAGAGTCTTGAATATACCATCCATGAGACTCTATTTCCCAAATCGCATTCTTAAACCAATAATTCCATGAATCACACAATGTCTCTTGCAAGCAAAATATATTAACCTTATTGTCTCTAACAGTCTCCCTAATAAATCTACAAGCCCCTTTACTACCCAAACCTCTTATATTCCAGGATAATATTGTACTATCCATAAATCAAGTTTTAAACAATACTATATCTACTATATAATAATATATCCTATATGTAGGGATGGCAAAAAAATCCGATCCGACGGATACCCGATCCGAAACCCGAAATTTTGGATAACCCGAACCCGATTTTTTGGATTTGGATTTGGATTTGATTTTTAAACCCGAAAATTTTTGGATTTGGATATTATGAAACCCGATCCGAAACCCGAAAACCGATCCAAACCCGATCCGAACCCGAAACCCGAAAAAAAACCCGAATATATATATATATATATATATATATATATATATATATATATATATATATATATATATATATATATATATATATATATATATATAGGCAAGTGCTCAAATACAAACCACTTTTAAAATACAAACCTACAAACCAACACTAAATCAATTATATTTCATTTATTCTAAGGTTCCCACCAAGGGTACCTTCACAAAAAATGCTTAAAATAATAGGCTCTATCCATAAAAAAAAAAAAAAAAAAAAAAAAAAAAAAAAAAAAAAAACTTGCCGTGGAAATGCGAAGCATTTAAGACAGTAAACGGATGAGTTAGGTAGTCATGAGGGCCGAAGGCTCTCGACACACCCGTCAATCGTCTATTGCCTTTACCATTGATTGCCATTCCTTACAACTTTAGAATGATAAAGGCGCGAAGCGCCGTACAAGAAGGTGCGAAGCACCGTTAACCAGTGAAATCCACTGCCACGTCATCACGTGAACAGTGAATTTTTTTTTTATTTTTTTTATTTTTTTATTTTTTTTGTTGGATAGAGCCAATTATTTTAAGCATTTTTTGTATTGGGGTACCCCTAGTTTGGTCATTAGATTAGCTTGAAATATTAGATTATGCTTGGTTTGTAGGTTTGTATTTTAAGGAGGTTTGTATTGGAGTAGCCCCCTATATATATATATATATCTATGTGTGTGTGTGTGTGTGTGTGTGTGTGTGTGTCTATGTATATATGTATATAATTTATACTATAATATATTTCATAATGTAATACATTTTATATAAAAGTCATTGGTGCATCGTATAACAAATAACCTTGTATTATTAAAACCGAAATATTAAAACATTTTTAGACTCTAAGTGTTTAAGATGTATTTCATATCAAATCTATTTGGTTATTTTAATGATTTATTAAATATTAAAATATTAAAATTAATGCACAGAATATAATTTATTTATATAATATTAATAATACTTTTTATAATGTATAAATATTATAGTGTGTGTTATATAAAACTTGATTGAAAATTTCTGGTTTTCGGATTTCGGGTTTCGGGTTTCGGGTATTATCCAAATCCAAAAATTTTCGGGTTTCGGGTATACCCGAAATCCATTGGATCGGGTTCGGGTTTCAGTTTTCGGGTATTTTTCGGGTTCGGGTCGGGTTCGGGTCGGGTTCGGGTTTTATCCAAAAAATCGGGTTTGGATTTGGATTTTGCCAAACCCGACCCGATCCGACCCGATTGCCATCCCTACCTATATGCAAAGGTCTAAAGGTCACCTTTGATCAACATATCCCCAATCATCTTTTTGCTACCAGTTATATCATTGACAACTGATAGTCCCAAGTTCTCAGCACATTCCAAAATTGAGTCCACCTCCTGTTGCTTTTTATTAACCTGAATCAAATCTCCTTCTAAGCTTTTAACTATCTTGTTACCATGTTTTGCATCCACTTTATTCCTGCTTTCAGAAAACTTCTTTTTAACAATGCCACATCCTATCTTCTTTTTGTTTAGACCCAAATCAAAAGGATTTTTAATCAACCTTGTTCTTTTCCTTGGCCTACCTCTCCTGCCACCCATATTCATTTTTCCAACATTGTTGCATAGAGAAACTTGTGAACTTCTCTTCAAACTTGGACCTTCATCATCTTCCAGAGTACCAGACACCAAAGAAGATTCAATACCACTCCCTTGAGCCTTCAAGTATTTCTTATTAACAGTATTATCCAAACAAACTGGCTTACTTGCAATTACCAGAGCATTATTGTTAACAATTGCTTCAGACTCCTGAACTCTAGATGTCAAAGAATCTACCTGCATAGTATCCTTTTCCTCAATTACAACTTCAGCATTATTTTCCATTATCTCTATATTACGTTCACCACTCTTCTTAGAGTTACTACGATGACAAGAAGATCTACGTGAAGTGCCAGAGTTATCACACTTTCCCTCCTCAGTAGAAACTTCATCAACTCTTATAGGTTCTAACTTATCCAAAAAATATTCAATACTATCTATCTCCTTAAATCTTATCATCAAATTCTTTCCTTTTACAAGAATTTTCAAAACTTCATTTATTTTTTCCATATGAGCAGTCTGAATGCAAATTAAAGGGTTGAAGAAAGTATTACTATTATCCCTCTGGTATGACCAAGTCACCCACTCTCCAAATCTAGCCAAGTAAGCTTTTAAATTTTCTTCCAACCAAGCTATCATTGGTAGTCCAGTGCATTCAATCCAAGCCGTTCTAGGAACTATTAAGTCTTCTTCTTTGAACTTCCTAATTACCGAGAACCATTTCGAGAAGATTTTAAAGTCCAGATTCTTCCAATCACCTTCTTTTTCATTTCTAAGCAGAAATTTCCTCTCAGTTAGACCAACTACCTTAATATTTTTAAATCCTAATTCCTCAACCTTTTCTTGTAAACTCTCAGAAGATTCAGTCAACCAAGTAATTCCCACTAGAGTTTTGAAAAGACCAGCCTCCACCTCTTCATCAATTGCAGCTTCCGTATATTCAAACATCTTCTTGCTACAGTCTTCCACTTGATCTTTGCCCCCAGAATTAGTGACTTCTCCTTTACTTGGTTCCCGAATGATCCCTTCATCTACTTTCCTTGTACTTTTATTTATACTCATTGCTATTTTATTTGCTAAACCCCCTTTCTCTTTGGCATTGTTAATAATCAAACCAGCTTCATCCTCACGGGCAACCTTAATGAATCCAAAACGCTTTCCATTTCTATCCCTTCTTCTTGGTAAAATGATGTCTTTTATTTTACCACAAGATTTGAAAAACTCCCATAACCCTTTTGAAGTTGCCTCAAAAGGGATATTTACCATGAATATAGTACAATCATCAGATTTAATCTGCACCTTCTCCTTATTCTTTTTCCTTTGAACCTTAATCCACTCCTCCGTATTCTTCATTGCCATAGAATCTATCTTAGATTTCAAAACTTCAGCAAAAGATTTATTTGTTTTAAGAAACATTTCTCCCTTATCATTTACAATCTCTCCCGACACATTTTCTGCTTTATTCAACCTTAAGCTCCTCCAATGGATCTGATTCAAAGCTTTCGTTATTGCTTGTTTATCCCCTGAACGAAACCTACCCATTATCTCTCCATCCACAATATCTTCATTACCTTCAATGAAATCCCTTAGTAAGAGTTCACCATTTCCTTTCAAAGCATTCCTTCCACCGTTCTTATTTAAACTATAACCACTCCGATCATTATCACCATGCCTTCTTCCATTTGAAATTTGAAAAACCCCACCTCTGTTTGCGTGATTTCTCTCCATCTCCCCTGCTTTACCTACTTTCCATTACTCTACTCTTGGATTAAAATTAAAATTAATGCTATGGGGTTCGAACCCCTGACCTGTGGGTGCATGACTTCTATTTCAACAACACCACCGCTCCACCAACTATTGCATTAATATTATAATTACTAATAACTAACTGATTATCTTTTCCAGCTAAAATGTAATATATTTTCTATATTTTCTAACTAAAATAACTCATTTTCTCCTAAATAATAACTAGCCAGTTACCTTTTCAAACTTTTCTAACTAAAATCTCTTCTTTCCAAAAATATGGTCATTCTAATTAATGAAATAAATTAATGATATTATAATTTTTAATAACTAACTAATTACCTTTTTCAACTAAAAGTTAATATCTTTTTTATATTTTCTAACATAAATATCTCATTTTCAAACTTGATATTTTTACTTAATTGTCCTTAATTAAATATTTATTATTGGTAGAAACATGTATTATATTTTATAAATCAAATAATGATATTATAGTTTCTAATAACTAACCAATTATCTTTTTCAGCTAAAACGCATTATCTTTTCTAACTTTTCTTACTACAACCTCTCATTTCCAAAAATATCACAGGTCATTTTATTAATGAAATAAACTAATAAAATTATAATTATTAATAACTAATTAATTGCCTTTTCAGCTGAAATTAATATCTTTTCCATATTTTCTAACTAAAATTTCTTATTTTCAAACTTTCTTTTCTTAATTAATTATCCTTACTTAAATATTTATTATTGGTAAAAATATTTTACCTTTTCTATTTTTAAATAACTAATTGACTTCATTTTTATATTCTAAAAATACTAGAGCAACTATATTTAATAAAATAAAATAATATTATTATGATTATTAATAAGTAATAACTAACAAATTATATTTTCAGCTAAAACACGTTGCCTTTTATATTTTCTATTACTAAAACCTCTTCTTTTTCAATAGTATCACAAATAATTATATTCAATAAAATAATACCATAATAATTAACAATTGATTGATTACTTTTTTCAGCTGAAACGCATCAACTTATCTATATCTTATAACTAAATTTTTCCTTTTTTAAAAATAATATAACAAACATATATATAATTATGTTTATATATATATAATTATTATCAAATCATATAATTAAAATTTTTAATTTACAAATTCAGATCATCAAAAAATTATTCAAATTATTAAAAAAATAATATAATAATATAGAAAATCCGTGCATCGCACGGATTTTAAGCTAGTTTCCTTCTAAAATGTATTCATTTACAATATATTTTGAACATGAGATATTGTAATATTTAAATCAAAGTCCGAAGAGTTGTCTATGGTCATAAAAAATTATGGATCACATTTTTTTATTTTAATTTAACAAACACATAAAATCTTGTCTTAGAATGAATCTTTTTGACTCAATTTTAAATTTCTAATATTTAATAGGGAAAGATCAAAATTATTCATATTTTAAAAATTTTTGGAAAAATATTGATATGGGCCAAAAATAAGCCCTAAAGACACATTTAATGTGGCAATAAATAAACCTAGTTTGGTCCAAGGTTAAAGTCCATTAATGGGGCCCAAAACCATAATTAAATACTAAATTCGTAATTAAATATTCAGCCAATAAAAAACTCCAATATTGAGTCCAAGACGGAACCAACTCCTCTAAGGAGTAGCCCCCAAGACATCCAAGTCCAATATAAAACAGCCCTCCTCATGGAAGGATCTAGAATTCTGCCTAGAGTAGGTGACTTGTCCACCAAGTTATCAAACCCTACTCCAACTCCAAGGCATCCAACGCCTATATAAAGGACCTGACTCCTCATTCTCAAAGGGGAACATTTTGGACACCGCTCCATACGTCACTACACCGCGAGGGCGCATCAAGCCACGTAGGCAACTCTAGAATTACTTTTTGGCTTGATTCTTGAAATTCATCAAGGTACGTAGGCATCTTACGAGGATCGACTAGTCCCAACAGCAAGAGCAGCTACCATTAAAGCTTGAAGCTCTCAATCCTTAGCAATCAATACACGAATTAATTACACCCTACTTTTTATTCCACAACATTTGGCGCCGTCTGTGGGAAAAAGACGTCAACCATGGAAAACACACGGAGATAAAAAAAATTGGATGTGACGTTCCACCAGCCTCAATACGCGTTCTGACCACCGTTGCTAGACCTCTAGGAACATGAATTTAAACGAGTCTCCAAGGAGTTTGAGTCCAAAAAATGATTTTAAACTCTCCAGGGGAAAATTCCCAATCCTAGGCACGATTATGCCAATAATAGGAAAGCATGATTATGAATCTCTACCATAGTGCTTCCACCACTAACAGGAAAGCATGATTACATGAAGCACGGATCGCCACCACCGTCATGCTAATTCCAATAAATCGAAACCCTGTTTGTGGGTTGTCACCGTTCCCAACTGCTGATGGAACCATCATCTACACATGAGGAGTATGTGCCTCAATACATTGAAGGCTTGGTCCCCTTGCTGGAGGACACCAAAATTTCTCCGGATCATACACCAAAGATGACTCCTCGTCTGAAGAAGATAAGGAAAAGGACGTCCATTATAGCAAAAGACATCAAGGCAAGCAGCCCTCCTGAGGAGCAGGACGTTCTCAACCCCGAGGGACTCAAGGAACGGCTCTTCAGGCCATAGACGAAAGAACTTGGGGGCTCAAATTACCAATCCGCAACAGCCGGGTGCGGGTTCAATGAATTCAGGGACGAATCCCCATCTCTGTCATTACACAATGAACTTAGGTTCCCACCAATGGGATGTTGTCCATCGATGGTAGAAGTGGCCAACAACACGAGGCATACGTGCCTCAACACAATCAAAGCCTAGAACACCCATTAATGACTCATGGTTTTTCCGGACCCTATACTGTTGACGATTCATCATCCACTAATGATGATAGATTTCTCAAAAAGAGAAGACCAGGTAAGGAGCTCGAACGAGGGTTAGGGCCTTCTCAGCCCCGTGGAACCAAAGGATTGGCTCCCAAGACTTTAGGAGGGAGGATACTCACTCATGAAGCGCATATTCGAAAATTGAAGAAATATCTGAAGATACAATAGGCTAGGCAGCCCCCAAGGGCTAGGATCCCCAGTGTTTTTAATTCAAGTGATACCCCTAGGAGGAGAAGGGTTGATACACAAAGGGCTGATCCCGATGACTTGATGCCTCTAGGAGGTCGTGATGATCCAATCCTGTCATTCACCAACAAGATAATGAATGCTCATATCTCAAGGAAATTCAAGACACCCACCATCGAGGTATGTTATAGGGCAGGAGATCCCACCAATCATGTGAGAACATCCTCCAATGCATTACAAATTACAACCCGTGACTAACACAATCAAGTGTAGGGCATTCCCTCATACCTTGGGGGGCATGACACAATGATGGTAAAGTCGGTTGCCCCTGAACTCAATCAGCTCCTTTAAAGGACTAAGTAGGGCACCTATCGTCATTCGTTGACAGAAACTTCATGAAAAAAGTTTTGCATCCCCAATAGACATGGAACAAGGAAAGAATGAATCCTTGAGGAATTACTTGCACCGAATCACCAAGTAAGCCTTGACGGCCCTAAACTGGGATGATAGAGTAACCATCAAGGTAGAAGAAAGTTTAAAGGAAATCTCAACCCCTATCGGGGGCAATGGAGGTAACAACAAGAAGTGAATGGGGTCAAGAGTAGAATGTTAAGGGTAAGTATCCTCGAATAAGTAAAGACTCTGACTCTACCTGGAAGAAGAGCAATTAAGGATCGGGGTTCACCAGCTAATAAGTTTGAATACTCCCAACACCCAAATCCTGATGGACATTGAGAAAAATAAGGATCTCCGATGATCGAAACCATTAAAGACTGAGAAACGAGAACCAATATTGTCGATTCCATAAGGATGTGGGAAATAACACTCACGATTGAAGATAGTTGAAACACAAGATCAAGTTTCTAATCCAAAGAGAAAAGTTGAATAAGTTCGTCAAGGATGGCGAACCGGGAAACATAAAGAAGAGATTATGGAAGGAAGGATTCCGATCGAGATCTCAATCCGTAGCCCCAGGAGGGCAGTGATAAACATGATTTTTGAAGGCCCAACAATGGTCGAGAATACAAGAAGCTCTCGTAAAAGCTTACGCTCGAGAAGTTATGCACATTATAGAAGAAGCTCCATAGAGAGCAAATACCGAAATGGCAATTGCCTTTGATGACTCTGATTTGGAAGGGATGAAGTGCCTCCATGATGGCCCGTTGGTCATAACACCTGTGATAGGCAACTCGCAAGTGAAATGATTCTTGGTGGACAATGGAGAACTTTGGTGAGTATCTGGTTTCATGATGCATTTTTGATGACGAAATATATTGACACTCGATTGACCCTTCCAACATGCCCATTTATGGGTTCAATGGAGTTGAGTCGGAGAGTTGGAGGAACTATTCGGTTGTCCATGATAATAGGACGGGAGCCTAGGGAGGCGACAAAGATATTGAACCTTTTGGTGGTTAAAGCAACTTCTGCCTACGATGCGATCCTTAGGAGGATAGACTTGCATACCCTTAAGGCGGTTGCCTCAAGATAAGACCATCTGATCAAATTTCCTACAAGGAATGAAGTTCATAAAGAAAAGAGAGATCAAACAATAACAAAGAATTGTTATCCGACCGCCTTGAGGCCTGATAAAGTCGGGGGGCAGGTCCTCCCGATTGAAGACATGGATGTCCAAAAAGATGAGAAACAAAGAGGAAAATCTACCGAGGACTTAGTCCCCACTCCCCAAGTTCCTGAAGAACCTGAAAAGTTACCCACGTAGGGCATTGTTGAATGAACCCGTGAGGGGCAAATTGGATGCGTTCCTACAAGAGAACATTGTTGTATTTGCTTGGACAGTAGCTGATATGCTAGGGGTCGATCCCCAATTAATTACGTAAACTAGACGTCCATCCGAATAGGGAGACGATGTAACGGAAGAAAAGAAACTTTGATTCCAAGAGGCAAGAACGCCAATAGAGAATGAATGATGTGTATTGACTTCATTGATATGGAAGATTCATGTCTCAGTGCCTACTTTCCCCTACCAAGGAACGATACATTGACCGATGTAACAGAGGTGATGTCCCAAAGAGGTGACGTATCGAAGATTGATAAGATTTTTGAGCATCTTATTGGGAAGACTTTAGAAGTTCATGTAAATGACATGTTAACCAAGAGCCTCGATAAGGCACATCACATCGAGCATTCTCATGAGGCGTTTGAGGTGTCAAGGCACCACAAGATAATATTGAATCTGACTAATGCACCTTCAGCATAAGATCAGGAAATTTTTTGGTTTTATGGTCTCCAAACATGGAAATTGGGGCCAACCCCGATAAGGGTAGAGCAATCCTTGAAACGAACCTCCACGTGTTAACATAACCGAATTACAAAAAGTTGTTGCATCTATACCTGGCTCCATTTAATACGGCTTTGAATGTCGTCCTCACGAAAGAGGAATACAAGGTTCAGAAACCCATTTATTACGTGAAAAAAGTCTTGCATGGAATAAAGTAACCACAATAAATCCCCAAGCACTCACCGACTTCGTGGTTGAATACACCATTGACAACAAAGAAGTCGGGGGGCAGGAGGTAGTACTACTGGAGGGCAAAGGATTAGAGAAGTTGAATCCAGAAGCGGTACTAATTTTAATTAATTTTAGAGTGGCATCTATTTGCGTAAAAAAACCTAATTATTAATTTTTTTGAGTCATTTAGATGTTTATAAACTATCTACGTATATTACTATTGACTTTAGTTGTTATTGTGAAAAGAGATGGTAAAGAATTGTTATTGTGAAATTTTAGAATTAATTGCAGGAGTATGACCTCAATTATATTTTTTTTGCATAAAAATGGTCCAAATATAGAAATAGACAGTGTCTTGGTCTAACTATTTTTTTTTAACAGATGAGTGTATTCAATTTATGAATGAATTACAACATGATGGATGAATAATGTTTTTTTCAACATAAACATGGCCCAAAAATAAAAATAAACGGAAGTTTTTAGACTAATTTAGACGGAATGCAAGCATATGCTTAAAATAATTTTTGGGCCATTTTTGTGCAATAAAAAATAGTTGAGTCCATCCTCCTGCAATTAAGTCGAAATTTTATTATGTCAGAAAAGATATTCAATAATGTGGTTAGAGTAATGCTAGCAGTACAAAATTTTGTACCAAAAATAGTTACTAAATGACGTGGCAGGATGATGTGGCAATGAGGAGAATTATTATTGGTTGGTCAGTAGACCTCGATAAATGAATACCCCTGGGACCAAAAATATATATTCATTTAGAGAGATTATTTATTTATCGATTAATGTATATTTTATTTATTAATCGATAAATGAATATTTATTCATTTAGATATTATTTTCAGTCTTTTTTATTTTTTTAATACATTTTATATTAATTTTAATGTACCTAAAATTTATTATGGGTTTATAATATTTATGTGATGTTTAACTACATTCATTTTTCAAACATTTTAAATTAGTTTTACATGCATGTACAGTATGCATGGAATAGGTACAATCATGTATATTTACTAAGTGCAGCACATGAGACCATATATTCACTATGTGTAGAATATTAAAAGGTAAGATATATACAAAATTACTCATAATCAACTTTAGAAGTATTTTTTGAGAAGATATAATTTATTAATGTGTATGAACGATATTAATTGGATTAAATGTATTCATATATTTATATAAATATAAATATATTATTCATTTATATTTATATACGACCTATAGAGACTTATTTTTTTTATTCGTTAATGCACTTAGCGAGATTATTCATTAAGCCCATTTGCCTAAGTTGGGACCGAAAAAAATTATTCATTTATCGAGGTTCTACTGTAGTGTGAATGCAAGGGCCCATTATATTTAATTAAGTGATAACCAATCAGAATGAGACACATGTCATTTTGTAAAACTTTTTTTACCAAATTTTGTGCCTCTATTATTTTTCATGTGGTTATGTTTATAAAAAAAATTAAACTAACTAAATTGTAATTTAATTTGGGTGATTGTCCAAAATGTCACATTTCTAATTGTCATGGTTTTGTCTATCCTTTTCAGAATTCCGGCCCAAAATACCCCAGAAATATGTTATTTCGTACTTCGCAATCGATGTTGCGTAAGATCATCTATTACATCAGGCGTCTAATACGTTGTTTCTTCTACCATATCAGACTTGATACCGCAGACCGTGTTCAAAAACATGGGCTAATGCGGGGAGACGAACTTGCGTATCGGTGTAATTTATTGAAAAAAAAAGTTACTGCAGACAACTTGCCGTATTTATGGGACACTGAAGGACCATAAATCTTGAAAATGATTCATTTTGGTAATTATCTCATTTAATTCTTGGTTCTAGTTTATTATTCTAATTTTATTTTAATTGATAATTAACACTTTATAATTAATGTGTTGTTGTAATTTTATATCAATTCGATTGTAAATTTCAAAATTGAATAAATTAGGATCTCTAAAATCCTCTTGAATATTAAAGACGATCCTCTTTTTAAACTTTAAAGTACTTGTAAGTATTATCCATGTTGCAATTTTTTTATAAAAGAGAATGGTACAAATTCCAAATGCAATTGTTACATTGAATGTAGATTTAATTGGAGGATGATGGTCTTAATTGCAGGATGATGATCCTCTTTTACATCATCGAAAGAACCCATATATATCTCCACTGCTCCATGTGGAAACACGGTTTTGACTGTAAACGGACCTGACCACTTTGACTTGAGCTTACCAGGAAAAAGTTTAATGAGATAATTGTAAAGCAAAACCTGTTGGCCCGACACAAACGACTTATGCACCAACTTCCTATCATGCCACCTCTTCACTTTCTCCTTGTACATCTTAGCATTCTCGTAAGCCTGCTCACGAAATTCCTCGAGCTCATTTAACTGAAGTAGACGTTTCTCACCCGCGGCTGAAATATCTAAGTTTAACTTCTTCAACGCCCAATAGGCCTTGTGCTCTAACTCTGCCGGCAAATTACAATCCTTACCATATACCAGCTGATAAGGAGACATACCTAGGGGTGTCTTGTAAGCAGTTCTATACGCCCAAACCGCTTCGTCTAACTTCAAAGACCAATCCTTCCTTGATGGATTTACCACTTTCTCAAGAATTCTCTTGATTTCACGATTCGAAACTTCTGCTTGACCATTACTTTGAGGATGATAAGCTGTGGCAACACGATGAGTCACATTATACCTTGCCATCATAGCAGTAAATTGACGATTACAGAAGTGTGTCCCCTCATTACTGATTATAGCTCGTGGAGTTCCAAAACACGTGAAAATCTGCTTGTGAAGAAAATTCAGCACCACCTTAGCATCATTGGTCGGTAAAGCCTTCACCTCGACCCATTTAGAAACATAATCCACTGCTAAGAGAATGTAATGATTATTGCAAGACGAAACAAACAGACCCATGAAATTAATCCCCCACACATCAAAAATCTCAACTTCAAGAATCGTACTAAGAGGCATCTCGTTCCTCCTAGAAATATTACCAACCCTTTGACATCGATCACAACTCATCACGAACCTATGAGAATCTTTAAACAGAGTTGGCCAATAGAATCCCGCCTGAAGTACTTTCTGAGCTGTTTTATCACCACCATAGTGGCCTCCATATGCGGTAGAATGACAATCATGCAAAATACCTTCTGTTTCACTATACGGAATGCACCTCCTCAAAATCTGATCCACACCAAGCTTGAACAAGAATGGCTCATCTCAACGATACCACTTCACATCATGCAGAAACTTCTTCTTTTGAGCATAAGAAAATTCCGGAGGGATGACATTACTAACAAGATAGTTCACATAATCTGCAAACCATGGCTCTTCACCTTGCACCCCAAAAAGCTGCTCATCGGGAAAAAATTCATTAATAAGAGATTTGCCATGTGAATCCTTACCGTGGTCCTCCAAACGTGAGAGATGATCCGCTACTTGATTTTCTGTGCCCTTCCTATCTTTGATCTCCAAATCAAATTCTTGCAATAGAAGCACCCAACGAATCAACCTAGGCTTTGAATCCTTCTTCGACATGAGATATCGAATCGCTGCATGATTCGTATAAACAATCACCTTCGTACCAAGAAAATAAGATCTGAACTTCTCAAAAGCGTAGACAACTGCTAGCAACTCCTTCTCCGTAGTAGTGTAGTTAAGCTGAGCATTGTTAAGGGTTTTACTAGCATAGTAAACCACATGAAACACTTTCTCCTTCCTTTGCCCAAGCACAGCTCCCATAGCATAGTCACTAGCATCACACAATAGCTCGAATGGTTCCTCCCAATTAGGTGCGGTAATGACAGGTGTGGTTGTCAACTTCTTCTTTGACAGCTCAAAAGCTGATAAGCAATCATCATCAAGCTTGAAAGGAACATCCTTCTCCAAAAGATTGCACAAAGGTTTAGAAATTTTCGAGAAATCCTTGATGAATCACCGATAGAAACCCGCATGACCAAGAAAACTGCGAATTCCTTTAACTGAAATAGGTGGAGGAAGATTTTCAATTGTTTCCACCTTAGCCCTATCCACCTCAAGTCCTCTACCAGATACCTTATGCCCAAGAATAATTCCTTCTCGCACCACGAAGTGACATTTTTCCCAATTAAGCACCAAATTAGTCTCCACACACCTTTTCAATACCAAGCCAAGGTTATGCAAACAGTCGTCATAAGAAGTACCAAACACAGAGAAGCCATCCATGAAAACCTCCACATATCTGAAAAGTGGCAGGAGAACCACATAACCCAAAAGAAACTCGTCGAAAAGCAAAAGTGCCAAAAGGACATGTGAAAGTAGTCTTCTCTTGATCTTCCAGAGCGATGCAAATCTGATTATATTCGGAATAACCATCAAGCAAACAATAGTACTCATGACCAGCCAATCTATCTAACATCTGATCAACGAATGGAAGAGGAGAGTGGTCTTTCCTCGTGGCTTTGTTCAGCTTTCGATAATCCATGCAAACTCTCCATCCCGTGACTGTCCGAGTAGGGATGAGCTCGTTCTTCTCATTAGCAACAACTGTCATGCCACCTTTCTTTGGCACGCATTGCACTGGACTCACCCAAGAACTGTCTGAGATGGGATAGATAATACCTGCATCTAGCCACTTTAGAATTTCCTTCTTCACCACCTCTTTCATAATAGGATTTAGTCTTCATTGATGTTCAACAGTAGGTTTAGCTCCTTCCTCTAGCAGAATTTTGTGCATGTAATAAGAAGGACTGATTCCCTTGATATCTGCTATGGTCCAACCAGTTGCCGACTTGAACTCTCTCAGAATTCGCAAGAGCTTTTCTTCTTCACTATCTGACAGATTAGACGAAATAATAATAGGTAATGTAGATGTATCACCTAGAAAAGCGTACCTCAAGTGCTCAGGCAATGGTTTGAGTTCAAGTGTAGGAGCTTCTTCAATAGATGGCTTAAGACGCTCCGTAGAATTTTTCAGCTCCGCTAACCCAAGAGATTCAAAAGGTATGTCAATTCTCCTTCTCCAAGGAGCTGAATTTAACTGCGGTAGCTGTTCGGCTATGTCTTCTTCTTCAAAATCAGAATCGCCAATTAGAACCTTCTCCAAAGAATCAGACTTTAACAACTGCTCAATCTTCATATTGACTGCAGAATCAACCAAATCCACCTTCAAGCATTCTTCTTCATCTGTAGGAAATTTCATCGCATTGAACACATTAAAAGTGACATTCTGGTCTTGCACCCTCATGGTGAGCTCCCCTTTCTGCACATCGATCAAGGTTCTACCAGTAGCTAAGAACGGTCTTCCCAAGATTATGGGAATCTTCTTATCCTCCTCGAAATCCAAGATAACAAAATCAGCTGGAAAGATAAGCTTATCAACTTTCACCAAAACGTCCTCCACTATGCCCCTTGGATATATGATAGATCGATCGGCCAACTGCAAAGAGATGTTGGTTGGCTTTGGCTCTGGTAGACCAAGTTGCATGTAAACCGACAAGGGCATGAGATTGATGCTAGCCCCCAAATCACATAAGCACTTGCTGAAAGAAAGATTGCCAATAGTACACGGGATGGTGAAACTTCCCGGATCTTTAAGTTTAGGTGGCAACTTCTGCTGCAGAACTGCACTACACTCTTCCGTCAAAGCAACGGTCTCCAACTCCTCGAGCTTCAACTTACGAGAGAGAATACCCTTCATGAACTTGGCATAGCTCGGCATCTGTTCAAGAGCTTCCGCAAAAGGAATGTTAATCTGCAACTTCTTGAACAACTCTAAGAACTTAGAAAATTTCTTATCCAACTGTTGCTTCTAGAGTCTTCTAGGATATGGAGGAGGAGGATAGATCTGAGTATTCTTCATAGACTGCTCCGGAGAAGCTTTTTCAACAGGTTCCTTGCTCTTTTCCACTTCACCATCTTGCTGATCAGCCACCAAATCAGATTTAGCAATTTCGGGCACTGCAGATTTTTCAACCTGCTGATTCTGAACATCTTCATCTTCTTCAGCTGCTGATTTAGGGCCTGATGTAACTTTTCCCGATCTCAAAGTCACTGCTTTCACTTGTTCTTTGTTGTCTCTCCTGCCTGGATTAGCCTCTGTATCGCTAGGCAGAGTTCCTTATTGCCTACTAAGTAAAGCACTAACAAGTTGCCCCATCTGGTTCTCCAAAGTCTTAAGAGAAACTGCCTGACTTTTAACCATCATCCTCAACTCCTCTATTTCTGATTTTTCATTAGAAGATTGACCCGCACTTGCCTGAGGCTGTTGCTGAAATCCAGGGGGTTGATATGGTTGCCTTGGAGCATACTGCTGCTGAAAACCTTGATTGAATGGCCTAGCTTGCTGACCCAGAAACTGCTGATAAGGCTGTTGTTGTTGAGCACCTTGAGTATTGCTCCAGCTAAAATTAGGATGATTCCGATTATTAGGATGATAAGTGGCTGGAACTGGTGCAGTAGGTCTCTGGAAATTACTCATGAACTATGCTGATTCAGAAGAGATAGCACACTGACTTGTCTCATGTGCGCCTGCACATAACTCACAAATACCAGCAACCTGCTGAATTCCACAATTAGCAAGAGAATCCACCTTCATAGTGAGAGCCTTCAACTGAGCTGCAATGGCTGTAGCCGCATCAACTTCAAGAACACCTACTACCTTGCCTTGAGAAAGCCTCTTGGTTGGATTTTGATATTCATTAGCAGCCATCGTCTCAATAAGATCATAAGCCTCCTCATAGCTCTTAGCCCACAGAGCTCCACCTAATGCTGCATCTAGCAAAGGTCTAGACTGTGCTCCCAACCCATTGTAAAAACCGTTAATAACCATCCAATCAGGCATGCCATGATGAGGACACTTTCGAAGCATCTCCTTATAACGTTCCCAAGCCTCACACAAAGATTCACCAGATTACTGCTGAAATTGAGTTAGCTGGTTCCTTATTGCTGCAGTTTTCGCCATAGGGAAGAATTTAATAAGAAATTTCTGAGCAAGATCCTCCCATGTAGTAATGGAACCGGCTGGTAAAGAGTGTAACCAACCCTTAGCCTTATCCCTCAGAGAGAATGGGAAAAGCCTCAATTTGATCGCATCATCCGGCACACCATTAAACTTGAAAGTGTCGAAGATCTCAATGAAGTCCCTGATATGCATGTTAGGATCCTCCGTAGGAGCACCCCCAAACTGAACTGAGTTCTGCACCATCTCAATCGTGCCCGGCTTGATTTCGAAAGTATTAGCTGCAATAGTTGGTCTGACAATGCTAGACTGAATGTCATTGATCTTAGGCTGAGAATAATCCTTCAAAGCCTTAGCTGCTGCTGGTAAATCTGCCATCTCTTTTGCTGCTGCAAGTTCTTCTTCAGCCAGTTTACGAGTTTGAAAACGTGTTTGCATACACGTTCAAGTACCTGAAACACCAAAAAAACAACAAACTAAGTAAGAAAATTCGAGTCAGTGAACGCTAACGACCACTGATGACAAGCACATAAACTAAATTAAACACCGATGATCCCCGGCAGCGGTGCCAAAACTTGTTAACACAATATCACGCAAGTATACGTGGTCACAAGTAATATAATTAAAGTTCGTTCCACTGAGATCTAGTTAAGTTCTTCTCAGTTAATGCACCTATTCAACAATGTATGATTTAATTCACTGCTAAGACAATTAATAAATTGAGGTTTTAATTAACTAAATTAAACTAAGATGCAAATTAAGAAATTAAAAATTAATTAATTAACGAGATCTAAAATCAAATTACTTATATGAGAATAAACATGGAATCCTAACTTCATTATCTACTTCACTTAGAGTCGATGCCTTTAATCAATACATGTGATGCTTTTTATATCCGATCGAATAACACGGAACAAGTAAAAGTTACCTCTCGGTATACTAATACCAAACTACGCATGCATCCACAAAAGAGATAGAAGATGGGTAGACACCAATTATGTTTAGACCCTATATCTCTATAGAATTTGAAAACATAAAGGTTTAAGCACAAGTTATCCACTTAGATCACATAGGGTAGCATAATATCTCTATTTACGCCACAGATCATGATGTTAAAACATCAACCTATCCTATGCTAGCATGGAAAGTTCTAAATCTCAAGATCCACTCTCGTTTAGCAAGAGATTAACATATTAGATGTTAGTTACGCATCTAAATTCATGAAGCACAAACATACAAGGATATCAAGAATTCATCACACATAAATCTTTAAAGCAATCAAACTACTAAGCTACATAGATAAATCTGCTAGGATCCCATGACAACGATTAGTTCATAGTTGAACCGTTCGTCACCATGGGATTAGATGAAAACATGATATTAAACAAGATATGAAAGAAAGAAGCAATAATATTAATAAAACAAAGAGTTGAGACAACAAATCTATAATCCAAAGTATACAAAAGATGAAGTAGATCTAGATCTGTGCTTGTCACCGAGCGTTGAATCCTTCTCCACTTTTCTCTCTTGCAGTTCTACGTTACAATAATAAAACGATACAAATTACATGGTAGGATGTGTTTAAATAGGCTCTAGATTTGTTGCCCAGCAAGAAATTACCTTCTATTACAATTAGAATTCGATTAAGGTACTAAAACTGCCCAGAATACAATTAGAATTAGAAAAAGGGCAAAACAGTAATCTTCCAGCCTTTCTTCACAAAGAACACGTGCGCGAATTTGATCTACACGCTCCCTGCACCTGCTATCTGTCCCAGGTTGTAGAAAATCTCCCAAGCTTCGCGTGGACAGTAAGATCGCTGAAAACGGACTTCTAGAACTCCAGATATGGCCAAAACAGTGTAGACTGCGCAACCTTCCCGGAAAATCCGAATTTTAATCAATTTATCCTTCACAAACGATAGAAGCATCAACCATAATCGACATTCCTGTAAATCTGCACAACACATCAAAACTACAACAAACTTGAGGCCCGGTGAATCAATTTAAGCCGATATGGAACGCTCCAAGTGGATATAAAATCCACTTATCAATGATCATAGCCATTCAGAAAGTATCTTGAATTCACAACACGAATCAATGACAAAAGATATGGAAACAATCTTAAACCATTAATTGTCATTTATTTTGAAACATTTTTTTAATATAATTATCATTCAAAATCAAACTCATTCATTTTTCTATAATTATCATTTTGATTATTTGTCCTTAAATTTTTTTATGGTTTCCTATTAATTTAAAATACCAATAATATAAAGTCAATTAATTAGTAAGTTCACATAAAAATTAATATTAATTTAATTTGTGTTTTGCCATTAATAATATGAAATACAGGGATGTAAAGACAATTACATAGTAAGTTCGCAATAGATATAATATTAAATTAGATGAACAATTAATTAAATATATATAAATTTGATGCCTGTGTAAATAAAATCTTGATTTCAAAGATATGTTTAATTATTTTACTATTTCAAAATTTATAAATTTTATATTTTTTATGTCTCATATTTTTCTCCGCTTCTTACCTTTTTCACCTCCATCGTTTACAAGATAATCAAATTGATGTATATGAAATATATGCTTAAACTTGACAAATTAAAATAAGTTGAAAATATATCATTGTAAATTTTGTTTATGGTCTGTTGTGAGACAAACAGACAAATCTACTGCAAAAAACAGTCTATATACTTTTTTGAGATTATACCACACCCCGGTGAGCATCCTTATTCCTTTCTCAAACTAAGCTTGACTACCGTGGTTGTATATCTACGAAATGTTTGTATTTGACAATTTAAATTATTAAATTGAAAAAAGTAAACGTTTGTGAATGATGTTGTTGTTTTTTTTGTAAGAATTAATTACTTTATGTATATACTTTTGATTTTCTTACTAACAAAAATACCTACACACTTATTCAAATACACATGCATGTTCCAAATTAAAGCATATAACTTTTCTCAACTTCATAATACTTATATTAATATATTTGTTTGTGTGTTGAATGCATATCATGCCACAATTTTTTTGTTGTCAGAGTAGTTATAAAAACCACCTATCTATATTCTCCAAGATCATTTATGTACTTTGGTAGTCAACTTTAACATGGGGACTCTAAAAGTTCAAGTCACTAAATTATATAACCTAAGATGTTCACTTTTAGTCTTTTCTTATATTTGATGAATTTACATAATTGTTGATGGATCCTAAATATGAATGAATTTCAAGCCATAGTTAATGATTGTCATTGCCCATCCAAGAATATAAGTTGAATTATATTTTTAATTTTTTGAAAAATAAATTTCCACTTTACTTTATTGGCACGTCAACAGAACATACGCAAACAAGGCAAACAAGGATATGTTATTAATGGGATGTGTACTCTCTATAAAGTGCTTTATGGTGTATGGCTACAAACTTTTGTTACCAAATTTGCAATCGAAAAAGTAAGAAAATATATGATAAGTATGGTCGTTTGGTCTGTGTCGTTAACAGTTTTTGTATTATTTTTCTTACCTTTCAGGTCAAGCGCAATTTTTCTTAGGAATAGTTTGAAAATTACTAAATAATAGTTATTTGATTAAAATTTAATATTTTAGTCTCTATTAGTGACATAACAAACATATGTATAAGCTTGAAACATCTATGTTGATATCTGACATATTATGATAGAAAATTAATTAACTCTATGTATGTATTATAGGATCTTGACAGTCTTACAGATACATTGAACTAGGAAGTTACATCTATATATAACAGGATTGATCGGTTAATAGTGTCTTAAGGTCACTGGCAACAAGCTACTTCAACACGATGAAATTTCCATTTTACTTGACTTTATATGTAAATATTCATTTGTCATGGGTTTAAATGCTTTTAAACTTATAACTTAAGATTTATTATATCACTCACTCAATCAGTTTCTTATTTCTTATTTTTATCCTTAATATAATATATCCACTGCATGGGAAAAAAATTAAAAACAAGTTTCTAAGGCTTTTGAGACTTTTCTTAAATTACAACGTAGAAAAAACTGAACAAGAAACCAAGTTACTAGAAATAATCTATGTACAGTGCAGTTAGGGCTACACAACATTTCGATCTAAAGCGAAAAATTAGACTAGACCGGGTCTATCAGTCCATGACCCAGACGAGATCGTATATAAGCCGTCCGGTCTCCGGTCCATCAAATCAAAAAATTCGATTTTCCGTCATGTTCGGTCCAAATCCTAAAAAAATCCGGATCAGACCGAAGTTTGTATATATAATTATTTTTATATTACTTTACTTCTAAAATTATATAATATAAATATTAAATATTTAAATACATCATAATTTGACAAACTTAATTAGTAGATAATAAATTGATGAAATAGTAGAGATCAACATTATAATCTAAATAATTAAATGTCATACTTCATACGATAAATAATTGGCATTCACATGTTTAGAAATTGCGATTGTTTCATAATAAATAAGATATGGACTTGAATTTTAAACATATATTAACTTGTAAAATAATTTATCTATTTAAACTTTAAAAAAATCAAATTATATATAATAAAAATTAATTTTTTATGTAGAAATTAACTAACGGGTTCGGTCCCAAAACCAAATATAATAGGCCTGATCTTTGGTCCAAGAAATTGGGAGAATCCGATATTCGATCGGTATGTGTCTATTCAGTCCGGTCCAATTTTGGACATTTGTGAAAGCCAATGTGCATTATAACATGACCATTTGACAGCCTCCAAAGGTCGAATTAGAGATTCAATTAGCAGTATAACATGTTAATTCAACAACTTCCAAAGAGTCTACACTTCCTATTCTGTTTGTTTTTATAAAAGAAAAAATGTATAAATTCTTAAATATATATTAATAATTATGTTTTTTTTGGTTTTTTATGTCCAATCCTCAATACAAGGCTATATTGAACTGAATTTTTGAAAAAAATTAAAACAAAATAATTTATTTTTTATACTCTTATATATTTTTGATAATTATTAATATATTTTAGAATTGTGCATTTGGTGCGTAGCACGGGTAAAATGCTAGTTCAATTTATTCCTTAATTATAACATGATGGCTGAAAAATATTTTTTTAAGCACAAAAATGGCCAAAAAATAAACATCAATTTTTAGACTAATTTAGACATAATGCAATCATCTGCTTAAAAAAATACTTAGACCATTTTTGTGCAAAAAGAAAATAGTTGAGGCCAGCCTCCTCGCTCATGCAATTAAATCTTGAATGTAATTGTTTGCAATAATTTTTATCATTGTTAAGAAAAACATAAAAATAATAATATTTTTGATAATTTTCATAAATATTTTTCGTCTTGTAATATCAATAAAATATATGTTTAAACATTCTGGTGATTATTCCATGAATGTAATGAAGTTACATTGAGCGCTAACTATAAATTATCATGTAAACGTATAAGTGAAAAATTTGACGGAGATAAGTAATTAAAATAGAGTAATTACCAAAAATGCTAGGTTTCAAGTTTTTTTTTGCAAAAATACCATCTTCTTTAATTCATTGCATATTTACTATCTCAAGTTTCTTAATTGCAAAAATACTATCTTTCCTTTTCCAACCCTTTTTTCTTTTTAAAAAAAAAAAATTAATTCGGATGAACAGTAACCTGTCGATGAACAGTACCTGCCACGTGGCAGCCACGTGGCAGAACTGTTCATCGACTTTTTTTTCTTAAGGCGGGATGATATGTTGGATTTGGATTGCAAGGAGTAATATTCAACTTAATGCAACCACATGCAACTGAATTGGTGGATTTGAGTTTCAAGGCCCCGCCAGGAGCAATATTCAACTGAATGCAACCACATGCAACTGAATTGGTGGATTTGGGTTTCAAGGCCCCAAATCCATCAGTGACGTCATCATGAACAGTTTTTTTTTGCTGGATGGATAGAGGGTAAAAAAATAACAACTATTTGTGTTGGGTGCCCCTGGCGGGGCCAACGGATCTATTAGATCTAAGATGTTCTTTATTGTTTGTTATATAAGGGTGTTTGTTATGGAGCAATGACATATATATATATATATATATATATATATATATATATAGAGAGAGAGAGAGAGAGAGAGTTGCACTCCATAGCAAACACCTTATATAACAAACAATAAAGAACACCTCATATCTAATATAATTTAAGAGTTCCGTCATAGCACCCAATACAAAAAGTTGTTATTTTTTTACCCTCTAGCAAACCAGAAAAAAAAAATTTGAAAATTTACTGTTCATTGATGACGTCATCAGTGAACAGTAATTTTCATTTTTTTTGCTGACTTGATAGAGGGTAAAAAAAAATAACAACTTTTTGTATTGGGTGCCCCTGGCGGGGCCAAAGGATCTAATAGATCTAAGGTATTCTTTGTTGTTTGTTATATAAGAGTGTTCTGTATGCAGCAAAGGCATATATATATATATATATATATATATATATATATATATATATATATATATATATAGTTTAAAAAAGTGGTCGAAAATGACAACTGAAAAATGAAACTTGAAATCAGAAATTTAGTTGCATGTGGTTGCATTCAGTTGAATATGCCCCTACGGGGCCATGGAACCCAAAATCAACCCACCTTTAAAAAAAAGTTGCATGTGGTTGGATTCAGTTGCAAATTTAGTTGCATGTGGTTGCATTCAGTTGCTGATTTCAAGTTCCATTTTTCAGTTGTCATTTTCGAACTCTTTTTTGGACTATATATATATATATATATATATATATATATATATATATATATATATATATATATATATAGTAGATGTCTTACTTAAAGAAAAATATATGATTTGTAAAATTTTGAAAATGGGATTACGCAGTAAAAAATAAAAGAGATTAATGAAAGTTGAAACTGTTCATTTGACGTTCATTTTAGGTAATTATTCACATCTGACACTTTTATTAATTATTTATATAATAAGTGAACATTTGGATTCACTGTAATAAACTTGGTCCCCAAGTTTGATGTATTATAAATATCTATTTATAAAATATCTTTTACAATTAATTAATTTGGTCTGACAAATTAATTCAATATGCTAAGAAGACCCAGATACTCCTGGCCCAGATACACTACTCGTCCATTTCGTCGTCTTGGGCCTCGTAATTACGGCCCATTACCTGTTTATAGAAGGAAGTGGGCTTATAGTCCAATAATCCAGAGAAAGAAAATTATTTCTCGTTGGGCCCGTTCCCTTTTCAGGGTCCGTAAGTTGAATGAAGCTTTGGTTGATGGGTCTCCGTTGCCCAATGGACATGTGACCAAGGGCTATGTGTCGATGCCCAAATATGGTCCCGGTGTATTGGATCGCCGTGGAAAATATGTCCTCCTCAAGGGAATCCGTTTTCGGTACCTACCGTGCGTATGCTGCCTCGTTGCCTGTAAAGGATGAGGGTGCTCCCTCGATGTCGGATGTGGTGATGGAGAGTGCCGCTCTATGTTTGCAGGGTGTTGTTAATTTGTCCGTCGTCCTCGATAGGAAACCCCACGGGGATGCTATCCCCGATTATGGTGATGTGTTTGACACCACTAAGGGTGCGTCTCCCGTGGATGCGTGTCCACGCAATGATCAGGCCGGTAGGTTTCATTTGTTGTTGCGCCGGAAGGTTGTTTTGAAGTCATCCTCTGCGATGCAAGTATTTGCGTTTGACTATGCCGTTAATTTCGTCCATCGAACCTGGGTTGAATTGCATGATTATGACGAGGAAAATCGTGGAGGGAATTATAGGAATATGTCGTCGAATGCCATCCTGTATTATGTATCTTACGATAGCTCCCCGGCGAGCTACTGCATTCCTAATTTGAATTGTTGTGTATCGTTTTAATAGATATTGTTTTTATGAACTCCTAAATATATATATATATATATATATATATATATATATATATATATATATATATATAGTTCAAAAAAAAGGTCGAAAATGACAACTGAAAAATGAAACTTGAAATCAGAAATTTAGTTGCATGTGGTTGCATTTAGTTGAATATGTTTCTGTGGGGCCTTGCAACCTAAATCCACCAAAATAGCGCCCCACCTTAAAAAAAAAAAGTCGAACTGGGCAGGCTGGGTAGGCTGGGCAGGGGGAAGTGGTGCCCTAATTTCTAGTATTTTTGCAATTTAGAAACTTAGTTTAGTAAAATTGCAAATAGTTATTCTTAACAAAAATAAATGTGCAAAAATTTACTTTTTCCTATTTATTTATGAAAAAATCCCATTAAAATAATCATGATAAAAGTAATTGTACATTAAAAAAAGTCAGCTGAGAATTGATGTTATTAAAATATTCATTGGTCGACTTGAACTTGGACATTTGGGTCAATATTTGGATTGTTAATAAAATAATTGCTATTACATTATGTATTGAACACATAGGCCGCCCGTAACATAAAATTAAAATAGTTTACTATAATTTAAACATATTTTTAGGATTTACTTATTTTAAACTGTTTATAACTAAAACTTATAATATTTTATTTTAAACATATCTACATGCCTAATTATTATAATTATATCCTCATATATAATAAACGTAAAAGTGATTTTATCAATAATTTTGGTTACTGTACTATCAAAATAATCTCAGTTATCGAATCTAATATTTTTAAAATAGGCGATCAAGAATATATCATACTAAAAGAGAAAATAATAATCTGAAAAAAGAAATAATTAGAAAAGGTTACATTAGAAGTGAATTTTTTTTAAAAGTTTATAATCTAAAAAATATAATTAAAAAAGAATGTGTTAGAATTGAATTTTAAAAAGAAAATTATAATTTAAAAAGGATAATCTCCAACGTAGAAAAATTATAATTTAAAATATAATACTATAAATAAAATTTATAGAGATTTTATAAAAAAAATCACTCCAATGAGATCCTTAGCAAAAAATTTAGATATTCTCTTTTCTTTGCTTATATTTGACTAACCTCTAGAGTCCTGTAAAAAAGATTTTATATGATCTAAAAATATATTCTATTTATAATAATCTGAAACAATAATAAAACGCTATAAATATAATATAATCAAATATTATAGCCAATATAACATTGGAGTACAGCTTGGCCAGCAAATTTTACATAATCAATATTTTATATGATTTATCCAACGATTTTTAACCAATACCGTTGAAGATGCTCTTAGTTATTTTTAAAAATTATATATACTACATATTACTTTAATGTAAACACATTCGTAAATCCAAATCTCAACGTATTTTAAAGGTATATTTTAATAAGTCCAACTAATTTCAAAATATATTTTAATTAAATTGCAAAAAATATCATTTTCAAAAAATATTCGAATAAAAATAAGATAATATATCAAATTAATAATAAATCATACATTATACGAGATATAAAATAAATCGCTGAACTTAAATCTATTTGTTATTTTAAAACTAGTTGATAAAGCCGCGCTTCGCGGTGGCGTTAAAATATTTTTAAAAAAATTCAATACATTTACGTTATATTATAATATTAATATTAAATTTTAATAATTGAATAATCTTCTCTAATGAATCAATTTCTTGTTAAATACGATTCTTTCGATTGAGCTGCTCTCTCGTTAAAACCGAAATCCCAATTTTTTAACAACTTATATAATATTTTTTATCTATAAAATCGAACCGTAAAAATAAAAAAAATTATGACTTCAGTATCACATTCTAATAGCTAATACAATCTTTTCTAGCGAGCCGTCTTCCTGTTAAATACGTTTCGAGCCGCTCTTATTTGAAACCGAAATTTGAAAGGCATATGACTCAGCCTATTTGTAGTTAGAGGATCATAATCAACTTAAACCAAATTGTAATAAGTAAATATACATATGAACTGTCACAGGAATCTCAAGAAGTATTATCTGTTAGAAGAAAGAAGAAAAGTCAATCTATAGTTTTGATGTCGTACACTGGAAGATGATTCAGTTATCTGATCAAGCCCCAGTATAGCATTGAAGCGAATGGATTCATTTGAACAGTGACAGAGATTTTTCGAATGATAGTTTGAATGTCAGTTACAGTACAAGAGAATTGAGAGAAGAAACAAACCACAACCTAAAGTCAAAAGTGAAGAAGCATCATTGAAGTTAGTCGTTCATGAACCAGACAGTACATCGAACGTCAACACAAGTCAGTGGTAATTCTTTACTACCTTCAGTGGTTTGTAAGAATTAAATTAATTATTTATTGATTTAATTAAATTCATTTATAATTGATATAAATCATTTAGTTGATTTAATTAAATGAATTAATTCTAGAATAATTAATTTATTTATTAAATTAATTATTGTATCAATTAAATGTGAATTGGATAATCATTAATTAATTAAATGGATCAATATGACTTAAAAGGAAAAGGATTGGATTATGTCACGGTGAAGACAAAATTGGTATGACCTAAATTATGTCTTACCGAGAAGCTTCAACATTATGTCATACCGAGCAATTTCAGATTATGTCATACCGAGCCAAAATATCCTGATTAAGTCATACCGATCACCTGCCAGCTGTTTTAGGTCATACCGAATTTTTATTAAGTCATACCGACCAGGTTTATGTCTTAATGGAGGTTTGTGTAAGTCTTAATGAAGAAAAATTAAGTCTTGGAAGCAGATTAAGTCATACTGGAGCAGTTAAATATCCTACAAAAAGCTAGCAAGACTTATTGCTGATATAAAAGAACCAAAGACAGCAGATTATGTCATAATTGAGAAACACAGCAGAATATAATTCTATCCAGCAGATTTTCTCTCAAGAAACTCAAGAACACCAAAGCATAAACAATTACTAGAAATCCAAGTTCTTCATCTTTGTAATATTCTATCCGATAGAACTTGATTACTTGTGATTCTTGTACTACTAGCGAATTAAGTTTCCTAGTTCTTATCTTGATCATTATTAACTAAATTAGAAAAGTTCATGTCGAATTTTCTAATTAGTTATTAACATCTTGATAAGTTGTTATACTGATTTTGTAACACCGCATCAAGTTAATATACAGTTATATTCAACTTGAAAATTGTGTTAAGTAATTCCACACAAATTTGTCTTTGCTAAAATATTATCTAACGGACAAATTTAGATAAAAAGGTAAAGATTGTATTTAACCCCCCCCTTCTACAATCTTATCGGACCTAACAATTGGTATCAGAGCTAATTGATTGATACACAAATCAAAGATCCCATTTTACTCGATTAAAAATCATCCCCGAATTTTTTAACTCTCTTAAAAAATTCATCATGTCTTCTAAAGTTGGAACTGTGAAAATTCCCATATATGACAAAAACAGTTATGATATGTGGAAGAACAAAATGTTAATGTTCCTCGAGGTTGCAAATCCTAAATACATGAAAGTCTTATCAGAAGGACCAATAATACCTTTTGGATTAATTCCTGAAGTTTTTACTGATGGAAAAGTTGTTGCCCCTGCAAGGTTTGTACACAAAGATTCTTCTGAATACACTCTTGTTGAAAGAGAGGAAGCTGGACTTGACATTAATTTAAGACTGATCTTAATAGATTCTCTAGACTCTGTAATGTACAGTCATGTGATTAACTGCAAGACTGCAAAGCACATGTGGGAAACCATTGAAACTGTGAATGAAGGAACAGAGGAAGTTAGGGAGAATCGTCTAGAAATTCTGACATCTGAGTATGAACACTTTCGATCAGCATCCAATGAAAGTATTCAAGATGTGTTTGAAAGATATAACAAACTTGTCAACAATTTACAGATGCATGGCAAGTACTACACTCAGAAAGAGATCAACAGAAAATTTCTACTGTCAATGCCTATTCATCTAGAACATAGGATTACAGCTATCAGAGAGTCGAGGAATCTAAGTGAAATTACTGTAGAAAAACTCTTTGGCGTTTTAAAAACCTATGAACTGGAACAATCTCAACAAAAGGAGATTTATGGAAAAGGAAGAGTTGCTAATACTTCTACAGCTCTTATTGTTGAGAACAAACAGGAAGTGGAAGATAAGGTTATTCAATCTTATAGTGTTGACAGTGGCAAGCTTGAAGTTGAAGTTGGTCAAACGAATGCTAGTCCAGATGAAGGAGACTTCTATTCGTTAGAAGAGCTAGATCAGTTGGAAGATGAGTCCATGGCTTTGTTGGTAAGGAAATTCAGTAACTTCAGATTCAGAAAGAATCCCAAGTTCAGGTACAAATCTAACTATAACAGGTTCCAGAGAGGAGGTTCTTCATCCTCAAGTAACAGAGGAGGTTACAAAACTGGAACAGTTGAAAGAAGTAAAATTAGATGCTACAACTGTAATGAACTTGGACATTTCGCTACTGAATGTCAGAAGCCAAAACAAAACCAAAGAAAAGACTTTGGATCTGAGAAGAAGAAGACAGGTAAAGCCTATGTGGCTGCTGGAAAGAGTTGGGATGATACAGACTCTGAAGAAGAAGAGTATGGCAATCTTGCACTGATGGCAAAATCTGATAACTCCAGTGGTACTTCATCTGAGGTATCATGTTCTGAAAGTCAATATATTTATCAACTTAGTGATTCATTAGGTTATGCTAATAGAGAGATTGAAAGGATCAATTTGTTAAATACAGATCTTAGAAATCAATTATCAGAATTACACGATGTACAAAATTGCCATGATAAACAAAAATCAGAAATAAGAATTCTAAAAGAACTTGAGAGGTCTCTAGCGTTGATAGTGGTTCAACAACGTGAGACAATAGCTGAACTAGAAATAAAGGTTAGTGCTACTTCTAATTCGTGTAAAGTGGCTAAAGAGTTGTTTAACCAACAAGCTATTAATCAAACCGTAGGAATTGGGTTTGATTATAATGAAGCTATTGGACGAACAAGCATTATTATCCCTAATCGTGTCTGTGCTGTAGAAAGGGGTATACCAATAGTGCTTAAGGGTGTTAGTAACCCACTCTTTAAGACATCCATAGCAGAACCTTTGGATACAACATCTTTAATCATTAAGGAAGAGATGCGCATTGAGGATGTAGCTAATGGCGTAGTCTTAGAAAGTAATCAAGTTGTTAAAAATGATGAAGATAGAAAGTCTGTGTTTAAGAAAACAGAAAGAGTTGGTGAGTCTACTAGTTCCTTGAAAACTAGTAGTAGAATTAACAACATGAATAAATGCAACAACATATCTACCATGCATGCTATTCCTGTTATTGATACTGCTCATAAGAAATGCAATGCTGTTAATTGCATGTCTTGTGCTTTTAATATAATGTCTGCTTACTTTAACGGTAATCATGCATGTGTTGATAAGAATGTTCCTAGACAACATATGAGCAGAAATAATTATGTTAGATCCAGGACTGTAAACCCACCTAATCCTAAGACTAGGACTCCAAGTCCTCCTAAGGATATGGTGAAGACATGGTTACCCAAGCTGAAACCAAAACAAGTTAAAGCTGTTTACAGGGTTAAATGTCCAGTACCTGAAGAAAATATTGTTAAAATAAAAAGTGTTGCTTTGCCTGATAAAGGCCAATTCTTTAAGTACTCTGGACCCAATCAAATTTGGGTTCCGAAGAAAGTCTAACCAATTTGTCATTGCAGGGTTTAAAACAGGTTGAACGAGTCATGTGGATTCTGGACAGTGGATGTTCAAGGCATATGACCGGAGATAGAGCCCTGCTGACAAATGTGGTGGAGAAGGCCGGCCCAGTCGTTACCTTTGGAGATAACAGCAAAGGTAAAACTGATGGATATGGCAGATTAGAAGCTGGAAATGTTATCGTTGAAGATGTCTCTTTTATGAACGGCCTTGAGCACAATTTGCTCAGTTTTAGTCAATTCTGTGACAAAGGTTATGAAGTTCATTTCAACAAGAAGAATTGTCTAATATCACACAAGAGAAATGAAAGGCCGCAGTTGACTGGAGTAAGAAAAGGAAACTTGTACATAGCCAATATGAACTCTGGAAGCACAGAAGAAATTAGATGTTTTTATTCAAAGGCATCCACTGATGAAAGTTGGTTATGGCACAAGAAACTTTCTCACCTAAACTTCAAAACAATGAATTCTCTAGTTAAAAGAGAATTGGTGAGAGGTTTACCTTCGATTGAATTTACTCAGGAAGGTCTATGTGATGCTTGTCAAAAAGGAAAGTTAAAAAGGGCAACTCACAGGAGCATTAACACATCATCAATAACTGAACCATTACAACTTCTCCATATGGATTTGTTTGGTCCAGTTAGTGTAATGTCCATGTCAAGAAAAAGATATGCTCTAGTGATTGTTGATGATTTCTCAAAATTCACATGGGTACTATTTCTGAACTCAAAAGATGAAACTCCACAACTGGTAGTTGATCACATTAAGTTAATTGAGCTGGACTCTAATCGTCCAGTAAGAGCTATAAGGTCAGACAACGGAACTGAATTCAAGAATGCAGTTCTGAATGACTTTTGCACTGAAAAGGGTATAACTAGACAGTACTCGGCTCCCAGAACTCCTCAGCAAAATGGGGTAGTTGAAAGAAAGAATAGAACCTTGATTGAAGCTGCACGTACTATGCTAAGTGAATCAAGGCTTCCATTAGGATTTTGGGCTGAAGCTGTCAACACTGCATGCTATACCCAGAATCGAACACTTATCAATAAAGACTTAATGAAGACACCATATGAAGCTCTACATGAAAAGAAACCAACTCTCAAGTACTTCCATGTATTTGGGACAAAATGCTTTGTGCTGAAAGAAGGAGATGATCAAGGTGGTAAATTTGAAGAAAAAGCACATGAAGCAATATTTATTGGTTATACTAGAAGAGCCTACAAGGTGTATCTTATTGATCAACAGAAAACTATGGAAAGTGTCAATGTTACATTTGATGACACAAAACTCCCAAGTACCCAAAATGAAGATCCATCTGAAAAGCTTAAGTTTGATGACATGTCAGACTCAGATTCAGATGATGACAATCAACCTGACGTTGTTGCTGATAATAATAATCCAAATGTTGGTGGTAATGATCAAAGTGATGCTGGTGAAAATAATGATAATTTTCAAGACACCACTGATACTCTTGAACCATCAATAAGTCAAACTGGCAACAACTCAGGGGGAGATAATGAAGGGTCAACAAGTCATACTCAACATCATACTGAAGATCAAGGCGAATCATCAAGATCAATTCTTCCCAGATAAACTGTTTGGAATAGAGCTCATCCTTTTGAGCTGATCCTTGGTGATCCAGATGTTGGTGTGAAAACAAGAAGAGCTTATTAGAATCAATGTAATTATTCTGGGTTCCTGTCTGTCATGGAACCTAAGACGATAGAAGAAGCTCTATCTGATCCTGATTGGGTGATTGCTATGCAAGGTGAACTCAATCAATTTAAGCAACTAAAAGTATGGAAGCTGGTACCCAGACCTAAAGATAGAAAAATGGTGGACACAAGATGGGTATTCAGAAACAAACTAGATGAAGATGGCACTGTGATAAGAAACAAAGCAAGACTGGTAGCTAAAGGTTATTCTCAAGCTGAAGGCATTGATTATGACGAGACCTATGCTCCAGTGGCAAGACTTGAGGCCATCAGAATATTCTTGGCATTTGCATCCTATTCAAGATTCAAAGTTTATCAAATGGATGTCAAGAGTGCTTTTCTGAATGGTAAGCTAGATGAAGAAGTGTATGTAGAACAGCCCCCTGGTTTTGAAGATCAAGATCATCTGGACTATGTCTACTTTCTTTACAAAGCTATCTATGGTCTTAAGCAAGCCCCAAGAAAATGTTTTCTAAGTTAATGCAGGGTAGGTTTGAAATGAGCATGATGGGAGAACTGAAATTCTTTCTTGGATTACAAATAAGTCAGAGACAAGATGGAATATTTATTTGTCAATCCAAGTACATCAAGAAGCTCCTTAAGAAATATCACATGGAGGAGTGCTCATCAGCAAAGACACCATCAACTATAGCTGTCAAAATTGGTTTATGTGAAAGTTCTGCCAAGGTAGATATCACAGGCTATAGAGGTATGATTGGCTCATTGCTTTACCTAACTGCTAGTAGACCAGATATAATGTTTGCCACATGCTTGTGTGCAAGGTTCCAAGCGAACCCTAGAGAAATCCATCTCACTGCTGTCAAAAGAATCTTAAGATATCTAAAGGGTACGCCTAATTTAGGCATCTGGTACCCTAATGAATCTGGTTTTACTTTAATTGGATATACAGATTCTGACTATGCAGGAAGTGTTGTAGACAGGAAAAGTACATCTGGGAGTTGTCAATACCTAGGTGGAAGATTGGTATCCTGGTTCAGTAAGAAACAGCAAACAGTTTCCAACTCTACAACCGAAGCTGAATATATAGCTGCTGGAAGCTGTTGTGCTCAGATCTTATGGATTAGGAATCAATTAATGGACTATGGCATTGTATTGGAAAATATCCCTATTTTATGTGATAATACAAGTGCCATAGCAATCGCCAGCAATCCTGTGCAGCACTCAAGGACAAAGCACATTGACATAAGGTATCATCTTATAAGAGAGCATGTAATGAATGGTACAGTGCAACTACTATTTGTAGGCTCTGGAGATCAAACTGCAGATATTTTTACTAAGTCGCTTAATGAAACCTCATTCACTAATATTGTTAGTGAATTGGGTATGTTAAACAGTCCTAGTAATTAATACTGTTAATATCTGAAATTTGATCTTGAATAATTTTGCAAGTGATTATTCTGTGAATATTTGTTGTTTGAAATCACTTGTATAATTATTTTACCAACTGATTTTCTTGCTTGTTTAGTTATTTTTCACTCTGTTTATTCATATTATTTAATACTTCATATTTCTGTATTTTTTTGGAATATTTGTAGATATTTAGTTCTATTTTAATAATTAATTTATCATATGTTTTGTAGTGTTTGTCCTGTTAATATTGCTTTGTTTTCGTTGATAGGATAGCATATGGTATTTATAATTATTTTTATTATTTGTTTAATTTTCTATAATATTTTTATTATTTTTATAAGTTAATTGTATATTTTTGTGTGTTTATTTGAATTATTTGTATATATTTTAATTTATTTTAATAAGGATATGTCTTAAATTAAATCAGAATAATAATAGGTCTTATTAATAAGTCTATTATATTTAATAAGTCTTAATTATGTTAAGTCTTATTAGAATAATTCTGTTTTTTTAATTTTTGATCTTATTCGAATCTTTAGTTTAGTCTTGTTTATATATAATTCTAAGTCTTATTAGAATATTAAGCTTCAGTCTTAATTAGATTAGGTCTTATTAGTTTTAAAAAAAATAAATATATTCGGTATGACATAACCAGGTTAAGTCTTACCGATCATTAAGTCATATTCAGTATTAGCTTTAATTAGGTCATAATCAGTATCCATGTATATTAAGTCATAATAGAGTCAGTTTTTATATTTAAGTCATAACGAGTCTTAGTTCTATTTTATTAAGTCATATTGACTTATGTCATATTAGTATAATAAGTCATAATAGAGTCTGTTGTACATTCATTAAGTCATAATCGAGATTAAAATGTTTTTGACAGTTTGTATATAATTAAGTCATAATCAAGTTTAAGTCATATTCAGCCTTGTGTATATATACAACAGAGTAGAGAGTTAAGTCTTATTGTAGTTTAAGTCTTTCTCGTGTTAAGTCACAGAAAACCTCTAATAATATATACATACGATATACACACATGAAACTCTGCCAAATTTTCGACTGAAATCACAACCAATCATCGATTTGAGAACATTAACTGATTACCCATCTGATTCTCGTCATTTTGATAGCTTAAAATCAAGATTTGGTTCAGTTTTAAGGAAGTTACGAAATTGAAAAACGTAAATTCGATCTATTTTTCGGATCATTTGGCTTCGATTTTGCAAAAACTAAAAATATACCTGTGTTCGTGTGTGTAAGGAGATTGTTGTGTGAATTTTTCAGAATTTTTAACAACTTTTAATTTTCTCGAATTTTTAATTATTTATTAATTCGAAAAATTAATTTTTAATTCATTATTTTATAAAATCTGAAATTTTCAAAGAAATTAAATCTTGATTAAAATGGCTGATCGATTTGAAATTATTAAACATAATTTAATCGGTTATTTTGATCCAGAAAAATGTTCACTTGAACGTTTTCGACCGTGGATTCGATTTTTAAACGATAATTCATTAGTTCGCACTGCTTTGAGCTTAGATGCTCCCTTAAAAATTGAACCTTTGCGAATCATGTGTACTACTGCTGTCATTTCCAATGACGACAGATCGTTTGTCTTCTCTGTCGGAGACAATCAGTACACAGTGGATGAAAATGTTATAAATACGGTCTTAAACTTTCCTAGTGACAATTTCGAAGAATTACCATCAGAACAAGAATTGATAAATTTTTTGAATGGTATATTCTACCAAGACAGACCTGATCAAACTGTCTGGAATAAAAAGCACCTCGTTCAGGAATGGGACTATCTGTTTGACACCTTAGCTAAAGTCTTTGCCAATTCTACTAAAGGGAACTTCGGGGTATTACCATCCTTCATGCAGCATATTGGATATGCAGTTGCACACAACCGAAGAATTAATATTGGTAGACTACTGTGTGTTCCGATGGTTAGAAGAATCATTAATGCAAAGAGGAATTTTGATCATGGAGAAAAAGTATCATGCTATTATCCAAGATTCCTGTCATTGATTTTTAATCATCTAGTGGAACTAGAAAACCAAGCCCAATTCCTGAATGGAGAATCACTGGCGTCAGGTAAACCTTCTACCAGATTGTTCACTGAGTACAGCAACAAGCCTAAATTCACAAATATACCTGTAGTTGTCACCCAATACATGTCAAACTATATACAACTACCTGTCATTGAACCTGTACCAGAACCTGAACAACCTGAACAAAACCCTGAACCACCAGTGGAAAACATACTTGTTGAACATGACGATCAAGGCAATCAACAAGTTGAACCTGCTTAACAAATTGTTCTTCAGCCACCTGCACTTGCTGTTGAACATCCAGTGGAAGAAACTGCATCTGTCCCTGAACCTGAATTAAATCAACCAATCTTATCAGAGACTATCGCAGAATCAGCTGACCAGGTATTGTCTTTTGTTCCTCAAACTACTTCTACTTCTCAATCTATTTCTGGAACCCAAGTGGTTGATAGGGCTGACCAAGGGATTGTAAGACCGCAATCTCTAACCCCGGTCATAGAGCCAAACACTGAAACTACATCACTTAAAACCTTTCACTCCAGAAAGAAAATTCCCTTTCAAAGAGCAAAGAAAAGAAGAAATATAATGAGTGAACCCACAGCTCTGCCTCTACAAAAGAAAAGTAGAACTGATTCAGAGGCAACTGTAAGCCCATCCGTATCTTCCCAACAAGATATGGACGTTGATATGGCCATGCAACAGTTACTAGGATCATCCTCTCAACAGGATAATACTATTGAAATTCGCCATAGGGCCATGGCATCCTGTAATGTGTCAAGCACAACACCTTTGTTATTACTAACAATGGGAGAACATATAGATTATGATGAAAATAGGGATACATTGACAGGAGAGCACATTGAGTCTGAAACAGTGCCTACCATAGTTACGGTAGAAGAGTCTTCACAGACTTCTGAGGGAAATCTTGGTTCCCTGCCAACTTTAATGGAACCATCATCTCCCCTCCTAGGAGAAACATTCCTAGATCCCTCAAGGGAGTTTCCACTCGCAGTTTCGACTAAAGAAAGTGGAAGGCAACTTGATCAATCTACTACTGAAGAAATTCATATTACAAATCCAAATGTACAAGTGGAATTGATTGAGGACAGGGATTTGCGAACTCCCATTGCACCACCACTGACCTTCCCAGAGGAGGCTAGGGTGATTTTAACTGCAGGTACCGCTTCTGGAAAAGCTAAGGAAATTGAGAGGAGTGATGTGAGGATTACCACAAAATTGAGTGATACACATGCACATCAGGTGAGTGAAATTCAGAGTGAAACTCAGGTGAGTGCACACACAGACACATACACTCTCTCATTGTTACAAAAAATACAAGATCTGGAAAGGGAACTGGAAGCAAGTAAAGCTGAAGCTAGATTACTTCGAGCACAAGTGGATAAACAGTCTTCTCCATCCACCTCTGTTGATAATCAGCTTACTTCGATAAAGGGTGACATCAACAACTTGAAGACATTCTTCACTAATAAAATCAAAACTCTCGAACTTTCTCATGAAAAATCTCTTGATGATTCTGGTGAGATCACTGTGGCACAAGACAAAATTATTGCTGAAATCTCCAACAAGGTTGACAATCTACAGGAAGAAGTGCATGAAAATCAGCGTTCTACTGATTTTCGACTAGATCAAATTGAGAAGAAAAATGAACATCAAGCTAAAGGATTAAGGCATTTATTTCATCTGATCAGTCAAAATCGCACACCAACTACAGAAGAAAGAGAATTCTTTGCAAGAACAAATGGTGATGATGATGAACGAGATCCTGAAGCTGGTGCAACTGATAAAACTGTAGAGGATTCCTCAACTAAGGGGGGGAAATCACAACAACAGGCACAGAAATCACAAGGAGGTGAGAAAGGACAAGGAGAAAAAGGAGGTAAATCTGATAAATCTGATACAGACAGTGAAGACAGGAGGAATAAGGGGAAGAAGAAAGTTGTTGCAGATGATCAAGTCACGGGTGAACCAGGTAATCTTGATGTTTTTGATGACTTTGATTTTTCTGATGAAGGTGAGAAATTACCTGAACCAGATTTAAGTCACTGGGAAGAAGAAGAACCAGTGATATCTGAATATGAAGCTCAACAAGCAGAGAAAGAATCTGAAGAATTATTTGCTCAGAGGGAAGCTAATTTGCTGATGAGAGAAGAAAAGCTTCAAAAGTCATTTAGAGCAAATTGCACGAAATGAAGAACTTCATAAAGCTGAACAGCAAGCATTACAACGATTACATGCTATAAATGTTGAGAAGAGAAAGACATATATCAGACTAAAGAGCGGTGACAAATGGGAACGTGCTCAAAAAGCAATTGATTCACCTCAGAGTTCTGATTATGAAGATCGTCGTCTTGGAGAAATTCTCGAGGAATTCAAACTGGAAAATCCAATTCATGATATGTATATAAAGGCCTTAAAGGTAGAAGTCATCAGGATAACTACTGCATTTGAACCCAAATCTGATGAGCTGGTAATATTTGTGGATTGTCATAATGTTGGAACTTTCAGAGTATCTATTCAGTTCTTTTATGACAGATCGCTGACAGAGATTTGGGTACTTAAGCCTAAGGTGAGAACATCTTCTGAGCTAGGTGTGTTGTTACATGAGAAGTTCAAAGAATTTGCTGAAAGAGCTGGACCAGAAGTGATTAAGGATCCTCCACAAGTAAAATTTCTTAAGGGAGAGGTACTTCATTCAATCAATCTTCAGACAGATGAGTTATATGAACATCATGCAAAACACTTGGTATATGCTGAATATGCTCTCAGAAATCATGGATTCTTGACTGAAGAAAAGGTAATAGCTGCAGATCACATTCGATCCTATGCACAAACGAATATAAAATATTACAAGAAATTTCAAGGTGAACTGAGGAAGAAGCTTGGAATTCCTTTAGTCTTACCTCAAGGATTGTCATCAAGAAGAGAGCGTCTTGTTGATTCTGATTTACACATGAAACTTCAAGTCACAGATGAGCCAGAAGAAGGAGAATTTAGACGAGAAGACGGTAATTGAAGATCAGCTCTACGTGTATTATCTTTAGAGCTAGATAGGTCAAGATAGGCATATGTTAAATATGATCAGGCTAAAGGATCATCTATCTTGTATTTATCATTTTGTTTGAATCTGGAAATGTTTAATATAAACCAGAACTATTTGATATTTGCTTTACGTTTAATATTTTATCTTTCATTTGGTTAAGTTGAATTAGTTGAGGTATCCTCTAGGTATTTGGTTGTTATTGTCTAACAAACAAATAGGGGGAGATTGAAAGGCATATGACTCAGCCTATTTGTAGTTAGAGGATCCTAATCAACTTAAACCAAATTGTAATAAGTAAATATACATATGAACTGTCACAGGAATCTCAAGAAGTATTATCTGTCAGAAGAAAGAAGAAAATTCAATCTATAGTTTTGATGTCGTACACTGGAAGACGATTCAGTTATCTGATCAAGCCCCAGTATAGCATTGAAGCGAATGGATTTATTTGAACAGTGACAGAGATTTTTCGAATGATAGTTTGAATGTCAGTTACAGTACAAGAGAATTGAGAGAAGAAACAAACCACAACCTAAAGTCAAAAGTGAAGAAGCATCATTGAAGTTAGTCGTTCATGAACCAGACAGTACATCGAACGTCAACACAAGTCAGTGGTAATTCTTTACTACCTTCAGTGGTTTGTAAGAATTAAATTAATTATTTATTGATTTAATTAAATTCATTTATAATTGATATAAATCATTTAGTTGATTTAATTAAATGAATTAATTCTAGAAGAATTAATTTATTTATTAAATTAATTATTGTATCAATTAAATGTGAATTGGATAATCATTAATTAATTAAATGGATCAATATGACTTAAAAGGAAAAGGATTGGATTATGTCTTGGTGAAGACAAAATCGGTATGACCTAAATTATGTCTTACCGAGAAGCTTCAACATTATGTCATACCGAGCAATTTCAGATTATGTCATACCGAGCCAAAATATCCTGATTAAGTCATACCGACCACCTGCCAGCTGTTTTAGGTCATACCGAATTTTTATTAAGTCATACCGACCAGGTTTATGTCTTAATGGAGGTTTGTGTAAGTCTTAATGAAGAAAAATTAAGTCTTGGAAGCAGATTAAGTCATACTGGAGCAGTTAAATATCCTACAAAAAGCTAGCAAGACTTATTGCTGATATAAAAGAACCAAAGACAGCAGATTATGTCATAATTGAGAAACACAGCAGAATATAATTCTATCCAGCAGATTTTCTCTCAAGAAACTCAAGAACACCAAAGCCTAAACAATTACTAGAAATTCAAGATCTTCATCTTTGTAATATTCTATCCGATAGAACTTGTTTACTTGTGATTCTTGTACTACTAGCGAATTAAGTTTCCTAGTTCTTATCTTGATCATTATTAACTAAATTAGAAAAGTTCATGTCGAATTTTCTAATTAGTTATTAACATCTTGATAAGTTGTTATACTGATTTTGTAACACCGCATCAAGTTAATATACAGTTATATTCAACTTGAAAATTGTGTTAAGTAATTCCGCACAAATTTGTCTTTGCTAAAATATTATCTAACGGACAAATTTCGATAAAAAGGTAAAGATTGTATTCAACCCCCCCTTCTACAATCTTATCGGACCTAACAAAATTCTAACTTCATTATATAAAGAGAGTAAGTTCCAATTTTTATATTTTTTAAACTTTCTAATATTTATGGAGTTTTAAAAGATGAAAACACATCTTATATTTTTTGTATATTATAGATATTCTTGTATTTATTTACAGTTTCTGCATGGGAATGTCTTTCTGTTATGTTAACATATCAAAAAAAAATTAATACGAAGACTTTTTGTTACGGGAATAATATTACATTTATGGATATATTTTTGTAATGCAAGTATAATTAACTTGTATAAAAAAGTTAAACTAAAAGATTTCTAGGAAAAAAGATGTATATTTTTAAAAAATCGTATAAGATGTCTCCACCGTCCTCGTATTCTACTTCCAATAAAACATTTTATTTAATGTATTAATTATATATTAAAACATCTTTTATACGGTCTTATCTAATGAACCGCTTTCTTGTTAAACACATTTATTACTATTGATTCGCTCTCTCTTTAAGACCAAAAACCTAAGTTTTACATATATTACTTGTATGATACTCCCTCCGTCCTTTTCATTTCTTTACACTTTCTATTTTGGGCCGTCCATTCCATTTCTTTACATTACTAAAAATAGTAACTTTTAACAATAAAATACATTATTATATCCACTACTTCATTCCACTTTTTCAACACTTTACACTATTACACCCACTACTTCACTTATTTTAACAATAAAATCACTATTACACCCACTACTTCATTATTTTAACAATATTACACCCACTATCTTGGTCTCCATGCAAAAAGCAAATGATAACAACTCCAATGGACGGAGGGAGTAATGTTTATCCATAAAAATCAAATCCTAAAAATAAAATAAAATTTATAACATCATATGATATTTTAATAGCTAGTACGATCTTTTATAGTGAGCCGTCTTCCCGTTAAACACGTTTTGAGCCGCTCTCGTTTGGGATCGAAATTCTAACTTCATTACATATTGTTGATGATACTTATCTTACACAACAATTTTTTTCCTTAAAGTCAAAACCTAAAAAATAGAGTGAATTCCAATTTATAATTTCTCTAGATTTTCTAAAATTTTGGAGTTTTAGAAAATGAAAACACATCTTATTTTCTCTTTATATTATAGATGCTCCTGTATTTATTTAGGATTTCTGCATAAGATTGTTCTTTTACTCATTGTTCTTTTATTACTTAAACACATCAATTCTTTTCTTTTTAAATACGGTGACTTTTTTCATGACAGTAGTATTGGATTTATGAATAAATTTTCCTAATATAAGTATAATTAACTTATATAAAAAATATATAATTTAAGAAGATCGTACTTTCTATAAAATATTTAATTATATATTCAAACACCTATTCTAGTTCTAGTAGAACTTTTATTTATATATTTTTTGTAGAACTTTTATTTATATATTTTTTCTATAAAATCGAACTCTTATTCTCTATAAATTCGAACTCCTATTCTACTTCCAATAGAACTTTTAATCGTATGCCTTATAAATACTTATTATACTTCCAATAGAATTTCTAATCATATGTCTTTCCTATAAATTCGAACTCTTCTCCTTTATAAATTCGAACACCTATTCTACTTCTAATATGCTAATTGATATTTTTATATTTGTTAGTGTTTAAAATTGTAGAAAATTAGAAAAATCGATTGAGACAATATTAGAGCGCCACCTAAACTCCCGCTATCCTCTTATATATATATATATATATATATATATATATATATATATATATATATATATATATATATATATATAGGCAAGTGCTCAAATACAAACTACTTTTAAAATACAAACCTACAAACCAACACTAAATTAATTATATTTCATTTATTCTAAGGTTCCCGCCAAGGGTACCTTCACAAAAAATGCTTAAAATAATTGGCTCTATCCATAAAAAAAAAATAAAAAAAAAAAATAAAACTTGCCGTGGAAATGCGAAGCATTTAAGACAGTAAACGGATGAGTTAGGTAGTCATGAGGGCCGAAGGCTCTCGACACACCCGTCAATCGTCTATTGCCTTTACCATTGATTGCCATTCCTTACAACTTTAGAATGATAAAGGCGCGAAGCGCCGTACAAGAAGGTGCGAAGCACCGTTAACCAGTGAAATCCACTGCCACGTCATCACGTGAACAGTGAATTTATTTTTATTTTTTTATTTTTTTTTGTTGGATAGAGCCAATTATTTTAAGCATTTTTTGTATTGGGGTACCCCTAGTTTGATCATTAGATTAGCTTGAAATATTAAATTATGCTTGGTTTGTAGATTTGTATTTTAAGGAGGTTTATATATATATATATATATATATATATATATATATATATATATATATATATATATATATATATACATGATTATTTGTTGAATCCAACTTTTATTGAAAAAAAATATATTTTTTAATTTCATAGCATACTTGATGCATTTTATGCCTAGTAGGACATTCTCTTGTAGGTCCCCAAATTCTTAATTGAATTAACCAGGGGGCGGGGGTGTTTTACAGTAGATGTACAAGGTGTTAGGTCAGAGGGTCCAACCCCACCTCACACTATAATATTAGTAACCCAGCACCACCTTTGTTAAGCTGTCAGCCACCCCAACTTCCAATATCAGCAAAAGTCTTCACACACTTTATAACATCAGAGATTTCACATGATTCATTTACTTTCAACTGAGATTTCAGATCACAATTGTGTCATAATCCTCTGTTAATTTAAGTAATTAATCACCCTCTCTCTTTCTCATTCTCTTTGCCTCATTTAATACAAGTTTGTTGACAAGTTTGAATCCTCTCTTTTTATTTTCTTGGGTTTTATATATAAACCCTATATACATATATAAAAAGGTTTCATTTTTATTGTCTTTTTTGACTAGTACACGACTCTAATATCTCTTTGATCTCTTCAAGATTATATCTTCTCTCCAAAATCAAATATTTTTCTTAAAAATATCATCTTGGTTGTTGATTCTTTATAAAGATGATGTCTTTGAAGCAATCTCATATAGGGATCTATGGTTCTGATGTGTTCCGGCAAAAGAATCCGGTGATCAACCGGAGATTCTCTGTCTTGCCGCCTCTTTCCGGCAAGATTTGTGTTGTGTCAGCATCAAAATCCAATCTTTCTTATGTTGGGAGTTCAATTGATTGTTTTGGATCACTTAAAAGAAAGTTTCAAGATGATGAAAAAATTTCATCTTTGATCACATGTAAAGCTTATGAGGCTGATAAGCCTATTGATGGTAAAACAGAAACATCAATTGAGGCTGCAAGAAAGGTTAAAATTGGTGTTTATTTTGCTACATGGTGGGCTTTGAATGTTGTGTTTAATATTTATAACAAGAAGGTTTTGAATGCTTTTCCCTTTCCATGGTTAACTTCAACTTTATCTCTTGCTGCTGGCTCTCTTATAATGTTGGTCTCTTGGGCTTTAAGGGTTGCTGAAGCACCAAAGACTGATATGGAGTTCTGGAAAACCCTTTTTCCGGTAAGCGAAATTAGGGTGTTTTGTGATTTGGGTTTTGTGTTTTTATTATTTTTGTGATCTGGGTTCTGTTTAGTTGTGAATTTGTGATATGGGTTTTGTTTGTTTTTGAGGTTTGTGATCTGGGTTGTTTGATTATTGGTTTTGTGTTTAGGTTGCTGTGGCACATACTATTGGACATGTAGCAGCTACTGTGAGTATGTCAAAGGTTGCTGTTTCTTTTACTCATATTATCAAGAGTGGTGAACCTGCTTTTAGTGTTCTGGTGTCGAGGTTTATCTTGGGTGAGACATTTCCGATGCCGGTTTACTTGTCTCTTCTTCCTATCATTGGTGGTTGCGGTCTTGCTGCTTTAACTGAGCTGAACTTCAACATGATTGGTAATTAGATAACTTCCTTTAATTAAACCTTGATGTTTTCATTGTAGATATGGTGTCTAATGTCTTCTCATTTTTTTACTTGTTTCTCGTGTGTTATATGTTTGTGGTTATAATAGTTTGGATAATTGAGATATGTTTATGTTTAACGCTTTTCGTCCTGATAAAATAAAACCTTCTAAGCTTAACGTGTATTTAGGAAATTTATTGAGAAATAATAACCAGTTAAATATTGATTATCAATTTTGTTTTCTATGATCATTGTAATTTTGTATAATTTTACAAACATAAATGCGGAGGGCAACTTGTTCATTACTTAACTTTTGTAAATCTGTCACAAGTTTCTTGTATAGCTGGTTGACTACAGGTCTGGCACTATGCGGTCTCTTGAAATTAGAAAGTAGTTGGGCGTGAATGTAATTTTTGTGTTGCAGATCTAATTCATGGGCAGATTTCTAATTCTTCTGATGTGTTGGTGTTCTGTCAACTTCAGGTTTTATGGGGGCAATGATTTCAAACTTGGCGTTTGTGTTTAGAAACATATTTTCAAAGAGGGGCATGAAGGGGAAGTCTGTTAGCGGAATGAACTATTATGCTTGCTTATCTATGTTATCTCTCTTACTTCTCACACCTTTTGCAATTGCTGTGGAGGGGCCACAGATGTGGGCACTGGGATGGAAAGAGGCCATCTCTCAAATAGGACCAAACTTTGTCTGGTAAATATGCTGCTATTACCTATTCCAGTTTTCACAGCCTTCCTAAACCTTTTATTCTGAATTGATAATGTGGTTTATTCTGAATTGATAATGTGGTATAGTCATCTAAATGTATAATTCCAGTTGATAGTGGTGAAATTAACAATATAATGTGGTATGTTTTAATCCCTTTCTAATTTTTATATTTGCGTCAAAATAATTGAACTTTAGTTCATGGTTGTTGCATGGTCATTACAAAAGTAACTATCGATCATTGTTTATTAGCAAACAGTATTTGACCAGATGTCCATTCTTTTACACTGCCATCATAATTCACAGAGTTTGATGATCAATTTGAGGTCGCAGATGATTTTAATTATTTTTAAGCTCTTTTCACCTGTTTCTTTCAGTAACAATCAATTACAGGAATACTGATACATGTGCCTCCACTGAGACTTGAATCCTCGACCTGTTGTTACCAAGAAAAGTGGGGTATTCGGTAGACTACATGCTAGGGAATTGAAATTATATGTACTAGTTACTGTCACAAAGGATCAAACTTCTGTCTTCTTATTTTTAAGAGGAGACTTGAGTCCCTACTAACAGAGCATAGCTGTACATTTTGAACAAATGAAAAGTTTTAACTGCTGGACTGCTGGTGCTTAGTGAATGATTTTCTTTGTAGTTTGAAAGCTAACATTTTGTTATGTAGGCCACCGATCAGGTCTTGGTATAATGAAAACTGGGGATGAAAGTTTTAATTTAGTCAAATACAGAAGTATTCTCTAGTTCATTTTGTTGTAACGATGTATGTGGCTGTTATTTTTGCCCAACAGGTGGGTGGTGGCCCAGAGTGTATTTTATCACTTATACAATCAGGTCTCCTATATGTCCCTGGACGAGATATCTCCGCTGACATTTAGCATTGGAAACACCATGAAACGAATATCTGTCATTGTATCATCTATCATCATATTCCGTACCCCTGTCCAACCTGTAAATGCTCTAGGAGCTGCCATCGCAGTCTTTGGAACCTTCTTGTATTCTCAGGTAATCTAAAATTGTCTTATATACCAAACATAACTGTCTTGAATAAATTGATGGCTTTGTCTGATTGCTGCCACTAGTTAGGACATTATCACAAGTGACTTTACATTGAATCACATATGCAAACAAACATATGTCAAGGTCCATCCAGGGCAGCCATTTGTAATTTTTTTTAACATAAAAAATAATATCTTCTGTTGTCTTACTCCTAGTGACAACAATTTCAGGATAAGGTATAAATTATTTCCATTTATTAATGTCATTGCTTAGGGCATCCAAAAGCTTTTGGTATACCCAAGCACTAGCATGATGAGGTTATGCCTGTGAATAAACTTCCGCATCAGGTTGTCCTCTACCTAGATATTGCATATATTAGTTTGTCGAACATAATTAGTCTGTACATTAAGAGGGCAAAGGTTGTGCTAGTAGGCTATTAAAAATTGATTTGTGCACAACGCCCGTACCCGTTATAAAGTTCTTTTTGTTATCGCTGAGGATAACATTTAAGTTGGTGAGTTTAATGCATTAAAGCTTTACAAAAGACAAGGTTAATTTTCATCAACTATCTGGGGTCCAGGGTACCCTTTTCTTTTAAAATTGACTAGGAGAACCAAGAGAGCAGTAAATTTCAGGGGCCAGTTGCTGCTATATTATTATTATTAGATGCAAATATAATTAAACTTATGTCCATATGAATAATATGCATTTTCATGTTAAATTCTTTTTTGTGTTTAAACAGGCGAAGCAGTGAGCTGATACGGCAAATTTCTTGTAGAATAAATAAGAGGATGAAAGCAATGTTGGAGGATTTACTGTTGTGCTATGGCTGCCTTGAAGACTCATTGAGATGTGATGGGCGGTTCTTCTTTGTAGTTAGTAATAATGGGTTCTAATTCTATATGAAAAACTATAATAGTATATACGGGTTGTCGGACAGATTTTGTTTCTTTTTTCATCATTTCAATCCGCAGAGAACTGAACTTCTTTGGACCAATAAGCGAAGGCAATAGCCCGCATCTTATGTAATTTAACAATATACTCACTATGATGAGCAGGTTTGGTTCTTTTCGTGGTAAATTTGCAGACCCTACAAATTTATATCCTAGTAAAAATCCAATATTGATTGTTTCTGATGAATTTATACACTAATCTTTCACTGTATCTGTTCGTTGTATTAAAGATAAGGGTCATCTGATGGGAAGAGAAGGCGCCAAGTAGTCGATCTCAAGTCCTATCTTTGCAAATGTCAAGTTTGAATTATGTTGTTGCAATCTATGTAAACTTTGCCAATTGAACCGACTAACAATATGTTGTTGCAATCTTTGTAAACTTTGCCAATTGAACCGACTAACAAGTAGCCATCCCATATGTTTCATGTGGCATTAACAAATTATTTAGTTGTTTACTTAGCAAGTTCAACGCATACCTATAATTGGTTATATAGCTATAATATAAAATTAAGTTTGCAAAATCATCATCCCAATACATAATTATATTTAATATTTAATCCTATAAATGCATAAATAGATAATTGATCCTATATTTAGGACTAAAAATGATTATAACCATCCTTGTTACATCATTCAAACAACTAAATTATGGAAGAAAAATGAATTCTATTTATTATAAAAAAAATGTTAAAATACATTTTGCATGTAGTCGGTATTATTTTAGAACAATGCATGGGAGCATTAATTGAATTTTAAGATCAAAAATTACTTTTTGGTTTCAAATTATAGCAATAGTTATAATCATTTTAACTTTAGCATTGGACTTATTCTTGTAGTATCTCCTGTAGCTCTTCCCCTAGATAATAAGAGAGCTAATTGCAAAATATATCCCTTTGGTTTGGCCTAAAATCACTTTTTCATATTTTTAATAATTGCACATTGCATTCTTGAACATATTTTATTTTTATCGTTATTGTTTGAGAATTTGGGAATAATAAAGTAAATTAACACTAAAATTACATTTTAACCGTTAAAATATTAAATGTTTTACACATGAAACCTTAAACAAAAAGATTATATATTTTGCCCCGAAATAATAAGATTTGTACAATTTAACTATTTTATTAAAATTATTTTCCTCTATTATTTTCGGAATTTAGAATTTTCAAAATATATAAAAATAAAACACAAATAATGCAACTTTGTAAAAAATTGAGCATGATATTATCTCCCAAATTTTTAGAATAAAAAGTAAGAGTTTAAAAACACTACAAAAAAAAATTAATTCAGATAGTGTTATATAAAAATAAAACACAAATAATGCAACTTACTTTGTAAAAAATTGAGCATGATATTATCTCCCAAATTTTTAGAATAAAAAAGTAAGAGTTTAAAAAAACTACAAAAAAAAAAAATTCAGATAGTCTTTTGGAAATTTAGCAATTTTGTAAAGGGATTTATGTGCCTGAAGATGAACTTAGGGAAAAAAATTAATATTTACAAAAATGTCCCTGCGGGGCCACTTAATTTATAGGTGATTTGTGTTATAACCTACGAGAAATCCCTGATGTTGTTCTCAGGCCCATTTTTCTCTTTTGTAAAACTCTTAGTAAATTCAATTCATTTCAAATTTTGAAGATTTTTGATGATTCAAAAAACTCTTTCAATAGTCCATAAATTTCGTTCATGGTGTTATCCTCGTATTATGTTTCAAACTATTCTCAAAAATAATAAAAAATGTTCGTAGCTCGTTTTTCATTGCAAATTCATTCAACATACGATTTATAAATTTTCCAATTTATTATAGTTCCGTTTCTGATGAGCCTTATAGTTCTAGAAAAATCGTTTCGTTCTCTACAACTTTCAGTATTTAAGACTTTTCAAAAAATATCGTTTAGTGGATCAAAAAACTTAGATAAGTGAATGATTTTTAATAAAAGGGTTGAATTATACAATTTTTATAATTCAAAGGAAAATGATGTATGTCATTTTATATCATATTTTAAGGCTTAAAATGCAATTAAATATTACTAATTTACTAAATATCGCTAAGTTTTTTTAATGGAAACAGTAAAAATAAATGAAAAGGGTTCATAATGCAATGTCAAAACATGTTTAGGAATGCAATGTGTAATTGCTAAAAATATTATGGGGGTGTTTGAAGTTAGATGTTTGAGAGAATATTAGAGGTTTGAGCCAAATCAGGGGTTTGATTATTTTAAACCTCTAATATTAGGCCATGTTTGGCAAATAGGTGATAGCTGTTAGCTGTAGCGGATTGAATTAGTTGTTTTGACTAGCGGATTTAAATTAGCTGTTTTGAATAAAAGTGTTTGGTAAATAGTTTTTTGAATAATTTTTTGTGACACATATAAAACCAAACCAAACCAAACAAACCCAGTATATTCCGTTCAGAACAGGGTCTGGGGAGGGTAAGATGTACGCAGACCATGCCCTTACTATTAAGAGTAGGGAGGCTGTTTCCGTGAAGACCCCCGACTTAGTGTACGACAAGAAAGTGAAAGATATATATGTAGGGACAAACAAGAAATTTTTTAAAAAAAGCTGGACACCATACCTGAGCCCAAGGGTTACTCCACATGAGACTTACCTTAGAGGCTTTTAGTTTACTCCAACTTGATGCTCTCTACTCCGCCAAACAAAATGTTGTTTCCGCACAAAACCCCTGCAAAAGAAAGACCACACGTACAATTGACAAAACTATGCCAAAGCTAACCGAGAAAAACCCAGCTTAAGACTCTCTACTACTGAACCACTCCCTAACGGAGACTCCACAACTCTGATCTGACGTCTCCAAGAACTCCTATCTAAGGTCATGTCCTCATCTAGGTTTAGGGCCTTCATATATATCCTCAATTGCTCCTCCCACGTTCTCCTCGGACGGCCTCTCCTTCTCACGCCTTCAACTGATATACTCTCGACTCTGCTTACCGTGGCTGTAGCCTGCCTCCTACGAACGTGGCCAAACCACTAATTGAAAAAGCTCCTAAAATGAGCTTTTTGATCCCAAACCTCTAACTCAAACATCTAACAACCAAACACTCACATAAACCTCTAACTTCCAAACACCCCGTTAGTGTTTGGTAGTTAGCGGATTGAAATAGCTTTTTGGACTCAAAAAACTAATTTTCAAAAAGCTACTTAGAGCAGCTTTTTTAATTAGATGTATGTTTGTTATGTGTGTAGTTAATATACAAAAAGCTAATTTAAACGGCTAATTACCAAACAATTTGATGTAAAACAGCTAATTCAATCCGCTAGTCAAAACATCAAATTCAATCCACTAATCGCTAATAACTAACAGCTAATTGCCAAAGAGGACCTATGGCTTTTGAATCAAATTCTCGACTTTTGGATCACAAAATTATGATTTTGCTATCCCGTTTAATTGGATACCTGCATCAATCAGATTATTCAGATATAAGTAATTGGCTTTTTTTTAAATATTATCACTGATTCATCGTTGATCTGCAAACCAGACTCTTTAATCAATCTTCTAATTTCTACGGTGATTCAATGGCAATAACAATGTCGGACAATCTCTGTGACTAGTGGCATTCATGTAAACAAATAAGAATTAAGACGTCGTTTGGTAAACGGTTTCTATTACAATCTCCTTCGCTTAAAATGGGCTTTTAAGCAAACGCACAGAAAAACTAATACAGTATTAAGTAAAAAATTAGAGATCGGGGGAACCTGAGATGTATCTCAGATAAATTTCCTGAAATACATGTGATCAGAATTTTTATAGTTAAGCAAACGCACAGAAAAACTAATACAGTATAAGTAAAAAATTAGAGATCGGGGAACCTGAGATGTATCTCAGATAAATTTCCTGAAATACATGTGAATTATATGCAAATCAGAATTTTTATAGTGGATATTTTTGTAAAATCAAAAAATTTTAATTAGCCTTGCGGGCCCAATCAGATTTAAAGTATATTTCTTTAGTATCTTAGGAAAAGTTCCCTGACATGAATCTCAGGGTCCTTTTTCTCAAAAAATTATAGCTTAAAATTGGCTTTTAAGCAAATGCACATAGAAAAAAATTAACAAGAAATTGATAGTCGCATGTCAAAAGAATATACAAATTTAGAAGAGCAGATTCATGAGAATACTTTATTCAAACGAAAAGTTTATGTACCTTTGACAAAACAGATAATCAACCTCCGAAACATGTATAACCATTTTGGCAGAACAACTCTATAGAAGTTACAGTAGTACAACATTTAAAATTTTAAATGCTTAATGGCTGTATGAACATCCTTGTCTCCTCTGCCACTGCAATTAAGCACAACCTTTGTCCCATTTGGTAGGTCTGGGCACAGCTTCTCTAAATAAGCAAGTGCATGAGATGTCTCCAAAGCTGGAATTATACCCTCAAGTCGAGATAATCTTGTAAAAGCTGTCATAACCAACACAGACCATATTCCAAATTACTAGGGAGAAAGAATGCAACTAATTTAAAATAAGAACAAAACCGGACAGGAGAAATCATTCACTAACAAAAATAATTCTACAATAGATGTCAAAGTTGCTAGGCATTATAATTCATCAAGGGAGTACAAGGCCAGAACTATATTTCACAATAGTCACATACCTTCCAGAGCTTCTTCATCAGTAATACTATAATATTCAGCACGACCCAAATCTTTTAGGAAACTGTGCTCCGGTCCAACTCCAGGGTAGTCCAAACTATAAAACACGAGAAGATTTTCTTGTCATGTAAAATTTAAAAAACATAGTAAACTTATGAAAGAATTACCAACAGTTTCTGTACCCTGCACTAATTGAATGAGGCTCAGTTATCTGCCCATCGTCATCCTGTAGTAAATAGCTCATAGCTCCATGCAGCACACCGACCTCTCCTTTTGTTAAGGTGGCAGCATGCTTTCCACTATCCAGGCCAAATCCTGCGGCTTCCACACCAATCAACCTCACATCTTCATCGTCAACAAATTCATGGAAGAGCCCCATGGCATTTGAACCACCACCAACACATGCAACTAACACATCTGGTTTCCCACCCCATTTCTCTAATGCCTGTTTCCTTGTTTCTTTACCAATCACAGCATGAAACTCTCGTACCATCATGGGATAAGGATGTGGCCCTGCAACAGATCCCAATATGTAATGGGTTGTTTCCACATTAGTTACCCAGTCCCGTATCGCTTCTGATGTAGCATCCTTCAATGTGGCTGTCCCAGCATGGACTGCTCTAACCTTTATAATTTGAAATTTGACAATCAAAAGATAAACAATTTTTAGTCCAAATTCAACAAGACATGCATCATAAAGTTATAGTAACATTAGCGCAGCAAAGTAGCAACGTAAATACAGTGTATCCAAACTCCGTAACCAAATCAACGCTAAAATGAGCCCATGTTATGGTTTAGCAATTTGCATAAGTAAAACAGAAGATGAAGGAAAATGACAGATCCGCTTCATGCTATAACAGTCCAATTAATTAACGAAATCTTTGCTATACCCAAACTTAAGTATGAAGATATGCCTTAGCTCATAAATGACGAACTTATCCAAGAATTAACAGATAAAAAGACCAACTAAATGTAATTGCAATTTAACAACCAGGTTAACCAAGTGCAAACAGTAACATGTTTGTGGATGAGGGAGTGACAAAATTTACTTTGCCAAACACCACCAGTAAAAGGAGGTAACATAAATATTTGGGGGGAGATATAGTAAATACAATCTACAGGCCTTCATACTAGTTACTACACATTCAAGGACAGAAATTACCACAAAGAACTGCCCAAACATCTAACATTCAATAGACATAATCAAGTATGTTAAAGCATAAACATTAATTTTATTAAAGATATATAGAAGTTGAACATATGAATAATACCTCTGCACCAAGAAGCCGCATTCTGAAAACATTTAGTGACTGCCTTTCCATATCTTGAGCACCCATGTAGATAATGCATTTCAAGCCAAACCGTGCACATACAGTGGCGGTGGCAACACCATGCTGACCAGCCCCAGTTTCAGCTATAATACGTTCTTTTCCCAATCGTTTAGCAAGCAATGCTTGTGCTACGGCATTATTAATCTTGTGAGCACCCGTATGATTAAGATCTTCCCTCTTGAGGTAGATGAGTGGCCCTTCCCCATTCGGACGTTTATAGTGCTCAGTTAATCGTTCTGCAAAGTAAAGAGGGCTTTCTCGACCAACATAATCTTTCAATATCCCATCTAACTCTTTCTGCATAAATTGTTAATTTTATCAGTAAGTCAATATATGCACAGTTAACATGACACCTATCACACGTTTTCTTATCCAAGAAAGAGAGCAAATAAATTTTGTCCCTATGAGCCTACATTCACCTTAACATACAGTTGTTTTTGAATCAAAACCTAGATATGCATTTGGGAGTCTAGATAAACTAATCACATACAGTGATCCCAAGATATATCTCCAGCTTTTTCAAAATGCATTCTAGACGCAATACAAGACCAATGAAATACAAATTTAACATATAAAAAAAAGATATAAAACTGGTAAGTAGAAACATTGTAAACTATCTCGTTACACATGATTGCAAAATGAAATATCTGACAAGTTCATTTCAAAGGAAATCCATTCAAAGATAAAGGAGATTGCTTTTTCAAAGCCTTACCTCGTAACACCTTGATTTTAATTCAAAAGCGTTCTCTTTATCATTTCTTTACAAACACACGAAAATCCAAACATATCTTATACGAAACACGTGTTAACACAGATTGTAAATCATCTCACTGCACATTATTGTGAAACCACTACCAGAGTACTTGACAAGTACTTCCCATGAGAGCAGAACCAAACATAAAAGAGATTGCTTTTCAAAGCCTTAACTTATACCACCTCCATTTCAAATCAAAAGTCGACTCCTTTTTCATTTCTTAACAAAATCAACATAACACACACAAAAAACATAAAAAAAAACAACAAATTATCATACAAACCATATTATAACACAATCTTTTTCACCTAAATACATAAAAGCAGGAACATATCAGCAATAATAAAACATAAAATCTTTAAACAAACATATATACAGATAAAAAAAAATCATAAGCACCTGAAAATCTTGGTCATTAGCAAGAGCTTTAAACGCAGCTTCAAGTTCCGTGAGCGCGTGCATAAGAGTTTCAGGCACATACTTTCCCCCAAACTTACCAAACCTCCCAAACGAATCGGGTCGTTGAAGAACACCCAAACCCGACCCAGACCCAGACCCATTAAGGTTCTTGTTATTCTCCTCGTCCATTACCTGCGGCTTTGTGGTAAGAACGCAAGAAATGGAAGAGGGGTTGGATGTAAATTTGTGGGGATGAAAGGGTAAAGTTGGAAATGAGGAAGATTGTCGGTAGGGTTTGAGAAGAAGAGATGAAGAAGGGGTTTGAATTCTGCAAGTTGTGGAGGAGGAGGAGAAGGCCATGTTTGGATGGATGTGTGTCTTGATTTCTTCCTTTTATTTGTGTATGTATTTGTGTGTCTATCTGTTTATTTATTTATTGATTTTATTTGGCACCGTTTTGGTTTTGAATCTTTTGATAGGCCGTTATTCAATAAAAGATTTGGTTTTGGCAAAAAAGGAAAAAAATATTTGGCAACCCAACTAATTTTGTGAGGGATGTAAAGGTGGTTTGGTGTTGTAACAGATTTGAAGTTACAGATTGTAATCCATGGTGGATATTTTATTTTATATAATGGTGAAAAGTTTACTGTTTGCATATCTATAAGGTATATTGAGATTTCAAAAAAAAAAAGGTTATATAATTTTTTAGATTTTAAAGACTTTTTGAAATAAATATATCTATGATAGTTTTCAGATTCTTTAAATATTTATTAACTTAATAATTTCTAGATTCTTTATATTTATTAAATTATTTTATTGTATATTTTTATATTCCTTATAAATTCTTCATAGAATTTTTTAATGCACCTAAGTTCATTTTCAATTCTTTTACTATATTAAGTACTGAATGTATATAAGAAATGTAAATAGTCAAATAATTTGTGAGCTATTTGAACCCGTGTTCTAAAAGATGGTCCTAGGCGCGGCGCCTAGGCGGTGGGCGATCATGTAATGTCTCGATTTGGAGAGAATCGGCAATATGGACGTTTTATGCGAAAAACGATCAAAAATCGGTCTTGGATGGCCAAATCGGTCAAAAGGCGGTCGAATTTCGCTTAATCGGTGGTGCAAAATGGAGATGACAGAAAGGCGAAAGAATGGCAGAATGGTGTAGAGAGGTCGGAAAGAATGGCAAAATGAGGAAGATGACACTGTTAGCAGCATTGGTTTTCGAGACTATCACGTCAAAACATAACAAAAAAGTAAAATACACACCAGACACCACTCGACTTATATCTATAATATTAGTTTTGGTCCTTTTGGAACCTATCAAAATATTTAAAACACCTCCCACTCACAAGTCACACTTCTTTTTATCACTCTATGAGGGTGTTTGGGATTGCTTAAAATAAGTTACTTTTGACTTAATGGGGGTATTTTTAATTTAAAGGAGAAAGCAAAGTTGTTTACTTTAAGGTAATTTTACTTAAAGTTAAATGGGGGTTTAATAATTTTGGCTTAAAGTGAAATTTAACTTAAAAAAATTTAAATTCATGATATTTAAGCTTTACAAGAATTGTGAAAAAAAAATAAAAAATAAAAAAATTCATAAGTCATAAGTCATAACTCAAAAATACCTAAATGGAACTTATGGCTTAAAGTAGTTTTTTAACTTAAAGCTGGCTTAAAACCGGAGGAGACAAACAGACCAAAATTGACTTAAAGCTGAAAACTCCTTTAAGGAGCATCAGCCAAACACCCTCTCTATGTCTGTTGTCTTTATGCTCTCAACCCAAGGCCAATATAAATACATACAATATTCATACAATATTATTAATAATAAAATTAATAAATAAGTAAGGTATTACTTCAAAAAAAAAGGTTAAAGTATAATATTTTAGAGCTCTCAACCTATGAAATATATTATTAATAAATTATTTAAAAATAATATTAATATACAGCCGATTAATCCGTCCGATAAATCTCCGCCTACCCGATTAATAGTTAGGCGGTACCCCGACCGTCCTGATACGCCTAGCGATTTCTGGAACATTCATTTGAACATAACACATAAATATTTAAATTTGGTGCGATATTAATTGAGCAGAGCTTGAACTCAAATTATTTGAATAATTTATCTAGCAGGGTTTGAATTTCTGATTACTCTGTTCATGGGTTAAACAAGCTCCTATTTATTTATTAGCTATATATTATTTATGTATTATAATACAATATTTAATATTTAAATATATTTTGCATATTAAATTGAGTCGAACTTGAAATGAACCTATCATTTTCAAGTTTTTCTCAATATTTAATTAAATTAATTTAAACTTTCAAGCTTGAATTTGTCAAACATTTATCCAATCAAACTTTGAACTTAATATTTACGGTACAATTGAGTTTGAACTTGAACCCGAACCATTTAACCAAATTTGAATTCGAGTTAAAAAATAATCAGCTTGACTCATTTAATCCAACATGTTTGCAGTTAATTCATTATTTTATGAAACAACACGATGGAGTCACATAGATGAGGCAACAAGGTGAGGTGGTAGGCAGCAGAGATGTTCAAAAAGTCTTCAAGTTCGAAATCCGGTCCAATCTAATTTGTAAAAAAGTCCGAAAAGTTCGATTCGAAAAAAGTTCGACCCGATTCGAAGATTTAAGATGGATCTTCTATTTTTTATCAAGCCCGGCTCGGCCCGAAAAGTCCGATTAAAAATCCGGGCTTTTGAAAAGTCAGGATAATGCCCGGACAAAAGTCCGGTTCAGCCTGGATAAAAGCCCGGACCTTTTAAGAAATTCGGATAAAAATCCAATTTTTTATATATAAAATCTAAAAATATTTAATATTTTTAATAAATTTCAAAAATATTAAACTTAGCAATAGAGGGAATGTGAATGATCATGAGGCTAGGAAGAATCAATAATATGCAGGACAAACCCTTCTTTCAAAAAGACTTATTGAGTGTTGAGAATGCTTCTCGAAATGGTCGTATACGAGGAGATTTATATGGCTTACGGTTAGCTTAAGTCATAATGCAAATTATGAGTAAAAATTTCTTGAGTTGAATTAATGTTTTATGATAAAACAAGTATCATGCTAGTGATTTTTTAGTACTAGACTTTGTGGTGTCTCTTCTTATGCATTCTAAAAGTATCATGCCCGGGCAAATTTTTAAAAAAACCCGGCCCGGTCCAGCCCAGCCCGTTTTTTAAAAAGTCCGGGCTTTTTAAAGCCCAGATAAAACCCGATCCGGAGGATTTTTTGTGCATCTCTAGTAGGTAATCGGTAATTTCATAAATGTAATATGAAAATGACGTAATAATTTTGTATTTATATTTACTTTTTGATACATAAATATGGAATATATAAATATGAAATTATATGGACAAATTAGGATAAATTTATTGTCGATTTTGAATTTATTTTTAGATAGATGGTACGAAACAAGAATAAATGAAAGAAATAATTAAAGAAATATTTTAAAATTATATGAATATACAGTAAAAATAAAAATGTTATATATAATTTTTACAAAAATTAAATAGAAATTTGTTTCAAATTATTAACAAAGATTAATAAAATTTTACCATAATTAACTCGTCAGACTCATTGACTTAAGATTTAAGATTCAATTTGTATAATCGAAAATTTCGATATTTAAATATTTATTTTAAAATTATATGAAAATACGATACGATTTGTTGATGAATCGAGTTTGACTTTATCAATCAAATATGCAAAATATGATACTAGTACATGACATGAAAATAAACTATACCAACAAATTAGGAGCTTTACTTTTTGGTTTTGTTTGGGTCAAGGGTTTAGAAAGGTTTAGTTGGGTTGGGACGAGTTCAAATTTTAAAATTATTTTTTTAGAAAATTTTAAAAATAAAGTGTTGGATTTTGAATTTAATATATATATTATTATAATTATTTCATAAACTAACAAAACTTAATACATGTACTTTACTTTTAAAATTTTCTTGATAATGAATTTTTAAATTTGAACCTATTCAACCCAATCTTTCTTAACCCACAATCAAACGGACCCAGGCCATTGTTGGGTCGCACACTGACACAGACGAGATAGCTACATGACTACGTGCCCGTTTTGTAGTGTTGTTCCAACCAGCCACAGCAGCCTTTGGCTTAAAAGCAGGTGTTAGGGTATTTGGTAACCTAAAAAATAGCTTTTTGGAACCGTGCTTTTGACTCAACAGCAGCTTTTAGGAAAAGCTGGGTTTCCTAGCTTTTAGAAACAGCAGAAACACTGATGTTGCGAGCAGCTACTAGTATCCCCGGTTTCAAACCCTGGCTATTGCATATACACTACATCATATATGGTCTTTGCCAACACCTCAAAAAAGTGTAAAAAATCCTGAAAAGTGTTGCCATAAGCCCAGAATTGGTCTAAGGCTACACTTTTTCCAATTTCTGTGATGTTGGATCTGGTCGTGTGGCCTTAGGTGGGTAAGCCAACACTTTTGCCACCCTACGGCCACATCGCTATAGATGTTGCATTAGTCATCTATGCCAACACTTTCGGGTGTATAACAACACTAAAGGGGATGTTGTAACAGACCTATTGCAACATCGATTTTTCTCTTTTGCAACATTACTACATCTAACAGTTTGTTTTTTTGGCAACACCTTCTTGCCTTTATTGCAACATTTAATTGATAAAACACTTTCAATATTTAGCAACATCACTATTCCTTTTGGCAACATATATTTATTAAACGCTTTTCATATTTTAGCAACACCATTTTTTTGTTAGATGAATACAATACAATAAAATTGACAATGCCAATCCAAATTCTAACAAAAACTAGAAACTAAAATAACTTCGTTAAAATTGAAATAAATTCCAAATATCAACAACTTACAAAAAAAATGAAGTAGCAAGATTACTACTTATCAGTCAAATCTTCCTCGCGCGTTTATTAATACAATACAATATAAATCTAAAGTATACCTAGCAACTAGAACATTAGCAACTGCACAACGGATACAAAGACTATCGCTTTTTCTTGGAAAGTATTTGGCCTAAAGATGCAGCAAGCAATATGTGTATAACATCTGCAAGAGAAGAAAGTGAAGTCACATAAGTAAATAAGGGGGATATAATGATTGAGTTTAATATCTTCCCTGTTGCACAAGTGCATACACATAAATATTAAGATCCACGTTGATTGCAATTGGATCTTTGTCAAGTGTAGAAAAAATTGATTATGGGATCTCCTAGATTTGTAGTAACAAATTCTAATAGCTGGAAAGAATCGGTTGCCATAGCCACACACATGCCTACACAAGTCTATTCTCAAGTGAGAAGTCTTAGTAACACACAAGGTGGGTAAGAAATTTGACAAAACAATACAGACATTTCACATTTTGCTAGCTTGACTTTGGGCATGCAGTTTGATAAGTTTAGAAGGGGTAGATGTACTCTTGAATGCTATATTTTAGGAAGGAAAAAACTGGAATCAGTACATACTTGAATGATGCTATTACGTAGCAACAAAGTACTCAACTGACTGTTCACGAACACGGCATTTTTATGAGTGTCCCTGATAAGTGGATTTTATATCCACTTGGATCGCTTCAATTCGGTTTAAATTGATTGTCTTGAACTCAAGTTTATTGTAGTTTTGATGTGTTTTGCTTAGTTGTGCAGATTTATAAGAATGTCGATTATGGGTGATGCTTTTATCGTGTTTGGAGAATTAATTGATTAAAATTCAGATTTTCCGGGAAGGTTGCGTAGTCTACACTGTTTTGGCCATATCTGGAGTTCTATAAGTCCGTTTGAGGCCCGTAAGCTGTCCACGCGAAGCCTGGAAGATTTTCTACAACTTAGGATAGTAATCGCGCGCGAAAGTTGCGTGTGATGGGCGCAGGTTGCGTGACAAGCAGACTGATGGGAGCAGAGAATTTACTGTTTTGCCCTTTTCAAGTTCTAATTGTATTTTGGGCAGTTTTTAGTACCTTAATCGAATTCTAATTGTAATAGAAGGCAATTTCTTGCTGGGAAAGACTTGGAGTGCCTATATAAACACATCCAACCCCTTGTAAATTAAAGAATTAGGGATTAGACAATTAGATATCTTGTACATAATATAGCTTAGATCTGCAAGGGAGAAAAGGAGAGAAGGATTCAACGCTCGTGACAAGCAACGGATCTAGATCTACTTCATTTTTTGTATCATAGATTTGTTTTCTTAACTCTTGTTTTATTAATATTATTACTTTCTTCCATATCTTGTTTGTTATCATGGTTTCACTTGATCCCATGATGACGAGAGGTTCAATTATGAACTAATCGTTGTCATGGGATTCTAATGGATTTATTTATGGAGCTTAGTATCTTGATGCTTTAAAGATCTGTGTGTGATGTATATTTGATATCCTCGTATGGTTATGCTTAATTGTTAGATGCGTAGCTAACATCTAATTTGTTAATCTCTTGTGAAGTGAAAGTGGATCTTGAGATTTAGAACTTGCCATGCTAGCTAGGTTCATGATTGTCTATCAACATGGTTCGTAGTATGAGATGAAAATACTTATATTGCCCTGTGTGATCTTAATGGATAACTTGTTCTTCAACCGTTATGTTTTCAAATTCTATAGACATATAGGGTCTAAGCATAATTGGTGTCTATTCATCTCCTATCTCTTTTGTGGATGTATGTTTAGTTTGGTATACGTATGCTGACAGGTAGCGTGTACTTGTTTCGTGTTATCCGATCAGATATCATAACCATTGCATATAGTGATTAAAGGCGTCAGATCTAAGCGAAGTATTTAATGAAGTTAGGATCCCATGTTTTCTCTTGCAGAAGTAATTCGATTCCAATTATCGTTAGTTAGTTAATTCTTAGCTTGTTAATTTACTTCTTAGTTAATTTAGTTTATTAAACCCAAAATTGTTATTTGTCTTAGCAGTGAATAATAATCATACATTGTTGCATAGGTACATCTACTGAATTAAAACCATAACCAGATCTCTGTGGGAACGAACTTGACTTTTTCATATATTACTTGTGACCACGTACGCTTGCGTGATTTTGTGTTAACAAGTTTTTGGCACCGCTGCCGGGGATCATCGGTGTTTTATTTTTGGTTTATGTGCTTGTCAATAGTGGTCGTTAGAGTTCACTGACTCAGATTTTTTCTTAACTATCTTGTTTAGTTCGTTGTGTTTCAGGTACTTGAGTGTTTGAAGATGGCATGCGAGGAGTTGCCATGGTGGGCATATTCGAGGACATCCATGCCTTATCAATGTGAGCGGTGTTTTGGCGTTCATGATCCCTTACAATATTGTTACTACGAAGGAGTTGATCCATATGTCACTTATGAGGAACAACCATATTTTCAATACCATCCTCAACAGTACCAGCAAGATGTTCCAAATATGTCTTATTTCTTTGGAAGTGAAGAGTTTCAACATCAGCAACCTACTCCTACTTTTCAGTCAGATGAGGTTGATGATTTGAAGGAGATTAGGATGCTTGCAGAGAGTCATGAGAAGAATCTCAAATCTATGGAGACACTAGTTGCTCAAGTTTTGAGTGTCTTGGAATAAGAGAAACAGCAATCCATACGAGAGGCAATTCCAGAAAATAACGATGACTTGGAGCAAGGTACTACATGCATAATTGAAGAAGACAAATTCCAAGAGGAGGTGAGTGTTCACAAGCCATGTGAGGAATTTGATCAAGCTAGTGAGGTGGATGATTTGGAAAGAGCACAATTTGAGACAGACACTGATGAGCTGCGTAAATTTCAAGAATTGGTAGGTGCGACCAAGAGGATGAAGAACATGGGAAAGATGCAGGTCTTCTACTTGTCTCAGAGTTTAAAGATGGAGGTAGCGCATTAGAGCCAATGGAGGAAGTTCTCTTTGAGGAACCAAAGGCTTCAGAAACTTACATTTATCCTCCTCCATTATATTCAAGCGAAGCCCACGAGTGTGTGTTGTTCTACAAATTGACAGATTTTGGGTCAACAGAAGAAGGCATTGGAACAGGACATATTTGTTATACGAATAGCCCAAGCGAGGAGAAGGGGCAGAAAGTGTGCCGCCGTGATGACGATAAAGTCTCGCGAAGAGAGGACCAGACAAACTATTATCATCCTTAATGGAGGCTTGGAAGTAACGTCAAGCTATTGACGTTAAAGAAGCTTCGTGGGAGGCAACCCATGCATTAGTGTAGGAAAAAAAAAATTGAGTGTTGAAAAAAAAAATGAGTGTTGTGAGTATTGTGAAAAAAGAGAGAGAGAAAAGTGTGCAAAAAAAAAAAAAAAATTTGAGTGTTCTTTCAAAAAATAAAAAATGAAAAAAATTGTGTGTTGTATTTCAAAAAAAAAAAAAAAAAAAAAAGTGTTGTGCAAAAAAAAAGTGTTATTCAAAAAAAAAAAAAAAAAATTCGCGCGCCGTGTCGCACAGATCAAGCCATATCCTACAAAAACTCCTGTCCAGTCTGTTGTCCGGGTGTGTATGTGGTTTACATATATATAAAAAGAAAATTGAAACAAAAGCCTCCACGCGCTACAGGCCATTCACGTGACCCTGCCTACACAAATTCCTCTCCTGCGCCTTTTTGTCCGAGGTAAGTGTATTTAACGTATAAAAAAAAAATCCAATCCCTTTTCTAATTATTTTCTCCACCTAAAATCCTAATTCTAGCCCTATATTAATTCCAAATCATTCCGAATCCATCTCCTATTTTATATTTCTTTCCCAAATCTACACAATTAAACCTCTATATATACACACAAATCCTACCCCATTCCAATTATATTTTTCTACAATCAATTTCGAGGCTTCAAGATTCAAGTTTGGGGGGATTTTTAATTGCAAGCTTCACCTCTCCGGTTCGTATTTGGGGTATATTTCTTCCTTTTGTTTTGATATTACGAATTGTGTTCTTGCATTATTAGGGTTGTGTGTTCTTGATTATTTGGGGGTATTTGTGAATTCGAATTTTTTGTGGATTTTGGTGAATTTTGTGATTTAGGAATTGATTCTTATGGCTCCTAAGTGTGGGAGAGGTGGTGCTAGTGTTGTAAAATTTTTATCTTAGACGGTGGAGGTTGAATTTAATTGGTTGTTGTTGAGGCCAATTGCTAAAGAAAGGGGATTTTTGCTGAACAAGCATGTTGAGTTGCGGTGGGGAAGGATTTTTAAGGCGCCTTGTAGGTATGTTTTCTGCTATCCCTCGTAATTACTTCCATTCAATGCGGACATTGAATATTTTAAGTTTGGGGGTGGTTTGAGGGTTTAGTAGTTGTTGTTGTATTATGTGTTCATGTAGGATTTCATGCTTTGTATATTATTAGTAGTAATTCAAGCATATTTGTTCGTAATAATTATGTTTGTTTCATATAGGACATTCTGCTTTTTTGTTTCGTATACCATGTGAGTTCATATTAGTTGCATAGCATGCATATTTCATGATCACTTAAGACGAGCTAATTCTGATTGGTAGGTAGGTGTCTAATTGAGTGTGGTAATGATGAATAGAAGGTTGACTTATAGTTTTTATGAAATTGACTTATGTGTTGCAGAAACAAAACTAATTACACAGTCTCATCGTTTGCTTTTGGGCTAGGTTGAGGTTATGCTTGTTTGGATGTTTTGAGATTTAATCACTTGTTTATATTTAGAATTTTCGTTATTCCCTTTATGGCATAGGAGCACTTAAGTCTAAGTTTGGGGAAAAACAGGGATTTCATGCTAAATTGTAAATAATTGTCAATAATGGCTAGGCGTCAAATGGCTAGTAGCCGGCTCATATTTATATGAGTAGTCTAGGGTTGGAATTGAGAATTCTCATTCCAGATTGCATAGAAAAAAAAAGAAAAAAAAATAGAAAAACAGAAAAAAAAGAAAAAAAAAAGGAAAAAAAAGTCAAAAGTGTCAATTGTTTATATGCAAAATTAACTAGGGTGAGCTCTTTAATACTCGAGCAATTAAGTTCGCGGGAACTTTGTGCCTAGTGACCTAAGGCTTTTATAGTCTGGGATCCACTAACCCAACGCTCGCTACATGGGTATTATTGTATAAGCCTTTCGGGGTCTCATCCATTGCACGGTTAAATAAGCATGCTTGTATATATGTGTCGTAGTAGTTAGTAATAAAGCATGAATTTCTGTCTACCTTGGATAAGGATGGAGGTGTTCCTAGGTTATAAACCTGTGATTGTCTTGACGAAGAGCATGTATGATTTTTGACCTAGTTTTGGGAGTATTTCTGATGAGCATTGCACACACGCACGTTTCTGTTCATGTATTGTTAGTATACGGGAACTTGGTCGAGCTCTATTTGGATTTAGTTGCATTCTCTAAGATATTTGCTTGCTAGTTGGTTTGGTCAGTTTGAAGGGGATTGTTGCATTTTTCATATTAGTTGCATTCATGCATTACATCGCATTAGGTTAAATGGATTTTGTGGGTACATTCGCTATAGGCCCTCACGAGACCTTACTCGTCCACTAGGGCTGCCTAGGGGTTTAAAGGGCTTGTTGCATATGCCAAATGCAACCGTGATCACCTACGGAAGTGGTACTAGTTAGTTAGTTAGTTGTAATTGTTTATGCTTGAGGACAAGCATCGGTTTAAGTTTCGGGTGTGATAAGTGGATTTTATATCCACTTGGATCGCTTCAATTCGGCTTAAATTGATTGTCTTGGACTCAAGTTTATTGTAGTTTTGATGTGTTTTGCTTAGTTGTGCAGATTTATAAGAATGTCGATTATGGGTGATGCTTTTATCGTGTTTGGAGAATTAATTGATTAAAATTCAGATTTTCCGGGAAGGTTGCGCAGTCTACACTGTTTTGGCCATATCTGGAGTTCTATAAGTCCGTTTGAGGCCCGTAAGCTGTCCACGCGAAGCCTGGAAGATTTTCTACAACTTAGGACAGTAAGGGCATCTCCAATAGAAGTTGCCAACATAGTTGCCAACTTCTTACACATCATCACATATATTACTTTTTTATTTTTTCTCTCCTCCATCTCATTGTTGGCAACTTTTGTTACAAATCTACTCCAATAGTTGGCAACTTTAAAAATTGTCAATGTGGTCCCATACATCAATTTTATATTATCTTATAAACACATATTATATTTATATATTCTAAATAAAATTAAAAATTTGGATATTTAAAATACTTAATTCTCTCCCGTAATGATTTTTTTCCTTTTTTTGACATTACATTAATATAAAATATCAAATGATTTAAATTTTTAAATATAAAATAATATTATCTTTACATCAATATCATTTGATTAAATGAAAATAGTGCAAAAAAGATGATATTTTTTTCTTTTCTTCTCATGTGCATTAATGATATTAGATATGTGAGATATTTAGAAAAAAAGAAAAATACATTTAAAGAGATAATAAAATGTGGGAGATATAAAAAAGGGTAAAGTTAAATACACTTTTGGGGAGTTGTATGTGTTTTAACTAAATGGGGAAGTTGCCAACTTTTGGCAACTTTGGTTAGCAACTTGATGGCAACATTGATCCTCCAATAGGTGGGCAACCAAGGGTGCTATGCCACATAGGATTTGGCAACCTCTTGGCAACCCCTATTGGAGATGCTCTAATCGCGCACGCAAGTTGCGTGTGGTGGGCGCAGGTTGCGTGACAAGCAGACTGATGGGAGCAGAGAATTTACTGTTTTGCCCTTTTCAAGTTCTAATTGTATTTTGGGCAGTTTTTAGTACCTTAATCGAATTCTAATTGTAATAGAAGGCAATTTCTTGCTGGGCAAGACTTGGAGTGCCTATATAAACACATCCAACCCCTTTTAAATTAAAGAATTAAGGATTAGACAATTAGATATCTTGTACATAATATAGCTTAGATCTGCAAGGGAGAAAAGGAGAGAAGGATTCAACGCTCGTGACAAGAAACGGATCTAGATCTACTTCATTTTTTGTATCATAGATTTGTTTTCTTAACTCTTGTTTTATTAATATTATTACTTTCTTCCATATCTTGTTTGTTATCATGGTTTCACTTGATCCCATGATGACGAGAGGTTCAATTATGAACTAATCGTTGTCATGGGATTCTAATGGATTTATTTATGGAGCTTAGTATCTTGATGCTTTAAAGATCTGTGTGTGATGTATATTTGATATCCTCGTATGGTTATGCTTAATTGTTAGATGCGTAGCTAACATCTAATTTGTTAATCTCTTGTGAAGTGAAAGTGGATCTTGAGATTTAGAACTTGCCATGCTAGCATAGGTTCATGATTGTCTATCAACATGATTCGTAGTATGAGATGAAAATACTTATATTGCCCTGTGTGATCTTAATGGATAACTTGTTCTTCAACCGTTATGTTTTCAAATTCTATAGACATATAGGGTCTAACCATAATTGGTGTCTATTCATCTCCTATCTCTTTTGTGGATGTATGTTTAGTTTGGTATACGTATGCTGACAGGTAGCGTGTACTTGTTTCGTGTTATCCGATCAGATATCATAACCATTGCATATAGTGATTAAAGGCGTCAGATTTAATCGAAGTATTTATTGAAGTTAGGATCCCATGTTTTCTCTTGCAGAAGTAATTCGATTCCAATTATCGTTAGTTAGTTAATTCTTAGCTTGTTAATTTACTTCTTAGTTAATTTAGTTTATTAAACCCAAAATTGTTATTTGTCTTAGCAGTGAATAATAATCATACATTGTTGCATAGGTACATCTACTGAATTAAAACCATAACCAGATCTCTGTGGGAACGAACTTGACTTATTCATATATTACTTGTGATCACGTACGCTTGCGTGATTTTGTGTTAACAGTCCTCTAGCAGAACATATATCAGTGTACATGATTATTCAATCACAAAAGCAATTTTTTAGTGCTATACCATTTTCGTTGATTGTATTGTTGGGACAATCAGATCTTGGCACTGCGAATTTTGATACACTAAATTAACGAGTACGAATAGAAAAATCACATTGTTAACGGTTGATTCCACGCTCTTCTATTGTATTCCCAAATTCCCTTGAGCGAAGTGTGGCCTTCATCTTCTCAAGTTAACCTCTCTTCTTGCTCCTGGGTGGCTATCAAATTTTTTCGACCACCCCAGCAAGAAGAGAATAGGAATATATATAGGCTACAATAGGGATCATGGATAATTAGGTTGGGCCTTCTAATTACATCTTGAGCCTAGCCCAATGTAATTAAATATTAATTCAGTCCACTAAAGAATTAATATTTGCACTACCTTTCCTAATACCGTAATTTAATTAATTAATTCGGTTCCAATATTATTTGCTTATTAAATTCCCCATGTTTAAAATATCGCATGTCCATTAATTAAATAAATTACTGATAATTCATTTAATTAATATCTTTTATCCTTGATCATCCACTCAACCTTTATTTAATTATGCCGGAATAAATCCACCTGCAGGGTTTCACATAATTAAATCTTTTTGAGCTTTCAAGGGGACATCATTAACCCGAATATTATCAGGACATGGATTCCTTCAATAAATAATATTCACCATATATATTATTTCATCACCCAAAATATAATGAAATAAATCAAAAGAATTATTTCATATATAAATCAAAGCATGTAAATAATATACACGTGTCAATTACTATATCTGGATTAAGAACCTAAGCATTAATAATAACATAGAATCTTAGTTCACCTTCTTAATCAGTATAAGGGAATAATTCTAAATTCGATCTTGTTCAATATACACAAAGTATACTAGTATTATTTATTAGTCAATATAAACTAATCTAAATAATACTACAGCCATTCCAGTGGATTGTCTAACTCCACCTGTGCTGTGAACCTTATTATATTATATAAACCGTATTTAATAATCTAATATTCTGTATCCCATTTGATACTAGATTATTCACAATATATAATATTTAGGCAACATGTAAACATTTAAATGATTCTCAATTAAACCGGCCAGAAATAAATGTAAATACTTCAAATAAATATTTTCAGTATACACCAACAATCTCCCACTTATACTCAAAATATTCTATGAGTATATCATTGTTTATTTAATCCACTATTACAAAAAACTATGTGTCCATCCATCTAACTCCTATCGCTTCCACATGCCTGTCAAAAACTTTGACTGGCAGGCTCTTTGTGAAAGGATCTGCCTGGTTGTCTTATGATGATATGTGAGCCACAACTATATCTCCTCGCTTTACGATTCCTCGTATGAGATGATACTTACGTTCAATATGTTTAGCTGCCTTGTGATCTCGCGGTTCCTTCGAATTTGCCGCAGCACCAGTGTTATCACAATACACTGTCAAGCTCCTAGGCAAATTAGGTACCACATCCAAGTCCAAAAGGAAGTTCCTGAACCATACAGCCTCCTTTGCAGCCTCAGAGGCCGCCACGTACTCGGCTTCCATGGTAGAGTCTGCAATGCATTTCTGCTTTACACTCCTCCATATAACGGCTCCACCTCCCAAAGTAAAAACATATCCCGAGGTCGATTTCCTCTTATCCCTATCTGATTGGAAATCTGAATCAGTATATCCCAAAAGGAAACAGATCTGAGGCCTTGTAAATTAACATATACTCCTTAGTCCTTCTCAGGTACTTGAGTATAGTTTTTACTGCACTCCAATGTTCCTGACCTGGGTTCGACTGATATCTACTAACCATGCCTACAGCAAAGCAGATGTCAGGCCTCGTACATAACATAGCATACATTAAGCTTCCACATGCCGAAGCATAAGGAACTGCTTTCATGCTCTCTATATCCTTAGGTGTCGAAAGACACTGCTCCTTGGATAGAGCCACTCCATGCTTAAAAGGTAGAAAACCTTTCTTAGAGTTCTGCATGTTAAAACGAGCTAATACTTCATCAATGTAGGGCTCTTGAGATAAAGCCAACATCCTTTTCTTGCGATCCCTTATAACTTTGATCCCAAGGATGTATGCCGCTTCACCTAAGTCCTTCATTTCAAATTGTTTGAACAACCATGCCTTTATTGATGACAACATCTTAACATTGTTTCCAATGAGTAAAATGTCATCAACATACAGTACTAGAAAAACCACTGCATTACCCTCACTTCTCTTATACACACATGATTCGCTTGGACTTTGATCAAATCCATATGACTGGACTGCCTGATCAAAACGAATATTCCAGTCCCTAGAAGCTTGTTTTAGTCCATAAATAGACCTCTTAAGCTTACATACAAGATGCTCTTGGCCTTCCTTAATGAATCCTTTTGGTTGTTGCATATAGATGGTTTCCTCAAGACTTCCATTAAGGAAAGCTGTCTTGACATCCATTTGCCAAATCTCATAATCGAGATGAGCTGCTATAGATAAAAGAATCCGGATCGACTTAAGCATAACAACTGGCGAAAAGGTTTCCTCATAATCGATCCCTTCTTTCTGAGTATACCCTTTCGCAACAAGTCGTGCTTTCCAGGCTTTCACCTTTTTGTCAGATCCTCTTTTCTTCTTGTAGATCCACATACATCCAATGGGTTTTACACCTTTGGGTGGTTCCACGAGCTCCCAAACTTGATTAGAATACATAGATTCCATCTCAGATTCCATTGCCTTTTGCCAAAGATCTGCATCTTTATCTAGAATTGCTTCTTCGTATGTCCTGGGATCCTCATCATGTTCACCAGAGACCAAGTCCGAGGACTCTCCCAAAAACATGAATCTATCAGGTTGTTGAACAACCCTCCCACTACGACGAAGCACCGGTGTGGTATTAGTGACAGGTTGTGCATTTTCTTGTGGTTGATCTACTTGTACTATTGGCACTTGGGGATTATCTGTCCCTCCCACTAGTTCCTCTAAAACGATATTACTCATGGGTTTGTGTTTCATTATATAGTCTTCTTCTAAGAATCTAGCATTGGTGCTAACAATGATATCTCGATCCCTAGGACTATAAATGAATAACCTTTCGTTCCCATGGGATAGTGTTCGCTATTTTCTCTACGCAAGTATACGCAGTCCAAAAGCAATATAGGGAAATAAGGATCGTTCCCACGAAGACTTGGTGTAATTAAGTAAATATGTTTATTCAACAACGTTCGGTTAATTATAGAAGCCTGAACAACGAAATGGTTGGTTTGTTCAAATCACAGATAATTAATGAAATGACAACTAAAAATTAATATGATAAAGATTTTATATATGAGATTAAACATGGGATTCTAATTTCATTATTTATTTCATTTAGAATTGATGCCTTAATTTAAAGTGATTTTGATAATTATGAAAGCTAGCCGGGAACACGAAACTAATATAAGCGCCTTTCAGCCTTAACTTATATCAAACCATACAAACATCCACTTAGAAAGATAGAAGTTGCATGGACACCATTTATGTCTAGACCCTATATGTCTATAAGATTTGAAAACATAACTGGTTTACGAATAAATTCCTTATTTTGGCTACACAGGGCGATGTGATTCAAAACCCTACCACTAATCGTAATTAAATATGAAAATTACGAACCTGTGCTAACATGGCAAATTCTAAATTCCTAAATCCACTTTCGCATTCATTAAGAATTAATAATTTAGATGATAGCTACGCATCTAATAAATTAAGCACAACCACGTTAGGCAATCGGAAATTTTTATCATAACACAATTTATTAAGGCATCGAATTACTAAATTACGTAAATAAATCCATTAGAATCCCATGACGGCGATTAGTTCATAATTAAACGAATCGTCTTCATGGGATTAATTGAAATCATAATAATCATAATAATAATAATAATAATAATAATAATAATAATAATAATAATAATAATAATAATAATAATAATAATAATAATAATACTAATAACAACAATAATGAAACTAAATTAAAAATTACGATAAATTAAATATGAAAATTCTAAGAGTTTAGAAATTAGAACCGAAATAATTTTTACTTGCAAGAAACGAGCACTCCGATAATTCCCTGTAAAATAAGAAATTAGAAAATAAAACCGAAATAGCTTCCACCGAAAGAGAAGAGCACTCCAATTAATTCCCGTAATTTCTTCAACCCAAAATGAAATTTATACTAAAATTACAGAAAATTTAATTGTATAAAATAAAAATAAAATTACAAAAGAAGCTACTGAATTTTTAGAGAGCAAAGGAGAGAATTAAGTTGAGAGGTGTGCTTCCAACTGCAAGAACTAAGGCCTATTTATAGCAAAATTCTAGCACACCATTTAATAAAATAAAACTAAAAAGAAATAAAAAAGAAATAAAAAGAAATAAAAATAATTACAAATCAAATAATGCAGCAGCCCTCCCATTTTTTAAACAGCCGAAAGCAATCTCAATACAAACTCTGGCCCAAAACATGCTGAAAATACTCTGCCAATTATTCTTCCTGCAAGCTGTCTTCAAATTGGCCAGTCGCGCCCCAGGCGCGTGCGCGGCACGCGCAGGAATTCAGCCAGCTAAATGGCGCGTGTGCCACACAGCAGTGGTGGAGAGTGGCCAGGAGAGAGAATGGCAGACAGGATTCTTCTTCTTAGCATTTGTTTATGCCGACCACATTTTGCCATGCTTCTTTTCTTGCTTTCTTTTCTTTCTTTTTTTTTTGTTTCTTTCTCTTTTTCTACTTCTTTAATGCCAACCACAACACTAGTATTACTTTAGTACATGGCCTTTCATTCACCACCTGCTACAAATCACTGCACAACAATTCGATTTCTTTTTCTTATTTTTTATTTTTAATTTTTTTTTTCTTTTGTTTATTCAACTTGCATAATAAAATATATTTAATTAATAAATAATTAATTTAATTCCGAATTTATAAAAATAAATATCTAATATTATTAGATATTTATAAATATAATTTTCTAATTAAATAAAGTATTTATTAATAAATATCTAATATTATTAAACAACAAAAACTAATTAAAAGACACAACATATTTAAGGATAAACCTTCAATATAGGTCCATTTAGCGCATAATAAGTGGATATAAAATCCACTTATCAGATAGCCTACAAACAGCCTTACTTCTGTACGAGATTCTAACTTAGTCGCGTTCTTGTTCAGCACATGTGCTGGACAACCCCAAATCCGAATATGTCTTAGACTTGGTTTGCTACCAGTCCACAATTCTATTGGAGTCTTGGGAACCGACTTAGAAGGTACCAAGTTCAGAAGGTAAGCCGCTGTTTCTATAGCATATCCCCAAAACGACTTGGGTAAATCTGAATAACTCATCATCGATCTAACACTCTCTAAAAGAGTCCGATTCCTTCTCTCTGCTACACCATTCTGCTGAGGTGTGCCAGGTGCAGACAACTGGGATGCAATCCCATTTTCTGATAAATATTCCCTAAATTCTCCAAGCAAGTATTCGCCACCACGATCTGATCGTAGTGACTTGATACATTTTCCTAGATGTCGCTTCTCCGCACTTGCTTTGTACTCTTTGAATTTTTCAAAGCACTCAGACTTACGGCGCAACAAATAAATGTACCCATATCTAGAATAATCGTCAATGAAAGTGACAAAATACTCATAACCTCCTCTTGCTTGGATACTCATAGGTCCACATAAATCAGTATGAACCAATTCTAACACTTCTTTAGCTCTATTCCCCTTTGCTTTAAAAGGCCTATTAGTCATCTTACCTTCCAAGCAGGATTCACAAACTGGAAATGGCTCCACTGCCAACGAGCCTAATGGCCCATCTACTACCAGTCTTTGAATCCTCCTCAAGTTAATATGACCTAATCTTAAGTGCCAAAGATATGTTTGGTTCAATTCAGAAGGTTTCTTTCTTTTATTTGAGCTAGAAAGAATGTTATTAGTTTCCTTATGTTGCAGCATTGGTTGGATAGGATTAATAATATATAAATTGTCTTGCAATGTACTAGAACATATAACTCGTTTATTCATCATAATAGAAACATTACGATCCAAACAAACATTATAACCATCCATGGCAAGTTTAGAAACCGAAATTAAATTCCTTCTAAACGAAGGTACATAAAGACAATTGTTCAAAACCAAAATCCTATCATCGCCAAAAGATAATGTAATTATTCCAACTGCAACTACTGCTACTTTTGTAGCATCTCCCATGAACACATATATCTCGCCATCTCTAAGCATTCTGGATTGCTGGAACCCCTGCATAGAGTTACAAACATGGTCAGTGGCTCCTGTATCTACACACCAAGTGCTCGTAGATATAGCCGCTATATATGTTTCTGTAACTAGAGAAAGAGACATACCAGTATTGTTTGTCTTCTTAGGAAGAGGACAATCCTGTTTCCAGTGACCTGACTGCTTGCACCTGAAGCACTTGCCCTTAGGCTTTTTCACACCACCTTGAACTCCCACTGCATTAGCAATCTTTCCAGCTTTCTGTGTCTGAGTCTTTTTCTTCTTCTTACCTTTCGGTTTAGATGAAGAAGCTTTCTCGGCCACATTCACTTGAACATTCTGCTTAAAGAGTCCTTCAGCTGCCTGAAGTTCTGTCAGAAGTTCCGCGAGACTATACATCCTTTTGTTCATGGTGTAATTCAAGCGGAACTGCTCAAAACTTTTGGGCAAGCTCATAAGGATGATATCGATCTGGGTTTCCCCATCAATATCAGCACCAAGGATCTCCATCTCATTCAGATGAGACATCATTCTGAGAACATGATCCCTTACAGGTGTTCCTTCAACCATCTGAGTGTTCATTAAAGCCTTCATTGCTACTTGCCTAGCAGCCCTATTCTGTTCTCCAAAAAGTTCCTTGAGATTAAAGAGTATATCTGAAGCAGTGGGCATAGCCTGATGCTGATGCTGCAAAACACCCGACATTGCTGCCAGAATGTAACATCGCGACATCTCATCAGCCTTAATCCACCGCTTATAATACTCCTTCTCACTTTCAGAAGCATCTTCAGCAGGCTGGTCTGGCTTGGGTTCATAAGTACAAAATTTGTACTCCTCAGCAGTCAACACTATGTCCAAATTACGTTTCCATTCAATATAGTTCGGTCCAGTAAGTTTGTTATCCTTAAGTATGGTGAATAGTGGATTAAAGCCCATAGTGATCTAATCCTGAGAATCATACATGTAACACATAATCAGATAGTTGCATAAATCTTAAATCCTATTGGTTTCCTCTAACAATTAATTAAAATTAATGCATTAATATTTAAACACCATAAGTATCTGGTACGCCACGATGGGTGACATATATACCACTTAAATTCGTTTAAATATTACTTCGGTCCTATTACTAAATAATACGCCACGTTAGGGTGGACTATATATTATTTTTCATAGCTAAGTGTATACCATTATTAAATCTTAAATTAATAAAAAGACTGGATACCACCATTAAATATTTCAAATCAATAATCGATAATAGGATAATTCCCAGATCAGGGGGAGCATTGTCAAGAGGCATCACTTAAGACCCCTTTCTAGACAGAATCATCCTTTCTCTCTATATTGAAAATCTATATTCAATCATTGGCACCCTTCTAATTAATCGAATTCTATGAAACTTGGTACGCCACGATGGGTGGCATGTATACCTTTCAATATTCGTAATTAATTTAGGAAGTTTGTTCTAGTAATATCCATAACACTACCTGACACCATAAATCATACGCCACGATGGGTGGCATGTATATAATTTAAATTCGTCTTGGTGTTAAATTACATACAAACAATAATGGAGACCATGGGATTTAATTCCTAATTAACCCACTTAGAATTTTTATTTAAAATTGAGGAATTTTATCTAGATGCATCGCCCTATGTTATTTTTTCGAGGTCTACATGTTATAAAAATAACAATACAAAGAACACATAGCATAGCAGCATGCATCATAAAATTAAAGCAATAAATAAAATTAATGTCCATGTCGTCCTAATTATGTTAAACATGCAATTAAAATTACACACATAATTAACAACACACATAATAATTATTTAAAGCAATAATTAAAAAATTAAATAGCGGAATTAAAATTAAAAAATATAATTTAAATCCACTATTATGGCCCCTTGAAAAAAAAAAATTTCCAGCCCTGTTCTGCTGAAAAAATAATTTTTTTTTTCTGTAAAAACCCTGTCGCGCATTTAGAACCTGCGTTACTGCCTGTTTTATCCTGTAACGCAGGACAGACCTGCGTTACACCCTGTTTGAACCTGTAACGCAGGACAGACCTGCGTTACTGTCTTTTTCCAGAATTTCCACGCGCGCGCGCCTGCTTCTTTCTCCAGAATTCTTTTCTTCTTTATTCGAACAGCAGCAGGTTCTTGTGACTACTTAATTAAAAACAAATCGAACCAGCAGCTACGCAGCGGATAAATTTTTGTCTTCGTTTCGATTTCCGATCGCACGTAATTGTTACAAAATATCCAGATCTTAATAAAATCCAACAAACAATTACAAAAAAGTAGATCTAATACAAAACTAATTTTGCAAAATCTATTCTAACACGATCAACCCTCGTGTTTTACAACCACGATAAACCACGTGGAAACCAAACAAAATAACCACGATTAAACCACGTGGGATCCAAACACATAATTAAAATTACATGACCATAATAGTGGATACTAAACAACCTGCAAAATATTATTATCCAAGCACACCACTATACACATGCATATATAATTACGACATGGACATCGTATCAAAATTCGCAGAACCAATGAACCAGGCTCTTGATACCAATTGTTGGGACAATCAGATCTTGGCACTGCGAATTTTGATACACTAAATTAACGAGTACGAATAGAAAAATCACCTTGTTAACGGTTGATTCCACGCTCTTCTATTGTATTCCCAAATTCCCTTGAGCGAAGTGTGGCCTTCGTCTTCTCAAGTTAACCTCTCTTCTTGCTATTGGGTGGCTATCAAATTTTTTCGACCACCCCAGCAAGAAGAGAATAGGAATATATATAGGCTACAATAGGGATCATGGATAATTAGGTTGGGCCTTCTAATTACATCTTGAGCCTAGCCCAATGTAATTAAATATTAATTCAGTCCACTAAAGAATTAATATTTGCACTACCTTTCCTAATACCGTAATTTAATTAATTAATTCGGTTCCAATATTATTTGCTTATTAAATTCCCCATGTTTAAAATATCGCATGTCCATTAATTAAATAAATTACTGATAATTCATTTAATTAATATCTTTTATCCTTGATCATCCACTCAACCTTTATTTAATTATGCCGGAATAAATCCACCTGCAGGGTTTCACATAATTAAATCTTCTTGAGCTTTCAAGGGGACATCATTAACCCGAATATTATCAGGACATGGATTCCTTCAATAAATAATATTCACCATATATATTATTTCATCACCCAAAATATAATGAAATAAATCAAAAGAATTATTTCATATATAAATCAAAGCATGTAAATAATATACACGTGTCAATTACTATATCTGGATTAAGAACCTAAGCATTAATAATAACATAGAATCTTAGTTCACCTTCTTAATCAGTATAAGGGAATAATTCTAAATTCGATCTTGTTCAATATACACAAAGTATACTAGTATTATTTATTAGTCAATATAAACTAATCTAAATAATACTACAGCCATTCCAGTGGATTGTCTAACTCCACCTGTGCTGTGAACCTTATTATATTATATAAACCGTATTTAATAATCTAATATTCTGTATCCCATTTGATACTAGATTATTCACAATATATAATATTTAGGCAACATGTAAACATTTAAATGATTCTCAATTAAACCGGCCAGAAATAAATGTAAATACTTCAAATAAATATTTTCAGTATACACCAACATGTATGAGTGCAGTATTCTTTGCTAATGCGTCTAGGAGCCTGATTTCGTTCTTTAAACCCTTTGGCTTATTTGTAAAGGATAGTCCCTCTAATGCAACTCGTTGAAGAACATTATATTCACCAATTGGCTTAACAATCTCGAATGCTGCTTCCTGTACTAGAATGAAGATATAGTACATCTTAATCAGCCTGAAGGAGAAACTCAAGTTGTTAATGCATGGAACTTCTGTAGCTATCAAAACAGGAAATCATGGTTTGATCTTACCTGACCAAGCTTATGGACTCCAGGTGTATAATCACTTCCAAGTAGAAGCGCCAGTGTAATCTGAAGAATGTAAATAGCCTGTTACTGGATATCTAAGTAGATATATACTACTAATGTAAGTGGCAAGCAGGAATGCATGTAGATATAATGGTTGCACTATCGTTGATTCTGCAACCACCACTGCAAAGATGGAATAAGAGAAACAAAGTTGTGAATTATCTTGATCCAACTCAAATAGTAAGTTAATAAATTAGTATTTACATACTTGAACGAATGCAGCTTTGTTGCTGCCTTGTCTTCAAGTTGTTTCTCCTTCAATCTTACCAGTTTTTTCACCTTCGCGAGATAGCTTTCCTAAAAAACAATAGGAAGAATAACACCAATTTAATACAGTATAATGGTAAATGTATTAACATATACAACACGTTAGGCAGCACAGACTTTCCCTCGATTCACCTTCTATTAATATGCCGGGAGAAGAATGTTGTACCGCACGATCTTTATCCTAAATTTACACATTGTTCCACATGTGGTTATTAAAACGGGGAAAAAAACAGAGTCAATGTTGTAACATTGAATGAAAACTTAAAAGTATGCAACAAGAGACTTAGTCCACAACATAAGGATCAGGGGCATCATCTTGCTTGCATCTAGGAATTGGTCCATCTTCACCCGTAGTTATAGATGTACACCTGCTCGGCCTACATTAGACAACCTACATTATACAGGGCATAAACCAAGTCAACTAGTTGACAGAATTAAAAAAAAAAAAAAAGAGGAATGTAGCAATGTATATTGTCTAACAATGGAATATATGTCTTTGATCCTATTGTTTTCTAGAGAACTTTTTTGAGCTAAAATTACTGCACATATCATTTGAAATATTAAGTACCAATAAATTATGGGTTGCAAAATATGACGCGTAAGCACTCACGTGCTTTATCAGGAATGTAGCAGATTTTGCCAATTTAGCTAGTGTCATAGTATATCACTACCTTGTGATTTGTGAGTATGCTTGGCAAAAAAAATCATAAACATATCACTCGACATATTATACCGCTATTAGGGAGCTAAGGGTACTGCTCTTAGGACTTAGGAGTACTAAGTTGTGACATTTTAAGTTCTACATTTTAAGCCCATCTATTGTAATATTTTAAAAAAAACAAGTAGTTATCTTGTACCTGCATAGCTTGTGGCAGCAGTTGCCCCCATGACGGTAACCGCCTAAGATGAGCAAAAGTAACAGAATCATCAACAAGAGACTCATCTGCTTCCAAATACCAATCATCCGACGATGAACTAATATCTATAGTTTCATTTTCCATTACTACAAATAAGTTTTTCCACAATCGTAAACCTCTAATTACACTTACAGCATAATCAAAGTCAAAACAATTTCACGAAACGTGTACACTACTAACCTCTAGTTGAGAATTTCACGAAACAACGGTAGAAACGAATCCAATCAGAGACCTTGTTGTTCACCTTCTCAGCGTAAAGCTCAACACTATTCTCTGGGAACTTGAATCTTTTCTGTACAACAAATGTCAGCTCCCTAATTCTCCTTCCCTTCTCACCTACAAAATAAATTTAATGCTCAAATTAAAAATCCCCAAATTTTAAAAATTGAAATTATGGTTTTTCATAATATTGAAAAAATTAAAAATCCCCAAATTTTAGGGTTTATAATCTTAAATTAATAATAACCACACAACTCTAGCTTCAAATTCGAACGAAAACGTGATTGATGAATAAAACAAGAGAGCACTGAGAGAATGAGAGAGATAGAATGAGAAACATGAGATAGAGAATACCTCGTTTAGAGAATCCACAGCAAGAGCGAGAAGATTTTAGGAAAATACTACAAATATCATACACAAAAATAAAATTTTAGAGAACGGGAGAGAGAGAAGGGAGAACGAGAGAGAGAAGATAGAACGAGAGAGATACCTATTACGGAGTGATAGAGAGAGTAAGAATATGCTTTTTCTATCTTGTGTTAGAATAAAATTTAGACGGCCCCAAAATTTTAGTTCCCCTCACTAAATTTTTCATTTCCCTCCAATAAGATTTCCATTTCCCCCCTCCTTTTTAACACTTTTTTTGGTAATCTATGGTAACATCCTACAAAGTGTTGGCTTTGTTAATAAAAATTATTTAAGGTAACATATATTGACATCAATTGCAACATCGAAATATAGTGTTGGCTTATATAAAAAAAAAGCCATCTAAGGCTACATTTTACATGCCAACACTGATTTTAGGTGTTGGTAAAGACAATATATGGTGTAGTGATCTTTTTTCTATTCACTTTTTCACCAACAATAAAAATATATATACTTGTCATTGTACATCACGCCATATATATTACAGCAAATTAGGGTTTAAAATCAGGAGCACCCAATTTGAGAAACATCAATCTTTGATTCTTGCAAGCACCGATTTGTGGTAATTACTCTTCCCCCCTATTTTGTGTGTATATATATATATATATATATATATATATATATATATATCTTGTGTATGCATGAATAATAATTATAGCATGGTCTTGATCTTATTTTCAGAGTCCAGTTAGTAATTTTAATCTTTTTATTAATGTCTTTGATTGTTAGTGTTCAGTATATCATTATAGCCTCTCCTTATATGAGCTATGTTACAGTAATTATGTGTATAATGTTTGTTATGCCTAAATACTGAAGTCTAGAACCTCTCCTGAAAGAATCGTTTCGAGCAATTGCAGGCTGTTAAAATTTTCAGTGAAGTATTAATGTGTGAGTATACTTTATTATATAATAGATGGAACAGAACAAACAAAATCAATCGACCCAAGAATCTGTAAAGAAACTAGGAAAAGCAACTTGGAACTTATGATGTTTGTATAACTGCGATCAACAAGGGACTGCGGCCTTCTACACATTTTAATTTAGAAGGATGGAAATTTGTGGTAACAAATTTTCAAAAATTGAGTGGGCTGATGTATGAAAAAGCACAACTAAAAAATAAGTGGGATTTAATGAGAACTGAATGGAAGCTGCGGAAAGAATTAATTGGTAAAGAAACCGGATTAGGTTGGGATCCAAGGTTAGAGACGGTGGACGCGCCTCCTGATTGGTGGAACGTAAAGATTCAGGTAATTCTTCGTAAAAAGTACTGAATCAGAATAGACTATGTAATTAATTGAGTACTATAATATTTAATTTTTATTGACTTGTAGATCAACAAAGATTATGCTAAATTCAGAAAAAAAAGGATTAGATCCTGATATTGTTGCAAAGAATGATTTAATGTTTGGTAGTACTGTGGCAACTGGTGAGTTTGCATGGACGCCATCTACAAATGTAAATTTGTCGATAGACAATGGTGCAAAAGAGGATGAAATTATCAGTTTGAATGAGTCTGAGGAAGATCCACTACAAAAGAGTATGGAATATTTAGCTGAGGATGATGCAATGTCAGATGGCACTTCAAATTTAGGTAAAAGACAGAGAGGTGATAAACATAAAATTGAGTCTGGTCGCAATAACAATAAAGGACAAGGTAAGAAACAAAAGATTAGTGGTGCATCAAACTTAAGGTCAGATATATCAAAGTTGGTGGCTACAGTCGAAAATAGAAATATCTCGGAAACTGGTTGCAGCATTAAAGAAGTTATGGAGGATTTACACTCTATTCCAGAAATTCCTAAGAATAGTGATTTATACTTCTTTGCTGTGACAATGTTTGAGCAGAAAGTAAAAAGAGAGCTTTGGAAACACCTTGAGACTTCGGAGGCTAAAGTCGGCTGGTTAAATTATCAAAAAGGACAACAAAATAAGGAGAATGCAAGAAATTAATGAAAATAGTTATATCAAAAAACTTTAAATGACTTGAATAGTTGCATAAGAGTCTTATTATGTTTTTTTTGACTCATATATTTCATTCTGGTTTGATAGCATTTGTAATGAGCATTTTTTTTATCCCTGCATATTTTTTGTTAATTTTTTTTTCATGTAATAGATATGAATGATCAAAGTGCATAAAACGAGATTACTGATGAGATGGCTGATGAAGATGATTTTTGGAATCTGGTTATATGTGCTACTGCTGCAATAACAGAGTATTATTGCACCTTTGTTCATAAAGTACCTTGTATGACATCTTATCAAACAGGTCATAAATGGATGCAAGAAATATTATCAATGAACGGAACTAGGTGCAAGAATATGTTTAGAATGGAACAAGATACTTTTTTTCAGCTCTCTAATGACTTAGAAAATAAGTATAATTTAAAACCTTCTAGGAGGATGTCAGTAATTGAGAAAGTTGGAATTTTTATTTTCATTTTAGCTCAAGGTGCATCAAATAGACATGCACAAGAACGTTTTCAACATTCTGGTGAAACAATTAGTAGAATTTTTCATGAAGTTCTACATTCAGTTTGTTTGCTAGCATGAGTTATGATAAAGCCCGATGATCCAGAATTCAAAGAAACTCCATCTCATATACTTAATGACCGTCGATATATGCCTCATTTTAAGGTATATTTTTTCAATTACACACACTTACGCTTAATGTTTTTTAATCTTTCATTTATAAATTGGAATGCATTATTAATAATAGTAGAAATATAATACTGGTGTATATTTATAGGACTGTATTGGAGCTATTGACGGCACTCATGTGCATGCATGTGTACCTACAAATGATCAAGTGCGCTTTGTGGGACGAAAAAATCGAGCAACACAAAATGTGATGGCTGTTTGTAGTTTTGATATGCTATTTACATTTATTTTAGCAGGCTGGGAAGGCACAACTCATGATGGTCCCATATTTAATATGGCAATCAATCAGTCACGTATTAATTTTCCATCTCCGCCACATGGTAACTGCTTTTATCAATACAACACAAACACACACATAATATATATTTACAATTTTGTTTATATATACAGGTAAGTATTACTTGGTAGATGCTGGATATCCACAAACAATAGGATATCTTGGTCCGTATAGAGGGGTTAGATACCATCTTCCTGATTTTCGACGTGGTCAAGCACCACAAGGTCATCAAGAAATATTTAATAAAGCACACTCATCCCTTAGAAGTTGTATTGAAAGAACTTTTGGAGTTTGGAAGAAACGGTGGAAATTATTGGCAGAATTCCCTCAATATTCATTTGAAACTCAAAGAAATATCGTTGTGGCATCAATGGCATTACATAATTACATCAGACTATATTCAATTCGTGATACAATTTTTCATGGAGTTGATATGCATCCAGATTTTGTGCCAAGAGATATTTTTCGAGATTACCGACCTGTGTCATTAGAGCAAAATGAGAGATCAAGTGAGATTGACATTCTTCGTAATCAAATTGCTTCTAGTTTAATGATGTAAATCAAATGAATTATTTTCATTTGATTATTTTATATTGCCCCAAAATTATGACATTTAGCTATTTATCTGAATTTTATTTTATTCATTCAATTATTGTTAATATTTTAATTTAAAAACTTTATTTCGAATGCATGATCAAGAGACTAGATACAAATTAATAATTTATATGTTATTACAAAGATAAACAGCACAACACTTTTGGAATAATAATTACCAAACACTTATTTATCAGCTTTTAGTTCAACAGCAAATTTATTATAAATTTTACCAAATAGTGTCAGCTTTTGTAAACAGCACTTTTTTTACGGGCACTTTTTTTTCACAGCTACTGCCAGACCCGTACATTAGTCGGTAGGCTATTGCTGAGGGCTTTCGTGGGTTGGATACCACATGGTCGGGCCAAGTCCATTTAACATACAAAGCGGCCGAGTATCTTTTCTCAACCAGTTAGCCCATCCACGCACCAAAACAAACCCAAACAACTCTTATCAGTCCTCACAATCTTCATTCGTATAGTCTTTTCCGAGTTGCTCTGGGTTATATACATACATAATCTGTATCTAAATCAGACATCATCATCCAATTCGCCGCAACAGGTAGCTACTCATATTCTACACATCATTATTTTTATAACTCTGCTTTGAACCTGTAATGTTACATAAATGTTTTTTAGGGTTTATATTCTTTCGTTTTTTTATTTTCTGTGATTAAAATTACGAGTTTTCGATTTCACGTTTTGTGCGCCGGCTCATGAATTGAGATTTGTTATTTTTTTTTGTTTTGATTGTTTGACAATGTGTGGTAGTAATATACGTAACGATTTAGATTAGGGTTTTAGGTTGTTAAAATTGGTTACTGAATGCTACTTGTATATACAGGTATGTGTTTGTTGTAATTGCCGTTAAGTTTTGCGGTTTTAAGGGTGGTATTTTTGGGTTTGGGGCTGTGTAAATGTGGCTATTTCGTGTCAGTTTAAAATTATTCTTTTAATCAGGGAAATGCATTATGAATTTTAAACCTTGAAGGATTTATTTTTTTTGATAAATGAGTCATTTTAGTCTTTTAAAAAAAAAAAAAAAAACTAGCCAGTTGAGTTGTATTTGGTTGATTGACTCATGTCTTGTCATGTTCCCAGCGGTTTGTCCATGTCACGATGTCCATGATTGAGTCGTGTTTGTGGTTACATTGCCACCCGTGGCATTAGAACCCTCATTCCTCATTTGCGAATGTTGTAAATTGATAGATGAAGTTGTTATTTATTATGATTTTGATCTTTTTCATGATGGCTATTACTCCAGTTATAAGGAGCATGTGCTCAGTTGGTTTCTCATTAATAGTCCCTTCATGTAAGCCAATTTTGAGAAGATAAAAACTTTCCCTTTGCCTTGTGTGTCTTTATGAATAATGTAAAGGGATATTGGTCCTGGTCTGTCTCTACTAGATGTACTAATCATCCTGATATTCTTGGATCATAATGTTTTAATATGAACACTATCATTTAGGTGAGCTCCAACCTGAGAGGCAAATAATGGGTCGGTATCCATCTGATGATTCAGAATCTCCAGTTAGGACTCGTGAATCAAGTCGTAAGAGGAGCCCATCTCGAGGAGAAAAATCTCCTTCCCGTCATAAGAGTTCTTACAAAGCAAGGTCCCCAATCAAAGAGAAGCCACCAAGTCGAACTAGGTCCCCTAGACATGCAATGTCAAGGTCACCTGAAAAGTCTCGGTTGAGAGAAAAGCCATCAGGTCGAACCAGGTCCCCAAGACGTGCTAAGTCGAGGTCACCTGTATCACATTCTCCGGTGAAAGATAGACCTTTAATTGAAAGCAGGTCCATGAGACATACAAAGTCATCTTATTCTTTGGTTAAAGACAAATCATCGAGCCGTGCTAGGTCAAGGTCTCCTGTACATCATCTGCCTTCAAGGGGGAGAACTTCTAATCAAACTAGATCCCCCAGACCAGCAAAATCAATATCTCCTGCAGCTCGTTCGCCTTCTCCACGTACAAAGAGATTACGAAGAGCGAAAGATGAAAATGAGTCTTTAGTAAAAAGTGAGAGGGCACAGAAAACGAACTTTAGGGTCAGCGAAAGGCCTACACGTAGGGAAAAGGATTCAGAGGACAAAGAGCCAAGTGCGAGAAGGGATAATAAGTCTGGAAGGGATGCAACTCGTAATGGCTCTTCTAGATCGAAACGTGGAAGGTCAAGTTCACCATCAGACCATTACCAGACGAGGTCTCGATCGCCTCCTTATGCTTCTGAACGAAGAGATCGTGATGAGGTGTCTGGTGATATCCACTGCCTTAACTTCTTAAGTTGCTTGGCAGTTCATTCTCTTTTTTGCTAGTGACTTCAAATTAAATCCTATCTAAAGCTTTTATCATTAGTGAAAAATTTAATGCTGAAAATTTTGGTGATTTTTGAATTATAATTATTTATTTTAACTTTTCATCTCAATGGCTTTTTACCAAGGACCTTTATGAAACTTAAATTTGCTAGTTGAATTAAGTTTTGCAAAGAAGAGTAATTTTTTACTAGCCTCTTGTAAACCCTTGAGTCTCGAAATCGAAGGTCTTCCCTGGACTCCTTTATTTTATTTTAGTAGAAGCTTCAAGCCAGATTGATGCATGCTTTCACTTTCATTCTTGAGTTTGTTGTTATTACTTAAATGATTTGACTTCAAAAACTATATTTCAAGCAAGTTATTTTACCAATGGCTGGCATAATTAGTTTTGTTGTAGAATGTATTCTCATTTTTTCTCTTTCTATTCGTCTGAAAATTTTATACATGGTTTCTTTCAGGTACCCATGTCAAGAAGAGGCGAAAATAATTCCAGAGGAGGCGAACACGGGTAAGTTGCTGTATTTTCAATTATTATTCACTCATTTTATCTTTCTTATTGAAAAATCTTGCAAGATGGTGGGTGACTAGATCAGTGTGGGTGTTAGGCTGAGTCGATTTTTACAATTAAATTGAACTTTATTTTAATTAAATTAAGTTTGCGGGACTTAAATCAGTGTGCACGCAATAATCTCTTCTAACACAGGATCAAGCATGAAGTCATTGATGTAAAGGAGTGTTCTAGTAATTGTGTTGTATTGCCTTTTGATGTAATTTCATCTACTCTTTATTGTCTACTGACATCCTGAGTAGGTAAATTACATAGACCTTTACCCTCATTAAATATATTTTATCTGATATTGTTGAATCTGATAGATAGTAATACAGTACTCAGTCGTTAAATTTTCTTAACATGTGCAGGAACACTAATGATGATTCAGTTGCTAAGATGGCAGCTGCCGCGGAGGCCTTGGAAAAGAAGGAAAAGGTATCTATGACAACTTTAGCCAAGCATTCTTATATCTACAGCTGGTCTGAGTTGCAAACATTATCATGATAAATATGATTCACGTGCTTCTGATTGAATCTTTATTTGTACTACAAACTAATTTATTTGCAAATATCATCAACATAGATACGATTCCGTAATTAAATCCTTACACTTACGACAAACGAATTTAAATTGCAGCAAAAGCCTTCGTTTGAGCTGTCTGGAAAGCTTGCTGAAGAAACAAACCGGTTTAGGGGTAAGTTTTTGATCCCTTCAACTTAATAACAAGATAGGTTACATTCTTGTACACTTAGACTTTATCTTGAAACTAGGTTATAAATGCTAGTAATGAATTTTAATTGAAATTGAACATATTGTTGGGAAGTAAATACAGCAATTTAATTATGAATAAACATAGGAAAAAGTTTATTATTATCCAAGCTTCAGTGACCTGATTTTATGTCTATCAGGTATCACACTGCTCTTCAATGAGGCCCCAGATGCTCGGAAACCTGAAACAAGATGGCGACTTTATGTTTTCAAGGGTGGAGATGTGCTTAATGGTATGCTCATACTTTTTTTTTCCTTCCAGATTTTGGATCTAGTATGTTAATGTAGAAACAACGTTGTGTTATAATGGTATTTATTTATTTTTCTTTTACTTTTGTTTGATAGTGTTGGCTGATTGTTAATCCTTGAACATCTTTTATAATATTTTGTGTCTTTTGCCATTGTACTTCTGTGTGCTTGTCCAATGAACAGAGCCCTTGTATGTACATAGACAAACATCTTACCTTTTCGGGAGAGAAAGGAGGGTGGCAGATATTCCTACAGATCACCCTTCATGCAGCAAGCAACATGCTGTTCTTCAATACAGGTTGATAAATGAATATGCTATGTACTTGTTCTATACTATTTATGTTTCCAGATAGGTTATGAATGAGTTCTCTTTGTTGCCAGGCAAGTAGAAACGGAACAACCTGATGGTTTATTGTCAAAGCAAGTAAAGTAAGAACAGTAATTTAGAGCTACAACCAGTTGTGCTTATGCAAGTTGACAGTGTACCATTGAATGAAAAACTTCACATGTATATTTTGTTTGCCATGCAGGCCTTACATCATGGATCTTGGAAGCACAAATGGAACATTTATTAATGTGAGCATTCTTTAGCAGTGTCTTGTCTGTCATTTTAGTTCTAATTACAAGCAAAAGTATTGAGTTTGTTTAACATACGATTTGCACTTGCAGGAAGAGCGCATTGACCCTCAACGTTATTATGAACTTCGTGAGAAAGACACCATAAAGTTTGGTAATAGTAGGTAAGATGTTATAAATCACAATGATGTGCAAGTGCTCAAAAAGTATTTAGATGTTTATTTTCCGCTTTGTTCATAGTTTTTGGTGATCTCACATATTCATTGTAGAGTTGTATTTCTTTTATTTTATAAAATCTAAGAATGTCTGTGTCATGCCTTAAAGTCTGTGCCAAGCAGACTAGTAAAATGTTTGAAAGCAGGGTTAGAGGGAGTATTATATTCCCTCTTTCCATTTTCATCGCATTTTTATCCCAGAGAATCACCTCTTCCAGATTTATATACTGTGATCAAAGCTAGTCTCTAGTTTCTTTTTTGCTAAATAGTCTTTAGATTTACTTCAGTCCTCACGGACATTGTGCTTTTTGGTGGCCACAAGGGCTACTTTAAGCATGACTTGCATGAATCTGTCATTCTACCTTTATTGGAAAACAAGGCACCACCTTCATCACATATAACTATTCTCCAAATACAGTTCTAATAGTTCAAATTTTGGTTTCCTAGCCGCGAGTATGTCCTACTGCATGAGAATTCAGCGGGATAATGATCATCATTGGCTTCACCGGTTGTGATATCTTGCTGGTATGCTTTCGGAAGATAATTGGATATGTGGTCTGGATGGATGAATCGGAATGGAATCATGTAAAATCTCGGAACTTGGTTGAGTTTCTTCAAATATCTCACATTTGGAACTGGATTATCTTCATGTTATCTTCACTTTTATTTGTAGAAACAGTATTGTAGCATCGTATGTTCCTTAAAACTAATGGCTTCTAGTTGTTGTAAGATTTAGTACTTCAGTGAAGAGGTTTTAGTTTATATTTAACTGATTTTTTGGTCTTTATTCTGTCAACTAATAATTCATTACTCCTACATTTGCATCAGACGACTTTTATCTTTTCAACCAGAAAACTATGTTGCACATTGTTAATGTATTTCCTATTCACTTTCTGCATCAGTCGTTTACAAAGTCTGGTAGATATTTGAATGGCCTTGGTAGTTGATACAGAATGAGCAACTTGGAAGTTGTAACAAAGATTTGGATTGATTACTGTGGGATACTGGGTAATTTACAAAAATGTGAATTTCGTTCTTGGTGTAAATTGCAATATTACTTTGCTATAGGAAAATTGCAAGTCCTCAGGAATTTGTGGTTGTGTAGCTACTGAATGTACTAGAAAAATCGATCAAAGAAGAAAGAATAATTCAAAACAATCTAGTAGTCGATGACGGGTTCACCGGGTGTAAGATTACGCTCTACGGACCATGGCAAATTAAAGAGTTTAGCCACTAAAAACTTGAAAATCTTGTTAACATTGATGTTGTGGATAGCACTTGAGAAGAAGAGAGTTGCTTTCATTGCCTTTGCGTATTCTCTTGCCTGTATTTAATAGAAGATAGTTAAAACATCTACACAAAAAACAAAAACCCTGGAATTGATGGACACTTGCATTAACTCAAACTGATAGTGTGTGAAAGAGATGGGGCTAGGGTACTTCATGCTGTGGCTTAAATAGTGTACCTGAATCACTATCGTCCATTGAAGATCTGGTGGAAGCCGGATAAATTCATCAAATTTGGTCCCGACTAGTATGGGAATTGCAGTCTGCAGCATGGCAATAGCATAATCATACACTTGCAAGATAAAATTAATGGGATAAGTATCAAGTAAGCCACTGGTTGGGTTGAAATGTATCTATGTAGTTCTTAATTGCCATTTTGACTCATTGTAGTCCCTAACTTCTTCAAATGAACAAGTAAGTCACTGGTAATTTAAGGTTCATAAGATTTTTAGTATTTTTTTTTTCAATGACCTCAAGATTTGTATGTAATACTTCAACCGGTTCTAGTAATACTTCCAACCAGCCCAGAAATCGCCCCAGAACTGCTCCAATTGATCACGATTGATATTAGATTTTGTTTCCCCCTTAGCAATCACGATCAATTGGAGCGCCTCTGGGGCGATTTCTAGGCTGGTTGGAAGTATTACTAGAACCAATTGAAGTATTACATACAAATCTTGAAGTAATTGAAGAAAAATATTAAGAACCCTAAATTATCGGTGGCTTACTTGTTCAATTTGAAAAAGTTAGGGACTAAAATGAGTCAAAAGGACAATTAAGGACTACATTGATACATTTCAACCCAAACATGACCATAACTTGCAACTCAGAGAACAAAACCAAAGAAATGGAGAACTGAGGGCACGTTTGGATCGTTAATGGGAATCAAAATCGGAAATGGGAATGAGGGGTATGGAAATGGGGGTTAATGGGAATAGGAATATATGGTATCCCAAGGGGGAGGGAGGATATGATTTACCCATCTAATGGGAATGAAGTTTCCATTCCCAACCATCAAATTGACAATCCAAACACCCACCAACATATGGATTCGAGGTTCCGATTCCTGTTAACCGGACTCATTAACCATGAACCAAACACCCCCTTAAAATTTGGACTTGGTTTTTTCTTTAGAAAAGCATGTTTGCATTATAAACTGATGGAAGAAAGTGGCATATCAACTTAATTTAATAGTTAAGGCTCCCATTCTAGAATTCTAGTTTACTCCGATAAGTTACAATGCACTGCATAGGTACAAATGTAGATAGACTAACAGACCGAGAATGCTAACCTGGTTCCATTTCCTCGCTTTACTATACCACTCAACGGCGCTGTATGCACACACAGAAAGATTGAGCTAGTTATGTTAAGAAATCATCAACATTGTTAATGTGCTGCAGCCTATATAGTTTATACACGCGGAGACGATTAGACATACATACATCTGACCAGTGAATATGGAACTGCATATTTTTGTTGATACCTATATAGTGTACACCGGCTAGTAAGATCAAACATGAACAAAATTGCTGCAGCATCTTTGCAAGCAAGCGGAACTTGGTCTGCTGATTCTTTGTCACCTACATATGATCACAATCAATAATATCTCAATAACGATCAGCACATTGGATAGCTAAAAAAGATTATTCTTCTGTGCTTCCTTTAAATTGGACTTGTCCTCCTTGTGAGCTTTTCCTCTTTGTTGAGGTGTGATATGTTTTAATATATTTGCTTCTCCGGGTTGGTTTCTCTAACCCCTTTAAACGTAAAAAAAAAAAAAGAAAAGAAAAGAGTACTGCCCAAAAAATTTGAAAAAACTTGTAGAAGTTTGATATATTAATAGTGATTCCCTACTTCTAAGCAGAATTGTATCTTTGTTTGCTTGTAACAAACTAACAGTACGTTGCTATCGAGCATCAATGAATTCATAAATGCGCGAGTATTTTTAATTCTGCAATCGATGATATTGAACAAAACAAAAAAGTAATACCGCCGACATCCCATATAGTGAAAGCAATCCTTGCTCCTTTAACAAGTAAGGATCTATCTGTTAAATTCAGTCCTTTTGTTTCCAAGCATCTTGTCTCTAATTGTTCATCATCTGCATACTTGGTCTTCAAAATAAAATTTGTAACAATAAGACAGAGGTAAATATGCATGAAAAACATAACAATATCAAGAAGTACTCACCACAAAGGTTGTTTTTCCAATTTTGCAATCACCTAGCACAATAATTTTTACACTAATAAAATCGCAATCCGAATCATATCGACAAGATGCAGAACTCGTCGGAGCCTCATCGTTTCCCTCCTCCGAAAAAGGAGAAGACAGTTGGAGGTTGTTTAAACGCTGGTAATCACTTGGGTTCCCTGTGGAACAAAGAAGTATTCTGTGCCATAAAAACCTTGAATATTGTTGTACAAGTGTAACCTTTCCAGTAACCATACTCCATGTAATGTACTTTGGAACCATGAAATGTTTTTTTAGTTTCATTTTGGTCTTCATTGAGACTTGTAGCAGGGGAAGAAGAATTGGTTCTATTGCTTGTTTTTTAGCTCCTTTGTCTAGAAAATGTTACTTGCTCTGTTTTTTCTCGTGGACTTTTGTTTTAACGTCTTTTAAGGTGTATAAAATTTAATTAGTTGTTTTTGATATTAAAGATAAAAGTGTCACTCCCTCTGTCTCTTAAAACATTTCCTGTTTACTATTTTGGATCATTCAAAATACTTTTCCCCTTTCTATTTTAAGCCATAAAATAACAATATTCAATACCAACTACTCCACCACTACTCCTTAAAAATAATATTCAATACACACTACTTCACAAACACAAGTACATAACACTAATACTTTTTTGAACATAAAACGCTCTCTACTCTAGTCTCAGTAAAGTAGCCGTTATCGGCTGTCCCCGTCCAGATTGGTTCCATTGGCCGGCGTATCGCCGGAATAAAAATCAAATATTGCATATCAGCCTTTTATTTCCCCCTGCTTTGTTCCCTTCCACTTTTTTCTTCTTTTTTCTTCCATTTTCTCCTTCCTTTCTCTTCCGACTTCCTCCCATTTGTCTCTAAGCTTCATCCCCTCTCACCCCCTACCTGCAACAGCCTACTCCCTTGTCAAACCCACAACTTCCCCCTCCCCTCCGTCGTTCACCATTTTCCCCTTCTCCCATCTCAACCCTCCCCGTCTCCTTCTAAACACCGCCTCTGCATCCCTCCGTCCAAACCCATCACCACCAGTCATATCCCTTACGTCGTTCTCCTTTAACCCCTCTCCCTTCACAACCCACCCCGTCTCCATCAACCACCGCTTCCAACCTTCCTCTTCATCTACCTCATCAGCCAACAGCAATCCTTTCCCCACCCACCTCGTCAGCCGCACCTCCCTCACCCGCCTTCCCCACTCTCCTTCATCCCACTGCCACTTTAGTCCGCCCACTTCACTGCATCATCCTTCACAGCGCCTTCAACCCTCATTGTGCTTTGTTTGTTTCTATTCACTTATTCCTTTTCGTTGTTATTTTTTTTTTGTTTTGTTTGTCCGATCTGTTTTTTTGTTTTTTGCTTTGTTTTCGTTGTATTGTGTTTTTGTTTTGTTTTTTTTTTGGTTGTATTTTGTTTTTGTTTTGTTTTTTTTTTTTGAAAAAAAAAATTGTACTTCTCGTTTGCTGTTTCCGGCTCTTTGTCTGCGCTGGTTTATTTGGTTTGTCGATGTTGCGTAATTTGCGTGTTGGGAGTTTGAATATAGGTACCTTGACGGGCAAATTTCTGGAGCTAGTGGACGTGTTGAAGAAGCGAAGAGTGGATGTGGCGTGTATCCAAGAGACGAGGTGGAAGGGGGCGCGGTCAAGAGAAGCGAACGGGTATAAATTGTGGTATTCAGGTCTTGCTAGCTCGAGGAACGGAGTGGGTATTCTTTTGGCGGAAGACCTAAAAGACAACGTCGTGGAAGTGAATAGATGCAATGACAGGATCATGGCCGTCAAGGTGGTGGTGGGGGAGATTGTGGTGAATGTGGTGTGTGCGTACGCTCCGCAAGGCGGTCTGGGTGACTCTGAAAAGGAGGCTTTTTGGGTCTGTTTAGACGGGCTGGTAGGAAGTTTTCCTACAGACCAATTTTTAGTGTTGGGTGGCGATTTCAACGGTCACATTGGCGAGAGGTCTGATGGTTTTCCCATTGCGCATGGGGGATTTGGCTTCGGGTCCAGGAATGTAGGTGGGTCCGCTTTATTGGAGTTTGCTTCGGCCCAGGAGTTGGTACTTATGAATTCTGTTTTTCAGAAGAGGGCTGAGCACCTCATCACCTATAATAGTGGGGGACGCAGCACTCAAATCGATTACTTACTTGTGCGCAGCCGGGACGCTAGAACATGCGTGGACTGCAAGGTGTTCAGGAGTGAGGCGTGCGCATCCCAGCACCGGCTGTTGGCCATGGATCTTTCCGTGGGGGGTCGAGTTGTTCGCAGGAAGAGAGAGTTTAGACCTAGAATCCTTTGGAAAGACTTGAAGGGCGAGAAGGCGGCGGAATTCAGGGAGGCATTTCTCAACGAAGGCTGTTTTACGAGTGGTGGAGATGCTAACTTCAGGTGGACCAACATGGGAAAGGCCATTCGGAGTGTGGCCGAGAAGGTGGTGGGGGTTTCCTCAGGTAAGTTCAGTGGTCATAAGGAGTCGTGGTGGTGGAACGAGGAGGTTCAAAAGAAGGTTAAGGCTAAACATGCGCGCTTTAAAGAGCTTTTACCGATCTGCGCAGGGCCGGAGAGGATTCGGAAGATGGAAGCATACAAGGTGGCGAGACGAGAGGCAAAAAAGGCAGTGGCGAAAGCCAAAGAGGAGGCTTATGTAGGGCTGTACAAGCGCCTAGATACCAAGGAAGGAGCGAATGCCATCTTTAAGCTAGCTAAAGCTAGGGAGAGAGGGAGACGCGACCTGGGTTCTGTTAAGTTTGTTAAAGATGATTCAGGCCAAGTGTTATTGAATGAAGATGCTATTAAGGAGAGGTGGAGTTCGTATTTCCATAATCTTTTCAACGAGGCTAGGAGGAGTGGTGCCGCTGTGGATCAAGAGGTTTCTCTTTCGCCTGTGTTATCCTTTGATCCTTGTGAGCGCATCAGCAAGGATGAAGTCAAGTGTGCCTTGCAAAAGATGGCTAGAGGGAAGGCGGTTGGTCCGGATCTTATCCCAATCGAGGTTTGGCTTTGTCTTGGTGAGGTTGGCGTCCAGTGGCTAGCAGATCTGTCCAATGTTCTTCTCTTGGGTGCTAAGATGCCAGCTGAATGGAGGCGTAGTATTGTGGTCCCTTTTTACAAGAATAAAGGCGATGCTTAAAGTTGTAGTAACTACCGGGGTATTAAATTACTCAGTCATACTATGAAACTTTGGGAGAGAGTGGTTGATAGTCGGATTAGAAGAGAAGTTGTAATCTCAGAAAATCAATTTGGATTTATGCCTGGGAGATCGACGATCGAGGCCATTCATCTCGTTAGACGCCTTATGGAGAAATTCAGGGAACGTCGCAAAGACCTCCATATGGCGTTCATTGATCTAGAGAAGGCTTATGATAGCATCCCCCGTGTAGCTATATGGAAGAGCCTTGAGGAGAGGGGAGTATCGTCGGTGCTCGTTAGGGTGATTCAAGACATGTACTCCCAAGCTAGTGCTTGCGTTCGGACACCAGTGGGGGATTCCCGTTTCTTCCCTGTTGAGATGGGGCTGCATCAGGGGTCGGCCCTAAGTCCTTTTCTTTTCGCCCTTATCCTTGATGTCATGTCGCGGGGAATTCAAGATGCTGTCCCTTGGTGCATGCTCTTCGCGGATGATATCGTCCTAGTGGCGGAATCGAGGAGGGAGGTGAACGAGAAATTGGAGGTTTGGAGATCTACTTTGGAGTCCCAAGGGTTACGTATGAGTCGTTCTAAAACCGAGTATCTCTTTTGTAACTTCAGTGGTGAGGCCAGCGAAGAAGGGGTGGAGGTTAGGATTGAAGACCAGATCGTCCCGCAGACGGATAAATTCAAGTATTTGGGTTCGATCATCCAGAAGGAAGGTGAGATTGAAGCCGATGTCACGCATCGTATCAAGGATGGGTGGCTAAGGTGGAGGGCAGCAACAGGAGTTATGTGCGATAAGAAGGTCCCTTTAAAGCTGAAAGGGAAATTCTATAGAGCGGCTATCCGTCCTGCGCTGTTATATGGTTCGGAGTGTTGGGCGGAGAAGAAGGCCCTCGTAAGCAAGATGGAAGGGGCTGAAATGAGGATGTTGCGGTGGTCTTGTGGGCGAACGATGTTGGATAGAATCCCGAACTCGGTGTTTAGGAGCGAGCTTGAAGTGGCGCCTTTCTCTGCGAAAGTTAGGGAAGGAAGGTTGAGATGGTTCGGCCATGTCCGTAGGAGGCTGGCTGAAGCACCAGTTAGGAGGGTCGAGAGTCTTGCGGTTGTTGGGCCGAGGAGGAGAGGCAGGCCGAGGAGGTCGTGGGAAGAGCAACTCAGGATGGATTTGAAGGCCTTAAACTTAAATGAGACCATGCTTGCGGATAGGTGTTCTTGGAGGCGGCGTATCAGAGTGGTGGATTCCCTTTTAGGTAGTGGCTCTGTTGTCGAGAGCCTCAGAGTTGCCTTAGCTCGGTTAGCGATTTTTTAGAAGTTCGGCCTTAGCGTTCTCACTTTTCGTTCTTAGTGTTTTCTTTTGTTTTCTGGTTTCTGGTTTTGCAGTTGCAGGGAGCGTGGCTCGATTTTTCGTGTGGTTGGAGCGCTTCAAGCAAGGAGTAGCATAAATCCTAGCAGGTATGTATGCCCCATGTGGAGAACGCCATGGGCCTCAGGTATGTCATTGTCCTTTTCCGTATCATTTTCCGTTGTATTTTCCACACTCTTTGTTTGTCGTGCACCTAGCCGAGGGTCTCCACGGAAACAGCCTCCCTGCTCCAAAAGTGGGGGTATGGTCTGCGTACATCCTACCCTCCCCAGACCCTGCTCTGAGCGGGATATACTGGGTTTGTTTGGTTTGGTTTGGTTTGGTTTACACACTACTTCACTCACTACTCCTTAAAAATAATATTCAATACCCACTACTCCACCCACTACTCCTTAAAAATAATATTTAATACACACTACTCCTTAAAAACAATATTTAATACTCACCACTCCATAAACAAATAATATTCAATCCCCACTATCTTAAAACCCGTGTTTTTAGTCAAACGAGCAAAGCTTTAAGAGATGGAGGGAGTAATGAAGATGCACAATTTTCATTGGGACTGTTGACCCTTTAACTTTTTGTGATTTCCACCTATCAAAGTATTATGTGCCGGCTTATTGTTGTTTACGTCTCTGTTTTTAAGCAATTTTTTGTTTTCCCGGAATTATAGATTTTTAGTAAGATTGTCAAAAAAATTTGAAAAATTTGATATTCTTCCGAAATATCTGCATTCATATCTGAAAAAAAACGGATATTATCCGTATTCGAAATAAAGTGGATATTATCTATATCTGAATCCGGAACATCCGAATTCAAAATTAAATATATATGATATTTAAATTATATATATATATATATATATATATATATGTATATATAAAATTTTAAAAAATTTCTATTAGCCTATAATGTTTGTGTCTGTATATATTAATTAAATAATATGTGTATACAAATTTTATATAGTTGTAAAAATATTATATCATTTGAGTTTAATATTTTAAAGATAATGAAATTGAAAAGATAAAAAAAAATTAATATGGAGTTCGCAGTTTTATTTTTTCTAAATGAAAAAAATATTGTTTTGAAATAATTGTGAATCATTAAAAAAATCTGAAAAATTTGATATCCGTCCGAAATATCTACATTCGTATTGGAAAAAAAACAGAAATTATCTATATCCGAAATAAAGCGAATATTATCTGTTTTGAATCAAACAAGTTAGAATACGGATACGGATATAAGCAGATCCGTATTCGAATTATCTGTTTGACAATCCTAAATATTTTACAAAGATTTTTAAGAGAAGATGTACTGTGTTATATAAGGATAAAGTCAAGAACTAACGTTTTTTAATTCAGTAGTGACGAAAATAACAATTGATGGGATTGCTTGTGAAAAATACCAGTTTCAATAAGTATTTACCAGCCGGGTGTTACGTGGCACGCATTAACAAATTGGATAACAAAACAATACGCAAATCTCAGTTGAGTATTATGGGATAAATTTATTTTAAAAAATTGATATGCAGTTAGTATTTAGATAGAAAGAATGACCAAAATGCCTAATTTTTCACTACCCACTAACCAAAATACCCAATTCTGAAAACACCGACCTCTGTACCCACGAGATACGCCACTCCCGTGGGCGTATCCGTGCTTTACTGTAGCTTCCAGAAATTGTCGTCTTCAACTCTCTCTCGTCGCCGGCGATTTTTCGCCGCTCTCGTCGCCTCACTCGTTCTCTCTCTCTCTCTCAGGGACATCTCCAACCAACAAACTACCACCAAAGCATGACAACCTCATCTCCTTCCTCCTCCCAACATCTGTTTCTCTACTCGGCCCCGCCAGGGGCTGTGCAAGCTCTCGCCGGAAACGGAAACTGTAAATAGTTAGATTTAGGCGTTTAAAATCCGGGTATTCAAATGGTATGAAATTGATATTGACTTGTAGGGGATCGAATGGTGATTCGTTTGGTATATAGAATGTGTATGGAAAACGTCTAGATGATTGTCAACCGGGACTGGTCGGATTTTGAACAAAATCGCCCGATAATCGCCTGTAAATCGCGATGCTGGGAGAGAGAAAGAGTACATCTGATACGCCTTCATGAAATGCGTATCTTCATATACGCCTCCTGTACTAGCGTATATGGTGCCACATACGCCCATGCTGCCAGAAACGCGTATCACCACATACGCCCATGCCAGTGGCGTATGTGGTGGGTATTTAGGGCAGTGCTTCCAGAATCTGGGTATTTTGGTAATGAAACATTAAAATTTGGGCATTTAGGTCGTTCACCCATTTAGATATCACTAGGGAGTTTTGCCCGCGTTACGCGCGTTCTATATTTTTTATTTTTATACAATTTTTTTAAATTTTAAATATAAAAAAATGTTATATTTATTTTGTTAGTAACAAACATTGATTTTAATTTATAACAGGTAAGAATTGTGTGTATAAACTTATGTGCTTTTCACAATAAATTTGACCATAAATTTTAATAGTAACATATCATAAAAACACAAATAAGTATGAGTTGACATTCTATTAATTTGAAGTATGAGTTGTGTACATAAGTTTTTATGATTTTTGACAATAAAGGTGATGATATTTAAATTAAATAATTTTATGAGAATTGTCAACACAGTTATATTTATATTATAGGAAAAAGAATTGAACAAAGATAATTTATGATTTTAACTGTGAATCTCATTTTCTAAATATACGAAGCGAAAATTTGGTTTGCTCATTAATATTAATTAAAATTTCAATATAGTAACATAACTTCATAAATATTAGTTTTATTAAATTTTTTCAAAAGACAAACAACAATAACTTTATTTACAATCACATTCTAAATATAATTATTTTTCACAATTTTTAAACTTTAAAATTAGTAAATTTGGAGACGGGTGTATCTATCTCAAATAAGTCTCACTTTAATATGTTTTGGTGAAAAATTCTCTTTGTAATTTCTTATACTATGAAGCAAAAAAATAATTTGCTCAATAATATTAACTAAAATTTTCCTATAATAACATGACTTCATAATATATATTTTTATTAATATTCTTGAAAACATAAACTACAATAACTTTATTTACAATTACATATATAGAGATTTTTGCCCGCGCTACGCGCGTTCTATAAAATATAATAAGTTTATTAAATTTTGGTATCATATTTTAAAAGATTCTATTATTTTCATGAATCATAATATTGATCTCATCCAATTTATAAATATAATGTATAAAAAAATTGAGTTAAAGGTTTCTCGGTATCGTCGTGAGTTAAAGGTTTCTCGGCATTCGGCAATGCCTCGCAATTTAAACACAATAAAATTATACAAAATAACCTAAAAAAGAATTAATTACTAAAAACAAAGTTTCAAGTTTAATTATTTTATAATTTGTAGATTCATTACAAAATACAAATTAATTATCCGTAAAGAAAATACAAAATTTTATTTAAGATTAAATCTATTTTATCCCATTCATCGACAATGCACCATTCATCACCCGTCTACAAAAAAATAAGTTTAAAATGGTCCTACTGAATCTTCACTTCCATGAGGGCCAAAGTCAATTTTCAAGTTAAATCATTTCTAGGTACTCCACTTAAAGTAAAATTTGAATAACATTTTATAATAAGAAAATAGAAGGCTACTTTAAAAAACATATTGTAATTTTTACTTGATTGAAATAAACTATAAAATTTTAAACTATTCATTGTTAGCTTCTGTTTCATAATCTTTGTATTTAAACTTTAAATATTTTGTTGACTCTTTGTAAATTTAATTTATACTCTTCATAGATTAAAATTTATTTTATAATGAACTTTTATTTCATTTTCAACAATAAATTAAGTTATATTATATAAATAATCTTTATGCCAAATTGTTTATATTAAAAGTGATAAGAAAATGATGTCTAAAATTTTAAATTGTGCAACAATTTCACATCCTTTTCTTGAAAATCTTCATAAAATCTGTAAAATATAAATATTTGTTTACATCTGGTCATAATTGTTCACTCAATATGATTATATGTAATTATATGTAATTATCTGATAGAATGTACACCACATTGTCCCCTGTCAAAAATTGTTTTATATAAAATTTTATTAATAATTTAGAAAACTTTTCTCATGAATAAATTACATTATTGAGAAATAAGTTTTAAAATCATATTTTTATAAAGTATAAAACACTAAAATGTGCACAAATCTCATACTTTTTTATTAATAATTTTAATAAAATCTGTTAAATATAAAAGTTTGTGTAGTTGATTTTGTTTTTAAAGTTTTGAATGAAATAAGTAGTAATGATAAAATATGAAATATTAAATTTAAAAAGTTTTATTATATTTAAATATGAAATAAAGTAAATTACTTAGTTTAAAATTTTAAAAAGTTTAGTTATAGTTAACTTTTTAGTTTTTCTAAATTTTTTTTATTATATTTAACTTTTTAGTTTTTCTACTAAATTTATGATTAATTAATAAAGTAAATTACTTAATTTTTTTTGCCACCATTAAATTACTTAGTTTAATTTGGAACAAAGTAATGTAAAATATATACGTAAGCCAAATTAATTGAAGATGTCATGAAATTACTTTAATCTTTTTTAAGATTACATTTTTGGAGAGATTCTTAAGTATACTTTATTAAATTTACTTTTGTCATACATCGAATTCTTTACTTAAAATTAAAGAATTATAAATTTAGTTAAACAAAACATTTTTTTTATGATCAGCTTATTTAGCATACAATAACAATATAATTACAATTTAATCATGAAAATGGAATCCTTGCATTCATAACCGTCAACTTGCAATTTTTCTCCATAAATGTGTACCACAAAAATGCTTAAAAAATCATTCACATGTATCACAACCTTTAAAATTTACCATTTTTTCTAAAGTATTGGCTAAAATATATGTGCATTTTTTGAAAGACTAAATTTATAGATACTGAAATAAGAATACAAAAGGAGACAAATAATAACCATACAAAACCTAAGTAGATGGCCAAATAGACTAAAATAGACTAAGGTTGGAAGAAAGGATTGCTAAAAACTGAGACAGTAAGGAAGCGATCAGATAAAATATTAAAGCCTACTTTGGAACATTGAGGTTCTATGCTATTTTAATCCATATGTGTAACTCTTCCCCAACACACACTCTTCCATTTCCACTTCATGAATGGGCATTACCACAACTGCACCTTCCACTCTAAAATAATCTTTTTTTTGACGGTGGGCCAAAATCAAAAGGTTCCTTTACAGATTATGTTCAGAGAAAATGTAAACAGTGACACAAAACCACTTCTTGTCATTTAGCCTAAATGAATCTATTGAATAAGTTTTTCTTACATATAAATATATATAAACCATTTCATCCGTAGAATCCTTAATAAAAAAAGTATAGATAACTTGAAGAAGAATCAACGCTTATACAACCTAGAATTAAGACACAACATGATGCAACACTGAAGATTGGAGGCCAATCTATAATAAGCCAGACAAATAGAACTCGAAAAAGAGGTTATGTACACAGCAAGAAACTCAATAACCACAAAAAAACAAACAACTCATTTACTTTGTCAAGAGTCTTAATAACATCTGAGCCTCTACCTGCCGTGTCGTGGAATGGTATAAATCTGAGCCTCATGCAAAGTTTACTTTACTATTCAGCCTCCTTGGTGGAGTTAGAGCTGCTTCAGAAGTCATGTCGTCGACTTAGGTGCTTGTCCTGCTAAAATAGATGTTATGCATATTAAAGAGCCTACTGCTATACCTCCCATGTTCCCTATCTGCAACATGGATAGTCATTCAGAGTGAGAGGCAAAAGATTAATTAGCAATACAAACAGGGAATTAACAACTGATGTGATTAATAAAGTAACCAAGCTCTTACAGTTGTTGTGTCGGTAGAAACTGCAGAAACTATGCGCATCATATAAACACCAACAAAAAGATCTTCTTGCAATAAGTTATTCCATAAGGAAGCACCATCAAATCTTACATAATTTCAATATATACTATATGACAAATCACCTACTAAAATGATAATACTAACTAATCAGTATTCATGGAATAAATAGAGATAGCACTAATAGCACATAAAAATAAAGTCTTTATGTGAAAAACTTATAATGTCAAAAAAATTATTAGCTATTTAAGAAGCTTCCCTAACAATATTGTTTCTGATTTCCCATATTGTTTAGTCTTCATCCAGCAAGTTCATGAGCAGCTATTCTTACACCACAACTATTGCTTGGAGGAGCTTTAAAAAGTTACCTTGCTCCGGCATCGAGCAAAAAAAGTTACAGAATGTAAACATTAGACCTAATTGTCAAGCAGGAGAAGTCTAACAAAATAAAATATATTGCATTGCATTCATGGATTGTAGACAAAAGAATACATTACAAATTATATACCCACTTAGCACTCTATTCTAGGAACACCAGGGGCAATGGTTATTGATAAAAATCTATTTGAAAACTGAAAAAAAAAGACCAACCTGTACCAGGAGAAGTCCAAACAACACATCAGCCTATACAAATGAAATTATAACACACATACGTAAATATCATACACATACGTAAACACATACGCGCAGCCCTATGAATCCAAGTAAAGGATCCCTGTAACAAACAACGACTCTTCCATACCGCTATTTCTCAAGAAACTTCATACTTTAGAATGTCCTCCATATTGAGAAATAACAAACTGATCTATAAAGGTCAAGCTTAAACTCCCTTGTCCTGGAATGATAATATTTAAAATTTCTATACCACGTAAATTTAGTCTTGGAAATAAATTTATATATAGAAAAATATTGCATAAATAATCTTAATGCATGTCATAATCAAATTACTCGTTTCTGACTGGTGAGAGTCTATAATGAAACAGTGCATGATACTAACATTAATTATTAACCATGATCATCAAAATTTTATTTATTTGTATAAGCATAATTTCGTTTCGAAGAAAATTTAGGATAAAGCATTTAAATTTTATAGAGAAGGGGATAGTTCTCTGTTCTTCAGTACCTTCGCAGATTTGCATGAACCATGTACAATTCCAATACCATTCATAGGAAAGAAACGTGGCTCTGTCTTCTTACCAATTTAACAGATGACACACGTACTTGGACTCTCCTCTACGACTGGCTGAGCATAATAATTTGTGTTAATCGAAGGGTTATAATACGTATTAACCGGAGGAGGAGGATAATATGTGTTCACTACAGGTGGATAGTATGCGTTCCCTGGAGCCTGGAGGATAATATGGTCTATATGGCATCATCTTCGGTACCATATGCATAGGCTGTGGTGGTTCAATCTTTTTCTCTCCTTCCTCCTTTTTTTGCTTCTTCTTTCTTCGGTTCCTCCTTCCCTTCCTCCTCCTTTTGTTCCTCCTTACCTTCCTCCTTTTTTGGTTCCTCTTTCTTCTTTAATTGACCTCCAAAACTTGCGTAGTTTGCTCACAACCACTATTCCAGTTATTGTCAATTTCTTATCCTTCATGTCCATGTAGATCATATCAATCCCTACACAATAATGATGTAAATTAGTATCGCAAGAATGGATTTGACATGGATAGCAAATAATGAGGCTTTTATTCTCTCATTCCCCGCATTCATATTTTTAAACTTACACATCCTCGAATCCAAGCACAAGTTCATAATTGTTAATTTATGCATGATCATTATTGAAAATTTATTAATATTTTGATTATTATATACTTTTTGGTTAAGCACCCCAGAATTTTTATTTTGATTTTAAAGCGTGAAATGTATATGTGGTATCATTAATTTAACAATGGTTTTTTTCAAATTTTAAAATTTATTAAAAAAATATAGGAGTTGGTATAAGATTATTTAATATATAAAATTCTGTGCTGAAAATGTAGTAGGTTTACCAATTATTAAATTTATTGTTAATATGAATTATAACATACGTAAATTATCTTAAAAATGGATGAGACCATTTACTTTTGTAATAATCTATATAAAAAAATAGCTTTACAGTTAACTAATAAAAAAAGTGAATAAAAACAAAATACAAACTTTTATATTTTAGCATAAAAATGAGTTGTTAGGATATTAATAATTAAATTGTGTAATTGCACCATATTGTAAAATGAAAATATGGGTAATTTTTATATTAAAATATCAAATTTAAAAAAATTGTATTTTTTTAACTTTACATTTTTCGGTATTAATTTATGATTAATTAATAAATTAAATACTTTAGTTTAATTTGAAACCAAGTAGTGTAAAATATATACCTAAGTCTAATTAATTATTTGAGACTGTTATGATATTACTTTATTCCTTTTTAAGATCACATTCTCTGAAATGGTTTTTAATGATACTTTATTTACTTTAAATTTACTCTTGTCATACATCAAATTCCTTTCTTATTCCTTTTTTAGAATTAAAGAATTAGGAATTTAGTTAAACAAAACATTTTTTATGATCTCCTTATTTAGCATACAATGACAATATAGTTACATATTAATAAATTTAGTTTATTTGTTTGACAAATCTTTTCAAGTTTCAGAAAGCAACTAACATGAACATACGATAACAAATTTTGGCAAAATTATTTAGTTGAAAAAGGATGCTACTGCATGTTTTAGCGTGGAATTATAAATTATAATTATAATTGATTTTCGGTTTTAATTCTTTTAATATATTAAAGATTCTAATATGTATCTTAAAGAATTTTGGTATCATGTAATATTTAATTTTTCATAATTACAAAGAATACTCTTTTATTAGTTAATTAAAAAGTAGACTTTATTTAATCCAACTAAAAAGTATACTTTCCTTTAGTTAGATCATTTTTGTAATACAGTTGTTATTTTTTTATCTTTCCTAATTATAAAAAACATGAAAGAATTTTAATTGAAAGAATGTTTATATATTTATCATAAAAATCTCAATTTAATTTTTTATTAACTACATATATTGCACATTAAATAATGTTAAATTTACACAAATATTTTTCACATGAATCAACATATATTTTTAAGGCTTTATATCTCCTAATCTAATATAAACTGCATAAATATCTTTAAAAAAAAATAAATTGAAATGGAAGTATTAACATTAGTAACAGGAAGAAGAATCACAGATGCAACCACAATGATCTTCTGGTGAATTCCTTGGAAATATGCACTAAATTATGTTGTCAATACCCAGTCTAGCTACATGAATTTCACAATCTATCCTTACTTCTAAACCGTAGCTTCCATGTTTCTCATACCATTGCTACAATTCACCCAGACTGATATTTGGCACAGAAATACAGGAGAAATATCATGCAAACATATCTGACAGTTCATATTATTTGGTGACATACAGATCACTGAAGAAGCAGAATGTAAAAATTTCTCACACTCAGCAACTGGACAACCTTTAGCCAACTGAATAACTTAATAGAATATTTGTGCTCTGTGAGAATCAGTCACTGCAAACAACTTGCTTGAGTTATTATCTGAAATGGATATGTGCTGGTTGCTAGATTCAGGAGCAAGGCACTTTGTACAATTACTATTTTCTTTATTACTGGACAGATACTGGACAGAGTCTGATTCCCAAAATTCTTAACCTGGAGCACGTTTGTCAAAGGTGAACTATTAACATCGTTAGAACCTTCCTGGTTGCATGTAGAATTAGCACTTGCAGCACAAATAGAACTACATAAATCAGAAACCAAGTCCTGTTCAATACTGTTTCTCTCAGCCCTAATTTCTTTAGCTGGTTCATCAATTTTCTCACCCTTTTCGGATAACTTTATTTAAAAACCCTTCCTTCGGACAATCATACGTCACACCAAGTCTCTTACTCACAGCATCCATTGCATCTTGATACTCATAGCTTCCAAACAATGGAAGCTTCTGAGGCTCGGATCAATCCCTAAGCACATCACCTGGTGTTCTAAGCTATTCGGCCCACCTCCAACTGTTGTTCAATCTGAGAGTAGTCTTCCTGCTTTTATAACAACTCTAGCATATATCTGATGTTAACAAACCTCCCTTCTCATATAACTCATTATTTGATGGTCCTTCAATCTGAGAGTAGTCTTTAGCCACAAAATAATTCCCTTTTTCAAGAACCACCACCTTTTGACCAGAACTTGCAAGAAGTGCAGCTGCAACTCCTCCTCCACAACCAGAACCTACAATCACAACATCACATTTAATCCGAACCGACGTTGCTTCTTCAGTCACTTCTAGGCCTTTTTGTTTAAGAGACACCATGAAGTTTCTATAATACCATTTTCAAGAGGTCTCTCCTTTTGTGGGTTGGCCGGTTATATTTTCTTCATTATTATCTATATGGTATCCAATTGCCTTACATCATATGCTGGACATCTGGAATTTTCATCAGTCTGCAATAAATTAATGTCCCGGATAAAGAAAAAAAGCTACACATTTAAAAGCTATAGCAGATTTATAATTAAAAAACACCCACCAAAAAGAATAAGAACACAAAAGAGCTCTACGGCAAGACCATTTGCCATTTAACATTGTCCACTAACCTCTAAACAGTCCTAGACTCAATTTGTATCATAGGATTATAATGTACTTTGTATGAATCTACCAAATAGTTTTTACTTGCACTTTACAGATAAGGATATCAATCATACAACCATACTCTGAAATTACCTCCATTGGCATTTTTTTAATAATCCCCTCTAAATCTCTCAGCAAACCTGCACGACGAAGGAGATCAATCATACAACCATAGTGTTCAATCTCAGTCTCGATTTTGTAGACTCTATGCATAATATCAAAGTACAACCAACCCTCCAAAATCATTCCTGCATGAGTACATCCACTTAAAATGCACACAAATGTAGCATCATTTGGCATCTGGCCACTTCTCTCCATCTCCATGAACATTTGAATAACTTTCTCTCCATCTTCATACATTCCATAATACATGATCAACGAATTCCATGAAACAACATTTTTGTAGGGCATCTCATCAAAGACATCTTTAACCAAATATATTTCCCCACATTTGGAAAACATTGTCAATAGGGTAGTCGAGAGTAAAACATCAGCTTTAATATTTTTTTTATTAAAATATAAGAACTTATAAAGAACATAAGAACAGCTAATATAACATAAATAATAAAGAACTTATAAATTTTATACACACAACAAAAATATAAGAACAGTTACAAAAAAGTAATGATTCCTTACGGATTTAGGAACCACCTTTGACATTTAGCTCCGAAATTTGTGAGTTTACACCTGTCCAAAAAAATATTTTGCGAGTTTAGAAAATAATCAGCATGGTGTTCTTGAATAAACACAAACTTGACTATATACTAATAAAAACAACTAAAATGAATAATAAACAGCACAAACACAGTTGATAATCATGATCAATTAGATATAAGTAGATAAAGATGTTTGACCGAAGTCATATATACCAGTGTTTACGATTATTGAAGTAACTTAGTTATGATTCTCTGGTTCATATCCTGCAATTTAAAACAGATAAATGCAAGCAACAAATATATTATAATTACACAAACACTTATATAAACACATAAACACAAAATCAACACAAACATAAAACATTCATTGAAATCCAAGGGTAGGTAAAAGTCGATATACACCCAATTAATCATAGTTGTTGTTGAATATGTATCTTATTATTTGTCTCTTATGCCGAAATCAAAAGAATAAGATATACAAACATAAAAAGATCACGAAGAGAGGGAAAAAAACCTTAGAGAGATCAAAAATCATCTTATTTTCTTGAAAACTTGGATTCCATAGATTTGATGAACTCTTCAAATTAAGCTATACAAAAAATATCACTTCTGAAACAATCTGCAACAAAAATACACATACAAATTAGTTCACAATCAACAAAAATAAAATATAAATATTACATAAACAGACATACATACACATTAATTTATAAACACAAAATCGAAAATCGAAAATCAATACAAATTATAAAAAGCTAGGGACAACTTGAAAAGATGAAAGAGCATGATGAAGAAAAGATAAGAGAGACGAATAAAAGATGAAGATGAGAGAGACCACGATTAATAGAAAATGATTTCGTATATGCTAGAATAAAAAATTAGATATGTAATCAATTAAGAATTTGAATTTTGAAAATAGATAACAACAATTAAGGAATGATTGTTGTGTTTTTTAAATGATTTTGTGTTAAGAACAATTTGAATTTAAATTTTGTGTTTTTTGATCGGATGATGAGTGGAGAATTCAAAAAACAAATCTTGATTATTCTGTAATGATTTTGTTGGCTTGATTTTAGGTAAGAAGTTCTTATTTTTCCATATACGTAACATAGCTGTCAATCTTTACTTTCAAAATTTAAAATATTGGATCTAAGGATAAAATCAGTTGTTTTACATGGATTAAAATTGATTAAAAATAGGGAAAATGGGTGGGTAAATGGATTATCCATGGATACTTACCAAAACAGCTTGATTGTAGTACAAAAACTTAAAGTTGGGTAAAAAATTTTACCCATCGGGTAAATTCCTCATTACACTTTAAGAGTATATAGATTATAAATATTTTATTCTTAAAAAAATAATACGCATCGGCAGTTTGGGTAACAAGCGTATAGTGTAGTTCATTTCGTTTGGCTTTGATTATATGGCCTGTAACTTGAAGTTATGGTTGAGGTTGATTTTTTTTTTTTAAAATATCATTTAAAATTTAGGTTTAAAAAAGTGTGCATTTTAAATATTTCTAAAACTCAAAATTGAACAATTAAAATTTTAATTAAAAGTTGAATATTTTAATGAAAAACCCCGATTTTTTAAAAATTATGATAAATTATGGTTTTGGGTGTAGAGTTTAGGCTAAACCCTGAGTTCATATACAATTTATTCATAATTCTGAATATTTCTAAAATTCAAAATGAAAAAGTTGAACCCCAAAGATTAATCGTTGAACCCCTAAGGGAATATAAATAAATTTAAAAATAATGAGTCCGACGATCTGATTTTTAAAAAATCGAATACCAATTACGATTTTTTAAAAATCAGGATAAATTAGGGTTTTGGGTCTAGGGTTGAGGGTTCCTAAACCCTAAGTTCGTATACGATTTATTCTTCATTCTGAATATTTTTTAAACCAAAAATAGAAAAGTTGAACCCCAAAGATTATCAGTTGAACCCTAACATAATATAAATAAATTTAAAAATATTTTACAGTTTTTACGTGAAGGATACATATTCACTGTTTGGGTAACAAGTAATACGCATTACTTAATGGGGGTATCTGATAATGAAATGTGAAGGATACGCATTCTCTGTTTGGGTAATACCTAATACGCATAATCATATTGCGTATCATGAAAGACGCATTTGTATGTTGGGTAACAGAAACGGTATTTTTAACCCCCCTCCCCGAGAATTGTTAATTTTTTTTTCAAAAAGTCGTTATTTTTGACATTTATAAATAAAAGGGTTCATTTATATAATTTATTCTAGAAAAACTATTTAAGATTTTTTGTTTTTAATTCAAAATACAGTTATTTTAATTATTTTTAAAATATATTCTAGCTAATTTATATTGCAAAAATTTGTTAATTCCATTTGCTACCGTATTTAATTTTTCTTGGAAGAAAATAATAATAGAAAGAAAAAGTGTTTAGATCGTTTATTTGTTTCTATTCAGATGTTTGTCCTGATTTGAGTTATGCAAGTTTATAAAATTTCTTTGTTTGTAAAAAAAAATAACAGTATACGTGCCATTCTACGAATCATAAAGTTTATGGAGCTTCTCCAATTTTCAGGCCCAAAATGCTCCATTTTATATAAACAAGATAACTCGACCCATATGCCCAACCCAAATAACTTGCTGGATTTAGAGGCTAGAGTGCCTTAGGTTACAGGTTTTGGCGGGTTTGCATTGAAACTGTTTGATTGTATGCCTCAATGAAGTTCTGAACTACTTTGCTGTTAAAATAGAAATACATAATGGGTTTTATTGGTACAGATTGTGAGTTGATAAGGGAAGATGTTGAAAGTATAGAGATGAGGTTAAAGTGCTTTCTTGAAAAGCTCCAAGTAGAAAGCAGTATTCTTGATAAAATAGTCTACAAAAACAAGAATCAGCATAAGCACTGCTTATATTTTCATCATCTCTTAAAGGTTAAAAATTTATATATCTGTGTTGTGTACATTGATTAGATGAATTTATTTGTCTTTTTAATTTTTTTTTTTTTTTTGTGGTGTAGATTAGAAGTGATTTGAGGCTTCTGCACTCAGCTGGTTTAGAAGAAACATTGAGCTCTTTGTTTGAGTTTATTAATGAAAAAAGGTCTAAGCAGAAATTGCAGCTATTAGGGAGGTTTGTTTCACTCTATCACAATGCCATACTAATAAGTACACCATATGTTAAAAAAGTTTACCAGCACATTAAAAATGACGATTACTTCGACTTGCATGTTATATGGTTTTATTCGGTTTAGGATAGCGTACAATGTACACCATTCATTTGTTTGCAGAGATAATTGCATTGTGCATATATTAACATTTGTATTTTTATGTAAATACATTTTTATCTTTGGTTGTTTATTTGCAATTGTAATGTGGTGCAGAATATTAGGGGAAATGGAAGATTGCATAAAAAGTGCTTGATTAATTTCCCATTTATAAGATTAGTGATTGCCTATCTTCGTGGTGTTAGACATTGGTTTCAACTGCTTTTATGCGTAGATTATCCATAACCTTTCAGTTGAGATAGTTAAGCAATTTTAGTTAGCATTGTTTAATTTCATATATTCAAATCTTGAATCTATAGTAAGAAATTACTGTGCAACAGGTTAAAGAGGAAAAGGCGTGATGAAAATTATAATATTTTGGAGCGACTTCAAGGAGCTGCACGACTGCTTTCACAGGTGTTGTCATCTTCTTTGTCCAAGTATCTAGCAACAAGATGGTCCTTGGTTAACCTTATAGTGAGCAAACTGATATGTTTCTGAGCATATAATATGGAATCTTAGAAGGTTAAAACTAATGCTGTCATAGTTTCATGTGGTCATAATTGTATCTTGAATGGTTGTATTTGATAAGCATGTTTCTGATCTTCTTTCGATGGAACACTTCAGAGCAAAATGCTTTCACTAGCTGATCGATGCATTAATTGTTTCTTCATTTACCCTGACACTTGCTGTCTAAATGCAGATAGTTGAGCCAGTGCTAAAGGCAGCCACGTATCCTTAATTGGTGATTGTCCATTGACAAATGACAACATCTCAGTGTGTTAAGTAATATCTAAGATGTACTGTTACAAATGTATTGGGTAGTAGACGGCTAACAAGTTTTAGAAGTCTAGGCTGAGTATAAAATTGCATACCCTTTATATATATGCTGAATTCCCATAAATTGTGATCTGCCGCTGCAGGGCAGAAGCACTTCAACAGATTGGAATTTGGATTTTGGGCTTCTAGCATATGTAAAACGAGATTCTTTATGCATAAGTTTTTTTACTGTCAGATACAGAGTCTAGTACAAGATCCACTTGTTTCCTCATTGACTAATGCTAGGCAGATATCTATCTTGCTCGCCCAATCCTTTTTCACAGGCTTTTCTATAACAATAATGGCTTTGCTTGCTCGTCTAAGAGCTTTGGTTCAGCAAGTAAGCACTGTGCATATCTTGAGAGTTGTCTGATTGTATGTTTCTTATACAATACATAAAGTATACTTTTTAACTTTCTACGCGATGGGTAGCAAATTGGGATGTGGCAATATGGGATATCATTTTTCAGTTAAAACTGTAAATTAACTCAAATAGAAAATTTGGATTTGCTCATCGTCATGCTTGGAAAATACCCCCTCAGTCCCACTCAAACTGGTTTGTTTGACTTTTCTTGGTCAAATTGACCAATTTTGTAATTTTAATTACGTACATCATATGTTAAATACTCCCTCCGTCCCAACAGGTTCTTTACAGTTACTATTTTGGGACGTCCCACCCATTTCTTTACATTACTAAAAATAGTAACTTTTAACAATAAAATACATTATTACATCCACTACTTCACTCTACTTTTTCAACACTTTACACTATTACACGCACTACTTCACTCTACTTTTTCAACACTTTACACTATTACACCCACTACTTTACTTATTTTAACAATAAAATCACTATTACACCCACTACTACACTATTACACCCACTATTTAAATTATATTCCTTGGTCTCCGTGTCCCAGCCGTCTGTAAAGAACCAGTTGGGATAGAGGGAGTATAATTAATGAAAAAAATACGATAAGAAAATATAGCTAATCTATTATAGCCTACATTTTTTAGATTTATAAAAAGATTAGTCAATAATTTTAAAAAGTAACTCAAAGTTTGATCAGTTTGACCAATAAAAGTCAAACAAGGTAGTTTGAGTGGAACGGAGGGAGTAATTAGTATCGTAATAGTATGCTAATTATTAGTTATGGATCCTAGAGAATTGTAATTAGTTATGAATCCTAGATAATTGTAATTAGTTTTTTTTCAATATTTATATACCCTTAATATGGATCCGGATGTTCTAAAGTTCTGAATTCATTAAATTAAAGTTCCAAGTACTTGTTGCAGGCAGAAGGTTAGTTCTCTTTTTTTTTTTCTTTTTTTTTTTGTAATATATAAATCTTCTCTTTTCTGTACAGATTCTACTTGATGTTGTTATCGTGTTTAATGTGGCTTCTTGTCTCTCTATAAAGGGGCAGACCGATGAATTGACCCAAGATGGATTTGAGGTATTTTACAACTTAATGGTTCCAACAAAATATTTGTATGGAAAGTTCCCTCTTTGTACATTCATTTACAACTACACATTTTTTTGTTCTCTCTCCCATTTACACAATTTGCAGATATATAAAGATCTGTACCCTACAAATGAGCAAGTTGTGCATCTAGATTGTGTATGGGAGGCAAATAAGTTCGTGTTGCATGAGATGATTAATGACTCCAAGAACACTGAACAGTTTATGAACGTGGAAATGATTAGGGAGGAGTTGCTGCAGAAGTAAAGCATCAACGCTTCTTGGAGGTAACACAACCGTGAAATACCAATGTTCCTTTTCCCCTCCTGATTCAGACGCCCTCCCTGTCATGAGAAATTAAATGCACACAGTCAAGCATTATGAAGACAAGTTGTTAATTTTATGACTAATATATGTGATGACCATTGTAATTCATTAGTTGATTTTTCACCGAATATATGACTGCCTTCTTGTTTATATCAGGACTATGAAACTAGAACAATATCAGTACTCTATTCTCCAGCTGAATCTTGTTCTCCTTGTCAACTCAAATTTCCTCTCTGATCTACCTGATTTGCTGGTGGGGCCTGCTATTTTGATGCTGCTGTCTTCAAGCCAGTCGGATGCAATTTCCAGACTGAAGACTTTTTTAGAGTGGCTACCCCCTAAAGCAAGAATGGTGCTGTTAAACTTGAAACCTGCGGATTAAGGAGCTCACTGGTATTACCTTGTTTGTCAGTGGTATTACCTTTGTAAGAGCAAGTCCGGTGTATAGCTGTATTTGATTCTAGAGCTATACAAAACTAAAGGGAAATGCTATTTTCAGAGCACTTTTTTAACTTCTAGAGCTAATTGTCACCTATTGTATTAGAATATACTACATATTGTGAATGCAAGGGGAATATGCAACACTTATTGCTCTGGAAATAAAAAATGCTACTCCAAATTCATAACTGTGGTTGAATGTAAAAATATATAAATGGATAATTGGTTGCGGATCCAGTGTATAGCTGTATTATAAATGTAATTTTATATTATTTTTGGGAAATGATATACTCCTACATTACGAAATAAACTAGTATTAACATTCTCAATGACAATAAGGTCCTAACTTAATTACGAAGACCAAGATATCCTGTACAAAAAATTACTCCCTCCTCCCTCCCATTTATAGATGTCCCACTGAAATTTACATGTAGTATATAATAGAGAAAAATAAAAAAAAATTATTATTGAAAAGTACATCCAATTTATTTTAAGATGTAATTTTAGCTCAACTATTAAGGGTTTATCTTTTATTGTCGAGTCTCGCTCATCCACGAGATTTTTTAGAATAGATAATCACTTTGTAAAGCATATAAGTCTAATTATTTTTTTAAAAAAAAAAGGCAATTTTCAAAATTTTAAAATAATAATTGAATAGATTTTAATATTTGATCAAAAATTAATAAAATCTATACTATTATATAAAAGCCGAAACATAAAAAGTTTGGTCGGTCGGTCGATCAGTACAATACCTGTTGATTTTACTTATTTACCCTTACTCATCCTACAAACTAATCAATTTCTTTTTCCACGTTAAACATATTATCTTTTTTATTTTTCAATAAATAATTTCCTTTTTCAGGTAAAATATAATATCTTATATATTTTATCTAACTAAAATTTCTCCTTTATTAATCAATTTCCTTTTTCAGGTTAAACATATTACCTTTTCTATTTTTCAAAAACAAAATAATTTCCTTTTTCAGGTAAAATACAATATTTTTTACATTTTATCTAACTAAAATTTCTCTTTTTTTAAAAACAATACGAACAATTTTGTTTAATCAAATAACGTAATTATATTATAATTACTACTCCCTCTGTCTCATAATTCTCTTCTCGTTTCATATGTCGGTACTGTTCATAACAAGAGACAAATTACTAATTTACGTCTAATCTATAAAGCCAAATATAATCATGAGTGATCTTCTTGGATTCGTATTTATGAGTACTTTAATACAATGAAGTTTTTATATTTAATACTAATATGAAATTAAAGATATTAACGATTAAAAGTGTGCATTGGCAAACGTGTCCAAGGGAAATGAGAAGAGTTTTTTGGGACGGAGGGAGTATTGACTAATCAATTACCCTTTTCAGCCACGTTACCTTTTCTCTTTTCTTTAACTAAAATCTCTCTTTTTCCAATTATATAATGGACAATTACCTTTTTCAGTCAAAACACGTTAACTTTTTTATTTTCTCTTACTAAAACCTCTCCTTTTCCAATTATATCACGGACGTTTCTATTTAATAAAAACAAAATAATAATATCATAATACTAATTATTAACCGAATACCTTTTCAACTAAAACATATCATCTTTTCTATTTTTTTCAAATTAAATTCCATCTCTACTAGAAATATCACGGGCAACATTAATATCTCATTTTCTAAAAACACTATGAGCAATTTTATTCAGTAAAGTACCATAATTAAATTATAATTACTACAAACTAATCAATTACCCTTTTCACATAAATCATGTCACTTTTTTAATTTTCATGTCACCTTTCTATTTTCTCTAACTAAAATCTCTATTTTTTCAATTATATCACAAGCGGTTCTATTTAATATAATAAACTAATAATATTATAATATTAATAATTAACCGATTACCTTTTTCAGCTAAAACTTATCATTTTTTTTATATTTTCTAACTAAAATCCCTCTTTTAATAGAAATATCACGGACAATATTAATTTCTCCTTTTCTAAAAATATTATGAGTAATTGTATTTAATAAAATAACGTAATTAAATTGTAATTACTATAAACTAATCAATTACCTCTTTCACCTAGAACATGTTATCTTTTTAATTTTATTTAACTAAATTCTCTCTTTTTCCAATCATATCACGGGCATTCTATTTAATAAAATAAAATAATAATTTTATAATTACTAACAATTAACCGAGTACCTTTTTCAACTAAAACCTATCATCTTTTCTATATTTTCTAACTAAAATCCCTCATTTTCTATAAATATTACGGATAACATATATATATTTATTATCAAATCATCTCATAAAATAATTTAAAACTCTAAAATTCATATTTTTAAAAAATAATTTAAATTAATAAAAAAATTCATATAATATTAAAAAGAATCCGTGCGGGTTATAAGCTGGTTGATCACTAAAAACGGATATGTAAAATGTCTCGGTGAAGAAAAAGAGAGAAAAGGTAGTGTCCGCACTAGTCGGTTTGCTTGCACACGTGAGTGAAACATGATGTGTGTCAGATCTTGGCTTCAAGTTTCCATTGCCTTATTGAGTTATTGTACACATTTCAGTGGAAATGTCAAATTCATATGAATGCATGTCGGTGTCCCTACTAATTTAGTAATGTATCTACTAGTAGTAGCTTCAAGCTAGCATTATATTTCTATCATCATCCATCTTAAAATTCTGGTTGTTGCAACACATTACTCAACTTTTCATGAGATGGGCTTCTATTTTCTTGCTTGATTTCAGTTCCTCCTTGATTCGATGTCTGGTCTTAACCCATTTGCAGTTAATGCTTATTCTTCTACCTTCTTGGTAAGCTCAGCTCTCTTCTTTTCTAGATCTTACTTATTATTGTTACAGTATTGTGATGATACATGAATTTTAATATTTGTAGTTAAGGGTCTTTATTTTCGAATAAATAGTTCTTTAAATGGATTTATTGGTCTTTAGGTGGATTGTTGTAGTAGAGGAGAGAGCTGGACATTAGTGTTGAATGTTGTTGTAGTTTGTTGGTCTTGGTTCAAAGAAATGGTCCTGTATTCATTCAGCACCTCCTGAATCAATTAAAAATCTAGAATTTATTCAAGTAGGTTGAATTTGATAACTTTAATAACCATTGAATTCTTGTTATTTACATCAAACTCACTGATCTGGTTTCATCTTGACCATAGCTGAAACCTGAAACGTATCTATTTTGGAGGTTCTGTAATCTTTAGGCTTAGATTCTTTCATTTTTGTTAATAGCTAAAGCTGGTATTAAAAGTTTATGATTCTAGACTCCATTTTTCGTAGGCTACTGTGTTTTGCAGATTAACACTTTTAAGAATTAGTGTTTAGTAGGCCTGAACTCATTCATGTTATAGGGTAATGATGTGGCCCAAAATTTCAGCATGTTGTAGATCCTGGAAATTGAGCCTGTGATTATGAATATATTCAAGTGTCTAGAAATTGCAAAGATTTTACGTAATTTAATTACAAATGGGAATTTGGGATCTCTTGCTGTTTCTTTTAAATAATTAACAATAACTTGGGCACTGCTCGGGCACTCCGTGATTCTCAATCTCTTGCTGTTAATGCCACTATAGATTTGCAACTTTTTTTGGAATCAGTAAGAATTTGCTTTCTAAAAGGTTAGAATCCTGAGTTTTGTGAACATTAACTATCACTTTTGTGGCTTTACCTTTTGGTTATGATTGCTCTAATTATGTGGATTGCGATTTCTCTCTATGTTCAGTTTTCTCTTTTGATTTTCCGGCTACTTTGTATTTTCTTTAGCATGTAGCAATTTTATGGAGTGTTCATCATAATAACAGTAGACACTCCCAGTTGTGTTACCAACCTCTTATTCACCACCTACATCTTATATATATGTAATTTTATTGTAACAGGATTAAACTGCATTGACACAGAGCCTCAAGTGATCACAAAAGATTCCTGTATAAGAAAAATTCTCACAACTCCGTGGAGCTCTCATAGACATGGTCCAGACACTGGAAGCTATCAAGGGCGGTGGAGGATCCATCAAAGTTGGAACAACCGGGACAATCAGCTCCCTAATGTCAAAGGAATTAGAATCTATGAGATATGCACCCCGGAAAGCAATACCATCAAAAGATAAATCTTCCGCAGCTACCCTTCTAGCATCGGGTGGTGTTACATCTCCCAAAAGATTAAGACCAAGATTATCAGCAAATGAAGCAAGCAGTAGCCGTAGCAGCAATATTAGTGATAGAAACGATGACCTTGCAAGGAAAGAGAAGCAGTACAACAGAAAAAACCATAAAATTCCAATGCTCAACTCTGGTAACGTTTCTGTAGATGCAACTCCTATTAGAAAAAAACCAGACAAAAAGGGATCTTACTTAGTTGAAATTGTAGACATAAAATGTGGGCACCCTGATAGGGCATGGGCAACCCCACTAGCAAATCGACTCAAAAAGCTCAGTTTCTCAAAGCTCTCAGAGAGCACTAACTAAACCTGCAAGGTATTGACATCCGCTTTCAGAGACCTATAACTAAAACTAGAACCCAGATTTGGCTGATTCCTCTTCTCCACAACATCCACCATAGAACACATGCTTGGTAAGAGCCTGCTGCTTCCTTTTTTCTTCTTCGTTGGGATTGTGATTATGGAGCCAAGATTTGGTTTGGAGCAACTAGTAGTACCTGCATTTGGGAGTTTGCGCTCGAGGGGTTTCTGTGATGTATTCCGGCTCTTCATTTCTAGCTGCGTGAAGTACTCAATCTCCTGCGTTACTAGAGATCCAACAGTGCCTCTGGTGCCTATCTGTGCTGGAGTTTTTCCTGCCATTCTCTCAGCGATAGATGATGCATTAGAGCTAGATTTACGTATCTTTTCTAGAGTAGGAGAGAAGGTAGAAGCTTGTACTTGAAGTGAGGTGGTTTCAAGTCTTATCTTAGTGGGGGAACTGGCCATAGTAAAGTTTGGTATTGTACCTAATGCTTCACCAAGATTTCCTTTGTATTCCTTATATAACATGCAGATCTCTTCTTTCCTTGTGAATTTGTGATAGATGGGTGGTGACATGATTACTGTGTTCATGTGTAGGTAGTGACAACATTTAAGTTGCTTAAACTCCCTGTACCAATTTCTAACCACTTGACATTCATATTTTTGTCCCCCTTCTTTATCATGATTAATTGGTGTTTTGTGTGATATATCTTAAAAGCTTCGCTTTTCCGCTGTCAATTTTTTTTTGTTAATTTTGAATGTTGGACTTGTCAAATTGAGCAGAGATGTACTCCATTTAAATACCTCTGCACTTGTAGTTGGTAAAAATTAAAACTCGTGTATCATTTTTTATGTTATCTATAATCCGAAGGGAATAAAATGGTAATCTAAGTGAGTCCTTTGATTGGCTGGCTTAGTTGATAAGGAAATTCTCTGCATTTTTGCAATTTGTTATTTACAATAAATTTGAGCGATAATGTTGACATGTATTATGATATATTATTATGGGAAAAATAGTGACTTATCCTTAATATTATTAGTACCGTTATTATGTTAATTTCCATTATTGAGAATTAAGGATTTGCTATATAAATCAATATGATGTTGTAATAAACTTTTAGGCGAGTACCTCCACCAGAAGAAGAGAATGTGTGACTATTTTATCATGGTATCAAAGTCAGGTTACAAAAAAAAGACCCTGCGAGAGTTCGTGGGTGTGAGAAGATCCTGCGAGAGTTCGTGAGTGAGAGAAAAAAATCTCGCAAGAGTTCGTGGGTGAAAGAAGAAAAAAAAGTCTACGAGAGTTCGTGGATTTGAGAAAAGAAAACTCCTACAAGAGTTTGTGGGGGTGAGAAAAAAAACTAGTGGGAGAAAAAAAAGATGATGCGAGAGTTCTTGGGTATGAAAGGAAGAAAAATCATGAGAACGAAGATGATGACAAGACAAAGCATGACGATATGATGGATTTGTGGAAGATACTGTGTCAACCAACGATGATAAGAAAAAAAGGAATTCCGAGAAGAATCGTGACAGAAAAATAATGGTGGCAATTATGACAAAGATGATGACAGAGAACAAAGATGACGAAGACAAGGATGAAAAATTGATCACAACGAGAAAGCTGATTCAAGTGGGTGATAATGTTGATTGGAGTGGATGATTCAAATTTTTTTTTTAAATTTTGGCAAACTCTCGATTGAGTATCGTGAGTTTGAGGGGGGATGTTGACATATATTATTATGGAAAAAATAGAGACTTACCCTTAATATTATTATTAGTTAAATGGAGAGTACCGTTATTATGTTAATTTCCATTATTGAGAATTAGGGATTGGCTATATAAATCAATATAATGTTGTAATAAACTTTGAGGCGAGTGCCTCCACCATTGAATGAGAAGAAGAGAATTGTGTGACTATTTTATCAGATGATGGGGAAGATGTGATGTTTTTTTTAGTACAAGATTTGTGATCAGGCGGGATAAATTGTACATGTTTTAGACCATATGTAATCAATATTATATGGCGCTATCTTACACAAGTTAGATTAACTTCATTGATAGCTCTGCATCGCTATTACCTTTACGTAGCGAATCAGCGATTTTATCGAGCGAACCAGCATGCATAGGTCTTATAAATACCTGCATCGGTTCAAGTACCACCACCCTCAAAGGGTAAGTCCCTCTCCCAACATTTAAGTATTGAAAAAAATTAAACCCTTGATCTTGTATGACACAAGACATGGTCATGCCACATAATTTAGAATTTAATCAAACTCTTGACCTTGTGTGACACAAGACTTGTTCATGTTTTTTTATAAGGTTACCTGACTTAAATTTTGAAGTTATAACACCCAAAATACTTGTAGTAATGTTTCTCATATTGTTTTTGCTTAGATAACCTATTGACATATATTATTATGGGAAAAATAGAGACTTACCTTTAATGTTATTATTCCCTCCGTCCCTCTCATTTCTTTACAGTTCTATTTTGGGACGCCCCTCTCATTTCTTTACATACCATAAATAGTAACTTTTAACAATAAAATACATTATTACATCCACTACTTCACTCCACTTTTTCAACACTTTACACTATTACACTCACTACTTCACTTATTTTAACAATAAAATCACTATTACACCCACTACTTCAATTATTTTAATCATAATCCTTGGTTTTCATGAAAAAACCCAACGTAAAGAACCACGAGGGACGGAGGGAGTATTAGTTAAAAACGGAGAGTTCGTTATTATGCTAATTTCAATTATTGAGAATTAGGGATTTGCTATATAAATTATTGTGATATTGTAATAAACTTTGAGGTGAGTGCCTCTACCATTAATGAGAAGAGAATTTGCGAGACTATTTTATCATGGTATCAAAGCCAATGGAGAGAAAAAAAATCCTACGAGAGTTCGTGGGTGTGAGAAAATCCTGCGAGAGTTCATGGGTTGGAGAAAAAAAAATATCTACGAGAGTTCATGGATCTGAGAAAAGAAAACTCTTACAAGACTTTGTGGGGGTGAGAAAAAAAATCCGTGGGCGACCATGGGGAAAAAGAAAGATGTTGCGAGAGTTCTTGGGTATGAAAGAAAGAAAAATCATGAGAACGAAGATGATGACAAGGCGAAGCATGACGATATGATGGATTTGTTGAAGAGACCGTGTCAACCAAAGATGATTAAAAAAAAAAAGAAATTCCGAGAAGAATCGTGACAGAATAATAGTGGTGGCATGCAATTATGACAAAGATGATGATAGAGGACAAAGATGAAGAAGACAAGGATAAAAATTGATCACAACGAGAAAGCTGATCAAGTGGATGATTATGTTGATTAGAGCAAATGAATCAATTTTTTTTAAATTTTGGCAAACTCTCGATTGAGTATGGTGAGTTTCAGGGGGATGTTGACATATATTATAATATATTATTGTTATAGGGAGAATATTGTATAACAATATTTTGGAGGTTGCTGGATTTACGGAGCAAAATACGGATATTCTGCTAAGAACACGAAGAACACAGAGGAGATTTGTAATTGTTTGTGGCTGATCTTGTTTATTGATTTTCAGGGGTAAACTATTTCTCAAAAATAACAAGATGCCTACGTACCCTATTTATAGGGATCAAGCCATACGTAGTTCTCTTGGAAAAGAAGTTATCTAGACGGGCTACGGTTTCTATGGGCTCGACTTGACCCAAATCTACTAGACGTCTTCTTGGGCTGATATATTTTACCCATTTTTCCTGCTCATGACCCATTGCCCATTAAAGGTTGCCTATGGCTAGCATGATGCTTAAATCAACCGGCCTCACTGATGAGGCGAATGGAGAAACTGAGTGGCCTCGCATGCGGCCTCGCTGGGCTTAGTCATGCGAGGTGGTCCACATTGTACGAAGATGATCACGCTCACGCGACCTCGCTGGGCCTGACCGTAAGCCGTCACAATAAATATATTCTAGGCCTCGCTGGACCTTGTAGACTACGACCCCTTAGGGCTCGTTGGCGAGCTCAATCAGAATCTTGATAATACATTGAACTGATTCTTGATGGTGGACTTCAATGACCCATTCTTCATTTCCACGCCCATTATGAGTGGTGCACCATTATTTTAGCCCATTAGGCTTGTTTAGGACTTATACCAAATTAGGGCATAACAACTACCCCCCAAGTCCATATTGTCATTGGAAATGCGATGTGGACTCAAAAGGCTCCTTTGCGAGAAATTCTGATGCGAGGACAAAGCCCATTGTCTATCACTTTTGGGCTCTCTTCGCAGGCCGAATGAATTTGAATAGTTTCTAACAGCTGTCAGGTCTCGAGATTCGTTCTTGGTTGCTAGGATGATGACATGTGTAACAGATCTTTCTCTCTCCTGTCTACTATATAAACTCAGATTTCTTAATCATTTGTCACTTTCCATATAAACAACATAACGAATTGCTGCCAATTTGCTCCAAGATCAAATAGAGAACCAGCTCGCTTTCATACAGGAACGACCTCAAATTTTTCTAAGATCTTCATATCTTCTTCAACAAACAGTAAGTTTTCTTCTCTTGTTCTTCATTTTAAATTTACTTAAATGCATGTGTAGCTTATAATTCCTCCTTTTAATACTTGTAAATGTATGTGATGCGAGCCTGAATGTATACGACCCCTCATCTATAATTTCACACTGCGAGCCTAGCCCCGCCAGGATAGAAAATGCGATCTCCCACCTAGATACAAAACCGACCTTCCCTCTTTAGAATACAAGTCAATTCTTTCTTCGTGTGCGGTGTGAGGACACTTAGAACCTTCTATATATTTTCCGTTTTCCTGACTCCCCTTGATACTCTGTAAGTGCACACACTAATAATTCAATTTTTCAGATGTCCAACGACAATAGCTCAAGGACTCCTTCACTTTTTCCCCACGTCACAATAAGCGAGCAGGCGGCTGCCAATATCGCTAGGGCTACAAGCGCGAGCGACAGTTCGTTTAAATTATTCCTGGACCATCAATGGTCCAATGAAGAATACACACAGGAAACTCCCCTAAGCTCCTGGAAAACCAAGCATCCATCCACCTCGCAGAATGCATCTGGTGATATCCCCTCAAGCTCGCGGAATCAACTACCTCCACATATTCCTTCCTCTATTCAAGACGAAGTGAATGAACTATTGGATAAAGGAAATAAACTCTTTGCAAGTGTCCCCAAACTCCTCTCTCCTCTTGACAGAAGTCTCCTCCCTGCAACCCCCATAATGATTGCGAGCAGCTCTTCTACAAACTCGCTAGGCGAAGCGTACTATGACCTCGAGAGTGGAGCTGAAAACGAGGCTAATTGTGATGGCACTGATTATGAAGAGCCCTCCTCTGATGACGGCATCCTTGATGAAGTGGCCAAGGTCGTCAATTTTAAAGATTATGATTACGTTCCCGAGGCTTCACCCCATCCCTACATGCCAACGCCTCAACTGAGCTGGAGGGGGTTATTTATGTTGGGGGACCTCGCCCTGAGGACCTCGAGAAAGGCTCTAAGATAAAACCAGGCCAGCCTCGCATCTTGGCTTGTAGGGATCTTTCGACGATCCTTGATGTAAATTCTTTGGGGAAGGCTGTTGATAAATTTTGACCAGAGGGCAAGATCATTCTTCCCAAAGCTTCAATGCGATGCTATCGCTTTAATCATCTAGAGAATAGCGGCAGGGTGCCTCGAATGGTCTTGACCTCTGCAATGATGAAAGTAGGTATTTCTTCCCCTCTTCATCCTTTTATCAAGGATGTCTGCGACACATACCATCTAGCTCCCTGATAAGTGGATTTTATATCCACTTGGAGCGTTCCATATCAGCTTAAATTGATTCACTTGGCCTCAAGTTTGTTGTAGTTTTGATATGTTTTGCTTAGTTGTGCAAATTTACAAGAATATTGATTATGGGTGATGCTTCTATCGTGTTTGGAGGATTAATTGATTAAAATTCGGATTTTCCGGGGAGGTTGCGCAGTCTACACTATTTTGGCCATATCTGGAGTTCTAGAAGTTCGTTTTCAGCGATCTTACAGCTCACGCGAAGCTTGGGAGATTTTCTACAACCTGGGATAGATAGCAAGTGCAGGGAGCATGTAGTTAAAATTCGCGCACGTGTTCTTTGTGAAGCAAGGCTGAAAGATTACTGTTTTGCCCTTTTTCTAATCCTAATTATATTTTGGGCAGGTTTTAGTACCTTAATCGAATTCTAATTGTAATAGAAGGTAATTTCCTGCTAGGCAAGAAATCTAGAGCCTATTTAAACACATCTTAGCATTGTAATTAGGGAAGTTATTATCATTGTATCATAGCTTAGATCTGCAAGGAAGAAAAAGAGAGAAGGATTCGACGCTCGTGACAATCAACGAATCTAGATCTACTTCATCTTTTGTGTTACTTTGGATTCTAGATTTGTTTTCTTAACTCTTTTTTTTTAATAATAATCTTACTTCTTTCATTCATATCTTGTTTTAAATCATGGTTTCATCAGATCCCATGATGATGAGCGGTTCAATTATGAGCTAATCGTTGTCATGGGATTCTAATGGATTTATCTATGTAGCTTAGTAGTTTGTATGCTTTACAGATTTATGTGTGGTGAATTCTTGATATCCTCGTATGGTTGTGTTTCATGTATTTAGATGCGTCGCGAACATCTAATTTGTTAATCTCTTGCGAAATGAGAGTGGATCTTGAGATTTCGAACTTGCCATGCTAGCATAGGATAGGTTGATGTTTTAACATCATGATTTATGGCGTAAATAGAGATATTATGCTGCCCTATGTGATCTTAATAGATAACTTGTTCTTCAACCGTTATGTTTTCAAATCTTATAGAGATATAGGGTCTAAGCATAATTGGTGTCTATTCATCTTCTATCTCTTTTGTGGATGTATGTTTAGTTTGGTATTCGTATACTGAGAAGTAGCGTATACTTATTTCGTGTTGTCTGATTAGATATCAAAACCGTCATATACATTGATTAAAGGCATCGACTCTAAGTGAAGTAGATAATGAAGTTAGGATCCCACGTTTTTATTCTTATAAGTAATTCAGATTTAATTCTCATTAGTTAATTAGTTCTTACTTTGCATCTTAGTTTAATTTAGATAATTAAAACCCATATTTGTTAACTATCTTAGCAGTGAATTAAGATCGTACATTGTTGAATAGGCACATTAGCTGAAAAGAACTTAACCAGATCAAAGTGGAACGAAATTAATTGTATTACTTGTGACCACGTATACTTGCGTGATATTGTGTTAACAAGTTTTTGGCGCCGCTGCCGGGGATCATCGGTGTTTAATTTAGTTTATGTGCTTGTCATCAGTGGTCGTTAGCGTTCACTGACTCGGATTTCTTACTTAGTTGTTTGTTTCGTGGTGTTTTCAGGTACTTTAACGTGTATGCGAACACGTTTGCAGGCTCGTAAGGAAAAACTGGCAGAAGACGGTCTTGTAGGAGATAATAAGAAAGAGGAACTTGAAATTACTGTAGAGATGGTAGATTTACCAGCAGCAGTCAAGGCTTTGAAGGACTATTCTCAGCCAAAGATCAATGACATACAATCTAGTATCGTCAGGCCAGCTATTGCAGCGAATAACTTTGAGATCAAGCCGAGCACAATTCAGATGGTGCAGAATTCGGTTCAGTTTGGGGGTGCTTCGATAGAGGATCCTAACATGCACATCCGGGACTTTATCGAGATCTGCGACACTTTCAAATTTAATGGTGTGTCGGAGGATGCTATCAAGTTGAGTCTTTTCCCATTCTCTTTAAGGGATAAGGCTAAGGGCTGGTTACACTCTCTACCAGCTGGTTCCATTACTACATGGGAGGATCTTGCTCAGAAGTTTCTTACCAAATTATTTCCTATGGCGAAAACTGCAGCAATAAGGAACCAGCTAACTCAATTTCAGCAGCAATCTGGTGAATCTTTGTGTGAGGCTTGGGAACGATATAAGGAGATGCTTCGTAGGTGTCCACATCATGGCATGCCTGACTGGATGGTTATCAATGGTTTCTACAATGGGTTGGGAGCACAGTCTAGACCTTTGCTAGATGCAGCATCAGGTGGAGCTATGTGGGCTAAGAGCTATGAGGAGGCTTATGATATTATTGAGACGATGGCTGCTAATGAATATCAAAATCCAACCCAGAGGCTTTCTCAAGGCAAGGTAGCGGGTGTTCTTGAAGTTGATACAGCTTCAGCTATTTCAGCACAGTTGAAGGCTCTTACTATGAAGGTGGATTCTCTTGCTAATTATGGGATTCAGCAGGTTGCTAGTATTTGTGAGCTATGTGCGGGCGCACATGAGACAAGTCAGTGTGCTATCTCTTCTGAATCAGCACAGTTTGTGAGTAACTTTCAGCGACCTCCTCAACCAGTTCCAGCTACTTATCATCCAAGCAACAGGAATCATCCCAATTTCAGTTGGAGCAACAATCAAGGTGTTCAGCAACCTTATCAGCAATAGTTTCAAGGACAACAAGCGAAGCCATTCAATCAGGGCTATCAACAGCCATATGCTCTAAGGCCACCATATCAACCTCCGGGATTTCAGCAGCAACAGCCCCAGGCTCATGTGGGGCAATCTTCTAATGAAAAAGCAGAAATGGATGAGTTGAGGATGATGATTAAAAGCCTGTCAGTTTCTCAAAAGACCTTGGAGAACCAGATGGGGCAACTTGCTATTGCTTTGCTTAGTAGCCCACAAGGAACTCTTCCTAGTGATACGGAGGTTAATCCATGCAGAAGGGAAAGCAAAGGACAGGTCAATGCAGTTTCTTTGAGATCTGGAAAAGTCACGAGGGATCCTAAATCAGCAGCTAAGGAAGATGAAGATGTTCAGAATCAGCAGGTTGAAAAATCTGCAGTGCCAGAAGTTGAGAAATCTGATTTAGTGGCTGATCAGCTTGATGGTGAAAAGAGCAAGAAACCTGTTGAAAAGTCTACTCTGGAGCAATCTTCAAAGAATAATCAGATCTATCCTCCTCCTCCATATCCTGGACGCTTGCAGAAAAGTCAAGAGAAACAGTTTCAGAAGTTTATGGATGTCTTCAAGAAATTGTCCATTAACATTCCTTTTGTTGAAGCATTGGAGCAGATGCCGAGGTATGTAAAGTTCATGAAGGATATTTTGTCACGAAAGAGAAGGTTGGAAGAATTTGAAACAGTGGCATTAACGGAGGAGTGTAGTGCAGTTCTGCAGCAGAAGTTGCCACCCAAACTTAAAGATCCGGGAAGTTTCACCATCCCTTGCACTATTGGCAACCTTTCTTTTAGCAAGTGCTTGTGTGACTTGGGAGCTAGCATCAATCTAATGCCTTTATCAGTGTTCAAGCAACTTGGTCTGCCGGAGCCAAAGCCAACCAACATCTCTTTGCAATTGGCCGATCGATCTATCACATATCCGAGGGGTATAGTAGAGGATGTCTTGGTGAAAGTTGATAAGATCATATTTCCTGTCGATTTTGTGATTCTAGATTTTGAAGAAGACAAGAAGATTCCCATAATCTTGGGAAGGCCTTTTCTAGCTACGGGCCGTACTTTGATTGATGTGCAAAAAGGAGAGCTTACAATGAGGGTGCAAGATCAGAATGTCACCTTTAATGTCTTCAAGGCCATGAAATTTCCGATAGAGGATGAAGAATGTTGCATTGTGGAAATAGTTGATACGGGTCAGAGAAAGAAGTTTGATCACTTGTTGAGCAAAAAGTCGGACACACACGTGCTAAAGCATCACATCAGTGATTTCATTGACAGTTCTTCAATTCGAGATCTTTCGAATGTAAAGCTTGGGAAACTTCCACCACATTTGAGGTATGTCCTTTTGAATAATGAGCTATTGATTTTTGAAGAGGGGCATGATAACGTGTTGCGAAGGTGGAAAGCTGATGATAAGGAAGAAGAAAGTTTTGTTCAGCCGTTCGAGTCGGATAAGCACATTAGAGGTGTGAAGAAGAAAAAGAAGAAGATTAAGCTGTTGGATAGTAAAATCAGGTTGAAGTCTGAGGGAAGAGATTTGTGGAAAGCCAGCAAACAAGATGTTAACGTTCGTATGAATGGTCTTACTGTGGAGGACGATTCAGTTATTCTTTTGAAACCGCCATGAGTTGAGGAAGTAACGTCAAGCTATTGACGTTAAAGAAGCGCTTCGTGGGAGGCAACCCATGCACTAGTGTAGGAAAAAAAATGAGTGTTGAAAAAAAAAATGAGTGTTGTGAAAAAAAAAAAAAAATTTCGTTGATTTTCACGCAGGCTGCGCCTGTGTCGCGCAGGTTGCGCCTGCGTGTCTGCTTTTCGCGCAGGTTGCGCCTACGTTACTGGTTGTCGCGCAGGTTGCGCCTGCGTGACGCAGGTTGCGCCTGCGTGACAGCTGTTTGTGCCAGATTTTTTTTCAACTGTTCTGTATAATTTTTTTTTTCTTTTTTCTTTCAACCCCAATTTTTTTTCTCCTCTTATTCTAACATCCTTAAACCCAATTCTAATTCTATTTCAATTCCAAATCTTCCATCTCATCTTCAAATCTTTAAACCTACATCTATTCTAATTCATATCCTCTAATTCCCAAAATCCTTTTTCTATTCTACATCAATTTCATACCCTCTCAAATCTTTCCCATACACATTCAAATTTATATTCATCCTATCACTCCATTATATATACACACCCATACATACAAATCCAATTCCTCTTCCACTTCTTTAAATCTCTAAAAATTCAATTCTAAAGAGGAATTCATTACAAGTTCACCTCTTTGATTCATAATTGGTTTATCTCTTCTCTAATCTTATTTTTATTACGAATTTGTGTTCTTGTAAATTGGGGATTTTGTATTATTCTTGGTATTTGGGCTATTTTTGGTGTGATATAGCTTGGTGATTATTGGTTGAGCTTCTTGTTAGTTGGGTATTGATTCTTATGGCTCCTAAGCGTGGGAGAGGTGGTGCTAGTGTTCTAAGGAAAGGGAATTTTTGCCGAACAAGTATGTTGAGTTGCGATGGGGAAGGATATGTAAAGCGCCTTGTAGGTATGTTTTCTGCTATCCCTCGTATTTACTTCCATTCAATGCGGACATTGAATATTTTAAGTTTGGGGGTGGTTTGAGGGATTAGTAGTTGTTGTTGTATTATGTGTTCATGTAGGATTTCATGCTTTGCATATTAGTAGTAGTAAATTATGCATTTATGTTCGTGTTATCTACGTTTGTTTCATATAGGACATTCTGTTTTTATTTTTCGTATACCATGCGAGTTCATATTAGTTGCATTTTCATAGCATGCATATTTCATGATCCCTTAGGACGAGATAATTCTGATTGGTAGGTAGGTGTCTAATTGAGTGTGATAATGATGAATAGAGGGTTGACTTATAGTTTCTATGAAATTGACTTATGTGTTTTAGAAACAAAACTAATTACACAATCTCATTGGGTGCTTTTGGGCTAGGTTAGGGTCATGCTTGTTTGGATGTTTTGAGATTTAATCACTTGTTTATATTTAGAATTTTCGTTATTCCCTTTATAGTGTAGGAGCACTTAAGTCTAAGTTTGGGGAAAACAGGGATTTCATGCTTAATTGTAAATAATTATCAATAATTACTAGATGTCAAATGGCTAGTAGCCGGCTCATATTTATATGAGTAGTCTAGGGTTGGAATTGAGAATTCTCATTCCAGATTGCATGAAAAAAAAAACAGAAAAAAGAAAAAGAAAAAAAAAAGAGTCAAAAGTTTCAATTGTTTATATGCAAAATTAACAAGGGTGAGCTCTTTAATACTCGAGCTATTAAGTTCGCGGGGACTTTGTGCCTAGTGACCTAAGGCTTTTATAGCCTGGGATCCACTAACCTAACGCTCGCTACATGGGTATTATTGTATAAGGCTTTTGGGGTCTCATCCATTGCACGGTTAAATAAGCATGATTGTATATATGTGTCGTAGTAGTTAGTAATAAAGCATGAATTTTTGTCTACCTTGGATAAGGATGGAGGTGTTTCTAGGTTATGAAGTGTCTACAGTCTATTCTATTTATAAACCTGTGATTGTCTTAACGAAGAGCATGTATGATCATGATCTAGTGTTGGGAGTATTTCTAATGAGCATTTCACACACGCACGTTTCTGTTCATGTATTGTTAGTATACGGGAACTTAATCGAGCTCTATTTGGATTTAGTTTCATTCTCTAAGATATTTGCTTGCTAGTTGGTTTTGGTTAGTTTGAGGGGATCCTTGCATTTTCATATTAGTTGCATTCATGCATTGCATTGCATTGGATTTTGTGGGTACATTCGCTATAGGCCCTCACGAGACCTTACTCGTCCACTAGGGCTGCCTAGGGGTTTAAAGGGCTTGTTGCATATGCCAAATGCAACCGTGATCACCTACGGAAGTGGTACTAGTTAGTTAGTTAGTTGTAATTGTTTATGTTTAAGGACAAGCATTAGTTTAAGTTTGGGGGTGTGATAAGTGGATTTTATATCCACTTGGAGCGTTCCATATCGGCTTAAATTGATTCACTTGGCCTCAAGTTTGTTGTAGTTTTGATGTGTTTTGCTTAGTTGTGCAGATTTACAAGAATGTCGATTATGGGTGATGCTTCTATCGTGTTTGGAGGATTAATTGATTAAAATTCGGATTTTCCGGGAAGGTTGCGAAGTCTACACTGTTTTAGCCATATCTGGAGTTCTAGAAGTCCGTTTTCAGCGATCTTACAGCTCACGCGAAGCTTGGGAGATTTTCTACAACTTGGGATAGATAGCAGGTGCAGGAAGCATGTAGTTAAAATTCGCGCACGTGTTCTTTGTGAAGCAAGGCTGAAAGATTACTGTTTTGCCCTTTTTCTAATTCTAATTATATTTTGGGCAGGTTTTAGTACCTTAATCGAATTCTAATTGTAATAGAAGGTAATTTCCTGCTAGGCAAGAAAGCTAGAGCCTATTTAAACACATCTTAGCATTGTAATTAGGGAGGTTATTATCATTGCATCATAGCTTAGATCTGCAAGGGAGAAAAGGAGAGAAGGATTCAACGCTCGTGACAAGCAACAGATCAAGATCTACTTCATCTTTTGTGTTACTTTGGATTCTAGATTTGTTTTCTTAACTCTTTGTTTTATTAATAATCTTACTTCTTTCATTCATATCTTGTTTTAAATCATGGTTTCATCAGATCCCGTGATGACGAGCGGTTCAATTATGAGCTAATCGTTGTCATGGGATTCTAATGGATTTATCTATGTAGCTTAGTAGTTTGTATGCTTTAAAGATTTATGTGTGGTGAATTCTTGATATCCTCGTATGGTTGTGTTTCATGTATTTAGATGCGTCGCGAACATCTAATTTGTTAATCTCTTGCGAAACGAGAGTGGATCTTGAGATTTAGAACTTGTCATGCTAGCATAGGATAGGTTGATGTTTTAACATCATGATTTGTGGCGTAAATAGAGATATTATGCTGCCCTATGTGATCTTAATAGATAACTTGTTCTTCAACCGTTATGTTTTCAAATCTTATAGAGATATAGGGTCTAAGCATAATTGGTGTCTATTCATCTTCTATCTCTTTTGTGGATGTATGTTTAGTTTGGTATTCGTATACTGAGAAGTAGCATATACTTATTTCGTGTTGTCTGATCAGATATCAAAACCATCACATACATTGATTAAAGGCATCGACTTTAAGTGAAGTAGATAATGAAGTTAGGATCCCATGTTTTTATTCTTATAAGTAATTCAGATTTAATTCTCATTAGTTAATTAGTTCTTACTTTGCATCTTAGTTTAATTTATATATTTAAAACCTATATTTGTTAATTATCTTAGCAGTGAATTAAGATCATACATCGTTGAATAGGCACATTAGCTGAAAAGAACTTAACCAGATCTCAGTGGAACGAACTTAATTGTATTACTTGTGACCACGTATACTTGCATGATATTGTTTTAACACTCCCATCCAAATAAATCCCAATGGCTACAGGGCGATGATTGCCCTCTACATTCTCTACCACAAACTCGGGTATCCCAAGCTAGATGCAAGAACTATGGGATACTTTTTGCAGCTAAAGAGATGCGGGGCTTCTGACTTCGGCTACGTCTACTTCTCAGTATGGCCTGAGTTCAACAAGAAGGAGCTCTATCATAGCGCCCCAAGCAACGCAGGCTGGTGGAAAGGACCTTACTTTTACGTCCACGAGGTGCCCAGAGTAAAAACTTCCTTCAACTATATCCCAGGTATGAAGCTGTCCTTTCAATTCCATCCCACTCCTTTTATTAAGTCCATAGTCTAACTTATCTCTTATGAGATCGCAGTTGGCCAAGTGCGAAATGTTCTAAAAGGCGAGGAGAAGAAACGTGCTGATGATGTACTAAAGACCCCTTGCGAAGATCGAAACATTCGAACCCTCCTTTCTCTTGGAAACTTAATAGAATGTGGGTTCCTCAAAGAAGGAGTAGGATTGTCTCATGAGGCGGGGCCTTCAAATGAGAAGAAGGCTTCGCGAAAAAGAAAATTACGAGAAGAAACCTCATCTTCTCGAGTCGTAATTTCAGAAAGCGAAGGTGCTTTCCTTGGCGTGACATGATAACTACATCGAACTTGCTATCCTTTTAGCTTCTTCTCATACTTTACTGTCCTCACATTTGTATACTTTATATCATCATGACTACTAACTGTGTTTTTCTTGCATTTCGCAGGTATGCCGAACAAAAGTGGCCGGAGACCTCCATTTCTCCAGAAAAGCGGGGCCATCCCCATAGTGAAGCCTGCTGCTGTTCCTCAGAAGCCAAAGACTACTGAACTCTTGCCTCCTCCTCCATTGACAACAAGCACTGAAACTCCTCAACAACAAATCCAGGGCAACCCCGAGGAGCATATTTCAAAGAAATCCAGAAAAGACGGACCCGTTCTTCCTGTCCCTAAGCCTCCGGCCACTGCTACTCCTGTCCACCACTTATATGCAAAGCATGGGTACGCCTATGCAACTGAAGAAGAGTGCACGAACAGGGTTGGGGCTGAACTAGCGGAGAATGCTGAGTCTGTTTGTAAATGTTTGGCTGAGGCGTTTATCCGCCAGGATTCACATTTTAAAGAGCTGAAGAGTGTGCTGTCCGCCAACATGAGGCTGGAAAGGGATGTTAAAGTTCTTAGATTCAAGCTGGAAGACGAAGTGAAATCTCTGATGGAGGCGCACAAGCGGGCTTTGGACACTGAGACAGCCAGCCTTCGTTCCGAGTTTAAAAATGCTAATAATGAGAAAGCTGCCCTTAACAAATCCCTGAAGGAAGCGGAGCACCACGAGGAAGAGCTCAAGAAAAACCATGAAGAGGAGTTGAATAAGCTAAAGAAAGAGGTCGCTGCTGCCAAAGTCAACCATGATGCTATGGTGGAGACTGCTCAGGTCGAATTCATGAAGGGATTTATCAGAAAGATCCCTGAGTTCGATTGGGAGAGGCTAGGCCCAGGAAATGCCGACTTTGCTAAGACCCTCCGCAAGGAGATTGAAGAGGAAGATGCAGTAGAAGCAGCCAGGCTCTCAAGTGAATCCAATAAGACAAATCCTAATGAGAATGCCGCATGATGAACTTCTATTTTTCTCTTTAACTTTGATTATCAAACTAGGGATGCGGGCACCCTTTGAATGCGTCACAATTTGTAATATTCTTTTGTCTTGATAATTGCTTTGCTAACTTGCCAAATGATTTGGGCTCGCATGGCGACCCGGTAATTATTTGAATTTTGATAATTGCTATAACATCTTACAAATTACCTGTCTTCATTTGTTCATAAAATATCTTGTGTCCACTTTAACTGTCTGTAGTCATTATTGCTTCCATCCTTTGTGTATTTGAAATATTGCCGAGTAGATTAGCCTTGCAGCTGCGAAGCTTCCTTTGTAATTGAATTTGTTGCTTTCCTTTTTCTTGTAACTTTTAGATTTGTTTATAAACTTTAGGGTGTGCCTCATCCCCTTTGGAATCATGACATGCGATGCCTTCCTTGCGAGGTCGTAGACACGCTCCCGAGGCTGAGGTCACCCCTTGACTTCTTTCATTTTTAACTTCTTTGAGTAGATATGCTTTTCATCAACTAAACTTTGAGGACATTCCCTCAGGTCACAGTAAGTTCACGCTCGCTACATCAATGACCTGAGGGGGGTTCGGCCTCGCATACGCTGTGCTGGCCTAGTCCTGAAAATTTTAAAATGTTAACAAAACAATAACAATTACACAATACTTTGGAGAACAAACTTCATATATAAATACTAGGGACGAGGCCCAAAAATTTGTTTTTCTTTTCATTACATCATAAAGAGGAGGTGTCTATATGATCACTACCCCCCTAGTACTTTGTATGAATTTATTCATGCTAAGTAGTCATAGATAGAGACTACCAAGAGCGAGACCGCTACTGATAGTACTTCCTCAAGTGTTCGGCATTCCAGGCTCGCGGAATAACCTTGTCCTTCATATCTTTGAGATAATAGGTTCCTTCATTGATGACAACATATATTTTGTAGGGCCCTTCCCAATTCGCTCCAAAGACCCCATGTACAGGGACCTTAGTGTTAGGCATCACCCTTCTAAGCACCAAGTCCCCCACACGCAGATGTGGTACACAGACCTTCCCATTGTAGTACCTCGCAACTCTTCTTTGATAGGCCGCGAGCCTTAACTGAGCCTCGCTTCTAGACTTTTCAATAATATCTAGATAAAGTCTATGGTTGACCTCATTTACCTCGGGGTCAAAATGCTCCCTTCTAAACGAACCCGAGCCCACCTCAACTGGAACCATGGCCTCACATCCATAGGTTGGAGAAAACGGGGTCTCTCCTGTGGTAGATCTTGGGGTCGTATTATATGATCACAAGACCTTTGGCAGCTCTTCGGGCCAACTTCCCTTACTTTCTTCCAGCCTAGCCTTCAATGTGTGCCTGATTATCTTATTTATGGCCTCTGTTTGGCCATTTGTTTGGGGATGGCTAATAGCAGAAAAACTCTTTTTGATCCCCAAGTTCTCACAGAATTCTTTCATCTCCTTGTTATCAAATTGCTTCCCGTTATATGAAATAAGCTGATATGGAATCCCATAGCGACACACAATCGCCCTGTACACAAAATCCTTCAATTTTTTGCCGTGATGGTAGCTAGAGCCTCGGCCTCGGCCCACTTGGTGAAATAGTCCACGGCCACAACTGCATACTTAACTCCTCCCTTACCTTTGGGGAGCTCACCAATAAGATCAATGCCCCACATGGCGAAGGGCCACGGGCTCACTAGCGAAGTGAGGTGTGCAACTGGGGCATTACTGAAGTTGGCATTTCTTTGACATCTATCACACTTCCTAGCGAACTCAAGCGCATCTCTTTTCAATGTAGGCCAGAAGTATCCTTGCCGCAGAATTTTTTGTGCTAGCTACCCCCCGAGTGATTGCCACATATGCCCTCTGTTACCCAGTAAAGAACAATTGTAGAAGGGGGGTTGAATACAATTGTATAAGATTTTCGACTTAAAACAGAAATGATAACACAAGTATGAATAAATAACAGCTTTATTAACTCTGATATAAAACTGTTACAAACTCTTTCAAGAAATTCTTGTGTTCTTGAGAGCTGCTAGGTTACAAGATAACTCGTGTAAGCGATTACGTAAATGTAAAACCTAAACTTTGTTTATATATATCACACAGCTACCCTATCAATTACAAGATATACTAAATCAGTTACATACGACTCTTAATACATATCTTGAATGATAGCTGCGTTCCTACAAATCAGGAACCGACATGTCAATCTTCCTTGATCTCTGGACTGATGTATATCTTTATGTAATCCTGATTAGCTTCTAATCCTGATAGCAACCTAATACTGACATCGTATTACTGATGACGTCAGCATCAGTATCTAATCAGTAGTCCAGATCCTGACCATCACTTTAATCAATATCTAACACCCTCGTGGACCTCCCTTAGGATATAGTTACACTCTTCAGCATCCACACACCTCAAAAGTGGGGTGCTGAACCCTCTTCGATACAGGACGTCATCATAAACAACATAGCGAGCAGCCTGGTATTTGATCTTCCTTGCTTCCTTTTTATCCTGTGGTAGAACTCCATTTTTCACATACTCCCATATTGGGGTCATCCAAGTCGAGCCTGGGCTTACCACTTCCATAATAAATTCCTCTGGTACACTAGGTTTTGTCTGGATCTCTAAGGGAATAACCCCAAGTAAGGTTGACTCGCGACGCGATCCCAACTTTGCGAGGGCATCGGCTCCCTGATTCTTCTCTCTTCTGATATGAACTACCTTGACCTCGTTAAACTTCTTAATCAACCTCTGTGCACATCGCAGATATAACTCAATCTGCTCACCTCTAGCTTGCCATCCACAATAAAATTGGTATGTTACCAACATAGAATCGCCATAGGCTGTGAGATTCTCCACCTTCATTTCCAATGCAAGTTTGAGGCCAATGATGAGGGCCTCGTATTCGGTCGCATTGTTAGAGGCCTCAAATGCGAAGTGAACAGCACTGCTTATCTTGCGACCCTCGGGGGTAACGAGTTTGATCCCGGCCCCGGCTCCTTCTTTGTTAGATGCCCCATCAACATATAGCTCCCATCATGAGGCTGAGTTTTCTTTTTTGATCTCGGGGCCATCTACCTCTGGTCGCAACTAGGGCCCATGCATCTCCCTCAGATTGGGGAGGGAATTCCAATATAAAGTCTGCTAAGGCGTGTCCCTTTATAGCTCCCCGAGGCTTATATTCAATATCAAATTGACTCAGCTCTATGGTCCATTTTAAAAGTCTTCCTGAGGCCTCGGGCATGTGCATCACATGCCTTAAAGGATAGGCAGTGAGAACCTGAATATTGTGAGCTTGAAAATAGGGCCTCAATTTCCGTGAAGCCAATATCAAAGCATAGGCTAGCTTCTCCATGTTGGTGTAACGGGTCTCCGCATCTAACAACCTCTTACTGTCATAATAAATAGGGTACTGAACCCTCTCCTCCTCGCGAACGAGGACAGTACTAATAGCATGCTCTAGAATAGCTAGGTAAATAATAAGGACCTCTCCTTCATTGGGTTTAGAAAGTAGGGGTGGTGAGCCCAAATGCTCCTTTATCCTTTGGAAAGCCTCCTCGCATTCGGGGGTCCATTCAAAATTTTTGCCCACCTTCTTGACTGCTTTGAAGAACTCATGACACTTGTCTGATGACTTAGAAATAAACCGATTGAGGCCTGTTATCCTTCCAGTTAAACTTTGAACTTCCTTGACACTTCTTGGCGACCTCATCTCCATTATGGCCTTTATCTTGGCTGGATTGGCCTCAATTCCTCTGTCGTTAACAATAAAGCCCAAAAATTTTCCAGATTCGACCCCAAAAATGCACTTCTGGGGGTTAAGCCTCATTCTGATAGGTGGGCTATATGATCCCCGGCTTCCTTAGATTTTACAAGCATATCATCCATGTAGACCTCCATTGTCTTCCCAATTTGCTTCTCAAACATCATGTTGATGAGTCTTTGATAGGTGGCCCCGGCATTGAGGAAACCGAAGGGCATCCCAATGTAGCAATAAAGGCCTCTGTCTGTGATAAACAAGGTGTGCTCTTGATCGAGCCCATACATAGGTATTTGATTATACCCAGAATAAGCATCCATGAAGCTTAAGAGCGCATGCCTCGCTGTCGTATCCACCAACTGATCAATCCTTGGGAGTGGGAAACTATCCTTGGGGCAGTGCTTGTTGAGATCAGTAAAATCTACACATGTCCTCCACTTCCCATTTGGTTTCTTCACTAGGACAGGGTAGAATGATTCCCTAACGAGCACGACCTCGAGCAACCTATCCACCTCTTCCTTGAGAGCCTCGGCTCGCTCTCCACTTATAGGCCTTCTCTTCTGCCTTATCCCCTTTTTACTGGGATCAAGATTGAGTCTGTGGCACATTACATTGGGATCAATCCCAATCATGTCTTCATGAGACCACGCGAATACATCCAGGTTAGATTTAAGAAATTCCACCAGCCTCCCCCTAAGATCAGGGTTCAGATGCGACCCGACCTTTAACACCATAGTGGAATCTTCAGCGTCAATAAGAACAGATATAGTGTCTTCTGTAGCTCCGGCTCGCTCCACATGTTCAGGGATGCGAGGATCTAGATCAATTTCAACATCACGAGCCCTACTAGACTCTGCTTTATTCTGTTTCGTGGCCACCACCGCAGAGGTCGGTGTCGCCCCAACATGACCATATTCGGTCACAACAGTTGTCTCCTGAGTGATTCCATTTGGTAAATCCATCAGTGTTGATGTCTCTTTGCGAACCCACTTCCCTTTTCGGGCCAGCATAGCGGCCTGTTCTGGGCTTTCCTCATCATTGCTAGCCTCTTTAACTATTCCCTCCTGAAGAACCAACACTGGTTGCGAGGCTTCCATCATAATAGCCCCTAGTACTGGCTCTACTTGTATACCCAAGTTATCGAAATAGTCCTTCGGCAATTCTTCAATAGATATTATATTACACACAGTCGAGGGTCGCGAGGCCTCTTTGTGAGCCCTTTCTTCCTATCCGTCATAGAGCTACTTCCCCTTTCTGCTGATTTAAAGGCCCTGTTGTAGCACTCTCGAGATTCATGCTGAATTCCTCTAACATAACCCATACCCTGCGGAGTGGGGAATTTCATCGAGAGGTGGTAGATAGAAGTAACCACCCTCATCTCCTTCAGAATTGGATCCCCTACTATAGCATTATAAGTTGACGGTTGATCTACGACCATGAAGTCAGCTACTTGGGTGGTTATGCAGGGATCGTCCCCTAAAGTGATAGGAAGCTTGATGAGGCCTTTCACACTGACTGAAGCTCCAGTGAATCCATAAAGATGCCCCACTATAGGAATAAGGTCCTTGTCCACATATCCCATCTTCTTATAAACATCATACATTAACACATTCACAGCATTTCCGTTGTCCACTAAGACTCTGTATATATTCTGAGATCCAATGCAAACTCGAACCACCAAAGCATCAGAGTGAGGATGGTGGACCCACTTCGCATCTTCTTTTGTGAACATAATGTTTGTATCCTTCCCCTTAAAGAGCTTTGGGGGCCTCTCCTGTAGATGATGAATATTAGTGAGGGGTCGCTCTCTGGCCTCGCGGGCATACCTCTCTCTAGCCTTGTTACTGTCTCCTCCAATATGAGGCCCTCCTATGATTACATGGATACTATTGCCTCGTTCTTCCCTCTCCTTATGAGGCTCCGCATTCTGTCCGATAGGAGGAACACTGTTATATCCCAATCCTGATTTGCCAGAGTTTCCTTGATGTTTCTATACTTCCCGCACCACCCACTCAGTTAATTTTCCTTCTCGAATTAAACAATCAATTTGCTCTTTAAGGTGCCAACAGTTTGCGGTATCATGCCCCGTTTATTCATGAAAATCACAATATTTCTTAGTATTCCAGGTTCCTTGTGCACCCATGGCAGGAGGTTTTGTGAACATCCCCTTGTTAGCATTGACAGCATAAATATGATCAACAGAGGCCACCAGGGGGGTGAATTTGTCTTCACCTCTAGCTGGACGAACCCGGGGTGGGGATCGTCTCGGGGGATCGCGGTCCCTTCTTTTCGGGCTCGGGCTACGATCCTGTCTTCGCTTGGGGCTTCGAGAGTCCTTCCTCTTCAATCCCTTACTTTTGCTTCCACTACTTTCTCCTTTGCTCTTTCTTAACTCTTCCATTGATTTCTCGACCCGTTGAAAGGGTTCCGCCTCTTTGTATAGTTCAGCGAGCGTACTAGGTGTGGATGCTTGCAATTTCTTCCAAAGCTTCGTTCATTCTCGCAGTCCTGCGATGATAAAATTCTTTACAGCCTTGTCATTTGCACCTCACACCTTAGGGACCTCGGCATTGAATCTTTTAAAATATTTCTGCAGACTCTCTCCTTCCCTCTGCTTAATGTTAGCCAAAGTAGACACAGAGGGTGCATAAAGCATCGAGGATTGGAACTGCTTGATGAAGATGTCTATAAACTGCTCCCAAGAATCAATAGTAACTAGAGCTCCGAGCTTTGAAAACCACTGTTGAGCACTTCCCCTCAGCGAGGCTGCAAACAACCTACACCTCGCTAACTGCGAGACTTGATACACATCCATCTCATTGTTGAACCGAATCACAAACCCAGCTGGGTTAGTATCATCATTATAGGTCATATCTGAATGATGGCCTCGAAACACTGCAGGAAGTGGAGCCGTTCGGATTTCATGGGTGAAGGGCGAAGATGAGCCCATAGTACTGAAGATCCCTTTCTCATTATTCATTGCATCCAAGGCCTTCTTCAACTCTTCCAGCTTATAATCTCCAATTTTGGCCTCCTTGTCTCCATCTTTCTTGTCTCTAGTACTGTCATAATGAGATTGAGTCTTTTTTGGGATGCTAGACTCCTCCTGATCATTTTTGCGATCATTGTTTTTACGATCCTCCTCGCGGTGTTGGGATCGTTCATGATTTCGATGAGACGGGGGTCTGTTATCGCGACGATGGGACCGCTCACGCTCTTTGTGAGAGGGGGTCTGTCATCGCGACGATATGACCGCTCGCGATATCGACGAGGAGATAATGGTCGATGGGAGTCCTTGCTTTTATTCTTAGATCCCCCATCCTTATTAGCATTAATCTTTCCTAACTTGAGGCGTAGGTCGTGCTCAGTGAGCTTCTTTCCAATGCGGTCAAAGACACTAACCGATCTCCCTTCAGATGAGGCAGCCTTGTTGTGCGACCCCTCTTTTTTTTCCAATGTAGCCTCCTCCTAGCTCCAATCAGGGTTCGTTTGATCTATTACAACATCATCAAAATCTTCAATTAGTTTCTTGGTGGGGCCTTTACTCCCTTCCCCCTGATGGGTTCGGTCACCTGTCCTCGCATTCCTCTTCGCACCTCTAGAACTATATCGCTTTTCCATCTTACCCATCCTATCCTGTACAACGGTCACTTGATCACCAAGGCCTTTGAGAAAGGACATGACTTCACTAGTCAAAGTCACCTGTTGGACGGGGGGTGTTTGATCATTCTCGAACCCAATTTTGGACCCGTCTCTGAGTTCCTCATTCTCTGGGGGATCCTTCCGCTGTGGGTCATCCTTGTTGACCTTGCGCGACCCCGGGGTCTCCCCATTGTTGACTCCGTTCTTCTTCTTGTTCGATTTAGTCATCGTCCTCCCAATTCAATGACTGCCCCTCCTTCTAGCGCTAGATGTTATAGGGAGAATATTGTATAACAATATTTTGGAGGTTGCTGGATTTACGGAGCAAAATACGGATATTCTGCTAAGAACACGAAGAACACGGAGGAGATTTGTAACTCTTTGTGGCTGATCTTGTTTATTGATTTTCAGGGGTGAACTGTTTCTCAAAAATAACAAGATGCCTACGTACCCTATTTATAGGGATCAAGTCATACGTAGTTCTCTTGGGAAAGAAGTTATCTAGACGGGCTAGGGTTTCTATGGGCTCGACTTGACCCAAATCCACTAGACGTCTTCTTGGACTGATATATTTTACCCATTTTTCCTGCTCATGACCCATGATCCATTAAAGATTGCCTATGGCTAGCATGATGCTTAAATCAACCGGCCTCACTGACGAGGCGAATGGAGAAACTGAGTGGCCTCGCATGCGGCCTCGCTGGGCTTAGTCATGCGAGGTAGTCCACACTGTACGAAGATGATCACGCTCACGCGACCTCGCCGGGCCTGACCATAAGCCGTCACAATAAATATATTATAAGCCTCGGTGGACCTTTAGGCCTCGCTGGATATTATTAGTTAAAAATAGAGACTTACCTTTAATGTTATTATTAGTTAAAAACAGAGAATTCCATTATTATGTTAATTTCCATTATTGAGAATTAGGAATTTGCTATATAAATTATTGTGATATTGTAATAAACTTTGAGGTGGGTGCCTCCACCATTAATGAGAAGATAATTTGCGAGATTATTTCATCATAACTGCATAATTGCATGAATCTCAGAAAGATAAATGCGATAAGTTTTGCTAGTTATGGTAATGTTGATTCCTCAAGAACATTAAGTTTACAGTGTTACAGACAACGATTTTCAGACTAGTTGTTCTTGATCCGGCACCTGATGAATAACAAAAACTAAAACCATGTGTGAGCACACACGTTAGGAGGAAGGAGGTATAAATTTTAGGGGCTACGAGAATGATATTTTATAACATATTAGATTATAACAGGTGCAGGGTATTTTAAAAATTATTCAAAATAGTAATTATAATATAAATGATGTTATATTTATAATTGAATAATAAAATATTAAAAAGATTAAGATTAATACAATAAATGCGATGTTTTTATATATAATAATAAATTAATTTAGGTAGATATCTTATTATATATTACTAGCTTAAAACCTGTGCGATGCACGGATATTTTTTAATATTATATGAATATTTTTCATTAATTTAAAATAATTTTTTTAAAACATAAATTTTGGAGGATTAAATTTTTATATGAGATGATTTTATAATAATTATATAAATGTTATCCGTGATATTTCTAGAAAATGAGGGATTTTAGTTATAAAATATAGAAAAGATGATAAGTTTTAGTTGAAAAAGGTAATCGATTAATTGTTAGTAATTATAAAATTATTATTTGTTTTATTAAATAGAATGTCTGTGATATGAATGGAAAAAGAGAAGATTTAGTTAGAGTAAATTAAAAAGGTAACATGTTATAGGTGAAAAAGTTAATTGATTAAGTTATAGTAATTATAATTTAATTACGTTATTTTACTAAGTATAACTGCTCTTAATATTTTTTGAAAAGGAGAAATTAATATTGTTTGTGATAAATCTATTAAAAAAGGGATTTTAGTTAGAAAAGATAGAAAAGATGATACGTTTTAGCTGAAAAAGGTAATCGGTTAATTATCAATATTATAATATTATTAGGTTTTTGTATTAAATAAAACCGCCCGTGATATAATTGCAAAAGGAGAAATTTTAGTTAGAGAAAATAGAATGGTAACGTGAAAATTAAAAAGGTGACATGATTTATGTGAAAAAGGTAATTGATTAGTTTATAGTAATTATAATTTAATTATGTTATTTTACTAAATAAAATTGCTCATAGTGTTTTTAGAAAATGAGAAATTAATGTTGCACGTGATATTTCTAAGAAAAAAAGAAATTTAATTAGAAAAAATAGAAAAGATGATACGTTTTAGCTGAAAAGGTAATCGGTTAATTATAAATATTATAATATTATAATTTTATTTTTATTAAATAGAAGCGTCCATGATATAATTAGAAAAATAGAGGTTTTAGTAAGTGAAAAGAAAAAAGGTAATGTAATAATAAAATATTAAAAAGATTAAGATTAATACAATAAATGCGTTGTTTTTATATATTTTAATTTAAGAATTAATTTAGGTAGATATCTTATTATATATTATATATTACATATGTTATGTGGTAATATCAGTGTTGCAGATTTCGGAAATCGGAACTATTCGGTTGAGGTACCGATTTACGATTTATTGGGTGATTCGGCTGAAAAATCGGCGATTTTTGGAAAATCGGCCGAATCGATTCCAAAATTTTGAACGATTTTTGGCCGATTTATCGGCGATTTTTCAGAAATCGGCCGATTTCAATAATAGAGGGTAATATACATTAATGAGTTTATCACAATTAAAAGATTGATTCAAATTTTTATTAATAAATTTTCCATAAATATTATAAATTACATTAAATGATATATTAATAAGAAATAGATCAAATACTTTTTTATTAATAAGAAACTAAAATTAAAATTTATGGTTTCTAAAATTAGAAACTGAAATCTTTCAGGGATTGGATTTGTAAACATCGTGGTATGATTTTTATGGTTTGATCTCTCGGTAATAAAAGCCAAAATACACAATTAGGCAAGGAAAAAATAACTTTGAATTTTCCACTATCTTACTATGATTCAACTCAAACAAACAACTCTCATTTGTTGCCCACGTCGTTTCGCCCGCCACCTATTTGACAAAAATCTCACCCATGGCCATATTGTTAGGAAAGTTAAAGATTCTGATTCTTTAGTGAGAGATTCTTGTCAAGATGCATGATCACAAGGTTGTAACAGTTTTGTTGTTAGTACCGCCTTTTCGGGGCAATCAATGATCATAAGCAGCTGCAATTCGTGTAGCTGAGATGCCACACTAGGGTTGATAGTTTTGTTGTTTGTACAGCCTTTGTTCGAGGCAATAAATGATCACAAGTGCAGCTAAGATGGTGGAGCGTGCTACGAACCCGCCAGTTGTAGCATTTCGCAAGTCGTTCCCAGGGATTTGCAACATTCCTGATTTCTTGGCTAAAGCTGCACTTTTGCCACTTGATGCATCTCTATCCTCAGGTTCGATCAATTGTATATTTATCATATCAAACACTTAGCACCATCACCATAGTTGAGATAGTATCCCGAGACTCGAAACTTTGCTTGCAGGTACAAACTATTGCAAATTTGCACCACAGACCTTGAAACCATTCATAACTGCCTTAACAGAATGCTTTTAATCTTTAATAATGATGTAGTCAAATATTCTGTTTTGGAGATGATCTCTATATTAGATGTAATGTAACCCATTCTGACATGCTGGTAGGCATAGTTGAACACTTGGAGTGATGATCACCATGTACATCTTTACCTTTAGTTGTGTTGGCTCAGTACCTATTTAAGTATGATTTACATATTTTTCTTCTAGGAGACCCAACATTGCCTTATGAAGAAGATAAATGCGTCATTTAGATGGCTAGGTTCTATTATCTCAATTGATTTCTTGATGAAGCTAAATCTTTGCTTTTGGTTGTTAGACATATATGTTTTGAATCCACCCATCCTTTAATTGTCTACTCCTAAATATCTAGATTTTGAAGATTTGCACCGAAAGTTAGTGGATTTTTTTTTTTTTTTTTTGAACAAAAAGTTAGTGGATATTGATCATAAACTTTCGATCTCGTTACTTTAGCTTTGTATCTTATATTTGTTTAACTTATATTTTTTGATGTATCTTATATTTGTTTAACTTATATTTTTTGAGGGCAAATATTGGGTATATATGCTTTCCTCAAGCATACCATAACTACAGATATGCTATCAGCCGTACTTGTTAGTTGCACATAACTTTGCTGCAACGGTTTAGCCAGAACTGCGTGGTACTTTCAGTCTGCTTTTCTGTCTTCAATAAGCATCGAATTTTTTTGTGGTGTGGCGGAACGAAGAAGCATGTTAGATGTCTTTGTTGGGAATTTTACACTAAACAATGCAACAATGAGGCAGTTATATATATATATTAACAAGAACAGGCAATTACACTAATTAACAAAACAAACACAAAGGTCGAAACAATAGAATAATCAGAGACCGTAAATAACGAGAAAAGTAAGAAAAAGTTATCTCTCACATAAGCTTTAGCAAAACCAAAACTAATCAGAGAGAGAACAACAACTGAGTCGCCAAGCCCTATGAGAAGACTTGACTGTTCTTGAAGAGAATATTGCCCCACTTACGCTGTGTTGGGTTGCAGCAATATCACTTTCAGGATAAAACATCACCGATCAATCCGTTCATAGACACGACAATGATCAACAGCGACCCGCACCTCAATTCGCCAAAGAACTATGTAAAAACCTTGTATGTAAATTGAGAGAGAAAGAGAGAGCAGAGAAGAAGGAGAAGGAGAAGAGAACTAGGGTTTCTAACTTATTTTTCGTAAGCGTGAGTATCTGAAATGTTTTATTTTGTATGTATCATATACAAAAATGAAACCGTTACTCATACAACATTAAAAGGGAAAATATTAATATTAATTATGATTTAATCCATTAATAGCTTCAGATTTAGAGGTCCATCAAAATTTAACCTCTGGCCCATACTAGATAGACCCATTCAAACTTTGATCCAATCCAGCTATTAAAATAAATCAATAATCAAATATAAAATCAGACTGCACATCATGGGCATGAAAACTTCTTCATGGGCATGAAACGTTTCTGGCCAATCAAGTGTACATCCATGGGTATGAAAACTTCTTCATGGGCATGAAACGTTTCCGAATGTCCCATCTCTTTTTATGCCTCTTCATGGTCATGAAATATATATCATGGCCATGATTTTCTTTTGCAATCTAATTCTTCCTCTTAATACCAAATCAATGTGGGTTCAAGTTTTTTCAACTAAAACAACCCACATTACCCATTTCAAATATCCTTCCTTCAACTCAATTTATCTATGGATTTCACTAAGAAAATGTCTTAGATCCAAACATGAAAGTTTAAGTCCTCTTATGAGGAATAACTTCCAATAGTTAGTTTCCGAAAATTCCATCAAGAACATATTTAAAATATGCCTCAGACTTTCCATTTTCTAACAATCCCCCAGAAATCCATACAGAAATGCATATCAGTTCTCATCATGACTTGTTTTTCAGAGTCGGTACCCTTCCGGGTTTGAACCCTCCTAAGTCCTCTACTTCTATGGCTACCAGATATAGATGGAATATTTCACTTTGAATTTCTATCCATTTGATGTAACCACACTCCATAGACGACGACAAGTCAAAGGCTATGGTGCTGATCTACGACTTTGAGACGTTAATGGTCATGTCTCGATCCTGTTCGTCGAATGCTTCAAGGAATAACCCTTTCCTCTAATTGCGACCACACAATTACATTCGCTTAGCCGGGCATCTACAGAGATGTACTGCTAGCATCTCCTCATATGACTTGACCCCATTCCGAGTTCAAATAACTCTTGATATTCTGGCTGTGACAGTACCTTATAGGTTTACAGGGGATAGACTCCAGATACGTGAGTATCAATCTATGTAGTTAAAGGTACAACCAATTCACCCTTACAACTTGTTATTACCATATTGAATACACTTTGAGGGATCTCCTCTCATGTGTATTGGGTTCCCGCTGTAGATGAATCATTATGGGCTATCAGTCCCATCCCCAACCTAGACTTAAGGACAACAGCATGCTCAAGTCCCTTAGTCAAAGGATCAGTTAGGTTATCTTGAGTTCCAACAAACTCAATAGCAATAATCCTTTCAGACATTAGACCCCTTATAGACTTCAGTCTAACTTGGATATGTCTCTTTGTTTTCACATTATACTTTCTGCTGTTAATCTTGTTGATAGTTGTACGGCTATCACAATGAACAACAAAAGCAGGAAGTGGTTGACTTACTACAGGTAACACTGACATAAGTCCATGTAACCATTCAGCATCAGTCCCCGTGGCATCTAATGCACACAACTCAGCCTCAAAAGTAGACCCAGTTATCACAGTCTGTCTAGAAGACTTCTAAGACACTGCTCCACCCGCAAGGGTAAACAAGTATCCAGTCACTCCACTGGAACCAGACTTCTTAGCTATCCAACTTGCATCACTATATCCCTTTAGCACTCCAGGAAACCTCCTGTAATGCAAGCCAAGATAGATGGTGCCTTTTAGATATCTAAGTACTCTATCAATAGCATCCCAATGAGTCTTGTTTGCACAGCTTTTATATCTTTCTAACTTAGACACTGAATATGAAATATCCGGCCTAGTACCATTAGCAAGATACTGCAAACTCCCAATAATCTGAGAGTACCTTAACTGAGACACAGGAATTCCTGAACTATTCTTGACAAGGGCAACTTTAGGATCATACGGAGTACTCACGATTCTACAATTTGAATAACCATACTTCTCAAGTATAGATTTCTCTATATAATGAGATTGTGACAAGGTTATTCCATCAGTTGAATGAGTCAACTTGATACCAAGAATCATACTAGCCTCTCCCATATCCTTCATATCAAAGTGCCTTTTCAAGAACACTTTTGTCTCGTTAATAATCTCAATATTGGTTCCAAACAATAAAATGTCATCCTTTAACCATGTAATAGACACACTTCAATAATCTCAATATTGCCTTTTCAAGAACACTTTTGTCTCGTTAATAATCTCAATATTGCCTTTTCAAGAACACTTTTGTCTCGTTAATAATCTCAATTTTGGTTCCAAACAATAATCTCAATATTGGTTCCAAACAATACATTCACTTCCTTTAACCATGTAATAGGCACACTTGTCACTTTCATTACCTACAAATTCTGATTCTAAAACACTTTCATCAAACTTTTTATGCCAGTCTCTAGGAGCTTGTTTTAAGCCATATATAGACTTGATTAACTTACATACCTTCCTTTCATTACCAGAAGCAACAAATCCTTCAGGCTCATCCATATAAATCTCTTCTTCAAGTTCACCATGAAGAAAAGCTGTCTTTACATCCATTTGATGGATGATAAGACCATGTACAGAAGCCAATGCTACAAGCATTCGGATTGTTATCATTCTAGCAACTGGAGAGTATGTATCAAAGTAATCAATGCCTTCCTTTTGCTTAAAGCCCTTAGCTACCAGCCTAGCCTTATACTTATCTATTGAGCCATCCGGGTTCATCTTCCTTTTGAATACCCATTTACATCCTATAGTAGAACACCCATGAGGTAGATCAACCAACTCCCCCATGTTCCGTTAGAAATAATAGAGTCAATTTCACTTTTTACATCACCTTTTCAGTACCTTGATTCAGAAGAATCCATGGCATGTCGAAAAGTTAAAGGTTCATCCTCGATATTGTAAGTGATAAAATCACTTCCAAAATCTTTGACTACCTTTGCACGCTTACTCCTTCTAGGTTCCTCTACTTCATCAAGAGTAGAGCTACTACTAGGATTTACCCCCACATTTGTCATCCTTTCCACATGATCAGGGATGGAACTCGATGTGTGAGTGGGATCATCATCAGAAATACCCTGAGGTATACCAGCCTTCATAGGGAACACATCCTCAAAAAGAATGTTGCATCACGAAATTCAACTATAGTGTTAGCCACTATTCCGTCTATGTCAGATTTTAACACTAAAAATCTCATAGCCGTAGTGGTTTCAATATAGCCCAGAAAGATGCAATCAACAGTTTTCGGTCCTAGTTTCTTTCTCTTGTGTTCAGGGACAAGTATATTTGCAAGGCACCCCCATACACGAAGATACTTTAGACTAGCCCTTTTCGTTGTCCATAATTCATAAGGTGTCTTGTCCATATGTTTCAGAGGAACTCTATTCAGAATATGGCAAGCCGTATTCAGAGCCTCCCCCACATGTACTTAGGCAACCCCGAATTAATCAACATACTATTGATCATATCTTTAAACGTTCTATTCTTTCATTCTGCCACCCCATTAGACTCAGGTGTGTATGGTGGAGTTACCTCATGAACAATACCATTGCTCTTGAAAATTCATTAAACGAGATACTCGTATACTCACCACCTCTATCCGATCTCAAACGTTTAAGTACTTTACTTGTTTGTGTTTCAGCTTTAGTTTTGAACATAATGAATTTTTCTAGTGCTTTATCTTTATGTTTAAGCAAATAAACATGACAATATCTACTACAATCATCTATAAAAGTAATGAAGTATCTATTATGATCCTTGGTCAAAACACCACCAAATTCACATATGTTTGTGTGCACTAAATCTAACACACCCGAATCCCTAACCACACTATGAAAGGGTTTCCTAGTTGGTTTAGCAGTCACACATACTTGACATTTAGATTTCTTATCAATGGCATGTTTTGGAATCAACTCTAAATTCATCATGTTCTTTAGAGCACCAAAATTCAAGTGACCAAGACGCAAGTGCCACAAATCAGATGATTCAACACAATTAACAGAAGGAGCAACATTATCATTAATAAAACTGCCCAAAACAGGCTCAACATTTATTAAAAACAATCCATCAGACAAGTAACCTTTGCCAAAAAATACACCAGTATGTGTAATAACTACTTTATTACATTTCAAAGAAAGTTCAAATCCATTCTTACCTAAACAACTTCCACTTATTATATTTCTACGAATGTCAGGAACATGATGCACTCTAGTGAGGGATAGAACACGCCCAGAAGTGAACTTCAGGTCCACGTTTCCTATTCCAAGAACTTGAGCCGCGCTCGCATTCCCCATCGTCACAGTCATTCCATGAGTCTGTTGATAAGATACAAACAGAGTAATATTAGTACAAATATGTACATTAGCTCCAATATCAATCAACCATTCATGAGACGAATAAGTAGAAAGAAGTACAGGGTTGTAGGTCACATACCCGTTGTCAGTTTCAGAAGCAATAGCCTCACTAACAACCATGTTAACCACAGGCCCACCAGTGGTTCCAAGCACAGTATTAACTTGTGCTTCCACAACAGATTTCTTAGCTTTCTTTACAAGACAGTCCTTGCTCCAATGACCAACCTGTCTACAAGACCAACATGGTTAGTTTGCCTTTGGTTTCTTAGCCTTGTTCTTGTCTTTATTAGATTTAATGTTTTCCTTCTTAGTGACATTCTTTCTTTTCTGTCCTACAGTCACGACGTTCACCGTCGAACTCCCAGCATGTTCAACAGGCATCACATTTCCCTGTTTGGACTTGTGTTGTTCCTACACAGAGATGTCCAACATCAGGATTGTCCAAGTGATCTCTCCTTTCTGTCTTTTCTGGGAGAGAGCAAAATCTTCCCAAGACTTAGGGAGCTTTTCAATCACAGACATAACCTGAAACTTTTCAGGAAGGTCCATTCCGGATTCCTTCAAGGCATGAACCAACATCTCAAACTCATGCACCTGCTCAGTCATGGATTTAGTATCCACCAATTTAAAGTCAAGGAACCTAGCCACAGAATACTTTTCCAACCCTTGCGAGTCAGTATTATGTGTCTGGTCAAGCCTTTCCCATAAGAGCTTAGCAGTGTAGGAGTCCGATGAATAAACATCGAATAGAGTGTTCGCTAAAGCTACCAGAATTGTAATCTTAGCCACTCCATCCTTCTCCTCCCACATGGCATAAGCCTTAATAGTTTCAGCTTTTTCCTTAACCACAACTGGTTTCTCATACTGTACCACCGGCCATAGACCCTTTTCCGTAAGCCATAATTTCATCTTTTTCTGCCAACGAAAAAAACCAACACCCCCACCGAATTTATCAGGCATACCTGACAAATCGATAGGTTGTGGGAAACGGTACGTGGTCCAATCAATGGTAGGTACAGTAATAATAGACCCAGAGCTAGTCTGACAACATGAGATTCAGTTTCGTTAACCATCTTGTTAATTAACAATATATAACACAAATATTCTCTTCAAGATTGTTGGGAATTTTACACTAAACAATGCAACAATGAGGCAGTTATATATATATATTAACAAGAACATGCAATTACACCAATTAACAAAACAAACATAAAGGTCGAAACAATAGAATAATCAGAGACCGTAAATAACGAGAAAAGTAAGAAAAACTTATCTCTCATATAAGCTTTAGCAAAACCAAAACTAATCAGAGAGAGAACAACAGCTGAGTCGCCAAGCCCTACGAGAAGACTTGACTGTTCTTGAAGAGAATATTGCCCCACTTACGCTGTGTTGGGTTGCAGCAATATCACTTCCAGGATAAAACAGCACCGATCAATCCGTTCACAGACACGGCAATGATCAACAACGACCCGCACCTCAATTCGCCACAGAACTATGTAAAAACCTTGTATGTAAATTGAGAGAGAAAGAGAGAGCAGAGAAGAAAGAGAAGGAGAAGAGAACTAGGGTTTCTCACTTATTTTTCGTAAGCGTGTGTATTTGAAATGTTATATTTTGTATATATCATATACAAAAATAAAACCGTTACTCATACAACATTAAAAGGGAAAATATTAATATTAATTATGATTTAATCCATTAATAGCTTCAGATTTAGAGACCCATCAAGATTTAACCTCTGGCCCATACTAGATAGGCCCATTCAAACTTTGATCCAATTCAGCTATTAAAATAAATCAATAATCAAATTTAAAATCAGACTGCACATCATGGGCATGAAACGTTTCTGGCCAATCAAGTGTACATTCATGGGTATGAAAACTTCTTCATGGGAATGAAACATTTCCGAATATCCCATATCTTTTTATGCCTCTTCATGGTCATGAAATATATATCATGGCCATGATTTTCTTTTGCAATCTAATTCTTCCTCTTAATACCAAATCAATGTGGGTTCAAGTTTTTCAACTAAAACAACCCACATTACCCATTTCAAATATCCTTCCTTCAACTCAATTTATCTATGGATTTCACTAAGAAAATGTCTTAGATCCAAACATGAAAGTTTAAGTCCTCTTATAAGGAATAACTTCCAATAGTTAGTTTCCGGAAATTCCATCAAGAACATATTTGAAATATGCCTCAAACTTTCCATTTTCTAACAGTTTTTATCCTCTTAGGTAACTTAAAGAAAGAAGTAGATTAATTAAATTAATGGCTCATACTCAGCAGATATGCTCATAATCTTAAGTTTATAAGCTTCAAGTAAATGTTGCTAATTGTTCTTAAAAGTTAATTTGTCTCCTTCCGTCCAGAGCAGAGGTATGAAGCCACTCTGGCAAGTAAATGCTGCTAATGCCTAATTGTGTTGTTCCCTTGTTCTCTTTATACAGGCGAACACATGTTCATTTTTCTCACAATGAATTTCATATGGTGAATTGAGTTATGCATCGCTATTACTTGAGCCATTGTGTCGAAGTATTTCCTGACACTTTAAGTGTCCTCTATGCATCATAGTTTTGCATGAATTGTTGTATATATTGCAGATCATTTTTTTAAATAATTACAGTTTTAATTACTCATATTATTTTTAATTACCCATATAGTGTATTCTAAAATTTACATTTCTATCCCGATACTAGCATTTATGTGTGATACGTTGTCAAATAATATCCATCTAGTACTCGTTAAATATCACGGATTTGAACCATGATTTAGACATCAGCATGTTTAACAGTGGCAATATCAATATTATCAAGTTTCTAAAAAAATACGAAGCATAGACTATATTGTAATTTGTTTTTGGTTTCGGCCCACAAGTTAAAGTAATAGCCCATAAGGGAGTTTTGATGTTTCTATTACTCTTTTGTACCACTAATAGTAATGATTATTAATTGTTTTTTAAAAAACAAGTTATTCTTTATTATCTATCTTTTGAGTATACAGTTTAATTGATACATTTTTCGATTATATAATATTTTTTCCAGTGTGCCCTGAAAGTTTTCCTACTGCAACCATTGTCTACAGTGATGAAATCGATGTTTTTATAAAGAGTCCTCAAGGGAAAAGCTGTCACCATTCCTGTTCGTACCTGTTCGATAAATCCTAGTTAGCCAGTCTGAAGAATTCTATCCGTTCCTTTGTTTTGGTAAGCTATTAAACATCCAATTTTTTGATTAATTTCTGAATTGTTTCTCACACTTTCGTTGACATAAGTTAAAAAAAAATGTCTGAAGCAGGTTTACAAGCTTGCTTCTCTTTCTTGAAACAAAAATAGTCTGTTCAAACCGGACCCGAATTCATCTAGGGTTTTTATGTGACTCGAAGATCTTTTAGGCTCAATTTATCCGTGTTAATTTACGTTAATATATTAACATAGCTAAGTAATCTAACAATTGTGAATTGGGGAACAAATATCTGCTCCAATTAATGCTCTAAAACTGTAAATAATTAGATGTTCTAAGTGTGGAATTGCCTTTTGTAGCTTTCTTTGATATTTAGCTAATCTTTTCTAGCATCATTGTAGGATATGGAATATATATCTAATCTATCTATGTTACTTTGTTGGACAGGAATTTCCTTTTATGCACACAGATTAAGATGGAATCAAGGGAAAACATGATTAAAAAGGAGATTGATATAAGCAGATTTCTTCCTGAAGCAATCTTCAGTAATATCATCTCATGGCTACCGGTGAAGGAAGCTGTAAGAACGAGCGTCTTGGTAAAAAGTTGGAAACATGCTTGGAAATATGTGACGCGTCTTGATCTCGATCCAGAAAGCATTAGTAAACCAAATGTAGAGCCTGCCAGGGAGGATTCACAATATGGTAAGGAGCTCACTCCTGCTATGTGCTTAATAGAAGATCTTATGAGTTACACGATCTTGTACACCTCTATTATCCAGTCTGTACAAGAGGAAATCACCACCTGCCAACTTGTTCATTTTCCTTTCAATATAGATAGTGGAGAATTAGAAAAATGGGTCAAAGAGCTTCTTATGAGAAAAAAAAGTTAAAGCACTTTCTCTTCAATGTTATGAAAACTCAACTGATGGCATAGACTATTATGTCGTACCTTTGGGATTATCCCCTGGTATTTTCAGTCCTCTTGAGTGTCTTGAACTGACATGTTACAGCTATTGGAAAACAACTCTTGTGTTTCTCTCTTTTATTTCTCTTGGTATATATTACAAATGCAATGAATTAACCTATTTATAAGCCTTATCCTAGTACCTTGACATCATTGCTTACATAACTTATATTTATTTCAAGCCTACAATCTATGACTTCACCATCCAAGCCTACAATTGTTGAACATGAATATGCATGTGTTGCTTTGATTTGTAGCCTCCATTCTAGAAGAGTTTGAATTCTAACACTCCCCCTCAAACTCGACTTTCCATTCTGAGTGATTTTCGAAACTCGTAAATCTTTGTTGTAGATAAACTCTTCGTAAATATATCTGCAACCTGATCTTCAGTCCTGACTGCCTTCATGTCAATATCTCCTTTAAGTACTTTTTCTCGTAAGAAATGATAATGTACTTTGACATGTTTGGTCCGAGCATGAAAGACCGGATTCTCAGCCAAACGGATTGCTGATATATTGTCACAATGTAATGGAACTCCATCTTCTATTGGTTGGTTCAAGTCCTTCAAGAGTGAGTCAACCATGCACACTCTTGTGCTGCCAAAATCTCTTCTTCCATGGCCTTTCTCCATTTTGGACTCTTTGATGATTCATCAAAGTTAGTTGGCTCTTTGACCTCAGCATAGGCAGCATCTATATACTTTGGATTTGGCCGTCTATCTCTGTTAGACCTTCGTACTTGATGTTGTGAAGGCTCTTGTTGTTTCTCTTCCGGTTGATTAGTCTGTACTTCATCTGGTGTTTCATGAACACATGTTCTCCAAGGGCTTCTTGACTTGGATCGTACCTCCAATTGATCCGTCGGGGATTGTGGTTCCTCTGTATTGCCATTGTTTTGAGATGAATCTAACTGTAACTTGATTTTTAGCTTCTCTTGTAGCTCCTGTGTATCTGGCAACGCTACCTTGTTTGTGTACCATGAAGATGCCTCATCAAATACAACATTTCGTGAGACATATATCTTGTTTGTATTGGGATCACAACATCTCCAACCTTTCTTCTGTTCGTCGTATCCCACAAAAATGCAACGGATAGCTTTCTTATCAAACTTACTACGGTCTTCATCTGCAATAAACACATAACATACACAACCAAATACCCGGAAATAATTGATAGTTGGTTTTAGGTTATACACCTTCTGAAATGGTGAAACAAATTCCAACCTTGGTTGAGGTAGCCTGTTAGTGATATAGACCACCATCTTCATGCATTCTGCCCAAAATCTTGTATCAACATTCTTGGCATGTAGAAGACTTCTACACGTCTCTGCTAGATGGCGGTTCTTCCTCTCCGCTACTCCATTCTGTTGTGGAGTTTTTGCACAAGTGAGTTGTCTCCGGATGTTGAACTTCTTGAGGTAGTTCTTGAACTCATTTGAAGTGTATTCTCCTCCATTATCAGTGCGAAGGCACTTGATTTTTCTTCCGAGCTCGTGTTCTACCGTGTCCTTGAATTCCCTGAATTTTTCAAAAACCTCATCTTTATGTTTTAAGAAGTATACCCACACATACCTCGAAAAATCATCAATGAAGGTTAACAAATATTGATAACCACGAGTTGATGGTTGTTTGATTTTTCCAAGAACATCTGAGTGCACCAGCTCCAACGGCTCCTTTGCTCTAAACTTTGACTCCTTGTACGGCAATTGATGCGCCTTACCATATTGACATCCAGCACATACAATATCATGGAGGATCTCAATTTGTGGGAGTCCCTTCAACATTGACTTTTGCATCATAATCTTCAATTTGCTGTAGTTGACATGCCCGAGTCGTGCATGCCACAAGTCGCCTGTGTCACTCTTTATGGCCTTGTCTACATAGGCCTCTTCAGCTGACATCACATAGATAGCCTTCATTTTTGGTCCTTCTATGAAAGGTGTACCTATGACTTTTAATTCTTTATACACCTTCACATCATCTGGCCGAATAGTACATAGTTATCTGAAGTTGTTAGTTGGGGTACTGACAATAGGTTCTTCTTCATTCCTGGGACATGATAAACATTTTGTAGTTGTATTTCTTCATGTCTGTACTTTTGTGATAGCTGCGTCTTGCCAACATGGGATATTGGCAAATGTGTGTTATCTGCTGTTACGATAACACGATCTCCTATGTACTTTGTTATGCTCGACAATTTTAACTCATCTCCGGTCATATGATTGGAACAGCCTGAATCAACGATCCAATCATTCTTTTAGTCGACTGACTGCTCACATACAACCAGTAGGTGCATGTTCTTCTATTGGGCCTTTCCATCGTACATCAACAATGTCTTTCTCTTCCACAAAGAAAGAAGTGTCGAAGTTCCAATCTTCTTCTCCAGCGTCATCGTTCTTTGAAGATGTTGTGACATTTCCTTCAATTTTCTTGGACCAGCAATTTCTTGCATAATGTCCCTTCTTGCCACAGTTATAACTTCATCACTTTGATGATCTTTTTGTTGCCACCGGTTCTGACCACCCTGATTATTTTGAGATCCTCGAGCTCCCCCTGATTGGAAACCTCTATATTGATTTCCTCGAAAGTCTCTTTCTTGACTATTGAATCTCCCGGCACCACGTCCTTGTCCTCGACCTCTACCACGACCATGACCGCGTCCTCGGCCGTCTCTCCTGTTGATGAAAAGAGCCGTCTCTTCACGAATGGTTGGTTGACTAGACATGGGTTTGTCTAGATCCTCTTCGTTAATTAGCAAATTCTCCAGATCTGCTAAAGTTGGCTTGATGGCCCAGCCCCGAGTTGTCGTGATAATACTCTTGTACTCCGGCTTTAGTCCATGGATGATAATTCTTTTCGTCCTGGTTGATGTAATACCATTTTCTAGATCTATTTTGCAAATCTCTTCACAGAGAGACTTTACCTTTAAGAAATATTGACTCACGGTCATATTTTGCTGGGAGATGGACAAAAGCTCATTTTCGAGCCTTTGTAATTTTGCGTCATTCTTCTTAGCGAAAACTCCTGTTAATATGTCCCACGCTTCTTTCGACATTTGGGCATCTTTGATTCGCTGTAGAAATTCATCCTCCACAGCTACGGTTAAAGCGTACATGGCTTTGCATGCCTTAACCTTCCATTTCTTTAAGATCTCAAGGTCAGCTACTGGTCTTTGAGGTGTAGCCTCTGGTCGTGCCGGTGTTAAGGTTATTTTGACGGAACTTGTGTCTATACTTCTGGCCTCCCTTGGTGGTGTTGTATCACTGCCATTTACAACATCCCATAAATCCTGTCCAAGCAAATAAAACTTTATACGGGTACTCCATGACCCATAATTATTGTTGTTGAGTTTCTGAATAGAGTTTGTAAAATCTCCCATGATTTTTACAGTGAACAGTACTTCGTCTTCTACGGTGTGCACAGTGTCGACTGTATAAACAGTACCGTATGAACAATACCGTATGAACAGTTCCATATAAACATTACCGTATGTATGAACAGTACTTCGTCTTCTCCGGCGTGAACAGTACTTCGTCTTCTATGGCGTGAACAGTGCCGCCGGAATAGTAACTTACCGGAAAATTTTCAGAATTTTCAGAATTTAACAACCAAGCTCTGATACCAAATGTTGGAAAACAACTCTTGTGTTTCTCTCTTTTATTTCTCTTGGTATGTATTACAAATGCAATGAATTAACCTATTTATAAGCCTCATCCCAGTACCTTGACATCATTGCTTACATAACTTATATTTATTTCAAGCCTATAATCTATGACTTCACCAACCAAGCCTACAATTGTTGAACTTTAATATGTATGTGTTGCTTTGATTTTTAGCCTCCATTCTAGAAGAGTTGAATTCTAACAACAGCCTCTTAAACACCTCTCCCTTCCAAAGTTGTGAAAAGCTTCGAATTCTGAAACTGAGTAGGTTAGGATTAGATAGCAAATCTATCACTAAAATATTCTCTTCCTGCAAGAGTCTAGAGGAATTGAGTGTGCTTCATTGTCACGGATTCACAAAATTAGAAATCTCTAGTCGAAATCTCAAGTTTCTAGAGCTGCGGCGCTTGGCTATTGACAACATCAGTATCTCTGTTGAAGCTTTCACGACCCTTACACTCTATAAAATATCATGCAAATGGTCCTCTGTTGTCATTGATGCACCAAGAGTGACTGAATTACAAGCTTACTGTAGTGTTGAATTTGCCTCTAAAAACTTTAGGGAGACGTATCTCAGTCAGGAGAAGCTTCTTGAACGTTGCACTGGTTTTCTGGTACAAGGTTTTTTCGTTTAAGTTTTCTTAGATCGATCAAAACTCTTAATAGAATCTAACAGGTTATCTTACTGTTTTTTCAGTCCTGCCACGAACATTCCCATTTTCTATATTCTTCTCAAAGGGGAAATGTAAGTGCATTTCATAATTTGCATATCTTGTCTACAGCTTTGGATTTGAACGATATAAGACATTCCATTCTTTTGTCCTATATATTCCGAGCGTGCTTTCAATTGAAAAGGCTTGACATAAACGTGGAGGTATTTCTCCTGTAGTATAGGTTGGTTGAAGACAGATATCCCAAATAGGGTGTTTTGAAATATTCAGTATCTTGACTGCATTCTTTTCCGCTGTTTCCCTACACAGGTTAGAGATCTGTGTAAGGTTGGAAACTTATACTATCCTGAGCATTTGTTTTGGGAGCAAAAAGGGATATCTGACTGCATTGCATGTTGTTTAAGAGCTGTATCCATTCAGAACTTTAGGGGTAAAGTTCTTGAAGTGGAGTTTATGAAATATCTCATTACAAGAGCTCCAAGGATGTTTAAAGTCATGGTCAAATGTGCTTATAATTGCACTAATGAAGAGATAACTGCTACTCGAAGCTTGTTGTCATTTCCCAGGAGCTCTATGAATGTATCAGTAGTGATTGACCCCCCTTCTCCCACAGCAGGTTGGTTCTCTACCTTTTTACCTAATTTGTTTATCTTTGTTGTATATGTATTAATAAATTTGAATATTACATAGACGAGTCATATTTTAATGCAACATGTTAAATATAACCTAGGAAGTGAGGTAAGCAATGACATAACCTAGGAAGTGAGGTAAGCAATGACAAGGTCACCAACCAAGTTAGGCCACCAACCAAGTTAGGCAAGCCATAATCTTTGACTAACATTAATGGTTGGTGAGATTAAAGCCTATAAATATAGTCTTATGTAAATGGTCTCAACAACAACAACAAGATCAATACAATGTAGTTCTAATATTACTACCATGTTTTTCTCTCCTCTCTACTAGTTCCGTTTATTACTTTCGCATTGCTCATATTTTGACATGGTATCAGAGCGGGAGTAGAGAGGAGGAGATTTTCAGTTGAAGCTTTATGGTTTTTCAAGGAAAACACAAGCTGCCCAGACTTATATCTTCCAGCAGAGGGGAGAAATTTTCTGCCCAGTTTTTTATTTATGCAGATTCTGTTTCCAGCAGAATTTTCTGCCCAGTTTGCCCCGGTTATAGATTTAATTATGTAGTATTCAAATGGTTGTTGATATTACGGTATCTCTCCAATTTTTTTACGATGCTGCAAATTAAATAGTTCAGGGGGCATTATTCCGACGAAGTAGTAGAAGTAGTGTATATACAGATGTACACACAGTTCACTACGACAAATGACAAAGAAGCAGAAGTAGTAGTATGTATACAAATACATACACACAGTTCACTGCTATATCTTGCATTTCATTCTTGTAAAAGAAGCAGAAGGACCAGTTCATGGACGATCTTAAGGGATGCAGTCTACCAAATACGGTTCCAGTTGCTTATAGTTCAAGGGATGACAGATGCAGATTCCTCCTGTGTTTATACATAGGCTTGTTAATAGTGATTGATCACAAAGTCGAGTCTCAGTTTCTTCAAAATAATCAGTTCAAGGACTGATTGGTGGTCATCCACCGTTGTGCTGAAAAACAGCACTTTCTATTATTTGACAGGGCCTAAAATATACAATGTGGTCGCAAGTTCGAGTCCCGGTATCCCAAAGACTCAATAAACTCAAGATCGATCGATCCTAAAAATGGGTATAGTTGGACGCTCAGGTTAAGCTCAAGGGCTACTAGTGTCCACTCTTCAATCCCAAGATAGGTCTTTCATCCGAAGATGGGATTTCGAGTGAGGGGGTGTGTTACCTAGAAAGTGAGGTAAACAATGACATAACCTAGGAAGTGAGGTAAGCAATGACAAGGCCACCAACCAAGTTAGGCAATCCATAATCTTTGACTAACATTAATGGTTGGTGAGATTAAAGCCTATAAATATAGTCTTATATAAATGGTCTCAACAACAACAACAACAAGATCAATACAATGTAGTTCTAATATTACTACCATGTTTTTCTCTCCTCTCTACTAGTTCCGTTTATTACTTCCGCATTGCTCATATTTTGACACAACACAAACCTGAGAATGTAGGTGTATTAAGACTGGTACATAATGGTCTTAACCATCCAGCCAGCTGATGGCTAGTGTCATGCAGTAGCGGAGTTACACACAGTCCGGGGCGAAACAACCCCCTCCCCTACACGCTAACCCCAAAAAAATGGTTACTAGTGTGTGTGATTTGAGATCATATATTTTATTTTCGAATACTATATTAATAACAAGGGAGCTCTCTGGGTCGATTCATATCCCCTTTTTATCCACTGTTAACGTTGTTTTCCTTTTCTTTTTTTAATCTTATTAAATTGGATAGGAAATTTCCTTGGTTTAGCACCTTTTTTCATACTTAATTTGTTAACTTTCATATTTATAAGCTATTAACACTACCACTTCCAACTTCAATGGTACATGTAGATGCAAGTTGTCCATTTCATTATAAATATCTGAAAAAGTAATCAAGTAAAATATATTCCAATATGTAAATCTCCATTTTTTATCTTGATATGTATATTAATTAAAAAAAACTAACAGGTATTTACTGTGACACATACAACCAGTCATTAGATGATTAGAATCTACAATTTCTTATAGGAAAATGAATAAAGTTTTGCATCCTTATTTACTAATGTTTAAAAAAGAACTACAAGTTTGGGAAGATTCTGCAGCCCCTCTATATATTTTAGATTATGTAAACCATTCGGACATGCTGGCAGTCTTGCAATAGTTGAATATCTGCAGTTATGGTTGCAGATGTTCAATACCTTAGTTGTGGACTTGTGGTGGACTGACACCTTTTTCTGTATGATTAATATATATTCCTGTTACGCCATATTTTCGGTTGCCTCTAATATCTCCCAAATTTCCAAATATGAATCTAATAATAATTAACTTAATCCCCAAGTTAATTATTTCCTCTCTCTAAAACGAGGAATTATCTCCAATTTATGATAGAAAATATCTCTAAACGATATCCTTCAAATCAGGAAGGTATCCCAACGCGAATATAATTCAAAGAGATAAAATCTACTAATTCCCAAAATACATCCCTTAACAATCATAGGGATTAAAAAACCAATCCTTTTAAGAGAACTGCGTTGGCTTGATCTCTATAAATATAAGGTACGTAGACATCTTGGAAAAGGATCCGACACATCTAACAAGTCGAGACACCTCTCAAGTCCAGCCCCAAACATCCAAAATCCCAAATCCCCCTATTTTCATAATTTTGTTATTCCAGCAACCTCCGAAATCTGTTATCACCAAATTCCTCCGTTAACAATTGGCGCTAGAAGGAGGGCATATATTTTTGATTGTTTAGGACAATCAATTCATACGCATGGGGGGTTATTATGGATCTGGTGCTGCTATAATGGAGGAGCTAAGCGGTGGAGGCGGTGGATCTATTCTGAAATAAGATAAGTTTTCTTATGATTTTGTCCATACAAATCTGTTATCTTATAAAATTCGTAGTAAATTCATTGCATGTTGGATTTTGATGATTTTTAATGATTCGGAAAGCTTGTTAAATTGCCTATAACTTTCGTTCTTTGAGTTTTCTCAGATTATATCTCGATCTATTCTCGAAATCACAAAAAACAATCAGATCTCGTTTTCAGCATCGGGAAACAGATCAGCAGACGTTTTATTTAATTCCCGATTCGTTATAAGTCTGTTTTTTATGAGCCATATATCATCGGAAAGGTCTTTTCGTTATCTACAACTTTCGTGTTTTGTGTTTTTCAAGAAAAAATCATTTAGGTGGTCAAAAACGTCAAAAACAGATCTGGACAGAATTTGAATTGTGAAGATTTTCAAGATTTTAGGTGTAATTTTCGTGATACATGAGTTTGGAAGGCTCTTAATTAAAGAGTTTATTATTTTAGAAGGCCCTCTTCTGTGGGTAATATTTTAGAAGGCCCTCCTTTGCAGGGGTATTATTTTGGAAGGCTCTTAATTGAAGATTTTATTATTTTAGAAGGTCCTCCTTTGCAGGGGTAATATTTTTTAAGGCTCTTGTTCGAAGAGTTAATTATTTTGGAAGGCCCTCCTTTGTATGGGTAATATTTTGGAAGACTTTTATTCGAAGAGTTGATTTTTTAGAAGAGCCTTCAAGTGTTGCTGATATTTTTGGAAGAATCTTGGGATATTGATATGACTTTGGGAAGATGACCTCCTCTAAGGAGGGTCTCCCTTATTTTTTTGTGTTAGACGACCTCCTCTAAGGAGGGTCTTTGTGATTTATTTAAAAGATGATCTCCTCTAAGGCGAGTCTTAGTGAAAGTGAAGTGAACTTCGGAAAATCCACCTCCTGTGAGGAGGGATATTTCTGGAATGGGGAACGATCTCCTTTGAGGAGGGTATCCCAAATTTTTAAATCCTTGCAAAAACCGTACTTCCGGGGGGATGTCCGTACTTCCGGCGCCTCATCAAGGTTCGAGCTTCGGAAAGTCCACCTCCTGTGAGGAGGGTATTTCTGAACAAAAACTGATCTCCTTTAAGGAGAGTACCCTAAATTACTAAATCCTTGCAAAAACCGTACTTCCGGGGGGATGTCCGTACTTCCGGCGCCTCATCAAGGTTCGAGCTTCGGAAAATCCACCTCTTGTGAGGAGGGATATCTCTGAAGCATTTATGGAAATTCTTGTGGATATGACCTTCTTTGAGGAGGATATTTTCCGGAATACGTTAGGGAAACTCTAGAATACGTCCTTCTTTGAGGAGGGTATTTCTCGGAGTGATTAATAGATGATATTTCTTTGAATATTTGCTTTTCAGGGTATTGCTCGAAAAGTTTTGCACGACTCTTCGAATAATGCTTGGATGGCTCTCCAGGATACGTTCTCTCACACCTATAAAACTTATTTTTTACATCTCGCATATTGTCTCGTTTACATCTACATGCATATTACGAGCACCTTGGTGCTGCATATTTTTTACTAATCTTCCTCTCCTAGCTGTTTCAGTGACTCAGGAAATTTGGAAGATCGAAGCATGCTTAGTTCTCCACTGCAGCAAGCTACACTAAAGAACTGGGGGTAGTTGTTACGCCATATTTTCGGTTGCCTCTAATATCTCCCAAATTTCCAAATATGAATCTAATAATAATTAACTTAATCCCCAAGTTAATTATTTCCTCTCTCTAAAACGAGGAATTATCTCCAATTTATGATAGAAAATATCTCTAAACGATATCCTTCAAATCAGGAAGGTATCCCAACGCGAATATAATTCAAAGAGATAAAATCTACTAATTCCCAAAATACATCCCTTAACAATCATAGGGATTAAAAACCAATCCTTTTAAGAGAACTGCGTTGGCTTGATCTCTATAAATATAAGGTACGCAGACATCTTGGAAAAGGATCCGACACATCTAACAAGTCGAGACACCTCTCAAGTCCGGCCCCAAACATCCAAACATCCAAAATCCGAAATCCCCCTATTTTCATAATTTTGTTATTGCAGCAACCTCTGAAATCTGTTATCACCAAATTCCTCCGTTAACAATTCCTTTTGCAGGAGAACCAACATTGCCTCAGAGAAGAGTACTGATATTGCCTCAGAGAAGAGAACCAATATTAACTCAGAGAATTGTTGATTCATGTTGCTTTGATTTCATGTTGCTTTAAAGTTTACCTTCAAGACGTTTATCTGACTGGTCGTGGTAGCATCTCTGCTGGATTTTTGTTAACTTTTTTTATCAGCACTATTATTCTAGTGGGCAGACTGCAATTTCTTCACGTATGTGGCTGCTTTTATCCTTTTACAAAGACTTGGTTTGTTTTTCTGCTAAATGCTTTTGTTTTCTGCCACCCCCCTCCCGCACCCCCATTCCCCCAACTTTGTGATCATTGGGAATACATGATAGACTCCTCTTAATAATTTTGTACCTTGAAATGTTATACATTATCAACAACTTATATATTTTCTATGGAGACCAACATTTTTAGTGGAGACCGGAGACCATATATCAATTAAAACATTGCAAAAACTTATTCATTGAAAATTATGTTCTATGAAAATCACTATTTCATTATTTCATTGAAAATCTTGAAAATCATATATATATTACATGCAAATTTCATTAAAAATCTTGAAAAACATGTATGTTCTGCAAATAAAATATTGCAGAACATATTGTTCTCCAAAACATGTGCTGCTTGCAAATAATATATGATTTTTAAGATTTTGAATGAAATAATAATGTTTATTGAACATTCTTTGCAAATATATATGTTTTCCAATGTTTTGAGTGCATAATGTATATGGTCTCCACGGACTCCACTCAAATGTTGGTCTCCACTTAACTTTTATATATATATATATATATATATATATATATATATATATATATATATATATATATATAGGTTTTTGCTCAAATACAAACCACTCTTAAAATGAGAACTACAAACCAACACAAAATATATTATATTTCATATATTCTAAGGGCCCCGCCAGGGGCACCTTCACAAAAAAGTCTTATAATTCAACCCTCTATCCATTCACCAATAAATAAATAAATAAATAAATAAAATAAAACTGCTGCCACGTCATCATTTTTTTTATAAAAAAAATTATATTTTTTTTAATTTTTTTCTATGAATGGATAGAGGGTAGAATTATAAGATTTTTTCGTATTGGGGTACCCCTATTTTGGTCATTAGATTAGCTTAAATATTGGATTAGAATTTGGTTTTTAGGTTTGTATTCTAAGGAGGTTTGTATTGGAGTAGCCTCTATATATATATATAGGATTTTGGTCCACAGCTGGTTATAAAATTTTATGCAGCCAACGAATCTGGACCGTTTGTTGAAGCATCCAACGGCTGAGAGATTGTGCCACAACAATGCTTCATTGCGGCCACCGCTATGTTTCATTGCGGTGCCTCAATGCCCCCGCATTGTTTCATTGCGGTGCCTCACCTTCAACAATTTTTTTTTAAAATACAAAACTACCCTTATAAATAAAATAAGGTTAGCATGAGATCGAACTCTTGACCTTCTGTAGTTAGACTGAATAATAATAATAATGAAACAATTTTAACTAATTGAGACGATGGAGCTTACTATATTTTGATGATAAACCTTACTACATGTCCGGATTTCGAAAGTCGTTCATTATGAATATTTTTTAAAATTGAATTAATTTTACATTTTAATAATAATTATTTAATGGAAAATTTTCATTGCTACAACAAATTTAAAACTACCCTTATATATAAAATACGTTAGCATGGGATCGAACTCTTGACGTTCTGTTGAGAAGACCAGGCCAACACTCGAACTCTTGACGTTCTGTTGAGAAGGCAAGGCCAACACTTTAACCCCTAACACAACTGAACTTTCTTGATCTTATTCACCAAATGCATCTATATATATTTAAATTTATATTTGATTAAAAAAAATGTGTAGTTAGACCAAATAATAATAATAATAATGAAACAATTTCAACTAATTGAGACGATAGAGCTTACTATATTTTGATAATAAACCTTACTACATGTCCGGATTCCGAAAGTCGTTCATTATGAATATTTTAAAAATTGAATTAATCTTACATTTTAAGAATAATTATTTATTAAATTTTAAAAATTGTTCATAATGGACGAGTTAATGAATAAACCGGGACACAAATGTATATAATTTTATTTTAAACATCACATAATGTTTTTACAAGAAAAATAAATACAATTTTATATTTTTTTTAAAAAAATCGAAAATCGAAACCCTAAATCCAAGACGAACACTAAACTTACAATTTCTAATTGTGTTCAAGAATAAATTTATTGAATCTCCTCATAATTGAACATATTTTGGTTTTCGGTTTGGTTATCCTAAGTTTTGATTTTCAGTTTGGTTATCCTAATTATTGAAATAAATAATTAAATTACAAAAACAACTCAAAAAACTAATTACTAATGTTAACGTAATTATATTCTGATTAAAATTTCTTCATCCACTTCTACATGGACTCTTTTTTCTGCTCCAACAACTCAATTATTCATTTTTTCTAAAGATTTTACTTCTAATTAAAACACTTTACCATTTAATTTAAAACTAATATTACAGTAATTAATATATATCCAAAATATCACACCATATCTTTCCGTAATTATTTTTAGTAGTAATTTTTGTAATTAAAACATGGAGTACTTTTTAATTTAAAATTAATCTTGCGATCACTAATATACACCCAAAAATATCTAACCATATATACAAATCATTATTTTTATTAATAAATAACAATCGTTAGATCTAATAATAAGATATATTATATGATTAAATTAATTTACTAAAAATTCAAAGTTCGAACCCGTCAACGACATTTTTAATTTAGAATTTTACAAAATAAAATTTAAACCATGCATTTCATTATATAAATTTATATTAAATTAATATTAAAAAATTATTAAAAATAAGGATTATATAAAGACATAATTATAATGTTAAATAAATTTTATAACCTATCAAAAGAAACCCGTGCTTCGCACGGGTTATAAGCTAGTATTATTAAAATCAAAACAACTAAATAAGTGTATACAAAATCTACTACATAGAAATTTGAGATATTTTTAAAATGATTGTTTCACATGTCTCCCACTATATTTAGATTAAATATTTTTAATTAGAAAAAAATATTCTTAACTTAACATTGAAGATATTCAAAATTTTAAAATAATTTATTATGATTTCACATGCCTATTTTATTAATTAAACAAAAAAATAAAAAATTGAAAATGGGCTTTGTTATCCCGCATTGCTTCATTGCTGTGGTCATGGAAATGACATTTTTTCCACCAGCTTTAAGTGTGGTACTTGTAGTTGGTGGTTGGTTCATTGTTCCATTTTAGCACCGCAATGTTTCATTGCTGCCACCTCAATGAAACATTGCTACCACCGCAATGTTTCATTGAGGTGGTCGTGGGAATCAATTTTTATCTTCCAGGTTTTTAAAAGCAACTTTTGCCAAAAAGTTTTTTCCCACTTTTCACATATACACAGACTTCAAAATATTAAAGGTTTGGAGGTAAAAAAATTTAAAAAAATGGTTAGCTCTTCCCCATTTTTCACATATACATACACTTCCAAAATTCATATATACACTTCCAAAGGTTAAGGGTTTGAAGGTTCTTGAAGATCAAAAATTCTACAAAAAAAGGTTAGCTCTCTAATTACCATGGAATATTTATTTAGTTCTTCTACTTCATCGAGTGACCATGATAATTTTGATTATGTTACACCCATAAGAAAAAATCCAGTTTTTCGAAAGTTATTTGTTAAAGATGATATTATAGATGTTGATACTTATGATATGGATAAAGAAAAGATGAACGTGGATGATGTTGGTGGAAGCAAGAATGATTTTGGTATGGGTAAAACGAAGGTGCACATAGAAATTGATAGTGATTGTGATGATGATGAAGAAAATTATACTAAGATGGGAAAAAATGAAGTCGATGATGATATTAATATCGAAAACAAAAATAATGGATTTTCGTTTCGGAATATTAATGATGTTGTGCCTTGCGTTGGTATGAATTTTGATACTTTAGATGATGCGGAAAAGTTTTATAGAGAATATGGTCGACGTGTCGGGTTCCAAATAATAATCCGTGGTACTCATAGGCATCAACGAAGTAGAGAACCATCATCTCGTACGTATATTTGTCTAAAAGGTGGAAGAATCACACCATCGAATTCGGAATATCGTGGTAAAGGGAAACGAATTAGGGAGTCGATTACACGTACGGATTGTCATGCTCGGATGTGAGTCTCTCATAATGTTAAGACAAATAAATGGAGAGTTACATTGGTCGATTTGGAACACAATCATGATTTTGTGTCACCGGAGAAAGTACAATTTTTTCAAAGATCACGCAACATAGATTCGCTCACCCGATCATTGATTGAGTTGTTTAATAAATCGGGGATCGAGACGAATAACGTGATGAAATATCTTAGTGAGACGTGTGGTGGTGTTGAGAATCTAGGTTTCTCTCATCAAGATGTTCGTAATGTCATACGTGACATTCGACACCGAGTGTTTGATTCCGGTGACGCCGAGTGTGGATTGGTATTGTTACGAGAATTATAAGAGAAAAATTTTGGAAATTTCTTCTATCGAATGAATGTGGATGAAGAGAATCGTGTTAGGGGTTTGGTGTGGGTTGATCCTCGATGCTTGAATGCCTACAAGAATTTCGGTGATGTGGTTACGTTCGACTCAACCTATCGGACGAATAGATATTGCATGCCTTTCATACCTATTACGGGGGTAAATCACCACTACCAAAATATTTTGTTTGGATTTGCACTAATGAGAGATGAGAAAGAGACATCTTACAAATGGGTTTTGAAAGCATGGTTGGAAGCCGTTGACAACAAGGCTCCAACTACAATCATTACCGATCAAGACATTGCTTTGGGAAATGCTATTGCGGATGTTATGCCGGAAACAAAGCACATTTATTGTACATGGCATATAAGTAGTAAGTTTCCCGAGAAGTTATCTAGCTTGTACACCAACTATCCGGAATTCAAAACGGATTTCAATTCATGTGTGTACAAGTCGTTGACACCCACGGAATTCGAAGGTCGGTGGGAGGAATTGGTCGAAAAGTACGATCTTAAGAATCATGATTGGCTAAATGAAATGTACGCTATTAGAGGTCAATGGATTGGTGCGTACACGAGACAACACTTTGCCGCCGGTATGACCACAACCTCGAGAAGCGAGTCCATGAATTCTTTTTTTGATGAATATGTGCGAGCATCAACCGGTTTGAAAGAATTTATTGAGAACTCACAAAAGGCTTTGGAGTCAAAAAATCTTAGGGAAGTTAAAAGCGATTATGAGACCGAGGAATGGGATAGGAAACTAGTGTTGCATTCGTCCTTGGAAATTAATGCATCCGAGATTTACACGAAAGAAATGTTTAAGCGTTTTCAAAAGGAGCTTTTGAAAAGCACATCATACCAAGTGACGAGGGTTAGACAAGGTGAAACATTTTTGTATAAATTGTACTTGGTTGAGAAGTGTACGGTTCCGGAGAATCGTAGAAGAAGTTACCTTTTAACGGCTCACTTTGACGGAAAGCTAGAATGTACTTGTAAGAATTTTGAACATTCCGGGATGATTTGTAAACACATGATCCGGTACCTAGACAAGAAGCAAAAAATCAAAATACCGGACCTCTACATCATGCCTAGGTGGACAATGGATGACAATAAAATTGCCGGACCTCTACCGTATACCCCTCCCGTTCTTGCCAATGTTGGTGCATCACAATCGTCAAGGTATAGTGCATTGTGCAAATCTTTTCAAAACTTGGGTGCCATAGCTAGTTGTTCCGTTCCACGATTCAATTACTTGATGAACGTGATTGAGAGGGAGAAATATACCGTAAAAAACAAATTTCAAGAAGAGGAACATAACGAGGAAAGGAATGAGTCATTTCACCAAGATGATTACCAACATGATCCGATATTCGATCCTCCAATGTCACAAACTAAGGGACGAAAGAAATCGGAAAGATATAAAAGTGGTGTTAAAACTTCGAGTTCAAAGGCAAAGCCACGAAAGTGCGGAAAGTGTGGGCAAGAGGGAGCAAAGCATGATAGAAGAAATTGTCCTAATCCTCCCCTTCAATGAATGTATTGATATTTGAATTAAATTTTCAATTTATTATGTGATATTTAATTTATCATGTGAAATTGAATTTATTATATGATATTCAATTTAATATGCAATACATTGTGAAATAAATGTAAAATATTATTAATATTCGTTAAGAAAAAATTGAAAATGGTGATTAATATTCAATAAGGAATAAAATTGTGATTTAAGGAAAAAAAAAATAGAAGTTTTAAAAAACAGAGGAAAAACAGGGGAAGGGGACAGGAGCTTCTGTCTATTTTTGAACCACCTCAATGATTCATTGCGGCACCTCAATGATTCATTGCGGCACGTCAATGAAACATTGCGGTGTCCAAAAAATGGACAGAAGCCAAGTGAAAGCTTCTGGATATTTTCTCCAACCGCAATGTTTCATTGCGGCAACCCATTGAAACATTGGTCAAAAAATAGATAAATTTTCATTTTTTTTAAATCATAATTTTATTTCTTAACGAATATTATTCACTTTTTCATATTTGTCTTCCTCCATTTATTTTAAATTCATATTTTTACCGTGGTTTGCAATTTTAAAAAATATTTTCAAAATAAAAAAAAATTGAAAAAAAGGAGACTTCCCAGGGGGTCACCCATCCTAAAATTGCTCCAGCTCAAGCACGTTTAACTTTGTAGTTTCGATGCATATCAACCCACCCGGCCAGGAATGCCACATCTGCTAATTACCGAAACTTTAAACTTATAAATTGAAAAACACCCGTATTGCTTGTTTTTCCTCTCTTTTATATATACTTCGAATTTTCATTTTTTTTCTTAAATTACAATTTTATTTCTTAACGAATATTATTCACCTTTTCAATGTTTTCTTAACGAATATTAATCATCTTTTTCATTTGTTTTCACAATGTATTGCATAATAAATTGAATATCACATAGTAAAATCAAATTTTACATAATAAATTAAACATCACATATTACAAAAATTAAACACCTTTTGCATTTTTAAAATAAATTTAAAATTGAAAAATATTAAAATCATTGTCCACCGCAATGACTCAATGCGGCGCCCGCTATGAAACATTGGTGCTTTATTAGTTTTGTATCTATATAACCATATATTCAGATATTAAAAGACATGAATAAAAGAGGTTACCATGAGATAATATTTAAAGGGGTAAATTTATTTCCCTGTGACAGATGACTCATCCCGTAGAGGATCAATCAACACTACTTTCCCTTTGTTGATGTTTGCGACAAAGAGTATCCAATGGTGGTTATGGCACACGGGGAAAAAAGCAGCGTCACAATCTTGTAGATTTGGTCCACAAAATTGTTTCTGATAAGTTTTAATGAAATTTTCCATTGCTTTCTTTTGATCTTCGATAAGCTCTTTTGGTGGCGTCTGCAAAATTAAAGATTAAAAAAAATGCATATACCATTTTAAGTTTTTTCACTTTTCGATTACTTATTTTTAAGTTTTTTTCCGATATTACAATGACTAGAAAATTGTTGATTTGTTCTTGATAACATACAAGCATGATAAATACTAAACAAATGCAAGAATATAAAATAATCCTATACATATACCATTCTTCTATGTATGCATGTAAATACTAAACAAATGCAAGAATATTAAGGTAAAAAACAAAACTATAATTAAACAGGTAAAAATGCATATACCATTTTTAGTTTTTTCACTTTTCGATTACTTATTTTTAAGTTTTTTTGCGATATTACAATGACTAGAAAATTGTTGATTTGTTCTTTATAACATACAAGCATGATAAATACTAAACAAATGCAAGAATATTTAGGTAATGATTGATACCTTCAAATCAGTAATAAATCGTTCAGCAATAAGCATCCACCAAGTAGAAGCAAAGTAAAACCTTCTCGCCGGAGGCCTAAAGGTTTCCGATTTCCAGAGATTCTCCTCTCTAATTTTCAGTAGCTCCACATAAGCGTCCACAACAGAATCCTCCAACCAGAACCCCGGTTTTAAGGTCAACAATTTTTCCTTTATTAGGGACATGGTCACACCCTTTTGCGAGTGTGTCTGCCAAATGAACTCACCATCGTTAGTCCACCAATGACGAAATAGCCACCTAATTTTTCGATTTTTTAGTGGCCTCGTCAAGTCACCCTTGTTACTAGGACCACCCCGATCTCGTTCATCCTTCATCTTATCAATGGTTGTGTCCATCTAAAAAAAACGAGATACATATCACAACATAGATAAACAGATAGGTGTACATGAAATATAGGATGGTAGAGGATTCATACATCAAATATATCCTTTAAATTGTTTGGTACAGAGCCACTACCAAAACCCACAAATGGATGTACGCCTCGTTCCGTTGAAGGAGTTTCTTCACTAGTAGAAGCCTGCAATTACATTAAATATTTACAAACTCAATACATCGAATGATAAATAATAATAATAATGAAGGGAAGCGTTACAAAGAACTGATTACAAGTCAATACCTTTAGTGGAATGGGTGTAAAAGTAAAAGATCGGGAAGTGGTACCCATAAAAGGTGAAGCGGTCTCATCCTACAATTAGGTGTCAATAAATAAATCAGACACTTGTTTAATACACCAAATTCAAAGATCGAAAGTGACAAAATTCAAAGATTGTTTAATACCTGACGTGGACGCTTAAGGGAATCCATGGCCGGAGTGTCCTGCAGTGCATCAGGAGCACTAGTCTCAACCTATCAGTTACATTACAACAATCAGTAATATGTTCAATAGCAAGACATTAAATCGATAAAAGAAAAGATTACTACCTCAAGAGGACGCTTAAGGGAATCTTTGGCCGGAGTGTCCTGTAGTGCATCAGGAGCACTAGTCTCAACCTATCAGTTACATTACAACAATCAGTAATATGTTCAATAGCAAGACATTAAATCGATAGAAGAAAAGATTACTACCTCAAGAGGACTTTCTGAGTAACACTAGGGGCAGATGGATCAACATCCATCTCACGTGCATGGGAATCTAGATTAGGAGGGTCTACAATAGGTGTATTCTCGTCTCCAAAGGTAAAGGGTCTATTTATATCCTCCTCTCCAAAAAAAGAGGGTCGACTAAAATCAGCACCCCTCCACTCTGTGTTGACTCGATCATACGAGTATAGAAAATCAGGAACAGACTCATAGAACCACTTAGCAGGTTTGTGCAAGTGGACCTGGTGTATCAACTTCATAGCACTCTCCAACTACAAATATCATTAATGCAATTATAAGGACAAGATGCATGCAATTAATGCAAGTGGACCTGCTAAAATGCTATTGTTATGACAAATAAAATTACTAATACCAAAGTGCTATTATTATTGTTAAACTGCTATTGTTATGACTAAAATGCAGTTATAAGATCTAAAATAAAATTATTATAGCTAAAATGCAATTATTCAACAACTGTATTAAGAACATACTGCATCAATGGCGGACTGTTGCGGGAACTAATCTCGGGGCGTAATCTTATTGTCCGTACGAACCACACAAGGAGCAATCCTGAGTTTACTGACACGCCTATACCAATCCAAGTAATCCTGAATAGGTACATACTCGCCCTCCACGGTGATGGGCATACCGCTCTCCACATAACTAGCCCACTCATCCAAATAGCTCCGGTAAGTAACCATATGTGCATCCAGTTGGTATTGAGTTTGCCTCTCAGTCCGTAAAAAAGTATGGTCAAGCGGATCCTGCGGTATATGCTGCAACATACCGAACTGCCTGAGTACCCTGTCCGGCATCTGGTACTCAATAAACTCAAATGACACCAAGGGTATACGCCCAAGAGCCATATGACGGGCCACCATCATGTCAGCATCCTCATCAGCATCCTCCATCTCGTAAAATCTGTTTAAATATTACATTTAAAATTAGAATGCAATCAACGATACTAAAATTAAAATGAAAGTGGTAAATAAGTAAAGAATGGAATGCAAACACTGATAGTAAAATGCAAGTAGTAAGACTAAAATATCAAGTATTCACCTGGCGTATGGCTGCCATGTGACCCAGTGCGGCATAAAGCTGTCAAAATCTCCCCGATAACTACCAGTATGGTGGTGGGGGTTAACCCTCCTCCGCGTCATCGGCTCAGCTCAAGCTAGTGCTCTCGGCCACCAAAGCTGCAGGTGTGGTGCAATCTCTGGTGCTCCCGGATTCAACCTCTCCCACGCCCACAACTGAAGAAGCATTGCGCACCCGTTGAAAGAGGTGCAAGACTTCTTCACAGATTTAGACAGGGCTCTATATAAATGTGCCAGAACTGCAGCGCCCCAAGCATAATCAATAATCTGATCCGGCTGCTGCAAAACTGTATGTATCGGGGATGCACAACATTCCGGTTGGAAGTAGGAAATAGTATGGCCCCAATAATATACAATACATATCCCCTGGTATACACTACAGGATCCTGAGCAACCCATTCTGGATGCTTCGATCTCTTACACCTCACCTTATATCTATCCCGCAATTCACATAATTTTACCCCGCCACTTCCATACATGTCCTTGCGCTTCTGAGCACAGTGTAACCGAAGATCCTGCCATTCTTTCTTCCAGTAGCCAATCGGATCAGATAGCTCAGTATGGGTCAAAGCACGCCCACTGATCGGTAGCCCCATGATCATGTACACATCCTCGAGTGTAATAGTCATCTCACCAAAACTGAAGTGAAATGAATTAGTTTCCGATCTCCACCGCTCCACCAATGCTTTGATCAGGGTAATGTCATTCCGAGGTACTGAGCGGGGATTAGTAAACACCCCAAATCCCCAAGTACGCAAAAGGGCACGCTGGTCTGCCTGTAACTCCCACACACCCTGCTGTGTAGTATACTGCCTCACATCCAACTTCTCCCTGTCACCTCCCTCCCAGATCAAAGTGCTGATATGCTCGTCCTGCTGAACTAGGAGAGATCGATCAAAAGGACTACATTGCATATCCATAATATCTGCAATGATTCAAAATCAAAAAGAAATTAGGCACATGATCATAAAATTTTTAAGAGACAATCATAATTCACTTCGTAATTTTTATGAAAAAATTACCAATCCAAAATGTAAATCAAAATTAGGGAAATGAAGGCTAATTTGGATTAATAAATGATAAATTCGAATTAATAAATCATTTTTAATCTATTTATGAGAAATTTAGCCTAAATTAGGGAAATTAAATCAAAATTATGGAAATGAAGGCTAATTTGGATTAATAAATGATAAATTTGAATTAATAAATCATTTTTAATCTATTTATGAGAAATTTATCCTAAATTAGGAAAATTAAATCAAAATTATGGAAATGAAGCCTAATTTGGATTAACAAATGATATATTCGAATTAGTAAATCATTTTAAATCTATTTATGAGAGATTTAGCCTAAATTAGGAAAATTAAGTCAAAATTAGGGAAATGAAGCCTAATTTGGATTAATAAATGATAAATTCGAATTAATAAATCATTTTTAATCTATTTATGAGAAATTTAGCCTAAATTAGGGAAATTAAATCAAAATTTGGGAAATGAAGCCTAATTTGGATTAATAAATGATAAATTTGAATTAATAAATCATTTTTAATCTATTTATGAGAAATTTACCCTAAATTAGGAAAATTAAATCAAAATTAAGGAAATGAAGCCTAATTTGGATTAACAAATGATATATTCGAATTAATAAATCATTTTAAATCTATTTATGAGAGATTTAGCCTAAATTAGGAAAATTAAATCAAAATTAGAGAAATGAAGGCTAATTTGGATTAATAAATGATAAATTCGAATTAATAAATCATTTTTAATCTATTTGTGAGAAATTTAGCCTAAATTAGGGAAATTAAATCAAAATTAGGGAAATGAAGCCTAATTTGGATTAATAAATGATAAATTTGAATTAATAAATCATTTTTAATCTATTTATGAGAAATTTATCCTAAATTAGGAAAATTAAATCAAAATTAGGGAAATGAAGCCTAATTTGGATTAACAAATGATATATTCGAATTAATAAATCATTTTAAATCTATTTATGAGAGATTTAGCCTAAATTAGGAAAATTAAATCAAAATTAGGGAAATGAAGCCAAATTTGGATTAATAAATGATAAATTCGAATTAATAAATCATTTTTAATCTATTTATGAGAAAATTACCCTAAATTAGGGAAATTAAATAAAAATTAGGGAAATTAAATAAAAATTATGGAAATGAAGCCTAATTTGGATTAATAAATGATAAATTCGAATTAACATATCATTTGTAATCTATTTATGAGAGATTTAACTTAAATTAGGGAAATTAAATCAAAATTAGGGAAATGAAGCCTAATTTGGATTAACAAATGATATATTCGAATTAATAAATCATTTTTAATCTATTTATGAGAGATTTAGCATAATTATGGAAATTAAATCAAAATTAAGGAAATTAAGCCTAATTTGGATTGATAAATGATAAATTCGAATTAATAAATCATTTTTAATCTATTTATAGGAAATTTAGCCTAAATTAGGGAAATTAAATAAAAACTAGGGAAATGAAGCCTAATTTGGATTAATAAATGATAAATTCGAATTAATAAATCATGTTTAATCTATTTATGAGAAATTTATGATTGGGTATAGTTAGAATTGACTCGTAACCTCCATACGTGCAATGAGTATGAAACATTGAATAGATTTATAGAAAGTGCAGACATACTAATTTAGCTATGAGGACAGTGTCATTCTAATTTAGTATGTTGACAACTGACAAGTGACAACCTAATTGAAGTTATGGTATAATATTGTAGTAACAAGGTCAAATGAATTGTAATTAACGCAGACTCCTAAGTTTAAGTAGATGTGAGCCTAGAACTAGCAAACCAGATGCCAGTTGTGTCGATAGAACAATGATTTGCCGACTCAAGAATATACAGAATAGGATTTAAGCAAGAGTGAATGACGAATTCACATATGATATCAGTTGATAATGGGGATAATAGAAAAAGCTAGTAATACAGTGCAAAACAGCTTTCATGGTCCTAAAAGAATACAAGGAGCAAAAATAAAGCTAATGCAATAGCAATTAGACATCACATATTCCTTTTAAATGTTCAATTTTCTAATATGCAAGAAGTCATGAACATGCATAAATTTATATATCTAACAATCCATTGAACTGAAGATACATGAAGGAAGGCACTATATCCATTAACATATTCGCGAGTTTGGATGAGGCATTTCATCAAACACTTGTAACACACTATTTGTCTGAAACATACATTAGAACCACAGGGAATAAAAAGCCCTAAATTCAAACCAATTGGGGACAAAAATCTTAACTTCAAGCTAATTTCAACCCAATGGGTATAAAAATCCAAATTTCACGCATCAGTTCGTGTTTATAATGGAGTGTGTGTATGTGTGTAAGTGCAGGCATGTGCTGTGAGTACATTTAGAGAGAGATGAAAAAGAATAAGTTTAAGAACCATACCTGAATAAGAGGAGTATATCAAACAAGATTAAGAAGATTACATCGAACAAGAACTGAAAATGGCCCAAATTTCCCCCCTCTCTATATGTTTTTCTCTCCTCTATGTGTTTCTGTTTAGTTCGAACGAAGAGTGAAATGTGTTTCTGTGTGTAGCCGTTTGTTTGAAAAAAGAAGGGTATAACAGTAATTGCAAAATTATGTCTACCGCGATGTATCATTGCGGCAGCCGCTATGTATCATTGCGGGAGATGCTGCTACCGCAATGTTTCATTGCTGGAGCAATTAATCCCAGACTTACATTTTATAATTTAACGGCCTAGATTTGTTGGATGGTTTTTAAAATTCAACCAGCTGGGGTTGTGGAAGGGCACCCATATATATATATATATATATATATATATATATATATATATATATATAGGCATTTGCTCCATACAGAACACTCTTATATAACAAACAATAAAGAACACTATAAAATCATTTATTCCAATAGATCCATTGGCCCCGCCAGGGGCACCCAATACAAAAGGTTCTTATTTTTTTATCTTCTATCCATTCAGGAAAAAAAATTTAAAAATTTTTTTTTGAAAAAAATCACTATTCATGATGACGTCACTGCTGATGTCATCATGAACAGTGATTTTTTTTAAAAAAAATAATTTTTTTTTGCTAAATGGATAGAAGATAAAAAAATAAGAACTTTTTGTATTGGGTGTCATGACGGAACTCTTATATTGAATTAAATATGAGGTGTTCTTTATTGTTCTTTATATAAGGTGTTCTTCATGGAGTGCAACTCTCTCTATATATATATATATATATATATATATATATATGCTAGCGTTCATAGAAACCAACCTTACAATAGAAACTAGAAACCTACATTAAATAAATTATATTTCATTTATTTTAATGGCCCCGCTAGGGGCACCTTCACAAAAAATGTTTAAAATTCTTGGCTCTATTCAACAAAAATATAAAAAAATTTAAAAAAATTTAAAAATAATTACTGTTCACGTGCCACGTCATCACGTGAACAGTAACTTTTTTTTTATTTTTTTTTTAATTTTTTATATTTTTGTTGAATAGAGACAATAATTTTAAACGTTTTTTGTATTGGAGTACCCCTAATTTGGTCATTAGATTAGCTTGAAATATTTAATTTAGGTTTAGTTTCTAGTTTCTATTCTAAGTTAGTTTCTATTAGAACAAGACCCTATATATATATATATATATATATATATATATATATAGAGAGAGAGAGAGAGAGAGAGAGAGTTGCACTCCATGAAGAACACCTTATATAAAGAACAATAAATAACACCTCATATTTAATTCAATATAAGAGTTCCGTCATGACACCCAATACAAAGCAGTGACGTCATCATGAACAGTGATTTTTTTCAATTTTTTTTTTTTTTTTTTTTTGCTGAATGGATAGAAGATAAAAAATAAGAACTTTTTGTATTGGGTGCCCCTGGCGGGGCCAATGGATCTATTGAAATAAATGATTTTATAGTGTTCTTTATTGTTTGTTATATAAGAGTGTTCTGTATGGAGCAAAGGCATATATATATATATATATAAAACAAATAATAAAGAACACCTCATATCTAATATAATTTAAGAATTCCGTCATAGCACCCAATACAAAAAGTTGTTATTTTTTTACCCTCTAACATACCAGAAAAAAAAATATATTTGAAAATAGATCTAAGGTGTTCTTTGTTGTTTGTTATATAAGAGTGTTCTGTATGGAGCAAAGGCATATATATATATATATATATATATATATATATATATATATATATAGGCTAGCGTTCAAATAGAAACTAGAAACCTACACTAAATAAATTATATTTCATTTATTTTAATGGCCCCGCTAGGGGCACCTTCACAAAAAACGTTTAAAATTCTTGGCTCTATTCAACAAAAATATAAAAAAAATAAAAAAAAATTTAAAAAAAGTTACTGTTCACGTGCCACGTCATCACGTGAACAGTAACTTTTTTTTAAAATTTTTTTATATTTTTGTTGAATAGAGACAATAATTTTAAACGTTTTTTGTATTGGAATACCCCTAATTTGGTCATTAGATTAGCTTGAAATATTTAATTTAGGTTTAGTTTCTAGTTTATATTCTAAGTTAGTTTCTATTAGAACAAGACCATATATATATATATATATATATATATATATTTATATATTTATATATAGGCCATTGCTCACCCTTATATAACAAACAATAAAGAACACCTTAGATCTAATAGATCCAATGGCCCCGCCAGGGGCACCCAATACAAAAAGTTGTTATTTTTTTACCCTCTATCCATCCAACAAAAAACAATAAAAATTTTTTTTTAAAAAAAAATTTACTGTTCATGATGACGTCTTGCTGACGTCATCAGTGACGTCATCATGAACAGTAATTTAAAAAAAATTTTTTTTTTTTTTTTGCTGGATGGATAGAGGGTAAAAAAATAACTAACTTGTATTGGGTGCAATGACGAAACTCTTATATTAGATTAGATATGAGGTGTTCTTTATTGTTTGTTATATAAGGTGTTGCAACTCTATATATATATATATAGGGTCTTGCTCAAATAAGAACCCCCAATTAGTGTGAGATATGAGATCTAATCCTAGTCATTCATTTTTATACTTCATCTTCATCTCCCACCACCCATTAATTTTATAAATTTTTTAATATCTCACCACCATCTTTTTCCTCCTCCAAGCACTCACCACCTTCGACCACCGGTGATCACCATCTCTGGTGACCATCACCTCCGGCAACCAACAAAAAATCACCACCAAATTACGTAGTCACTACCGTTTAACAGAAATCACCACACTGCCGCCACCTCCGACCACCACACTATCGCCACCACAAAAAAGCACCGCCTGTAAACAAAAATCACCACAACCAAAATTATCACAAACCATTACATCGCCACCACCTCCGGCCACCACCAATAAATCACCAACAGCAGCCCGAAAATCACCACAAAATTGACACAAATCAGCAAGGAATCACAGAAAATGACCACCACCACCAGCGACCAACTGCGACGGTGGCTATCCCCCTTCCGGTCATCAACCACCTACAAAACTACCCTAAATCCATTCGTTATTTCACCATCTACGTATTCGTATCATCAATTTTATCATTTCAATCCAATATCGAAAAGCCCCAAATTTCTACAACCTTAATTTATTACCACCAACCACCACCATTAACACCAAATCACCAGAAATTTATCAAAAAATCAGCATAAACGAACGAAAAAGCACTAAAAATTGAATGAAAATCGCCAAAATGCATGGAATTAAAATCATCAACAACGGAGCCAAAAATCAAACCCAATTTTTACCTTCAAACTCAAATGATTCGAAAGCTTGATTTGATGATACGAATTGATAGATGAGAAGGAGAGGAGTAGTTTTGTTACTAACACTTACGATTTGGGTCACAAGATCATTATGATTTTGGGGTTTTAATTCTTTGGAAATGAAGAACAAGAGGGTGAGAGAGAGTCAGGAGATAAGAGAGATTGGAGAGAGAAAAGAGAAACCGGGGGTGATGTACGGGGGTAGGTCGGTAGCGGCGACGGGGGTTGGGATGGTGGCAGCGGGGGGAAGGGATGGAGCCAGGTGATGATGGTGGTGTGGTATTTAAATTCTAGTTATTAGATATTTATTTTGTGTGGTTTAGATTAAAAGGCTCTATTTTAAATAAAGGGTTGTGATTAGATCTCATATCTCATCATAATATAGGGTTCTCATTTGAGCAAAATCCTATATATATATATATATATATATATATATATATATATATATATATATATATATATATATATATATATATATATATATATATATATTACTTCTACAGGACATACCAGCCACAAGTTAACTTTTTTAAAGTTACATTTCTTTGTTTGTGTACATGTACACATTTATATATACAATGTATTGACGTATGTGTCTGGCAATCTATATTTGAATTCACTATCCATGTATCATACTCGAACTGGTTGATTGAGTTCTATTTTTACTGTGTATGAAGAAGATCTTGCAGTCTATTAGAGTTCCTCTCTATTGAGTGCAAAGACTATTGGCTTTTCATAGAAGTCGATGTTATTAATAACTTGAAATTGGTTATACCTAATCGTCTAGGTCCTTATTTTACCAGTGCTAGGAAAAGGGAGTTTATTAGTGAACTACAAGAATTTCAATACCATTTTTTTTTCTAGTATAGTTTATATAGCTAATAAGTAGTATTTACTTTTTAATAAATCTTGGGATAAATGAGAATCGACTAGTACCTGGGACGAGGACGACAAGAGATAAGTACTACTCCCTCCGTCCCGACAGATTGTTTACGTTTGATTTTTGCACGGAGACCAAGGATTATGATTAAAATAAGTGAAGTAGTGGGTGTAATAGTAATTTATTGTTAAAATAAGTGAAGTAGTGGATGTAATAGTAATTTTATTGTTAAAATAAATGAAGTAGTGGGTGTAATAGTGTAAAGTATTGTTAAAATAAGTGAAGTAGTGGGTGTAATAGTGTTAAAACTTACTATTTTAGGAAACGTAAAGAATTGGTTAGGACATCCCAAAAAGGAAAGTGTAAACAATTGGTTGGGACAGAGGGAGTATCATTTTAAAATTACTATTGTTGTGATATGAATTTTGCTCAAATACAAGGTGAGATGTGTAAGATTGCAAGTTGCTACAGCTAGCTCTTACAAATTCATTTAAAATTTCTTATAAACCTTAAATTCGTGTTTGTACATGTGATTGGGTACTACGCAGCAAGCAAGAATTCACGGTATGCATCGTTTTGGTTTAAGTTTACCAAGTAGCCGAGTGGAACTCGCCAACATTCTGCTCTTCTCATTCATTCTCACTCTAAGTCAGAACTGAATGAAGTCGTGAAGAAGAATGATAAGGCCGCCCCAATGACACTAATAGCTACTACATTGTAAAATTTTGTGTTACAACATGAAGCATATAATAAATAGCTTCAGAATTTACATCACATTGCACAAAATTGAGAAAATTATAGTGTCAAGCGTAAGATGAGTTGGGTACTTATGATCGTTTCGCAACCGCTGTACTATGTCAGACAATGACAGGCAGATGATAAAATATTACAATATACAAGTTCATGTTTTTTTACATAGAACTCGATATCTTGCCCAAACACCATCAAGAACTCTTACTGTCTACCCTCAGCCATACTACTTGCTGCAGAAAGCCCACCCCCATCCTTGCCATCACAATCACATAGAAACTCGAGAGCAGATACCACGTCATTGATATATGGCCTCGTTGAATCTTCATCCTGTAGACACATTGCTGCTACTGCAAGAGCTTGGTGGAGACCCTTTTTCGGATATTGATTTTCCAGCAGTGGATCTACCAACAAGTGGAACTTCCTCTTGTCTCTGAAGTATGGTTGTGCCTAAAAATAATTTGAGAAACAATAATAATAAAAAAAAGACTTGGTTTTTCCGTTGACACTCTTATGTTGTGTTTGGTTGGTGAGAATGGAATGGAATCAATGAAATTAAAAGAAAAAAATGGAGGTAGAGGGAAGATTTAGAAAAAAAATGAATAGGTACAAAATTTCTATGATGAGAAATGTGAAGAAATTGAATGTTGGGGAGAATGGAGCATTCCTTCTTAAATAGGTGAGTTTGAGTTCTAGTTCAAACTGATTAAGAATGGAATGAATGAATATTTTAGACATTAACCTATTTCATAATTCAAATTTCATTTCATTCCATTCATCCCAACCAAACACAAGATTATAGTCCCCATACCAGGCAGATTTATCACAAAAATGTTATATGATTCCATACCCAGGTAACAAGGTTTTGCTCCTCACTTGGCCTAGATTTGTCAATGACTCGCCTTCCCGTAATCATCTCCAAGAACACTACTCCAAAGCTGTAAACATCAGACTTCGCTGTCAACTGTCCTGTTAATGCATATTCAGGTGCACAATAACCGTAGGTTCCCATTACTCTGGTTGTAACATGGGTTTTGTCACCTGTTGGTCCTAGTTTCGCAAGCCCAAAGTCTGAAAGCTTTGGGTTGAAGTTCTCGTCTAACAGAATATTAGAAGCCTTAAAGTCTCGATAAATTACAGGAGGATTAGCTAAGTCGTGCAAATATTCTAGTCCTTTAGCTGCTCCTTTGGCAATTTTCATCCTTGTTTTCCAGTCTAGAGGCTTCTTTTGGCCTATATCTGCAATAAACGATGTATATCCGTTAGTTTACTCTAGATACTTTTAATGCTAAAACTGATCGTAAGATTGTTCTTCTTGCTTATTCTACAATAACATACCAAGAAGATGATCCTCTAGAGAGCCATTGGCCATGTACTCATAGACTAATATTCTCTGGTCTGCATCAGTACAATATCCAACCAAATTTACGAGGTTGGGATGGTGAAGAAGACTCAACATAAGGACCTCTACAAGAAATTCTCTATTTCCTTGAAATCCATTCCTGTCAAGTTGCTTAACAGCAACATCCTGTACAGATTTTTCAAAAAAAAATTTGTTAAAAATATGAAAAAGACTAGACTGAGAGACACGGAAATGCGAGTTAGAGCAGTACCATGTTTTTGCTTTCGAGATGGCCTTTGTAAACCCTCCCGAAACCACCTTCACCTACCATAGATTGAGAATGGAAATTTTGTGTTGCAGCAGACAACTCCTTCATCGAGAAAAACTCTGCAGTACCACTCCCTTTTCCATATTTTGATATCTCTCCTGCTATATACCTTCTCCTGCTGCTATCTGTATATGCATGAAATTTCAATATCTAAATTCCATTCTTTTCTAGACGTGAAATTATGTGAACAATGTTATCTACATTTGTACCCATAAATTTGTACCTATAAATTCCTTATTCGTTAATCTTGTAAACCAATAATTTGGTATTAATATGGGCGTGCATAAGCTCACCACATATTCGAAGACAGAATGAATGCATTATTGGTACAAATATATGGTTAACATTGTAAAGAATGAGGAATAGAAGCATGTCTAAAATACCAGATTTAAAAGATAAATTAGCAAATGAATTAGCAAATGAGGAGGCTATGGTTCTAGCGTCTCTGCCATCCTGGAAGCTCTTCGTGAGTGACCTTTTATTGGTTTTATCGTTGCACAAGCAACACGAAAAGCAGTTCATTTTGAACTATCACCTGAATTTTCTCAGGCGTCGAGCCAAGTAGCCAAAGACATTCAGATGTTTACTAACAATATCATATAATCATAATATGCTTTTGCACAGATTCTGATTAGTCCAAAACTATGCAGATTGATGATCTTTTTTAGGATGAGATAATGCTCAAACCCAGATGACAGAATTACTTAGGCCCCGGTTCTTCTGGAAACAAATAATGTTTTGTTTCAAACGTTTGCATTGCCAAAAATTTTCTTATCTACCTATTTCATATCACTATAATTAGAAATATAGTTACCATCTTAGGACAACCGTGTGTTTCTCAGCCATTCAATAAATTCCCTACCTTACCAATACATGAAGCTAAATACAGCTACGGTAAGCTTTTAAGCCATCTCAACAACCATTAAACTCGAATTACACAACAGCATTTTTCAGGTTCAGGCATTCTAATAAAATTTCTATTTCTTATATAGAAATTCGAGTCACATTTGTGTATTTGCGAGTTGCGACCCTTTGAAATTAATTTATACATTTCTATTAAAAAAAAAAATGTAAACCAAAGATCAATGCCAAGACAAATATCATATATACAGTTAAGGTAAATGCAGCCAAGAGGTCCAAGACAGTACAAATATTAAATTAGTAACCCTCGGGTGCAAATAAGAACTTTTACAAGACATTTGAGCTAACAAACTAAAATCTGGGGCAACAAAGTACAAAAAGATTTTATCAGAATAGTAGGCTTCATATGTATCAATGTCATCTTGAATCTTCTTCTCCTTCCATCCAGTAAAGCAGTAAAGTTGAAAACTGCAAACCACAGAGACTTTTATGGAGCAAGCAGAGCATAGCACCGAAACTCAATACAACTGAGATAAATTATCAGCAGCAGATAGGGGCCAAGTATGAAGTATTATATGGTAACAAGATGCATATTTACCCCGAGCATATAGCAAGATATGCAAAAAAATGTCAACTAGTATATCAAAGTATATATTTCATTCAAATTTTCAATTGTAACAACATTTAACAATCATCTTCTTGAGTCCTAATGCTAGTTAATCATCCATACAATTCCTATCTTATCAATTCAAGCTTAAGCATTGCACTAAAAAGATTTTCACCCTAAATAAACATAAATCCGAAACATTGCACTAAACAATTTTTCACCCTAAACAAACATTCAATCGCCCGATAAATGTGTTTGTTTCAACAAACATCTATCAAGTACATAAGCATCTATGCAATATACGTTATGAACACAAACATAAACATATAAAACATCCCTCAGAAACAATTTATCTGTCATTAAATTGTCAGTTTACTTTTAACGTTTCGAAATAGTCATCATAGGGATGTACACCAACAAATGCTACTTAATTTTCAACCAAAAGCTTATAAAAGTTCATAATCAGCTCCTTATAACATGTAGCAAGATAGCAATATGGCATACAATTTAAACATTAATTAAAATATCGGGAGTCATGAATAATAACATATACTAGTAAAAGTAGTGTTTAAAAAATTTCGCAAACAAGCAATACAATTCTGCAATATAAACAACAGAAACACGTTCCTCAGAGGTAACAATATTCATCAATGGATATCAGGCCACTACTTTTATTATTAACTCATCATCGGAATGCTGTACATTAAAAATTACAATTACAAAAATTAAATATAAGCACCAGATAAATCAATTTTAGCTCAAATGATAACTAAAACAACAGACACACACAAACAAAGGCTTAGAGATCCCTCAGATAGATATAATTCAGCAAAGATTATCAGTTCACTACTTTTAACTATAATAATCTCAATTCTTCACAGGGATGATGCATACAAAACATAATTAAAATAATTAATAAATATACAAAATGATTTAAACAAAAATCGCAAAGCTTGCGTGTGAGGAAACAAATGAAGAAGAGAAACCCTAGCTGACAAAATGTTGCAGTCATTGATGTTGCGGCCGGTGGATAATTTATTTTATACTACAAGGTGTGCTTGTTTGGGCCAGTAAGAGTGTGTTTTTAAGGCCCAGTATTACAAATACTTTAATGTATAAACTAGGCCCAAACTTAAAATACAAAATACGGGTCGGGTCGGGTCGGGTCGGATCTTACTAAACATACACACCGACACTACTGGAGCCGGAAGAAAGACAAAGTGTAAAACGAGTTTAGAGAAGTAGATGGCTCTTTGAGTTGGACTGGGTGGTTGATTGTAAAATTGATAATTAAAATAAATTTATAAAAAAAAAAAAGAAATGGAAAATGTGGAGTTGAGTAAGGTTTTGGTGAGAGTAGTGTATGTATGGGGAATGATGATGATGGTGGGAGTAAAAGCATGGACTGGTGAAATCAATGGGCGGGTTGTGTGCGATGTTTGTGGAGATTCTTCTATTGGCCCTGAAGATCATGTTTTACAAGGTCAATCTTTCACTAACTTCCCTCTTTTTTTTTTCTTTTTTTTTTTTTTACTTTGTGTTTCTTTCCTTTGTATGATTTACTATGGCCTCATTTGTTTCATAACTACATGATCCTTGCAACTCAGAAAAGATACTACTGTGTTTGGTTCGATAATTTTTAAGTTGGACAAAGTAAGCTAGAGTTCCTAGAGCTTCTTGGACAGTTGCAATTATGTCGATACGCAGATGTATCATGAGGATCACCAAAAGTTACATTGTTATTTTACTAGTTAATTGTAATATTATTCAATTTGCTAAAATTCAAGTTACATATTAATATAATGAATATTATTTGTTTGTAATATGATATAATGTTTGTGGAATTTTAAATAACCTAAGGAACGAGACTAAGTTTGTGGAACAAACGAGAACTAGATGTTTATATTTGTTTAATTGTTCCTAAGTTGATGATAATTTGGTTTATTTTTAATGAATAAGATTATAATTTAGGTGGAATTAGAGGGAATTAGACACATCTTTAATGTAAGTAATCCGTATACATCCCCTGTTTTTTGGTGATAGAAATTCATGTACACATTGAGTGACTTTCTGGATGGAAAATTGATGTCCTAGAAAACACAATGGACGTAGGAGTCATAACATTACTATGTGTTAAGCTTGATTCTTGTTCATTAAGATAGGGTGTTTGGGATGATCGATGGTCTGTGGAACTTCTTATATGGGAGCATTAATGTAGTGGCCAGACTTTTTGGACTTATAAATTTCAGTCAAATATCAAATCCTTGAAACAGGTCCCAAATAAAATAGAGTAAAATGATTGCCTCAAAATTCTATTATGAAAAAAATTTTCTAACCTACTCCTAATTTGTAGTTAATATGAGACACCCAATATTTTCAAACTGTTGCACATCACCTATCCACTCATTGGGAATCAACAACCGAGACAACAACGTATAGTCTCGTAATTTAAACGATTGTGCCCTTGAACTTTTATTAGAGCATTTTATCCTGCAGTTGTGGATGCTGGAAATGGAGAAGGCATTTGGTTTGATTGTAGAAAGTCACTTAAAGCATCTCCAATAAGGGTTGCTAACAAAGTTGTCATCCCTTGACAAATCATCATATATATTAATTTTTTATTTTCTCTGTCTTCCATGTCAATTTTGGCAACTATTACTCAAAAATCACTCCAATAGTTAGCATCTTTAGAAGTTGCCTATGTGGTCCCAAATTGTCACAATATAAATAATTTCTAAACTATAACAAGTATGGATGATACACATTTTATATATGTACATCAGTACATGTAATTACCCATTTGAGGGGGTTGCCAAAAGTTGGCAATCTTGCTGGGCAACCTTGCAACTTCAATAGATTGGCAACCAAGAGTGCCTTGCCACATCAACTTTGGCAACCTCTTGGCAACCCCTATTGGAGATGTTCTTAGGTGTGTACCAGTTGCAGGCCACTGCATATGACTCGTGGCTAATCGGACAAAAAGGAATGAGGGAAACGTGTAACCAATTATTAGGAAAGATTTAAGACAACATTCATTGATTAGTACTTTCCTAGGACAAACTAGTGCAAAAAGTGAGAGATTTTATTAAGTTTGAGCGGAGGAAAGGACGATGATGGACTATGAAGTTGAGTTTGCAAGTATTAAACGGGGTGGATAGGTGACGTGCTACAGTTTAGTTTGAAAATATTGGGTGTATCATGTTAACTACAAATTAGGATCAGGTTAGGCAATTTTGTTAATAAATAGGATTTGTGGCAATCATTTTACTCTATTTTATTTGGAACTTGTTTAAACGATTTATGATATTTGAGGTTTTAGTTTGATATTTGATTGAAATTTAATAGTTCGAAAAGCTGGTTCGTTACATACCACAAACCAGTGTATATCGAACCAACCACGTGTTGGTCCAAAAGAGCTACCAATTGAATACAAGTTAGTTGGTTACTTGTCCTTGTAAAATTCCAAAATATACTCGTCTGATTCGATGTGGGATGGTAAAACACCTCATCATGTTGGATCAACATCCTTGTCGAATTCACAAACAAACATACGTAAACCGGATAGTGCTTCTGCAATTCCAGCCGAGTAGAGGTCTATTCAAACCCACAACCAGCATACCGGATCCAACAACCCACCACAAGTTAGTCCATAAGAGTTAGTAATTTGGTAGAAATTTGTTGTTGACCTTACAGGTCTCAAATGAACTCATTTAAATTGACATGGGATGTTACGAAGAATATATAGTTTGGGATAAATCATAAATGTTGTGAGAGAAGTGTAAAATAGCAAAAAGTAAAATAATAGTGAATCTTTTGGAATGTATATATAAGTTTTTCTTCAAAAACAAACTCTAAATTATGTGTGTGTTACTAGTGAATTTTGTTTTGTATATTAGTGAATCATATATATGTAAAGTTTAAACTATTTGTTTAATATACAAACTTTTTGGTGAATCTTGTTCCCATTTGTAGTGAATTGCACATCTAGATTTAAGGATTTAGAGAGGTTTGTGTGCTAGACGGTTCTAGTGGAGTATGACCATATATATGTATCCGATATGAATGACATTGTGGACTCTAATAATAAGCTCACAGCTTTCAATGCTAGTAAACCAAAAGCATCAAAAACAAAATGAAAGTCCGAAAGTGTATTTATTTTCTATGCTTGTTTTCTCGTTTTTCTTCACTTCAGCTTTAGGGTTTTGGTAGTTTTTTTATGGGTTGAAGACTTTGTATCGCATGTTCCGAAAATTGGTTATTTTTTCACATTGTTGAAGGGACAGAAATAATATTTTATTATGTGGTTTTAATTACTTCAATATCAGTGGAAGAACTGATTGAAATTAGTTAACCAGATTTAGGGCTTTAATTTGAGGCAAGCCAAATCATGTCTTTGGTCATCAAGTTCGATTTTTTATATGTCTAGTTGAGCTTAAAAGTCATCGAGCCTAGAAATTTTGTTCAGGTTCGACTTGTGTATAAAGTGAGTCTAGTTCGAGTTTGTTAATGAGCTTTCAAATCCGGGTCGAGTTTGAGTTACTCAACATTTCAAAGTATATGTTTAAACCCAATAACAAGCCCTATCTAATATTATCGGACCTAATCCATTATATATATATTTTTTAAAAGTATTGTCGAGCATGTGCCAAAAGTCGAGCTCGTCAATAACTTCAATACACTCGAATTCCTTATCGAGCCCAAATACTTGTTCAAACTCGAGTTCGAGCCTGCTTGATTAAAAAAAACAGCCCTTACCAGATTGACATAGGGTGATCAAGAGGTGGTGGAATGGAATCAAATGAGTCGGGAAGATCTAAGCATTTGTTTGGTTGTATCCATATTTGTGTTATGATATCGTGCAGGACCATTAAGACTACTAAATCCAGCTTCTGTGCATACATTATGTATCTATATGATGTTGAAGGGGCAATCTGCTTTTGGCTGTTTGATGCAGGTGCTGAAGTAGCTGTCCTCTGCATAACCAAATCAGGGGAAGTCCTAAATTATCAAGCGTTTACCAATTCCAAGGGAATATACACTGTTGCAGAGACAATGCCAGAAAGTGATCGTTGGGATGCATGTCTGGCTAGACCTATTAGTAGTTTCCATGAACACTGCACGCGGCTAGGAGTTGCCACATCTGGTGTGAAGTTCAGTTATAGTCATCCGTCGGGTTACTCTCACTCTGTTCGTCCTTTTGTATATCGGCCTACGAGCATTCCAATGTATTGCACTTGAGTGTCAAACCCCTGAGAGATGAATTACCTATGAACACGCAAGAGTAGAGTTTGATGCAACTGTATGTAATTTTTCGATCTAGTCTTCAGTTTGAGAAACCAAAATGCAAAAAGATGTGTGATATGTATTATGAACTTCTTCTGTCACACTTGGCTACGTCCCTGTTACATGATTAAGCTGGCTATAAGTTATCAGCTTGATAACATATAGTAGTTTATTGTTTAACCTTTTGGCATTATAGTAGAGGAAGTATCAGAATGGATCTGTTAAACCTCTGTAAAAATTGTATTGGAACAAAAAGTATGCAAATGCATCATGTAGAATTGTAGAAATGTGGGCATGTTTGGCTAGATTTAAAATAAGTTCTTATGGGGTAAAAATTTCGTATTTTGATAAATTTTTTTATATAAATATTTGATGTATGTTTGAGATTCCATAAGTTGCAAAAAAAGAAAAGTTAACTTTTTTATAAAAAAAGTTAGGAATTTGTGACTTAAAATAAGTTGACTTCTGAAAAATAAGTTTCTCAAACATCCATCGTATTGATTTTTAACCCTCAGTTTAAGAAAAAGGAGATTGCATTAAATTTTTAACAACGTACGACTAAGACCGCTTTTATGACATACGACGGCCTATTCAGAAAAAAAAAAATTTAATTTATCGTTGGATTAAATTTTTAATCTGATAATAATCTGAATTTCGTCATCTTAATTACATAAAAATCAAATAAAACAAAAAAAAACAAGTTAGGACATGGCCAAAAGAATTTTGAAGTAAAAATGTATTTTTGTAATAAAAAAAAATTATTTACAACTACTTTTTTTTTTTACAATAAAGTGCTTATAAGCTTACAAAATAAGCTTACAAATGAATATCTGTTTTAACAATTCTAGGGAATGAGCGAGGATCGAACACATGACCTAGGTCGACAAAGGATATACCCTTAACCACTTGAGCTATCCAACCTTGCTCTATTTACAATTAGGGGTGTAAACGAGCCGAGCCGAGCCGAGCCGAACACTGTCAAGCTCGAGCTCGACCGAGCCATAATCTGTTAGCTCGAAGCTCGGCTCGACAAAAGTTCGATAGGCTCGAGTTCGGCTCGAAAACTCGAATTGATTCTACTAGATATTACAAAAGCTCGAATGTGATAAGTTCGGCTCGAGTTCGACTCGATTTAATATATAAAATTTATTTAAATATTAAATATTTATATAATAATATATTTATAATATATAAATAATAAAAATAACTAGAGACTCGATTAGGCTCGCGAGCCTTACGAACCGAGTAATTTAAAACTCGAGCTTGGCTCGATAAAGTATTCGAATAGCTCGAACTCGAGCTCGACTCAATTATTTTATGAATCAAGCTCGAATCGCACACAAATAATTTGACTCGTTTACATCCCTATCTACAAGATCTTGAAATTCAACCAACTCAACTTTAATCGATAAGTGGGTCAGATGAGTGGGGTCAGACTTTTTAACACAAAAAAAGTAGTACTTTTTTTTTTTGAAAAGACAAAAAAAATACTCCCGTCTCTTTATATTCTTCCCATTTCTTTTGTCGGTCCTGTTTATAACATGAGACAAATTGCTAATTTACATCTAATTTATAAGATCAAATATATCTTGTTGGATTCGTATTTATGAGTACTTTAATACAGCTCATGTTGGATTCGTATTTATGATTACTTTAATACAGTGAAGTTTTTATATTTAAAACTAATGCGAAATTAAAGATATTAACGATTAAAAATGTGCATTGATAAACGTGTCCAAGAAAAATGGGAAGAGTTTTATGGGACGGGGGGAGTAGTACTTAATAAATTATTAAGAGGAATTGAAAAAATCTAGTCATGGAAATTCATGATACGAACTGTATGCAATACAACTAAAGCTATTTGGATTTGGACACGATTCGCAGGTTTGCATTTTTCGTACCTCTTCATATTAGAATCTTACCTATATATTGTGTGTGTATGAATATATGAATATATGACAAGTGTAGAGGTAGTCACTGTTTTAAGGGTTTATCAATTTAAATTTCTCTGTTTAAAAATGGGTCACAAATGCAGGTTTTATACATATGGTGCTCTATTTGTGTGTGAATGAGATTTTTTCATCAGGGTTTTTGTTTAGACCAGTAATTTTATTAGACTTTGATTAAAGTTTTCGATTTAGGGTATGGAAATGATGGATGAGGATGTTCCTATCAAGAAGTTTCATTGGATGAATGTGTGTATTAAATGTGATAAGAGTAGTGGGAAATTGTTGAATTGTCACGATAAAGGCTGTCCTGTGGTTGTTCATAAGGATTGTTTGGGTAGTGAAGCGAAATTTGATGACATGGGAAATTTTTGTTGTCCGTTTTGTGTGTATAAACGGGCTGTAAAAGAGTTTAGTCAAGCCGAGAGAAAGGCGGTTTTGGCGGAGAAAACTTTGTCAAAGTATTTAGATGGAAAAGGGTTGGGTGCGGAAGCTTTTGAGACTGTTAATGTGGCTGGAAGCAGTGATGGCCGTAATCAATGTGTTGAGTTGGAGAAAGATTGCCATGAAGTGACGGGTCCTGAATGTAGTATGAGGGATAAAGGATCTGATGTGTTATTGGTAAATGAAGAGTGTGATGTGTTACTTAACAGGGTTGGTGACAGTGGCAGGCTAAATTATGACACTGATCGAGTTAAGGTCGTGGAGAAGCAAAATGAGTTGGAATGTGTTGTTCGTAGACGTGGTGATAAATGTGGAGAAGGTAAGGTAGATCAACAGAAACATGTAGATATGAAAAAGAGGTGTCAGTATGAGGAAAAAATTCAAAATGATGCTGTCCAAACTGAAACAGTTCCCGAACATCACCAGGATGCAGGCTGTTTCGAAGCGCACAAAACCATGGAAGAGAATGTTGATGTAGAGGCAATTGAAGAGGATGAAGGAAGGACGGATGAAGTACAGAATCAGGAACAAGCACACAAAACCACAGAAAAAATTGCGTGCACAGAAAAAATCGTGTGCAAAGAATCTGCTCCACTGGTGCATATGGAACCTAATAGAAAAGTTGATGAAAGTACTGCTTCCACTTGCATGGATACCAATACTATCTTAGAGAAAGTAACTGGAACACAGCCACCATGCTCTAATGCCCCTCGAAGATCGTGTAGGAAAAGAAAAGTTGTTCATATTGACAAAAGTACTACTCCACAGGTGCATATGGAATCTGCTCCACAGTTGCAGGTGGAAGCTAACAAAAAAGTCGATGATACTACTGCTGCCCCTTGCATGGATAGAGATACTAATTTAGAGAAAGTAAGTGGATCACTGCCACCGTGTGCCAATACCCCTAGAAGATCATCTAGGAAAACAAAATCTGTTCATATTGAAGAAAGTAGTACTCCCTGCAAGTCTACGAAAGTCGCAACGCCTCCCACAATATTGTAAGTAATTGAGATGCTAGTCTTGTTGAGACTATAGGAAGATATTTAGGCCTTTTCAAACTCGAAGTATTGCAGATTCAAATAAAGTAACTTTGATGTTGTATATATTAGTAGTACTCCACAGGTGCATATGGAATCTGCTCCACAGTTGCAGGTGGAAGCTAACAAAAAAGTCGATGATACTACTGCTGCCACTTGCATGGATAGAGATACTAATTTAGAGAAAGTAAGTGGATCACAGCCACCATGTGCCAATACCCCTAGAAGATCGTCTAGGAAAACAGAATCTGTTCATATTGAAGAAAGTAGTACTCCCTGCAAGTCTTTGAAAGTCGCAAAGCCTCCTACAATATTGTAAGTAATTGAAATGCTAGTCTTGTTGAGACTATAGGAAGATATTTAGGCTTTTCAAACTCGAAGTATTGCAGATTCAAATAATAGTAACTTTGATGTTGTATATGTTAGTAGTACTCCACAGGTGCATATGGAATCTGCTCCACAGTTGCAGGTGGAAGCTAACAAAAAAGTCGATGATACTACTGCTGCCACTTGCATGGATAGAGATACTAATTTAGAGAAAGTAAGTGGATCACAGCCACCATGTGCCAATACCCCTAGAAGATCGTCTAGGAAAACAGAATCTGTTCATATTGAAGAAAGTAGTACTCCCTGCAAGTCTCCGAAAGTCGCAAAGCCTCCTACAATATTGTAAGTAATTGAAATGCTAGTCTTGTTGAGACTATAGGAAGATATTTAGGCTTTTCAAACTCGAAGTATTGAAGATTCAAATAATAGTAACTTTGATGTTGTATATGTTAGTAGTACTCCACAGGTGCATATGGAATCTGCTCCACAGTTGCAGGTGGAAGCTAACAAAAAAGTCAATGATACTACTGCTGCCACTTGCATGGATAGAGATACTAATTTAGAGAAAGTAAGTGGGTCACAACCACCATGTGCCAATACCCCTAGAAGATCGTCTAGGAAATCAAAATCTGTTCATATTGAAGAAAGTAGTACTCCCTGCAAGTCTTCGAAAGTCGCAAAGCCTCCTACAATATTGTAAGTAATTGAAATGCTAGTCTTGTTGAGACTATAGGAAGATATTTAGGCTTTTCAAACTCTAAGTATTGCAGATTCAAATAATAGTAACTCTGATGTTGTATATGTTAGTAGTACTCCACAGGTGCATATGGAATCTGCTCCACAGTTGCAGGTGGAAGTTAACAAAAAAGTCAATGATACTACTGCTGCCACTTGCATGGATAGAGATACTAATTTAGAGAAAGTAAGTGGGTCACAGCCACCATGTGCCAATACCCCTAGAAGATCGTCTAGGAAAACAAAATCTGTTCATATTGAAGAAAGTAGTACTCCCTGCAAGTCTTCGAAAGTCGCAAAGCCTCCTACAATATTGTAAGTAATTGAAATGCTAGTCTTGTTGAGACTATAGGAAGATATTTAGGCCTTTTCAAACTCGAAGTATTGCAGATTCAAATAATAGTAACTTTGATGTTGTATATGTTAGTAGTTATCAACTGTTCTGTCTTGCAGCACAAAGTTACCAATTTTTAAAGAGAAGCGCAAACCACTAGCATGGAAAATTGAAGAGGAGGAGATGCTCAAGGTATTATCTCTAATAAAGTTTTAACCTGTTATAGTAAACTACCGTGTAATTGCCGTGATAGCAGAATGAGATGATGTAGCACCGTACCCTTGAAATTTCGAATATTGTTCCTGTTTAAAAACTTGGGAGTAAAATGGGAAGCCTGCTACACCAGAACTAACTACCTCTTATGAAAATGAATTTTAATGAACTCTGACGGCTTGTCCAGAAGTATGTGGTGAAGGCTATGTTGCTTGCACTCAGGGATGGAATGTCAGACGCGACACATGTCCAAGTAGTACATGATACTCAGATTCTTGAATTTCTTGAAATTGGTGATACAGGTTCTGACCTAATTTTGGATGCAGTTGCAGGGTCACCGCCATAATTTATCATTACATAATTATATGATGTAACTGTTAGAAGTTAGGAGAATAGATATAGAGGAGAATTTGTATATATTCAGATGTTGTATTACATGAGAGAAAGATTCTATATATAGAAAATTTAATGCCCCAAAGTCTAGAGGTGCCTAACATTGCCCCAAAGTCATAGACGGTGCCTAACATAGGAGCCTAACATTAGCCTAATATTGTTGACATTTTGACACTCCCCCTCAAGTTGATGCATATATATCACTCATGCCCAACTTGCCAATAAGTGGATGAAGCATCTTCTGATTTAAACCTTTGGTAAATATGTCAGCTATCTGGTCCTCCGATCTTACAAAGTGAATACCAATGGTATCATTATTGATCTTCTCTTTTATGAAGTGTCGATCAATTTCGATATGTTTGGTCCGATCATGTTGAACTGGATTATGTGCAATGGCAATAGCGGCTTTGTTATCACAATGTAGCTTCATTGGAGTTGCAGATGCAAGTCCCAATTCTTTTAGGAACAATCTTATCCACAATAATTCACATACACCTTTAGCCATAGCTCTATATTCTGCCTCGGCACTAGATAAGGCAACCACAGGTTGTTTCTTGCTTCGCCAAGTAACCAAATTGCCACCAACAAATGTACAATAACCTGAAGTAGATCGTCTATCGTCTTGACATCCGGCCCAATCTGCATCTGTATAGCTTTCAACCCCGAGATGATTGTTTTTAGTAAACATTACTCCTTTTCCAGGAGCAGCCTTAAGATACCTTAATATCATATAAACTGCATCTAAATGTGGTTGACGAGGATCATGCATATACCTGCTAACAATTCCCACTGCATATGATATGTCTGGCCTTGTATGTGCAAGGTAGATTAGTCGACCAACTAACCTTTGATATTGAGATTTCTCAACAATTTCACCAGCATCTCCACAAAGTTTATGATTTGCTTCTATTGGAGAATTTGCAGGTCTACATCCCAACATCCCTGTTTCATTCAGAAGATCAAGTGTATACTTCCGTTGTGAGAGGAAGATACCACCTGGACTTCTAGAGACCTCAATACCAAGGAAATACCGTAGTTTTCCTAAATCCTTCATCTCGAATTCAGAGGCAAGCTTGCGTTTAACATTAGCAATCTCACAGGTGTCGTTGCCGGTGATCACAATATCATCGACATAAACAATCAACACTGTGATTTTTTCATCTCGTCTTTTTACGAACATGGTGTTATCTGAGTTGCTCTGTTTGTAGTCAAATTTAATCATTGCTCCCTGAAATTTGCCAAACCAGTCCCTTGGAGACTGTGTTAACCCATAATAGTCTTCTTTAGCTTGCATATTTTCCCAATGGTCGCAGCTATAGAAAAACCCGGTGGAATATCCATGTAAACCTCTTCTTTCAGGTCTCCATGTAAGAATGCATTTTTTACATCCAATTGCTGAAGTTCCCATCTAAGATTTGCTGCACATGATATCAAGACTCGAATAGAGGCCATCTTTGCTACTGGAGCAAAAGTTTCCTGATAATCAATCCCGTAAGTTTGAGTATACCCTTTTGCTACAAGTCTTGCTTTGTACCTATCAATCAGCCCATTAGGTTTCTGTTTCACAGTGAATACCCATCTGCATCCTACTACCTTCCTTCCAGCGGGAAGATGAGTTAACTCCCAAGTGCCATTATGTTTCAATGCATTCATCTCCTCTATCATGGCATCTTTCCATTTAGGTTCACATAAAGCATCCTGCCAAGTATGTGGAATAGAAACACTAGACAAAGATGACACAAAAGCAAGTGAAGAAGGAGATAATGCATTATAAGAAACAAAGTTCGAGATAGGATGGTTAGTGCAAGAACGTACACCCTTTCTTATAGCAATAGGAAGATCTAGAGTAGGATCAAGAGTATTACCAGTTTCTGGCTCAAACACAGGAGATGCATGATCTGTCTCGAGGTCAAAGGTCTCTGGATGCGGTAAAGTGGTGATATCATTTCTTTCCCGCCTGGAATATGTAATCAAATCTGGCATATCCAACCTATTTAGATCATCTGACTCATTACTCGTAAGTGGAGGAATAGATGACCTGTTTGAGCTAGTGTTTGGAACATTGATGAATGGAAGGAATTGAGACTCCTCTGTCGCTTTACTATCTGTGTCGGTTAATCTCCCCCTGAAGCGAGGAGGATCCGGGAGAGAAGTAAGAAATAGACTCCCAGAAAGTAACATCGTGATTGACATATGTGCGATGTGAGGGAGGATGATAGCCCTTATACCCCTTTTGAGTTGGTGTATAACCAATATAAACACAGCGGAGAGCACGAGAATCAAGTTTATCCCGAGAGGGAGAATGATTATGAACAAAGCATACACTCCGAAATAACCGAAGAGGCAATGGATGAGACGAAGGTGCAGGAATAAAGGACAACGGTGTTCTGAATTGTAGTACACTTGAAGGGAGATGGTTGATCAGATATGCAGCAGTCATGATTGCCTCACCCCAAAGATATTTAGGGACATGCATAGTTAATATGAGGGACCGTGCTACCTGTTGTAAGTGACCAATTTTTCTTTCAGCAATTCCATTTTGCTGAGAGGTTTTAACACATGTAGTTTGATGAATAATACCCCATGTGTCCCAATAAGATGTAAACATTCCGGCATACTCGGTACCTAATTTTAACAGAGGCATTGAATTGTGTTTGAATCATGTGGTGAAAGGATTTAAAACATTCGAATACTTCACTTTTGTGTTTAAGAAGGTATACAAAAGTAAGTCGAGAATGACAATCAACAAAGACAACAAACCACCTATACCCATCATGTGTAGGATGACTAAATGGATCCCAAACATCAGTATGAATAGTAGAAAATAGAGTAGGACTTCTCTTATTTCTAGATGGATAAGGTGACCTTTTATGTTTTGCTAATTCACATGGTTCACAGAAAAATTCATCCTTTTTACATTTTGAAGCTAAATTCGGAAAGAGATGCGACAGAACACCAAATGAAGGATGACCTAAGCGTCTATGCCATTGATACAAAGACTCTAAAGTGGGATTAGATTTAGAGCCTGTTTGGCTAAGGCTCCTTTAAGGAGTAAGCTCCTTTAAGGAGTTTTTGTAGTGTTTGTGTAACCGGCTTTAAGCCATGCTTTAAGTTAAAAAACTGCTTAAAGTCATAAGCTCCATTTAGGTACTTTTGACTTATGACTTATGACTTATGGTTTTTTTTTTCCCACAATTCTTGTAAAGCTTAAATATGATGAGTTTAAAATTTTTTTAAGTCAAATTTCACTTTAAGTCAAAATTGTTAAACCCCCATTTTACTTTAAGTAAAATTACCCAAACACTTTCATTCAACTTAAAGCAAACAATTTTACTTTCTCCTTTAAGTTAAAAATACCCCCATTAAGTCAAAAGTAACTTATTTTAAGCAATCCCAAACACCCTCTTAGATGAAACCTGATAACTTGCCGATGGCGAAACAGAATTCCCTTCCATAATATATAGGCCATCTACCACTTTACCACTGCCAAGGACCGATAATAAGTTACTGAACAATTAAGATTTTCAGTAATTTGATGTACCGATAATAAATTCACTGATAAGGACGGAACATGTAAGACAGATGATAAAGGTAGTGAAGGGAGACAGTTGGAAGTGCCCCATCCGTAAACGGGCACATGAGTTCCATTGGCAACACGAACACTCTCTGTTTTATTGATATAGTGATATGACTGCAGTAAACTGGAATTGCCAGTCATATGTTCTGACGCTCCCAAGTCAATAATCCATGAATTAGGTGAACTATGAGAGACAGAATGACAAGAAATACTCGAATGAAAAGTATTTGTCGGTATAAATGAGGCTGCAGTCTTCAACTTTATATCAGAAACCAACTGTTGCTTGAGGTCCGAAACAGTTAGGCCGGAGTGAGTTCCAGAAAAATCCTCTTTCATCATGCTAAATAAATCCGGAATAAAATACCCGAAAGATAATTATTCAACAATTATAGTCAAGCCTTAACTTGAACTAAATCAATATCAATTTAGCAAATTTATGCTAAATTTGGAAGCGTTTTAATTCTTGGCCCAGTTAATGTATATAAGACCCAATAAAAAGAAGCCTATTAAAGAATAATAGCCTATTGTAAATGAATCATTCACAATATCTTAGTATTCACCAAGCCCAGCTAAACAAAGCACAAGCCCAGTTACTATCAATAAACCAAAGAACCCGTACACATAACATTCACGTTGTAATGTTATAACCTCCTTTCCCTTGGCTTTATCAGAACTGCAACTACAGTAACCAGAAGAGTCAGTACATTAATTTCTGAACCGATGATTATTCCGATTCAGTCCCTCTAATTCATGGGCTGCTGGGTTCAGTTAATCCGAAGGGAAACAATACATATATATATATATATATATATGTGTGTGTGTGTGTGTGTGTGTATATATATGAGTTGCATCAATTGTACTAAATGGAGAAGATGTTACCACGGATGGACTGGGCTAGACGAGGCGATCAACATTGCCTGAAGAACCACCGCCTAAAACTGACTGGAAGTAAGCTCACGCGCCGCGCGTGAGCGCGCGGTAGCGTGGTGGTGACCTGTCGCGCGTGAGACGGCGCGTGAGGGCGCGTGTGACCTTGGTTTTCAGTCCGAAAAATTCTGGTAGATTGTGTTGATGAGCCTGGTTTGGTGGTATATTTGGATTTTTGTTTCGGTAAGTTTCGATTTTCTGATTTCTTGTACTGGGCCTTTATTTTCTTGAAAACAAGGAGCCCTCTGATGAACTCCCTCTTCTTATATTAAGGCCTGCTCTGATACCATGTTAGAAGTTAGGAGAATAGATATAGAGGAGAATTTGTATATATTCAGATGTTGTATTACATGAGAGAAAGATCCTATATATAGAAAACTTAATGCCCCAAAGTCTAGAGGTGCCTAACATTGCCCCAAAGTCATAGACGGTGCCTAACATAGGAGCCTAACATTAGCCTAATATTGTTGACATTTTGACAGTAACACATCATAGCAATGATCAAACAAAAATTTTCAAGTAATCTGAAAATTAAAAACAATTTTTTTCTTAAGCTACTGAGAAGGCTCCTAATGTCCTCATTTCTCTTCTTCTCGTTCCGTTTTCTTACTCTTCTTCTTTTGCATTCGAAGTTCATCTCTTATGTGGTCTGCTAGTTGGTCAGGATGTCCAAAATTCAGTCGAAGGATCCGGTACTTACTACGTGTCGTGTCCGAGGGTCCCACATGTGTACGACGGCTCAAACAACTGAGCATGAGTGACAAAGAATGAGATACAGTTGGTTTACCTATGATGGTTTTTATTAATCACAAGCGGAGTTCAAATTTCTGGCAGAATATCTCTTTTGGTTTAAAGATAATCTGTGGTTCTGTTTACTAAAGCTGACTTTTTTCTTGCTTACTATAAGTTTCTACTGTCTACATTATGAAACAAGTAACACAAATTTTTGTCTTGCTTACTGTATTCATTATGAAAACAAGTGACATACATATATTGCTTTAGGTAACAGTGGAGAAACAGGATATTTTGACTTGATTCATGAATATGTAATTGTAATAATATTTAGTCAAAATAATTTGATATATAAGCACTTTTCTTATTTCCAAGAAGAATTAGAGTTTCAGCGTATATGTTAGTCAAATTTAAAGATCACTATTTGCTATTAGATTTGCTGCAGTTTATATATGTTGTTTAGCCTATTATCTCCTACTGTTTTTACATACTTCTGAATTTAAGGCTTTAGTTTTCTAATGCATGTTGACATTGCAGAAAGGAGTTCAGAAGTACTCAAAATCAGTGAAAAAAAATCTTCCTTGGCAGAAGATCTTGGAAGAAGGTCGTGATGCATTTGATGGGACTCGTACTCCAGCTGATCTCAAGGATAAGTGGAAGAACATTTTGTCTAAAGAGCCTCTCTCTGAACTTTCTTGAAAAGCAGATTGTTGTGTCTGTTGTTTTGAAGTTATCAACTTAATGTGCATTAAGTACAGTTGGTATCAAGAAAATGGGATCAAGGTGTTTCAATCTCATTTCAGGTGTATATACAGTAATTTAGAATTTGTTGCTCAGTTGGGATAGTACAGCAGTCCAAGTATAAACCAGGAGTAAGAAAGTTGTTTTGTAAATGCATTAATATCATATGGTGTGCTAAAGGTTTCGGATGATAACCACTTCATGTACAATGGACTTGAGATTTTTTTCATCAAGCTACCACATTATGGGCAATGTACTTGAAGAGTAGAGCCAAAATGTGCACATACTTGTTGCATATTGGACCATTAGTTACGAAATTATGCTACAAAGCCTGGACAAGTATTAACCAATTACTGGAAAGTATGACGAGTGCTACACTTGCACGTTGGTTATCCATTTTCTTCTTTCACAAATAGTTTTCTAATTTGAAGATTGTACATCCATCTTTGTTGTATGCTTTGGTAACAAACGAGGCGTCTTTAGCTGCTGAAACGACAATGACATAAACCCCCTTCAGTGTTGTGTGCCGTGAACTTGGTCACAAGCTTAAACCCAAAAAAGATCATGGATCAAAGCTCTTTCTTTGACACATTCTTCATACATAAAATCCTCGAAATTGTACATTGAATTTTTTCAGCTCCAACATATGAAGATAAAGAATATGCTCAAGGCAACCAGCATGGCAACTGCCATCTTGCCCCCTCCCGCAAACAAAGTGCTTTATTTAATAAACAGAACGTGAATAATAAACAAAAGTATAGAAACAGATAATAAATATACTCTTTTTTTTTTTTTTGCCAAAAAGGAGAAATTTTCATTAGCACTTCAAATCATCCAACATTACATGATGAAAAAACGGTTGGGCATCCCCCGTTCCAACTACGTTCAGCTAAAGAACATGAGTTTCTCGCTATGAAATGAGCAATTTTGTTAGCGGAACGTTTTACAAAATTCAACGTAATATTACGTTTTTCCAAAGAAACTAGAATTGACTTGCACTCCTCAACTATTCTACCTATATAAGATAGATTTACTGAAGAGCACCGAATTGCTTGAAGAGAGACAATCTGTTTCTACTATTGCACCTGTGCACTCGTTTCCTTCTAGCCAACTGAGCGCCTCTCTTTTGCCAATTATTTCCGCCATTTCTGGAATTACACTACCTTGTCTGCACCATGCTTTTGCTTCGATAAGCTCCCCTGAGTGATTTCTGGCAATCATGGAATAACTATATGCATTAGAGTCCTCCGAATAAGGCAGCATCAGTGTTGATCTTAATCTTACCGTCCGGTGGTCGCTCCCATTGCGCTTTGCCGTCTGCTTGAGTCATAAACCCAAGGTAATTATCAAACGACTTGTCTTGCGCATTTCTCCACTGATTAAGAAAGAGTTCAGCTGATTTTACCACTTCTGCAGGTTCTGCACTTCGTTGATTCCACACCACATCATTTCTGTTTTTCCAAAGGTTCCAGCAGATCATAACCAATTGTCACGTCCTCCTTTCTAAAACGTTGAGACACTTCTTCCATCCACTGTGTAATATCTGCATCTGGTTGCCAGTCAACATTTTGCAGCAAACGGACAGCTTATTAAACAATGAGTGACTGTCTCATATCCCTCGTTACATACTGGGCAATAGGGGTTGACATTAACCTTTAATGAACTGATTTCTTTATATTGAATAAATTGACCCAAATTTCAAAGCAGACTTCTTGTTATTACATAACCAGGCTCATCCTGGGCTTGTCAAAGTTAGAAACAGTCGTGGAAAATAAAGCGAGCTTATTCTGAATTCTTCCATGCTCAACTTCTGTAATTCAATTCAACAACACCATTTCAGTTCACTTTTATCATGTTGAACTGTCTGATAACATCAAGTAATAAGTATGCCTTGGATTCGAGAGAACTGTCTGATAACATCAAGTAATAAGTATGCCTTGGATTTGAGAGAATGAACACTGACGAGTTGAAACACCCATGGACAGTCAACATTTTGAGGGTATCACTGTAGCAAATGTCTGATGACTGTAGTGTCCATATTTTGATCATTATACTAATACGAGAAAACATATTCATTTCATCCATAGGCCGAAGAACAATATAATTCATAATTTGCACCTAACACGTGGTAAAATTGACATTTGATTAATAAGCAAAATTATAATACTGTAATAACAAAACGTGGCATTTGATTGGCATGGATATAAGAAACACAACTGATTATCACTGAAGCGAAATTTTACAACATTGAAAGTTAAGCTATTTGTCGTTACAATAACAAATACTAGATTTCATCTTCAAATACTAGGTTTTGTAACGTTGATACATACAAGTGTTGAATTAGCAACTGAAGAAATGATCAACGACATCACTCAGTCTTGGTTGGAAAATGGTTCCCGCCAGTTAGAAGCTTGTAGAGATAAAACAGAGTCATGACCATACTGCAAAATAAATAAGGTGAATTAAATACACAAACTAAGAAGTGATGAACAATTCTTTGCTAGATATCAGGATTTGTCTGTAGAAGTAAAACCAACTAAATGTTCAAAAATGGCGTAATAAACAAAAAACTAGTGGCAAATACTTTTTTCATTTGCCATTCAGGCCTCTCCTTCTTGATGCCTGTTTATATTGGTTAAGTGATCTTGTCATGGATTTGATGAAATCAAGAAACAGAGAGCTACAAAGTTTCTTTAATTGTTAGAAATGAAGAGAACCAGGTTCGCCTATAAAATTCTTGAAGAAAACAGGCACCACTGCCTTATTTTGTGCAAAAAAGGAGAACATGAGAAAGCATGTAATTATGTGACTCATATCCTAGCATTTACTCCTCTTCATTTAGCTACTAGCCTAACATGTATCTAATGAGATTGAGGATTTGAGTCTTTGTGAAGGCGTGTGTAGGTGAATACAAAATTTTACGAACCGAAAGGTATATCCTAGTAGGCTAGTAAAGACGGATTTAAGGGGGGCCAGGGGTAACCATGGTCCCCCAAAACTCTCCCCCAAGAACTTATCTTCCTTCAATTTTATGTATCAAGCAGTTACTCCTCTTCCTTTAGCTACTAGCCTAATATTTATCTAATCAGATTGAGGATTCGAGAGTCTTTGTGAAGGCGTGTGTAGGTGAATACTTTTACGAACCAAAAGGTATATACGACGCCCAACAGCTATACACCAAAAGTGGTCAATAACAACTTCTCATGCAGATGAAGGATTCCACATAAAAGAACAGTAATTATTATTCATGTTAACAATAATTATTATCCATGTTCCATACTCAGAAGACCCTTAAATAATATATAACAATTCAACAGAAGCACATATTATGCTTAGAGGTGGCAATTTGGATTAAAAACCATAAAACCAAACCAATCCAAACCAAAATATGGATTTTGGTTTATGCTAATCCATAATTTATGCTATAACATTTATAATCATCATCCCTCACTACAGAATCTAATACACAAATGCAGTTGCACCTGCACTTGCAGATTAAATCTGCTTAACTGTTAATGCAACATATGTAAAATGAAAATAAAGGCTTATTTTAGGTGTCAATTACCTGATCCCTGCAACAAGACCGGCTGGCATTATTTTTGATGTTTCAGCATACCTTTGCCCCATGACCCATGTGAGTGCTGCAGCACAAACTGCACACAAATAATTTTCATTAAATTTTTACTACGTACTACACAATCGATTAAATTGTAAAAAATTACTGCAACCAGTGAACATTTTGTTTGCATTATTCCTGCAGCCTCATTATAGGCATAACTGAAGTGAGAATATCATTTACGAATTTATATTTTTACGATTCTGTATTGTTCAACTTACCAATGACATTCATAAATCACCGATACTAAGCTTCAGAGGGGAAATTTCAATTATTCAGAGCTAGCATTAATATATAAAAGTGATAAAGGGCGCATATATGTAACAACGGACACATGTAAGAGATTTAAATTTTTTAAAAAGGTAAGCAATAGGATATACATATTATCATAATGTGCAACGGCAGAGGCAAAGTAACTTAAGTAAGCGGCCAAGTACAGTTACATTATTAGAAATTACTAATTAGCTTCAAATCTTTTTGCCAGTCAATAAGTACAAAATTGTCCCCAGAAAGAATTACAATTGCAACATTGCTCACCCTCAATAATTTCCCTAGCTCCACCACTCAATATCTTGTTCACTTCCAAACAATAAATGTAACCAAAAAATTCGGCCACGAGGCATGCCTAGACTCACATTATTACATGAAGTCATCGAACAAAAAGAAACATCAAAAACTGTTCGACATTCTAAACAAATAATTTGCCTGATAGGTTTCTAAGTATCTTTCAAACAAATGCTTAGATGAGATCTTAAAAGGATTGGTTATCCCATAGTCCATACAGTAAAGGGCCACCTACAAAAATTGTTGATGCATTGCCTTATATCTCAGCGCAATTTATATCCTTAATACATATAGAATAAGGATATAGTTTACTGCCAGGTCATAACTCACAAACCCCACAAGAAATTCATTAGCATATCCAATTAGACAAAAACAAAAACAATCATATAATGTCAAAATATCCTAAGAATTACTTAAATCAGCAAGATACAAAGATTCGCTCAAGAAATTTAGGCATCACTAGTAGTAACATGTTTATAACAGTAAAAGGCCATAAATGAGACAGCATTATCTGGTGGAAATGTTGTATCCCAAACCTTGATATTGAGGTAAAAAGAAGGGATATTCTCTGTGGTACCATTATAATAAACAATCGAAAATTTATTTTAAGCCCCGGCTGACTTCCAAAAACTAACAATAAATATTTTTTAGCCCCGACTCTTTCGAAATCCTGGTTCCGACACTGCATTAGCCTAAATGATCTTTAATACTCATCATAGACAAACAAACATATATAAGTGTTGAATTGTACATTACCAGTCTCAAGAATCAAGGCGAAAAATGAATTTTTCTTCTTATGAAAAGCATTGAGACTGAGATAACCAGCTAAGATAAGCAAGAAACCAGTAGCTAAACCACCACCAAGAGAAGCAGTGCTGCCTTTCTTGATAAAACCAATGATCCCACCGCAAGCAAGAATCATCCCATATGGGATTGTAAAGCAAAAATCATGCATTTTTCTTAACTGGGTCGTCGAAAATCTTGAGATCTTGATGAGATAAAGAAATTTGATTTAGTGAAGTTGAAGATTTAGAGAGTCTTTTTTGGAGGCTTTAGACTTTAGAGAGATGAATATGAATATTGTGTTGGTGTAATGGTGTTGTTTCGTTGGTCAATTGTTCTTTTTTTATTGACCAACTCCACCGCGTTTTAGTTGTTTTTTTCCCCTTTGATTGGTTCCACTACACTTTTACTCATTTTCTAGATCGGGGAAATAACCGTTTTCTAATTTTTTGAGCACAACATTGGGCATTCATAATATTTTCCAAAAACTACTCTAAATGATTTAGCATTGACACCTATAAGTTGCGGATGCTGTACACAGGGTTCTAAAAATCAGTTTAGGCGTCCATTAATCGGCACCTAAGTGCTAAGTAGTCACTAAACATCTAAAATTTGAAAAAATTGGTCATTCAGCATTTTTCTGATTTGGCTGCATCTAGGTGGTCCTAAGCGGGATTAGATGATATTAGGCGATTTAATGAGTTAGGCGGGAATAATCGATTAGGTGACGATTAATCGGATTTAACCAAGATTAATCGATCAAATTTTAAAAAAAAACTGTCAAATTAAGAATAAAACTTTAAAAATATAACTTTTTATAAATAAAAATTATAATTTACACATGAAAGAGTAAATTCAGGGTGAAAGTCCTCAATAACCAAAATTTAAAGTGGAGTGTCCAAAATGACCATGCGCGGAAACAGTACCCGAAATAACCAGACGACTTCGCATTTGCAACATGGGTACAGGGGTATAGGGCGACCACGCATTCCAGCTGTGCGTGGAGCGTTTAAAATTCAATCATGCACTCGTGAACAATGCCCTGGGATGCACATGTTGAACATGAGTGGCTCAAGATACGCATGTGCAACATGCCAAGGCACTGTTAATCGTCTTCTCCCGCCGCCGGTGACGTTTTTTGACCAAAACCTCAATAGATTCGTTCACTCTTTCTAGATATCGAGCACTCACATACTACATACCAAAACACTCGCCTTCTCACCCTCTACAAGCCTATACCAATAAATTTTCATTTTTTCGCCGGATTTGAAAGCCCCAAAACCAAACTCATTTCTCCGATTTATATTTTGAGCTGTTCGTACACACCCCTGCAGGGCCGAAACTCAACAAATCTACGGGTCAAAATGGAGAGCAAGGTATGGGCTTCGTTTTGATGTCCTTGGATATGGTAGAGGTAGCCTAAGGTGGGAGAACGGATGGAGGCGACGGAGAGGGCGATTTTGAGGGAGAGAGACGACCGGAGCAGATATGTAAAAAATGGCGTCATATGACGTTATTGCGCATTTGGGAGATGCGTTTATTAGTCACAGAGGCATGCTTGTATATATCTAATAACAAGCCTAATTGTTTGTAATGTTATGCATTACTTACATGACCTCTTAACTGAGGGAACCTCTAGTTGTAGAGTTTCTACTTGTTGTAATACGTGAAATAGGCATCAATTTCTATCTGTGTAACTGTAATTAAAAGTCAGAGAACAATGCTTTGAAGAAGTTCCAAGGATCATGCCTCAAGCTTGAAGATCAAGACTGTCAAAATAAACACAGTTGGAATTTGAAGAATGAAGATTTGCCTAAGTACCAATTCGAGAAGTATGTTTGTCATATTCGAGAAGTCTAGCATTCGACTAGTCAAGGATTCGATATCTGTAAAGACATTGTTCGACATCTCTGAAAGTCAACAAGTCAAACTGTCATTCGATAACTCAGAGATTCAACATGTCTAATACTCTATTCGAGAACTCAAGAAGTCAACATGTCAAATTGGTATTCGAGTTCTCTAAGAGTCAACAAGTCAAAGTTGTATTCGATATCTCAAGGACTCAAGAAGCTACTCGACATCTCAGGGATTCGACAAGTCAAGTGTTCTATTCGACAACTCAAGGATTCCTGGAGAAAAGACTAATTCGAGAAGTGATTCAATATGATAATTATACAGTATTCGAGAACTCAGAGTTATCTATCAAGTCAATTCTAGTTCTCGAATCAATCACTCAGTTACTTCTCGAATACAGTCTTGGAGACAAAATACTGAAGAATTGTACAAGTCAGAAACCTGCAGCAAGCCAAAACACTTTCAGGACAACAGTACTGTAAAGTGTTTTTGGAAAGACTGCAAAGAAACTTAGAGAGATGTTTCAAGAGACAAGCTGCTAAAGAAGTGGATCTGAACAGAGTTAAAGGAATTCAAATCTCAAGCCGTTTGGATGTTACTCAAAAAGGATAGACATACTAGAAAGTAATTTATACTGTAACCTTATTTGTAGTAGTAGGGTGTACTCATGTTCTATAAGAGTACAACTTCACTTCTCTAGTAGTTATGCTTTGCAAGATACACATTCAGGAAATACATCTCTTTAAGAAAGAATCTGAGAATACGAACTTGTATTCTCAGGTTGTAGCAACATTTTGATCTAATAAAATATTAGATTGAAGTGAGTACTGTGTTGTTGTGTCTTATATTTCCGCACTCATATTTGTTTAATCACAAAGCACATACTTTACCACATACACCACTAAGCAGATTTGAAGAAAAGTTAGAGAATCCATTCACCCCCCTCTGTATTCTCTTTGGTATATTCAATACTCAACAAGTGGTATCAGAGCAGTCTGTTTATTAAAAAACAGAAAACGATCATGAATACACCAAAGACTACTGGAATGGTGAAGGTCCCTAAGTTCGACAAAGAGAATTACAACCTCTGGAAGATTAAAATGTTGTTGTTCATCAAAGCTGCTAACCCTCTATATCCTGATATCCACAAGAATGGTCCCTTTGTTCCACAACAAGAGATCCCTGAAAAGACAGTTGGAACCACAACCATTCCAAGATCTTATGTGGCCATGGAACCATCCAAATGGACAGACTCAGAGAAAGATAAGGTTGCCCTGGATAGTCATCTCATGCTGCTGATAAGAGATTATATGAAGATGTCAATGTTTGCCAATATAGCCTCATGCAAATCAGCAAAAGGGATGTGGGATCACATTGAGGTATTGTGTGAAGGGACAGAGGAGGTTAGAGAAAACAAGAAACAGATACTGGTCACACAGTATGAAGCTTTCATGGCACAGCCCAAGGAAAGTATTACTGACATGTTTGAAAGGTTTCACAAGCTGGTGACTGAGCTACAGATGAATGGGAAGGGTTACAGCACTAAGGAGTTGAACATGGAGTTTTTATTGTCTTCTCCAAACCACCTAGAGCAGAGGATCATTTCTCTAAGGGAAAGAGATTTGAACAAAATCACATATGATGTGCTCTATTGGGTTTTAAAGACTCATGAGCTTGAATTGCTTCAGAAGAGGGCTATCCAAGCCAACCAAGGTAGAATGATAAACACATCATGTGCCTTGATTGTCAGCAAATTTGTTCAAGACCTAGAAGCATCTACAAATCAGCTGAGGATAGAGGAGATAGTAGATGATGAAGAAACTGAAGGTGAAGTGACTGAACCTGTTGAAGAGAAGGAAGAAGATGAGTTCTATACTCTTGAAGAACTAGATGGCATGGAGAACACTTCATATGCTTTCATGACCAGGAAATTTCCAAACATCAGATTCAAGAGGAATCAACCCTGCAAACCTAAATCTCAAAACCAATCATTCAACAAAAGCAAGACACATGTGAAAGCAAACAAGAATAAATTCAAAACCAGCCATGTGGATAGGTCATCTGTAAGGTGTTATAGATGCAATGACCTAGGGCATTTTGACCTAGGTCAAGCCACAAGTCAAAGACAGTGACATCAATCACCAAGCCCCTGCAATTAATTCATATGGATTTATTTGGGCCTGTCAATATTATGTCACTCTCAAGAAAGAAGTATGCCCTAGTGATGGTTGATGACTACACAAGGTATACATGGGTGGAATTTCTAGCATCAAAAGATGAGGCTCCACAAGTGATCATTGAGCACATAAAGAAAATTGATAAGGAAGCAAAGGCCAACAATGCAAGTGTGATTGTATTGAGAAGTGATAATGGAACAGAGTTCAGAAATGCTTTACTTGAAGCATTTTGCAAAGAGAATGGCATTTCTCAACAATTCTCAGCTCCAAGGACTCCACAACAAAATGGAGTTGTTGAGAGAAAGAATAGAACTCCGATTGAAACTGCTGGAATAATGTTACTTGATGCAAAGATGCCTACATGTTTTTGGGCTGAGGCTGTGAGCACTGCATGCTATATCCAGAACAGAACCCTCATCAACAAAAACACTGGAAAGACACCTTACAATTTGATGAATGGAAAGAAGCCTACTCTAAAGTATGTTCATACTTTTGGAAGCAAATGCTTTGTGTTGAAAGATAATTCAGAATATGTTGGGAAGTTTGATGCAAAGGCATTTGAGGGAATTTTTCTTGGCTATTCTATGGAAAGAATTGCATACAAAGTTTATGTTATCAGTCAAAAGAAAGTTATGAAATGCACATATGTGACTTTTGATGACAGCAAACTACCTGGATTAGAAGAAGCCAATGATGATGATAAAGATCCATTAAGGTTTGAAAATCTAGATGATCTGATGAAGAGATTGAAACAGAAGTTGAGACTACAATTCAACAAATTCCAGTGAATGATGAAGCAAGAGAAGAATTTGTGCCAATCAACAGTGAAGAGACAAGCATCCAAGACACACATGTGAATAGTGGCAACTTCATAAAGGAAGGAAATGAAAATGATCATGACTTAGATGATGATAAAGCAACCTCAAGTTTGAGAAATCAGACTGAGCATTCAAGAAAATGGGATAGATCACACACTGTAGAGCAAATTATTGGAGATCCAAATGCAGGAGTGAGGATTAGGAGAACAACTCAAAATGAGTGTCTTTATGGTTGCTTTCTATCTCATAATGAGCCTAAGAAACTTGATGATGCTGTGTTGGATCCAGATTGGATTATTGCTATGCAAGAGGAGCTGAATCAATTTGAAAGAAACAAAGTATGGGAACTTGTGTCTGCACCAAATAACAGAACCATAGTTGGAACAAAATGGGTTCTGAAAAATAAGATGGATGAAGATGGTGTAATTGTAAGAAACAAAGCAAGGTTGGTTGCAAAAGGATACTCTCAACAGGAAGGCATTGATTATGATGAGACATTTGCCCCTGTTGCTAAATTGGAAGCCATCAGAATATTCTTGGCATTTGCTGCCCATTCAAATTTTAAAGTCTATCAAATGGATGTCAAGAGTGCATTTCTAAATGGAGAGTTGGAAGAAGAGGTATATGTGCAACAACCACCTGGATTTGAGGATCCACATTTCCCAGAATTTGTTTACAGATTGCTTAAGGCATTGTATGGACTTAGGCAGGCTCCAAGGGCATGGTATGACACTTTATCACAATTTCTTCTTGAAAATCAATTCACTAGAGGCACATTGGACAAGACACTGTTTTACAAGAAGCATGGTGATGATATTATCCTAGTTCAGATCTATGTGGATGATATCATATTTGGCTCTACAAATGAGAAGCTGTGTGAGAAATTCTCTAAGCTCATGCAGAGCAGATATATGATGAGCATGATGGGAGAGTTGACATTCTTTCTTGGGTTACAAGTTAGTCAAAGGAAGGATGGTATCTTTATCAGTCAAACCAAGTACATCAAAGATTTATTGAAGAAGTTTGACTTAGAAGACTGTTCACCTACTAAGACACCCATGGCCATTACCACCAAATTGGATGAAGATTCTAAGGGCAAGAAGGTAGATATCTCAGTCTACAGAGGCATGGTTGGTTCTCTACTCTATATCACTACAAGTAGGCCAGACATCATGTTTGCTACATGTATGTGTGCAAGGTTTCAGTCAAATCCAAAGGAATCACATATGATTACTATTAAAAGGATCTTTAGATATCTGAAGGGCATTCCAAACTTGGGTTTATGGTATCCGAAGGACACATGGTTCAATCTGGTTGGTTATTCTGATGCTGATTATGTTGGATGCAGAGTGGATAGGAAAAGCACCTCAGGTAGCTGCAAGTTTCTTGGACAAAGGTTAGTCTCTTGGTACAGCACGAAACAACAATCTGTGTCAACTTCCACAGCTGAGGCTAAATACATAGCTGCTGGAAGTTGCTATGCTCAAGTGCTTTGGATTAGAAATCAACTTAGAGATTATGGACTTGTGTTGGAAAGAATTCCAATCATGTGTGACAACACAAGTGCAATCTGTATAGTTTTCAATCCTGTCAATCATTCTAGAACAAAGCACATTGACATCAGATATCATTTCATTAGGGAACATGCAATTAATGGAACCATTGAGTTGCATTATATCTCCACAGATAAACAATTACCTGATATATTCACTAAGCCATTGAATGAAGCCACCTTCACAAGGTTGGTTAGTGAGATTGGAATGATGAATTCTTCAAAATCTGGCTAAGTGAAAATGTCAACTAGATTATTGCAGCAGTAAACACTTACTTTATCTAAATGCTCAATATTTTTTAGGTAAGTGTTGGCTGAAATATGATTTATAAATATTTCAAATCTGTTGCATATGTTGAAAAATCATATTATATCAACTTGAAATTTCTATGAAATTTTGAGAAAATCATTATTTAATTTGTTAGAATATTCTTCATTGAATATGTCTGGTGAATTTTTAAAAGATAGTGAAAATTGAATTTTTATGAGTGAAAAGACTATTTCGATAAGCCAGACTTCTCTAATGATTCACTGATCGACTTCTCTAACAAGTCTCTTTGGAGCACTCTCGAATTCTCGAACAGAGGCCTTTAGAGATATCGAACAGAGGCATGCTTGACTTCTCGAATATGGTAATTGAGTTCTCTAATGACTGAGTTCTCGAATACTGTATTTGAGTTCTCGAATCATTTGAAAAGGCTGAATTCTCGCTGAATTTCAACCATTTTTGGATTTTGTCTAAAATTTTAATTCACTCATAAAAAAGTATTTTATTTAATTTAGAATTACTTCTAATTTCGATAAACTACCAGCTGTGAGTTACAAATTGCTTGAGATATCGATTAATCCTTTCTTGACTTATCGAATAGTTGATTTCTACTTCTCGAATGCCTGACTTGTCGATACAAAACATATATCTAATCGACAATTCAAGTACTTCATACTTATACAATTCTACATCTATTTGATTCATTTTATTCGATTTCTCAAGCATCTAAAGTTCCAAAACCCCTGAAAACCCTAATCTCAAAAAGCTAAATTTCTTCTTCGACCTTCATTATCTTCTCTCTTTTCTCTGTATCAATGGCAACCGTGAAATTCAACACCAACTTCATCGCTCTCTCGAGTGATGTCGAAGCTCCAAATGCCAATTACAAGTGTTTTGTCAAGTGGATGTCTGAGTCGTATATCAAAGGAGCACTTACGGCCAACCCAACTCTGTATCTAGATATTCTAGAACAGTTTTGGAGCACTGCAATTACTGAAACTGTTGCTCTTGAAAGTTGGCAGTCTGGGCTATGTCATAAACTGCAAGGTTCTGGGTAAAGAGTTCAACATCACCTCTGAGGACATGAGCAAGGCCTTGGAACTTCACCAGAATGAATATAACGGTCTAGTAACAGATGATCAACTGGTGGAGTTCTTTGACCTAATAAGGTACTCAGACACTATCAAGGTTGGAAGCCTGAAAAGGGCGCATCTGAGGAAAGAGTGGAGTTATGTGTTTGCCACACTCCTGCACGTATTCAGTGGAAGAAAATCCAGTTATGACCAATTGAGTGCACCTGTTCAACAGATAGGGTACTCATTGGCCTTTGACAGAAAGATAGATGTTGGAAAGCTCATAATGCAGGAGCTCTATGGAAAACTTGGTAAGAACACAACCAAGAGAGGTAATGATATTTTCTTTCCCAGATTCATTCAGTCTATACTTAATTACTTAGATAAGAAATTGACTGATTTACCTAGTTTAGATAAAACTAGAATAGGCTACCCTAGGTCCATGACCAAACTCATTTTTGGTAATTTGGACACTAGGAATGATGTGGATGTTAGACTTGTAATAACCCCTCATATGCAGAGGCTATTTGAGTCTTACCCCCACAACATGCCAATATTTGCCTCCAAATTTGAGTTATCTAGTCCCAGGCAAGTTGAACAAAATGATAACCCAGGGCCTGCTAACTAACCCCCTCAAACAAACACTATATTAAACACAAAGCCAACTGCATCACTCTCTCAACAGGGTGATGTTAGTAAAAAGAAGAGAAAGAAGATAGCCTTTGAACCCTTGGAAATGCTAACAGAAGCAGCATTGAATGCTAAATTAGGCTTAGAAAGTGAGGCACCTGTGTCACCTTTAAAGAAGCCAAAGAAGAAGAAAGCAAAGAAAACCACCTCTTCAGTCACTCAAATGGCTGGAGTTGTAAAATAAGGGTCAAACAGCTCACTAGATGTACTCTCTCAACATGGTACATCTATAGAATCAAGCACTCTCCCCAATGCACAATCTTGTATGGAGTCTGCACAAAGGAGTGATAAGGATGGCACTACACTGAGTGGAGAGCAAATCACACTTAAAACTCTCTCTATTTCTCAGGGGGAGTTGCCAAAATCTACTCCAAAAGACACTTCTCTTCCAGAATCTAATACTGAAATTTCTTTGGAGCCTGCAACTCAAGCAATTGAGAAGCAAGGCATTGATCACCAAGAATCCTTTTCTCTTGGTGAGCCAATGGATTCAAGTGACTTAGTGCATGACACTTTGCTCACCACCCAGGAACCACATTTATATGGTGAGGGAATGCAAGTTGGGGCATATTCTAATGACACCATCACAAACACAGAGGATTCACTAGTTTTCACTAGAGACTTTGTGCCTGTGTCAACTACTGTTGTAACCCATCCCACTTCTATGGAGACAACAGTAGTAGAGTCTTTCCATCCGGTTACAGAAGTTGCATCTGTAACTGAGGAGTCTAGCTTGCCTAGCTCTAGCTCTAACTTCATGTCCCAATAGCTGAAGCCTGTGCAACATGACAGTGCTTCAGGATCAGGGTCTGTTCCACAACAATTGACGGTTGAATCTCTTCAAAACTTAATTGTGGATCGGATTCCTGAGTTCACCAAAATTGATCAGAATCTACTCACTGCAGACATGCCAAATCCAGACTATGAAGCAATTCTGCTATGTCATAAAGAAGATGTGGAGATGCAAAAGGAGAAAATAGTAGATGAGGCTGAAAGTGATGGTAATGTAGATGCTTGGCTGCAAGGTACTTATGACATTGCTCTCTCAGAAGGTCTTCAATTCCTCAGAGAATAGTACATCACCTCATTAGGGTCCAATGCCAAATCTTTAACCCCTGGTGAGGTGTATGAAGCATTCAATGATACCTACAAGGGAACTTTGAAAGTTGCACACTATCTTGGCAAGGGCCTTAAGACAGAAATCAATGAAGTGTGTGCAACCACAACCAAGGAAGTGAATGACATAAAAAGGGATTTTGCTTCCAAGTTCCCTTCTCTCAACTCAGTCATCAAGGACATTCAAGAATGCAAAACCACTTGCACTCAGGTGGATAATTCATTTGTAACGCCCCGACTACCCACTTAAACATATACTCCCACCGTCCCAATTTGTTAGACCCTGTTTGACTTTCACGGAGATTAAGAAAATTCTGTTTGACTTGCTAGGTGGTAACATGTGGTTGGTTGGGTGTGAAAGTGGATGTATAAAAAATGGGTAAAGTAGGAAAGTAGTGGGGGTAATAGTATTTATTTAATAAAAAGGAGTTATAAAATAGATAAGTAGTGGGTGTAATAGTGAAAAGTAGCGTTCAAAAATAGTAAGTTTAGTAGGTTCATTCTTTTTGGGACGACCCAAAAAGGAATGAGTGTCATACAAAATGGGACGGAGGGAGTACTTTATATAATAAAATACTCACAAACACCTGAATAATTATATACATATTGATATGACAACCTCAAAACCTTTTTAGATATATAATAAAACCATGATTTAACCACATAATTTTTTTATTTTTATTTTTTTTTAAAAAGTCAGAGAATTTTAGAAAATAGAACTCAAAGCACACACAACTCTTATCAATTAAGCTTGCTCTCTTTTATTGAAATATAAATAAATAAACTTTGATACAAGGAAATTTTTGAAAATTTCGGCATGAAGTCTTCATAATACGGACTATCCACCTGTATTTTGAACCAACCAAATTTCATAAAAAAACGACGACAATTCCAACTATTTAAGAAAAACCAGCACATGTTCAACCTGTCCTAACTGATCAGGTGAACCATAGTACTATGACCTCCCGATCAAGGAACAAGATCGGGGCACCACAAATCAAAACTAAATACATAACACCGATAATCAGACATTAAGACATCATACAACACCCCACTACTAACCCGGATCTTTAGCAGGTAGTGGTATGAAACAAGCAACAAATAACTAAGTTATTACAATACACTACTAAATCCTTAATCAAAAGTTACATACACTCCACAAATATAAATACAACTTGCACTATTATACAAATCTGGACTACTATCCAAAAGTCCAACCTTTTACCAGAGCGAAACTAGTCTATCTACAGTCCACAACAAGTTCTTCTCCTGATATAGCTCCTAAGTCGTATCCTTTTCTTCTTTAACTGAAAAAGGGTTAGAAACAATAGCAAGGAGTGAGCCAAATGCTCAGCAAGTGATAAAAATGGAAATAAAGAATCCACAACTGTATACTGAACACAACAACATAAAGGTGCCAAAGAATACTCAGGATGTTCTGATTTTAATTCACAATCTCACGATGGGTCTATTTATGACATTTCAAAATCATCCTTTGAAAGTTTCTAAACATCTTTTCATTGAAGGCAGAAAATCATCAATTCTCTTTTTAAATAAACTTTCATTTTTAAAACATTTAAATTTGATTGGAGGTTTTTCCCGACTCCGGACAATACGGGTGATCACCCACGTAAAGTCCCCAACCCGGACACTCAGTCCGTCTGGACATAAATTGGGTTCCCAATTAGGCAACACATTGGCCTTTAAAAGGTGCTGGACTGGTCCCACCAGAACTACAGCACAAAAATAAAACATGCTGGACCAGCGTCACTCGGCCTCTTACGTGGCTCCAATTTGAAGGAATCCGTGGAAAACATTTTAACGGAATTCCCCAACAATAAAACCTTTAAAATCATTTAAACATTTCACTTTTCGGTACTTAAACTCACTGATAACATATCAGCCCAGCTTAAGAAATTTTATAACATTTTTTTAATAAGTAAACCATTTTAATTTGCATTTATAAAAGATTAGGGGTCAAGGAAACGTTCAGCAATAATTGCATAAAGTTTTCAAGATAGGAATTCAAGTGTGGTTAAAAGGTATTTAAGGATATGGTTTTGTCAAGCACATAATAATATTAGGAGGTGATGTGAAAGAAATATTTAATCAGCTCGGGTAAGTTTCAGAAAAACAGGATTAAATCAAATAAAAGTTCACGTACTAATGACGAATAAAGTAAATGTTAAGGTTCTAGAATTAAGGTTCCAGGGAATTATAAGTAGGATTTTATTTGGGTAATTTAGGAATTAATTGAAAATAAAAGGTTTTTGACAAAGCAAGACATAAGTTATGAATTAAGGTTTATAGCTTAACAGGAATTAGTGTGACAGTAGGGTACAGAAAGTTTAGACAATTATTCATAAGAGCAAGTAATAAGGTACAAGAGTTAAGCAATTATTCAAAAGGATAAGCAAGGTACACGAGTTTCAACAATGAATTATAAGGAATAATTAACAAGGTACTAGAGATTTAACAATAATTTAAAAGGAATAGCAGCAGGTTATAAGAATTTAAACAGCAATTCATAAGCAGTTGAAGGAATCCGAACTTAAATACAAGGTTCGAATCACTTGCCTTAACCAAGTACTTTCACGCTAGTCACTTAGCTCAAAAACCCTCAGCTTTGCTTTTCCTTTATCCTTTAAGTCTACATCCTTCAAATCTACACATATAAAAACACTATTTCAGAATTCTATTCAATATTCGACGTTCCTCTTCGAACGTCTAATCTTAATCTACCCTTGCGATAATACCCTAAATTTATTTACTTAAATCATATATCATCAACCTCTGACCACTGACATAAATAAATATATAATTATTGCTGATAAACATTTAACAATTAATCACGTAAACAAAATATAATCCAATACCACTTCGTACTAATGATACATACATATATACTTATACTCGAGAAAATAAATTTAAGATTTTTAGAAATTTTGACAACATTCCCTTTATCCGGGTGACTGCCAGTCGGAACATAACCGACACCAACAAGAAGAAGTCATTGTATTCCAAATATAATTTTCACAACTAACCACGTACTAACAATTAGAATTAAAAATATTTCAATCCGAATAATCCATAATATTTCAATAAATTAAAATAATTCGGAACTTACAAATACGAAATAAATATTACAGACTCAACACAATTTATTATACGAATAATTCACAACTCATTTCTTTGAATTAATTAACAAAACAACACTTTAACAACTTAAGCACGTAGCATCAGAATATACAACCAATACATGAGATAAGTGCAAACAGTACTAACCGAACCAATACAACAGCATAACCCCACTCTTTTACTCACAATTACAACAACAATACCTACCCCATAAACACACACACAAGTGATAACCACATCTCGAACAGAACAGGATGCAGGGGAAAAAGAACATCAACTACGCACACAATAGGGGAGGAGGAGAGTTAACCATTGAACCCATTTATACGCACAACCACTCACATACCTTTTACCTCTAAACATACACTATAGTCGTAGTTGCTGGGGAACATAAAGGGCAGCAAAGAGGGGAGAAAACTCGAATAAGACAACCCAGCAACCACCAACGATCGTACACAGCAACTCCCAAACAACAAACACAACAATTACATGACACCCACAGCAGTTCAAGAACAGGGGAGGGGGAGAAAACAATCGACTCAGCCCACACAAAGGCCACGCACGTATATGCACGATACACACACACTTACGCGACTCTATACACACACACGACTACACAGCCCTCACATACACACACACACACCCAGCTCGATATATATATATATATACTGATACACACACCATAAACATGCACAGGACAGGGGAGACACAGGGGAGCAGAGATTTCAATGGTAGTACAAGAATCGGGTAGAAATTATAGCTTACAAAGCTGGGGATCGTTCACGAGGGGGAAGAAAATCGAACTAGTCAAAAGGAAGGGAGAAGATTTGAGAATTTTATAGAGGGTGAAGAACTCGGCTGCCAATGAAATGGGTAATTAGGGATTTAAGACATAAAAAGGGAATAAAAGATATTTTAGAGATTTTGTAAGAGTTTTCTAGTTAAACAACTAAAAATCCATATCATAAAATAGCAATTAAATAGGTAACAATGACGAAACATCAAAGTTTCATTTTTAAAGCGTAAAGAATGAAATTATCTATCACCCCATATTTTTAAAATATTTTTAGGATCAAAAATGAATTAAATATGAATTTTACAAGATTAAATCCATAAAACACAAATCAATTTATAAAATCATTTTAAAATCCTTAAAAATAGAAAATAATTCATCAAATATTTTTAAAAGTAAAAAAAAACTAATATAATTAATAATGCAAAAAGGTTTCATGATTTTTACTAATCTCGATGATTTTATAAAATTCTAAGAAGATAAGTAATGCATGATTAAATAGGATTTAATCCCCAAAAATAAAAATAAAAATACGTAGACTTATCTGACACATATAAATCATCAAATAAACCCACAAACATGATATCACACATATTTTACCTCCTCACAATATTCACGTCACATAATTTACCTTTAATATTAAATAAATAATTATAAATACCAAAAATTTCTAAGGCGTTATATCCTTCCCCCTTTAAAGGATTCTGTCCCCAGAATCTCACCTAAGTAAATAGATGAGGATATTTTTCGAGCATCTCGCTCTCAACTTCCCAAGTTGATTCTTCAACTCTAGGGTTCCTCCACAAAACTTTCACCAACCTAACTGTCTTATTTCTTAACTTCCTATCCATTCAATCCTGAATTGCTACAGGCTCCTCTGGGCAGCAATCAACCTTTTCTGAATGATTTCAATCTTTTCATTCGTTTGTTGTACTAGTTCTGGTCCTAACACCTTACGCTCACCAACCTCGTCCCAATACACTGGAGATCTACATTTCCTTCCATATAAAGCTTCGTATGACGACATCCCAATACTCGCATGATAGCTGTTATTGTAAGAAACTCCACCAAAGGTAGGTGCTCGTCCTAACTTCCTTTGAAATCCAATGCACACGTTCGAAGAATGTCTTCAATAGTTTGGATGGTTCGCTCACTCTGTCCTTCTGTCTGTGGATGATATGTCGTACTTATCTTAAACTTAGTGCCCAAACATTCCTGAAATTGCTTCCAAAATCTGGAGTTGAAATGTGGATCTCGATCAGACACAATAGCTACTGGCACACCGTGACGCATAACCACTTCTTTCAAATACAGTTGTACCAATTATCTAAGGAGAATCTTTGGTTAATAGGAAGGAGATGTGCAGACTTAGTCGATCGATCTATGATCACCCAAATTGCATCATGATTGGATTTTGTTCTCAGTAGTCCCACGACAAAGTCCATAGCTAGGCGTTACCATTTCCACTCAGGAATATCTAACGGCTGTAGTAGTCCACTGGGCTTTTGGTGTTCGACTTTGACTCTTTGACATGTGTAACACTTACTAACCTACTGTACAATTTCTCTTTCAATTTCAAATTCATTTCTTTCACTCTAGGATTCCTTTAATTCAATTCACATATTGATAGGCTTGTCCTGTAAGCCCGCAAATTCCAAAATAACTGAAACCTTTGGTTTACAGGTCTCGTTAATTTTAAATACTTATCACTCGTACGTGACGATCCATTTCTATCGAAAATCGGTCATGACTTATTCGTATAATGGACTATGCCCGGTACACAACGCTTTAAATACTAACCCGATCATCCATAAACAATTCATTCATACACAGCACTAAAACAAAACCCGCCTTGACTTGCAACAACCAGGTAAATAATTAAATCTTTAAAATAAAATCCCCGGGACTAAAATAATTGACACAACTTCCACGCTCCTACTCATAATTCAGATTGCCCCAGATAAAACTTTGAGAAAAAGAATATCAAGAAATCCCCCAATCATTCTTACTCCCCTTTCAACGTACAATGTTACTCGAGGAGGGAATAACTGTGAAACTTCTATCCATCCTTAATCCCATTGTTTTACTCAGTAACCGTTTCAAAACTAATAACCATTTACCTTGACACGTATATATCTTATTCGCAATATAAACTATCCCGGGGTCTTAGAATATATCAAAATATCAACGATGAAAACTATCACAAATTTATCCAAATGCTTCCTAAAGACTCTATTCATGAGATTCAATAGCATCACTAAGAATTCATAATGTCCATATTTTGTGCGAAATGCCATTTTTGGAGTGTCTTCGGGTTTGATCTTCAGTTGATGATAGCCCGATCTTAAGTCAATCTTCGAGAAATAAGCTGCTTCTTTAATTTGATTAAACAAATCATCGATTCTAGGTAGGGAATATCTATTCTTGATGGTCAGCTTGTTAAGCTCTCGCTAGTCGATACACAGTCGCATACTGATATCTTTTTTTTCTTGACGAACAGCACAGGCGCTCCCCATGGTGATACACTTGGCCTTATGACTCCCTTATCCAAAAGTTCTTGTAATTGCGTTGCTAACTCCTTCATCTCCACAGGTGCCATCCTACATGGTGTTTTGGACACGGTTTCTGCTCCAGGTGCTAGGTCTATAGCAAACTCCACTTCTCGATCGGGGGTAAACCGGGTAATTCTTTTGGAAAAACATCAGGGAACTCGTTAACTGTGGGTATGTCTTTTATCATTGGGGCTTGTTTCTCTACATGTACCACATGTGCTAAATACGCCTCACAGCCTTGTCTAAGTAACCTCTTAGCTTGCATAATACTCAGGAATTTCTTCACTTGCCTTTGTCTTTGAAATACTACTCTATCATCTTTAGTCCTTAATCTTACCTGCTGCTTTCCACACTCAATTTGTGCATCATAATCTGCCAACCAATCCATTCCTAAGATTACATCAAATTCTCCCATTTCGAAAGGTATCAATTTGGCATAGAAAAAGTAACCACCTATCTCTATATTACACTAAGGACACACTTGATTAACGCGGATTCTATCTTGGTTTGCCACTTCTGTCATTAAAGCTTTCTCTAAAAATCGAATTTTACATTGCAATTTATTAAGAAAATTATTGGAAATGAAAGATTTGGTAGCTCCAGAATCAATTAAAGCTTTAGCCTCTACTAAGTTCACAGGAAGCGTACCTGCAACGACATCAACTTCCTGAACTGCATTCTATATTGTCATGTTAAAGGTTCTGGCTCTAGGTGAAGACATCTGGGTCTGGGATGGAGGTCCAGCTATCCTCAAAACATTAGCTGACCGAACTGGCTGCTTACAATCCTTAGAAATATGACCAGGTTTCCCGTAGTTGTAGCATATTATCCCCGATTTTGAAATTGTGCAATTTCCCGCATAATGTCCCTTCTTGCCGCACTTAAAACATGTGATACTTAGTCTGTGGCAAACTCCCAAGTGCTTCTTCCCACACGTTGTACATTCAGGTAGGGTTGGTCTGGTTGAAGATTGTTGATTGGTGTTCGGAAGACACCTACCTTGACCATCATTTCTGCCAAACTGGCCCTTATTCCTTGGCTTGAACTTGTTATTATTATTTTTACCTCTTGTGTTCCGACTTCCCTCAGTACTTTCTATCTTCCTTTTCTTTCTTTCTTACCTTCTCTTTCTCATTCAGCCACGCCCTAGCTTCTATTGGATTCACGGCACCTTTAAACTCTGGAGGGTGTATGATTTGAAAAGATTTGATTGTCACGAGTGGTTGAGCTGGTGGTTGTTGAGCTAGTGCAGCTGTTTGTTGTTGAAGAAGTTGGAGGATTTGGGTCATGGTTGGGTCGACTGGATTCGGATTGTCAGGGTTCTGGTTTTCAGGTCTTGCAGCATGTGTTTTCTTCTTTGGAGGCATGGTTCTGATAAGAAAACAAGGAATTTATTAAATAACAAGCTAAAATATACAAAAATTAAGGCTTTCAAATCCTGAATTTGAGTTGTCTGTGATCACAAGAGTTACAACGGTGTAAAGAAATAGGGAAGCATATGTATTATCTTGAACAAGAAATTTTAACAGGAAGTATTTAGACAACTCAGAAATATGATGAAAGATGCGTAAATAGCAAGAATATAAAGGTCAGGATACCAACAGAGTTAATAATATGAACAATAGTTTTTTTTTTTTAGAGTTCAAGGTACACTGTTACCAATCCAACTACTAAAAGGTAAATGCCGAGAATAATCCCTATCATCCACAACCTGTGATAACGATACAACGCAAAAAGAAAGTACTAAAGCGATAAAAGGATATCCTAAACCCATCACCTACGGTCCTAATGATAACCTACACTTATCACTCCTATCCTAGGTCTATTACGGTTCTAATCCTATCCTACACATATCTCATACCTATCCTGGCTTGTTTCAGTGACCAAAACCTGACAGCTCTGATACCAACCTGTAACGCCCCGACTACCCACTAATAAACATATACTTTATATAATAAAATACTCACAAACACATGAATAATTATATACATATTGATATGACAACCTCAAAACCTTTTTAGATATATAATAAAACCATGATTTAACCACATAATTTTTTTTTAAAACAGTCTGAGAATTTTAGAAAATAGAACTCAAAGCACACACAGCTCTTATCAATTAAGCTTGCTCTCTTTTATTGAAATATAAATAAATAAACTTTGATATATGGAAATTTTTGAAAATTTCGGCATGAAGTATTCGTAATACAGACTATCCACCTGTAGTTTGAACCAACCAAATTTCATAAAAAAAACGATGACAATTCCAACTATTTAAGAAAAACCAGCACATGTTCAACCTGTCCTAACCGATCAGGTGAACCATCCTACTATGACCTCCCGAACAAGGAACAAGATCGGGGCACCACAAATCAAAACTAAATACATAACACCGATAATCAGACATTAAGACATAATACAACACCCCACTACTAACCCGGATCTCTAGCAGGTAGTGGTATGAAACAAGCAACTAATAACTAAGTTATTACAATACACTACTAAATCCTTAATCAAAAGTTACATACACTCCACAAATATAAATACAACTGGAACTATTATACAAATCTAGACTACTATCCAAAAGTCCAACCTTTTACCAGAGCGAAACTAGTCTGTCTACAGTCCACAACAAGTACTTCTCCTGATATAGCTCCTAAGTCGTATCCTTTTCTTCTTTAACTGAAAAAGGGTTAGAAACAACAGCAAGAAGTGAGCCAAATGCTCAGCAAGTGATAAAAATGAAAATAAAGAATCCACAACTGTATACTGAACACAACAACATAAAGGTGCCAAAGAATACTCCGGATGTTCTGATTTTAATTCACAATCTCACGATGGGTCTGTCTAGCAGTACAATATTCTGTTTATGACATTTCAAAATCATCCTTTGAAAGTTTCTAAACATCTTTTCATTGAAGGCAGAAAATCATCAATTCTCATTTTAAATAAACTTTCATTTTTAAAACATTTAAATTTGATTGGAGGTTTTTCCCGACTCCAGACAATACGGGTGATCAGCCACGTAAAGTCCCCAGCCCGGACACTCAGTCTGTCTGGACATAAATTGGGTTCTCAATTAGGCAACACATTGGCCTTTAAAAGGAGTTGGACTGGTCCCACCAGAGCTACAGCACAAAAATAAAACATGCTGGACCGGCGTCACTCGGCCTCTTACGCAGCTCCAATCTGAAGGAATCCGTGGAAAACATTTTAACGGAATTCCCCCACAGTAAAACCTTTAAAATCATTTAAACATTTCACTTTTCGGTCCTTAAACTCACTGATAACAGATCAGCCCGGCTTAAGGAATTTTAAAACATTTTTTTAATAAGTAAGCCATTTTAATTTGCATTTATAAAAGATTAGGGGTCAAGGAAACGTTCAGCAATAATTGCATAAAGTTTTCAAGATTGGAATTCAAGTGTGGTTAAAAGGTATTTAAGGATATGGTTTTGTCAAGCACATAATAATATTAGGAGGTGATGTGAAAGAAATATTTAATCAGCTCGGGTAAGTTTCAGAAAAACAGGATTAAATCAAATAAAAGTTCACGTACTAATGAGGAATAAAGTAAATGTTAAGGTTCTAGAATTAAGGTTCCAGGGAATTATAAGTATGATTTTATTTGGGTAATTTAGGAATTAATTGAAAATAAAAGGTTTTTGACAAAGCAAGACATAAATTATGAATTAAGGTTTATAGCTTAACAGGAATTAGTGTGACAGTAGGGTACAGAAAGTTTAAACAATTATTCATAAGAGCAAGTAATAAGGTACAAGAGTTAAGCAATTATTCAAAAGGATAAGCAAGGTACACGAGTTTCAACAATGAATTATAAGGAATAAATAACAAGGTACTAGAGATTTAACATTAATTTAAAAGGAATAGCAGCAGGTTATAAGAATTTAAACAACAATTTATAAGCAGTTGAAGGAATCCGAACTTAAATACAAGGTTCGAATCACTTGCCTTAACCAAGTACTTTCAAGCTAGTCACTTAGCTCAAAAACCCTCAGCCTTTGCCTTTCCTTTATCCTTTAAGTCTACGTCCTTCAAATCTACACATATAAAAACACAATTTCAGAATTCTATTCAACGTTCCTCTTCGAACGTCTAATCTTAATCTACCCTTGCGATAATACCCTAAATTTATTTACTTAAATCATATATCATCAACCTCTGACCACTGACCTCTAAACATACACTATAGTCGTTGTTGATGGGGAAAATAAAGGGCAGCAAAGAGGGGAGAAAACTCGAACAAGACAACCCAGCAACCACCAACGACCGTACACAGCAACTCCCAAACAACAAAAACAACAATTACATGACACCCACAGCAGTTCAAGAATAGGGGAGGGGGAGAAAACAATCGACTCAGCCCACACAAAGGCCATGCACGTATATACACGATACACACACACACTTACGCGACTCTATACACACACACGACTACACAGCCCTCACATACACACACACACCTAGCTCGATATATATATATATATATATATATATATATATATATATATATATATATATATATACTGATACACACACCATAAACATGCACAGGACAGGGGAGACACAGGGGTGCAGAGATTTCAACGGTAGTACAAGAATCGGGTAGAAATTATAGCTTACAAAGCTGGGGATCGTTCACGAGGGGGAAGAAAATCGAACTAGTCGAAAGGAAGGGAGAAGATTCGAGAATTTTATAGAGGGTGAAGAACTCTGCTGCCAATGAAATGGGTAATTAGGGATTTAAGACATAAAAAGGGAATAAAAGATATTTTAGAGATTCTGTAAGAGTTTTCTAATTAAACAACTAAAAATCCATATCATAAAATAGCAATTAAATAGGTAACAATGACGAAAGATCAAAGTTTCATTTTTAAAGCGTAAAGAATGAAATTATCTATCACCCCATATTTTTAAAATATTTTTATGATCAAAAATGAATTAAATATGAATTTTACAAGATTAAATCCATAAAACACAAATCAATTTATAAAATCATTTTAAAATCCTTAAAAATAGAAAATAATTCATCAAATATTTTTAAAAGTCAAAAAAATCTAATATAATTAATAATGCAAAAAGGTTTTATTATTTTTACTAATCTGGATGATTTTATAAAATTCTAGGAAGATAAGTAACGCATGATTAAATAGGATTTAATCCCCAAAAATAAAAATAAAAATACGTAGACTTATCTGACACATATAAATCATCAAATAAACCCACAAACATGATATCACACATATTTTACCTCCTCACAATATTCACGTCACATAATTTACCTTTAATATTAAATAAATAATTATAAATACCAAAAATTTCTAAGGCGTTATATCATTGGTCTTAGTCCAAGGTGCTGTCAAGAATATGGCTACTCAAATGGAAAAGCTCTCTAATCAGACAACTGATGCCAATGCAGTACTTAGGACTCTCTTTGCCGACCAATATGGTGATAAATTGGTGACTAAAGTCCCTCTCCATGATATGTCAAAGTTTGAAGTGCAGAGACTCAAGGAACAATCTCTTTCTGGATTTAAAGCCTCTAAGTTGTTCACCAAGGTGGATACTCTTGAAAAGGAAGTGAGCTCACTCAAACAGTCAAATGCTCAGCTTATAGACACAGTTGCAACTCTTATTGACAAGTTGGACACTCAAGCCACCACCACAGCTGAAGTTCTTCTTCACCAACAACTGATGTTGTCTGCTATGATGAAGCACAGGGACTCCCTCTGCCTGATGAATGGCCCCTGCCAAAGTCTCTGTGCCTGACAACAAGCCTAATGGAGAGAAGAGGACCTTAAGGAACTCAAAACCTAAGGGGGAGAAGCCTAAGGAGGAGAAACCTAAGGAGAAAGGCATTGTCATAACTGAGGGTGGTCAACCAAGAACTTCAAAATCTACAACTCATGTTCAAGGGAAAGCTAAAATTGATTTTCCTCCATCTTCTCTGCCAGTTGTTACTCTACCACCTGTGCACATCACTACTCCAAGTGGCCAAAATCAAATTATCACATCCATAGTGGTGGCAGGTTCCATGCAAATTGACAAACCTCCATCCTCTAGACATGAAGATGATCAGCTAGTTGAAGTTAGTGTGGTTACAGAGGCCAAGCTGATAGAAGTAGCAAATTCAGAGATTTATCATGATGCTGCATTCTTGAAGTTTCTGCAAGCCTCAAAGGCAAAGGTTGGAGGAGATACATTGTTGTACAGAAGGAGCCTTAAAGATCAAATTAAAGATCTGACAGTGATACCAAGAAAGCTAAATCAATCTCTCTCAAGAAGATTATGATGGTGTCAAATGGAAAAATATGGCATCTATCTTATGACACCTTGAAGGTTCTAAAATTCAAAGAGATTGATGTTATCTTGGAGCTAATTGAAAAGAAGGAAGAAAACAACAAGAGCTTATACTCTGATCTTAGGAATGGTCAACAAGCTAGATTGCCTGAAGTGTGCATTAATCCAAGAACCATTCTCTATCAGTCTGGTACAAAGATAGAAGATGTCAATCAGCTTGTCATTCCCAAGGATCTCAATATTAAAAATCATAGACTTATAATTGACATCATTGATCAACTGCAAAAGAAGAATGGGATAAGAACTGCTGAAGAGTTGGAAGCATTGCATATTCTCAGAACTTTCATAGAAACTGGCTCTGTCCCAGAGATAGCTAAAGCAAGGAGGAATAAGGATGATGAAGGTGAAGATAAAAGTGATGGGAGAAGAAAACATCACAGGAGTAATAAGGATGATGAAGACAAGAAAAGGAAAGTTGATAAGAAAAAGAAGGGAGATGATGGAAATGATGGAGGAAAAGTCTATGAGAGGAAAAGTGGAAAACAGCAAGTCCAAGGCATTACTAACAGTAACCTCACCACAACAAAAGACTCTAAGTCTAGGGTGAATACAGTTAGTAAAGACCTGCCAAAATCTACATCTATGGCTTCTGCAACTGTTTTGCCACTTCAAGAAGAGAAGAGTCAACACAAGAAACCATTTGTATATTTCCAAAAGCAAACTGCTAATGGTATACTACAATGGTCAAGAAGCAAAGGTCACAGGTTTCTGCCAATCAACCAAGTGAAAAAGACCAAGTTCAAACAAGCTGCAAGAAGAGTGAAGCCATCTAAATCAAGGGTCCTAACAATTATTCCAGGATTAAAACTCCAACCACTAGATGAAGACCAACTGCAATTTCTAAGAGCTCAAAGAATCTACTATGTTGCCATTGTGAATGACTGCCTTGAAATCAAATACACTCATGGAAGATAGAAGAAATTCAAACAAGGGGGATGTCAAAATTGGGGCAAGCTACTTGGCATAGAAAGAATTATTGCAATGTTGGATTCTAAAGACAAGGTGGAGAGGGTATGGAAGCTGGAGTTGATTGACTTTGTGAAAATGAAGAGAGACTATGATGAGAAGATAAGAAAGGGGTGCTTTGAGAAATGGCTAGAAAGGGAGAAGGAGCTAGATAGTCTGGAAGTTGAAGCAGAAAAGCTAAGGGCAAAAGGATTGTGTAGAGTTCAGTAAAACCCCTATGTGGTGAAGTATAGGAAAAGAAATGGAGATCAGGTCAATATAAGAATGAACCTACTCAATCACTACCCTTCAAGCATTCTGGAACCAGTACTTGAAGACTTCAAAAACTCAATTCTGATAGAAGAACTGAATGCTATGGCAGAGATCATAAGGGCTATGGATGAGAATGCAAGGAAGGAAAAAGAAAGGAAACAGAAGGCATATGATGATCTTCAATCCAAAGCAATGGAGATGGAATCAAATGACAAAGGCTAGTATTTCATCATAGTATGTAAGATCACACACCTTGTAGTTCTATCCATGATGTCTATCAAAATTCATACATGTACTGTTAATGTTCTATCTTTATGTATGTTAGGCTTGTTATCAGACATGAAATTGTGACTAAGGGTCTTACTCACAATTTAGGGGAGATTGTTAGTCACAGAGGCATGCCTGTATATATCTAATAACAAGTCTAATTGTTTGTAATGCTATGCATTACTTACATGACCTCTTAACTGAGGGAACCTCTAGTTGTAGAGTTTCTACTTGTTATAGTACGTGTAATAGGTATCAATTTCTATCTGTGTAACTGTAATTAAAAGTCAGAGAACAATGCTTGAAAGAAGTTCCAAGGATCATGCCTCAAGCTTGAAGATCAAGACTGTCAAAATAAACACAGTTGGAATTTGAAGAATGAAGATTTGCCTAAGTACCAATTCGAGAAGTATGTTTGTCATATTCGAGAAGTCTATCATTCGACTGGTCAAGGATTCGATATTTGTAAAGACACTATTCGACATCTCTGAAAGTCAACAAGTCAAAGTGTCATTCGATAACTCAGAGATTCGACATGTTTAATACTCTATTCGAGAACTGAAGAAGTCAACGAGTCAAAGTGGTATTCGAGTTCTCTAAGAGTCAACAAGTCAAAGTTGTATTCGATATCTCAAGGACTCAAGAAGCTACTCGACATCTCATGGATTCGACAAGTCAAGTGTTCTATTCGACAACTCAAGGATTCCTGGAGAAAAGACTAATTCGAGAAGTGATTCAATATGCTAATTATACGGTATTCGATAACTCAGAGTTATCTATCAAGTCAATTCTAGTTCTCGAATCAATCACTCAGTTACTTCTCGAATACAGTCTTGGAGACAAAATAATGAAAAATTGTACAAGTCAGAAACCTGCAGCAAGCCAAAACGCTTTCAAGACCATAGTACTATAAAGTGTTTTTGGAAAGACTACAAAGAAGCTTAGAGAGATGTTTCAAGAGACAAACTGCTAAAGAAGTGGATCTGAACAGAGTTAAAGGAAGTCAAATCTCAAGCCGTTTGGATGTTACTCAAAAAGGATAGACATACTAGAAAGTAATTTATCCTGTAACCTTATTTGTAGTAGGTAGGGTGTACTCATGTTCTATAAGAGTACAACCTCACTTCTCTAGTAGTTAAGCTTTGCAAGATACACATTCAGGAAATACATCTCTCTGAGAAAGAAGCTGAGAATACGAACTTGTGTTCTCAGGTTGTAGCAACATTTTGATCTAATACAATATTAGATTGAATTGAGTACTGTGTTGTTGTGTCTTATATTTCCGCACTCATATTTGTTTAAGCACAAAGCACATACTTTACCACATACACCACTAAATAGATTCGAAGAAAAGTTAGAGAATCCATTCACCCCCCTCTGTATTCTCTTTGATATATTCAATACTCAACAGCGTTACACCAGATGCGCAAGTTGAACATGCGTATTCCATCTACGCTTACCGCAAATGCGTTACCCCTGGTTATTTTGGGCACTATTTGTGCGCATGGTCATTTTGGGCAGGTGGGTTGTGTTTTTGTGTTAATTTGGTCATTTTCTCGTAAATTCACTCATCATAGTTAATATATTTATATTTTTACATATATAAAATATATTTTTAAATATTAAAATTAAGTTATGTAAAAAATGATATTTTAATACATTCGATTAATGTTCATAATTCTGATTAATCGTTGCCTAGCAGATTAATCGCTAAAATGTAAGCTCACCGCCTAGACCCGCCTAGCAGTTTTAGAACATTGGTTGTACATGCTCCAATGTTAGCTTCCCCTTAGCTAAAAGGATGATGTGGTATTTAATTTTACATAAGGGCTCACTTTTTTCACCTCCAATCATCTCTCCCCTTATCTAAAAATTTAGATAATTTGTTTCGGGTTGACCATATATGGCCAATATCTAAATTTTTTACAAAAGCTCTAAACTTGAACACATCATCCTGACATCATCATTTATTTGTTTTTCAACATATAACCAATCATTCTACATAATATCACTGGGGTACGTTGGATTACAGGTTCGATAAATTTTACATAATCACTATTTTACAAATTAATATACATAAACCATTGGAGATGCTCTGAATTCCAGTAAAAACTTTCTTAAATACAAATTTACAAAAAAAATTTGGTCAACTCATATATAACTTCGGTTCAACATCATTTGTAAAATAATAATTAAAATTTTATTGAATACATATAATTGAAATCGGAAACATCTTTATAACGTTTATAATTTATTAAAAACATATTTGCAATATTTTTACAAAAAATTGAAATTCTTTAATAATGGATGTTCAACAGATATATAACTTGAGTTCAATATTGAACAATAGTTATACTTGTGTTGAATTCAAATATATAAAATAATTTACATTGGCATAATTAAGAAAAATATATTAAATTAATAATATTCTATATTTCTATACCCTTACTGGGTATTGGTGAACCCCGGAAGGATAGTTGAAAATTTTGTAAAATTTGTTCAACAAATTTTGAAGTACGGTTCAACACAACTCATATTAAACAAAAAAAAAATATTTCTATACCCTATTTTGGTATTAGTGAATCCTAAAATGATTTTGAATAATTAAATTATGTGTATTCAATAAAATTTTAATTATTATTTGATAAATGATGTTGAACCGAAGTTATAAATATGTTGAACAAAAAAGTTTGTAAGTTTGTATTTAAGAAAAGTTTGTATTTTAGCCTAGAAACTAAAAACTAAATAAACAAATTCTAAATCGCGTCGGAATATAGCACATATGGTATGCAAACTGATCGTTGGTAGATGGAGAAAGTGAAGTCAGATTTCAAAAAAAACTCACTGATTGACGGAAAAAATCAAATTAAAAGGGAAGGAATTTTAGATGGGATTGTGTATGTGAGGCTGCATTGGATTTTTGTGTAGTGCCCATAGCAAGGCCATTATATTAGTAAGGATGGGCGTCGGGTCACTTCGGGGTCGGGGAGTGCAATCACCGTCCCCGAACCCCTACCCGCTCCCCGAACCCGTCCCGATCTCCGAAAGTGGAATATTTTGCTCCCCGATCCCCACCCCGAACGGGGAACGGGAATCCTCATGGGGAATCGGGAATTTTTATTTTTATTAAAAAAAATAAATTTATACATTTTTTAACAAATTTCATAATAAAATTAATTTGCTAAATTATGATATATAATATATATTTTAAATTCAGTGACTTACTCTAACAAATATTTTGAATTAATTTTTATTTATACTAAAAGATATAATTAAATTATTATAATTAATTAAATTTTACTATTAAACTTTTGAATATATGAAATGAATAAAAAAATTTAAGCACTAATAATATAAGTAAATATATTTACTTATAATAATTTAATTATATACATATATAAATATATATATATATATATATATTTTTTTAAAAAAAATAAAATCGGGGGTCGGGGATCGGAGCGGGGATCCCTTAATCCCCGACCCCGTCCCGATCCCCGAATTTTTTTAAAATATTTCCCGCTCCCTGCGCCGAACCCGAAAAATTCCCCGAATCCCCGACCCGAACGGGGCGGGGATCGGGGCGGGTGAAATGCCCATCCCTATATATTACTACCTCCGTCCCATTTTGAATGAACTAGTTTGACTTTCACGGAGATTAAGAAAATGTCGTAGAAAAAGAGTAAAGTTAGTTGAAAAGTGGGTAAAGTGGTGGGACCTATCAATATTTAATAATAGATTTGAGATAGTGGAAAAAATAGTGGGTGTAATAATGTTTATTTAATAAAAAAGTGGAGAAGTAGTGGGTGTAATAGTGAAAAGTAGTGTTCAAAAATAGTAAGTATATTATGTTCATTCTTTTTGGGACGTCCCAAAAAGGAAAGAGGTTCACATAAAATGGGACTGAGGGAGTAGAAATCTAACGATTAAGAATAATTTCTAGTTTTTTTTTAATTTTGATTTATATTTGATCAGTTACCTATATATTAATATCACGATGTCTATTGAGTCTATCACATATTCTATTGAGTCTTGACTTACTAAAATATTATCTAATTACTATTCGTGACATTTTTTATAATTATAATGTACGTGTAAAATAGGATTTTTGATTTATATATATGCAGGATCCATATTTATTCGTTTTGTGAAAATTTTTCATAATATAATATGCTGTAATAAACGTTATCTTTAACAATACAGTGTTCTTTTTTTCTAGGAAAAACTTACAAAGGAATTGGCAAATCTGCAACAACAGACCGCGCAGCACAGGGGATATCTCTATTTCACACAGCACTATTTTGGCTAAACAATGAGCAAAAGACAATTTGCAGATCGCCTTATGAAATTGAATCCCTTAAAACCTACCTAAGGGATCTACAATCTGGTAACATTAACTAACCCATCATAGTAAATGGACCTATTCAACAAACTTACCGAATTGGCACAATCCTATTCAACAAACTTCCTTTATTGCATAAAATTCTGCCACCAAATACGGTGCTCTTTATAACTTAACTATATTTTTTTTTTTTGAATAAAATGCACTTGCATATATTAATTAGCATCCGATAAAAGATTACATAAGATAAAATCCGGAGCAGTCTCTAACCACTCCATAGAACCTGACATAGAACAAGCAGCCTGTGCTAACAAATGAGCTACTTTGTTCGCAGATCGACTCTCAAAAACTACTAACACTTCCTGAAAGTGTTTAAGAATGTCCACACAATCCTCTATGATCGTATGAAACCCAGAATTACCTCTACCCCCATATATTGCATCGACCACTAGCTTTGCATCCATCTCAAAAACACATCTACTGGACCTCCACTCTCGAACCCACATTAACGCTTCCTTAAGACTTAATGCTTCCGCCTCTTTAGCCTGCCATTTCCCCCTTACCTGTCCAGTACGAGCTCGAAGGAACTGCCCACTACTATCTCGAACAACACAGCCTGCCCCTATGTAGTTGTGTTGAGCAAAACACGCCGCATCCACATTAACCTTAACCCAGTCTTCTGCAGGTCTGCTCCAACACTTGCCACCATTCCCCCCTCTTACTCGACCATTCACATGCCCTTCCTGACTCCTTTGCCACTCCTGTAATAAGCCCATCGCCATTGACTGCACTCCATACACCGAAATAATCTTCCTATTCCAAACCCATGAATTGCGTCTCCACCATAAACTCCAACAATACAAACCAACCATTGCACACCGTTCTCGAGTACTATTACTGAATATCCTCTTAAGAATTTGCAGAACAGTTGTGTCATCCTCCTCTATCCTAATCCCCTGCCACCCCACCTGATTCCATAATTCTTGAGCGAAACTACAAGTAAATAGGACATGTATTGGTGTTTCAGCACACAAGTGACACCATGTACAGACCTGATCCATATTAACCATTCGCTTTACCAATTCTGTTGCCGTAGGTAATACCCCCTTACAAGCTCGCCAAACCAAGTTAATTACCTTACCAGGTAACTTGAGTTTCCATAACTGCTTCCAAAATCCATCTTCCCCTCCAGTACTCTCCCCACAGATCATTCTATAGCAGCTTCTAACCGAGAATAGACCATTCTCCTCCATCATCCAATACCAAGAATCAGGTCGACTCCTTCCTGGTATAGGCACCCTCTGAATCAACCCCTTATCCCGCTCATTACACAAGTCATTCAAAATTTCATCATCCCACCTATTCTGATTCTCCTGCATAAGACCACTCACCAGAGCATCTTTAAGTTCCGTATGAAAATCACTGGTAAGATACCCATTTTCACGACATGGCAACCAAGGAATCTGCCACACCCTCGTTGTTTTTCCATCCCCAATCTTACGCCTACACCCTGCTTTAATAATATCCTGCACTGCCATTATACTTCTCCACATAAACGACGGATTTGGCCCTAGCTCAGCTTCCAAAAAACTATTCTGAGGATAATATCTAGCTTTTAACAAACTCGTAACCAGAGGATTTTCACAGTTAATCAACCTCCATGCCTGTTTTGCGAGCATAGCCATATTAAATTCACCTAACTTACGAAACCCCAACCCCCCCATCTCCTTCACCTCACACAATTTCCCCCACCTCATCCACTTAATCCCCTTACGTTCCCCTCCTCCACCCCACCAGTACGCGTTCATACTCCTTTCAATTCTATCACATATCTCTCGAGGCAACAAAAACAAACTCATCCAGAAATTTGGTATGGATTGAGCTGCGGTTTTAAGCAAAGTTACCTTCCCTTCCTTCGAAATACTCTGCACCTTCCAAGCCTGCAACTTCTGCTTCACTCTATCTACCAAGAACTCAAATACATTCACCTTATTCCGCCCTATCCTCATAGACATTCCCAAATAATTACCAGGTTCTTGCTTCTCCTGTACCCCCAACTGAGCACACACCTCATTACGATCTTCAACCGATGTATTAGTTGAAAATGTAATAGCAGACTTATTGTAATTAATAACTTGCCCTGACACATTAGCATACCTTTGCAATATACATTGCATCGTTTGGGCCTCTGTTCTCGTAGCATTGAAAAACAGATAACAGTCATCAGCAAACAATAGATGCGAGATCCTTGGTGCATCCTTAGCAATCTTACACCCATGCAATAAGCCCACCTCCTCATTTCTCCTAATAATTGCACTAAACCCCTCTGTACACATTATATAAATATAAGGAGAAATCGGATCCCCTTGTCGAATCCCACGTTCAGGAATAAGACTACCGAACACCTCCCCATTGTGAATAAAACTATACCTTACTGATTGAATATAGTACATCACCCTATCAATCCACTTTTGGCTAAACCCAAACTTAAACATCATGTTCTTAATGAACCCCCACTCTAATCGATCATAAGCTTTAGACACATCTATCTTTAACCCAGCTATACCTTTCTTTCCCTGTGTCTTCCTCTTCATATAATGATTAATCTCAAAAGCAACCAGCGCATTATCTGTTAATAATCTTCCTTCTATAAAAGCGCTTTGTTTATCCAAAATTATAGACGCCAAACACTTCTTCAATCTGTTGGACAACACCTTCGATAATATCCGTACCAATACATTACATAGTGAAATAGGTCTCAAGTCTCCCATCGTTTGAGGCTTTCTCACCTTAGGAATCAAACAGACCAAAGCATCATTAACCCCATCGGGCAAACCCCCTGTTTCCATAAGCGTACAGCAAAACTTCACCACATCCCTCCTAATAATATCCCAAAATGCTTGGTAAAACGCTGGATTAAATCCATCTGGACCACTTGACTTATCAGGGTGCATTGAAAAAACTGCATGTTTAACCTCATCCTCCGTAATCTCTGCTACAAGCTCATCATTTTCCTCCACTGATATCTGTTGCACTTGCTCAGAATCTGTCAACCTCCCATCCACATTTAGAGTTCTGAATAAGTCCGTAAAATACTCCTCAATGACGCTCTGCACACTCCCTGACGTTTCCTGCCACTCCCCATCTTTATTCTTAATTCTCTCCAATTTATTATTTCTTCTTCTTGTTGACGCATATTGATGAAAGAATCGAGTGTTTTTATCACCTTCTCTCAACCAGTGCTGTTTTGCTCTTTGCTTCCAATAGACTTCCTGTTTTTCCAACAAACTCATGTACTCCCAACGAACCCTATCATACTGCTGAACTCCCTGTGCATCTCTCCTCGATCTCAGTCTCCGTAGTTTCACCAAACACTCTTGAGTCTGCTGTTTATACATATGACTAAGACCCCCTCCCCATTCCTTCAGTTTATCACTACATCGACTAATTTTCATCACAATATCCATCCCGTTTGCTCTTTCCCATTCCCATCGAACAATGTTCTTACACTCCTGCTCCCGCAACCACACATTTTCAAACCTGAAGCGATGACCTCTAGGCACATAAACTTTCCTATTTAATTCAATAACTAATGGCAAATGATCAGAGGTAGTAACATCCATTACACGTACTTCTGCCAACGGAAACAAATCCTTCCATTCTTTATTTGCCACTCCCCTATCCAATCTCTCCTGAACCCAATTAAACTTGCCCCTAGATCTTTCCCAGGTATACTGTTCCCCAACAAAACCCATATCTACTAACCCACACTCTTGCAACGTTTCTGAGAACCCTTGTAACAGACTAGTAGGCTGACTCCGTCCCCCCTTTTTCTCATGAACATACATCATATCATTAAAATCTCCAAACACACACCACGGTCTCGATGATCTTCCTGCCAACATCTTCAACATCTCCCAAGAATCTTTTCTACGACTTCGTTCAGGATATCCATAATACCCCGTGTAGCGCCATCTTCCTACCTGTTCATTTTCGACTTCAAAGTCAATAAAGTTCCTCCCAGCTTCTAATACCTTACACCCACCCTCATTTTTCCACAATAACGCTAATCCCCCACTGTGTCCTTGAACATCAACCGCTACAAACTCTGCAAAATGCAATTTCTGGCACAACTCTTTTATGACTTTACTTCTAACTAATGTTTCAGAAAGAAAAATTATACTAGGCTTTTTCTGCAGGGTAATTTCTTTAAGAAGACGAATTGTACGTGGCCTACCCAGTCCACGACAATTCCAAGCCAATACACTCATTGTTCTAGGCGGGCCTGGAATACAGGTCCCGCCTCTGGTCCGTTTTTTGGCCCATTTACAAATGACATATCCACATTCGACATATCCAGCCCATCACCTGCCTTATTTTTCTCCGTATCCACTCTTTTACGTTTGTTTTCAATTACCACATCTTCATTTAAATCCGTATCTCCCGCCCTCTCCACTATCTCCATATGATTAATATTTTGAATCCCCCCATGATCCACATTATCCCTTGACTGTCGGTTTGTTACGTGAATTGCATCTGTCTTCCCTTGGATCACGCTAACCACCCCTCCTGTTTCCGTGAATTTCGCTCCCCCACCCTGTCCAGCACTCGATCCTCCCATTGCTCCTTCCAACTGCCATGTCTGCACTCCATTGCGAAGCCATTTTGAACCAATATTCTGGGCTTTTACATTCTTATTAGGCGCTCGAAGCCACACTCCATACGCCCTCTCTACAGTCTTCTCCGGATTTGCATACACCACTGCACAGTCCCTATCAGCATGACCAAGTAACCCACATACAAAACAGAACATACTTAGGCGCTCATACTTAAAATTAATCCACCCCCATTCCCCTCCTTGACGTTTTAATTTCATTCTTCGCTTTAGCGGCTTAGTGATATCCATTGTCACACGAATCCGTATATATTGCTTCCAGAGACCATTAATATTATCTGGATCTGCTTTGACAAATTCTCCCACCGAATTCCCAATGGATTGCATAACTCTCTCCGTTAACATACCTTGTGGCATATCATACACCTGCACCCAAATATCCATCTTATTTAGCAGTACAGCCCTGGGATCTTCCGCCGCCTCCAACTTATGAAACACTAACAAACTTTGCTCGAAAGTCCATGGACCTCCATCAACCACCTTCTGTAAATCCAGAATATGATAGAAAACAAAAGAGTAACGTTGTCCCCCCAAATCATGTATTTCCACCCCCTCCTTTGGACGCCATAATGCAGCCAATACATTCTGCATCGCAGGAAAATTGATATTCTTTTCTGTCAAAAAACGACCCACCAGGATAAAACTTTGTTTACTCGGCCTCACCTCTTCCTCTCCTACAAGCACCCCTCCTTCCTCCTCCTCTTCCAAAGACAGATTAGCATACATCTCCTCCATAGTACGTTGCATTGACGACATTCTTAACACACACAGCCACCACACTCGACTCACAACTAATAGCAAAATGAATATAACTTGTCAATTGACAAGACATAAACTTGCAAAGCTGCAAGACATTTAATCGTTACTATATTAACTGTTGCCTAAGTAAAGTTTATAACTTAACTATATTGTATGGAACATGTGGGCCGAAACTAGGGCTGTTAACGAAACGAATTCGAAACGAATACTTTAATTTTCATATTTGTATTCGCTTTAAATATATATATTCGGATTCGTATTCGTTTATTACCCGAATAAATACTTGTATTCATATTCGGATTCGGTTAAATTCACGAACTATTCATATTTGTTTAAGGTACTCATTTAAAAGAAAATGAAACTAAATAACTAAACTGCTGGGCCGTGACAAAAGTTATGAACTCCCATAGTCCCATACTTCACCAGTTCAAGCAAATTATAAAGTACTAATATTACAGTCATCCAACTCAAAGAAAATAAAATTCAAATTACAACCAAAATGTACTAATATGGACTAAGTGTTAAGTGCCTACTGCCTATGTTTATACAACTCGTAATCCATAATCCTATTAAATAAAAAATATAATATTTTTCTATATAATATAAAATAATATATATATATATGTATATATATATATATATATATATATATATATAATATTTAATTTCTGAATAATTAAGCGAATAGCGAATACGAATATTTATCTATTCGAATTTGTATTTGTTAACAAACCGAATATTTTTTAAGATTTGAATTCGTATTTGTATTTATTAATAACGAACACGAATAATGTTAAACGAATTCGAATACCGAATATTTCATTAAATATTCGTTTCGTTAACAGCCCTAGCCGAAACTCGAAAGCATTAAGAATGTACACGGAGAACACTTAATTAAAGACACTGCCACCTTTGAAATTGGATTTAGAATGCTAGATCCAGACTAAGGCTGTAGCTATTAAGGGAGAATCATGAAGACATGGATGGACTTTTAGATACTGCTGCATTCAAATACATTACCAAAAAAACAAATTACATTCAAATACAGTACAAACAACACAAGGGTTGCTCAACAGCCTAAACTCCAAGAAATATTATTTCTCGAGAGTCTTTCCCGGATAATATACACGGACCTTTCCCAGTAACATTTACATAAAAGTGGGAATTAGTTTTGATATGCTCATCTCTGGTATTAGAAGTTAAATCAGTTTATGGTGCCAGGAGTTCTTCTTTTAACACATCCTGAACTAACCAAAGAGGTTATCCAGACTTGATCAGACCTCACTGGTTCATCATCATCGTTCCTATGCCAACTCCAAAAGGCATGACTTGAATTCACTATCTTGAGCTCTCCATGACCAAAGCTCGCTTCACGGAAGACGGACCACTCTGGCACTGGGTTTTTATACCTATCATTAAGTGGATATTACTAAATGTGAGATTTGTTTACCAAGTTAATAACTATATAATAGGAAGGATAGCTTTGCGCAAATAAAAAAATTATGCATAAAATCCTATTTGCAACTTTAATTTAAGACTTGACCGTCTAACAGAGCACAACCTAAATTAGATAGCAAATTCGTATTTCTTTATTAAAGTAGCTCGACAATTGAGGACATACTTGTTTGCTAATCCTTCCTGGTTTCCTCCATCACCAATCGTTATGTGGACAGCGCCACAGGGATCTGGTTTACCTTGGTAAACACGTTTCTGACAGACAGAAAGGCATATATAAGCAACATTTCGTCTATTTTACAAATAAATTAAACAGATACAAGCATTACCGAACGTTCATAAGCATGGACATGGCCTGCTAACACAATATCTGCACCAGCAGCATAAACTAATGGCTCCATGGCAGCCATCATCTTATCTCCTTCACGTTGATGAGCAGTGTTACTATTATACCATGGAACATGGAACAGTACAAGTAACCACGGTGTCCTTTTCCGGTCAACTTTTAGAAGATCAGCCTGCAAGATTGAAAAGCAATAACATTTTCACAGACAACAAGAGAAACGTGTTGAATTCTATTACTAAAAAGGGGGGGGGGGTCAAGTTATAAAAAATTTAGAAATGAAAATGAGTTCTATTAACTTCTTAGCGCTATATTGTGTTGTAATTTCTCTGGAGTTTCCACCAGGACAGCATAAATTAGATGCACTGAAAGTCAATGAGGTTTTTATTAAAGGTCTACACTGCTGTTGCTGGTTTGCACCACTTAAAAATACATTGGGGAGCTAAGTAAGGTTTTGCATCACTTGCATGAACAAGCTAAACCAATCATCATGCTTAAACTCTTTAATCGTTTATTCAGACTGAAAACTTTCACAGGCCAAGTTATCCAAGCTAAACCAATCTTGCTTAGACCCTTTAGTCCTTTATTCATACTGAAAATTTTCCCAGGACAAGATATCATGTTGGCTACACTTTTCCAAATTTTAGCACTTTTTTGTTTTACAGTATCCCCTTTATAATCACAAAATCAAAAATTGCATGCACTATCCTCGACACTCGCTGGTCCTGTCTGTCAAATGCTGGTATGAAGGACAAGAAAGAAACTCTTCTTTCTTTGATGGGTAATATAAGGAATGCTCTTTTTCAATTAGTTATAAAATTGATTTGGTAATCTCATAAATCTAAAGGAATTTAAGCTGTAAGAATAGCTAATACTACAGAATAAGATAAGAGGATCCCAAAACACTTTATGCTTCCATTTTGTTTCTATGTTGCTCTGATTTAAATTTAATTGATTTTCATGTACACTAACCTTTAGCCAGCTGTATTGATCAGAATCTTCATCATAGTCTGCATACGAACCAAGCATGATTGCATGAACTCCTGCAACTTCAAAAGAATAATAGAGATTTGAACTTGATCCACTCTCTTCAAATGGCATTTTCCATCTAGCATTATAAGATTCAAAACCATCTTTTAGTAATGGTATACTTTCTTCTTCATGATTCCCTTCTGTAACCATCCATGGCCTTGCACTAGCAAGTGGCTGCACCAACTCACCAAATGAGTCCCACCGATGCTGCAAGTAATTAGCATATGAAAGGTCACCGGGGAGCATGTGCACATCATAATTGCACTGCCCTATGTGATCTAGTGTTGACTTAGTCCAGCCAGTTTGACCCATATCGCCAGCAACGGAAAAAGTTATTGGAAACTTCGATGGTGGGGTCTTGAGCTGGAACTCGGGACCTTGTCCTCCACAACGGTAATAGTAAAAGCTGTTAGGTTCTAGTGGACCAATAACACTATGATGTATCGTCCCCGACTTATAAAGTAGATATTTGTAAGAAGTAGTCTCTCCGTCAGCTATAGAACTGTATTTCCCAGGTGATTTTCCATATTCGACAGTCGAAGGAGATGATTTATCACTGGTAACCCATGATACTCGCATGTAGTTGTTTCCGGCCAATGATATGTGAACCTGAAAATGAGTTTTATGAAACCAAGTCTCTGAGAACCTCAGCTCAACTTAAAACCAACAAACATAGGTCATTCGACTTCATATGTAAGGGAATAAAATCATTAAGATCAACATTTATGCTCCGTCTGGTTGGAAGAAGTATCTTGTGTAGAGAAAAAAATTGAAAATTGTACTATTCGTGTGGGTAACATGTTATACAGATAGATATTCATAATCCTCATTCTACTGAAACAAATTTAAGCTTCCTCCATTCCATACATACAATTTTAACTTAAAGCTCGATGCCTCGATCCCACCATTTGAGATAAATGCTCATTCCTACTTCCTACTCACTTTACAAAACCTAAAATATAGAAAATATGTAGTCTTTTGATTTTTAACTCTTCCCTCCTGAATCCATATTTTCTGCTTTTGATTTATGTATACTTAGAATCTTAATCCTAACTCATTCCAATAACTCCAGCCAAAGGAACTTTAGATTATGAAACTAACCCAATAATAAAATTGTGAACACTTGCTAATACGTAAACTCCATAGGACCAAATCATGAAAACAATATACAGTAGTACCACACTACTTCACTAAACTCGTACAAATACACTAATTACCAAATGGTGCACCGAATGATAATGTGACACTTAATTGTGGAAACTGATTTTATTAATAATACAATATGTGTTAAATATCAAAGTGACCACTGATAAGCCATAAACAGCCAAGGCCCAACAAGGAGCCCAAAAACAATAAGCAAATCATCTCATGAGGATAAGAACGGCCCAGCCCAGAGTAGTGGACCCCGAGCCCGGGGCCACTACCACGTGGCATGGTCCCCACCCCAGACTAGGGGACCCCAGATTGGTGACACTCAACATACGTGGCACCCCACTGTCAGCCTACATATGGCGCTGACCAACACTAAAGGACAAGGGGAGGCACGTGCCAAGCTATGTCTACAACAACATGGCCACACTCCAGCCAACGATCACCTCAGACTAGGCCACGTGTCCTACATCCCGGATATTCAGCGGCTTGTCCCCCAGATCCAACGGTCGGGGGTGAAGGTAACCTACCCCTAAACCCTAGGCCTAGGGCTATAAATACCAGCCAACGATCACCTCAGACTAGGCCACGTGTCCTACATCCCGGATATTCAGCGGCTTGTCCCCCAGATCCAACGGTCGGGGGTGAAGGTAACCTACCCCTAAACCCTAGGCCTAGGGCTATAAATACCCCTAGTAAAGAGGGTTTAGGGGTTAGACACTATTACACACCCACACACATTTATTACTTTTGTGATACTCTCCTTGATTATAGTCTTCCAAAGCCGACTCTTATTCTCACGCCGGAGGCACCTCGGGGCCGAACCCCCCCTCCGGTGTTGTTTTGTAGGCACCCCACCACAGCTACACCCCTTCCGAGGCAGGAGTTGGTGAGGAAGGACCCGATCAAGATTCAGAGTTATCATTGGCGCTAGAAGGAGGGGTAACCTCCGAACCAAAGAACCCCGAACTAAACAGACAGCATAGAGAAGCCCGAGCCGCTCAGAACCATAACCATGCCCCGAAGAACTACCTCTGCCCAGCGCCAGGCACCCAGTGCAACTAGAGACGAACCCCTAATAACTATCCCGGAGCAAGTCCACCTGTCCAGATCCCAATCCAAGAGAGGCTCGGAATCGGGCCAAACGACGCTCGGGTAACCGTTGAGGTGAACCGGTACAAGTATACAGATGTGCCCCTGGACTCCGCACAAATGGAAAACCTGACACCCGAGGAGCTAGCCCAGGCAATCCGAAACTATAGGAACCGTCCCCTCCCGGAACCTGAACCTGTGCAAGCGGAAAATTCCGGGGAATCAGCCCACTCCCATCATTCCCGGGCCTCGGTCTTTGACCGCCTTGGAAACCGGGGCAAGGGAAACAGAAAGGACCAGGAGGTTCGGAGTAGGGACAAAAATGATGAAGCCGATAAAATCAAGAGACTAGAAATGTTCCGGGAAAGAATAAGGCAGGAGGAACAGGCTAAGTTGGAGCTCAGAATCCAGAAGAGGCTCCAAGAGGAGGAAGAAAGGATGAGGAAATCCAAATCCAAAAGAACCCGGAGAGAGGTAAGCCCGGAGATTATCTCAGATGATGAAAAAAATCCAAACAACCTGGTGCAAATGATCCATGAGCTACAGAGGAAAGTCAACAGTGACTCCGGGTTTGAGATCCAAGACACACTTACCCCTTTCAGCCATTCCCTCGAAGCCATACCCCGGCAAAAGAACCTCAAACACTACAACTTTGACTCCTTTAATGGGCTGGAGGACCCAGAAGAACACCTCAACTACTTTGAGCAAATAGCCCAGATATACTTCTACAATGACCTAACCAAGTGTAGGTTCTTTGCTTCCACCCTAAAGGGAGCAGCTCAGAGATGGTTCAGCCGGATCCCTTCCCGGAGCGTACACAGCTGGAAGGAGTTCAGGGAAGCCTTTCTCCGGAGGTTCCGAGCCAACAAACCCCCGGAATATCACATGTGCCACCTTGAAACAATAACGCAACATGACAACGAAACACTTGCGGCATTTATGAAACGGTTCCAAGAAGCCATAAACCAAGTCACGAACCTGGACGAAAGAGAAGCCTTGAGCATATTCCGGAAGAACCTAGACCCGGAGCGTAGCGAGCGCTATGTTATTGAATTGGTGAACAAAGAACCCCGAAGCCTGGCTGCAGCCTATTCTATGGCCGCCAAGTTCATCAAAGAAACCGATATCCTACAAGCAATGAGGATGACCCGGCAAGGCACCTCCTCGGGAAGAAGTAAAGATGATCGCTCTAGAAATGATCACAACTCGGATAAGAAGTTTAAGCCCAACAAACAGTACAACTATATCCCAAGTCATCAACTGACGGTCCCGGACAAAGGCCACTCCTCCAGGGCCAAGTCCGAAGCCAGACCCCCGAAACCGGGGAGAGCCGAACCAAGGCCGGAACCAGAATGGACACCTTTGAACCGGCCACGCGCCGATATACTGAAAGAAGTCCGGAGCAAACCCTTCTTTTATCCTCCCAAACCCTTGGTATCGGCCCCGGAGAATAGGCCCCGTGACAAACACTGCGATTACCATGCAACCCATGGCCACGAGACGGAAAGCTGTGTCTCCCTTAAATTCTTCATCGAGGACCAAGTCAAGAAAGGAAATATGGGCCAATATCTAGCTCGGAGAACCACGGAAAGGGGAGAGGGACCCGGGGCCCAGAAGACCAAGAATGTGGTGCACGTGGTATTGGGAGGATCCAATTCCCCTCCGGGAAGCCCGGACTCCGGAGACGAGGTAATGATGATAAGCTCGGCCCCAGAGCAAGTCATTTCTTTCAGTAATGCCGATTTTGAGGGAGTAGATCCTAACCACAACGAAGCCCTAGTCGTGACCCTAGACATCGCCGAAAACGAGGTAAAGAGAATTCTTGTTGACAACGGCTCCTCCGTCAACATACTATTCAAACATACCATGGACAGGATGCGACTCGGAAGCATCAGAATGAATGAGTGCCGGGAAGACCCACTATATGGCTTCGGCCACAACTTGGTCCCAATTCAAGGAACCCTTTACTTGCCTGTCCAATTCGGCACCGCCCCGAAACAGATAGCTCATATGGTCAAATTCTACGTGATCAATAGCCCTTCCTCCTACAATGTGATCCTGGGGCGTCCAGCGCTGACCAAGCTCCGAGCCGTAACCTCAACCCCACATCTGAAGTTCAAATTTCCCACACCCTCCGGGGTCAGAGAGGTAAAGGGCGACACAGAAACAGCCAGCCGATGCTATGGCCAAGCCTTAGTCATGGCAGAGACCGACCCGGAGAATAAGAGGAAAGCTTCCTCCTACCACAAGAATCTAAGCAGAAAGAAGCACAGAGTTTCAACTTACAAGAACCCCGGGAAAGAGGTACAAAACATTGAAATCTCCGGAGCCCTGTCCCAGGGATCCGGTATGGCTGAGACCCGGGAACACTTGACTTCAAATTCCCAGGCCCGAGTGCAAAAAACATCCCTACTGCAAGACCAAGCCAAGTTAGAGCCTGCGGTGGAAACAGAAACAATCGAACTCATACCGGGAAACTCAGAAAGAAAAATCAAGATCGGAGCCGGTCTAGAAACTGCCTTCAGACAAGAATTAATCCAGCTACTCCGGGAATATGCTGATGTTTTTGCTTGGAGCCCATCTGATATGCCCGGGCTCCGGGAATCCCTTGCAATGCATAGCCTGGATGTTGATCCCAGGAGAAAACCTGTGAAACAGAAAAGAAGGAACTTCGCCCCGGAGAGGCAGAAAGCTATAGACGAGGAAGTGGACAAACTACTCAAGGCAGATATCATCTGCGAGGTCAAATACCCGGAGTGGCTAGCCAATGTAGTTCTAGTTAAAAAGCCTAGTGGGAAATGGAGGATGTGTGTTGATTACACGGACCTAAATGAAGCCTGCCCCAAAGATCCATATCCACTACCAAGTATAGACCAACTCATCGATGCCACTTCCGGACATGTGATGCTCAGCTTTATGGACGCCTTCTCCGGATATAACCAAATCAAGATGAACCCGGCGGATATAGCCAAAACCGCATTTATCACTCACAGAGCTGTCTATGCTTATAAGTTCATGCCCTTTGGACTCCGGAATGCTGGGGCTACATACCAAAGAGCCATGGTCGAAGTCTTCAAGGACCAAATTGGCCGGAATCTGGAGTCCTATGTCGATGATATCATTGCCAAGTCTGAAACCGTCAGGGGACATGTCCCTGACCTGCGGGAATGTTTTGAAAACCTTAGAAAAAATGAGATGAAGTTGAACCCGGAGAAATGCACCTTTGGGGTGGCAGCAGGAAAATTTCTAGGCTTCATGATCAGCCAGAGAGGGATCGAGGCTAATCCGGAGAAGATAAAAGCCATCTTGGATATGCAATCACCCCGGACTCAAAAAGACATTCAGAAGTTAGCCGGATCATTGGCAGCCCTAAGAAGATTCATACCCAAATTGGCAGAAAAGTGCTTACCCTTCTTCACTTTGCTCAGGGGGGCAAGCAACAAAAAAGAAATCACCTGGAGCCCTGACTGCCAGCAAGCCCTTGAAACTATCAAGCAATATCTCTCATCACAACCACTTTTAACAAAGCCGGAGCCCGGGGAACCCCTACACCTATACCTCTCCGCCGGGCCCCTGGCCGTGGCCGCGGCTCTAGTCCGGGTAGTCGAGGGAAACCAACGGCCGGTGTACTACATCAGCCAAGTCCTAAAAGATGCAGAAACCAGATACCCCAATCTGGAGAAGTTTGCCTTTGCCTTGGTCACGGCCTCAAGGAAACTCAGGCACTATTTCCAAGGTAGAGAGATCAAGGTGATAACAGACCAGCCGTTAAGGCGAATAATCCACAAGCCAGATGCATCCGGAAGATTAATAAATTGGGCGATTGAGTTAAGCCAATTCCACTTGACGTTTGTGCCCCGGACAGCCATCAAGGCACAGGCTCTGGCAGATTTCATAGTTGAATGCTCCTTCCCGGAACCACAGCAAGCTACCACAGTAGCTGAACATATGGTAAACCCGGACCAAGCCCCGGGGTCATGGACTCTCCACGTGGACGGGTCCTCAACAGCTGACAGGTCCGGAGCAGGAATAATCATGAAAAGCCCGGAAGACTTCCAAATCAAGCAAGCCATAACATTCAAATTCCCAGCAACAAACAACCAAGCCGAATATGAAGCTCTTCTAGCCGGGTTAAGGTTAGCACGAACTTTGAGAATCAACAGCCTAAACATCAACAGTGACTCCCAAATCGTGGTGCGGCAAACCAAAGGAGAATACCTAGCCAAAGATCAAAAACTGGCCCAATACCAAGCCCTTGTCAAAAGTTACCTAGCCACCATTCCGGAGTATCAAATCAGCCAAATCAACAGGGAAGAAAACTCCGAAGCTGATGAATTATCCAAGCTGGTTCAGAACTCAGCCGAACTAGACAGCTCGGTCTACTTTGAAGAATTGGGAACCCCGGCCATTGACCAAAAAGAGGTAACCGAGATAGAGGAAACCCCGAGTTGGATGACCCCTTTCATCCTCTACTTGGAGAAAGGAGAGTTGCCCGAAGATAAGAACGAAGCAAGAAGATTGAAAAACAAGGCCTCGAAATACTTCATAGAAGAAAACCAACTCTATCGCCGAACCTTCTCATCTCCAACATTAAAGTGTGTAGGTCCGGAGGAAGCCAACTACTGTTTGCAAGAGGTACATGAAGGGATTTGTGGGGATCATATGTCCGCAAAGTCCCTCGCATACAAAATCATAAGGCAAGGTTACTACTGGCCAACAATCCACTCAGATGCAGTAGAATTCGTCAAGAAGTGTAGAAACTGCCAACTGTTCAGCAATGTACCGAGACAAAGCCCGGTTCTGCCATCTTCAGTCTTATCCCCTATCCCCTTTGCTGTATGGGGAATCGACATAGTAGGCCCCTTCCCCCGGGCCAAGGGCGATCTGAGATACCTCCTGGTAGCCATTGACTACATGACTAAGTGGGCCGAAGCAAAGGCAATGAGGACCATAAATCAACAAGACTGCATCAAATTCATGGACAACATATTAATGCGGTTCGGCCTACCCAGGGTCCTGGTCTCAGATAATGGTCCCCAATTCATCGGCTCAGATTTTGAAAACTATTTAAAGGAAAGGGGAATCAAGCACAAAAAATCTTCAGTAGCCTACCCCCAGGGCAACGGGCAAGTGGAAGTGACAAACAGAATCCTGCTAAGAGGAATTGAGAAGAGGCTGAAGGAAAGCAAGAACAAATGGCCCGAAGAGCTGCCACATGTGTTATGGGCATACAGAACTAGCCCACGGTCCGGGACAGGGGAAACTCCGTTCAAGCTAGCCTATGGAACCGAAGCAATGTTGCCAATTGAAGTGGGTTCTCCTTCCCACAGGGTAATCAACTTTGATGAAATTGCAAATGAAGAAGGGCTACGAATTAATCTAGAGCTAGTTGATGAGGTCCGGGATAAAGCAGTACAGAGAATGGAGAAGTAAAGAAAAAACAAGGGAATACTTCGAAAAGAGGTCAAGGGTCAAAAACTTCCGAATCGGGGACCTAGTACTCCGGGATACCGAGGCTTCAGACCCCACTAATACAGGAAAGCTTATGCCTAAGTGGGAAGGTCCCTACAGAGTTAAAGAGGTACTCCACCCCGGAACCTACAAGCTCAGTCACATGGACAACACTGAAGTCCCCAACACCTGGCACGGCCTCAGACTAAGAAAGTACTACCAGTAAAGGAAAATAGTTTCAGCTCATATATACGGGCGTTTTTTGGGAATTGTACTTTGGAATCATGTAACCGTTCTGTTATCAATGAAAAAGAGCTCTGTTTCCTACTTGCCATTTCAATCTTACAATTGTTATCCAAATTCCTACTTGGAAAAGTTTTCATCCTTTCCAAGTAGGCCACAGCCCGGGACCTTAGCAATGCTTCGGCCCGGGAAGCCATAGGCATCCAAATTCCTACTTGGAAAAGTTTTCATCCTTTCCAAGTAGGCCAAAGCCCGGGACCTTAGCAATGCTTCGGCCCGGGAAGCCATAGGCATCCAAATTCCTACTTGGAAAAGTTTTCATCCTTTCCAAGTAGGCCAAAGCCCGGGACCTTTGCAATGCTTCGGCCCGGGAAGCCATAGGCATCCAAATTCCTACTTGGAAAAGTTTTCATCCTTTCCAAGTAGGCCACAGCCCGGGACCTTAGCAATGCTTCGGCCCGGGAAGCCATAGGCATCCAAATTCCTACTTGGAAAAGTTTTCATCCTTTCCAAGTAGGCCAAAGCCCGGGACCTTTGCAATGCTTCGGCCCGGGAAGCCATAGGCATCCAAATTCCTACTTGGAAGAACCACCACTCCCCAATCCGGGATACCCGAATTGAGGAGTGGGGGGCAATACAAGCCTAACAACCAACAAAAGAACAAGGTAAAACTTGCGAAGCAAAATAGATATTAAAAAAAACAGCAGACAGGCCGGGCTGACCAACAGCCCGAAACACCTGACACTTGAAAGTTATACAACAGCAGAATTCGAAATTACACAATAAGGTTCGAGGAATACAAAATAAAAGTTACATGGGCACAGCCCGGATTTTGGACACAGCCAAGGATAACATTTAAGCTTCCGGAGGAGGGGAGGAGCGGGGAGCAGCATAGGGAGTTGGCTCACCCTCGCCCTTGGCCAGCTTAGCTTCGGCATCCATATAGGCGGCAACGAAGCTCTCCCAATCTGAAGACTCCGGAGTAGTCTTACACAACTTCTCTGCAACTAACCAGCACCGACGAATCTTCGCCGCGGCGGCAGTCGCAAGTTCAGTGGCATAGACGTCCGAATCCCGAAAATCGGAGATCACCTGTTCCTCGGGCTTCTTTCCCTTTAGCTCCTCCCGAAGTTTTTTGATTTCCTCCTTAGCATCCCTATACTTGTTCCGGACCGAGTCCCGTTCATCAGCAATAGTCCGGGCCGCGTCTTTGAATTTAGTTACCCGGGCCTCAGTTGACTCCTTAAGGTCCTCGAGCTCCTTCTTCGCATTGGCCAATGCCCGGTCATGCTCCTCCCGGGCCTCGGCAGCAGAACGCAGCATTTCCTGGGCATCCTTGACAGTTTCCATCTCCCGACGAGCAGCGGAACAAGCCCCGGCCATACGAACCCCCAGCTGAAAAAACGAAGTTAACACTCAATAAACAATAACTAAGACAGGGGAAAAAGGTAAAACAACCAAAAGAAAGCCCGGCGAAAGGCTTACCTGGCCATAAACCCCCATCATGTCCTCGAAGAGGGAGATAGGAGAATCTTTGCTCATCACCTCCCACTCCTTCTTGCTAGGGAGATCGGCAAGGAAGCCAATGAAGTTCCTCTCCTCCGAAGTGAGGGGAGCCGGGATGTGGGGCCCAAAGAATTCAGCTGGCTCGAAGGAAGTGCCTGGAGGGCGCTCATGCTGGACCTCGCAGTCGGATGTCATGGTCCCGAACTTCTCCTGCTGGACCGCCGACCGGGGCCTCTTCCTCGGAACCAAGGATCCCCCATCTATCTCCGCCTCAATGGAGTCCACCCCCGGAGCCCTAGTCTCACCACCTCCCTCCTGAGACTTAGCGCCACTGGCCTCTCCGGGGACTTTGGTGTTGTCCCGAACATGGCCCAAACCCAGTAAGGCAGCGTGAAGAGCTTCGTTAGCCTTGTTCATTTTGGTGAATCTCTCGAAATCTGGATTATAAACGGAAAGACCTGAAAAGAGAGTAACATTAGCCCGGAGAAAGCAGCAAATAATCACACGAAGATTAAAGCAAGTAGAATATAACCCGGACTTACATCCTATCCCGTAAAGGTATTGGTGACTCATGAGGTCCTCCCTAGTCACCTGCCTCCCAAGCCCACGGCAGAAGCTGTATACCCGGTCCACTGCCGCGTCCTGGAGATCATACACTTCGAAGTTCATAGCCAGGGGCTTCTCCTTGAAGGTAGGCATGAACCGCATATCCACACCCCGGAGGAATACGAACTCACCATTCCGGCCCTTCAAGGAAGGCAGCATGCCAAGGGGCTTGGACGCCGAGGAAGGGTACCCACATGCCTTACCCCGGAATCTAAACTCGAACAGGGGCACATTGTTGGAATGCACCAACTTGAAGAGATGGTGGAAAAGCTTGAAAGTTGGCAGTACCTGGGCAGCCTCACAACACCCCAGGAAATAAGTAATCCACTTCACCGCGTTCGGAGTCAACTGGGTGATTGGAATCCCATACTCAAACAGGCAGAGTGATTTTACGAATTGGTGACACCTAGGCCCATACCCCGACCTCAGGTGCTCCAACCAAACCCCGACCCAACCACCCTCGGGTCTGTGGTATATCTTCTCCCGGGCTCCGGCCATCTCCACTCTACATCGGCATCCAAGTGGAAGGTAGCCCGGAATATTGGATCCCAATCAACCGGAGCCTCCAAATATTCCGCCCGAAACGGGCCTACATCCATCCCAGAACCCGGCCTATGCCCGAACTTAGAATCGAGGAAGGCCATATCATACTTGGTCATGTGCGCAACGTCCGAATTTTGTGAAAACTCCACGCTAAGATCCCTGAAGAAATAGGCCTGAGGGATCCCCGGATCCCTCCTCACAAAATAGTATTGGGTGTGACCCCAGCTACCGTCCGGTTCACTAAGGCTATATCCCGGACCCATATCCTTGGTCGCTATGTTCGTCAACACGGAAAGGCGGCTCTTTTTCTTACCCATTAGGCCCCAATCTAGGTCTATTAATTCTAAGTTACTACCCGAAGAGCTGACACTACTATGAGAAGTGCAGGGTTCGGAGAGGGGTATCAGTACACGGTTGGCGGTGACACGTCTCTTAACCATACAAAGCTACAACCCCGGGCTACCCAACAAAAAATAAAAACCTAAGTCAATTTATCTACCCAAGATGCAAGGCGATGTAAGGAAATAAAAGCAAGAATTGAAAGACCGGGGCAAGGAAACTTACAGTTAGTCCGGAGAGAAGGTTGCGAAGGTCACTTGGAACAAAATTGCGCCTTTAGCCCGGAGTACAAATCTTCAGAGAAGCAGAATAACGGCAGCAAATCAAAGGTTCGTAAAGGACGAAGTGGGGGGAGGTTGCCACTATTTATAGGCAAACCCTGAATTCTAAACGCCATGACCACGTGGCGGCCCAAAAGATCGGCCCACTATCTCCAAAATTCGGGGATAGTGGGTGACAGCTGTTGTTTTCCAAAAAAAAAAAAAAGAAGAAGAAAGAAGAAAAGAGAGAAAAGAAACAAAAAACGAAATCCAAAAACACATACGTACAATATTATATATATTCCTTCATATACGTGCATTTTCGTATATATACAAAGCCAAAGCCCCGGGATGTACACTTCAGTCCCGACCCCGGGCCTGGGGGCAACCAAGGACAGTCAAAGCAACAAGGCCTTCAAATACCAACCACTAGCCTCGGGCGTACGTACTTCAGTACACACCCCGGAACTGAGGGCAACCAAGGCAAAAGCCCCCCCCCCAAAGAAGACGCGGACTCACAGAACCACAAAACGTCCAGCCCCGAGGACATATGTCTAGCACCCCAGAGAATCCAGAAAGTCCACTCTCCAAGGCAAAAACATTCCTTACTACTCCCCCATCCGGAAAATCCGCATTAGGGAGTGGGGGCAAATGATAAGCCATAAACAGCCAAGGCCCAACAAGGAGCCCAAAAACAATAAGCAAATCATCTCATGAGGATAAGAACGGCCCAGCCCAGAGTAGTGGACCCCGGGCCCGGGGCCACTACCACGTGGCATGGTCCCCACCCCAGACTAGGGGACCCCAGATTGTACTTCGACTGTTGGTTGTCTTCCATGTTCTTCATTGTTCTTCTGTATGTATATATGTATGTATTGCTGTTTGATCTTATTTGATTACAATTTTTCTCCCACATACTGTTTTTGATAAAACAATGCGTTTAATCAATTCTCAGGGCGCGCCTTCGACACAGGGCGCGCCTTGGATTCCTCTGATACCATAATATGGCTTTAGAAACTTAGTTCTTCATGACCCTTCTAGTATACTTTAGAAAATCCTCTTTGGGCGTACTTTCATATTGCTAACACCATACACTAGGACGCGCCTTAGATTTTTAGAATATTTATTGCAAATGTCTAATCTCCATTTATTAAGCTCTTGGGCGCGCCCTAAGTCCCTTTTTATTAATTTTGCAGCTGGAGGACAAGGGCGCGTCCTCTCCCTTCCATCCTTTTAAGGAATTTAACAAACGTCTTGGAATCTATTCACCCTTGCCATCACCGCTTCCACCTAATCGCTACAGACTTCCTTTCTCATTCATCTCTCCAGAAGATAGGACGCGCCTTATTCAAGAATTTGAAGACGGCACCATGAGTTTTTCTAGTGAAGACTCCTCCAATGCCACCACATTTGATGTTCAACCTTCCAAAGAATCTCAAACACCCCCTGAAGCGAACCATTCTTACAATTCCATGGAGGATAGTGATTTTGCTCCAATCTCGGAAACATCGGGGGACTCACATTCTTCAGACACATACTCAGCCGAGGGCGCGCCTTCAGCCTCTTCTATTTCTCCTCCAATAAATTCTGAGCCAACATCTCCACCACCTTCCCCAACTCCCTTTGAACACTGGGAAGTTCGTGACGAAGAAATTGACCTCGAATGGGGAAGGTATGGAGATATGACTGAAAGAGAGAAGAATTCACTCCGAAAGAAACAAGGCAAATTGGCTTGTGTGAACATGTCCTCTACTGCAACAAATGACGAAGTAGAATGGGCCATGAAATACTACGGTCAGGAAGGACTTTGGGCCATTCCACATTCTCACCACCGTCCTCACATTTTCAACTACGGTGGAAACTTTAGAATTCCAAGGATGGTTTTGACCCCACGACTTGTAGCCCTTGGTGTGGGCGCGCCCTTGCACCCATACCTTAGGGAAATCCTTGAATGGTACAATCTGGCCCCAATCCAACTTTCTCCCAACAGCTACAAACTTGTTTTAGGTTTGTTAATTCTCTACCGTGACTTGGGATTTGAAGCACCCTCGATGCCAGAAATTAGTTACTTCTTCAGCATCCGCCAATCAAATATTGGATATTATTATCTAGTAATCAACAAAATTCACAACAAAGGCTTTTCTGACGGAAGGATTAGACATATCAAGCGAAGGAAAGAACCTTATTTCTTTGTTTGGGATGTTCCTAGAATCCGTCTTCAATTTAATACAAATCCATGTAAGTGAGGGCGCGCCCTACACTCTTCTTATCCTTTCCATCCATCTTCATTAACTTCTTATTAATCTTTTTAAAACTAAAACAGATAGAAGAATCCAAAAAACTCTTCAGGGCGCGGCCTCATCTCGAGCTAATGCCGTCCTTAAAATTGCAGCAGAAAGATTCAACCTCCAAACCTTAATCACTGAAGAAAACTTAAAAAGGGTTGGAATCCTTTCTGATAGGGTTGGTTCAATTTGTAGATTTAGAAAATTTAGAAATGGTATCGCCGTCCCCCTATCCACTGCTAGTGACGACGAAAATCTTGACTCTGATCAGGATGCAGGTATGAAATCTCAAATTAGGGCGCGCCCTAACCTTTTGATTTTGCAACCTATTCTTGTTATATATCTTGTAACTTGTTATATGAGTAACTTATTCTTTGACTTAACATTTTTATTATTTTTTCTCGTGCAGATATGGCCCCCCAAATTCCTCGTGGCTTTGGATCCAGAAAGAAAAATGACAAGGAAAAATCAACTGACAAAGCGGGTTCTTCTGACACTAGGGCGCGCCCTAGTCAAATCCAGCAAGAATCCAACCCAACAATTCCCCCTTCTTCCAGATCTTTGAAGAGGAATACTGAGGCCCAAGACCCTCCTATTGACAAGGGCAAAAAACAAAGAACTGAGGGCGCGCCCTCGTACGTTGAAACCCTCATTGGGCCAGCTGCTGCGTCTCTTGTCAATGAAAAGGAGGTTGATCATTGGCAAAACATGAATGCTGATGATGAGACAAACTCCATGATTAAAGCTTCTGCTCAGCTTTTAATTCAATCCTTAGGGCGCGCCCAAAGGATTCACAAAGAGAAGCTTCACATCAACAAACTCGAAGGGGAGAACAGAAAATATGCAAAGATGATTGTGGAGGCTGACAACAAATGGAAGAAAGAGTGCGATTCCAAGGATGCTACTATCCAGGATCTCAAAAATGACTTACAAGATGCTGTCAATCATCGCCAACTTCTGGCCGACAAGAATGATAGGTTGGAGAAAGAGAATGAAGATTTGAAGGTGCAGCGGGACACTCTTGAAATCGAGAAAACTGATTGCTGGAAAGATGAGAAGCAAGCCATGGAAGATAGAAATTTCCAAGCTGGGTTTGATTTCTATCTTCTTGGTTTTCTTGCAAATGACCCAGACTATAACTGGGAAGAAAAGTTTGGCCCAGAAAGTGCTGAGGACATTAAGCAATTTAAGATACTGCACGCGGATGCCATCAAGGCAAAGAGGATCGAGCTGGGATTGGACAAGGATCCACAGGGCGCGCCCTCAACTGAAGAGGCTCCCCTACAATCTGAGCGAATCGAAGATCCAGAAATCCAAACCATCGATCCTTCCAACCAAAACTCCGTTCCTGAAATGATCTCTCCTCTCACTGTTGTTCCCCCTGGTGATGCTAAGGACGCGCCTCCTTCTCCCCCCAAGGACGCGTCCTAGAATTTTATCTTCAAATTTGTCCGAATTTATTTTAACTTCCAAGGCGCGGGTCCTTTGTAAAACCCTGCAAGTTGTAACTTAAATTTGAATTTTATCTGTGCCTTTAACGACTTTAATGTTATGTTAACTGCCAAATTACTTTTGCCGTAAAACAGCTATAGGGCGCGCCCTAACATATAGGGGGCGGCCTTTGTAAAATTTTCTTTATCACTGTTAAAACACATCTTCAAAAATTTTCAGATAATTCTTCTGTGCAAACATCATATGATGTGAAAAGTTGTTAGCTAAAATACTTGTAAATTCTTCAGTGTAAATACAGGGCGCGCCCTAGTTTGAGCGCGGCCTCTTGTGTTTTATCAGCCAATATTCTTCCAACTCTTGAAAACATTGAAACACATAAAATTAAAAATCTTCATTCATGTTGAGGGCGCGCCCTAAGGCATTACCCTTTTCAATATTCCTTTAACTTGTCAATTATTGCTTGTAATTACACAGAATTTCACAGGGCGCGCCCTAAGGCATAGAGCACGACCTCTTGTAATAAAAAGAATCTTCAAAAAACTTGAAAAAATGTCTTGATAAACTTTATTAATCTTCAAATAAGGAGAATAAGGAGAATAAACTTCGAAAAAGCGTGGAATAAAAACAGCAAGTCTCGACTAGAACTAAAGAAGGCGTATGTGTACTACCCCCCTAGACTAGGAGAAGATTTATTTATACTAGTCTATAACTTAAATATAAGCCTTCATACAATAGGGGGCCAAAGCCGCACCCTACTGACAGTATTTTCTCAGATGCTCTGCATTCCATGCCCTTGGAATTGTGTTGCCATCCAAGTCCTCTAGATGATAAGTCCCTTCCCAGATGATAGACTTGATCTTGTAAGGTCCTTCCCAGTTGGGACCAAAGACTCCATGTGCTGCTACCCTTGTATTTGGCATAACTTTCCGCAGAACTAGATCACCCACCTTGAAAGGCTGAGCCTTCACCTTCTTGTTATAGTACCGTGCAGCTCTCTGCTGATAAGTTGCCAACCTCAATTGCGAATTTGCCCTCATTTCTTCTAGGAAATCAAGATTTAACCTTTGATTTACCATATTTGATTCTTCGTCATAAAAATCCCTTCGGAATAATCCTGCTCCAATTTCCACTGGCACCATTGCCTCACATCCATAAGACAATATGAAAGGAGATTCTCCAGTTGTGGTTCTTGGAGTTGTGTTATACGACCATAAGACCATGGGAAGTTCTTCAGGCCAATTCCCTTTGCTTTCTTCCAACTTCGTTTTCAAGGTATGCTTGATTATTTTGTTGACAGCCTCTGTCTGCCCATTACTTTGAGGATGATACACAACTGCAAATTCCTTCTTTATCCCCAAATCATCACACAACTTTCTCAATTCTTTACTGTCAAACTTTTTTCCGTTGTCCGACACAAGTTTATACGGAATTCCAAACCTGCACACAATAGAGTTGAAAACAAAATCTCGAATTTTCCTTGCAGTAATTGTGGCCAAGGGCATTGCTTCCGCCCACTTGGTAAAGTAATCCACAGCGACAACAGCATACTTCACTCCTCCTTTAGCTTTAGGGAGCTCTCCAATGAGATCTATTCCCCACATAGCAAATGGCCATGGGCTCATTAAAGAAGTCAAAGTAGTAGCAGGGCTGGTAGAATAATTGGCAAACCTCTGACACTTGTCACATGCCTTAACAAATTCATAAGCATCCTTCTTCAAGGTAGGCCAATAATATCCTTGCCTTAACACCTTCATTGCCAACGAACCACCCCCCGAGTGATTGCCGCAAATCCCTTCATGAATCTCCCTAAGGATGTAATTGCATTCATCTCCATCTATGCACTTGAGAAGTGGTTGATTAAAACCCCTCTTATATAATATCTCATCATACTCCACGAATCTAGCTGCTTGATACTGAAGCCGCCTGGCCTCCAGCTTCTCACTTGGAAGTATACCTTCTCGAATATATTTTTGAATGGGAGTCATCCAAGTAACATCGGTAATAGATTCCACTTCCATGACTTCAACCTCTGGAATGCTAGGTACTTCCTGTACTTGCAAAGGTACTGTTCCCAACAGCATAGCATCTTTCTGCGACCCTAACTTGGCTAACACATCTGCACTACAGTTCTCATCTCGTGGAATACATTCTACCCGTACTTCTCGAAACTTTTTGATCAACCGCTGAGCGCACCTCATGTAAAGCTCTGTCCTTGGACCTCTACACTGAAATCCACCTTTTACTTGTCCAACCACTAGTTCTGAATCACTTAACACAATGAGATTCACTACCTTCATCTCCAAAGCCATCTTCAGCCCATTAATCAAGGCTTCATACTCTGCATCATTATTGGTTGCTTGAAATTTGAAATGAATAGCACTCATGAGTTGATTCCCTTCGGGGGTAAACAAGATTACTCCTGCTCCAGCTCCTCCATTGTTGACAGCTCCATCTACTTGTAACTTCCACCAAGGTTGAGGAACTTCTTCGAATGGGGTTGCCCTCTTAAGCAGAATTTCAGGCTCAACCAATACAATTGATTTTTCTTCATTTTCCGACTCGAATTCAAGAATGAAATCAGCTAGAGCTTGACCCTTAATAGCTGTCCTTGGAGTATATTCCAAATCAAACTGTCCCAACTCAATCGCCCATTTTAACATTCGACCAGAGGTTTCCGGCTTGTGGAGAATGCCTCTCAATGGATACGCCGTACGAACTTCAATCTTGTGAGCTTGAAAATAAGGCCGAAGCTTCCTGGATGCCAGAACTAAGGCATAAACCAACTTTTCCATGCTAGTATATCTGGTTTCCGCATCAAGCAAACGCTTACTCACATAGTAAACCGGAGACTGATGATCAACTTCTTCTCTTACTAGTACTGCACTGATAGAATGTTCCGAAACTGCCAAGTATAAAATTAACGTCTCTCCTTCCACGGGCTTAGCTAAGAGAGGAGGATTTACCAAATGCTCCTTTATTCTCTGAAAAGCTTCCTCACATTCAGATGTCCATACAAAATCTTTGGCTGCCCCCTTTATCGCCTTGAAGAATTCTCTGCATTTATCCGACGATTTTGACACGAAACGATTAAGGGCAGCTATCCTTCCCGTGAGACTCTGAACTTGCTTCACACTAGACGGAGATTTCATGTCAAGAAGAGCTTTTATTTTTGCTGGATTTGCCTCGATTCCACGATGATTAACAATAAATCCTAGAAACTTCCCGGATTCTACCCCAAAGACACATTTTTGAGGATTCAACTTCATCCTAAACTTCCTCAAAATCTCGAACATCTGTTCCAAATGCTTTACATGGTCCTCCGCTCTTAAGGATTTAACAAGCATATCATCCACGTATACCTCCATGGTTTTCCCTATCAAATCCTTAAACATCATGTTCACCAACCTCTGATAGGTTGCGCCAGCATTGATTAACCCGAAAGGCATGCCAATATAACAATACAATCCTCGATCTGTAATAAAGGAAGTGTTCTCCTGATCCGGCTCATACATAGGGATCTGGTTATAACCAGAGTAAGCATCCATGAAACTTAAAAGAGCGTGTCCTGCCATAGCATCCACCAACTGATCAATCCTCGGGAGTGGAAAACTATCCTTCGGGCATGCTTTGTTCAGATCAGTGAAATCCACACAAGTCCTCCATTTCCCATTTGGTTTTTTCACAAGGACTGGATTAGCCAACCAATCTGGATAATATGACTCCTTGATCAGCCCAACATCTAGAAGTCTATCCACCTCTTCTTTCAACGCTATGGCTCTCTCTCCACTTACTGGCCGGCATTTCTGGCGAATTCCCTTCTTGGTAGGATCTATATTCAGACGGTGACACATAACCTTCGGATCAATCCCAACCATATCAGCATGACTCCAAGCAAAAACATCCAGATTGTTTAAAAGGAAATTGGTGAGCATGCCTCTTAACTTGGAGTTCAACTGCGATCCAATCTTCAGAACCTTAGTTGGATCCCTTTCATCTACCAAAATAGAAATTGTATCCTCTGCAGGACCAGTCTTTTCCACCGGTTGCGGTGTCCTTGGGTCAAGATCGAAATCAAAACTTCGAGGATCTTCAACCGGAGCTGCATCCTTGGAGGGCACGTCCTCTTTAAGAGGGAAGTCTTCCTCGACAAGGGTATGCACCAAACCTTCAAGTAACATTCGCCTCCCTTCAACCTGCTCACCCTTGAGATCAAACGAGATTACTTCCTCTGCGTCTTCTTCTATTTCTTCCAAAATTCCTTCTTGAAGCTCATCAAGAACCGAGGTATCATCCTCAGGGCGCGCCCTGTATAGCAGTTCTTCCTCTTCAGGTTCCTGGACAAGATAATGGGCTTTTACCTCTTCTGGGACAACACTCATGACCCCTGAACCACCCTCACGTAGGGCGCGCCCTCCATCCTGCTGTCTTCTAAACCCTTTAATCGCCTTATGGTAGCAATCTCTTGAGTCATGCTGAGAGCCCCGTACAGTTCCTACACCATTTGGCGTAGGAAATTTCATCGCGAGATGATAGATGGAGGTCACAACTTTCATTTCCTTCAACAGGGGTCGTCCTACCAGAGCATTATGTGATGAATCCACATTCAAAATCATGAAATCCATCATCTGCGTCACAGAAAGGTTTCCTTCCCCAAGAGTTACCGATAATTTGATAGCTCCCATAACTTTTACCGATTCTCCTGAAAAACCATAGATCCACCCGTTGTCTTGAATCATATCTTTGTCTAAGAGTCCCAGCTTCTTATAAGTACTGTAGTAGAGTATGTTCACCGAGCTTCCATTGTCCACGAAAACCCGATGGACATTCTTCGAACCAATCTGAATTGCTACTACCAGAGCGTCATTATGAGGATGATGTACCCATCTAGCTTCTTCTTCGGTGAAAGTAATGTCAGCACATTCTCCCTTGAACAACTTAGGTGGCCTCAATTCCAAGCTATTCACATTTGTGAGAGGTCGATACCTCGCTTCTCTGGAATATCTCTCCATAGCGTGATTGCTATCTCCCCCTAAATGGTGTCCTCCAAAGATGGTGTGAATACTCCCTTCTTTGACGAATTTCTTCTCTTCCGGCTTACCATCTCCGTGGAGGGCGCGCCCTCCATCTCTCCTGTCGGGATTCTCCCTATGCTTCTTCACCTCCCTAACAATCCATTCCGTCAGGTATCCTTCCTTAATCAAATCCTCAATCTCTTCCCTGAGTTGACGACATTCATGAGTGTTATGCCCTGAGGATTCATGGAATTCACAATACTTTTTCTTATCCTTACTCTGCCAGGAGGTCAATGGTTCCGGCTTTCTGAAGAACCCTTTGTTCTTATTCACCTCAAAGATATGTTCAATAGAAGCTGCTAAAGGAGTATAATTACCCGGCCTTTGATCGTAAGTGTATGTATCAGGTGGACCCCAATTCCTTCCAGTTTCAGCTAAATTTACCCGGTTCGCACCAGTTGCTATACGACGAGTAGGACTAGGAGACCTATCCTTCCTTTTACCAGTCTTTCCCTTAGAACCGTTCTGACTGTCAGTTTTTCGGTTATCCGCCAAGGATTGTTCCACAATCTTGAAAGACTCGGCTTGTGCAAACACATCAGCCAACGTAGGTGGATCACGTCCTTGAAGATGTTTCCAGAAATCAATTCCCACTGACAATCCAGCAATTAGGAAACTCTTGAGCGTTTCATCTGTCGCTCCTCTTACCATAGTGGATTCCGAGTTGAATCTCTTGAAATAGGATTGCAAACTCTCTCCTTCCCTTTGCTTGATGTTGGCCAAGGTCGTGACCGGAGGAGCATATTTTACCGCGGCCTGGAACTTAGTCAAGAACAAGTTCCTCATCACCTGCCACGACGTAATTACCCCTGGACCGAGCTTCTGAAACCATTGCTGAGCACTCTCCCTGAAAGTTGCCGCCAACAATCGACATCTAGCCAATTCTGTAACTTGATATACATCCATCTCAATATCAAAACGTCCAAGGAATTCCACAGGATCTGCATTTCCATGAAATCGCAAATCATTCGTCATTGATCTATACCCAGCAGGGAGCTGTGCCTCTCTAACTTCAGTCGAGAAGGGAGAGGATGTTGGAGCAGTTGCAGATATTCTTCCTCCATCCAGGTGAGCAAGGAGTTTCTTTAGATCATCCACATTAAATGTTCCCACTCCAGGGATATTCTGGATATTTGATTGTTCCACAGTCTGAGTACCCCCCGGGGGTGGAGGCGGCGGTGGAGCCGCTGTCTGAATGCCTCCTTGAACCTCTACTCGTGGTTGAATCACAACCTCTTGAGTTTGAGTTTGATGACCCTCGGGATTTCCATGAGGTTGTGAATTCCCTTGAGAACCTCTCTGATACTGTCCTCCCGAGCGAGAGTGCGTCCTCGACCTGGACTCACCGGAAGTGCTTGAGAGGATTTGATGGATGCGGGGGGATCTCCCACCTGAGGGTGCGCCCTGATTACGGGGGCGCCTATTTCCCTGGTGTCAATCCATTCTTCTGTCACCGTTATCACGGTTTCTTCTTCCAGCATTATCACGATGAGGAGTTTGTTCGAATCCAAGGGGCCGCGACCTGTTTTGAGCAGGGGGCACGCGCTGTGGATTATCATTTCGAGCAAGAGTTCGCTCATGTCCAAGGGGCCGCGACCTGTTGTCAGGGGGCACGCGCTGTGGATCATGACTCTGAGGAAGGGCTCGCTCATGTCCAAGGGGCCTCGACCTGTTATCAGGGGGCACGCGCTGTGAATCATGGGGCCTCGATTCCATATATTTGTCTTTCTTCTGAAGCTCGAGGAGCACCATCCTCAAATCATCATCATCAAGCCTTATTCCAAGGCGTTCTTTCAAGCTGGCAAAATCTCTCCTTTCTTTAGCCATTTGCTCCTCATCCCTTTGAATCTCATGAGGAGTGCGCCCTGATCGGTGAGGATGAGGGCGCGCCCTCTCTTGAGGATTCACCAACCTGCGCTCAGAATTATTTTCACTAGGATGTTCAATAATAGGATCAGAATAATCTAACCTTCGAGGAGTGACCAGCTGAAATCTCCTTTCGTGACTTTCCTCCCTCCTTCGGGAATCTTCCTCGATGTGAGGGAATTTTCCTGATCGGCGATGATTTCGTGGGATACTCCGAGATTTTCTCCTTGATTCTTGCTCTTCCTCCACAGAACCCAATCTCGCTCCGAAACTATTTATGGCATCTTGCATAACATACAGCTGTTCCATTAATGCCGAATTACTGATGAGAACGGGCGGCTGTCCACCGATGGCGACCGGAGTTCCATGATGTCGCGGAGGAGCACCAATATTTTCCGGGACATAAGCTTCATGACGCGCTTGGTTATCTCCCAAGCTATCTTCAGAATCGTAACCATCTTCTTCTTGAGAACCTCTGCCATGATTGTGAGACATCTTTTCCTCCTAAGATGTAGATCTTGATTGGCAACCCCTCCTTCTAGCGCCAATTTGTTGACGGAGGAATTTGGGAACAACAAAATTCGAGGTACGTCGCCGGAAACAAGATCTGATGCGGTGGTTCTTTACCGGAGAAAACGGTGGTGTATGGTTGTTGAGCGTAATTGGTGGCTGAGATCGATAGGGTTAGTGGCGGCTATTTCTGAGCTCTCGACTTCCAACCCCTCAATCGGCCTACGTACCCCGGTATTTATAGGGGATCAAGCCAGACGTAGTTCTTGGAGAACAAGAAACCCAAATGGGCTTGGATAACGGACCAGCTTCCGGAATGTTCTACTATGAGGCCTAACCACAAAGGCCCAAGGCTCATTCAAGATCTCAAGACTTCACGGATAAGGAAACTTCCCCCGTCGAGGACTAGTCCTATCCGTTACCAGCTATTTCTTGATTTCAAGGATGCAGGTATAGCCGTGGTTTACCCCAAGTGCAGAACGCATCCCTGTCCCCCGAATGAGAAGCACCCACCAGATAGCAGGACAGGTGATCCAGAGCTTTTGGGTGCAAAGTGCAGGATTACTCCGAAGTTCCCCAATGAGAGCGCGCCCATTGGCTACAGGAACAGAGCTCCCAAAGCACACACCAGAAAGTCCACATCTTTCCACCTTAGGGCGCGCCCTTAGTGTTTAAGAAGGGTCCTTATATCCAGGCAAACCCCTGGAGGCCTTCTGCGACGGACATCCCCCTCCTGAGATACGACAGGAGGGAATTCTTCAACTTCTGGAATTCCAGCTGGAGTGGAATCCACTCTTGAGTGAAATTCATACTTGAGTGGATCCTAAAAGTATGTTTCTTCAACGTCTTCTTAGAAAATTCAACCTAAATAAATTTCACCATTTCTCTATACTTAGGGCGCGCCCTCCTTGTAGAGAATGAGAGGGCGCGGCCTGATTCCTCCATTTTCTATAAAACCCCTAATTAAACCTAGAATTCCCCAAATCGAACCTGTAATTTGACCCGAATCCATCTTGAAAAACCCGAACCGAATTTTGGCTATAACACTACCCCTAAACCCTAGGCCTAGGGCTATAAATATCCCTAGTAAAGAGGGTTTAGGGGTTAGACACTATTACACACCCACACACATTTATTACTTTTGTGATACTCTCCTTGATTATAGTCTTCCAAAGCCGACTCTTATTCTCACGCCGGAGGCACCTCGGGGCCGAACCCCCCTCCGGTGTTGTTTTGTAGGCACCCCACCACAGCTACACCCCTTCCGAGGCAGGAGTTGGTGAGGAAGGACCCGATCAAGATTCAGAGTTATCAACCACTGTGTGATTAGCATAAAATTAAATTCACAACTGATAAATTCAGGGTCTCAAATTTTCCATTATCAAGTCAATAGGTACCCTTCGTCCGACTTTTTAACGGAAATTTTAGGGCTTGTCAGTCAGATGTAAGTGTCTATCCAATGCCTTTCCCTCAAAAATACTTGTTGGCTAATGTCTAATTCAAGATTTCCGTTACAAAGTTGATGTAGTGTATTTTTTGACTAAATGATGGTAAATTTGAACCCCCAAAATTATCGATAATGAATTGGTAGTTGGTATTGTGCTAACTATACAGTGCCACTTTGATATTTAACCCAATACAATAGATACCTCATCACCACATTATCATTTAGTACACCATTTGATATAATACTTTAAGACGTCTAACATTGCCAGATCATTAAAAAAACTGACAGTTGTTCTACAGCACTTATCGAAAATCTGACCATCAACTAAAATCAACACACCCTCATTCAATAATTGGATTAAACAAAAAAAATATGATAAGTAATGCAATCATTATAACTTGGAATGCATAAATACAGAAAATCAAGATCTAAAATAAATTAAAAAGCAGAGAAGTGAAGTGAATCACCTGCTGGGGAAGCGAAGAAGAAGATTTAGAACGAAAATCATAATGAAGAGTTTTACGAGGAGGTGGTCGGACATAAGTATCGGCCATTGAGGTTTCAAGAAACATTAAAACTAACATAAACAAACATAACATTAAATTTGCTGCTTCTGCTTCTGGTTTCTCCATCTGGGTATTACTAGATTCTCTCAAAATCTATGTATTAATCTAAACTAGATATGTATGAGCAGAAAGTTAAAAGAATAGATAAAGTTATGTACAGAGTAGAATACTGTTACTAATGTTGTCTTAAGTCGGTCGAGACTGACGTACTGTCGGCCTTCATTCACGGGCCTCAACGTGTTTTCTTGTTTTATGAAATAAGTCATGTCTGCAAGTATAATTTAGGTACGAAAGTGAAAAAAACGGACATTTTGGGAATAACTTGTACGAAATCGAAAAACGTGGGTGAACAAATTATCACTACTTCGAGAGTCACGAGGATATGCTAGTGTTTATTATACTATAAAAAATATTTCTAATAATAATTATTATTTTTTATTTATTAAATATAGAAAGATTAATTTACAATTATACGAGGTAAATGGGCAACAAGCTATGTCGCAACACCTTGTTGGATTGCAAAACCTATTCTTTAAAATACATATTCAACCGAACCCGCACTTAATACATTTTTATGTATGACTTTCTGTATTTTCCTAAGAAATTCAACCACATCAGAGGCCAAAAATTCGAATGTATCGAAAGCGAAAGGCATAAAATTGTGTTGATTTTCTATACAAGCCTGATCATACTTATTCATTTTTGCTTCGGTTGCCCTAGTTGCCGTTTGGCCAACTACAAACACGCCATTTCCAAAACTATTCAATGGTGAAACACGTGTAAGATCGACACATATATGTTTTCCGTCATTCCGGCTATAAATCATTATATCGGTTGGTCTAAGAGTTGACCTTACTTTCCTAGAAGGGGTGAGAAAGTTGACCGGGACCTCCTTTTTAGTTGGAATCCATGCCCTCCATAGTATGTCATATAACATATCCATGACGACGATGTCATGTTGGTACTTGAAGCCTGGTTGATTTTGCAGTAGACAATATGTTCTCCAAATACATCCATACGTGATAAGTGGATTTTATATTCACTTGGAGCGTTCCATATCGGCTTAAATTGATTGTTTTGGACTCAAGTTTGTGGTGGTTTTGATGTGTTTTGCTTAGTTGTGCAGAATTACGAGAATGTTGACTAAGGTGGATGCTTCTATAATTTTTTGGGAATTAATTGATTAAAATTCGGATTTTCGAGAAGGGTTGCGCAGTTTACACTGTTTTGGCCATATCTTGAGTTCTAGAAGTCCGTTTGAGGCCCGTAAGCAGTTCACGCGAAGATAACGAGATTTTCTATCATTCTAAGATAGTCCAGAGGTCCAATTACGTGGGGAACGTTCCAGAAAATCTGAAGAAAAGTCAGCCACGAATTTTCCTTAAAAACATAATCAAATTAGGAAACGTATCTTGCAGAAATTCTATTATAATTCTATTTTTGTATTTTCTTGCTGGGCAAGACTTGGAGTGCTTATATAAACACATCCTACCATGTAATTTGTATCAGATTTTTATTATTGTAACGTAGAACTGCAAGAGAGAAGAGTGGAGAAGGATTCAAGCTCGGTGACAAGCAAGATCTAGATCTACTTCATCTTTTGTATACTTTGGATAATAGATTTGTTCTCTCAACTCTTGTTTTTATTAATATTATTGCTTCTTTATTTTATATCTTGTTTAATACCATGTTTTCATCTAATCCCATGGTGACGAACGGTTCAATTATGAACTAATCGTTGTCATTGGATCCTAATGGAATTATCTATGTAGCTTAGTAGTTTATATGCTTTAAAGATTTATGTGTGGTGAATTCTTGATATCCTCGTATGGTTGTGTTTCATGTATTTAGATGCGTCGCGAACATCTAATTTGTTAATCTCTTGCTAAACGAGAGTGGATCTTGAGATTTAGAACTTGCCATGCTAGCATAGGATAGGTTGATGTTTCACATCATGATTTGTGGCGTAAATAGAGATATTATGCTGCCCTATGTGATCTAAGTGGATAACTTGTGCTTAAACCTTTATGTTTTCAAATTCTATAGAGATATAGGGTCTAAACATATTTGGTGTCTACCCATCTTCTATCTCTTTTGTGGATGCATGAGTAGTTTGGTATTAGTATATCGAGAGATAGCTTTTACTTGTTTAGTGTTATCCGATCAGATATCAAAACCATCATATGTATTGATTAAAGGCTGCGACTCTAAGTGAAGTAGATAATGAAATTAGGATTCCATGTTTTATCTCATATAAGTAATTCATATTAAATTCTCATTAGTTAATTATTCTTAGTTTAATAATTTGCATCCTAGTTAATTTAAATAATTAAAACCTCAGTCTTGTTATTTGTCTTAGCAGTGGATTAAAACCAAACATTGTTGCATAGGCATATTTATTGATTTAAACTTAACCAGATCTCTGCGGAACGAACTTTAATTATATTACTTGTGACTACGTGCGCTTGCGTAATTTTGTGCTAATAAGTTTTTGGCGCTGCTGCCGGGGATCATCGGTGTTTTGTTTAGTTTATGTGCTTGTCATCAGTGGTCGTTAGCGTTCACTGACTCGGATTTCTTACTTAGTTGTTTGTTTTGTGGTGTTTTCAGGTACTTGAACGTGTATGCGAACACGTTTGCAGGCACGTAAGGAAAAACTGGCAGAAGACGGTCTTAAAGTAGATAATCAGAAAGAGGAACTTGAAACTACTGTAGAGATGGCAGATTTACCATCAGCAGTTAAGGCTTTGAAGGACTATTCGCAGCCGAAGATTACTGACATACAATCTAGTATTGTCAGGCCAGCTATTGCAAAAAATAACTTTGAGATCAAGCCGAGCACAATTCAGATGGTGCAGAATTGGGTTCAGTTTGGGGGTGCTTCGACAGAGGATCCTAATATGCACATCAGGGACTTTATCGAGATCTGCGACACTTTCAAATTTAATGGTGTGTCGGATGATGCTATCAAGTTGAGGCTTTTCCCATTCTCCTTAAGGGATAAGGCTAAGGGCTGGCTACATTCTCTACCAGCTGGTTCCATTACTACATGGGATGATCTTGCTCAGAAGTTTCTTACTAAATTCTTCCCTTTGGCGAAAACTGCAGCAATAAGGAACCAGTTAACTCAATTTCAACAGCAATCTGGCGAATCTTTGTGTGAGGCTTGGGAACGTTATAAGGAGATGCTACGAAGGTGCCCTCATCATGGCATGCCTGATTGGATGGTTATTAATGGTTTCTACAATGGGTTGGGAGCACAGTCTAGGCCTTTGCTAGATGCAGCATCAGGTGGAGCTCTGTGGGCGAAGAGCTATGAGGAAGCTTATGATCTTATTGAGATGATGGCTGCTAACGAATATCAAAATCCAACATAGAGGCTTTCTCAAGGTAAGGTAGCAGGTGTTCTTGAAGTTGACACAGCTTCAGCTATTGCAGCTCAGTTGAAGGCTCTTTCGATGAAGGTGGATTCTCTTGCTAATTATGGAGTTCAGCAGGTTGCTAGTGTTTGTGAGCTATGTGCGGGCGCACATGAAACGAATCAGTGTGCTATCTCTTCTGAATCAGCACAGTTCGTAAGTAATTTTCAGAGACCTGCTGCACCAGTACCAGCCACCTATCATCCAAACAACAGGAATCATCCTAACTTCAGCTGAAGCAACAACCAAGGTGCTCAACAACCTCAGCCCTATCAGCAGTTTCAGGGTCAGCAAGCAAGGCCATTCAATCAAGGTTACCAGCAGCAGTATGCTCCAAAGCAATCATATCAGCCTCCTGGATTTCAGCAGCAACAGCCCCAGGCTCATGCGGGGCAATCTTCTAATGAAAAATCAGATGATGTGTGAATAGCGTTAAAGAACCTACAAGCTGGTCAGAAACTCTTGGAAACTCAGATAGGACAGATTGCAAGTGCCTTACTTAGTAGGCCTCAAGGAACTCTTCCTAGTGATACGGAAGCAAATCCAGGTAGAAGGGACAACAAGGAGCAGGTGAAGGCTGTGACCTTAAGATCTGGAAAGGTGACATCAGATCCTAAGTCAGTAGCTAAAGAGGATGAAGAAGTGCAGAATCAGCAAGTCGGAAAACCTGCGGTGTCTGACAATGAGAAATCTGACTTAGTAGCTGAAGAGCTGGATGGTGAAGTAGAGAAGAGCAAGGAACCTGTTGAAAATTCTGTGGAGAAGTCGACGAACAACACTCAGATTTATCCTCCTCCTCCATATCCTAGAAGACTCCAGAAGCAGAATTTGGATACAAGGTTTGCTAAGTTCTTAGAGGTGTTCAAGAAGTTGCATATTAACATTCCTTTTGCGGAAGCTCTTGAACAGATGCCGGGCTATGCCAAGTTCATGAAGGGTATTCTCTCTCGTAAATTGAAGCTTGATGCATTAGAGACCGTTGCTCTAACGGAAGAATGCAGTGCTGTGCTGTAACAGAAATTACCTCCAAAACTAAAGGATCCTGGTAGCTTTACTATTCCATGCAATATTGGTAATTTGTCTTTTGCGAAGTGCTTGTGTGACTTGGGAGCTAGCATCAATCTCATGCCCTTGTCAGTCTATATGCAACTGGGTCTACCGGAACCAAAGCCTACCAACATCTCTTTGCAGTTGGCTGATCGTTCAGTTACATATCCTAGAGGCATAGTGGAGGATGTGTTGGTGAAAGTTGACAAACTCATATTTCCTGCTGATTTTGTTATCTTGGATTTCGATGAAGATAAGAAGATTCCCATAATCTTGGGAAGACCATTCTTGGCTACGGGAAAGACTTTGATTGATGTGCAGAAAGGGGAGCTCACCATGAGGGTGCAAGACCATAATGTCACTTTTAATGTCTTTAATGCAATGAAACTTCCCTCAGATGAAGAAGAATGTTTGAAGGTGGATTGGGTTGATTCTGCAGTTACTATGGAAATGGAGCAGTTACTTAAGTCAGATTCTTTGGAAAAAGTTTTAGTTGGTGACTCTGATTTTGAAGACGAGGAAATAGCTGAGCAATTGCAGCAGCTAAATTCAGCCCCTTGGAAAAGAAGATTTGATTTGCCTTTTGAATCTCTTGGGTTAGGAGAACTTAAAAATTCGGAGGGGCGCCTGAAACCATCTATTGAGGAAGCTCCCACACTTGAACTCAAACCACTTCCGGAACACTTGCGGTATGTTTTTCTTGGTGATGCATCTACATTACCTGTTATTATTGCCCCTAACTTGTCAGCTAGTGCGGAAGAAAAGCTTTTGCGAATTTTGAGGGAATTCAAGTCAGCAATTGGTTGGACTATAGCAGATATCAAGGGAATCGGCCCTTCTTATTGCATGCACAAAATTCTACTAGAGGAGGGAGCTAAGCCAACTGTTGAGCATCAACGGAGACTTAATCCGATTATGAAAGAGGTGGTGAAGAAGGAAATTCTAAAGTGGCTTGATGCGGGTATTATCTATCCTATCTCGGACAGTTCTTGGGTGAGCCCGGTTCAATGTGTGCCAAAGAAAGGAGGCATGACAGTTGTTGCTAATGAAAAGAATGAGCTCATCCCTACTCGAACAGTCACGGGGTGGAGAGTTTGCACGGACTATAGGAAGCTCAACAAAGCCACGAGAAAAGATCACTTTCCTCTGCCATTCATTGATCAGATGCTAGACAGGTTGGCAGGTGAGTACTATTGCCTCCTTGATGGATATTCAGGCTACAATCAGATTTACATTGCTCCGGAAGATCAAGAGAAGACCACATTCACATGTCCTTTTGGTACCTTTGCTTTCCGACGGGTTTCTTTCGGACTTTGTGGCGCTCCCGCCACTTTTCAAAGGTGCATGATGGCTATTTTCTCAGACATGATTGGCTCGAATGTGGAGGTTTTTATGGATGACTTCTCAGTTTTTGGTACTTCATATGACGAGTGCTTGCATAATCTTGGCTTGGTTTTGAAACGTTGTGTGGAGACTAACTTGGTGCTTAATTGGGAGAAGTGTCACTTCATGGTGCGAGAGGGAATTATTCTTGGGCACAAGGTATCTGGTAGAGGACTTGAGGTGGATAGGGCTAAGGTGGAAACAATCGAAAATCTTCCTCCACCTATCTCTATTAAAGGAATTCGCAGTTTTCTGGGTCATGCGGGTTTCTATCGGCGATTCATCAAAGACTTCTCAAAAATTTCTAAACCCTTGTGCAATCTCTTGGAAAAGGATGTTCCTTTCAAGTTTGATGATGAATGTCTTGCAGCTTTTGAGATCTTGAAGAAGAAGTTGACTACTACACCAGTCATTACCGCACCTAATTGGGAGGAACCGTTTGAACTTATGTGTGATGCTAGTGACTATGCTGTTGGAGCTGTGCTTGGTCAAAGGAAGGATAGAATTTTTCATGTGGTTTACTATGCTAGTAAAATCCTCAATGATGCACAGCTGAACTACACTACTACGGAGAAGGAGTTGTTAGCAGTTGTCTATGGTTTCGAGAAATCCAGGTCTTATTTGCTTGGTACTAAGGTGATTGTGTATACGGATCATGCTGAAATTCGATATCTCATGTCGAAGAAGGATTCAAAGCCTAGATTGATTCGTTGGGTGCTTCTTTTGCAAGAATTTGATATGGAAATCAAGGATAGGAAAGGCACGGAAAATCAAGTAGCGGATCATCTCTCACGCTTAGAGGATCACGGTAAGGATTCGCATAACAAATCTCTTATTAATGAATCTTTTCCAGATGAGCAGCTTTTTGGAGTGCAAGGTGAAGAGCCATGGTTTGCAGATTATGTGAACTATTTGGTTAGCAATGTTATTCCTCCGGAATTTTCTTATGCTCAAAAGAAGAAGTTTCTGCATGATGTGAAGTGGTACCGTTGGGACGAGCCATTCTTGTTTAAGCTTGGTGTGGATCAGATTTTGAGGAGGTGCATTCCGTATAGTGAAACAGAAGGTATTTTGCTTGATTGTCATTCTACCACATATGGAGGCCATTACGGTGGTGATAAAACAGCTCAGAAAGTACTTCAAGCAGGATTCTATTGGCCAACTCTGTTTAAAGATTCTCATAGGTTCGTGATGAGTTGTGATCGATGTCAAAGGATTGGTAATATTTCCAGGAGGAACGAGATGCCTCTTAGTACGATTCTTGAAGTAGATATTTTTGATGTGTGGGGAATTGATTTCATGGGTCCGTTTGTTTCGTCTTGCAACAATCAGTACATTCTCTTAGCAGTGGATTACGTGTCTAAATGGGTCGAGGTGAAGGCTTTACCGACCAATGATGCTAAGGTGGTGCTGAATTTTCTTCACAAGCAGATTTTCACGCATTTTGGAACTCCAAGAGCTATAATCAGTGATGAGGGGACACACTTCTGTAATTGTCAATTTACTGCTATGATGGCAAGGTATAATGTGACTCATCGTGTAGCCACAGCTTATCATCCTCAAACTAATGGTCAAGCGGAGGTTTCAAATCGTGAGATCAAGAGAATTCTCGAGAAAGTGGTAAATCCATCAAGGAAGGACTGGTCTTTGAAGTTAGACGAAGCGGTTTGGGCGTATAGAACTGCTTATAAGACACCCCTAGGTATGTCTCCTTATCAGTTGGTATTTGGTAAGGCTTGTCATTTGCCGGCTGAGTTAGTGCACAAGGCCTATTGGGCGTTGAAGAAGTTAAATTTGGATATCACGGCTGCGGGTGAGAAACGTCTACTTCAGTTGAATGAGCTCGAAGAATTTCGTGAGCAGACTTACGAGAATGCTAAGATGTATAAGGAGAAAGTGAAGAGGTGGCATGATAGGAAGTTGGTGCATAAGACGTTTGTGTCAGGCCAACAAGTTTTGCTTTATAATTCTCGCCTTAAACTTTTTCAGGGAAAGCTCAAATCAAAGTGGTCGGGTCCGTTTACAGTCAAAACCGTGTTTCCACATGGGGCAGTGGAGATATTTAGGGGTTCTATTGATGATGCTTTCAAGGTAAATGGACAGAGACTTAAGCAGTATTATGGAGGAATGGTCAACCGCGAGAAGGTTGCCGCAGTTTTATCTTGTTCATGAATTTTTGGAAGAATGTCAAGCTAATGACATTAAACGAGCGCTTCTTGGGAGGCAACCCAAGTGAGGAAGTATTTGTTGTATGAAAAAAAAATTACTGTGAAAAAAAAAATAAAAAATACAAAATACAAAAACAGTTAGAATGCAGTAGCAGACAGCGCCAGATGCGCCATCCGCGCACACCTGCGCGTGAGTAACGCAGGTCAGAGCCGCGCATCATGCGCCAAAACGGCGCAGGAGCGCCTTGTAACGCAGAAGCTAACTGCGCATCTGGCGCCAAGGCCGCGCAGGAGCCTCAACGCGCGCATCCAACCTGCGCAACAGCAACAATTTATGCGCCTCATGCGCCCAGCCCTACTGCCCTGCTCGTTTTTTGAGTGTAAAAACTCATAAATTCCATCTCTTATCTCAATTTCTTCATAACCCTACCCAATTCCACCTCAAATTAAGAACCCTAACCCCTAAATTCTATCCCACATCTTATTCAATCATCAAAATCCTTTTGCATCTCTAAATTACATACACCATTATTCATTATATACACCCACCACACCTATATATACATAAACCCATCTGTATAAACCCCAAAATTCTCAACCTTCATCCATTCAAAGTACAAGGGGGAATTAAATTCGAATTTTTTGGGGAATCATCTAACAAGTTCACCTCTTTGATTCAATTGGGTAATATTCTATCTCATCTTTTATTTGAATTTGTGAATTTTGCAAGCTAGGGTTCTTGGTGTGTAATTTGGGGGTTCTTTATTTGGTGGATTGTTTGGAGATTGTTATGGTTTGCTTGATATTAGTTGTCATGGCTCCTAAGAGACCACGATTAGTGGGTAGTGGTAGTAGTGCTCCTCCATCTTTGGATGATAATGATGTTGTGGGCAATGGGGTGGAAAGATTTGTGAATGAGAATGCCAAAGCGGAGTATGATAGGTTAGTTATCAAGGGGGTTATTCAGGAACGGAGGCTTGTGCCAAGTACTTATACGGAGATGGTGGCTATGATTGGTGAGAGAGGTTGGACGTTATTTTGTGAGTTTGCTAATGATGCGGCGTTGGATGTGGTTAGAGAGTTCTATGCTAATGCGTCGATAGCTAGGAATAACTCCACGGTTGTGAGGGGTCGAAAGGTGGATTATTCGCCTCGTGCTATTCGTAATTTGATTAGGCAACCGCCTAAACCTAGAGAAGCTACGGATTGGGGACAAAAGACTAAGGATGATGTTGATCTTGATGCACTCATTGGTGAGTTATGTGTTCCGGGAACGAAGTGGAAATGTAAGTCAGGTATGGAGATAAAGCGTACTTTCCCGGCTTCATCATTGTCTGGTTTTGCAAAGGCATAGTTCTTTTTCATCAGTTCTAATATCATACCGTCAAACCATGTTTCCGATGTTACCGTTGATAGAGCTATCTTGCTAAGGGGTATTCTCAAAGGTGAGTATGTTGACCTTGGGTACCTTATTAATCAAAATATTCTTCGGTTTTTGGGAAGCAATTCGTCGTCTAGTATTCCTTATGCTTCTATCATCTCGTACTTGTGTGATGCATCGAAAGTCAAATGGTATAAAGGTGAGCCGGTGCATAAACCTATGGCTTCTATTAAGGATGCTACTATTGATCGGTTGAGGTTGAAGGAGTGGCCGGGCGACACTCCTCATCCTAGGGGATTAGGCTTTGTTGTTGATGGTGCTAGTGGTCAGAGAGCAGGCGCTCCGCCACATGTTCAAAGGGCACCGGAAGTGGCTAGGGCAGGTTCTTCGCAGAGTACAGTGGATATGTCCGTTTTTTAATCTTATTTTCGTCGAATGACTAGGCGGTTGGATGCTATGCATACGAGCAGTCGCCAGTATTCTGAGGACATGGGCATAGCTTTGGAGGCAAAGTTTCAGTCACCTAGTACTCCTGTTCAGTGGCCTATATTTGGAGCTCGGACTCCGTACCCTCCACCGGATTCTTCTGATGAGGATGATAAGGATGACGAGGGTGACGACAGCGAGGATGAGTAGGTATGTTTTCTACTTTCCCTTGTATTTACTTCCATTCAATGCGGACATTGAATATTTTAAGTTTGGGGGTGGTTTGAGGGATTAGTAGTTGTTGTTGTATATATGTGTTCATGTAGGATATCATGTTTTGCATGCTTAGTAGTAATTCATGCATATATGTTCGTATTAATTATGTTTGTTTCATGTAGGGCATTCTGTTTTTGTTTCGTATACCATGTGAGTTCATTCTAGTTGCATTTTCATAGCATGCATGTTTCATGATCCCTTAGAACGAGCTAATTCTGATTGGTAGGTAGGTGTCTAATTGAGTGTGGTAATGATGAATAGAGGGTTGACTTATAGTTTCTATGAAATTGACTTATGTGTTTCAGAAACAAAACTAATTTCACAGTCTCATTGGGTGCTTTTGGGCTAGGTTAGGGTCATGCTTGTTTGGATGTTTTGAGATTTAATCACTTGATTATATTTAGAATTTTCATTATTCCCTTGATGGCCTAGAACACTGAAGTCTAAGTTTGGGGGAAAACAGGGATTTCATGCTTAAATTGTAAATAATTGTTAATAATGGCTAGGCGTCAAATGGCTAGTAGCCGGCTCATAATTATATGAGTAGTCTAGGGTTGGAATTGAGAATTCTCATTCCAGATTGCATAGGAAAAAAAAAAAGAAAAAAAAAAGCAGGAAAAAAAAAGTCAAAAGTGTCAATTGTTTATATGCAAAATTAACCAGGGTGAGCTCTTTAATACTCGAGCAATTAAGTTCGCGGGGACTTTGTGCCTAGTGACCTAAGGTTTTTATAGTCTGGGATCCACTAACCCAACGCTCGCTACATGGGTATTATTGTATAAGCCTTTTGGGGTCTCATCCTTTGCACGGTTAAATAAGCATGATTGTATATATGTGTCGTAGTAGTAGTAATAAAGCATGAATTTCTGTCTACCTTGGATAAGGATGGAGGTGTTCCTAGGTTATGATGTGTCTACAGTCTATTCTATTTATAAACCTGTGATTGTCTTGACGAAGAGCATGTATGATTTTTGACCTAGTTTTGGGAGTATTTCTGATGAGCATTGCACACACGCACGTTTCTGTTCATGTATTGTTAGTATACGGGAACTTGGTCGAGCTCTATTTGGATTTAGTTGCATTCTCTAAGATATTTGCTTGCTAGTTGGTTTTGGTTAGTTTGAAGGGGATCGTTGCATTTTCATTCTAGTTGCATTCATGCATTGCATTGCATTAGGTTAATTGGATTTTGTGGGTACATTCGCTGTAGGCCCTCACGAGACCTTACTCGTCCACTAGGGCTGCCTAGGGGTTTAAAGGGCTTGTTGCATATGCCAAATGCAACCGTGATCACCTACGGAAGTGGTACTAGTTAGTTAGTTAGTTGTAATTGTTTATGCTTGAGGACAAGCATCGGTTTAAGTTTGGGGGTGTGATAAGTGGATTTTATATATACTTGGAGCGTTCCATATCGGCTTAAATTGATTGTTTTGGACTCAAGTTTGTGGTGGTTTTGATGTGTTTTGCTTAGTTGTGAAGAATTACGAGAATGTTGACTAAGGTGGATGCTTCTATAATTTTTTGGGAATTAATTGATTAAAATTCAGATTTTCGAGAAGGGTTGCGCAGTTTACACTGTTTTGGCCATATCTTGAGTTCTAGAAGTCCGTTTGAGGCCCGTAAGCAGTTCACGCGAAGATAACGAGATTTTCTATCATTCTAAGATAGTCCAGTGGTCCAATTACGTGGGGAACGTTCCAGAAAATCTGAAGAAAAGTCAGCCACGAATTTTCCTTAAAAACATAATCAAATTAGGAAACGTATCTTGCAGAAATTCTATTATAATTCTGTTTTTGTATTTTCTTGCTGGTCAAGACTTGGAGTGCTTATATAAACACATCCTACCATGTAATTTGTATCATATTTTTATTATTGTAACGTAGAACTGCAAGAGAGAAGAGTGGAGAAGGATTCAAGCTCGGTGACAAGCAAGATCTAGATCTACTTCATCTTTTGTATACTTTGGATAATAGATTTGTTCTCTCAACTCTTGTTTTTATTAATATTATTGCTTCTTTATTTTATATCTTGTTTAATACCATGTTTTCATCTAATCCCATGGTGACGAACGGTTCAATTATGAACTAATCGTTGTCATGGGATCCTAATGGAATTATCTATGTAGCTTATTAGTTTATATGCTTTAAAGATTTATGTGTGGTGAATTCTTGATATCCTCGTATGGTTGTGTTTCATGTTTATTTAGATACGTCGCGAACATCTAATTTGTTAATCTCTTGCTAAACGAGAGTGGATCTTGAGATTTAGAACTTGCCATGCTAGCATAGGATAGGTTGATGTTTCACATCATGATTTGTGGCGTAAATAGAGATATTATGATGCCCTATGTGATCTAAGTGGATAACTTGTGCTTAAACCTTTATATTTTCAAATTCTATAGAGATATAGGGTCTAAACATATTTGGTGTCTACCCATCTTCTATCTCTTTTGTGGATGCATGATTAGTTTGGTATTAGTATATCGAGAGATAACTTTTACTTGTTTAGTGTTATCCGATCAGATATCAAAACCATCACATGTATTGATTAAAGGCTGCGACTCTAAGTGAAGTAGATAATGAAATTAGGATTCCATGTTTTATCTCATATAAGTAATTCATATTAAATTCTCATTAGTTAATTATTCTTAGTTTAATAATTTGCATCCTAGTTAATTTAGATAATTAAAACCTCAGTCTTGTTATTTGTCTTAGCAGTGGATTAAAACCAAACATTGTTGCATAGGCATATTTACTGATTTAAACTTAACCAGGTCTCTGCGGAACGAACTTTAATTATATTACTTGTGACTACGTGCGCTTGCGTAATTTTGTGCTAATAATACGAGATAGACATAAGGGACATTGAGCACCTTCTGAAATAAAGGAATCATAAATCTATATCGTAAAATCATCTAATACTCTATCGGTGTCATACGTTGACCCAATCCCTCCAAAGGCGTGGTCAATAAGAATTTTTGAGCATGTTTGGCATCCAAGCACTTGAAAATTGTTGTTTGTTGTTTTGAAAAATTAAATTCGATGTGTAGGTTCTTACAAATACCACTAACGTAAAGATCTGCCAAGTAGTGCATTGGTTTTGGGGGACTGACCCTTTAGTAGTTAATTTTTTCATATCCACATCTATGAGTATTAGAATATAATATAAGATCCATATAAGGCCTCCCTCTAATACCTTAAGGTTTTAGATGAGTTGGTTACTTAACATGGTATCAGAGCTCAGGCACGCAGAGGTCCCAGGTTCGACTCTTTGCGACCCCCAATATTCTCAATATTTAATATGGACAAGAAGGCAAGTTATGCTCCAAAGATGAGCGCTCGTGATCCACTCTTCGACCCAAAAATGGGATTTCGAGTGAGGGGGAGTATTAGAATATAATATAAGATCCATATAAGGCTTCCCTCTAATACCTTAAGGTTTTAGATGAGTTGGTTACTTAATAATGAGTATTCGGTCCTGAGAATCTTGTGTTAAACCAAAGCGATCTCAAATGGGAATCTCATTACAATCCCACAAAATATGATTATGCAAATCAATGAACTAAATTCAAAAAGCCATGAAAGCAAACAAATTGGCATCACGGGAAGCATATACACTCAACCCACATGCTCAAATCGACAAAGTTGTTAACCTCCATTGAAGAACACCAAATTCATGACCTTTTTATGTCACAACATTGTCTAATGCCTTTCTTAAAGCAACATTAAATCGAGTACAAGCTTATGTGAAAAATTGTGGTGGACAAGTACGTAAGGTATAATATAACTTACTTAATCCCGTGCAGACTCTAAGTAGCACCAGCTCACATTGTAGATTATTAAGTTGCTCTAAAGCACCTATAAGTTATAATCACTAAATTAGTATTGACTATTTCCAATGAAATATTTGAATAAAAATAAATAAATAATATGTCTTACATCTAAAATATTACAAATAATAATTTCAAATTATGATATTATATTATTTATGTATTGGGTTTCAATATTAGACCGGGTTTCGGATTTTGGATCGGATATGAGTTCGGTACAACTAAAATTCAAATCCAAATCGAAACTATTTCGGGTTTAAAATTTAAATCCAAACTTAAATCCAAAAACTCGGTTCGGTATATCCAAAATATCAGGTTTCGGATCGGGTACCATCAGATCGAATTAATTTGTCATCCCTATTTATGGGTAAAAGAAAACTAATATTTAATATATCATATTCTAATAGAAAAGAATTAAAAATTCAAGGGTGATGGCCCAGAATAACTCTTTTTTTCATTATACATGACCAAAATACCTACCGCAAATTCGGGTGGCCCTAAATACCAACGGGACAAGCAGACACGTTACTGGGGAAAGAGTGTCTCGTAGACACGCTAGTGGGTAAGGAGTAATAAGCAGCCACGGGACTGTGGAAGGCGTGTCTGCACCCATGATACGCATTACCTAACGGCGTATCTGCTGCCATGCATTTGTGACCCACGTGATAGCGTCAGCTGACGTCATCTTCACTTTTTCTGAAAATTACGCGAGTTTCGTTCCCAGAGACGATTTGAGGCGATTTTCGCCGGAAAACAGAAAATCCGGTCATCATCCGTTCCAGACATGTATCCATAGCATTTTATACATCATTTGAATCGTCTACCCACGATCTACACATCCATACAAGTTTCATACAATTTTATTCGCCATATTATTTTACCCAAATCGAACACTCTCTTCTCCATCGATTTTCCGATGAGCTTCGTCGAAGCCCCTGCGGGGCTGGAAAGGTATAAATCAATTGGGCAAAACAGTCTGCACGGTACGGTGATGATGTTGGTGTACTCAGATATGCGGGAGGTGGCCGGAGAAGAGAGATATGGTGGAGAGAGGTGGAGAGATTAGGAGAGATTCGGAGAGAGACGATGCAGAGGGTAGAAGAGAGAGATGAGAGACAGGTTACACACAGTAGCGTGTCCCGTGGGTAGTCAGGGCCAACATTCCGAAAATGGGTATTTTGGACCATAGGGTAGTGAAAATGAGGTATTTTGGTCATTTTCTCAAAATTCAACATTCAAACTCCTAAACTGAATATACACATTTTAAGTTGTCATTAAAAACAAGCTAAGGGCAATGACCATAAACTTTAACAATCATATATTACTCTAAGGACATGATAAATTGGATATGTTTGGTTGATTGATAATGTTTATTTTTCTATGGTATATCAATTTACTAATAAAAGAACATACAATTTCTAAAAATGATATTGAACGAATACATAGGAAACTAGATTAGAAGAATGTTTCCTACGTCATAACTATGTTCGTTTAATGGATCTTGCACAGTAGAGATTATTTCTCATATTGATGAAACATACAACATATTTTTAAGAGACAATCTAATGATTTATAATGGTCGTGAGAAATAAGTGTTTACGAATTTTTATTAAGTATTCGAAAAATTGATCGGGTTTCATACATTTTTTTGACTAAATTAATATGATTAAAATTATATAAACCCACACTACTGCATATTTAAATATACCAAAATTTCCAAAAAAAACAAAACTTATCATTTATTATAATACTTGAGTCTACCACACTATATAGTTAATATGCAGTTAACCAATCAGAAAATTATGAATTATTTTAGGGCCAATCAAAGCACATTCCTGAATTTTAGACGAATCATATTATATTAAGAATTTTCCTTATTTAACATTGTTATCCTACTTTACTAACCATGCTTAGTAAATAAAATCTAATCTAAATACAATAATGATTTTATTTAATATATTCATATAATACATATTTTTTAAATCAAAAAATATTTGCTAAAAAATTAATATTGTATTATTATATTTTAAAATTAAATTTCATAAATTAAAAAATTATTAATCAACCAATATTTTAATATAAAGTCAATCACAATTGTATAAATTGAATTTAAATATTTTTAATTTACTCAACCCGAAATTTGAAAAATTCGGACGTATACAAAGTTTTTATTATTTATCATACTTATTCTAATTTACTAATCGAGTTTATATTAAATTTATATGTAAGATTCTTTTAAATTATAAATTTATATATTACATGATTTTTAATTTAGAAAAAATTTATTTAGCAAAAAAAAAAATTTAGAAAAAATTTAGAAAAATCGTAAATCATATATTCAATATGTATATATCAGTAGAATACATAAGTATATGTCTCTTTTAATTCTGAATTTTTTTATATATCTTTATTATTGTACAATAGTGTACTGCATATCAATTATCCAATCAGAAAATTGTGAATTATTTTATCACCAATCAAACTAAATATTAGACTAATCAAATTAAATTTAAGATGTTTCTTCATTTAATTTAAATGTGACATTTTTACCATAGTTAAACTCAACACAAGTGAAACTCAATAACAATTGATTTTTTTAAAATCAATTAACAAATTTTTCCCAGATGCTTATATGTTATCTATGTAAAAGGTAACTTTCCTATTAATAAGATGAGACCCCGCATGCATAAATATGCACCCACAAATGAAAATGTGATACATGTCATGCCAATTCATTTGGTAAAAACTTTTGGGGAATGTAGTACTTCTCAAAAAAGATATGTCACTAATGGGATATGTATTCTTTATAAAGTACTTTACGGTTTGGCTACAAATTTTTGTTGCCGTAGTTGCATTGGAAAGACAAGAAATATTTGACAAGCATGCCCATTTGACCTGTGTCGTTAATAGTATTTGTAATATTTTTCTAATTTCGAAGATTAAGCGCGAATTTTTCTTGGAAATAGTTTGATGATTACTGAATAATATCTATATCTAACTTTTTAATTTGATTGAAATTTATATTTTAATCTCTTCATATTATATTGTGACATAGCAAATATTTTTTTGAGTTGGAAGGTCATATGAATCTATGCCGATATCTGAAATATTACGAGAGAAAATTAATTAACTACATGTATGTTTATAGGATCTTGAAGACTTACAAATATATTGAACCAGGAAATTATATCGGTATGAAACATGATTGATCGATTAATGGTGTATTAAGGTCACTGGTAACGAGTTGCTTCCAGTGAAATTTCCATTTTAATTGATTTTGTATGGGAATATTCATTTGCCTTTAAATGCTTCTAGACTTGTACCTTGAAATTTAATATATCAATCACTCAATCAATATTTTATTTATTATTGTCCTAATAAATATAATTTCTCCAATGCATAGAAAAAATATTAAAAAAATCTCTTATGCTTTTGACACTTTTCTTAAATTCCAACAAGGTTTTTTATGTAATTAATAAGGAAAAAACTGAACAATGAACTAAGTTACTAGAGATAATCTTTGTGCAGCACATCAAAGCTATTCAACAGCATAAGCGGTCCAATTAGCAGTATAGCATAATCATTCAGTAGATTCCAAAAAATGATATTTTTTTATTTGCTTTTTAAAAGGAAATATGTGTGCTTGCTTTACCTTTCTATTAATGGATATGCTTTTATTGTTTTTTATGCTCGATCCACAAGACAGGGCTATATTAAACTAAACTTTCTCTAAAAGTAACATACATGTCGTAAAACTATATTTAGGGACAAAAATTATTTTTTTGATACTTACATATGTTTTTGTTAACTATTTTAAATTTTTTTAAATTGTGTTTTCGGTGCGTAGTAGAGGAGTAGAAAGATTTTAAAAAATGAGAGAAATCAAATGAAAAACAAAATTAAGAAAAAACAATAAAGAGGAGTATAGAACGTTTCAGCGACTGTGAATGTTATTATAATTGTCTGATAATATTTTTCTTGACGAAAAAATTTATGCATTCATTAAAATACTGAAACACAGTGAGGATAAACCCCCAAACTGACAATACAACCTGATTGAGAAACAAATAAAGGAGCTAACCAAATAGCCGTTTTGTTTTCAGATCGTTTAACAAACAGTGTTAGGAATATGTTGTACTTGATGATAACTTCACAATCAATCAAATTGTATAAGGTTTTGTAGCTGTCAACGGATGAGGATTTATAACTCTATCCGTTGACAGGTAGCTCATCAACGGATGAGGTTTTGTAGCATACTGCAGTATCTCTATGTTATCAGTTGATAGTGTTTTTATCCACAGTCATGTTGACCATCAACGGATAGGCAGAATAGGGTAGCCAATTGTAAATAAGCTATGCTATGTAATTCTGTCTAAGTGAAAGTGTATCAACAGATGAAGACAAAACTCTATCAACGGATACAACTCAAATCAACTCTATCAACAGATACAGCTCAAGTCTCAATATCAACGGATACCGCTCAATACATCATCAACGGATGTCAGTGTACAATATCAACGGATAATCATTGACACTGTCTTCTATGATTAGCTGGGGATTAGCAGTTGATAAGGACATGTTTGACTGACAGATCACATGGGTTGATAGTAGATACAAAAAGCAGTATGGAAGCCATACTTTGGAAACACAGAAGAAAGAAGCATTCCGTTTACACTATGAATACAAGAAAGGCGCAGGAGACATGTCTGAACACAAGGACAACCTTTCGGCTACATGTGTATTTGGAGTGTAGTAGCAAGTCAACTAGAATTAGATTAATATTATCTTATTCCAGTAGTACTTGTAAAACTTGGGATTTATAACCAAGTGTAGCAACTCTTTGTAGGTTAAGAAAACAGATACATTTTGCTTAGGATTTCTATTGAATATTCTTAGAAAGCAAAGAGTTGTAAAACAGAAGCTGTGTACTTTTGTATCACAGAGTTTTCTTCGAATAAAAGCTTCAGGTGGTGCATTTAACCACCTGATTTTTTATGTGTTTGTGCATTAATCTTTTTACAAGCAATTATCTAAGTATAGATTTCTGGAGTTCTTATCAGAAATTTATAAATATCAAGAATTGTATTCAACCCCCCCTTCTACAATTATACAAGTTTGTAATCTGGGAATAACAATTGGTATCAGAGCGAGCTTCTAACATATTTGAAGTTTAAAGATCAACACACTTCCAACATGTCTAAGAAGGATTATGGAGTAAAGATTCCAGTTCTTGATAGAGAAAATTACTTTCACTGGAAAGTAAAAATGCGTCTACATCTCTCGTCTATTGATGAGGGCTTTGTGGATTGCATTGACAAGGGTCCCCACGTTCCAATGAAGACAGCAACAAGAGTTGGCCTGGCTAATGATGTGCCTGACACTCTCATTCCCAAACCTATTTCTGAGTGGAGTCTTGAAGATATTGCAGAAGTCCACAAAGACAAAAAGACCATGAATATTCTGTTCAATGGTCTAGAAACAGACATGGTTGACAATGTTATTAACTGTACTACCGCCAAGGAAGTATGGGACACTGTTCAAACCCTGTGTGAAGGAACAGAACAGGTAAGGGAAAACAAGATGCAACTACTAATCCAACAGTATGAACATTTTCACTTTAAGAGTGGAGAAACATTGAATGATACATTTAGTAGATTTCAAAAGCTACTAAATGGTTTGAAACTGTATGGAAGAATCTATCAAGTTAAAGATTCTAATCTCAAATTTCTAAGATCACTGCCCAAGGAATGGAAGCCAATGACTGTTTCTCTAAGAAACACTCAAGAGTACAAGACATTTACTCTTGAAAGGCTCTATGGAACTTTAAAGACCTATGAGCTGGAAATGGAGCAGGATGAAGAGATTGAGAAGTCTCAAAAGAAAAGTGGGTCAGTTGCACTTGTTGCCAACTTGGAGCAAAAGGAGGAAAGGACAGAAACTGCTAGTTCTACACCAAACAAGGAGGTTTGTAAAGGTAGAGCAGAATCAAGCAGGAGCAAGGAAAAGGTGTTTGAGGAATTGAATGCTCTTCAGTAAGATGAATTGGATGAGATAGATGAGCACTTAGCTTTTCTATCTAGGAGATTCTCTAAGCTGAAATTCAAGAGAAACTCTGGGGTGGCCAAGCCATTTAACAAGGATTTTTCCACAAGCAACTATGTGGATAAATCCAAAATTAAATGCTACAATTATGGAATTGCTGGTCACATGATAAGTGAATGCAGGAAACCTAGATCTGAGAACAAGGGAAAGTCAACTGAGGCTGTTGACTATAAGAAGAAATATTTTGATCTTCCCAGGCAGAAAGGAAAGGCATTCTTGACCCAAGAGTATGACTGGGCTGTTGATGACAATCATTCTGATGATGATGTTGAGTTAGTCAACCTTGCTTTAATGGCTGATTCTGGAGAGCAGGAAGCAAGTTCAGCTAGCAATCAGGTATTTTCTACTAATCTCTCTGAGCTCACCAAAGAGGAATGCAATAGTGTTATAGATGAAATGTCTACTGAACTATATCACTTAAGTGTTACTCTTAAATCACTTACTAAAGAGAACAATAGGATTAAAGAGTCTAATCTGTTTTTTTGTGATAGAAATGCTGCTCTAGAAACTTAATTTCTAGAATTTGAGAAAATGAGAGTTGATTGCAATAATGCTAAAAGTGAACTTGAAGCTGTGTTAAAAAGAGAACTGATTTTAAAAGACCAGCTTGAAAAAGAACAAGGGATAATTGCTAAATTTCAAAGTTGTAGGAATATTTCTCAAAACATAATAGAAGTTCAGGGAATAGAATCGTTTGTGAAGGATACATGGACTCAAAAGAAAAAGGAGCTAGAACCTGGCCTTGAGGATCTAGAGACTCTTTGTGAATCAACGGATAGTGATCATCCGTTGACAGATGAACCGTCAACGGATGAGAGGTATCCATCGACTAACAAAAAGTTTGTTAGTAAGAAGGAACTTAGGAAACTGGATATCAAGTATGGTCCAGTCAACAAGAATTTTGTTAGTGGTGAGTGCAGCAAAACCAAATCCAGTGGGAAGGCTAAGGCAGGTGATTTACACAACAAAAAGGCTGTTGGTAAATCAGATAATGAAAAGGTAGAAATTGAGGATAAAAAGAAAAAGAACGGAAATGGTAAGATAGGCATCAACAAGAAAAACAATTACTCTCCTGACAAGTTTGCTCCTAGGAAAACTTGTAGTAATTGTAATAGTGTCAATCATCTATCTTCTAATTGCAAGATTGTCAACAAGGCTCCTGTTCATGTACCTCAACCAATGCCATGTATGCCTGCAATGCCTGGTTTGTATCAAAATGCTAGTTTTTCAAATCCATATGTGAACATGCCATATGTGTCTAATCCTTACTTTCAATCTATGAATGTGCCACAAATGTCATGGAACATACCTAACATGAATAATATGTATGCCAATTTTCCACACATGCATGCATCCAATATTCATGCAAATGAGCATTTGTCAAACCCCATCACTCAAGCATCTACACCTAAGTTGAAGAATGCTAAGAGTGCAAAGTCAAAGGCTAACAAGAAAGGACCCAAGGAAGCTTGGGTACCAAAATCAACTTGATTTGTTTTTGAAATGTGTGCAGGGAAACAGAAGGAATCTATGGTACTTAGACAGTGGATGCTCTAGGCACATGACAGGAGATTCAACCCTGCTCACAGAGTTCAAGGAAGGAGCTGACCCTAGAATTACCTTTGGAGATGATAGCAAAGGATATACTAAGGGATATGGCCTGATTTCAAAAGACAATGTCATCATTGAAGAAGTGGCTTTAGTTGAAGGTTTGAAGCACAATTTGCTGAGTGTCAGTCAGATTTGTGACAAAGACTATGAAGTAAAGTTCACAAAAGAAGCCTGTGTTGTTTCTGCCAAGGAAGACAACAATGTGGTATTGACAGGATTTAGAAAAGGAAATGTTTACATAGCTGACTTCAATTCAGCATGCTCAGAATCCATTACTTGTCTCTTCAGCAAAGCAAGTAAGGATGAGAGTTGGCTATGGCATAAGAAGCTGTCACATTTGAATTTTAAAGTTATGAATGATTTGGTAAGAAAGGATCTTGCTAGAGGAATCCCTCAATTGGAGTTTGTCAGAGATGGGCTGTGTGATGCCTGCCAATTAGGGAAACAAAAGAAATCATCCTTCAAAAGCAAGACAGAGTCATCCATTGTTAAGCCTCTTCAATTGCTGCATATGGACTTATTTGGTCCAGTAAATGTCATGTCTATTTCAAAGAAGAAATACTGTCAGGTGATTGTAGATGATTTTTCTAAGTTCACATGGACCTTCTTCCTGCACTCCAAGGATTGTGCAAGTGAAATCATCATCAATCACCTCAGAATACTAAACAATGGTTCTGAAGACAGAGTACAAAGAATCAGGAGTGACAATGGTACTGAATTCAAGAATTCCACAATGAAGATTTTCTGTGAAGAGAATGGAATTGTCCATGAGTTTTCTGCTGCCAGAACACCTCAACAAAATGGGGTTGTTGAAAGGAAAAACAGAACTCTCATTGAAGCAGCTAGAACAATGTTAAGTGAATCAAGGTTACCAACATATTTCTGGGCTGAAGCTGTCAACACTGCATGCTTTACTCAGAATATTTCCTTGGTCAATCAAGCTAGAGGAATGACTCCTTATCAGTTATTAACCAACAAGAAACCAACTTTAGCTTTCCTACATGTCTTTGGATGTAAGTGTTTTGTGCTAAGGAATCATGGAGATAACTTGGGCAAATTTGAAGCAAAGGCAGATGAAGCTATTTTCGTTGGATATGCAGCAGGGAAAGCCTACAAGGTCTACAATCTAAGAACCAACATTGTTATGGAATCTGTACATGTTGTGTTTGATGATCAAAAGATTCCAGGCCTAAATGATGAAGGTTACCATGAAAAGTTGGAATTTGAGAATGAAGGTGAAGGAAGAATGTACTATGATGATGATGAGGAAAATGAAGATCATGACCACAAAGATCCACCTAGAGCTGTTATACCAACTAGAAGTGATGCTTACACTGAAAAAGAAGCATCCGTTGACAGTCATTCTGCAACATCCGTTGACAGTCATTCTGCAACATCCGTTGACACTATTAGGGATGCATCCGTTGACAGATATTCTCAAGCATCCGTCGACAGGCAAAATGATGCATCCATTGACAGTCAACTTCATAATTCAGCAAGGACAACAAACTCAGGGGGAGTTTCTCAAGGTCAAAATTCAATGCTAAATCAACATGATCATGCTCATGAAAATGAAGCAACCTCATCAAGATCAAACCTTCCACCTGCAAGAAAATGGACTAGAAATCATCTATTTGAGTTAATCATTGGTGAATCAAATTCAAGAGTCCAAACTAGAAGGGCCACTCAAGCAGAATGTCTATACAGTAGCTTCCTGTCTCAAGAGGAACCTAAGAAAGTGGAAGATGCCCTTCTAGATCCAGATTGGGTGTTAGCAATGCAAGAAGAGCTAAACCAATTTGAAAGAAATAAAGTATGGAAACTTGTGCCCAAACCTGATGATAGAAGTGTCATAGGTACTAAATGGGTTCTCAAGAATAAGACAGATGAAAATGGCATAATTGTGAGGAATAAAGCTAGATTAGTGGCAAAGGGCTACTCTCAAGAAGAAGGAACAGATTTTGATGAAACTTTTGCTCCAGTGGCAAGACTTGAGGCAATAAAATCTTTCTAGCCTATGCAGCACATGCCAATTTCAAAGTCTATCAGATGGATGTCAAAAGTGCCTTTTTAAATGGGGAACTGGAAGAAGAGGTCTATGTCCATCAACCTCCTGGCTTTGAGGATCCAGAATTTCTAGGATATGTATATCTTCTCATGAAAGCACTTTATGGTTTGAAGCAAGCACCAAGAGCCTGGTATGACACTTTATCTCAATTTCTTTTGGAGAATTACTTCACTAGAGGTACAGTAGATAAAACCTTATTTCATAGGAATATTAATGGCTCTTCAATACTTGTTCAAATCTATGTAGATGATATCATTTTTGGGTCTACAGATGAGAAGCTTTGCAAAAAGTTTGCCAAACTTATGCAAAGTAGGTATGAAATGAGCATGATGGGTGAATTAACTTACTTTCTTGGCCTACAAGTAAAGCAAGTTAATGAGGGCATTTTCATAAGTCAAACAAAATATATTTATGATCTCTTAAAGAAATTTGACTTAATGGATTGTACATCTGCTAAAACACCTATGGCCACTGCAACTAAGCTTGAGTTGAATACTAAGGAAAAGTCTGTGGACATCTCAAGCTATAGAGGCATGGTAGGTTTACTTCTATACCTAACAGCTAGTAGACCTGATATAATGTTTTCTACTTGTCTTTGTGCTAGATTTCAAGCTGACCCTAGAGAGTCTCACTTAATAGCTATTAAAAGAATTTTCAGGTATCTGAAGGGAACACCAAACCTTGGCATTTGGTACCCAAGAGAATCTCGTTTTGATCTAACTGGCTATTCAGATGCAGATTATGCAGGTTGCAGAGTTGATAGGAAAAGTACTACAGGTTCCTGTCAATTTATAGGAAACAGGCTTGTTTCATGGTTCAGTAAGAAACAAAACTCAGTCTCCACTTCTACAGCTGAAGCTGAGTACATTGCTGCTGGAAGCTGTTGTGCAAAGATTCTATGGATGAGAAACCAACTCATTGACCATGGTCTAAAAGTTGAGAAGATTCCAATTTTCTGTGACAACACAAGTGCTATTGCCATCACAGGGAATCCAGTGCAACATTCGAGAACCAAGCACATTGACATCAAATACCACTTCATTAGAGAACATGTGATGAATGGTACAGTAGAAATGCACTTTGTGCCAAGTGAAATGCAGCTTGCAGATATCTTCACCAAGCCTCTTGATGAATTCACATTCACAAGATTGGTAGGTGAGCTAGGTATGCTTAACTTGTCATAATTCATAGTGATATTTGATTTCACTGCATTGAAGCTAGAAATGTGTTTTGATTTATTTGAAAGTTAAAACTTTCAGAAAAATTTTCTGCAGAAATTTTGTCTAAGGCAAAATTAGCTTATCAACGGATATCCTTTTATCCGTTGATAGTATAAACACATTACTAGATTTTCGCATGTCAACGGGTAACAGGCTATCCACGTCATCAACGGATAAACTGTATCTCAACCGTTCATTCTATATCCGTTGATATACATTTTTTTTATAACCGTTGGTAACCGTGTATATCCAATCATGGCTGTACTTATTTTCTTTTCATTTATTATCTGATAGTTACTTTTGACCAATGGAGTAATTACTTTTAATTATTTCATTTTTAATTCTTGAAAAATATAAAAGGCTGACTTGTACTCTCAGATCTCACTTTTATTCATTTTCAAGCATATCAAAAGTTAACTGCATCTTCTTCTCTAAAACTCTCTGTAACCAAAGTTCAAACACTTCAATGGCGCCCATTGTTAAGATGATGTCCTCCACTGGGTTTACCTATGAGAAGAACAATTTCGCGGCCTTTGTTGACACAGTGAATGCTCCAGAAGCTTACCACACTTTGATGAGTTTCGTGAAGAAATGCAAACTGTCATATGCTATGACTGCCACCACTCCCTTAATCCACGAGGTAATTGAAGAAATGTGGACATCTGCTGAGTACAATGGCACAGACGGTACAATTGATTTTTCTTTAAAGAGTAAAAACTATGTAGTTAATTCTGATGTAATAACTGCTTGTTTAAAATTGCCTGAGAATAACTGTCTGAAAGTACCCACTGATGCTGAAATTGTTGCCATGCTTAATTCTATTAATTATGCCCTTAGTACTGAAAACTTAGGGAAAATTGTTAGGAAAGGAATGGTTAAAGAATGGAGCTATTTCTGTGATGCCTTCATTAAAACTTTTTCAGGCAAAATTAGTAATTTTGATGCTGTTACCCAGTCCATGCTAACTATGATGTGTATGCTCTTAAATGATAAATTCTATAATTTTGGCACATTAGTTATGTATGAGATAGCTGCAAAGTTAGGTAAAAAGGAAACTAGGAGCAAGAATATCTACTTTGCTAGATTTTTAATGCTCTTAGCACTGCATGTATCTGAGAATGAGCTATCCATTGCTAACCCGGATAGCAAGTTCCAATGTTTTGTTCAGGAGAAGAGAGTCTTAAGTGACCTAATTCGAATGAACCTCAATGCAGGAGTACAATTGGTATATCTACCAATTGTTCAGGTAACCATTTCTAACTCTGAAACCCCTATCTCCAACCCCCAAATTTCTTTGCCTTCTAGTGTCACAATGGAGTCTGTAGTTGTGACCAAACAGGCTCCTACCAAAGTGACCAAATCCAGAGTTCCAAAATCACATTCTAGTAAGCAAACCTCAAGTGTCTCTCAAAAGACACCTGTTGTAAAATCTACCAAAACTCTTGAGGGGAGTGTGAAAGTGGTAGTGAGTGGTGAGGGACAGGGTGAACATCAAAGAAGCCCTAAGGATAAGGAAGGAGAGATGAGTGCAACCACCATTTTAGTCTCTCAAAAGACTGCTAATGTAACTACAAGCCAAATTCTAGTTACACTCTCTCAACAGAGTGTGACTATTGAATCAAGTTCCCCACAAGGAACACTGCACAAGAGGGTTAGAGACACAAATAGCCCACTCTCCAAAACCTATGGAAGAAGAGTGAAATCTAAACCCACAGGGGAATCACAGGGTGCACACACAGTACAGGAAACTGTACCTTCTCAAACTCAGTTTGATGTGGCTTCAATGAATGTGGAGTCACAGCCCCTTGATCTTAATCTTCAAATCGATACACATTACAATCCACCATCACCAACTCCATCTCTGGATGTGGATATGATATCTACATCAATTCCTGATTCTCCATATTTAAGATTCTTGGAGAAGCCCCACTCTGCAATTGGTGGTCATCATCTTTTAGATGATTTGTTGGACCATCAATCTTCCCTTCCAGAATTCTCAACACATACTGTGGCCTCGAACTTAAAATCAATCTCCACAGATTCAGTGTTGGTTTTCTCTTCAACGGATAAAATTATTCCTTCCTCAACGGATATCCTTCATCCGTTGACAAGTGTTTCTCCATCAATGGATGCGCCTCTGTCTAGCCATCCGTTGACAGCTATAACTGCTCTATCAACGGATATTCCTTATCCGTTGATAACTCACTCTACCACTGCTATATCTGACATTCCTGTGTCAAGTGTGGAGGAGTTCTCAGTAGTTGAAACACTTTTAGGATTGAGGGAAGGGAGTGAGAGGCTGCCTTGTGAGCAGGCAAAAGGAGAGCTAAATAATGAGAGGCTGGCCATTTCTTCCGGTCAGGCAAAAGGAGAGATTGAGAGTTCCACCTTAGTAGGTGAAGGTGGGGGTGTGAGAGGTGTGAGCCAAGGGGAGCCCTTGATGCAAGAAAAGAGAGATGAGAGGAGAGAAGGGACTACAGGAGAAATAAGGATGGAAGAAGCAGCCATTGCTAGTGAGTTAATGGAGGTTGAGGATGCAGCCAAGGAAATGGAATTTCAAAGATAATATCAGTCCATGATTGACTCCATTTCTTTGGATGCTGAAACCTTTACTCACCCTGTTCCTGCCTATCAAATTCTGGCACAACAGGGCAATGTGGAAGCAGAGGAGGCAGTGCACCTAGTGCACACCTCACAGTCTCTACTTAGAGCTAAGGAATCTTTAGAAGCTCTGCCAACCACTGCTGAGAGTGAAGAATTTGAAGATTCTGAAGATGAAGACAGCCAGAGCCCTGAAGATGAAGGTGGTAGCAGTATTCATGATTTTAAATTTGCTCACAACTACACCTATCATCAACTTGATGTGGAAATCATAAGGCAATATAAATCTGCCTTGGCTGAGCACCCAGAAGCAGATCCACAGAGAAAGGTTGTTCTTCAACAGGCAATTGACTCCCTTAAGTTACAAAAGATGCAAATGGTGATTCAGAGATCCAACTTAGAGGAGGTCAAACAAGAAATCAAGGATGTGAAGATCTCTGTGGATTCCAAGTTAGAGCAACTAGCTCCTACAGCCACCCAGAGGGTGTTGCAACAAAGGTTCATCAAAGAAGACAACCTGGCTAAGTCTGTGCAACTACTCAACTCAAGAGTGGAAAAGATGGAATCCCAGATGGAGCAATTTCTTCAACATCAAAAACTGCAAACCCAACTGCTAGAAAAGTTAGTTGCAGCCCCAACTTCTAGTCAAACCCTTGATGCTAACAAAAAGGGGGAGAAAGTGGAAGAGGCTGTGGCAACTACAAGTCAAATCTTAATTTCTGAAAGAAGGGAAGCAGCAAGTGAGGGGGAGCAGCAGCCTACCATAGTGGTCAATCCACAGGACTTCATTGTCACAGCTTCCCCCAGCAAATCCAAACCTGTACAAGTAGCTCTATTTGAAGAGTTTGATTTATCAAACTTGACAGAAGAGGAAAAGCTAGCCAAGATTGAAGCCCTGCAAAGGAAGAAAGAGGAGAACAATGAAAGAATAATGAGGACAGAAAGATTGATCAATGCATCTATTGTATCAAATCTGTTCTCTAGCCAAACCTCAGCTCCAACAATATCTACCACAATTCTGAAGGTGCTCACTCCAGCAATTGTGGCTCCTACATTCTATGATGCTGAGCCTTCTCATGTTAAAGAATTTGAACCCTACATCAAAGCAAGACCCTACTCACCACCAAAAGCAAATGGGAAGAACAAGTACAACTGGACTTTCCATTTCCCAAGGATGATGAAGAGAAGCTGATGGGTAAGCAAATTAAGGAATTCAAGGAGAAGACTAACAGTTGTGTAAGAGAATGGATGGCGGTAATCATAAGGAATGGAAAAGTTCTAAACATATCCAACAGCCATCCTAGATTTGTTGAAGCCAAGAGAGAAGAGACTTCAAGGCTGCTAAGAGAATCTCAACCAAGCACTGAATATCAATATGAAAACTCAGATGAAAAGCAAGCAAGGCTGGCTCAAGAGTTAATGGATGAGGTAGAGGATGAAATGAGGGAACCTGAGGAAGTCCCCAAATCCAAAAGGAAAGGGAAATCAGTCCCCAAATCCAAATCTAAGAGAATGAAATCAAAGGCAAGGAGGCCTGTCTCTCCAGAAATTGAAAGCAAGGAGACAGTTGGCTCATCACAACCTACTTCTGTAAAAGTATTCAACCCAGCTGTGAATTTCCATGGTGATCCTATAGTACCTAAAGAGGAACCAATGAATCTTGACTCCATTGAGGTTCCTTCATTCTTGTTGAAGCCTCAACAGAAGCCTATACAGAAGAAAAGGATACCAAGGAAGCAACCTTCAAAGGAACCAATTCAAGTTGCTAGGGTACCTGCTATTGTCAGGCAGCCAATCCTGGAAAACAAGGATGATTTTATCTATCAGGCAGATATTGAAGAATACTCTGGCGTGAATCTTTATCTGGATGAATTGTCAGAAGTAAGAGGGATTGACAAATATAAACATTTGCCTGAGAGATTGGTCTTTGTATACAAGGGAGGAAAGGAAAGGACATGGCCACTACAAAGGGTTCTTGGAGAAAATTATCAGACATTAACCAAAGTGTTCTCTGCAATCAAGAGATACACAGGGTTCTCCAAGATAGCAAAAGGGGAGATACTGGACAGAATAGAACAAATAAGGAGGGAATGGAACTCACCATCAAGTCTACCAAGGAAGATGAAGATCCCATACAATGGACAGAAAATCCACCTTCAACCCTTCTGGATGATGGAGTTCAGGGATGAAGATGGTAACAGGAGATTCTTCAGGTTAGAAGACCAACTACCAAAGGCTAGTTCTCAATACCTGAGATGGTTACAACAAAAGCTAAATCCAAAGGTTGATGAAGAAGATGCCTTCTATAGGCAACTCCAAATACAGATTGAGTCCAACTCTGCCAAAGAAGGAAAATAAAGGGTGATGCCAACAAGAGAAAAGAAACAGTCTTAATCTGCTCAGTCTAGAGGAGCACTTCTCTATAAATTTCTCAAACTTTCAGTTTTTAATTTTTGTAGCTTAATACAATTTTTGCATTGTTCTATATATATCTTTAAGAATGTTTTGTTATCATCAAGGTCCTGAATTTATGCTTTATTGCCATCAAGTATAAATTGGGGGAGATTGTTAGGAATATGTTGTACTTGATGATAACTTCACAACCAATCAAATTGTATAAGGTTTTGTAGCTGTCAACGGATGAGGATTTATAACTCTATCCGTTGACAGGTAGCTCATCAACGGATGAGGTTTTGTAGCATACTGCAGTATCTCTATGTTATCAGTTGATAGTGTTTTTATCCACAGTCATGTTGACCATCAACGGATTGGCAGAATAGGGTAGCCATTTGTAAATAAGCTATGCTATGTAATTCTGTCTAAGTGAAAGTGTATCAACAGATGAAGACAAAACTCTATCAACGGATACAACTCAAATCCACTATATCAACGGATACAGCTCAAGTCTCAATATCAACGGATACCGCTCAATACATCATCAACGGATGTCAGTGTACAATATCAACGGATAATCATTGACACTGTCTTCTATGATTAGCTGGGGATTAGCAGTTGATAAGGACATGTTTGACTGACAGATCACATGGGTTGATAGTAGATACAAAAAGCAGTATGGAAGCCATACTTTGGAAACACAGAAGAAAGAAGCATTCCGTTTACACTATGAATACAAGAAAGGCGCAGGAGACATGTCTGAACACAAGGACAACCTTTCGGCTACATGTGTATTTGGAGTGTAGTAGCAAGTCAACTAGAATTAGATTAATATTATCTTATTCCAATAGTACTTGTAAAACTTGGGATTTATAACCAAGTGTAGCAACTCTTTGTAGGTTAAGAAAACAGATACATTTTGCTCAGGATTTCTATTGAATATTCTTAGAAAGCAAAGAGTTGTAAAACAGAAGCTGTGTACTTTTGTATCACAGAGTTTTCTTCGAATAAAAGCTTCAGGTGGTGCATTTAACCACCTGATTTTTTATGTGTTTGTGCATTAATCTTTTTATAAGCAATTATCTAAGTATAGATTTCTGGAGTTCTTATCAGAAATTTATAAATATCAAGAATTGTATTCAACCCCCCCTTCTACAATTATACAAGTGTGTAATCTGGGAATAACAAACAGAATATTAATGGAATTGGTATAAATTGATGATATACACTAATTAATTACGATCTAATGAAATTATCTTTTTTTATAAACAATGATTAAAATAATATATTTATATTATTTAATTAATAAGTATTATTATGCAAATAAAACCAATAATAAGGGTGTTTGGGAAACTTATTTTTCAGAATAAGTCAACTTATTTTAAGACAAAGTTAGAGATTCCTAACATTTTTTCTGAAAAAGTCAACTTTTTTTGCAACTTATAGGATCTCAGATATACATTAGATACTTGTATAAAAAAATTATTAAAATATGAAAGTTTTACGCGAAAAAACCAAACCAAACCAATCGGGGAGGAGGGTCCATGCCCCCACTTTTACGCGACTTATTTTAAGGCTAGGCACAATGAAGTGGCCCAGCCCAGTTTATTTCAGCCCAAAGACCACCAACTTATCATAAATCATCCATTAAAAAGCATTTCCCAATTCCCACCCACATATACTCCTCCTTTTATTACCTCTCATCACTATCCACCCCCACCCTATCGGGATTATTAGGGTTCGTACGTAACTCTCCTCTATTCAATCTATCCTATACACACAATCCTCGTATCTATCTATCTTAGGGTTTCAATCCCCCACAATTCAGATCAACCCTAACTTTAAGTTTCAATTTCAACCAATCATGATGCAACAAAGTGGAGTGGTCCCACCACAAATGGCTCCGATGTCGATCGATCCACAACAACAACAACAATACCAACACGCGCCGCCGCCTCCGATGAATCAACAGCAGTGGATGATGTTGCAAGCTCAACAACAACAATCACAGGCTGCGGCGATGCCACCTCAGATTTGGCCGCAACAGGTCGCGCAGGCCGTTCCGCCGCCGCAGTACTCGGCGTCACCGGCGTCGGGGTCCGATGAGATTCGGTCGCTTTGGATTGGTGATTTGCAGCAGTGGATGGATGAGCCGTTTATTAATAGCTGTTTTTATAGTACCGGAGAGGTAATCAAATCCTTTTCGATTATGTGTATACGCTATTTATTCGCTTTTATTGTGTAAGCTTTTAGATTTCGATGGATACCTGAAAGATTGGATTTTTCTTATTCGGAATACCATGAGCTTTAGGAAGATGTATGAATCTATTTAATTTTGTGTAAATTGACCTAATTATTGTCTCTCATGAACATTTTATCTTTGGTATTTAAAGGTTTTTGATGAATACAGTTGTGGTGTAGGCGGTAGCAAGTGTAGAAGATTCTTTAGGATACTAATTTAATAATGTTGTGATTGTATGTGGTATGTAATGTGTGGAAAGCTGTTTTCCCAAGATATTTTTTCGTTACCAGTTTAGTTATACATTGAGTTCCAAAATCTGTATAGGAGATGTGTGATTGTTCCTGGTTTCTTGCTTGTTTGTGTGCCATTGTAGTTATAGTAATTAGGCTGATTATAACATAGTAATACTATGAGCTCTAGGAAGATGTATGAATCTATGTAATTTTGTGTAAATTGACCTAATTATTGTCTCTCATGAACATTTTATCTTTGGTATTTAAAGGTTTTTTGATGAATACAGTTGTGGTGTAGGCGGTAGCAAGTGTAGAAGATTCTTTAGGATACTAATTTAATAATGTTGTGATTGTATGTGGTATGTAATGTGTGGGAAGCTGTTTTCCCAAGATATTTTTTCGTTACCAGTTTAGTTATACATTGAGTTCCAAAATCTGTATAGGAGATGTGTGATTGTTCCTGGTTTCTTGCTTGTTTGTGTGCCGTTCTAGTTATAGTAATTAGGCTGATTATAACATAGTATTATTATGCTTTTTTCAGCTTGTGTCAGTGAAGGTGATACGTAACAAGCAGACTGGCCAACCTGAGGGATATGGTTTCCTTGAGTTTAGGAGCCGTGCAGCAGCTGAACAGGTTTTGCAGTCTTACAATGGAACACCGATGCCAAGTGGTGAACAGAACTTTCGACTCAACTGGGCTACCCTTGGTGCTGGAGAAAGGCGCACAGATGACTCACCTGACTACACAATTTTTGTTGGGGATTTGGCTGCTGATGTGACGGATTATCTGCTTCAGGAGACATTCAAACCTCATTACCTGTCAGTTAAGGGAGCAAAAGTTGTTACAGACAGGACCACTGGTCGGTCCAAGGGTTATGGGTTTGTTAGGTTTGGCGATGAGACTGAGCAGATGAGGGCCATGAATGAGATGAATGGTGCTCTTTGTTCAACAAGGCCTATGCGTATTGGCCCTGCTGCTACAAAGAAACCTATTGGAGGTGGTCAGCAATATGAAAAGGGTATGTATAGAAGTAGCTCTTATATGTTGTGTGATGTTCTTAAAAATAAATGTTGGATGAAGTTATATAGTATCTGAATGTTTTATAGCCATGATTGTTCTAGATGCTGTTGCTATTATTATTTTGTTACTCAGTTCCAAGTTTCTTGTTGATTTCATTTAATTTCTTATTGTGTACAGAGTAATAAGATTAGATTGCTCTTCAGTTATGACTTGAAGATTCGTGGAATTAGAGTCATTTCCTTCCAGTACTCTTTCCTTTTTAAACTTGGGCACATATAATATTGATAAAACATGCAAAAACTTATAAAACTCATGTTGTCTCAAAGCAGGACACAGAGAGGCTCTCATTTCGGGGGCCTGCAACTGATTTCATCAGCTGAATTGATTTCACTGTAGTGGGGTGGTCTCCTTTAGGTCAGTTTTTTGTTTTTTGCCATGAGTTTCAGTCTTCATTTTTCTCGTGGCAGTTATTATGCTACTTCACTTAGTTTCGGTTCTTTGCACTTGAATTTTTACCAGTCAAGTAAATTATTTCAATTTTCATGGCTGTTCCTTCCTTTCCGTACAGTTTTCCGTTCATGTATCCTTATTTATTTCATGGAGCAGCCGTTGTGGTGCATTCCTTTAGCTTTTACTATCTTTTTCTCTCTTCCAAGTGTTTTTATTTCAAAATTTTCAGTTGCCTTTTTTTTTTCCAGTCTTAAACTCTTATTCCTTTGCATTGGTATATCAAGTTAGAATGTAAGGCATGTTAATCCATAACAGAGGCCGAGCTAGTACTTTTGTAGTTGTATGCAGGGAAGGACATATGTATGGGTAGTGGGGGCATTTACCTACAGTGATCATTAGGTTATATGTATATACATTCGAAGTTTATATTTACTGTTCTACCTATTGTTCATGGTCAAGGCATAGGGCATTTAATCAAATATGGTTCTGGGTTCAAATCCGACTTGCTATTTTTGTGTGCATAGCCGTTATATATATATATATATATATATATATATATATATATATATATATATATATTCATTTTTATGCAGTATGTATGAACACTTTGGCCTCGTAAAATATCAAAAAATTGCCTTACTTTTCAGTGGTTTTTTTTGGCTCAATTGCTTTCAAGTATTCTTTTTCCCCTGTTTTCTGCATTTTTGAACTCCACCAAGTTAGATTATATGTCCGTGCTTGGTGCTATGATATTGTTAAGGTAGTTGCATGGGGCATTTTCCATGCTTTTCCATGTTGTCCACTTCTACAAGGTATGTTATTCCATGGTATGATAATTCAACTGTATTTGAATTTTATAATTTCTTCCCTAAACGAAGAAAGAGTTTTCTCGTCTTAAAGAAAAGGAATTGTCTAATATCTGGTTAATCAATTGTGGCCATCTCTTTAAATCCCATTTTGGCTGCAAACTGTTTTGTTTCAAGCTATAGAAAGTTTTTTTTTGTACTAGTGGTAGAGATTGGACTTGGTATTGTTTTTATTTAGTCATCCAAAGATGGGTCTTTAAGGGTTTTTATTTGTAATTGTATTTATAGTCGGAGCTTGTTTTTGAATTTAGGTTGTTGGTGAGACAGCTGTCAGTTGGCAACTTCTATGGATTGAACAATCCGAAGTAGTTAGAATATATGACGGTCATTGGAAGTTGTAAATGAGATCACTTGAGCTGTGCTAACTTAGTTTGTATATTTGAATTGCTGAGTTACTTTTACTCTTTACAATTAATGCCTTCGTGTATCAATGAGTGCCAGTTAAATAGGTAATCTGACTTGATGCTTGTTGGCATATCTTTCGCAAGTTGTCATGCTATCATAATTATATATAAAATGTGAACTGGAGATAAATAGTAGCATGCTGCGATGAACAAATTAGAACACCTAAATTAAGCAAAAAGAAAGGTCCAAGTACTGCAGGAACATTGTTTTGTTGTGCCCTTGTTGACCATTAATATTATTATCAGTACGTTTTGGGATTGTGATATTTCATATTGTCTGATAACTTTTGTTGTAGCTTTGTTTGCTTATGGGATCGTGATATCTTAAACTGTCTGATAACTTCTGTTGTAGGTTTGATTGTGTTTTGGGATTGTTATATCTTATACTCTTTGATAACTCATGTGGATACCCTTTATTTGAAATTATACTCTCACCATATAAAGATTACTTTTTGTAACACTAGTGCAGTAAGTGCTGTTGTAGAGATCAACTATGTAAGGTCTTTTTGTGTATGGTATTTTCTTCTTCACATGTATCTTGTCATTTGCAGCTTCTTACCAGAGTTCCCAAGGAAATCAGGGCGAGAGTGACCCTAATAATACGACAGTATGTAGTTCTGCTTGGTATATGTATTTATTTGTAATTTGCTTATTACTGACTTCACAGTTTGAGTGCAGATATTTGTCGGTGGTTTAGACCCAAATGTCTCAGATAATGAATTAAGAACAGTGTTCGGCCGGTTTGGTGAGCTTACCCATGTCAAAATACCAGTTGGTAAACGCTGCGGTTTTGTGCAGTTCTCGAACAGGTGAACAAAGATATTTTTCCTTCTCATTAGATACTGTTTGTAGAATGGGTTGTATTGCCTTTCTCTTTTCTGCACTATGTATTGACTTGTTTTAAAATGTTATTGCTTGGTTTTGTCTAGGGCTAATGCTGAACAAGCTTTATCAATGTTAAATAATACTATGTTAGGCGGACAAAATATTCGACTGTCGTGGGGCCGTAGTCCCTCGAGCAAACAGGTTTTAATTATGACTTTTATATTCTAGCACATCCATTGCTTTGCTGCAGCATCCTTTTGTTTACATGATGAATTGTTATTATAGGCTCAACCAGAGCAATCCCAGTATGGAGCTTATTATGGATATGCGCAAGGGTATGATGCGTATGGGTATGCTCCACCTCCTCAAGACCCTAACATGTACTATGGAGGTTATCCTGCATATGGAAATTATCCGCAGCCACAGCAACAGGTGATATTTTATTTGCTATCTGTGCTTATTAGAATTGTTGTCAGTTCTCCTCCCACTGAGACCACCTTATAAAGATTGAATGACGGGGGCAGGTTCTTGTTTGTCTTCTGTGTTCCGTTTGTACATTTAACTTGCAAAAAGTGATATGTTAGTGCACTGTCAAATATCAGTTATTAATAAGGAGCCGAACCTAGCATATTCTAATTACTATCTGTTTCTCCTGCGTACATGTTATTTGCACATCTGAGCCAACTCATCTGTAGAAACTTTTTATATGGATAGTGACATGTTTATCTTCTATTGAATGTTTGTTTTCAGGGTGGTTGCAATTTTAGATTGTGTCTTTAAATGTTTCTTTCTTGTTTTCCGTTGCAGTGATATCACCGTTGGCTTTTGCTTGGAGCTGGAAGGAGAGTGTTATTTTGTTTTTCTGTGTTCTTGTTAACTTGACTGCTTTTCCGGCCTTTGGAACAGGCTGTGGATAAAGGATTTGATGGCACTCTTTTGGTCTTTAGACATGAATGTTTTGAAGTTTGTCACTATTTGTGTTTGAGTTGTGTAAACTTGGATGGTAACATTATAATTATCTAGGTTTGCTTGTTTGTTTAAACTTATATTGGTTCTTTCTTTTTACTGTTGATTTACTTGGTATGAAAGTGCATCTTACTGTTGATTTTTTGAATTGTTTTATGAACAAATATATAATATTTTTATTTATATTCCAAAGAAGAAAAATTAAGAAATATACATTAAGTATTGATTGATCCTGCAATTTTACTTATTTTTCTTATTTTTCTCATCACATTTTATTTAATCTTCGTGCTCATCTCATATGTAAAGAAATGAGGGAGAGAGTATCAATTTAATTTTTAGAGGGGTTCTACTATAACATGTAATATTGATCTTTTAAACATGTATATTTTAGCTGGTTTATGCTTGTACCATAATCATTCTACATAATCCTAACTCCCTCTCATTTCTTTATAATTTCTTTATAATTTTTTTATTGGTTGATATGCATTTTAAGGTGTATAAAATAAAGTTTCATAATTCATTTTTTAAAATTTTCTATACAACTTCTCTTCAAAAAAAAAAAAATTTTCTATACAACTTAAGATACGCGTAAACCAATAAAAAAAATTGTAAAAAAATGAGAGGGATGGAGGGAACATATGTGTAGATGAGTCGATTCAAGTTATTAGTAACCAAGTATTTTCACAACGAAATATAGTAATTTTTGGTAAATCAATACTTGATAAATTAGTAATTGTTTTGATCCCGATTTGGATAAGTTCAAAAAATGATCAATTTCTTCTTTTTTTTAGAAATCATATATAAGTATATGGCGTCAATAATATTATAAAGAGAATTTGTATAATATGTCCCAAATTAATAGATCACTTTACGAATATGTCCCATCATATTGATTTATTAATTATATGTCCCATTATTAGTTTTTAAGTTTTAAAGAGACCAATATACCCTTTTCTATTAATTACTTATTATTATAAGTATACTACAATTTTTAAATTCTAGTAACTAAAAAAAATTATATTTTTTAATACAGGACCCGTCAGGAGCGTTTTTTTTAATTATAACCATAAAATAAATATTTTTTTGTTTTATTTTCTTACACAGCCCCGCCAGGGGCACCCTTAACCAAATAAAATATTAAAATTTATAATTTAAATTAATCAAATCATGTTTTTATGAGACATTATATTATAAAATAAATTTGATTAAAAAGGGTACAATGGTCATTTTCTGTTAAAATTTGAATGAAAAACTGATTTTAGGACAGATTTGAAATTTCAAATATATATAGGACATGTTTGCAAACCATGTTTTAAATTGGGATATATTGTTAAAAAACCCTATTATAAATTAGTAATACCTTATAATCATAAAAATATGTCTATTACATCATTGTAAAATATGATTTTAGCATTGTCTATTTTTTCTTAAAATTTAAATCTACATGATACTTTTCTTTACCGTTGGTATTGCCTCTAGAAGCTCGGTAGTGGTATTTTCATATTATATCAAAAAGTTTTTAAATGTTTTTATGTCTTACGTGTTTCTTTACGCGTCCAAAGGTGTTGTATCATCTTCAATATTATTTTCAAGGATGGTGTTTGCAATTTTTCTATACTCTCGAACATGATTCATTTTCACATGGATAATCTAATAGGCTATTGACATCCACTTTATTTCGTTGATTTACATCATTAATTATCTCAAATTCATAAATGTCTTATACAAAAGTTGTATGTTCATTTAAATTGCTTGAAAGCTCATGATCAAATTTTGCAATGTTAAAATTAAAAGTTATATGACTAATATTTAAATTTATTTGGTTAAAAGTTAATTAGTTTTGTTTGTTACCAAAAATTATCTATAAATTAATAATTATTAATTTATCGATTAATTAATATCTTTATAAATTAATAAAATTCTTCTATCTCAACTACATTAATTTATAGAAATTTTACTGTAAAATGAAAGCTTTTTCGTGGGATGGAAATTAGTATTTGCAGTAAAAACACATTAATTAAAAATTATTTTTTAACTTCGATTCAACATAACAATTGAAATTTAGAAATTGCTTTCTAAAATATTAATAAAATTAAAACAGACATATTATTTTGCTTATGGCCAGCCCACCCATCTAAAGCTACAGCAATTCAGCCTAAAAATTGGGTGAGGATCCTCTGTCCCCTTCTCCCTGTCCCCTTTTGTGTCCCTTATACAACAAAATGGGTGCCCCTGGCGGGACCCATTGTAAGGAAAATGGAAATAAAATATTTTTATTTCCATTTTCCTTACAATAGGCCCCGTTAGGGGCACCCATTTTGTATAGGGAACACAAAAGGGGATAGGAAGAAGGGGACAGAAGATCCGGGCTCCTAAAAACTAAACCTAAACATTGGGGGTGTTTGGGAAAACTCATTTTCAGAATAAGTCAACTTATTTTAAGTTGAAAGTTAAGATTCCTAACTTTCCAACTTATTGAATCTCAAACGTATATTAAATACTTGTATAAAAAAAATTATCAAAATATAAAATTTTTACCCGAAAATAAGTCCATAAGTCATGATTATAAGGTGAGCCAAACAAGGGCATTATTGAGCCATAAAAGCAACCGGACATGAAACCATGAAAGGATAGTACCGGTAATTAAAAGAAAGCAAAAAATAGTTTCTTGATTTTCCTCTGAACATTCAATATGCTTGGAAGTTTGCAGGCTACAACTATGTCCTAGTGATCAACAACTTGCCTCAAATGCAACCTAGAGAAGAGAACACTGTAACTTGAAACTGGATATTAAGCTATTGATTCTAACTAAAAATTCTTCTATATGGAGATAAGAATATAAATATGCAGCAACACCCTTATCATTACAGTGTACACACTGCCATTGCCATACATATTTAAGATAAATTGAGCACTTTCAGCATCAATTTTCCTGCGCTCTATTGTATTTAGTCAAAATTTTGGAAAGAAAAAAAGAATATATATGATAAACTCAATGTTGCCTTGTCGAAGGGGCGCTAACCGTTCATGGAACTCAACAACTTAAGAGCGAGTTCTTCCTGCTGTGCTAGAGAGATGGAATCAGCAGGGAAAATATTACCCATTCCTCCTTTGCTCTCACTGTCTTCATTGTCGCTATCGAAATATATCTTTGATCTTTTGCTGGCTTTCTGTCCACCAGCTGCTCTATCTGACTCAGAAAGATCATCACCTTCTACATCGTCCTCGTCTTCTTCTGCTCCCCTCTTTAACTTATTTTTCGCCTTTATCCTTTTCTCTTTGCGACGTTGGCGGTCCAGAAACTTGTCTTCTTTGTCTTGCACTTTCATCTCTTCCCTCAGCTCTGCGTATCTTTTATTTACTGAAAAAGATTCACCGGTACAATATAATAAGAAAGCCAACCATGTTACTTAAATATTTGATGCAACTCTTAACTGGTAATCTTAAGCCATGGATATGTTGTCACACGAAGGAAGACAGAGGAGTAAATTAGATTTTATGTAAATCCAATATATTTCCAGTCATCATTTTAAAAATTAGTTTTCGCCTGGTGAGAAGCCTATATATATACAGGACTGTGTTCAACTACAGGCCTTCTTGGCCTAAAAACCCTATAAACCTGTAGAATTCAGCAACCAGATGTACTAAAAGTGCAAAAAAGTATTCACCAAATATTTGAGAATAGGAAACTCCTATATATATATAGGACTGTGTTCAACTACAGGCCTTCTTATAGCCTAAAAACCCTATAAACCTGTAGAATTCAGCAACCAGATGTACTAAAAGTGCAAAAAAGTATTCACCAAATATTTGAGAATAGAAAACTTATAAACATTGTTTTTATATAATGACTTGTAAATTTATTATATAAATGTTGTATCTTGATTAATATGTACATCTGTATTGCAAACACAATATCATTTACATATTTTACTTTCCGAAATTTTGGTAAATCTTAGAACTATTTTTAAGTGCCGATATTGATGAATTCTGACAAGTGTAAGTTTGTAGGCTAAAACGATATTTGAATCCTCCCACATTCCTCAACAGACACAATTTTCACTACAATTAATTTAAGTCTTAATTTTCTAACCAATTAACATTTTTAAGTTTACATCTACATTCGTCCACCCACCGCCTTCCTTTTTTTGCTTGCTAGGTATTCGCTATTTTGCTTCCACTACTCAAACTTCATAACTTGTGTGAATACAGAACAGAAAAAGTACTGACCTTTCTCTCTGTCCATTACAGGAGATCCACTACCACTCATGTCAGCTATGGTTGCAAGGGGGGGCAAAGTGCTGCCTTCATCATCAAAGACCACTCTAGTTCCAGCTGGTCGGTGGATATTAATTTTTAGCTTCTTTTTCTTCCCAATCCTAGTAACTGGCCTGCAATAAAACAAGAGGGCCAACTTACATTTTGCAGTATAAAAAATATACAGTGACAAGATGCATAGAGATTGAAATATATAGGTAGAAAAGAACACATACAGAATATTTCCAGAGGAAGTTTCTTTTCCACATTCTACATCTGGGCTTTGTTTTTTCACAAGAAAACCATCTTCCTCTTCATCATCAACAGATTTATCTACACTTTTGGTTGAAAGCTCTAACAAGTTTTCACCAACAGGCACTTCTAATGGAAGACTAGCTTCTTTTTGCTCCTTCTGGCCCTTTGTTTTCTGGTTCAAAAAACGTATTTTAGGTGTCATCGGCAGACCCATTGATGCTGAGAATTCGTCAATTGGCAGTTTCGTCACATCAAACACTTCCTTGTCCCGCTGTTTATAAATAGATCTAAGATATGTAATGAATGCCCTTTGAGCAAGGGATTGTAGATCTTTGTATTTGACCAATAAAGCTGCCAATAACCCGGAAACTGGTTGCAGCCTTTTAGTGTTTGCCTGCAATCATATAGTTAGACTGGTTAATATGTATGCAAGAATTCTATTTCAACCACCCGGAAAAAAGCCCTCTTTAAGAATTGCATACTGATTAACATCAAAATTTGTGCAGGAAAAAAACATAATGTATATTGAGATCGATACATATATATTATTTATATATAGAGGCAGCTCATATCTGGACACAAGCATACCTTGATAAACTGTACCGGAATTTTCTTCTCTTGCAACTTCTCCAGCATTTTCATTTCTGTTGGCATCAGGAATAAGACAGACCTTCCAGCAGAAAGATAGCGGGCTGTGCGGCCCACTCTATGAATGTAAGATGCAACATCGTCTGGACAATCCATCTAATGAGATAAAGGATTAATATAGCCCCATGTAGTAATATGCTTCTATGACATAGTCAAAAGTGATAGTAATTTACCTGGACAACCCAATCAACTGCCTTGTTGAAATCAAGGCCTCTAGAGGCTACATCAGTTGAGAAGAGAATTGAACGTTTCTCACAGAATTGAGAATAAATACCCATTCTTTTCTCTTGCTTCATCCTTCCATGCAGGCACTTTAAGGGAATTCCTGGTCTGAGTTTCTTAAATGCTTCAAATACAAATTTCACCTATCACATGGAATGTCCAAGATAAGATTGAAGTGTGATATCAAACATTTGGCAAACAGGAATGCAATCAGAACATCCAATTAAGATTTGGAACCTTAAATGGTGTCTGGATGTTGTTAGAAAATTGCACAGCACTATGCCTGTTGATGTTAAGGAGCATTTGGTATAAACTAGAGGAGTAGTGTTGATTGTAAAGATTTTTGCTATATAGGAACTTCATAGAGCAAAGTTAAAGAAGATTGAAAGCATAATACAGGCCGAGGGGGTTATTTTAATCAAACAGCCGACCAGGTCCTAAGCAATGATGGTCATACTGGCAGTCCTTAGCTAAGTGAGGCTGAATATATAAACTACAGCTTTGTCATATAATTATATTAGCAGTACCTTGTTATGTAATTTGCATCATAGAAGATGTAGCGACAGTCTTATAACTTCTAAATCGAATATTACTAAGAATTCAATTTCTGTAAAGACGTAATAATATTTATAGTAATATACATGAAGAAAAGCATGCCAAAAAAAGGGCAGGTCATAAGTTTAAGAGATAGATAGATGTACAAAAAAGCTAGCCAAGCCATGCACAGAATTAGATACATTACTGAAAAACATAATGCATATCGGATGTAGTACCTCAAAAAAGCAAGAAAAAGTAGCAAACTATACGTACACTAGATGGATAAGATAATAGCTCCAGTAAACCATGTCTACCATCATTCAGGAAAACAAAGACGGCAAATTACCTGCTTGCAGCTTGACAGAAAGACGAGTATTCTTGAGTTAAGATGCGCCTTCACGAAGCTCCACAACATGTCTAACTTTTGGTCAAGTGGAACAATCATTGCTGTTTGATGCAAGCGACTAGGAGTTGCAGTTACAGATTCTTCATGGACGCTAATGTATTCAGGGTCCTTCAAACTAAGTCTTGCAAGATCCTGAACTGACTTCGTTTGGGTTGCCGAGAAAAGAAATGTTTGTCTATGTTTTGGTAGCTGAGAAACTATTGCATTTATTACTTTCTTAAATCCCACATCAAGTATACGATCTGCCTCATCTAGGACTAGAACCTGTTTCCTAGCCGGAAGAATACACCCGAATCAGAAATTACATAAACATCATATGCAAAAAGACTTTGTAACAAAGAATTAGGTTGTGTAGAAAAAGTTTCTCAGATTGCTAAAAAAAACACTGCATTCATTTTCAGATATCGTTTAAGAAACCACGTACATACTTTCTAATATGTAAAAAGTTATAAAACCTAGGAATGATCAAAATATCCATTAGAACTAAGTAGTATAAAGAACTACTAAAGCCCACATGGAGTTAGCAAATTATAATAATATTTATAATTATTATTTTGACCTGCAACTGGGAACACTCAAAATTTGGAGTCTCATCCATGTGCTGAAGAAGCCGCCCTGGAGTACAAACCAAAATGTTCAGATCATTGACATGCTCCTTTTCCATGTCAACATCTTTCCGCCCACCAATAAGGAGACCAGCACTAAAACCATGGTGCTTTCCAACAGATTTTAAAACTTCAAAAAGCTGACTTGCTAATTCCCTTGTCGGAGATATTATTATGCTGCCAACCCCATCCTGTGGACCCCATCTCTGTTTATACAACTTTTCAAGAACCTGAAACAGGATAAATTGAAGACAATCTTACTTTCATGTTACCCAGAGATAAAAGAGCTCTGAGAGCTGTCCATATGTACAAATCATGCTAAATACAAAAAACTAATAACTTGTTAGATTCTTTGTTTTTGCAATGAAAACGGACAGATGAGGGAGGGACTTTATTCAGATTCTTAAGTAGCACGACTGTTTTCCAAACATATACTCAACAAGTAATGAAATCAAGTCCTACACCTTTTTTAGTGCTGCAAAATGATTATATACTATGTATACCTTATTGCTCAAACATTTATGCTATTCTTCAGAGTGTTAAATGTTCATACTTTATAAATATTATGGTACAGACCCCTTAGACATGCTTATATTGACAGATTTGGTATGAAAATTAAGGGTAGTTTGAGGAACCCAAAGACCTCCGGAAGAGAATAAACTCTATTCTAATCAACTGATATCTAATTCATTAGCATACTATCCTATATATAATGAAGTACAGCAGTAGAAATCACAATGCAGTTACATGAAAGTAGGAAACTAACATCCCAAACAGTAGCTAAATGGCTAATTTGTAGGAACACTAGTGACACTACCCGTAGAGACTTTATTCATCTAATTATTGACCTATTCAGACCCACGTTTGTAACATATTATTGCTCTAGCAAAATTCATAAGCTTTGTAAACACTGTAACACCCCTGCCCCCCCAAAAAAAAAACTTCTTGATGTTGTAGTTGTACAAACATATAGCTCCATTTGGTTGAAGGGAGTAAAGTTGTGGGAATGATATGATATATTTTCTATGTTGTGGGCATTTACATATTCACAACTTCTATTCTTCCATCTATTTCATTCATACAAATTTAAACTATAGCTCAATCCCACCCATTTTCTACATAAAGATAAGTACTCTATTCGTACTTCTACGGTTCTTCTCATTTCCTCACAAACCTTAATCATAAAAAATTTAGACTTTCTAACTTTCACTCTTCCCTACTACATAATTTAATTCCCCTTACATTATATTCACATTTCTTCATTCCAATCCATCCTACCAAACCAAGCAGTAGAATCAAATATGGAAATAACCCCGGAAAATACAATAAGCCTATTCAACACAAGCCTCACACCATTTCCCACTTCCTTGTACAGCTAAATATAAACCACACACACACACGTAACACATAATTTAAACTAATTTCAAACGCACCAATGTAAGTAACAAAACCACAAAGAATATTAGTGTTCTTATAATTTTCGAAAAGAAAAACTCACAGGGATAATAAAAGCCAGAGTCTTTCCAGAACCAGTTTTGGCAGCACCAAGAATATCCCTACCCGCAAGCGAATGAGGCAAAGAAGCCCTCTGAATATCAGTCATTTTCGAAAACTTGGAATCTTTCAACCCATCTTTTGTCTTCTGTGACAAAGGCAACTGATTGAACTTCTTGCAACCTGCGTATTGCGAAAATGTATTCTCACCAATTTTCCCAATTGGGGCATTTGTGGGTAGTGGTGGAACGGATAGCGGGTTCGAACCCGAATCGGGTTTGCCGAATTCGATCCATGAGCCCAGCAATTTGATCTCGTCTACCTCTGAGAGTCGCTTTTGTAGCCTCAATTTTTTGGATTTGGGTGCTTTCATTTCTAGGGTTTTCAAATTGGGGAGTTTTAGCTTCTGTATGTATATATCTGTTCTGTGTGTATATATCTGAGGCTATGCGAAGCTTGACTGCTTGGGGTTTTAGGCTTTTAGCCGTTGTTTAGGGTTTTCAGATGTTTGGGGGTATGAATACGTATCCAATTTTTTTGTTAAATAAATACATTATTTACTTGTCTATAAATAATAATTTTTTATTTTTAAGAAAAATTTTAAAATATAAGTTTATATTTCGGAAAATATGAGATTTTTATATAATTAATGTAATTAGATGTTGGTTTCTTTCATCTTCTTGGTATCTAAAATTTAAAATTTATTTTTTGTCAAAATAATTAAATTTTAATTCTTTGTTTATTATTAAAAATTATTTTATAAAATGTAAAATATCCTATGTTAATTTTACAAAAAAAAAATCAAATATAATTTTTATAAAATTGATAAATTATTATAAATTTTGTATTTATTTAAATTTAAATCAAATACATTTTTTATTTAAGATCTAAATTGATACATTATTCGCTAGGAATGACATTCAGATCATTTCAGGATTAGGTAACGTAATTTTCATCCACAATTTTCGAAGTCATATTTATTTCCCGAATACGTCCGAATTTCTAAATCAAAATTATTTTGCTTCCCGATTCTCGTCCCCAACAGGAACAGGGATCCCACGAAAAATCGAATTTTAAAAAAAAAAAAAAATTAATCATTTTTTTAATTAATTTGCAGAAAGTATGATATGTACTCTAACATATATTTTAAATTTAATAATGTATTCTAAAATTTCTCCGGATCTCAAATTTTTTTTTTAAAAAAATCTTCGTTTATGATACCGAAAACTTTTTCGAATTTTCGATCTGAACAATATGAAAATGGGATCGTGCCAGAACTGGCGTGCCATCCCTCCTTATCGCTATCAACCCTGAGCACAGTCTAGCCCAATTTTTTTTATAATAGATGTGTCGTCTGGGTATAAGAGCATCAACAACGTTCAGTCACATTTCCCATTTTTAATGGGTCCTCATGCAATGGGTCCTCATGCATGCCATCTCATTTCAAAATGGGTTTCAAGAAAAATTGACCAAGCTCGTCCAATGTATAAACCCATTTATCAGATTTTATAGGATTTATCAGATTTTATAGGACCCACTACCTGTATGTGTACCAATCAAAAGCTATACATAGAATCAAGTGTGCCTGCATGTGTATTAAAATAACCTTCAAATAATAAAAGCATCGAAGTGGGACGACGTGCCCAGCACCCCGGGACTGCCCACTTTTATTTCTTTCCATCCAATGCAAAAATACACCCACTTGAATGGCCAGTTCCATTTCACGAGTCCCTATGCAGCAACTGGGACTGCATTGTAGTTTCTCTAAGACCATCAACAATGCGGCAGTCCCATTTTTTACTGTACTTGGCCCCGCATCATGCCACATCACCCAAAACTGGCCGGACAGAAAAAGTGGTCAACTCCCTCCAATGGTGCAAAGCCCACTTGCTATTACCGTTTTCTCTGTTAAACTAAAAAGTAATTATCAATAGTGTGACTGGTATGTGTAAAGACTTGAGATGCATGTTAAAGTAATAATTAAATAATAAAAATAAGAAAGTGGCCTCGTCCCACCACCCCGGACTTCCCGGTTTTTAATCCATCTGTCCAATGCAAAAAAAATACTTATTCTCTTGGTCTGGTCCTTTTCACGTGGATCAAGGCATGAAATGGCCAGCATTGTAGATGCTCAAAGGGACGACTGGTTCCATTACTGTTCCCTAATACATCTGAAGATCAAATTATGAAAATTAAAAAATCATAATAAAAATAGTTTAATTATTGCATAATAATATTATAATATTATTCATGTGCTTAGCAAACAGCTAATTGATTCGGCAAGCACGATGGGAATGAGAAACAAATCCATTGATCTAGCTTTTTTATTTGTCATGACATAAGAAAATCTAGTGACAACCTTTAGTAAATCATGATTCAGGTAACTACTTACTATCGATATTTATTTACCATACTAAGGAAGATTACAAATTAAATTCAGCATCATGATTAAATCATAAGAGAGGTCAAGAGCCACACAAGAAATAAGAGATCAAAGGGTCAATCCTATAGCTAGGTTGTATCAGTTGGCAAATTTATATGCAGGTTTTAAAATGGCAATTCTGAGTTTATAAATACTGATCCTTAAGTAATTGAATTACAAGGGGTGTTTGGGGGAATTTTTTCAGAATAAATCAACTTATTTTAAGACAAAGTTAGAGATTCCTAACTTTCCAACTTATTTTCCAACTTATTTTTACAACTTATTGAATCTCAAAGATATATTAAATACTTGTATAAAAGAAAATTTTCAAAATATAAAATTTTTACCCGAAAATAAGTCCATAAGTGCTTAAAATAAGCTGAGCCAAACGGGCACAATGTAAATTATACATCTTGTTCATGTTTAACCTTCTTCCTTCCTGGCCCTGAAGTTGCTCCTAGTTCAGAGACCCAGTCATTCGGTGTTTCTTCTGTCATCTCAGAAACGACAAAAGCTACCTCAGAATATTGATCCACTTGTCTTTAACACCCTAAAAAATGGTCCCTCTAAAAATCTCAAGTCTTGATTAAAAGTCCCAAGTTGCGGGATGATTTGATACTGCCTTCTTGAAGCTCGAACTTCTTGCTCTAAATAAGCCTATTCCTGTTTTGCCAGTGAGAATATGACATCTACATGTTAAAAAGCACTATGACGCTGGTTGCTACTTTTTCATTGTAGTTTCTATGTTAATTGACCTGTACTTCATTGAAGAATTCTAGGTTTTAACGTTGTTTGGCGGCTTAGTGTCTTACTCCAGATTAGGGTTGTAATATTAGATTGTGGATGTATCTGCTCTATAAGTTTGATCATCTATTCTGCTAATAACATATTTCCCATGGGAATATAAGCACAACCATTGAGTAAAACTCCAACATCTGCACATCAGAGATCCGTGATTTTTACTGCACCGCTCACACCTACAAGAGTGGTTTACATACCAGAAAATCACTGTTATCAATCTTTCAAGCACAGCCAGAAGCTGAAATCAAACCTGCTGCTCCTTGGTTATCTGTAAAATATGTTCCATATATGGTAGTGTGGCATCCAGTAATGGTGGCGTTGAGACATAATACCCTCAACCTGTAAGCCTCACCAGCTAAAAGCATTGCAGTAATGTTCTACTCCCCCGTAACATAGCTGCTGTCATCAGCCTTTTGCAGTACCAAGCCATGACCTCATCTTAGAGCATCTTCAAGAGACTCCTACATTCACTCTTGAAAATAATATAAATAAATAGTTCTTAGCAAGTTATTACATTGGTTTATGTGTCAAACTCCAACAATACTCTTTATATTAGCTCTTTATCAATAATTTATTCATAAATCAACCCTACTATAACCAAAAGTTGTGCAAGAATTAGTGGATATAAATAGTTTATTATTAAAATATAAGTTAAGAGCTACTAAGAGCATCTCCAAGAGCCTCTCTATTGTAGCTCTTAACTCAAAAAATGAGGAGAGAGAATAAAAATCAAGCTTCAAGAGACTCTTAGAGGCTCTTTAAAAAGTTAAGAGCTTCTTCTCTCTCCTCTATTTTAGGAGCAACTAGTAGCTCTTAACTTAATATTTTATTAGTAAAATAGTGGTTCTTCTCTCTCATCTATTGATTGTTTGTCCAAGTGGAATTGAAATATTAATAAAATATAAAATAAAGAGCCATAATAGAGAGCATTGTTGGAGTTGACACACAAATCAATGTAATAACTTGCTAAGAGCTTAATTGTTTATAATATATTTAGGAGTGAGCTAAGAGACTCTTGGAGATGCTCTAATGGCTCTTAGAAATGAGGAGAGAGAAGACACTCTTAGTGTTTTTAAGAGTCACTAAGAGTCTCTTGGAACAACATTTTCATTCTTTCTCCTCAGTTTTTGAGTTAAGAGCTCAAATAGAAAGCCTCTTGTAGATGCTCTTACAACCTCACTTACCATATTCAGCCATACATGTTCCAGATACATTGGGTTTTTAGGCTCCAAGGTTTCATAGATACATACCTCTTCTCTGCTGTTGATTTCATTAATCATTTTTGCTTGCTTCAAATTCTTGTGTTCTTACTTGGAATTTCACTAGTTCTTTCTCCATCTACATAGATTTAAATTTGTATGTCAATATTTCTGAACTAGCAAGTTTGAAAAAATATTATAATTGTTCCCGTTTATGGGTATCCAACCAAAACAAAATATTCTATCCAGTGTAATAAAGATGTGCACTTCAATATATGAAACTGAACATATATATACTTTAATAACTGGGGACTTTTGGCTGTAACTTGTAACTATTCACTGAAGCTCGCTATATTGTTCTACAACCAGTCAATCATGGTAGGTAGCATGCAAATACAAGCACACTCGTGGAGTCGTTGTACATGTGCAGAAATAAAAATTACTTGGTATGCCGAACATGCTCATTGTAGTGAAAACAAACCAAAGCAAGTAAAACTAACAATGATAAATGTTTTACCTAACCTAAAATTTTATATAAAAAACTAAAAGAAAAAAAAAACTGATACAGGTTTGAACATCATCAACATGCGAGATGTACTGCGACATAACTGAGATGTTTGACAAAATTGCCAAAGCAGACAAAATTGCCAAAACAGAAACACCAAATATCTAACAAGTTAATATGTTTCTAAAACTATCTAACACGGCACAAAGTACTCGTTCGACAAGATAAAACTATCTAACAGGGCACAAAGTAATCTACAAGATAAAAACTGAAATCTATGATGCTGCTGCTGCTTCAGTAAAGATATCCCTCTTCAATATATGTACCCCTCTAGCCCTCTTCTCTGGTTTGTAATCAGGCGAAGGAAAAAAACACAACAATGGGACATACAAACAGCAGTCATGCACTTAAATTAGACACCTGGGGATTGAAAATATTGTTGAGACTTAACAGCTTCTTTGCCACCTAGACCATTCCCTGGGATATTCTGTTCACTGAATTCAGCTTTAGGAAATGCTGACAGGTGTTCAGTACGAACATGATTCTCCTTCACATTATCTTGAACAGCCTGGAGAGAAAGAACAGTTTAACATTACAATCAGAAAGGTAAGCAAATAACACTATGTAATATGTTGAGATTCATACCTGCAAAAGCTCAGTCATTCTGCCAATGCCATTTTGTCCCACAAAATTGGGAGCGAATGGTGACTGGTTATGATGATTGCTATGAACAGTACGCAGGGGCTCAACATAAAGAGGCTCATTCATGTCACTAGTTTCTTCTTCTATGACACTGCTGTGGCCTTGAGCTTTTGATTGTTGTGAACCGCCTTGAAACCCTTCACCTGTTAAACAAATGTTCATCGAGTTCATTGTTTTGTCTGCAGTACACTTATGGAGCTCAAGTGAGCCATGGTCAGAGGGACCATCTTCGCTGTTCACATCATTTGGTTTTACATGGGAGATTGTTTGGGACTGTGAGAGATGTGGTGCTGGTTCTTTCGGATCAAATGTAGACAGCGATGTCACTGTTTGCACCTGTTTGTCTTTTGATGTTGCCATATGGGCAGCTTGCGCTGCAACTGCATTACTTGGTTCAAGAACAACAGGAACCACAGTGCCTCTAGCTCCCACTAAAGGGACTGAAGGAGCAGGCACAATTGCTGTGCGTTTATCTTTTGCAGACAACAAATTAGCTGCCAGAGGATGTGTAGATGAACCATTTCCAAAATAATCAGTACTCCGCTGATGCCTCCCTTTAGGTCTACGCTGACGACGCGGAGCCACATCGTTCACTCTGGTCATCTGAAGATGCGGAGCCACATCATTCTGTGCCGTAACAGGAGCATAATGTCCAGGCTTAAAAACAACACCCCTTAAAGTGATGTTTGAATTTCCAATTTTAACAGCAATCAGATAACCAGCATCGAATACCGACTCTACAACACCTGTAACTGCCTGGCCTACCTTACTACTTGCATCCTCAACTGGATTAACATGCACTCCTTTGAGCAATGGAAGTCCAGGTGGCACGCTAGCATTTTCGATGCGAAGTAGGTTCTCATGCTCTCTTGGGCGAACACTTAATCCACGATATAAGCTTTTATCTTTTCGTGGGCGACCTCGTTTTCGCTTCAAAGGGAAACCTGCTGAGTCATAAGAGTTGTTCCCTTGGACAGCTTCACTCATTGTAACTCCGAAATTCCCTGGTCCCTTTCCTCTGCAGACAGATAAGCTTTCATCACTAAGCAGATAATAAAAGCTAAACAGATGTAACACAAGGGATTAACCTGATATGTTATTCTTCAGCTAATCTTGTCATCTAGAGATACGGTCTACACAAACAGAATATAATAGAAAGGCATATCATATGCAACAGAAAAAAAAACAATTACTCACCTAAAAGTAGATGGCAGGATAGCAATTCTATTAACAGGCTTCTTTAAGGAAGTTATTTGAAACTGAGTTCTGAACTCAAGTTCCACGAAAGAATAGCTAACTGATACATTCATGAGTCATGACCTAAGAAACCAATAGCTAAGACTTCCTCCCACGTATATTCAACTATGGCACTAAGTATAGTTTCCATTCCTGTGATTATTTTAACAATTAACATGTTGGTTTACTAAAAATATTCTACAGAATTTGCCTAATACAGGTTGCATTACTCTTCACTGCAATATCTTCTATGTGGTAAAGATCTCTGTGAAAGTGGTTTTTCTGACCTATACATCTATTCACCCAGGCTGCCGAGACAACACTTTGAATTCCCTAAAATATGTTCCTCAAATTATGATGCATAACAAAAACTCAAAGAAGGATAATATTAACAGTAAAGTAAAATTATATGCTATAAGCTGACAAACACCAAGAGGTTTCACTTTTGCAAATAACACTATCGGCATTAGACAGATAGCCGACTACTCCTACTCCCTTCCTTTATTTGGACAGTATATCCTGAACCGAATTCATTACATATAACCAACTGAATTGTTTCAGATATTACTGTAGGGACAGAACTCTTCTCTGTGCAAATTAAAAAAAATATATTAACTAGGTCATAATGATGTGTATATCCGCTAATTTTCGGCCTTCATTTAATAGAAAAGAGATACATGCTTTGCCCACTCCCCTCGGTGTCTACATGGGGTAATAATGCTAATCAAAGCAAAAATGGTTTCAAAATCCCAAGAAATGCCTACTAAAACTTTATGTCATTCGAAAACATAGATTTCCTTCACAGGATAATGTTTGTTGATAATTATAGTACATATATGCTACATCAATGCCAAATTGTCATATTCATGTCTAAAAATCGTAGACCGAAACTGCCAAGCAACTAGTTATACAGGAATTTCACTACAGCTTAAGGGAGCAGTGACATGAAACATAAACATTTAAGTTAAAAAAGAAAGTACACTATACTAAAAAAGTACACTATACTGCCAAGTACAGAAATATTAAATATATTAGTGAAACATTCAATAGAAGCTAACAACAAATCTAGGGTTTGCAAATTGAGTCACTTTACATACAAAATCGTGTAATATAATTCCTTATATAATGATATATATTGACACACAATTCATGTACAAATTACCAAAACAATTCAAATTCAGCTTGCAGTACACACATCTTATGATCTACAACACCCAATTATAAGCTAATTATACTCTATAACAATTGTATAAATCTATGAAAGTAAATAGACATAACCAAAAAAAGAGGATGATGATTGAATTACAAGAGAAATGAATTGTATGTAAAATTGCTTTAAAAAATATAAAATAAATAAAGCATGAACATTAATTGCAATTAATTATTATAAGATTGAATTGGAGAGAAATGAACCTGTTCCAATTAGTGAGAGCATAAGATGGAACCCTAGATTTTTGTTGAGAGAAAATCAAGGCTTTTAATTGTAAAAACTGGGACTGCAGATATGTATGTATTATGTATGTATTTGCATACAGTGTGTGGGTGTTGGGGGTTAAAGTCGAGAAACGTAAATGACGTTAAAGGCCACGTTGGTGAAATGGGACATGACACGTTAGTTGTGAGCGTGGGGCGTGGCACCCGCATTTGTACTTTCATAAAACAGATCCATGAATTTTCTAAATTTAAATTGTTTCGATAAATTAGTATTTATGATATGAAATGAAATGAGTTTCATTGGCAAAATTAAATACAATTTTATTAAAAAAATAGGGGTTTTTTTAATATATATCCAAGAACATATAGTAAGAATTTAGTTAACACTTTGTGATTGTTTTATTTTTATTAATAATAATGGATCCCTCTATATGCAAAAAAAATTTAAATTAATAAAAATTTATCAACTCATATAAAAAGTGATTGTTAGAGTGTGCCCTTATACATACACTAGAAATACCCAAAAAATATTCAATACATATATAATTTGGATTTATATAATATATTAAATAATAAAAAAAATTATTAATAGACATTATTTATAATGAAAACATATTTGTAATACTTTATAATTCATTGAAAACATATTTGTACCATTTTTTTTATGAAAAATAGAAACTTTATTGTAACAAGTGTTTAACAAATATATAATTTGAGTTCATTTGTTGAACAATAATTATATTTTTGTTGAATAAAAATGTATAAATAATCTTACATTATTATGACTAAGAAAATTATATCAAATTAATAATATTTCATATTTTATACCTGATGTGGGTGAAAAATACTCCCTCCGTTCCTAAATGTTTTTCCTGTTTACTTTCGACACGTTTGCCAACACATACTTTTGATTGTTAATATTTTCAATTTTGTATTAGTATTAAATATAAAAACTTCACTGTATTAAAGTACTAACAAATACGAATCCAACAAGATCACTAATGACTATATTTTATCTTATAAATTATGCGTAAATTAGTAGTCAATCGCTTATAATTAACAGTACCAAAAGTCAAAACGAGAAAATCATTCTGGAACGGAGGGAGTAATCCCTAAAAACATATTTAATGTTGTATTTATTGGCCCAGTAATGAAGCCTGAAACCCTAATTGGGTATTAAATTCGTAGTTAATAATTAAACCCAAAAAACAACCCCAAACCAGGGACGCCTGATATAAGCTTGTTTTCTAATATGGGCCTGATCCATAGAGCAAAGAACGATCTAGAATCAAAGCCGTGTATGGCACCGACTCCTTGTTTGAGTCCAAGAATGAGGCTTGCCCACCAAGACAACTAAACCTATAAGGAATCTACTTCCTATATGGAACGTTCTAGAATTGATTTAAGGTGGTGACTTGCCCACCAAGTCACTTAACACTACTTCGATTCTAAGGCTTCTCAAGCCTATATAAAGGGTAAGACCCCTCATCTCAGAACTGCATTTTTGGCTTGATTCTCAATAACGAGATACGTAGGCATTCTGTGAGGATCGATTAGTCTCGAAACACGGAAACAACCATTAAAGCTTGTAGTTCATCATCCCTTATATTTAATAAATACAAATCCTAACCGTAATTTAACAACCTAGTTTTTATTCCACAACAATACCTAATTTGGTATAGCGATATATATAGAAACGTAGAAATATAGTACGTCTAACAAAATATTATATGCTGGACAACCACTTAACAGAATGATTATAATGAAATGCTAATATAACGTTAGTGATAAAAAAAAATGAGTTTATAGTTTAGTGGTTGGTTTCTAAAAGTTTAGAAAGTGGAGTGGGAAAAAAATCATTTTCCCAAATTATTAAAATTAAAATATTTTAAAAGTTATTAGTATATTTTACTCATTTTATTTGAACAACAAAATTCTGATTTAAAAATAAATTTTATATAATTCATAAAGGGATTATATTATTAAAATTTCTAACTTAAATGTTATGATTAAACTTTCCTGTAAATTACGTATTCAACTTGTCCATATTAATATTAGATAATAATTTAAATGCAAAAGAATTTTTTTTAAATTAAAACATAATCAAACAAATTTTAAATTATTAATATATACATATAGTGATGCACAATCAAAAAGATATTGAAACAATATGTTTACAATTTAACAAAATAAATACAAACATTACCCAACATATTGCAATTAATTAAAGATTATAGAAACATAAATGTAATAAATACACTTTTATCAAATAATTAATTATATGTCTTATAAATAAATATAAGTTCTAATGAATCTCGAAGATGAACAAAAATCGAATATAGAACGATAAAATATAAGTTCTCACCATTTGAGTTATCAATAATGAGTATTTTATAAATTGTTAAACTTGGTGTTCACTTCAATCTGGTTAATTATTAACAAATAACTTTCTAGTCATGAAAACAAAATTCATATATATATATATATTGTGATGATTAAAAAGTTTATTATCAATTTTATTATTTGACTAGATAAAACTTAAAATTTGTTAATATAATTTCATCAAAATCACAATAAAAATTATATTAACAACTTCTGAATAATTTCAAATATAATTCAACATAGAGTACTATTTGACAAATAAAACATATTTTGATGGTAAAATGTTTCGTAAAATAATTTCTTATTCGGCATAAAGAAAATTATTTTCTAAATATGAGGAAGATAAAAAATCGATGTTTTTTTTGTCCGGGATAAAAAAATCGATGTTAGACGGATACTTGATGTGTGCAATTCAAATTTATAATTACACGCAATTTAACAGGACTGCGATGACGAGAGCTTATATAAAATTGTGTAATACACGTGATTTCATTTAATAATCTAACAAATTTTAATCATGTAATGAATGATTTATTACAAAAAAAAATTTGGCACAAAAGTAAGCTTCATTAATACGTCAAATCCTTCAACATTACACGAATGAATTTAGAGTGGGCATTATCAGTTCTGAAATTACTATGTTTTGCTAAATAATGAACCAAGTTGTTTGCAAAAAGCTTAACAAAATGTAAAGATACATTCTCATCTTTCAAACATTCAAGAGCGTATGCTTGAACAAGAACCAAGCAATCCGTTTCTAGCACTGCATTGCACCATTGCTTTTCCTTAGTCCAACACAGAGCTTCCCGAATTCCTATCACCTCTGCTACCTCTGGATTTAAAATTCCTTGTCTGCATTTGGAGAAAGCTTCAAAAATAGCAGCATCAACATTTATCTTAATCGTATTAACTTCTGGGATCTACCAGTCCTCTATACCGTCTACTTGCGTTATGTAACCAAGAGACATATTAAAGTGTTTATCTTGAACACTTAACCATTTAACAAATAACTTATGACAATTAAATTTATATTAAAGTTATTTGCTTCTTGTGAAATATGTATTAAAAGAAGCATTCAAATTTGTGAAAGATAAAAATATCGTTAATTAAAAGTTCATTTGGTGGAACATATTTCAAAATTATGTAATTGTAAAATCCGTAAATTTTTATTTTTATTTTGAAAATTAGATATTAGATTTTAAAGTAATTTTTAATTAGATATTTATTTTATTTAGAAAATTCTGGAATTCTAAAGGATAAGATTCGTTATATTTGGAAAGAAGAGTAAGAATATTTTTGAGAATCGATATCATTTTAATTATGTTAATTATGTGTGTTAAAATCTTTTATTTTAAGAAATTACTTGGAGAGGTTATAAATTTTAGGAGGAAAGTTTTAGAATTACCTAAATTAAATTAGGGTTTGAGGGTCTATATAAGAAGCCGTATAGAAAAATTGCAAGGTCGTACAGAATTTCACCTAAGTGGTACGTTTCTTCTCCTTTGTTTTTAATACTCTGGTGGGTGTTCCATTCTCTTTTCTATCTGTGAGCGGCATGTATTATTACTTAATCAAAATTAAAGTTATATGTGCATGCGAATTTTAATATGCATGATTACATGTATAGTACCTTGATTTTGTGTTCTGGTTATATTTATTAACAATTTCAATTTTATGATTTTAAATATGCTATTATGGACTAGTGCTTCAAGTTGTCAAGTTCATGTATTTTGTTAGCTAAGTTTTTGAAAAATTATTGTTTCGATTATAATTATTTATGATTTTAGTTGAACAATATAAATTTCAATTTTATAAAAAAGTTAGAATTATTTGTTCATCTCTGCTGGGTGAAATATATAAGTTAATGATTATGTTGATAAATTCGTGATTAAGTGATGCTTTTGTTTTAATGTAGAAAAAAAAAAAAAAACTTGGCCAGTTTTAGTTTAATAGTTTACTTAATTATTAACCCATGCCATGCTAAAATTAGAACAATAAAGGAACCTTTCCGCAATTTTGAATACTAACTTGGACAGTTCGCCTATGTATCATATTGGGCTTAAGCCCATTATTTTCTGACAGTTTGTTTTTTTTGATTATTTTCTTTTGACTAAATATAGTAAGCATGATTCTAGTATGTAGTTAACTATTATATGATTTTAACTAGTATTTGATTGCATTACATGTTTTGAGCTTGTCGAATAAATAGTTACTTGCTGGGCTTCGCAGCTCATTGTTTTAATATGTTTCAGGTTCGGACTTTTGGAAGCCTAATAAGATAAAAGATTTGAGCTGTGTGGATTTCGTGCAACTTGATTTAGATGCTATATCGGATTATTGAATAAATTTTCAGTACATTATTAGATATTGAACATTGGATTTGTGGAGCTACGTCTCCGATTTGATGATTTTAGAATATTGCATTTGACCGCTGCATTTGACTTTTGTTAATTATGGATTATTTGGATAAAGAATTTCATTTATTTAAGTTTCGAAATTAGAAATTAATATCCCGAAAAGTCGGGATGTTACAGTAATCCCCGTTATTGGAATCTACTATATATATAATAGCACAACATGTCACATTTTATTCAATGTAATTTACTTTTATATCCCTTATAATGATATGTTATGAAAAAATATAGAATATACATTGCTGAGAATTGAACCCATGACATAGCAATTCAAATGTCATTAAATTGTCCACTATAACCATTGAGCTACACATGTATTTGGTTAAATAGTAGAATTCATTATTTATATCCATCAGTATTTTTTCATTAATTTGATTTTTTATTCAAAATGTAATGAATGTTTCACTTCTCATTCTATTCTTTATTGATTTTGTTAATTTATGTCTCTGTATATACATAAATTTACATGTCTACTCTAATAATAACTTCACTTTATTTCATATAAAATGCTTAAAATTTCACATATTTTCTTAACTCTTGTGCATTACTCCAAGTACTAATTATTCAGCAATATCAAATACAATAAAATATTTGATTCTAAGTAATTATGGAATTTTTTGTTTGAGAAAATTTAATTAAAAGTCTTTCCCAAAATCTATTACAAAAATGAGAATCTAGAAGTGGGACAAACTAAACATCATTTGAGAAAAAATGTGACACATTAAAATTTTCAATTTATAGTTTATATGGGTGCATGTATTTAGATTAAATTTTTTTGATAAATTAGTATATGAGTATACTAAAATATGAATAATAATTAGAGAATTTACAAAAAATACTAGGTTTAAAGTTTCTCATTGCAAAAATACCATCTCCTTTAATTCTTTGCATATTTACTATCTTATACTTTCTTAATTGCAAAAATACTATCTTTTGTATTCAGTTGCATATGTGGTTGCATATGCAACTTTTTTTACTCTTTTTTTTAAAGGTGGGGTGATTTTGGTGGATTTGGGTGGCAAGGCCCCACCAGGGACCACATGCAACTGAATGCAACCACATGCAACTTTTTTTTAAGGTGGGGTGATTTTGGTGGATTTGGGTTACAAGGCCCCGCCAGGGGCCATATTCAACTCAATGCAACTGAAAAACGAAAGTTGCATTCAGTTGCATGTGATTGCATTCAGTTGCATAAGAAAGTTCCATTTTTTAGTTGTCATTTTCGACCTCTTGTTTGAAATATATATATATATATATATATATATATATATATATATATATATATATATATATATATATATATATATATATATATATATATATATATATATATATATATTTCAAAAAAGAGGTCGAAAATGACAACTGAAAAATGGAATTTGCAATCAGAAATTCAGTTGCATGTGATTGCATTTAGTTGCATATGGATTCAGTTGAATATGGTCCCTGGCGGGGCCTTGCAACCCAAATCCACCAAAATCACCCACCTTAAAAAAAGAGTAAAAAAAGTTGCATACGCAACCACATATACAACTGAATACAAAAGATAGTATTTTTGCAAATAAGAAAGTATTTTTGCAAGTAAGATAGTATTTTTGCAAATAGCTATTCTTAACAAAAGTAAATGTGTAAAAATTTACTTTTATCAATTTATTTTTCAAAAAAGCTCTAATAATTATACATACACTCATAAAATTTGAGAATAAGGACTAATTTGTTGAGTTCTCGATTAAGAATATAAGCAGAAATCTGGAATTTTCCATAATAATAATCAGATTTATTTTAGTAATAAAATTATTTGATAAATTAGTCATATTTGTAACAAAATATAAATAATAATTATATAAAGATATTCGTAAAATTCGATAATCGGGTGAAATTAGTCAAAGTAATAATCAAATATATTTTAAAATTATAATAGTATTTGATATCTTAATTTGATTTGTAATAAGTTTACTATTCAAAAATAATTCTTAGTGAAAAAATTATTTTTTTTAAAATTAATCAAAAAATTCTTGAAATTTCAAAAAAATTTAGAACACTGTAATGCAACCCAGGGCACTCTGGCAGCTCTCATTGGACCAAGTTACGGACGAGTGTACCAACACCCACCCAAGGAAAACTATGGTACGAACTTATTATATGTTGCATTTTTTATGTATGCTTAAGATCATGATTTTTTATTGCACTTTAGTAGTATGACTTTTCCTTATAAACTGAACTAAAGTCCCATATCTACTCGATGGGGGACTTGAGTGTTACATAATACGCATGCACACACATATTTCATATCATCTTCATATTGAATATATATATATATACATACACACACATGTTCATCACTTTAATTTGAATTTAAACTCGATTTAAACAAAAATTGTTCATAACATAGTGAAAGATGGAGGGTATAGTTAGAGATGTAAACAAAAAAAATTAATAATCTGAAATAATTTTGATTAAAACCCTAAATTTGCATATAAAATACAATATATTAACGGAGTTAATTAAATAGATGGAGGGAGAAAGAAGGGAGAGAAAGAAGAGAGAGGAAATTTCATCCTTCACAAAATTCAAATCCAAACAGGTTTAGATTGAGGGATGAAGATGACAATGAAGAAGAGAGTCAGGATTACAAAAGTGGATCTAAGGCTTTCTACATCGATGAAAACTAGTGGAATAGTCGCTTCAGGATAGTGGGTGAAAGAAAAAAGATATGGAAGAAGAAATTCAAAAATTGGGGAGATAAGACGATTAAAAATTACGGCCCAGGAAATCAGTAGTGGGAGAACCAATTTAGAGAGAGGGTAATAGATTATAACTCAAAAGGAGAAGTAAGGATGAGGTTCAAAGATGAATCACCTTGGAATGACCGTAAAGAGGAAAAATTGTTGAGAAGTATACTATTAATGAAGAAAGAGTTGAATAAGGGAGAAGCAAAACCGTAAAGTATGGAGGAACATATTCAGAAATTTATAGAAGCTAATAGGAAATGGTTGCAGGGGTGATGATCTTGCAATTACAAAGGCGCTGCACCAAATTCACCTTAGGAGTCTAGGAATTCATAAAGAGAATTCAAAGCTAGATTACAAGGAAGCCCTGCTGAAACATAACCAAGTATCCAAAGAGCAAAGTCGATAGTCGTTCTTCAAGGCAGGAGAAAAAAAAGATGGAAAGAAACCCTCATGAGTCATTCAAAATGGATAGAGAAAAAAATACAGGATTCATCACCAATCTCCCGGACTTTGTTCGGCTAAAAGATCTTTGGTTATTATTCAGAAAAGAAGGAAGGATCAAGGACATTGTTCTACCTCAAAAAAGAGATAAAAATAATAACCGTTATGGGTTTGTTAAGGTTTCAATGAAAGAACTCTGGAGAGATTAATCTTTAAGCTTAATGGCCTCATCATCAAGGACAAACGAATTTATGTTAGTTGGTCAAGGAAGAGGGCTCCACAAAGACATATTAACGGGAGTTCGCTGAGGTCTAGGGAGAGAGAGGCAGAGCTGATGCATAGTGAAAAGGAGGTAGCAGAGAATAAAACTCATAAGGAGAAGGTTATCTTAGTAGATAATATAAATCTTATACATATCACGTTGAAAATGAAGCCCTCGAGAAGAGAGTTTGCTAAGCTATATTTATGGAGCACCGCTACAAATTGAAAGGTGTTCACGATCAAAGTTGAACTACTAAAAGCCAAAATATCGCAATTTCCCACATTTTTTTAATATCATTTCACATTTATGCCTTCCAATTTTTTTATGATTTTACTCTAAACCCCCCCCCCCAAGTCAAATGCTATGAAAACGTTAGTTAATCTTCACATTGTCCAGAATCGAAACTGTGACATCTCAGTTCTAAATATAATGAATTTAAATTTATAATTAAAATCATTGAACTAGATGACTAATTGATTGTATATTAGAATTTTTTGGACACAACTTGTTCGAAAGTAAGAACACTTGAAAAGATAGTGAGTTAATCTACATCTATATATATTATAATGCCTGAAGATCGAAAATGCCCCAGAAGAGTTCAAGGTATTTTTCTTGAATTTTCGTTTTTTGATTTTTTTATTAATTTTTTTTACATTAAATAGCTATTAATGATATTTAATTAGTCATTAATTACACCTATTAAACATATATAAATTTACTCTATTTAATTTGTTTAAAAAATTAGCAAACTTTATTTGAACATTATAGTTATTATTTCAATATTAAATTTTAATTATAAATAGTTAATTTTTTTAGGTAAAATGACGACTAAAAGTTGCTTATATTGCATTTTTTTTATTCCTATTCAAGATCATTGTAATTTCTTTTCAGATGACTGTGGGTCAGACGACTTTAACTTCTAAAACATTTTTTATTATCAATGATTGTGAAAGTCGTATTAATAAATTATGGAAGTACTAGATCTTTATTAATATCTGGAATTTGTATCCAAATAATATAGACAATTTTTTTTTGTACGTGAATAAATTACACATCTGTTATGATCCATCGATTAAATTTAACAAACCCAACCATTTTATCGGAAGATAAATCTATAACAAATCTACACACCCACTGTTTCATCATATTGTGTCGAAATAAATTAATATTTTAATTAAATAAATTCTTACACTATTATTTAATATATATTATGAGGCTTTAAAAAATGTTATTAACCTTAATTTCTCAAGCAATATTTATTATTAATGATTGTGGAAATTGTAATAAATTATGGAAGTCACAGTTCTTTACTTAATACCTGAAATTCGTTTACAAATAATACAGACAGATTTTTACTTTTGCACATGAATAAATTATACATGTGTTATGACCAAACTAATTAAACTGAATAAACCCAACCATTTTATCGGGAAATTAAATTGATAAAAAATTTATACACCCGTTATTTCATTATACTGTGTCAAAATAAATTAATATTGTAATTAAATAAATTCTTACATTATTATTAGACATGTATATTATGAGAGGGGCGTCGGCTTTAAAAAATCTTAATAAGTTATATTCAATATTTGTAACTTTTGATCCTAAAGATTACGTTCGTATTGTAATTTTTATTTTTATATGTTTGTGATATTTTTAAGATTATCCATACTTTAGATATATAATGAGAGTATTTTTCCAACTAATAATTCATGTAAATTGTATTTAAATCAATTTTTTTAGAAAATTCATAAGGCACCAATCAAGTTTTAAAAATAATAGAAATTAATTTATTTATTTTTAATACTTTAAAATAAAAATTATATACCGCGCGAAGCGCGGATAAATTGTCTAGTTTAGGTAATATTGCAACAAATTGAAGAATAATCATGATCACAGCTATTAAAAACCAAAAAAACCAAAATCTCGCAATAAAGTTAGAATATCCCCGCGCCTTACACGGGTAATGAAGCTAGTTATATTACTATAATAGTACAAATGTTTTTATTTTATATTTTGATTTGAATGATTTATTGTTGCATGAGAGGTATTTTATTTTTGAGAAAATGACCAAAATACCTTATTTTTAATGTTTATTTGTACAAAATATCCATTTTCAGAAACACTAACAGAATAATCGTTTCGGTCAAATACTCTATTTGTAGTGGAGTATCAGAGGTGATATAACTCACCCAATGGAGCATCAGGAGTGATACTCCACTACCAGTGGAGCATCGGACGTTCAAATACTCCACTGGATTGATAGTGGAGTAATCGACCTGATATTTCACCGATAGTGGAGTGTGTCTTTGATATTTCTTTGGGAGTGGCGTGTCATCATATTACTTCATTATCAATGGAGTATTTAATGAGTATTTAGGATCATATTTACTGAATATTGGTATTTTGGGCATATTTTGCTGAAAAATATGTATTTTGGACCTTCACCCTTTCAATTTCATAATTTTTCTTGCGTTGTTTTTAAATTGTTTTAAATAATACTTTTTTGTTTTAACTTTTTATATAATTAATATATGTACCAAGTATACTAAAATATCATAATAAATATTTATTATATTAAAAGTAAATATAAAATTAAGTTGAAATGAAAGTGATCGGATAAAAATGCCTCATATACCTTCACGTAAATAGGTTGAAAAAAATGTACCTATCTCTTGCATCTGAATGTTCTAAGAGTATTTTCAATCTAATGCTAATATGTGTGTCATTTTTATAATATAACAATAGTTATAGAATACATTTTTAATATATTATTAGATTTAGTTCTAAAATAAAAAAAAATATTTTAATTGATTTTAAATAGAAAATCAAATATAAATGTAATAATTGTCATATAGACATGTCATATAGACATGCATAGAGCATGCAACTTTTACCATTTGTACTTAATGTATCATTCAAACCGATAGGCGGAAATTCAAAGGGCTGTTAACTGGACATTTTGCCAAAATTCGTAGAAAAATGATTGTCGAATTAGAGCAAAGGTGGTAGAGTTGTTTTAGGAGCACCGATTATTGGTGGTAATTAACGTGAATTTTATGACTTGAGTAGTTTGCCACAAATATGCTCTAAAATTTCTTGTTAAAAAAGGTTAACAGAAATTAACATTGTATAATCTCTTAAAATTATTCGATTTGGGACCATAGTTGTGAAAAGCTCAAAAAACAAATCAAAAACCCTGAGGAAACATTTGATATACAATGGACATATAATACACTACCAAAGATCCCATAAACATTTAAAGGTAACTAAAACATTAATTGTGATCATTAATAAAATTTAGAGGAAATAAATAAAGAATAAAAATAATAAAATATTCATCATCAACTTAATTAATTATTTGTATAAGTTAACCCATTTCCCGTAATAATTTAAATATATACATAAGCATGAAATATGTGTAAAATATAAATTTATTACCAGTAAAAATTAAAAGTCCAATTTAAAACGTTTTCGAAATTGTTTTTGGAGAAATAAAGTTCCCCCAAAAATATAATTAAAAATGGTAATAAAGCAATTGTACGGGCAAAAAGTTAGTATATATAAAGAATGCAAGGGAGTTTTGGTTGTTTGGTTAATATTTGATATGGGCTGAAAATAAGCCCTAAAGACACATTTAATTTGATATTAATTAGACCCAGCATGGTCCAAACGTGGGGCCCATTAATGAGGTCAGAATCCCTATTTTAATATTAATTTCGTAATTAATATTGGGGGAAATAAACAACTCAGCAATAAGAGTTGGATAAGGATAATATACCCATCAGACTTAGCCACCAAGGCATCCAATTCGATATGGAAACTGATTCCTATAAGGAATAGATCAAGAACCTTCCTCAAAGATTGTCCACCAAGTCTCCGAATCCTACCATAATTCTAAGGCTTCTCAGCCTATATAAAGGGCCTGACCCCTCATTCTCAGAACTACGTTGGCTTGATTCTCTAGCAATACAGAGATACGTAGGCATCTTGTGAGACCGATCAGTCTCGAACGCAAGAACAGCCATTAAAGCTCGAAGCCCACCATCCCTTGTATTTAATACATACAAACCCTAGCCGCAATTTACAAACCCTCGTTTTTATTCCACAACATTTGGCGCCGTTTGTGGGACGACAACATCAACCATGGCTCAAACACGAAGAACAACACCAGTTGTAACTGAGGCCGTGCCACTCAGCTCTGCTCCACCCCTCACCGAACAGGCTCCCCCAGCATCAGGGGTGATCATCCAACAGGCTCCCCCAGCATCAGGGGTGATCACCCAGTCTCAAGTTTCTCAACAATCAGGGGTGATTCCCCACGTTGAGAGTACGCTGCCTCTGATCGACCAAGCAAGACGAGGAACCAACCCTCTTCAGATGGTGGTCTCTCCTCTTTTTAATCCTGACAACCCACCACCAGGGGTACAAATCCACACCACGGATCTCCCCTTGAATACTAACCCGAGGTATGGTCTGCCTAACCACCCTCCAGCTGCTCGGAGAGCAGGGCCAAGTGGACATGCCATGCAAATACAGGATCCATCCTATATTAGAGGATTGGGTCCTTATCAGGACGACTACTCTGGCCCCTATTCTGAAGATTCGTCATCTGAGGATGATGATCGTGATGAACATCCGAGGAGGCGACGTGTTAGCAGAGAACCTCGGACGAGGACCCAAGGAATCCATGATGGACCTCCACAAACGGCTGAGGAGAGGATTAAGGCTCATGAGGCTGAGATCCAAAGGCTAAAGGATGACATAGCAAGGGAACAGGCAAGACAGAGTCTGATTCGACCCCCTCCAATCTCAGGAAGGATTCCCGTTATAGATTTGGAGAGGTCCTCAAGAAGACAGAAGAGGGCTGATGTCCCAACAAGAGAAGCTATGAGGGTGGAAACCCCCAGGAGTAACCCCAAGGATCTCATGCCACTTGGAGATCCTGATGATCCCACACCCCCGTTTACTGAGGAGGTGATGAATGCTCATATTTCTAGGAAGTTTAAGATGCCGACAATTAAGGCTTATGATGGAACGGGTGATCCCGCAAATCACGTCAGGACGTTCTCGAACGCACTGCTGCTGCAGCCTGCAAGTGATGCCCTAAAGTGCAGAGCGTTCCCCCAAACCCTGTCGGGCATGGCTCAGAGATGGTATAGCCGATTGCCTGCGAACTCTATTGGCTCTTTTAAGGAGTTGAGTGCCGCTTTCGTTAGCCAATTCATTAGCGGAAGGATGCATGAGAAGAGCTCTGCATCTCTTATGTATGTAGTGCAAGGAAAGAATGAAAATCTGAGGGATTACCTCAAGCGATTCACTAAGGAGACCCTGAATATCACTGATTTGGAAAATAAGGTGGCAATGGTAGCCCTGGAACACAGAACCACTGACCTCTTCTTCAAGAGATCATTGGCGAAGCATCCCCCTGAGAACATGGCTAAGCTCCAACGAAGGGCTGATAAGTATATTAAAGCTGAGGATAGCTTGAAGAAAGAGACCACCGTAGGTGGAAGAGGAGGTAACAATGACTCCAAGAAGCGAAAGCAAGACCAGGACTATGATGATCAAGAGTATGATGCTAGGGACAAGTATCCCCGAACTAGCGAGGACTCCGACTCTGCCCCTAAGAAGAACCAAGGGTCAAGGTTCACTGAGTATGCAAGGTTGAATACTCCTAGGAGTCGAATCTTGTTGGACATTGAGAATGATAAGGATTTCAGATGACCGAAGCCACTCAGGGGTGATCCCGCAAAGAGAAACCAGAATCAGTATTGCAAATTCCATAGAGACGTGGGGCATGACACTGACGATTGCAAGCAACTCAAAGACGAGATCGAGTTTTTGATCCGTAGAGGGAAGCTGAGGTACTTCACTAAGGGTGAAGACCGTGGTAACCAGAGAAGAGACTATAATAGAAGGGATGACGATCAAGATCGCAACCCACGGCCCCGAGGGCCAGTAATCAACATGATCTCAAGAGGCCCGACTACGGCCGGGACAACTAGGAACTCTCGAAAGGCTATATGCCCGAGAGGTGTTGCACATCGTGGGAGAGGCCCCGAAGCGTGCAAAAACTGAGGTAGCGATTAGCTTTGATGACTCAGACTTGGAAGGGGTGAAGTTCCCCCATGACGACCCGTTGGTCATAACTCCTGTGATTGGAAACTCGGAGGTGAAGCGAGTCTTGATAGACAATGGAGCTTCCGTTGACATTCTATTTCATGACGCGTTTGTGAAGATGGGATACACTGATTCTCAGTTGACCCCCAATAACATGCCTATATATGGATTTAATGGAGTAGAATCCAAAGTTGAAGGGACTATTCAGCTGCCTGTAACTATTGGGCAAGAGCCCAAGGAGGCCACTCAGATGTTGAACTTCCTAGTAATCAAGGCGGCTTCAACGTACAATGCTATCCTTGGAAGGACTGGACTTCATGCATTCAAGGCTGTTGCCTCAACCTATCATGTGAAGATCAAGTTCCCTACCAGGAATGGTGTTGGAGAACATAAAGGTGATCAGAAAATGGCACGAAGCTGTTATGTAGCCTCGGGGGGCAGGTCCTTCCGATTGAAGACATGGATGCCCACAGTGGTAAGGAACACAAAGAAAGGTCAGCAGAGGACATCACACAGAAGCCTCGGACGGCCATTGAGGCTAAGGCGTTAACTGACTTTGTGGTTGAATGTACCATTGGCAACCAAGAAGTCGGGGGGCAGGAGGTAGTACCCTGAGCAGGAAGTGAACTTCAGAATAAGAATGAGGAGACCAAAAGGAGTGGTGGGTGCTCTATTTTGATGGAGCATCAAAAACAAAATCAAGTGATGCAGACCTAGTCTTGCAAAGGCTCGATTGGGCTTAAGTTATCCTAGTAGGACTTAGCTTCATATTTATATAGTAGAAGTAGAAATAAGGTTCATTAAAACCATTGCAGAGCATGTTGCTCCGAGTAGGACAGTAGTACTCTATGTAAGGGTTGAACCCATTTCAAGTTATTAATGCAAGTTTGTTTTCCATTCATTGATTGTGATTTTATTTATGTGCCAAGCACCTGATGTGTGAGTCAAAGAAGACCAAGTACCGAAAATAAAAGAATACACGAATGAAAACAAACGAATGCATACCCCGAATGGTAGAGTTAGGTTACAGCAGATAAGAGTTTAAGTCCTTGAAGGACCCTGGATAAAGACAAACGTTGAAGTCCTGATGGAACAGCCGCTGAAGAAACATATTACATAGCCCGAAAGCCAATGGAAGGCTCATCAAGTGGGCAATCAAACTAGGAGAATTCGATGTTAAGTACAAGCCTAGGACAGCCATCAAAGCTCAGGCTCTAGCTGACTTCGTGGTTGAATATACCATTGACAACCAAGAAGTCGGGGGGCAGGAGGTAATAGACCAGGAAGGTCAGCAAGGTGAGAAACCCCTGGAAGAGAAGAAGGAATATTGGATGCTCTATTTTGATGGGGCATCAAAAACAAAAATCTCTATTTTCATGGGGCATCAAAAACAAAAACCAGTGGTGCAGGTTTAGTTCTGCAAAGCCATGATGGGTTCACACTTGAGTATGCCTTAAAGTTGGACTTCCAAACAACCTACAATAAGGCGGAGTATGAAGCTCTGATGGACTTCCAAACAACCTACAATAAGGCGGAGTATGAAGCTCTGATGGCCAGTCTTGGATTGACGAGAGCCCTGAGGGTGAAGAACCTGAAAGTTTGTGGAGACTCAAATCAGCTAGTCTCACACGTCAATGGAGAGTTTGAGGCTAGAGAAAAGAGTATGGCCAAATACTTGAGGATTGTGAAAGCCGTGATAGCCCCGCTCGATAAATGCCCTGTTGAGTATATCCCAAGAGAGAAAAGAACATTAAGGCCGAAGCCCAGTCTAAGTATGGCTCTTCTGAGATAAAGAATTATGCAGAGAGCTTTTGCTTCCAGGTCCTAAAAACCCCACCATCGAATCAAAATTGGTAGCACCAGTTGATGTAAGCTGAAGGATAGACCCTCTTCGAGCTCATCTTGAGACTAGTTGGCTCCCTGATAATGCCTTGAAGGCATAGAAACAGTTAGTGAGAGTGTTGAGATGAGAGGTCCTTTGTCATTCCTTACTTAAAATCTTGAATCTCAAATCCCGACACAAAATTTTATCCTTGATGGCCAAAAAGGCTATCTGCCTCCAATCAAATTTGTCATTTGAAGTTTAAGGACTTGAATCAAGAGCCTTCAATCGAATATAAACCAAAGCAAGGTCCTGTGAGCATAAGAAGAAGGTTGGAAACCTAGATTCAAGAAAAGAAGGTTAACAACCAGCCAAGACACACCGGACTTGAAGTCAAACGCTGAGGAGCAAGTGAACTCCCTGAACGATCAACTGAAAAGTAAGACCTCCTCCGTATGAAGCAAGGGGGGCAAGAACTAAGGGACTTCATCATTCCTACATCTTAGAATGAGAATCAAGGGAATCAAGGGTTAATAATAACCTTAAAACCAAGGTCTCAGCAAATAAGTTAAGGCCCGGAAGGTCACAAGTCAAGGTTCACGAAACCATTTAAGGCATAACAAACACCTCCTATTGACCTGAAACCTCGTGTTGGTGATCCAGAACACCAACATCAACCTTAGAATCCAGGCCTTGTGTTATAAATCAAGGGCTAAGGAACTAAGTTGAAGCCTTAGAAGGCCAACAAAGCTATCAGATCCAACCTTGGATCAAGAGATTCGTGAACAACTCAAGAATGAGTAACTGAATCAACATTCCAACAAGGTGGATGAAAGGTTCAAAGTAATTCTATGTAAGATTAGGCAAGCATGAAACCTTTGAAAGGATTTTGAAGCTTTCTCGGGGAAGGTTTGTGATGTGGCGGAAATGATACAATTAAAAATCGCAAGCGCACGATTATCGTTTTAGTATTTAAGATTCGATCCACAGGGAATAATATTTTCGCAAATCCTTAAATTTTAATTTAATCGAACTAGAATAATTTGGTTTTGGAAAATTTGATTGTAATTTAATTAATTTCTAAAAGAAATTATTCCACTAATTAAGAGAAAATTCATTTTTTTTAAACTAATTAATTAAAAACTAAATTATTAAAAAAATATTAATTTTACTAATTAATCTTAAAAGGAAAATAAACTTTAATCTATTTGTAAACTTAATAATAAAAACAAAACTAAATTATTCTAAAATTCTAAATTAGATTTTATTCTAAATTTCTTTTTTATTAAATAAAACAAACGAAAAAAAATTAAAAAAAAAAAATTGCAAACTCAGATTATTAACTCAGTAAAACCAGATATCCAAAAAACTCAACCAGTGATCTCATAAGCAACAAAACTTGACAGCACAAAAATAAACAACACTAAACACAGCAACGAACACGGCTACAATCAGATACAATAGTCGACTACATAACACAGGAACAGGGGTAAACTCCACCAAGTAACTCGACCCAGAACTTGCGACTTGAACAGAATGCAGCAGCAAACATCTTGGTAACAATGAAGTAACAGTAATCAAACAGCTACAAGAACAAAGCAAAGGTTCAACAGACCAACTAACAAGACTCGAAAAACCAGCAACAAATGCAGAACAAAGATCAGCAAGAAAAACCAGCGAATTCAACACGAACGCAACAAGAATAAACAAAATGTAGAACTCAGAAAGCGAAGTCAGACTCAAAAACAATTCACGATAACACGATAACATTCACACAAACGAAAACATTATTACACAATACAACTCATTACCAAACTAAGAACTCAGAAAATAGTACACAAACGATGCCAACACGACTCAACAAAACACGGGCAGAACTACAGTAAATGAAACGAACAAGAAGAACGAAGCCATTCACCAACTGTTAACAAACAAACGCAGGTATATACACACAGGAAACTCAACAACTCGCTATAACTCGATAATCTCGACTATTAAAAACTCGAAAACTAATCATCTATTTATCAATAAAACTGGAACATAACGATTACAACCTAGCAACTCTAATTTATCAATTAACAAAGCAAAACAACAAAAAGAACATCACAGGACTCGGATTCAACAACATCAACTTGGTAACAATCGTCAACGAAACCAACAACTCGACGAGACCGCAACTCTAAATCTTCATCCTACGGAAATAGAAAAATCGGAGAAGGAAGGGGTTGGGGGTCTTGGTTCGCTGCGATCGAAAAGAGAACAATTTAGCATAATTAAATCTCAGCGATAAGAACGGAATTAAACTAAGAAACTCAGGAGATGGATTTTAATCGAAGGAAAAGGAGATGCGGGGATATGTTTTTGATCGGAGAGATAAAAAGAAAACAGGTGAGAGGTGCGGTGGTTTTGCAAATTCAACATGAAAATGAAAAGGTGAACAAGAAGAAAATGAAGTTTGGGTTTGAGGAAATTTAAGAAGGAAAGAGCAGGGGAGATAGGCTCGGTATTTGCAGGAAATGGAATAAGGGAATGCTGGGTTTTCCTAAATAAAACATGGGATACATTTTGCTTCGAATTAAAATTTGCTAAAAACAGAATTAACAAATAAATGCAGGAAAAATATGAACTAAAAAAAAATTAAAATGTTTATAAGAATTGCAGAAAAATTACAATAAATTTAGGAGTGTCCTAAACTAATCCTAATCCTAATCCTAAGTCCTTTTTAAGATGAGAACTACTTCCTATTTATAGGAAGAATTAGCACACCAATTTCATAATTAAATGAAATTATTACAAACTTTACAACTAGTAACACCAAATGCACCCATCTTCTTCCACTTTGCAAGATTCCTTGGCCGGCCACTTTTATTGTGTATAGATGGGCTTCGTAGAAATGCTTTTTATCCCGCACGACTTATAATCTTTAAATAATAAATAATTAATTTAATCCGAAAATTATAAAAATAAATATCTAATATTATTAGATATTTATAAATATAATTTTCTAATCAAATAAAAATATTTATTAATAAAAATAAATTCTTAAGCCCTAAACTGCGGTCTTTTGAACTTTATTTCTTCATTTTTCCATTTCTTCATTTTTTTTGAAATTTCCTGAAATAAAACAAAATAATTTATTAAAATATGAATTCAAGCAATAAATAAGCAATAAAAATATGCAAAATTATGCACTCATCAAATGCCCCCATACCTATCTTTTGCTCGTCCTCGAGTAAAACAAAAAGAAAAATGCAGAATGAAAAACCTATACTCACTGTCGTAGGAATCACGGGTAATTTTAGGTTTACCAACCCGTTAAACCTATAGACGATCTCTACCGGAGGAGTGTTGTCTCCTAAGGGTTTACAGAAGATATACCCATAAAATCTTTGAGATAAGTCAGCAAGTATCCAACTTTCCTCTTTTACTCTAGCTTTCATTGGTGTCAGCAAAACAATTTGGTAGGAAAATATATGCCTTAAAGATTATTCTAATAATAGCCAAGTTATAGGTTCCCACAATCCACATGATTAGACTAAAAATTTACAAAAAAATCCCAAGGTGTGTAGTGAATTTAAGGCCTATGATGGATTAACTGCATACGAACATTTTCTCTTTTTCAACCAATATTGAACTGACCCAATCTCTATCAAAACAAGTATCTAGCCAAACTTCACGTTCTTAGTAGTTAGACCGACCGTGCAATGGTTGAGGTCCCAAAAGACTTATGCATCAATACCCATTTAGCGAGTTTTAGGTCAACAATCCCAGATCACAAGGGACCTTAGGTTGCTAGGCACAAAGTCCCCTCGGACTTACTTACTCAGGTTGTTAATGAGCCCAACCTAGCCGATTTCCCTACTAAGAATTTATTATTACACTAGCACTCAACAATTACAAACATTTATTGACTCTTTGTCTTTTTTTTTTCTTTTTTTATGACACTATACGAACCAAATTTCGCAAAGGTTTGATTCGACATTGTTCTAACATGTGGGTTCTCTCTCAGGTATCGAATAACATTCCTATACAATTTTTTCATCAAAAGTCTTGTGCAAATGTGCCGTCTTGGTCTTTTAAGCAAAAATTTGTTCGATACAAGTTTCATGAGGAAAACCTTACCTGACTACGTTCAAATTATCTAAAGGCATTATACATATAATTTTTGAAAAATAGTCAACACCAACTAGTTCTAGAATTCAAAGAGTGGGAAGGACAACTAAGCTAAAATATCTCTATTTTTGGATTTTTAAAATTTTTCAATTTGTTTGGATTTTTCAATTTTATGTATTTACACTAAAACCCTCCCCCATACCTAAATCATGCATTGTCCTCAATGTATGCAAAATGAACGAGAATAAATTAGAGAGGAGGAAATACCTGATAAGGGATGACGGAGAATGACAAATTGCTGAAAAACTACGAAAGAAAACAACTCACACACGCACACAATGTAACTCCCCCATACCTACATTCTACTATGGGAAGTACAAAGTAAATATTTACTAACCAATACCTGCTCTCGGAAAAACTATTTTTGTTACACAACCAACATATTTCAGAAACTCACCCACAAAAATAGCATAGACCACTCGAAAGATCCGATTAGGCGCAAGAATAAAACTCATATTCATAACTTCATCCATAGACCACAAAGATGCTTCTTTTTGTTGTTTAACCAAATTAATTACGATAAGATGTTGGTCATGAATATCATGAGTTCCGATGAAAGATGAAGTACGAGTGGAAAATGAAGAAATAGAAACGGGTGGGGGTGGCTCTTCGAAAAATGTTTTACCAACAGAATTAGGATCACAAGAACTATCCTGATGTTGGGTTTCCCATTTGGAACAAATATTCATCATCTCTCCGAACATCTCTTCCGAGGTCAAATCCTTAAAAGATCGTGAAGCTCTCGATTGGTCTCGTAATGCAACTGAAAATCTTGTTTAAGAAGAGACTCAATCTCATGATCGTCCAAATTTGACCTTGAAACAACCTCCTTAACTAGATCAGCTCCTATTGGTTGAGTATGAAGTTCTTCAGGTTTTTCGGGAAGAGGTTTGGAAGATGAAAGGAAAAGTTCACTAGAAGAAGATGATGGTTGTCTAGGTGAAGTCACAAACCCAGAATCATCGGGATTCTTTGTTTGACCTAGAGAATGAAAGATGTCAGCATTAGAATCTTCTTCGTGTGAATCACCACCGAAAGGAGTGTCAACTTGAACATTAGACCTAGGAGAAACGATATCATTGAAAGTATCGATAGGTCTTTGAGGGATAAGAAATTCAGGGTTGACCTCGGGTGGATTCGGAGTGGTTATCGTCTCACACTCACACATGGTGGCTAATTGATTCATTTGAAATTCTAACTTAGATAAGGCTTGAGCATTAGAGTTCAAAATTTGCCTATCTTGGGTCACGGTTTGCATGAAGTCTGCTTGAGAAATCAATAAAGCCTCGATACTCTTTTCTAAGGTGTCAAGTTGATTCGGGATTGGATAAGAGTTCGGTTCTTGAAAATGTGGAGGTGGAGTTTGATAGCTATGACCTTGGTTCCATGAGAGATCGGGATAATCTCTCCAACCGGGATTAGAAGACGATGTAAAATGGTCATTTTGAGAGGTTGGTTGAAACATGGCGTTGACTTGATAAGAGTCGGGGCCGTGTTGAAAATCGAGACTCGGAGAGTTGAAATTTGGGTGCCAAGACGTGTGTGAAGGGCCATTAAGGGTTTCTAAGGCTTCGAGTCATCTATTAAGAGCATCTAATTCAGAGTTTATTGCAATATCGTTTTCACTATAATGCAGATCACTAAAAGTAGACGACTCGTTATAAACACTAGGTTCCCTAATTGACTCACACCACATCGTATTATCCGATAACTCCTCGTCATAATCCCGTGAGTAATTTATGTGATTCCCCCACCCGGGATTGTAGGTAGGTACAAATGGGTCATTCCTAAGAGTTTGTTGACACATAGAATTATCTTGCTCAAATTCATGGCAATTTGTAAACCCTAGTGTATAAGAATTATAATTTGACCACATTATTGATCACACAAAGTAAGCACACAAAAAAGGGTGAAAAATTAAAAGAAAAATCTAACCTAGGTTCCCTAAATAAAATAACTAGACATTGCTCCTAACCGTAAGGACCACCAAAAACTCCATAAATCAGAATTTATTCGGGCCGATTTGGCCAGATTAGAGCAGGCATTGCCAAGAGGCCAAACTCGTCACTTAGACACCAAATCTTAATTGGCCAGGTAAGCTTTCGCTTGCCTAGACACCAAAGAGTCGGAATAATTAATGATTACTTCGTTTCTTAGATACCTTCCTAATTGAGCGCGAAATCCTAGAGGGCAAATGTCTAATTAATTTTATTAAGGCTACAAACGATGCAACACACAATGATATATACAAAAAATTATGAACAAATATGGATGCTTACACTACGTGTCCTAATCTAAAATAAAGATGAATTTAACGTACCTTTGGGTCCTCCAGCGATCACCACAATTATAAGATACGAAAAATTAAAAATAAGAAAATAAAAATCTAGATGATGTGCCCTAAGTGATTAAATGCATGATGCACAAGTATGTATTTACAAATAGTAATTTTTTTGATTTTTCAATTTTCAATTTTTTTGTGATTTTTGATTTTTTTTTTTTGTGATTTTCTAAAAATAAAAAGGCGAAAAGAGTGAGATACGGGTTACCGAAGCACGCTTCCAAGAATTCCAATTTGTTCCGAGCTCCGTGAGAAGATTCCCGACATTCCAAACTTTCCTAAAAAAATGAAATAAAAAAAATAAGGCAAACGAAAGAAAACTAATCCGAAAAATTAAAAATTAAGGTGCGAAAAATAATTAGGTCCCCGGCAGCGGCGCCAAAAACTTGATGTGGCGGAAATGATACAATTAAAAATCGCAAGCGCACGATCATCATTTTAGTATTTAAGATTCGATCCACAGGGAATAATATTTTCGCAAATCCTTAAATTTTAATTTAATCGAACTAGAACAATTTGGTTTTGGAAAATTTGATTGTAATTTAATTAATTTCTAGAAGAAATTATTCCACTAATTAAGAGAAAATTCATTTTTTTAAAACTAATTAATTAAAAACTAAATTATTAAAAAAAATATTAATTTTACTAATTAATCTTAAAAGGAAAATAAACTTTAATCTATTTGTAAACTTAATAATAAAAACAAAACTAAATTATTCTAAAATTCTAAATTAGATTTTATTCTAAATTTCTTTTTTATTAAATAAAACAAACGAAAAAAAATAAAAAAAAAATAAAATTTTTTTTTGCAAACTCAGATTATCAACTCAGTAAAACCAGATATCCAAAAAACTCAACCAGTGATCTCATAAGCAACAAAACTTGACAGCACAAAAATAAACAACACTAAACACAGCAACGAACACGGCTACAATCAGATACAATAGTCGACTACATAACACAGGAACAGGGGTAAACTCCACCAAGTAACTCGACCCAGAACTTGCGACTTGAACAGAATGCAGCAGCAAACATCTTGGTAACAATGAAGTAACAGTAATCAAACAGCTACAAGAACAAAGCAAAGGTTCAACAGACCAACTAACAAGACTCGAAAAACCAGCAACAAATGCAGAACAAAGATCAGCAAGAAAAACCAGCGAATTCAACACGAACGCAACAAGAATAAACAAAATGTAGAACTCAGAAAACGAAGTCAGACTCAAAAACAATTCACGATAACACGATAACATTCACACAAACAAAAACATTATTACACAATACAACTCATTACCAAACTAAGAACTCAGAAAATAGTACACAAACGATGCCAACACGACTCAACAAAACACGGGCAGAACTACAGTAAATGAAACGAACAAGAAGAACGAAGCCATTCACCAACTGTTAACAAACAAACGCAGGTATATACACACAGGAAACTCAACAACTCGCTATAACTCGATAATCTCGACTATTAAAAACTCGAAAACTAATCATCTATTTATCAATAAAACTGGAACATAACGATTACAACCTAGCAACTCTAATTTATCAATTAAGAAAGCAAAACAACAAAAAGAACATCACAGGACTCGGATTCAACAACATCAACTTGGTAACAATCGTCAACGAAACCAACAACTCGACGAGACCGCAACTCTAAATCTTCATCCTACGGAAACAGAAAAATCGGAGAAGGAAGGGGTTGGGGGTCTTGGTTCGCTGCGATCGAAAAGAGAACAATTTAGCATAATTAAATCTCAGCGATAAGAACGGAATTAAACTAAGAAACTCAGGAGATGGATTTTAATCGAAGGAAAAGGAGATGCGGGGATATGTTTTTGATCGGAGAGATAAAAAGAAAACAGGTGAGAGGTGCGGTGGTTTTGCAAATTCAACATGAAAATGAAAAGGTGAACAAGAAGAAAATGAAGTTTGGGTTTGAGGAAATTTAAGAAGGAAAGAGCAGGGGAGATAGGCTCGGTATTTGCAGGAAATGGAATAAGGGAATGCTGGGTTTGCCTAAATAAAACATGGGAAATACATTTTGCTTCGAATTAAAATTTGCTAAAAACAGAATTAACAAATAAATGCAGGAAAAATATGAACTAAAAAAAAATTAAAATGTTTATAAGAATTGCAGAAAAATTACAATAAATTTAGGAGTGTCCTAAACTAATCCTAATCCTAATCCTAAGTCCTTTTTAAGATGAGAACTACTTCCTATTTATAGGAAGAATTAGCACACCAATTTCATAATTAAATGAAATTATTACAAACTTTACAACTAATAACACCAAATGCACCCATCTTCTTCCACTTTGCAAGATTCCTTGGCCGGCCACTTTTATTGTGTATAGATGGGCTCCGTATAAATGCTTTTTATCCCGCACGACTTATAATCTTTAAATAATAAATAATTAATTTAATCCGAAAATTATAAAAATAAATATCTAATATTATTAGATATTTATAAATATAATTTTCTAATCAAATAAAAATATTTATTAATAAAAATAAATTCTTAAGCCCTAAACTGCGGTCTTTTGAACTTTATTTCTTCATTTTGCCATTTCTTCATTTTTCTTGAAATTTCCTGAAATAAAACAAAATAATTTATTAAAATATGAATTCAAGTAATAAATAGGCAATAAAAATATGCAAAATTATGCACTCATCAGTTTGGAAACCCATTTACTATGTCACCAAGGTGCTTCATGAAGCTGACCAGAATCACTCCGCTATAGAGAAGTTTGCTTTAGGCACGGTCATGGCCTCAAGAAAATTAAGACCTTACTTTTTAGTCACGTAAAATCGAGGTCTTGACAGACCAAGCCATTAAAAGGCCATTAATTCGACCAGAATCCTGGTCGAAATGACCAAGAATCCTGGTCGAAAAATTGTTCGAATGAGCCACGAAAAAGCCATTAATTCGACCAGAATCCTGGTCGAAATGACCAAGAATCCTGGTCGAAAAACTCTTCGACGAGGCCACGAATTTGGCCCTTAATTCGACCAGAATCCTGGTCGAAATGACTAGGAATTCTGATCGAAAATTCGTTCGACCAGGAGAAACCTTGGACCTTATTTCGACCAGAATCCTAGTCGAAACGACCAGGAATCCTGGTCGAAAATCCATTCGACCAGGAGAAAAATCAGACCTTATTTCGACCAGAATCCTGGTCGAAACGACCAGGAATCCTGGTCGAAAATCCGTTCGACCAGGAGAAAAATCAGACCTTATTTCGACCAGAATCCTGGTCGAAATCCTGGTCGAAAAATGTGAAGTTTCCTGATCGAAATTTGTGATTAAAATTCAGAAATTTGAGTCGAAATGATAATTTCTGAATAGTACTAGCCCCAGCCAGGGGCTCTTCCCCTTGGACCCCGCCAGGGGCTGCCGCCCCTTGGACCCCGCCCGGGGGCTGCTGCCCCCGGACCCCCGCTAGTACCGTTTAGCACCGTTTAGCGCCGTTTAGAATCGCTTAACATTGTTTAAGTGTCGTTCAAGGCTCGTTAGTGCTGATAAGCACCGATTAAGTGCCGATTAGCACCGTTAGTGCCGATAAGCACCGATTAAGTGCCGATTAACACCGTTAGTGCCGATAAGCACCGATTAAGTGCCGATTAACACCGTTAGTGCCGATAAGCACCGATTAAGTACCGATTAGCACCGTTAGTGCCGATAGCACCGTTAGTGCCGATAAGCACCGATTAAGTGCCGATTAGCACCGTTAGTGCCGATAAGCACCGTTCAGTGTCGTTTAATGCCGGTTGGCGTCACTTAAACGTTGTTTAAGTGTCATTTAAGGCTAGTTAGTACCGTTTAGTGCCGTTTTATGCCGTTCAACATCGTTTAAACATTCTTTAAATGACGTTAAGGCTGATTAGTGCAGATTAGCATCGAATTAACATTGTTGTAAACGCGTCGGTCGCTCCACGCTTTACATAAAGACAATACTCGTGAAACACTAGTGTATAAAGATGAACCCTGACCCGAGTCTTGGAAAGGACCGTTAAAACTTCAAGGAAAACCTGATCAGTTTTCCTAGAAGTTGGGGGGCAAATGATATGGGCTGAAAATAAGCCATAAAGACACATTTAATATGGTATTAATTAGACCCAGCATGGTCCAAATGTGGGGCCCATTAATGAGGTCAGAATCCCTATTTTAATATTAATTTCGTAATTAATATTGGGGGAAATAAACAACTCAGCAGTAAGAGTTGGATAAGGATAATATCCCCATCAGACTTAGCCACCAAGGCATCCAATTCGATATGGAAACTGATTCCTATAAGGAATAGATCTAGAACCTTCCTCAAAGACTTGTCCACCAAGTCTCCGAATCCTACCATAATTCTAAGGCTTCTCAGCCTATATAAAGGGCCTGACCCCTCATTCTCAAAACTACGTTGGCTTGATTCTCTAGCAGTACAGAGATACGTAGGCATCTTGTGAGGACCGATCAGTCTCGAACGCAAGAACAACCATTAAAGCTCGAAGCTCACCATCCCTTGTATTTAATACATACAAACCCTAGCCGCAATTTACAAACCCTCATTTTTATTCCACAACAATATTGCATTAGTAATTGTTAAGTATTTTCGTGGAATAAAAACTAGGTTACGATTTGTAATTAATGTTGGGGTGGTTGAGCTTCGAGCTTTAATGACTGTTCTTGTGTTCGTGCCTGAATCTGCCTTCACAAGATGCCTACGTACATTGATGAATATCAAAGATCAAGCCAAAAACGTAGTTCTGAGTTGAGGGGTCTGACCCTTTATACAGGCTGAGAAGCCTTAGAATTATGGTAGGAGTCAGAGACTTGGTAGACAAGTCTTTGAGAAAGGTTCTAGATCTATTCCTTGTAGGAATCAGTTTCCATGTTGAATTGGATGCCTTGGTGGCTAAGTCTGGTGGAAATAATATCCTTATCCAACTCTTATTGCTGAGCTGTTTATTACCCCCAATATTAATTACGAAATTAATATTATAATTGGGGTTTTGGGCCCATCTGGTGGGCCCCACGTTTGGACCATTCTTGGCCTAATTAATGTCATATTGAATGTGTCTTTAGGGCTTATTTTCAGCCCATATCATTTGCCCCCCAACTTCTAGGAAAACTGATCAGGCTTTCCTTGAAGTTTTACTTGTCTAACTCGAGACTCGGGTAAGGGTTTATCTTTGATATCGTTTTGATGTAAAGCGTGGAGCGACCGACGCGTTTACGACGATGTTAGATTATGCCAACAACATCGAACGGTGCTAGACGTCACTAAACGACACTAAACAGCGCTAAACAGCCTTAAACGACGTTTAAACAATGTTAAACGACGCTAAACGGCGATAAACGGTGCTAAACGGCACTAAACGACACTAAACGGTGCTAAACAGCCTTAAAAGATGTTTAAACGATGCTAAACGGCGATAATCGGTGCTAAACGGCACTAAACGACACTAAACGGTGCTAAACAACCTTAAACGACGTTTAAACGATGTTAAACGACGCTAAACGGCGATAAACGGTGCTAAACGGCACTAAACGACACTAAACGGTGCTAAACAGCCTTAAACGACGTTTAAACGATGTTAAACGACGCTAAACGGCGATAAACGGTGCTAAACGGCACTAAACGACACTAAACGGTGCTAAACAGCCTTAAACGACGTTTAAACGATGTTAAACGACGCTAAACGGCGATAAACGGTGCTAAACGGCACTAAACGACACTAAACGGTGCTAAACATCCTTAAACGATGTTTAAACGACGCTAAACAGCGATAAACGGTGTTAAACGGCACTAAACGACACTAAACGGTGCTAAACAGCCTTAAACGACGTTTAAACAATGTTTAAACGACGCTAAACGGTGATAAATGGTGCTAAACGATACTAAACGGTGCTAAACAACCTTAAACGATGTTTAAACGATGTTAAACGATGCTAAACGGCGATAAACGGTGCTAAACGACACTAAACGACACTAAACGGTGCTAAACAACCTTAAACGACGTTTAAACGATGTTAAACGATGCTAAACGGCGATAAACGGCGATAAACGGCACTAAACGACTTTAAACGGTGCTCTAAAAACCATCTGAAAAAATCGCGATTTAGGTCCAGAAACTACCCGAGATTTGCTGAAAAATCAAGATTCAGGACCACGAACTAACCCGCGATCGGCCGGATCGAGGGCTAGCTCGTGGTCGGCTAGCACCTGGTCGGCCGAGGGGCCTTGATCCAAGGTGATCGGCCAGAGGCTGGTCGGCTAGGGGGGTCCAAGCCACCATGGTCGGCCACACCATGGTCGGCTGGAAGGTGGTCGGCCGAACGGCCTGATTCCTTCGTGGTCGGCCGAGAGGTGGTCGGCCAAACGGCCCGAATCCTTCGTGGTCGGCCGGGAGGTGGTCGGCTGCGGCTCCTCGTGTGCCGTGGTCGGCTGCCTCGTGGTTGACTAGGAGACCCAGACCTGAAAACTATTCATGGAACTTGAGGACCAAGAACTTCGACCTTGACCTCCAATTTAGTATTTTGGTCACCCGTGACTTTCAAGGATCCAGAAGCTGGATCTCGATCCTAGGGATCCAGAAGCTCGATCTTGATCTCTAATTTAGTATCTTGGTCACCCGTGACTTTCAAGGATCCAGAACCTCGATCTCGATCCTAGGGATCCAGAAGCTCGATCTTGATCTTAGGTCGTCAGTTTGGTCATTCGTGACTTCTATCGGTATTACACCTTAATTCAGGATTAGCACTACTAACCTTGTGTTTAAGACTAAACTCGTTGCTTATCTTCTTAAGTGCAAACATCCATGCAGCAAATATTCCAGCTATTTCTTTTCCGACATATATGAATTATAACGATTCTTTCTGTATAACGCGGATAATTTCTGTCCTTTTTTCGTCTATAAACGATAGATGACCTGTAAACACGAACCAAGCTGAGATTCAACCTGATGTACCAGGTCATGTATTTTCCATAAAAGAGGAGAAGTAGCCTTCATTTCAATTCACTTCTTCATTTCTGAGCTCTCAAATTCTTAAGTTCTCTAGGTTCAAGTTGCAAGATCAAGTTTGAGCTTCAAGATCAGGTTTCAGATCCAAGATCAAGTTTCAGCTTCTGTATCAAGATGTCGGAAGGTGATCAACCAATGGCTCCCCCTGTCTCCATGATGGAAGCTATGTCGAAGAGGAGTAAAATTAGGACCGCCAAACCTCCTACATATGTTGAACATAGATTTGAATCCTTGCTAGAACTTCTAAATATTATGAGGGATGCATTTCCCAACTGTTCTAGCCTAGATTCTTTTAATAGTCCCAGTAAGTTGTCGGAACGAGATGTCCAAATGATAAGGGAATCCTATCACTTTCCAAGTGCCATCAAGGTTCGTCTCCCAAATCCATCAGATAGAACATGCAACTGGCATCCTGAGAGGATCTGTGTTTACTGGGGTGCCTTAGATGCTGGGTTCAGATTCCCGGTTGACAATTTTATCATTAGACTGCTGGCGGAGTATCAGATCCACCCCTATCAGTTGTATCCCAATGCCTGGAGGTACATTTCTATTTTCTTGATAAGGTGTCGGGAACTGGGGATTCATCCGACAACCACAATGTTTCGAAGTATCTTTGGGGCCAGCAACTCTTCTGACTCCAAGAAAGGATGGGTGAGCCTCAAGCACCGAGCCAAACTTCCACACATGGTGAATCCCTTCTCCTTTCCAGATTTACAGCATTTCTGGGAAAGGGAGTTTGTAGTTCTTGAGTGGAAGGGTGGTGACTGGGGCAACTTCTTTGTGAAGAAATTCGGGTCTGTGGAGGATAGTTCACATTTCGTGTGTGACCTTACTGATTCAGAATTGTTGGATCGAGATAGGCTTCTTGCTGACGACGGTCGCACACACTATAAAACTTTTCTAAATGAAAAGAATCTCATTGGGGCTGGCCTTAGCTTTCTTTCCATTAAAGGTAACATTCTTACTTGAACTTATTATGAACTCTGTTTGTTCTTATACCAATATTTCTCTCTTTGTATTTCAGCTGCTGAGGAGATTGATAATCGTCCCGAGAACCGACCAACTGTTACCAAGAGGATGAAGAAAAGGGCTGAGGAGAAGCTGAATCCAACTAAGCCTCACATCCCTAATTTCTTGGAGCGTTGTTCTCAAGGTGGTAAACGATCCCGAAACGCTGACGGGGATGTCTGGACCCCTTTCATACCTCCTTGGGGCATATGCGAACAAGACTCGGTCTTTGGGAGTCCTCATTTGGCCCTAGACTGGTCCAAGCTTTCAATCACTCCTCCTGACCAAGCGACAATGCATGCGGGTGACAAAATGGATGAGTCTCAGCTCATGGGCGCCCAGGCCTTGTATCAGGTATGAAATTCCTTCTGTTAAGTTTGACATTGTTATTGATTTCAACTTTGCATATTCCTCGTGACTCACTCATTTCCTTGTTGCAGGCCAACGCTTATTTTCAAACTGTTTCGACCCAAGGCCGGGCCTTTAGGGACGAAAATGTTAGCTTGAGAAATGACTCAACAAGGTTCAGGGAAGAGATTGACGATCTGCACTCCCAAGTTGTTCATGCTGAAGCTAATGCCGCATCTACCCGCAAATAGCTTGCTTCCCTAGCCAAAAAGAAGGCCTCTGATGTCGACAAGGTGATCCAGGCCTACCATAGGTCTGAAGATTTTCTTAAGCTCATTGATGATCATGATGATGAGGTGCGTCCCTTCAACATGTCTATTGGTTGGGATAAGGCTATTAACGCTGTGAGTCATAGGCATCCATCTGTTGTCAACCCGGCTGATTTTCCTTGCCCAAATTGGGGTGCCATCACGGTTAACCTAGCTTCTGGTTCGGGAACTAAAGTTGTTCCTCAGGCATCAAGGTCCGGCTCCAAAGGCAGTCATCGACGCTCTAGATCCAACTCAAAGGGGGCTGTTCCAGCTGCTAGCCAAGACTCATCTTCTTCTGGCTCCCGTGGGAAGAAAATCCTGCCTGCAAAGAAAGTTGGAGTAGTTCGCCAACCCATCCCTGGGAAGAGACTAATCCGGAACGAGGGCAATTCTACTTCTTCTTCATCTTCCGAGGAAAAAGGAGCCGAAGTTGCTAGAGTTCAGCCAATGGTGATTGTAGAGCCCGGAGGTGACTCCAGTGAAGACTCAGAGGAGGAGAGTGAGGAAGAGGAGAGCGGCGGAGAGGAGTCTGGCGAAGAGGATTTTGGGGAGGAGTAGCTGGAGTTAGTTCGTGGCCTTGCATGGCCTTGTTAGCCGTATGTGGCTTTATCTGTCTAGATTTCATTCAAGGTCCTTTGGGACCAAACTCTTATCTGTCTTATTGATATAACCTAACTGTTGGCCCTTCGGGGTCTTTATTTATGCATTTGTTTCCTCATTTGGTTGTTTACTTGTTTTTGGTACTTGGCCTTTCCAGACTCACACTCAACAGGTGTTTGGTACATAAACAAAATCACAGAATCATTGAAGGGAAACAAACTTTGCATTAATAATTTGAAATGGGTTCAACCCTTACATAACTTATTATTGTCCTACTCCCGGCGTTAAGCCCTGGAATGGTTTCAGCGAACCTTATTTCTACTTCTCCTAATAAATAGATAGAAAGCTGAATCCATACAAGGATAGCTTATACATAATAAACTTTGAGGTTCAAGGCATGCCAAGTACGGGGCACCTCAACCCCGTCCAACGTCTCCAACTTATATGATCCTCGTCCCAACGTCTTCTTGACTCGATACAGCCCTTCCCAATTAGGGGCTAGCTTTCCCTTCTGGCCAACTCCAGAAGCCTCGATCTTCCTTAGAACCAGGTCGCCTTGTCGAAAGAACCTTTCCTTAACCCTATGGTTGTAATAAAAGGATGCTTTCTTTTGATGCTCCACATTTCTAGCGTTTGCCACATCCCTGACTTCAACAATCAGGTCTAGGGCGAGTCTCGTGCCCTCTTCGTTAGTTTCCGGTTCAAAGGCCTCAACTCGAGGTGACGCTTGCATGATCTCCAAAGGCACAACTGCCTCAGCTCCGTAAGCAAGCAGGAACGGGGTTGCTCCAGTGGTCACTTTACAAGTGGTACGGTATGCCCATAGTATGGGCAGCAACTCATCTACCCAAGTGTTTCTAGAGCGTTCGACCCTCTTCTTCAGTCCATCAAGGATAATTCGATTAGCTACCTCAGCCTGCCCGTTGGCTTGTGGATGAGCCACAGAGGTAAAACGAAGCTCAATTGCATTCTCCTCACAATACTTCTTGAACTCTTCATTATTGAACTGTGTCCCATTGTCTGTCACCAAAATTCGTGGGATTCCATACCTACAAATTATATTCTCCCAAAATAACTGGGCAACTTGTTTGGTGGTTATCTTGGCTAGAGGTTTAGCCTCAATCCACTTAGTAAAGTAATCAATGGCCACTATCAGAAACTTCCTTTGTGCTGAAGCTACGGGGAAGGGACCAAGTATATCCATTCCCCACATCGCGAATGGAATAGGGGAGTTAACCGATGTTAACATCTCAGGCGGCTGCCTTACTATCAGAGCATGCTTCTGGCATCGATCGCTCCGCTTGACATAGCTCTGTGCATCGGCCAGCATCTCTGGCCAGTAGAATCCCAAACGAGTTATTTTGTGAGCTAGGGCTCTGCCCCCCAAGTGCTGCCCACAAATACCTTCATGAACTTCTTCCAAAGCTTCCCTTGCCTCTTGGGGCCTCAAACATTTCAAGTACGGGATAACGAAAGACCTTTTGTAAAGGACGCCCTCGATCAAGGCATATCTCAATGCTCTCACTGACAGCTTTCGTGCCTCCGAGGCATTGTCAGGGAGCCATCCGATTTCTAGGTAAGCTTTGATAGGATCTATCCAACAGCTTCCCACATCAATTGGTACCACTAATTTCGAGTCGATAGTCGGGCCTTCAAGACCTGGAAGTAAACACTCCCTGCATAGTTTTCTATCTCGGAAGAAGCGAACTTAGATAAGGCATCGGCCTTAACGTTCTCTTCTCTCGGGATGTGTTCTACATAACACTCGTCAAACTGAGTCATGACAGCTTTCACAACTCGCAGATACTTTGCCATAGTTTCATCCTTGGCCTCAAATTCACCATTTACTTGAGAGACTACTAATCTTGAATCTCCACAAACTTTGAGATTCTTGACTCTCATGATTCTGGCCAAGCCTAAACCAGCTATCAAGGCCTCATACTCAGCTTCATTGTTGGTTGTCTGGAAATCCAACTTCAAAGCTTATTCAACTGTGAACCCATCGGGGCTTTGCAATACTAAGCCTGCGCCACTAGATTTTGTTTTTGATGCTCCATCAAAATAGAGCACCCAATATTCCTTCTGATCAGGTTCAAGTTCTCCATCTTTATCTTGCTTCTCAGGGGTTGTTATTATCTCCTGCCCCCCGACTTCTTGGTTGCTAATGGTGTATTCAACCACGAAGTCAGCCAATGCCTGAGCCTTAATGGCTGTTCGAGGCTTATACGTGATGTCAAATTCTCCAAGTTCGATCGCCCACTTGATTAGCCTTCCACTAGCCTTTGGGCTATGCAATATGTTTCTCAACTGTTGGTCCGTCAGGACTTTAATCTTATGTGCCTGGAAGTACGGGCGTAACTTCCTCGAGGCTGTTATCAAAGCCAAGGCGAACTTCTCAATGGGAGAGTAATTCAGCTCAGCCCCATGCAACACCATGCTCACATAATAGATAGGTTTCTGGACCTTCTTTTCTTCTCGAATGAGAACGGCGCTCAACGCTTGCTCAGATACCGCCAGGTATAGATAAAGAGTCTCCCCGGGACTAGGTTTGGCCAGCAACGGGGCTTCTCCCATGTACTTCTTCAGTTGTTCAAAGGCCTCTTGGCTCTCAGGGGTCCACTCAAAATTTTTCACCTTCTTCAATGCTTGAAAGAAAGGCAAGCATTTGTCACCAGACTTGGAGATGAATCTTCCTAAAGCCGCTACCCATCCTGTCAACTTTTGCACATCTCTTATAGAGCGTGGTGGCTCCATGTCTAAGATCGCCTTGATCTTGTCAGGGTTGGCCTCTATGCCTCTCTTTGAAACCATCAGACCCAAAAATTTGCCTGATCCAACGCCAAGGCACACTTGGCTGGATTCAACATCATTTTGTGGTGCCTCAGCACTTCGAATGCCTCTCTGAGGTGCTTAATGTGGTCTGCCTTGAACAGGCTCTTGACTAGCATGTCATCAACATAGACCTCCATGGTTTTTCCAATCAGATGGGCGAATATCTTATTCACCAGTCGTTGGTAAGTAGCTCCTGCATTTTTAGACCGAAAGCCATAACAAGATAGCAGAAAACACCGAAGTCAGTTATGAAAGATACCTTAGGGACGTCATCCTTGTGCATCTTAATCTGATTGTAGCCGCTGAAACCATCCATGAAGCTCAGCATCTCATGTCCAGCTGTGGCATCTATTAACATGTCTATCCTTGGTAAAGGGAAGCAATCCTTAGGGCATGCGTCATTCAAGTCGGTGAAGTCTATACACATCCTCCACTTACCGTTGGCTTTCTTGACCATCACTGGGTTAGCCAGCCATTCTGGAAACTGAATCTCTTCAATAAACCCAGCTTCTAAGAGCTTTTCCACTTCTTGCTTTATGGCCTCTTGCCTTTCCGGTGCAAAGTTCCTCTTCTTCTGCTGTATTATCTTCCGATTAGGATCGACATTCAATCTGTGAGTTATGAGTTGGGGATCAATCCCTGGCATATCAGCTGCTGTCCAGGCAAACACATCACTATTTTCTTGTAAGAATGCTATCAACTTGCCTTTCAGGGGTTCCTTCAAAGAGGCTCCTATATAAGTCACCTTCTCAGGGTCGCCTAACTCCAGAGGAATAGGTATTAAGTCCTCTGCTGGCTTTCCTCGGTGTTCATCATCACCACGGACATCCATGTCTTCGATCGGAAGTACCTGCCCCCCCGATTCCATCAGCCCTTAACGCGGATACATAACACCTTCTTGCCATCTTCTGATCACCCTTTTGTTCTCCAACACCATTTCTGGTTGGAAACTTAATCTTCATGTGATATGTGGAGGCCACAGCCTTGAATGCATGAAGTCCAGTCCTTCCTAGGATCGCGTTATAAGTCGAGGATGCCTTGATCACAAGGAAATTCAGCATCTGAGTAACCTCTTTAGGTTCCTGTCCAATTGTCATGGGTAACTGAATAGTCCCTTCAAACTTGGACTCAACTCCATTAAATCCGTAGATGGGCATGTTGGTGGGGGTCAACTGAGAATCGGTGTACCCCATTTTCACAAACGCATTGTGAAACAAGATATCAACAAAAGCTCCATTGTCTATCAAAACTCGTTTCACCTCCGAGTTCCCAATCACAGGAGTTATGACCAACGGGTCGTCATGGGGGAACTTTACCCCTTCGAGATCTGAATCATCAAACCCAATAATTATTTCAGTCCTAGAACGTTTTGGGGCTTCTCCCACGATGTGCATTACTTCTCTGGCATACGCTTTTCGGTACTTTTGGGCTAGGTTGAGGTCATGCTTGTTTGGATGTTTTTTGTTAGTAGTATTTTTGTGTGTTCGTTCGCAGGGAAGGACTGAATGTAATATCAAGTTCAGGTTTCTTCCAAAATTGACACAAGGAGGAGTTCGATAACATTCAGTCCTTCCCTGCGAACGAACACACAAAAATACTACTAACAAAAAACATCCAAACAAGCATGACCTCAACCTAGCCCAAAAGTACCCAATGAGACTGTGTAATTAGTTTTGTTTCCTAAACACATAAGTCAATTTCATAGAAACTATAAATCAACCCTCTATTCATCATTACCACACTCAATTAGACACCTACCTACCAATCAGAATTAGCTCGTTCTAAGGGATCATGAAAAATGCATGCCATGAAAATGCAACTAGAATGAACTCACATGGTATAAAAACAGAATGTCCTATATGAAACAAACGTAGATAATATGAACATATATGCATGAACTATCACTAATATGCAAAGCATGAAATCCTACATGAACACATAATAATACAACTACTAATCCCTCAAAACACCCCCAAACTTGAAAGATTCAATGTCCGCATTGAATGGAAGTAAATACAAGGGATAGTAGAAAACATACCTACAAAGCGCCGTACATATCCTTCCCCATCGTAACTCAAACAAGCTTGTTCGGCAAAAATCCCCTTTTTGTAGCAATTAGCATCACCTCTCCCAAGCTTAGAAGCCATAAGAATCAATACCCAACTCACAAGAAGCTCCACCAATAATCACCAAGCAATACCACACCAAAAATCGGCAAATACCAAGAATAATACAAAATCCCAATTTTTCAAGAACACAAATTCGTAATCAAAATAAAATTTTGAGAAGAAATAAACCCACTACGAATTGGAGAGGTGAACTTGCAATTAATTCCTCTTCAGAATTGAATTTTTAGAGATTTAAATAAATAGAAGAGGAATTGGATTTGTATGGCTAGGTGTGTATAAATATAAGATGATGGATAGATGAGATTTAAAAATTTAGAGTGTAGGAGAGATTTGGAGAGGTTAAGATTTGATGTAGGATAGATATAGGAATTTAGAATTGAAAAAAATTTGAGTTAGGATTGAATTTGGGGAATTTTTATGGTTAAAAACAAGAATTTTCGGGAAAAATCTGGCAGAACAGGGGTATAACGCAGCATCAGGCTGCGTTTCAGGGTGGTTGGGCGCGGAACAGGCAGACACGCATGAGAGAAATGCGTGACAGGGGGAAAAAACACTCATGTAATGCAGGAGCTATCTGCGTTACTCCGGCGCAAACTGCGCTGAATGTAGTGACACAGGCGCAGATTGCGTTATAGGGGCGCAGATTGCGCGAAAATTTCACTGTTCACATAACTTGCTACTACATAACTTGGGTTGCCTCCCAAGAAGCGCTTCTTTAACGTCAATAGCTTGACGCCGATTATACTTGAAAACTTCAATGAGGATAAAAAGCAAACAGATGCACATATCTACGAATTTCTAATATAAGCATATTGTGCAAATAAACCTTAGATTCATTGAAAGGTACGAAAACTTTCAAGAACCTATCATGCTCAAGAGACTTGGAAACATCAAAATAGCTAGAAAAGTCGTCAGAATAATCATTATAAGTACGACTCATATACTCCTCCCAAATCGGATCCTTATACTCTACTGCAAGATTTTCAACTTCCTCAATCTTAACTTCCTTCTTTTTCATAATTGGGCACTCATCAATTTTAATCTCGTCTACCAATGTATTAAGCTCAAAATTTTCTAGATTTGGTAGAATTTCAGTTGCATCCAAATTATCATTAATACGCATGGGACAATTATCAACTACACTAGTAGACTCATCAGACACAACATTATCATCAATTGCTAAACAAGAATCATGGCATAGAGGAAAATTGACACAAGGAGGAGTTCGATAACAGCCGTCATGCCACACTTTACGAACTTCCAAAATAAAATTATTTAGTTTAGCATTCTCCTCGTACCAAGCTATTGAATCACATGGAATATCATTATCACTAGCAATTTCTAAAGGTGGGTCCTCAAAGTGATTAAAAACTCCCATCAAAAGTAAAGAAGGATCAGATTGCATTAAACTCGTATCAACATCATTGCACATATATGGATTAAGATCATCATGATATTGATTTTCTAAGGCAAATGAAAAGTCATTGCTAGGGGGATATGGAGCATAAAATGAGGTCTCAGAATAGAACGAATTCACCTGATATGCATTACAATCATCATAAGCATTGAATTGTGGGTAAGGATTGAAGTCTTGATATCGTTCCTGACTGTTGTAGAAATTCTGAGCATTGTTCCAACCAAAGTTGTACTCCATTTAGTCTCTCTCCTCAAAACCTGTTTAAGTTGTCAACCTAAAAGAACCTGTAGACACACCAAAGAAAGAAAAAGAAAAAGAAAGAAAAGAAAAATATATACAAAGATAAAATCCAAACTACAAGAAACAATTAACTCAAACCCAACATTACTGCCTTCCCCGGCAGCGGCGCCAATTTGTTAGTAGTATTTTTGTGTGTTCGTTCGCAGGGAAGGACTGAATGTAATATCAAGTTCAGGTTTCTTATCTCTTTACGTCTAGAAGTGTGTGAAAAGAATTTTTGGGTTTGTGTATTAACTAAATTAACCAAGAACTAATTATAAGCACTAAGAATTGATTTTAAACTGAGATTCAAATATGTTGGAAAACAATCTAAGAACTGGGGTTCTTCACTTGGTCTCAATACATGCTCAATATTAATGTGATATCTGTGTTCCTACCTTGCTGAAAACAATTCTTCTAAAGTTATACTGTACCCTCCCAGGCTACAATATAGTGTTTACAGCTACACCCTAATTGGCACTCCCATGATACAATCAAAGTATATCTATAAACTGTTAAATGCCAAGAATTATATGTCTCACAATTCTCCTATTAATCTCCCGATCTAATATTCAAATTGTGTCTGTTAAATCATGTACTAAGATTGCAACTTCTCTCCCAAGCTTATTACAATCCCTAGAATACAATCAAAGGTTCATGACTCCCCTAATTGTGTTAAGATCTCATTAACAGATCAGCAAAGCAGAAAATCACATAATCAAGCATGCATGAATACCAAGGAATACTACCCAATCCTCAGATTAGAGAATTAGTTACGCATATTTAAATAAGAAAACATAATAATAATGATAATGAATGAAAACATAATATTGAAGAAAGAATTGAAGATCGAAAGTACCTTGATACGATTAAAAGCTATGAATTGTTATGATTTACAATGGTAGGATGTGTTTAAATAGGCTCTACAAATCTTGCCCAACAAGAAATTGCCTTCTATTACAATTTGGATTTAAAGAAGGTACCCAAAACTGCCCAGAATACAATTAGAATTAGAAAAGGGCAAAACAGTAAATTCCCAGCCTTCTTTTACAAGAACACGTGCGCGATTTAATTCAGCATATTTCTTGCACTTGTTTCCTATCCCAAGTTGTATAAAATCTTTCAAGCTTCGCGTGGGCAGTAAGATCGCTGAAAACGGACTTCTAGAACTCCAGATATGGCCAAAACAGTATAAGCTACGCAGCCTTCCCAGAAAATCCGAATTTTAATCAATTAATTCTCCAAGAACGATAGAAGCATCCACTTTAATCAACATTCTCGTAAATCTGCACAACTAAGCAAAACACATCAAAACTACAACAACTTGAGTCCAAAACAATCAATTTAAGCCGAACGGAGGCATTCCCAGTGGATATAAAATCCATTTATCACATGCCCTTAGAGACCTCTTCCATAAAGACTTGTCAAATATACCAAATGTGTTTGTATATTCAACAAATTGCTTTAGTTGAACATTTTTCCATACTGATAGAGAGAATAATCTATTGAACTTATCACAAATTATTCCTTCTTCAGACCAATTATCTACCCAGAAAAGTATGTTGTCTCCTTTACCAATGATCCATCTAAAATCCTTGTTTGATAACTTGAGTTCATGTTTTTCACTAAGCACACTCTGAATGCTTGATAGAATACAAGACGGATTTTTTAGATCACACTTATCCAACTGAGCACCTAATGGAATCGAATATTTACTTCTCAGCACTTTATTCCATTTTTTGCTCCTCTCAGAGATCCATTTTCCTATCCACTTACTCAGAAGCGATATGTTTCTCATTTGCAAATTAGTAACACCCAAACATCCTTGTGATTTTGGACTGACTATACGATCCCACTTTATAGTGTGTAGATATCTGGAAATCGACTTAGAACTTACCTTGTTCCAAAAGAAATCCTTCTTGATTCTGTCTAGCTGTTTACAGATTCCAGAGGGAACTTTAAATAAGCTCATCCAGTAGATTGGTAAGCTGTCAAGGGTCGATTTCATTAGTACCAACTTTCCTGCTTTGTTGAGAGAATTTGCCTTCCATTTTGCTAACTTATCGCTCATCTCTTGGATCAAGGGAGCCCAGAAGATTTTGCGTTTGGGTGAGCAACCTATCGGTGCACCTAGATAAATCATAGGCCACTTACCAGTATTGCATCCCAATATTCTAGCACCCAAAGCAACTAGGTTTCCATCTTCTATACAAGAGTATAGATGACTTTTATGAAAATTTATTTTGAGTCCTGTTAAACTCTGAAAGCATTGAAGTATCCTTTTGACTGATCTGATAGACTCCAAGTTGGCTTCCAAAAAAATAACTGTGTCGTCAGCGAACTGCAAGTGTGTTACATGTTCTGAGTCATTTGCTAGAGAAATCCCTTTAAACAATCCTATCTTTGATGCTTTATTGAGCATGAGATTTAGCACTTCTGCCATTAGGTTGTAAAGTAACGGAGAAAGGGGGTCTCCCTTTCTCAAACCTCTCTCAGGAGAGAATTCATGTGAAGGGCTACCATTAACCAGAACCGAAACCTTGACTGAGCTAAAGTAATTTTTGATCCAGTTGATCCATCTAGATCCAAAACCGAACTTCAGAAGTAAGTCAAGTAGAAAGTCCCAATTCACGGTGTCAAAGGCTTTTTCGAAATCTAGTTTTAGGATCAGATCTCCACTTTTACTAGATTTAATGTGGTGGTAGACTTCACTAGCTATCATGATGCTCTCTGAGGCTTGTCTGCCTTTGATAAAGGCTGACTGGGTGTCATCAATGAGTCTATGCATAACTTGACCCAATCTATTAGCCATGACCTTAGTCAGAATTTTGATTGTTGAGTTAATTAAGCTGATTGGTCTATACTAAGATACAATCATAGGATTCTTCACTTTTGGGATTACACAATGAAAGATGAGTTGAGGCCATTGGGAAGAGCCTTACCATGTAAGAAATCCTGAAAGGATTGGAATTTTTTTATCTTTAATGCTAGGCCAGAAGTTTCGAATGCAACCTACGTTGAAGCCATCCGGACCCGGGGCTTTGATAGCTCCTAATTAAGATAGAGCCCATTCAATTTCATCCATTGTAAAATCCTGTTGAAGTGTCCCTCACTCTCAGAAGCAGAAAGTTTTTTAGTCACCAACGATCCCAACTTAAAAACTTTTTGTGAGGATTGATCCTTGAAAAAATTCTTGAAATGATCAAAGAAGATAGATCTAATTTGTGAAGGACTAGAAAACCAAGTGTCCATCCATATTATCTTAGCAATCTTGTTTCTGTGCTTCCTTATCTGGACTACTTGCTGAAAAAATCTAGTGTTTCTATCCCCTTTCAAACTCCAAGTTAACCTCGCCTTTTGTTTGGGCACCTCATCCTTAACTTCATAGAGGTGATCTAATTCCTTTCTTAGATGTGCAGTGTGTTTCTCAGGAAATTCCTTCTGTTCTTTTGAATCTAAGTAGTTCTCAAGCCATTGAATTCTTCTCTCAGTATGAGTCTTGAAACTCTGGGACCATTGCTTAATCAACTGTTTAACTTTTTTCAAAGTGACTTGAACATTGTCTTCAGAATCCTTGACATTATTCCAAAAGAGGTTCAATATCGATTGCAGAGAATCCTCATTAAGCCAAACGTTAAAAGTTTTGAAAGGTTTAGGGCCCGAGTTGTCAACTTTCAGAGAGAGTTTTATAACCTTATGATATGAAGATTTCTGCCAATGGTAGTTAGACCCCAATCCCCTAGATTTATCCATTCTGAGTCCACCAATGCTCTGTCCAATCCGATCTTTTTATTACTTGGACCAAACCACGTAAGCATCCCATTTGGTGCCTCCATATCGAAAAGATTATTTTGCTTGATGAACATATTAAACTCTGACATACCTGTTCTGGTGAAAGCACAGTTAGCATATTCTTTATCATTTCTAGTGCAGTTGAAATCACCAACTAAGCAGATTGGTTCACCTTGAGCCACCTCAATTATGTTGCATAGCTCTGCCCATAACAATCCCTTTGCCTTTAATTTCTGTGGAGCATAAACATTAACAATGTTTATTTATTTATTTTTTTATCCTGAATAGACTCCAAGACAGTCCAAATCCAATTGTGATCTTGAGCAAAACCAATACACTTGAAAGTTGATATATCCCAGATAGACACTAGACCTCCAGATTGACCTGCCGAACCTTGCCCAATCCAATTGAATAAATTAGTATCCCAACATAAGTTCTGAATTTTATCATCCCAACTCTCTATTTTTGTTTCTTGAATACACATGATATGAGTTCTATGTACATTTATACATTCTCTCACACACCTTCTTGACACTGCATTATTCAAACCTCTAATATTCCAAGAAATTAAAACCAGCTCCATCTTTGATCTTCAACTATATAGCTTACCAGAATAAATCAGAAGAAGACTCCCACTTAGATTTCACCTGCTTCCAATTGGGAAGCTACAGTCTTCTTAGTTTGATCCATTTCTTGAGTGATTTCCAATCCCATCTTTAATGCAGTTTCAACTACAAGTCCTGCTTCATCCTGAAATGAAGTAGTGTTTTCTTCTCAAAGAGCCTTTAAACTTGCTTTGCTGTTGATTTTTAAGTTTCCTACCTTTTTCAGTTTAGGCTTACAAAAATTTAACCTTACAAATATAACCTTTTTACAAAAATTTTAACTTACAAATTATAACTTATCAAGTTGATATGGGCTGAAAATAAGCCCTAAAGACACATTTAATGTGGCATTAATTAGGCCAAGAATGGTCCAAACGTGGGGCCCACCGGCTAGGCCCAAAACCCCAATTATAATATTAATTTCGTAATTAATATTAAGGGTAATAAACAGCTCAGCAAATAAGAGTTGGATAAGGATAATATCCCCTTCAGACGTATCCAATAAGGCATCCAATTCAATATGGAAACTGATTCCTACAAGGAATAGATCTAGAACATTCCTCAAAGACTTGCCCACCAAGTCTCTAAATCCTACCATAATTCTAAGGCTTCTCAGCCTATATAAAGGGCCTGACCCCTCACCTCAGAACTACGTTTTCTTGGCTTGATTCTCTAATACAGAGATACGTAGGCATTCTGTGAGGACCGCTTAAGTCTCGAACGCAGAAGCAGCCATTAAAGTACGAAGCTCACGAACCCTAGCATTAAATATACAAACCCTAGCCGCAATAATTTCAACCTAGTTTTTATTCCATAACATTTGGCGCCGTCTGTGGGACAAAGACATCAACCATGGTTACCACTCGAAGAACAACACCGGTCTCAACCGAGGCTACCTCTGGAACCGTCGTTCCACCAATCACTGCTCCTCCTGTTGGTACAGAGCAAGGGTCTGTACCCCCATTGACGGAAACAAACCCTCATACTCAGATCTCTCAACCACAAGGGACGAATCCCCTTGTTGAAGGACCTCAGCCAGTAATCGTCCCTCTAGGACAAGAGACTAACCCGCTCCAGATGATAGTCTCTCCTCTCCCTCTGAGTAGCCGCCCGCCGCCTCACAGTCTCTCCACTTCTTCGCTCCCTGTCAACACCAACCCACTGTATGGGCTGCCTAACTACCCCCAAGATCCAAGGGATCCGGGACCAAGCGGTCATGCTCGGCTGATCCATGGGCAACAACAATCCCCTTATCTTAGAGGCCCGGCCCCTCCTGAACCAGGATACTATGATTACTCTGGATCTTATACTGGAGACTCGTCATCTGAAGACGATGATCGAGACGAAGCCCCAAGGAGGCGACGTGCTAGTAAGGAACCTCTGAGGAGGAATCCATCGAACCGTGATGGTTCTTTAACAATTGCAGAGAAAATTAAGGCATATGAAGCCGAGATTAAGAAGCTGAAGGACGACCAAGCAAGGAAGCTAGAGAGACAGAACCCTAATCAGACTCGACCTCCTCCGACTTCAGGAGGGATTCCCTTCATAGATCTGGAGAGGTCTTCAAGGAGACACCGAATGGCTGAAGCCCCAACCAGAGGAACTACAAGGGTGGAACTCCCCAAGAATAACCCCAAAGATCTGATGCTACAAGGAGATCTTGATGATCCGACCCATCCATTCACTGAGGAGGTGATGAACGCACATATCTCCCGAAAGTTTAAAATGCCCACAATCAAAGCTTACGATGGAACGGGGGATCCCGCAACTCATGTGAGAACGTTTCCAAGCGCATTGTTACTGCAGCCTGCTAACGATGCCCTTAAGTGTAGGGCGTTCCCCCAAACCCTGTCGGGCATGGCGCAACGTTGGTATAGTCGTTTACCTCCAAACTCGATTAGCTTTTTCAAGGAATTGAGTACCGCTTTTGTCAGTCAATTCATTAGCGGAAGAATTCATGAGAAAAGCTCTGCATCCCTTATGTATGTAACACAGGGAAAGAATGAGAACTTAAGAGATTATATCAAGCGATTCACTAAGGAGACCCTGAATATCACTGATTTGGAAAATAAGGTGGCCATGGTAGCCTTGCAGCATGGAACCACAGATCTCTTTTTTAAGAGGTCGTTGGCAAAACACCCCCCCCTGAAAGCATGGATGAACTCCAACGAAGGGCGGACAAGTATATAAAAGCTGAGGACAGCATCAAGAAGGAAGCCGTACTGGGCAATGGAGGGAACAACAAGCGGAAGCAAGAACAAGAGTACGATGCTAGGGACAAGTATCCCCGAACTAGCAGAGACTCTGAATCTGCTCCAAAAAAGAACTCGGGTCCAAGGTTTTCCGAATATGCCAGGCTTAATGCTCCAAGAAGCCAGATCCTGTTAGACATTGAAAAGGAAAAGGACTTCCGATGGCCGAAGCCACTTAGGGGAGACCCAGCCAAGCGGAATAAGGAGCAATACTGCAGGTTCCACAAAGATGTGGGACATGACACCGACGATTGTAGGCAACTCAAGGATGAGATTGAGTTCTTGATACGAAGGGGAAAATTAAGTCAGTTCACCAAGGGTGATGACCGTGGGAACCAGAGAAGGGACAATGACAGAAGAGACAATGAAAGGAGAGATAATAACAGGAGGGATGACAACAATGACCGCAATCCACAGCCCCGGAGGGCAGTTATCAACATGATCTGGGGAGGCCCGACAGCAGCTGGCACAACTAAGAATTCTCGAAAGGCTTATGCTAGAGAAGTAATGCACATTGCGGGAGAAGCCCCGAAGCGTGCTAAAACTGAGATGGTAATTGGTTTTGATGATTCAGACTTGGAAGGGGTGAAATTCCCCCATGACGACCCGCTGGTCATAACTCCTGTGATTGGAAACTCAGAAGTAAAACGAGTCTTGATAGACAATGGGGCTTCTGTGGATATTTTGTTTCATGATGCATTTGTAAAGATGGGGTACAACGACTCTCAACTGACCCCTACAAACATGCCTATATACGGGTTTAACGGAGTGGAGTCCAACGTTGAAGGGACTATTCAGCTACCCGTGACTATTGGGCAGGAGCCTAAAGAGGCGACTCAGATGCTGAACTTCTTGGTGATCAAGGCAGCATCAACATACAACGCAATCCTTGGAAGGACTGGGGTTCATGCGTTTAAGGCTGTGGCCTCTTCCTATCATATGAAAATTAAGTTTCCGACACGGAATGGTGTCGGAGAACAAAAGGGTGATCAGAAGATGGCAAGAAGTTGTTATGTAGTCGCGCTAAGGGCTGATGGAGTCGGGGGGCAGGTACTTCCGATTGAAGACATGGATGTCCGCGATAATGAAGAACAGAGAGGGAAGCCAGCAGAGGATTTGATTCCCATACCTCTAGAGCCGAATGATCCTGAAAAAGTTACTTATGTTGGAGCATCTCTAAAAAAGAACCCCTGAAGGGCAAGTTGATAGAATTCTTACAGAAGAATAGCGACGTGTTCGCTTGGACAGCAGCAGATATGCCAGGGATTGACCCCCAACTCATGACTCACAAGTTAAATGTTGATCCCAAAAGAAAGACAATAAAGCAGAAGAAGAGAAACTTTGCTCCGGAAAGGCAAGAAGCCATTAGGCAAGAAGTGGATAAGCTCTTGGAAGCTGGTTTTATTGAAGAGATTCAGTTTCCCGAATGGTTAGCAAACCCTGTGATGGTCAAGAAAGCGAATGGGAAATGGAGGATGTGTATAGACTTCACTGACCTGAATGATGCATGTCCAAAAGATTGTTTTCCCCTCCCAAGGATTGATATGTTGATAGATGCCACAGCTGGACATGAGATGTTAAGCTTCATGGATGGATTCAGCGGCTATAATCAGATTAAGATGCACAAGGATGACATACCTAAGGTATCTTTCATAACTGACTTTGGTGTCTTCTGTTATCTTGTCATGGCTTTTGGTCTAAAGAATGCAGGAGCTACTTACCAACGATTGGTGAATAAGATATTCGCCCATCTGATTGGAAAAACCATGGAGGTATATGTTGATGACATGTTAGTTAAGAGCCTACTCAAGGCTGATCATATCAAACACCTCAGAGAGGCATTTGAAGTGCTGAGGCACCATAAGATGATGTTGAATCCCGCCAAGTGTGCTTTTGGCGTTAGATCTGGAAAGTTTTTAGGACTGATGGTTTCAAAGAGAGGCATTGAGGCCAATCCTGACAAGATCAAGGCGATTTTAGACATGGAGCCACCACGCTCTATAAGAGATGTGCAGAGGTTGACAGGCCGAGTTGCAGCTTTAGGAAGATTCATCTCCAAGTCTGGAGACAAATGCTTGGCTTTCTTCCAAGCGTTAAAAAAGGTGAAAAATTTTGAGTGGACACCTGAGAGCCAAGAGGCCTTTGAGCAACTGAAAAAGTACATGGTTGAAGCCCCGTTGTTGACCAAACCAAGTCCTGGGGAGATTCTTTGTTTATACCTGGCGGTATCCGAACAAGCCCTGAGTGCTGTCCTTATTCGGGAAGAGGAGAAAGTCCAGAAACCTATCTACTATGTGAGCAAAGTGTTGCATGGGGCTGAGTTGAATTACTCACCCATAGAAAAGTTTGCTTTGGCATTAGTAACTGCCTCAAGGAAGCTGCGGCCTTACTTTCAGGCACATAAGATTCAAGTTCTGACAAACCAGCAGTTGAGGAACATATTGCATAGCCCTAAGGCCAGTGGAAGGCTAATCAAATGGGCGATTGAGTTAGGAGAGTTTGATATCACATACAAGCCTCGAACAGCTATCAAAGCTCAGGCATTAGCTGACTTCGTGGTTGAATGCACTATTAACAACCAAGAAGTCGGAGGGCAAGAGATAATGACTACCCCTGGGCAAGAGGAAAAAGAAGAAGAACTTACACCTGATCTGAAGGAATATTGGGTGCTCTATTTTGATGGAGCATCAAAAACAAAATCTAGTGGTGCAAGTTTGGTTTTGCAAAGCCCCGATGGGTTCACAGTTGAGTACGCTTTAAAGTTGGATTTCCCTACTACCAACAATGAGGCGGAGTATGAGGCATTAATAGCTGGTTTGGGTTTGGCCAGAATCATGAGGGTAAAAAATCTCAAAGTTTGTGGAGATTCAAGGCTTGTGGTATCACAAGTAAATGGTGAATTCGAGGCTAAGGATGAGACTATGGCAAAATACTTGAGGGTAGTAAAGGCTGTTATGTCCCAGTTTGAGGAATGCTATGTTGAGCACATTCCAAGAGAGGAAAACATTAAGGCCGATGCCCTGTCTAAATTTGCTTCTTCCGAGATAGAAAATTATGCTGGGAGTGTCTATTTTCAGGTCTTGAAAGCCCCGACCGTTAACTCAAAGCTATTGGCACCAATTGATGTAGGATGCTCTTGGATAGACCCTATCAAGGCACACCTTGAGACCGGATGGCTCCCAGACAATGCCTTGGAGGCACGAAAACTTTCAGTAAGAGCATTGAGATACACTTTGATTGAAGGCATTTTATACAAGAGGTCGTTTGTCATCACATACTTGAAATGTTTAAGGCCTCAAGAGGCAAGAGAAGCATTGGAAGAAGTTCATGAAGGGATCTGTGGGCAACACTTGGGGGCAGAGCCCTAGCTCACAAGATAATTCGTTTAGGGTTCTATTGGCCGGAGATCTTGGCTGATGCACAAAACTATGTCAAGAGATGCGAGAGATGCCAGAAGCATGCCCCAATTGTGAGGCAACCGCCTGAGATCTTAACTTCAATTAACTCTCCCATTCCATTTGCAATGTGGGGGATGGATATACTTGGGCCTTTTCCCATGGCTTCGGCGCAAAGGAAATTCCTAATAGTGGCCATTGATTACTTCACTAAGTGGATTGAGGTTAAACCTCTGGCCAAGATAACCACCAAGCAAGTTTCCCAGTTCTTTTGGGAGAACATAATTTGCAGATACGGAATCCCACGAATCCTTGTAACAGACAATGGGACACAGTTCAATAATGAAGAGTTCAAGAAGTATTGTGAAGAGAATGCGATTGAGCTCCATTTTACCTCGGTGGCACACCCACAAGCTAATGGGCAAGCTGAGGTAGCTAATCGAATTATCCTTGATGGACTGAAAAAGAGGGTCGAACGCTCTAGGAACACTTGGGTAGATGAATTGTTGCCCATACTTTGGGCATATCGTACCACTTGTAAGGTAACAACTGGAGCAACCCCATTTTTGCTGGCTTATGGAGCCGAGGCGGTTGTGCCTTTAGAGATCATGCAAGCATCACCTCGAGTCGAGGCATATGAGCCAGAAACTAATGACGAAGGAATGAGACTTGCCCTTGACTTAATTGATGAAGTTAGAGATGAAGCTAATGCAAAGAATGCTGAATATCAGAAAAGAGCCTCTTTTCACTACAACCAGAGAGTTAAGGAAAGATTCTTTCGACAAGGTGACATGGTTTTAAGGAAGATTGAAGCCTCAGGAGTTGGTCAGAAAGGAAAGTTAGCACCAAATTGGGAAGGACCATATCTAGTCAGAAAAGTGTTAGGACGAGGATCCTACAAGTTAGAAACCTTGGACGGGGTTGAGGTGCCCCGAACTTGGCATGCTGTGAACCTCAAAGTTTATTATGTTTAAGTTCTTTTGACAAAGGCTTGGACTTTTATCTATTTATTAGGAATAAGGTTCGAATGAAACCATTTTAGAGCATGTTGCTCCCAGTAGAAGATAGAGTATTTATGAAAGGGTTGATCCCATTCTATTGATATCCTTTGACAGCATAATGGAATTTATACTATTTTCTCTATGAGTTATTTCTCTTTGTTAAAATAAACACAAAAGGCAAACGTTGAACTAGCTTGTGAGTTTAGTACCAGCCAGGGGGCCAAGTACTTGAGAAATTCTAAAGTTTAACGAACTATAAGCCAAAAATGAGAACATGGAAACAAAAGAAACTACTACATGGATAAGTTAAGTCATAAGCCCCGAAGGGCAAAAGTTTAGAATAAATAAAGATAAAAAACAGAAATAAGCCACGCAGGGCCATCTATGCATCTAGGTCATCAACAACAACATCTCCCTGGGTAGAAGAAGCATCTGCTGCCTCTATCCCGGGAGAAGAAGGTGGATCCTGAGTGGGCTGAGAGTCCCCATCCACAGCTGTCTCAATAGCAACCTCCATAGCCGCTGTCACTCCAGGGATAGCAGGTACCGGGAACCTCTCCAGGGATACCCCCTCAATCTTCCCACTCAGCTCCTCGATGATCCCCTCCCAACACTCCTTGAAGGTACCAGGAAAGTTTGCATCATACTCGGCATTCAGGACATCTTGAAAGTCCTTAGAAGCCTTGTAATCAGCAATGATGTGTTCCCTGTTCTGCTGCACCTCCAGCTGTAGCTTCCTGTTCTTCTCCTTCTCAGCAGCCAGCTCCTTCTCCACCTCCCTAAAACGAGCAAAATTTGCCTCAGAAGAGTCAAAGTATCTGTCTCTGTCCCTCTCAGCAATAGTCTTATCAGCACGCACCTCCTTCAGGTTATGAACAGCGGCCTGAAGGTAGGCGTTCATCTGCAAAGAAAACAAGTGAATAAGGGAAACGTAAATACAATTAAATTAAAGAAGTTGAATAAGAAATTACCGAAGCAACAGCTTGAGCTCCAAGAAGCTCAATCTGCAAGTCATCAGAGGACTCCACAATGTGGACCCTATCTCGTGGAGTAACCACGCTCCTGGACCACTCAGCTGCAGCCCTAGAATCACCTACAGCTGTGTCCCTATTGCATAAACCCCATCCCACTGTAAAGGGAGTGAGGTCTTCCTCAATAGGAACTGGCTTTTCTTGAAGAAAAGCAGGAACACGCTCCACCGCGGGAGAAGCTTCATCTGTCCTGGCCCTTTTGGCCCTAGGGTTCTCTGTTACCACCCTAGCAGTAGCAGTAGTCTCCCTCTGCTTAAAAATTGCTCCCAGAGCAGCTTTGGCTGCAAAATGATTACAAAAAAGTTAGAAAGTTATATCTAGCATAAAAATGTTAATAAAGCAAGAGGTGAGAATTTCAAGTTAATTACCCTCAAGGCCCAAATCGCTTAGCCCATGGGCCTGCAACGAATCTTCAGAAATCAAATTTGCACATTGATGCAAATTATCAGACGTTAACAAAGTTATGGCAGCCTCTTCTTCCACACCCAATTTTATACTCCTGACAGGCCCATCAACGGCTCTGCAGAAATTGGGCCGAAAATAGTTGTCCCAATCATCCCCATCCAAAAAGATATAAAACCATTCCCTCTTCCAATTAGGAAGGGAATCAGGAGCGGAATCTGAAACAAAACAAGAACGGGCTAAAGAACGATGTTGGATTTTGACCCAGCCCGAATTGTCAGAAGAATTGACAAATTTGAATAAATATCGAAAAACAGAAATACTGGGCTCAAGCCCATGTTTCTTACATTGGACCATGAAACAATAGATAAAACGCCATGCATTTGGCATAAGTTGGGTTGGACAAACCCTGGCTTCGGCCAAAAGACGATAAACAAAAGGAGGAGGAGGAAGGCGAAAACCAGCATAAAAAGTCTCTTTATAAACCCTAATGGCCCCAGGCTTTGGGTGACAAGCCCTTTCATTTGAGGCCGGAACAACGGCCCTATAAGGCCCATTAATATGAAAAAGTTGGGCTAGAATATCTACCCTATGTTGTTTGTATTTCGATTTATACTCATAAGCATCTAAATGAAGCATATTTGGAAAAGCTTGACCAAACTCATTTAAAAGATCTCTAAGGGAAAAAACACTGGCATGGACAAGAGATGTTTTAGGGTTCTTACCCCTTGTAAGCCGTGGAGCGGTGGTAGAAGTGTTAGCGAGTTGAGACTGGCCTGAAGAGCTAGAATCCTCCATTGAAATGCTTCCCTTGAAGGCTTTGAAACCCAGAAGTGTTGAAAAAAGATGTTGGAGAAGATGAAGATTCAACGATCTTCAAACAGAAACTGGAAAACAGGGCGGAGGAAAGACGCCGGAAATCGCCTCGCGACAGAACCCTAGCAGAGCTTTTTGGAAAGTATTTGTGGTAAAGGAGAGATAATTTTTGCTGAATAGTGAGATGAGAAATGAGGGACGCACACTACTCTTTTATAGAGTTCATGGTTGGTCACTCAACCGGTTATATCAAGTAAATGGGCTGTCAACAGGTGATTGGGCCTTTGAATAGGCGGGAAGCCCATGAAATTCAAATTTTGAATTAGTTCTAGAATGTTCTATGACATTTTTAGAAAATAGAACGAAAGCCCATCAGAATTTAAAGGCAGGAGGCCCAATTAAAAGGGCATACCCATGCCCAGGAGACCAAACTTCCTAGGCGTGCCTAAGGAAAATGTCTCCTTGGCAGGGGTACCCACGCCCAACTTGATTTTTCTTGAAGAAGGGTATACCCACGCCCAGGAGACCAAACTTCCTAGGCGTGCCTAAGGAAAGTGTCTCCTTGGCGGGGTTACCCACGCCCAAATTGATTTTTCTTGAATAAGGGTACACCCACGCCCAGGAGACCAAACCTCCTAGGCGTGCCCAAGGAAGGTGTCTCCTTGGCGGGGGTACCCACGCCCAGGATGACTTTCAAAGAACGAAGGTACACCCACGCCCAGGAGACCAAACCTCCTAGGCGTGCCCAAGGAAGGTGTCTCCTTGGCGGGGGTACCCACGCCCAGGATGACTTTCAAAGAACGAAGATACACCCACGCCCAGGAGACCAAACCTCCTAGGCGTGCCCAAGGAAGGTGTCTCCTTGGCGGGGGTACCCACGCCCAGGATGACTTTCAAAGAACGAAGGTACACCCACGCCCAGGAGACCAAATTTTCCTAGGCGTGCCTAAGGAAAGTGTCTCCTTGGCGGGGGTACCCACGCCCAGGAAGCATTTTTGGCAGGATGACTTTTTTAAAGTTAATCCTTTAAAAATTCTGAAAAATAATATTGGGAAATTGAAAAAATAATTTCCAAAAATAATTAAAATACCTGTGGGTACATAAAAATTCCTGAATTGTTAGGAATAATTACGAAAAATACCTGTGAGTACATAAAAATTCCTAAAATATTAGGAAAAGTATAGAAAATTACGAGAAAAATTATAGAAATATTTTCTTGACAAATTGAGCAACCATTTATGCTCATAATGCATAAAAGCTGTATAAAGTACCGGAATTGCTAGAAGCAAGCACAAGTTAAAGCCTCGAATAAGGCAAATCGTCGTAAATGTGTAGGTCGCTCCACACTTTACAATCAAGACGATACTCGTGAAACACTAGTGTAAACCAAAATTCCCATATAAGGGTAGGAAAATTAAGAAGTCCCAGGTAAGGATAAAAACGACCCCGAGTCTCGATTAAGGCAAATATAACTTCTACGAAAACCTGATCAGTTTTCCTAAGAAGTTGGGGGGCAAATGATATGGGCTGAAAATAAGCCCTAAAGACACATTTAATGTGGCATTAATTAGGCCAAGAATGGTCCAAACGTGGGGCCCACCAGCTAGGCCCAAAACCCCAATTATAATATTAATTTCGTAATTAATATTAAGGGTAATAAACAGCTCAGCAAATAAGAGTTGGATAAGGATAATATCCCCTTCAGACTTATCTAATAAGGCATCCAATTCAATATGGAAACTGATTCCTACAAGGAATAGATCTAGAACATTCCTCAAAGACTTGCCCACCAAGTCTCCAAATCCTACCATAATTCTAAGGCTTCTCGGCCTATATAAAGGGCCTGACCCCTCACCTCAGAACTACGTTTTCTTGGCTTGATTCTCTAATACATAGATACGTAGGCGTTCTGTGAGGACCGCTTAAGTCTCGAACGCAGAAGCAGCCATTAAAGCACGAAGCTCACGAACCCTAGCATTAAATATACAAACCCTAGCCGCAATAATTTCAAACTAGTTTTTATTCCATAACACAAGTATTGTACATTATTAATTTATAAATAAAATTATCCAAATAATAATTTAAGTAGAATAATTTACTTAAACTTTTTTTGTCAAAATATAATTTACTTAAATATTTTTTTGACAGAAGAAATGATATGACCTTCAATAATAAGGAAGCTCCACATCAGATACTTGTTGAACGGGTTAAGCATTTCATGGAAGATTATAACAAATAATCTCACCCAAAGCTCCAGTATTTGGAAAACACCACCTTCAGACCTCATCAAGATCAATTGTGACGCTTCTTTAGACAATGGGGGTTGGATAGGTCTTGATGTTGTCGCGAGGAACGCTACAGGAGATATAATATTTGCTGGTACAAGAAGGATTAGAGAACGCTGGCTTCCCTTGATTGTAGAGTGTAAAACTCTTTTATAGGGCTGTAAGTGAACCGATATACTCGTGAACGGCTCGACGTTCGGTTCGAAAAAAGTTTGGTTCGGGTTCGGTTCAATTCACAAACGAGTCGATCTTGAACATTAGTTTAAGGATCAGTTTATAAACGAGCTGAATTTGATCACAGTAAAGTTCGAGTCGATAGCTCGCGAACAAGATCGATTATAGTGCTCATGAACATAGCTCATGAACATGTTCGTGAATAAGTTCGATAATTGAGCTCATTAACATGCCTAATATACGAGTTCATTAGTGGTTCATAAATAAATTCGATAAATATTCTCGTATATATAATATATGTTGATTATTAGAATATACTCTCGAAACTCTTGTTAATTATACACCATTAATTAGAATATCTTATATGTTATGCTAGATATTATAATTGTTTATTTTATAATTTTGATTAATTTTAGTAACAACAACAACAACAACAACAACAACAACAACAACAACAACAACAACAACAACAACAACGAGACGACGACGACGATCACATAAGAACAACACATTCACCCTCCCCCATGTATTGATAATCTATATTCTCATATCTAACATTCACCCCCCTTTATTGATAATCTATATGTTATGCAAGATATATAATTGTTTATTTTACAATTTTGATTAATTTTAGCAAAAATAATAACAACAACAACTTAGTCTTGCAAATTAGTATAACTAGTTTATATTTGTGAAATATGTTATTAAATTAAGTATTATATTATTTTAAGTGCTAAATTTTAATATTAAATATTAGTGATTTATAAATTTATCTATACTACTTAAATATATAAAAAAATGTATTAATATATCTTAATAATTGTGTAAAATTTAAAAGTAGATAACTTGCTATACATGTAAATATGTAGTTAAAAGACCAAAATGGGTTATTTTGACACAACAATTACAATAATAATTGTTTTTTTTATAAATTTGTACTTCAAATTTATAGAATATCTGAGAAAATATAGTAAATGTATAATCCATGTCAAAATTTACATATACGATTGTAGTTTCTATGTAAGAAGAATATTAGTATGATGACTATGATATTTTATAGATTTTATGTGAAACACTACTATTTTTGTATGATTATTATGACAATAACGATCAGTAATATTTTAAGTTTACAACATTTAAATTTAACTTAATTTATGTTATCTTGTAAGAAAATCAATATTTTAATACAATTTACAAAAAAATTGAATCAACTTTTAAGTAGAATACAAGTTTCTCGTGAAATATTAATAAGAATATGTTTCTCAAGTATTTAAGATTTTTGGTAGCGAACAAGTATGGGAAAATCATTGTTTAGAGAAATCTCTTCTCTTGTACTTATGGGCAAATTGTCTCTCTATTTATAAAAATTTTCTTTCCTCTAATTTTTTTTAAGATAGTCATAAGAACACAAAGACTTGCACCTCAAAAAAGCGGAGGGTGTTAGGAAGCGGTCGAGTGATATACCATCCCATCCCGCCCCTGTTTTTTACATGTGCTACAGTTTATTAGAGCATCAAGAGGTTGTCGATGTTGAAGTGGCATGACACTTTTGATTGCTCATTTATTAGAGTTGGGAGTTTGCCAAAAGGTTATCAACCAAGATTGTCAAAAGTTGGCAACTTCCTAAATTAGCTAAAACACATATATATTTATATCCACTTTTATATTGTCTCCTTCTATTAGATCATTTCTCTAATTTACGTAGGGGATCATATTGGCAACTTTGAGGTTGCCAACTATTGGAGCAATTTTTTGTAAAAATTGCGAAGAGTTATGTGTATGAGTAGGAAAATAGAAAATTAATATATTCGATGATTTGTCAAAGGTTAACAATTTTTGTAGCAACCTCTATTGGAGATGCTATAAGAGAGATGAGTTACACTTTATTCGTCCCCACGACAAGTTACTTCTAGGGAGAGCAAACCACGGTTAGGTTCGATTTCTATATAAAATCGAAATCGAAGTCGGAAGTTCTTGATTTTAAAAATTGAAAAGCGCAACCGCAACCGAATCATCGGTTCGGTTTTGATTTTAAAAATCTCGATTCGATTTGTATCGGTTTGGTTTCGGTTACAAAAGAGAAAATGCCCAAAATGCTTAGATTTGGGGACTTAAGGCCCAAAATACCGACGGGTCACGCATCTTGCAAATGCGTGTCCTGGGATGCGCATTCCAGGAATGCGTATCACAGGTCACGCATCTGCAAGATGCGTGATGACGTCAGATGACGTCATTATCACGGAACCAGCTCCGGCGATCAAAAAATCGTCCAAAAATTGCCTTTATTCGTTCTACCTCCTCCGACCACCTCCACAAAAACTGAGGACATCAAAACGATGCCCACGGCTCCCTCTTCAATTTGCCATACTCGATTGTTGATATTTGGCCCCGCAGGGGCGTATAGGAGGAAATTGGAAAATATAATCGAAAAATCGAGCTCGTTTTGGGGCTTTTATTTCCGGCGAAACAAATTGAAAACTACTGGTACAGGCATGTAGAAGGTGAAGAAACGATCGTTTTGGTATATCGTATGCTAGTGCAAGAGTCCTGGAAAGTGGTGAACGAGTGTTCCAAACTTTTGGCCGGAAAAACGACGCCGGACGCGAGCTGGAGACGATGAACAGTAACTGACGATACGCATGTTGAACATGCGTATCTCAAGTCACGCATGTTCAACATGCATATCCCTAGCTGTCCAAAATTCTGCAGAATTGATTTTGTGAAGAACACACATGTGTCAAAGGAGTGTCCGGATACTCCTTTCTCACATGCGTGTCCCGTGGGTATTTAGGGTTATCCATTCCGAATATGGATATTTCGGGCCAAATATTTTGGAAGGTGGGCATTTAGGGCCATCACCAATTACAAAATCGATAAAAATAAATTAGGAGCATAATATACGTCCCTTGACTTTGCATATAGAAATCAGAAAATGTATTAGCATAATCAAAAAATTTATACAATGCAATACGATATTTACGAACCTAATGTATTGAAACTTGAAAGTAAGCACAAAGTCTTACTTCAGAGTTCAGAATTAGAGTTTCTACGTTAACTTGACACAACAACTACTCCTAATCTCAAAACACAACCACATAACAATATTATGGTTGTCGCAACATGTCTGTTCTCTGTTACTGCCTTATTGGACTTGGTCCTTGTAATTTGTATAGTGTAGTCTATAGATAGTCTTCCAACCCATACTAACTAGCGTTCTACCCGTGCTACGCACCGAACGGTAAAATTTATTAATTAGTTAATACGAACATATTATTTTAATCATTATTTAAAAAAAAAATCATTCGAATGTAACTAATTTAAGTATAAAATTACTTATTCGCCAAGTTATACCATTTTCATTAATATTATTAATTTTATCAAACACTCATCATAACCAGATCTTCTATTTCTCAGTCTCAAGTTTTCTTAAAATATTTAAGATGTAATTTTCTTCACTTTACATAAATTTTTCATTTGTGTTGTATACGACGAATTTTTTTTAACATAATTTAAATTTTACACAGTATATCAATTCGTACAATATGTTATATTTGACTACTTACTTCAATTATTTTAAAATTTGACTACATTGTTACTAATTTTGGATAAAAAAAAACAGATCTAATCTGAAACCCGGCGGATTGGGTTTTGGATTTGGATTTATTTTTAAAATCCGAAAATATTTGGATATGGATTTGAATTTCACAGAATTCGAACCGAACCAAGCCGTTGTCATCCCTATGAATAAAATAAGACATTTGACAATAAGTATCACCTATCTTTGTTTTATTTGACTAACATGTTAAAATAGAAATTTGTACATGAAACTAAAATCAAATGTGTAATATACAAACACATAATCATATTATTATATATTTGTCCTTTTAATTTAATTATCGGGTTAAAAAACATTGAATTCATTTTTCTTTAACAGTGAGTATATTTTTCTCACATATATTAGAAGAAAGCGCTTACGTAGACCTGATAAATTGTTTGTATTGTGTACATTCATGTCGTGTGTCTACAGGGTCTTCCATGAAAATGACATTAATTTTTTTGTGTATCCAAAATTCGAACACAAAACGATATTAAACTACATGAAATTTTTTTCCGTACACGAAACGAAAATAATACGCAGAAAGAAAAAAATATGACAGTTACATGCATCTAATTTACTCTCGGCCCAAGTTATCTAAGTATGTTACTACATAATTTAACACAACATTGAGATGCTACAAACCAAAACTAAGATTAGAGTATATAAAATGTAGCACTCTTTTTTTTTTAAATTTGTTTATTGTTAATAAATATCTCTGTTTGTTTAGAATCTATCTACCAAGTTATTAAGTTTTTTTTACCTATATTTAAGATTTTGTTGATATTAAAAAAATAAGTATTAGCAACCAACCAAGCAAATTCGATATGTCTGCTCTTAGATTAGGATCTGAGAATTGATTACTGTTACTTTAATTTAAGAATACAAAATAAAAAAGAGCACCTTTTATTTGAAATATATAATTTTATATGTATTGAACTATCTAATTATCAATAATAGTGATTTTATAACGAAGGCTGTTACCATTTCTCTCTCTCCTCCTCTCCCAAAAAATACTAAACTAAAGTTTAGGGGTTGACATCAGCGTTTTGGTTGATGATAAGCCCCCTTGTATTGTTTTCATTTTGCCTTTTATTGGTGGGTTTTATTTACTGTACTTTCTCCTAATGAATGATAATTCCTGTTTCTTTTCCTTGATTTTACTTTGTTTTTCAAATAATATATCTTTTTTGTGAAATTCTAGTACCCCTTTAGTGGATTTTGTCTACCCTTATATTGGGTTCCGTCTTTTTTCTTTTTGAGAGTAGGTTCTTTTATTTCAAAATTAGGGATCTTAGATATACCGGATTTTCTTATATTGGTTCATTGATTTGGATAGTATAGAATCACATTTATGGTCGGTTGTTCGAACACGTTTTGACAAATCAGATAAATATTTCCTCACGACTATAACAAATTGTAGGATAATCTCGCCAAAAAGGCTATACATTTTAGTGATATAAGCGAGGGATGTACTACAATTTAAGATTTGATCAACGATCCTAGTTTGGATGAAGTAAACCTTGATATGATATATTTTAATGTGTTTATCTAATCTTGATTATTTTTGTAGATGTTGTATGACCTTTTATTGATGGATTAATTACCTATAAAAAAATAGTGATTTATAAGAAAATTTGTATTATTTTGTAGATGTCGTATGCCATTTTACTGATGAATTAATTATCTAAAAAAAAATAGTGATTTATAAGAATTTTTGCGGTGAGTTGATCAATTTGATATGAAAATATTCACTAATAATATTTTCATTGACTTTGTAATGAATTTAATTTTTTGATTGCTAATTTATACACCAAATAATGTCTAATACTATTTGAGAATATATTTAGTATTTTGAATAATTCAAATATATCGTCAGATCAATTTGTTTGTCCCGTTAATTATTGCATAACTAAAAATTACTGATAAGTAAAATGTTAAAGATAATTGGTTTAAAATTCATTTTAATATTTTAATTGCATGAATCTAGCTTTTTAAATATAATTGATTAATTTAAAAGTTTATATAACCTTAATTTTGAATGTGTATTTAGAATAGTGTGACAAATATTTTTTAATTTTTAATTTAGTAATAGTAGATTTATTCAAATTTGATTGCATGTTATATTTGTAGATCGAGAGTTTGACATATTAAAATTTTATATTATAGAATATTGATAAATATATAGATTCATGTATTAAAATAATATATTTGTATTAAAATCAATTAAGAAATACACAATTTTGGAAAAGGACTATATACAGTAAAACCTCGTTACATTAATACTCGATAAATTAATAATCTCTTTAAGTTAATAATTTTCTCCGGTCCCAACTTGGACCAGTTTAAAAAATGATTAATTTCGATAAGATAATAAGATTATAATTTTTTTGAAAAACCCTATATAAAATTATGGTCCAAATAATATTATAAATTAATAAGTTCTTTATAATCTTAAAAATATATGTATAACCCTTTTGTGAAATATGATTCTATGGTTCTTAAAATTTGAATCTATATGAAACTCATCCTTAACCCTCTTTGTTGCATCCAAAAGTTCTAATGTGATATTTTCGTAAAGCATTAAAAAGATATTAATCAATGTTTTTGATGTTGCGAGTGCTTTAAGGTTCATAAAATGTTGTTTTATCTTTTATATCATTTAAATATACATGAATTTTTAATTTGAATCTCGTTAATAATTATTAATTTATCGATTAATTAACATCTCTTTAAATTAATAGAATTTTCCAGTCCCGACTATATTAATTTATAGAGGTTTTACTGTACATTGAAAGGGGCGCAAAGAACAGATATGCCTATATATAATAATATAATTATGATTGATTTTAAATTAAAAATTGTGATCAATTAGTTAACAAGTATTTATGAAAATTAATCCATAATATACAACCATATATTACAATATGATTTTAGTTTATATTTATGAATATTAGCTCGTAATATATAATAGGATAATTTTAATTTATTCTAAATTAAAAGATTGATAAGTTAGTAAAACAATTATCACTTTAAAAAATTTGTAATTTATGCATATACTAAATAAAATAAATTTTGTATTTCAAAAATATTGTTAAGTAACCACGATAAGTAAATTAGGATGAGAATGCTACGATTAATTTAATTTTAGTGGTAAATTTTGATTGGCTCTTATATATATTTATGAAAATTAATCCGTAATATATAATAATGTTGTTATGATTAACTATAAATCAAAAGTGTGGAAAATTAATATTGCGAAAATCGCTTAATATCATATATTTGTATAATCCTGATTGATTTTGGTTTAAATATTAAGTTATTATAATTATTTTTTGACATTAAAAAATATGAAATATTTGGATATCCTTTATTATAATACCCGAGTCTACATAGATTCAAAACTTTTTTTATTATATGTTGTTTTGATTTTTTTTTTTTTTATAATATTTGTATATTATGTTTTTTTTTTTTATTATATTTGGTAGACTCGGGTATTATAATAAAGGATAACATAGATTCAAAACTTTTTTTTTTATTTCAGTGTTTCTATATTTTTGAGATATACATGTGTTGTTTTTTTAAATATTTATTATAATTAAACAAACTACTCATTTATTTATTTAAATAATCGGTTCGGTTTGAACCTAAAACCGGAACAATCCATTAGGAGTGGATCGATTTTTCAATTTTTCAATTTTGAATCGGTTCGATTTTTACGGATTGATTTATACTAGTTTTTATCGGTTTCGGTTCGATTTCAGTTTTAATTCGGTTTTTTGCTCAGCCCTAATGGATGTTCTTGTATTATTTCTATAAATACACTAAGAAATAAAAATTAAATAATTAAGAATAAGGAAGTGGCTTGCAACTTGCAAGACAACATTAATTATAGCTTAAAACTCCCCGATGGTTTGATGAGAACCACCGATGTTACGATTGTTGGAAAGGTTGCATTTATTGCTGGTTATGGAGATGTTGGAAAGAGTTGTGCTGCAGCCATGAAGCAAGCTGGAGTTCGTGTGATTGTTTCTGAGATCGATCCAATTTGTGCTCTAAAAAATACCATGGAAGGAAGACCTCCAAGTTCTGCCCCTTAAGGATGTTGTCTCCGAGGTTGATATCTTTGTCACCAGCACTGGTAACAAAGACATCATCATGGTTGGTGACACGAGGAAGATGAAGAACAATGCCATTGTCTGCAACATTGGTCTTTTTGACAATGAGATTGACATGCTTGGCCTTGAGACATTCCCTGGCGTGAAGAGAAACACAATCAAGCCCCAGACTGACAGTTGGGTCTTCCCTGACACCAGCAGAGGCATCATCATCTTAGCTGAGAGACGTCTGATGAACTTAGGATGTGCTACTGGTCACCCCAGTTTCGTGATGTGTTGCTCTTTTACTAATCAAGTGATCACCCAGCCGAAGTTGTGGAACCAGAGGACTTCTGGCAAGTATGAGAAGGTGCATTTATTGCCCAAGCACCTTGATAAGAAGGTTGCAGCACTCCATCTCGGAAAGCTTGGTGCTAAGCTGACCAAGCTCACCAAGGAACAAGCTGACTACATCAGTGTACCAGTTGAGGGTCCATACTAGCCTACTCACTACAGGTACTGAGGAAAGAACTGCGTTTGTTAGGATCAAGAAAATCAAATTGTGACATTGTGGTTTGACTCAGATACTCTGTTTTATTTTAAGAATATTAGTATTAGCTACTATATCTGTGTGGGTTATTAGTAAAAGGTTGCAAGTTATGCTACCTTATTTCCAGTTTATTACCTCCGATAAAAAAATACAAACAAATTATAGTGCCCTCTGTTTCTAGTTAACATAAACAGCATTACTCTTTTTAACTTTTAACTAGCCCAAGGCTTATGAGCCAAATGATAAAAATCAGGTTCAAATACCACAACTTAATTCCTAGTCGATATCCATACTTAGTAAGAAGAACTTTATCGTTCAATTTTGCAACTAACAGTGTGTCTGTTCTCCTGCTGCTTCAACTTCTTCACCAAATCTTCGATTGTCTGAGAAGCATCCTTTAACCGCATCCTCAAGTCCTCCTCCTCTTTATCTCGACGAGATCTTTCCTCTGCGAATATATCAATCAAACTCACTTGTTCTTTGTCAGACTCCTGTATCTTTTGTTCTGCATGCTTTAATTTTGTTTCGATTGCAGTGTTCCTGTCCTTTTCGTACTGCAACTCACGCATAAGATTAGAGACTCTCACTCCTTCAATATTCTTTAGTTTCTCCCTTAGCTCAAGATTTTCTTTCTTCAGATTTTCTAGTTCTTCCACTGCATTGGAGTGATCTTGCGTATGGTTAATTTTGCTGCTAGCTGCTTGAGACACTTCCGCTGCATTGGAGTGATCTTGCATATGGTAAATTTTGCTGCTGGCTGCTTGAGACACTGGTGGTTGCTTATAATCCCTTCTTTTTGGTAATGGCTCGTGTGTTTTTTGACTATCATCTCCTGCAGCTAGCTCATTGTAGACCCTCTTCACTTTCTTCGCTGTTGGTTGTACATAATTGTCAGTGTCGCCACTGTCTAAAGCTGGTTTATTCAAAGGCTGGACTCTTTGTTTAGCATTTAATTTCCCATTAGCATAACCAATCTGATGACAATTTTCTGCCCAGTATTTCTTTTGAATCTCACAAAGTCGTTTCTCGAGTCTAAATAGCACATTTGTTTGCTCAAATCCCTGCTTATCATGGGCAGGATTAACAAAATCAGCTTCTAAAATACCTATAATGCCACGACCACCACTTCCAGCAGCATTCCAGACCCTCCAAAATGGCTTAATAAGTCGGTTCTTGTGATAAACACAGAACCCTTGAACATCAATATGATATTTAGCATCTTTTACAAATCCAATTATGACATTAGCATACGCTTGAGATTGACCCTTTATCAAGTCAGCAACTCGAGCCGGTCTGTATATATGCTCCTGTTTGTACATCATATCATTTACTATATTATGATGATCAACATCTCTTCCACGAAGAATAATCCGAAAGCAAGGTGGAATTCTCAAATACAGAATAGCTGCATAACTCCTCAAAGAATGTGAATACGTTAAGAAGTGACTAGAATTAGGATAATTCCTTGCCATCTCTATCTTCTTCTCATCTCTATTAGCCCCTTTTATTTGAATATCATATTTATCTGTATCAAAATCAAGCTCAAGTCCCCCTAAATCATCCTCCCAAAGATTATACATAACAACACGCGTACCTTGATCATTTATTAAATCAAACTCTTTAAACAACTCTTCTTCACTAGCAAACGGTGACCACATCAACAAAGTATCCAAATTTCGTCTCCAATCATCAGGCGAAGTACGTACAATCATATTCCAAGAATCCCCCCCTTTTTTATAATCAATCATGGGAACCACAATCTCGTTCTTATTAGTCCTCTTCAAAAAGGTTAAAGACAACATACCTACACTCTGAGTTGGACTTCCTCCATCCTTACCACGACAACGAGAAAACACAATAACATCTGCACCAAGCCTCATAGTACTAGTCTTAAAACCATTACCGTACTGACCAATAGTATTTTCCTGATTACTTTTCAAAGAATATCCGAGCGACATACATTGTCTCAACATATCAGGACTCATACCACCACCATTATCTTCTACTAACAACATCTTACTATTATCCTTCTTACTTTCAATAACATCAATATGAACATAAGTTGCACCATTACATACCTCATCTAAAGCATTATCCAAAAGCTCCGCAAACGCCCCTAACGCCCACTTATGACTCGTTGCATTAGAATGTAGAAACCTCGGATGAAGTCTAGCACGATCCATAACGCACGTCTCCCTCTCAACACTAACAATACTACCTTCAGAAGCTTCGTACCGTCCTGAGTTCCAGAACTGCTTGAACTCATTAACCGGAACACTGACAGGTTCGTCAACACTTTCCGTAACGTTCGAAACATTATTTTTAACGCTAGAAATCGATTGAATGGAAGCGGAGATTTTCTTATTCATCAATGCACGTTCTTCAGGGGATAAAGGATCGAGAAACCCTAGGGGTAAAATAATTGCAGGATTAATATCATCAGCATTCGAATCCGAATCGCTGATGTCGATCATATCAATGGCCTCTTGGTCCAGCGGCATGTTATAAGTGTTTGCTTTCATATGTATAGGCTTTGCTTAATGAATTGCGGTGTATGTTAGACGAATAGTACTAACAAATGTTTGTGGTTTTATCGTACGTGTGTTTTGGGTTTTAACCTGTTCTTGTAGAGCGGTAGAAGTCTAATTGGAAACTGATTAGGAATATTAAAAAAAAGGGTACAATTCTAATTGGGTGAAGATTCTTTACCAAAATTAGAGTTCTAAATAATCAAATATTTAATAAATAACTAGTTGATAAAGCCGCGCTTCGCGGCGGCATTACAGTTTTTTTAAAAAAATTCAATACATATTTAAGTTATATTATATTATCAATATCTTAAATTTTAATAATTACATAATTTTTTCTAACGAATTAATTTCTTGTTTAACATGATTCTTTCGATTGAGCCGCTCTCTCGTTAAAACCGAAATCCAAACTTTAACATATATTATAAAGACTTATAATAATTTTTATCAATAAAAATCGAACCCTAAAAATAAAAAAAAATTGACATCATTATCAAATTTTAATAGTTAATACAATCTTTTCTAGTGAGCCGTCTTCCCGTCAAAACATGTTTCGAGCCGTTCTTATTTGTAACCGAAATTCTAACTTCATAACATATTATTGATGACACTTATCTTGTGAAATAACTTTTTTTCTTAAAAATTAAATCGTAAATTATAATTACTACATTCTTTAAATTTTCTAATACTTATGAAGTTTTAAAAGATAAAAATACATCTTATATTTTCTGTATATTATAGATATTTCTGTATTAATTTACAGTTTCCGCATGAAAATGTTTTTTTGTTATGTTAAGACATCAACTTTTTAAAATGTGAAGACTTTTCATTGCGGGAATAATATTAAATTTATGGACATATTTTTCTAATGGAAGTATAATTAAATTGTATAAAAAAAATAAAATAAGAATTTCTACGAAAAAGATATAAAATTTTAAAAAATCGTATAAGACGTCTCCACCGTCCTCGTACTCTATTTCAAATAAAACATTTTATTATATGCATTTTTTATATATCCAAACATCTTTTCTACCTCTAATTGATTTTTTAATTATATGTATTTTCTATAAATTCAAACGTTTCTTATTTATAAATTAGAACTCCTATTTTATTTACAATAAAATTCTTAATTATATGTCTTACAAACACCTATTCTACTTCCAATAAAACTTTTAATTATATGTCTTCTCTATAAATTCAAACTCTTATTCTAAATAAATTTGAATACCTATTATGCTTCTAAAATGTTAAAAGATAGTTTTTTAATTATTAATATTTAAAATCCTAAAATTCTAAAAAAATTAAATATATTTCTTTTCTATAATATCATCAATATTAAATTTTACTATTCAACATGGTTTTCTTTAATGAGCCGCTTTCTCGTTAAACATGGTTATTCCTATTGAGCTGCTCTCTCGTTAAGATCAAAACCCTAATTTTTACATATATTAATTGTATAACAATGTTTATCCATAAAAATCGAGTCCAAAAAATGAAATAAAATTTATAATTAACATCAATATCAAATTCTAATAGCTGATACAATCTTTTCTTCTCGTTAAACACGTTTCGATCCGTTCTCGTTTGGGATCGAAATCCCAACTTCATTACATAATATTGATGATACTTATCTTATACAACTTTTTACCTTAAAATCAAAACCTAAAAATAGAGTGAATTCCAATTTTTATTTCGTCCAAACTTTCTAAAAGTTATGGAGATTTCAAAAATAAAAAAAAACATCTTATTTTCTCTTTATATTATAGATACCCCTGTTATTTTCTATAAATTAAAACTCCTATTCTACTTCCAATAGAACTTTTAATCATATGTCTTATAAATAACTATTCTACTTCCGATAGTACTTCTAATTATATGTCTTCCCTATAAATTTGACTTCATCTATAAATTCGAACACCTATTTTACTTCTAATATGTTAAAAGATTTTTTTTTATATTTATTATTATTTATTCGAACTCCTATTCTACTTCTAATAAAAACTTTTAATCATATGAATTATAATTAAATACATATTCTACTTCCAATAGAACTTCTAATTATACGTCTTCTTAAAAATTTGAACTCTTCTCATCTATAAATTCGAACACCTTTTCTACTTTTAATATGTTAAAAGATATTTTATATTTATTAGTGTTTAAATTTCAAAAATTCTAAAAAAATAGAAAAATAGATTGAGACGATCTTAGAGCGCCACCTAAGCTCCCGCGTATCCTCCTTTATATATATATATATTGATTGATAGATAGATATTGATGATTTATATTTATATATAATAGATATTGATGATTTATATTTATTAGTGTTTAAATTCCTAAAATTCTAAAAAAATAGAAAAATAGATTGAGACGATCTTAGAGCGCCACATAACCTCCCGCATATCCTCCTTTATATATATATATATATATATATATATATATAGTGTTTAAATTCCTAAAATTATAAAAAAATAGAAAAATAGATTGAGACGATCTTAGAGCGCCATATAACCTCCCGCATATCCTCCTTTATATATATACTAGTTGATAAAGCCGCGCTTCACGGCGGCATTACAATATTTTTAAAAAAATCAATACATTTACGTTATATTATAATATTAATATTAAATTTTAATAATTAAATAATCTTTTCTAATGAATCAATTTCTTGTTAAATACGATTCTTTCGATTGAGCCGCTCTCTCGTTAAAACCGAAATCCCAACTTTTTAACATATATTATAAAGACTTATATAATATTTTTTATCTATAAAATTGAACCATAAAAATAAAAAAAAATTATGACTTCAGTATCAAATTCTAATAGCTAATACAATCTTTTCTATCGAGCTGTCTTCCCGTTAAATACGTTTCGAGCCGCTCTTATTTGAAACCGAAATTCTAACTTCATTATATAAAGTGAGTAAATTCAAATTTTTATATTCTTTAAACTTTCTAATATTTATGGAGTTTTAAAAGATGAAAATACATCTTATATTTTCTGTATATTATAGATATTCTTATATTTATTTACAGTTTCCGCATGAAAATGTCTTTCTGCTATGTTAACATATCAAAAAAAATTTAAAATACGAAGACTTTTCGTTACGGGAATAATATTACATTTATGGATATATTTTTGTAATGCAAGTACAATTAACTTGTATAAAAAAGTTAAAATAAAGGATTTCTAGGAAAAAAGATGTATAGTTTTAAAAAATCGTATAAGACGTCTCCACCGCCCTCGTATTCTACTTCCAATAAAACTATTTATTTTATGTATTAATTATATATTTAAACATCTTTTATACGGTCTTATCTAATGAACCGCTTTCTTATTAAACATAGTTATTACTAAAAAGAAAGTTAGTACAATCCTAAAAATACAAAATAAAATCAAATCCTAAAAATAAAATAAAATTTATAATATCATATGATATTTTAATAGCTAGTACAATCTTTTATAGTGAGCCGTCTTCCCGTTAAACACGTTTCGAGCCGCTCTCGTTTGGGATCGAAATTCTAACTTCATTACATATTATTGATGTTACTTATCTTACACAACAATTTTTTTCCTTAAAATCAAAACCTAAAAAATAGAGTGAATTCCAATTTATACTTTCTCTAGATTTTCTAAAAGTTTTGGCATTTTAGAAAATGAAAACACATCTTATTTTCTTTTTATATTATAGATACTCCTGTATTTATTCAGGATTCCTCCATGAGATTGTTCTTTTACTCATTGTTCTTTTATTATGTTAACACATCAATTCTTTTCTTTTTAAATTCGGTGACTTTTTTCATGACAATAGTATTGAATTTATGAATAAATTTTCCTAATATAAGTATAATTAACTTATATAAAAAATATATATAATTTAAGAAGATCGTACTTTCTATAAAGTATTTAATTATATGTCTGCTCTATATATTCAAACACCTATTCTAGTTCTAGTAGAACTTTTATTATTATATTTTTTCTATAAATTCGAACTCTCATTCACTATAAATTCGAACTCCTCCAATAGGACTTTTAATCGTATGCCTTATAAATACTAATTATACTTCCAATAGAACTTCTAATCATATGTCTTCCCTATAAATTCGAACTTCTTCTTCTTTATAATTGATATTTTATATTTATTAGTGTTTAAAATTCTAGAAAATTAGAAAAATCGATTGAGACGATATTAGAGCGCCACCTAAACTCCCGCTATCCTCCTTTATATATATATATTGATGATAGTCGACTAAGCCGTGCTTCGCGACGGCCTTATACTTTTTTTAAAATTTTAAATAAAGATCATTTAATAAAAAAAAACGACAAAAATATTTTTATAATATCAATATAAATTGGTGAACACAATATTGTATAAATTAAATATACATATATAATAAGATAAATTATTCACATATTTTTCTATACCGATTTTGTCTTACGATTTTTTAGGCCGACACCCGTTGTATATATTATAAAAATACTAAGCGTACACAATAATAAAAATTTAAATACTAAAATACTCTTTGGCTTTGATTTACCGATTTTGCCTCACAATTCTTTTTTAAAATTTTAAATATATCCAAAATATCAATATAAATTGGTGAACACAATATTGTATAAATTAAATATACATAAATAATAATATAAAATATTCATATATTTTTTTATACCGATTTTGTCTCACAATTTTTAGGCCGACACCCGTTTGTGTATAATACTTAGCATACACAATAATAAAAATTTAAATACTAAAATGCTCTTTGACTTTGATTTATCGATTTTGCCTCACAATTTTTAGGCCGACGCCCTTTGTATATATTTTAAAAATACTAAGTATATATAATATAAATCGAGTAAATATGATTACAAATATGGTGATAAAAATTTTGCCTCACAATTTTTAGGCCGACGCCTATTGTATATATTTTAAAAATACTAAGTATATATAATATAAATCGAGTAAATATGATTACAAACATGGTGATAAAATTTGATTATTGGAAGTAATGATTGTATATATATAAGAATATAAAATTTCTTTTCTATTTCGAATATATACTATAAGAATATAATATTTTTTTCTATTTCGAATATATAATTTCTTCTTCCCAACAAATTCGAAATCCTTTTCAATTTCGAATAGGTAATTTGAATTCTTCTTCCCTACAAATTCGTGAATCTTTTTTATTTCAAAGATGTTTATGTTAACGTTTATATTAATGTTAAAAAAGGAAGTTTTGATTTCTTTTATAAAAAATAGAATTAAAGAAGGAAATTTTAATTATACATATTTTAAATAGAGGATCTCTAGAAAAATAGATAAATATGAATCAAGCGATTTTAGAGCTCCACCAAACTCCTGGGGAATTTCCTTTATATATATAATAGATAGATAGATAGATAGATAGATAGATATATAGGCCGTTGCTCCATATAGAACACCCTTATATAACAAACAATAAAGAACACCTTAGATCTAATAGATCCAATGGCCCCGCCAGGGGCACCCAATACAAAAAGTTGTTATTTTTTTACCCTCTATCCATCCAGCAAAAAACAATAATAAAAAAAATTAAATTTTTTTTACTGTTCATGATGACGTCATGCTGACGTCATCAGTGACGTCATCATGAACAGTAAATTTTTTTAATTTTTTTATTATTTTTTTTTGCTGGATGGATAGAGGGTAAAAAAATAACAACTTTTTGAATTGGGTGCCATGACAGAACTCTTATATTAGATTAGATATGAAGTGTTCTTTATTGTTTGTTATATAAGGTGTTTGTTATGGAGTGCAACCCATATATATATATATATATATATATATATATATATATATATATATATATATATATATATATATATATATATTGTTAGGTCCCGAAGTATCGTAGAAGGGGGGTTGAATACGATACTACCAAAATATTTCGGTTTTCAAGATTTTTGCGGATAACAATTTTTCGGATCTTGAAATCAAAAATAACGAAACACAATTTCAGGAATATATCTTTATTGATAATAAACCCGAAGGGGTGTTACAACTTCTAATTCAATGGATTAGCTTCAAAACCAGAACACTCCTAAGGATAGTTTAGGCATGAGGACCTGCTACCTGACACTTCCTGAAAGCGGGCTAAGCCGGCTTTCCTATTAGATGGACTGTCTAGCAGCTTACACAGAGAAGATATAAGAGAGAGAAGAGAGAGTTGGGTGTTGAGGTGTATTTTGAAATGAAATACAACCGGCCTATTTATAGATTTTAGAAAGTTATTATGCAGCTAAATTAACGTAACTGCTGACATTTTTCTGCTTCCGCCGCCTGCTGCTTCTTCAAACAATTCTGCTTACAAAATTCAACAAAAAAGCTTTCTGACAAAAACTTTGAATTTTATATTTGTGTGGGCCCCACCTGATTGAATAGTACTTTTGGGTACTATTTATGAATAGTAATTTCGGTTACTATTCATATGAATAGTACTATTCATGTTAATAGTGATTTTGGTTACTATTCATGTGAATAGTGATTTCGGTTACTATTCATATGAATAGTGATTTTGGATACTATTCATTTTCCTCTTAATTTGACATCCTTAAATATGCAGCTTCCAAAATGGAGGATATCAATACTGCTCTAAACTCAATCATACCTCTTAACAGTTTTTCCGAGTTAGATACTTCGATTCCTTTGTGAAGTGTTGACGCCTAGTGCAACTGGTCTGGTTCACAGACGACTAACATTCACTCATGGTCTTCGTATTATGTCTTTAAGAACACTGCTAAGAATTGTGCAACCATAAAAACTTTATCTCTGGAATCTTTTGGCCCTTCAACTGAATCATCTGTACATCTTATTTTGTCACTGAGGCTTGATCATGTTAATGAACTTCTTTCAGCAACTTGATCCTTGTTGATGCCTGTTCTTCAAATTTCACGATCCCTGTATAGAGTTAATATTATTTATCTTTTATCCTAGTTGAGTTATATATGTCCTCTATTACATATTACATTACATTATGCTTTACAATCTCCCCCTATTTGATTGTTAGAGTTTGACAAGCAAATTCCTAGAGGATAACTCAACTAATACAACAAAAAATGAAATACAAAGATAAATAATATTAAAGCACATTCTGGATCATATATACATTTTCCAGATTTCTAAAATTTGAACAAGTGCAAGATAAATTGTTCCTTTAGACTGAACATATCTTCAATTTTGCCTTGCTTTCTTTCCACTAATAATCCCACTAGCTTTTCCTTTCCCAAAATAAAGTTAATTCCGTGTTAACAACCTTTTCCTTGCCCTTACGCCTAGTTGATATTTCTTGATCATCCAACTTCTCCCCCTCAGTTTGGTTATCCTCCAGAGTAGTAGGATGTGGAGTTAGTAAATTAGACGAAGATGGTTTTGCCAAGGAATTAATTGCATGACTAAACTGGGATGCCGTGGAACTTAACTGAACCTGGAATGCATCATGTTGAATAAGTTACAAATTTTTGATTTCTGCAATGGACTTACAGATATTTGACAACTCTTTCTCCATTATTTGGACCCGTGTAAGGAGTCTGCTGTATTTCTTTATGGTTACAGGTGCATGTGGTTGAGTAGGTTGCTCACTCATACGTTCTGCAGGTGTTTCACTCAACACCCTATATTCACTCGATTTATTGGTTTGGGTTACACTTACAAGTTCTGTTCGTGTTTCTCTCCACCCCCCTCCAGAGCTTCCACCGATATGTGTACCTGCAAATGAAATCATCCTAGCCCCTTTTTCAGAGGTCACGGATGGTGCAATGAAAGTTCGTGAGCTTCCGTCCTCGCGTGAAGCGAGTTGCCAACCACTGGTAAAGAGTAGTAAATCTCGAAAGAGATCCAGAGATTTTCCCTCTGGGAGGTTAAACTTGAATCGATTAAATGGCACAAAACCTAAGTTTCCCTCGTTCGTCTGTAAAGACACTTGGTTCATAAAAGAACCTTCTACCGATGGATCTTTCTGTAAAATGGAAGATTCACCAGCAGTTATTGAGGTAGGTAATTCCACCTCGGATGCTTGTGAACGCATTTGATCTTTAGAAAGATCATCAACCACTCTTATGTTCCGTGAAATGGAACTCAAGATAGTTGCTCCCATCAATTCAGCCTTATTTACATTTTCACTCATTGGATAAGAAAGAATTGTTTCACTAACAGTTGTCGTTACCTCAGGTTCATTGGGTTTACTCCGTTTAGAATGAGGTAGAGCGACTGATGTAACTAACTCCTTATGTGGTGCTGCTGAGGCACTATCTCCCTCAATAATGTGGATGACTGGTCGTTTAAGTGACAATTGAGGTGTAGGAGTTTGTTCTGTTTGTGTTTGTATTTGTAGAATGGGCTCTTCGACCTGTGTTAGAGTCGGTGGGATTTCCTGCTCTTGGTCGGGTAAGATGGCCACTAAGGGCTGTAGGAACTGTATTTCCTGTGATACAATAGGGAATACAGAGGTTGGGATAGCAGGGATTGAAATATTACCTTGTCGTATACCTGCTCTCACTGGTCTTGGTAACAACGGAAGTGGGACAGTCTTTTGATATTTAGTTAGGACTGTAGGCACATTCGTATAGTTCTTTTTGCTTATGTAATAAATTACATTTGTCTTCATGTAAGAACATTGACCTTTCGACCATTTTCCGAGTGTACCCTGTCTTCATCATTCAAAAAATCATTTAATATTAGCTGTAGAAACCTTGGATATAGACATTTGACGTTTTGAGTCTGAACATCTCTTGTTCCCAAGTGTTTCATCTTTAAAATGATTTACCAAGCACTATTTTTCCAAAATTAATTCTCAAATTATTGGCGACCGCATACCTTATTTTTTGAATAAATTCAGGTATCCGATCTAGATTCGTTCTATCTGAGGAAAAAACATGGCCAAGAATGTGAAAGAAGAAATTCCAGTACTGGGTTAGAAATGTTCTAGAGATATTACCAGTATTGAAATTACCATCTTGGTACCTTATAAAACGAAAGAACATTTCAATCTGTTCAGGTGTAGGATCAGAAACGAGATTTTCCATAGGAAAATGAAGAATTCGATTAACATCTCGTTCAGTGACCCTAATCGACCTACCAAACAGTCGATATGTGAATGCACACCCGTCCTGTCCATAAGGGTTAACCGCACTGCAATATAGTTCACGTAATGCATCATGGTTAAGCTGCACTGGTGTAACTAAAGCATAGAGAATTAATGAATGTTCATTTAGAAATTGTGCCCAAGCCCGAAATTGCTCATCACAGATGGTTTCGATTTGATGAATGGAAGTAGGATTAGCTTTAGCAATAAAAAAACTTCCATGCAATGCCATTTTCAAAACTTTGAGGAAATTCAAAAACAAGGGTTAGTTTTTATAAAGGATGATGTATAAAGCAAGAATATGAAATCCGATATAAAAACCACCAGCTAGATTGAGAGATCTTTCCGATCAAAGCTCGAAATATTCAGCAATTGTGTGTATATGCTCTGTATATCTGAAAAATGATGATGCTAAATACAAACAAAAACTCATCATTTATAAGGTTCAAGGTTCAGTGGGTTAGGTGAAGTAGTGACAGGTTTTGTTTAAAGAATTCAAACTCTCTACAACAAGTGGTAAATTGTCAACCATGTTAGGTAGCCACATTTCATGAATTCAACAATGGAGGCTAACATCTTATCACTGAAACCTGTCAGCCGACCTATCAGCCTATACACATATACACATATTTAATACTTCTAATTATTATGGATTTAAATATAATCACGCAGTAAATTAAAAATTAATCCACAATAATAAACCTACAACTAAATAGACATAATATTAACAAAATATCATTAATTGATATATGTCAATAAAATATTTATTTAATTATGCTACAATGATATCTCCAGAATAATCATGCAGATAAGCAAATAAAACAAACAAAATCCAGAGAATGAAATTCACTGGCTACAACTAATTGAACAGACATTTTAAAAGATCATGAGAAATTTAACATACCAAGCTCACTTACCAACCTTGAAAAGGTTGCTTCATCCAAAGCTTTAGTAAAAATGTCTACCAACTGTTTTTCACTAGGAACAAAATGCACTTCCACAGTGCCTTCCATCACATGCTCCCTGATGAAATGGTATCTGATGTCTATGTGCTTGGTTCGAGAATGCTGCACTGGATTCTGTGATATTGCATTTGCACTAGTGTTATCACAAAAAATTGGGATCTTTTCAACTTTAACTCCATAGTCAAGTAGTTGATTTCTCATCCATAGAATCTATGAACAACAACTCCCGGCTGCTATGTATTCAGCCTCTGCAGTTGAGGTAGATACCGAGTTCTGCTTCTTACTGAACCATGATACCAGCTTGTTTCCCAAGAATTGACAAGTTCCTGTGGTACTTTTTCTATCCATTTTGCAACCTGCATAATCTACATCTGAGTAACCAATTAGATCAAAACCAGAATCCCTAGGGTACCAAATGCCAACGTTTGGTGTTCCCTTGAGATATCTGAAAATCCTCTTAATAGCTACCACATGAGATTCCCTAGGATCTGCTTGAAATCTAGCACATAAACATGTAGCAAACATAATATCAGGTCTACTAGCTGTTAAGTATAAAAGAGATCCAACCATGCCCTTATAGCTTGTCATGTCCACCATCTTTTCCTTAGTATTCAGTTCAAGCTTAGTGGCAGTGGCCATGGGTGTTTTTGCAGAAGAGCAATCTACTAAATCAAACCATTTTAAAAGATCATAAATGTATTTTGTTTGACTTATAAAAATTCCCTCATTCACTTGTTTAACTTGTAAACCAAGAAAATAAGTTAATTCACCCATCATACTCATTTCATATCTACTTTGCATGAGTTTTGCAAACCTCTTGCAAAGTTTCTCATCTGTATACCCAAATATTATATCATCTACATAAATTTGGACAAGTATCATAGAGCCATTGACATTTCTATAAAAGAGAGTTTTATCAATAGTACCTCGAATGAAGTGATTCTCTATAAGGAACTGTGAGAGTGTGTCATACCAGGCTCTAGGTGCTTGCTTCAGGCCATAGAGTGCTTTGAGTAGAAAGAACACATATTCTGGAAAGTCTGGATCTTCAAAACCAGGCGGTTGACTAACATATACCTCCTCCTCCAGAATTCCATTCAGAAATGCACTCTTGACATCCATTTGATAGACTTTGAAATTTGCATGCGCTGCATAGGCCAGGAAGATCCTTATTGCTTCTAACCTTGCCACTGGTGCAAAGGTTTCTTCAAAATCAATTCCTTCCTCTTGACAGTAGCCTTTAGCAACTAATCTAGCTTTATTCCTTGTGACTATGCCATTCTCATCCATCTTGTTCTTGAATACCCACTTAGTGCCAATCACTGATTTGTCTTTAGGTTTGGGTACAAGTTTCCATACTTCATTTCTTTCAAACTGGTTTAACTCTTCTTGCATTGCTAAAACCCAGTCTGGATCCAGAAGAGCATGTTCAACTTTTTTAGGTTCCTCTTTGGATAGAAAACTGCTATATAAGCATTCTTCTTGAGTTGCTCTTCTGGTTTGGACCTTTGCATTAGGATCTCCAATGATAAGCTCGAATGGATGATCCCTGGTCCATTTTATTTTTGGTGGTAAGTTTGACCTTGATGAAGTGGCTCATTTTCTCTGTGTTGATCATTGTGGTTTGTTGTTGAGTTTTGATTGTGAGAAACTCCCCCTGAGTGTATAGCCCTCGAGATTGATGAAGTTCTTGCAGATTCATCAACAGATGCTTCAAATTGATTTCCAACTGATGGAGTAAGTTGCTCTTCAACAAGTGGTTCACTCTACATTTCAACTGATGATCCTTGTCTGTTTCTCACACCATTTGATCTCCATTCTTCATCATCATCTTCACTTTCTTCACCACTTCTCTCATTCTCAAATGAGAGAGACTCATGAAAACCTTCATCTACTAGACCAGATATTTTCTTGTCATCAAAGATAACATGTATGGACTCCATTACAATGTTTAGTCTTAGGTTGTAGACTCTGTAGGATTTTCCAGCTGAGTATCCAACAAAGATAGCTTCATCTGCCTTTGAATCAAATTTTCCAAGATGCTCACCATGATTTTTCAGTACAAAGAATTTGCATCCAAAGACATGCAGAAAGTTGATTGTTGGTTTCTTGCCTTTGAAAAGTTGATAAGGTGTCATGCCTTTTGCTTGATTGACCAAAGAAATATTCTGAGTGTAGCATGCAGTGTTTATAGCTTCTGCCCAGAAGTATGTTGGTAACTTAGACTCTTCAAGCATTGTTCTTGCAGCTTCAATTAGAGTTCTGTTCTTTCTTTCCACTACACCATTTTGTTGAGGAGTTCTTGGTGCAGAGAATTCTTGGATAATTCCTTCTTATTCACAAAACTCTCTTATCACAGAATTCTTGAACTCGGTTCCATTGTCACTTCTAATTCTCCTTACTTTGAGTAGAGGATTGTTGTTGACTATCTTGATGTGATTTATAATGACTTCACCCGCCTTATCCTTAGAGTGCAGAAAGAATGTCCATGAGAATTTTGAGAAATCATCAATAATCACAAGACAGTATTTCTTCTTTGAGATTGACAACACATTGACTGGTCCAAAGAGATCCATGTGAAGTAGTTGCAAGGGTTGATCAATTGATGACATTGACTTTGATTTGAAAGAGGCCTTCTTCTGCTTCCCTTTCTGGCATGCATAACACAATCCATCCTTGGAGTAATCCAATTTTGAAATACCTCTAACCAAATCCTTCTTTACCAACTCATTCATTGCTTTAAAACTCAAGTGTGACAGTCTTTTATGCCAAAGCCAACCTTCATCTTCACTTGCCTTGCTGAGAAGACATGTAGTCATGTTTGCATTTGTTGAATTGAAATCAGCAATGTACATATTTCCTCTTCTATCTCCTGTCAACACTACCTTGTTGTCACTTTTCTTGAAAATGACACAAGCTTCAGATGTGAACCAGACATTCTGGCCTTTATCACACAGTTGACTGTCACTTAGCAAGTTATGCTTAAGTCCATCAACCAGTGGTACTTCTTCAATGACACCATTCCCTTGTGAAATAAAGCCATATCCTCTAGTATATCCTTTGTTGTTGTCTCCAAAGGTAATGCTAGGGCCAGCTCTCTCCTCAAGCTTAGTGAGCAGGGTAGAATCTCCAATCATATGCCTAGAACAACCACTTTCCAGATACCAAAGATTCTTTATGTTTCCTTGCACACATCAAAACAAAATCAAGTTGATTTTGGTACCCAAGTTTTCTTGGGTCCTGCCTTGTTAGCCTTTTTCTTATTTTTCAAGCCCTTATTACCCAGGGGTTCTAATTGAGTTAAATCAACCTTAACTTTTGGTGTAGGTTTCTGAAAAATAGGTTGTTTCACTTGCTCACATGCATTAAAACTAGATGTATAATTTGGCATAGTCTGTGCAAACATGTTATTCATCATCCATGGCAACTGAGGCATATTAAAAGCATTTTAATATGGATTATACATGAATGGCATGTTAGAATAATGACTAGATGCATGAGCAGGCTGGACAAACATGTTTGGCATAACATTCATAGAATGTATAGGTACTGACTTAGGCATACTAGGCACAGAAGCATTCTTAACAGATTTACAGTTGACAAATAAATGATTAACACTACCACAGTTCACACATTCCTTTCGAGGAGCATATTTATCAGGTGTGTAATTACTATGTTTGTTAATTCTTACCTTGCCATTTCTATTCTTCTTATTAGCCTTAGCCTTAGGTTCAGTCTTTTCTAACTTATCCTTCAATTTCTTGATTGACAACTTGCCTATGTTTCCTTGTTCAACTGACTTGGGTTTTGCTACACTCTCCATTAACAAAGTTCTTATTGACAGGCCCGTACTTTTTATTCAATTTAGTTAAAGTTGCTTTGCTAACAGGCTTAAGTCTTAAAGAACATTCTTTTTCAACTAAATCACTATCTGAAGCAACTTCCCTATCAACATCTAACTTAACTTCTGCTAATTTGTGAAAAGAATCAACTCCTTGTATACTATAAATTTCTTCAGTTTTAGCCTTTGATCCCTTCCACTTAGCAATTAAGTCTTGTTCCTCTTTTAACTGTTTTATTAAACACTCTTCTCTTTTCAGAGCCTCAAGTAACTCATTCTTAGCATCCTGGAAATCTCTTTTCATTGTTTCAAAATCAATTAGTTGAGTTTCTAACAGAGTATTCCTATCACCTATCTTAGCATTAAGATCTTTAATCTTTTTGTTCTCCTTGTTAAGCGATTTTAATGTGACATGCATGTTATACAATTCATTAGACATTTCATTAACAACATTATCACATTCATCTTTGGAAATTTTAGTTAGGTTTGTAGAGTATACCTGGTTGCTTGCTGAACTAGCCTCTTCATCAGTTTCGTTTGCCATCAGTGCAAGATTGACAAACTCCTCTTCTGCATCTGAGTCACCTCCAGCAGCCCAGTCACTATCTTTTGACACGAATGCTCTCCCTTGTTGCTTGAGAAGATCAAAATATTTCTTCTTGTAATCAACAGCTTCAAACTGCTTCTTTTCTTTCTCAGCTTGGGATTTCCTGCATTCATTGGCAAAGTGACCAGCAATTCCACAGCTATAGCATTTGATCTTTGATCTTTCTACCACATCCTTGTTCAGTTGATAGCTTTTCTTGAATTGCCCGGTTCCTGCTGGATTCTTCCTGAATCTTAGCTTCGAAAATCTCTTTGACAGAAATGCCAAATACTCATCTAGATCTTCAGCTTCATCCTCACTTAATGCATCAGGTTCTTCAATCATCTTGCTTTTACCTTTACTAGTTTCAGCTTCACCTTCACAAGTTTTTGAACTTAGTGTGGCTTCTACACTCTTCATTCTTCCACCACCTTGGATTGTTGGAATATTGGCCACTAAGGCAACAGATACACCTTTCTTCTGGATTTTCTCCACTTCCTCATCTTGCTGCATTTCAAGCTCATAGGTCTTCAGGATGCCATACAGTCTCTCAAGTGTAAAATCTTTGTAGTCCTGAGAGTTCCTCAACGAGACTGTCACTGGCTTCCATTCCTTAGGAAGAGATCTCATAAACTTTAGGTTGGAGTCCTTGGTTTCATGTTTTCTCCCATACAACTTTAGACCATTCAGTAACTTTTGAAATCTACTGAATATGTCTGTTAGATTTTCACCAGAGGAGTAGTGAAAATGCTCATATTGTTGTATTAGGAGCTGCATTTTATTTTCTCTGACTTGCTCAGTTCCTTCACAGATTGTTTGAATAGTGTCCCACACTTGCTTGGCAGTAGTGTAGTTTATAACACAATCAAACATATCTTGGTCGATGCCATTGAATAGGACGTTCATAGCCTTCTTATCTTTGTGAATCTCCTCAAAGTCTTCCTCTGTGTACTCAGCTTGATTCTTTGGAATAGGCCTTCCAGCAGCTACAGTGGCAGCATCTTGACCAATCCCAGAGTTGGCCTTCATTGGAACATGAGGTCCTTTCTCTATGCAATCTACATAGCCTTCATCAATGGCTGAGAGATGAAGGTGCATCTTTACTTTCCAGTGAAAGTAATTATCTTTGTAAAGCATTGGAATCTTCACACCTGTATCCTTCCTTCCCATGGTTTTGATCTTTAGACTTCTTGTATGTTAGAAGCTTGTTCTTGATACCAATTGTTAGGTCCCGAAGTATCGTAGAAGGGGGGGTTGAATACGATACTACCAAAATATTTCGGATAACAATTTTTCGGATCTTGAAATCAAAAATAACGAAACACAATTTCAGGAATATATCTTTATTGATAATAAACCCGAAGGGGTGTTACAACTTCTAATCCAATGGATTAGTTTCAAAACCAGAACACTCCTAAGGATAGTTTAGGCCCGAGGACCTTCTACCCGACACTTCCTGAAAGCGGGCTAAGCCGGCTTTCCTACTAGATGGACTATCTAGCAGCTTACACACAGAAGATATAAGAGAGAGGAGAGAGAGTTGGGTGTTGAGGTGTATTTTGAAATGAAATACAACAGGCCTAGTTATAGATTTTTGAAAGTTACTATGCAGCTAAATTAACGTAACTGCTGACGTTTTTCTGCTTCCGCCGCCTGCTGCTTCTTCAAACAATTCTGCTTACAAAATTTAACAAAAAAGCTTTCTGACAAAAACTTTTAATTTTATATTTATGTGGGCCCCACCTGATTGAATAGTACTTTTGGGTATTATTCATGAATAGTAATTTCGGTTACTATTCATGTAAATAGTGATTTCGGTTACTATCCATATGAATAGTGATTTTGGATACTATTCATTTTCCTCTTAATTTGATATCCTTAAATATGCAGCTTCCAAAATGGAGGATATCAATACTGCTCTAAACTCAATCATACCTCTTAACAGTTTTTCTGAGTTAGATACTTCGATTCCTTTGTGAAGTGTTGACGCCTAGTGCAACTGGTCTGGTTCACAGACGACTAACATTCACTCATGGTCTTCGTATCATGTCTTTAAGAACACTGCTAAGAATTGTGCAACCATAAAAACTTTATCTCTGGAATCTTTTGGCCCTTCAACTGAATCATCTATACATTTTATTTTGTCACTGAGGCTTGATCATGTTAATGAACTTCTTTCAACAACTTGATCCTTGTTGATGTCTGTTCTTCAAATTTCACGATCCCTGCATGGAGTTAATATTATTTATCTTTTATCCTAGTTGAGTTATATATGTTCTCTATTACATATTACATTACGTTATGCTTTACACATATATATATACCAGCCTATAACCCGTGCAAAGCACGGCGGACTACCATATATTATTATTATTATTATGAATTAATACATAAATTATTTGATTTAATATGAAATTTTAATTTATTTTAATAAATTTTATTATTAGTTTTAAATTTAAATATATTCCATACTTAATTTCATCACATAAATAAATATCATTAATTTAACGTTATATTTAAATTTATTTTAAATATCTTAAGAATTCAAAAAAAAAATTAAAAATTATTTAGTGTTTATAACCTAAAATCGTAGTAAGAAATGTGTGTATGCGATGATTTTAATCGGGATATAATTGAAAACGTTTATAATTCTACAAAACATGTGTTTTTTATTTTTAATAAATATATATAATTTTACAGAATTTGGAATTTTTTACACGTTATTTTAATAAAAAACAAAAAAACAAATTAAAATGTATTTAATTTTAATTAAAATTAAAAAATATTTCGATTATATTTCCATTAGAATTCTCCACCAACACCCAACTTCTCTTCAGACTATTTCGAGTATATTTCGTTTTGATTATCTAAACTCTTCTTATTATTTGATGATAGTTTACTAACAACCAAATACATCAAATACATTATATCCTTATATATTACTGTCTTGTTGTAATAGTGACAGAATAAGTAATAGTGATAAAATAATATTGTAATTATATTTTATCTATGATTGTATTAGAATTTAATTTAATATATTCTATCAAGCCAATGTTCCACCCTATATGAGATTAGTAGAGCTTTTGCAATGTTAATGTGGGTTTATGTTGTGATGCAGTAGTATTGGTATTATTGATATTTGATAAACAATTTCAATATAAAAATTTATTAATAAGTAAACAAATTAAAAAAAGGAAAAGAAAAATAAATATAATTATACTTTTATAAGGAAAATATGGTATAATTGGTTGGTCAGTTAAAATATTTCTAAAAACCTGATTCGCACTTCTAAAAAAAAAATTAAAATATAAACTATAATTTGCTAAAAAAATAAAACACACAATTTACATAAATACATACTTTATGAGTTATACTTCAATTGAAATCAAACTACATGCTCTTTCAATTATATTTTTAATATAATTTTTTAACTTGTTATTTTTAGGAAGGTGTTAACAATTTTTTTGGAAGGCGTTAATCAACCAATCTGTACAAAACACGGGCTATTATCTATTATTAATTAATTGATTTAATAGAAAATTTTAATTTATTTTAATTAATGATATTAATAATTTTAAATTTATATATGTTTCATACTTAATTTCATGACATAAATAAATATCATTTAACATTAGTTTTAAATTTATTGTTAAATATTTTAAAATTCAATAGATATTTTTAAAATTTATTTATTGTTACCTAGAATAATAGAAGAAAGAATCGTAGAAATAAGTTTGTACGGGCGATGATTCTAGTAAAGATATAATTGAAAACATTTATAATTCTATGAAATAGGTGGTTTTTTATTTTTAAAAAATTACACTCTCTCCGTTCCATTTATGTTGATGAAACAAATTAAGGGTTAAATATGTTTAGTTTTTCTAAATATATAAACAATTAAGAGTAAGTTTGACAGTTTTTACTTGATTGTTAAATATGTGTTAAAATTTTATTGTTTATTATATAGTTTTAGATTGTCTTTACTTTGTTGATTTATAATTTTTTGTTAATTTGTTAATAAATATGTGATTTTATTTCAAATATAATTGAAAGAGTATGTAATAATTAAAGAGTTTGTTATTAAGTTAAGTATGTAGTTTATTTTTTGCAAAATAAAATTTTATATGCATTTTAATTTATTTTTTATTTTTTGGAAAGTGTTACTATACTTTTTGGGATGGTGTTAACCGACCGACCAATCGATTATATCTTGTTTCGCTTATAATAATATAGTATAAACTAAGTTAAATATGTAGTTTATTTTTTGCAAAATAAAATTTTATATGCATTTTAATTTATTTTTTATTTTTTGGAAAGTGTTACCATACTTTTTGGGAAGGTGTTAACGGACTGACCGACGAACCAATTATACCATGTTTCGCTTATAACAGTATAGTATAGATATATATATTGATTGATGATGATTAATATTGATATTGACATATATATCGATGATTACCCGCGATATTTTTTAAAGTTTTTGATATGACTAGTTTTTTATGCGGCGTTTCAGATATATTTGATTATTAAGATGAAATTTAAAACAGTATTTTCAAATGATTTAAAAATCAACACAAATATGAATACTATAATGGATACAATTTTTTTTCATATAAATAATTAATTGAACTTTTTTTTAGGGCACAAAAAAAAAGAAAAATAAATTTAAGAATGATGGCTTCTTCTTTCTTTTGCTGCCAAACAAAACTGAGGGAACCCAGAGCAACGATAGAGAGGAGAGGGAGAAAGAGAGAGGGGAGAGGGAGAGAGAGAGAGAGAGAGAGAGAGAGAGGGGAGAGGGAGAGGGGAGAGGGAGGGGGGAACCCCACTGGGTAACTTCCCAATCTTCTTGCCTTTATTTCATATTTAAGTTATATGTATTTCAAATTTGTCAGAGTTTCTTGAATTGACATGTTACACACTCATACATACCTGGAATTAGGCTGCTTCATTGCCTTGTATTCTCGAAATTATTCGAAATTTCATCCTCATGTTTTTAGAGCTCCCTCGTGTATTGACAACATCGATATTTCTGCTCAAGCTCTTACAACTCTCATACTTGATGAGACTTCTTGCAATTGGTCTCTTGTTGTTATTAATGTCACTGAATTTCAAACTTACTCTAGTACTCAAGGTGCTTCTCAAGAACATGGGCATCTTCTTCTCACTCAGGAGAAGCTTTTCTCGAACGTTTCGTTGCATTCCTGGTATAGAGATTTACTACTTTAATTTTTCTTGATTATAAGGTTTTAAATTTCTAATGGTTGCCTAATTTTACTGTTTTTTCAGTCCTGCCACACAACTGTTCCCATTCTCTATATACTTAGTAAGTGGGCTATGTAAGTGCATTCCGTGATTTGCAGTTCTTGTGTGGACGATATAAGACATGCCATTCTTTTTTCCTATAATTAGAAACTGAGGAGGTGTGTATTATGTAAGCTACCTTGGCTCAAGGCATTGAAATATCCAGACATCTTGGAGACCCGTGTAACATACTAACTTGGCAACTTAATACTATTTCGAGCATCTATTTTTGGGAAAAAAAGATTTATTTTTTCTTTACTGCATTGAGAATTCTTTGAAAGCAGTATGTCAGAATTTTAAGGGGGAAGTTCTTGAAATTCATGAAATATCTCATTACAAGAGCTCGGAGATGCACAAGATCATTATTAAATACACTGATAATTTCACTACAGAAGAGGTAACTGCTAGATTGAGCTTGTTGTCATCAGCCAGGACCTCTATCAAGGTTTAAGTAGTTACTCAACCCCCACGGCAGGTAGCTTCTCTACCTTCTACCTAATATGTTTATATTTTTTGTATGTGTATGAATGTCTATTGCAATTTTTAAATAAAAGGTAAGTCAGATTTAACAATATAACACCAGCTCCAGTAGTATTTAGGCAGATCAAGACTGGTACATGATGGTTTCCTAACCATTCCGCCAGCTGTATCTATGATGGACACGGTCCTGCAGTGGCGGGGCCACACACAGTCCAGGGTGGAACACACATTCACCCATAGTCACACATACACACCAAAAACTAAATTAAAAAAATTTGGATACTATTGTCGATGATAGGGCATATAAAATCAGATTGTTTATCTGGAGGTGCTATAGTATTAGCTATTATTAACAAATAACAAGGGAGCTATCAAGGTTGATTTGTATCCCCATTATGGAGGGAGGGGTGTAGAGTGAACCACCTGCAACTGAATCGCCTTTTCCGGATAATCGCAAGACGTGGATGGTTGTGGATTCAATTTTTGATAAACTTTGCAGTTTTGACCCATCAAATTTTAAATCCATCAAGGCAAGTACTGTGAATGGACCCCTTGAAACATAACCAGAAAGTCGTTCGAATTTATAATTTATTATAGAACAATGAATGAAGCATCTAATTGACTAGCCTTCCTTAAAACATCATGTTACAAGTCTGGGTGTGGAGAAAAAACCCCGCAACCCCTTCCCATGAACAAATTGGATGTCAAGTGCCTAAAAATTGTTATTCAGCATGCATGTTTGTAATTCATAATTCCTTTATAAACCAAGTAGTATATAGAAAGGAATTTAGTGGAATGATTGCTTTTAATCTGTAATTATGACGCAGGTGAACTTTTTGTTTTGAAGAGGATCTCTATATTACATGTAATGTAACCCATTCTGACATGGTCGTTAGCATGGTTGAATACTTGAAGTCATGATTACCCTTCGCACATCTGTACCTTAATTTGTGCTGGCTCAGTACCTATTTATAAATGATTAACATATATTTTGTCTCTGAAGTCTCCATCTGCACAAGAAAAAAAAATATCATCTCCTGCACAAACTTAACTTGACTATAACTCTATATGTACATGTAGATATAGAAAAATATAAATATCTATGTATTGATACAAACATTAGGGATCAATTACTTACAACACAACTAGAGTTTCATAAAATTATAAGAAGAAAATAAATAGGGGGATTACCTGATTATGACAAAATTGTGAAGTGAGGAATAGATGGATTGGTGATATATATATGAGTTGCACTCCATAAAGAACACTTTATATAAAGAACAAAGAAGAACACCATCAAAACACATTATTTTTTGAAAAAAATGGATTGTTAAAATTAGAATCACTAAATTTAAAATCGGTGCCCCTGGCGGGGCCTATTGCATAAATAATCTCATCTAAAATTTGAAAATCAAATATCATAGAATCTATGATAGAATCCTACATATATTTTTATAACAATGAAATTAGTTATTTTTATTCTCAAATTGTTGCTAAATTAATATTAGATTCTATTATTATTCATAATCAAAGCTTAATTGTCATTGAATTAATTTTATATGAGCTTTTAAAATGAATTTTATAGTGTTCTTTATTGTTCTTTATATAAGGGTGTTCTTCTTTGAGCAATGGCCTATATATATATATATGCACATAACCAAAACTACAAAAGCAATGATTTAGCTTCATAGGTAAAAACAATCTCAAGATAGAACCTCGCCAGCTAAATGACGCGTATATCTTCTTCTCCCTGACATACCATGCTCTCCAAGCGGGATACAGATGTTATGTTTGGTTTGGTGTTGTTATCCTCCCCTAATCCGATTAAGGTATTCAGAACTAGACGTAAGATACTGAAATGGTTTGGTGCTGATTTGGTGTTTTGGTTTGTGTAGACTTTATTCAGATGTAAGTGAGAATTGAGTCACTTATATCGGAATAAAGTCTACACTGACATACCAACAGATACTCAAATCAGGATCTTTCCTTTATTGACCAGTATTAATTTTGAATAATTTATGATAGAAATGTCAGCTAGACTTTCGACACAGTTGTAGATTGATCCTATTAGTAAATTTACTGTATCTTCTGTTTAAACCAAGAGAAAGCTAACAACTTTGGAACACGTAATTTAAACATTTTCTTTTCTCAAAGGAGCCCGCCCGTCTTCTAATTGTCTACTTCTACAGTTCTAGTTTTCAAAGATTTTCACCGAAAGTTACTGGATATCGATGATAGATTTACGATTTCGTTATTAATTTGGGTTAGCCGAGTGATGTGCAATTTTTATCTACTTCTAGCTATATATCTTAATGTTTTTAACCATTTTTTGTGAGAGAAAATGTTAGATACACATGTTTTCCTCAAGAACACCATGTCTACAGATATGCTATCAGTAGTAGTTGGTAGTGCTATCAGTAGTTGGTAGTTGCACAAAACTTTGCTGCCATGGTTTAGATAGGATTGTATAGGACTTTCAGTCTGCATTTTGCGCTCGGTAAGAACCGAAATTTAGTGTTGAGGAACTAAGAAGCATGTCAGATGTCTTAGTTAACTTCTCAGAGAAAATAAATAGTTTAAATTGATGACTTATACTGAACAGATATAATTGATAATTTATAACATAATCTTCAAGCATGCATGAAATGTTGTTATTTGTACTCGAAGCATGCATGAGGAACTAAGAAGCATGCATGAAATGTTGTTGTCCAGAGCAGAAGTATGGAGCCGCTCTAGAAATCGCCAAAGTGGTTTTTTTGGTGTGTGTGGTATTATGATGTTCTCTTTATGTAGGCACACCACATGTTCACTTCTTTCTCTCGCATTGTGATTTTTTTCTAGTTATGAATTTTATATGCCGCACTACCGTGTTGTAATTTACTCATTGGAACTTGTGCAGGCATAGACTCACATGTTTTAGCTATGCTGGCAATCTGTGCTTGTGTTATGGTATGTGCCACATCTGGAATATGTTACCCCAATTGCATCACTATTACTTGAGACATGGTGTCAAAGTATTGCCTGATACTAAGTATATGAGATATGTCATAAATCATAAATTCATAATATTGTATGAATTGTATTTTATACCACTGACCACTTTGTTTTAGTTAATGGAGTTCAATTTCAAATATTGTTATTATTAAACTTTTCTCTGTTTTATAAAATGCACCTTTCTATCCCATATTGTTCTTATAGTAGTATCAATTTTTGAAACGGCTTCAAAAATTGCCCATCATGTATTCGTAAAATATCACAAATTTTATCCATGATTTTGACAGGAGCATTTATAATAAAGACATTATTAATATTTTATAAAGTTTCTCAACCATATGAAGTATTGACTATGTTATTTTGTTTCTTTTTTGTGATTCGGCCCACAATTTAAAGTAATCAAAACCCATTAAGGGTTGTCTATGTTTCTGTTGACTATTTCTTACTTTTTCGTACCACTAAAAGTAATCATCACTGATTTAAAAGCTGAATCAAGTCAAAAATAATAGTAATCAGGTGTGAAAAGACACAATGATATCTAAAACGCAAATTTTGAGAAGAGGCTTTTTGCTTATTTTATATAGAATGAGATGCTCTACATCGAGGGGCAGAGGCATATGGTGACAAGGGTAAATTGAGTTGTATGCTCTATATTTATCACGTATTTAAAATTTGAGATGGCCAAGTTGGTTTAAGTTGTCATGTTGATATGAGTGTGCGTGTTCAAATTACCCAATGAACACCCTCCAATTTTTATTCTATATTATATATTTACCGGTAACTTTCATATCTTCTTTGTTGATTTTATTTGTTTCTCGTGTTTTAATGTTTCTTTGCGTTTAATCAGGGTGATATTTATATGTATATTGTTAGATTAAGTAATGTGTTGTTATATTGTTAGATCAAGTTATGTGTTAGACAAATTACCTTTGGGCGCAAGCAGCTCATAGGGCTTTTATTCCTCATTGAGTTGATTAAGTTTTTGCCCGTAACTCTTTCCTCCTAGTCAAGGTTTTTCAACTCATTAATTTGTGCAATTAATTCTAGCACACTGTCAAATCATTATGTCTTTTCCGGAATAACTTCTTACTCCCTCCGGCCCTCTCACTTGTTTACAAATGAGTTGGGCACGAAGATTAAGAAAAAGTGTAAAATAGTGGAGAAAAGTAAGAAAAGTGAGTAAAGTGGTAGGACCAATCAATATTTTATGTAATAAAGTGAGTTTAGTGGAGGAAAGTAGCGGGTGTAGTTACTTTTTATATTATAAAACTTTACTATTTTGGGTAAGTTTTGGAATGTAAAGAATTGAGGGGGACATCCCAAAAAGGAAAGTGTAAAGAACTGAGAGGGACAAAGGGAGTACATATTACCATTCCGAGACCATACTCGAAGACCAAGGCCATCAGAATTAGCCCTAAGATACTACAGTAGCAAGTCTGAACTCTTTCCTTTTAAAACAGTTGATCAGTGATGGCTTGTATCAAATGAAATCTACATTTCCATATTATACGACCATATACCCAATTGTTTAGTTACATGACTTCCTGTCTTGGCCAGTATTATATAAAACAATCTACTGATAAAACTGTTAGCTAGACTTTTAAGACAGTTGTAGATCGATCCTATTAGAATATTAGTAAATTTTCAGTATACGTAGTTCAAAATAAGAGAATGTTCACATATCTAAAACACATAATCGAGATTATTTTTCTGAAAGGAACTAACCCATGCTTTAATTGCATACTTTTAAATATCTGGTTTTTGAAAATTTGCATTTGTAATTGGTCATAAAGTTACGATCTTGTTATTAATTTGGATAGCTGAGTGACATGCAATTATCTTCTACTTTTAGCTATATATCTTTAATTTGTTTGATTATATTTGTGAAAGCATGCCATGATTACAGATAAGCTATTAGTAGTATTTGTTAGTTGCACATAACTTTGCTAATACAGTTTTGCCAGAACTGCTTGGTACTTTCTGTGCTTAATAGGTACCACTATTAAAATTTGGTGTAGCGGAACAAAGAAGCATGTAAAATGTCTTAGGTAACTCACTGAAAGAAGTATATGAATCGAATTATTGGCTCATACTCAGCAATACTTAGCAATATAACTATCAAATTTTAAGTATTCAATCATCAAAGAAATGTTGCTAATTGTACTCAAAAGTTAAAACTGACTCCTTCCACCCAGAGCGGAGGTATGAAGCCACGCTGGCAATTGTGAAAATTGGTAATTTTGATGAGTGCATGTGCGTGCATGTGTGTGTGTTGTCCCCTTGTTCTCTTTGCGTAGGCGAATCACATTTTCACTTCTCTCACATTGTATTTTTTTTTATAGTTGTGAATTTCATATGATAAACTTGTCGTGAGTGATGAGCCTGAACTCCACAATAGTATAATATTGTCTGTTTGGAATCGAACCCTCATGGTACCGTTATTGGGCACATCCCAAAAGGCCTCATCCTAATGGAGTTAATCGGCTTCTCTCTGTATAAGAAAATTTTCACTTGTCTCGTCGATGTGGTACTTGGGTTGACACTACTCAACAAATCCTTCCCTCAAACCAAGAACCACAAATTCTGTAGTCTTATTCTTTGCAATAAATCTGTTTACATATGCACCAAAAAAAAAATTTGTTTACATCTTGCACCGTTGCTATACCCGTAGAACCCGTCACCTAAACACCTTTCAGGAAGACTTTCGATACAAGGCACCCCGACAAATCTCCAATCGCGAATTCATACCGAGGGGACCTCCCACATCGCACCACCGCAACCCATTACCTCCAAGATCCAACTCCGAACTTTTAATACCACTTGTTGGGCTTGCTAAGTAGGTCTTAACTCCACATTAGTATAATATTGTCCGCACTGGGCCGAGCCTGCACGGATTTGTTTTTGTTTTTTGTGCGCATCTCAAAAGGCCTTATCCTAATGGAGTTAATCGGCTGCTCTACATACAAGATAATTTTCTCTTGTCTCCTTGATGTGGTACTTGGGTTGACACTTGATAACAGTATATAACAACATAGAGAGGGAGTTACAGAAGAAATATGAGTGTATTTATTACAACAATGTAAAGATCCTATATATAGGAGAAGTAATGCACCAAAGTCTTACAACGGTGCCTAACTATGACTTATGCACAACAATAGTCTATGGACGGTGCAGTTATGTTTGACACTCCCCCTCAAGTTGATGCATATATATCACTCATGCCCAACTTGCCAATAAGTGGATGAAGTATCTTCTAATTTAAACCTTTGGTAAATATGTTAGCTACTTGGTCCTCCGATCTTACAAAGTGAATATCAATGGTATCATTATTGATCTTCTCTTTTATGAAGTGTCGATCAATTTTGATATGTTTGGTCCGATCATGTTAAACTGGATTATGTGCAATGGCAATAGCGGCTTTGTTATCACAATGCAGCTTCATTGGAGTTGCAAATGCAAGTCCCAATTCTTCTAGGAACAATCTTATCCACAATAATTCACGTACACCTTTAGCCATAGCTCTATATTCTGCCTCAGCACTAGATAAGGCAACCACAGGTTGTTTCTTGCTTCGCCAAGTAATCAAATTGCCACCAACAAATGTACAATATCCTGAAGTTGATCGTCTATCTTCTTGACATCCAACCCAATCTGCATCTGTATAGCTTTCAACCCCGAGATGATTGTTTTTAGTAAACATTACTCCTTTTCCAGGAGCAGCCTTAAGATACCTTAATATCATATAAACTGCATCCAAATGTGGTTGACGAGGATCATGTATATACCTGCTAACAATTCCCACTGCATATGATATGTCTGGCCTTGTATGTGCAAGGTAGATTAGTCGACCAACTAACCTTTGATATTGAGATTTATTGACAATTTCACCAGCATCTCCACAAAGCTTATGATTTGCTTCTATTGGAGAATCTGCAGGTCTACATCCCAACATCCCTGTTTCATTCAGAAGATCAAGGATATACTCCCGTTGTGAGAGGAAGATACCACCTGGACTTCTAGCGACCTCAATACCAAGGAAATACCGTAGTTTTCCTAAGTCTTTCATTTTGAATTCAGAGGCAAGCTTCCGTTTAACATTAGCAATCTCACATGTGTCGTTGCCTGTAATCACAATATCATCGACATAAACGATCAACACTGTGATTTTTTCATCTCTTCTTTTCATAAACATGGTGTTATCCGAGTTGCTCTGTTTGTAGTCAGATTTAATTATTGCTCTCTGAAATTTGCCAAACCAATCCCTTGGAGATTGTTTTAACCCATAGATAGTCTTTTTTAGCTTGCATATTTTCCCAATGGTCGCAGTTGTAGAAAAACCTGGTGGAATATCCATGTAGACTTCTTCTTTCAGGTCTCCATGTAAGAATGCATTTTTTACATCCAATTGCTGGAGTTCCCATCTAAGATTTGCTGCACATGATATCAAGATTCGAATAGAAGCCATCTTTGCTACTGGAGCAAAAGTTTCCTGATAATCAATCCCGTAAGTTTGAGTATACCCTTTTGCCACAAGTCTTGCTTTGTACCTATCAATCAGGCCATTAGGTTTCTGTTTCACAGTGAACACCCATCTGCATCCTACTACCTTCGTTCCAGCGGGAAGATGAGTTAACTCCCAAGTGCCATTATGTTTCAATGCATTCATCTCCTCTATCATGGCATCTTTCCATTTAGGTTCACATAAAGCATCCTGCCAAGTATGTGGAATAGAAACACTAGACAAAGATGATACAAAAGCAAGTGAAGGAGATAATGCTTTATAAGAAACAAAGTTCGAGATAGGATGGTTAGTGCAAGAACGTACACCCTTTCTTATAGCAATAGGAAGATCTAGAGTAGGATCAAGAGTATTACCAGCTTCTGGCTCAAACACAGGAGATGCGGGATCTGTCTCGAGGTCAGAGGTCTCTGGATGCGGTAAAGTGGTGATATCATTTCTTCTACGCCTGGAATATGTAATTAAATCTGGCATATCCAACCTATTCAGATTATCTGACTCATTACTTGTATGTGGAGGAATAGATGACCTGTTTGAGCTAGTGCTTGGAATAGGTATGTTAATAAATGGTAGTGACTGTGACTCATCTGTTGCTTTACTATCAAGACCGTGTCGATTTATCTCCCCCTGAAGCAAGGAGGAGGAACCTGGGGAGAAATAAGAAATGGTTTCCCAGAAAGTAACATCATGACTAACAAATATGCGATGTGAGGAAGGATGATAACATTTATATCCTTTCTGAGTTGGTGAATACCCAATAAAAACGCATCGGAGTGCCCGAGTGTCAAGTTTATCCCGAGAGGGAGCATGATTATGAACAAAACATACACTCCCAAATACTCGAAGGGGTAGTGGGTGAGAAGAAGGTGCAGGAACACAGGACAACGGTGTTTTGAATTTGAGAACACTAGAAGGAAGACGGTTTATAAGATATGCAGCAGTCATGACTGCCTCTCCCCAAAGATATTTGGGAACATGCATTGTTAACATAAGCGACCGAGCAACCTGTTGTAGGTGACCAATTTTTCTTTCGGCTACCCCATTTTGTTGAGAAGTTTTGACACACGAAGTTTGATGAATTATACCACATGTGTCCAAATAAGATATAAATGGACCTCCATATTCCGTACCGTTATCACTCCGAAGAATTTTAACAGATGCATTAAACTGTGTTTGTACCATATGGTGAAAAGATTTAAAACACTCGAAAACTTCACTTTTTTGCTTAAGGAGATATACTCAGGTGAGCCTAGAATAACAATCAACAAAGACAACAAACCACCTATACCCATCATGTGTAGGATGTCTAAATGGACCTCAAACATCAGTATGAATAATAGAAAACAAAGTAGAACTTCTTTTATTTCTGGATGGATAAGATGATCTTTTATGTTTTGCTAGTTCACATGGTTCACAAAAAAAATCTTCCTTCTTACAGTGTTTTATTAAGGCAGGGAATAGATGTGTTAAAGCACCAAAAGACGGATGACCTAACCGTCTATGCCACTGACACAAAGATTCAAAAGTAGAATTTAACTTGGATGACACCTGATAAGTTGAGGGAGAAATAGAATTCCCTTCTATAACATAAAGTCCATCTACCACTTTACCATTGCCAAGGACCTTGCCTGTCACCAGATCCTGAAATACACAGTGAGAAGAAAAAAAAGGTTACTGAACAATTAAGTTTTTCAGTAATACGCTGAACAGATAATAAGTTTGTTGTTAAGGAGGGAACATGTAACACATCAGATAACGGTAATGATGCTGAGAGGCAGTGAGAAGTGCCTTGTCCATGAACAGGTACAATCGCTCCATTGGCAACACGAATATTGCCTGTTTCACCACTATATGTTTCTAGGAAACTGGAATCTCCAGTCATATGTGCTGATGCTCCAGAATCAATAATCCATGAATTAGAACTTTTATCGGAGGTAAAATGACAAGATATACCTGCATGAGCAGAATTAGCAGTGGGTGTTGATGGAGTAGTGTTCAACTGGGACATTAATTGTCGGAAGTTGTTGAGTTCTGAAGGGGTCATTGTTCCTGTGGAAGGAGGCACCTCATATTCTGACACTGCATAATGAACATTAAAAGGATTGCCTCTGCCTGTATTTCTGCCTGTACCTCTGGATGATACACCACGATAGCCACCTCGGCTGCGTCCTCCACGTCCTCTGTTTTTTAGGTGAGGGTGTAAGATAAAACAATTCTCACGAGTGTGATTCATCTTGTTGCAATAATCACACTGAAGAGTAGATCTTTCACCCATAAAAGCCACTGGTGACTGCTCTTCTTTTTCCATCTCGGGTTGCAGAATTTTTCCAGTTATGAGTGTCGATCTATCAGAGGGAGTTATAGGAGCCATGCTTTGCTTTCGGCTTTCCTCTAATTGAACACGGCCATATGCATCCTCAACAGTCGGAAAAGGAATCTGTCCGATAAGTTGATTCTTGATTGAATCATATTCATCGGACAGACCATCCAGAAATTTCATTACCCGTTCTTCAGTCAACAGTTTTTGATATTTCTCCTTATCTTCAGCATTTTTGCATTCAAAAATAGTGTAATGAGCTAATTCACTCCATAGGGATGTCAGCTCTGAGTAATACTGAGCAAGAGTTCTACCTTCTGGAACCAATGCCCATATTTTCCGATTTACTTCAAATCGCTTTGCTACATTTCCGGAAAAAGAATATGTCCGGGTAAGAGATTTCCACACTTCTTCAGCCGTGTCAATGAAGATATAGCTTTTGCGAATATGTACCTCCATAGAGTTGGATAACCAAGAGCATACCATGGCATTCTCTGAATCCCAATCATCAAAGTCTTCATCTTTCTCCTGAGGTTGCTTGACTTTCCCATTAATATATTTCATTAATTTATGGGATTTAAGGGCCATTGTGCAGGCCTTCGACCATTCAAGGAAATTTTTCCCATCGAATTTAGGACTTACGAATGGAGTACTATGGAACCCCATTTTACTGCTGCTTATTGCGGTACTTTTGTTTGAAATTGCGGAGTCGCCACTATCCGTCATTATAAAATATTCAAATAACAATTATTCAAATAATAATTCCCCCTTTTCCTCCTTAAATCTTAGTAAGTCTTAACTACCCAAGATATATAGATGATAAAGGGAATATTTACTGCACAAGTTAAGAGGCAACACGAGCACCAAAAAACTGACTCCTACGTATATATCAATCTGCCTTAATGATAGCCCACATATATATATATATATACGCAAATATACATACAACTATATATATCAGAAAATAAATCTTCACAAAACTGAAAAGTGTTAACACGGTTGGAATCGGGATAACAAGACAAACCAGGAAGTCTTCTGCAGAATGGCCGGAAAAGCAGCGGAGGCCACCACACGTGCCGGCGCGTGGGCGCGTCAGGCGGTGTCTGGTGGCTTCTGGTGGCGCGTGGCAGCGCGTGGGCAGGGTTCTGGCGGCCGGATTTCTGGGTTTTGCTCGTCTTCAGCTCTTCTTTACAGGTATGTAAGTTTGTTTAGGTTTGATTCGAACAGAAAAATCAATTTTCTGGGCAGTTTTGGTTTCTTCTGCAGGTTTGGTTTTTCCTTTTGCAATTCTAATTTCCCTAGGATAGAACATGCTCTGATACCATGATAACAGCATATAACAACATAGAGAGAGAGAGATTTACAGAAGAAATATGAGTGTATTTATTACAACAATGTAAAGATCCTATATATAGGAGAAGTAATGCACCAAAGTCTTACAACGGTGCCTAACTATGACTTATGCACAACAATAGTCTATGGATGGTGCAGTTATGTTTGACAACACTACCCAACAAAATTGTGTTGTAGTTCAACCATGGAAGCTTGTGCAGACATAGACTCACTTGTTTTAGCTACAATCGCAATATGTTCTTGTGTTATGGTATGTGGCACATCTAAAGTGTGCTTTGTCAATTGCATCACTATTACTTGATCCATGGTGTCAAAGTATTGCCTGACACTTTTAGTATCCGTTATGCGTCATAGTTTTGGAGGAACCATATTATATATTACCGACCACTTTGTTTTAGATGATTACAATATTAATTACTCCTTTTTTTTAAATTTTTTTATATATTTTGAAAAGTACCTTTCTATCTCGTATTGTCTTCATATGGGCATTTACATGATTACATCTTATATGGCGTCAAATAATGACCATCCAGTACTCATTAAATATCATGGATTTGAACCAATTTAGATTTCAGCATGTTAAACAATGACGATATTAATATTATCAAGCTTTTTAAACAATATTTAGCATGGACTTTTTTGTAAATTTGCTTTTAGCTTCCGCCCACAAGTTAAAGTAATAGCCCATAAAGGATTTTTGATGTTTTCATTGACTCTTATGTATCACTAGTAGTAGTGATTGTTAATTTTACAAAATAAACAAGTTATTCTTTATTATTTATCTTTTAAGTATATATTTTGTTTGATGCATATTTAGATTATTATATAGTATATTTTTTCCAGTGTGCCCTTGTATTCATCCTACCGCCGCCGCTGTATACATTCATGAAATTGATGTCATTAGAGGGAGTTCTCAAGGGAAAATCTGTTACCGTTCCTATCCCTGCCTGTTCGATAAATCCGAGTTAGCCAATCCGGATAATTCTACGAATACCTTGGTTTTGGTAAGCTATTAAACATTCACTAATTTTTCCCCTTTTTGATTCACTAATTTTTCCCCTTTTTGATTAATATTTGAAATGTTTATCGCACTTTCGTTGAGAAGATAAAAAATGTCTGAATCTAGCTTGCATCTCTATCTTAAAACATGTATAATCTGTTTAAAGGGATAGGGAATATATAGCTAATGTATCTATGTTACTCTGTTGGACAGGTAATTCCCTCTAGACAGATAGATTAGATGGAATCAAGGGTTAAAGGGATCAAACAGGTTAAACAGGAGACTGATATAAGCAATAAACAGGATATTGATATAAGCAATATTCTTCCTGAAGCAGTCTTCAGTAATATCGTCTCATGGCTACCGGTGAAGGAAGCTGTAAGAACAAGTGTTTTGGTAAAAAGGTGGAAACATGCTTGGAAACATGTGACGCGTCTTGATCTCGATCCAGAAAGCATTAGTAAACCAAATGTAGAGCCTGCCAGGGAGGATTTACAAAATGGTAAGGAGCTCACTCCTGCTACGCCCTCAAGGGAAGATCTAGAACGTTGCACGAGGTCCTACACCAAGATCATGCGGTCTATACAAGATGAAGTCACATACTGCCAAATTGTTCATTTTCCTATCAATGTAGATGCCGGAGATTTAGAAAACTGGGTCAAAGAGCTTTTCATGAAAAAAAGTGTTAAAGCACTTTCTCTTAAATGTTATGATCGCCTAGGAAAAAATCTCAAACCTTTGGTATTACACTCTGGTAGTTTCAGTCCTCTTGAGTGTCTTGAACTGACATGTTACACACTCTTCAACACCTCCCCCTTTCGAAGTTGTGAAAAGCTTCGAATTCTGAAACTTAGCAGTTTGGTATTAGGTAGCGAGTCTATCACTGAAATATTTTCCCTCTGCAAGGGTCTCGAGGAATTGAGCATGTCTAATTGTCTCGGTTTCTCAAAATTGGAAATCTCTAGTCAAAATCTGAAGTTTCTAGAGCTGCGGTGCTTGCATCCAGAAAACATCAATATCTCTGCTGAAGCTCTCACGACCCTGATACTCTATAAGATATCTTGCAGATGGGATTCTGTTGTCATCGATGCACCAAGAGTTACTGAATTACAAGTTTACTGTAATGTTGAAGGTGTCTATCAACAATTTAGGGGGATGTATATGAGTCAGGAGAAGTTTCTTGAACGTTGCACTGGTCTTCTGGTAAAAGGTTTTTTCATTTAAGTTTTCTTTGATCAATACTCTTAAAAGAATCTAACAGATTCTGTGTTTACTGTTTTTTCAGTCCTGCCATGAACCTTCTCATCCTCTGTATTCTTTTCGAGCGGGCTATGTAAGTGCATTCCGTGATCTGCAAGAGTTGTCGACATCTTTGGATTTGAATGATGTCAGACATGCAATTCTTTTGTCCTACATATTTCGAGTGTGCTCTCAGTTGAAAAGGCTTGACATTACTGTAGAGGTATGTTTCGTGTAGAATACCTTTGGTTGAAGACAGATATATCAGGTAGGGTGTTTTGAAATATTTAGTATCTTGACTGCATTATTTTCCGCTGTTTCCCTACACAGGTTAGAGACCCGTATAAGGTTGGAAACTTATACTATCCTGAGCATTTGTTTTGGGAGAAAAAAGAGAGTTTTGACTGCATTTCAAATTGTTTAAGAGCTGTGTCCATTCAGAACTTCAGGGGAGAAGTTCTCGAAATGGAATTTGTAAGGTATGTCATTACAAGAGCTCAAAGGATGCATCGAGTTACTGTAAGATGTGCCGATGATTGCACTACAGAAGAGGTAATTGCTACAAGGAACTTGTTGTCGTTTCCCAAATGCTCTATGGATGTTTCAGTAGTCATTGAGCCCCCTTCTCCCACAGCAGGTTGGTTCCTTACCTTTCTACCTAATCTGTTTATCTTTGTATTATTTGTATGAATAAATCTTTAAATTAGGTAAGACGAGTCAGATTTTGATTCAACATAAACATGATAATTTAGGCGTATTAAGAGTTTAAGACTGGTACATGATAGTCTTAACCATCCAACCAGCTGATGGCTAGTATCATGCTGTAATGGCCACACACAGTCCAGGGTGAAGCACCGCCAACCCCAAAAGGTTACTATAGCATGTGATGTGTGATTTGGATCATATGTTTTATTTTGGTATACTATAATATCGACAAGGGATCTCACTGGGTTCAATTCATATCCCCTTTTTATCCACTTTTGTCATAATATTACCTTTTCCTTTGAAATCTTGTTATCCTGGATCTGAACTTTTCTTGTTGTAGCACCTCTTTTCATACTTAATCTGTAAACTTTCATGTTTATATAACCTATTCTTATAAATATTTTAAAAAGTAATTATGTAGAATATATTCCAATATATAACTCCGTTTTTTGGTTTGATATGTGTATATTAATTAGTAATAACACATTAGATATGAAAATAACAAGTATTGTGAATGGACCTTTTGGCACGTGACAACCGGTCATTAGAATTTCTTATAGGAAAATGAATAAAAATTTGCATTTTGTCTATTTACTACCCTTTGGAAAAAAAATTACAATTGTGGGCATAAAACTGCAACCCCTTTGCTAGAGACTGACTAATTCCACCACAATTAATTACGAAACTTCAAATAAACTCCACTCAAACAAGTGTTTAATTAAGCAAAATACAGACCCAGTTGCAACTGAATAGGAAAAATACAGAATAAAAGATAAATTGCCAACTTTCGAGAGGTTGGTTCTCTCCCAGTTTCCCACAACTTAGCTCAATAATTTCATGAATGAAAACCCTAGCTTCCCCACCTTCAGATATTCCCCTTTCTTCCGTGAATTTCCTACTTTACCCTCCCATCTTTGCTGTTGAGACTGTTTTGTCCTTTTTTTTATTTTCTTGCATACGTTACTAGTCCAGGCTTATTTCCTTGTTGGGCCTCATTTCCTTGTCGGGCCTTAGCACTACCCCGGGCCCAAAGATTCACCTTGTCCTCAAGGTGGAAGTCTGGAAAACGCAAATCCATAGCTTCAAATTCCTCCCAAGTGGCCTCCCAAGATGGTGAGTCCTGCCACTTAATTAAGACTTCAGTAACGGCATTTGTGCCCTGTTCACGAGTTCGGATATCCAACAGTGATTCTGGTTCAGCTGCGAAAACCATTTCTGCAGTAATGTGAGCTGGAAATTCTGCGGCAACTGGCGTGTGTCCCACCGCCTTCTTTAATTGTGATATGTGGAAAACATTATGGATCTTGGCTGTTGGTGGCAGGTTTAAACGGTAAGCAACTTTACCCACTCGGCTGTGTACAGTGAAAGGCCCATAGAATCTGGGTGAGAGCTTCTCATTTGCTCGTCCTGCAAGTGAAGTCTGCCTATATGGTTGCAGTCTTAAAAATACGAAGTCCCCTTCTTGAAACTCCAAGTCTCGGCGATGGCTATTTTCATAGCTTCTCATTCGTTGTTGAGCCACCAGCAGATTTGCTTCAAGATCGTCCAACACCGCGTCTCTTTCTATTAACTGTTCCTCTAGTGAAGCCACCGCCGTGCTACTACCAGTAAAACGAACCAAACAGGGGGGGTCTCTACCGTAGACAATTTCAAAGGGAGAGTGTTTTGTCGATGCCTGTGTTGAAGTGTTGTACCAGTACTCCGCCCAGGGCAACCATTTTGCCCACCCTCGTGGTTTACCCCGAATAAAACAGCGTTGGTACCCTTCCAAAATCTTATTTACCACTTCCGTTTGGCCATCCGATTGGGGATGGTATGCAGAACTGCGATGTAAACCTGTACCCTGCACTCTGAATAATTCCTTCCAAAAGAGACTCATGAATATTCGGTCTCGGTCTGACACAATAGTCGAGGGATACCCGTGCAACCTAACGATCTCTTTTATGAACACATTTGCTACAGTGGGAGCTGAGAATGGGTGAGCCAACCCGATAAAGTGGGCGTATTTAGAGAGCCTATCCACTACGACCAGAACTGTATCAATTCCTGAGGACTTCGGTAACCCTTCGACGAAGTCTAAAGAAACATCCTCCCATATTCGATTAGGAATTGGCAGTGGTTGCAAAAACCCAGCAGGTGTGAGGGTCGAATGTTTTTGTTGTTGGCAGGTACTACACTTTCTTATGTGCCTTGCTACTGATTTTCGCATTCCCACCCAGAAACACTCCTTCGCTAAACGTTGATAAGTTTTGTTCTCCCCTGAGTGACCCCCAATTGGCGAATCATGGTACTCAGCCAATAGCATAGGAACTAGCTTAGACTTTGCAGGGACGACCAACCTCCCCTTATAGCGTACTATGTTCTGCACTACTTCATACCCTCTAGGACAGGGAGTTCCTGTTAATAAATCAGCCTTGAGCTGTTGCAGAAATTCGTCCCCTTCAATCAATGTTAGAATTTCTTGCCACTCAACTCCACCCACGGAGACCATGTTATTGAATTCCCCCCTCTCTGGTTCCTTTCTGGACAACGCATCAGCTGCGCTGTTAGTAGCTCCAGGTTTAAATTCTATGCAAAAATGATGCCCCAACAGTTTGTAGACCCATTTTTGGTACTCAACACCCACCTCGCGTTGCTCTAACAAAAATTTCAAACTCCTTTGGTCCGTTCGAATCACAAACGGATGCCCCAACAAGTTTGAACGCCACTTCTGGACTGCGAAAACTATTGCCATTAACTCTTTCTCATAAATGGGTTTTAATCGGGCCCGTGCCCCCAAGATCTTGCTAAAATAGGCTATTGGGTGCTTATTTTGTAACAGGACAGCCCCTAACCCAAACCCTGAGGCGTCTGCTTCCACAACAAATGGCTGGTTGAAGTTAGGCATGGCCAACACGGGGGCGTTGACTAAAGCTTGCTTTAATTTCTCGAATGCCTGTGTCGCCTCAACAGTCCACCCATAACAGTTTTCTTCAATTGCTCAGTCAAAGGAAGGGCTGTTTTAGCATAATCCTTTATGAATTTTCGATAGTAACCAGACAGCCCCAAAAATCCCCGAAGCTCCTTAATATTACGGGGTAATGGCCAATCCACTAAGGCCTGTACCTTCTCAGGGTCAACTGCCACGCCTTGGGACGAGATTTTATGACCCAGGTATGCCACCTCGTGCTTCCCGAATTCACATTTCTTTCCATTAACATGCAACCCCTGCTGCCTTAGTATTTCCAGCACCACCTTAACGTGTTCAACGTGCTCCTCCTTAGTGGTACTGTAAATCAAAATATCGTCGAAAAAGACGAGAACGAACTTTCAGAGATGAGGGCGAAACACCTCGTTCATAATAGCTTGAAACGTTGCCGGTGCATTGGTGAGGCCGAACGGCATAACCAAGAACTCATAGTGACCCTCATGGGTTCGGAAAGCCGTCTTTGGCACATCTGCACTTCGAACCCTCACTTGGTGATATCCCGATTTTAAATCCAATTTTGTGAAGATGGTTGCCCCTTGAAGCTCATCCAGCAACTCATCCACCATGGGTATAGGGTACTTATTTGGGACTGTCACTTTATTCAGGGCACGGTAGTCGACACAGAAGCGCCATGACCCGTCTTTTTTCTTGACTAACAGAACTGGGCTCGAAAATGGGCTGTTCGAGGGCTGAATAATCCCTGCGGTGAGCATATCCTGCACCAAACGTTCTATCTCCCCCTTCTGAACTTGTGGATATCTATAAGGTCTGACATTCACGGGATCTGTTCCCTCTTTGAGCACAATACTATGATCTTGGTGCCGTACTGGTGGCAACCCCGTGGGCAAGGAGAATATATCTTGGTACTGTTGAACTAACGAAGACAAAAATTGTGGTACCTGATTCCCTTTGTCTTCTTTAGGCTCTGTTGTAACTCCCAAGTGGTTAAACTCCACCAAGAACCCCTGTTTTTCCTTCCTCAAAGTCCTCAACATTGCTTTAAAGCTAATCCCCGTGCGGCCCAGCGAGGGGTCCCCTTTCAGTGTTACCCATTTAGTACCCAGCTTGAACTTATGGTCTGAGTCTTCCAGTTTGTCGACATAGTGCCCAGTTTTTCGAGCCACTACAATCCTAAGATCAGGTCGGAATTTCCCAAGGCAATGAGTAAGAAATCCTCAATTATTGTAAGGCCCTGCAACAGCAATATCACTGACTTGCATTCACCTTGACTCTGCACCGTCTCCCCCGTCCCTAAGGACACCCCAAAAGTGCTGACGATGTGCACTGTATTCCCAATTCATCCACAGCCCGTAATGCTATAAAATTGTGAGTAGCCCCTGGGTCTATCATTACCACCACAGGGCTGCCGTTCACCTCACCTCGGAGTTTAAACATTTTTGGGCTAGTGATGCCCACCACTGAGTTTAAAGATATCTCCGGCTGTACCTTCTCCTCACCCTTCGGCTCGTCTTCCCCTTGTGACTCCACCGAGCCCAAATCATCGTCTATACTGCTATCATCCTGGGTGAGTAGAACGCTTAGTTCCCAGCGTTGACATTTGTGCCCCACACTCCATTTCCCATCACATTTAAAACATAGCCCTTTTGCACGCTTCTCCTGCAATTCTTTTTCACTGAGCCTCCTTAACTCTCCTGTCGACTTAGCCATGGGCAACGGGCTACTCGCCGTGGACATACCCGATTGAGAGAAACCCCCCAAGGATCTTGGAGATGAATTTGCACTGACCGAGTATGAACAGGGTGAAAGAACAGACGGGCCTGCCCAACTGGAGGGTTTAACCAGAGAGCTGAATCCCCCCCTTTGCTGTCTGTTTTCTGCCTCCCAGACCTTTGTTTCTCCTCTACCATTTGGGCCAGCTCCATAGCATGATCAACTGTGACCGGCCCTGACAACCTTACCTCAGCCTTAATATCATCTCGTAACCCATTCAAAAACTGACCTAGTGTTAATTCCTCTGACACATTCTCTAAAGGAGCTACAATTCTATAAACTTAAGTCTGTAGTCAGTGACATTACCTCCATGCCTATGCGCGAGTCACTGTTCTTGTAGAGTGCCTGTGGATTGTGAATGATACTGACGACGGAGCAGCCCTTTAACCTGGTCCCACCTCTCAATTGGACGTCTCCGATGCTCCCATTGGAACCACAACAGAGCAGGTCCCTCTAACGCCACCACCGTGGCCTCTACTTTCTCTTGTTCTGTCAGCTTGTAGAAATTGAAAAACCGTTCAGCCCGGAGAATCCACCCATCCGGGTTGTTTCCATCAAATAATGGCATGTCAAGTTTCTTATGTCTCCACGCATTCATATTGTTTCCAAACCCTCCGGGTCCACCTCCTGACCCTGACCCGGCTCCAAACCCGTTTCCAACACCCGGACCCGACCCGTGTCCAAACCCGGTTCCCATACCCGGACCCGACCCCACTCCACCTGCTCCATCACCCGACCCAACTCCTGACCCCTTCCGACCTCCACTACTGCTGCTTTCCCCGAAAACCAAACTTTCACCATTAACCTCTAGATCTGTTTGTGGTACCTTTGATTTATTAGGATGGAGTGCCGTGATAGTTGATCGGATATCAGATTGGAATCGAAGCTGGTCGTCTCTCATCGATGTGATGATTGATTCCTGAGTCTCTCTAGATCTGGTGATACGACTTTCAAGTCGCGAGATCGCCGCCGTTAACTTCTCATCTTGTTGGCGTGAGATCTCGTCAAAACTTGCAATGAAACGATTCACAAGTATCTGTTGCATTGCAGCCACCTCTCCTTTCAGTGTCTTCGCGACTTCGACTGCGATGGTGTCGCGAATCGTTCCCTGCGTCGCCTCTAGCTGTTCTTCTACCTTCTCAAGTCTCTCTTTGTCTGTGGGTTGGGCCATGGATCAATACAGAGATGCTCTGATACCACTTTTGCTAGAGACTGACTAATTCCACCACAATTAATTACGAAACTTCAAATAAACTCCACTCAAACAAGTGTTTAATTAAGCAAAATACAGACCCAGTTGCAACTGAATAGGAAAAATACAGAATAAAAGATAAATTGCCAACTTTCGAGAGGTTGGTTCTCTCCCAGTTTCCCACAACTTAGCTCAATAATTTCATGAATGAAAACCCTAGCTTCCCCACCTTCAGATATTCCCCCTTCTTCCGTGAATTTCCTACTTTACCCTCCCATCTTTGCTGTTGAGACTGTTTTGTCCTTTTTTTGATTTTCTTGCATACGTTACTAGTCCAGGCTTATTTCCTTGTTGGGCCTCATTTCCTTGTTGGGCCTTAGCACCCTTCCCCTGAACAAACTGGATGCAAGTGCCCTAAAAGTGTTAATCTGCACGTATGTTTCTACTTCATGGATCCCTGTATAGGCAGTAATTTAGTGGAAAGTGGATAGAATGCATCAAATCTTTAAGATAAACATTCTGGTTGAATATGATTTATATTTTTTAGATCATCTAAACCATTCTGATATGCTGGCAGGCTTTTAGTATTTGAATATCTGGAGTTATGGTTTGCAAATGTTCAATACCTTAGTTGTGGTGGACCAGTACATTCTTTGTATATAATTGACCATATATTCCTTTTGTCAGGAGAAGTAGCATTGCGTCAGAGAAGAAGACGGATGCGCCATGTAGGTGGCCAGGCTTTATCTTGATTAATTTTCTGCCAACTGAAGAACCTAGATCATTGCTTCTACTTGTTACTCAGTTGTTAGTTAATCTTGTGGCTGCGAATGGAAAGATACTGTTGATCCGTGTTGATTTGAATTTACCTGGAAAACGTTTTAGGGGATAGACCGATGGTTGTGGTGGAGTAGACTCTCTAGGCTCTACTATTTTTCATTAAATGTTTTTATCCAGCACTAATATTCTAGTGCGCAGACTGCAATTTCTTCTGATTTTTGGTTGCTATTTGGCCTTTTACAGACTGACTTTGTTTTTATTTGCGAAATGACTGGGTTTGTTTTCTGTTGTGTGCTTTTGTTTTCTCCCATCCCCCTCCTGCACTCCCAATTTAAGGGAGTAATGTCAAAGTTCCCAAAAAATCTTTCCAAAAACATTGTTAAGTTAAACTTTATGTATATAGTTAACCCGTTTTAATTCGGTGGCACATAAATATACACGGGATCTCATCATTTTATTAGAAAAGCTACCAAATATTTAAGTATTTGGGAATATTTTTAATTTTTTTTTTTGGATTCTTTATCATTTCAATCTTATTGGAAGAGGAACTCAATTCCCAAGTTTTCTTCTATTGTTTGGCGATAACCGAAAGTATCATTTTTTAATAATTAAATGATAGTTATATTCAATTTGGAAATTCTGACAATATAATACCGGTCTTATAAACAATTTCCAATTAAGATATCATTAATATACAATTGATAAATAAATATCACGTAAAAATTAGAGAAAATTACCAAAATAATCATATTTGAGCATGTCTGACCTTATTTACCGATCTAATACGGCGTTTCGTGTGCCGTATCAGCGGCTAATACGGCGTTTGGTGTGTCGTATCAGCGTTGATACTTCACACGAAACGCCGTATCAATACAGGCCCCGCCAGGGGTACTAAATTTTTAACCTAATACGTTACACCGAACGCCGTATCTCGATGTTGCGGCACAAGAAATGCTGTATCAGATCATGATACGGCACACGAAACGCCGTATTTGAAAGATACGGTGCACGCAATACCGTATCCCGTCGGTATTTAGGGCCAACTTTTTCGGAATCAGTACTTTGGACAAATTTATCCCAAAAATGATTATTTAAATGATTATTTTGGGATTTCACCCTAAAAATTAAGAAAAAAGAAAGACAAACGAGTATGATAGACATTTTTTAAATGGATGCTATTTATTACAATAAATCTTGAAAATGTGTCGAGAACAACAAAATCTTAACATCTTTAGCTGGAATAATTAGAATGAAATGGAATGAGATGTAAAATACAAAATCCTAATTTATCCTGAAAATTTTTATTTCTTATCTCATCCATTTTTCCTTACAATTTTTATTATAATAATTTTAGATTATCTTATCTTTTTTTTTTCCAGTATATCTTATTTTTCTTAAGAATGAGTATCTGCGAGAATCGAATCCGGAACTCAAGGAAGAAACACAATAGAAATGTGCCAAAAACAATAAAATACACTTAGTTAGCTCGCGGCTCTCCCGGCCGGTGATGCCCATTTAGAAGTGAAGTTAAGAAGTAAGAAACTTGTAAGAAGATAAGAAATTATGCCTACGTCTTCCTTTTGCTGCCAAACAAAACTGAGAAAGCCAGAGCAACGAGGCCCATGACGGCCCATCTCAAACTGCATCCAATAATGGGTCACTTGTTGTATCTATGGAGAGACCTAATTGGAACTTAAAACCCTCTGGGTAATCTTCTTGCCTTTATTTCATATTTAAGCTGTAATGTTTCATTGAGAGATCATATATTCTTCGACAAGGAGTCTTTTATTGTGAAATATGTGAACAACTTAATCATTTTGTGTTACAAGGGTTAGGTCAGTGACAGTATCAGTTATATCTCGGAGAATTGTAGTACGTAACAAAGATTTGCACAAATGTAGCTAATACCAAACTTATAAGCACGATTACAAAAGATGCCTTTAATTGTATTTAACCAAATGATGTTCCACAAAAATGTGATTGTGAAGCTCTGTATTTGGGACAGTGTTGAATACAGTTTCGAAAAAGGGTGCTTGTAGTAGCTATTGATGATAGGTTTCTGGCTCTGTATTCCAAGCTTACTATAGCACTGTTAAGGTGCCTCTCAAGAGCATAGCCGCATATTTTTGAAGCTTTTCTTGAACGTTGCGATGCTTTCTGGTATAGAGATTTACTATAAATTTTCTTGATTAAAAGTTTTTAATTTTCTAATGGTTGCCTAATTTTACTGTTTTTTCAGTCCTGCAACAACCGTTCCCATCCGCTTTATACTTATTAAGTGGCCTATGTAAGTGCATTCCGTGATTTGCAGTTCTTGTGTGAACGATCTAAGACATGCCATTCTTTTTTCCTATAATTAAAAACTGAGGTGTGTATTATTTAAGCTACCTTGGCTCAAAATTGAAATATCCTGACCTCTTAGAGACCCATGTAACGTACTAACGTTGGCAACTAAATACTATTCTGAGCATCTATTTTCAGAGGAAAAAAAAGATATATTTTTTCTTTACTGCATTTAGAATTCCTTGAAAGCATAATCCAGTCAGAAGTTTAAGGGGGAAGTTCTTAGAATGGAATTCATGAAATATCTCATTACAAGAGCTTCGAGATGCACAGGGTCATTATTAAATGCATTGATAATTGCACTACAGAAGAGGTAACTGCTAGATTGACCTTCTTGTCATCAGCCAGGACCTCTATCGATGTTTAAGTAGTTACTCATCCCCACGGCAGGTAGCTTCTCTACCTTCAACCTAATATGTTCATATTTTTTGTATGTGTATGAATTTATCTTGCAATTTTTAAATAAAAGATAAGTCAGATTTATTTATATAACACCAGCTCCAGGAGTATTTAGGCAGACCCAGACTGGTACATGATGGTGTACCTAACCATTCTTTGTATCTATGATGGAGACGGTCCTGCAGTGGCGGGGCCACGCACAGTCCAGGGTGGAACACACACACACCAAAAACTAAAAAAAAAAAAATAAAAAATCGGGTACTATAGTCTATGATAGGGCATATAAAATCAGATTGTTTATCTGAAAGTACTTTAGTATTAGCTATTAGTAACAACTAACAAATAACAAGGGAGCTATCAAGATTGATTTGTATCCCCATTATGGAAGGGAGGGGTGTACAAATGAGCCGCTTTGGATGGTTGAGGATTTAATTTCTGATTACCTTTTGCAGTTCTGACCCATCAAATTTTAAATCTATCAAGTCAAGTATTTTTAATGGACCCCTTGAAACATAGCCAGGAAGTTGTTCGAATATATAATTTCTTGTAGAACAATGAATAAAATGTTTGCATCTAATTGACTAGCCTTTCTTGAAACATCATATTACAAGCGTGGGTGTGGAAAAAAACCCCACAACCCCTTCCCCTGAACAAATTGGATGTCAAGTGCCTAAAAATTGTTATTCAGCGTGCATGTTTGTAATTCATAATTAATTTATATACCAAGTAGTATATAGAAAGAAATTTAGTGGAATTATGCTTTTCATCTGTAATTATGACGCAGGCAAGCTTTTTGTTTTGAAGATGATCTATATATATTACATGTAATGTAACCCATTATGACATAGTCGTTAGCATAGTTTTTTTTTTGTGCTAATTGTCGTTAGCATAGTTGAATACTTGAAGTGATGATTCGCACATCTGTACCTTCAGTTATACTGGCTCAGTACCTACTTATATGTAACATGTATATTGTCTCTGAAGTCTCCATCGCCCCAAAAAAATAAAAAATATAAGCCCCTACACAAACTTAACTTGACTATAACTCTATACGTACATGTAGATTTAGAAAAATATAAATATCTATGTAATGATACAAAAATTTGGGATCAATTACGTACAACACAATTAGAGTTTCATTAAATTATTAGAAGAAAATAAATAGGGGGATTACCTGATTATGAAGAAATTGTGAAGTGAAGAATAGATGGATTGGTGATTGGATGAGTTAGAAAGATAGATAAAATGTGTATATTTTCATATATATATATATATATATGCACCTAACCAAAACTACAAAAGCGATAATTTAGCTTCATAAGTAAAAACAATATCAAGATAGAACCTCGCCAGCTAAATGACGTGTATGCCTTCTTCTCCTGACAAAAATATATGTTAATTATATATTAATAGGTCCGGATTCAGCACAATTGTAGAATTGGTTACAAAAAAAAAAATAACTACTACTTTTAAACAGAATGTTTGCCTACATCATACTTAAAGATTAAATGCAGTTGTTCCACGAAATCAAAGTCTATGTAAAGTATTTATGAAATTTAAACAGAAGGCAATTTTTAGGCACTTAACATCCAAATTATAATGGGAGAGTTGCAGTTTCTATTTGTTCATATGTTTATCAGTGCATCCAATTGGAGTGGCCGATTACTTCCTTCCAAATCTTCTTGCTTTATTTACTTCTTTCTCCTGTTTAGTTTTACCGCTTCTTTGAGTTCAATCGGGGGTTATATTTTTGTTTCCACTTTAATCTAGTATATATTATTTAAATTCTCCAGAATGTATATTGAGTAATCTTGTTGATTCAGTTTGCAATTACCCTTGGCAGCAAGCAAGCACGAAGGGCCATTTTGGAAACTGTCTCTTACACATTCCTTACATACCATGCTCTACAAGCGGGATACACATGTTATGTTTGGTTTGGTGCTGATTTCCTCGTCTAATTTGACTGAGGTAATCAGAAGTAGGCCTAAGATACTACAATGGTAAGCCTTTCTTTTTCTTCCCTTTGTGAGAATTATATCACTTATATCTGAATAAAGTCTACACTGACATACGAACAGATACTCAGATCAGATTTTTTTCTGTATTGACCAGTACTAATTTTTAAAAATTTATGACAGAACTGTCAGCTAGACTATCGACACAATTGTATATTGATCCTATTAGTAAATTTACTGTATCTTCTCTTTAAACTGAGAGAAAGATAACAACTTTGGAACACGCAATTTGAACATTTTCTTTTCTCAAAGGAGCCCGCCCGTTTTCTAATTGTCTGCTTCTACTGTTCTACTTTTCAAATGTTGAGATATGATAGCATACAGAGAGAGAGCATTGACAGGAGAAGAAAGATTGTATATATTTGTGGTGTATTACAAGAGCTGTCTAAAGTCCTATATATAGACTATAGTCTGCCTAACTCTTATACGTAAGCAATTACATCATAGTACTACTGTAGACTTTGTAGACTTAATTTAGCACACAATATTTGACACGCCCCCTCACTCGAAATCCCATCTTGGGATGAAATACCTATATTGGGATTGAAGAGTGGAATACTAGGAGCTCTTGAGCGTAACCTAGGTATTCAACTTGGCCCATCTCTAGGAATTGAAGACCCATCTTAGGATTGACCCATCTTGAGATTTACTCATCTTGGAGTTAAAGATCCATCTTGAGATTGCCCATCTTGGGATTCACCTATCTAGGGAATATGTAATTGAGAATGTTGGGATACCGGGACTCGAATTTTCGACCACACGATATATTTTAGGCAATGTGAAAATGCAGAAAGTTTTGTTATTAGCTCTATAGTAGATAGCCACCTTATTAAGAGGTTTTCGACCCCTTTTACCACTGCCAGGAATTTTGTTTGTCGCCTGATTCTACATGGGCAGAATTGGCCGATGAAGGTCCTGGTGAATTTGTCTCCATTCGAGACAATAGCTGACGAAGAGAACTGAGTTCAGTCGCACTCATTGCTCCCGTTGTTGAGATAGTAGAGTCAACATGTTCTTCTGACGCAGTGTGATGAGCACTATAGTGAGTGCCTCTTCCTGAGCTTCTACCTGATGAATTGACACGGCTTCGTCCTCCTCGGCCACGACCTCGTAAGTGAGGATGTAAGATAAAGCATTCCTCACGAGAATGGTAAATTTTTTTACAATAGTCACATCGGAGAACATCTTTTTCAACATTCGAAGCATCAACCATCTGTTCTGGTTTGCCTTGATTCTGAACACTTCCCGTAAAAAGTGCAGATCGATCAGTCACAGTATCAATCGGAGCCATGCTTTCTCTCCGATTCTCTTCGAGCTGCACACGGCCATGTGCTTCTTCAACTGTAGGAAAGGGAATCTGACCAATAAGTTGATTCTTGATTGAATCATACTCCATTGTCAGTCCAGCAAGAAACTTCATCACTCTTTCTTCTTGTACCAATTTTTGGTACTTCTCTTGGTCTTCAGCCTGTTTACACTCGAACACAGTGTAGTGGTCTGACTCCTGCCATAGAGATGTGAGTTCCGAATAATATTCGATCAATGTTCTGCCCCCTTGAGTTAGAGACCATATTTTCTGCTTTACCTCGAAATGTTTGGCCATATTACCCGAATATGAGTATGTTCGGTTGATGGAATTCCAAACAGCTTCCGCAGTATCAAGAAACAGATAACTTTTGCGAATACGTAACTCCATAGAGTTAAACAACCATGACTTGACCATGGCATTCTCGCTATCCCAATCATCGAAGCTTGTATCAGTTGCCAAGGGCTTCTTGGCCTTCCCATTGATATATTTCATCAATCGATGGGATTTAAGTGCAAGTGTGCAAGACTCCGACCATTCCAAAAAATTCTTTCCATCAAATTTAGGACTTACATATGGTGTACCATGAAATCCATATTTAACAGTCCCTTGATTAGTATTTTTACTTGTAACCGAATCATTCACAACCTCCGCCATTATAAAAATCAGTAATATCTAATCAATAATTATTGACCATAATATTCTAATATCATAAGGGTATATATCTACTGCTATTTATCTCCCTAGACATATATAGCAGTTTTATAGAAGCCAATCAGTAGTCCAGCAGGGAGAAAAAAACAACGAAACACAAAACAATTTCAACTAACAGGAAAAAACAAACTTCTCAGATTCAAGTAAGAGTACCACGGATAGAATCGCAATTAGGAGGGGATTCAGAGTCTCTGAAGAAATTTTTCCAGAAACTGGTCGGAACAGGCCTCACGCGCCGGCGCGTGAGCGCGTCTCCTCTTTCCAGTTTTCTTGTTTCTGCAGTCTCCTCTTCCAGTGCTCTTCTCAGTGGTATATTTGCTTTCTTGTTTTGATAGTTTTCGAATTTTTCGAAATCTTGGCTGTTGTTTTTTTTCGCTTCTTTTCGATTTCTCCTGCAACTCTTCTGTAACTCTAGTATGTTTTTCCCTAGGATATAACATGCTCTGATACCATGTTGAAATATGATAGCATACAGAGAGAGAGCATTGACAGGAGAAGAAAGATTGTATATATTTGTGGTGTATTACAAGAGCTGTCTAAAGTCCTATATATAGACTATAGTCTGCCTAACTCTTATACGTAAGCAATTACATCATAGTACTACTGTAGACTTTGTAGACTTAATTTAGCACACAATATTTGACAGATTTGCACTGAAAGTTACTCGATATCGATGATAGAGTTGCGTTCTCGTTATCAGTTTGGTTTAGCCGAGTGACGTACAATTTGTATCTACTTCTTGCTATATTTTTAACTATGTCTTGCGGGGGAAAATGTTAGATACACATGTTTTCCTCAAGAACACCATGTCTGCAAATATGCTATTAGTAGTAGTTGGTAGTTGCACAAAACTTTGCTGCAACTGTTTAGCCAGGATTGTGTAGGACTTTCAGTCTGCTTTTTGTGCTCAGTAAGAACCAAAATTTGGTTTAGAGGAACTAAGAAGCATGTTAGATGTCTTAGTTACTTCTCAGAGAAGTAAATAGATTAAATTGTTGGCTTATACTCAGCATATATAACTGATAATTGGTAACATAGTCTTTAAGCATGAAGGAAATGTTGTTAGATGTACTTGAAAGTTAAAACTGACTCCTTCTGTCCAGAGCAGAAGTATGAAGCCGCTCTGGAAATTGCCAAAGTGGTAATTTTGGTGTGTGTGTGGTGTTCCGATATGCTCTTTATGCAGGTACACCACATGTTCACTTCTTTCTCTCGCATTGTGATTTTTTTCCAGTTATGAATTTCATATGCCGCACTGCATTGTAGTTTACTCTTTGGAACTTGTCCAGGCTTAGACTCACATGTTTTAGCTACGCTGGAAATCTGTGCTTGTGGTATGGTATGTGCCACATCCGGAATATGTTACACCAATTGCATCACTATTACTTGAGACATGGTGTCAAAGTATTGCCTGATACTAAGTATAGGCGATATGTCATAATATTGAATGAATTGTTTTTTATATCACCGACGACTTTGTATTAGTTATGGAGTTCAAATTTAATCATTGTTATTATTTAAATTTTCTCTTTTTTATAAAATGCACCTTTCTATCCCATATTGTTCTTGTACTGGTATCAATTTTTGAAACGGCTTCAAAAATTACCCATCAAGTATTTGTGGAATATCACGAATTTGAACCATGATTTAGACGGGAGCGTTTATATAAAGACATAATTGATATTATAAAGCTTCTCAAACCATATGAAGTGTTGAATATATTAATTTGTTTCTTTTTTGTGATTTGGCCCACAATTTATCGTAATCACAACCCATAAAGGGTTGCCGATGTTTCTATTGACTATTTTGTACCACTAAGAGTAATCATTATTGATTAAAAAGCTCAATCAAGTCAAAATTAATAGTAATCTACTGTGAAAAGACACAATGATATCTAAAACGCAAAAATTGGAGATGAAGCTTTTTTCCTATTATATATAGAAAGAGATGTTCTACATTGAGGGGCAGAGGCATATGGTAACAAGGGTGAATTGAGTTGTGTACTCTATATCTATCATATATGTTAAAATTGAGATGGCCAGGTTGGTTTAAGTTATCATGTTAACGTGAGTGTGAATGTTCAAATTACCCTGTTAAAACCCTCCAATTTATCTTATCAAGTTATTCTAATATATGTACTGGTAAATTTCAATCTTCTTTGTTTATTTATTTGTTTCTCGTGTTTTACTGTTTCTTTTCCTTTAATCAGGGTTATATTTTTATGTATATCGTTAGATTAAGTTATGTGTTATTCTGTTAGATCAAGTTATGTGTCAGACAAATTACCTTTGGCAGCAAGCAAGCACACACAGGGATTTTATTCTGCATTGAGTTGATTAAGTTTTTACTCTTAATTCTTTCCTCCTAACCAAGGTTTTTCAACTCATTAATTTCTACAATTAATTCTAGCACACTGTCAAATCATGGGGTCTTTTCAGGAATAGATTATTAAATTTTACCCTTCCGAGACCATGCTCGGAGCCAGAGGCCATTTAAACTAGCCCTAAGATACTATACTAGCAAGTCTGAATTCTTTCCTTTTAAAACAGTTGACCAGTGCCTACTTCTAAATATCTAGTTTTTGAAGATTTGCACCAATATTTGATCATAAACTTATACAATCTTCTTCTACTTTTAGCTATATATCTTCAATTTGTTTGATTATGTTTTGTGAGAGCAAATGCTAGCTATACATAATTTCCTTAAGCACACCATGATAGCAGATATGCTATCAATTGTATTTGTTAGTTGCACATAACTTTGCTGGTACGGTTTAGCCAGAACTATGTGGTTCTTTCTGTGCTCAATAGGCACCACTATTAAAATTTGGTGTAGCAGATATGCATGTGTTTGTGTTGTTCCCTTTTTCTCTTTACGCAGGCGAATCACATGTTCACTTCTCTCACATTGAGATTTTATTACAGTTATGAATGATGAATTGAGTTATAGTTCAACCATTGAAGCTTGTGCACTTGTGCTCGCATAGACTAACTTGTTTTAGCTACACTCTGTTTTAGCTACACTTGCATTCTGTTCTTGTGTTATGGTATGTGGCCCATCTAAAGGGTGTTTTGTCAATTGCATCACTATTACTTGATCCATGGTGTCAATGTATTGCCTGACACTTTGAGTATCCGTTATGCGTCATAGTTTTGAAGGAATCATATAATATATTACCGACCACTTTGTTCTACATGATTACAATATTAATTACTCATTTCATTTTGAATTTTTTGTACCTTTCTATTTCATATTGTCTTCAGACTGGCATATAAATCTGATATGGCATCAATAATGACCATCTAGTACTTGCTAAATATCGTAGATTTGAACCAGTTTAGATGTCAGCATGTTTAACAGTGACAATATTAATATTACAAGCTTCTCAAACAATATGAAGCATGGACTATATTGTAATTTGTTTTTAGCTTCGGCCCACAAGTTAAAGTAATAGCCCATAAGGGATTTTTGATGGTTCTATTGACCCTTTTGTACCACTAATAGTAATGATTATTAATTTTTAAAAATGAAAAAGTTATTTTTTATTATTTATCTTTTAAGTTTGTATTTTGTTTGATGCATATCTCGATTACAATATAATGTTTTTTTTCCAATGTGCCCTTGAATTTATCATACCGCCGCCGCTGTCTACATCCATGAAATTGATGTCTCTGTAAAGAGTCGTCAAGGGAAAAGCTCTCACCGTTCCTATCCCTGCCTGTTCGATAAATCCAAGTTAGCCAATCCGGATATTCTATCAATACTTTGGTTTTGGTAAGCTAATAAACATTCACTTATTTTTCCCCTTTTTGATTAATATTTGAATTGTTTCTCACACTTCCGTTGAGAAGATATATAAATGTCTGAAGCTAGCTTGCTTCTCTATCTTCAAAACAAATATAATCTGTTCAAACCTGACCCACATCTAGCCTTTTGATATATGTGACACAGATCTTTTAGGGCTCAATTTCATCCGTGCTAGTTATGTTAATTTTTTTGCTATAGCTGAGTAATCTAACTGTGGATTGGGGAGCAAATTATGTTCTCCATTTAATGTTATAAACGTTTTACACCTTTTGCTCTAAAACTGTAAATAATAAGATGTTTTAAGTATGCATTTGTCTTCTTTTTTAGCTTTCTTTGATATATAGCTAATCTTTTTTAGAAGCATTCTAGGATAGGGAATATATAGCTAATGCATCTATGTTACTCTGTTGGACAGGAATTTCCCTTTATACAGATAGATTAGATGGAATCAAGGGTTGAAAGGGTTAAACAGGAGACTGAAATAAGCAATAAACAGGAAATTGATATAAGCAGTATTCTTCCTGAAGCAGTCTTCAGTAATATCGTCTCATGGCTACCGGTGAAGGAAGCTGTAAGAACAAGCGTTTTGGTAAAAAGATGGGAACATGCCTGGAAGTACGTAACGCGTCTTGATCTTGATCCGGAGAGCATAAGTGAACCATATGTGGAGCATGTCAGAAGGGATTTACAAAAAGGTAAGGAGCTCACTACTACTAGGCGCTCAAGGGCAGATCTAGAACGTTGCATGAGGTTCTACACCAAAATCATCAGGTCTATACAAGATGAAGTCACTTACTGCCAAATTGTTCATTTTCCTATCAATGTAGATAGCGGAGATGTAAAAAATTGGGTCGAAGAGCTTCTCACGAAAAAAAACGTGAAAGCACTTTCTCTTAAATGTTATGAGAAGTCAATCTCTGACAGAGAAATATATGAAAAACCTTTGGTGTTAAGCTCTGGTACTTTCGGTCATCTTGAGTGTCTTGAACTGGCATGTTACAAACTCTTCAACACCTCTCCCTTTCAAAGTTGTGAAAAGCTTCGAATTCTGAAACTGAGCAGTTTGGTATTAGCTAGCAAGTCTATCACTGAAATATTCTCCCTCTGCAAGAGTCTCGAGGAATTGAGCATGCTTGATTGTCACGGATTCTCAAAATTGAAAATCTCTAGTCGAAATCTCAAGTTTCTAGAGCTGCGGTGCTTGCATCTTATAAACATCAATATCTCTGCTGAAGCTCTCACGACTTTGATACTCTATAAGATATCTTGCAGATGGTCTTCTGTTGTCATCGATGCACCAAGAGTTACTGAATTACAAGCTTACTGTAATGTTGAAGGTTTCTGTCAACAACTTAGTATGATGCCATTTGACAGACTCTTTAACACCTCTTCCTTTCGAAGTTGTGAAGAGCTTCGAGTTCTGAAACTGAGCAGTTTGGAATTAGGTGGCGAATCTATCACTGAAATATTCTCTTTCTGCAAGAGTCTTGAGGAATTGAGTATGCTTGACTGTTACGGATTTTCAAAATTGGAAATCTCTAGTCGAAATCTCAAGTTTCTCGAGCTGCGGTGCTTGGATATTGACAACATCAATGTCTCTGCTGAAGCTCTTACGACCCTGATACTCTATAAGATATCTTGCAGATGGTCTTCTGTCGTAATTGATGCACCAAGAGTGACTGAATTACAAACTTACTGTAGTGTTGAAGGTGCCTCCCAAGAACATAGGGAGATGTATCTCAGTCAGGAGAAGCTTCTTGAACGTTGCACTGGTTTTCTGGTAAGAAGGTTTTTTCGTTTAAGTTTTCTTTGATCAAAACTCTTACAAGAATCTAACAGTTTGTCTGTCTTTACTGTTTTTTCAGTCCTGCCATGACAGCGCCCATCCTCTATATTCTTCTCGAGTGGGATATGTAAGTGCATTCTGTGGTTTGCAAGAGTTGTCAACATCGTTGGATTTGAACGATATAAGACATGCAATTCTTTTGTCCTACATATTACAAGTGTGCTCTAAGTTGAAAAGGCTTGACCTTACTGTAGAGGTATGTTCCTGTAGAATAACCTTGGTTGAAGACAGAAATCTCAGGTAGGGTGTTACGAAATATTCAGTAGCTTGACTGCATCATTTTTTGCTGTTTCCCTACACAGGTTAGAGACACCTGTAAGGTGGGAAACTTATATTATCCCGAGCATTTGTTTTGGGAGAAAAGAGAGATTTTTGACTGCATTTCAAATTGTTTGAGAGCTGTTTTAATTCAGAAATTCAGGGGAAAAGTTCTTGAAATGGAATTTGTAAGGTATGTCATTACAAGAGCTCCAAGGATGCATCGAGTTACTGTAAGATGTGCTGATGATTGCAGTGCAGAAGAGGTAACTGCTACAAGGAACTTGTTGTCATTTCCCAAGAGCTCTATGGATGTTTCAGTAGTCATTGAGCCCCCTTTCTCCCGCAGCAGGTAGGTTATTTACCTTTCTACCTAATTTATTTATCTTTGTAGTAAGATTTTAATTTAACATAAACATGAGAACTAGGTGTATTAAGACTGATACATGATGGTGTTAACCATCCAGCCAGCTGATGGCTAGAGTCATTCTGTAGTGGAGCAACAAACAATCCAGGGCAAAACACCCTCAACCCCAAAAAAATGGTTACCATGGTCTATTATGTGTGATTTGGGATTATATCTTTTATTTTGGAATACTGTAGTATTGACAAGGGAGCTCTCTGGGTTCGATTCATATTCCCTTTCTATCCACTGTTGACATAGTTTCCCCTTTTCTTTTTCTTCCTTTTTTAATCTTGTTATTTTGGATCGGAACTTTCCTTATTTTAGAACCTCTTTTCCTACCTAATTTGTTAACTTTCACATTTTTAAGCTTTTCTAACTACAACATTCAACCTTAATACTACATGTTTATGCTAGTCCATTCTATTATAAATTTTTTGAAGAAGTAATCATGTAGAATTAATTTCAATATATGAATCCCTGTTTTTTGGCTTAATATGTATATGAATAACACATTAGATAAAAAAAACTAACAAGTATTGCGAATGGACCCTTTGACACATAACAACCAGTCATTAGAGTCCATAAATTCTTATAGGAAATAAATGAAGTTTTGCATTTTCCCTATTTACTAGCCTTTGGGGAAATTTACAAATGTGGGAAAATACTGCAACCCTTCCCCTGAAAAAATTGGATGCAAGTGCCTTGATCTGCCTGTATGTTTGTACTGCAAGGATCCTCAGTGTTGACAGTTATATAGTGGAAATTGGATTGAATGCATCTAATATTTAATCATGATGTAGATAAACATTCTGGTTGAAGACGATCTCTATAATCTAGATAATGTAACCTATTCTGACAGTAGGCTTATAATAGTTGAATATCTGGAGTTGTGGTTGCAGATGATGTGTAGTGTAGAAGACGGACGTGTAGTGTAGTTGGCCAGATGAACTAGCATGGCCTCAGAGAAGAAGACGGACGTGTAGTGTAGTTGGCCAGGCTCTATCTTGATTGATTTCCTTCCAACTGACGAACCTGGATCATTGCTTCTAGTTGTTACCCAGGTGTAGTTAATCTCATGGATGCGAATGGAAAGATACTGATGATCCATGTTGCGTTGAATTTACCTTTAAGACGTTTATATGGACGGTTGTGGTGAAGTAGAATCTCTAGACTCTACTAGTTTTCTGTTAAATGTTTATCCAGCACTTTTCTAGTGCGCAGGCTGCAATTTTTTCGAATATTTGGCTGCTATTTGGCTTACAGACTTGGTTTGTCTTTATTTGCCAAATGACTTGGTTTGTTTTTCTGCTAATTGCTTTTGTTTTCTCCCATCCCCTACCTCACCCCCAATGTATGTGAACACATTCTAGGCTCCTGTTAGTGTAGACTGCAGAGTATAGAATCAACAAGTCATGATTAAAATTATATTACAAGGGCGTAGTAGAACTGTACTAGTAACACTGCACTAGTAACGGACTAGGCCGCACACTAGAACCATAGGTGCCCATGGGCTGTAGCCCGTGCTAAATATGTTGGTTCTACTCTTCTAGATCTGCAGGGCAAGTTTTTAATTTGTGACAAACATGTACACGAGACTCTACAACGTGTATACATGTTTTTTAAATAATTAATTTTGTTCTTTAGGCAATCGTTACTTTTTTGTGTTGCATGTAATTCTTGGGAGAAAGAATTTACTTTCATTCAAAAATAAATCAAACAAAATGTGAAAACAAATGACTTTACATGTGCAAGTGGTTTTGAGACGTACACTACTATTTTACATACAATTGTGTGAAGCCAAATATACATGGCGTTTTAGCTTTCAAAAAGAACGATAAATTACTAGTAGTGATGAATTAAACCTCTGTAATGGTTGGTAAATGAGGTCGCCATGAGTGGTGTTGATGCGAGTGAAAGTCATCGTTATGCATGCTTACATTAATCAAATGAGCTAACACTTGTTGTACTGATGCTCCTTGTATATTTGTTGTTGATTCTGTGAGCAACTCTTCAAGTTGCTTTCTCGTAATCTTCAACTTGACTTGTGTTGTTTCTTTCATGTTTTCTGTATAAACATCATCATTTGTTGATGCTCCTGTATCTTCTTCTTGTTCTTTAATTTTCGTATAAGTATAATTCTGACTGTAGAGATTGTTTTTCTGGTCGGAATAGTCGTCGCTCCAGTCATCACCACCCCATTGCATGGATGATTCCTTTTTTATGCAATTCCCCATCTTGATCTTTATTTATCTTTGTAAGTACTGCTAGTTTTTAAATTTATTTGTGTCTTGGTCTTTGATGAATATATGCAGAGAGTGGCAGATGTATTTTGAGAGAGATAGAGAGAGAAAGAGAGGGGGAGATTGACAATTGAGAAGTTGAAAGCAAGGATGAAATATGAGTTGAATATGTTATTGAGGATGATATTTAAATAGGTTGGGTGATGAATATCTGCAGAGTGGCAGATGTATTGAGAGAGAGAGAGAGAGAGAGAGAGAGAGAGAGAGAGAGATTGACAAATGAGAAGTTGAAAGCAAGGATGAAATATGAGTTGAATATGTTATTGAGGATGATATTTAAATAGGTTGGGTGATGGAGAATAGTAAAATAGAAGCTGAGTATGATGTGGGTGGGCTGGGGGGATATGGATGAAGAGGATAGAGATGAAAAGAGACATGTGGATGCTGAGTCTAATGGTAGCTGATAGCTCTATTTGGGGGAGGGGTTTGACTATTTTTATTATGTTCATCCATGTTGGAATAGGTATATATGCTGATGTTGGAATTGGAGTAGTGAAAATAGGTTGACAGCTGGAACTAGTCGCACTGTCCTTACTGGCTACTGCTCATGTTTCGGTTGATACAACTCAAAGGATGGCTGACATGTTTCAGTTAATACAACTCAAAGGATAGCTAGCGGTGGTATACCCTATGTCGTTTTGTGCTATGTCGTTTTTTGTTTTGGTTTCGATTTTTGCTCACCCGAAAATGGATACTATCTTAGATCATTAATCTAGTGGAAAAAATTTCATGCGCACGGGTTGGACACCCAAGTCCTAACAAACACCAGTGTTCACGATATCAACCCATGCAAAGATAGAGTTTAGGATTAGATTAGAGGTGACTAGGTGAGATTAGTCAGCAAAAGTTTATAAGATTGGTGTGAAAGCGGTTGTAGATGGAATCTGATCAAACAGGAATAGCAAAGTAGGTGCGATCCGTGCAAGGTGTGAACAAGACTCAAACTAAGAATCTTATCTTTATTTAGCTAAATATTTGGTGGTAACTAGGAAGATGGTCATGATCAAATGTTGGTAATTGGTATCTTTCATTTCATACCAACCTTACCCTCATTATTAGTTTATATTAAGTTGGCTAATTCCACACTAATCAGTAATAATAATAGTAGTAACTAACATGTTTGATTACAATTTTACACTTCTTTTACGTGGACGAAAAAGTAATAGCTACGTGCTAGTTAACTTTTATATTTAATCTAAATTAATAAACCAAACTATAAACATTGCCTAAACGATCAACAAAATCAAGGATTAAGTTGGGCGATGATCGACAAAATGGCACGCCAAGGAGGTCAAGGAAAGAAGACCAACAATCGAAGATGCATGGTAATAGAGGTTTCATACTAACCTTTTATGAGCCAACAACATGTTGGTGCAGTGGGTTGAATCCTTGTCTCCTTTGTAGGAGGTCAAGGGTTCGACCCCTGGGTGTGTGTGTGTGAGTTTAGTTTGTATTAGTTTCCTTTCTTTGTATTTATATTTGTATTTGGTCGGGTTTCCTTTGGAAACAGCCTCTCTATTGTATAGGGGCATGAGTAAGTTTCGTTTTTTATACTAACCTTTTATGAAAGAACCCCAATGTCTAGCTGTGATCACATGGCCCATTTGTATTGAACCAATGAGTCCAAAAATAAGAAATTTACAAAAAAAAAAAAAAAAAAGTAAGACAAATAAAACTACACCGATTAGTAATGGTACTAGATAAAAACTTGCATATGCAGCATTGATGTTAAAATTTGAAGGTTACTTAGATAATAAATTATAGAAATGAAGGATTATGATTTTGAAATGTTTACCAGAGATCAGGGCTGAGCAAAAAATTGAATAAATCTGAAATCGAAGCTAAAATTGAAACCGAAAGCTGTTAAAAATCTTTAAAAACCGATTCATACAAAATAGAAAAATTAGAATTGAAACCGAAACCGGTTGTTCGGTTCCGGCTATAGGTTGAAACCGATCCGATAATTAAAATAAATAATAAATATTTTATATTTGTTGAAATATTGTAGCTCTTAACTCAAAAAATGAGGGGAGAGAATAAAAATCAAGCTCCAAGAGACTCTTAGAGCATCTCCTAGGGGTGTACATGGGTCGGCGAAACCGACCAACCCGAACCAAACCGACCCTATTTTCGGCCAAACCAACCCAAAAAATTATAAACTGTTAAGTAATTGGGTTAAATCGACTCCAACCCGACTTTAATGGGTTGGGTATGGGTTTAGATTATTTTGGGCCAACTCAACCCAACCCAACCCGGGAGTATTTTAGTAAATATATGTAGGGGCAGTTTAGTATGTAACGTGGTAATAACTGTTGTATGAGAGTGAAGTCTCGTAATGGAGTATTCATGAATTCTTTTGCCAAGTGAATTCATGTATTATTGCGCTTCACAGAGCTATGCATCCCTATCAGTGCATTGAACTATTATACAACTTGGACTCATCAATTCATAAAATTATTACATAACTAAGACTCGACAGTGCATATTGATTGGTTGAGATGAAGGCAATGACCAAATTTATTTGCAATGTTTGGTCTAACCATATTTAACTTTGTTCATTGACTTTGTCCACTGATATTCTTGCATTTTGGGTTGATTATTTTTTTACATATCCAGCTTGTTTATTTAATTTTTATATTTAAGCAACCCATTCAAACCAACCCAAACCGACCTATAACAAATAGGGTTGGGTTATAAATTTAATTTTTATGGGTCGGGTTAAAAAATTTCAAACCAATTTAAAATGGGTTTGGTCGTTTTAATGCTCCAACCCGGCCAACCCGGCCCGTGTACACCCCTAGCATCTCCAATAGGGGTTGCCAAGAGATTGCCAAGTCCTATGTGGCATGGCACCCTTGGTTGCCCACCTATTGGAGGATCAATGTTGCCATCAAGTTGCCAACCAAAGTTGACAAAAGTTGGCAACTTCCCCATTTAGTTAAAACACATATAACTCCCCAAAAGTGTATTTAACTTTATCCTTTTTTATATCTTCCACATTTTATTATCTCTTTAAATGTTTTTTTACTTTTTTTCTAAATATCTCACATATGTAAAATATCATTAATGCACATGAGAAGAAAAGAAAAAAATATAATTTTTTTTTGCACTATTTTCATTTAATCAAATGATATTGATGTAAAGATAATATTATTTTATATTTAAAAATTTAAATCATTTGATATTTTTATATTAATGTAATGTCAAAAAAGGAAAAAAAATCATTACGGGAGGGAATTAAGTATTTTAAATATCCAAATTTTCAATTTTATTTAGAATATATAAATATAATATGTGTTTATAAGATAATATAAAATTGATGTATGGGACCACATTGGCAACTTTTAAAGTTGCCAACTATTGGAGTAGATTTGTAACAAAAGTTGCCAACAATAAGATGGAGGAGAGACCAAATAAAAAAGTAATATATGTGATGATGTGTTCGAAGTTGGTAACTATTTTGGCAACTTCTATTGGAGATGCCCTTAGAGGCTCTTTAAAAAGTTAAGAGCTTCTTCTCTCTCCTCTATTTTAGGAGCAACTAGTAGCTCTTAATTTAATATTTTATTAGTAAAATAGTGATTAACATCTGTTATCCAAAATATGATTTGCAGGTTTTTTGTATTCTTAGCATATTTTTAATGTACCGGCTTATAACCGGTGCTTTGCACGACTCGTTTTTTAATATTGAATTATATTAAATTTTTAAAACTTTTGCATGTTATTGATTTACATATCAGATTGTTTTTAAAAAATTGATATGTATAGATTTTACACGTTCGATTTTATATTTGTACCCTATCTTGAACTCTTAAAATTTGATTTGAACGATTATAGCCCACGTAAAATTAACAAAATTATCTTTAATTTAAAGATGGTTTAATAATTTTTTTCTAATTAAATCTTCGCAGAAACAAAGAAGAGAAGAAATTGATGATTTTTTACGTTAAAAATTCTATTTGATTTATGAATTCTACTTATAATTCGTTTTTATTATCAAAATACCCTTATAATAATTTGAAGATATTTCTACTAATAACCAAATACAATTTTAATACAAGTGTAAGATGGATTTTGTCCAAAACTTTGATAATCGGTAATCTTGTCCTCCGTGCGGCAAAGATCTTAAAATAAATAGATGAAAACCGTTGGATCTAACATAAAAAAATATTTTATATTTTAATATGTTATAAACTAAAAAGTGTATTTATATTGAAATACGAATATGTATATGACAATGATTTAAATCATATATAATTAGGTTTTTTGAATAGCATTATCAATGTAGGACTTCTACATTGAATAAGTTTAATGTAAAAATTCTTAACTATATTTTCTCTTGAGATTCTGAGTATTTCAATTTGAATAATAATTATTAAGTCATCACTAAATTAAAGATAATTTTATGAGGGTTCATGTGGATTATAAAATCATCCAAATCGGATTTTTAGATCTCAAGATAAAGCCCAAATAGTAAATATGAATTTTTTTTAATACTAATAAATAAATAAATAAAATTCAATTCTATTACAACCTTTTTTAATTATATCTTTTTCATATTATAATTTTCTTTTCAAAATTCAATTCTAATACAATTTTTTTAATTATACCCTTTTTAGATTATAATTTTCTTTTTAAAATTAACTTCTAATGCAAGCTTTTCTAATTATATTCTTTTTAGATTATATTTTTTTTAATGTAATCTAATTTTCATAGTCTATATTCAATACAACGGAACATATGATTTTGATAGTACAGTGACCAGACCAAAAATTTGGATAAAATCCTTATTATGCATGCTTATTATACTAGCTTATAACTCGTGCGTTGCACAACTTCTTTTTTAATATTTATAATCATATTGTTTTTCTTAATTTTATATGTTATAAATTTTAATATTAAATTGTTGTTAAAAAATTGATACAGTAAAACCTCTATATAATAATACTCCATATAAGAATAACTTTTCTATTGTAATAAAAATTTACGGTCCCAACTCGGGCTAGTTAAATTTAAGAATAAACTTTACATTGTGATATTCCATACATTTTTCAAGTGCATTCTTTATAAAATTTCCTATATTTAAGAATAAATATGCTTATATATATATATATATATATATATATATATATATATATATATATATATATATATATATATATATATATATATATATATATAATCTTGTTACATGACCATTTATGATGACTTAAAATATTTTTCTATTGTTGTCTGTGATAATGACTTAATGTTATTGTACATGCATGCATAATGTATATACGGGTTAAATAAATACATATTCATGAACCTTAATACAGTATATGTTTTAAATTCATACATTTGATATTGTTTTTCTTTGTTTTACAAACTTATCATATACTGTATCTTCTAAATTCATGTATTTATGATATATAATAAATATTTATTAATTAAATTTAAAATTATAAATTTATATGTCAACCTCTATTAAAGAATAACCTCCGTATAATAATATTTTTTGCCGATCCCAAGGATATTACTGTATAGAGGTTTTATTGTATATATATAAGATTTTCCACATTCCATTTAATATTTGTACTCTATCTTCAATTTTTAAAATTTGATTTGGACGATTTTACAGTCCATGTGAAATTAAAAAAATAATCTTTAATTTAGTGATGGTTTAACAATTGTTTAACCTTCATAAAAATTGGCGATTTTTTACGTTAAAAATTTATTTGATTTATGAATTCTACTTTTAATTCGTTTTGATTATTAAAATACCCTTATAATTATTTGAAAATAGTTCTACTATCAACTAAATACAATTTTAATATTAAGTGTAAGAGATTTTGTCCAAAATTTTGATAATCGGTGGTCTGGTCCTCCGTACGACAACGATCTTAAAATAAATAGATGAAAACCGTTGGATCTAGCATAAAAAAAATATTTTATATTTAAATATGTTATAAACTAAAAAGTATATTTATATTGAAATACGAAAATGTACATGTCAATGATTTAAATCATATATAATTAAGTTTTTTACATTGAATAGCATTATCAATGTAGAACTTCTATATTGAATAGGATTAATGTAAAAATTCGTAATTATATTTTCTCTTGAGATTCTGAGTGTTTCCATTTGAATAATAATTATTAAAACATTATTAAATTAAAGATAATTTTATGAGGTTCGCGTGGATTGTAAAATTATCCAAATCTGATTTCTAGATCTCAAGATAGAGCCCAAATAGTAAATATGACTTTTTTTTAATACTAATAAAAAATAAATAAAATTCAATTCTAATACAACCTTTTCTAATTATATCCTTTTCAGATTAAAATTTTCTTTTAAAAATTCAATTATAATACAACTTTTTCTAATTATATCCTTTTTAGATTATAATCGTCTTCTTAAAATTCACTTCTAATACAACCTTTTCTAATTATATCTTTTTTAGATTATAATTATCTTTTTAATGTGATCTAATCTTGATCGTCTATTTTTAATCCAACGGATCATATGATTTTGGTAATACAGTGATCAGACCAAAAATTTTGATAGATCCCTCTTATGTTTATTATATATAAGGATATAATACTAGCTTATAACCCGTGCAACGCACAGCTCTTTTTCTAATATCTATAATTATATAATTAATTTTTTGATATTTATATGTTATTAATTTACATATCAAACTGTTATTAAAAAATTAATATATATATATATATATATATATATATATATATATATATATATAAGATTTTACACATTCGATTTAATATTTATACTCTATCTTGAATTATTAAAATTTTATTTGGACAATTTTACAGTCCACATGAAATTAACAAAATAATCTTTAATTTAGTGATGACTTAACAATTATTTTCCAATTAAAACTACGCAGAAACAAAAAGAGAAGAATTGACGATTTTTTACGTTGAAAATTCTATTCGATTTATGAAATCTACTTATATTTCGTTTTAATTATCAAAATACTCTTCTTAGTATTTGAAGATAGTTATACTAAAAACAAATACAGTTTTAATAATAAATAAAAACCGTTAAATCATAAAATAAATAGATAAAAAACAATGGATCTAGCATAAAAAATATTTTATTTTTTAACATGTAAACTAAAAAGTGTATTTATATTGAAATATAAAAACGTGTATGTCAATGATTTAAATCATATGTAATTTGGTCATCTGCATTACATAGGATTATCAATGTAGGTCTTCTACACTTAATAAGATTAATGTAAAAATTCGTAACTATATTTTCTCTTGAGATTCTGAGTATTTCCATTTCGATAATAATTGTTAAATCATCCCTAAATTAAAGATAATTTTATGAGCTTCGCGTGGGCTGTAAAACCATCCAAATCTGATTCTTAGATCTCGAGATAGAGCCCAAATAATAAATATAAACTTTTTTTAATATTAATAAAAAAATTAATTAAATTCAATTGTATCATTTTTTAATTATATCCTTTTCATATTATAATTTTCTTTTTAAAATTAAATTCTAATACAACTTTTTTAATTATATCATTTTTAGATTATAATTTCATTTTCATTATGATATAATCTTAAAAATATTAGATTTGACGGTTGAGATTATTTTGGTAGTACAGTGACCAAATTAAATTATGGATAAGAATATAAGATCCCTCTTACGCTTATTATATATAAGGATATAATAAGAATATAATGCTAATTTCAAAAAAAAAATAAGAATATAATGCTCAATATTTATTAAAAGCGAAATTATTATGAATTTAGTGACATTTGTTTTGATCTTTGGATAATGTTTATTTTGTAGTTTGTCACTATTTTTATTTAATTTATGTAAACTCATATATTGTATTTGATTTTTTTTAATTAATTAATTGTTTTAATTCAAATTGTAATAATATTATCTTTTGTGATTTTAAAATCGAAATCAATCTGAGCACAACTAGATAGAGGATTTTAAAATCGAAATCAAATCGTTGGTTACAATTTCAATTTTCGATTTTTTTTGAATAACAAGTGTTTTAAATTCAATAAAACAAAGCCATACGGCATCTGATAACTCTAAATCTCGATCGGGTCCTTCCTCGCCAACTCCTGCCTCGGAAGGGGTGTAGCTGTGGTGGGGAGTCTGCAAAACAACACCGGAGGGGGGGTTTGGCCCCGAGGTGCCTCTGGCGTGAGAATAAGAGTTGGCTTTGGAAGATGATAATCAAGTAGAGTATCACAAGAGTAATAAATGTGTGTGTACATGCAATAATGGCTAACTCCTCAACCCTATTTCCTAGGGGTATTTATAGCCCTAGGCTTAGGGTTTTAGGGGTAGGTTACCTCTTCCCCTGACCGTTGGATCGGGGGACAAGCCGCTGAATTCCCGGGATGTGGGACGCGTGTCCCTAATTGTGGAGACTGTTGACCTGAGTGTGGCAGTATTGTGGTAGACATGAATTGACACGTGTTGTTCTTTGGCTTTTAGTGTTGGTCAGCGCCAGGTGTGGAGATGTTGGCTGAGCTGGGGTGCCACGTGTGTTGAGTGTCATCAATCCGGGGTCCCCTAGTCTGGGGTGGGGACCATGCCACGTAGAGCTGGCTCCGGGCTCGGGCCCACTAACCTGGGTTGGGCTGCTCTTATTCTCATGAGATGATTTTGTTTGTAGCTTTGGGCTTGAAGTTGGGCCTAATTGGGCCTGGGCTATTTCTAGCCTATCATTTGCCCCCCACTCCCTTATGCGGATTCTCCGGATGAGGGAGTAGTAGGAAGATGGAGGCTTTGTTGCTTCGGGGAGGATTTTTTGTCGTTGGTTGCCCCCGGGTCCGGGGGTGTGTGTTGAGATACACCGCCCCCGGGGCTATGAGTGTTTTAGCTTCTTGGTAGATTTTGCTTTGGCTGCCCCCCTGGTCCGGAGTACGTATGCCCGGGGCCAGGGTTGGTTGGAGTTTGGAACCTTGTGCGTGTATATATTCAGAAATATATACTCGTAGATAATGATTCGCATATATATGATTCTTCTGAGGTTTTGCATTTTTTTTTCGAAAAATAGTTGTCATCCACTATCTCCGGGTTTTGGAGATAGTGGGCCGAGTTGGTTGGGCCGCCACTTGTCTCTAGCGGTTGAGATTCAGGGTTTGCCTATAAATACTGGCTTTCCCCCTCACTCTTATCTTTTACGATTTTCGATTTTATGTCGTTACCCTGCTTCTCTGAAGACCTGCACTCCGGGCTAAAGGCGCAATCTGATTTTAAGTGATCTTCGCAACCTTCTCTCCGGACTAATTGTAAGTTTTCTTGCTCCGGTCTTTGAATTCCTTTCACTTTCCTTTTCCTGTTTTCTTTGTGTCTTGGGTAGATATGCTGACTTAGGCTTTTATCTTTTGTTGGGTGGCCCGGGGTAGTGTTCTTGTATGGTTAAACGATGAGTAACTGCTAACCGAGTATTAATTCCTTTGTCCGATCCCAGCACTTTTCCCAGTAGTGTCAGCTCTTCGGGTAGTAATTTAGACTTGATAGACCTAGATTGGGGCATAATGGGTAAGAAGAAGAGCCGCCTCTCCGTGTTAACGAATATAGCGACCAAGGATATGGGTCCGGGGTATAGCCTTAGTGAACCAGACGGTAGCTGGAGTCACTCCAAATACTATTTTGTGAGAAGGGATCCGGGAATCCCTCAGGCCTATTTCTTTAAGGATCTTAGTGCGGAGTTTTCACAGAATCCGGATGTGGCATACATGACCAAATATGATAAGGCCTTTCTCGATTCTAAGTTCGGGCATAGACCGGGTTCTGGAATGGATGTCGGTCCGTTTCGGGTGGAATATTTGGAGGCTCCGGTCGATTGGGATCCAATATTCCGGGCTACCTTCCACTTGGATGGTGATGTGGAGTGGAGGTGGCCGGAACCCGGGGAGAAGATATACCACAGACCAGAGGGTGGTTGGGTTGGAGTTTGGTTGGAGCACCTGAGGTCGGGGTATGGGCCTAGGTGTCACCAATTTGTAAAGTCACTTTGCCTGTTTGAGTACGGGATCCCCATCACCCAGTTGACTCCGAACGCGGTGAAGTGGATTACTTATTTCCTGGGGTGTTGCGAGGCTGCCCAAGTACTGCCTACTTTCAAACTTTTTCACCATCTCTTCAAGTTGGTGCATTCCAACAATGTGCCGCTGTACGAGTTTAGGTTCCGGGGTAAGGCATGTGGGTACCCCTCTTCGGCTTCCAAGCCTCTTGGCATGCTGCCTTCCTTGAAGGGCTGGAATGGCGAGTTCGTATTTCTCCGGGGTGTGGATATGCGGTTCATGCCTACCTTCAAGGAGAAGCCCCTGGCTATGCACTTCGAAGTGTACGATCTCCAGGAAGCGGTAGTGGACCGGGTATACAGCTTCTGCCGGGGGCTTGGGAGGCAGGTGACTAGGGAGGACTTCATGAGTCACGAGTACCTTTACGGGATAGGATGTAAGTCCGGGTTATACTTTACTTGCTTTAATCTCCATGTGATTACTTGCTGATTCCCCGGACTAATGTAACTCTCTTTCTTTTTTCCAGGTCTTCCCGGTTATAATCCGGAGTTCGAAAGATTTGCAAAGATGACCAAGGCCAATGCCGCTCTCCACGCTGCCTTGCTGGGCTTGGGTCAAGTCCGGGACAACACGAAAGTCCCCGGAGAGGGCAGTGGCGCTAAGTCTCAAAAGGAGGGAGGTAGTGAGACTAGGGCTCCGGGGGTGGATGCTCTTGAGGCGGAGGTAGATGGGGGGTCCTTGGTTTCGAGGAAGAGGCCTCGCTCCGCGGTGCAGCAGGATAAATTCGGGACCATGCAATCCGACTGCGAGGTCGAGCATGAGCGCCCTCAGGGCACGGCCTCAGAACCAGTCGAACACTTTGGGCCCCACGTCCCGGCCTCCCTCACTCCGGAGGATAGGAATTTCATTGGCTTCCTTACCGATCTTCCTAGCAAGAAGGAGTGGGAGGAGATGAACAAAGATTCTTCTACCTCTCTCTTCGAGGACATGATGGGAGTTTATGGCCAGGTGAGCCTTTCGCCGGGCTTTCCTTCAGTTGTTTTACCTTTTTCCCTTTGGTCTTAGCTATTGTTTACTGAGTGTTAACTTCATTTTTTCAGCTGGGGGTTCATATGGCCGGGGCTTGCGCCGCTGCCCGCCGGGAAATGGAAACCATTAAGGATGCCCGGGGCGTGCTACGTTCCGCTGCCGAGACCGGGGAGGTGCATGAGCGGGAGCTGGCCGCTGCGAAGAAAGAGCTCGAAGATCTTAAAGAGGCAACTGAGGCCCGGATACAAAAATTCAAGGATGCGGCCAGGACCATTGCTGACGAGCGGGACCTGGTTCGAACCAAGTATAGGGATGCCAAGGAGGATATTAAGAAGCTTCGGGAGGAGATGAAGGGTAAAAAGCCCGAGGAACAGGTGATCTCCGAGTTTCGGGATTCGGACGTCTATGCCACTGAACTTGCAACTGCAACCGCGGCGAAGATTCGTCGATGCTGGTTAGTTGCAGAGAAGTTGTGTAAGACTACTCCGGAGTCTGCAGATTGGGTGAGATTCGTTGCCGCCTATATGGATGCTGAAGCGAAACTGGCCCAGTGCGAGGGTTAGCCAACTCCTTATGCTGCTCCCCGCTCCTCCCCTCCTCCGGAAGCTTGAATGTTAACCCTGGCTGCGTCCAGAATCCGGGCTGTGCCCATGTAACCTTTAACTTATTGACGTACTCTTGCTACCTTATGTAAACTTGAATTCTGTTGTTTTGTTACTGTTGTATAACTGTCAGGTGTCGGGCTGTCCGTCAGCCCGGCCTGTTTACTGTTTTCTATTTTATGTCTATTTTTGCTTCGCAAGTTCCACGTTTTGCGTTGTTCTTTTGTTGTTGCTTGTTTGTAGTTTGTATTGCCCCCCACTCCCCCATTCGGGTACCCCGGATGGGGAGTTTCGGGTTATTCCCGGGCTAAGTCCCCGCACGAGGTCCCGGGTATGGGCCTACTTGGGAAGTAAGGAAACTCTCCAAATAGGTATTTGAATTTGCCTATGGCGCCCCGGGCCAAAGCATAGCTAAGGTCCCGGGTGTGGCCCTACTTGGAAAATATGCAAACTTTCCAAGTAGGTATTTGAATTTGCTTATGGCGCCCCGGGCCAAAGCACAACTAAGGTCCCGGGTGTGGTCCTACTTGGAACATATGCAAACTTTCCAAGTAGGTATTTGAATTTGCCTATGGCGCCCCGGGCCAAAGCGCAACTAAGGTCCCGGGTGTGGTCCTACTTGGAAAATATGCAAACTTTCCAAGTAGGTATTTGAATTTTCCTATGGCGCCCCGGCCGAAGCGCAGCTAAGGTCCCGGGTGTGGTAGTAATTATAGAATTGAAATGCTAAGTAAGGGGAAGATCTCTTTTTCATTGATAACAAAACGATTACAATTTTTCGAATTACAATCCAAAACATTCATATCTGAGCCCGGGCCTTCTTTGTTTACTAGTAGTATTTCCTGAGCCTGAGGCCATTCCAGGTGTTGGGGACCTCAGTGTTGTCCATGTGACTGAGCTTATAGGTCACGGGGCGGAGTATTTCTTTGATCTTGTAGGGACCTCCCCACTTGGGCATGAGTTTGCCTGTGTTTGTGAGGTCTGATGCCTCCGCGTCCCGGAGTACTAGGTCGCCGATCTGGAAGTTCTTGACCCTTGCTCTCTTTCCGAAGTACTCTCTTTTTTGTTCTTTGTACTTCTCCATTCTTTGCACTGCTCTGTCCCTGACCTCATCAACTAGCTCCAGATTGGCCCGTAGCCCTTCTTCATTTGCAATCTCATCAAAGTTGATTACTCTGTGGGAAGGGGAACCCACTTCGATTGGCAGCATTGCTTCGGTTCCATATGCTAATTTGAATGGAGTTTCCCCTGTTCCGGACCTTGGGTTAGTTCTGTATGCCCATAGCACATGTGGTAGCTCTTCTGGCCATTTGTTCTTGCTTTCCCTCAGCCTCTTCTCGATTCCCCTTAGCAAAATTCTGTTTGTTACTTCGACTTGTCCATTTCCCTGTGGATAGGCCACTGAAGATTTCTTGTGTTTGATTCCCCGTTCCTTCAAATAGTTTTAGAAGTCTGAGCCAATGAACTGGGGGCCATTGTCTGAAACCAGGACCCTGGGTAGGCCGAATCGCATTAAGATGATGTCCATGAATTTGATGCAATCCTGCTGATTTATGGTCCTCATTGCTTTTGCTTCTGCCCACTTAGTCATGTAGTCAATGGTACGAGGAGGTACCTCAGATCGCCTTTAGCCCGGGGGAAGGGTCCCACTATGTCAATGCCCCACACAACAAAGGGGATAGGTGACAGTACTGACGATGGTAGGACCGGGCTCTGCCTCGGTATATTGCTGAACAACTGGCAGTTTCTACACTTCTTGACAAATTCTACCGCATCTGAGTGGATGGTTGGCCAATAGTAGCCTTGCCTTATGATTTTGTATGCAAGGGCCTTTGCGGACATATGGTCCCCATAAATCCCTTCATGTACTTCTCTTAAACAATAACTGGCTTCCTCCGGGCCGACACACTTCAGTATTGGAGATGAGAAAGTCCGGCGATAGAGTTGGTTATCTTCAATGAAGTATTTCGAAGCCTTGTTTTTCAACCTTCTGGCCTCATTCTTATCTGCCGGCAACTCCCCTTCCTCTAGATAGAGGATGAAAGGGGTCATCCAGTTCGGGCCGGTGTCTATCTCCATTACCTCGTCTTGATCAATGGCCGGGGTTTCCAATTCTTCAAAATAGACTGAGCTATCTAGTTCGGCCGAGTTCTGAATTAGCTTAGAAAGTTCATCTGCTTCGGAGTTGTCTTCTCTGTTGACCTAGCTGATTTGGTACTCTGGAATGGTGGCCAGGTGGCTTTTGACAAGGGCTTGGTATTGGGCCAGCTTGGGATCCTTGGCTAAGTATTCACCCTTGGTTTGCCGCACCACTATTTGGGAATCACTATAGATGATCAGGCTGTTGGTTTTCAAAGTTCGTGCTAACCGCAGCCCGGCAAGAAGGGCTTCATATTCTGCTTGGTTGTTGGTTGCCGGGAATTTGAATGTTATGGCCTGTTTGATCTGGAAACCTTCCGGGCTTTTCATGATAATACCTGCCCCAGACCTGTCTGTTGTGGAGGATCCGTCTACGTGAAGAGTCCACGACTCCGGGGTTGCCGCATGTCCCATTTCCTCGGGAGTTTTTTGGGGCTCGGGGAAGGAGCATTCCACTATAAAGTCTGCCAGAGCTTGTGCTTTGATAGCTGTTCGGGGAACGAAAGTCAGGTGGAACTAGCTTAACTCGATCGCCCAATTTATCAATCTCCCGGATGCATCTGGCTTGTGAATTATTCGTCTTAGTGGCTGGTCTGTTATCACCTTGATCTCTCAGCCCTGGAAATAATGCCTGAGTTTTCTTGAGGCCGTAAACAAGGCGAAGGCAAACTTCTCCAGATTGGGGTATCTGGTTTCCGCATCTTTGAGGACTTGACTGATGTAATACACCGGCCGTTGGATTCCCTCCACTTCCCGGACTAAAGCTGCGGCCACAGCTCGAGGCCCAGCGGAAAGGTATAGGTGCAGGGTTTCCCCGGGCTCAGGCTTGGTTAAAAGAGGTGGTGATGAGAGATACTCCTTGATTTGGTCTAGGGCTTGCTGGCACTCCGTGCTCCATATTATTTCTTTTTTGTTGCTTGCCCCTTTAAGCAAGTTGAAGAAGGGCAAGCATTTTTCTGCCAATTTGGATATGAACCTTCTCAGTGCTACCAATGATCCGGTCAGTTTCTGGATATCTTTCTGAGTCCGGGGTGGTTGCATGTCTAAGATGGCTTTTATTTTCTCGGGGTTGGCTTCAATTCCCCTTTGACTAATCATGAAACCCAAGAACTTCCCGACGCTTACCCCAAAGGTGCATTTCTCCGGATTAAGCTTCATCTCATGTTTCCTCAGATTTTTAAAACATTCCCGCAGGTCCGGTATGTGTCCTGCAACGGTTTCAGATTTGGCGATTATGTCATCGACATAGGATTCTAAGTTTTGGCCCATCTGGTCCTTGAAAACTTCAACCATGGCCCTTTGATATGTGGCCCCGGCGTTCCGGAGTCCAAAAGGCATGAATTTGTAGGCATACACAGCTCTGTGGGTGATGAAGGCTGTTTTGGCTATGTCCGCCGGGTTCATCTTGATCTGATTATACCCGGAGAAGGCATCCATAAAGCTGAGCATCAGGTGTCCGGAGGTCGCATCGATGAGCTGGTCTATGCTCGACAACGAGTAGGGGTCTTTGGGGCAAGCCTCATTCAAGTCTGTATAGTCAACACACATTCTCCACTTCCCACTAGGTTTTTTGACTAGCACCACATTGGCCAGCCACTCTGGGTATTTGATTTCGCAAATGATGTCTGCCTTGAGGAGTTTGTCGACTTCTGATTTTATAGCCTTCTGTCTGTCCGGGGCGAAGTTTCTTCTTTTCTGTTTGACGGGCTTCCTTTTGGGGTCAACATCCAAGCTGTGCATGGCTAAGGATTCCCGGAGTCCGGGCATGTCGGATGGGCTCCATGCGAAAACATCTACATATTCCCGGAGTAGTTGGATGAGTTCTTCTCTAAAGGCTTCCTCCAAGCCAGCCCCAATTTTTACTTTTCTTTCTGAGTTCCCCGGGATGAGTTCGATTGTTTCGGTTTCCACCGCAGGTTCTACCTTGGCTTGGTCTTGCAGTAGGGATGATTTTTGCACTCGTGCCTGGGAATTGGAGGTCAGGTATTCCCGGGCCTCAGCTATACCTGATCCCTGGTTCGGGGCTCCGGAGGTTTCAATATTTTGCACATCTTTCCCGGGGTTCCTGTAAGTTGAGCTCCTGTGTTTCTTTTTGCTTAGATTTTTGTGGTAAGATGAGGCTTTCCTTTTATTCTCCGGGTCTGTCTCTGCCATGACTAAGGCTTGGCCGTAGCATCGACTTGCCGTTTCGGTGTCGCCTTTGACCTCCCTAATCCCGGAGGCCGTCGGAAATTTGAATTTGAGGTGTGGGGTTGAGGTTACGGCTCGGAGCTTGGTCAGGGCTGGGCGTCCCAGGATCACATTGTATGAGGAAGGACTGTTGATCACATAGAATTTGACCATGTGGGTTATTTGCTTCGGGGCGGTGCCGAATTGGACAGGTAAGTACAGGGTTCCCTGGATGGGGACCAAGTTGTGGCCGAAGCCATACAGCGGGTCTTCCCTGCACTCGTTCATTTTGACATTTCCCAGCTGCATTCTGTCCACTGTGTGTTTGAATAGTATGTTGACCGAGGAGCCATTGTCAACGAGGATTCTCTTCACCTCATTTTCGGCGATATCCAAGGTTACCACTAGGGCCTGATTGTGGTTGGGGTTTATCCCTTCAAAGTCGGCATTACTGAAGGATATGACTTGCTCGGGGACCGAGTCTATCATCATTACTTCGTCCCCGGAGTCTGGGCTTCTTGGCGGGGAACTGGTGCCTCCCAAAACTACGTGCACAACATTCTTAGTTTTTTGGGTTCCGGGCCCTTCTCCCTTTTCTGCCGTTCTCCGAGCTAGATACTGGCCCATATTTCCTTTCTTGACCTGGTCCTCGATGAAGAACTTAAGGGAGATGCAGCTTTCTGTCTCATGCCCGTGAGTTTCATGATAGTCGCAGTGTTTATGCCTCGGCCTGCTCTCCGGGGCCGATACTAATGGCTTGGGAGGATAAAAGAATGGTTTGTTCCGGATTTCTTTCAATATATCGGACCGGGGTCAGTTTAAAGGTGTCCATTCTGGTTTCGGCTTCGGTTCGGCCCTCCCCGGTCTCTGGGGCCGGACTTTGGATTTGGTCCTGGTAGAGTAGTCTTTTTCCGGGACTGCCAGTTGGGAACTGGGTATGTAGTTATATTGCTTTCCGGACTTGAACTTCTTGTCCGGTTGGTGGTCGCTTCGGAGACGGTCCTCCTTACTTCTGCCCGAGGAAGTACCCTGGCGGGTCATCCTTATTGCTTGTAGGATATCAGTTTCTTTGATGAATTTGGCGGCCATAGAATAGGCCACGGCCAAGCTTTGGGGTTCTTTGTTCACCAGTTCTATTACATAGCGTTCGCTGCGCTCCGGGTCCAGGTTCTTCCGGAATATGCTCAAGGCTTCTCTTTCATCCAAATTCGTGACCCGGTTTATGGCTTCTTGGAACCGTTTCATGAAAGCGGACAGGGTTTCGTTGTCACCTTGTCTAATTGTCTCGAGGTGGCACATGTGGTACTCTGGGGGTTTGTTAGCCCGGAATCTCCGAAGGAAGGCTTCCCTGAACTCCTTCCAGCTATGTATGCTCCGGGATGGTATTCGGCTGAACCATCTCTGGGCTGCCCCCTTCAATGTGGAGGCAAAGAATCTACACTTGGTTAAATCGTTGTAGAAGTATATCAGGGCTATTTGTTCAAAGTAGTTAAGGTGTTGTTCCGGGTCCTCCAACCCGTTAAAGGAGTCGAAGTTGTAATGTTTGAGGTTCTTTTGCCGGGGTATGGCTTCAAGAGAGTGGCTGAAGGAGGTGAGTGTGTCTTGGACTTCATATCCGGAGTCGCTGTTGACCTTCCTCTGTAGTTCATGGATCATTTGTACCAGGTTTGGATGTTCTTCATCATCTGATATAATTTCCGGGCTCGCTTCTCTCCGGGTTCTTTTGGATTTGGATTTTCTCATCCTTTCTTCCTCTTCCTGGAGCCTCTTCTGGATTCTAAGCTCCAACTTAGCCTGTTCCTCCTGCCTTATCCTTTCCCGGAACATTTCTAGTTTCTTGATTTTATCGGCTTCGTCATTTTTGTCCTTACTCCGAACCTCCTGGTCCTTTCTGTTTCCTTTGCCCCGGTTTCCAAGGCGGTCAAAGACCGAAGCCCGGGACTGATGGGAGTGGGCTGACCCACCGGAATTTTTCGCTTGCTCAGATTCAGGTTCCGGGAGGGGACGGTTCCTATAGTTTCGGATTGCCTGGGCCAGCTCCTCGGGTGTCAGGTTTTCCATTTGCGCGGAGTCAAGAGGCACGTCTGTATATTTGTATCGGTTTACCTCAACGGTTATCCGGGCGTCATTAGGCCCGATTCCGAGCCTCTCCTGGATTGGGATCTGAACAGGTGAGACTTGCTCCGGGATAGGTATCAGAGGTTCGTCTCTAGTGGCACTGGGTGCCTGGCGCTGGGTAGAGGTAGTTTTTCGGGGCATGGTTATGGTTTTGAGCGGTTCGGGTTTTTCTAGGCTGTCTGTTTAGTTCGAGGTTCTTTGGTTCGGAGGTTTCCCCTCCTTCTAGCGCCAATGATAACTCCAAATCTCGATCGGGTCCTTCCTCGCCAACTCCTGCCTCGGAAGGGGTGTAGCTGTGGTGGGGAGTCTGCAAAACAACACCGGAGGGGGGGTTTGGCCCCGAGGTGCCTCCGGCGTGAGAATAAGAGTTGGCTTTGGAAGATGATAATCAAGTAGAGTATCACAAGAGTAATAAATGTGTGTGGGCGTGCAATAATGGCTAACTCCTCAACCCTATTTCCTAGGGGTATTTATAGCCCTAGGCTTAGGGTTTTAGGGGTAGGTTACCTCTTCCCCTGACCGTTGGATCGGGGGACAAGCCGCTGAATTCCCGGGATGTGGGACGCGTGTCCCTAATTGTGGAGACCGTTGACCTGAGTGTGGCAGTATTGTGGTAGACATGATTTGGCACGTGTTGTTATTTGGCTTTTAGTGTTGGTCAGCGTCAAGTGTGGGGGTGTTGGCTGAGCTGGGGTGCCACGTGTGTTGAGTGTCATCAATCTGGGGTCCCCTAGTCTGGGTGGGGACCATGCCACATAGAGTTGGCTCCGGGCTCAGGCCCACTAACCTGGGCTGGGATGCTCTTATTCTCATGAGATGATTTTGCTTGTAGCTTTGGGCTTGATGTTGGGCCTAATTGGGCCTGGACTATTTCTAGCCTATCAGCATCTACAAATCATATCGAGTAGAACAAACATATAACAGATTGTATCGCTGGACATCCATAAGAGACTTAAAAAATCAAGAATCTTTGATTTCAATTAATTTTAATTTTGTCTTAAAATTGTGTCGATTTGATCCATGCTCTCCCCTTCCTAATCAAGACCCTTATAGAAACTATCTTGTTTTATTATTTACTGCAATATTACATAACGCTGAATATGAAGGATAAACAAGTTGCATGAGATCTAATCGAGAGTTAAAAGCAGAATGATAAATGTATTAATATTTTCATTTATAAAAACAATTAAAAAAGATTAAAAAATCACGGATTCGCATCTAGCAAGTCGGTGCCAGGTGGTGAAATGTGAACAAAGCCATAACTTGTAGACGCAACGTGCTATGTTGATGATACATCCACTGGATCGTCCCTCGGATACCTTTTTATTTTTTTTCTTCATCATCCAAACACCAGTCAACAGGCTCGTGTAGTGGTTGAGTGACTGGCCTCAGCATGAGTTCGGGGATCCTTCAGAAACAACCTCCCTATTATATAGGGGCATGGTCTGCGTACATCTACCTTACACAAATATCACTTTAAGTGATATTATAACTGAGTAGGTTTCGTTTCGTTTCGTTTCATTATCCAAACACCAACTTTAATTTAAGTAACATGGGTTACTTTAAAAAATTAAAATATCATGCAACTATCTCTTTCTCTTTGTATGTGTGGTTAATTTTAAAAATTTTAATTTTTTTTTAGTCAATGTAATTCATTCTATCATACGTTATTAACCAAGCTCTCAAGTTTGGATAAGATTTATTTTAAAAGTATTGTTAGAGAATTAAAAAATATTTTTTTGAAATTTGTACAAAATAATATAATTAATGTATGATATATTTTAATTTGTAAATGTTTATTTATACATGCGAGGTGTCATATTTTCATTAAGAAAGTTATCAAATTAAATACAAATGCATAAATTTTTGGGAGATTTTTTGGCATAATTTTTTAAAATTTCTAACAATTTTCTTGTTTTAATAGATTCAAATGAGTAGTAATTTAGAGGAATAATAATGAGGTAAAAGTGGTAGGACCTGTACTGCATGGATGTTAGCGATTACACCTTACACTCCGGTATACATGAACTTGCAGACAACGATAATAAGGCCAAGTCCTGTGAAATTTGAAATCTACCCAATGTTCGTTTGTATTTTAGGTTTTTTCCTTTGATAGGTATGCATAAAGGGGTCCGGGTCTGGTGCAAACGTATGCACCAGACTGTTTATGGAACATACGGTTTCAGTCCAACGGCTCTGATTTAAAAAAAAATTCACCGTACCGCAACAAGTTTTCGCGGTACGGAGAAATTACAAAAATATCCCTAGTGTTCACGTACCGCATAAACTTTCTGCGGTACGGTGAACAGTAGATTTTTGATGTGAAAATAGGGGACATTTTGGTAATTACTCCGTACCGTAGAAACTTGTTACGGTACGATGATTTTTTTTTTAAATCAGAGTCGTTGGATCAACGATCCAACGGTTCTGGAACTGTATGTTCCATAAACAGTCTGGTGAATACGTTTGCATCAGACCGTTTGCCTTGCATAAAACCTTTAGAAATATTTTGAATTGGGTAGATTTTGTGTATAAATTCAAGATCTATCATCCGGGATTCTAAATTCAAATAATTTTGTTCCGTAAAATGAAAAACTCTTTTTGAAGTTAAATTAAATTAATTTTTATTTGATTACTCTTATTTTTTAATCAAAGTGGCTTTTTAGTTTTTACTATTAACGATATTGTTTTCGCTTATGCAGGGGGTAAAAAAAAAAAAAAATTAACAACACAATATTTGTACGCGTATATCGAGAAAAAGGAATTAAACCAATTTTTTTTTAAAAAAAGAATATTAATTTTTTTCTTTTGCTAAATAAAAAAGAGAATTAATTTACACAGTGCTGAGTGTACATTACAGCTTCACAACCCTGCCCTGCTTAAGTCAGACCTTCTGTATTTGTAATTGTAATACACTAGTCTAGTAGAGTACATCACTACATCTCGTCGGCGAAATCACGTCCTTAACGAACGCGAGAGAGAGAGAGAGAGATTGGCAGCAGATACGTAATCACATTACTATTATATTAACTAAATAACCTCTGAATCTGAAATGAACTGAAGAAACACAAGTATGAAAGTCACTCGAAATCTCGACCCTCCATCTGTTCCACCATCTAAAACTCTAAACCCATCTTCCCAAGATTCAGATCTTCCCAAGTTAAGACAACCTAGTTTTATCCGCAAGCCACCTCACCGGAAACCTCGTACCACCGCCGCCGGAGTCCGATTAAAGAAAGACGCAGCTCCGGTTGGTAAACGGAGCAGACCCGAGACGCCTTTGTCCAAGTGGAAAGTCAATGAGGTGGTTAAAGATGTGCCTGTTGAAGATGACTCGGTCACTGAGTTAACTCGGAAGAATGTGATGAGGAGTAAAATTAATAAAGGGAAAGATGTTTCGATCTCGGCGAGAAAACTTGCTGCTGGGCTTTGGAGATTACAGCTGCCTGAAGCTCCCAAAAGTGTTGGTGATAGACTCGAAAATGAGCAATTAGGGTTACAGGTATTTTTTCTAATTAAATTTATGCTTTTTAATTGACTTTATCTCGAAATGTAGCTTGTTTTCGTGTAAAGTTTTAATCTTTTTAATGTGTTACTTGATTTGGGATCTGTATTAATTATTATGATGCATTTTGTGTTTCAAGACTTGGTTTATTGTTTGTGTTTATTACATTACAGCAGTCTACATCGGGGCATATCGAGTCTGCTTATCTTTGTCATCATAATAGTAAATTGTATAGTTCCCATCTCAAGGATCTGCCTCCGAGTCCTTACCCTGCCTGTGGTCACAAAAATGGGAGTTCTCTTAAGGTAACATTTTACTTTGAATCTTGATTGAATTTTATCGTTTCTGTTATGATATTTGTGGTCCTTTACTTGGTTCCAGTAGTATGGACACGTTTATTGATCGTAAGCTGTTGATTTTTTTTGTAAGCTGTTAATTTTTCTTGGGATATTTTGATTTTGTAAACTTTAAAGTTGCTGTGAACTTGCAAGTATCCTTAATTTATAATTTCAATTGGGTTATCATGACGCCATGAAGTTTCTAGCTAGCGGTACAGAAGGGACGTGTACTTTGTTATTGTGAAACTGCACTTGACTCATGATGACTGCAGCAGAAATGCTAAAAGTGACAACTGTCAGCTTTTGATGTGTAGTAGTCACTGCATTCCACAATAGGCTAGATATATATTTTATAAACATATGGGTTATGTGATGTCCATTTCCATGGTGGCCAAAGTAACATTGATAACTCTCCTTGTTGAAATTTCTCTGAATCAGTTTCAAGTTACTTTGTATGTCACGGATTGGTAGTGTCATTTTGGACTCTTTGTTCGGAACTCAGTGGGTTCTAAAATAAATTTTGTCCGTTTATAGATGAAAGCTTCATTACATAATTCCAATCCTGCAATGGAGGGTGCGACGAAGTGGGATCCTGGGTTTCATAAGGTATCAGATGAACTCCAAAATATATACAGCCCTTCAAAGCCTATCCACGAACAGGTAGGAGCTGTGTCTATGGTGTCTGCACTGGAGCTAGAACTTGAGCAGGCTCGCGGGCGAATTCATGAACTCGAGACTGAACGACGATCATCAAAGAAGAAAATTGAACAGTTTCTGAAGAAATTGAGTGAGGAAAGGGCTGTATGGCGAAGCAGAGAGCATGAGAAAGTTCGAGCAATTATTGATGATGTAAAAGCTGATCTGAACAGAGAGAGGAAACATCGTCAGAGAACTGAAATAGTTAATTCCAAGTTGGTCTCTGAGTTAGCTGATGCCAAGCTATCAGCAAAACGTTTTATGCAGGATTTTGAGAAAGAGCGCAAGGCTAGAAAACTAATAGAAGAAGTCTGCGATGAGCTTGCCAAGGAGATTGGAGAAGACAAGGCTGAACTTGAAGCACTGAAGAGAGAATCTTTGAATCTGAGGGATGAAGTGGAAGATGAGAGGAGGATGTTGCAGATGGCTGAGGTTTGGCGTGAAGAACGAGTGCAGATGAAGTTAGTTGATGCAAAGGTGACACTTGAAGAGAAATATGCACAGATGCATAACATAATAGCTGATTTGGAGACATTTCTTAGTTCAAAAAGTTTAACTGATGTGGAGGAAATAGGAAAAGCAGAGCTCCTTCGACAGGTTGCGGCCTCTGTGAACATTAAGGATATCAGTGCATTTACATATGAGCCATCAAATCCAGAAGATATATTTTCTATTTTTGAAGATGTTAAATTTGGTGAACCCAATGAGAGGGAGACTAAACATTGTGGGATAAACAGTCCAGCCAGCCATGCTTCAAAAGTTCGCACTGGTAGTCCAGAGGCAAAAGATTTGTATAACAAAGAAGAAAATCAGAAATATTCGAATGCTTATCCTAGTCAAAATGGAGATTTAGAAGATGAAGATAGTGGATGGGAAACTGTAAGCCATGTTGATGACCAGGGCTCAAGTTATTCGCCTGATGGTAGTGATCCATCTGTGAACAAGATACGATGTGAAAGTAGCGTGTCCGGCAGTGGAACTGAATGGGAAGACAATGCAGGTGAGGAGACACCTACCGAGATCATTGAAGTCTGTTCTGTGCCAACTGGGCAACTGAAGAAGGTATCATCCATATCTAGATTGTGGAGGACATTGCCAAACAATGGTGAGAACTACAAGATAATAGCAGTGGATGGTCTGAAAGGAAGACTTTCACATGGACATCTTTCAAATGGGACTGTAACTTCCCCAGATCATGGTTCAGGTAAAGGCGGGCTCAGTCCCACGGATCTGACTGGACGGTGGAGTTCACCGGAATCGAGGAACCACCACATAAATCGGGGGACGAAAGGTTGCATAGAATGGCCACGTGGTTCCCAGAAAAAGAGTTTGAAATCAAAGCTTCTAGAGGCAAGGATGGAAACCCAAAAGATTCAGTTGCGCCAAGTCTTAAAGCAGAAGATCTAGGTACAACCAACTCTTACGACCCCAATCCCGCTATGCAAAGTAAACTAATAAAACCGGACAAAGTCAACGTTCCATTACCTGGCCGTGCAAGTTAATCAACTTTTCAGACCAAGATTGCTCAAAGGCTGTTGGGAGAGTACATGAAGAGATAATTGTTGATTTCTTGGAATTTCTATTTACTGGTCCCTCATTAATCACAAGCATGGATACAGTTTCTCATTACCCATTGACACCCTTAGTAATGATGATCTTAGTTTGAGGAGCTGGTTTTATATCACTAGGAGCTGTAGTTTTGCTTATTTTGATCCAGCTTCCTAGTTACAAGTAGACCTGAAAGTATGATGTATTGTGTATTACCATATCATAGTAGAAGGTTGAAATGTCTCCTACTGTTGTTGTAACATCATGTCTAGGTATGTCATTGAAATGGAAAGGAGGAATAGTATTTTTTTACCCTCTGCTGCTTCCACGCTATTTTATTATATATATATATATATATATATATATATATATATATATATATATATATATATATATATATATATATATATATATATATATATAGGCTAGCGTTCAAATAGAAACCAACCTTAGAATAGAAACTAGAAACCTACACTAAATAAATTATATTTCATTTATTTTAATGGTCCCGCTAGGGGCACCTTCACAAAAAACGTTTAAAATTCTAGACTCTATTCAACAAAAAAAAAATAAAAAATAAAAAATAAAAATTACTGTTCACGTGCCACGTCATCACGTGAACAGTACTTTTTTAAATTTTTTTTTTTATATTTTTGTTGAATAGAGAGAATAATTTTAAACGTTTTTTGTATTGGAATACCCCTAATTTGGTCATTAGATTAGCTTGAAATATTTAATTTAGGTTTAGTTTCTAATTTCTATTCTAAGTTAGTTTCTATTAAAACAAGACTATATATATATATATATATATATAGGGGTTGCTCAAATGAGATCTCTCTAATTTCTATTCTAAGTTAGTTTCTAAATAAGTTATTTATGAAGCACTACTTTCCCCTTGCACTGCCATACATTCTTACAAAGATATTTGAGAATATGTTTCTTTTGGCCAGATTCAAACTATATATTGCCTCCATTTTCTATTCAGATATCACGGGATAATGCGTATTACACCTAGCATTACAACTTCGTAAGCAAAACATTCTCTGTTATTCCATCCCCTTCTCTGTTATTCCATCCCCTACCATCGTCTATATAGTATTGCACTAAATTTATGTGCAATCGAAAAGCCCAAAATTATATCCATCTTCAAAGCCTTTTACATCATATACAACCTATCACAAAATACAGCAAACGCTTCAACGATTCAAATCTAAAAAGCAACTGCTAGAACTTGCCCCGTGCCTCACAAAATACAGCAAACGCTTCAACGATTCAAATCTAAAAAGCAACTGCTAGAACATGCCCCGTGCCTCGCACGGGTTCTCATGCTAGTTGTTGTGTATACTTAATAAAATACATTTTTTGCTTATATAAGATATATGAAATAAAATAATAATCACCTTGGTTTTGGTTAGCACGAAAGGCCATTGACAAATCAGTGCCAAGTAACGAAATGGAGAGAAGGAAGAAGATAAAAAATTTAGTCATCATAATTTCTTTTTATTTTTAGTTGTGTGTATCAAGTTGTACGCATCAAGCTCTATTACATTTTGTTTCTTATAAGAATTTTTTTTTTGCTAGATCTTCTTATAAGATTTTATTTCTTATAAGATAATAAATAGCATCTTTGAATTTAAGGCATGATCTCTAGTCTTATTTTTATGAAAAACGATCTAAAAGGATAACTTGCATTTCTTTTTCAATGCAAGATCTTTTAGTTCTTATCCTTAAGAAAAAATTAACTAGAAAGAGATATCTTGGATTTTGGTTTTGCTTCATACTAAATATTAGACAAAGTCACAAACAGTGGGGAACCAGGAGTTTAAATCACCCGGGGCTCAAATATTTAATGACAAAATTTTTTGTTACTATTTCATAAAAGTAAACGTACATTTTCTCATATTTTGGCACTTGTGCTTCCCGTGCTTGAAGAATTAAGGGATGATAATTGAATTTTTCGAGTTTGCATATGTTGATAACGCTGTAAAATAGCTTCATCATCCACACTTACAAATATAGCCTTCTCGATGTATACCACCATACTATCATTTAGCCACTCATCCCCCATCCTGTTATGTAAATATGACTTCACTATTTTCATATCTGAAAAGACTCTCTTAACACTGGCTGTCGCAATAGGCAAAACAAGTGCTAACTCAATTAGTCGATAAATAAGAGGATAAGAACTCAAACACAATATACAACTGAATCTAGGCAAGTATAAAGAAATAAAGAACTCACTAATTTAGTAACTAAATTAGTAATTAAACATAATTGCAAAAATAAGGATTAAAATTAGGGCAAGAGTGTAAAACCTTAAATAACTCAGTATTGGAATTTGTAAATTATAAATATCCAAGCAGTCAGATTTAGTAGAGAATAGAGAGAGTGATTTAATTAGAAATAAGAGTTGAAGAGCACCCAGAAGAATTAGCACGAGAATGATGAGTTTATGCGAGAGATACAGAAGCGTTTTAGTTTCCCCTCTTTTTATGTTCTTGTAGGCTAGTTCAATTTTGATAGCATATCACATTAGCACTGATATTGCATACATGGGCTTTGGCCTTTGGGCTTTATAATTCTTTTAATATATATACTAAATATATAATTTTTAATATTCATTATTTTTATTGATTTTATCATGAGAAAAATCCGTATGCAAATGGAGTTTTAAAAATGGGTTTCATGTGTCTGAGGATGACCTCAGGGTTCTTCATGAGGTTAAAAGCTTTTCAATATAATTTTAAGGGTATTTAGGTAAATCTACTGAGAAAAAAAATAAATATTTACAAAAATGCCCCTGCGGGGCCACTTAATTTATAGGGTCTTTGTGTTATAACCTCAGGAGAAATCCCCGAGGACAACCTCAAACCCATTTTTCTCTTTAAAAATTACCCGGGGCTCAGATTTTTTTATTTTTAAAAACATCTGGAATAAAAAAAATTTACTTATTTTTTTAGTCTAGCCGGGGCTCCAGCCCCCCTTGGTTCCACCCCTGGTCACAAACATCTATATTTTTTGCATAAATTATTGTTATACTACATCATGAACAAAGGTTCAAGCCCAAGTGCACAATTGCACATCTATTTAGTTGAGAAAGAAGAAAGAAGGTAATTTATATTAAATTAACTTCTAAATAGGATTGAATTTATATATTTATATTCTAAATAGGATTATATATATATATATATATATATATATATATAATGTAATATAATGAGAATTATAAATAGGATTAACTTTTATATATTTATATTCAAAATATTTTTGACTTTATTTATTTATTGCCTTTCTTGTAAAATGGAATGTAAATAAGGAAATTTAATTTTATTGAATTAAAATAGAGGAGTTCTAGAAAGTTAAATAGGATTCGAGCGATTTTAGACTCCTTATAATACTAGTTGACAAAACCGCACTTCGCGGCGGTCGTGTAATATTTTTTAAAAACAATTAAATTATAAATTTAAGAAAGAAATCGAAAAAAAAATATCTATAAATAAATTATTGAACACAATATTGTACAAATTTTAATATATATATATATATATATATATATATATATATATATATATATATATATGTATGTATATATATATATAGACAACTAAATAAACTATATACTTATTTTTAATGTCAATTATGTGTCACGTTTTGTTTGGCCGATACCCGCTATAATAAATACATATAAGCCGCATTTCGCGACGGTCTTGTAATTTTTTTTAATATTGTTCAAAATATAGACTATTCAAGAAAGAAATCAAAAAGAAAATATCTACAAATAAATTAGTGAACACAATATTGTACAAATTTCAATATAAATATAGACAACAAAATAAACGATATATATACTTATTTTTTACGTTGATCTGTGTCACCTTTTCTTAGGCCGACATCCGTTGTCATAAATACATATAGATAAAAAAACAGATTTGATTGAATTAATTAAAAGAAGACGTCAGAAAATTATGATCAAGAACAATGAAAATATAATAATAAATTAAAATTGACAATAAATAAATAAGGAATGGTAAAAGTTCAAATCTTTTGTGTCAAATTTTTCAAGTGCTTCTATTAAGATCTCCTAATTCTTGTTCACACGATCAGGTGTTTCTGTACCGTGATTACTAAAAAAAATACAAAGCCAAAGCAAAGAACAACTAATGGTTACTAATAATCCATAATTATAACTAAAATAATAACAAATCATAAATTTAAAAATAAAACAAAGAAAGCAAATATTAAATCAGTAAATTCAAAACTTAAATACCAACAAAAAAAGCAACCTGCAAATCACAAAAAACCAGTGACGCACACACATAATCATGTACACTGAGAATTAAACAAAATAAGAATAAATAAAAAAATAAAAGAAAATAGACGAAGACAAAAGCAAATAGAAGTAAGAAAAATGTTATAAACATGGTGATAAAATTTGACCATTAAAGTAATGATTATATATATATATATATATATATATATATATATATATATATGAATATAAAATTTCTATTCTTTTGAATATATAAATTTGAACTCTTCTTCCCTACAAATTTAAAAACCTCTTCAATATATATTTGTTCTTTACTGAACTCTATATAAGATGGTTTTTCATGGCACAATGACGAAAGATTGATTATATGTAATATATTAAATTAAAAATCATGTCTTCCTCTTCAGGTGGTAGTTAAGGAGACTTTTAAACATGAATCTCTTACAGATAAAAGAGAAAAATGCATGTAAAGAGATAAAAAGAATATTAATCCTACAAGTATTATGCATATAAAATTTTAAAATATAAAAATTAAATTTAGTTTTTTATTTTATAATATTTTAAATTAAAATATTTATTAACAAATTATAATTCTACGGACTCAATGACCCGTGGGAGAAATATTTTGGGATAGCGGTTTCTTAAACATTTTAACCTCAAACTAGTAATATTGTCCGTACTTCGCATACAGAAATTCATTTTTGTCCATTCATTTTTCAAAATGGAGTGCGGATGCACTCGTTACAACTAAAACGAATGTTTGAAAATGACAATGATTTCTATAATTTTAAAACATTCTCAAAAACAAATGACTAATAAATGTTTGATATCACGAACGTATTGAAGATAAAGACCATTTAATAATCGCATTCTCTTTACTAAAAACACAAAACACAGATGTCCGAATCAATCTGAGGTACTTTAGTTAAAAATTTCTCACCGTCATCTAATAACGACGGCTCATATTTCGAACATTTTAATTGAAAATACCATTTTGAAAGAGTAAAAGCGTCCTACACTCCATATTAAATTTAAGCATATTTATTGACAATTTCTCGGCACCGTCTTCAACAACGTCTCACATTTTGTTAACAAAAGGAGGAATATACAAATAATATGTTATAGTAATAATTTCATATATATATTTTCAAATATTCACAAAATACTAATACTCCCTCCGTCCCATAAATATTGTCTTAAGTTGACTTTTCAAAGTCAAAATTTTCTAACTTTGACCAACAATTTAAAAATATTCGTTTGTAATTTTACAAAATTTTAAATTGCTTCATAAAATAGAGTGCTCAAACTTTATTATTATATTTTTTATAAAAATAGATATTATTATATAATATGTTTAATTTGTTGGTCAAAATTGATAAATTTGACTTTGAAAATTCAACTTAAGACAATATTTATGGGACAGAGGGAGTATAATATAGAACATTTGAATATTTAAATGTATATGTTTTCTTGAAATGTATAATGGGTGTATAATTATTACAATGTAAAAAATTAGATAATTTCAATTTAAATTATATACTGGTCATTTCTCGGCATCGTACTCGAATTTTGACAACTAAAGAAGGTACTACATTCCATATTAAAATTAAGCATATTTATTAACGATTTCTCGGCGCCGTCTTCGACGACACCTCGTATTTTGTTAACAAAAAGAGGTATAACAAATAATATGTTACATTACGGTTGCATGTATAGTTTCAAATAATCATAAAATACTTTTTTTAAATATAGAACATTTGAATATATAAACGTACATTATATGTTTTCTTGAAATGTATAAAAGGTATTGTCTTGGAACTTATAAAAAGTTCAGATAAATAGAAATAATTTAGTAGATCATGTGTTCTTGTAGATTCAGCACCAGTTTTTAAAGTGATTAGAATTTATTTAATTTGGACCAGTGAACAGCGCTGAGTGTAAGTTTTGATTCTTCTAAATGAAAAAAGTTATCGCTATATTGTCTGTTGAGTTGTTTGTTGTCAAAACTTCTGCCCTTAATTCGTGCTTCATGTAAGAAACTCTCATTGAGGTAAAGATGTGGAAAGAATCTACAAAGTTGCCCAATTGAAGAACAGGTCGGACTAAATAGAAATGTATTTGGCTAAATGTCGGTGAAACATAAAAGGCTAAATGTTTCAGAGGCTAAATTTATGTCCACTTTGCAAAACATTTTGATTTCAGTCAAGTTCCTAAGCAATGATAATGAGTAATTTACATCACGAAGCAATGACCCTCGTCAATATCCGTCAGAGGATCGGTGTCTCGATTGGACGACATATGGCTGCAATATAACATGAGAAGTGGCATTTTGATATGATTCAGAATGTTGTCCTGACTCTGCATTAGTCAAATCTCCAAACCATATGACAAAGGATCATATGCTTTCATTAGCCTGAGAAATATAGAACAACAATGTTAATGTTAATTTTATCGTGGGGCAGGTGAAAAGGAAATGAGGAAATTTAGGAAACTTAAAAAAATTTAACTCTGTTGATGATGCTGTTGAGAATATTATAGTAATGAAATGACTTCTATCTAATGGTTCAGGTTGTCAGTACAGTTTATTGCTATATGTTTGTAACTCTTGTGCACAATATCTGTGTCGTAATCTCTCACTTTCAATTTCAATGAAAAATTTAACAATATATTCCTGTTGCTTGTCTATCACTACTACTTTTGCAAGATAAATACCTACAACTCTGCAAGTTTATTTCTTGTAAAGTCGGACCTACACTGGAAATAGAATTTTATAGCTTTATGTGCTTTCTATCCAGTGTTCTAAAACACTGAAGAATGAGGAATTGGGTGTAGCAGAGTTTAGGGGCTGCTAGGGTGTAACAGAGTTTAAGTTTTGTCAAAATTGGGTTATTAGACATTATTGAAGATGATGTATGAAAATTATATAGCAAGTGAAACATAAAATAAAGTTCACATTCAAAAATAATTGTAGTTTAAAAGGACAGCATTATACAGAAAAAATGGCTCACAAAATGTTGTGTGTGTGTGTTTTTTTTTTTTTTAATCTTTTTTCCAGATAGATACATAATTTCAATTTTTTGTATATGCAAAGTAAATATGTTTGTTTGAGAATAGTGAAATTGATAGGAAACTAAATTATCTTTCTAGATAAATACTTGTAATCCTAAAATAATAACTTTTATATATTCAATCTTTTTTTTTCTTTATTCAGCGAGTTCGTCTTCATAAATAATATTCCTCATAAATAAGGATTCAAGGTTTAAAATCTATGTACATTATGAAATTGGAACAAAAGTACTCTACTTGGATAGTATATCAGAATAAGCAATATTCAAGGTTAAAAATAGGAGTTCGGATGCTAATACACAGACGACATGCATATTCAGTTAGCCACTACTTGCCTTTTTCAATAATTATACATCTCTTATACTTTCATTTTGTCCAGAGATTTGCTCTTGCTGCAGTAGAACATAATGGGTCTATCTATGCTGTTGGTGGATTTGATGGAAAAAGCTACTTGAAGTAAGATATGAAGTCACCTGTAAAATTGTTTCTCATGTTATTGACATAATACTAGGCATGCACTCATGCTCCTGCACAAAGATTGTGTAGTTCATGACTATCTAACGTTATTTCTTTTCTTGTTAGTGTAAAAATTTAGCGTTAGGTTATTTTGAGGCTTATATGGTTTCTTTCAATATAAAGAAGATAATTGTGCCAAGCATTTAGCGCGGGGGGTCGCGGGGGGGGGGGGGGGGGAGGATTGGTCCTAGTACGAAGAGGCCTGGGAGGATTGTTCATGCTGAAACATCACATACTAATTTTTGGTAATTATCAAGTCACAGACTTAGCTCGACTTAAGATCGAAACCTATATTTTCTGGCCAGGCCTCTGACTCTCAGAGATATCACATTGAATGCATTATTGCAGGGACTATTTTTGAACTTATAAACTCTGCAAACATACACTTATGCGCAAGAAAGAAATTTGGCAGCTAAATGGGACTACATGTTAGTAGTATATTATGATTCTATAATGTCCTCAATTAGCCGCCCCAAATTATAGGAGGACAAACCATTCTCTGCCATGGCTTTTTTTCCCTTTAATCCCAATAACTTTCTTCCTTATATCACTTCCATCCTTCATTACCTCCCTTATCTTTGACTCGACAAACTTAGACAACATAATCCTGGCCTCAGATTTAAACAAAGAGTAAACTATATTGTTAGATGATAGAGATTGAACGAAAAGAATGTAGTAATGAAGAACATTACATTATTAAAGTCCAAAATTTGATTACTTTCAAAATCAGAAGGAAAATACATATTTTCTATCCATTCATTTTGGAGATTTGATACAGTCGTTGCATTTGACACAAATATTGTCAGTAGCCATTAATGGCTAATAAGCGATTCATGTCTCAACGTATAGTACATATAGTCATTTAACAACTACGTTTTAAAGGTGAGCACAAAAACAAAGAGGGACGATTAAGTGATAAACTGGTAATGAACGGAAATAAATTAAATTTTCATAGGTTGAAAAAACGTCCAACGTACTTTAAAACCAGATAAAAAAACATTCAATAGCCTTGGAAATAGAATATAAATTGAGAAGTAAATCAAACGCAACGTCTGTTGTAAGCTAACAACAAATTATTCAATAACGGAATGATAAACAAATGCTCAGAAAGAAATTTTGGCCAGATTCTTCCTCACTGACTCCATTACTACATTGCTTCTTGTAGCTAACTTTCTCTTCATTTTTCCTGCCAATATAAATTGATTTATCAGACTAAAGAAATATTTTGCTGAAGCAATTAGTATAATAATGATAATGAAAAATATATGTAACCATTTTAATTTTCTTTGTGCATGATGTGGTAGAACCTGGCGTATTCATAGAATCTTGAACCTCAATGATCTTAGTCTACATAGAACATATAAAAACTAATCAATTGACAGGTTACAAATAAACATTTTGATTTTGAAATGAACTTGTCAGTATGTATATAGATTAAACAAATGAATTCCAAACTCACATTGTCAAAAGCAGAAGATTCAAAACCAGATACTATTGTCTCAGGCTTCGATGGATTAGCATTACCAGGTTCATATGCATCAGTAGCATGATAAACATTACAATTTAGTAGAATGTTGTCATCATTCAGTTCAATTTGTAGAGTTACTTCTTTGCCGGAGATTTCCTTGATTTCAGGAGGATATGTTTTGTTTGTGTTATCCTACAAATGTACATGAAAGATATAATGCAAATTAGTTGTAATCTTATATTACCATCTAAGAAATTTAAAACAAAGAGATATAGTTTACATTAATTACCTCAGCAATCAATTTTGTTGCTGTTTTCCCAATCAGTCTTTTTGCTACACGATCCAATAGTACAAAGTTGAAAGCTTCAGTATCATCTTCAGCCAATACAACAATCCGATACCTGATAATCATATATAAATGCATTTAAAAAAACATACATTAAAAAAATGACACATATTGTAAACCTAAAAATGCATAAAGTAAAAAGATTGAATTGCAAAATATAAAAAAACCTGATAGGTCAATATTGTTTAAACGTCTTTCTGACGGAGTAAGCTTGTAAGAATCTGAAAAATCAAAAATTTCAAGACAAAGCATTAAGCATCCAGCTGATACACCTAAAAATACGTAAAGTAAAAAGATTGAATTGCAAAATACAAAAAAACCAGATAGGTCAATATTGTTTAAACGTCTTTATGACGGAGTAAGCTTGTAAGAATCTGAAAATCAAAAATTTCAAGACAAAGCATTAAGCATCCAGTTGATAAACCTAAAAATACTATAAGTAAGAGAAAACGATAAACCTGAAGAGTTAACACGGTTATGAATAGGTTGTGTTGTGCAGGGGCGGACCCACACTGTGGCCAAAGGTGGCCGTGGCCCCCACCAGCCTCTCAACAGAAGGGATATTATATGTATATATATTATTGTAATTTGTTACTATAAGTCACCTGGCCCCTGTCATATTTTTATTTTATTAATGTATTGGCCCATTTATAGAAGCCCAAGAGTCCACAATGTACAACCCAAATAAAAAAAGCAACCCAAATACAAAGTTGCAAACGGATGTGCAAATGCAGAAAAAAAAACAAAAGTACAGAGACACAAACAAACAACAGCTCACATCACTTGACTTAGATGAGACGACGCCGAGGTTGTGCAACATCAATTCAGTACTACCCAATTGCCTCCAAGCTTCTTCTATACTTTCATATCATCATATTTACATTTTAATCAGGTATTACTTGAACTTAAATAGTTAAATTGATTTTGAAAATTTGGGGATTTTGTAATTTCTAGGGTTGAATACTTGAATTAGGAATTGATATTTGGATTTCATATATTGATTGTCTGATTGAAGTGCGCTTTTATGATTTATGAATTGCTGCAATGTCATTTAGAATCTGCATTTTTTTAGTTAGTATCTTACATAAAGATGTGAAATTGCTATATCTTAATATTTATATATGATTTGGACATTTGGTTGTTTTCTTATATATTACAGTCTAATAAATGGGAAAAGCGACTACTATTGACAAATTTTTTAAGAGGAAAAACTTAGAGAATTCAGGGGTTAATAGTCAGGAGGCTCAAGCTTCAAATTATTTCATTAATCCCACTATTGTGACTGCTGAAATTCAATCTAGAAAATCTCCAAGAATCGAAACAAGTATCAACTATGACATCAGTTCTTTCGAACGAGATCCTGGAAAGCGACAACCGATATGGGATGTTCCGGTTGATAAACGTGATGAAATTCGGAGGGCTTATATCAAGGCTGGTCCATATCAGATTATTCTTTCAGAATATCCAAAATCCAACGAAAAGCATCCGCGAAGCTTCCAAGCATCATGGTTTAAATTATTTCCTTCATGGTTAGAATACTCTCCTGACAAAGATGCCGCATTTTGTCTGCCATGTTACTTGTTTCGTCCACTAGGAGGGCATTCTAATCTTGATGCATTCTCGGTTAATGGGTTCAAATCATGGAAGAAAGTAAGAAATGGAAAAAATTGTGCATTTTTGACTCATGTTGGGAAGGATTTGAATTCTTCTCATCGCAATGCAGAACGAGCGTGTTATGATCTTATGAATCAAGAAATTCATATTGCTCAAAGGTTAGAGAAATGCACATCTCAACAAAGGTTAGAGAAATTGCTCGTAGTATTAGTATAAATGCTATTATAGATGACTTTCGTGACTTAAAAGAGCGACGATATCAATTTTAATGTATTAAAACAATCTCTCTTTTTATATGCGCTAAATTATATAATATATTTTGGCCCCCCTTGATGAAACTTTCACTACAAGAAAACCCGGTTTTGCTAACGAAATTTCCCAACGGAAACGTGTCCGTTGCTATTTACTAACGGATTACTCACCCTTATGCTTATTCTGAAAAGCCAATTATAAAATAACACATTCGTAATGATTCAGTAACGGATATTTAGTAACGGAAATTTCCGTTGGTGATTGCTAACAGATTCCTAACGGAAAATAAATTGTTGAAAAAGCCAATGCTCTAAAAACGGATCAAAATTTTGGTGCTAAAATTGCCTCCCATTTCTAGCAACGAGATGCCAACGGAAAGAGTACTAACAGAATAACAATAATTTAACAAGGAACTAACAATGCTTTACGAACGATATATTCCGTTGGGAATTTTAGATCGGTCATACTCTTTTCCGTGACTAATTCGTTGGTAATATTAGAATGAAAAAAGAGAAAAAATAGGCGCTAAACAACGAAAAAAAACCGGCTAAATTTCCCCCCAATTAAAAATGAAAAAAAATGGGCGCTAAAAGAACAAAAAAAAACCGCCCATTTCTAGCAACGAGTTGCTAGAAATTTATGTGTGTGTGTGTGTGTACTGACAATTTGCAGGTTTTTATGTGTGTGTATTTGTGTTTGGTGTCTGGCTATGGTCTGATCCTCTGGATTCCCATTTCCAAGCTGCAAACCATGAAGGTCTTCCCTTACTTATCTGCTAGTATACATATATAATTAGAAAATGTATGGCTTATAATTAGTACACTTCATATCCTTATAATTTGCTTGTTATGTGGTTTAATGGTTTGCTATAAATTATTCTCTGGTGCTATGCTACAGTACAATAATTGGTTTACGTTCAGTGAATACGAGGAGGTGGTAACTTATCGTTCCACTCGGCCAATTCATGCTAATGAACTTGCCACGGTAAGTTAAGGTTTCACATTTAATGTTTACTTTATATAATTGCATAAAAGTTTATATCACTTCTTATGTATTTTCCTTTGGGTAGCATACTTGGAATGCCATTGAGCTACACTCGAAAAAGGTTTTCCTCTTTTTCATAATTTTTATAATTTCTATTAAGATTTCGGCTGATTGCAATGGTTCTTGTTTATTTTTCTACTAGGTGACAAGTGTAACATGTCCAACCCAACTATGTTCATTAAAATGCTTGGCCGAGATTGGGGCAGGAAAACGAAAGGACTGAAGGTAATTTGTTAAGACAAACATGCACGTTTTTATCTTTTTCATTTTTTTTATATCTACTTTAATTTGAGTTGCATATTGAAAAAATATTAAATCGTTGCAGTCAGCATCTGGGCAGCCAGGTTCAGGAACTTCTTGGTCATTGTTTGAGGACCAGGTCTATTGTTACTTTTTTATATTGTATTTCCATGTTGGAAAGTGTAATGTTGAAGTTTGAGCATCAACTTGACCAGTCTGTAATACTATTTGCTGTGATTTATTTAAACAAAGATTTATTTAGGTTTAGTTTATTTTTTGTAAGTTGAATTGGGGTTGTATTTGTTTAGTTTGTTTTTTGTAAGTTGAATTGGGGTTTATGAAATGAATCTTTGTTTTGTTTGAATCTCATTCATGAATTTGATAATTGTGTAATAGCAACGAAATTAGCAACGGATTGGTAAAGTCTGTTGGCAAAGCGTTGGTAGAATCACTTGTTATGGTCAAGAGATCTGTTGATATTCCGTTAGTAAGTTTCGTAACGGACACAAAATCCTTGTTCCAACGATCGTATTTTGTTAGCATTCCGTTGGGAAATTTCTCTGTTAGCATTCAGTTGGGAAATTTCTGTTGGCATGTTGTTGCTAAATATAGTAACAGAATAATCTGTTGTCCCTTCGTTATAACATGGTTGTTTGTAAAACAAGAATTCTGTTATTGTTCTTTTGGTATTCTGTTGGTAAGTTTAGTAACGAAAACAAATCCGTTGGTAACGATTTCCCAACAAGGTTTCCTCCAACAGACAGGTTTGGTGGGCATTCCGTTGGCAAACTGTTTTCCCAACGGATTTGCTTGCTTTACCAACGGAATTTTCTGTTATTAAAACTGAAAATTCTTGTAGTGTTTCTGCGCCCGCCCCTAGTGTTGTGACTACAATATTGTCAGTTGATCGCTGTACGATATGTCCAATTTCAAAAATTTTACCAGAGCAAACACTTGGCCCAGATGAACCTGTTGAAGAATAAAAAAAGTTTTATTATTGATCACATCCTTTGCTGCTTGTCATTATCAACAACACAATACAAATGTTGATTACCTGAAGCACTTAATGTGGAACCTTGTACATTTGGATTCTGATTTTCTTGACATCCTGCTCGTCGCTTAGAGACTACAAATTCAAACGTGAATAACACATCACAAAGGTCTATAACATTAATAACATTTGACATAAAAATCAGGGACTATTATTACCTTTTTTGGACGACGAAGAAGGAGAGATTGGTGAAAGGGGATTTCGTTTGCGACCTGTTCAATGTATACTGTAGTCAACTGCAATAATATAAAAACAACACATACACGTAGGTATCCATGAACGACGAAATACATACCTGATTTGTCCATTGTGAAGACTGTTAACAGATGTAAAAACCATATAGATTTGAAATCGAAGCATTCAAGAATGCGATTGTTTTATGATATAATGTCTTTCTGATAAGTAGTTTTCAAAGATGTGACCACAAAATCAGGGATTTAAATTTAAAAATAACAGATTAGAAGGAAACATGGAGGAAGGAAGAGAAAAATGTTGAAGTTAGCTATCAATCCGTTACAAATGACGTAAAGAAAATTTAAGAGTGATATGGTTAAAACCTATTTCTAGATGGATAATCCATTTTGGGTGTAAAAACACTTGTAAAAATATGGATATGACCCGTTTTTACATGGGTGATCCAGTTGAGGGTAAAAAGATCAAAAAATATGTAAAGTGTTGTTAAAAGAGAAAAAATAGGAAGGGTAATTTTAGTAAATTGGAAAACTCAATGCTAGCACAAATTTAGAATATATTAATTGATATATTGATATTAATATTGATATTTTTTTTTTGTCAAAAATTAATATTGATATTGATTGATAAAGTGTTTTCTCATCGCACGGCTGAGAATAATTCACCGGGACCCCCTTTTTCAATCACCAGCGTCCATACTCCATATATATTAACTATTTTGCCTGAGGCTGTTTGTTATATACTCCTACAGGTTTTCACTTTCTTCTCTGCTTGTTGTACTGTACTAGTATATTTTTATAATAAGAGCTCAAAAGAGGTCGAGACCTGCAGACCTGTATCTGTTTACCATGAAAATCATTGGTTCTTCACGCCGTCCCGAGAGATCTTCTCATCCGGGTAATTTTTTCCTCTTATCAATTATGTGGTTGTTTCTTGTATGTTTGAAAGTTTCTTATTGTTCACTTTTTGTTTGTGTATTATTGATATATGTATTTCAGATCTGTGTATCAGTTATACTCTGTGTATGTGTATGAATTTGCTAGTTTATTTGTAGATAATTTCGAATTTGCTGGTTTTGTATGTTAATATTAAGGTCGTACTTGTGATTACTAATAAGTTGATTTGATGATTATATATATATATATAACCTGTGTTCACTAGTTTTATAAATGTATTTTTGGTTCTGTTCAACAATCTACATTTGAAAGATTAATTTTGCGTTTATATTAGTATTATTTAGGTATAGGTTAGTAACTTCTTGCGTCCTATGCGGATTATAAATTTCTGTGTATGTATTGTTGTAGATAGCTTAGTCTTGATTCAGATCTGTCTTTTTCTAGATGAGAATTTTGCATGTATTATTAAATATATATGAGGAAATTGGTGCTGAGGTCGTAAAAGATACAAATAAGAATTAAATATCTTCATGTCTAACTATTTGTGGAAATTTGTTGTTGTAGTAGAACTTGGCCAAGGTCAGGATGCTGGACACGTGGTTAAGGAACAGGACAATGGAACGTGTTTCTGCCTCTATTCTGGTTCTAGTGGTTCTCCTGCGAATTCCATATATTTCTTTCTGTGTCATGTACCGCACAAGGTGACAGCGGAGGAGCCGAATAAACTGCTGAATAGACCGCGGCTTTCCAAGCGTTCCCCTCCCGATGCTGATCTTAATCCTTTTGGATCTATCAAACTTGGTCGTGGAACATCATATGTTTCCGTGAGCTCTATGGTATATTGTATCGGAGGCAAGAAAGGAGATACAAACACTGGTTTCGAACGTGGCAAAGAGGTTAGGAAGTTTGACACAAAGAACTTTGAATTTGAAGTTGATCAAATGCCCCCACCTATGAATGAAGGTAGGTATTTTGCGGCCGCAGTTGCAGTTGATAAGATTATATTTGTATTTGGTGGTCTAAGCCCAACAGCTACCGAAGACTCCTCTTGGGCTGAGTGCTTAAACACGGACATGCCTATAGCCATGCAAAAATGGATGCCGTTGAAGCAACCCCCTTTCCGCCTTGCAGTAGGCTTGTCTGCATATGCTATTCCCTATAAGGCCAATTACATCTTGATTGCAGACGGAGACATTACTAATAAGGTTGGTCTCCTCTATAACGTTCGTGATGGGTTTTGGATGCAATACGAATTTCCTGTCCTGTATCCCTACATGACGACCATGTCGACACCGGTTAGTGTGCTCCATGAGAAGACTGTATATGGGATAGAAAAGTACAGCTTGCTTGCCTATGATTATGACAAGCATGTTTTCTACATTGGGTTTTTGGGTCAGATACTTTATAGAAGAGATTTTAATGGCTCGGCACCACAGGAACCTTATTTGGTGCACTTGAAAGATGATATATTTTGTTGCTTCACAATGTATGTTATGTATGACCGTTATGACACAGGGACTAAAGTTTTGCAGTGCACTACATTCCAAGTTACTAAGCATAGTTCTGGATCTGGTCAAGGGAATCTGCATCTACATGCCATGGGCTACAAATCCTACAAGTGTGGAATGTTGTTCAATTTGTTTCACGTCTTGCCTATGTAAGAAACTTTTACCCACATTAACCATATACTTTTTCTTGCTCCTTGTTGATTGATTCTTTTTCTTGTATTTGCTCAAACTCTTGATCAATTTATCCAAACAATTAAGCACTCACTATTAAAGCAAAAAATTATAATAAGGTATGTTTTGCTTCATTATAACTGTCAGGACTCAGGACTGAAAAAGTAGAAGTACTGTACACTAAGAGAGGTAGAGAGAGAAATGATACATTCCATTTGTTTAATGTTGTGGACAAGTGTTGGTCATGGATTTGTAATATTATAAATAAAAGTTACCCCTATATGTGTTTATTTGGGCGTGGACTTGTCTCTTATAGCACGTGTTACAGTAAAGAGGATCTGCAAAAAAAAAAAAAAAAAAAAACTTTTCATGCAGTAATATTTTTAGCTAACATACTTTCCGAATTTGTTTCTTGACAAGCTGCAGTCAAACAAGGATCTGTATGTCAAATACATAAAAGCGAAGAAATGGCTCAAAGAAAAAGAAATGATGCTGGCGGAGGCAGGATGGCAACTCAGGGGGGGGCTAAAAAAAAAATCCTGCCGTCACAACCAATCTGTGATTTTATTTCGTAATTCTACTTAATTTTTTTTACTATTTAATATGTTTATAATACTTTGTAACAGGGTTTTGTAAGAATATTTAATTAATATTTTTTTTGTTAAATATAGAGTTTGTATTCGAAAACAATATCAAAGAATCACTTTTTGGTTACAATTAAATACTCATTATAATAAAATGATTTTATTTGAAAATTGTTGTGTTCTAATTAACTAAAGTACAATTCAAAAAGGATAAATTTTGAACCCAATATTTTTCTAAAGATAATCAAATTTTTAAATAGAATACTTCAATATATTTTATCTTAAAATAGAAAATTGCAAATTTTTGTTAAAAATTAAATATATAATCATTTTTTAGCCCATAAATGAACATTAATCTCTGTTGGAGTCTCATAGTTGAGGATTTATTGTTGAACTCTCTGCTCACTTTGATTTATATGACCTAACTTGGCAACTTGCTGCTGGGCTTGATTATTAAAAAAAAAAAAAACTTCATTTATTTGAGAATCCAGGGTGAGCCATGGCTGCTTCTCGCCCTAGCATGGCTCCGCCCCTAGATGCAGTCATGATGCGGTTTCGGCTCGCATCCGGCTAAGGATAATCTATGGTACACCATATATATATATACATATGTTATGTGTTCTATTTATAAATTATCAGATAAAAATTATCGTGTCTTGAAAATATAGTTTTGACAAGTTACAACTAAGAAAATAATCTGCTAGCATATTAGAAATAATGTTGTGCAGATATGGTGAACCTTTTTCTTTCAAGTACCACAAGATGCACAAAGTTAGTTTCTAAAGTAAATCATGTCGACAAACTCATATGTTTAAGTTGTGAACTAATGTAAATCATGTCGACAAACTTGTATGTTTAACATTTATAAGTAGATGCTTATGGCAAGTGAGGTGGAAAACTCCATCTGCTGAGATAGCACTTTGTAAGAATCCAGATTTTGGATAGAATTAAAACTTTTATTATGTAAGGATGTAATAGTAAATAATGGGTGGGACTACGATGTAACGAATGTTTAAAAGAATGAATGGAACGGATTTGGATTCAAATACTTATATGTCATGAAGAATGCTATGGGTTGACAATCTAGATAAGAATTATCTATCTCCTAGGAAATTAAGATTTGATAATTCCAAGGGGGAAGGTTATTCTTATGTCATCCAAATCAATATCTGTTATAAGTATAGTGGTTCCGAAAAAGGGTTAAGGAACGATCGAAAAAGAATCGGGACATCTATATAACCTTAAAAGAATAAGTAAAAACAAGTGGTGAATAGTGATTTTGATGGATTAGGAATATTATTAGACGACGCTATATAGAAGTACCCGGAACGAATTTGTGAGTTCATATTAATGATCCAGGGGGAAAAAGAGTGTATGTAATCTGAAAAACAGCACTTTTATTTTCTCCGAGATTTCCCTGGACGCTGAAAGACCTAAGATATTATTAAAAGCATTTATGGAAAATGGATTCGAGAATTATTAAAAATGATGGAGAATGTTAGTATAAATGTTAAGAAGTTTTCCGGTAAAACCCTAACTAAAAACAATTGAGATATTCGTTCGAACGATCAATCAAATTGAGAAATAACCGGACGAAAGAGCAAGCAGAGAGCAAGATGCATGCATGTGCTAATAGAAATATCTAGTAACCAAGTGGTTACATGATTAACCAATGCACTTAGTGATTTAAACCTTGTACTTAGCATAATAGATATTTTTTCAACCAAGCTTCCACATCAAGCCATACAAATACATCATCCATTGCATCACACTTTTATTAAAGTAGCTTTTGGCCAAGATATTATCTTGCTCCCATCACAATAATTCATTTCTAGCAAACCAAGCAAGAGAACAAAAGCAAAACAACTCCATTCTCTCCATTCTTACAAACTGTCCAGCAGAACCTCATCAAAGAAGAAAATTCATATCTCCATTTCTATCCATGATAAAATCACCAAATTTTTACCACAGCCTCTCCACTCCATGGGTAATATTCTCTCAAAGTTTCATAGAAATCCAAGTAGTATAGCCTAGGCAAATCACCTCCCCAAGTTGAAGAAGCAACTGTCCTGATGCTTGACAGTTTCTGGACCGATTTTCTAACGGCCATATCTCCTTCATTTCTCAATGGAATTTGGTGTTCTTTAGCTTGTTCGAAAGCTCGTTGGATTCTCTACAACTCTCCTTTAGAATTCTTGATCAGAAAACCTTGGTAAGGCCCTCTTTTTTCATGATCTTTCCACTGAGTTATAGCAGATCCGAAAATCACTAATTATGTTCTTGATGATCTTGCTAGTTTAAGGTTGTAAGGAGTTCTAAGGACTAGATCAAGGCTTGTTAGACTCACATACACACCAAGAAAGGTATAACTCTCTTGAAACCCTAGATCTAACTTTGAGTTTTAAGCATGATCTTGGTATTTTAAGATTAGTTATGATATTAGTGTTATTATAGACATGTTAGCATGATTTGGTGGTTGATTTGGTAACATGATGATCATTATGATGGAGTGTAAAATTTCTGGACTTAGTGAGATGTATAACATGTGTATAAGATGTATGGATGCCCGGTGTGGCTTAGTTTTGCAGTTACGAATTTTAGAACGTCCGAATTATAGCCGTCGTAATGCCCGATTTTCGTTAATCTTAAGAAATTGTAGTTGACAGTAGCTATAACCCACTGTCCAGTTTCATATTATGCCATGACAAGATAGATTATGTCATAAACTTCGTTTTGATATAAAGATCATGTGAAACAGATTTAGGGTTTAGGAATTATGATCGATTTACTAAAAGAAGTTCGAAACCGTAAACGAGAGTTCGTAACTGAAATTGAACCCTTGTAAAATATGTAAGTTAGTGACGAACCTTGGTAATTAAATATTAGAGATCATAAGGAAGGTATAGGAGAAAACCTCGTGTCAAACGGATCGTTTTTCAATTTTATAAAAATGTTTGAATCGAGGTTAAACGCGAACGAACCCCTAAAAGCGTACTTGGTTATAACTTTGGTAAAACGCTTAGAAAACGGGCGATAAAACTCGAGGTATAATCTTGGTTCGTAAACGACCGATCTTAGAACTTACCCAGCTTAAGTATATGTCAAGTGTAAGTGTAATGACATGTCTTAATAACGAACAAAAGTCGGATCGTGTCGGTAATAAAAAGAGTTATACAAAAGGGTGCATAACAAGATAACTCGAAAGCGTGTTTCGACTTAAGTAAAGTTTATACGTAACCTTCAAAAGAAGTGTTAGGTGATTAATCTCGAATGTTCTGATTGTTTATAGATCACCGAGCTGAACCGGGACACGCTATCTCTACCCACACCCGATTACCAGGCAAGTTTTAAATCCTTTTTAAAGGCTGTTGTTGTAAATATATATGATTCGATTTTGTGTTACATATGCCATTGCATGCATGCCTGTTTTCAATTCATATTGTTATACTTGTTCCTTGATTATTGTTGGCTTATAAGCTAGATAGATAACGTATCAGTTATAAGCTGGATGTTGTTAAGTCCCTTAGAGAATGACATATATATCGTATTCGTTGAATATAGACCGGGAGTCAGTACTTCTTGATATATCGTAATTACTTTCGAGGGAAATATTTAAGTAAATATTTTCCATTATTTGGTTGATGAATATTATTTGAATATTCGTCCGAGATCATTTAATTATCGATCATTACCTCAAATAATTATTTTAACGTTATCTATCCAATGAATATTATTTTTCAATATTCATTTAAAGGCGATTCATTTATCAAATATTATTTCGAATATTCCTTTAAAGCTTGGATTACTAAATGAATATTATTTCGATATTCATTTAGAATATTATTCATTAAATGAATACTACTTTTTTGAATATTCACTTAAGTTCCCAATTACTTAATGAATATTATTGTAAATATTCATCTGATGTTCTATTTATTTATCGAATAATATTTTTAATATTCCTTTCAAGTCTTATTAATTAAATGAATATTATTTTGAATGTTCATTTAAATATTTAATTATTTATTAAATATTTTCTCTTTATTCATTCGAGAATTATTCTGAGAAATACTTTGATTTAAATATTCGTTCATAGTTTTAATTCTTCTTTAACTATTTCTGATTCAATAAATATTCTCTGAATATTTATCCGATACTCTGAAATGACTTCAAATATTATCTTCGACCTTCGATTATTATAAAATTACTTCGGAGTCGTATTATTATTAATATTATATCAAGAAAGGTTCTCAAAATTTCATTCTTGCTTCGAATCTATCTTCCAAATAATAAAGGAACCTTACTTGAGAAATGTTATTTATCTTGTTGACTTCCCGGTCATAAATCTTTTGAAACTATTCTTTTAACTCGAAACTTGGTTGCTGTTCATCCATCAAATCTTGTGTACACATTCTCATCATTCGAGGGGTAGGAATGTTGGAACAAGTTGGTATCCATTAACAAGAAGGAGCTTGGGAAATATTGGTGAATTTTCCTTTCTAACTAGATACGACTACTTTGTGGAGTCTTATCAACAAGTATTATACTTGGGGAAAGGGGGACGAACTTTATGTTTCAGAGTTATGGATGTTATACGAACTAGGAGCTGCGTAAGTGGCCGAGTGGCGCCGGTCCAGCAATGGCCCAACCGTTGGCCGGGGGTTACAGAGGACGGTGGACAAGTAAATCCGTCGGTGCTTCCTTCTACATGTAGAGAACAATGATGGGGAGCATAACTGGAGACTGATCATTGTAAATGTTATGGCTCCTAGCGCGTCAATGCTCCGGGATTGGTTCATCTTTCAAAGTTAGAAATTTTCTGCAACATTCTCTATGTTGGCAGGGTTGAAAAGTGTTCAAAACTGGAATTGCATTATTTCTTGCAAGTTCCTCTTTGTGATATATGATGACATCTTGTTCATATTTTATGCATCAGATACTTCTATAGAAAGTATATGTTGGGTTACCTTGTAACTTCATCGTTCATATTATACTGGCATTATGTTCACTAAATGCATGGCATATGGTTTCAAAACTCGTTTGAACTATTATATATATTGTTGTCCAGTTATATTATTTTGGTGGGTTTTGGCTCACCCTTGCTTTATTATTTATATCACAACAACAGATAGAACAAATGGTCCGTAACCTGAGGACGATGTGGCTACCATTACGGAGCAGAGAGCCAGAGGTGGACTAATCTTCAGCTTCTGAGTACCAGTTATATTTATTTATATGACTTGTAAATGGATGGCAAAGAGTTTGTAAGTTGAATGTTATTCTTATGAGTTGTAAAACTCAAACCAGTGATTAATAATATACGATAGATTACTCTGATTTCATCTCTGGGACTATAACTGTTTGTGTGGTATGATATTATTGTGGGGTCATAATGTGCAGTTTATTTAATTTGATTCAAGTTCAAGGATTATTGTTGGAGTTGAGACCGTAACGACCAGATCCCCGACCCCGGATCTAGGGGTGTTACAGAGATGGTATCAGAGCTCGAGTTATATATCCCAGAGATGATACGACGTAATAATAATAAATTCATTAAGATAATAAGAACTCTTTCCAAATTCACTTAAAACCCTTACGGGAACTTATAAGTATCATGATAGTAACTTAGCTCGATATCGTATCGACGAGCAAGGCGACCGACCTTGAGGCTTACGAGCAGCAGCACGAGGATGCCTTATTATATGTTGACGATCGGCTTGAAGACTCGATAGAGTACCCTACTGAGGATCGAAGGAGGTTCCTTCTATGAAAGAGAATCCTGTTAAGGATAAAGAGTTTACCCTTGAAGAAATGAGGGTTGCAGCCAGAGAGACTATGAGAGTTAAAGTATAGTGCTCAGAAAAGTGAGTATAAAGAATTGAGATATTATTAAGAGATTTGAAGATGCATATTGAATTTATAGCCGGACTACCAGATGTAGTACCAGCAAGTAAGACGGATTTAAAGGATTACTTGAGAACCCATATGGGGATAGATGAGAATCAGAGTTAGAATAATGTGTGATTGTCAAAGACATCGATATAGGATGGGGATCAGAGTCTCCAGGAGCAGTTGAGATAGAGGCAGCAAGTGCCATATCATTGGATAAATGAATTAGTGTGAATATTGTCAATAGTAATTCGCCATGAGAAGGCAGATTTTATAGGTTATAATCTATAAGGTCGAGCTGAGATTAATGAGGTGATTTTATTCAGGGAAATGTTCATTTTATGAATAAAACCATTGGGAAGTGATGGCATGATTGGATAAAGTTATATAAGGGAGTAGTAAGCGCGACGATGATCTCAGAACCTACAAGAGGAAAAGACCAATGAGTTTATGATAAACTCGTAATAAGACTGTTGTCAGAGACTAAGTATAGTGTTAATCCAACCCAGTTGAATGATGAACCAGAAACATTAAGTGCATGTGGTTCAGAGGTGATTGAGAATGTTTTAAGATGAAACCTGAAAGAGCAAGTGTATGCTAAGTTCTCGAAGTATGAATTCTGATAAAATGAAGTTCAGCTATTAGGACATGCGATCAATAGTGAGTAGTGTTGGTTGACCCCGCCAAATTAAAAGCAGTTTCAATTTAGAAAGGCCAACCACACCAACAAAGGACTAAGAAGTTTGAATGAACGAGAAAATGTGACAAAATCTTCCTGGAGCTAAAGAAGAAATTGGAGGCGACCCAGCGTTGGCATTGCCTAATGGAAGAAGGAAGACCTTGTGATATATTATGACGCACCTCATATAGGTTTAAGTGGTGTGCTTATGCAGCACGACAGAGTAATTGTGGATGTATTCGGACAGCACGGTTCACCAGGTTCGGATGGCCCTGGAAGTGCCAATTTTGTGGAACGAATAACTTTGACGGGTCCTTCTGAGACTGGTGGTTAGGTGGACTAACATTTGGTAGTATCAACTATTAGGATGTATATGCATCAGGAAGATGTAGTATGTTTCAGTTTGAAAATTCTGATTTCCCTTCTATGGGATGTATATATTTTATTCCTTTCCAGTGGTTAAACTTCCAACTTTATGTTAAGCATTCCATATTATAACTGCTTACGATTCTACCTGCTAGGATGTTCATAAGAACTGTTCTTCAGATTTCGAAATTGACCTTTTTAGTGTTACCAGTGGATGGATAGATTATCCAAAATTTCCCTGATTCTAGAAAGAGCTTCAACAAATTTTGGCAAACCTTGTCTTTCTGATTATCAGAGAATGTCATGGAAGAGAGTAGAAACTGGGGCGAACCCCGTGGATTGGGTAAGGTAGCCGCTATATGGGTTGGTGGACTGACCCTGATTATTTCAATTGATCGTATAAATATAATGATGAAGTTGAGATTGGACGGTAAAGGGGAAATGTACTTAAGGACCAAAACGGACTGAGAAGTTCCAGGATTGACTTAAATGAAAAGATTATTATGCCAAAAGTGTAAGCTTGTGTAGCACGTGGGATTGATAAGAGAAGTTGAAGATAAAAATAAAGGAAAGGTGACCGAAGGCGGTACCGAGAAGTCGATTGAGACTTATATGGAGTAAAATTTTGAAAAGATCAGAAGGTATCGAGGCAGAGCGATGAACGAGGAGTGGCAGTGCTCAAGTTGAGTGACTATGCTACTCTGGTACCTAAGATTGCCGTGTAAAGGAAAGCAGTGAAAAAATACAAAAAGGAAAAGGGTGAAGAATACACAGGGCAAAGTATGTTGATAAGCGTAACCCACCCCAAATAAATTATTATTCACTATGGACGAAGGAGGCACTATGCCAAGCAATTGCTAGAAAAGTAATGCCATTAGATAACCCTAAACTCACACACTATAGCGCGGCCATTTGGGGCCATGTGATAAAGAATGATAAAGTGACTAGACCAGCGATGTAAGGACAGAGCGGGGTGCTTCTAACCAAGCACCAACCGAGAGAACTTTGAATATAAAGCGAAGTGATTCAGGCGTATATGATTGACCAACTTATGCACTAGAAAGAGAAGTATTAAAGCGAATTAAGGTACATAATGTTGGGATTTTATAAATACAATGAGCATAGTATGACTGAGGAAAGTGATCAATAGAAGGCTTATGGAGATTGTCAAAGATTGTGTAGTATGATGCATAAAGGTTATCTGAAACTTAGTATCTTTAAGAAGAGTGATAAGTACTAAGAGATTCACGTTGAACACGACCAATATCTTCCGGAACATCCTTGTTGCCATTACGAAATATATGTTGTCTTTTGAAGGCCATGTAGACTGACATCCGTTCGAAAGAGAAGGTTAGCATAAAGCTACCTATAGATTATCAAGATGTGAATGATTGAAAAGAGACCCTTATTACGGAATTATGAAGTGATTGTTAACTATAGGATGTAAGTATTTTTGAAAATAGAATTGAGGATGGAATATCCATAAATTAAGATGAACCCTGGGGATGCGCAAAGGGTGGCATTACCCCTAATAAAGACATTATGAATTCAGGTGATATGAGTTGGATTGAATAAGGCAACAATAATCTTTAAGGAGTTACTGAAATGAGTTTCGGAAAGTACGTAGACAGAATTGTTATAGAATCGATTAAGGATATTTTGATATACCCTGTACCTAAAAAATACATGAGGAACGACGAGGATGACCTAAGAAACCTTACAGGAAAAAGGGTAATATCCTGTGTTTCAAAATAGAAGTTTGGTAGGGAATGTATGACCCGATAACAATAATGCCAGGCGAGGCATGTGTGAGGCCATGAGGAAGTACGGATTGAACCAAATAAAGGTTGAGATTATCCTAAAACAAGAAAGAACTATGAAAAGAAATATCCTAGGTATGATTGGGAGTAACCGTGATAAAGTTCACACGGAAAGGTGGAAACAATGACTTATGGAAAAAGGATGATAGATACTTTCTCCTTCAGCAGAGCTTAAGGGAGAATACATTCACCCAATAGTGATGGGAATGAGGTAGAAAAGTGTGAGTTAGAATAGATTCAGAAAACATTGATTGTGAGAAGTTATTATTATCAGGAAAGGCCAATGAGGTGGCCGACACTTTAAGTATAGAGGAGTAATTATAAATGCTCATACCAAAGAAAACAGAACGATATTTGGAAGGACCTTGAAGGTCATATTGGAGTGGAGCAATTTACATTCCTTCTGATGATTGTGCAAGAATCGACTGTAATAATAGTTTAAATAAAGATCCGATTCCTGATATCGTCTTAAGTATATTACATACTTTAGAAGGTTCCATTTTGAGGTAAACCAGGAACATGATACGAAATTGATTAAGTAAATCGCTAAGTTTCCAGTCTTCTACTGAAGATATCTGGTTAATAATTTCATCAACCTGGCATAGCTGCGGTGATTGAAGCTCTTCTGCAATTTTATCTGCTTCATTAATACCTACATCAAGTTCAGGAAGTATTCCTTATGAATAAGAAATAGTGATTAGTTCATCTTCCTAGAGAATTTTTGATATGACGACTATGAAACCCGTCTGATTAACTATTAAAGCACTACGTAAACAACAAACGATGGTGATTCAGCAATAAACTACATTAATATAGTGATGATTCTTCTAAGAAAGTAGATGACAACGCAAGGATAAAGATAGTGATGCTATTGATAAGCTAAATGGCATGTTGATGAATGACAAGCAAGTTTATGATGGTGTAATTCTGCGCAAACAAGATAGAGAATATGAGATTAAAGATTCATGATGCTAAAAGTATCCCCATGGGAAGGATTAACGAGATGACGAGAAACAAGTTTGGCAGAAGTAGATTATATTGGATCTAAGTTAGAGAAATCGGCAAGTTTATCTCAGAGGGTTTAAATTGGAATGATGAGATGTTTGAATAAATGATAATGCTATGATGGCTCATAAAATGATTATAGTGGAAACAGAAGCCAAGTAACTGATAGAAATGGATATAAAGTTGAGGATCAATAAGGGAGTAGATATGCGAACTCCTGAGAAACCCCAGCAATGAGGTAATAAAAGTATGAAATTGACATTGTAAGTTATCAGACGCGACGGAAGGTCGAAATTGGAAGTATAAATGACATACAGATTAATTCTTTTAAGTTGGGAGAATTCAAGGAAGTTTGGAATAGATTGATTAAGTAGTAAGGAGACTCGTGGAACGAGAAATTGGAATTTTGATGGTCGAATAAAGGAAAATTTGACCCCATAGATGTGATACTTACTGAATAAAAGGTGATGGGCTACCAATAAGGAGGTACCAAGTGCAAAAGATGTCTCAATAAAGAGATGACGGTGGAGGTAAATAACAGAAGTGAATAAGAATCATATAATTATAAGGATGTGATTGATAAAGAAAAGACTGGGAAAGCAGCTATGGAATGTGAAGCAAGGAATGTTATGAATGGATTAATGAATGGGCTTTCTAATAAATTCTCGAGATGACCACTTGATAGTGTTAGTATTATGAATATGAAAAAGCTAGTAACATGGCGTGGAATGTCAGTAACAATGATGCCAAATGAGAAACTAAGATTTGACCTGAGGAGATGAAGGATTTCCAAAAGTGTTACTAAGGTTGAACCAAAGTATAGGTCCATAGAATAATGGACAAAGCAGCAAGATATGTTGACACGTGAGATTGTGATCAAATAGTATTGGATATACTTATGATTGTTTTCTTCTTTGATGAACCTCTATTGTTCAGAGGTAAATTCTGAGTATGATATTTTACAATCAAGAAAACTTTCTATAATCCTTTAGAATTCTTTTCTTTTCTTCTTTCTTATTCATCTTCTTTATGAATTGAGAAGAAAGGAGGGGAGGTACTGCTGCGTGACTATCTGTCTGTGTGATAGAAGTCTAAGTGGAATACCATAACTTGTTTAATTGCTTGTCAAGTACTAAAGGCTGGCCCCCTTCTGTACTAACTATGCAATATAACAAATGTTCATTGATCATATTGATCTCTCAATAAATCTTACCACTTCTCTATATTGATCAAGATTGCGAAGATTAAGGCGATCAGGAAATGCATAGTACGAGTGAGGTTAGCTCCGAATTCGCAGCACGATAGTAATACCAAAGCCACTACAGGTATCAATAAGGATAATAGTATAGAACTGAGTACGAGCATAACCCGGATAAGGTGTTGTACGAAAAGTATCAAGTTGATGGAAAAAGGATAAAGTATGTATTGTAGCACTAGAAGATGTGCTGAGAAAGGGTAGAATGGCTAAGAATTGACCGGGAAGCTAAAAAGTGAAACGACAGACGAACGACTCTTTGCTCCCTACCTGATTCCGGGACGGAATCCTTTTAAAGAAGGGAGACTATAAGAACCCAGATTTTGGATAGAATTAAAAACTTTTATTATGTATGGATGTAATAGTAAATAATGGGTGGGACTATGATGTAACGAATGTTCTAATGAATGAATGGAATGGATTTGGATTCAAATACTTATATGTCATGAAGAATGCTATGGGTTGACAATCTAGATAAGAATTATCTATCTCCTAGGAAATTAAGATTTGATAATTCCAAGGGGGAAGGTTATTCTTATGTCATCCAAATCGATATCTATTATCAGTCCAGTGGTTCCGAAAAAGGGTTAAGGAACGATCGAAAGAGAACCGGGACATCTATATAGCCTTAAAAGAATAAGTAAAGAACAAGTGGTGAATAGTGATTTTGATGGATTAGGAATATTATTATACGACGCTATATAGAAGTACCCGGAACGAATTTCTGAGTTCATATTAATGATCCAGGGGAAAAAGAGTGTATGTAAAAGCTGTCAGATTCTGAAAAATGGCACTTTTATTTTCTCCGAGATTTCCCTGGACGCTGAAAGACCTAAGAGATTATTAAAAGGATTTAAGGAAAATGGATTCGAGAATTATTAAAAATGATGGAGAATGGTAGTATAAATGTTAAGAAGGTTTCCGGTAAAACCCTAACTAAAAACGATTGAGATATTCGTTCGAACGATCAATCAAATTGAGCAATAACCGGACAAAAGAGCAAGCAGAGAGCAAGATGCATGCATGTGCTAGTAGAAATATCTAGTAACCAAGTGGTTACATGATTAACCAATGCACTTAGTGATTTAAACCTTGTACTTAGCATAATAGATATTTTTTCAACCAAGCTTCCACATCAAGCCATACAAATACATCATCCATTGCATCACACCTTTATTAAAGTAGCTTTTTGCCAAGATATTATCTTGCTCCCATCACAATAATTCATTTCTAGCAAACCAAGCAAGAGAACAAAAGCAAAAAACTCCATTCTCTCCATTCTTACAAACTGTCCAGCAGAACCTCATCCAAGAAGAAAATTCATATCTCCATTTCTATCCATGATAAAATCACCAAATTTTTACCACAGCCTCTCCACTCCATGGGCAATATTCGCGCAAAGTTTCATAGCAATCCAAATAGTATAGCCTAGGCAAATCACCTCCCCAAGTTGAAGAAGCAAACTGTCCTGATGCTTGACAGTTTCTGGACCAATTTTCTAACGGCCATATCTCCTCCATTTCTCAATGGAATTTGGTGTTCTTCAGCATGTTGGAAAGCTGGTTTGATTCTATACAACTCTCCTTTAGAAGTCTTGATCAGAAAACCTCGGTAAGGCCCTCTTTTTTCATGATCTTTCCACTGAGTTATAGCAGATCCGAAAATCACTAATTATGTTCTTGATGATTCTTGCTAGTTTAAGGTTGTAAAGAGTTCTAAGGACTAGATCAAGGCTTTTTAGACTCAAATACACACCAAGGAAGGTATAACTCTCTTGAAACCCTAGATCTTACTTTGAGTTTTAAGCATGATCTTGGTATTTTAAGATTAGTTATGATATTAGTGTTATTATAGACATGTTAGCATGATTTGGTGGTTGATTTGGTAACATGATGATCATTATGATGGAGTGTAAAATTTCTGGACTTAGTGAGATGTATAACAGGTGTATAAGATGTATGGATTCCCGGTGTGGCTTGGTTTTGCAGTTACGATTTTTAGAACGTCCGAATTATAGCCGTCGTAATGTCCGATTTTCGTTAACCTTAAGAAATCGTAGTTGACAGTAGATATAACCCACTGTCCAGTTTCAAGTTTCATATTATGCCATGACAAGATAGATTATGTTATAAGCTTCGTTTTGATATAAAGATCATGTGAAACGGATTTACGGTTTAGGAATTATGACCGATTTACTAAAAGTAGTTCGAAACCATAAATGAGAGTTTGTAACTGAAATTGAACCCTCTTAAAATATGTACGTTAGTGACAAACCTTGGTAATTAAATATTAGAGATCATAAGGAAGGTTTAGGAGAAAACCTCGTGTCAAACGAATCGTTTTTCAATTTTATAAAAATGTTTGAATCGAGGTTAATCGCGAAAGAACCCCTAAAAGCGTACTTGGTTATAACTTTGGTAAAACGCTTAGAAAACGGTCGATAAAACTCGAGGTATAATCTTGGTTTGTAAACGACCAACCTTAGAACTTACCCCGCTTAAGTATATGTCAAGTGTAAGTGTAATGACATGTCTTAATAACGAACAAAAGTCGGATCGTGTCGGTAATAAAAAGAGTTATACAAAAGGGTGCATAACAAGATAACTCGAAAACGTATTTTGACTTAAGTAAAGTTTATATGTAACCTTCTAAAGAAGTGTTAGGTGATTAATCTCGAATGTTCTGATTGTTTATAGATCACCGAGCTGAACCGGGACACGCTACCTCTACCCACACCCGATTAACAGGCAAGTTTTAAATCCTTTTTAAAGGCTGTTGTTGTGAATATATATGATTCGATTTTGTATTACATATGCCATTGCATGCATGCCTGTTTTCAATTCATATTGTTATACTTGTTCCTTGATTATTGTTGGCTTATAAGCTAGATAGATAACGTATCAGTTATAAGCCGGATGTTGTTAAGTCCCTTAGAGAAGGGCATATATATCGTATTCGTTGAATATAGACCGGGAGTCAGTACTTCTTGATATATCGTAATTACTTTCGAGGGAAATATTTAAGTAAATATTTTCCACTATTTGGTTGACGAATATTATTTGAATATTCGTTCGAGATCATTTAATTAACGATCATTAACTCAAATAATTATTTGAACTTTATCTATCCAATGAATATTATTTTTCAATATTCATTTAAAATTGATTCATTTATCGAATATTATTTCGAATATTCCTTTAAAGCTTGGATTACCAAATGAATATTATTTCGATATTCATTTAGAATATTATTCATTAAATGAATACTACTTTTTTGAATATTTACTTAAGTTCCCAATTACTTAATGAATATTATTGTAAATATTCATCTGATGTTATATTTATTTATCGAATATTATTTTTAATATTTCTTTCAAGTCTTATTAATTAAATGAATATTATTTTGAATGTTCATTTAAATATTTAATTATTTATTAAATATTTTCTCTTTATTCATTCGAGAAATACTTCGATTTAAATATTCGTTCATAGTTATAAGTCTTCTTTAACTATTTCTGATTCAATAAATATTCTCTGAATATTTATCCGATACTCTGAAATGACTTCAAATATTATCTTCGACCTTCGATTATTATAAAATTACTTTGGAGTCGTATTATTATTAATATTATATCAAGAAAAGTTCTCAAAATTTCATTCTTCCTTCGAATCTATCTTCCAAATAATAAGGGAACCTTACTTGAGAAATGTTATTTATCTTGTTAACTTCCCGGTCATAAATCTTTTTAAACTATTCTTTTAACTCGCAACTTGGTTGCTGTTCATCCATCAAATCTTGTGTACCTTCTCATCATTCGAGGGGTAGGAATGTTGGAACAAGTTGGTATCCATTAACAAGCAATAGCTTAGGAAATATTGGTGAATTTTCCTTTCCAACTAGATACGACTACTTTGTGGAGTCTTATCAACAAGTATTATACTTGGGGAAAAGGGGACGAACTTTATGTTTCAGAGTTATGGATGTTATACGAACTAGGAGCTGCGTAAGTGGCCGAGTGGCGCCGGTCCAGCAATGGCCCAACCGTTGGCCGGGGGGTTCCAGAGGACGGTGGACAAGTAAATCCGTCGGTGCTTCCTTCTACATGTAGAGAACAATGATGGGGAGCATAACTGGCGACTGATCATCATAAATGTTATGGCTCCTAGCGCGTCAATGCTCCGGGATTGGTTCATCTTTCAAAGTTAGAAATTTTCTGCAACATTCTCTATGTTGGCAGGGTTGAAAAGTGTTCAAAACTGGAATTGCATTATTTCTTGCAAGTTCCTCTTTGTGATATATGATGACATCTTGTTCATATTTTGTGCATCAGATACTTCTATGGAAAGTATATGTTGGGTTACCTTGTAACTTCATCGTTCATATTATATTGGCATTATGTTCATTAAATGCATGGCATATGGTTTCAAAACTCGTTTGAACTATTATATATATTGTTGTCCAGTTATATTATTTTGGTGGGCTTTGGCTCACCCTTGCTTTATTATTTATATCACAACAACAGATAGAACAGATGGTCCGTAACCTGAGGACGATGTGGCTACCATTACGGAGCAGAGAGCCAGAGGTGGACTAATCTTCAGCTTCTGAGTACCAGTTATATTTATTTATATGACTTTTAAATGGATGGCAAAGAGTTTGTAAGTTGAATGTTATTCTTATGAGTTGTAAGAACTCAAACCAGTGATTAATAATATACGATAGATTACTCTGATTTCATCTCTGGGACTATAACTGTTTGTGTGGTGTAATATTGTTATGGGGTTATAATGTGCAATTTATTTATTTTGATTCAAGTTCACGGATTATTGTTGGAGTTGAGACCGTAACGACCAGATTCCCGGATCTGGGGGTGTTACACACTTTCTTGCTTTTATATACAGTTTGTGTCTTGTAGCATGCTACTATTTTATTGTGATAGTATCCTTCTCTTGTTATAATTTCATGATCCTTCTTTTGTTACACTTTCATGAGAGTGCTTAATGCTACTGTTGTAAAAAAAGTGGTTTAATTTTAGACGAGCATGTCCTATGCTAATATGGCTATAGCCGTTGTATTTTGGCACCGGATGTGACATTTGTTGTTAAAATAGAACTTTTGCTCTGATGGCTATAGGCTATAACTATTGTTATATCTTAGTTAAAAATCATTCACCAAAATGTTTCTCCATTTTTTTTTGTTTTCTACTTGAAGATTATGTGGCGAGGTTGGCTATATCCATATCTAGTTTTAATCATAGAACTAATTATCCATTTATGCATTTTACCATTCAACTATAGATATGTGATTGGTAGTTGGTAGATATGTGATTGGTAGTTGGTACAGTTAGCTTACAGCCTTATATAGGAGAATCATTTGCATTTGCTGTTATATATGTGACTAAAGCTCCAGATTGTCTGGCAAACTATATATATGATCACATATGGTATTACGATTCTCTAGACAATTGCAAATGAAGTTTTTATGTTGGTGAGATCTTTGTGCCATCTGAGCTCCATGCGTCCATCTTTTGAACAAATTGTAACTTGATATCTTCGGGTAAACCTTTAAAGATCAAATTTTCACAATTCATGTTACAGTATTTTTTAACCCACCAGCAAAATTAAATGGGGGATAAAACTAAGAGCATCTCCAAGAGTCTCTTAGCTCACTCCTAAATATATTATAAACAATTAAGCTCTTAGCAAGTTATTACATTGATTTGTGTGTAAACTCCAACAATGCTCTCTATTATGGCTCTTTATTTTATATGTTATTCATATTTCAATTCCACTTGCACAAACAATCAAAAGATGAGAGAGAACCACTATTTTACTAATAAAATATTAAGTTAAGAGCTACTAGTTGCTCCTAAAATAGAGGAGAGAGAAGAAGCTCTTAACTTTTTACATAGAAGTAGAATTCTAATTGAGAGTCGACTCCCCTAGGTCATCATAGCCGCCGCCCCCTTTTCTCCATCTACAGCTTCGTTTCCCCCATCAAACCATCATCCAATCCTCCTCTCAATCATCAAAACTCTTTCTTTGTTTTTGTTCCAGTTTTTTTTCAATAAAATCGAATCAAAGTCAAACATCTAGAATTTATTTCTCAGATCTATCTTGGTTTTGAGTCCTACTCCGCAAATAAAAATACCTTTAGATTCAAATTCTCCTCCTTAACATCATACCAAAATTTGGTGTCATTTCGAGATCTTTGAATTTTTGGTTTTTAGTCTCGTCTTTTGGCATGTGTTTGGCTTGTTACCCTTTTTATTGGGATGTTAAGGTATGTTTTTTTATGCTGGTATGTATTTTGTTCCTGGCTAATTTGAAAATGATTTATGTGGCTTTGTGGGAGATCTGTAATTCGTGCATTGGATTTGGGCTAGTGTCGGATATTGCAAGAGCTTACTTTTCACAACTAAAATTTGTTCATCTTATGAGATCTTTTACCTTCGGCATGTCTATAGCTGGTTTTCGGCATGTAGATAGCTGGGGCGTTTCTGAACATTGGGCTATAGGCGGTGCGTATGTGAAGGTCATTTGTGATATTACTGGTTCCAGGATTGGTGCAGGGTTGATTAATCGGGAAGCCATTTTAATCTTTTTTAATTCAAAGAATTTCGAAATTCATGATGTTAAACAGTCTAAAAACATAAGCGGCTATTTGTTTAGCTCATTTATTTGTTTCCATTCAGGTTGTAGTGTCAGTTCAGGGGTTTGTCCTAGCTGTGATTTTTGTTTTTGCAAGTCTCTTCCAGATCGGATTTTCGATGGGAGTTCTGTTCCCATTGGAGTTAAGTCTGTAATTTTGGTTGATGCAAGTTAATAAAATTCCTTTGTTTGTCAAAAAAAAGAATTTTTTTTGCAAAATTTTTTTTTATAAATAATATTTTACGAAAACATCAGTTTTTATAAACTAATTGTAAAAATACGTTTTGCAATCAAATCAATCAAATGCAACTATTTGCAACCACATATGCAACTGTATGCAACCTACTGCGGATTCACATATTCAAATTTAACTAAAATCAACTAAAGCCTACGAACAAATTGCATTTGACTGATTTGGTTGCAGAACGTATTTTTAAAAATATATTTATAAAAAATTGTATTTTTTGCAAAAATAAAAAATTTAAAGGTATTTTTGCAAATATTTTGGGAAGATGATAAAATCAAAAAAAAACTTAAAAAATGGTAAATACCCTTGAAAACACAACGTTTAAAAGCACAAGTAAATAAATATATATAGGGTTGAGTCTAGTAAAAAAAAATTAAGTTTCTAACTTATAAATTTCTCTTTGCTTAATACATATATAATTTAGGCTCAATATCATTTAATTAATAATAATTAAAATTTAATTGGATACACATAATTTATAATAATAGAAACATATTTATCATTTAATAAAATCATATTTAAAACATTTGTTTTCGAAAATTTGAAATCTTTTATAATGAGTGTTCAAAAAATATGAACTCGAGTTCAACTTCATTTGTTGAATAATAATTATATTTTTGTTAAATTTGATTATTTAAAATAATTTTATAGCTATAATCAAGAAACTATATTAAATTAATAATATTTCATATTCCTATTTCCTAAATTGCTGTAGGTGAACACATAAGTATAACTAGAAATTATATAATATTTTTTTAACAAAATTTTAGTTACGATATAAGTTTTATAACAATTTTAGCACTTAAAAATTGATTTTGAATTTGATTAAACTGTAAAATTATTTTAAATTTGATTGTTTTGTAAATTCATTTGAAATATTTCGCTAATTTCAGAGATTTTTATGAAAAATGCCTAATTTCGTATTTGATTTTCTAATCAAAATTTATAATCTATACTATACTATAACAAGTTGAAGGGGATATATTTTGTAGTTTGATTAACCCTATTTTTGGTTATCCCCTTTTTTATTATTCCTTTAATTCACAACCGTAATATCATCAATTTCCAATTTTTTTGGGGTTTATGATTGTCCCCAATTTTTTGGGGTTTATGTTTTGGTTGTGTTTTCTAGTTGTCATGTTTGGTGTGTTGGCTGCAGCTCAGAATTTGCTCCAGGTTTGGAAGAAAGCTTAGGTTGGAGGTAGCTGCTGTAAGATAGAAGGTAATTGGCAACCACGAGAAGTTGAAGCCATTAGCCTTCGAGAAGCCATTTCTTGGACTAAATCACTAAAGCACATTGATCAAGTGCTAGTATTTCGATTTTCGGTCTCCGAATCGTATGGTTCTTTTGCTTGCAAATGCTGCACAAATTCTATGTCAGGCTATGGAGAGTGGTTTGTCACTCCTCCTGCATTTATTAATCATGTACTCGTAAGTGATAATTTCTAAGTAATGCAAGTACGATTTGTTTCAAAAAAAAAAAAAAATAACCGTTAGATAAACAATAAAAAGGTTGTTATATACGAAAGTCTAATTTATATTTAATATTAATAGTTGTATTATACAAAGGTGCAAGGTTCGTATCCATCCAACAACATAATTTTTATAATATTATATTATGCTAGAAATAAATTATAAAAAAATAAAAGTAATCTTGCTTTGTAATATTTTAAAAAAATAAATAATTTATTCTTAGGATAAAGTTCCTGAGATTACCTAAGATGAAATTGTTTTGTAAGAGGATCTACAAAATATTTACTTTTAAGTTTTAACGCAGGAATGTTTTTAGCTAGCAGAATTTACGAATCTGCTTTTTGACTCACGCTGCAGCCAAGAAAGGATCTGTTTGCCAAAAAAAGAAGAGAAGATCTAGCGCAAAAAAATGCTGAAAGAAAAACAAATGGTACACTTTTACATTTATGTTTTGCATCTTTTTTAATTATCGGCTAAAAATCAAAATCATTATCTTAAAAATATACTAGTTTTGACAGGTTACAACTACAAATAGTTAATGTGAGCATTCTAGTTAAAAATAATAAGTGAGCCTTATCTGACGAATTAATTGGATAATTTTCATGTTCCGCAGATTTGATCATTCTCAAGTGCTACAAGATGCATAAAGTCAGTTTCCAAAGTAACGAAATTTGTGTTTGGTTTGAACTTTGGAATACTTTGAATACGTAAATTATAAGCTATATATAAACGAGTAATATGATACATGTAGTCAAACTGGTATGCTTAAAAACGAGTCCGGATTCTTTGTCCCCTTCTTCATGTCCCCTGCTCTTTTTATATTAAAAGATTGTCATTGGTAGGGCCCATTTTAATGAAATAATATTTTTATTTTTATTTTCCTTAAAATGGATCCCGTCAAGGGTACTCTTTTAATACAAAAAGAGCATGGGACACAGAAGGGGGCATGGAGAAGGCAACAGAGGATCTAAGCTCCTTAAAAACCGTACGTATAGCAGAAGACAATATTGTAATATTATACGTAATATTTCAAAAATGGCTTAATGATCCTATAGTTAACTGTAGGGGAATTTTCTAAAATTAACTACTGAAATTAAGACATGTCACATAATATCCTGAATAAAAATATATATCATTAATGCCCCTTATAAATAAAATGTAACTTTTTTTTAATTTTTTTTTAATTTTTTTTTATATTTTTGTTGAATAGAGCCAAGAATTTTAAACGTTTTTTGTGAAGATGCCCCTAGCGGGGCCATTAAAATAAATGAAATATAATTTATTTAGTGTAGGTTTCTAGTTTTTATTCTAAGGTTGGTTTCTATTTGAACGCTAGCATATATATATATATATATATATATATATATATATATATATATATATATCAAAATAAAATATATACTTATTTTTTACGTCGATTTTGTGTCAATTTTTCTTAGGTCGACACCCGTTGTAATATACATCCTTTATTATAATACCTAAGTCTACTCACGTATACATTTAGATGCAGTTAGCCAATAGAATTATTTCACGAACAATCAAAGGTCATTCCTAAATTTTAGACCAATCATGTTATATTAAAAGTTTTCCTTATTTACCATTCTCATCCTATTATACTAACCATGGTTAGTTAACAATTCTAATTTAAATATAGTAGTTACTTGATTTAACATATTCATATATTACATATTTTTTAATATCAAAAAATATTTATAATAAATTAACATTTTATATTAAAAGCAATCAAGATTATACAAATATATAATATTAAGCGATTTTCATCAGTTGATTTAAATTCAAATAAAATATTTTAATATATGAGTCTACTTTATCAATATTCTATAATATAATATTTTAATATCACAAACTCTCGATATACAATCATAAGATGCAATCAAATTTTAATAAATCTACTATCAGTGAATTAAAAATTAAAAAATATTTTACCACACTTTTCTAAATACACCATTCTTTGAGAAAATAATTAATTTATCAATAAAAGGGCATATGACATCTACAAAATTTCAAATTTTCTTATAAATCAAAATTTTTCATAGGTAATTAATTCATCAATAAAAGGTCATACAACATCTAAAAAAAAATAATCAAGATTGGACAAACATGTATTAAAATAGATCATATTAAGGTTTCCTTCAACCAAACTACGATCATTGATCAGATTTTAAATTGTGGTACATCCATCGCTTATATCACTAAAATATATAGCCTTTTTGGTATGATAATCCAACAATTTATTGTAATCGTAAAGAAAATATATATCTGATTTGTCAGAACTATTCGAACAACCAACCATAAATTCTATACTATCCAAATCAATGATCCAATATAATAAAATCCTGTAGATCTAACATCCTGGATGCCCAATAAAAGAATCTACTCTGATAAAGAGAAAGAACAGAACTCAATATGGATAGACAAAATTCACTAACGGAGTACTAGACTCTGAATAAAGAGATATATTTATATAAAAACAAAGTAAAATCAAGGAAAAGAAATGGGAGTTCTCATTTTTTTTTTTTTGCTAAGCTACATATATTAAAAAGAAAGCAGAATATACAAGGGGTTGACCCATGCTCTATGACAAACCATAGAGGGGACTATCTATGATCAATAGACTACACAAAGATTGAAAATAGAAAGCACAAAAAGATGGTAAAATAACCCGTCAAATAACTAGCCAACTACTAAAAGTTATGTTACAGCCTTTTTTAAGAAATCATGGTGAGGTGGATAAACGAGTCTTAATGTCTAGAAGGATCCCTGTGAGCAGCTTTGCAGGAGTGAGAATGCCTTTGTTGTGAGCTCTGTAGTGACGTTCCGTCCACAAATGATAAGCGAAGACTGGAGATAAAGCAATGCCAAGTGTCGAAGAACAGGATTATGAATATGGAGCCAGGAGTGCAGCAACTGGAGCCATGAAGTGGCCTGGTAAGGCAGACCAAGCAGAGTCCCCAACTGAGCTAAAATTTGATGACTGTACGAGCAGTGCAAGAAACGATGATCAAGAGACTCACGCCCTCCAGCACACAGGTAGCAGAAATCAAGCACCTCCATACCAAAAGAAGCAAGTCTCTGTAAAGTGCTAATTCTCCCATGACAAACCAATCATAGGTGATGAGCATACCTAGGAACATCAAGTCTATGCCAAGAGACAGTTGGCATTTTGTGTCGTATAGAATCCCAGATGTGCCAGATTTTCATTTTGCAAACAGGTCGCCCTTCCCATATAATTACATCAGGTTTGCTGAGGTCAAAAGAAGGAGCATTAAAGTTAATGGGAGTTCTCATTCACAAGGAGAAAGTACAATATCCAATATATCAGTAGATAAAACCCACCAACGGGGTACTAGACTCTCAATAAAGAGAGAAATTTATTATAAAAAAGGAAAACAATTAAAAGAAGGTTTATCATCAACCAAAACGCTGATGTCAGTCCTAAACTTTATTTAGTATTTTTGGGAGAGGATGGGAGAGAGGAACCGCTACGACTTTCGTTATAAAAATCACTGTTCTTGATAACTAGATAGGTCGATACATATAAAATATATATTGTTTCTAATAAAAGGTACCCTTTTTAATTTTGTATTCTTGAATAAAAGTAATAGTATTCAATTCTCATATCCTAATCTAAAAGTAGACATATTGAATTTGTTTGGTTGGTTGATAATATATATTTTTTAATATCAACAAAACCTTAAATATAAGGTAAAAAAAGGGTTAAATCTCAAAGTGCTCACTGAAGTGGAGGGCTAGTATCAAATTGCTCACCCTAGTTATCGGCATCTCATTTGAATCAATAAAGTCATAATAAATATCAAATGGATACCTTTAAAATATACTCAAAAAATAAAAATAATTTTTCATTGATTTCTACACATTTTTCTTGAATGGTTCCATAACCAAATGAAAGGTTAATAATTCTAGTATTTTTGATAATATATTTAGAATTTAAAAAGTTTATTTACTATTTATTTTTAATTAAAACAAGGAAAATGACAATAAAATTAAAAATAAATAGTAAGTGAATTTTTAAAAATCTAAATATATTATCAGAAATACTAGAATTATTAACCTTTCGTTTGGTTATGGAAGCATTCAAGAAAAATATGTAGAAATCAATGAAAATTATTTTTATTTTTTGAGTATATTTTAAAGGTATCCATTTGATATTTATTATGACTTTAATGATTCAAATGAGATGTCGATAACTAGAGTGAGCAATTTGATACCAGCCCTCCACTTCAATGAGCACTTTGAGATTTAACCCGGTAAAAAAAACTTAATAACTTGGTGGACAGATTCTAAACAAACATAGATATTTATTAACAATAAACAAAATTAAAAAAAAAAGCTTCATTTTATGTACTCTACTCTTAGTTTTGTTTTGAAGCATCTCAATGTTGCTTTTAGTTTTATAGTAACATACGTAGATAACTTGTGCAGAAAGTAACATTATATGTGATTGACATATTTTTTCTTTTCGCGTATTGTTTTCGTTTTGTGTCCTAAAAACAATTTTGTAGCTTAGTAGTCTTTTTTGTTCGCATTTTGGGTACACAAAAAAATTTCATGTCATTTTCATACAAGACCCCGAAGACACACGTCATGAATTAGTGTACACAACACAAATGATTTGTCATGTATACTCGTATGTTAAAGAAAAATGAAATTCATATTTTCTAACCCGATAATTAAATTACAAGGAAAAAAATTGTGTAGTTTAGTAGCGTTTTGTGTTCGAATTTTGGGTACACAAAAATATTTCAAGTCATTTTCATACAAGAACCCAAAGACACACGTCATGATTAATGTACACAACACAAACGATTTGTCACGTCTACACGTCAGGCTTTCTTCTAACATATATACTCACTGTTAAAGAAAAATGAATTTCATGTTTCTAACCCGATAATTAAATTATAATGACACATATAAAATAATGTGAGTTTTGTAAAATCCAAACTCATACCCAAATATTTTCGGGTTTTAAAAATAAATTCAAATCCAAATCTAAAACTCAATATCCAAAACCAAATCCGTAGAGTTTCGGATTAGATTGGATTTTTTCTTGTATCCAAAATTAGTAATAATGTTGGCAAATTTAAAAAATTGCTACACGCAAATAAAATTTATTATACTTATAAAATACTTAAAAATTAAAATGATTAAGTTAGGTAAGTAGTTAAATATAACATAGTTTACGAAATTGAATAACATGCTAAGTAAAATTTAAAATATGTTAAAAATATAATTCTTTGTATACAACACAAATAAAAATTTTATATAATTAAAAAAAATTACATCTTAAATATTTCAATAAAACTTGAGATTGAGATATAAAAGTTCTAATTACTAAATTAGTATTGACTATTTCTAATGACATATTTGTATAAAAATAATATATTATCTGTATTATATCTAAAATATTATATATAATAATTTCAATTATGATATTATATTATTTATGTATCGGGTTTCGATATTGGATCGAATTTCAAATTTTGAATTGGCCGGATATCGATTCAGTACAATTGAAATTCAAATCCAAATCAAAACTATTTCAGGTTTAAAATTTAAATAATCCAAAAATTCTATAATGTACATAATAACATAATTTTTTTTTTTTTTGAAAAAGAGTCATCACAGACCACACCCAGTCACCAACTACTGATATTCAATCAATATATATATATAAAGGAGGATAGCGGGAGTTTAGGTGGCGCTCTAATATCGTCTCAATCGATTTTTCTAATTTTCTAGAATTTTAAACACTAATAAATATGAAAATATCAATTAGCATATTAGAAGTAAAATAGGTATTCGAATTTATAAAGGAGAAGAGCTTGAATTTATAGAGAAGACATATGATTAGAAGTTCTATTGGAAGTATAATAAGTATTTATAAGGCATACGATTAAAAGTTCTATTGGAACCAGAATAGGAGTTCGAATTTATAGAGAATAAGAGTTTGAATTTATAGAAAAAATATATATAAATAAAAGTTTTACTAGAACTAGAATAGGTGTTTGAATATATAGAACAGACATATAATTAAATATTTTATAGAAAGTGCGATCTTCTTAAATTATATATTTTTTATATAAATTAATTATATTTATATTAGGAAAATTTATTCATAAATCAAATACTATTGTCATGAAAAAAGTCACCGTATTTAAAAAGAAAAGAATTGATGTGTTAACATAATAAAAGAACAATTAGTAAAAGAACAATCTCATGTAGTCTTTATAATATATGTTAAAAAGTTGGGATTTCGATTTTAACGAGAGTGCGGCTCAATCGAAAGAATCGTATTTAACAAGAAATTGATTCATTAGAGAAGATCATTTAATTATTAAAATTTAATATTAATATTATAATATAACGTAAATGTATTAAATTTTTTTAAAAATATTATAACGCCGCCGCGAAGCGCGGCTTTATCAACTAGTTTATATAAATATATAAAGAACATTATAAGAAAAGTCTTAACCTGAGTACTTACAACATCATTCACAAATTGGAGTCTTCTATTCGTTTTACATGTATAGCATCTCAACTACTAATCCAGAAACTAAACCTATTCGTTGTGAAGAAGGTTTCGGTCTATATAGACATTTGAAAGAAGGATTTTAAAGATAATTTTCAGTTTAGAATTGAAAAATAATAATTCACGGTCAATTTTTAAATTAGAGATAAATTAACTTATAGCCCAGGCAAAGCACAAGTTATTTTTAATTTTTTTCAAATTTACTTATAATATAGTACTAGCTTAAAACCCGTGCGAAGCACGGGTTTCTTTTGATAGGTTATAAAATTTATTTAAAATTATAATTATGTTTTTATATAATTTTTATTTTTAATAATTTTTTAATTTTAATTTAATATAAATTTATATAATGAAATGCATGGTTTAAAATTTATTTTGTAAAATTCTAAATTAAAAATGTCGTTGACGGGTTCGAACTTTGAATTTTTAGTAAATTAATTTAATCATATAATATATCTTATTATTAGATCTAACGATTGTTATTTATTAATAAAAATAATGATTTGTATATATGGTGAGATATTTTTGGGTGTATATTAGTGATCTCAAGATTAATTTTAAATTAAAAAATACTCCATGTTTTAATTACAAAAATTACTACTAAAAATAATTACGGAAAGATATGGTGTGATATTTTGGATATATATTAATTATTGTAATATTAGTTATAAATTAAATGATAAAGTGTTTTAATTACAAGTAAAATCTTTAGAAAAAATGAATATTTGAGTTGTTGGAGCAGAAAAAAGAGTCCAAGTAGAAGTGGATGAAGGAATTTTAATCAGAATATAACTACGTTAACATTAGTAATTAGCTTTTTGAGTTGTTTTTGTAATTTAATTATTTATTTTAATAATTAGGATAACCAAACCGAAAACCAAAACTTAGGATAACCAAACCGAAAACCAAAACTTTCAAGGTTTCAGCTTTAATATAAGAGTACTAGCTTATAACCCGTGCGATGCACGGGTTTCTTTTAATATGTTAAAATTTTTATTTTATGCTATAATTATGTTTTTATATAATTATTATTTTGTAGAAATTATTTTAATATTGTTTTACTATAATTTAACATACATTTAGTTAAATATTGGCGTGACGAAGCCAATATATATCATATAAATTACAGTCATCATAATAATTAAGCTTATCATCTTAATATAGATGTCATTATTGTACAAAGTACATTATTCATTCTTTTGGTCAATTTCTCAATAGTCGTCGGTAATGTCACAGGTTGCAAATACTCGTATAACCAAGTAAAATAAAGACAGACAACATCAAAATGTTAGACAGACTTTGTTAAAATGGCTGGTTCCATGCATAAATCCCACCATCACACAGTCAAATTCTAAGTTTTATCCCAACTAATCCGATACATAAATTTACTTCCTAATAACAGATTATACTACAAAAGATTATTGGGATATTTGGGGGAACTTTTTTCCAGAATAAATCAACTTTTTAATATAAAGTTAGAGATTCCTAAAAGAAAAAAGTTAACTTTTTTTTTTTTTACAACTTATAGAATCTCAAACATACATTAAATACTTATATAATTTTTTTTATCAAAATATGAAATTTTTACTCGAAAATAAGTCCATAAAAACTTTAAAAAAATCAACCAAAAAGGCTTTATGTTAATAACAGGAACTTATACTACAGTAAAAAGATTGAATCTTCCAACAATCAAAATGGGCTATAACACCAAAATGGTGCTTGGAAGTAAAATGTGAGCTTTGGTATTTATGTCCAAACCAAATAGTCTTATGTGAGGTCCCCCTTCCAATGTTTCTAGGAGAAGTTTATTTAGGCTTCCTGGAACTGTGAGATCTTATCAATGAGTCTTAAACCATTGTATTATTAACTGTAAGTACTTGTTTGAGGTTTAAGTATTTGGTTATTGTTCAATGTAGTGTATTTGTATTCATATGTAACATTAAATAGTACTTTAATTCTAGATTCTAAGTCTTAAATTACTCCTGATCAAACCGTAAACATAGAACAGCCTCTTGGCATCAATCCATCGTAATAAAAACTTGATTTGAACGATAGCCCAAGCTAAGGTCTTATCTCTTAGCGTTTCATATCACGGGCTCGGTTCCCTTTTTTCTCTATAACACTTAGCAGATGAGTTATTATAAGTTATCAAATCCTATAATATATAATCCTAAAATCATGTCTATAATGTTAAAAATTCTTATTAAAAGCAGACTTATTCAATCACTTCAGCATTATTTAAATGTATAGATAATTGAATGATAAAAGTATATAAAAATTAAGTACTATAAAATTATGTAGTTATAGAAATCGAACATGGGATGAAATTAAAAAATTTAAAATAAACAAATAAATCTTATATAATTCTGTGGTTCGATAATCAAATTTGGTATTTTGATCATTTAAATATGATTTTACACAAAAATAAAAGTTTTATTATAGATGTTGATCATACGGGAGGACCCTGCTCGTCATTCCATGCATACGCATTGGTACACAGCAATGGAGTTGCAGACTTGCCGTAACCAATGTCTTATATAGTGTTTATGATGAAATATTCGTGAAATATTTGATTATGCCAGAATATAAAATGGAGGTTTGCTATTGCAAGTTATACAAAATAAAGATCATCGTATATGTCCTGCATTGTTACAACTCTAAATTGCAAGTTTTGCCCTTTTACTTTTACTTGTTTTGTGAGGAATTTGATTGAAATTGGAATATAATTATGTTAGTAATTATTTTTTTATTTTAATAATTAAGATAACCAAATCGAAAACCAAACCGACCAAACTTTTAATCTTTCGGCTTTAATATATGATACTAGCTTATAATCCGTGCGAAGCACGGGTTTCTTTTGATAGGTTATAAAATTTATTTAGCATTATAATTATGTTTTTATATAATCCTTATTTTTAATAATTTTTTAATTTTAATTTAATATAAATTTATATAATGAAATGCATGGTTTAAATTTTATTTTGTAAAATTCTAAATTAAAAATGTCGTTGACGGGTTCGAACTTTGAATTTTTAGTAAATTAATTTAATCATATAATATAACTTATTATTAGATCTAACGATTGTTATTTATTAATAAAAATAATGATTTGTATATATGGTGAGATATTTTTGGGTGTATATTAGTGATCGCAAGATTAATTTTAAATTAAAAAGTACTCCATGTTTTAATTACAAAAATTACTACTAAAAATAATTACGGAAAGATATGGTGTGATATTTTGGATATATATTAATTATTGTAATATTAGTTTTAAATTAAATGGTAAAGTGTTTTAATTAGAAGTAAAATCTTTAGAAAAAATGAATAATTGAGTTGTTGGAGCAGAAAAAAGAGTCCAAATAGAAGTGGATGAATGAATTTTAATCAGAATATAATTACGTTAACATTAGTAATTAGTTTTTTGAGTTGTTTTTGTAATTTAATTATTTATTTTAATAATTAGGACCGAAAACGAAAACTTAGGATAACCAGACCGAAAACCAAAACTTTCAATGTTTCAACTTTAATATAATAGTACTAGCTTATAACCCGTGCGAAGCACGGATTTCTTTTGATAGGTTATAAAATTTATTTAACATTATAATTATGTTTTTATATAATACTTATTTTTAATAATTTTTTAATTTTAATTTAATATAAATTTATATAATGAAATGCATGGTTTAAATTTTATTTTGTAAAATCCTAAATTAAAAATGTCGTTGACGGGTTCGAACTTTGAATTTTTAATAAATTAATTTAATCATATAATATATCTTATTATTAGATCTAACGATTGTTATTTATTAATAAAAATAATGATTTGTATATATGGTGAGATATTTTTGGGTGTATATTAGTGATCGCAAGATTAATTTTAAATTAAAAAGTACTCCATGTTTTAATTACAAAAATTAATATTAAAAATAATTGGTGTGATATTTTGGATATATATTAGTTATTGTAATATTAGTTTTAAATTAAATGGTAAAGTGTTTTAATTAGAAGTAAAATCTTTAGAAAAAATGAATAATTGAGTTGTTGGAGCAGAAAAAAGAGTCCAAATAGAAGTGGATGAATGAATTTTAATCAGAATATAATTACGTTAACATTAGTAATTAGCTTTTTGAGTTGTTTTTGTAATTTAATTATTTAATTATTGTAATATTAGTTTTAAATTAAATGGTAAAGTGTTTTAATTAGAAGTAAAATCTTTAGAAAAAATGAATAAATGAGTTGTTGGAGCAGAAAAAAGAGTCCAAGTAGAAGTGGATGAAGGAATTTTAATCAGAATATAATTACGTTAACATTAGTAATTAGCTTTTTGAGTTGTTTTTGTAATTTAATTATTAATTTTAATAATTAGGATAATCAAACCGAAAACCAAAACTTAGGACACGGGTTTCTTTTAATTGGTTATAAAATTTATTTAACATTATAATTATGTTTTTATATAATCCTTATTTTTAATTTTAATTTAATATAAATTTATATAATGATATGCATGGTTTGAAATTTATTTTGTAAAATTCTAAATTAAAAATGTCGTTGACGGGTTCTAACTTTGAATTTTTAGTAAATTAATCATATAATATATCTTATTATTAGATCTAACGATTCTTATTTATTACTAAAAAGAATGATTTGAATATATGGTGAGATATTTTTGGGTGTATATTAGTTATCGCAAGATTAATTTTAAATTAAAAAGTAACTTGTTTTAATTACAAAAATTACTACTGAAATAATTACGGAAAGATATGGTGTGATATTTTGGATATATATTAATTATTGTAATATTAGTTTTAAATTAAATGGTAAAGTGTTTCAATTAGAAGTAAAATCTTTAGAAAAAATGGGTAATTGAGTTGTTTGAGCTGAAAAAAGAGTCCAAGTAGAAGTTCAATATGGATAAAGGAATTTTAATCTGAATATAATTACGTTAACCTTAGTAATTAGCTTTTTAAGTTATTTTTATAATTTAATTATCTGTGAAAACCAAAATAAATGGGATAACCAAACCGAAAACCAAAATTTTCAATGTTTCGACTTTAATATAATAGTATAGATTGATAGATAGATGCCTCAATTTATTTATTATAGGTTAATACATTTTTATTATAGGTCAGTATAGATAATAGATTTGTTTAGAGTTCTAGTCTGTCTTTTCTTCTACTACTTTGTTCATGTTTGTGTTCATCTTATTTTCGGTAGTTAATGTTTCTGCCCACAGTGGTCTCTCTATACCTTTTTTATTAATGCAATTAGCTTTCCATAATGAACTAAAATCACTTTGAGATCATATGTACATGTCCTTCCTTCGTTTTTAGACCTATATATATAGGTATTTAAACATGAACGCGTAGAGGGGATGGATTTATATATTATATATTTTTTTGTCAAGAGGGGGCATATATTATACATCGCTAATATTATAGATTAAATTATACTTGTAAGGAGTCGATCTTGTGACCTTTGGTAGTAATCGCTTATTATCCATCTTACTCTTATTATATAATAGGATATAATTCGAATTCCATTTCATTATAAATTCGAATTTTTTTTCTAGTTTGAATAGGTTAATTATTATTTTCTTTCTCGAAATTAGAACATTAAAAAATGAAATTTAATTTTTAAAATTTAAATTAGAGAAGCTCTAGAAAAAAGATAAATAGCTTTCAGATGATTTCGGAACTCTACAAAAAAAAAAATTAAGCTAGAAAAAGGTTACAAACTTGGTGACAAAATTTGATCGTTAGAAGTAATGATTATATATATATATATATATATATATATATATATATATATATATATATATATATATATATATATATATATATATATATATAGCCTAGCGTTCAAATAGAAACCAACCTTAAAATAGAAACTAGAAACCTACACTAAATAAATTATATTTCATTTATTTTAATGGCCCCGCTAGGGACATCTTCACAAAAAACGTTTAAAATTCTTGGCTCTATTCAACAAAAATATAAAAAAAATAAAAAAAATTTTAAAAAAAGTTACTGTTCACGTGCCACGTCATCACGTGAACAGTAACTTTTTTTAAAAAAAATTTTTACTCCGTATTTTTTTATATTTTTGTTGAATAGAGACAATAATTTTAAACGTTTTTTGTATTGGAGTACCCCTAATTTGGTCATTAGATTAGCTTGAAATATTTAATTTAGGTTTAGTTTCTAGTTTCTATTCTAAATTAGTTTTTATTAGAACAAGACCCTATATATATATATATATATATATATATATATATATATATATATATATATATATATATATATATATATATATATATATAGAGTTGCACTCCATAGCAAACACCTTATATAACAAACAATAAAGAACACCTCATATCTAATATAATTTAAGAGTTACGTCATAGCACCCAATATAAAAAGTTGTTATTTTTTTACCCTCTAGCAAACCAGCAAAAAAAAATATGAAAATTTACCGTTCATTGATGACGTCATCCAGGGCTGAGCAAAAATCCGAAAAAATCCGAATCCAAATCCGCTTAAAACCGCTAAAAACCGATCCGTATAAAACCGATCTGAAACCGAAACCTAAAAATTAAAAACCGAAACCGAATCCGATTATGCGGTTTCGGTTTCTTGTCAAATCCGAACCGAAAAACCCGAATCCGATCCGATTAAAATAAATGAATTATATATATATATATATATATATATATATATATATATATTTGTAATTAATATATACACATATTTTTAAAAATATAATCACTAAAAATAATGAGCTCTGTCTTTAATATTTGGGCTAGCAGGTAGCAGCCCAATTAAATCAAAAAACCAAACCAAACCAAACATACCCAGTATATCCCGCTCAGAGCAGGGTCTGGGGAGGGTAGGATGTACGCAGACCATACCCCCACTTTTAGAGCGGGGAGGCTGTTTCCGTGTAGACCCTCGGCTAAGTGCACGACATACAAAGGGTGTGATAAATACAAAGGAAACCAGCTGATACGGAAATGATCAAAGCCATACCTGAGCCCATGGCGTTCTCCACATGGGGCATACCTATCTGCAAGGATTTATGATACTCATAACTTGAAGCGCTCCAATCACACGAAAAACCTGCAGTGAGACAGCACCGAGCCAGGATCCCTGTAACTGCAAAACCAGCAAACAGAAGACACTAAAAACGCAAAGTGAGAACGCTAAAGTCGAACTACTACAAAATCGCTAACCTAGCCAAACCAATTCTGAGGCTCTCGACAACCGATCCGCACCCTAAAAGAGAATCCACCACTCTGATACGTCGCCTCCAAGCAGACCTATCCGCACACACGGTCTCATTTAAGTCTAAGGCCTTCAAATCCAGCCTGAGCTGCTCTTCCCACGACTTCCTCGGTCTGCCTCTCCTCCTCGCTCCACCAACCGAAAGATTCTCGACCCTCCTCACTGGGGCTTCAACTAGCCTCCTCCGGACGTGGCCGAACCATCTCAACCTTCCTTCCCTAAGTTTCGCAGAAAAAGGCGCTACTTCAAGCTCGCTCCTAAACACCGCATTTGGGATTCTGTCCAACATCGTGCGCCCACAGGACCACCGCAACATCCTCATTTCAGCCGCTTCCAACTTCCTTACTAGGGCCTTCTTCTCCGGCCAACACTCCGAACCAAATAACATTGCTGGACGGATAGCCGCTCTATAGAATTTACCTTTCAACTTTAAAGGGACTTTCTTATCGCACATCACCCCTGACGCTGCCCTCCACCTTAACCACCCCGCCTTGATACGATGCGTGACATCGGCTTCGATCTCACCTTCCTTCTGAATGATCGAACCTAAATACTTGAACTTGTCCGTCTGTGGGACGATCTGGTCTTCAATCCTAACCTCCACCCCTTCTTCGCTGGCCTCACCACTGAAGTTACACCAGAGATACTCGGTTTTAGAACGGCTCATACGTAACCCTTGGGACTCCAAAGTAGATCTCCAAAGCTCCAATTTGACGTTCACCTCCCTCCTCGATTCCGCCACTAGCACGATATCATCCGCGAAGATCATGCACCATGGGACAGCATCTTGAATCCCCCGCGACATGACATCCAGGATAAGGGCGAAAAGAAAAGGGCTCAAGGCCGACCCCTGATGGAGCCCCATCTCAACAGGGAAGAAACGGGAGTCCCCCACTGGGGTCCGAACGCAAGAACTAGCTTGGGAGTACATGTCTTGAATCACCGAAACGTACGCCGACGGCACTCCCCTCTCCTCAAGGCTCTTCCAGATAGCTTCACGGGGTATGCTATCATACGCCTTCTCAAGATCAATGAACACCATATGGAGGTCTTTGCGACGATCCCTGAACTTCTCCATAAGGCGTCTAACGAGATGAATAGCCTCGGTCGTCGATCTCCCAGGCATAAATCCAAATTGATTCTCTGAGACTTCAACTACTCTTCTAATCCGACTATCAACCACTCTCTCCCAAAGTTTCATAGTATGGCTGAGTAATTTAATACCCCGGTAGTTACTACAACTCTGAGCGTCGCCTTTATTCTTGAAAAAAGGGATCACAACACTGCGCCTCCATTCAGCTGGCATCTTAGCACCTAAGAGAAGAACATTGAACAGATCTGTTAACCATTGGACGCCAACCTCACCAAGACAAAGCCAAACCTCGATCGGGATAAGATCCGGGCCAACCGCCTTCCCTTTAGCCATCTTCTGCAGGGCACCCTTGACTTCATCCTTGCTGATGCGCTCACAGGAATCAATAGAGAGTACAGGCGAAAGAGAGGCCTCTCGCTCAACCTCGACCTCGACACCACTCCTCCTAGCCTCGTTGAAAAGATTAAGAAAATACGAATTCCACCTCTCCTTAATAGCATCTTCATTCAATAGCACTTGGCCTGAATCGTCCTTAACAAACTTAACAGCACCCAGGTCACGCCGCCCTCTCTCCCTAGCTTTAGCTAGCTTAAAGATGGCATTCGCTCCTTCCTTGGTATCTAGGCGCTTGTACAGCCCTTCATACGCCTCCTCTTTAGCTTTCGCCACTGCCTTTTTAGCCTCTCGTCTAGCCACCTTGTATGCTTCCATCTTCAGAATCCTCTCCTGCCCTGCGCAGGTCGCTAAAAGCTCTTTAAAGAGCGCAAGTTTAGCCTTAACTTTCTTTTGAACCTCCTCGTTCCACCACCACGACTCCTTATGACCGCTGCATCTACCTGAGGAAACCCCCACCACCTTCTCGCCCACACTCCGGATGGCCTTAGCCATCTTGGTCCACCTGGAGTTAGCATCTCCCCCACTCGCAAAACAACCTTCGTTGATCAAGGCCTCCCTGAAATCCGCCGCCTTCTCGCCCTTCAAGTCAATACACTAATAGTTAATTACAGTAGATCTTAGTCAAAATTAAATTCTGTGTAAGTTATACAAAGAACTCTATTTATTATGTAGAATTAAACTCCTGTTCATAGAATCAAAACAGAAAGGGAGTTAAAACAATAGAAATACCTTTTTTCTGAGTATTTTGCTTGCCTTGGCATGTCTGCGAATAATTGATCTCTTTTGGGATCTCAGGAGGACTGGAACCAATTATAATACTCAAATCAAACTAATAAATGTGAATGATTTGTATTCTGTTGCAACAAAGAGTAATGAACTAGGAGAAATGTAAACAAATCTGACTCAGACTGGCATGTCACTTTCCTGCTATGTTGCAACTCCATTCAGCTCAATATGTGTTCATAAGAGCATTTCCCTGAAAATTTGAGGCGGTTTTAAAACCAAAACCGAACCGATTGCATCCGATCCGACATTTTTGAATCCGAAACCGAACCGCCGGTTTCGGTTGCGATTTCGGTTTTGGATTTTAAAACCCGAAGAATTTCGGTTTCGGTTTCGGTTTTACCATAAATCCGATCCGATCCGATCCGTGCTCTCCCCTAACGTCATCAGTGAACAGTAATTTTCAATTTTTTTTTGCAGACTTGATAGAGGGTAAAAAAATAACTTTTTGTATTGGGTGCCCTGGCGGGGCCAAAGGATCTAATAGATCTAAGGTGTTCTTTGTTTGTTATATAAGAGTGTTCTGTATGGAGCAAAGGCCTATATATATATATATATATATATATATATATATATATATATATATATATATATATATATTTCCAACAAATTCGAAAACTTTTCTATTTCGAATATGTTAATGTTAAGAAAGGGAATTTTAGTTTCTTTTCTAAAAAATGGGAGCTAAAAAAGGAAGTTTTGATTTTAATTATTTAAAATAGAGGAGCTCTAGAAAAATAGATAAATATGGAATCGAACGATTCTAGAACTCTTAGGGATTTTCCTTTATATATATATAAAGATAAAGATAATGATAAAGATATATATTGATATATTGTAGCTTGTAACAAAAAGAGCTTTCCCAACTTATCCATTAGAAGGAAAGTAATTCAGGCTTCATCAGTACCAAAAGATGTTGATAAGCTGGGAAAGCTACTTTTAAGGTCTGGGAAAACAACATGGAGGGGCCAAAAGAAAAAAAACTGATGGAAAGGAGTCCATCACATTTATGATAAAACATAATTCAAATTGTAATTATAATACTAAATGAAATGCAGTACACCCATCGTTTGTGAAAGATGTTCCACAATTACAAGTCTGCAGCTTGCTACCCAAATATGGGATACAAAGGTAGGAAATAATCCGCAGGATTTTCACCATTCAAGAGATATTTTACTCTTATATTGCTAAATGCTATAAAAGCCAAGGAGCTGGATATGCTGATGAAAGAGAGCCAATTAGAGCGCTGCTATGCACTCGATCTCTATCTTTGCATCCAATGGTAATGCTGCAACCTGGTATGTAGAACGAGCTGGTGCAGGTGCTGGAAAATCTGCAAGGCAAACAGTGTCAGCAGTTAAATATATCGTAAAGAATGCCAGTATTACTGCACATACAATGCTTAATTTTCAAAGGCAAGGCTATCAATGAGTATGAAGACAGACAAAACTAAAGTAAAACATGCACCCTTTCCGATCATTGCAATTTCAACATCGTGTATAACCTGCTGTAAACATCTGCAAAGTATATATTGAAAATACATACTACAAGATATTCTACACATTATTTCTGGATTCCAAGTACTGAGTACTACTGACACACTCAAAATGATCAATAAGGACACACGACGAATTGGATTGTGCTGTTATGCCAGAGAAAAATTCACAACCAAAGAGCAAAATATTATTCAGTCCATCTGGTATTTTGCCGCCATGCCTCTGTAGAGGTAGTTTCTCCGAAACACCATACTCAATTCAGATGTTTAATCCCCAATCTTCTAATAAGATATACTACATCAAATCCACATCAAGCATCCCCAAGAATGATGATAAATACTTTAGTTATTCCCGCGCAACAGAAGTAAATTGTGAAAGGTAGTAATTGGAATAATGAAATTGTCAACGTGCCAACTGCAAAGTGACTATAATATAACAGATAACATTATTATTGATAGTTCTAAGACTCACATTTAGCATAGATCTCATTCACTTTCTTGAAGTCTTTCAGATCAGCCAACCTGTGGGGAAAAGAACTTGTTTAAAAAAATATATCATACATATAATTATCTATTATAAGAAACAAGAAAGAAATACTATAACATACATAATTGTTGTCTTCACTACGGAAGAATAGCTAGCACCACTTTCTTTAAGAATCTCCCCCATATTCTTGAGAACCTGATAAAATTAATATAAGCTCAAATCTGACAGTTTCAATTAAGTACTGCAGGCAACATGGAAACTGGAAAGATGTAACATGACATAATCTAGTAACTAAACTTTGTAAACCATGAAAAAATTGCTAAGTACTAAAACTGCGAATTTTATACTGTATGATATATTTAACGTATTTACTCATTGCACCAAATAATGTCGCTGCTACTGCTGAGATCTGAAGCTTAGTCATGAGATTTACTAGAAAAAATTCTAAGTTTATAAGCTTATATAAATGTGTTTGAAATTGGTAAAGCGAGCAAAACAAAACAAGAGTCTCAAGCTTCAGCCCAAACTTGTTTTTATCCCATAGTTTGTAGCCCGTTATTAAACAACACAAGTACATTGATCCTTTAGTACCAAATAGCAAGAGTAAACAGAAAGTGAGATGCAGAATTATCATAAACATGCAAATTCCATGCATCTTGAATTCTCGATGTAACATGCACATGAAGAACTTCTAGTGTGCACTTAATTCTAGGAATAAGGACCCAATTATTGGGTCAATTAAGTTGGTTTTTAGTTATTTTCGTTGCACAATACCACTATGTTTACTGGCCTATTTTCTAGCTATTTCAGTTTCTATGCAAGGCTATATCAGCTGATTCTTAATTACTAATAAGCAATGACTTAATAATCTTAATTTACCTGCTCAGTCTGTTCTTCTACACCATCCGAGACGAATTTTCCAGTCTGCAACAACAAAAGGAAACATCATAGAACTATAATAGATAAACAAACCATACACTACTAAGACCCACGTAAACTATGTTTACAAATGTAAATTAGCCAATGATGAAATGACAAACCTCGGGATCCAGACCAAGAACACCAGACATAAAAAGAAGATTATTCGACTTAATAGCCTGACAATACGGCCCCAAAGCAGCTGGAGCTTTATCCGTTTGAACCGCCTCCTTCACACCTAAAAAGTCGACAACATACATTTCATCAAACCGAGTTACCCACATCACACATAAACAACACTAAAGTCAAAAACCGACACCACTACAAGTCTAATTGGGAAATATACACACAAAATGATCAGCCAGACCGCAATTCTAACAAATTCTGATTACTTATCACTTAAAACAATTAAAAACTTAGCCTAATAGATTAATAATGCTTAGATTTGTAATTAGCCCTAAAATGATGGGTAATTTTATAATTGACAAGGAAAGGGAGAGTGAAAAACTAACAGGATTGATTAGAAATGCTCAAACAAGCAAAGGGCTTTGAAGTAGAAGAGGGGGATCGCCATAAGGTGGTGCCGACGACGGAAACACAGCCCAGCCCAACAGCATATGGGCCATAACGGGTGCGGAATGCGCCCATGTCCACCGCCGGTACATTCAAGCTTCTTGCTACTGCTCCACACCACGCCATTTCTTCCTATCACTCTCTCCGTACATTTCCGCCGTCCTGCGGGAATTTATACAGCGCTCGTGGGCCGAAGCGCGTTTTACTGGGCCGTTGTAGAATTTCTGGATTTTAAGGCCCATTTTGTATGGTAAGTTTTGTCATTTTATGGCATGAATAAATTTTACTAGCAAATGAATACAGCAATCATAAATTTTATAAACGTTCGGTTCAATTACCAAACTTTCATTTTTGTACGGGTGGACCATTGATTCTGGCAATCTATATACTATTGTATTAATTATATTCCCTCGGTCCCTCTCATTTCTTTACAATTTCTATTTTGGGACATCCCTCTCATTTTTTTACAATTTCTATTTTGTGACGTCCCTCTCATTTCTTTACATACTATAACTAGTAACTTTTAACAATAAAATACATTATTACATCCACTACTTCATTCCACTTTTTCAACACTTTACACTATTACACCCACTACTTCACTTATTTTAACAATAAAATCACTATTACACCCACTACTTCACTTATTTTAACAATAAAATTACTATTACACCCACTACTTCACTTATTTTAATTATAATTCTTGGTCTCCGTGAAAAAACTCAACGTAAACAATCACGGGGGACGGAGGGAGTAGTGGATAACCAGGTTCGATATCTTCAGATTAAATTTTTGAACTTTACTTTTAAAAAAAAAAAAAAAAGATAAACAAAAGGTAGATTGCAAATCTTTAAGAATTACATGGCTTAGGAAGGAAGGTATAGAAAATCACTCCTTGACAAAGAACTAGTCTCTCTAGCAAGCTTATAAGCTACTAAGTTCGCTGATCTACGGACAAAATATATCGAAATGAACCTCAAGTCCTTAACAATAGAACGACAGTCCTCCATGATTGACCCCAAATAAGAGGAATCTGTTGAATTACTATGAAACGCATTGACAACCCCCAAACAATCTAGCCCAATATAGACCTGCGAAAAATTCTAATTCTTGAGCCAAGATAAAGCTTCCTTAAATGCCATTTCCTTTGCAATTTTTTGGTCAACAATCCCTTCTAACTTACCTCCATAAGCTGCAACAAAGAATCCAGCATCATTTCGAAAAACACACCCAAACGAGCTGCTGGACTCATGAGATTTGACAGCAGCATCAAAATTACACGTCAATCAGCCCTGCAATGGCTTTTGCCAAATCACTACTCCCTCCCTCTTATTATTTCTGAAATCAGTTTTCTTGTCTCCCTGAGCTTGCTACCACTGAAAGACCACTTAACTCGCCCCATTAACAACCAACATCGGGGTTCTGTTCTCATGACCCCAAACTACGGAATTCTTATGATCCAAAATACTCCATGCCACTGAATAGATCAGTTCCAACTCCTGGACTTTAAGACTCTCAAATACCTGAGTAAACTGCAGTAATTTGCAGACTGACATCTTTACCAGTTGAGAAGGAACTTCTAAGACCACACTTCTCCCAACACTGTGAATAAAAAAACATGAAATCAAAATATGTTCTAAAGTTTCGACTTCTGAGTTGCAGATCGTACATATAGGATAAACCTCCACACATCTACTCCGAAGATTCTGCAAGGTAGGGGGGACAATTGTTAAGGGCTCGCCAAAAAAAGTTCTTTACTTTCGGAGGGATAGCTAAAGACCACAAACGTAACCAATTAAAATCAGAGTTCAAAACTGACCATTGACGATTCATCCTGCTCAACAGCTGATAATCACTTTTCACAGTATACTTCCTGAAAAACATATGACACAGCCTATTTGTAGTACGATGACTCAACTCAATTTAAGTTTAGATTGTAATAAGTAATATAAACTGTCACAGGAGTCTCAGAAGATACTATCTGTCAGAAGAAAAACCTTAAAGCCAACCCTATAGTTTTGATGTTTTACACTGGAAGAAGCTCAGCCTGCTGATCAAGCCTCAGTATAGCATCAAAGAAGTGGATTTATTTAAAGTGACAGAGATTTCTACAGTGACGGGTGATTATCAGTCAGAGTACAAGAGAATTAAAGAGAGATGAGACAAGAAGAAGGACCACATGTTTAAAGTCAGAAATAAAGAACAATCATTGGAGTTAGTCGTTCATGAACCAGACAGTACATCGAACGTCAACAGAAAATTCATTGGTATTTCTTTATTAATTTCAGTGGTTCAAGAAAAGATTTGGCTACTTAAAGGATTCATATTTATTCTCGTTTAATTGATTAAATTATGTGATTAATTTAATTAATAAATTAATTCTATAAGAATTAATTTATTCTTTAAAATAATTATTTATTAATTAAATCAGAATTTTTATGTAAAAGAAAATTAATTAAAAGATTATCAGAAAATCATTTAATTGATTTAAGCTGAAAATTGTACTGATACTACCTTTTCAGAAAGGTAGTACCGAAGGTAGTACAAGCTTATCAGCAAAGGTAGTACCGACCAAGCCAAAGGTAGTAGCCTTCTCAGCAAAGGTAGTACCGACCAAGCCAAAGGTAGTAGCCTTCTCAGCAAAGGTAATACAAGTTCAAATCAGAAAGGTAGTACTAGTACAACTAAAAGGTGGTACCAAGTGGATGACAGCAAAGAAAGTAACAAAGGTATTACCGACACATACAAAGGTAGTAGCCTTTCTGAAAAAGGTAGTAGCCACTCGCTTGAAAGGTAGTTCGAGGCATAATATCAAGGAAAAGAGACAGAAACCTTGACTAAATATCAGGCTACTACAACAGAAGAAAAACACGAAAATATCTGATCCAAAAACAGAACAAACACAGCAACTCTCTCTCTCTCTCATCTTAAAGACAACATTCAAGAGCAATAAATTCCCAGAAAATCAAAAGCTTTGTATTTGTAATATTTGATCCGTTCAAGCTTGATTACTTGTGACTCTTGTACTATTAGCGAGTTTTTACTCCTAATTTATATCTTGATTTTTATTAACAAATCTAGAAGAATTCATGTCGAATTTTCTAATTTGTTTTTATTAACTTGATATTACTCTGTACTGATTTTGTAACAACCCTCAAGTTTAATATATTGATATATTCAACTTGAACTATGTTTCATTTAATTCCGCACAAATTTTTTTAAAGTCAATTTAAATCTTAAGGAAAAATTTCGATAAAAAGGTAAAGATTGTATTCAACCTCCCTTCTACAATCTTATTGGACCTAAAAATTGGTATCCGAGCCGTTTGATTGACATACAAATCAAGATCCTATCCTTACTCAATTAAAAATCAAGCTCGAATTTTTAACTCACTTAAAAATTCATCATGACTTCTAAAGCCATTTTTAAGATACCTATCTTTGATAAAGATAATTATGATATGTGGAAAAATAGAATGGAGTTGTTTCTAGATGTTACAAATTCCAAATATTTGGGTGTGTTGAAAAAAGGACCTAAAATTCCTATGGTTTATGAAGCAGAAGTTGTTGTGAATAATGTGGTTGTAACTCCTGGTAGAGCCTATGAAAAGGACCCTGCTTTGTATACCCCTGATGACAAGGAGAATGCTGGACTGGATAGGAACTTAAGACTCATCCTAATAGATTCCCTGGATGCTGTGATGTATAGCCATGTGATGAATTGTAAAACTGCTCAACACATGTGGGAAACTATTGAGACCATTAATGAAGGAACGGATGAAGTCAGAGAGAACAGACTTGAGATCCTAACCTCTGAATACGAACACTTTAGATCTGGCCCTAATGAAGGCATTCAAGAAGTGTTTGAAAGGTATAATATCCATGGTAAGCACTATACACAGAAGGAGATCAATAGGAAGTTCTTACTGACTATGCCTACTCACCTGGAACATAGAATCGCTGCCATTAGAGAATCCAGAGATCTGAATGAAACCTCTCTTGAAAGACTCTTTGGTGTTCTGTAAACCTGTGAACTGGAACAAGCTCAACAGAAAGAAATTTATGGTAAAGGTAGAGTTGCAAATACATCTACAGCTTTAGTTGTTGAGTCTCCAAAGGAAGTGGAAGCCAAGGTTGTTCGACCTTGCAGCTCAGACATGGAGCAGACTGAAGTGAAACAGGGTCAGACACCAGCTACTCAGGATGGAAGTGAGTTTTACTCATTAAAAGAATTACATCAATTGGAGGATGAATCCATGGCATTAATGGTGAGACAATTTGGCAACTTTAGATTCAGAAGAAATCCAAAGTCCAAGTTCAAGTCTAATAACAGATTCCAGAGAGGAGGTTCTTCATCCTCCAGTAGCAGAGGTGGCTATAAAACTGGGACTGTTGATAGAAGCAAAATTCGTTGTTATAATTGCAATGAACTTGGACATTTTGCCACTGAGTGTCAAAAACCCAAACAAGCCCAGAGGAAAGATTTTGCTCCTGAAAAGAAAAAGCCTGCAAAAGCCTATGTGCTGCTGGTAAAAGCTGGGATGACACAGATAGTGAAGATGAAGAATATGGAAATCTTGCTATGGTGGCAAATGCTGATTCATCTACTGTTTCTAATTCTCAGGTAAAATTTACTGACTCTGACTTGGTTCATCAATTAGGTGATTCCTTGGTTAATGCACAGAATGAAGTTGCTAGATTAGTTTTGTTAAGCACTAATCTTGAAAATGAAGTGTCAGAGCTAGAAAAGGTGCATGTTAATCAAGAACAGCAGCAAGAGCAAATGATACTACTTATTAAAAGGGATAAGTCTTTAGTGGAAGTTGTTTCCAAACAACTTACTAGGATTGCTGAACTTGAAACACAAGTTAGGGCTTGCTTTAATTCATGTAAAGTTTCTAAAGAGCTCTTCAATAGATAAACTGTAGAACGAACTGTAGGAATAAGGTTTGGCTACAATGAGGCTGTTGGATCCTTGGGCATAAATACTCCTAACCTTGTTAGTGCTGAAGAAAAGGGTGTACTACATGTGCTCAAGAATGTTAAAGAACCTCTATTCAGAAAGTCTGTTGTTGAACCACCAAATATGCTTTCTTTTGTTATCCAGGAAGAAATGAGAAATGAGGACAGTGCTAATGGCATAGTCCTTGATAATGTTAAATCTGTTAAGGAACCAGTTAAGGTTGTTGATTCAACTAGTTCATCTAAAACTGGATTAAGTGGTAACAAGTTGATAAAGAACAATAACATGTCTAACATGCATAACATGCCTATCATTGATTCTTCTCATAAAGCATGTGGTGTTGTCAATTGTATGTCTTGTGCTTTTAATGTGATGTCTGCTTACTTTAATGGTAATCAAGCATGTGCTGGTAAGACTGTTCCTCGACAACATATGAATAAGAATAAAAATGTTAGATCAAAGACTGCTAGTCCTCCTCTAGTCAGGAGAGAGACATTTGTACCAAAGCCTAAACAAACCTTTGTTAATGCTGTTTACAAGGTCAAATGTCCAGTCAATGAACAAATGTTATTGCTGCTAAAGAAACATGGATACCCAAGATAAAACAAAAGATTGTCAAATCTGTTTATAGGGTTAAAAGTTTATTGCTTAATGGTGAAATTGGTGTTAAGGTTAAAAATGTTGTTTTGCTTGACAAAGGCCAATTATTTAAGTATTCTGGACCCAATCAAATTTGGGTTCCAAAGAAGGTTTAATCCATTTGTCATTGTAGGGTGTTAAGCAGGTTGATCGAGTAACATGGATCTAGGACAGCGGATGTTCAAGGCATATGACTGGAGATAGAAGCCTGCTGACAAATGTGGTGGAGAAAGCTGGCCAAGTAGTTACCTTTAGAGATAACAGCAAAGGTAGAACTGATGGATATGGCAGACTTGAAGCAGGAAATGTTATCATTGATGAAGTATCTTTTATAAAAGGACTGGAGCATAATTTGCTCAGTGTCAGTCAATTTTGTGATAAGGGATTTGAAGTCTACTTTAACAAGAATAATTGTCTGGTCACACACAAAAGATATGAACAACCATCTCTTCTGGGAGTTAGATAAGGAAACTTGTACGTGGCTAATATGAACACTGGAAGCTCTGAAGAAATCAATTGTTTCTACTCTAAAGCATCTTCTGGTGAAAGTTGGCTTTGGCACAAGAAACTTTCTCACCTAAACTTCAAAACAATGAATTCTCTGGTTAGGAGAGAAATGGTGAGAGGGTTGCCTCCAATGGAATTCACCCAGGAAGGACAATGTGATGCCTGTCAAAAAGGCAAGTTAAAAAGGGCAACTCACAGGAGCACTGACATATATTCAATAACTGAACCTTTACAACTACTACATATGGATCTGTTTGGTCCAGTAAATGTGATGTCAATGTCTAAGAAAAGATATACTTTTGTAATTGTTGATGACTTTTCAAAGTACACATGGGTCCTATTTCTAAATTCCAAAGATGAGACTCCACAACTAGTGATTGATCATATCAAGCTGATTGAGCTGGACTCAAAGCATCCAGTGAGATCTATAAGATCAGATAATGGAACTGAACTCAAGAATGCAGTTCTAAATGATTTCTGCACTGAAAGGGGTATAACCAGACAGTACTCAGCTCCAAGAACTCCTCAGCAAAATGGGGTTGTGGAAAGAAAGAATAGAACCTTGATTGAAGTTACACATACTATGTTAAGTGAGTCAAGGCTTCCATTATACTTTTGGGCTGAAGCTGTCAACACTGCGTGCTATACCCAGAATCGAACTCTCATCAATAAAGACTTGATGAAAACCCCCTATGAAGCATTAACTGAAAAGAACCCAATACTCAAGTACTTTCATGTATTTGGAGCTAAATGCTTTGTGTTAAAAGAAGGAGATGATCAAGGTGGAAAATTCGAGGCCAAAGCACATGAAGCAATTTTTATGGGTTACACAAGAAGAGCCTATAGGGTGTATGTGATTGATTAGCAGAAAATGCTTGAAAGTGTCAATGTAACATTTTATGACACTAAACTTCCTAGTATCCAAACTGAAGATCCATATGAAAAGCTATCTTTTGATGACATGACAGATTCAGATTCAAATGGTGACAATCCACCTGATGTTGTTGTTGATGATAATGACAACAATGTTGATGATGATGATCAGGGTAATGGTGGTAGAAATAATAATAATAATATTGGAGATACACCTGACACTCCTGAACATTCATCTAGTCAACCTGGCAACAACTCAGGGGGAGATAATGGAGGATCAACTAGTCGTACTCAACATCACAATGAAGATCAAGGTAAATCATCAAGATCTAATCTTCCCAGACAGACTGTCTGGAATAGAGCTCATCCCTTTGAGCTAATTATTGGCGATCCAGATGTTGGTGTGAAAACTAGAAGAGCTTTTCAGAATCAATGTAATTATTCAGGGTTCTGTCTGAAATGGAACCTAAGAAAACTGAGGAAGCTCTTTCTGATCCTGATTGGGTGATTGTTATGCAAGATGAACTCAATCAATTCAAACAACAAGAAGTATGGAAGCTGGTGCCCAGACCTAAGGACAAGAAAGTGGTTGATACTAGGTGGGTATTCAGAAACAAATTACATGAAGATGGCACAGTGACGAGAAATAAAGCAAGGCTGGTAGGAAAGGGTTATTCACAAGCTGGAGGCATCGATTATGATGAGACCTATGCTCCAGTGGCAAGACTTGAGGCTATCCGAATATTCTTGGCATTCGCGGCATTCTCAAACTTTAAAGTTTATCAAATGGATGTCAAGAGTGCTTTTATGAATGGTAAGCTTGATGAAGAGGTATATGTAGAACAGCCCCCTGGCTTTGAAGATCCAGAATTTTTGGACCATGTCTACTTTCTCTTCAAGGCAATTTATGGTCTTAAGCAAGCTCCAAGGAAATGGTATGACAATCTCTCTGAATTCCTACTTGAAAATGATTTTGTTAGAGGTGTCATAGACAAAACTATCTTCACAAAGAAACATAAGAATGATACAATACTAGTCCAAGTCTATGTGGACGATATAATATTTGGGTTTACTAATGATCTTCTGTGCAAGAAATTTGCCAAGCTAATGCAGGGTAAATTTGAAATGAGTTTGATGGGTGAGCTGAAGTTCTTTCTTGGATTACAAGTAAGTCAAAGAACAGATGGAATATTTATCTGTCAATCCAAGTATGTCAGAGAGCTCCTCAAGAAATATCAAATGGAGGACTCATCTTCAGCAAGGACTCCATCATCTACAGCTGTCAAGTTTGGGGCATGTGAAAATTCTGCCAAGGTAGATGTTACAAGCTACAGAGGTATGATAGGTTCATTACTTTACCTTAATGCAAGTAGACCTGATATTATGTATGCCACATGCTTGTGTGCAAGGTTCCAAGCGGATCCTAGAGATGTGCATCTCATTGCTGTGAAACGAATCTTGAGATATCTTAAGGGTACCCATAACTTAGGTATTTGGTACCCTAAAGAATCTGGTTTTAACCTTGTTGGATATACAGATTCAGACTATGCAGGAAGTGTTGTTGATAGAAAAAGCACCTCCGGGAGTTGTCAATTCCTAGGTGGTAGATTGGTTTCCTGGTACAGCAAGAAACAACAAACAGTTTCTAACTCAACAGCTGAAGCTGAATATATAGCTGCTGGAAGCTGTTGTGCTCAGATCTTGTGGATTAGGAATCAACTACGCGACTATGGCTTTTTACTTGACAATATTCCAATCTTGTGTGACAATACAAGTACCATAACAATCTCCAACAATCCTGTGCAGCATACGAGGACCAAGCACATCGACATCAGGTATCATTTTATCCGAAGGCATGTCATGAATGGTACTGTGGAATTACATTTTGTACCCACAGAAGAACAAACAACAGATATTTTTACTAAGTCTCTTGACGAATCCACATTCACCAGAATTGTTGGTGAATTGGGTATGTTAAATAGTCCTAGTAATTAAACTAGTTAATATCTGAGGTTTGCTCTTTAATAATTTATAAGTGATTATTTTTTTGATAATTATTATTAGAATCACTTATATAATTATTTTATCAACTTACCTTCTCATTTGTTAATTCTCTAATCATTGTCATCATCTTCTTAATATATCCCTACTTACTTCTTTTGACTTTAGATTAATTCATTTTCTCTAAAAATATTTTTCTCAAATTTTACAAGTTGTAATTTGTGAGAAACCTATTTTTCTTGAAAATGTCTTTATTCTAAAATCATTGTTGAATATTTGTGATGATTTAATAAGTCATATTTTCTCTTTAAATAATTTTCTATTAGAAAGTTATTTTATTAGAAGATATATAGATTTATTATTTTACTATGAATATTTATGTAAATAGATAATATTTTAATATTTGTATTTTGTAGTGTTTGTCTTTCTGTTATTAATGTATTGTTTCCGCTAAAAGGACAACCTATGGTCTTTTTATCATCTTTTAGGTAATATTAATATTATTTTTTTTATTCGTGTTAATATAAATATGCATGTAAAGTGCTTTCTGTAAAGGTCATAATAAAAGTGGTATTAAATTAAAGGTAGTATAGTATGTACATTTTTTTTTATATAAGTCGAGCAATCCTGTACCTTACTATTTTCGGAACTACCTTTGTAAAAAGGTAGTACTGAGTCCTTTTCCTTGTTTATTTTTGCTTGTTTTATTTCTAGTATATTGTAAATTATTTTTTTATTTTTTATCAGTTTATTTTGTAAATTATGCTAGAACTACCTTCAGTTTTGCCTTGTACTACCTTCGGTACTACCTTTTTAATCAAAGGTATTACCGAGTTTTAAAAGGGAGTATCGCTTATATAGCAAAGGTAGTACTGATTAATCAAACAAAAAAAATCGCTCAGTGCACGATACATATGATACACACAAAACTGAAACCCTCTAGAACTGCTGCCCGATTTTTCACTGATTATTCTCTTGAATCTGCACTATATTAAAATCTGAGACCATCCTTGTGTAGACGCTTAAAGCCCGTTCTATTAACATTTAAATCGTTGAATTTGGTTGAGTTTCTGAAAAATCAATTCTTTTGAATATCAATCAAACTCATCACAGATCTTGAATCTAGAGGTTGATTTTTGGAAAACTAAAAATAGTGGGTTGTTTGTTTGTGTATCCTTAACATCATAATGAATTTTCAGAACTTTTGGTGAACCTTGAATTTATTGGATTTTTTGAATAATTTTTAATTATTCATTTAATCTGGGAAATTTGAATTTAATGATTAAATTCTGAATTTGTGTTGTGTTGTTAAGCTTTGAGTTTTAAAATAAAATGGCAGATAATTTTGAGATTTTCAAACACAAATTAGTCGGATACTTTAATCCGGATAATTGTCCATACGAAAGATTTAAGCCATGGATAAGGTTTTTGAACGAGCATTCCTTGATCCGTAGTGCTATAACCGCTGATGCTCCTTTAAAAATCACTCCACTTAGATTGATGTGTTCCACTGCTGTAGTGTCAAAGGACTCAAGTTCGTTTACTTTTGCTGTTAATGACACACAATACACAGTGAATGAATCAACTCTTAACTCTGTCTTGGATCTTCCTATGGATAATTTTGAAGATCTACCTTCTGATAATGAGTTGATTAATTTCTTTACGAGTATCTATTATCAAGGTAAGACAGACCCTGCTAGATTGACTAAAAGTGGCCTTGTTCAAGAATGGGATGCATTCTTTGATACTGTTTGCAAAGTGTTCGCCAACACTGGTAAATGTAATTATAATGTTTTACCCTCCTTAATCCAGACTATTGGTTTTACGGTTGTTCACAACCGTAGGATTAATTTTGGTAGTATACTTTGGAAAGCCATTATTATTCGCATGATTAATGCAAAAAGAAATCATGATGCTGGTGAAAAGGTTTTATGTTATTATCCTCGCTTTTTGACCCTGATTTTTAATCATCTTGTTCCTTTACCGGTTCAAGAACAGTACGAGGATGATAGATCAAAAGTGTCAGGTAAACAAGCCAAAAATGTGTTCACTTACCTCGACACTCATAACAAGTTTCCAAACATACCAGTGCTCGTAACATCATACTTGGCTAATTTCATAAATCGATCTATCATACCTGCTCATGTACAACCTGCACCTCTTCCTGAGCAACCAGAACAAGTAGCAGCACCTGCTCCTGAACCTGAACATCAACTTCAAGTGGATCAACCCATTACTGCTGGGACTTCTGCATTTGCTACTGAATAGGTATTGCCTATTAACTTTCAAACTACTTCTCTATCTCAAACTGCTTCTGGAGCCCAAGAGGCTGATAGGTTAGACCAAGAGGTTGTAGAACCACAACCTCTATCCTAGGTCTTAGAGCCAAATACAGTGTCATCTCAAATCTCAAAACCTAAATCCAGAAGTAAATTACGGGTGAAAAGAGCTGATAGAAGGAGTAGTGATATGAATGACCCCACAGCTCTTCCTCTACTAAAGAAGAGAAGAAATTTATTACTTGAGGTAACTGTCAGCCCATCCATATCCTCCCAAAAGGATATGGACATTGAAATGGCACATGAACAATTACTGGAACCATTCTCTCAACAGGATGAGTCCATTGAAATTCGCCAGTCGGCCATGGCACCCTGTACAGAGTCAAGCACACCCTTATTACTCATAATGGGGGAAAATATAACCTTAGAATCTGATGTTGCTAGGGACACTGAGCAATGAGTGCACAATAGGATTTATACTGAAACAATGCCTACCATTGTCACGGTATAAGAGCCTTCACAGGCTTCAGAGGGAAATCTTGACTCATCGCCACCTATATAGAGTCATCATCTCCCCTCCCAGGAGGAACACTCCTGGCTCCCTCAAGGGATTTTCCACTCGCAGCTTTAGCTTGAGAAAGTGGAAGGAAAATTAATCAATCTACAACTGAAGCAATTCAGATTTCAATTCCTAATGAACAGGTAGATTTGATTGAGGATCGGGATTTGCAAACTCCCATTGCACCACCACTGACCTCTCTAGAAGGGGCTAGGGTGATTTCTATTGCAGGTACAGCTAAAGGAAAGGAGCTAGTGTTGAGTGATGTGAGGACCACCTCAAATTTGAGTGAAACACATGCACGAAAGGAGAGTGAAACATCCTTGAGTGAAATTCAGGTGAGAGCACAGACTGACACAAACACTTTGTCACTTATGGCTCAAATACAAGCACTGCAAAAGAAATTGAAGGAAACTGAGGCTGAAAAACAATTCTTCAAAGCACAAGTGGATGAACGGTCTTCTTCTTCCACCTCTGTCAAAAATCAACTCGTTGTAATCCAAGATGACGTTCAGAACTTGAAGACTACACTCAATCCAGCAATAAATACATTGATCCAATCCAACACTCAGGCATCTACAGAAAGGTCAGATATTTTAAATGCCATTGACAATCTCTCTACCACGGTGGATGAACTTCAAAAGGAAATGCATGACACTGCTCATTCATATGCAATTACCATTACAAAGCTTGAAGAAAAAGTATGATTACATGTTTGAAGGACTTGATCATCTGTACAACATTGTTAAACCTACTCATCATATCACACCAGAACAAAGAGCATATTTTGAAGACTATGAAGGACCCGATGATGGAGGAGGTAATGAAGAAAATATGGAGTTTAAAAGTCAAGGAAAGTTTGTAGAGGATCCCTCAACTAAGGGGGAGAAGTCTGGAGGAGGAGGTGAAGCAACTCAAAGGAGTCATAAGGAGAAGTCTGGAGAGGGAGGTGTTTCTCAGAGAAGTGATTGTTAGTCACAGAGGCATGCCTGAATACATCTAATAACAAGCCTAAGGATGTGTAATGCTATGCATTACCTACATGAACTCTTAACCGAGGGAACCTCTAGTTGTAGAGTTTCTATTTGTTCTGTACTTGTAATAGGCATCAAATCCTAGTTGTGTAACTGTACTTATAAAGTCAAGAATAATGCTTGAAAGAAGTTCCAAGGTTCATGCCTCAAGCAAGGAGATAAAGACTGCCAAATAATCGCAGTTGGGATTTGAAGAAATGAAGAATTTGCCTAAGTACCAATTCGAGAAGTACATTTGTCTATTCGAGAAGTCTAGCATTCGAGAAGTCAGAGATTCGATATCTCAGAAGACACTATTCGATATCTCTGAATACACTCTTCGATATCTCATTCGATATCTCAGAGATTCGATATGTCTATTACTCTATTCGAGAACTCATGGAGTCAACAAGTCAAAGCATCATTCGAGTTCTCTAAGAGTCAACAAGTTAATGCTCTATTTGATATCTCAAGGACTAAAGAAGCTATTCGACATCTCAGGGATTCGATATGTCAAAATGCTCTATTCGATATCTCAAGGAGTCCCAGAGAAAAGAGCTATTCGAGAAGTAATTCGATATGTCAATATAACACTATTCGAGAACTCAGAGTTATCGATTAAGTCAATTCGAGTTCTCGAATCAATCACTTAGCCACTTCTCGAATACATTCTTGGAGACAAAATACTGAAGAATTGTACAAGTAAGAAACCTGCAACAAGCCAAGACGCTTTATTTGACTGTGTACTATTATGCACATTGGAAAGCCTACAAAGAAGCTTGGAGAGATAAGACAAAGGGACAAGGAGCTAAAGAAGTGGTTCTGAACAGGCTTTGCAAAGTCAAATCTGTAGCCGTTTGGACTCTTACTCAAATGAGATAGACATACTGGAAAGCAGTTTGTTTTACCTACCTTATTTGTAGTATGTAGCTATATCCATGTCTATAAGGATACAGCCTCACTTCCTTAGCAGATAAGTTTTTCAAGATACATCACAAGAAATATCTCTCTAAGAAAAACGAAGCTGAGAATACTACCATTTGTATTCACAGATTGTAGCAAAATCTTTATCTAATAAAATATTAGATTAAAGTGATATTGTGTTGTGTTTGTCTTTGTTATCTGTACTTACATATTTCACACATTCAACACATATCTTGTTGCAAAGATTCAAGAACAAAGAAAAGTTCAAGAATCCATTCACCCCCCCTCTGTATTCTTTTACTGTATTCAATACTCAACAAGTGGTATCAGAGCAGGCTGTTTAATCTAAACAGAAAATGATCATGAGTTCGAATACACCAAAGACTACAGGTACGGTGAAGGTCCCTAAGTTCGACAAAGAGAATTACAACCTCTGGAAAATAAAAATGCTGTTGTTCATCAAAGCTGCCAATCCTCTCTACCCTAACATCCTCAAGAATGGTCCATTTGTACCACAACAAGAAATTGCTGAATCCATAGTGGGCACAATAGTCATTCCTAGATCATATGTTGTAAAAGAGCCATCCAAATGGACTGACTCAGAGAAGGAAAAGGTTGCCCTAGACAGTCATCTCATGTTACTGATCATAGACTCCATGGATATGTCGATGTTTGCCAACATATCATCATGCACATCAGCCAAGGACATGTGGAACCACATCGAGGTGTTATGTGAAGGGACAGAGGAGGTAAGAGAAAATAGGAAACAGATACTGGTCACACAGTATGAAGCTTTCATGGCACAGTCCAAAGAAAGTATTACTGATATGTTTGAGAGATTTCACAAGCTGGTGACTGAGCTTCAAATGAATGGGAAGGTTTACAGCACTAAGGAATTAAACATAAAGTTTCTACTATCTGCACCAAACCATCTAGAGCAAAGGGTCATATCTCTAAGAGAAAGAGATTTGAACAAAGTCACATATGATGTGCTCTATGGGGTTTTAAAAACTCATGAGCTTGAGTTGCTTCAGAAGAGGGCTATCTAAGCCAACCAAGGCAGAATGATAAACACATCCTGTGCCTTGATTGTCAACAAATCTGTTCAAGACCTGGAAGCATCTACAAGTCAACTTAGAATAGAAGAGATAGTAGATGATGAAGAGACTGAAGAAGAAGTGACTGAACCTGTTGATGAAAAGGAAGAAGATGAGTTCTATACTCTTGAAGAGTTGGATGCCATGGAAAACACTTCATATGCTTTTATGGCTAGAAAATTCCCAAACATCAGATTTAAGAGGAATCAGCCCTTCAAGTCTAGATCTCAAAATCATTCATTCAATAAGAGCAAGGCACCTGTGAAAGCAAACAAAAACAAATACAAAACCAGCTATGTGGATAGGTCATCTGTGAGATGTTATAGATGCAATGACCTAGGGCATTTTGCCAGTGAATGCAAGAAGCCTAAGAAGAAGGATAAGGAGTTTCTTGAGCTTGAAGCCAAGTATGAGGCTCTGCTAAAGAAGCATGCACCAGGTAAGGCCTACATAGCTGAAGGGAAGTGTTGGGATGATTCTGATAGTGATGGAGAAGAACAAGAATTCTGCAACTATGCCTTGATGGCCAACTCCAAGGAAGAACCATCTGAATCAGACTCTCAGGTACCATCCCTCACTACTATAGACATGTCTGTTTCTGAATACAAATCTATGGTTGAACAACTATCTGTTGAGATGTTTAATATTCATACTAGTATGACTGCTGCTAATGAAGAGATTTCTAAACTGTCTACTAAGAATGAACTGTTGAACAAAAGAAATGAGGAATTAGAACTAACTGCTATGCAAATAGAAAACCTTAAACAAGAAATTGAATATCTAAAGAATAAGGTTCTATGTGCTAGTCAAGTTGAGAAAGCTCTTAGGGATGAACTAGCTGAAAATGAATTTAAATTGAAAACATTCAAGAATTCCTCTAGTCTATTGCAGTCCTACCATGAGAAAAATCTATCTAGACCTAAGGCTGCTATTGGACTTGATTATGACACTCTCAAGCAGAGGAAAGGCTATGCAGTCATTGAAGATGACATTGTTGTTCAAAAGGAAGTGCCTCAGGTTTTGAAAAAGGCTGAGACCCCAATATTTAAAACACCAACACTTTAGATTGATGAGGATGCCTTACTCATTAAGCAAATGTTGGATGATGAAGATAAGGCACAATCAAATGAACAACAAGCATCCTCTAAGAATGAGAATGTCAAAACCAAAGCCAAAGAGTCAGTAGGAGGTAGACCTAGACTTGAGAAATTTGTGAAGTTTGTTTCAGCTGGGAATAATGAGTTTGAGAAGAAAGTGGCTAAAAAGAAACAAAACAGGAACGGCAAATTAGGGATTAACAAGGACAACAATTATGCTTATGTGCCAAATGCCCCTAGGAAAGTTTGTCAAAATTGTTTTAGCACTAATCATTTAACTCATGCATGCAAGAAACCATCTAGTAGTGTTGCTAAACCATTCTATGATTGATCTGTGCCTTTAAGACATAGATACTCTCCTTTCTGTGATAAATTTGATTGTATGCCATGTAACATGAATGTAATGACTAGTTGCTTTAATTTGAGAAGACAATTCATGGAAGGTTGCATCAGTCACAATGTTCACACACACTACACAAGAACAAAGTCTTCAAGTCCTCCTAAAGTTAGGAAGGTGCCTCTGTCACCTAACTCTAAGAACCCTGATTCTAAGACTTCTAACAGTGACAAGAAGACTAACATCAAGAAAATTGATAAGCATGCTGTTTATGATAAGACTGTTGCTAAGCCACATGGACCCAAACTTGTTTGGGTACCAAAGGAGAAGTAATACCTTTGTGTTTGCAGGGCAAAGAAAGTGAAAAAAAGGTTATGTGGATTTTGGACAGTGGATGCTCAAACCATATGACTGGTGATATGGCCCTGCTATCACAGTATGAGGAGAAGGCTGGCCCAATGGTTGCTTTTGGAGATGACAGCATTGGCAACACACTGGGATATTGCAAGTTGGAAATTGGAAATGTCATCATTGAAAATGTAGCACTGGTCAAGGGACTCAAGCACAATCTACTGAGTGTTGGTCAATTTACTGACAGAGGCTTCAAAGTGAATTTTGACAAAGATGAATGTTTGATCACCCACAAAAAGACTGGTGACTTTGCTCTATCTGGAGTAAGGAAAGGAAGCCTGTTTGTAGCCAATATGAACTCTGCAAACAAGGACAAAATCTGTTGCTTTTACTCAAAAGCATCAAATGAAGATAGTTGGCTGTGGCATAAGAAGCTATCACACTTGAACTTCAAAGGCATTAATTCTCTAGTCAAAAGAGAGTTAGTAAGAGGCATGCCCACACTTGAATTCTGTCAAGAAGGAGTGTGTGAGGCTTGTCAAAAGGGAAAAATGAAAAGATCAAGCCACAAGTCAAAGACAGTGACATCAATAACCAAGCCCCTACAACTAATTCATATGGACTTGTTTGGGCCTGTCAATATTATGTCACTAGGAAGGAAAAAGTATGCTCTGGTGTTGGTTGATGATTTCACAAGGTATACATGGGTAGAATTTCTGGCATCAAAGGATGAGGCTCCCCAAGTAATCATTGAGCATATAAAGAAAATTGACAAGGAAGCAAAGGCCAACAATGCAAGTGTGATTGCATTAAGAAGTGATAATGGAACAGAGTTCAGAAATGGCATGCTTGAAGCATTCTGCAAAGAAAATGGTATTTCTCAACAATTCTCAGCTCCAAGGACTCCACAACAAAATGGAGTTGTTGAAAGAAAGAAAAGAACTCTGATTGAGGCTGCTAGAACAATGTTACTTGATGCAAAGATGCCTACATGTTTTTGGGCTGAGGCTGTGAGCACTGCATGCTATATCCAAAACAGAACCCTCATCAACAAAAACACTGGAAAGACACCTTACAACTTGATGACTGGAAAGAAGCCCACTCTAAAGTATGTTCATACTTTTAGAAGCAAATGCTTTGTGTTAAAAGACAACTCATAATATGTTGGAAAGTTTGATGCAAAAGCATTTGAAGGAATTTTTCTTGGCTACTCTATGGAAAGAATTGCATACAAAGTTATGTCATCACTCAAAAGAAAGTTATGGAAAGCACAGATGTGACATTTGATGACAGCAAACTTCCTGGATTAGAAGAAGCCAATGATGAAGATAAAGATCCTCTGAAGTTTGACAATCTAGATGATTCTGATGAGGAGATTGAAACTGAATTTGAGCCCACAATCCAACAAACTCAAGTGAATGAAGAACCTGTGTCAACCAACAATGAAGAAACAAGCATCCAAGACACACCTGTGATTAGTGGAAACTTCACAGGGGGAGGAAATGTAAATGATCATGATCTGGATGATGAAGCAACATCAAGGCTGAGAAATCAATCTGAACATACAAGGAAATGGGATAGATCACATACTGCAGATCAGATAATTGGAGATCCAAATACAGGAGTAAGGACAAGGAGAGCAACTCTAAATGAATGTCCTGCTTTCTATCCCAAGTTGAGCCTAAGAAACTTGAAGATGCATTGTTGGATCCTGATTGGATAATTGCTATGCAAGAGGAGCTAAACCAATTTGAAAGAAGCAAAGTATGGGAACTTGTGCCTGCACCAAAGGATAGAACCATTGTTGGAACAAAATGGGTTCTAAGGAATAAGATGGATGAAAATGGTGTAGTCATAAGAAACAAAGCAAGGTTGGTTGCAAAAGGATACTCTCAACAGGAAGGCATTGACTATGATGAGACTTTTGCCCCTGTTGCCAGACTAGAGGCCATCAGAATTTTCTTGGCATTTGCTGCACATTCTAATTTCAAGGTCTATCAAATGGATGTCAAGAGTGCATTTCTGAATGGGGAGTTGGAAGAAGAAGTATATGTGCAACAACCACCTGGATTTGAGGATCCATAATTCCCTCACTTTGTCTACAGATTGCTTAAAGCATTGTATGGACTTAAGCAAGCTCCTAGGGCATGGTATGACACATTGTCACAATTTCTACTTGAGAATCAATTCACTAGAGGCACACTAGACAAGACCCTGTTTTACAAGAAACATGGTGATGATATTATCTTAGTTCAAATCTATGTGGATGATATCATATTTGGCTCTACAAATGAGAAGCTGTGTGAGAAATTCTCTAAGCTCATGCAGAGCAGATATGAGATGAGTATGATGGGAGAATTAACATTCTTTCTTGGGCTGCAAGTGAGTCAAAGGAAGGATGACATTTTTATAAGTCAAACCAAATACATCAATGATCTATTGAAGAAATTTGACTTAGAAGAATGCTCACCTGCAAAGATACCCATGGCCACTGCTACCAAGTTAGATGAAGATGGTAAGGGCAAGAAGGTAGATATCTCAATCTACAGAGGCATGGTTGGTTCTCTATTCTACCTCACTGCTAGTAGGCCAGACATCATGTTTGCAACATGCTTGTGTGCAAGGTTTCAATCAAATCCAAAGGAATCACATATGATAGCAATAAAGAGGATTTTCAGATATCTAAAGGGCACACCGAACTTGGGGTTATGGTATCCTAAGGACACAGGGTTCAATCTGGTTGGTTATTCTGATGCTGATTATGCTGGATGCAGAGTGGATAGAAAAAGCACCTTAGGTAGCTGCCAGTTTCTTTGGACAAAGGTTATGTAACACCCCCAAATCCGGGGTCAGGGATTGGGTCGTTACGGTCTCATAACTTAAACGTAATACTTGACTTGAGTCCACGATAAATAAATCACATGCTGTGACCCCACAATAATATCCACTCACATACACAACAGTTATAGTCCCAGAGATGAAATTGAAATAAGTCTTACGTTAAAGGGTTACGAATAAACGTTATTACAAGCCAAAAGGATAACATCATAAGTTTAAAGTTCTTTCCGTTGATTAACATTATTGATACATATAATTAAACTGGAAGCAAAAGCTGACTATCTGTGCTACCTCAGCAATGGCAGCAACAATATCAGCGGGGAGTCCTGTGGGACGGGTAACCTGCTTGCGCCGAGTGCGCCTTACGCGGGCCATGAGACCTAGCTGTTGTTGTGACATAATAAATAGGCAAGGGTGAGCAATAGCCCACCAACAATATATGACTGTGCAGTAATATATAAGACAGTTCACAGATATGTTTCGAAATCATATGCCATGCATTTGCGAAAATAGTGCCAGTTTAATATAAAGGATGAAGTTACAAGGTAACTCAACAGATATATATTTCGTAGAAGCATATGCTATGCCAAAATAAGCAGGATAGCATCATTTTTATAAAAGATAGGAACTTGCAAGAAAGATATTGCTATTCCAGTTTGAAATACTTTTCAACTCTGCCAACCATGATGATGTTGCAGAAAATTTCCAACATTGAGTGATTAACTAATACTGGAGTTTGACGCGCCAGGAGACATAGCATTTACACGATGATCAGTCGCATGTTATGCTCCCCACCTCTTGTTTACTACATGTAGAAGGAAGCACCGACGGATTTACTTGTCTACCGCCCTCTGGAACCCCCTCGGCCAACGGTTGGGCCATTTGCTGGACCGGCGCCACTGGGTCACTTACGCATCTCCTAGTTCATTTCACATCCATAACTTGAAACGTAAAGTTCGTCTCCCTTTCCCCAAGTATAATACTTGTTGATAAGACTCCACAAAGTAATCGTATCTAATTGGAAAGGAAAATTCACCAATATTTCCCAAGCCGCTGCTTGTTAATGGATACCAACTTGTTCCAACATTCTTACCCCTCGAATAATGAGTGGGTATACACAATTCCATGAATAATAGCAACCAAGTTGCGAACGAAATGAATAATTTATGACCGGGCAGTCACAAGATAAATAACATTCTTCAAGTCAGGTTCCCTTATATTCGAATCGAAGGAAGAATGGAATTACTGAGAACCTTCCTTGATAATATTATAATAATAATAATAAGACTTTGGAATAATTCATATAATATTCGAAGGTCGATGATACTATGCGAATGAAGTAAATCATTTTTGAAACGAGTTAGAAGAATTAAATAAATATTCCAAGAATATTTATTAGTCGCAGACATTGAAAAAGAGTTGCTTGGAATAATCTTTGAGTAAATACTCTGAATAATATTCATTGAACAAATAATGAATATTCAAATTAATAATAATATTTGTTGATGAAATAATCCTCAAACGGATAATTGAAATAATATTCATTGAATCAATAATGAATATTATATTTAAGAATGATACTTATTGATGAAATAATGATCAACTGAATAATTGAGACAATATTCATTGAACAACTAATGAATATTCACTTAATAATATTTATAGAAGAATTGATTATCGAATGAATATTTGAAATAATATTTATCGAATGTCTGGAGTTCGAATCAACGTTCAACTAATATTTATAAAATAAATAGGGATTGAATGAATATTCGGAATAATATTCATTTAAATAAATAAGGCCCGACTGAATATTAAAATAATATTCATTAAATAAATAAACTCGAATGAATATTCAAAATAATATTTATCGAAGAAATAAGAATGAACATTCCCTAAGTAATTAACTTAGCTGAGAGTTCGAAATAATATTCGAATATTAAATCGACCTTAGATGATTATTAAAGATAATGTTCGTCGAGTAAATAAATATCTGATGATTAATCCGAATAATACTTACAAAATAATCTCAAAGGATATTCCAATATTATTCGCCAAATAATAACTAGAAAATATTTACTTAAATATTTTTCTCCAAGAATAATATTAATATATCAAGAAATAACGACTCCCGGTCTATAACCAAAGAATGAGATTCAACTACCATTCGCTTAAGGGTTTTAGAAATTTCCGGCTTATAACTGATATAATAGCTATCTAGCTCATAAGCCAACAACAATTCAGGGAACAAGTATAACAATATGACTTTAAAAGTAGGCATGCATGCTATGGCATATGTAATGTAACAAAAAAAAACATATTTATATTCACAACAACAGCCTTAAAGAAGGATTTGAAACTTGCTTGGAAAGCGAGTGCGGGTAAGGGTGGTGGTAGCGTGTCCCGGGTCAGCCTGACGATCTATAAATAGCCAAGGCATTCGGGATTAATCACTTAACACTTTACAAGATTAAATATAGACTTCACTTAAGTCGAAACACGTTTTCGAATTATCTCGTTATACACCTCTTAGTGTAACTCTTTTTATCACCGATGCGGTTCGACATACGTTCGCTATTATGACCCGTCATTGTACCCACACTTAATACGTACTTAAGCCATGTAAGTTTTAATATCGATCATTTACGAATGAAGATTGTACTACGAGTTTTATCGTCCGTTTTCTAAGTTATTAACCAAGGTCATAATCAAGCATGCTTCTAGGGGTTCGTTCGCGTTTAACCTTGATTCGAACATTTTTATAAAATCGTAAAACGATCCTTTTAACGCAAGGTTTTCTCACACACCTTCCTTATCATCTCTAGTATTTAATTACGATGGTTCGCTATTGCATTACCGAATTTATACAGGTTCAATTCTGATTACGAACTGGTGCTCTCGTTTACGAACCACTTATCTTAATTCGACCATAACTCCTAAACCGTATATCCATTTCACTCGATCTTTATATCAAAACGAAGCTCGTAACATGAACTAACTAAACATAGCAAAATCCGGGACTGGAAAGTAAGGTAATGCTACTGCTATTCACGGTGTCTTAAGGTTAACGACAATCGGACATTATGACGGCTATGTTTACATGATTTCCAAATTTCAAACCATTCAATGATCATGGTTTACACTCCAAACAACACATACATGCTATTTATCCATGAACTAAGACCAAGCAATGTCTTTCCGTTCATCTAAACTAATTTAACATTTAACAAAGCCCAATCATAATCTTAAGGTCCTAAACATGCATTAAATCCATATAACTCATCTAAAATACCAAAACTTAAACTAAGAGCTAGGTTTTCAAGAGTGGTATACCTTCCTTGGTGTATGTATGAACTTATCAAGCCTTGTTTAGCCCCTTATCTAGCCTTAGTATAGCTTGGATGATCAAAAGAAATCAAGAAATAAAAGTTAGTTTCATGAAAGCACTATTCATCATCACTTTGATGATTTATTTGAAAATGGAAAAAGATGAATTTGGAGCTGAAATTTTTAGGGGATCTAAACTATGATATTAAGTACTCACCATAAAAATTTCAAGATCAAATGATGGTGGGAACCCCCCTTTTTAGCTTAAACCGTGAGCAGCAGAATGGAGAGGAAATGAGAGAGAGTTTTGTGTTTTTTTGATGTGTAAAATGGCTTAACGCATGTATCTTTATGTATATACTTGGATGCATCTCTTCTTTTTGTGTTGTCAACCACCTATTGGTCCACTTGTTGCCTTCTTATTGAACCAAGTGTTGGCACTACAACAAACAACTCCATTTTTGCAAGAATGCAATTACACCACTCATCTTGTAGTTGACTTATAAGGATGATACTTTGGTTTCTCCTTTTCCCACCAATTGCACTTGTTGGTCTCCTGGTTATTTATTCGTTCCTTTGTCCGGGTATTACTCAATTTCCTTGTTCATTCAGAGGAATATCTCAAGGATTTCTAGTTATGGATTTACTGGAAACTTTCTTGATAACTTTACTAATATTCTCAATACTCATTTGTAACCTTTGTATTTAAATCCCTTAAATCTCAATAGTAAATTCTTAAATCCTTTAAGGTCTCGGGAAATCTCAGAGAAAATAAAAGTGCTATTTTTCTGATTCCGATATCATTTACATACACTTATTTCATCCACTGATTATTATTACGAACTCGGAAATCCATTCAGACTGCTTCTATATAGCGTCGTCTAATAATATTCCAATTTCCACCAAAACACTATTCATAACTCATTTTTTACTTAATTCCTATAATTAGGAAAATGAACCTGGTTTACTCTCGGGTGTTCCTTAACCTTTTTACGGAACCGCTGGACTAATAACAGATATTGATTTGGATGACACAAGAATAATCTCTCTTGGAATAATATAACTTATAACCCTAGAAGATAGATCATTCTTATCTATGCTATCAACCAGAAGCATTCTTCATGACATATAAATATTTGAATTTAAATCCATCCCATTCATTTAATAGACATTCGTTACCTTGCAGTCATAACCACTATTCATTACATAATAAAAAGTTTTAATTCTATAAAAAATCTGGGTTCTTACAGGTTAGTCTCTTGGTACAGCAAGAAACAACAATCTGTGTCAACTTCCACAGCTGAAGCTGAGTACATAGCTGCTGGAAGTTGCTGTGCTCAAGTGCTTTGGATCAGAAACCAACGTAGAGATTATGGACTTGTGTTGGAAAGAATTCCAATCATGTGTGACAACACAAGTGCAATCTCTGTAGTTTCCAATCCTGTCAATCATTCTAGGACAAAGCACATTGACATCAGATATCACTTCATAAGGGAGCATGCAACTAATTGAACCATTGAGTTACATTATGTTCCCACAGAGAAACAACTAGCTGACATATTCACTAAGCCATTAGATGAAGCCACCTTCACAAGGTTGGTTAGTGAGATTGGAATGCTGAATTCTTCAAATTCTGGCTGAGTGAATATATCAACTAGATTGTTGCAGCAGTAAATACTTACTTTATCAAATGCTCAATATTTTTAAAGTAAGTATTGGGTGGATTATGATTTATAAATATTCCACAATGCTGCATATGTTGAAAATCATACATCTTTAGCTTGAAATTTCTGTGAAATTTTGAGAGAATCACTATTTAATTTAGTAGAATATTCTTCACTGAATATTTCTGGTAAATTTTAAAAGATGGTGAAAATTGAATTTATGAGTGAAAAGTATAGTTCGATAAGTCAGACTTCTCGAATGGTTCATTGTTTTGTCATGGCTCGAGTTCTCGAATAGGCCTATCAAGAACCCTCCTGAGTTCTCGAATAGTGTCTTTTGGAGAAATCGAATAGCACACTTTGAGTTCTCGAATAGAGTATTTTAGTTCTCTAATGATGGAGTTCTCGAATACTGTATTTGAGTTATCGAATCATTTGAAAAGGCTGATTTCTCGCTGACACTTAATCACTTTTTGGATTTATATTCAAAATTTCATTTCGCTCATAAAAACATATTTTATTTAGCTTAGAATTATTTTCTGAGTTAAATAACTGCCAGCTGTGAGTTTCAAACTGCTTGAGATATCGAATAAGCCTTTCTTGACTTATCGAATAGTTTTTTTATACTTCTCGAATGGCTGACGTGTCGATACAAAACTTATATCTAATCGACAACTCAAGTCACTCACATATATACAATTCCACAACTGTTCAAATCATTTCATTCGATTTCTCAGGCAGCTAAAGTTCCAAAACCTCTGTAAACCCTAACGTCAAAAGCTAAATTTCTTCTTCAACCTTCATTCTCTTCTCATCTCTCTGTGTAACAATGGAAAAAACCCAACTCACAATTCCTACCCACACCAATTTCATAGCAATAACCAACGATGTTGAAGCACCCAATGCAAACTTTAAGTGCTTCGTTCGATGGATGGCTGAATCATACATCAAGGATGCACTCTCAGCCAACCCAACTCTGTATCTAGATTTACTAGAACAGTTTTGGAGAACTGCTACTGTGGAGGTCGTGGCCCTATAGAATGCAATAACTTCATACGTAATCTATTGCAAGATTCAGGACAAGGAAATCACCATCACTACTGAAGACATGAATCAAGCACTGGGGTTGCAACAAGGAGTGTATGACAGTCAAGCAACTGATCAGGAATTGGAAGATTTCTTTGATTTTATCAACTACTCAGATAGAATCAAGCTTGGAAATTTGAATAGGAAGTACTTGAGAGGAAGGAATGGAGCTATGTCTTTGCCACTCTTCTTCAAGTCTTCATAGCAAGGAAGTCCAGCTTTGATCAAATCAGCACACCTGTTCAACAAATAGGATATGCTCTAGCATATGGGAGAAAGATTGATGTTGGTTTGATCATAATGCAAGAATTGTATGGGAGACTTGGTAAGAACTCAGGCAAGAGAGGTAATGAAATTTTCTTCCCTCGCTTTATTCAATCTGTACTTAATTTCATAGATGCTAAATTGATTGAATTGCCTGGGTTAGACAAAAATAGAATAGGCTATCCGAAATCCATGACCAAACTCATTTTTGGTAGCTTGGAGACTAGGAATGATGTGGATGTAAGGCTCAAAATAACTCCCCTTATGGAGAGTTTATTTAGGACTTACCCCCACAACATGCCAATATGTGCCTCAAAATCTGAGTTAGCTAGGCCCAAGCAAGTAGAGCAAAATGCTAACCCAGGGCCTGCTAACCCAGGGCCTGCTAACCAACCCTCTCAGCCAAACACTTTACCAAACACAGAGACAACTGCATCATCCTCTCAAAAGGGTGATGTTAGTAAAAAGAAGAGAAAACAGGTTGCTTCTGAACCTCTAAAAATCTTAACTGAAGCAGCCTTGGCTGTAGAATTAGGCATAACAAGTGAGGAACCTGAGTCACCCTTACTAAGGCCAAAGAAGAAGAAGAAGAAGTCTAAAACCACCTCTTCAGTCACCCAAATGGCCGAAGTTGTAAAATCAGGGGCAAACAGCTCACTAGATGTATCCTCTCAACAAGGTGCATCTATAGAATCAAGCATCCTCCCCAATGCACCTACTTGTACAGAGTCAGCACATGGGAGTGATAAGGCTGGCACAACACTGAGTGGAGAGCACATCACAATTGAAACTCCCTCTATCTCTCAGGGGGAGTTGCCAAAATCTAATCTACAACACACTTCTCTTCCAGAATCTATCACTCATATTTCTTTGGAGCCTGCAACTCAAGCAATTGAGGAGCAAGGCATTGATTATCAAGAATTCTTTTCTCTTGATGAGCCAATAGATTCAAGTGACTTGGTGCATGACACCTTGCTCACCACCCAGGTACCACATTTAGATGGTCAGGGAATGCATGTTGGGGCATCTCCTAATGACTCCATCACAAACACAGAGGATTCACTAGTTTTAACTAGAGACTCTGTGCCTGTGTCAACTACTGTTGTAACTCATCCCACTTCTGTGGAGACAACAGTAGCAGAGTCTTTCCATCCGGTTACAGAAGTTGCATTTGTAACTGAGGAGTCTAGCTTGCCTAGCTCTAGCTCTCACTTTTTGTCCCAATGGCTGAAGCCTGTGCAACATGACAGTGCTTCAGGATCAGGGTCTGCTCCACCACAAATGTCCATTGAAACTCTCCAAAGCTATGTTGTGGATCAGATTCCTGAGTTTGTAAAAATAGCACAGAACCTTGTCACCTCCAACATCTCAAATCCAGATTATGAAGCCATCCTGCTATGCCATAGGGATGATGTGGAGATGCAGAAGGCCAAGATTATTGATGATGCTGAGAGAGATGGCAATGTAGATGCCTGGATGCAAGGAAAGTATGATGTAACTCTCAATGAAGCACTTCAATATCTTAGAGAGGAATACATCACTTCACTGGGTTCAAATGCAAAATCCCTGTCCCCTAGTGAAGTGTATGAAGCTGTCAATGATTCCTACAAGGGTTTCCTCAAGGCTGCACACTATCTTGGCAAGGGAGTCAAAACTGAAGTCAACAAGGTGAGTGACAAGACAGCCACTTCAGTAGAAGAGATAAAGAGGGCCTTTGACGCCAAATTTCCTCAACTAGACAGTGTGGTCAAGGATCTCAGACACTGCAACACCACCTGCACCAAGATGGATAATAGTCTAGCTCTACTTAAAGATACAGTCACAGGTCTAGGAAGCAAATTTCAAATTCTATCTGACCAGACTACAGACGCCAATGCCATGCTTAGGACACTCTTTGCAAATCAATATGGAGACAAGCTGGTCACTGAGGTTCCTGTGCATGAGCTGTCTAGATTTGAAGTGCAGAGACTTAAAGAACAATCCCTGTCTGGCTTCAAATCGAATGCATTATTCAGTAAGGTAGATGCACTTGAAAAGGAGGTAGCCACTCTCACTCAGTCCAATGCTCATCTTACAAACAAGGTACAAACTCTAACTGAGCAGTTGAACACTCAAGCCACCACCACAGCTGATGTTCTTCTGCATCAACAATCAATGTTGTCTGCAATGATGAAGCATATGGGTCTCCCTCTACCTGAAGAATCTTCAACCCCAAAGGTCAATACTACAGCCTCTGTGCCTGACAACAAGCCTAAGGGGGAGAAGAGGACATCAAAGAACTCAAATACAAAGGGGGAGAAACCACCAGTAAAGGGCATCAAAATCATTGAAGGTGGTCATCAAAGAACTTCAAAATCTCTAATTCATGTGCCTGGCAAAGGAAAAGACAAAGTTGATGAGCCTCCTACTTCTCTGCCAGTTGTCACTCTACCAACTGTGCACATCACTACTTCCAATGGTCAAAAGCAAACTATCACAACCACAGTGGTTGCAGGGAGTATGCCATCTGATAAACCTTCACTCTCCATATCTAAAAGTGCCAATCCTGTAGAAGTAAAGGTGGTCACTGAGGCCAAGCTACAAGAAATTGCAAACTCAAATGTCTATCATGATGATGCATTCTTGGAGTTTTTGAAAGTCTCAAAAGAACAGGCTGGTGACACTCAATTGTATCTAAGGAGCTTGAAGGATCAGATCGATTACTTCACTGTGGTACCTAGAAAAGTTGATAGCTCATGGCTCAAGGAAGTAATGATGGTAGCAAAATCCAGAATCTGGCATCTAACCTACAAAACTCTACATGCCTTGAAACATTCAGAGATAGATGCACTGATTGAGCTCATAGAGAAGAGGAATGTAAATGAAAACAATAAGAGTCTGTATGATGACTTGAGGAATGGCCAACCTTCAAGGCTGCCAGAAGTGATTAAGAAGCCATGGACAATCATCTATCAGTCTGGCACCAGAATTGAAGAGATTAAACAATTGGTCATTCCCAATGATCTCACTTCTCGAAATCGCAGACTCATTATTGCCATCATTGATCTACTGCAAAAGAAGAAGGGGACAAGTACTGCTGAAGAGATAGAGGCATTGCACATTCTCAGATCATACATTGCAACTGGTGTAATTCCAGAAATGGCCAAGCCAAGGAGAAATAAGGATGATGAAGATAAAGACAAGAGTGATGGGAGGAGAAGTCATCACAGGAGTGATATGGGGAATGAGGATAAGAAGAAGAAGAAAGACAGCAAGGATAAGAAGGATGATGACCAAGGCAAAGTCTATGAGAGGAAGAATGGAAAACAGCAAGCCTTAGGCATTGCTGACAGTAACCTCACCACATCACAAGACTCTAAGTCTAGGGTGAATGCTGTTAGTAGTGACCTACCAAAATCTACATCTATGGCTTCTGCAACTGTCTTGCCACCTCAAGAAGAGAAGAAGATTCAAGTCAAGAAACCATCTGTATATTTCAAAAAGCATACTGCTAATGGAATACTACAATGGTCCACAAACAAAGGTCACATGCTACTGCCAGGCAACCATGTCAAAAGGATCAAATTCAAACAAGCTGCAAGGAAACCAAAGCTATCAAAGTCAAGGACTCTGACAATCTATCCAGGCTTAAAACTCCAACCACTAGATGAAGATTTTGATGAAGACCAACTGCAATTCTTACAAGCTCAAAGAATCTATCATGTTGCCATTGTTGATAACTGCCTTGAGATCAAATATACTGATGGAAGGGAGGAGAAATTTAAACAAGGAGGATGTCAACACTGGGGCAAACTACATAACATAGAAAGAATCATTGCATTGTTGAGCTCAGAAGATAAAGTGGAAAGAGTGTGGAAGCTGGAGCTAATTGATTTTGTGAAGATGAAGAGAGATCATAAGGAGAAAATCAGAAAAGAGTGTCTTGAGAAATGGCTAGCAAGGGAGAAAGAAATTGAGAGACTGGAGATTGAAGCAGAAAAGCTAAGGGCAATGGGATTGTGTAGAGTTCAGTTTAACCCCTATGTGGTGATGAATAGGAGGAGAAATGGGGATCAGGTCCACATCAGAATGAATCTACTCAACCACTACCCTGCAAACATTCTGAAACCAGTGCTTGAAGATTTCAAAGACTCAATTTTGCTTGAAGAATTGGATGCTATGGCAGAAATAATAAAAGCTATGGATGAGAATACAAGGAAGGAGAAAGAAAGAAGACAGAAAGCATATGATGGCTTGCAAGCCAAAGCTATGGAAAGGGAAACAAATGACAATGGCTAGTACTTCATCATAGGCTGTAAGATTACTCACCCTGTAGTTCTATCCACATTGCTAATCAAAATTCATACATGTACTGTCAAGTTTTATATTTATGTATGCTAGGCTTGTTATCAGACATGAAATTGTGACTAAGGGTCTTACTCACAATTTGGGGGAGATTGTTAGTAACAGAGGCATGCCTGAATACATCTAATAACAAGCCAAAGGATGTGTAATGCTATGCATTACCTACATGACCTCTTAACTGAGGGAACCTCTAGTTGTAGAGTTTCTATTTGTTCTGTACTTGTAATAGACATCAAATCCTAGTTGTGTAACTGTACTTATAAAGTCAAGAATAATGCTTGAAAGAAGTTCCAAGGTTCATGCCTCAAGCAAGGAGATAAAGACTGCCAAATAATCGCAGTTGGGATTTGAAGAAATGAAGAATTTGCCTAAGTACCAATTCGAGAAGTACATTTATCTATTCGAGAAGTCTAGCATTCGAGAAGTCAGAGATTCGATATCTCAGAAGAAACTATTCGATATCTCTGAATACACTGTTCGATATCTCAGAGATTCGATATGTCTATTACACTATTCGAGAACTCATGGAGTCAACAAGTCAAAGCATCATTCGAGTTCTCTAAGAGTCAACAAGTTAATGCTCTATTTGATATCTCAAGGACTAAAGAAGCTATTCGACATCTCAGGGATTCGATATGTCAAAATGCTCTATTCGATATCTCAAGGAGTCCCAGAGAAAAGAGCTATTCGAGAAGTAATTCGATATGTCAATATAACACTATTCGAGAACTCAGAGTTATCGATTAAGTCAATTCGAGTTCTCGAATCAATCACTTAGCCACTTCTCGAATACATTCTTGGAGACAAAATACTGAATTATTGTACAAGTCAGAAACCTTCAACAAGCCAAGACGCTTTATTTGACTCTGTACTATAAAGCACATTGGAAAGCCTACAAAGAAGCTTGGAGAGATAAGACAAAGGGACAAGGAGCTAAAGAAGTGGATCTGAACAGGCTTTGCAAAGTCAAATCTGTAGCCGTTTGGACTCTTACTCAAATGAGATAGACATACTGGAAAGCAGTTTGTTTTACCTACCTTATTTGTAGTAAGTCGGTGTATCCATGTCTATAAGGATACAGCCTCACTTCCTTAGCAGATAAGTTTTTCAAGATACATCACAAGAAATATCTCTCTAAGCACATCGACATCAGGTATCATTTTATCCGAGGGCATGTCATGAATGGTACTGTGGAATTACATTTTGTACCCACAGAAGAACAAACAGCAGATATTTTTACTAAGTCTCTTGACGAATCCACATTCACCAGAATTGTTGGTGAATTGGGTATGTTAAATAGTCATAGTAATTAAACTAGTTAATATCTGAGGTTTGCTCTTTAATAATTTATAAGTGATTATTTTTTTGATAATTATTATTAGAATCACTTATATAATTATTTTATCAACTTACCTTCTCATTTGTTAATTCTCTAATCATTGTCATCATCTTCTTAATATATACCTACTTACTTCTTTTGACTTTAGATTAATTCATTTTCTCTAAAAATATTTTTCTCAAATTTTACAAGTTGTAATTTGTGAGAAACCTATTTTTCTTGAAAACGTCTTTATTCTAAAATCACTGTTGAATATTTGTGATGATTTAATAAGTCATATTTTCTCTTTAAATAATTTTCTATTAGAAAGTTATTTTATTAGAAGATATATAGATTTATTATTTTACTATGAATATTTATGTAAATAGATAATATTTTAATATTTGTATTTTGTAATGTTTGTCTTTCTATTATTAATGTATTGTTTCCGCTAAAAGGACAACCTATGGTCTTTTTATCATCTTTTAGGTAATATTAATATTATTTTTTTTATTCATGTTAATATAAATATGCATGTAAAGTGCTTTCTGTAAAGGTCATAATAAAAGTGGTATTAAATTAAAGGTAGTATAGTATGTAAATTTTTTTATATAAGTCGAGCAATCCTGTACCTTACTATTTTCGGAACTACCTTTGTAAAAAGGTAGTACTGAGTCCTTTTCCTTGTTTATTTTTGCTTGTTTTATTTCTAGTATATTGTAAATTATTTTTTAATATTTATCAGTTTATTTTGTAAATTATGCTAGAACTACCTTCAGTTTTGCCTTGTACTACCTTCGGTACTACCTTTTTAATCAAAGGTATTACCGAGTTTTAAAAAGGAGTATCGCTTATATAGCAAAGGTAGTACTGATTAATCAAACAAAAAAAAATCGCTCAGTGCACGATACATATGATACACACAAAACTGAAACCCTCTAGAACTGCTGCCCGATTTTTCACTGATTATTCTCTTAAATCTGCACTATATTAAAATCTAAGACCATCCTTGTGTAGATGCTTAAAGCCCGTTCTATTAACATTTAAATCGTTGAATTTGGTTGAGTTTCTGAAAAATCAATATTTTTGAATATCAATCAAACTCATCACAGATCTTGAATCTAGAGGTTGATTTTTGGAAAACTAAAAATAGTGGGTTGTTTGTCTGTGTATCCTTAACATCATAATGAATTTTCAGAACTTTTGGTGAACCTTGAATTTATTGGATTTTTCGAATAATTTTTAATTATTCATTTAATCTGGGAAATTTGAATTTAATGATTAAATTCTGAATTTGTGTTGTGTTGTTAAGCTTTGAGTTTTAAAATAAAATGGCAGATAATTTTGAGATTTTCAAACACAAATTAGTCGGATACTTTAATCCGGATAATTGTCCATACGAAAGATTTAAGCCATGGATAAGGTTTTTGAACGAGCATTCCTTGATCCGTAGTGCTATAACCGCTGATGCTCCTTTAAAAATCACTCCACTTAGATTGATGTGTTCCACTGCTGTAGTGTCAAAGGACTCAAGTTCGTTTACTTTTGCTGTTAATGACACACAATACACAGTGAATGAATCAACTCTTAACTCTGTCTTGGATCTTCCTATGGATAATTTTGAAGATCTACCTTCTGATAATGAGTTGTTTAATTTCTTTATGAGTATCTATTATCAAGGTAAGATAGACCCTGCTAGATTGACTAAAAGTGGCCTTGTTCAAGAATGGGATGCATTCTTTGATACTGTTTGCAAAGTGTTTGCCAACACTGGTAAATGTAATTATAATGTTTTACCCTCCTTAATCCAGACCATTGGTTTTACGGTTGTTCACAACCGTAGGATTAATTTTGGTAGTATACTTTGGAAAGCCATTATTATTCGCATGATTAATGCAAAAAGAAATCATGATGCTGGTGAAAAGGTTTTATGTTATTATCCTCGCTTTTTGACCCTGATTTTTAATCATCTTGTTCCTTTACCGGTTCAAGAACAGTACGAGGATGATAGATCAAAAGTGTCAGGTAAACAAGCCAAAAATGTGTTCACTTACCTCGACACTCATAACAAGTTTCCAAACATACCAGTGCTCGTAACATCATACTTGGCTAATTTCATAAATCGATCTATCATACCTGCTCATGTACAACCTGCACCTCTTCCTGAGCAACCAGAACAAGTAGCAGCACCTGCTCCTGAACCTGAACATCAACTTCAAGTGGATCAACCCATTACTGTTGGGACTTTTGCATTTGCTACTGAATAGGTATTGCCTGTTAACTTTCAAACTACTTCTCTATCTCAAACTGCTTCTGGAGCCCAAGAGGCTGATAGGTTAGACCAAGAGGTTGTAGAACCACAACCTCTATCCTAGGTCTTAGAGCCAAATACAGTGTCATCTCAAATCTCAAAACCTAAATCCAGAAGTAAATTACGGGTGAAAAGAGCTGATAGAAGTAGTAGTGATATGAGTGACCCCACAGCTCTTCCTCTACTAAAGAAGAGAAGAAATTTATTACTTGAGGCAACTGTCAGCCCATCCATATCCTCCCAAAAGGATATAGACATTGAAATGGCACATGAACAATTACTGGAACCATTCTCTCAACAGGATGAGTCCATTGAAATTCGCCAGTCGGCCATGGCACCTTGTACAGAGTCAAGCACACCCTTATTACTCATAATGGGGGAAAATATAACCTTAGAATCTGATGTTGCTAGGGACACTGAGCAATGAGTGCACAATAGGATTTATACTGAAACAATGCCTACCATTGTCACGGTATAAGAGCCTTCACAGGCTTCAGAGGGAAATCTTGACTCATCGCCACCTATTATAGAGTCATCATCTCCCCTCCCAGGAGGAACATTCCTGGCTCCCTCAAGGGATTTTCCACTCGCAGCTTTAGCTAGAGAAAGTGGAAGGAAAATTAATCAATCTACAACTGAAGCAATTCAGATTTCAATTCCTAATGAACAGGTAGATTTGATTGAGGATCGGGATTTGCAAACTCCCATTGCACCACCACTGACCTCTCTAGAAGGGGCTAGGGTGATTTCTATTGCAGGTACAGCTAAAGGAAAGGAGCTAGTGTTGAGTGATGTGAGGACCACCTCAAATTTGAGTGAAACACATGCACGAAAGGAGAGTGAAACATCCTTGAGTGAAATTCAGGTGAGAGCACACACTGACACAAACACTTTATCACTTATGGCTCAAATACAAGCACTGCAAAAGAAATTGAAGGAAACTGAGGCTGAAAAACAATTCTTCAAAGCACAAGTGGATGAACGGTCTTCTTCTTCCACCTCTGTAAAAAATCAGCTCGTTGTAATCCAAGATGACGTTCAGAACTTGAAGACTACACTCAATCCAGCAATAAATACATTGATCCAATCCAACACTCAGGCATCTACAGAAAGGTCAGATATTTTAAATGCCATTGACAATCTCTCTACCACGGTGGATGAACTTCAAAAGGAAATGCATGACACTGCTCATTCATATGCAATTACCATTACAAAGCTTGAAGAAAAGTATGATTACATGTTTGAACGACTTGATCATCTGTACAACATTGTTAAACCTACTCATCATATCACACCAGAACAAAGAGCATATTTTGAAGACTATGAAGGACCCGGTGATGGAGGAGGTAATGAAGGAAATAGGGAGTTTAAAAGTCAAGGAAAGTTTGTAGAGGATCCCTCAACTAAGGGGGAGAAGTCTGGAGGAGGAGGTGAAGCAACTCAAAGGAGTCATTAGGAGAAGTCTGGAGAGGGAGGTGTTTCTCAGAGAAGTGATTGTTAGTCACAGAGGCATGCCTGAATACATCTAATAACAAGCCTAAAGATGTGTAATGCTATGCATTACCTGTTGGTGTATACTGAAAATATTTATTTGAAGTATATACATTTATTTCTGGCCTATTTTATTGAGAATCATTTAAATGTTTACATGTTGTCTAAATATTATATATTGTGAATAATCTAGTATCAAATGGGATACAGAATATTAAATTATTAAATACGGTTTATATAATATAGTATGATTCACAGCACAGGTGGTGTTAGACAATCCACTGGAATGGCTGTAGTATTATTTAGATTAGTTTATATTGACTAATAAATAATACTAGTATACTTTGTGTATATTGAACATGATCAAATTTAGAATTGTTCCCTTATACTGATTAAGAAGGTGAACTAAGATTCTATGTTATTATTAATGCTTAGGTTCTTAATCCAGATATAGTAATTGACACGTGTATATTATTTACATGCTTTGATTTTTATATGAAATAATTCTTTTGATTTATTTCATTATATTTTGGGTGATGAAATAATATATATGGTGAATATTATTTATTGAAGGAATCCATGTCCTGATAATATTCGGGTTAATGATGTCCCCTTGAAAGCTCAAAAAGATTTAATTATGTGAAACCCTGTAGGTGGATTTATTCCGGCATAATTAAATAAAGGTTGAGTGGATAATCAAGGATAAAAGACATTAATTAAATGAATTATCAGTAATTTATTTAATTAATGGACATGCGATATTTTAAACATGGGGAATTTAATAAGCAAATAATATTGGAACCGAATTAATTAATTGAATTACGGTATTAGGAAAGGTAGTGCAAATATTAATTCTTTAGTGGATTGAATTAATATTTAATTACATTGGGCCATGCCCAAGATGTAATTAGAAGGCCCAACCTAATTGTCCATGATCCCTATTGTAGCCTATATATATTTTTATTCTCTTCTTGCTCAAGGGGGTTAAGAAAAATATTGTAGCCACCAAGGAGCAAGAAGAGAGGATAACTTGAGAAGACGAAGGCCACACTTCGCTCAAGGGAATTTAGGAATACAATAGAAGAGCGTGGAATCAACCATTAACAAGGTGATTTTTCTATTCGTACTCGTTAATTTATTGTATCAAAAATCGCAGTGCCAAGATCTGATTGTCCCAACAATTGGTATCAAGAGCCTGGTTCAATGGTTCTGCGATTTTTGATACGATGTCCATGTCGTAATTATACATGCATGTATGTATGGTGGTGTGCTTGGATAATAATCTTTTTGCAGGTTGTTTAGTATCCACTATTATGGCCATGTATATTTTAATTATGTGTTTGGATCCCACGTGGTTTAATCGTGGTTATTTTGTTTGGTTTCCACGTGGTTTATCGTGGTTTTAAAACACGAGGGTTGATCGTGTTAGAATAGATTTACAAAATTAGTTTTGTATTAGATCTATTGTTTTGTAATTGTTTTTTGGATTTTATCAAGATCCGGGTAATTTGTAACAATTATGTGCGATCGGAAATCAATTCGGAGTTGTTTTTGTTCCGCTGCGAAATTTTGTTGGGGTTGCTGTTGTGTTCATCAAGTCTCGAAGGTACTGTAGCAAACCGGTACTGTAGCAGTTACTGTAGCAAACCGGGTACTGTAGCAAACCCGATATTGTAGCAACCCGGTACTATAGCAGTTACTGTAGCAACCGGTTACTATAGCAAACCGGTTACTGTAGCAACCGGGTACTGTAGCAGTTTGGCGGCTTGCAGTTTGCAGATTTGCAGAAAATTTTCTAGGCCTGCTGAAATTGTTTAATGGGCCATAATAGTGGATTTAATTATTGTTTTAATTTTTAATTCCGCTATTTAATTTTAATTATTGCATTAAATAATTATTATGTTTGTTGTTAATTATGTGTGTAATTTTTTATTACATATTTAACATAATTAGGACGACATGGACATTAATTTTATTTATTGTTTTAATTTTATGATGCATGCTGCTATGTTATGTGTTCTTTGTATTGTTATTTTTATAACATGTAGACCTCGAAAAAATAACATAGGGCGATGCATCTAGATAAAATTCCTCAATTTTAAATAAAAATTCTAAGTGGGTGAGGGAATTAATTAGGAATTAAATCCCATGGTCTCCATTATTGTTTGTATGTAATTTAACACCGAGACGAATATAAATTATATACATGCCACCCATCGTGGCTTATGATTTATGGTGTCAGGTAGTGTTATGGATATTACTAGAACAAACTTCCTAAATTAATTACGAATATTGAAAGGTATACATGCCACCCATCGTGGCGTACCAAGTTTCATAGAATTCGATTAATTAGAAGGATGTCAATGATTGAATATAGATATTCGATATTGAGAGAAAGGATGATTCTGTCTAGAAAGGGGTCTTAAGTGACGCCTCTTGACAATGCTCCCCCCGATCTGGGAATTATCCTATTATCGATTATTGAGTTGAAATATTTAATGGTGGCACCCTGTCTTATTATTATTAATTTAAGATTTGATAATGGTATACACTTAGCTATGAATAATAATATATAGTCCACCCTAACGTGGCGTATTATTTAGTAATAGGACCGAAGTAATATTTAAACGAATTTAAGTGGTATATATGTCACCCATCGTGGCGTACCAGATACTTATGGTGTTTAAATATTAGTGCATTAATTTTAATTTATTGTTAGGGGAAACCAATAGGTTTTAGGATTTATGCAACCCTCTAATTATGTGTTTACATGTATGATTCTCAGGATTAGATCATTATGGGCTTTAATCCACTATTCACCATACTTAAGGATAACAAACTTACCGGACCAAACTATATTGAATGGAAACGTAACTTGGACATAGTGTTGACTGCTGAGGAGTACAAATTTTGCACTTATGAACCCAAGCCAGATCAGCCTGCTGAAGATGCTCCTGAAAGTGATAAGGAGTATTATAAGCGGTGGGTTAAGGCTGATGAGATGTCGCGATGTTACATTCTGGCAGTAATGTCGGGTGTTTTGCAGCATCAGCATCAGGCTATGCCCACTGCTTCAGATATGCTCTTTAATCTCAAGGAACTTTTTGGAGAACAGAATAGGGCTGCTAGGCAAGTAGCAATGAAGGCTTTAATGAACACTCAGATGGTTGAAGGAACACCTGTAAGGGATCATGTTCTCAGAATAATGTCTCATCTGAATGAGATGGAGATCCTTGGTGCTGATATTGATGGGGAAACCCAGATCGATATCATCCTTATGAGCTTGCCCAAAAGTTTTGAGCAGTTCCGCTTGAATTACACCATGAACAAAAGGATGTATAGTCTCGCGGAACTTCTGACAGAACTTCAGGCAGCTGAAGGACTCTTTAAGCAGAATGTTCAAGTGAATGTGGTCGAGAAAGCTTCTTCATCTAAGCCGAAAGGTAAGAAGAAGAAAAAGACTCAGACACAGAAAGCTGGAAAGATTGCTAATGCAGTGGGAGTTCAAGGTGGTGTGAAAAAGCCTAAAGGCAAGTGCTTCAGGTGCAAGCAGTCAGGTCACTGGAAACAGTATTGTCCTCTTCCTAAGAAGACAAACAATACTGGTATGTCTCTTTCTCTAGTTACAGAAACATATATAGCGGCTATATCTACGAGCACTTGGTGTGTAGATACAGGAGCCACTGACCATGTTTGTAACTCTATGCAGGGGTTCCAGCAATCCAGAATGCTTAGAGATGGCGAGATATATGTGTTCATGGGAGATGCTACGAAAGTAGCAGTAGTTGCAGTTGGAATAATTACATTATCTTTTGGCGATGATAGGATTTTGGTTTTGAACAATTGTCTTTATGTACCTTCGTTTAGAAGGAATTTAATTTCGGTTTCTAAACTTGCCATGGATGGTTATAATGTTTGTTTGGATCGTAATGTTTCTATTATGATGAATAAACGAGTTATATGTTCTGGTACATTGCAAGACAATTTATATATTATTAATCCTATCCAACCAATGCTGCAACATAAGGAAACTAATAACATTCTTTCTAGCTCAAATAAAAGAAAGAAACCTTCTGAATTGAACCAAACATATCTTTGGCACTTAAGATTAGGTCATATTAACTTGAGGAGGATTCAAAGACTGGTAGTAGATGGGCCATTAGGCTCGTTGGCAGTGGAGCCATTTCCAGTTTGTGAATCCTGCTTGGAAGGTAAGATGACTAATAGGCCTTTTAAAGCAAAGGGGAATAGAGCTAAAGAAGTGTTAGAATTGGTTCATACTGATTTATGTCGACCTATGAGTATCCAAGCAAGAGGAGGTTATGAGTATTTTGTCACTTTCATTGACGATTATTCTAGATATGGGTACATTTATTTGTTGCGCCGTAAGTCTGAGTGCTTTGAAAAATTCAAAGAGTACAAAGCAAGTGCGGAGAAGCGACATCTTGGAAAATGTATCAAGTCACTACGATCAGATCGTGGTGGCGAATACTTGCCTGGAGAATTTAGGGAATATTTATCAGAAAATGGGATTGCATCCCAATTGTCTGCACCTGGCACACCTCAGCAGAATGGTGTAGTAGATAGAAGGAATCGGACTCTTTTAGAGAGTGTTAGATCGATGATGAGTTATTCAGATTTACCCAAGTCGTTCTGGGGATATGCTATAGAAACAGCGGCTTACCTTCTAAACTTGGTACCTTCTAAGTCGGTTCCCAAGACTCCAATAGAATTGTGGACTGGTAGCAAACCAAGTCTAAGACATATTCGTATTTGGGGTTGTCCAGCACATGTGCTGAACAAGAACGTGACCAAGTTAGAATCTCGTACTGAAGTAAGGCTGTTTGTAGGCTATCCCATGGGAACGAAAGGTTATTCATTTTATAGTCCTAGGGATCGAGATATCATTGTTAGCACCAATGCTAGATTCTTAGAAGAAAACTATATAATGAACCACAAACCCATGAGTAGTATCGTTTTAGAGGAACTAGTGGGAGGGACAGAAAATCCCCAAGTGCCAATAGTACAAGTAGATCAACCACAAGAAAATGCACAACCTGTCAGTAATACCACACCGGTGCTTCGTCGTAGTGGGAGGGTTGTTCAACAACCTGATAGATTCATGATTTTGGGAGAGTCCTCGGACTTGGTCTCTGGTGAACATGATGAGGATCCCAGGACATACGAAGAAGCAATTCTAGATAAAGATGCAGATCTTTGGCAAAAGGAAATGGAATCTGAGATGGAATCTATGTATTCTAATCAAGTTTGGGAGCTCGTGGAACCACCCAAAGGTGTAAAACCCAATGGATGTATGTGGATCTACCAGAAGAAAAGAGGATCTGACAAAAAGGTGAAAGCCTGGAAAGCACGACTTGTTGCGAAAGGGTATACTCAGAAAGAAGGGATCGATTATGAGGAAACCTTTTCGCCGGTTGTTATGCTTAAGTCGATCCGGATTCTTTTATCTATAACAGCTCATCTCGAATATGAGATTTGGCAAATGGATGTCAAGACAGCTTTCCTTAATGGAAGTCTTGAGGAAACCATCTATATGCAACAACCAAAAGGATTCATTAAGGAAGGCCATGAGCATCTTGTTTGTAAGCTTAAGAGGTCTATTTATGGACTAAAACAAGCTTCTAGGGACTGGAATATTTGTTTTGATCAGGCAGTCCAGTCTTATGGATTTGATCAAAGTCCAAGCGAATCATGTGTGTATAAGAGAAGTGAGGGTAATGCAGTGGTTTTTCTAGTACTATATGTGGATGACATTTTACTCATTGGAAACAATGTTAAGATGTTGTCATCAGTAAAGGCATGGTTGTTCAAACAATTTGAAATGAAGGACTTAGGTGAAGCGGCATACATCCTTGGGATCAAAGTAATAAGGGATCGCAAGAAAAGGATGTTGGCTTTATCTCAAGAGCCCTACATTGATGAAGTATTAGCTCGTTTTAACATGCATAACTCTAAGAAAGGTTTTCTACCTTTTAAACATGGAGTGGCTCTATCCAAGGAGCAGTGTCCTTCGACACCTAAGGATATAGAGAGCATGAAAGCAGTTCCTTATGCTTCAGCATGTGGAAGCTTAATGTATGCTATGTTATGTACGAGGCCTGACATCTGCTTTTCTGTAGGCATGGTTAGTAGATATCAGTCGAACCCAGGTCAGGAACATTGGAGTGCAGTAAAAACTATACTCAAGTACCTGAGAAGGACTAAGGAGTATATGTTAACTTACAAGGCCTCATATTTGTTTCCTATAGGGTATACCGATTCAGATTTCTAGAAAGATAGGAGTCAGATATTTGGTTATAAAGTAGTTTTGTGAGTAATAGTGGATTAAATAAACACTGATATACTCATAGAATATTTTGAGTATAAGTGGGAGATTGTTGGTGTATACTGAAAATATTTATTTGAAGTATATACATTTATTTCTGGCCTATTTTATTGAGAATCATTTAAATGTTTACATGTTGTCTAAATATTATATATTGTGAATAATCTAGTATCAAATGGGATACAGAATATTAGATTATTAAATACGGTTTATATAATATAATATGGTTCACAGCACAGGTGGTGTTAGACAATCCACTGGAATGGCTGTAGTATTATTTAGATTAGTTTATATTGACTAATAAATAATACTAGTATACTTTGTGTATATTGAACAGGATCAAATTTAGAATTGTTCCCTTATACTGATTAAGAAGGTGAACTAAGATTCTATGTTATTATTAATGCTTAGGTTCTTAATCCAGATATAGTAATTGACACGTGTATATTATTTACATGCTTTGATTTTTATATGAAATAAATCTTTTGATTTATTTCATTATATTTTGGGTGATAAAATAATATATATGGTGAATATTATTTATTGAAGGAATCCATGTCCTGATAATATTCGGGTTAATGATGTCCCCTTGAAAGCTCAAAAAGATTTAATTATGTGAAACCCTGCAGGTGGATTTATTCCGGCATAATTAAATAAAAGTTGAGTGGATAATCAAGGATAAAAGATATTAATTAAATGAATTATCAGTAATTTATTTAATTAATGGACATGCGATATTTTAAACATGGGGAATTTAATAAGCAAATAATATTGGAACTGAATTAATTAATTGAATTACGATATTAGGAAAGGTAGTGCAAATATTAATTCTTTAGTGGATTGAATTAATATTTAATTACATTGGGCCATGCCCAAGATGTAATTAGAAGGCCCAACCTAATTGTCCATGATCCCTATTGTAGCCTATATATATTCTTATTCTCTTCTTGCTCAAGGGGTTAAGAAAAATATTGTAGCCACCAAGGAGCAAGAAGAGAGGATAACTTGAGAAGACGAAGGTCACACTTCGCTCAAGGGAATTTGGGAATACAATAGAAGAGCGTGGAATCAACCATTAACAAGGTGATTTTTCTATTCGTACTCGTTAATTTATTGTATCAAAATCGCAGTGCCAAGATCTGATTGTCCCAACATTACCTACATGACCTCTTAACTGAGGGAACCTCTAGTTGTAGAGTTTCTATTTCTTCTGTACTTGTAATAGGCATCAAATCCTAGTTGTGTAACTGTACTTATAAAGTCAAGAATAATGCTTGAAAGAAGCTCCAAGGTTCATGCCTCAAGCAAGGAGATAAAGACTGCCAAATAATCGCAGTTGGGATTTGAAGAAATGAAGAATTTGCCTAAGTACCAATTCGAGAAGTACATTTGTCTATTCGAGAAGTCTAGCATTTGAGAAGTCAGAGATTCGATATCTCAGAAGACACTATTCGATATCTCTGAATACACTGTTCGATATCTCATTCGATATCTCAGAGATTCGATATGTCTATTACTCTATTCGAGAACTCATGGAGTCAACAAGTCAAAGCATCATTCGAGTTCTCTAAGAGTCAACAAGTTAATGCTCTATTTGATATCTCAAGGACTAAAGAAGCTATTCGACATCTCAGGGATTCGATATGTCAAAATGCTCTATTCGATATCTCAAGGAGTCCCAGAGAAAAGAGCTATTCGAGAAGTAATTCGATATGTCAATATAACAATATTCGAGAACTCAGAGTTATCGATTAAGTCAATTCGAGTTCTCGAATCAATCACTTAGCCACTTCTCGAATACATTCTTGGAGACAAAATACTGAAGAATTGTACAAGTCAGAAACCTTCAACAAGCCAAGATGCTTTATTTGACTGTGTACTATTATGCACATTGGAAAGCCTACAAAGAAGCTTGGACAGATAAGACAAAGGGACAAGGAGCTAAAGAAGTGGATCTGAACAGGCTTTGCAAAGTCAAATCTGTAGCCGTTTGGACTCTTACTCAAATGAGATAGACATACTGGAAAGCAGTTTGTTTTACCTACCTTATTTGTAGTAAGTAGGTGTATCCATGTCTATAAGGATATAGCCTCACTTCCTTAGCAGATAAGTTTTTCAAGATACATCACAAGAAATATCTCTCTAAGAAAAACGAAGCTGAGAATACTACCATTTGTATTCACAGATTGTAGCAAAATCTTTATCTAATAAAATATTAGATTAAAGTGATATTGTGTTGTGTTTGTCTTTGTTATCTGTACTTACATATTTCACAAATTCAACACATATCTTGTTGCAAAGATTCAAGAACAAAGAAAAGTTCAAGAATCCATTCACCCCCCCTCTGTATTCTTTTACTGTATTCAATACTCAACAAGTGGTATCAGAGCAGGCTGTTTAATCTAAACAGAAAACGATCATGAGTTCGAATACACCAAAGACTACAGGTACGGTGAAGGTCCCTAAGTTCGACAAAGAGAATTACAACCTCTGGAAAATAAAAATGCTGTTGTTCATCAAAGCTGCCAATCCTCTCTACCCTGACATCCTCAAGAATGGTCCATTTGTACCACAACAAGAAATTGTTGAATCCGCAGTGGGCACAATAGTCATTCCTAGATCATATGTTGCAAAAGAGCCATCCAAATGGACTGACTCAGAGAAGGTAAAGGTTGCCCTAGACAGTCATCTCATGTTACTGATCATAGACTCCATGGATATGTCGATTGTAACGCCCCGACTTCCCAATACTGAAAATACACTTTTTATAATAAAGCAGACTTTGATACAGGGAAATTTTAGAAAATTTCGGCATGAAGTATTCATAAATCTGACTATCCACCTGTAATTCAACCCAAACCAAATTCCAATTTAACAATTACACTTAATACACCAACGATTCCTCACCGGGATCGATTACCAGGTTATGGTATGAAACAAGAATCTAAACCATACAAATTATTACAATTTCTTTTACTATTCTGATTTCAATAACTATACCGTTGAATCTGCAGCTTAATTCCAATCCATGCTTACCCGTTTTAGCTTCGAGATCTATCCTGTAAAGGCTGTCTCATTGCTCTCGTATGACTCGTACGATGTAGACATCCACCCTTATTCCTAACTGAAAGATTAGAGAAAATGAAGCAAGAGTGAGCCAAAGAATGCTCAGCAAGCGAACAGTATAGTGAAACAATAATACTACAATGATTCATTGGTGAACATATCACTGACCAACTTATGACCAACTTATCTCAAAGGAATAATTCACAATTACAGAAGCTCAAGAACTTTAAAGATATAACATTTTATTTAATTCAGGAAATGGAATAGAATTGGACAATTTTGCATTTTATTAATAAAAACAATAAGGTTAGGCTGCTGATCAGTCACGCACTAACCCCGGACAAACGCACACAGCAATGTCCTTTAATGGATCCACGGCACACATTGGCCTTACTAACTTCTGACCACGAATCTGGTCCGACCCTTTACGGTCCACATTTTAAAAAAAACAACAGTCCAATCCTATAATCTGAACGTCAGGTGTCGGAACAATCGACCATCTCGACTAGCCAAACACCCTGGAAACTCACGTTCCAGGTTAACAACTCAAATCTCAAGAAGAAATGAGGTCTAGTAAAATTCTGACCTAGATATCGACAAGTTCGATATAGAGAAGGGTATTATTCCATAATATATCAGTGAAACAGGGACAACAATTTCAGCACTATTGAATGGGAATATGATAAACAACTAGTCATATTTTCTGAAAATTTAAGAGCAATAATATCAACGACATCGAATTAATATAATGATCAAGTGACGAAAAACATGGTTCATTTGAGTGAAACGATTTACTTGCAACATGAATAACAACAATTGTAATTATAAGATAAAGCAAGGGTATAGTAAAGTGCTAAGCATTCAATAAAATTTACCAACGCATTGTCAAGTTGAATCAACATAAGCGAATTAAGTAGTTTTAAAATAATCATTTGTAAAATAACTCCAAGACAATAAAATTGTAGGACAGGTTGAAGAAAACCTCTCCTAAAGGGGTCCATTGGTGAAAATCCGTTACCAAGTTTAAACTAACATGAGAGATTCGAATAGTTTAAAATGAAGATTTAAGAAATTCTCAACTACTTAAGGTCTCACTCTTGTCAGCTAAGCACTTATAGGCTTCAGCTGCCAGAACCGGCATGACAAATATGAGTTTAAATAATTAAGAAGATCTCAATTCATTCTTGGTTTTAACCGTCACTGAGCAACACATGCCTCAACAACAGTATAAACCTCGAATTAGTTTACATAAATTTAAAAGAAAACATCATTTGAAAAATATTAGCATAGATGGGGAGTATTGAAATAAAATGATTTTAAAAGAAATCATCACCCGAACGATAGGTGAGGAGCATAATAAATAATAGAAAAATCTAAGAATGTATGTTTATAATTCACAGAAGAAGAATGTCACAGGAAATAAAAATAAAGAGTATAGGCACTAACAAAATGATTTAAAAGGAATATCATAAATTAATAGAACAAATTCTCATTATTGAAACTAAAAGAGAGGGTATAGATGCTTGCAAGAAAGAAAATTGAAAGTACAGATAATTAATACAAGAGGATTTCACGTCACTTGAACAGTAAGTGAGGGATAGTAACTTGCAAACTAATTTCACGGAAACGTTGTATAAATAACAGAAACAAACTTATCCCACTTGAACAATAAGTAGGGAATAGTACACTTGCCTCGATATACAGAGTTCCAATTCCAACACATTAACTCGTTATTCACTTTACATCCGTCTCCACTTCTTTATACCTTGGCCTTTATTCGATCACACATCCATCCTTCCTTTATCATTGACAGTCTCTACAGGAGCACACTCTTTAATCTCGATAATTATCTCCATCCTCTATATTCCATCTACACGTGCACTGGCTCTTAACCGGCCTCCTATTCGTACCTATATACAGGTAAAATAATATTTCAGTATGCTAATAACCGTAACCGTCCAACTCTGTTCTACCCAAACGCGTCCTAATACGCTTTACGATATAGCACATACTGATCATACTTGCAGAATAGAGTAGTACAATCATAAATCACATAAGCACGTAGCATGTATCTTCTACTTACACTTATTTCTTATATCATACATATAACACATGTACACAAATAATCTTTACCAAACTACTATAAGAATCATATAATAATTTTAATAAAAATTTGGACAGCACCTCTCCTAAAATATGACCTAACTTGTCAGGATACAACTTATCAAGCCGAAGGTCAACATTCTTTACTTCAATACAATTTACAAACATACCAAAACGTTCTAATGTATCTCATTTGTACACCTCTGACAATCCATAAACTTATCACATACTGCATATATATAACAATCCGATCAAAATGTACATATAGTTCCTTTCATCCTTAAAATCAAATTTATATCCACAATCGCGACTAAACAATAATTATCACTAATAATACAAAAATCCATATTAGAAATCCATTAGTATTGACTAACCAAACTTGAGGTACCCTGCATGTATTTCAACTCCATATCTGACTACCATTGCTGGCAATTAGCATCGACTCGAGCAGTTACAGCTTAAGTTACTACTAGTATACTTAACACTAATTACATATCATGTAATACCATAAAATTTAAACCACTTGACCAAGTTTACCAAATACCTTTTATCGTATACATTTTCGGTGTACTGCAATATAACAACTATCCTTCATGTACAAACTAGTTCACATAATCTACGATTATGCCACATACGGACTTGACAGAAACACACACATATGTAGGAAATCGCCCACACCCGCATATCTCTTCTCTTTCTCGACTTTGCACCAGCCACATGTCCGCGACTAGCTTCACTCAACCAAATTGTATACATGATTCCACTGCACATCACCCTAGACACTCACATCCAAACCCCATTACTGAACCCCAAAAGAAAAAAAAACAAGAACCGCATTGGTACTTCACTCGAAAAGCTCACCATTCATCCTTCTTCTCCCTCTTAGTCTCGGTCCGTTACCAATCCCAAAAACACACACTACTACATCACAACCACTCCTGCCTTCTTCCTTTTTCCATTACCTTTCTCTTCATTCTCTTCCCTCGGCACAGCAGCAGCACATACACAACACTACACAACTCCACACCTCCACAACTTCAATCCCAAGCTTCTCCTCCATACGCTACATAACCTTCATACCCCTTATAAATCACATATCAACCCCAACAACTCTTTTCATCACACCCATTCCTCACTTGTGACCATACAACACTAAAATTCCCAAAACAGAATACGCATAATCATATAAATTAGATTAACTGAAAATTAACATACAACCCATTTTAATCACCCATACATCCTTTACACCACACTTGAACTAGCATCCATTCCATTACTATCCCCAAAATCAAGTGCTCATATTTAGATGTTAACATAAAATCAGTTTCCACACTAAAACGCAGCAATACACACAATCACACCGAAACGTCACGAACAAGACAGGGGAAAAGAGAAAGACGAACAGAGGAGAGGGGAAAAATAACTGTTACGCCACAAGAATTTCTCAAAGATGCTACAAGAACAGGGCTTACTTCGAGCAGGGTGGTTCAAGAGTGTAGAGAGGGAGAGGATTAGACTCATCGAGGGATATGGATGAAGAGAAATGAGAGAGAGATTGAGGAGAGAGAGGTTGAGCGAGAGAGAGAGAGAGAGATTAATCGTGAGGGAGAGAGAGCTGTCGAGAGGTTCAAAGAAGCCTCAAGAAAAATCTGGAAATTGGGGGAAGACAAGGCATAAACTACATTTCACATTTCTGAAAATCAACTAATAATTTAATTAAATCACTTATAAAATCGTAATTAAATGATTAATGAATAAAAATTATAATTTAAAATTTTAAAATCAAGAATATGAATTTACAAACACCCATATATTTTTAGAATATTATTAAGATAAAAAAAAATATATTAAATATGAATTTTACAAGTTTGGATCCTTAAAAGGCAATATAACTCTTAAAATCATTTTAAAATACCAAAACATTTAAATTAGTATACCCAAAAATTTTAAAACTAATTGAATCTACAAAGATGATATTACAAAAGATTTCGTAATTTTTAACAACTCCATTGTTTTAATATAAAAAAAATCGAAGATCAATAATACATGATTTAAATAGATTTTTTTTTTTTAATCAGAAAATTTCAAATAAAAAAAAAAAATACACAGACTCACATTTCACATATACATCACCATATAATCACGTAAACATGATGTCACATATATTCAATCTAAAAAAAATTCACACCATATATTCCACATTTAATATTAAATAATAACATTTATAATTACGATTTTTCTAAGGCGTTATATCCTTCCCCCCTTAATAGGATTCTGTCCTCAGAATCGACCGTAAGAGAACATATGACGGTATTCTCAAACATTTCTCTTACAATTTCCAAGTCATTCCTTTCATTCTAGAATTCCTTTACATCCATTCATATCTCGCTAGGCTCATCCTGTAAGCCCGTAAATTCCAACATAAACTTAACCCTTTGGTTTACATGTCTCGTTAATTCTATATACGTATCACTCGTACGTGACGATCCTTTTCTACCGAAAATTGGACATGACTTATTTGTATAATGGACTATGCCCTGTATGAAAGTACCTCAATTACTAATCCAATCATCCATAAGCAATTCATTCATATACAATACTAAAACAAAACCTGCCTTGACTTGCAGCAAACAAATAAATAATTAAATCTTTTAAACAAAATCCACGTGATTAAAACAATTGATACAACTTCCACGCTCCTACTCATAATAACGCCCCAGATAAAACTCTGAGAAAAAGAATATCGAGAAATCCCCCAATCATTCTTACTCCCCTTTCAACGTACAATGTTACTCGAGGAGGGAATAACTGGGAAACTTCTATCCATCCTTAATCCCATTGTTTTACTGAGTAACCTTTTCGAAACTAATAACCATTTACCTTGAAACGTATACATCTTATTCGCGATACAAACTATCCCGGGGTCGCTGCCCCTCGATACCCATCAAAATCGAACTTTTAACGTAATTAAATTCCAACTCTAATATCCTTAATATCAAAACTCGACTTCTGAACCATTACTCAACATATCTTACAAATCGTCAAAATTTAAACTCTAAACATTATAACTCCCATATCCATAACTCATTTCCTTAAACCATTTCATTCTTCCACATTCGTCAACTTCACCTTTTTCTTCCATCAACTCCGATTGGTACTTCCTACTTTCCTCTAACGATTCATTCGCAATAATCTAGACCTTTGAATCCTGTATAAGCACATTTGATCCTTCCTCATTCGTCCGGTTGCCCTAGCACTAGATGGGTTCTAAATCTTTTCGTTGAATTCTGAAAGCTTTCTTCACGTTGAGTTCTACATTTCCTTCTTGGTAAGCGTGTCCACTACTATAGCTATCTTGGTAAAATCTTTGACAACCTTCGGTAATTCCTAGTTGGTCCTTCAAAACTTTTGATCTCTGCTAGCATCTTAGGCCTTTCCCGATTCATGACTGCTTTTTCTTCACGTAGTCCACTTCGATCCTGTCGTCATATCCTGAAAATTATACTTCTCCCAATTCCAAAACTCGTACTTAGAAATCTTATGCATGCTCTTCCTATATCCTCAAATATTTGAAATGTCTCCCGACCTTCAATCCTGGAAACTCATTACATATCTGGTAATAATTAATTAACCTACTTCATATCTTTGTCTGGGGAAAATCTAGTAATTCATCAATACAGACATTCGAGAAAAGTTAATCACTGGAATCTGCTTCACCCTAATAGTCTCCTTACTGGTATCTCGCACATATGAAGATAAACTTTATATTCTTGACATAACAACCACTTGGTCTGCGTGATCATTAAAACTCTGTTATCTGCTTGCGGCCTCGAACACAACTTCTACCTTCCTTGGGAATCATAACCTCACTTACTTGCCCTTACAATCTTTCTTGCACTTCATACTCGATCAATCGATACGATCCTAGAATCCCACCTTGTTCTCCTATCCATACTCATATCCACACTTATTAGCGTCATTCGCAGCCTTTTCGAAATTTCCAGCTCATGAGCAATTTATAGGGGAGGGTTCTGTTGCTATTATCGTAGTATTCGTTGGGGCTGACATGATGCAATCCTCGATAAAACGTCTTATCTTCCAGTGCATATGGCGTACCACTTCTAGCTCCTAACTCTTTCATTCACTACCACACCATCCTTTCCGCTTACTCTCACAGCTTTCCATATTTAGCCTATTACAATTTCAATATGCTTCCTCTCGAATTCCTTCCTTCTGACAATGAAGGTCCTGTTGGTCTCAGTAATTCATGTCCTTTGGGTGGCAATCTTGCCTCGTTATCCTGGTTTTAAATCTTCTACATCCTACCTTCCTTTCTATAAAAGTCTCACATCCTCTTCCAACACAATTTCCTGTAAGTTTCCTGATTCTCTATCTTTACCGCATTCAATCACTAATAGCTTTAGGAATCATAAAGGTTTATAACAAAAGAAATCAATACAATGGACAGGTGTTAGCAGGTATGAATATAAGTTGATATGTGTTTGATAAGAATTTTATAAACGAATTTAACTGAGAGATCAATATGATCATTGAACTAGTTTCAGGTTGCATTTGTCACTTAGGTCAACCGCCATAGCACAAGAAGGGGGCCAGCCTTCTGTACTTTCATGACAAACACAATTAGTGGCGTCCCACCAGACTTCTATCACATAGATAAGATGTCCCCGAATCCCCCTATATACATAGGGTTGTTCATCCCAGTAAGAATAAATAAGGTTAAGTATTCAAAGAGGAACAAAAAAAAAAAAAAAAAAAATTCAAAAGTTTCAAAAAGTTTATAGATATACAATGTTGAATAAGGAATAGCAATTATTCGGGGAAATTAGAAAGAATTCAAGGGTCTCAATAATTTATATGCATAATGTTGAATCAAGTTATCCCCTGGAAAATAGAGGTATCTTTGAAAAATAGAAATGTGTTTAAATGAATCTGAAAAAGTCGTCATCAATTGAAATATAGTTGATTCTCAAAGGTGATGGGGTATTATCAAGATAAGAAGAAACAGAAAGAAAGGTTGAATCGAATCTTCTTAATCAATAAACTAAATGAAATCAACTGCTAGTAATGAATAACCACGCCATTCCTCTAACCCATGCCAGTGATCGCATTTCACATCTTGTTTTCAATCCTTTCGCACTTTCTATATCACTCGCGGGGTAACTAAAGTCGCAAAAGAAATTCTAGAACATACACGAAGGTCTACACGTGACATCCTCCAAGCTGATAACTCCGATCGTCTATTTAACGTAGGCGGCGCCGAATCAACTACCTCGTCCAAAGTCGTACCTTCAAATGAATCGAATTCTGGCTCGCGCGATATGTCAAAATACTAACTAACGTCACAACCGTTGTCCTAATAACCTAAGGCGAATCTTATCCTAAATCGTTCTATCTAACGTCCCACTTAAATACCTATATTTAATTATCCTAACTTGTTTCAGTGACCATAACCTGTCGCTCTGATACCAACCTGTAACGCCCCGACTTCCCAATACTGAAAATACACTTTTTATAATAAAGCAGACTTTGATACAGGGAAATTTTAGAAAATTTCGGCATGAAGTATTCATAAATCTGACTATCCACCTGTAATTCAACCCAAACCAAATTCCAATTTAACAATTACACTTAATACACCAACGATTCCTCACCGGGATCGATTACCAGGTTATGGTATGAAACAAGAATCTAAACCATACAAATTATTACAATTTCTTTTACTATTCTGATTTCAATAACTATACCGTTGAATCTGCAGCTTAATTCCAATCCATGCTTACCCGTTTTAGCTTCGAGATCTATCCTGTAAAGGCTGTCTCATTGCTCTCGTATGACTCGTACGATGTAGACATCCACCCTTATTCCTAACTGAAAGATTAGAGAAAATGAAGCAAGAGTGAGCCAAAGAATGCTCAGCAAGCGAACAGTATAGTGAAACAATAATACTACAATGATTCATTGGTGAACATATCACTGACCAACTTATGACCAACTTATCTCAAAGGAATAATTCACAATTACAGAAGCTCAAGAACTTTAAAGATATAACATTTTATTTAATTCAGGAAATGGAATAGAATTGGACCATTTTGCATTTTATTAATAAAAACAATAAGGTTAGGCTGCTGATCAGTCACGCACTAACCCCGGACAAACGCACACAGCAATGTCCTTTAATGGATCCACGGCACACATTGGCCTTACTAACTTCTGACCACGAATCTGGTCCGACCCTTTACGGTCCACATTTTAAAAAAAACAACAGTCCAATCCTATAATCTGAACGTCAGGTGTCGGAACAATCGACCATCTCGACTAGCCAAACACCCTGGAAACTCACGTTCCAGGTTAACAACTCAAATCTCAAGAAGAAATGAGGTCTAGTAAAATTCTGACCTAGATATCGACAAGTTCGATATAGAGAAGGGTATTATTCCATAATATATCAGTGAAACAGGGACAACAATTTCAGCACTATTGAATGGGAATATGATAAACAACTAGTCATATTTTCTGAAAATTTAAGAGCAATAATATCAACGACATCGAATTAATATAATGATCAAGTGACGAAAAACATGGTTCATTTGAGTGAAACGATTTACTTGCAACATGAATAACAACAATTGTAATTATAAGATAAAGCAAGGGTATAGTAAAGTGCTAAGCATTCAATAAAATTTACCAACGCATTGTCAAGTTGAATCAACATAAGCGAATTAAGTAGTTTTAAAATAATCATTTGTAAAATAACTCCAAGACAATAAAATTGTAGGACAGGTTGAAGAAAACCTCTCCTAAAGGGGTCCATTGGTGAAAATCCGTTACCAAGTTTAAACTAACATGAGAGATTCGAATAGTTTAAAATGAAGATTTAAGAAATTCTCAACTACTTAAGGTCTCACTCTTGTCAGCTAAGCACTTATAGGCTTCAGCTGCCAGAACCGGCATGACAAATATGAGTTTAAATAATTAAGAAGATCTCAATTCATTCTTGGTTTTAACCGTCACTGAGCAACACATGCCTCAACAACAGTATAAACCTCGAATTAGTTTACATAAATTTAAAAGAAAACATCCTTTGAAAAATATTAGCATAGATGGGGAGTATTGAAATAAAATGATTTTAAAAGAAATCATCACCCGAACGATAGGTGAGGAGCATAATAAATAATAGAAAAATCTAAGAATGTATGTTTATAATTCACAGAAGAAGAATGTCACAGGAAATAAAAATAAAGAGTATAGGCACTAACAAAATGATTTAAAAGGAATATCATAAATTAATAGAACAAATTCTCATTATTGAAACTAAAAGAGAGGGTATAGATGCTTGCAAGAAAGAAAATTGAAAGTACAGATAATTAATACAAGAGGATTTCACGTCACTTGAACAGTAAGTGAGGGATAGTAACTTGCAAACTAATTTCACGGAAACGTTGTATAAATAACAGAAACAAACTTATCCCACTTGAACAATAAGTAGGGAATAGTACACTTGCCTCGATATACAGAGTTCCAATTCCAACACATTAACTCGTTATTCACTTTACATCCGTCTCCACTTCTTTATACCTTGGCCTTTATTCGATCACACATCCATCCTTCCTTTATCATTGACAGTCTCTACAGGAGCACACTCTTTAATCTCGATAATTATCTCCATCCTCTATATTCCATCTACACGTGCACTGGCTCTTAACCGGCCTCCTATTCGTACCTATATACAGGTAAAATAATATTTCAGTATGCTAATAACCGTAACCGTCCAACTCTGTTCTACCCAAACGCGTCCTAATACGCTTTACGATATAGCACATACTGATCATACTTGCAGAATAGAGTAGTACAATCATAAATCACATAAGCACGTAGCATGTATCTTCTACTTACACTTATTTCTTATATCATACATATAACACATGTACACAAATAATCTTTACCAAACTACTATAAGAATCATATAATAATTTTAATAAAAATTTGGACAGCACCTCTCCTAAAATATGACCTAACTTGTCAGGATACAACTTATCAAGCCGAAGGTCAACATTCTTTACTTCAATACAATTTACAAACATACCAAAACGTTCTAATGTATCTCATTTGTACACCTCTGACAATCCATAAACTTATCACATACTGCATATATATAACAATCCGATCAAAATGTACATATAGTTCCTTTCATCCTTAAAATCAGATTTATATCCACAATCGCGACTAAACAATAATTATCACTAATAATACAAAAATCCATATTAGAAATCCATTAGTATTGACTAACCAAACTTGAGGTACCCTGCATGTATTTCAACTCCATATCTGACTACCATTGCTGGCAATTAGCATCGACTCGAGCAGTTACAGCTTAAGTTACTACTAGTATACTTAACACTAATTACATATCATGTAATACCATAAAATTTAAACCACTTGACCAAGTTTACCAAATACCTTTTATCGTATACATTTTCGGTGTACTGCAATATAACAACTATCCTTCATGTACAAACTAGTTCACATAATCTACGATTATGCCACATACGGACTTGACAGAAACACACACATATGTAGGAAATCGCCCACACCCGCATATCTCTTCTCTTTCTCGGCTTTGCACCAGCCACATGTCCGCGACTAGCTTCACTCAACCAAATTGTATACATGATTCCACTGCACATCACCCTAGACACTCACATCCAAACCCCATTACTGAACCCCAAAAGAAAAAAAAACAAGAACCGCATTGGTACTTCACTCGAAAAGCTCACCATTCATCCTTCTTCTCCCTCTTAGTCTCGGTCCGTTACCAATCCCAAAAACACACACTACTACATCACAACCACTCCTGCCTTCTTCCTTTTTCCATTACCTTTCTCTTCATTCTCTTCCCTCGGCACAGCAGCAGCACATACACAACACTACACAACTCCACACCTCCACAACTTCAATCCCAAGCTTCTCCTCCATACGCTACATAACCTTCATACCCCTTATAAATCACATATCAACCCCAACAACTCTTTTCATCACACCCATTCCTCACTTGTGACCATACAACACTAAAATTCCCAAAACAGAATACGCATAATCATATAAATTAGATTAACTGAAAATTAACATACAACCCATTTTAATCACCCATACATCCTTTACACCACACTTGAACTAGCATCCATTCCATTACTATCCCCAAAATCAAGTGCTCATATTTAGACGTTAACATAAAATCAGTTTCCACACTAAAACGCAGCAATACACACAATCACACCGAAACGTCACGAACAAGACAGGGGAAAAGAGAAAGACGAACAGAGGAGAGGGGAAAAATAACTGTTACGCCACAAGAATTTCTCAAAGATGCTACAAGAACAGGGCTTACTTCGAGCAGGGTGGTTCAAGAGTGTAGAGAGGGAGAGGATTAGACTCATCGAGGGATATGGATGAAGAGAAATGAGAGAGAGATTGAGGAGAGAGAGGTTGAGCGAGAGAGAGAGAGAGAGAGAGAGATTAATCGTGAGGGAGAGAGAGCTGTCGAGAGGTTCAAAGAAGCCTCAAGAAAAATCTGGAAATTGGGGGAAGACAAGGCATAAACTACATTTCACATTTCTGAAAATCAACTAATAATTTAATTAAATCACTTATAAAATCGTAATTAAATGATTAATGAATAAAAATTATAATTTAAAATTTTAAATTCAAGAATATGAATTTACAAACACCCATATATTTTTAGAATATTATTAAGATAAAAAAAATATATTAAATATGAATTTTACAAATTTGGATCCTTAAAAGGCAATATAACTCTTAAAATCATTTTAAAATACCAAAACATTTAAATTAGTATACCCAAAAATTTTAAAACTAATTGAATCTACAAAGATGATATTACAAAAGATTTCGTAATTTTTAACAACTCCATTGTTTTAATATAAAAAAAATCGAAGATCAATAATACATGATTTAAATAGATTTTTTTTTTTAATCAGAAAATTTCAAATAAAAAAAAAAATACACAGACTCACATTTCACATATACATCACCATATAATCACGTAAACATGATGTCACATATATTCAATCTAAAAAAAATTCACACCATATATTCCACATTTAATATTAAATAATAACATTTATAATTACGATTTTTCTAAGGCGTTATATCGATGTTTGCCAACATATCATCATGCACATCAGCCAAGGACATGTGGAACCACATCGAGGTGTTATGTGAAGGGACAGAGGAGGTAAGAGAAAATAGGAAACAGATACTGGTCACACAGTATGAAGCTTTCATGGCATAGTCCAAAGAAAGTATTACTGATATGTTTGAGAGATTTCACAAGCTGGTGACTGAGCTTCAAATGAATGGGAAGGTTTACAGCACTAAGGAATTAAACATAAATGTTAGGTCCAAATGTGTTGTAGAGGGGGGGTGAATACAACTTTTCGAATATGAGAAGCAATAAATACGATGCAATAAATGAACACACAGATTCAAGGAATATATGTCTTATATATAACTTGAAAGGGTTGCTACAACATTCATTACAAAGTATAACAGAAGTTCAGAGAGAAGTGAATGATACTAAGCTCTGTGAATGCACTCTCTCTCTTTCTCTTGTGTTTTTCTCAAGAATTGCTCACTAACTAAAACATTACACAAGTACTTCTATTTATACTACATGTAATCTATGTCCTGTAGTCTTCAAAGACTAAGATGTACGTGGCCCAATGATGTCCACATAATTCTTGCCTTATCTTGAAAGCTTGGAAATCTGCCAATCAGAAGATGCCATGTGTCATGTTGAAGCTGCACTCTAAGTAGAACTTCTACTTGAGAATTTCTACTTAGCCATCTCGAAGTTCTAAGTAGAACTTCTACTTAGAAACTTCTACTTGGCCATCTAGAATATTTAGTACTTAGAAAATATTCTGGTCTTCAACTTGAAACTTCAATGCACATCTTGAACCTGTGATATCTTCATGTCTTCTTTGTTCTTCACTAAGTTCTTGAATATGGATCTTTATTACTGACATAAACTTGCTATCAATGTCCTGACACTTGATGCAACGGTCTGGTTCATAAGTGACTAGTCTTGATAGGGTTTTTGCTTCTTGAATAAATTACCATATCCAATTAGAAATGTGGCTTTCCAATATTTGCTTTCCTTCTTGTTCACTTGAAATCAATTGGTCTTATTGATACTGATAGTTATGATCTTGATCTTTGGCTTTTCAAATCACTGAGGCATGAACAACTTTGACTTGAACTTCTCTCAATGATTTCTTCTTGGATTGATCATAGTTAACATGTTGAATTGTATCAATTACCTTGTCTTCATTTAGTGTTGATTTCTTGTGACTTCTTGTTCTTGATTGTCTTCTGGTTAAGTATCTTTTCCTTTAGTTTGAGTTACATTAGTTATAGTGTTACAAGTTTATACACTCTGCCTTTCAATCTCCCCCAATTTGATTGTCTAACAATGACATTCAAATTAATGAAGGATAACTCAACTAAACAATGAGACGAGAAAAGATAATTAACATTACAGTCTTGAATAATTTACAATTGAAATTTACATGTAAACAATACAAAGAACTTAAACTAGAAACAGAATTCGAACTTCGAATTAAAGATCATTTGAGTGATTCCTATCACCTGGATTATTTCATACCTTTTTAGTCAAACTTGTATCACCTTATTGGATTCACTCTAAGGTGAATTTTCCTCAAGTGAGTTAAAGCAACCGAAAGACATGAAGTTTTTCCAACTTCAAGTTCACACCACTCTGACCTTTAACCCTAATTCCGTTTCCTCTTTCTAGCTTCAGCAGCTTGGTCTCTCTCTTCTTTTTGCCTTTTGCGCTTCTCCTTCTGCTGCTTTTCTTTCTTGTATACTGGATCTTTAAGCTGCTTCCACCTGGCATTCAATAGACTTACAGCTTCCATTTCTAGAGGGTTCTTGGGCTCTGGATAAGGATGTTTGAAAAGCCTTCTGAGTTTGTCCACCTCCTGAGTAGTTCTGATCTTTGGAATATCCTCGAAGTTCTTCATGATGAGCTGAGGTTTCCAGTGAGATTTATCAGATTTGAACTGACAATAGATCATCTTGGGGTAGCCCTTGACACGGTCAGTATTGTGGACACTGGCCGCATCTCGCTCCATTCTCTTCTTTTCCACCACTACTTCAGACAGGTAACTCATGAGTCTCTGCTTTTCTTCAACAAACTTATCTTCCACTTCGCCCCATTTGAATACATATAATACTCTCTCCAGAAATGCAGCATCTTGAGTCCGTAGCAGCCATTGTCTACTCATATGCAAGATTGTTTGATTCTGGTCTGCATCTATGAATACTAAGGCATCAGCTGTATCTTCAACATAAGCATGTATCCAGTATACACTTTCACTTCCTGGAACACCAATAGCCTCCCTTATTTCTCCTTGTTCAAGTGCTCCAGAAGGAAGAGTCAGAGCTTCATCTACATTCTTCATGGCTTGAAGAATATTCCATTTCTTCTCTATCAGCTCCGGCTCAATCTTCACGTCATCAAGAGGGTTTGGAGCAATGACATCACACTTCCACACCTCATTGCTCTTCTTGAATATAACTCTTTCAATGATCTTCACGGATTTATCTTTAAGCTCAGAAGCGAATCCCTTACTCATCATTTGTCTACAGACAGCTTTGAGAGATTCTACTAAAAGCTCCATTAGATCATTTTCCTCCATGCTAACCCTCTTCATCTTTCCGTCAACTACCATCCGGATAAAATTTGGATATGCTGAGAATTCTGGACCCTTGTCCTCTGCTAGCTGCATTAACTGATCCCTGTACAGAATGCTTAGCTCCTCAGATTGAGAGTACTGAATTTTAGTCGCTAGCAAGAACAACTCTGACTCAGATCTTCTCATTATGAATTGGTCATCCACATATAAGAAAGACGTTGGGACTCCTTCTACCAAAGACAAGATAACCTGCCACTCCTTAAGATTTGCATTGTATCCAACCCTGACTTTAGAAATTAATCTCTTCAAAGCATTTATATAGTCCCCAGTCATTGGATTCTGTAAATTCAAGTTGTAGAACAGATCATCTGCATCCTTGTTATGAACTCCTTTTGCACAGGGTCCCATCATTATCTTCCTTGCTTCATCCCATTTCTGCCCTATCCTTCGTTTGTCCAGATCAACTTGAGGATTAGCTAGCCTTACAAGCTCATACTCATACTGTTTCCCTTGTAGCTCCACCTTCTGTTCTAGGAACGCAGCATGTTCTTGCATCATTTTCATTTTATGGAACTGAGCTTGTTCCAAGGCTAACTGTTGAGCTTTAAGGGTTTCCTCATCAACAGGAAATTCTTCAGGCAGTCCGGAAGACATCCCAGCACCTCCACCTTGTTCCTTCAAAGATTTTTTTATAGCGTGTGCCAACGGTACGTCTTCCATGTCAGAATCTGAGTCAAGTACTTCCTGTACTGTTTCCTGATGACTCATATCAACAAATGGTTCATCAACCATTACTGCCTTACCCTTTTCATCCTCAGAGCCTCTTCATCAACAGACGGCTCAACTTCTGGTTCCTTGACAAGATCAGCGGGTTCTTCAATTTCTTCGATGTGAACTGCCTGCTGTCTCGTCTCCTTTCCACTCTCCCCCTTAGGTGAGTTATCCTGAGCTCCACCTTGGTCTTCAGATCCACCAGCTGCATAAGAACCTCCAAAACCAGAACCAGAGGCTCCCGCTCCACTAGCACCACCTGCACCACCTGCACCAGCATCGGGGTGAGGTTGTTGCGACTCGAAGCACTCCGGGGGCACAAAACTCCTGACTGCGAACATCATTCTACTGATCTCCACAGCCATTGTATGCATTGTAGACTCCAATGCCCCCATCCTCTCATTGAGAGTGCTTCCCAAGACACCACCAGCATGGCCCAAGTCATTGACCTTATTTGTCAAATCATCAAAAGCTGTAGCTTGATTTGCCATTCTTGCTGCGTAGTCGTCTAGAGCCCTTTGGTTGTTTCCAATGTTCATCCCGAACTGCCCCATCGTCTGTCCGAAATGCTTCATCTGATTTTCCATAGAAGTCATACGCGTATCAAGATTTTCAATGTTAAGGGACGGTGTTTGGTTTAGGTGACCTCGCTCTAATACTCGTTCTGTTGGTATTTGACGCTCGGTTTCGGGCCTTGAAAATGAAGGTCCCTCTCTCCCTAACCTCTCACACACACTCCCTGTCTCACGCTCGTGTATGTCTTCAATGATTGATCCAAATAATGAAGCAGTACCTGCAGAAAATTGATAAGAAATGTTGTTGACAGTTATGGGATCAAATTCTGTTTGTTCCTGAGTTGGAATCTCAGGCTGAGAGGCTGCAAAGTGTTCTTGTACAACATCAGAACCGATCCTCTTTGCAGCATCAGTACGTACCGGTGAAGGTACGGCTGAAGTTCTTAAGACTTCATGTCCTCTTGAAGCAACAGTATCTTCAAGAGGTACATCATCCTCACCAAAATCAAAATCCCTATGTGCAGATTGTTCAAGGGGTGAACCACTCGCGTGAGGTGGAGTGGTTGTGTGTGACACGCTAGGGTTTGACTGTGGTTGTGAAGTAGCAGCGTGGAAAAGTTTGGATTTCTTTCGAATAAGTTGCTGCTCTTCGGGTTCACTCTCCTCATCATCTTATACATATACACGTGCTGGCTTTCTGACTTCCGTTAACAAGGGTGAAAGAGAATAAGAATGTGTATTGGATTCAGAAATGTAGCTCTCACCCTGGGATAGATCCTGCGGGTTAGCAGTCTCTTGGGTCGCGGAATCAGATACATAGGAGGAGGAATGAATAGTATGCAAGGAGAGATTACCTGATTGATTACCTTGTGCATCATCGCTTTCCTCATCAGGAATCTCATCAAATGCCTCAGCATGAACAGATGGATTTTGAGCATGTGATGAAACTTGTGATGATGCCTCCAAATTGGTAACTCCTGCATCATATCTAAGCCACATTTGAATATTTTCAGGAATTGACATAGGTTTACCTTGATGTTTATCCTGATTAGCAATGGTTGAAAGTGACTTAGTGCCCATCCCCAGCGATTCAGATGTTGGGCTTCTGGCAAATCTCTGTCTAACAGCAAGAGCATCCTTCGGTATTAAGTCATTAATGAGCATTTGAAGGAACCGAGGAAACCAGCAGACAACATCAGCTGTAGTGAGGTCTCTGCTTGCAAGAGATCCCATTGAGGCCACTATCTCAGAGAGAACTATGCGTCCATAATTAATATCCAGTTCTCTTGCTAGGGCAACTGCAAAGGTTTGCATTGGAATTGGAATTTGATGAAAGTCTTTTTCGCGTGCCCGAAAACATCTTGTGATGGCCTCGAAAAAGTAATTCCATTGCACATGGAAGAATTGCTTTTGGATATTTCCTGTGATTGGGCCTTTTGGAGGATAACATCCAATTTCTTCAAAGAATCTGAGGTGTTCTGTAGCTGTAGGTTCTGGATCATAAGCATCTTTAATTGGGAATCCCAGAACTCTGTTGACAATCTCTTCAGTCACCTCATATTCCTGATCCGCTAAGGTAAACCTGAAATCTAAGGGGGTTGATTTGCTCCCAAAAGTAACCGCACTAGTCCATAATTGCTGTAAAGCATCATGTACTAGTGTAGGTTTAGCAGTAAAAGCATGGCTAGCTTTGGAGTACAAATTGAGAAATCGTATCCAAAACTTAAACCGCGGGAGTTGATCACCAATTTCCGTAGAAATATTATAAAAATTGTTTTTAGCAAGTGAAAATTGGTGAGCCATTTTGATTAAATGTTTTTATTTAAAAGATGTGAATTTTTTTTTTAATTTTGAAAAACAAATAATTTACGAATTAAATGATGTATCCCTTTTAATTTATCAAAAAGAACAAAAGTCCCTTAGAGAAAATTAAACTACGGGATGAACAATCAAAAGCCAATTACTAAATCTGAATATTCAAAGAAGATGAATATTCGTGTGTACCAGTGAAATCGTGTGTGTTTATGAATGGTGAATATGAAATCGCGTTTTATGAACAGTACACAAACAATATATGTTCGTGTGTATGTATATGCGCGTGTATATGGATGAACACAAAACACACCAACACAAAGATTAAGGATAACACAGTCAAGATTAGTCCAAAAATTGGCAGTAATTCGTGATTAGTATGAGTTTAATCACAAAAACACGGGTTAATTGTATGAAGTCTGTGAAATCGCACTGTTTTTGTGAAACGGCTGCTGTGAAAATGAAATTAGGTAAAGTGAATTAGGCATCGAGTTAGAGATGTATATATAGATGAATGTGAAATGACAAAAATGTCCCTGTTAAAAAGAGTGAAAATTACCAAGTCCATACAGGGAACATCTAAGTCGAACTCTATCTCGAACATTTCTATCTCGAATATCTCTATCTCGAACATCAAGTCGAACTTCGAGATAAAGTTCGAGATAGAAGTTAACTCGAACAATTAAGCACAAATGAACACTTTAACCAATTTTTCAGCAGAAACTACAGGGAAATCCTATCTCGAACATTTATGATATGTAGTAAACTTGGAAAATTCCCTTCTTAAGAAAAACAGGGAAATTCAAGATACTTTTCGAGTTAGAAGTCTATCTCGAACATCAAGTCGAAATTCGAGTTGAGTTTCGAGATAGACTAAGAGCTCTATCTCGAACATCAAGTCGAAATTCGAGTTGAGTTTCGAGATAGACTAACTCGAAGTTAATCTCATTCTTTCCAAAATACCCCCTTGAACCAAAAAGTACAGGGTAATTCAAGATATGTTTCGAGTTAGGAGTGTTACTCGAAAAATTCCCTTTAGCTTAACTGAGAACTCTATCTCGAACACCAAGTCGAAATTCGAGTTGAGTTTCGAGATAGACTAAGAACTCTATCTCGAACATCAAGTCGAAATTCGAGTTGAGTTTCGAGATAGACTAACTCGAAGTTAATTCTCAGTTCTTTTCAAAATATTCCCTTAATGGAAACCTCATCTCAACCTTTGAGATAAGATTCGAGATAGAATTTATCTCGAATATTTTGAAGATAGAACTAGGCACACTGGTAACTCGAATTCGAACTCTAAGTCGAATTTCGAGATGAATTTCGAGATAGCCAACTCGAAATTCTTCCCAGACTTAGAATTTTTCAAAAACTTCACTGTGACAGATTAAGTCGAAATTCAAGTCGAATTTCTAGATGAGTTTCGTGATAGAACCTAACTCGAAATTATGAAGTTTTTTAATTCTAAGGCCTATAATTACATGAAAATCATAGGTAAATTCATCTAAAAATCATGGAATATTCAGAATATTATGAATTTAACTCCCCCTATGATCATGTAATCTAACAAGCATAAATTCACAGATTTGTGCTATAAAAGACACTTAAAACACAATGAATTCATGCAAAATCACACTATATGCAAACTATAACAATCATTAATTAGGCATTTTAAAGTCTAAGCACATAATGATTGATTAGCTTGCACATACAAACATAAACATGGATTTTACAGATAGAAGGCTTTACTAACTTGTGTTAAGCATTCCCAATTCACCAACCAACCTATTGAATGTTACTTCATCAAGAGGTTTGGTGAATATATCTGCAATTTGTTGCATTGTGGGCACAAAATGTAGCTCCACAGTCCCCTCCTCGACATGTTCTCTTATGAAATGATACCTGATGTCAATATGCTTGGTTCTTGAGTGATCTACAGGATTGTTGGTTATGGCAATGGCACTTGTGTTGTCACACATGATTGGAATTTTCTTGTGCTCCATGCCATAATCCTTCAATTGGTTCCTCATCCACAGTATTTGAGCTACACAGCTTCCAGCAGCAATGTACTCAGCTTCAGCAGTAGAAGTAGATACTGTATGTTGCTTTTTACTTTGCCAGGACACCAATCTTCTGCCAAGGAATTGGCAAGCACCAGATGTGCTTTTCCTATCAATCCTGCAACCTGCATAGTCTGAATCCGAATAGCCAATAAGATTAAAACCTGTATCTCTTGGGTACCAAATCCCTAGATTTGGTGTGCCCTTGAGATACCTAAAAATTCTTTTGAGGGCTACGAGATGTGATTCTCTGGGATCCGCTTAGAACCTTGCACATAAACAAGTTGCGAACATTATATCGGGTCTACTTGCAGTTAAATAGAGGAGTGAGCCAATCATACCTCGATAGCTTGTGATGTCAACTGATTTACCTGATTTGTCTTCATCAAGCTTCGTGGCTGTTGCCATGGGAGTCTTAGCTGCTGATGCATCTTCTAGATTATACTTCTTGAGTAAATCTCTAACGTACTTGGATTGACAGATAAAGATACCATCTTTTCTCTGACTGATCTGTAATCCAAGGAAGAAGGACAGCTCTCCCATCATGCTCATCTCATATTTTTCCTGCATTAGCTTGGCAAATTTCTCGCACAAGCGCTCATTTGATGACCCAAAAATAATATCGTCCACATATACTTGAACAAGTATTAAGTCATTTCTCACAACTTTATAGAACAATGTTTTATCAATTACTCCCCTAAAAAAACCATTTTCAATTAAGAATAGGGATAGGGTTTCATACCATCGCCTTGGGGATTACCTGAGGCCATAGACAGATTTGAAGAGTAGATACACAAAATCTGCATGTTCTGGATCAACGAAGCCAGGCGGCTGTTCCAGATACACTTCTTCTTCTAACTCTCCGTTCAGGAAGGCACTTTTCACGTCCATCTGGAAAACTTTGAAGTTCTTATGTGCTGCAAATGCCAAGAACATCCTGACTGCCTCAAGTCTTGCAACTGGTGCATAGGTTTCATCATAATCAATTCCTTCTCGCTGAGAATAACCTTTTGCAACCAAACGAGCCTTGTTTCGTGTTACAAGTCCGTTTTCATCCAGTTTATTTCTGAATACCCACCTAGCTCCAATTACGGATTTGTTCTTTGGTCGGGGTACCAGTTTCCAAACTTTCTGCCTTTCAAACTGATTGAGTTCCTCTTGCATTGCAATCACCCAATCAGCATCGCCAAGAGCTTCTTCTATTTTTTTAGGTTCAAGCTTGGATAAGAACCCAGAATATAAGGAGATATTAGCCATGTCAGCTCTTGCAGTTCTTCTAGTAGTCACACCAGCATCTGGATCACAAATAATTAACTCAAACGGATGGTCTCTATTCCATACTCGTTCACCTGGAAATTGTCTTGATGATTCAGCTTGACTTTCTGAGTTGGGGTGCTGACTACTTTGATTATTTTCACTAACTCCCCCTGAGTTAGTGCCAGCTCCTACAGAACTAGAGTCAACTCGGCTTGAGCCTTGAACAGTAGTCCTTGAGCTGCTATTAACTCCCCCTGAGTTGTTGCCGGTTGGTACTGAAGAAGTCTCTCCTGATCTTGTAGAATTAGCTTGTTCACTAGACTCAGGTTCTTCATGTACGCTTGGAACATGTAATGGAACAACCAACTCAGGTTCATCTTCAAGATCTTCTAAGTCCAGATTCTGAAATTTTAGGGACTCAGGTTCACTAGAATCTCTTGAAATTGATGAGAGTTTGGTATCGTCGAATCTGACGTTGTAACTTTCAGTCACTTTTCGATCATTCACTAAGAACACTCTATAAGCTGCCACCACGTCTATAGAGTAACCAACAAAGATTCCTTCACGAGCTTTTGCTGCAAACTTGCCTAGATTTTCATCATCTATAAGCACATAGCATTTTGCTCCGAAGACATGAAAGTATTTGATTGTTGGTCTTCTGTTGTTCATTAGCTCACATGGTGTCTTTTCTTTATCTTTTATGATCAAGGTTCTATTTTGAGTGTAACAAGCGGTACTCACTGCTTCGGCCCAGAAATACAAAGGATGTTTTGAATCATACAACAAAGTTCTTGCTGCTTCAACCAAAGTTCTATTCTTCCTTTCAACTACTCCATTTTGCTGTGGAGTTCTCGGGGCTGAATACTGACGACGTATTCCCTTAGATATACAGAAGTCATTTAGCACTGCGTTTTTGAATTCAGTGCCATTGTCTGATCTAATCGTCTTCACAGTAAGTGTTGAAACATTCTCAATTTGAGTGATATGATCAATGATTAAGAAAGGTACTTCGTCTTTCGTCATTGCGAACAATACCCATGTATACTTGGAGAAGTCATCCACGATTACCAAAGCATATCTTTTCCTAGACAAAGATAGGATATTCACTGGGCCAAACAAATCCATATGAAGAAGTTGTAAAGGCTCAGTAATACTAGAAATTTCTTTGCTTTTATGCGATGCTCGCTTCGACTTTCCCATTTCACAAGCTTCACAGAGTCCTTTCGGAGCGAACTCCATTTGAGGTAGATCTCTCACCAGTTCTCGCCTCGCGAGAGCATTCATCGTTTTGAAGTTTAAGTGAGATAACTTTTTGTGCCATAACCAGCTTTCATCATCCGAGGCTTTGCTGTAGAAACAGGTGACCTCATTCTGATTTGCTGAATCCATATCTGCAACAAAAAGATCTGCCTTTCGAACTCCTCTCAAAGCTAGTGAGCCTTCCTTGATGTGAGTGATTGATACACCTTTCTTGTTGAAGACAATTTCGTAACCTTTGTCACAGAATTGACTGATACTCAACAGATTGTGCTTCAGTCCCTCAACATAGGAAATATCTTCTATGATGACATTGCCAGTTTTCAGTTTGCCATATCCCTTAGTCACACCTATGCTGTCATCTCCAAAGGTAACATAAGGGCCAGCCTTCATAACCAACTCTGTAAGCAGGGACTTGTTTTCAGTCATATGCCTCGATGCTCCACTGTCTAGCACCCATATGACTTTATTTCTATTCTGCTTAACGCCCTGCAATGACAGATTGGTTAGACATTCTTCGGAACCCAACTTTGATTGGGCCCGGCTTTTCGATAAGATCGAGAATCAACAGATTTATCCTGGCGATCTTCCATCTCAATCTCATATCTAGCTATTAATTCAGTCTCTTCTCTTGAATCATTGTCCCATGCTTGATCTTGAAGTGTTTCCAGCTCATAGGTCTTTAGTATTCCATAATACTCTTCCAGAGAAGTTGTATACAAATCTCTGGTTTCTCTTATTGCGTAGACCCTATGTTCAATGCTTTTTGGCTGGTTCCTCAGATATCTCGTATTAGTCTCAACCATGGGGAGAGTTACACCTCTCAGATTCAAATCCAATACCAACTGACTGAATCGTAGGTAGACATCTGTTATACCTTCTCCTTTCCTTATTCTAAAGGTGTCATACTCCATCTTGAGTATGAGTGTCTTGTTGCTTCTGACCTCTGCAGATCCTTCCATGACAACTTCTATCTTGTCCCAAATCTTCTTCGCTGTAGTCAAACCTTTGACTATATTAAACATTTCATGATCAAGAGATTCCATCAAGGTTTGTCGAACGGCAATATCACAAGCTATTTGTTCCTTATCAGCATCCGAAAACTCCGAGACCTTTTTAGGCTCAGACCGAGGTGCTATAACCACCCCTCCTTCCGTATGTGCAGGAATAACCACCATTGGAACAAATTTACCCTTGTCAAGGACTTCCAGATATTCAGGGTTAACAGTCTCTAAATATAGTCTCATTCTGAAAACCCATTCTTCATAGTGATCTCGGTTGAACATTGGGATCTTGAATGCATTTTTAGGAGCCATCTCAATTCTGGTCACTAAAAGTTTCTAAGTACCCAAGACTAGGCTATGTAGAATATTTATGTAGAACTTTTGCCTAAGTCGAAATTTCTCTAAGTAGAAATTTTGCTCAAGTCGAAATTCACCAAGTAGAAATTGTCCAAGTCGAAATTCTATGTAGAAATTCTCAAGTAGAAATTCTATGTAGAACTTTTGCCAAGTCGAAATTTCTCTAAGTAGAAATTTTTGCTCAAGTCGAACTTCACCAAGTAGAAGTTATCCAAGTCGAAATTCTATGTAGAAAATCTCAAGTAGAAATTCTATGTAGAACTTTTGCCTTATAATAATTTTGCTGCAGATCACTTTAATATTGAATAAACAATATTATCTCTTTAACACCTTTTGACTTTGAATGCTTTACTCACCTAACCCACCTAACCCACGTGCTAGGTAATGAATATGTTTTGTTTCACTTTCGGCCGTGAATAATGCAAATCACAAAGTCCAAAAACACCTTTTTATTCTTTTACTATTTTTTCTGTTTGAAAAGGAGATCAAAAAGTTGTTGGGTTGTCTTCTTTGATAAGAACAGATGATGAACACTCAAGAACACCAAATATGAAAGTACCCAGATTAATTCACAAAAATTAATTAAAATACACCCAAGCTAAATAATCACACCTGGAGTATTTAAATAATTTTTCGGATGAGTTTTCACTACCAACGAATTAAAGCACACTTTTCGAGAAAATGAAAAGTAGATCTAGAAAATGAAAACTCACGATTCTTCTACTAAACACAAGGATCTATGTTTTGTATGTTAAACATATAGCTCTGATACCAATTGTTAGGTCCAAATGTGTTGTAGAGGGGGGGTGAATACAACTTTTCGAATATGAGAAGCAATAAATACGATGCAATAAATGAACACACAGATTCAAGGAATATATGTCTTATATATAACTTGAAAGGGTTGCTACAACATTCATTACAAAGTATAACAGAAGTTCAGAGAGAAGTGAATGATACTAAGCTCTGTGAATGCACTCTCTCTCTTTCTCTTGTGTTTTTCTCAAGAATTGCTCACTAACTAAAACATTACACAAGTACTTCTATTTATACTACATGTAATCTATGTCCTGTAGTCTTCAAAGACTAAGATGTACGTGGCCCAATGATGTCCACATAATTCTTGCCTTATCTTGAAAGCTTGGAAATCTGCCAATCAGAAGATGCCATGTGTCATGTTGAAGCTGCACTCTAAGTAGAACTTCTACTTGAGAATTTCTACTTAGCCATCTCGAAGTTCTAAGTAGAACTTCTACTTAGAAACTTCTACTTGGCCATCTAGAATATTTAGTACTTAGAAAATATTCTGGTCTTCAACTTGAAACTTCAATGCACATCTTGAACCTGTGATATCTTCATGTCTTCTTTGTTCTTCACTAAGTTCTTGAATATGGATCTTTATTACTGACATAAACTTGCTATCAATGTCCTGACACTTGATGCAACGGTCTGGTTCATAAGTGACTAGTCTTGATAGGGTTTTTGCTTCTTGAATAAATTACCATATCCAATTAGAAATGTGGCTTTCCAATATTTGCTTTCCTTCTTGTTCACTTGAAATCAATTGGTCTTATTGATACTGATAGTTATGATCTTGATCTTTGGCTTTTCAAATCACTGAGGCATGAACAACTTTGACTTGAACTTCTCTCAATGATTTCTTCTTGGATTGATCATAGTTAACATGTTGAATTGTATCAATTACCTTGTCTTCATTTAGTGTTGATTTCTTGTGACTTCTTGTTCTTGATTGTCTTCTGGTTAAGTATCTTTTCCTTTAGTTTGAGTTACATTAGTTATAGTGTTACAAGTTTATACACTATGCCTTTCAATAAAGTTTATACTATCTGCACCAAACCATCTAGAGCAAAGGGTCATATTTCTAAGAGAAAGAGATACCTAAAACAATGTTCACAATGTTCACACACACTACACAAGAACAAAGTCTTCAAGTCCTCCTAAAGTTAGGAAGGTGCCTCTGTCACCTAAGTCTAAGAACCCTGATTCTAAGACTTCTAACAGTGACAAGAAGACTAACATCAAGAAAATTGATAAGCATGTTGTTTATGATAAGACTGTTGCTAAGCCACATGGACCCAAACTTGTTTGGGTACCAAAGAAGAAGTAATACCTTTGTGTTTGCAGGGCAAAGAAAGTGAAAGAAAGGTTATGTGGATTTTGGACAGTGGATGCTCAAACAATATGACTGGTGATATGGCCCTGCTATCACAGTATGAGGAGAAGGCTGGCCCAATGGTTGCTTTTGGAGATGACAGCATTGGCAACACACTGGGATATGGCAAGTTGGAAATTGGAAATGTCATCATTGAAAATGTAGCACTGGTCAAGGGACTCAAGCACAATCTACTGAGTGTTGGTCAATTTACTGACAGAGGCTTCAAAGTGAATTTTGACAAAGATGAATGTTTGATCACCCACAAAAAGACTGGTGACTTTGCTCTATCTGGAGTAAGGAAAGGAAGCCTGTTTGTAGCCAATATGAACTCTGCAAACAAGGACAAAATCTGTTGCTTTTACTCAAAAGCATCAAATGAAGATAGTTGGCTGTGGCATAAGAAGCTAACACACTTGAACTTCAAAGGCATTAATTCTCTAGTCAAAAGAGAGTTAGTAAGAGGCATGCCCACACTTGAATTCTGTCAAGAAGGAGTGTGTGAGGCTTGTCAAAAGGGAAAAATGAAAAGATCAAGCCACAAGTCAAAGACAGTGACATCGATAACCAAGCCCCTACAACTAATTCATATGGACTTGTTTGGGCCTGTCAATATTATGTCACTAGGAAGGAAAAAGTATGCTCTGGTGATGGTTGATGATTTCACAAGGTATACATGGGTAGAATTTCTGGCATCAAAGGATGAGCCTCCCCAAGTAATCATTGAGCATATAAAGAAAATTGACAAGGAAGCAAAGGCCAACAATGCAAGTGTGATTGCATTAAGAAGTGATAATGGAACAGAGTTCAGAAATGGCATGCTTGAAGCATTCTGCAAAGAAAATGGTATTTCTCAACAATTCTCAGCTCCAAGGACTCCACAACAAAATGGAGTTGTTGAAAGAAAGAATAGAACCCTGATTGAGGCTGCTAGAACAATGTTACTTGATGCAAAAATGCCTACATGTTTTTGGGCTGAGGCTGTGAGCACTGCATGCTATATCCAAAACAGAACCCTCATCAACAAAAACACTGGAAAGACACCTTACAACTTGATGATTGGAAAGAAGCCCACTCTAAAGTATGTTCATACTTTTGGAATGCTTTGTGTTAAAAGACAACTCAGAATATGTTGGAAAGTTTGATGCAAAAGCATTTGAAGGAATTTTTCTTGGCTACTCTATGGAAAGAATTGCATATAAAGTTTATGTCATCACTCAAAAGAAAGTTATGGAAAGCACAGATGTGACATTTGATGACAGCAAACTACCTGGATTAGAAGAAGCCAATGATGAAGATAAAGATCCTCTGAAGTTTGACAATCTAGATGATTCTGATGAGGAGATTGAAACTGAATTTGAGCCCACAATCCAACAAACTCAAGTGAATGAAGAACCTGTGTCAACCAACAATGAAGAAACAAGCATCCAAGACACACCTGTGATTAGTGGAAACTTCACAGGGGGAGGAAATGTAAATGATCATGATCTGGATGATGAAGCAACATCAAGGCTGAGAAATCAATCTGAACATACAAGGAAATGGGATAGATCACATACTGCATATCAGATAATTGGAGATCCAAATACAGGAGTAAGGACAAGGAGAGCAACTCTAAATGAATGTCTATATGGTTGCTTTCTATCCCAAGTTGAGCCTAAGAAACTTGAAGATGTATTGTTGGATCCTGATTGGATAATTGCTATGCAAGAGGAGCTAAACCAATTTGAAAGAAGCAAAGTATGGGAACTTGTGCCTGCACCAAAGGATAGAACCATTGTTGGAACAAAATGGGTTCTAAGGAATAAGATGGATGAAAATGGTGTAGTCATAAGAAACAAAGCAAGGTTGGTTGCAAAAGGATACTCTCAACAGGAAGGCATTGACTATGATGAGACTTTTGCCCCTGTTGCCAGACCAGAGGCCATCAGAATTTTCTTGGCATTTGCTGCACATTCTAATTTCAAGGTCTATCAAATGGATGTCAAGAGTGCATTTCTGAATGGGGAGTTGGAAGAAGAAGTATATGTGCAACAACCACCTGGCTTTGAGGATCCACAATTCCCTCACTTTGTCTACAGATTGCTTAAAGCATTGTATGGACTTAAGCAAGCTTCTAGGGCATGGTATGACACATTGTCACAATTTCTACTTGAGAATCAATTCACTAGAGGCACACTAGACAAGACACTATTTTACAAGAAACATGGTGATGATATTATCTTAGTTCAAATCTATGTGGATGATATCATATTTGGCTCTACAAATGAGAAGCTGTGTGAGAAATTCTCTAAGCTCATGCAGAGCAGATATGAGATGAGTATGATGGGAGAATTAACATTCTTTCTTGGGCTGCAAGTGAGTCAAAGGAAGGATGGCATTTTTATAAGTCAAACCAAATACATCAAGGATCTATTGAAGAAATTTGACTTAGAAGAATGCTCACCTGCAAAGACACCCATGGCCACTGTTACCAAGTTAGATGAAGATGGTAAGGGCAAGAAGGTAGATATCTCAATCTACAGAGGCATGGTTGGTTCGCTACTCTACCTCACTGCTAGTAGGCCAGACATCATGGTTGCAACATGCTTGTGTGCAAGGTTTCAATCAAATCCAAAGGAATCACATATGATAGCAATAAAGAGGATTTTCAGATATCTGAAGGGCACACCGAACTTGGGGTTATGGTATCCTAAGGACACAGGGTTCAATCTGGTTGGTTATTCTGATGCTGATTATGCTGGATGCAGAGTGGATAGAAAAAGCACCTTAGGTAGCTGCCAGTTTCTTGGACAAAGGTTAGTTTCTTGGTACAGCAAGAAACAACAATCTGTGTCAACTTCCATAGCTGAAGCTGAGTACATAGCTGCTGGAAGTTGCTATGCTCAAGTGCTTTGGATCAGAAACCAACTTAGAGATTATGGACTTGTGTTGGAAAGAATTCCAATCATGTGTGACAACACAAGTGCAATCTCTATAGTTTCCAATCCTGTCAATCATTCTAGGACAAAGCACATTGACATCAGATATCACTTCATAAGGGAGCATGCAACTAATGGAACCATTGAGTTACATTATGTTCCCACAGAGAAACAACTAGCTGACATATTCACTAAGCCATTAGATGAAGCCACCTTCACAAGGTTGGTTAGTGAGATTGGAATGCTGAATTCTTCAAATTCTGGCTGAGTGAATATATCAACTAGATTGTTGCAGCAGTAAATACTTACTTTATCAAATGCTCAATATTTTTAAAGTAAGTATTGGCTGGATTATGATTTATAAATATTCCACAATGCTGCATATGTTGAAAATCATACATCTTTAGCTTGAAATTTCTGTGAAATTTTGAGAGAATCACTATTTAATTTAGTAGAATATTCTCCAGTGAATATTTCAGGTAAATTTTAAAAGATAGTGAAAATTGAATTTATGAGTGAAAAGTATAGTTCGATAAGTCAGACTTCTCGAATGGTTCATTGTTTTGTCATGGCTCGAGTTCTCGAATAGGCCTATCAAGAACCCTCCAGAGTTCTCGAATAGTGTCTTTTGGAGAAATCGAATAGCACACTTTGAGTTCTCGAATAGAGTATTTTAGTTCTCTAATGATGGAGTTCTCGAATACTGTATTTGAGTTATCGAATCATTTGAAAAGGCTGATTTCTCGCTGACACTTAATCACTTTTTGGATTTATATTCAAAATTTCATTTCGCTCATAAAAACATATTTTATTTAGCTTAGAATTATTTTCTGAGTTAAATAACTGCCAGCTGTGAGTTTCAAACTGCTTGAGATATCGAATAAGCCTTTCTTGACTTATCGAATAGTTGTTTTATACTTCTCGAATGACTGACGTGTCGATACAAAACTTATATCTAATCGACAACTCAAGTCACTCACATATATACAATTCCACAACTGTTCAAATCATTTCATTCGATTTCTCAGGCAGCTAAAGTTCCAAAACCTCTGTAAACCCTAACGTTAAAAGCTAAATTTCTTGTTCAACCTTCATTCTCTTCTCATCTCTCTGTGTAACAATGGCAAAAACCCAACTCACAATTCCTACCCACACCAATTTCATAGCAATAACCAACGATGTTGAAGCACCCAATGCAAACTTTAAGTGCTTCGTTCGATGGATGGCTGAATCATACATCAAGGATGCACTCTCAGCCAACCCAATTCTGTATCTAGATTTACTAGAACAGTTTTGGAGAACTGCTACTGTGGAGGTCGTGGCCCTAGAGAATGCAATAACTTCATACGTAATCTATTGCAAGATTCAGGACAAGGAAATCACCATCACTACTGAAGACATGAATCAAGCACTGGGGTTGCAACAAGGAGTGTATGACAGTCAAGCAACTGATCAGGAATTGGAAGATTTCTTTGATTTTATCAACTACTCAGATAGAATCAAGCTTGGAAATTTGAATAGGAAGTACTTGAGGAAGGAATGGAGCTATGTCTTTGCCACTCTTGTTCAAGTCTTCACAGCAAGGAAGTCCAGCTTTGATCAAATCAGCACACCTGTTCAACAAATAGGATATGCTCTAGCATATGGGAGAAAGATTGATGTTGGTTTGATCATAATTCAAGAATTGTATGGGAGACTTGGTAAGAACTCAAGCAAGAGAGGTAATGAAATTTTCTTCCCTCTCTTTATTCAATCTGTACTTAATTTCATAGATGCTAAATTGATTGAATTGCCTGGGTTAGACAAAAATAGAATAGGCTATCCGAAATCCATGACCAAACTCATTTTTGGTAGCTTGGAGACTAGGAATGATGTGGATGTAAGGCTCAAAATAACTCCCCTTATAGAGAGTTTATTTAGGACTTACCCCCACAACATGCCAATATGTGCCTCAAAATCTGAGTTAGCTAGGCCCAAGCAAGTAGAGCAAAATGCTAACCCAGGGCCTGCTAACCAACCCTCTCAGCCAAACACTTTACCAAACACAGAGACAACTGCATCATCCTCTCAAAAGGGTGATGTTAGTAAAAAGAAGAGAAAACAGGTTGCTTCTAAACCTCTAAAAATCTTAACTGAAGCAGCCTTGGCTGTAGAATTAGGCATAGCAAGTGAGGAACCTGAGTCACCCTTACTAAGGCCAAAGAAGAAGAAGAAGAAGTCTAAAACCACCTCTTCAGTCACCCAAATGGCCGAAGTTGTAAAATCAGGGGCAAACAGCTCACTAGATGTATCCTCTCAACAAGGTGCATCTATAGAATCAAGCATCCTCCCCAATGCACCTACTTGTACAGAGTCAGCACATGGGAGTGATAAGGCTGGCACAACACTGAGTGGAGAGCACATCACAATTGAAACTCCCTCTATCTCTCAGGGGGAGTTCCCAAAATCTAATCTACAACACACTTCTCTTCCAGAATCTACCACTCATATTTCTTTGGAGCCTGAAACTCAAGCAATTGAGGAGCAAGGCATTGATTATCAAGAATTCTTTTCTCTTGATGAGCCAATGGATTCAAGTGACTTGGTGCATGACACCTTGCTCACCACCCAGGTACCACATTTAGATGGTCAGGGAATGCATGCTGGGGCATCTCCTAATGACTCCATCACAAGCACAGAGGATTCAATAGTTTTAACTAGAGACTCTGTGCCTGTGTCAACTATTGTTGTAACTTATCCCACTTCTGTGGAGACAACAGTAACAGAGTCTTTCCATCCGGTTACAGAAGTTGCATTTGTAACTGAGGAGTCTAGCTTGCCTAGCTCTAGCTCTCACTTTTTGTCCCAATGGCTGAAGCCTGTGCAACATGACAGTGCTTCAGGATCAGGGTCTGCTCCACCACAAATGTCCATTGAAGCTCTCCAAAGCTATGTTGTGGATCAGATTCCTGAGTTTGTAAAAATAGCACAGAACCTTGTCACCTCCAACATCTCAAATCCAGATTATGAAGCCATCCTGCTATGCCATAGGGATGATGTGGAGATGCAGAAGGCCAAGATTATTGATGATGCTGAGAGAGATGGCAATGTAGATGCCTGGATGCAAGGAAAGTATGATGTAACTCTCAATGAAGCACTTCAATATCTTAGAGAGGAATACATCACTTCACTGGGTTCAAATGCAAAATCCCTGTCCCCTAGTGAAGTGTATGAAGCTGTCAATGATTCCTACAAGGGTTTCCTCAAGGCTGCACACTATCTTGGCAAGGGAGTCAAAACTGAAGTCAACAAGGTGAGTGACAAGACAGCCACTTCAGTAGAAGAGATAAAGAGGGCCTTTGACGCCAAATTTCCTCAACTAGACAGTGTGGTCAAGGATCTCAGACTCTGCAACACCACCTGCACCAAGATGGATAATAGTCTAGCTCTACTTAAAGATACAGTCACAGGTCTAGGAAGCAAATTTCAAATTCTATCTGACCAGACTACAGACGCCAATGCCATGCTTAGGACACTCTTTGCAAATCAATATGGAGACAAGCTCGTCACTGAGGTTCCTGTGCATGAGCTGTCTAGATTTGAAGTGCAGAGACTTAAAGAACAATCCCTGTCTGGCTTCAAATCTAATGCATTATTCAGTAAGGTAGATGCACTTGAAAAGGAGGTAGCCATTCTCACTCAGTCCAATGCTCATCTTACAGACAAGGTACAAACTCTAACTGAGCAGTTGAACACTCAAGCCACCACCACAGCTGATGTTCTTCTGCATCAACAATCAATGTTGTCTGCAATGATGAAGCACATGGGTCTCCCTCTACCTGAAGAATCTTCAACCCCAAAGGTCAATACTACAGCCTCTGTGCCTGACAACAAGCCTAAGGGGGAGAAGAGGACATCAAAGAACTCAAATACAAAAGGGGAGAAACCACCAGTAAAGGGCATCAAAATCATTGAAGGTGGTCATCAAAGAACTTCAAAATCTCTAATTCATGTGCCTGGCAAAGGAAAAGACAAAGTTGATGAGCCTCCTACTTCTCTTCCAGTTGTCACTCTACCAACTGTGCACATCACTACTTCCAGTGGTCAAAAGCAAACTATCACAACCACAGTGGTTGCAGGGAGTATGCCATCTGATAAACCTTCACTCTCCATATCTAAAAGTGCCAATCCTGTAGAAGTGAAGGTGGTCACTGAGGCCAAGCTACAAGAAATTGCTAACTCAAATGTCTATCATGATGATGCATTCTTGGAGTTTTTGCAAGTCTCAAAAGAACAGGCTGGTGACACTCAATTGTATCTAAGGAGCTTGAAGGATCAGATCGATTACTTCACTGTGGTACCTAGAAAAGTTGATAGCTCATGGCTCAAGGAAGTAATGATGGTAGCAAAATCCAGAATCTAGCATCTAACCTACAAAACTCTACATGCCTTGAAACATTCAGAGATAGATGCACTGATTGGGCTCATAGAGAAGAGGAATGTAAATGAAAACAATAAGAGTCTGTATGATGACTTGAGGAATGGCCAACCTTCAAGGCTGCCAGAAGTGATTAAGAAGCCATGGACAATCATCTATCAGTCTGGCACCAGAATTGAAGAGATTAAACAATTGGTCATTCCCAGTGATCTCACTTCTCGAAATCGCAGACTCATTATTGCCATCATTGATCTACTGTAAAAGAAGAAGGGGACAAGTACTGCTGAAGAGATAGAGGCATTGCACATTCTCAGATCATACATTGCAACTGGTGTAATTCCAGAAATGGCCAAGCCAAGGAGAAATAAGGATGATGAAGATGAAGACAAGAGTGATGGGAGGAGAAGTCATCACAGGAGTGATAAGGGGAATGAGGATAAGAAGAAGAAGAAAGACATCAAGGATAAGAAGGATGATGACCAAGGCAAAGTCTATGAGAGGAAGAATGGAAAACAGCAAGCCTTAGGCATTGCTGACGGTAACCTCACCACATCACAAGACTCTAAGTCTAGGGTGAATGCTGTTAGTAGTGACCTACCAAAATCTACATCTATGGCTGCTGCAACTGTCTTGCCACCTCAAGAAGAGAAGAAGATTCAAGTCAAGAAACCATCTGTATATTTCAAAAAGCATACTGCTAATGGAATACTACAATGGTCCACAAACAAAGGTCACATGCTACTGCCAGGCAACCATGTCAAAAGGATCAAATTCAAACAAGCTGCAAGGAAACCAAAGCTATCAAAGTCAAGGACTCTGACAATCTATCCAGGCTTAAAACTCCAACCACTAGATGAAGATTTTGATGAAGACCAACTGCAATTCTTACAAGCTCAAAGAATCAATCATGTTGCCATTGTTGATAACTGCCTTGAGATCAAATATACTGATGGAAGGGAGGAGAAATTCAAACAAGGAGGATGTCAACACTGGGGCAAACTACATAACATAGAAAGAATCATTGCATTGTTGAGCTCAGAAGATAAAGTGGAAAGAGTGTGGAAGCTGGAGCTAATTGTTTTTGTGAAGATGAAGAGAGATCATAAGGAAAAAATCAGAAAAGAGTGTCTTGAGAAATGGCTAGCAAGGGAGAAAGAAATTGAGAGACTGGAGATTGAAGCAGAAAAGCTAAGGGCAAAGGGATTGTGTAGAGTTCAGTTTAACCCCTATGTGGTGAAGAATAGGAGGAGAAATGAGGATCAGGTCCACATCAGAATGAATCTACTCAACCACTATCCTGCAAACATTCTGAAACCAGTGCTTGAAGATTTCAAAGACTTAATTTTGCTTGTAGAATTGGATGCTATGGCAGAAATAATAAAAGCTATGGATGAGAATACAAGGAAGGAGAAAGAAAGAAGATAGAAAGCATATGATGGCTTGCAAGCCAAAGCTATGGAAAGGGAAACAAATGACAATGGCTAGTACTTCATCATAGGCTGTAAGATTACTCACCCTGTAGTTCTATCCACATTGCTAATCAAAATTCATACATGTACTGTCAAGTTTTATCTTTATGTATGCTAGGCTTGTTATCAGACATGAAATTGTGACTAAGGGTCTTACTCACAATTTGGGGGAGATTGTTGTAACAGAGGCATGCCTGAATACATCTAATAACAAGCCTAAGGATGTGTAATGCTATGCATTACCTACATGACCTCTTAACTGAGGGAACCTCTAGTTGTAGAGTTTCTATTTGTTCTGTACTTGTAATAGGCATCAAATCCTAGTTGTGTAACTGTACTTATAAAGTCAAGAATAAAGCTTGAAAGAAGTTCCAAGGTTCATGCCTCAAGCAAGGAGATAAAGACTGCCAAATAATCGCAATTGGGATTTGAAGAAATGAAGAATTTTCCTAAGTACCAATTCGAGAAGTACATTTGTCTATTCGAGAAGTCTAGCATTCGAGAAGTCAGAGATTCGATATCTCAAAAGACACTATTCGATATCTCTGAATACACTGTTCGATATCTCATTCGATATCTCAGAGATTCGATATGTCTATTACTCTATTCGAGAACTCATGGAGTCAACAAGTCAAAACATCATTCGAGTTCTCTAAGAGTCAACAAGTCAATGCTCTATTCGATATCTCAAGGACTAAAGAAGCTATTCGACATCTCAGGGATTCGATATGTCAAAATGCTCTATTCGATATCTCAAGGAGTCCCAGAGAAAAGAGCTATTCGAGAAGTAATTCGATATGTCAATATAACACTATTCGAGAACTCAGAGTTATCGATTAAGTCAATTCGAGTTCTCGAATCAATCACTTAGCCACTTCTCGAATACATTCTTGGAGACAAAATACTGAAGAATTGTACAAGTCAGAAACCTACAACAAGCCAAGACGCTGAATTTGACTGTGTACTATAAAGCACATTGGAAAGCCTACAAAGAAGCTTGGAGAGATAAGACAAAGGGACAAGGAGCTAAAGAAGTGGATCTGAACAGGCTTTGCAAAGTCAAATCTGTAGCCGTTTGGACTCTTACTCAAATGAGATAGACATACTGGAAAGCAGTTTGTTTTACCTACCTTATTTGTAGTAAGTAGGTGTATCCATGTCTATAAGGATACAGCCTCACTTCCTTAGCAGATAAGTTTTTCAAGATACATCACAAGAAATATCTCTCTAAGAAAAACGAAGCTGAGAATACTACCATTTGTATTCACAGATTGTAGCAAAATCTTTATCTAATAAAATATTAGATTAAAGTGATATTGTGTTGTGTTTGTCTTTGTTATCTGTACTTACACATTTCACACATTCAACACATATCTTGTTGCAAAGATTCAAGAACAAAGAAAAGTTCAAGAATCCATTCACCCCCCCTCTGTATTCTTTTACTGTATTCAATACTCAACAGTGATCAACAAGAAAAAGGCAAAGAAAAAGATGGAGTTTCAACTCATGATCGGGATGATGCTGATTTTGATTTTGATCTAACGAACAGTAAGTTTGCTTGTGAGCAACTAAATGAAATTGAAGAAGATCTTTCAAACTGGCAGGATGATCTGCCACTGGATCCTGAATTTGAGAAGGAACTTCAAGGGGAAAAAGCTGATCGCAAGATGAGACAAGCCAAGCTTGAGAAGACAAGACAGGTGGTGGCTGAGAGAATTAAGTTGAAGCAAGCTGAAGATGTAGAGAAACAAAAGCTACATGCAATCAGTTGACAAGAAATGAAGAGAGATATTCGACTGAAGATTGGTCCAAAGTGGGATAAAGCAAAGGAAATTTTTGATTCTATTCAAACCACTGCCAATGATGATGATTGTTTTCTCAAACTACTTTAACAGTTTCAAGAGACTAATCCAAATTACTTGACATACATGGATGCATTGATGCTGGAAATATCAAGGATAGTAGTCGGACTTGACAGAGGTGCATATCAGCTGGTTATTCAGGTTGAATCTCATACAATGGGTTCTCTCTATGTGTCACTTCAAATCTTTCAACAGAGAACATTAACTGAACTTTGGGTTATGTCGCTAAAGGTAAAAAGGTGTTCTGAACTAAAATCCACATCATGTCAAGTTTCTCAAAGGTGAAACACTCCAATCTTGCTTCCTTGATTCTAAGTCGATGAAATTATACACCGCATCTCATTTGGTTTGGTTAGAACATATGCTTAGGACAACTGGATTTGAGGATAAAGAAATGTCTTTGTTACCAACATTATTCAGTCATATGCTTTAACTGGCTTCGAAAAGAAATATTACATTCTTCGGAATTGGCTATGGAACAAGCTTGGAATTTTGCCTAAAAAACCTAAAGGCTTTGCATCAGATTATGAACGTGTCCTTGATAAAGGATTGATCAAAAACTTGGAAGTTCAAGAAGAACAAGTTGATAGAGAATTGATCAGAAGGTTGCAAGAATAAGAAGATGAAGTTGAATCTGGAGAGATAAGGGAGGAAGATACTTCTAAGTGAAGATCAGCTCTACATATGATATCTTTAGGGCTTAGATAGGACAAGATAGGAAAATTGTATTATTTGATCAGTCTAGAGGATCATCTATCTTGTATTTATCTTTCATGTTTGAATCTGGAAAATGTTAAATATAAACCAGAACCTTTCCATTATTTACTTTGCATTTAAAGTTCTATCTTTTACTAAGTTAAGTTGAGTTAGTTGAGTTATCCTCTAGGTATTTGCTTGTTATTCTCTAACAAACAAATACGGAGAGATTGAAAGGCATATGACACAGCCTATTTGTAGTACGAGGACTCAACTCAACTTAAGTTTAGATTGTAATAAGTAAGTAATATAAACTGTCACAGGAATCTCAGAAGATACTATATGTCAGAAGAAAAACCTTAAAGCCAACCCTATAGTTTTGATGTTTTACACTGGAAGAAGCTCAGCCTGCTTATCAAGCCTCAGTATAGCATCAAAGAAGTGGATTTATTTAAAGTGACAGAGATTTCTACAGTGACAGGTGATTATCAGTCAGAGTACAAGAGAATTAAAGAGAGATGAGACAAGAAGAAGGACCACATGTTTAAAGTCAGAAATAAAGAACAATCATTGGAGTTAGTCGTTCATGAACCAGACAATACATCGAACGTCAATAGAAAATTCATTGGTATTTCTTTATTAATTTCAGTGGTTCAAGAAAAGATTTGGCTACTTAAAGGATTCATATTTATTTTCGTTTAATTGATTAAATTATGTGATTAATTTAATTAATAAATTAATTCTATAAGAATTAATTTATTCTTTAAAATAATTACTTAATTAATTAAATCAGAATTTTTATGTAAAAGAAAATTAATTAAAAGATTATCAGAAAATCATTTAATTGATTTAAGATGAAAATTGTACTGATACTACCTTTTCAGAAAGGTAGTACCGAAGGTAGTACAAGCTTATCAGCAAAGGTAGTACCGACCAAGCCAAAGGTAGTAGCCTTCTCAGCAAAGGTAGTACCGACCAAGCCAAAGGTAGTAGCCTTCTCAGCAAAGGTAATACAAGTTCAAATCAGGAAGGTAGTACTAGTACAACTGAAAGGTGGTACCAAGTGGATGACAGCAAAGAAAGTAACAAAGGTAGTACCGACACATACAAAGGTAGTAGCCTTTCTGAAAAAGGTAGTAGCCACTCTCTTGAAAGGTAGTTCGAGGCATAATATCAAGGAAAAGAGACAGAAACCTTGAATAAATATCAGGCTACTACAACAGAAGAAAAACACGAAAATATCTGATCCAAAAACAGAACAAACACAGCAACTCTCTCTCATCTTAAAGACAACATTCAAGAGCAATAAATTCCCAGAAAATCAAAAGCTTTGTATTTGTAATATTTGATCCGTTCAAGCTTGATTACTTGTGAATCTTGTACTATTAGCGAGTTTTTACTCCTAATTTATATCTTGATTTTTATTAACAAATCTAGAAGAATTCTTGTCGAATTTTCTAATTTGTTTTTATTAACTTGATATTACTCTGTACTGATTTTGTAATAACCCTCAAGTTTAATATATTGATATATTCAACTTGAACTTTGTTTCATTTAATTCCGCACAAATTTGTTTAAAGTCAATTTAAATCTTAAGGACAAATTTCGATAAAAAGGTAAAGATTGTATTAAACCCCCCTTCTATAATCTTATTGGACCTAACACTTCCCTTTATCATCTTACAACCACAACCATGAGGCTTCCTCTAACCAATTTCTGAGGGGGATTCGTAGGATCCTGTCTGCATCAACCTCATTAAAAACATCCTTGACTACATCATAGTCCCACCACCTTCTATTTACATTAAAAAGATTGTTCACCTTAGTATTTTCCAACCTGGGGATTACAAGGGTAGTAATCATTTTATTCTTTACATCGGGAATCCACGAATCATTCCACACACTAATTTCATCACCCCTCCTTACCTTCAACACACTAGCCTTCAGAACTACATTTCTAGCAGCCATAATGCTTCGCCATACGAAGCTGGAATTTCTTCATAGGACAGTCTATGTAAACTCAGCGTTTGGGTAATGTTTAGCCTTCAAGAGACGTACGATGAACGTTTGAGGATCCGACATAATCTTCCAAAATTGCTTCCCTAACATAGCCATGTTAAAATCTTTAATCCGCCTAAACACATACCACCAAACTTTTTTGGCTGGCACATTTTCTTCCAAGACATCCATCTAATTCCCCCCACCAAAACATATTCATTTGAGCTTCTAAATCATCACAAAGTTAACTTTATTTAAATTCATGAACTATCCATTTTTATTAACTTTATGAGTAATGCTAGGGAACCAAAAAGGTTCCAAAAAAATTTCTAAAATGACGTGGCGGAATTGACTTGGAAAAATGAGGTGTTTTAATTGGCTACTCATATTAATGCACGCAGGGTCCACATTATTAGTTATTATTGCCAACAAAAAATAAGCAGACATATGGCATTTTGGACAAATTTTTGGAATTTTTGTTTGGTTTCCTAGCATTTTTTTAACTTTATTTGACCCATTTGATGGTTTGTATATCAAATTTAAATATCATTAATGCAATATATAGTATCTATGGTAAGTTCATTAATATAGATTTGAATTAATTTTTAACTTTTGGTAACTTGATTAATGCAAATGATCTCATAGAATTTACTTATTTACCCTTACTTAATTACAGATCTACTAACTAATCAATTTCCTTCTTGAGGTTAAACATATTATTTTTTTCTATTTTTCAAGAATTAAATAATTTCCTTTTTCAGGTAAAATACAATATTCTTTTATATTTTATCTAACTAAAATTTTTCGTTTATTAATCAATTTCCTTTTTTAGGTTAAACATATTACCCTTTCTATTTTTCAATAACTAAATAATTTCCTTTTTCAGGTAAAATAGAATATCTTTTACATTTTATTTAACTAAAATTTCTCTTTTTTTAAAAATAGTACGAGCAATTTTGTTTAATAAAATAACATAATTATATCCTATTATATAATAAGAGTAAGAGGGATAATAAATGAGTACTATCATAGGTCAAGGGTTCGACTCCTAACAAGAACATATATTTTATAAATAAAATTTAAAATCACTAAAAAAGCTTAATTAATAAGCACATTGAGCTTATACTTTTGATTTGTTTATGCCTCGACCTAAAAATCTTCTAATCATATTCTGTCTATGCTTGCTTTTGTGAATAAATACGTGTATAGTTGTTAGTTAATTATATCTTATTATATAATAAAATTATGAGGAATATTATAAAAAGTAATATCATAGATCAAGAGCTCATATATAATATATTAAATATATATAAATATTGATACTTTGAGTTCTACTGAGACTTGGTTTTTGACTCAGACAATCCATTATATTTACCGCAACTTTGTTTCATGCGGCAATTTCCAACTCTAAATCATAAACAATTGTATAATGCGTGTCTGGCGTATATTAAAATATGTAATATTTATCTTACTATATCCACATATATATAAGGATATATTATTATTAAAATTGTATTTGGTTGTTAGTAGAACTATTTTCAAATAATAAGAAGAGTATTTTGATAATCAACACGAAAATATAAGTATGTTGAGTATTGAACACACGAATAGAATACAGAGGGGGGCTGAATGGATTCTTGAACTTTTCTTGTTCTTGAATCTGTTTGGTGTCTGTAGCAAGCTATGTGTTATGCGTGTGTAGAACTATAAGTGCGGATAGTGAACAAAACAAGACACAATATTCACTTTAATCTAATATTTTAGATAAAGATTTGCTACAAACTGTGAATACAAATGATAGTATTCTCAGCATCGTTTTCTCAGTGAGATGTATTTTATAAATGTGAATCTTAAAACTTTTCTCTCTATAACTAAAGAAGTGAGGTTGTATTCTTATAGAACATGAATACAACCTACTTACTACAAATAAGGTTACAGGATAAATTACTTTCTAGTATGTCTATCCTATTTGAGTAAGCATCCAAACGGCTACAGGTTTGACTTCTTGAAGTTCTGTTCAGATCCATTTCTTTAGCTCTTTGTCTCTTGTACATCTCTCTAAGCTTCTTTGTAGGCTTTCCAAAGTACCTTACAGTTTGTGGTCCATAAAGTGCTTTGGCTTGTTGTAGGTTTCTGACTTGTACAATTTCTCCAGTATTTTGTCTCCAAGATTGTATTCGAGAAGTAACTTAGTGATTGATTCGAGAACTAGAATTGACTTGATAGATAACTCTGAGTTCTCGAATACTGCAAAGCTGACATATCAAAACACTTCTTGAATAGCTCTTCTCTTCAGGAATCCTTGAGTTATCGAATAGAGCATTTAACTTATCGAATCCCTGAGATATCGAATAGCTTTCTGAGTCTTTGAGATATCGAATACAACTTTGACTTGTTGACTCTCAGAGAACTCGAATACCACTTTCACTTGTTAACTTCTTGAGTTCTCGAATAGAGTAATAGACATGTCGAATCTCTGAGTTATTGAATGACACTTTGACTTGTTGACTCTCAGAGATGTCGAATAGTGTTTTTATAGATATCGAATCCTTGACTTGTTGAATGCTAGACTTCTCGAATAGAACAAAACACTTCTCGAATTGGTACTTAGGCAAATCTTCATTCTTCGAATTCCAACTGTGTTTATTTTGACAGTCTTGATCTTCAAGCTTAAGGCATGATCCTTGGAACTTCTTTCAAGCATTATTCTCTGACTTTTAATTACAGTTACACAGATAGAAATTGATGCCTATTATAAGTACTACAACAAGTAGAAACTCTACAACTAGAGGTTCCCTGAGTTAAGAGGTCATGTAAGTAATGCAAAGCATTACAAACAATTAGGCTTGTTATTCGATGTACTCAGGCATGCCTCTATGACTAACAATCTCCCCCAAATTGTGAGTGAGACCCTTAGTCACAATTTCATGTCTGATAACAAGCCTAACATACATAAAGTTAAACTTGATAGTACATGTATGAAATTGAATAACAACATGGATAGAACTATAATGAGTGATTTTACAGACTATGATGAAATACTAGCCTTTGTCATTTGATTCCATCTCCATTGCCTTGGCTTGTAGATCATCATATGCCTTCTGTTTCCTTTCTTTCTCCTTTCTTGCATTCTCATCCATAGGTTTTATGATCTCTGCCATAGCATCTAGTTCTTCAAGCAGAATAGAGTTCTTGAAGTCTTCAAGTACTGGCTTCAGAATGTTGGCAGGATAGTGATTGAGTAGGTTCATTCTTATATTGACCTGATCTCCATTTCTTCTCTTATACTTCACAACATAGGGATTGAATTGAACTCTACACAATCCTTTTGCCCTTAGCTTTTCTGCTTCAACTTCCAGCCTATCAATCTCCTTCTCCCTTTCTAGCCATTTCTCAAAGCACCCCTTTCTTATCTTCTCAGCATAGTCTCTCTTCATCTTCACAAAATCAATCAACTCCAGCTTCCATACTCTCTCCACTTTGTCTTCAGAATCCAATAATGCAATAATTCTTTCTATCTCATATAGCTTGCCCCAATTTTGACAATCGTCTTGTTTGAATTTCATCTATCTTCCATCAGTGTATTTGATTTCAAGGCAGTCATTCACAATTGCAGCATAGTAGATTCTTTGAGCTCTTAGAAATTGCAGTTGGTCTTCATCAAAATCTTCATCTAGTGGTTGGAGTTTTAATCCTGGAATGATTGTTAGGGCCCTTGATTTAGATGGCTTCACTTTTCTTGTAGCTTGTTTGAATTTGATCTTTTTCACTTGGTTGCTTGGCAGAAACTTGTGACCCTTGCTTGTAGACCATTGTAGTACACCATTAGCAGTTTGATTTTGGCCATTAGCAGTTTGATTTTGGAAACATACACATGGTTTCTTGAGCTGAATCTTCTTCTCTTCTTGAGGTGGCAAGACAGTTGCAGAAGCCATAGATGTAGATTTTGGTAGGTCATTACTAGCTGTAATCACCCTAAACATAGAGTCTTGTGTTATGGTGAGGTTACTGTTAGTAATGCCTAGGGCTTGCTGTTTTCCACTTTTCCTCTCATAGACTTTTCCTTGCTCATCATCACCCTTCCTATCTTTGTTGTCCTTGTTCATCTTCTTCTTGTCTTCATCATCCTTATCACTCCCGTGATGTATTCTCCTCCCATCACTCTTATCCTCATCTTTATCATCCTTCTTTCTCCTTGCTTTAGCCATCTCTAGGACAGAGCCAGTTGCTATGAAATATCTGAGAATATGCAATGCTTCCAACTCTTCAGCAGTTCTTATCCCATTCTTCTTTTGTAGTTGATCAATGATGTCAATTATAAGTCTGTGATTTCTAATAGTGAGATCCTTGGGAATGACAAGCTGATTGACATCTTCTATATTCGTACCAGACTGATAGAGAATGGTTCTTGGATTAATGCACACTTCAGGCAATCTAGTTGTTGACCATTCCTAAGTTTAGAGTATAGGCTCTTGTTGTTTTCTCCCTTCTTTTCAATCAGCTCCAAGATAGCATCAATCTCTGTGAATTTTAGAACCTTCAAGGTGTCATAAGATAGATGCTATATTTTTCCATTTGACACCATCATAATCTCCTTGAGAAAGATTTGATTTAGCTTTCTTGGTATCACTGTCAGATATTTGATTTGATCTTTAAGGCTCCTTCTGTACAGCAATGTATCTCATCCAACATTTGCCTTTGAGGCTTGCAGAAACTTCAAGAAAGCATCATCATGATAAATCTCTGAGTTTGCTACTTCTATCAGCTTAGCCTCTGTAACCACATCCACTTCAACTGGTTGATCTTCTTTATTTCTGGAGGTTTTTGGCTTGATTAGTTGGGGCACTTGGCATGGAGCCTGCTACCACTGTAGTAGTGATAGTTTGCTTTTGGCCACTTGGAGTAGTGATATGCACAGGTGATAGAGTAACTACTGGCAGAGAAGATGGAGGTTCATCAACTTTAGCTTTCCCTTTGCCTTGAACATTTGTTGTAGATTTTGAAATTCTAGGTTGGCCACCCTCAGTTATGACAATGAATTTTTCCTTAGGTTTCTCTTGCTTAGGTTTCTCCCCCTTAGGTTTTGAGTTCCTTAAGGTCCTCTTCTCCCCCTTAGGCTTGTTGTTAGGCACAGAGACTTTGGTAGGGGCCTTTGGGTTGGAAGAGGTGGGATTGATAGATTCATCAGGCAGAGGGAGTCCCATGTGCTTCATCATAGCAGACAATATCAGTTGCTGGTGAAGAAGAGCCTCAGCTGTTGTAAGAACCCTAATTTTGGTAATATTTTCTTTTATATAATATCATATGACATTGTGAATTTGGAACCTTTTTGAGTCATCCATGTTGTTTAATGGAATTGAATTATCTGAGAAACTATGTTGTTACATTCACCATGTAAGATAAAGGGAAGGTTGTTGAAGGCAAGAGTCTTATTGTTAGTAAGATTTATAAAACTTGGGATTTGAGAGTTATTAGAGTATTAAAAGATATTTAAGGGATTATGACAAGGAGTTATGGATATTCGAGGAATTTACACAATTAAGTACTTAGGGAATTACAAGGGAAATCTCTACGCGACAAAATATTATTACGAGGAATTAATTAAGATACGATACGAATTAAAGATTAAGTGACAAGCATTGGTGGAAGAATAAGGATACAAGGAAAGATATTGCATGCAAGTCCCATGCAACTAGGTAGTTAGAAAAGCAAACTAGTAATGCAAAAATAACTAGAGAAATAGTAACTAGTTATGGTGCATTGTCCAAGGAGACAAGGAGGTATGGCCTAGGCACTAGACTTGCAACATGTGATACAATATACATACACCTAATACATATCATCCAACACACTTTACTTTATTCACCCAACACCAAAAAACAAAACAAAACACTCTCCCCCTAGCTCTTGAAGCTCCCGACCAAGCACAAAGAAAGGGGAAGAAAAATTCTTTTCTTCCACTTCTCATCACTCATAACTCAAGACAAAAATCCTAGGTCCTCTACACCATATAAGAAAGGTATGCTATGAATTCCAACCCCTTTCATCCATTAGTTTTTAAGTTATAAATTGTTGAAGATTTGATGAATAGTAACTATGTTTAGTTTTCATTTAGATCTTGAGTTGTAAGGATTGTAGGGGCTCATCCAAGGTGTTCTTGAGACTTGTAAGGCATACCCAAGGCTCCTAGATACTCAAGAAGGTATAAAACTCTAACCCCTCTTGGCCATGAATTATTTATGGTGTTTAATGTTAGATCCATGGATGTTAGTGTGAATCTTGGACATATAAGTTATGGATGATGTAGATCTTGAGTTAAATGTTGTGGTTGTGATTTTTAAGCTTGTGGTTAGTGTATGTAACTCCATGTGTGCTAGAAAGTATGATCTTGGTGGTTTAGATGATGGTTGTGATGTTTATATGGGATTCTTGAATGGTTAAGTGGAAAAAAACATGCTGTGTAAATTTTCCAGGAACTTGTACTGTCTTGTAGGAGGGTTTTGAACCCCTAAATCTTGTCCCCTGAAGTCCTAATATATATTTTTGGAAAGGTATTTGAATGTAGTTTCCAGAAATATAAGGTTCATGACTAGGTGATGTATAGATTTTGAGTTATGGCCTGAGAAGTGAAAAGTGTTTCTGGAATCCGAACTGCACTAAATGGTCCCATTGTGAACCTTGTTTAAACCCCTAAAAATTTATGTAGGATCATGGAAAAATTAGAGGAGCTAGTAAATTCAGTGGTGAAGGCTACCCAAAAAGAATTGGATTAAAATATGTATTTTTCAATTTTATAAAAATGTTAGAGTAAAATTCGCGCAAGTGAAAAAGTCGTAAGTGGAGTGTGATTTAAGGGGGAATGAATATGATTCGGATATGGTAACCAAATTAAGTCGAATAATTGACGAGCGTAATCGAGTGATGACATGAACCTATAGTGGGGCTAGAGAGTCATAAGACGAAGTCATTAAGTTAATTTTGTACCCCCTAAAACCTCGCAATTAAAAGAGATATTGTTAAGGTACTAACGAACGGCTATTGATTATGTATAGATCATTCCACTCCGCAAGCTCGACCACCCCAACCTCACCAAGGCAAGTTTACTTTTCAAAACTTATATATATAAGGACTTTCTCTGTTGTGTTTGTAGTTTTCAATCGTATAATATGTTTATGCTTATTGAAGTAATGATGAAATTGAGATGTATAAGCACATATATGTTTGCACCCCTTGAACTTAGAATGAAATGTTTTCTTCGGACAACGACTCTAGCAATAGAGGTCGTAGCAGTCCATATATACCATTGACCGGGGAGCGGTATATTATTATATCGTAATTAAATTGCGAAAACCCGAAGGGTTATTCGGGAAGTATCGTATACTTAAGTAATTATTTTTATATCATCATAAATACTCAAAAATACCTATCTTGGATTAAAAGCTAATTTAATTTAATTATTATTTTATTAATTATTAATATTAAATCTTAAAATACCCTTTATTAATTATTGTTCATTATTTTAAAGACAAATCTAATCCAAGATACCTTTAGCACTTTCAAACTCGAACTCTTTCGAACTCAAAACATTTTCGAAAACCCCCGGTCAGGTTTTGCTTCTTGTTCGATTTCAAGAATTATCGGTCGACTGATGTCGGACCTCAACTACTCAGTTTTCAATCAAAATAAAGTTTTTAAAAGAAAAAGAAAAAGGGACTCTGGCAGGTGTGGGAATCGTTGACGAACGATTCCCGGGATGTGTAAGCGGCCGTGAGCCAGGCGGTCCATCAATTATTATTCCGGCCCAGGTGTTGCCGAAGGATGATTACGGATGTAGTTTTCATCGAGGGTGATTACGGATGTAGTTTCTATCCTTCTACCGGTAGAGAAGACCCGCGTATTATTGGACTTGGATGTGGCGACTGATCATCGTCAATCCCTGTCAGGTTTTCTATTTTCTTTAATTCCCATTCCTCCACTTTGGAAAAATGCTCTGACACTGCTTCTTAGGCTTATGTGCCAAGTTGCTGATAGTGTTCTATTTTGATGAGAAAGATGTTGACTCCATGCAGTATCTAGAACTGCAAGTTTACTTTGAAAACAAGGGCACGTATTGGTGCACCTCTGAAATTTATCAACGATGACAAGTGATTTTATAACGGAATGATATAAACGAGTTTAATAACTGCTAAATACATGTAATGACATATTGCTTATCTTATACATATATTTCTTGCTGAGCTATATTGCTCACTCTTGCTTGTTTTCAAATTTACAAACACAATAGTTAAGAGAAATGGCAAGACCCAGACAGACTGCCCGAAAGCAGGTGACTAGACCCGAGGCAACAGTTGAGATTCCACCGGTAGGCCCCATTAGCCGGATTGGTTGGCAACTTTTGGTAGTACGTTTTATTTATAAGTATGACCAGTGCAAAGCAGTGTACCGTAACAAACATTCAAGCCGCCAACACCGCTTCATATCGAAGTGTTGCTGGTAGCATAAATGTAAGAACCCCAAATTTTGGATGTAATTAAAACTTTTTATTAAGTAATGATAAAATGAGGAACAATGATTCCGACAACAAGGTCACCAGCTCTAATGAGTGGTGGTTTCAAAGAACAATGATTGTAATGAATGGATATTGCTTTGGACAATGATCCTGATGCATTGGTATATTGTCAGAATAGAGTAATTCGATGGTTGCGGACCTAGATAAGAATAATCTACCATCCAGGAAGGAGCTAATGGATCCTTGTAGGGAAATGAGTACGTGCATAGTGTTTCCCATACGTGCATAGTATTCCCCGTACGTGCATAGTATTTCCCGTACGTGCATAGTGTTTCCTGTACGTGCATAGTAATTTGGTGGATGAATAGTGATTTTGTAAGTTGGAAAACTTTTCACTCCACCCTATGTACGGGACGTGATATGGATGTTTCGAAGTCATATTAGTAATACGCGGAGGAAATAAGTGAATGCAGAGACGATCGGAATTCAGAAATTCCAAATTCTTTTCGGTATAATATTTGACCGGACAGTGGATTAAATATTATTATAATCCAAGAATTGAGATATTAACTTTGAGGATTTGATATTTTGGGATGTTATTATATTTGATTTAAGAATGAAGGTAGGAAACCACTGAGGAGTGGTTATGGCTACAATGTAATAATTGATATTTGGAAAGAATGAATGGAATTCGACTTTATTATTTCTATGTCTTGAAGAATGCTAAAGGGTAACAACATAGGTAAGAATAATCTATCTTCTAAGGGAATAAGATATGGCAATTTCAAGCAGGAGAATATTCTCATGTCATCCAGATCGGTAACGATTAATCCAGTAGTTCCGTAAAAAGGTTAAGGAACGATCGAAAGAAAATACGGACAATTATACAACCCTAAGAGAACAAGTAAAGAATACAGAATGAATAGTGTTGTGGTGGGAGTATATAATAATATGAGACGACACTATATAGAAGTATTCGGAACGGATTTCCGAGTTCGTATTAGTGATCCAGGGGGAAAATAAGTGTATGTAAAAGCTGTCGGATTCTGAAAAACCGCACTTTTATTTTCTCCGAGAGTTCCCTGGACACTGATAGCCTTAAGTATTTAACGAATGGATTTAAGGAATATAAATTGGAAAGTTAGAATGAAAGATGGAGAATGAAAGTATTAATATTAAAAAGGATTCCCGGTAAACCCTAATTAGAAATCCGTGAAGTATTCCTACGAACGATCAATCGAAACGGGCAATAACCGGACACAGAAACAAGCAGAGGAAGCAAGAGTCTTGTGCAAGCTACTAGTATAAAATATCTAGTAACCAAACTAGAATCAAGGAACTAGCACCCTAGAGAATGCAACTAAGTACTTAGCAAGGCAACCATGTAGTTAGGCTAAAACCACCACATTTTCAACACTTGTCATGGTAATTCCTCATCCAACACCTCATCACTTTAATAAAGTGAATTTATACAAGATATTATCTTGATAATAGATGAGAATGGATGAGATTAAAGCAAAACAAACCAAACAACTCCCCCCCCCTTGAAAATTCCATTCGGCCTCCCTCCTAAATTCCAAAATCAAAACCCCTCTTCTCACCATCTCTTGATCTTGTAAAAATTATGGTGAGTCTTAAATTTCCTAAAAGTGATCCCCTAAAAATTTCAAAGCCAAACTCTCTTGTTTCCATTTTCAAAGAAATCACCAAAGACTAGGGTGAATAGTGATTTTCAAGAACAACTCTTGATTTTCTTGATTTCTAGGATGATCTAAGCTTGGTTATGGGTATACAAGGACTATGAAAAGCTTAGCAAGGTCTTTAAACACTCCAAGGAAGGTATAAAGCTCTTGAAACCCTAACCCTTGTTTGAGATTTAAGCATGTTATGATAGTTATAACTTAGTTATGGTTATGTTAAGATTATAAGCATGATTATGTATGGATTTTGGATTAATGATGTAAATAGCTAGATGAACGGAAAGGCATTGCTTGGCCTCAGTTCATGTATATAAGTCATGTATATGTTGTTTGGGTTGAATACTATGTTTATGGGAAGATTCGAAATTGGTAGATATTCGATTTACAGCCGTTATAATGCCCGATTTTGCAATACCATGTTTTGTATGCCATTTTCCATGTCGAACCCCTACTGTCCAGAGACCTTATCTGCCATGATAGGATAGGTAATGTTCTAATCTTTGTTTGGATATAAAGATCACGTGAAACGGACTTACGGTTTAGGATTTATGACCAAATTACTAAAAGTAGTTCGAATCCGTAAACGAAAGTTCGTAACTGTAATTGAACCCTCGTAAAATATGTAACGTCATGGCGAATCTTGGAAAATAAATACTAGAGGTAAAAAGGAAGGCGTGAAAGAAAACCGTATGTCAAAAGGATCATTTTTCGATTTATTAAAAATGTTCGAGTCGAGGTTAAACGCGAACGAACCCCTAAAAGACGACTCTTTTATAACTTCGGTAAAACACTTAGAAAACGGGCGATAAAACTCGGAGTATAATATTGGTTCGTAACGATCAACCTTAGAACTCATATGACTTAAGTATGTCCCAAGTATAAGTGCAGTGACATGTCGTATTAACGAACGAATGTCGGGTCGGATCAGTGAGAATAAGTAATCCATTAAAAGGGGTATAACGAGATAACTTGAGAACGTGTTTCGATTTAAGAATAACTTAACTTTTAATATGTTAAGTGATTAATCCCGAATGCCTTGGCTATTTATAGATCACCAAGCTGAACCGGGACCCGCTACCACTACCCCTTACCGTACTCGACTACCAGGCAAGTTTCAATTCCCTTCTTTTAGGCTGTTGTTGTGATTGAATAAATATATATATATGATTGTTGATATACATATGCCATTGCATGCATGCCTACTTTCAAGTTGAATTGATATACTTGTTCCCTGAATGTTATTGTTGGCTTATAAGCTAGATAGTTATATATCAGTTATAAGCCGGTTATTGTAAGACCCTCATAGAAGGGCGTATACATCTTATTCATCAAATATAGACCGGGAGTCAATATTTCTTGATATATCGAGATTACCTCGGAGGAAAATATTTAAGTAAATATTTTCCATTATTCGGGCGACGAATATTATGTGAATATTCGTTCGAGATTATTTATTTTAACGATCTTTACTTCAAATAATTATTTGAACGTAACTATTCGACGAATAATATTTTTAATATTCATTCAGAGTCGAATTGTTTATCGATTATTATTGCGAATATTCTTCTAAAGGTTGGACTACTAAATGAATATTAATTGGATATTTATTTAGAATATTATTCATTAAATGAATATTACTTTTGAGTATTCATTTAAGACAGTAATTACCTATCGAATATTATTTTAATGTTCATCTGAAACTTGATTTATTTATCGAGTCTTATCTCGAATATTCCTTTAAAGCTTGGATTACTAAATGAACATTACTTGATATTCATTTAGAATATTATCTATTAAATGAATATTACTTTATCAATATTCATTTAAATTCCTAATTAATTATGAATATTATTTTGAATATTCATCCAGGGTTCTATTTAATCATCGAATATTATTTTAAATATTTTAAATATTCCTTTCAGGTCTTATTAATTAATGAATATTATTTGGAATATTCATTTGAATATTTAGTTATGCAATAAATATTCTCTCGATATTTCTTCAAGAATTATTTGAGAGATACTCTGATTAAAGATATTCTTTCATATTCCTAAATATTCCGTAAAATATTTTAATTCAATAAATATTCTCTGAATATTTATTCCATACTTAGAATAACCTCGATAAGGTTTATCTTCTTCGATTATTACAGAAAATATTTCGGAGACATATTATTATTAATCTTATATCAATAAAGGTTCTCAGACATCATTCTTCTTTGAGTCTATCTCCTTAATAATAAGGGAACCTTACTTGGAAAATGTTATTTATCTTGTCGACTTCCCGGTCATAAAGTATTCCCTTCACCCGCAACTCGGGTGCTGTTGACTTATTAAGTCGTTGCTTACCTTCTCATCTTCCGAGGGGTAAGATTACTGGAACAAGTTGATATCCGTTACCAAGTAATAGCTTGGGAGTTATTGGTAAATTTTCCTTTCCAACTAGATACGACTACTTTGTGGAGTCTTATCAACAAGTATTATACTTGGGGAAAGGGGGACGAACGTTACATTCAGAATAATGAATTCTATTTGAACTAGGAGTCGTGTAAGAGGCCGAGTAGCGCCGGTCCATCCCCTTTGGCCCAACCGTTGGCCGGGGAGAGCTAGCAAGGCGGTATACAAGTAAAGCCGTCAGTTCTTCCTTCTACCGGTAGTAAATCTAAATTGAGCTGTACGATCTCGACTGATCATCAAGATTGGAACAGCGGGCGCGGTGAATACTCCATCATTGGTTCATCATCCAAATTTATTTATTTCCTGCAACATGATTACTGTTGGCAGAGTTGGAAAAGGGTCATAACTGGAATTGCAACCTTTTCTTGCAAGTTCCTCTTCTTAATAACAATAAGAATATCTCGCTTACTTTGATGTAGCAGATATTTCTACAAACAATTACTTTAAGTTACCTTGTAACTTCATCGTTCATATTATACTGACATCATTTCCGTAAATGCATGGCATATGGTTTGAAAGATACTTTTGAACTGTTATACATTATCGTTCAGTTATATATTATTGTTGGTGGGCTATTGCTCACCCTTGCTTTATTATTATATCACAACAACAGCTAGACCAGATGACTCGCACAAGGCGCACTCGACGCGGGCGAGGACGATGAGACTACCAGAGCTGAAGAAGAAGCTATTGGTAGGGTATATTTATTCTTTCAGTACCAAGAATATGGTCTAGTATGACTTATGTAAATGGATGGCAAAGAGTATGTATTATATTGAAATTCTTTTGGATTGTAAGAACTCATAATGTGATTAATAAAAATTTGATTGTTACTCTGATTTCATCTCTGGGACTATAACGGGTGTGTTTTATATTGTTGTGTTGGGTTATAGAGACGTAATTTATTTTATGTTAAGGAAAGTTCAATTGTTGTGGACAGAATTGGAAACCGTAACCACCGGATCCCGGACCCCGGATCTGGGGGTGTTACAGAAGTGGTATCAGAGCGTACGTTATAAACCCCAGAGATGAGGTGATGTTAAAACAATAAATTCAATAAGATAATAAGAACTCTTGCCAAGTTCATAGTCGGACTACTTAATGTAGTGATGACATATAAAACCCTTATGGGAACTCGTAAGTATAATGACAGTAACTTAGCCCGATATCGTATCGACGAGTAAGGCGACTGACCTTGAGGCATACGAGCAATAGCGCGATGATGCTTTATATGCTGAAGATCAGCGGGTAATTCGATGGAGTACCCTACTGGAGACCCGGAAGAGGTTCCAGCAGATAAGGAAAATCCTGTGAGGATAAGGAGCTTACCCATGGGTAATGAGGGTCGCAGCCAGAATGACTGTGATGATTAAGATATGGTGCTCAGAAAAGTGAGTATAAAGAACCGAGATATTATTAAGAGATCTGAAGATGCATGTTGAATTCATAGCCGGACTACCAGATGTAGTACTAGCAAGAACGAAGGATTGGAAGAATTACTTGAGATCTTATACGGAAATAGATGAGAATCCTTAGAGATTTTCATCTTAACAAAGAAAGAGCTAGAGGGATGTATGATTATTTAAGACATCGATTTAGGGCGAGGAGCAGAGTCCCTAGGAATAGTTGAGAAGGAGGCAGTAAGTGCCATATCATTTGATAAATGAATTAGTATGAATATGGTCAGTAATAATTCGCCATGGGAAGGCGGGTGTCGTAGGTTGTAAATTATGGAACCAAATTGAGGTTAATAAGGTGGTTTTATTAAGGAAAATGTTCATTTTATGAATGAATCATTTAGAAAGTAAAGACAATGGGAAGTGATAGCATGATTGGGTAAAGTTATATAAGGAAATAGTAAGCAAGACAATGATCTCAGAACCTACCGGAAGATAAGACTAGTGAGTCAAGATGAACTCGTAATGAGACTACTGCCAGAGACTGAGTATAGAGTTAATTCAACTCAGTTAAACGATGAACCAGAAACGTTAGATGCATGTGATTCAGAGGAATATTAAATTCCTTCTTCTCTTTGAATGGATTATAGTAGCTACCTTAAGTTTACTCCGACACGGAATTATAATAGATCAAGTAATACGATCAACAGTTAAAGAGAAAATGTGAGAAAATCTTCCTGGAACTAAAAGGTGAAATTGGTAATGATCAAGAGCTGGCATTGCTTAATGGAAAAAGGAGACTTTGTGCTTCCAATGACGCTTCACATAAAGGGTTAGGTAGACCGACATTTGGTAGTATTGAATATCAGGACGTTGTGACAGGTTTCAGTTTGAAACTATTGATTCCCTTCTAAGGGATGGATATAATTGATTCCTCTCCAGTTGGTAAACTTCCAATCCGATGATGATTATTTCGTTAACTATGACTGCTTATGATTCCACCTGCTTGGAGGTTCATAGAACTATTCTTCAGGTTTCGAAACTGGTCTCCTTAATGTTATCAGTAGGTGGGTAGGTTGATCAAAATTTCCCTGAGTCTGGAAAGGAATTCGGTGAATTTTGGCAAACCTTGTCTTTCTGATTATCAGAGAATGTCATGGAAGAGAGTAAAAATTGGAGCAAACCCTGTGATTTGGGTAAGGATGCTGTAAAATGGGTTAGTAAACGGACCCTGAGCATTACCATCGACGATAGTGATAAAATGATGAAGTGAGATTGGACGAAAATAGGAAATGTAAGTAAGAAACCAGCCGGACTGAGAAATTCCAGGATTAACTTAAATGAAAAGGCTGTTATGCCAGGAATGGTAAGCTTGTGTGGCACGCAGGATTGATAAGAATAGTTGAAAAGATAAAAGTGGAGGAAAGGTGACCGGAGACGGTGCCGAGTAGCTGATTAAGACTTATATGGAGTAAAGTTTTGGAAAGATAGAAAGGTATCAAAGAAGAAGGCACTATGCCGGCAATTGCTAGAAAAGTAATGCTATTAGCCAACCCCTAAAATCATATATTTTTATGTGTGGCCAGTTGAGGCCAAGTCACAACGGATTATAAAGTGACTAGACCAGCAATGAAAAGACAAAGCAGGGTTGCTTCTAAGAAAGCACCGACTGCAAGGGCTTCTGATATAAAGGAAACATTAATGAGATCGTTTGAATCTTCTGCCGAACAACCCATGTTTTGATTGGGAATTCACTAGACCTTTTTGGGATGGGGTCACCCGTACTAAAGTGACTCATGTGTATATGGTTGTCCAAGATTTCGAGTAAAATGGAAGTATAGTGACTTGAGATGTATGATGTTAGGGTATCATGAATACCATGAATATATTATGACGGAGGAAAGTAAACAATGAAGGTATATGAAGAGGGTATAGAAAAGGTCAGAAATTGAACAGTATGCTGTAGGAATTTTGTCTGAGGCCAAATAGGCTGACAACTATCTGAAAGAAGAGGGTGGCATTAAACCACCGATCGATTATCAAATGAGAATGATTGAAAAGAGACCTTTATTAAGGATACATGATCTGATTGCCAATTATAAGATACAAGAATTCCTTGGCAGTTGAATTAAGGATAGGATATCCATAAATTAAGACAAACCCTAGGGAATGCACAAGGGGTGGCATTAACCCTAATAACGACATTATGACTTCAGATGATATGAGCTGGACTTGCTAAGGCAACAATGACCGGTAAGGATTATTAAAAAGGGTTCTGGAAAGAACATGGATAGAATTATTAGAGTATTAATCAATGACATTTTGATATACCCGGTACCTAGAAAATACCGGAGGAATGATAAGGATGGCCTATGAAACCTTACAAGGAAAAAGGTAAAATTCCGAACTTCAAAAATGGAAGTTTGGTAAGGAATGTATGACATCGTAACAATAATGCCAGATGAGGCATGTATGGAACCCTGAGGAAGTATAGGTTGAACCTATGAAGGTTGAGATTATCCTAAGATAAAGAAAGAACTAAGAAAAGAAGTATCCTAAGTAGGATTGGGAATAAACGTGATAAAGTTCCCACGGGTAGGTGGAAGCAATGACTTATGGAAATGACTGATAGTTATATTTTCTCCTTCAGCAGAGCTTAAGGGAGAATGCTTTAACCCAACAATGATGGGAATGAGGTAGAAATGTTTGAATTGGAATATATCCAGAGAACAAGGATTACCAGAAATTATTATTATCAGGAAAGGCCAATGAGGTGGCCGACAGTCTAAGTATAAAGGAATAATTACAAATGTTCATACCGAAGAACAGGATGATATTTGGAAGAACCTTGAAGGTCATATCGGAATGGAGGAATTTACATTCCTTCTGATGACTGTGCAAGAATTGACAGTAATAATAGTTTAAGTAAAGATTCGATTCCTGATGGAGTCTTAAGCATATTACGTACCTTAGAAGGTCCCGTTTTGAGGCAAACCAGGACCATGGTACAAAATTGATGAAGTAAACCGTTAAGTTTCCAGTCTTTTATGGAAGATGCATAAGTGATAGTTTCATCAACCGGACCTAGCTGCGATGCTTGAAACTCTTCTGCAATTCTATCTGCTTCATGTTATATCTACATCAAGTTCAGGAAGTGTTCCTTATGGATAAAGAATAATGATTACTTTGTCTCCCTAAGGGATTTGAAACCCGTAGGGTTAGCTATTAACGCACTACGTAAACAACAAGCGATGGTGATTCCTCTAAGGAAGGAGATGACAACGTAAAGATAAAGAAAGTGCTGCTATTGATAAGCTAAATGGCATGTTGATGAATGACAAGCAAGTTTGTGTTAGTGTACTTCTGCACAAACAAGATAGAGAATATGAGGTTGATAATTCGTGATGCTAAACGTATTCCCGTAGAAAGAATTAATGAGACTTGGAGGGAAGGGCGGTGGAGCCCAAAACTTATTGGGCCACTTGAGAGTTTAAAGTGTTCGGACGGCGGTATTCGAGCCAGCCTTACCCCCCAAAATTATAGCACGGTCATAACGGGTTTTCATGTGGCCAGGCTACGCCAGTAAAATGCAGAGGTTCAACAGATAATAGGAGTACGAGCATGTAGATATACGACCTGGTCTGACTTACGAAAGACAACCTGTGGAAAACCATGGATAGAAAAGAACAAGTAATGAGAAACAAGGTTGGCAGAAGTAGATTATATGAATCTACGTTAAAGGAATCGGGCCAGATTCATTTCGGAAAGTTTAAATTGAAATAACGTGATGATTATAGAATAAATGAGACGGAATACCGATTAGGAGGTACCAAGTGCAAAAAGGTGTCTCAATAAAGAGGTGAAGGTGAAAGTAAATAATAGAAATGAGTAAGAAGCAGCTAATAAGTAGGACGTGATTGATAAAGAAAAGGCTGGGGGAAGCAACTATGGAATGAGAAGCAAGGAATGTTATGAATGGGTTTTCTAATGAATTCTCAGGATGACAACCTGATAGTGTCAATATTATAGTTATGAAAAAGCTAGTAACACGATATAGGATGTCAGTAATAATGATGTCAAGTGAGAAATCTAAGATTTAACCTGAAAGGTTGAAGGATTTCCCGAATGTGAGTATCGCTAAGATTGAACAAGAGTATTTGTCCATAGAATAATGGACAAAGCAGCAAGATATGTTGACACGTGAGATTGCGATCAAATAGTACTGGATATAATTATGATTAATTTCTTCTTTGATGAACCTCTATAGTTCAGAGGTAAAATTCTGAGTATGATATTCTACAATCATGAAAGCTTTCTATAATCCTTTAGAACTCTTTTCTCTTCCTCTCTCTTATTCATCTTCTTTATGAATTGAGAAGAACAACCCTTTTAGGAGGGGAGGTACTACTACGTGACTATCTGTCTATGTGATAGAAGTCTAAGTGGAATGCCATGACTTGTTTAATTGCTTGTCAAGTACTAAAGGCTGGCCCCCTTCTGTACTAACTATGCAATATAACAAATGTTCAATTGATCATAGTGATCTCTCAATAAATCTTTCCACTTCTCTATATTGATCGAGATTGCGAAGATTAAAGCGATCAGGAAATGCACAGTACGAGCGAGGTTACCTCCGAATCGTAGGGTGATAGTGATACCAATGTTACTGCAGGTATCAATAAGGATAAGACTGAGTAAGAGTATAACCCGGATAGTGAGTTGTACGAAAAGTAGCAACGTTGATGGAAAAAGGATAAAGTATGAATTGTAGCACTAGAAGATGTGCTGAGGAAGGGTAGAACGACTAAGAATTGACCGGGAAGCTAAAGAGTGAACGGCAGGCAAACGACTCTTTGCTTCCTACCTGATTCCGGGACGGAATCCTTTTAAGGAGGGGAGACTGTAAGAACCCCAAATTTTGGATGTAATTAAAACTTTTTATTAAGTAATGATAAAATGAGGAACAATGATTCCGACAACAAGGTCACCAGCTCTAATGAGTGGTGGTTTCAAAGAACAATGATTGTAATGAATGGATATTGCTTTGGACAATGATCCTGATGCATTGGTATATTGTCAGAATAGAGTAATTCGATGGTTGCGGACCTAGATAAGAATAATCTACCATCCAGGAAGGAGCTAATGGATCCTTGTAGGGAAATGAGTACGTGCATAGTGTTTCCCATACGTGCATAGTATTCCCCGTACGTGCATAGTATTTCCCGTACGTGCATAGTGTTTCCTGTACGTGCATAGTAATTTGGTGGATGAATAGTGATTTTGTAAGTTGGAAAACTTTTCACTCCACCCTATGTACAGGACGTGATATGGATGTTTCGAAGTCATATTAGTAATACGCGGAGGAAATAAGTGAATGCAGAGACGATCGGAATTCAGAAATTCCAAATTCTTTTCGGTATAATATTTGACCGGACAGTGGATTAAATATTATTATAATCCAAGAATTGAGATATTAACTTTGAGGATTTGATATTTTGGGATGTTATTATATTTGATTTAAGAATGAAGGTAGGAAACCACTGAGGAGTGGTTATGGCTACAATGTAATAATTGATATTTGGAAAGAATGAATGGAATTCGACTTTATTATTTCTATGTCTTGAAGAATGCTAAAGGGTAACAACATAGGTAAGAATAATCTATCTTCTAAGGGAATAAGATATGGCAATTTCAAGCAGGAGAATATTCTCATGTCATCCAGATCGGTAACGATTAATCCAGTAGTTCCGTAAAAAGGTTAAGGAACGATCGAAAGAAAATACGGACAATTATACAACCCTAAGAGAACAAGTAAAGAATACAGAATGAATAGTGTTGTGGTGGGAGTATATAATAATATGAGACGACACTATATAGAAGTATTCAGAACGGATTTCCGAGTTCGTATTAGTGATCCAGGGGGAAAATAAGTGTATGTAAAAGCTGTCGGATTCTGAAAAACCGCACTTTTATTTTCTTTGAGAGTTCCATGGACACTGATAGCCTTAAGTATTTAACGAATGGATTTAAGGAATATAAATTGGAAAGTTAGAATGAAAGATGGAGAATGAAAGTATTAATATTAAAAAGGATTCCCGGTAAACCCTAATTAGAAATCCGTGAAGTATTCCTACGAACGATCAATCGAAACGGGCAATAACCGGACACAGAAACAAGCAGAGGAAGCAAGAGTCTTGTGCAAGCTACTAGTATAAAATATCTAGTAACCAAACTAGAATCAAGGAACTAGCACCCTAGAGAATGCAACTAAGTACTTAGCAAGGCAACCATGTAGTTAGGCTAAAACCACCACATTTTCAACACTTGTCATGGTAATTCCTCATCCAACACCTCATCACTTTAATAAAGTGAATTTATACAAGATATTATCTTGATAATAGATGAGAATGGATGAGATTAAAGCAAAACAAACCAAACAACTCCCCCCCCTTGAAAATTCCATTCGGCCTCCCTCCTAAATTCCAAAATCAAAACCCCTCTTCTCACCATCTCTTGATCTTGTAAAAATTATGGTGAGTCTTACATTTCCTAAAAGTGATCCCCTAAAAATTTCAAAGCCAAACTCTCTTGTTTCCATTTTCAAAGAAATCACCAAAGACTAGGGTGAATAGTGATTTTCAAGAACAACTCTTGATTTTCTTGATTTCTAGGATGATCTAAGCTTGGTTATGGGTATACAAGGACTATGAAAAGCTTAGCAAGGTCTTTAAACACTCCAAGGAAGGTATAAAGCTCTTGAAACCCTAACCCTTGTTTGAGATTTAAGCATGTTATGATAGTTATAACTTAGTTATGGTTATGTTAAGATTATAAGCATGATTATGTATGGATTTTGGATTAATGATGTAAATAGCTAGATGAACGGAAAGGCATTGCTTGGCCTCATTTCATGTATATAAGTCATGTATATGTTGTTTGGGTTGAATACTATGTTTATGGGAAGATTCGAAATTGGTAGATATTCGATTTACAGCCGTTATAATGCCCGATTTTGCAATACCATGTTTTGTATGCCATTTTCCATGTCGAACCCCTACTGTCCAGAGATCTTATCTGCCATGATAGGATAGGTAATGTTCTAAGCTTTGTTTGGATATAAAGATCACGTGAAACGGACTTACGGTTTAGGATTTATGACCAAATTACTAAAAGTAGTTCGAATCCGTAAACGAAAGTTCGTAACTGTAATTGAACCCTCGTAAAATATGTAACGTCATGGCGAATCTTGGAAAATAAATACTAGAGGTAAAAAGGAAGGCGTGAAAGAAAACCGTATGTCAAAAGGATCATTTTTCGATTTATTAAAAATGTTCGAGTCGAGGTTAAACGCGAACGAACCCCTAAAAGACGACTCTTTTATAACTTCGGTAAAACACTTAGAAAACGGGCGATAAAACTCGGAGTATAATATTGGTTCGTAACGATCAACCTTAGAACTCATATGACTTAAGTATGTCCCAAGTATAAGTGCAGTGACATGTCGTATTAACGAACGAATGTCGGGTCGGATCAGTGAGAATAAGTAATCCATTAAAAGGGGTATAACGAGATAACTTGAGAACGTGTTTCGATTTAAGACATATTATTCTTCTTTGAGTCTATCTTCTTTGAGTATAAGTAATCCATTCGGAGACATATTATTATTAATCTTATATCAATAAAGGTTCTCAGACATCATTCTTCTTTGAGTCTATCTCCTTAATAATAAGGGAACCTTACTTGGAAAATGTTATTTATCTTGTCGACTTCCCGGTCATAAAGTATTCCCTTCACCCGCAACTCGGGTGCTGTTGACTTATTAAGTCGTTGCTTACCTTCTCATCTTCCGAGGGGTAAGATTACTGGAACAAGTTGATATCCGTTACCAAGTAATAGCTTGGGAGTTATTGGTAAATTTTCCTTTCCAACTAGATACGACTACTTTGTGGAGTCTTATCAACAAGTATTATACTTGGGGAAAGGGGGACGAACGTTACATTCAGAATCATGAATTCTATTTGAACTAGGAGTCGTGTAAGAGGCCGAGTAGCGCCGGTCCATCCCCTTTGGCCCAACCGTTGGCCGGGGAGAGCTAGCAAGGCGGTATACAAGTAAAGCCGTCAGTTCTTCCTTCTACCGGTAGTAAATCTAAATTGAGCTGTACGATCTCGACTGATCATCAAGATTGGAACAGCGGGCGCGGTGAATACTCCATCATTGGTTCATCATCCAAATTTATTTATTTCCTGCAACATGATTACTGTTGGCAGAGTTGGAAAAGGGTCATAACTGGAATTGCAACCTTTTCTTGCAAGTTCCTCTTCTTAATAACAATAAGAATATCTCACTTACTTTGATGTAGCAGATATTTCTACAAACAATTACTTTAAGTTACCTTGTAACTTCATCGTTCATATTATACTGACATCATTTCCGTAAATGCATGGCATATGGTTTGAAAGATACTTTTGAACTGTTATACATTATCGTTCAGTTATATATTATTGTTGGTGGGCTATTGCTCACCCTTGCTTTATTATTATATCACAACAACAGCTAGACCAGATGACTCGCACAAGGCGCACTCGACGCGGGCGAGGACGATGAGACTACCAGAGCTGAAGAAGAAGCTATTGGTAGATTATATTTATTCTTTCAGTACCAAGAATATGGTCTAGTATGACTTATGTAAATGGATGGCAAAGAGTATGTATTATATTGAAATTCTTTTGGATTGTAAGAACTCATAATGTGATTAATAAAAATTTGATTGTTACTCTGATTTCATCTCTGGGACTATAACGGGTGTGTTTTATATTGTTGTGTTGGGTTATAGAGACGTAATTTATTTTATGTTAAGGAAAGTTCAATTGTTGTGGACAGAATTGGAAACCGTAACCACCGGATCCCGGACCCCGGATCTGGGGGTGTTACAATAAATGCTTTTTAATTCGGTCTGTAATAACTCTGAAACTTTTACTTTTGCTTAATCAAGTGTATGACGTTTCTGAGACTCTAACCTCTGTGTGTGTGTGCGGTGTGAGTTTTATTGTGGGGTCGATATCTGTATATATATTATGTGCAAGAACAGGTATGTTATTAATGGAAAATGGACCGTGAGCGCCTAGATCTCCGACCCCGGATCTGGGGGCGTCACAGCTGTGGTGGTGGCTTGAGTGTCCAACTTTTCAGTAAGAGTTGCAACTGTGTCATTAATTTCTGTTTTAAGGCCCTTGCCAAGATAATGTGCAGCTTTCAAAATTCCCTTGTAGGTGTCATTGAAAGCTTCACACACCTCACCAGGAGTTAGAGATTTGGCATTGGACCCTAATGAGGTGATGTACTCTTCTCCGAGGAATTGAAGACCTTCTGAGAGAGCAATGTCATACTTTCCTTGTAACTAGGCATCTACATTGCCATCTCTTTCAGCATCATCTATTATCTTTTCCTTTTGTAGCTCCACATCATCTCTGTGACATAGGAGAATAGCCTCATAGTCTGGATCTGGCTCTGCAGTGAGTAGGTTTTGAGCAATCTTTGTGAACCCAGGAATCTGATCCATAATTAAGTTTTGAAGAGTTTCAACCGTCAATTGTTGTGGAACAGACTCTGATCCTGAAGCACTGTCATGTTGCACAGGCTTCAGCCATTGGGACATGAAGTTAGAGCTAGAGCTAGGCAAGCTAGACTCCTCAGTTACAGATGCAACTTCTACAATCGGATGAATTGACTCTACTACTGTTGTCTCCACAGGAGTGGGATTAGTTACAAAAGTAGTTGACATATGCACAGAGTCTCTAGTGAAAACTTGTGAATCCTCTGTGTTTGTGATGGTATCATTAGGATATGCCCTAGCTTGCATTCCCTCACCATCTAAATGTGGTTCCTGGGTGGTGAGCAAAGTGTCATACACTAAGTCACTTGAATCCATTGGCTGACCAAGAGAAGAGAATTCTTGGTGATCAATGCCTTGCTCCTCAATTGCTTGAGTTGCAGGTTTCAAAGAAATTTGAGATGTAGATTCTGGAAGAGAAGTGTCTTTTAGAGTAGATTCTGGCAACTCCCCCTGAGAAATAGAGGGAGTTTCAAGTGTGATGTGCTCTCCACTCAGTGTAGTGCTAGCCTTATCACTCCTTGGTGCTGACTCTTTACAAGAAGGTGCATTGGGGAGAATGCTTGATTCTATATATGCACCATGTTGAGAGGATACATCTAGTGAAATGTGTGCCCCTGATTTTACAACTTCAGCCATTTGTGTGACTGAAGAGGTGGTTTATGATTTCTTCTTCTTTGGTCTCTGTAAGGGTGACTCAGATTCCTCACTTTCTAGACCTAATTCTACAGCCAATGCTGCTTCTGTCAAGATATTCAAGGGCTCAGATTCAATCTGTTTTCTCTTCTTCTCCTTTTTACTAACACCACCCTGTTGAGAGGATGATGCAGGTGGCTCTGTGTTTGGTAGAGTGTTTGTTTGAGGGGGTTGGTTAGCAGGCCCTGGGTTAGCATTTTGTTCTACTTGTCTAGGCTGTGCTAATTGTGATTTGGACTCAAATATTTGCATGTTGTGGGGGTAAGTCCTAAATAAACTCTCCATATGGGGAGTTATTTTAAGTCTTACATCCACATCATTCATAGTCTCCAAGTTACAAAAAATGAGTTTGGTCATGGATCTAGGATAGCCTATTCTACTCTTATCTATTCCATGCAATTCAATCAATTTCTTAATTACAAAATTAATTGCAGATTGAATAAAGCGAGGGAAGAAAATTTCAGTACCTCTCTTGGCTGAGTTGTTACCAAGCCTCTCATACAGCTCCTGCATAATAAGTTGGCCAACATTGATCTTTTTCCTATAAGCTAATGCATAGCCTATTTGTTGTGCTGGTGCACTGATTTGGTCAAAGCTTGACTTTCTTGCTGTAAAGACTTGAAGAATGGTGGCAAAGACATAACTCCATTCCTTCCTCAAGAACTTCCTATTCAAATGTCCAAGTTTGATTTCATCTGAGTAGTGAATGAAATCAAAGAAGTCCTCCAATTCACCATTTGTTGCTGGACTGTCATACACCTCCTGTTGTAAGCCCAGTGCTTGGTTCATGTCTTCAATGGTGATAGTGATTTCCTTGTCCTGAATTTTGCAGTAGACTATGTATGACGTTATTGCATTCTCTAGGGCCACAACTTCTACAGTAGCAGTCCTAAAAAACTGTTCCAGTAGGTCTAGATACAGAGTTGGATTGGCTGAGAGTGCATCCTTGATGTATGACTGTGACATCCATCAAACAAAGCACTTGAAGTTCACATTGGGTGCTTCAACATCGTTGGTTATTGCGATGAAGTTTGTTTGTTTGGGTATGGTGAGTTGAGTGTTTGCCATTGATACACACACACACACACACAGAGAGATAGAGAGAGAGAGAGAGAGAGAGAGAGAGAGAGAGAGAGAACGAAGATTGAAGAAGAAATTTAGCTACGGAAGTTAGGGTTTTCAGAGGTTTTGGAGAGTTAGATTCTTGAGAAATCGAATGAAATGAATTGAATAGATGTTGAATTGTATAAGTGTGAAGTACTTGAATTGTCGATTCTATATATGTTTTGTATCGACAAGTCAGGCATTCGAGAAGTAGAAATCAACTATTCGATAAGTCAAGAGAGGCTTATTCGATAACTCAAGCAGGTTGTAACTCACAACTGGCAGTTATCTAACTTAGAAATAATTCTAAATTAAATAAAATATGTTTTTATGAGTGATTTAAAATTCTGAATAGAAATCCAAAAACGGTTAAGATTCAGCGAGAACTCAGCCTTTTCAAATGATTCGAGAACTCTAATACAGTATTCGAGAACTTAGTCATTAGAGAACTCAATTACCATATTCGAGAAGTCAAACATGTCTTTGTTCGATATCTCTAAAAAGGCACTATTCGAGAACTCGAGAGTGTTCCAAATATACTTGTTAGAGAAGTCGACCATTGACATGAACGTCATTAGAGAAGTCTGACTTATCGAACTGTTCTTTTCACTCATAAAATTCAATTTTCATTATCTTTTAAAATTTACCAGTAATATTAAACGGAGAATAATTCTAATAAATTAAATAGTGATTTTCTCAAAATTTCATAGAAATTTCAAGTTGATATAATATGATTTTTCAACATATGCAACAGAATTGAAATATTTATAAATCATATTTCAGCCAACACTTACTTCAAAAATATTGAGAATTTAGATAAAGTAAGTGTTTACTGCTGCAATAATCTAGTTGATATTTTCACTTAGCTAGATTCTGAAGAATCCAGCATTCCAATCTCACTAACCAACCTTGTGAAGGTGGCTTCATCCAATGGCTTAGTGAATATATCAGCTAATTGTTTATCTATGGAGACATAATGCAACTTAATGGTTCCATTAGTTGCATGCTCCCTAATGAAATGATATCTGATGTCAATGTGCTTTGTCCTAGAATGATTGACAGGATTGGCAACTATAGAGATTGCACTTGTGTTGTCACACATGATTGGAATTCTTTCCAACACAAGTCCATAATCTCTAAGTTTATTTCTAATCCAAAGCACTTGAGCACATCAACTTCCAGCAGCTATGTATTCAGCCTCAGCTGTGGAAGTTGACACAGATTGTTGTTTCTTGCTGTACCAAGAGACTAACCTTTGTCCAAGAAATTGGCAGCTACCTGAGGTGCTTTTCCTATCCACTCTGCATCCAGCATATTCGGCATCAGAATAACCAACCAGACTGAACCCTGTGTCCTTAGGATACCACAAACCCAAGTTTTGAGTGCCCTTCAGATATCTAAAGATCCTCTTTATAGCAATCAAATGTGACTCTTTTGGATCTGATTGAAACCTTGCACACAGACATGTAGCAAACATGATGTCTGGCCTACTTGTAGTGAGATAGAGTAGAGAACCAACCATGCCTCTGTAGACTGAGGTATCTACTTTCTTGCCTTTAGCATCTTCATCCAATTTGGTGGCAGTGGCCATGGGTGTCTTTGCTGGTGAGCAGTCTTCTAAGTCAAACTTCTTCAATAAATCCTTGATGTACTTGGTTTGACTAATAAATATACCATCCTTCCTTTGACTAACTTGTAACCCAAGAAAGAATATCAACTCTCCCATCACGCTCATCTCATATCTGCTCTGCATGAGCTTGGAGAATTTCTCACACAGCTTCTCATTTGTAGAGCCAAATATGATATCATCCACATAGATCAGAACTAGGATAATATCATTACCATGCTTCTTGTAAAACACTGTCTTGTCCAATGTGCCTTTAGCGAATTGATTTTCAAGAAGAAATTGTGATAAAGTATCATACCATGCCCTTGGAGCCTGCTTAAGTCCATACAATGCCTTAAGCAATCTGTAGACAAATTCTGGGAAATGTGGATCCTCAAATCTAGGTGGTTGTTTCACATAAACTTCTTCTTCCAACTCTCCATTCAAAAATGCACTCTTGACATCCATTTGATAGACTTTAAAGTTTGAATAAGCAGCAAATGCCAAGAATATTCTGATGGCTTCCAATCTAGCAACAGGGGCAAATGTCTCATCATAATCAATGCCTTCCTATTGAGATTATCCTTATGCAACCAACCTTGCTTTGTTTCTTACTATTACACCATCTTCATCCATCTTATTTTTCAGAACCCATTTAGTTCCAGCAATGGTTCTATTCTCTGGTGCAAGCACAAGCTCCCATACTTTGTTTCTTTCAAATTGATTCAGCTCCTCTTGCATAGCAACAATGCAATCTGGATCCAACAGTGCATCATCAAGTTTCTTAGGCTCAATCTGAGATAGAAAGCAACCATAGAGACACTCATTTTGAGTAGCTTTCCTGGTCCTTACTCCTGCATTTGGATCTCCAATAATTTGCTCTGCAGTGTGTGATTTATCCCATTTCCTTGAATGCTCAGTCTGATTTCTCAACCTTGATGTTGCTTCATCATCCAAGTCATGATCATTTTCATTTCCTCCCCCTGTGAAGTTGCCACTATTCACAGGTGTGTCTTGGATGCTTGTCTCTTCACTGTTGATTGGCACAAATTCTTTCCTTGCTTCATCATTCACTGGAATTGGTTGAATTGTAGTCTTAACTTCTGTTTCAATCTCTTCATCAGAATCATCTAGATTTTCAAACCTTAATGGATCTTTATCTTCATCATTGGATTCTTCTAATCCAGGTAGTTTGCTGTCATCAAAAGTCACATCTGTGCTTTCCATAACTTTCTTTTGACTGATGACATAAACTTTGTATGCAATTCTCTCCATAGAATAGCCAAGAAAAATTCTTTCAAATGCTTTTGCATCAAACTTTCCAACATATTCTGAATTATCATTCAACACAAAGCATTTGCTTCCAAAAGTATGAACATACTTTAGAGTAGGCTTCTTTCCAGTCATCAAATTATAAGGTGTCTTTCAAGTGTTTTTGTTGATGAGAGTTCTGTTCTGGATATAGCATGCAGTGCTCACAGCCTCAGCCCAAAAACATGTAGGAATCTTTGCATCAAGCAACATTGTTCTAGCAGCCTCAATTAGAGTTCTATTCTTTCTCTCAACTACTCCATTTTGTTGTGGAGTCCTTGGAGCTGAGAATTGTTGTGAAATGCCATTCTCTTTGCAAAATGCTTCAAGTAAGGCATTTCTGAACTCTGTTCCATTATCACTTCTCAATGCAATCATACTTGCATTGTTTGCCTTTGCTTCCTTATCAACTTTCTTTATGTGCTCAATGATTACTTGTGAAGTCTCATCCTTTGATGCTAGAAATTCCACCCATGTATACCTTGTGTAGTCAGCAACCATCACTAGGGCATACTTCTTTCTTGAGAGTGACATAATATTGACAGGCCCAAACAAGTCTATATGAATTAATTGCAGGGGCTTGGTTATTGATGTCACTGTCTTTGACTTGTGGCTTTACCTTTTCATCTTTCCTTTTTGACAAGCCCCACACACTCCTTCTTGACAGAATTCAAGTATGGGCATGCCTCTCACTAATTCTCTTTTAACTAGAGAATTAATGGCCTTGAAGTTCAGGTGTGATAACTTCTTATGCCACAGCCAACAGTCGTCATTTGATGCTTTTGAATAGAAACAACAAACTTTGTCCTTGCTTGCAGAATCCATATTGGCTACAAACAGGGTTCCTTTCCTTACTCCAGATAGAGCAAAGTCACCAGTCTTTTTGTGGGTGATCAAACATTCATCTTTGTCAAAATTTACCTTAAATCCTCTATTAGTAAACTGACCAACACTTAGCAGATTATGCTTGAGTCCCTTGACTAATGCTACATCTTCAATGATGACATTTCCAACTTTCAACTTGCCATATCCTAATGTGTTACTCATGCTGTCATCTCCAAAAACAACCATTGGACCAGCCTTCTCCTCATATTGTGATAGCAGGGCCATATCACCAGTCATGTGATTTGAGCATCCACTGTCCAAAATCCACATGACCTTCTTTTCATTTTCTTTGCCCTACAAACACAAAGGTATTACTTCTCATTTGGTACCCAAACAAGTTTGGGTCCACTTGGCTTAGAAACAGATTTATCAAAAATAGCATGCTTATCAACTTTCTTAGGACTAGTCTTCTTGTCACTTTTAGAAGTCTTAGAAACTGAGTTCTCAGACTTAGGTGACAGAGGACCTTCCTAGCTATAGGAGGACCTGAAGACTCTGGACTTGTATACTATGTGTGAATGTTGTGACTGATGCAACCATCCATGAATTGTCTTCTCAAATTAAAACAGCTAGTCATAACATTCATATTGCATGGCATACAGTCAAGTTTATCACAAAAAGGTGAATCTCTATATCTTAAAGGCACAGAGCAATCATAGAATGGTTTAGCTACACTACCAATTGGTTTCTTGCATGCATGTGTAAAGTGATTAGTAATAAAACAGTTTTGACAAGTTTTCCTAGGGGCATTAGGCACATAAGCATAATTATTATCCTTGTTTATCCTTAGCTTGCCATTCCTGTTATGTTTCTTATTAGCCACTTTCATCTCAGATTCATTTTTCCCAGCTGAAACAAAATTCACAAACTTCTCAGCTTTAGGTCTACCTCATAATGGCTTCTTGGCTTTTGCCTTGACACTCTCACTCTTGGAGGATGCTGGTTGTTCACTAGACTGTGCCTCATCCTCATCATTCAACATTTGCTTAATGATTAAGGCATCCTCATCAACTTCAGATGTTGGTTCTTTAAAAATTGGAGACTCGATCTTTTTCAAAATGTGAGGCACTTCCTCCTGAACAACTATGTCATCTTCAATGACAGCATAGCCTTTCCTCTGTTTAAGAGTGTCATAGTCAAGTCCAATGGCAGCCTTGGGTTTAGATTGGTTTCTCTCATGGTAGGACTGCAATAGACTAGAGGAGTTCTTAAAAGTTTTCAGTCTGAATTCATTTTTAGCTAGTTCATCCCTAAGAGCCTTCTCAACCTGACTAGCACAAAGAACCTTATTCTGCAGATATTGAACTTCTTTCTTAAGGTTATCTACTTGTATAGCAGTTAGCTCAAGTTCCTCATTTTTCTTGTTTAACGGTTCATTTCTAGTAGATAGTTTAGCAATCTCTTCATTAGCAAAAGTCATACTAGTATGAATATTAAACATTTCAATAGACAGTTGTTCAACCATACATTTATATTCAGAAACAGACATATCTATGGTAGTGAGAGATGGTACCTGAGAGTCAGATGGAGATTGTTCATCCTTGGAATCAGTCATCAAGGCATAGTTGCAAAATTCTTGCTCTTCTCCATCACTATCAGAGTCATCCCAACACTTCCCTTCAGCTATGTAGGCCTTGCCTTGTGTTTGCTTTTTCAGAAGGACCTCATACTTAGCTTCAAGCTCTAGAAACTCCTTATCCTTCTTTTTAGGCTTCTTGCATTCACTGGCAAAATGCCTTAGGTCATTGCATCTATAACACCTTACAGATGACCTATCCACATGGCTGGTTTTGAATTTATTCTTGTTTTCTTTCATAGGTGTCTTGCTCTTGTTGAATGAATGGTTTTGGAGTCTAGGTTTGAAGGGTTGGTTCCTCTTGAATCTGATGTTTGGAAATTTCCTGGCCATGAAAGCATATGAGGTATTCTCCATGCCATCCAGTTCTTCAAGAGTATAGAACTCATCTTCTTCCTTCTTTTCAATAGGTTCAGTCACTTCAACTTTAGTTTCTTCATCATCTACTATCTCCTCTATCCTCAGCTGACTTGTAGATGCTTCTAGGTCTTGAACAGGTTTGCTAACAATCAGGGCACATGATGTGTTTATCATTCTGCCTTGGTTGGCTTGTATAGCCCTCTTCTGAAGCAACTCAAGCTCATGAGTCTTTAAAACCCCATAGAGCACATCATATGTGATTTTGTTTAAATCTCTTTCCCTTAGAGAAATGACCCTCTGCTCTAGGTGGTTTGGAGAAGACAATAGAAACTTCATGTTCAACTCTTTAGTGCTGTAAACCTTCCCATTCATCTATAGCTCAGTCAACAGCTTGTGAAACCTTTCAAACATGTCAGTAATACTTTCCTTGGTCTATGCCATGAAAGATTCATACTGTGTGACCAGTATCTGTTTCTTGTTCTCTCTAACCTCCTCTCTCCCTTCATACAATACCTCATTGTGATCCCACATCTCTTTTGCTAATTTGCATGAGGCTATGTTGGCAAACATTGACATCTCTATAGAATCTATTATCAGCAGCATGAGATGACTATCCAGGGCAACCTTATCTTTCTCTGAGTATGTCCACTTGGATGGTTCCTTGGCCACATAGGTTCTTGGATAGGTTGTGGTTCCAACTTTCTTTTCAGGGATCTCTTGTTGTGGAACAAAGGGACCATTCTTGAGGATATCAGGATATAGAGGGTTAGCAGCTTTGATGAACAACAACATTTTAATCTTTCAGAGTTTGTAATTCTCTTTGTTGAACTTAGGGACCTTCACCGTTCCTGTATTCTTTGGTGTATTCATGATCGTTTTCTATTTTTGAATAAACATCCTACTCTGATACCACTTGTTGAGTATTGAACAAACGAATAGAATATAGAGGGGGGTGAATGGATTCTTGAATTTTTCTTGTTCTTGAATCTGTTCGGTGTATGTAGCAAGCTATGTGTTATGTGTGTGTAGAATTATAAGTGCGGATAGTGAACAACTCAAGACACAATATTCACTTTAATCTAATATTTTATTAGATAAAGATTTGCTACAAACTGTGAATACAAATGACAGTATTCTCAGCTTCGTTTTCTCATAGAAATGTATTTTCTAAATGTGAATCTTAAAACTTTTCTCTCTATAACTAAGGAAGTGAGGTTGTATTCTTATAGAACATGAATACAACCTACTTACTACAAATAAGGTTACAGGATAAATTACTTTCTAGTATGTCTATCCTATTTGAGTAAGCATCCAAACGGCTACAGGTTTGACTTCTTGAAGTTCTGTTCAGATCCACTTTAGCTCTTTGTCTCTTGTACATCTCTCTAAGCTTCTTTATAGGCTTTCCTAGTTACCTTATAGTTTGTGGTCCATAAAGTGCTTTGGCTTATTGCAGGTTTCTGACTTGTACAATTTCTCCAGTATTTTGTCTCCAAGATTGTATTCGAGAAGTAACTTAGTGATTTATTCGAGAACTAGAATTGACTTGATAGATAACTCTGAGTTCTCGAATACTGCAAAGATGACATATCGAAACACTTCTCGAATAGCTCTTTTCTTCAGGAATCCTTGAGTTGTCGAATAGAGCATTTAATTAATCGAATCCCTGAGATATCGAATAGCTTTCTAGGTCTTTGAGATATCAAATACAACTTTGACTTGTTGACTCTCAGAGAACTCGAATTCCACTTTGTTAACTTCTTGAGTTCTCGAATAGAGTAATAGACATGTCGAATCTCTGAGTTATCGAATGACACTTTGACTTGTTGACTCTCAGAGATGTCGAACTGTGTTTTTACAGATATCGAATCCTTGATTTGTCGAATGCTAGACTTCTCGAATAGAACAAAACACTTCTCGAATTGGTACTTAGGCAAATCTTCATTCTTCGAATTCCAACTGTGTTTATTTTGACATTCTTGATCTTCAAGCTTGAGGCATGATCCTTAGAACTTCTTTCAAGCATTATTCTCTGACTTTTAATTACAGTTACACAGATATAAATTGATGCCTATTATAAGTACTACAACAAGTAGAAACTCTACAACTAGAAGTTCCCTCAGTTAAGAGGTCATGTAAGTAATGCAAAGCATTACAAACAATTAGGCTTGTTATTAGATGTACTCAGGCATGCCTCTATGACTAACAAAGTAGATTTCATACAAAGTAGATTTCATAAATCGAATAGAATTTTCAACGTAAAAAAATCATCAATTTCTTCTCTCTTTTGTTTCTGCGTACTTTTAATTGGAAAATAATTGTTAAACTATCACTAAATTTAAGTGTATTTGTTAATTTCACGTGGACTGTAAAATCGTCCAAATCAAATTTTAAGAATTAAAGATAGAACATAAATATTAAATTGAACGTGTAAAATCTTATAATATATCAATTTCTTAACAACAATTTCATATATAAATTAATAACATATAAATATTAAAAAAATTAATATAATTATAGATATTAAAAAAAGGAGTAAATAAACTAGTTATTTTTAAATTGTATTATTGTAGTAGTTTATAAATTAGTGTAAATTTTAGAGGAAAACAAGTATAAACAAAATGAAGCCATTGGTTACTCCAATGATATGGGTAAATTAGTTATGAATTAGTAGCGATCCGCATCACGCAACATAACGAACCCAGGAGATTAAAAACAAGCCAGGAAAGATACATTTGTTACAAGACGCAACATAATAAACCCAGGGAAGGATTAAAAACAATCTACATCACACGACAAATGAAGCCAATGAAGGAGCAAAATTTGTTACATCAGAGCACCAGGAACTCTGTATCATGAACATTCATGATAACGGGTTTGGTTGCAGTTTTCTTACTCCAGAACATCCACACAAACCACCTGTAAGCTGATTTGTTGAGTAACCAGTCGCTCCAAAATGTTAAGGTGTTATAAGTCTTGTTCTTGTGACAAGTTTTTATGTCTTGTCCTTGTGACAAGGAGTTTTAATCTGGTGTTTTTTTATAGTTTTGTTCATAGTTCTTTACGTTACAATGGAGTCATCTCGTGAAAACTTGGAGGAAATGTATGCAAGATTGGCATTAGAGGAGGAGGAGGAAGGTGAGGTGTTGATAACAGAGGAGGATGGGGTTCGTGACGATCAAAGATTCATATTGGTTGGAAGATTTCTAACAGAGAGAAATATTAATTTCTTAGCGATGCATAATGTTCTAGCGGCACTTTGGAGGCCTCAGAAAGGGGTGGAAATACATGATATAGGCAATCATCGGTATACATTTGTCTTTTATCATGTATTGGACATTCAGAAGGTTGTCGAGGGAGGACCGTGGAGTTTCGAACAGAGTCCATTAATTTGTCATAAATTGGAGCATATGGAGGACGCCAATACTGTATTATTGAATAAAATGGAGATCTGGGTTCAAGTCCATGATATACCTATGGGGATGAAGTCAGATAAAGTTTTGCAGTCCATTGGTAATTATGTAGGTACGTTTGTGAAGGGGGATGTAGATAATATGAGAGGTATGTGGGGGCAGTATGTGAGGATCCGTGTTTCACTGGATATTGACAAGCCGTTAAAGCGTAGAATGAAGATTAAACGGGAGAACGGTACAGTCAGTTGGATTAATTTTAAGTATGAGCGATTAAGTACATTCTGTTTTGTTTGTGGCCGTATTGGACATTCAGACAAGGATTGTGAAATTGTATATGCTAATCCAACGAAAACGATCGAAAGGGCGTATGGGGTATGGCTGCGAGCTCCAAGTAAAAATACACAGAAGCAAAATTTGGGGTCTAAATGGTTGAGAAATGGGCCAAACAGTGGGTATAACAGGGTGGAGGAAGGTCAGGGAGCGAAAACAACCACCATGCACGGCGGAGAAGGGACTATGGTGAATTTTATGGAAACTGAAGGGGTGGTTAACGAGATTAGAGGAAGTGAAACAATCTTAACAGTTCAGGGACGAAATTTGAGGGATAGGATAATTATGGGAGAGAAACAGAATCCTAACAAATTGAATAATCTTGAAGCGGGAAATAAAGAAGGGGATTGCGATATTGTGGTGATGGATACAAAACGTAGAAGATTGGATGAGGAGAATTTAGCGGAGGATATTGAGGGTAATGAATCAGATGTGGATATGGGCTTAATTGGTGGGCCAAAAAATGGACCAAAGGCGGGACTGGAGACCCAGGCCCGCCTAGGACAATGAGTTTACTTGCTTGGAATTGCCGTGGGCTGGGTAAGTCACGGACTATTCAATTCCTTAAAGAAATTACCCAACAGAAAAAACCTAGCGTTATTTTCCTTTCTGAGACATTGGCTCGTGAGAAAAAGATTGCAGAGGTATGTAAAAGTATTAATTTTGCAGAGTATATTTCAATTGAGGTGCAAGGTCATAGCGGGGGGCTAGCATTGTTATGGAAGAATGAGGGAGGGTGTAAAGTGATTGAAGCTACTAGGAATTATATTGATTTTGAAGTGGAGAATGAATGCATTGGAAGATAGCGATACACCGGTTTCTATGGCTGTCCTGAAAGACATAGGCGTCGGGAATCGTGGGGGATGTTATTGAGGTTAAAGGAAAGATCGAGTTTGCCTTGGTGTGTAATCGGGGACTTCAACGACATGATGTTTGAAGATGAGAAAAGGGGGGGTAATAAACAACCGAGTTACTTGTTATCAGGTTTTAGGAAGACTTTAGAGTCTTGTGAGTTAGGGGATCTTGGGTTTGTGGGAGAGAAATTTATCTGGGAGAAGTCAAGGGGTAGTCAGTTTTGGGTTCAGGAACGATTGGATAGAGGAGTAGCTAATTAGAGTTGGCGAGACTTGTTTCCAGAAGCAGAGGTACAAGTTATTGAGGTAGCGACTTCAGACCATCTGCCTTTATTTTTACACTTAAAGAAACAGACATATGTGCCTAAGGAGAGGAAATTTAGGTTTGAAACGTATGGTTAAGAGAAAAGGAATGCAGAAATATTATACAACAGGGGCGGGAATCTAGCGAAGTTGTGGATATTGTAGGTAAAATCAGAATGTGTGGGGAACGGTTGCAAGAGTGGGGAGGTGGGATTAGTGAGGAGTTTAAAAGAAAGCTGGTCCATTGTAGAGACATGTTAAGGAGATTACGGTCAAGGAGGGATAATCGGGGGATATGTAGATACAATGAAGTGCGAGAGGATTACTTGAAGCTTCTGGAAAGACAGGAAATATACTGGAAACAAAGGGCAAAACAACATTGGTTGCGCGAAGGAGATAAGAATACAAAGTTTTTTCACAGGTATGCATCCAATCGGAGGAAAAATAATAGAATTGAGCGACTTAAAGATGGGGATGGTAATTGGCAGGACACACCAGAAGGGGTGAGGAGGGTTATAGAGAGTTATTTTGGGGGGTTGTTTCAGGCTTCGTGCATTGATGGTAAATTGTCAAAACATGAGGTTGTGAAGCAGGTGTCGGAAACTGAGAACGAGGGGCTAATGAGTGAGGTATCAGTGGAGGAGGTAAAAACGGCGGTATTCTCTATGCATCCTGATAAGGCGAGTGGACCTGATGGGTTTAACCCAGCTTTTTATCAGGTGTATTGGGATATAGTACATGTTGACCTGGTTCAGTTTTGTCGAAAGTTTATGCAAGAGGGGGAGCTGCCTACAGGTGTTAATAATGCTCGTGTTTGTCTAATACCGAAAGTAAAGGAGCCTAAGACAATGGGGGATCTTCGTCCCATCTCATTATGCAATGTGCTTGTTCGAATATTGCCTAAGGTAATGGCTAATCGGGTGAAGAAGGTTTTGGGGTCTATTATATCTGAAAGGCAAAGTGCTTTTATCGAAGACAGGTTATTAACGGATAATGCGTTGATAGCATTCGAAATTAATCACTATATGCAACGGAAAAGGCAAGGACAAACTGGAGTGGCAGGGCTAAAATTGGATATATCGAAAGCGTATGACAGATTAGAATGGAGCTTTGTGAGAAATATGATGGAGAAATTCGGGTTTAGTGGAATATGGATTGATAGGGTAATGCAATTCATTAGTTCGGTGTCATATAGTTTCTTGCATAATGGGGATGAATTTGGCTGTGTGGTTCCGGAGAGAGGGCTTCGTCAAGGAGACCCGATTTCGCCATATATCTATATTATGTGTGCGGAGGGACTTAGTGCTATAATCAGGAGGAATGAAAAGGTAGGGTTGATACATGGTTATCGAATAGCGAAAGGAGCACCAAGTATATCACATTTATTGTTTGCAGATGATTGCTATTTGTTTTTTAAGGCAACTAAGGATGAAGCAAGTAGTATGAAAGGGATCTTACAACGGCATGCGTTGATATCTGGGCAGGTGATCAATTACAATAAGTCAAGCATTACGTTTTCCTCGAACACAAGCATGGGGGATCGACAGGAGGTACAACAACAACTCCAGGTACAGGAGATTGAGAACCCAGGAAAGTATTTGGGTTTACCTATGAGAGTTGGCCAGAATAAAAGAGCGGTGTTTGAATTTATGGTGGAGCGGGTTATTACGAAGTTACAAGCATGAAGGATGGGAAATATTTCTAAAGCTGGTAAGGTAACACTACTTAAATCAGCAGCACAAACTATACCAACGTTTTGGATGAACCTGCTACTAATTCCCTTGGATGTATGTGATAGGATTGAAAAAAAGATGAACTCGTATTGGTGGAGGGGTAGAGGGGAACAGGGGGGAATTCGATGGATGAGTTGGGACCGTCTATGTGATGTGAAGGAGGTGGGGGGATTAGGATTTTGGAAGTTGAGGGAGTTTAATATAGCAATGTTAGCCAAGCAAGCTTGGAGGCTAATAAATAATTCCAATCCAATGGTGACGGAAATCATGAAGGCAAGGTATTATGCTAATACTGATTTTCTAAATGCAGAGTTGGGATCGAATCCCAGCTTTATGTGGAGGAGTATTATGGAGGCACAGGAGGTGATAAAACGAGGTTGTACGCGAAAAATAGGGGATGGGCGTGATACGAATATGTGGACAAGTCCGTGGTTACTATGTGCAGAGAATGGTTTTCTTACGAGTAATAATTATGGTGGGCTTCAGGATGCAACTGTCAATGGGCTGATGGTGGAGGGGCAGAAGAAATGGGACATAGAGGTGCTGGATGATATCTGTAATGAACGGGATAGAAACTTGATACAGCAGATTCATATCCCTAGTAGAGAAACGGTGGATTCTTGGTACTGGTTGCTACAGGACAAGGGGGAATTCTCGGTGAAATGCTGCTATAGACAGTTGAGGGGCGAGAGGGAGAGTCAGGATAGAGGTTTTTGGAAGAAATTGTGGAGTTTGAACTTACCAGGAAAGATAGTTAATTTTTTGTGGAGGGTTTGTAGGGATGTGTTGCCTACAGCTAGTGCATTGATCAAAAAGGGTGTGCATATTCAACAAATGTGTTCGTGGTGTCATCAGCAGGTGGAGGATACGGTGCATACACTATTCTCTTGTTGTTTTGCTCGAGAAGTATGGAGTATGGTGGGGTTGCAGGAGGTAGTGAGAGTTGAAGCAGAGACGACTGGATTGCAGGTGCTCAAACATGCATTTCAGGGTAGTAACAGGGAACAATGTATTATTCTGGGAGTCATTAGTTGGAGCTTGTGGTTTAGACGAAATGAATGGGTGTGGAATAGAAAGAACATGTCAGCTTTTGGCATTCGGTCTATGGCTTTGAATCTGATGAGGGAATGGAGAGGTGCTAATGACAGTGGGGTTGGAGGTGTAAAGCAGAAGCAGGTATTAATGAAGAAATGGAGTCGGCCGCCTGAGGGATGGGTAAAGATTAATGTAGATGTTGCAAGTCAGGGTAGTACGTAGAATATAGGGGTAGCTTGTGTAGCTAGGGATGACAGAGGCAGATTTCTGGGTGCTAGAAGTTCAAACTGTCGAGGGTATACACAAGTTAGAGAGGCTGAAGCGGTGGGACTTCGTGAGGCGCTAGCATGGATGACAGAATGGAGAACTACGAAATGTATATTTGAGATGGATGCGAAACTGGTGGTGGATGCGGTCTATAATAACACGGGGAGATCGAACTTTCATAGTATTATAGACGATTGTGTGGATTTACTTTAACATTTTGAGAATGTTTTAGTTGTGTATGAACATCGATCTGCGAATAATGTAGCTCATATGTTAGCTCGAGCCGCATTTTCTATGACAGGTCATATGGAATGGTTTCATACCGCTCCAGAGTTCATTCCGTGTAATTTGATTTCGGAAGAATTTTAATATATGCAAGTACGTTTATTTCAAAAAAAAATAAAAAATGTTAAGGTGTTAAAATAAAACTTTACCGGGAGTCGAACATGGTACCCATGTTAATTAATTAGTCGCTTCAAAACCTTAAAATATGGACGAATCTAGTGGGGTTCAAGGGAGTCCCTGGCCAACCTGAAATTCTTCCCAGAAGTCCATATATATTTATATCCTGTAAAACATTTACATTTCTAGTTTATAGATCTAGCATAGTTGGTATGTCCTGTGTTGTTTGGTACAGTACGGGTGACAGAGACCCAAACCTGCACTATCCTTAGACGTGTATGACAAAAATAATTAGTGTGGATTTTTATTTTATTTTTAACAAGCTTATAAGTACAAATTTGCTCTGATCGGTCACGTCATTGCCTAGAGGAAGGCTTTATCATAATTTAATATTGTATTCTAACGTAATTGTTGAATGGTTTGTTTTTTTTTTTTTTCTAATCTAACGCTGAAGGACATTTCATGAGATGTTTTTCCTTGTTGATTGCTGAGAAACACTTCATAAGTCCAGATATGTTATTTTTTCCTTGTTGATAAACAAATCACTATTTTATATGTGAAAAACTCAATTAACTACAACAATAAGAAATTGCTTTAACAGTGAATGGTCTAGACTCAAAATATACAAATGTAGCTACCATGCAGAAGAGCAGAATAATCATTTTGCACTGTCATTTGGCAGAAATGTAAGATCCCATACATATTATCGTAAGAATTGCCTTTTCACTTTGAGGCCATTTGCGTATTCTTTACATGGGGTTGATTTGTTTCTCCAATTATATCTTGTATATGATCTTACAACTTACAAGGTTCGAAGAAATTAAAATTTATCCAACTCTCCGCACTTTCTTGCAAATTGGAGATTAAACATCTTTTCCTACAGATTAAACATCTTTTCTACAAATTGGGCAAGACCCTTGTCTCGTTAGCCATTCATCTATACAATGTAAATGAAAGCAATGTCTGCAATCTGGTAAAGTCCTTGCCAAGTCCCCGTTCTTCACATCCTAAAGAACCAGTTTGTAAGATAAAATTAATACAGTAATCCGAGATAATAGAAGATATATAGTAACCAATGGGTTTTCCGGGGTTTAAAGGAAAGTGTATTGATTATAACCTGTAAGCAAATTGCACAGGAAGTCTCATAGCAACTACTTGTGATATTGGTTGAAGTAACTTTGTGTTTGGGTAGCTTCTCGATGTAATTCTGAGATAAGCCTTTGCTCAAAGTGACGTCAAACAGATCTGAAATTTCTATTGAGCTTGTATCAATAGCACTGGCCTGTTTTTAACAAATATGTGCTTAGTAAATCTACAGATACCAGCAGTATCGTTAATAATTTGATAATTTGTCAGTGATAATGATACTAGTATGCCTATTTGGCTATAGATGGATACATAGATCATGCAAAGATAAAAGAGTATAAGCTACCTATGGAAATAACCCATGATTTTGAAAAGAAAAAGAAACATAGTACATCTACTTACTTGCCACTGGTATGCTTTGAGTAATGCAGGACTTGCCCATTCCACGTAAACCTTGCCGTTTAGAAGACTGTATAACAGAGCAGCCTGTAATATGTATAAACTTTTTAGCATAATAAAGATCATGTCACAAGTAAAAAAAACAAATTGAAAAAAGATCAACCTGCTATCCGGAACTACATAGCTTATAACTATAGTTTTGTCCAAAAGATGCATCATGTATGTACCTAAGATGATAGTTGAAATGGCCTCGTTACACTGGACCACCTGTTGTGCAATGTTATACATAGTGCAAGTGGTTGCTGCTGATTTTGTGTGTATTCCATGTTTAAACGCATCATATAAGATAAGTAATTTCAAGTACTTCTTTAGTTGTGCTCATTAGTTCAATTAAAACAGTTTCAAAACTCTTTTTTATGCTCATTAGTTCAACTGGGAAAAATTCAAATCTGTTTTAATGTGCTTCCATTTATCACAGCGAGAGTTACATGCTAATCTTATGCATGCAATAGACCAGAAGGTTGCAAATTGCAATATATCTGTTTTGTAAAATGGCAAATAAAGGGGTCCGTTCTAATTTGTAATTAAGTACTAATCTGAAATCTTGTTAAAGAACAAGAAGGGTGCATGTATCTAGCGATTGCAATCCTATTTACAAATAACTTGTAAATATACCTTGGAAAATGGCTCGCCATTAATTATAGAATCCATCAACTGGATAGCAGTGATGGCCCCTACAACGGCACCAGTTCCAGCCCCACGAGCAAGCCCAGTCTCTGTTGTCTGCCCTTTAATTGCTCCTGTGATTGTTCCTACAATTGCCCCTCCTATTCATAACCACAAATATAACTTGATCAGCGTAGCCATATGAATTCAGCTTAAGCTTCGATAAAAAAGGTGAATATTTAGGTGGACTTATGGTGGCAAATAATTCTTACATCTTAGCTATTATTCAGAAGTGTGAGGATAATATTAAGTATAAAAGCATATAGGTAAAGCATATCCTATCATCGAGTATTAAGGTTTTGTGACGATAAATGAAACTTACCTAAAGCAAAAAGACATGTAACAAGAGCACATATAACTTTCTTCATAACCGTGAACAAAACCCCAGTTCTCATTTGCATGAATGTTACCCGAGAAATATCGATAGCCTTGTTGCATTTTAATCCCACATTTTCTATAAAAGAAAAGAGAACTTTTATCAACATGGTTTAGAGAAGATAAACACAAATGTTAGGAAAGTTATGAAGAAAGTGAAGGGTGTTAGCGTTTATATAGAGATGGGAATTGGGAAGGGAAGAAGCACATAGTTAATTGAGAGAGAGCATTTAAGATAGGTTGGAAGTGGGGAGCTACCAGACAGCAAATGCACATACCAAAAATAACAATGTATGCTACTATACAAATCTACTATTACTTAGCTTTAAGTGCTGAGTAACAGCAGCCTACTTCCCTTTCACACCATTTCCCTTAAAACCTCTATTGCCCATCCCATACTCAATATCCCATTCCCTGCCATCTTGCTCTTAAAGGAACACAAACACACACTCTTGCATGCATATGTATATGGTCCTAAAGAGGGGACGAGGGCTGTCACTAATTTTGTGTGGCTTATGTGATCAATTCTCCTCATTTTTATACAATTTTTTTTTTGCCTAGACAGATATTTATGTTCAGTTACTAGCATTCCAAAGTTTAAATACCGTTACCTTGTCAAGTTACCGACTCAATTAAAATGTTCCGATGAGGAGGAAGAATATGCTTGTCTGTTAATACGCATGAAAGGAATATAACTTATCAACATATTTCATGAACAATATATGAATTATCTGTTAGGCAGCTTGCATTAATTCCAAAACTCACCAACCCCTCACACCAACCCCCCACCTACTACCCTCCCCCCTCCTATAAATACCCCTCCCCCCTTCATTCTAAAACACACCAAAATCTATTCTTCCTCTCTTACTTCTCAGTATATATATAGCTGCTAGATAGTCCGTCTAGTAGAAAACTTACCTTGTGGTAGTTTCAAGCAGGTCAGGATAGCGGGCCCTCGTGCTACTCTATTCTTTCGTTTCGAGGGAGTTTGTGTGAGTGTCAGGCTGCAGTCATCGAAATCTGTCCCGCTGCAGCATTAGGAGTTCGTCCAGCTGTTGTAGTTGCTACAAAGGGAGTTCATCCAGGTTATCCGGTCAAGTACCGAAGGAGTAGGGAATCGTTGTATTTCTATTCAGTTGTGCCTCAAGTGTTACTTCGTAAACTTGAGAGAGAATATTGTAACCATTGTTATCATTATAGTGGAAACATTCGGAGCTGGTCCTGTGGTTTTTACCTCTTTACTTTAATGGGGTTTTCCACGTATAAATCTTGGTGTTCATCTGTCTTTATTATTTACTGTTATAATCTTCGTATTTAATTTACGCAAAGACAGGAAACGGGAATTCCTAACAAGTGATATCAAAGCTGGGGTCCACGTTGTTGGTGTCTAGGAAAGTGCTTTGTGCGCAGTGGTTACTTGATAACGCGCCGTACTAATACGGAAGGCTCCCCAAACACATCCACTTTCTTGGCCAACTTGTGTGGTTCTAAGTGAGATTCCCATAGTCTTTGGTAAATTAAAATGGATGATTCTTCCAGTGTAATGGTAAGCCTAACAGCTTCAAATTATCCAATGTGGAAAAGCAGAATAAAGGATTTGCTTTATAGTAAGGACTTGTTTGATCCGGTGGAGCTAAAAGGAGTTAAACCTACAGTAAAGTCTGATGCTGACGGGAAGAAGATGAACATGAAAACTATCAGTCTCATTCGTCGATGGATTGATAATTCGGAGTATCATCATGTCTCTGAAGAAGAAGATGCTTATACGCTTTGGACGACATTAGAGTCTACGTTCCAAGAGAAAAGTTCACAAAATGTAACTTTTCTAGTTCGTCAGGTGGTGAACATGAGGTACCAGGATGGGAACAACATGTCAGAGCATATGAGCGAATTCCAAGGGTTGTTAAATCAACTATCAAATATAAAGATGGAGTTTGAGCAGAAATTCCAAGCAATATTTCTTCTCAATACTTTACCATCCAGCTGGGATACGTTAGTGGTGACAGTAACTAATGCTGTACCAACTGAGCAACTAACGTTGCGATCAATTAAGCAGAGTATCCTTAGTGAATCCATGAGAAGAAAGGTACAAGGAGTCAACCACGATTCCCAGGCTCTTGTTACTGAGAACAGGGGCAGAAGCAACTACAGGGAGACAAACCGAGGACGTAGTAAAATTAGGAATTTTGGTAATTCCGATGGCAAATCAAATGCCAATGTTGAATGCTACTATTGTAAGAAGAAGGGTCATTACAAAAAGGATTGTAGGGCCTGGCTCAAGCAACAGAACAATGGTCAGCAAGGGAAACACGCCGAGAAAAGTACAACAGCTGCTATGACAGAAGATGTTGTGATCCTTTCTTTTGGGGAAGAAGAATGCTTACATGTTGATGATCAGAAGGTCGAATGGGTGATAGATACTGGAGCAACGTATCATGCAACACCCACTCAGGAATTCTTTACGACGTACAAGTCAGGGGACTTTGGTACTGTAAGAATGGGTAACTCAGATCAATCAAAGATCGCAGGCATTGGTGACATCTGTATTGAGACAAACACGGGTTGTTCAATGACTTTGAAAGATGTCAGGCATGTTCCGGACTTACGGCTCAACTTGATTTTCGGCATGGCGCAAGACAAGCAGGGGTACGTAAATACCTTCGGTGGTGGAAGGTGGAAGCTTACTACGGGTTCATTGGTGGTTGCAAGAGGATCCACTTGTGGCTCTTTGTACAAGACACAAGTGAAGATGTGTTCAAAGGCTTTGAATACAGTTGAAGATGAAGCTTCAGCAAGTTTGTGGCACAAGAGGCTTGGTCACATGAGCGAGGAAGGGCTACAGATCTTAGCGAAGAAATCCCTCATTCCGTTTGCTAAAGATACTGCATTGCAGCCCTGCGAATATTGTTTATTCGGGAAACAACATAGAGTATCTTTTAGCAGTCCACTGAAGAAAAAGTCGGGGCTGTTAGAAAGAGTTTATTCTGATGTATGTGGTCCGTTTGAGATGGAGTCCTTAGGCTGAAATAGGTACTTTGTTACCTTCATTGATGAAGCATCTCGAAAGGTGTGGGTTGAGATACTCAAATCCAAAGATCAAGTGTTTGAGTACTTATAGAAGTTTCATGCCATGGTTGAAAGATCAACAGGGAAACAACTGAAGTGCCTTCGTAGTGACAACGGGGGGGAGTACACTTCAAAAGAGTTTCAAAAGTACCTTACAAAGCATGGTATCCGGCATGAAAGAACAGTTCCTGGAACCCCACAACAGAATGGCGTTGCGGAAAGAATGAACCGCACCATTGCTGAACGAGTCAGATGCATGTTGAAAATGGCTAAATTGCCGAAATCATTTTGGGGAGAAGCTGTAAGAACAGCTTGCTACTTGATCAATCGATCTCCATCGGCACCTCTGAATTTTGAGATTCCAGAGAAGATCTGGTTAGGAAAGGATGTTTCCTATTCCTACTTGCGGGTGTTTGGATGCAAGGCTTTTGCACACATCCCAAAGGAGCATAGAACAAAACTTGAAGATAAAACAACTTCGTGTATTCTCGTTGGCTACGGTGATCCAGAGTTCGGGTATCGGTTGTGGAATCCTGAATCAAAGAAGATATTCAGGAGCAGAGATGTGGTTTTCCATGAGTCTCAAAATTATGAGAATTTTGGGAGCACTCAACAACCAAGGCAAGCTAGAAATCCAGATACATTAGAAGATGATGGAGAGGATATGGCAGATGATGAGGCTGCTGAGCAGGGGGAGCTACCGCCTCAGCCTGAAGCTGAAGAAACTCAGCCACGGCGTTCTACGAGAGAACGGAGACCATCAGGAAGATATCTTTCATCCGAGTATATCTTAATTGCTGATGAGGGGGAGCCCGAGACCTTTGAGGAAGTCAAGACTCATAAAGAAAGCAGTTGCTGGTTGAAAGCAATACAAGAGGAGATGGATTCTTTAAACAAGAATGAAACTTATGAGTTGACTACACTTCCGAGAGGACGGAAGGCTTTGAGGAACAAATGGGTCTTCAAAGTAAAAAGGGATGATGAAAAGCTTGTAAAGTATAAAGCACGCTTGGTGGTTAAAGGCTTTGCACAGAAGGAAGGCATTGATTTCGATGAAATCTTTTCTCCGGTTGTAAAGATGACATCAATCCGAACAGTTCTCGGATTAGCGGCTAGCATTGATCTTGAGCTTGAGCAGTTAGATGTGAAAACTGCATTCCTTCATGGAGATTTGAAGGAAGAGATCTACATGCACCAGCCAGAAGGATTTGAAGTGAAAGGGAAGGAGCACATGCTTTGTAAACTCAAGAAGAGTTTATACGGGCTTAAGCAAGCGCCAAGACAGTGGTACAAAAAGTTTGATTCATTCATGAGGAATCATAAGTTCAAGAGAACTGCATCCGATCACTGTGCTTATGTGCAAAGGTTTCCTAATGGTAACTTCATCATCCTGCTGCTTTATGTTGATGATATGTTAGTGGTCGGCCAAGATGCTAACATGATCCGCAAGCTGAAAGAAGATTTGTCCAAGTTCTTTGATATGAAAGACTTGGGTCCAGCAAAACAAATCCTAGGGATGAAGATTGTTCGTGACAGAACAACTCGGAGGTTGTGGCTTTCACAACAGGGATATATTGAACGAGTATTGAAAAGGTTCAATATGGATGATGCTAAACCTGTTAGCATACCATTGGCGGGACATTTTAAACTGGACAAGAAAATGTGTCCGTCAACAGACAAGGAGAAGAAGGATATGGAGGAAGTTCCCTACTCATCCGCAGTGGGAAGTCTTATGTATGCATTGGTTTGTACAAGACCAGATATTGCTCATGCTGTTGGAGTTGTGAGTAGATATCTTTTCAAATCCAGGAAGAAAGCATTGGGAAGCAGTTAAGTGGATTCTCAGATATCTTAAGGGCACTTCCGGGTTATGCTTGAAGTATGGACATGGTGAACCAGTCTTGGAAGGTTTTATAAATGCTGACATGGCAGGACATCCAGATGGGATGAAGTCCACGTCAGGGATGCTTTTCACATTTGCGGGGGGAGCTGTAGCATGGCAGTCCAAGTTGCAAAAGTGTGTTGCATTGTCAACAACTGAATCAGAGTATATTGCTGCTTGTGAAGCAGGAAAGGAGCTGGTTTGGTTAAAGCGGTTTCTCCAAGAATTGGGTCAGAAGCAAGACAACTTTGAGTTGTATTGTGATAGCCAGAGTGCTATTGACTTGAGCAAGAATGCTACTTGTCACAGTCGTACTAAGCATATTAATGTACGTTACCATTGGCTACGGGAACAGGTTGAAGATGAGGTGATACAGATAGAGAAGATACACACGGATAAGAATCCGGCTGATATGATGACGAAGGTTGTTCACGGGAAAAGTTGGAGCTGTGCAAACAAGGCGCAGGTATGGAGTGCAAGTGATTACTTGTGAGTTTGGAAATAGGGGGAGATTGTTAGGCAGCTTGCCTTAATTCCAAAACTCACCAACCTCTCACACCAACCCCCCCCCCCCCACTTACTACCCTCCCCCCTCCTATAAATACCCCTCCCCCCTTCATTCTAAAACACACCAAAATCTTTTCTTCCTCTCTTACTTCTCAGTATATATATAGCTGCTAGATAGTCCGTCTAGTAGGAAACTTACCTTGTGGTAGTTTCAAGCAGGTCAGGATAGCGGGCCCTCGTGCTACTCTATTCTTTCCTTTCGAGGGAGTTTGTGTGAGTGTCAGGCTGCAGTCATCGGAATCTGTCCCGCTACAGCATTAGGAGTTCGTCCAGCTGTTGTAGTTGCTACAAAGGGATTCATCCAGGTTATCCGGTCAAGTACCGAAGGAGTAGGGAATCGTTGTATTTCTATTCAGTTGTGCCTCAAGTGTTACTTCGTAAACTTGAGAGAGAATATTGTAACCATTGTTATCATTATAGTGGAAACATTCGGAGCTGGTTCCGTGGTTTTTACCTCTTTACTTTAAGGGGTTTTCCACGTATAAATCTTGGTGTTCATCTGTCTTTATTATTAACTGTTATAATCTCCGTATTTAATTTACGCAAAGACAGGAAACGGAAATTCCTAACATTATCTATTTCTAAACTATCATGTCGGAGAGAGTGTAAACCAGTCGTAAACCAAAACCGAACCAAAATCATGCTATAAGGACGTTGTTCAGGAGTACGTTGTTCATGTGTAGTGCTGTGGCCAGACTTTACTAGTTACTTACTACCTATGAGGCCAAATTAATCCATAATTGTATAGCTATCATAGGAGCTTATATATTACGATTAGTGTAAGATAGTCCTACAAAAAAATTATCTAACCGGGACTACTACATGTATTACCCTTGGACATTTTTATGTCTGATTTATCCTTATGCACACATCCTTATCAGTCCCATATTATTAGTATTTGTCTACAGTACCATAAAGACTAGAATTGACAGTAATATAACGTACATTCATATCTTGAAAATAAGCGATATGCAATATTTATGGTACTAGTCATGCAATATGGGCAGAGTTGAATTCCAACTGACTATCTCAATATTATCAGTCAATTAATCGATGTGCATTTCTGTTTGCAGTTCACAGCAGATATGTGGTACTACATTTTTTCGATGTAATCAAAATTTGTATTGTACGTGGAGGGTGAACGAGAAGTCGAACCAATAACATTGGTTCCTGCCAACGAATCAAACTGTTGTTTATATATTTGCAAATTTTAACATTGTTCTCAGAACAATTATCAAGATTTTTAAATTGTATTATTTCCAACAAGAATTACTATGAGGAGCATGTGGATGTATCGTGCCAAGATTTGGAATGAGGAATTTAATTGGTTCAAAGAATGGGCTAATTATTACGTACAACATGCTAGAGAAATCTTCAAAACCAGGTGCTGGATGACTGGAACCATGGTTAAACTTTGGCTTCTGTGGGCTTCTGAGTAGAGCAATTTATACAAATATGGGTTGTTTCGAACAAGTGGTTCTGCAATTTGCATTTATGACTTTTACAGATTATTAGTCTGCTACGTATTCCCTTCCAGTTCAATCTATCATACAGTATCACCTAACGAGCAACATAACCCATCTTTTTTAAGAAAATGACAAGGTCGTCGAGAAAAAATCTTTTGGGATATTTAAACAAATTTATAGGGTAATAAATGACCTCAAAACTTGTAATAGAAATGCATAATGCAACTTATGGTCAGTGCTTAGGACAAGTCCTGTGACACAGGGTTGCGTAAAGTTGTAACATACCAGAGTTAGGTTGCGATAGCCAGCTGGATTAGGTGTTGTCTATCTCAATCCAGAAATTAGCTCATGTTTATTAACATTCCTTGCTCTTCCTGAGGCTGAGATAACCCAGGAGTCATTCGTTAGCTGTTTATGAATAAACGGCTCTGGCAGAAATCACATTTTGCGGCATGATTTTCCCTGAATTTATCACTCGTTCGCATCTTTAACCTGTCACATTTTGGAGTAGCGATTATTGAAATTTGGGAACAAAATTATATTTTGTGAGCTTACTAAGAGGAATCAAGTTGATTTAAAATTATGTAATGAGTGGGATTTTGCATTAAGTTAATCTAATCAATTGTTGTTTAATTGACTAGATAATCATTTCTGGAACAATGCAGATGCACTTCAAATCCAATCAATTGATGACGTTATGTGTTTATTTATATCGCAGAGATAAACCTTAATTTTGGGGTGGGGATCGGTTAGGGACAAACGTTTGCCATAACAAACGGTGAAACACGTACCGCAGTTTTTGCGGTACGTGTATAGTAGGGTTTTTGGTGTGAAAACAGGGGAATCCCATTTCTCTACGTCCGTAGAAACTTTTTGCGGTACGATTTACTGCAAAAAAAAAAAAAAAAAACGTTTGTTTTTTGATGACTGCCAGCCTTTTGAAGTAGATAAGGAAACATACACTGAAGATTATGTTTTTGATGAGTCTTTGGGCAATAGTGAACTCCAAGTAGAACTAAGTAATCGGAAAGAATAACTCGCATACTTCATTCAGCTAAAAAGAATTCTCAACACCTCCTCCAAACCATTTCACGGGAATGGTCAATTTAAGTACTTGGACACTATGCCTCCATGTCAGTCCGGTTACAAGAAAACACGTAACTTCTTGTAGCCAACTTCTTGTAACCAAGAGAAGAGGGATATCCCAGTATCTCAAAACTTGAAACTGATGCACACAAGTCAACAGTCCCGGTCCAAAACAAATGTTGTCAAGTGGGGAAGAGGAATTCTGTGGCAGTAATACTATTTTGAAACTGAAGTTGCTGCACAGCTGACATAACTGAACAAGAAGCAGAGCATGTGTAATTTTCCTTTTGAAAATGCATTTGCCGAATCTTTCTTAAATGACTTATCATAACCTACATGCTATGAACGATCACCTATTACAAAGATGATGAAAATTTGGTGAGTAGCATTGGTGACCTTGAATGTTCAAGACAACATAACTGGAAAGCTCATCTGTGTAGGATAGTCACGGCAACCAATTAACTAACGTAGCAAACAAGACATATTATTTGTTATATCTTGTCCATAGTAATTAGTCAGCAGGCACATTACATAAATCAGCGAGGAAACATCTGTCATGGGCTAAACTTGGTCGTTGAATAAATCCTGCTACGGCTTTAAACAGGAAGAAACACAAATGTCCAAATATTTATGCCCTTTTCGGTAAAGGGGTCCGGTCTGGTGCAAACGTATGCACCAGACTCTTTATGGAACATACGGTTCCAGAGCCGTTGATTCAACGGCTCTGATTTAAAAAAAAAATTCACCGTATCGCATCAAGTTTCCGCGGTACGGAGAAATTACAAAAATATCCCTACTGTCCACGTACCGCAGAAACTTTCTGCGGTACGGTGAACAGTAGATTTTTGATGTGAAAACAGGGGGGCATTTTGGTAATTGCTCGTACCGCGGAAACTTGTTGCGGTACAATGAAATTTTTTTTTAAATCAGAGTCGTTGGATCAACGATCCAACGGCTCTGGAACCGTATGTTCCATAACAAGTCTGGTGCATACGTTTGCACCAGACCGTTTGCCTTCGGTAAAAGCCTCCAAAGATTTTAGTTCCAGTTACTTAAGTTTGTGCATCAAAGATTCAAAGGTGGGATGGGCCACTATATGGATCAAATTAGTCTTAAATACATTGCGTTTGTGTATCAAAGGTGGGACGGGCCACTACATGGATGACATGACCTTATCAACAGAAAATTAGAAATGGTAAAATAAAGCATGGATCCAAGAACAAGATAAGATTTAACATAAATTCGGAGGAGAGGCTTTGTACCCAAGTCTCTCCGGTCTCCATGAACACTGAGCTTGGTTTTAAAGCAAAGGCTAGAGGAAGCAATATATCACCAACCACGGTGTACTAATTAATATGGCTATATACCTTCCAGAGGAACTGTGTTGAGAAATTTGCTATTGTTAAGAGTAAAACATCATGTTTTCCCTTGTCCAAAAACTCTGAACCTGGCCTCTATATACACCAAAGCACACTCACAATCGGGAAGAACCCCAGGCAATAAATCATGCTATAGAGGAATAAAAAAAAAACATAGTGCGTTAACCTTCAAACACATTTCACCACCGACTATCGTTGAAATGGTATATATAACCGCCACAAAGACTAGACTTTCCAGTTACGAGGAGACTAAAGATTCAAGCTCAAGTCAAAGTCAACAGCAGAAAGTCAACAGTCAACTAATACAGACAGGGTTAGATTAGTAAATGTACATACTTAAATTGTATAGTTTAGGAGGGAAAGTTAGTTAGCAAGTTAGTTAGATTGAAGATTGTATATAATCAGAAACACTGTAATCATTTCAACAAGTTAGTGAATATGAGTTTCTTTTCTTCTTCATTAAGTTTTTCTTTATGGTATCAAAGCATCGTTTCCGCATTGATCTTATCATCTTCTTCAATTCGTTACTAGCTCGTTCTTGATGTTTACATACATATACTTACAATCATCTTATTCATTTTTCTTCTGTTCGATCTGATTGATCGAGTTTGTGTATGATCAATTCATGTTTCTTGATCAATTTGTATCAGATTTGTTGATTTTTGACCGATTGTTCTCTATATACAATCAAAATTTCTTAAGTTTCTCTGTGACATTTTGTCAAACACTTTAATGGCGTCGTCTGTTCCTAATAATAACATAACGAATACATCGAATACTATAACAAAATACATCAAATCCAGCAGAAACAGATCATACTGCTACTGAACTTGATGAAAACTTCGCCACGATCACTCTAGAATCAAGTCATCCGCTGTATCTTCATCCATCAGATCATCCAGGTCAAGTTTTGGTTGCAACATCTCTCAATGGTGACAACTTCAACGAATGGAAGCGCTCAATGTCTCTTGCTCTATCTGAAAAGAACAAATTAGGTTTTGTGACTGGACGTTACAAAGTTCCCGGTAATACCTCTCCTTACTTTGATTCATGGCAAAGGTGTAATGATATGGTCATAAATTTGATATTGAATTCAATAGTTCTTAAAATTAGGTCAAGTTTGGTGTATGTAACTCTTGCTTCTGAAATGTGGAATGGTCTGAATGTGCGTTTTACTCAAAGCAATGGACCTAGGTTGTTTGAGATCAAGAAAGAGTTATCTGAATTAACTCAAGATAATACATCCATTTCTACATATTATACTAATTAAGTTCAAGAAACTGTATGATGATCTCTTGAATGTGTCAAATGTACCTAAATGTGTATGTGTCTGTACTTGTAAAGCAAAGGCTGAAATTGAACAGTTTGAGGGGACAATGAAAGTTACTCAGTTTCTTATAGGATTGGGTGAAAATTTCACTAATATCAGTGGACAATTACTAATGATGAGTCCAATGCCTAAACTAACACAAGTTTTAGGGTTGTTGCAATAAGATGAGAGACAGAGAAATTATGCTCAATTGAGTACTAATACTCCTGAGTCAGCAGTTTTACTATCAAGAAATATGTCTACATCCTCTGGAAATCGTTTTGCTAAACCTGATTTCAGGAAGAATCCAACAAATGGGGATTTTCAGAATAGATCTCAGTTTAAAAGAACTCCTTTGGAATGTACTCATTGCCATGGTACTAATCACACTAGAGACAGGTGTTATCATCTCATTGGTTTTCCTCCAAAGCTAGTGTCAACAATTCACCTCTGACCACTGAACAATATCAACAGTTGATGTCTCTTCTTAATCAATCAACTACACCTACTCATTCTATGGAGGTTCCTCAGTCAGTTAGAATTAATTCTTTATGCTCATCTATGACTACAGGTTGTCTTGCTAGTTGCCATAATTCTAATGATTGGATTTTGGATTCTGGAGCAACAGATCATATCACATGTCATTATGATCTTCAGAATAATATAAGTGCTTGTCATATTACTATATGTCTTCCTAATGGTCAAGTTACCACTGTCCATTTCAAAGGAAACATATTCCTTACATCTGATGTCATTTTGTACGATGTCTTGCTTGTACCTGAGTTTCAGTTTAATCTAATTTCCATTAGTAAACTGTCTAGTACACTTCACTGTCAAGTTCACTTCAATTCTCATCACTGTATTATACAGGCCCCTATGAAGAGGGTGATGGGGATTGGTAAGCTTCATGGAAATCTCTACAAGATCATCCTTCCTTCCTCTTCATTCAGCACTACAAAATCATCAAATGTTGTTGCTAATTCTTCAACTTCAGCCAAAGCTACTTCTAATGCTCAAGAAATAAGCCAATTATGGCATGATAGACTAGGGCATTCCCCTGTAACTGTTCTTAAGTCTGTAGACAATTTGTCATCTCAAGTTTGTAATCATGATGTACCATGTGACATCTGTCAGTATGCTAAGTTTTGTAGACAGCCTTTTCCTGTGAGGGAACACAGAGCTTCTACTAGTTTTGAATTGTTACATTGTGATCTCTAGGGTCCCTATAAATCTGTTACTTACAATACTTGCAAGTCCTTTTTAACTATAGTTGATGATTTTAGTAGATGCACCTGGACATATCTTTTGACTTCCAAAACTCAAGTTTATGGATTGTTTGAAAAATTTCTCAATTATGTTCATAATCATTTCAATGTCACTGTCAAGTTTATTAGAACTGATAATGGCACTGAATTTTTTAATTCCAATCTCATTTCCTTATTCAATCAACATGGTATAGTTCATCAGCATTCTTGTGTTCACACTCCCCAACAAAATGGGAGAGTGGAAAGAAAACACAAACATCTTCTTGCTGTGGCTAGAGCTCTTAGATTCAGGGCATCCTTACCAATTCACTTCTGAAGGGACTGTCTTTTGACAACCACCTATCTTATAAACTGAACACCTAGTCCTGTTCTCCATAACAAAACACCTTATGAATTGTTGTTTAACAAACCACCTCAGTATTCTCACTTAAAAGTACTAGGTTGTTTATGTTTTTCTTCTACCTTGTCCAAGAGACAAGATAAATTCTTTCCAAGAGCCTATAAGTGTATATTTTTAGGATATCCTCATAACCAAAAGGGTTACAGATTAATTCATCTTGAAATAAATCAAATCTTTATATCTAGAGATGTAGTATTTTATGAAGATATTTTTCCTTATGTCAACATAAATGTTAAGCCTTCTTTTCTGTTGTTTCCTGAGCATCACACATTTATTGATGATATAAATGATCAAAATTCTTCTCAGTCCACTTCTCAGAATGAGTCTATAACTGACTCGGTTCCTCAGTCCAATGTTCAAACACCTCAGTCCAGTGTTCAAACACCTCAATCCAATGTCCAAACACCTTCTTTTTCACATCTTTCAGGAAATTCACCTTATTCTCATAATACTACTTCTGAGTCGTCTCAGTCTCATCATCAACCTCCTCCTTCCACAAGACCTGTCAGAAATAAGATTGTTCTAACTAAATTCTCTGCCTATATAGGTCTTCCAACCTTTCTATCAAAATCCACAACGAACTGTACTTTGACCTATCCAATTCAAACAGTTGACTCTACTGCTCATCTTTCTCCCACTTATCAGTCTTTTGTAGCCAACTCTATGAAGGTTTTTGAACCAACTCATTACAAGCAAGCTGTTACTGACCCTCTTTGGTGTGCTGCTATACAAAAAGAATTAAATGCTTTAGAATCTAACCATACTTGGGTTATTACTGATCTACCTCCTGGTAAGAAAGCAGTTGATTGCAAATGGATATTCAGGGTATTCAGGGTTAAATATAAATCAGATGGTACTTTGGACAGATATAAGGCCAGATTAGTGGCAAAGGACTTTACTCAGACTCTTGGGGTTGATTATGTTAGGCCGAATACACAATTATAATCAATATCGTATGAGAGATTAACAATAAAATACGCGTTTAAACAATCAAAAACTGTTTGGAATTAATAACTCCTCTCTCAGTGATGTAGAATATCACTGAGAGCTGCTTAGGTTACAATGAATAATATTTCACAATGATCGATACCCTTCTAGGGTTAACCCAACTGTATTTATAAGATATACAGCTGCTATACAATCGATAATTGATACTCCTATAAATTAGCTATACAATTGATATCAATTACGATTGCTACACGTCTCCTTAGTCAACTCAATCTCTTTGACAGCTATCCAATCTTCAAAGATATTGCTTCCTTAAATAATCTTCAAACACTATTGACCAGTAGACGCTGCCTCCAGACAGAGTTTAACAAACTCTGTCGAGCTTCCAACTGTCAGCGTTTAACTAAACTCTGACTGCTTCCAGCTAAAGTCTGATTTATCACTATAACACTTAAACACTGATTAATATTCACATCAATTATTTCTAACAATCTCCCCCAACTTGTTCATTAGAAAAAATGCACAAGTTTAACAATAATTGATGATGTCAAAGCAAATAAATAAATACAGTGTTTAATATACAAACAGAGTTTAACTTCTACTTAACAAAATCTACAGAAAACAAGAAAATTTTTTACAGAGCTTTAATCCTTAATCTCCTCAACATCTGGTGTTGTTCTAAGGTAGTCGATAAGTAATCTTCTTTCAGCATTCTCAAGCTCTGTCTGCATAACCTCCTTGATCTCCTTTAGCTTAGGATCATCTTCACCAGTTTGATAAATAGCAGACCTCAGATCATAGATTTTGTTTCTTCTCATCTCATTCCCCTGTCTGATGAACTGTGCTTTAGCTGACTCTGAGTTAAAATCAAGAACTGTTATACCCAGGTCTGTCTTTAGTTTAGCACTACCCTTCTTCATCTCAACAATATTCCCATGATAATCTCTGTATTTTGGGACATATTGACTTTTGTATTTCATCCCTCTGACTGCAAAATTATGTAGCATCTTATTTCTTAGCACATTTGCAGCTTGTTGAGTCCTTCAATTTTTCACCTTGAAAAGATATAGAACATATTCTAATTCCTCCCATAGCTTTGAATCAAGATCATACTCACAAATTTTTATACAGTACCATCTTCCATGAAATACAATAGAAAGTCTTTATCCAAACTTCTTTGATGAATCAACTGAACTGATTCCAGTCTGTCTAAACTCTCCTGAGTTACACCAAGACCTGGAACAACCAGTGATGAAGGATCTCGAGGACCAATATTCATTCTGACTTCTTTATCAGAGCCCCATCCAGATTTATCTCGACCTTGTTTACCTGTTAAAGCTCTACCATGCATAAAATCAGTAGTAGTACCTCCAGTCATCAGAGATGGATCATGAAGAGTTGGTTTTCCAAAAACCATTTGCATTTGAGTAGATAAAGGTCTTTGTACAACTTGTGTAGAAACAGAGGTTGTATTCTTCTTCTTTGAGTCTTCTCCTTCTTTAGCAATGCCTTTAAGCTTCAATCTAGCTTCAGCTTCTGTTGGTTTCTTAGATAATTGTGATTTTTGATCAGCACCAACATTTTCTTTAATCACAATGCCTTTAAGAACAGGCCTATGAGCTTTTTCTTTCTTTTTAAACTTTCCAGACTTTAAAGCTTTCTGATTTTCTTCTTGTAAGTTCTTTTCTTCAGCTTTAATATCTTCAATAGTAGCTCCTTCTCCATTTTCTTCAAGAAATAACTTAGCAGCCAATTCCTCATCAGTCAGTGGATTTTCAGTGAATAATAAACTCTTGGTGTTTGAAGTACCCTGAGTATCAGTGTATATTCCAGCAGACATTGACTTAGAAGACTTGCTAAATTTCAGACTTTGATCAGCTCTTAATAATTTCTTCCCTTTGTCCTTTGCTCCTGCTCCTCCATCTTCAGTATCTTCATCCTCTTCAGTCAGAGTTTGAGATTGCCTGCACTTAGACTTAGCAACTCTCTCCCCCTTTTTGACATCATCAGGAATCAAAATAGAAGTAATCAGTTCCAAGGAGTTAGCAATGGAGTCAATCTTTCCAGACAAGATAGTCTGATTCTGTTCAACTTGACCCAGTCTCTGAAACAGAGTTTCTTGAGCTTTAGAAATGGTCTTAAACTTTGTCTGATTATCCCTCTGCATAGTCATATCTCTAGCAACAACATCAGCTCTCAGTTCATTAATAGCTTGTTGAGACTCATCAATCTTGCATTCAGAGTCTTGACTTGAATAATGGTTGCTTGTAGACTTTAAAGAATATCAGGATTTGAGATCTTTGTGGCAGATTGATGAACAAATTTAGCTGCTCTTTCAATAGGAAAAATACAGTCTGACTTATACCAATCCATTGAATTCTTGGCAAAGTGTTCAGCTTCAATGTCATGTTGATCTGCAGGTTTAGAAAAAGGTGTGTGCTTAGCATCAGTTTGAACTGGTATACTCTGAGAAGAGTTTGACTCTACACTTCCTTCATCTTCAACATCAACAACTGCATCTTCAACTTGATCAGTATGCACTGCAACATTCTCTTCAACAAACTCTGCAGTTTCAGTAACATTCACTGCTATTTCAGCAACAATCTCTGCAGTTGTGTCTCTAGCCTCAACAGACTTTGGAACTTCAACTTGTTCAACCTCTTCACCTTGTTCAGGAACCTGGTGAGCATCAGAGAATAGCTCAGTGTGTGATCCCACTGTTTCATCAAGTACTACAGTTGGCTGATCAGCTGCACCAGTTTCTTCAGAGTTTGCAATAACAGGTGAGAGAGGAACATTAATGTGATCAGAGAATGGTATGAATGTTTCATCAAAATCATCCATAGCAGTAAAACCTTCTCTGTTGTCCTCATCCATTTGTACATTGGCAGGTGTATTGGCAGCTTCTTCTACAGTATATGTCTCAACAGTAGGTATTTCCTTGGAAATCACCTCTGGAGCTTCAAGGTTCATTTCTTCATCAGAATCATCAAGAATTAATCTTCTTCTTTTAACCTGAGGCACTTCAACTGTCTCTTCTTCAGTAGAATCATCTAAGATAGAAGGTGATGGAGGTCTGTTTGCCCTTTCCTTTCTAGCCCTTTTAGGTCTGGCAGACTCCTTTTAAACTTTAGCAGAATCTCTTTTTGTTTTAGCTAATCGATGTTGTGTATTTGCTGCTGTGTGTTTTCTTCTACCTCCATGTTTTGGTTTGGGTTGGTTAACTGGTGATTGTTGTTCAGGTTGAGATTGAGTAAGTGGTGGTTCAATGGTTTGAGTTTGAGGTTTAATGTTTGGAGTTGGTTGTATGGGTTCAGTGTTTAGAGTTTGGTGAGGTTCAGAGTTTGTAGGTTCAGAGTTAGGCTGTGGAGGTTCTTGAGGTTCTTAAGGTTGTGGAGGCTGTGGAGGTTCTTGAGGTTGGTGTAAGAAATTTTGAATCGTAAGAGGCAACACCAAATCAGGTAATTGCTCCTTGTTAGCATCTTTGTTGGTTAGATCAGAGAATATCCTCTTATTAACCTTAAAGGCTAATATGGTGTCATCCTCAGAAATTTCAACACCAGAAACACAAGCAGTGAATAATAATTGACAAAATCTAGCAAAATAGACAGTACTAGACTCTGACAACCTATCACCTAAATTCATTAAGACAACTCTACCAAAATCGAAATTACTTCCATAGAGAAGAGAATACCCGATTTGAAGACTGTCAGTAGGAATGGCATCCCAGTTGGTGACTTCCTTGCCAAAAGCTCTTGTGATGCAATCAAAGAAGAAACTCCATTCCTTTCTGAGCCCTGGCCTTTTTACATTACCAAGCTTGTCTAAAGAACAAGAAAACCTCAGCTGCTGCAACATCTCCTTCAATTGATTCTCACCAGCGACAGTGTATGAAGTGTGAGTGTCGAAACCCATAGTATCTCTAACAGTTGCAGGAGTGATCACATACTATGTCTCCTCATAAGTGAAAATAATTGATGGATTTCCATTCTCTCCTCCATCGTCATACACAAAGTTATTCCAGAAGGTAGCAATCTGTTTGGCAGAAAGCATTTGTGGTTCGACTAGAGCTGTTCCATCTCTGAATCTCCCAAAAAGTTTTGAATCAAGTGAAACGCCTCTGGAACTTTTTCATTGTTCAATGGGGCTGCATAATTGTTAGGAACAAACAATAATCCTTGGGCAGTAAAAGCTTTAGTGGCCATTAGAATCGATTTGAGAAGAAAATATGAGTAAAAAAGATATGTAGCAAAGGTGTTTGTGAAAATGTGCAAATGAGATAGCAAGTAACTGTGAGTGGGTTGTGTGCAGAGAGAATAACCGTGTAAGTAAAAATGATTAGTGTTTTAATGAAAAAGTAAAACCCAATCGTTTTAACATTAATACACTCAACCAATTACTCAATTAATGTGCAAGTGGGACACATTAGTGGGTGAGTGGGACACGTGGCACATATATAATGGAACAAATATGCACGTTCAGTAACTATAACAATAATTACTGCTTATTTCTCTCCCATTACCAACACACTTTACCACTCCAACACTCATTAACAGTTGGCAATAATTTATTTCATTTTTCAAAAACTCTTTTTACCCCAAGTATGTAAATTGTCTGAAATAAATTACCATAGAGTATTAGACAAAATTCGTCAGCGTTTGTCAATTCTCCAACTGCATTACCATAATCCTTTCAAAAACTGCACAGGTGTGAATATATGTGTGTGTATAGCAGAGTTTACCAATTCAAATTTTAGAGCATCTAATTTTTTATAAAATCCATAAAGTAAATCAGTAAACACTGGATGCACAAACTCTCATAGTAAACACTGAATGTATGATGAATGCTAAACTCTGTAGTAAACGATTTATATACAGTAATATTTAATTAATTTATACCCCCGTCTATTTTTTTTTGTTTCTCCAGTAATCAGAGGTTGGAACTAGTCACCAAAAATTCTATAATTTTAGCCCTTATCATCTTGATAAGTTCCTGGATCTTCCTAGTCTTTGACTAGTCACCAAAAATTAAAGAATTTTAGCCTTTACTATATACCAGCAAGTTTCTGGGTCGTCCTAGACACCAACATAATCTCAAAGGTGTTCTAAAAGTCTATATACATTTGCTTTGGAGGTAGACTAATAACAGAATCTAACTTAACAGTGTATAACTAATAGAGTTTAGAGCTCATCAACATCAGAAGTTATTCATGAGAGGCAATGCGTACAGTATTTACAGACTCAGAGTTTAGGATAAATAAACTAAGAGATGCTATAAATATGAAATAGTATCATGCTGTGTTAATTTTCTGCACAATCTAAGATTAGATCACAAATAACTTAGAAGGATTCATGATTAATTACCGAGAATCATGCATCATACAAATTCCTTCATTGGTGTTAACAGTCAGACAAAAACATTATCAGAGTTTCTCAGAGTTTATCCAACATGTCAACAGTGTATGACCTACAAAGCATGCTATCAGAGTTTGACAGTTAACGAACAGAGTTTGCATAGCAGAGTTTAACAACAGAGTTCACATAACAGTTAACATACCATAGAATTATGAGCAACACATTACATTAGTAAAAATTTTGAGTCTATCCAATATCTCTAGTCAAAACCAGAGACCATTCCTAGTTCATTTACCAGCCTTGTAAATATAGCTTCACTCAATGGCTTGGTGAAGATATCTGCAAGCTGTTGTTCTGTAGACACAAAATGAAGCTCAATATTCCCTTCCTCTACATGTTCTCTGATAAAGTGGTACCTTATGCTGATGTGCTTGGTCATTGAATGCTGTACTGGATTACCTGTCATAGCAATAGCACTTTGATTATCACAGTAAATATGTATTTTACTGTACCTCAATCCATAATCCAGCAATTGATTCTTCATCCACAGAATCTGTGCACAACAGCTACCAGCAACAATATACTCTGCTTCAGCTGTAGAAGTTGAAATTGAATTCTGTTTCTTGCTGTACCAAGAAACAAGTCTATCACCCAGAAATTGACAACTTCCACTGGTGCTTTTTTTGTCTATCTTGCAGCCTGCAAAGTCTGCATCAGAGTAACCAAGTAGCTTGAAGTTTGATTCTCTAGGATACCACAAACCTAAGGTTATGGTTCCATTGAGATACTTAAAAATCCTCTTCACAGCTGTTAGATGTGGTTCTCTGGGGTCTACCTGAAACCTTGCACAGAGACAGGTTGCATACATGATATCAGGCCTGCTAGCTGTTAGATAAAGAAGTGATCCTATCATGCCTCTGTAGTTTGTCATATCTACTGAAGCTCCTGTATCTTTGTCCAACTTTGTTGTTGTTGCCATGGGAGTTGATGCAGATGAGCAGTCAAGCATACCAAATTTCTTGAGAAGATTTCTGGTATATTTTGCTTGATTTATGAAAATCCTATCATCTGTTTGCTTCACCTGTAGGCCTAGAAAATAACTATGCTATCCCATCATGCTCATTTGATACCTGGACTGCATGAGCTTGGCAAACTTTTGACAGAGTTTATCATTAGTAGACCCAAAAATTATGTCATCAACATATATCTGAACTAAAAGCAAGTCATCACCATAGTTAAAATAGAACAGTGTTTTATCAATTGTACCTCTGTTGAACCCACTTTCTAAAAGAAATTGAGCCAGAGTTTCATACCATGCTCTTGGTGCCTGCTTAAGTCCATAGAGTGCCTTATCCAGCCTGTAGACATAGTCTGGATATTTTGGGTCCACAAAACCTGGTGGTTGTTCAACAAACACTTCTTCTTCAAGTTTCCCATTCAGAAAAGCACTTTTCACATCCATCTGAAATACTTTGAATTTCTTGTGAGAGGCATATGCTAGAAAAATTCTTATTGCCTCCAATCTTGCAACTGGAGCAAAAGTTTCATCATAGTCTATTCCTTCCTGCTGTGAATAGCCTTTTGCCACAAGTCTTGCCTTGTTCCTTGTAAAAACTCCCTCACTGTCAGTTTTGTTTCTGAAAACCCATCTAGTACCCACAACAGATCTATTCTTTGGTCTAGGTACAAGGGTCCATACTTCATTTCTTTTAAATTCATTTAACTCCTCCTGCATTGCTGTTATCCAGTCAGCATCTTGAAGAGCTTCTTCTACCTTCTTTGGTTCATTCTTAGACAAGAATGCATGAAACAGACATTCATTTGTTGTAGCACTCTTTGTCCTTAATGTTGCATCTGGATCTCCAATAATTAAATCAGGTGTATGAGATTTTGTCCATTTCCTAGCAGAAGGTAAATGGCTTCTATCAGTATTTGATCCTCCCCCTTGATCCAAGTTCTCCTGATTTTCTTGTTGTCTTTCAGCATTTTCTGAGGCTCCCCCTGAATTTGACTTCTCAGAGTTTGAACTATCAGATTTTGCATTTTCAGAGTTTGAGTCATCAGAGTTTGATCCAGATTTTTCAGTTGACTCAATATCAGAATTTGAGTCATCATTTTGATCATTCTCCCCCTCAACTGGTTCTCCCCTTTGTTCTGGCTGAGAAGTTTCTTCAGTGTTTACCAGTAGAGGTTCAGAGTATGCTTCAACAGAGTTTGTCAGATCAGTTTCATCATAGTTTACTTAATCAGAGAATAATTCTTCTTTTTCAAAGTGCAGTTGATCATGTTCATCTACATCTTCAAGTCCAGTTATTTTCTTGTCATCAAATGACACATGAATTGACTCAATGATCACTTTAGTTCTCAGATTATAAACTCTGAATGCCTTAGTTGACAGTGGATAGCCAACAAAAATTCCTTCATCAGCTTTTAACTCAAATTTAGTCAACTGTTCAGGATGAGTTTTTAACACAAAGCATTTGCACCCAAAAATATGAAAATATTTCCGGTTTGGCTTCATTTCTCTCACCATCTCATATGGTGTTTTTCCATGCTTGTTGATCAGTGTGGCATTTTGAGTAAAATAGGCTGTTTGAACTGCTTCTGCCCAGAAATAGGTTGGCAATTTTGCTTTATCAAGCATAGTTCTTGCAGCTTTTATCAAGGTTCTGTTCTTCCTCTCAACTACACCATTTTGCTGTGGTGTACCAGGTGCAGAAAACTCTTGCTTCAATCCTCTTCTCTTGCAGAATTCTTCCATTGTTGCATTCCTGAATTCGGTTCCATTATCACTCCTGATTATTTTGACTTTGTGTTTTGATCCTTTGTCCAGCAGCTTTACATGCTCCATCAGATTTAATGCAGTTTCATCTTTCTTTGCTAGAAAATACACCCATGTATATCTGGTGTGTAACGGTCCCAAAATCCGGGGTACAGATTTGGGGCCACCAACCACAATCAACATATTACTAACTAGGATATAAACATAATATCAACTGATAAAACAATAAACCCCTTAACCAAGATCGCATAAAGGTTATGGTATGAAATAAACTATCGAACTACATCATTACAACTCAATCTCAGAATAAAATATTATACATTTCTGCGAATATACAAAACCACTATCTAACTATATATCCAACCATGACAACTCCCAAACCACTATTTGACGAAGTCCACAACTCGAATGTCTCTTCTCGCTGCCCGGAGATTAATACCAACTGTCCAATTACTAGGTCTACTAAACTTCTCTATTAACTGGAGAAAACAAACAAAAGCAAGAGTGAGCCAACAATGCTCAGCAAATGCATAAAGTGATAACAATTTCAATATCGAAATAATTCTTATAACAAAAGAATTTCAACTCATTCTATGAAAGAATCTGTGATATTAACTTTTAAGTTGCCACGAGGGCCAATACTTCATCATTAATGAGGTGCAACAGGAACTAGAACAGATAAAGTTTTGTTCAACCAAAATAAGCATTATATACTTCAAGGGAATCAAGCTTTAACAATTCAATAATGATACTCAAAGATTCAAGGTCAAATGATAATCATTCAATAATAATACTTGGAAATTCACTGTCAAGCAATAAGAATCAATGTCCAACTAGATACTCAATTTATAGAATAGAATTGGATTTTCATTTCTACGCAACGAGTTAAAGTGGATGATCAGTCACACTAAAACTCCGGATATACACTCTTGGTATATCCAAATACTCAACTGGATCCAAGGCCTCTTTTGGCCTATAACATAATACTCATACTTTGACTGGCGTCCTCAGTCCTGAAAACATTTTCATTTAATAAAAACATTTCCAATTCTATCTTTAATACTCAGGTCAGGTGTCGGAACAATCGACCACCCTTGATTTCCAACAACTGGAACTCACATCCAGAATAACAACTTACGATTAGGATTTAATAATAAACGACATCATCGTCTGGTATCGACAAGTTCGATACCACATAGGGGAAATTATAAAGAACGTCAACTCAAAAGGTATCAACAAGATTGATACGAATACTTCGAATTATAACCACTGCAGATTATGCAAAAAGAAATTTCATTTGAGCAAGAATGGGGATATAATTGCAATAAGATTCCAACAATGAAACTCTAGACTAAACCAACGACATGGTCAAGTACCGGCATTTAATAAAATTTATACATACTAAAGAATTTGAGCTTCCATAAGCAGAGAAAACAGATTAGAACAATAATTGTAAAAACAGTTTCAATAGGGAAAGGTTTAGATCAGCTCAGGGAATATTGTCCGAGTGGAAGTCCATTGATAAAAATACACTAGATCAGGCATTGTGCCAGCGGGTTTTTATAAAAGTTAAGAAAACTTGAATGTCCTTGTTTAGAAAACTTCTTAAGAATATTTGACAAAACTAAAAGAAATGGCATTCTGCTGACAAAATGTAAAAAGTTATTTACAGGATTCTTGGTAAAACCGACATATGAGTTATAGGTGGGGGAAAGTCAACAGCGTCATACTAATTAGAGAAGTATGTAAATCATCTTTCAACTATACTTGACCAACTTATTTCATATGATAAATAAACTAAATTGCATCACTTGAACAATAAGTGAATAGCAATAACACTTGCCTTAATTCATGGAGTTCCTGATTCCCCCTCGATACTTAACTTATCTTCTCGTCAGTGTCTTTCATTTACACGTGGCTTCTCACTCAGTCCCACTTTCATCCTTTGCATTTTACAAGTTCCCACATCAATTCACCCGCACTGTCCTTGGCTAGGTTTCCATTTCAAACCTTTCAAGATCAAATACTATTTTAGTATCCAACTAAGCAAAATCTTATTGTTTTGCCCTACTCTACCCATACGCGTCCTATAACGCTTACTTATATAACTTATACAAACATACTTAATCACATTCATAATATAGTTTCAAGACAACCACTAAGTCAAATACTCACTCCACATAAATACTTAACACATATGGTTACTCGACACTTAGATACCATCTAGGCAACCATTTCACAATAATATATATCAACTATTATATTTACCTCGACTCTCGAAATCACCATATACTTTCAAATCACCAAATCAAATAAATTAAATAGGATTTAAAAAGATTTGCAGAGGATTTTTAGAAAATTTCGGCATGAAGTATTCGTTTATCGGACTATGGGCACAGCCCCTCAATATCAATCAAAAACAATTCAACCCTGCTTTTACAAAAATAAAGCTGCCTCAACTTGCAGCAACATAAAAGTAAACAATTAATGAAAAGTACCCGCCCGAACATGCGGCAACTAGCACATAAGAAATTTACATTACACTACTACTTACGCTACACCAATGATCGTATTTCTCACGCATTTTAATGATACACGTGACAATCAATCATTGATGTTCGTAAGCCCTAGGGAACAACCCGTAGCACTAACTATTACTTACGCTATATCAATGATCACCTCACTCAAGTATATTGATTATACTCGTGATAGTTAATCATTGATATTCGTAAGCCCGAGGAACTAGTTGAAGAGAATTACACAAGTCTTTAAATATTGACATTTAAGACTTGTGATCTCATTGCAACTCCTCGCAGATAATCACATAATCAAAGAAATCTAACAATTAATCTTTGATACAAATCACATTTTGAAACCATACAAATAGCTCACCACCATATATAATTTACCACCAAATACTCGACAAGTAAGATATCCAACAAATACTATAACTTGACTTTATACATTTAGAACATAAACATTTATAACTCGATAAAACCATATATCTCAATATATCATTCAACAATTAATAATTAACCACCACGATATTGAATAACTATATTCTCCGAATCATTCACGGAGTTACAACAATGATATTGCAATTTAAACTAATTAAATTACAACAACTACATAATTAAATCACAATTAAATTACTACAATCACAATAATTTATATACTTTCCAAATTTAACTACAAAAAATAAAACAATTATCTCGAAATTTACAACTAATTAAATACGAAAATTAGATAGATAAAATGCGAGATTATATCTTCCGAATTAATCAATTTCCCGTAACAATCTCTCTCCCCTCTCTCTCTCTCTCTCTCTCTCTCTCTCTCTCTCTCTCTCTCTCTACATCACCACCCCCAATGTTGCTGCGCAGCCGAAGCTGCATCACCACCCCCACTGCTGCTGCGCCACCGGAGCTGCTGCTGCCGCGCCATTGCCGACCACCCGCCACCGCGCGGTGGTCTTCCCCCTTATTCTCTTCCCCCGTGCTACCTATACACGCACATAAATACACACACAAAATCTGACCCCCACCCCTTGCACACACATATACACACGTATGTTTATATATATATACACACACAAATTGATTTTAATCAATCACCCCCAATTCAATTTCCCCCAAATTCCCAATTTCTAAAACCCTAGTTTTTCCCCCAATCTCACTTTCTCTCTCCCCGATCTGTGTTAATCAGCGTGTGTTTTTGTTATTGGGCTTAGGCCCAATTCTATTATATTACTACTACAATTCATTCCGGGCCCAAATAAAATACTTCTTATTCGTCTTTTAAAACTACTACGTAACTTCATAAATCGAATTTTAAATAAAAATATTCTGAAAATTCAACTTTTCACTTTTAAAATAAAGAATATAAAATTACGAGCACGCACATATTTTCGAAATATTTTTCGGATCAAAAATGAATTAAATATTAATTTTTCAAGTTTTGATCCTTTAAATACAATAAAACTCTTAAAATCATTTTAAAATACTCAAGCATCCAAATTAATCCACCCAACAATTTTAAAAACTCAATAAATATATAAAGATAATATAATAAAAGAATTTCATGATTTTTAATCCCTCCGATAATTTTATAAAATTTACAGAGGATCAAAAATGCATGATTTAAATATACTTAAATCCTCAGAAATACAAATAAAAATATACTGACCTTCACGGCTCATACTAATCATCATATAAGCACATAAGCAAAATTTTCACATACATTTCTACTTTCCAGCAATACTCACATAATCAAATTCACAATTTATATAAAATAAATAATTCGAAATTCGAAATTTCTAGGGCGTTATATCATTCCCCCCTTAATAGGATTCTGTCCTCAGAATCAACGCTAAGGACACCATTAACAATTTTTTTCTCAAACATCTTACTTTCACTTCCCAGGTTGCATCATCAACCTCTAGGATTCCATCATACCAACTCAACTTGAATAACTCATTCTGCGAGTCCTCAAATTTCGAAATAACCTTAAACTTTGACTTCCAAGTCTTTTTAACTCTAGATGCTTAACTCACGGGAACGAATATCTATTCTCGACAATCGATATACTTTTTCGCACAATGAACTATACTCTGCGTCAAAACTATACTACCACATAAATCTTTCGCAATAATACTGTCGTGCATTTTGCCTAAATTTACAACGATCTACGCTTGGCATCGTTCTCACGTGTTACTTACAACCACACGATTATAAATAGAGCTTCGAGAAAGAATCTCGAGAAATTCTCTGATCGCTCCCACTCCGCTTTCTAGTACTATGTTGATCGTGAAGGGAATAATTAAAAAGTTTCTTCTTGCCTTTGGTCCTCTATTTTACCGAGTACCCAATTTGGGAAATTAACATCATTTCGTCCATTCTCAGTCACATCCTTGCAATCGAATACTATAACCAAACACGTACGCCCTTAGAAACACATGAAGTATAATTCAATTAACAACTCGATTCTCACTTCTTATAAAATATTCTGGTTTGCTAAGTCTTTTGAAGAACATAGCCTCGATCATTTTCAACTTTGGATAACTAACACACTTGTCACCTTGATTGTGACTTCAATTAATACAACCACAAGATTGAAATATCCCATTTATTACCAATCCTTCTGCCACCACAACTTCACTCGATACCAATCACGAAACAATTCTTCCACGATTTCCAATAACTCCTGCTTTAATCAACATGAATCTTCCACTTAACCTGCATCGCCACTTATTTACATCTCCCAAAGTGAACCTTCCTCAGATAAAATTTTGAGAAAAGGAATATCAAGAAATCCTCAATCATCCTTACTCCCCTTTTACGTGCAATGTTACTCGAGGAGGGAATAATCGGAAAATTTCTATCCATCCTTCGTCTCATCGTTTTACCATGCAACCATTTCGAACTAATGACCATTCTCCTTAAATCATATATATTTTATTCGCAATACATTATTCCGTTTCCTCTGAAATCAACTTTCAAATCACCATTCTGCATACTTGACGAGTCCTCGAATTTGACTCTACCCGCTACAACTTCAACATTTAACACCACTCACATTAGGATTCTGCATACTTGAAAACTTTCAAGGTCATTCTCCATTGGATTGAATACGCTTCACTAATCTTCGAACATCTTGATTTATGATTTGCGATCATATCAAATTCTTCGTCCGATTGCTGTTTGAAAGCTTATTTACTGAAATCTGATTTGACTTAATCATCTCCTTTCTGATACCTTCTTCTTATACAAAATGACTTCATTCCTTTGATATAACACTTTCTGGGTCTGCATGATTGCTAAGACCTCTCTGTCTGCCTTCAACCTCCAAAACACCACCTTTACCTTTCTCAAAACTCAAGATCTCATTTTCTTGCCCTCACAATTCAGTTGCATTTCATTGTTAGGAAATAATTCCAATCCTGAGTCATACTTAACCCCTTTTATGGTCGACATCATCCACTTCCTGCTAGCATCCTACATAATCTTATTGAATTTCTCAATTCTTTGATAATTATAACAGTAGTCTTATTACTCTCTTCATAATTCCACTAAGATTGATATGATACTATTTCTGACAAAAATTTCCATCTTTCCAAGCTCTTAACACATAGCTTTGACTTCTAACTCTACTACTTGTCACTACATTGTCTTTCTGGTTACAACCACAACTTCCCACATTTCTCTTAATAAAATCTCTAGGGATTCTACTCCCAAAATCTTATTTTCTGACCATGGGATCTTGTTAATTTCTGCTAATTCTCTTTCTATAGGCAACCACGGTGCCCTTTTTCTCTTCTAACTCCACATCTTCGGGATTCCACATTTTTTCTTAACTAAATTCTGCATGTCGTCTTATTTAGTCACTTCTGGAAACTTTCTGATTTCTCTCTCTTCCACCTTACTGTCATTTTACTTCATCTCGGTTAACTTTCCACCATCCTTGATAACCATGATTTCTTACACTGGCCTTGCATAAGTCATTTACTCCGCATATTCGCCTTATCCCTCTCTTAACCCCTGGTTAATTCTTACAAACCTTTTCGTTCTGCTTTACTTTGTTTTACTCAAATCATCTCTCCTTGATTCTACCATCTTATGGCATTCCATTTACTACCTCCACCTTACCATAGGTGTCTAAAACAATCCTTCTTTAACATTGAACATCTTTACCAACATCCCCATTACCATTCTCTTTTCTCCCTTCAACAATATCTGCAATCATGTGCTTTCATTTACTGCTCTTTTCCTTTATTCAATTCTCATTAATCTCAAATCTTGTCTATGTCTTATCGGTCCAGTAAATAATCCAATTTGACATGACATATTTGTCTTAGTCACCAAATTCTTAAACTTGCACAACCAATTCTTCGTCAGCATAATTGTAGTTAAATCACTCAAGACGTCGTCGCGTCTATCTTCATATCTCTTCATTGCTAGAAATTCTGAAATCCTTGAATCTCCGACAGAGGAGGTCAAAAAAATGAATGGGGCAACAAATATGAATATAAGCTGAGTTTGTTTGACAAAACTTTATAAAGGAATTTAACAGGGAGATCAATATGATCTTTGAACTATTTTCAGGTTGCGTTCGTCACTTAGTTAACCACCATAGTACATAAGGATGGTCAGTCCTTAGTACTTTCATGACAAACACAATCAGTGGCGTCCCACTGGACTTCTATCACAAAGATAAGATGTCCCTGAATCCTTATCTACATAGGTTGTTCATCTCAGCTGGAATAGAGAAATCAAGTATTCATGAAAAGTGAAGGGAGTCAAGAGTTTCAACAATTTTCAAGTAAAGTTGGATCAATTATCCTCTGAAAGATATAGATATTTCTAAAAGAACGGAATTGAATTCGAATAAAGCTGACATACCAAACTCGTCATCATTTGATGTATAAGAGACTTTTCAAAAGATACTTCAATGATTGATCAAGCAAACATTCAAGAAGTCCTTAATTATTCATAATCTCACTCTTGTCGACTAAGCACTAATATACTTAGCTGCCAAACCGGCCTGACCATAATGAGTTGAATAAATAAGAAGATCTCAATTCATTCTCGATTTTTGAACCGTCACTGGGCAACGAATGCTTCAGCAACGATACTAACCGGGAATTAATTTATGACGATAATTCAAAGAAGAATAGGAAATTTTCTTAGGCAATGAATTTGAATGAATCAACGATTAAGGATACACAATTACGCTCAACTTCCAACTCATGCTAATAATCACTTCCCACTTCGTGTTCATAACCTTCTCGTATTCCTTCCGAAACGTTCGCATCGAAGCTAATATCATAGCAAATTCTAGATTCTACGCAAAAATCTTGAGATAACGTCCCTCGGACACATAGCTCCAGCTGCCCACCTAGCTTATGCTGCTTCGGGTTCGCTGTTTGACTAATAGCCCAATCCTTAAACGATTCGAACTTCTACTCGCGCGATATGCCGAAAGACCGATTAACGTCGCAACGCTTGCCGAAATATCATAACGTGATCCTTATCCTAAACCGTTCTACCCGACATCTATCTTATACACGTACCCTAATCCTCCTAATCTGTTTCAGTGACCATAACCTGTAGCTCTGATACCAACTTGTAACGGTCTCAAAATCCGGGGTACAGATTTCGGGCCACCAACCACAACAACATATTACTAACTAGGATATAAACATAATATCAACTGATAAAACAATAAACCCCTTAACCAAGATCGCATACATGTTATGGTATGAAACAAACTATCGAACTACATCATTACAACTCAATCTCAGAATAAAATATTATACATTTCTGCGAATATACAAAACCACTATCTAACTATATATCCAACCATGACAACTCCCAAACCACTATTTGACGAAGTCCACAACTCGAATGTCTCTTCTCGCTGCCCGGAGATTAATACCAACTGTCCAATTACTAGGTCTACTAAACTTCTCTATTAACTGGAGAAAACAAACAAAAGCAAGAGTGAGCCAACAATGCTCAGCAAATGCATAAAGTGATAACAATTTCAGTATCGAAACAATTCTGATAACAAAAGAATTTCAACTCATTCTATGAAAGAATCTATGATATTAACTTTTAAGTTGCCACGAGGGCCAATACTTCATCATTAATGAGGTGCAATAGGAACTAGAACATATAAAAGTTTTGTTCAACCAAAATAAGCATTATAGACTTCAAGGGAATCAAGCTTTAACAATTCAATAATGATACTCAAAGATTCAAGGTCAAATGATAATCATTCAATAATAATACTTGGAAATTCATTGTCAAGCAATAAGAATCAATGTCCAACTAGATACTCAATTTATAGAATAGAATTGGATTTTCATTTCGACGCAACGAGTTAAAGTGGATGATCAGTCACACTAAAACTCCGGATATACTCTCTTGGTATATCCAAATACTCAACTGGATCCAAGGCCTCTTTTGGCCTATAACATAATACTCATACTCTGACTGGCGTCCTCAGTCCTGAAAACATTTTCATTTAATAAAAACATTTCCAATTCTATCTTTAATACTCAGGTCAGGTGTCGGAACAATCGACCTCCCTTGATTTCCAACAACTGGAACTCACGTCCAGAATAACAACTTACGATAAGGAATTAATAAGAAACGACATCATCTTCTGGTATCGACAAGTTCGATACCACATAGGGGAAATTATAAAGAACTTCAACTCAAAAGGTATCAACAAGATTGATACGAATACTTCGAATTATAACCACTGCAGATTATGCAAAAAGAAATTTCATTTGAGCAAGAATGGGGATATAATTGCAATAAGATTCGAACAATGAAACTCTAGATTAAACCAACGACATGGTCAAGTACCGGCATTTAATAAAATTTATACATACTGATGAATTTGAGCTTCCATAAGCAGAGAAAACAGATTAGAACAATAATTGTAAAAACAGCTTCAATAGGGAAATGTTTAGATCAGCTCAGGGAACATTGTCCGAGTGGAAGTCCATTGATAAAAATACACTAGATCAGGCATTGTGCCAGCGGATTTTTATAAAAGTTAAGAAAACTTGAATGTCCTTGTTTAGAAAACTTCTTAAGAATATTTGACAAAACTAAAAGAAATGGCATTCCGCTGACAAAATGTAAAAAGTTATTTACAAGATTCTTGGTAAAACCGACATATGAGTTATAGGTGGGGGAAAGTCAACAGCATCATATTAATTTGAGAAGTATGTAAATCATCTTTCAACTATACTTGACCAACTTATTTCATATGATAAATAAACTAAATTGCATCACTTGAACAATAAGTGAATTGCAATAACACTTGCCTTAATTCATGGAGTTCCTTATTCCCCCTCGATACTCAACTTATCTTCTCGTCAGTGTCTTTAATTTACATGTGGCTTCTCACTCGGTCCTACTTTCATCCTTTGCACTTTACAAGTTCCCACATCAATTCACCCGCACTGTCCTTGGCTAGGTTTCCTATTCAAACCTTTTCAAGATCAAATACTATTTTAGTATCCAACTAAGCAAAATCTTATTGTTTTGCCCTACTCTACCCATACGCGTCCTATAACGCTTACTTATATAACTTATACAAACATACTTAATCACATTCATAATATAGTTTCAAGACAACCACTAAGTCAAATACTCACTCCACATAAATACTTAACACATATGGTTACTCGACACTTAGATACCATCTAGGCAACCATTTCACAATAATATATATCAACTATAATATTTACCTCGACTCTCGAAATCACCATATACTTTCAAATCACCAAATCAAATAAATTAAATAGCTTTTAAATAGATTTGCAGAGGATTTTTAGAAAATTTCGGCATGAAGTATTCGTTTATCGGACTATGGGCACAGCCCCTCAATATCAATCAAAAACAATTCAACCCTGCTTTTACAAAAATAAAGCTGTCTCAACTTGCAGTAACATAAAAGTAAACAATTAATGAAAAGTACCCGCCCGAACATGCGGCAACTAGCACATAAGAAATTTACATTACACTACTACTTACGCTACACCAATGATCGTATTTCTCACGCATTTTAATGATACACGTGACAATCAATCATTGATGTTCGTAAGCCCTAGGGAACAACCCCTAGCACTAACTATTACTTATGCTATATCAATGATCACCTCACTCAAGTATATTGATTATACTCGTGATAGTTAATCATTGATATTCGTAAGCCCGAGGAACTAGTTGAAGAGAATTACACAAGTCTTTAAATATTGACATTTAAGACTTTTGATCTCATTGCAACTCCTCGCAGATAATCACATAATCAAAGAAATCTAACAATTAATCTTTGATATAAATCACATTTTGAAACCATACAAATAGCTCACCACCACATATAATTTACCACCAAATACTCGACAAGTAAGATATCCAACAAATACTATAACTTGACTTTATACATTTAGTACATAAACATTTATAACTCGATAAAACCATATATCTCAATATATCATTCAACAATTAATAATTAACCACCACGATATTAAATAACTATATTCTCCGAATCATTCACGGAGTTACAACAATGATATTGCAATTTAAACTAATTAAATTACAACAACTACATAATTAAATCACGATTAAATTACTACAATCACAATAATTTATATACCTTCCAAATTTAAACTACAAAAATTAAAACAATTATCTCAAAATTTACAACTAATTAAATACAAAAATTAGATAGATAAAATGCGAGATTATACATTCCGAATTAATCAATTTCCCGCGACAATCTCTCTCCCTTCTCTCTCTCTCTCTCTCTCTCTCTCTCTCTCTCTCTCTCTCTCTCTCTCTCTCTCTCTCTCTCTCTCTCTCTCTCTCTCTCTCTCTCTCCACTGCTGCTGCGCCGCCGGAGCTGCTGCTGCCGCGCCATCGCCGACCACCCGCCACCGCGCGGTGGTCTTCCCCCTTATTCTCTTCCCCCGTGCTACCTATACACGCAGATAAATACACACACAAAATCTGACCCCCACCCCTTGCACACACATATACACACGTATATATATATATATGTATATACACACACAAATTGATTTTAATCAATCACCCCCAATTAAATTTCCCCCAAATTCCCAATTTCTAAAACCCTAGTTTTTTCCCCCAATCTCACTTTCTCTCTCCCCGATCTGTGTTAATCAGCATGTGTTTTTGTTATTGGGCTTAGGCCCAATTCTATTATATTACTACTACAATTCATTCCGGGCCCAAATAAAATACTTCTTATTCGTCTTTTAAAACTACTACGTCACTTCATAAATCGAATTTTAAATAAAAATATTCAGAAAATTCAACTTTTCACTTTTAAAATAAAGAATATAAAATTACGAGCACGCACATATTTTCGAAATATTTTTCGGATCAAAAATGAATTAAATATGAAATTTTCAAGTTTTGATCTTTTAAATACAATAAAACTCTTAAAATCATTTTAAAATACTCAAGCATCCAAATTAATCCACCCAACAATTTTAAAAACTCAATAAATATATAAAGATAATATTACAAAAGAATTTCATGATTTTTAATCCCTCCGATAATTTTATAAAATTTACAGAGGATCAAAAATGCATGATTTAAATATACTTAAATCCTCAGAAATACAAATAAAAATATACTGACCTTCACGGCTCATACTAATCATCATATAAGCACATAAGCAAAATTTTCACATACATTTCTACTTTCCAGCAATACTCACATAATCAAATTCACAATTTATATAAAATAAATAATTCAAAATTTCTAGGGCGTTATATGGTGTGTTCATCAACAATGACTAGAGCATATTTCTTTCTTCCAATTGACAAGACATTCACTGGTCCAAAGAGATCAACATGTAGAAGATGATAAGGATCAACAATTGAAGATGCAGACTTGCTCTTGAAAGATGACTTCCTTTGTTTCGCCTTTTGACAGGAATCACACAGGCCATCAACATTTAAAAAGGACTTTGGAAGTCCTCTTACAAGATCCTTTCTTATCAACTCATTAATGTTGTTCAGATTAAGATGAAAGAGTTTCTTATGGCACTTCCAACTCTCTTCACTAGACATTCTTGTGGACAGGCACACAGCTCTTCCATCAAAGTTTGCCAATAACTGTGCTTCATAGATATTATTGTGCCTGTGTCCAACTAGAACAACTTTCCCTGTAGATTTACTGATGATTTCACAGTATTCAGGCTGAAAATCTACATGATATCCTCTGTCACAGATTTGACTCACAGATAGCAGATCATGCTTGAGTCCTGGAACCAGAGCTACATTTGTGATGATGACACTTCCAAGATTGATATTGCCATATCCCAGAGTACGTCCTATGTTGCCATCTCCATAGAAAACTTTTGGGCCAGCCTTCTCCACATACTCTGATAGCAGGGCTTTATTTCCAGTCATGTGTCCTGAACATCCACTGTCCACGACTAGGGCACTTTCCCTGATGCCCTGCAATCACAAACAATTACTGAAGATTAGATTTAAGGATCCAGACTTGCTTGGATCCTTTGGCTTTCTTAATTTTGTTAGCTTTAGTAGCGGAATTTACATTATCAGAGTTTAATCTAACTTTATCAGAGTTTACACTTGCAGAATTAACCTTAACCCATTTCAAATTGAGCTTAAGTTCATAGTAGTTATGATAAGTAGCATGATAATCCCTGCAAGTATAAATAGAATGACAAGTACTTCCACAATGTTTGCATAAAGTCTGTGGTCTTGTTCTAACATTATCTTTCCTTACTTCAGACTTGTAAGGTAAAGAATTAATGTTTTTGTTCTTCCTGCAGAAACTAGCAAGATGGTTAGTGCTACCACAGTTATGACATGACTTTCTTGGAGCAAAAGTAGCAAGCATTGGATAATTACCTTGAGTAATGCCAACTTTACCATTTCTATTCTTCCTAGACACTTTCTGTTTCTTGACAGATTTTAACTCCTTAAGCTTATGCTTGAGTTGTTTATTTGTCAATGAACCAATATTAACCTATTTAACACTAGTTTTTACTGGTTCTTTCTTAACAGCTTCTTTTTCAGCTTCTGACTTAGGTTCATTTATTCCATGAACAAATTTTGTAGATGGAAGATGTGTTCTAATTTTGACTTTGTTTTGAAACCTAAGTTCATCTCCCTCACAGTAACCTAAACTAACTGTGTCTGACTGAAAAACCTCTTGAGTGTCTTTTCCAGAATGAGTCCAAGTTTTAATTATATGATTTGCCTTCTCCAATTCAGATTCAAGTTGCTTATATTTTCCTAGCAAATCCTGTTCTAGATAAACAACATCATCTCTTTCTTTCTGAACTTGTTGCATGTTTTCAAGTTTTTCTTCAACAATTTTATTTCTCACTTTAAGTTCAGAATTTTCAGATTTGATTCTCTCATTCTCTAAAGTCTGATCCCTATAACTGATATGCAAAGCCTTAAGATAGATTCTTAATTCAGTTATATCATCAGTATTATAAGCATTGGTAGTTAGAGGTACCTTATTTTCAGAATCTTCAGATTCATTCTCAATAGAAGCCATGAGAGCATAGTTAACATCCTCATCTGAGTCTGAAGTGTCTGCCCAGTCTCTGCCTTTTGTGAAGAGTGCTTTTTCAGTTTTACCCTTCTTGCACTCAGGAGCATAGTGACCCATCTCCTTACACTTGTAGCATTGAATCTCAGACTTGTCCTTCTTCCCAGACTTGGTATCCTTTCTCTCAGACTTTCTGAAACTTTTTCTGTCAGAATTTGAATCTTTCTTAGAAAACCTTTTGCCCTTCTTGAAGTTCTTAAAACCCATCTTCTTGAAGGTCTTCACCATCAAAGCAGCCATTTGCAACATTTCTTCTTCATCATCCTCAGAATCAGATGATTCATCAGTGTTTGAATCAACATCAAAGTTTGATGACTCACTTTCAGAATGTATGACTAAAGCCTTTCCCTTAGCTTTCTTCCTTGATGCTTCCTTCTTCAAGGGTTTTTCTTCAACCTTAAGAGCAACAAACTTTGTCTTCTTGCCTGATCTCCTGTTTCTCTGCTCCAATTCCAATTCACGAGTTTTGAGCAGCCCATAGATTTCATCAATCTCAGTATCAGCAAGATCATAGTTATCTCTTATGGTGGTTGTCTTCACATCCAAATTTTCAGGTAAAGCAAGAAGAAATTTGAGATTTTAGTCTTCCAGATCATACTCTTTATTAACCAATGACAAATCATTTAGCAGTTTACAGAATCTGTCAAATGTTTCTGTCATGGTTTCTTCAGATTTAGCCTCAAAGTGCTCATACTCCTGTGTGAGTATGTTCCTTCTATTCTTCTTTATAGCAGCAGTTCCTTGACACCTAACCTCAAGGGCATCCCAAATTTCTTTGGCAGTAGTGCAGTTAATCACTTTATTAGACATAACATTGTCTAAAGCACTATGAAGTAGATGCCTAACTTTTGCATCTTTAGCAATAGATGAAAGATCTTCAGGAGTCAGATCTTTCTTTTCCTTTGGAACTGTTTTAGCTTCTTGACCAGCAATAGCAACAGATAGCTTTGTAGGTTTATGAGGACCTTCATAAATTCTGTCAAGATATTCTGGATCTGTAGCCTCCAGAAACATGATCATCTTCACCTTCCAGATCGAATACTCTGCTGGCCTGAGAATAGGAACCCTGATTGTCTCATAACGACTCACAGTAGTAGGTTGAGCCTTCTCAGAACTTGAACCTATTGGAGGAGGTATCTCTGCCATTGATTATAGCTGTGTGTGTGGATCTTAAATTGTATAAAGTAACAGATTTGCTCTGATACCAATTGTTAGGCCGAATACACAATTATAATCAATATCGTATGAGAGATTAACAATAAAATACGCGTTTAAACAATCAAAAACTGTTTGGAATTAATAACTCCTCTCTCAGTGATGTAGAATATCACAGAGAGCTGCTTAGGTTACAATGAATAATATTTCACAATGATCGATACCCTTCTAGGGTTAACCCAACTGTATTTATAAGATATACAACTGCTATACAATCGATAATTGATACACCTATAAATTAGCTATACAATTGATATCAATTACGATTGCTACACGTCTCCTTAGTCAACTCAATCTCTTTGACAGCTATCCAATCTTCAAAGATATTGCTTCCTTAAATAATCTTCAAACACTGTTGACCAGTAGATGCTGCCTCCAGACAGAGTTTAACAAACTCTGTCGAGCTCCCAACTGTCAGCGTTTAACTAAACTCTGACTGCTTCCAGCTAAACTCTGATTTATCACTGTAACACTTAAACACTGATTAATATTCACATCAATTATTTCTAACAGATTACTTTCAGACTTATGCTCCGGTAGCTAAAATGACTACAGTTAGAATTATTCTGTCTTTAGCTGCAATTCAGAATTGGACTTTACATAAATTAGACATTATAAATGCCTTCTTGCATGCTGACTTACATAAAGAGATTTACATGAGAATACCTCATGGAGTAGCCATACCATCTGATTTTAAAGGTTCTCATCCTGTCTGTAAGTTAATAAAGTCTTTATATGGTCTTAGACAGGCTCCTAGAGAATGGTTCTCCAAATTTTGTCAAGCAATGCTTAAGTATAGGTTTACTCAGTCTAAAGCTGATAATTCCTTGTTTATCTATCATGATTCTCAATCTTTTATAGCTATTTTAGTCTATGTGGATGATATTATCCTCACAAGCTCAAGTTCAAGTAAGATTCAAGCTGTAAAGGATTTCATCCTTTCTCAGTTTAAAATGAAAGATTTAGGTCATCTACATTACTTTCTTGGAATTGAGATAGCAAGGTCTAACAATGGTATATACCTACATCAGAGAAAGTATGCCCTAAATCTCATTCATCAAGCTAGTCTTCTTGGTTCTAAACCTAGCCAAATCACTTTACCAGTTCAGCATAATCTACACACATTATCAGGGACTCCTTTATTTGATAGTACTGCTTATAGGAGACTAGTGGGCCAACTTATATATCTGACTATCACAAGACCTGAATTGTCTTATGCTGTTCATATCTTAAGTCAGTTTATGTCTCAACCTACTGATCAGCGTTGGCAAGCTGCTCTCAAAGTTGTTAGATATCTAAAGAAATCACCAGGTCAAGGTATCCTGTTATCTTCAACCAGTGCTCTGCAACTACAGGTTTTTACTAATGTAGATTGGGCTACTTGTCCTATGACTAGGAGATCTGTGTCTGGTTTCTGTGTTATGCTAGGTAATTCTCTTCTATCTTGGAAATGCAAAAGGTAGAATATTATTGCAAGATCTTCTGTAGAGGCAGAATATAGATCTATGGCTAATGCTTTGTGTGAGGTTAAGTGGATCTATAATTTGCTTACAGAATTACACTTTTCTATTCCTACTCCTATTCATCTCCACTGTGATAACACCTCAGCCATAAGTATTGCAGAGAATCCAGTTCTTCATGAACATACCAAGCACATTGAACTAGATTGTCATATAGTCAGGGATCATGTGAAGTCTGGTTTCTTGATTCCTACCTACTTATTAACTAAGCTGCAACCTGCTGACTTGTTTCCTCTTTCTGCTGTTAGAACTTCATTTCTACTGGTCAATTAGGAGCTTTGAACAGATTCACACCTCCAAATTTGAGGGGGGATATTGAGGAGACTAAAGATTCAAGCTCAAGTGATTCAAGCTCAAGTCAAAGTCAACAGCAAAAAGTCAAAAGTCAACTAATACAGTCAGGGTTAGATTAATAAATGTACATACTTAAATTGTATAGTTTAGGAGGGAAAGTTAGTTAGCAAGTTAGTTAGATTGAAGATTGTATATAATCAGAAACACTATAATCATTTCAACAAGTTAGTGAATATGAGTTTCTTTTCTTCTTCATTAAGTTTTTCTTTATACCTTCTATCAACTGGGTTAATAAGAAACCTCTTGATGATTGACAGTCTATAGTCACTACACGTCCTTTTTGTTCTGGTGCATAAATGATAGGAAGAATGAGGTTTTTTCATTGTTGATACGAATATGATACTGCTATTTCAAGGAGTGAAAATATATTTTATCATGGAAGAATGAATGCACGATGCTTTAAATTTCTTACAGTGCTGAGTCGAACTGAAGTAAAAGTCTTGGTCTGGAGCAAAGTATCTTTTGAATCACATGCGTACATGTTAAATTCATAACAAAGTATCTGACCAACGTATTAATTTATAGAAAATTAAACAAGCAAATAATGTGGAACTATGAGCAAAGAAATAAATCAAGCACGGTGATCAGAAAACTTGAGAGAATGAAGGGAAACAGAAGTATTTTGATAGCAACCAGCATCAAGAATAAGCAAAGATCAATATGGTTTAATCCTAACAGATAACCCTTAGCTCTTCATAATAAGAAGTCGAGGAATGTTATTATAAAATTTTATGCAATTTGCCATTTAAAAGAATAAAAATGAATGTATACTGCAATTTCTTATGCTAAAGGAAATCTGACAAAAACAAAATGCATGTTTAGCTAGAACACCAGTCCAAATTTAGAGAACTTGCAGTTAAAACAAACAATCATCAGTAAGCAGTTTTTTAGTTCTATTAGGCAAATAAACACAAGAGTTTATTGCAAAAAAGTGGCTAGACTTTACACACATTTTAAAAAAAGTGACCAGATTTTAAATTTTGCAAAAATGGTGGCCAGACTTGCCTTTTTCTTTTCAAAAAGGTGGCTGGACGCGTTTTTCAGCTTTTTAGCAGGGGTGAATGGGAAAAAATGCTAGAGACCCAAAACAATTGTCCAAAAATATCCCCAAATTAATATGTATCACCATATGATTGGTTATATTCGTTATAATATATCCGTTACTAATCTAGATATCCGTTACTAATTAGCAATAGATATATCCGTTACTAATGTTTAAATCCGTTACTAATTAGTAACGGATATATCCGTTACTAATGGTTATATCCCTTACCAATTAGTAACGGATATATCCGTTACTAATTAGTAACGGATATATTCGTTACTAATGGGTAAGATATCCGTCAGTAATTAGTAACGGATATATCCGTTAGTAAGAAAACATATCCGTTACTAATAGATATATCCGTTACTAATTAGTAACTTTTACATCCGTTCCTAACAGCTTTAGTAACGGATATATCCGTTACTAATGGGTTACATATTGTTAGGAATAATTCATAAGTTGTGATGTTGAGAATAGAATTTTGCTAAAACTTATTGTATATCCTGATCATATAAAGGATTTAGCACTTTGTATAGGATATATGTGTTAGATAGTAATCTGTGGAAGTTAGTCAGGAACAGTGCGTTAGAGACTACATTTCAGGAACTAAGAGTAGATCCTGATACAGCAAGTCAGATCCTGATCAAATACTGATGGGATGATCAGATCCTGATGCAATGGGAAATCCTGATATCAGTCGTGTTACTGATGATGTCATTATGGATGCTACAGAAACTGGCAAGTGCTATAAAACAGGATCGTTGTTTTGAAAAACAATCAAGAAGATATCGTGATGGAAACAAATTCTCTATTGATGGAAACTATCAACTGGACGGTAGAACATTGTCATAGATAGATTATAATTCTGTTATTAGTTGATAGGTAGCATTATAAATACTCTCTCTACATTATTGTAAAAAGAGCGGAATTGAGAAAAATAGAGTGCATATCGTGTGAAGCTCTGTATAAGGTTTGTATTCGAGAGTTCGAAACAAACAGAGAGAGAGATTTGTATTGTCAGCAGCTGCTAAAGGTATTGTACACCTTTGGTAGAGTTTGTATTTGATTTATTTTAATACAAAAAAAGTTTGATTCATTCGTTGTTCTTGTTCATCTAATCAAGCAAAAATCAGACACGATTATATAACTTGTATTCAACCCCCCCTTCTACAAGTTATTCGAGTTAACAATTGGTATCAGAGCAGGTTGATTTCAAAAAATCATAAAGATCTGCAATCATGTCTGGTTACAAGGATGGTAATACTAAGATCCCTATGCTCAAGAGAAACGAATATACTCTATGGGAAGTGAAGATGTTGCATCACCTGGAAGCAACAGATCCTGATTATCTTGACAGAATCAGAGATGGGCCTTTTGTTCCAACAAGGCTTGTTCCTCAAGCAACTGTCGAAGGAAAAGTTGTTCCAGAACATACAGCAGAGAAGCCTAAATCTGAATCGACAGATAAGGAAAAGGAGAACGTTCTTAATGATGCTAAAGTGAGAAACATACTATTCAACAGTCTTGATTCTGTTCTCAATAACTATATTCTCTCTTGTAAGACTGCTAAGGAGATATGGGACAATTTAAAGGTTCACTGTGAAGGAACATAACCTGTCAGGAAGAATATGAGGACACTTCTCATACAACAGTATGAGTACTTTGAATCCAAGTCTGGTGAGTCACTTACTGACACCTTTGATAGATTTACTAAACTCATCAATGAGATGGCCATGCATGGTAAATATTATGACTTGGAGGATATGAATACTAAGTTCATGAAAGCTCTTCCTGATTTCTACAATGAGAAGATATCTACAATTGAGGAAGGTAATGATCTGGATGAAATATCATTAGAAGCAGTTTATGGAAAATTGAGAGCTTATGAACTTGACAGGCAGCAGAAAAAGAGCAGGAGTGAAGGAAAGATGAAAACTGTTGCACTCACTGCTCAATCTGAATCAAAGAAGCTTCCAGAAGAAAAGTCTGAATCTATTGAAAGAGACTTGAGGAAGAAGAATAGCAAAGAAAGTTCTGAGTCAGAGACTACAGATATAGACTCTGAAGATAATGATTCTGAATCAGAGATGCAAGAACTCTTTGCTATGTTTGCTAAAGCTTTCAAGAAAGAAAGATTCAACAGGAGAAGATTTAGCAAAGGCACTTTTCAGAAGAAAAAGGAGAAGAAGAGTGACAAAGGCAAAAGTACAATTATAAAGCTTGATAAAGCCAATATCAAGTGCTTTAACTGCAGTGAGCTTGGACACTTTGCTAGTGAGTGCAAGAAGCCTAGGAATTTAGGGAAGGGTAATGCACTCATGGTCACACAGAAGGATTGGGCAGACTCCAGTGATTCTGAAGATGAATTGGATTATGACAACATTGCATTGATGGCAAGTGCTTCAGACAAGACTGGATCTCCAAAGAAAACTTCTTCATCTTCTGTTAATGGCACTGGAAAGAAGCATTCAATTATCTTGGACAGTGGATGCTCTGGACATATGACTGGAAAGAAGTCCCTGCTTACAAAGTTTGAGAGGAAAGCTGGCCCAGTAATATCCTTTGGAGATGGCAACAAAGGAGAAACTCTGGGATATGGCTCAATTATTTTGGGGAATGTCATCATAGAAAACGTAGCACTGGTTGAAGGCTTGAAACACACACTTTTAAGCATAAGTCATGTAAGAACCCTAATTTTTGGTAATATTTTCTTTTATTTAATATCATGTGACATTGTCAATTTGGAACCTTTCTAGTCATCCCTGTTGTTTAATGGAATTGATTGTCTGAGAAATTATGTTGTTACATTCTCTATGTAAGATAAAAGAGAAGATTGTTGAGGGCAAGAGTCTTATTGTTAGTAAGATTTATAAAACTTGGGATTTGAGAATGATTAGAGTATTAAAAGATTTATTAAGGATTATGACGAGGAATTATGGACATTCGAGGAATTTACACAATTAAGTACTTAAGGAATTATAGGGGAAATCTCTACGCGACAAAATATTATTACGAGAGATTAATTGAGATACGATACGAATTAAAGTTTAAGTGACAAGCATTGGTGGAAGAATAATGATACAAGGAGTAGTATTCCATGCAAGTCCCATGCAACCAAGTAATTAGGAGGAAGCAAACTAGTTAAACCAAATGGAAGAGGAATAGTAACTAGTTACATTGTTTTTTCCAAGGAAGAGACAAGAAGTACATGAGGCCATCCCTAGGTGTACCATGCTTATACATACAACATTATGTATCACCCAACCATCACTTTATCAATTATTCAACCAACAACAAAAAAATCAAAAACACAAAAACACTTCTCTCCCCCCTTGGAAGAGAAGCTCTCGGCCAAGACTAAAGGAGAAGAAAAAATTTCTTCCTCCTCCATTTCTCATCACTCATAAATCAAGACAAAATTACTAGGCCCTCTCCATCATCTAAGCAAGGAATACTAAGAGTTTCAAGCCTTTTCATCCATTCAATTTCAAGTTATAAATTGTTAAAGATATTGTGAATAGTAACCATGTTTAGTTTTTCTTTTAGATCTTGGATTATAAGGGTTGTAGGAGATCATTCAAAGTGTTCTTGAGTTTTGTAAGGCTTACCCAAGGCTCCTAGGCACTCAAGAAGGTATAAAAATCATAAGCCCTTTTGGCCATGTAGTGTTTATGATGTTTGGTGATAGATCCATGTGTTATAGTGTTAATCTTGGTTGTATAAGTAATGGATGACATGGATCTTGAGTTTTGATGTTGTGATTGTGATTTTTATGATTGTGGATAGTATATGTATCTCCATGAATGTTATAAAGCATGAACTAAGTGAATTAGGTGTTGGTTGTGTTGTGGAATTAAGAATATTGGTTGATCTAAGTGAAACATGCTTGCTGAGTTTTTCCAGAAACATTGACCTGTCTTGTAACATAGTTTTGAACCCCCAAATCTTGTCCCCTGAGGTCCTACCATATATTGTTGGAAAGATATTTGAATGTAGTTTCTGGAAATGTAAAGTTCATGGCTAGGTGATGTATAGATTTTAAGTTATGGCCGGAGAAGTAAATTGTGTTTCTGGATTCCGGACTGCACTAAGTGACCCCCTTGTGAACCTTGTTTAAACCCCTAAAAATATATGTGGGATCATGGAAAAATTTGAGAACCTATGAAATGCAGTGGTGAAGGCTACCCAGAAATAATTGGATTAAAATATGAATTTTTCAATTTTATAAAAATGCTAGAGTAAATTTCGCGCAAGGGGAAAAGTCGTTAGTGGAGCATAATTCTAGGGGTAATGGTTATGATTCGAATGTGGTAACTAAATTAAGTCGAATAAGTGACGAGCGTAATCGAGTGATGACATGAACCTATAGTGGGGCTAGAGTGTCATAAGACGAAGTCATTAAGTAAATTTCGTACCCCCTAAAACCTCGTAATTAAAGAGATATTGTTAAGGTACTAACGAGCGGTTATTGCTTATGTATAGATCGTTCCACTCCGCACGCTCGACCACCCCAACCAAACCAAGGCAAGTTTACTTTTCAAAACTTATACATATACAAGGACTTTCACTGTTGTGTTTGTAGTTTTCAATTATATCAAATGTTATGTTTATCGAAGTATTGATGCAATTGAGATTGTATAAGTACATTTATGTTTGTACCCCTTGAACTTAGATTGAAATGTTTTCCTCGGACAACGACTCTAGCAATAGAGGTCGTAGCGGTCCGTATATACTATTGACCGGGGAGCGGTATATTATTATATCGTATCTAGATTGCGAAAACCCGAAGGGTCATTCGGGGAGTATCGTATACTCAAGTAATTATGTTCATATCTTCGTAAATACTCGAAACCCTATCTTGGATTAAAAGTTTATTTTATCGAATAATTATTTTATTAATTATTAATATTAAATCTTAAAATATTATTTATTAATTATTGTTCATTATTTTACAAACAAAGTTAATCCAAGATACCTTTAATACTTTCAAACTCGAACTCTTTCGAACTCAAAATATTTTCGAAAACCCCCGGTCAGGTTCTACTTCTTGTATGATTTCAAGAATCATCGGTCGACTGATGTCGGACCTCAATTACTCTGTTTTCAATCAAAATCAAGTTTTTAAAAGAAAAAGGGACTCTGGCAGGTGTGGGAACCGTTGACGAACGATTCCCGGGATGTGTAAGCGGCCGTGAGCCAGGCGGTCCATCAATTATTATTCCGGCCCAGGTGTTGCCGAAGGATGATCACGGATGTAGTTTTCATCGAGGGTGACTACGGATGTAGTTTTCACCCGGGGATAGTTACGGATGTAGTTTCTATCCTTCTACCGGTAGAGAAGACCCGCGGATTATTGGACTTGGATGTGGCGATTGATCATCGTCAATCCTTGTCAGGTTTTTTGTTTTCTTTAAGTCCCATTCCTCCATTTTGGAAAAATGCTTTGACACTGCTTCTTAGGCTTTTGTGCCAAGTTGCTGATAGTGTTCTATTTTAATGAGAAAGATGTTGACTCTGTGCAGTATCTAGAACTGCAAGTTTATTTTGAAAACGAGGGCACGTATTGGTGCACCTTCGAGATTTATCAACAATGACAAGTGATTTTATATCTGATTGATACAAACAAGTTTAACAACTGCTAATCATATGAAATGTTATATTGCTTACCTTATACGTATATTTCTTGCTAAGCTATAGTTGCTCACTCTTGCTTGTTTTCAAATTTACAAACACAACAGCTAAGCGAAATGGCAAGACCCAGACAGACTGCTCGAAAGCAGGTGACTAGACCCGAGCCAGCAGTTGAGATTCCACCGGTAGGCCCCATTAGCCGGATTGGTTGGTAGCTTTTGGTAGTTCGTTTTATTTATCAGTATGACCTGTGCAAGGCAGTGTACCGTAAGAAACTTTCAAGCCGCCAACTTCGCTTCATATCGAAGTGTTGTTGGTAGCATAAATACTATTTAATTCGGTCTGTAATAACTCTGATATTTTTATTTTTGCTTAATCAATGTGGTGATGTTTCTGAGGCTCTAACCTCTGTGTGTGTGTGTGCGGTGTGAGTTTATTGTGGGGTCGATGGTTGTTTTATATATTATGTGCAAGAACAGGTATGTTATTAATGGAAAATGGACCGTGAGCGCCTAGATCTCCGACCCCGGATCTGGGGGCGTCACGGAAATGGTATCAGAGCGAGGTTACAGTTCTCAGAAACGATAGTAATTTAAGAAAGCAACCCTAATAATAATAACAATAATAATAACCCTAATAACAACCTTAATAATACTTAAAAACTCTCATCGAGTTTGCAGTCGGGTTATCGGATATAGCCCTGACTTTAAGGCCCGTGAGGGAACTACTCCTAAACCTTTCTTTTTTGGTTAGTGACCCCCCTTATTTCCCTTGTGTAGATGGAGGAGATACCAGACCCTGAGGCTTTCGAGAGAGAGCATGATGAGGCACTGATGCGAGATACCGAGGATCCTGAGGAGGATATGGGTGCTGACTCTGAGCTCGGCCCCTGGATTACGCTGATAGGAGATACTGATGATGAGGATCCCGTTGAGGAGCCCTTTGAGCCTGAGCCTGAGCCAGAGCCTGTTACCCCATCTCCTGTAGCTACTGATGAGGAGAGTGTGAGATCCGGTGAGGGTCGTGTTGTGTCACCCCCACCTTCTCCGCAGTCATCGAGCCCTGTTTCTTCGGACGGTGACTCCGAGGATGATACTTCTGGCGAGGAGGAGCTTGACCCTACCCCTGCCACTGCTCTTGCTCCTGCTACTGCTACTGCACCTGCTCCTGTTCCTGTCATACCACCTCCACCGATGGACCTACCCCCAGTGTCGGGTACTGAGCACGCTTACGTGGTGCAGTTCCTGACCCGAGACTTACTTTCTGCAGAGGCCCGACTTAACGAGGCGAGGCGGGCACTAGTGGAGGAGCGCGAGGCGCGCTTAAGTATCCAGGCTGAGCTGAGGACCGCTGTTGCTAGGAGGACTAGGGCTCGACTCCATAGGATTGAGAGGAGGAGTCGCGAGAGGATTCTTGGATTAGGGATCCGCGGGGGCGGAGTGATCCAGGCTAGGGATGCTAGGCATGTTGTGCGTCGTACATTTGCCCGAGTGAGGACCTTGCTCCGCCGCGGTGCGGCCCCGTGATGTGTTACTGATAGCTCAGTCCCCTAGGTTCAGATGACATTAGTGTGTCGATTTTGCGGGATAGTTGACTTGTGCAGTGGTATCCTTTCTGATCAGTGGATGAGTAGACTGACCTACAGATATGTAGATGTGACTTTGGGTAGTATGTACGGATGTAGCCCTACTTTTGTGTAGCCCTGACTAGTCGGATGATGTACTTGTATTTGTTCCACTTTTGCTAGACTTTGACATCGGAACTATGTATTTGGCTCTAACATCCAAACTTTGTGATAACCCTTGTACCGTACTTATTTAGTTTCAGTTTCCTTGATATTGTCTCAACTGCCTTACTTTCCGATGCCATGCTTTACTGTTTTGATATACAACTGTGATTATACAATTGCTACAAGCCACAAATACAACCATGCTGTTTCAAATTTCGACATGCGATTTCAAATTGTTCTCTACAATTTCCAAAAATGTTCCTACAATTTTTTTTTTTTAAAATAAATTGTTCAAAAAAAAATAAAAAAATAAAAAAAAAAATATTTTTTTTGAGGTTTCGAAATTTTGAAAACTCTTGCAAATGTTTTCGCATCCCATAGAGATTTTCCAAAAATGTTTTGGCATTTTATCTCCAGCATCGGATTATTAAAACTTTTGCAACTTCCACCCTTATGAGGAGGAACGATACGTTGCTGACCCGTGCAAACGCTGTCAGGTAATTGGAAAACCCTAACCCGTTTCTTGTTTTATTATCAGAATCATGCCACCCAGAAGAATGAACACTCGAGCTCACCCGATCAGTTCTGAGGGCCAGGGTAGCCACCATGGGACCGGAGGCCACCAGAACCGTGAAGGGGAGAATGTCAACCTGAGTGAGAGTGAGGACAACGATCATAACTTGTTTGATGACTCTGAGTATGAAGAAGAAGAAGCTGGTGATGATACCCGAGAGGCAGAACATCCTAGGGGAGGCCCTATGGAACAGTTCATGGAGTTACTTAGGCAGAACTTGGACCGTCCCCCAGTTCAGCAACCACCCCAAAATGCTAATGCAAATGCTTTCCGGAACTTCAAATCCCTGAAACCCCCAGAATTTAAAGGAACTGCCGACCCGGTCGAGGCAAGGGCCTGGCTGAAGGAAATGGAAAAATCTTTCGAGATACTAGGTGTCGCTGAGGAGCAGAAGACTGTTTTCGCCACTTACCTTCTGAAGGGTGAGGTGAACTATTGGTGGGAAGCTAAGAAGAACTTGGAAGGAAGAGGTGTGGTGACCTGGGAGAGGTTTAGCGAGCTGTTCTTGGAGAAGTACTTTCCTAGGTTCATGGAGACACAAATGGAGTTGAAGTTTTTGGAACTAAAGCAAGGTAACATGACGGTGGCTGAGTATGAGGCCAAATTTACTGAGTTGTCGAGGTTTGTGCCGGAGTATGTGAACTCTGAGGCAAAGAGGGCCCGAAGGTTTCAATTAGGGCTAAAACAATGGATTCAGAATCGTGTGGCGGTTCTTGAGCTGACAGACTATGCCACCCTGGTGCAGAAAGCATCAATTGTTGAGGCTGGGAGTGAACAGATGCAGAAGGAGAGGGAAGGGAAGAAGAGGAAGCTTGATAGTCGGAAGGGAAATTCTGCGGGAGGGAGCTTTCCGAGCAAATTTAAGCGAGGAACGATGTCCCAACCCAGCGGAAACTTTGGAACCAAGAGAGCTGAAAGTTGGAGTGTGGGCCAGAGCGGCCGACCACAGGGATCGTCTTACTCTACCCCATCCTGAGCCCTACCCCCAGAATGCAATAAATGTGGAAGAAAACATGCGGGCGTGTGTAACCTGCAGAATGTGAAGTGCTTCAAGTGTGGGTTGACAGGACATTATGCTAACGCCTGTCGAGGAACTAGTAACAACACCAGTGCCGGAGGTAATTGCTTCAAGTGTGGGAAACCAGGGCATCGAATGAGGGAATGTATGTCCTCTAGGCCAGCTGCATCGAGAGTGAGTGGAACTGCTTCTAACAAGGCCCCTACTGCAAGAACTTTTAACATGACGGTGCAGGATGCCGTGAGGAACACGGATGTGATTACAGGTACTCTACTACTCAACTCAGTTAAGGCAAATGTTTTATTTGATTCGGGAGCTACCAAGTCTTTCATATCTCTAGATTTTGTATGTCAGTTAGGCCTTAAGACTGAACCGTTGAAAGACAGATTGCAAATACAGATAGCTAATCATGAAATTATCCCGGTTAGCCGAGTGTGTCCAGGTTGTGACCTAGAAATAGAAGGGCGACACTTCCGGGTAGACTTAATACCTTTTAAACTAGGAGAGTTTGACATAATAGTAGGTATGGATTGGTTAACAACCCACGGAGCCCAGATTGATTGTGTAAAGAAGAAAGTAAGTTTGAGACTACCAGGGGACGAGGAAGTAGTGTTTAGTGGAAAACGGCAAAACCAAAAGTTCCTGACTATGATTCAAGCTAAGAAGCTGTTACGTAAAGGATGCGAAGCCTATTGAGCCTATGTGAAGGATACCAAGAAAGAGGCACCAAACCTACAGGAAATCCCTGTCGTTAATGAGTTCACGGACGTATTTCCGGATGATCTTCCAGGACTACCACCTGATAGAGACATCGAGTTCGCTATATACTTAGTTCCGGGTACGGCCCCGATTTCAAAAGCCCCATATCGGCTAGCCCCAGTGGAGATGAAAGAGCTAGCCACTCAGTTACAAGAGTTGTTGGATAAAGGGATGATAAGACCAAGTGTGTCACGGTGGGGAGCCCCGGTGTTATTCGTGAAAAAGAAGGATGGTAGTATGAGGTTATGTATAGACTACAGAGAGTTGAACAAGGTGACTATAAAGAATAAGTATCCCTTGCCCAGGATAGATGACCTGTTTGATCAATTGAAAGACGCAGTTTATTTTTCCAAAATTGATTTGAGGACCGGGTATCATCAGTTAAAGATTAAACCAGAAGATATACCAAAGACGGCCTTTCGCACCCGGTACGGACACTATGAATTCCTAGTGATGTCATTTGGGTTAACGAATGCCCCTGCAGCTTTCATGGACTTAATGAATCGAGTCTTCCATAAATACTTGGACAAGTGTGTTACAGTCTTCATCGATGACATCTTGATTTATTCCAAGACGAAGGAGGAACATGCAGAGCACTTGAGGATTGTATTGGGAGCATTGAGAGAAGAAAAGTTGTACGCTAAGTTCTCGAAGTGCGAATTTTGGTTGAAGGAAGTTCAGTTTTTAGGGCATGTGATTAGCGAACAAGGCATTCTAGTGGACCCAGCCAAAATAGAGGCTGTATCAAATTGGGAGAGACCAACCACTCCGACAGAGGTGAGAAGTTTTATAGGATTGGCTGGCTACTATAGAAGATTTGTCCAAGACTTTGCCAAGATAGCAGCCCTTTTGACCCGACTAACTCGCAAGATCGAGAAGTTTGTGTGGACTGAAAAATGCGAAGAGAGCTTCCAAGAATTGAAAAAGAGGTTGGTGACAGCACCAGTACTAGCCCTACCTGATGATAAGGGAGATTTTGTGATTTATAGCGACGCATCCCATAAAGGTTTAGGGTGTGTGCTTATGCAGCACGGTAAAGTGATTGCTTATGCGTCTAGACAACTTTAGGAGTACGAGATAAGATACCCCACCCATGATTTGGAATTAGCAACGATAGTTTTTGCTTTGAAGATCTGGAGACATTATCTTTACGGAGAAAAGTGTGAAATCTACACGGATCACAAGAGCTTAAAGTACATATTCACTCAGAAAGAGTTAAACATGAGGCAGAGGAGATGGCTAGAGCTAATTAAAGATTATGATTGTGAGATTCATTATCACCCAGGGAAGGCCAACGTGGTGGCCGATGCACTTAGCCGAAAGGAGAAACTCAAGATGATAACGTCTGTGGACGAATTGATCAAGGACCTCGAGAAACTGGAGATTGAAGTGAGGTTACCAGGAATTGGACTAGAGAGTCTAATGGAAATAAGAGTCCAACCACCGCTATTGTGTAAGAACCCTAATTTTTGGTAATATTTTCTTTTATTTAATATCATGTGACATTGTCAATTTGGAACCTTTCTAGTCATCCCTGTTGATTAATAGAATTTATTGTCTGGGAAACTGTGTTGTTGCATTCACTATGTAAGATAAAGGGAAGATTGTGAAGGCAAGAGTCTTATTGTTAGTAAGATTTATAAAACTTGGGATTTGAGAATGATTAGAGTATTGAAAGATTTATTAAGAATTATGACGAGGAATTATGATCATTCGAGGAATTTACACAATTAAGTACTTAAGGATTTATAGGGGAAATCTCTATGCGACAAAATATTATTACGAGAGATTAATTAAGATACGATACGAATTAAAGATTAAATGACAAGCATTGGTGGAAGAATAATTATACAAGGAGTAGTATTGCATGCAAGTCCCATGCAACCAAGTAATTAGGAGGAAGCAAACTAGAAAAGCATAAAGTAGAAGAGGAATAGTAACTAGTTTGGTGCATTGTCCAAGGAGACAAGAAAGCATGGTGTAGCTAGTCTATAACATAGGTTGGCAACATGTGATGAGGTGCATATACATATCCTTACATACCACAATAATACAACATAATCAACCAACACCAAAAGCAAAAAGAAAAAATCTTTCCCCCCCTTGTTCATAGCTCTCGGCAAAAGCTAGAAGGAGGAAGAAAAAATTTTCTTTCTCCTACTTCCCATCATTCTTAATTCAAGGAGGGTGAAAAAATTTTCACCCGGGGATAGTTACGGATGTAGTTTCTATCCTTCTACCGGTAGAGAAGACCCGCGGATTATTGGACTTGGATGTGGCGACTGATCATCGTCAATCCTTGTCAGGTTTTATGTTTTCTTTAAGTCCCATTCCTCCATTTTGGAAAAATGCTTTGACACTGCTTCTTAGGCTTTTGTGCCAAGTTGCTGATAGTATTCTATTTTGATGAGAAAGATGTTGACTCTGTGCAGTATCTAGAACTGCAAGTTTATTTTGAAAACGAGGGCACGTATTGGTGCACCTTCGAGATTTATCAACAATGACAAGTGATTTTATATCTGATTGATACAAACAAGTTTAACAACTGCTAATCATATGAAATGTTATATTGCTTACCTTATACGTATATTTCTTGCTGAGCTATAGTTGCTCACTCTTGCTTGTTTTCAAATTTACAAACACAACAGCTAAGCAAAATGGCAAGACCCAGACAGACTGCTCGAAAGCAGGTGACTAGACCCGAGCCAGCAGTTGAGATTCCACCGGTAGGCCCCATTAGCCGGATTGGTTGGCAGCTTTTGGTAGTTCGTTTTATTTATCAGTATGACCTGTGCAAGGCAGTGTACCGTAACAAACTTTCAAGCCGCCAACTTCGCTTCATATCGAAGTGTTGCTGGTAGCATAAATACTATTTAATTCAGTCTGTAATAACTCTGATATTTTTATTTCTGCTTAATCAATGTGGTGACGTTTCTGAGGCTCTAACCTGTGTGTGTGTGTGTGTGTGTGTGTGTGTGTGCGGTGTGAGTTTATTGTGGGGTCAATGGTTGTTTTATATATTATGTGCAAGAACAGGTATGTTATTAATGGAAAATGGACCGTGAGCGCCTAGATCTCCGACCCCGGATCTGGGGGCGTCACAAGTCAACTGGGTGATAAAGGTTACCAATCAATCTTTGACAGTGAAGGATGCAAAATCTTGAATATGAAGAATGGAGACATTGTTCTGATTGGTCAGAGACATGGTAACATATATGAAGCCAGCTTCAGTGACACATCTAAAGGAACTGTCAGATGTCTTTACAGCAAGGCATCAAATGATGAAAGCTGTAACTGGCACAAGAAGCTCTCACATCTCAACTTCAAGAAGCTTAATCAACTTGTTAAGCATCATCTGGTGAGAGGCCTACCTCAGGCAAACTATGTGCAAGATGGACTTTTGGATGCTTGTCAGCTTGGTAAACAAAGAAGAACCACTTTCAAGAGCAAGACAGAAAATTCAATTACTGAACCATTTCACATGCTGCATCTTGATTTATTTGGTCCAGTAAACATTATGTCTATCAACAAGAAAAGATATGCTCTAGTTATAGTGGATGATTACACAAGGTTCACATGGGTATTCTTTCTACACAAAAAGGATGAAGCTCCTCAGCAAATCATTGAACTTGTCAAGAATATTCAAAATAGCTCTGAGTACAAGGTCAAAGTGCTCAGAAGTGACAATGGTACAGAATTTAAGAATTCTACAATGGAGGAGTATTGTGCAGACAATGGAATTACTCAGCAGTTTTGTGTACCTGGAACACCTCAGCAGAATGGTGTAGTAGAAAGAAAGAACAGAACTCTCATAGAGGCAGCAAGAACCATGCTTGCAGATGCAAAGCTTCCAACCTATTTCTGGGCAGAAGCTATAAACACTGCATGTTTCACTCAAAACTGTACCTTGGTAAATGCTCATGGTAAGACTCCCTATGAGATGATCAAAGGAAATAAACCAAGTGTGAAATACTTTCACATCTTTAGATGCAAATGCTATGTCCTGAAAGTTCATCCAGAACAACTTGGGAAATTTGAAACCAAATCGGATGAAGCAATCTTTCTAGGATATTCAGCATCAAAGGCCTTCAAAGTATACAATCTCAGAACTCACATTGTTATGGAATCAATTCATGTTGCATTTGATGATAAGAAGTTTGGAATTTTGCAAATTGATGAAAGCCATGACAATCAGGAATTTGAAAATCTTAAGTATTCTGAGATTCTCTCCAGTGATGATGAAGGTTCTCCAGAGGAAATCTCTATTGCTTCTCAAAGGAATGCTACTGTTGAGGGGGAGCAATTCAATCAAGGAGAACACAGTACTAGTCAGGATCAGACTAGTCTTTCAGAGTCTACTTCATCAAGAACTGATCCTTCAGAGTCTAATGAAGGAAGATCAGAAACTAGCAGCAGTATTGAATCCACTGATTCTACTGATCAAGGGGGAGATTTTGAAGGAAATGAACACTCTTCTACAAGAAATACCACTAACTTAGGGGGAGAGTCTAGCAGGAACAATCTACCACCTGTTAGAAAATGGACAAGGGATCATACTGAAGACTTGATTATTGGTGATCCAAATATTGGTGTTCGAACTAGAAGATCAATTCAAAATGAATGCTTGTACAGTTGTTTTCTCTCAAAGAATGAACCTAAGAAGGTTGAAGAAGCCTTACAGGATCCTGATTGGGTAATTGCAATGCAGGAAGAATTGAATGAGTTTGAGAGGAACAAAGTGTGGAAACTGGTACATAGACCTAAAGATAGATCTATTGTTGGTGCTAAATGGGTTTTCAGAAACAAGCTAGATGAATCTGGTATGATTGTAAGAAACAAAGCAAGACTGGTGGCCAAGGGTTATTCTCAGGAAGAAGGAATTGACTATGATGAAACCTTTGCACCTGTAGTAAGATTGGAAGAAATCAGAATGTTTCTTGCATTTGCAGCTCATTCAAAATTCAAGGTATACCAGATGGATGTAAAGAGTGCTTTTCTAAATGGCAAGCTTGATAAGGAAGTGTATGTGGAAAAACCACCTAGTTTTGTTGATCTAAAGTTTCCAAATCATGTCTACAAACTTCACAAGGCACTCTATGGACTAAAGCAGGCACCAAGAGCATGGTATGAGACTTTGTCTAAATTTCTTCTTGAAAATGGCTTCACAAGAGGTACAATTGACAAAACTCTATTCTTTAGAAAGATAAAAGGTGATTTGCTTTTAGTTCAAGTTTATGTTGATGATATTATATTTGGTTCTACTAATGAAAAGTTATGTGCTAAGTTTAGCAAGCTTATGCAGTCTAAGTATCAGATGAGCATGATGGGTGAACTAAATTACTTTTTAGGCTTGCAGGTCAAACAGGCTGAGACTGGTATTTTCATTAATCAGTCAAAGTATATCAAAGATCTTTTAAAAAGGTTTGACTTTCAAAATTGTACAATTGCAAAGACACCCATGGCAACAGCCACTAAGCTAGACTCTGATCCTAAGGGAAAGAGTGTTGACAACACTAGTTATAGAGGCATGATAGGTTCACTGTTATATCTAACTGCAAGTAGACCAGATATAATGTGCTCTACCTATTTATGTGCTAGATTCCAAAGTGATCCTAAGAAACTCATTTAATTGCTGTGAAGAGAATTTTTAGATATCTCAAGGGAACTCCAAATCTTGGTTTGTGGTATCCAAGAGAATCTGATTTCTCCTTAATTGGCTATTCAGACTCTGATTATGCAGGGTGTAAAATAGACAGGAAAAGCACTACAGGTACATGTCAATTCTTGGGAAACAGATTGATTTCTTGGGCAAGCAAGAAGCAGCAATCAGTTTCAACCTCAACTGCAGAAGCTGAATACATTGCAGCAGGTAGTTGTTGTGCTCAACTCCTTTAGATAAAAAATCAGTTGATGGATTATGGTATGACACTTAGTAATATTCCTATGTTTTGTGATAATACTAGTGCTATCAAAATTGAAGAAAATCCAGTTCAACACTCAAGGACTAAGCACATTGATGTCTGATAAGTGGATTTTATATCCACTATTTACCTTCCGTTCGGACTTTAATCGTTTGCAAGTTCTTGAGTTTCGTTGTCATTTGATGTGTTTTTATGGAATGTGTGTAGGTTGCATGGTTGAAGGCTTTTTAATGTGAAATTGTGGTTTAGGGTTTTGGTGAATTAATTGATTACAAACAGAAATTGGAGAAAATATGGAGTTGGAACAAACAGATGCATTGGGGAGCTATAGCGCTTATTTTAAGGGCAATAGCGCAGTTCTAAGTCACGTCCAGGAGCAAAAACGCGCAAGAGCGCCAGTACAGGCGCAGTAGCGCAGGAGGTGCAGGCGCAACAGTGCGATGTCGAGCGCTATGGCGTTAGGAGAGGCGCAGTAGCGCTGTTGTGAGGCACTATAGCGCAGCGTATTCCCTGTTTTGTAACTGCCTTGGAATTATTTTCGGGCTTTTAATTACTTTCGGGTCATAAATATTATGGGCCCATTTTAGTTGGGTTAGAATTTGGACTTATGATGTTTATCTGAGACCTAAAAATAGATCATCTAGCGTGAGTTATTATTTTTATCTTGGATCAACACAATTATTCTTAAAACAATTTTGAGGGTTCTTCAAGCTCGTGACAAGCAAGGAGACTTGATTGATTTCCTCTTTTGTATTTCTCTTCTACATTTTGGGGATTTATTTCTATCTCATTTCTCTACTTTAATTAATTGTTTTTAGATCTATGTTTTCTTTAGAATCCATGATGGTGAAAGGTTCACTTATGAACTAATCATTATCATGGGGTTCCAATGGATTCGATTTCATAATTATTGTGTTTGACATGTGATCGATGTTGGGTGATTTTATTGTGATAATCTAATATGGTTTGATTTAATTGATAGATGTGTAGCTAGCATCTAATTTATTAATCCTTGATGATTGAAGTGGATTCTAGGATTGAGAATATGCCATATTAGCATGGGTTCATGAATTAATTGTTATTCATGATTAGTAGTATGTGTTTACCCAATTCATATTGCCTCATGTAATTGTAAAAGATAACTTGTGCTTAAACCAATTGTGTTTCCAGATTGTATAGACATATATGATTTGAATATAATTTGGTGTCCTCTTGATTTCTATCTCTTGTGGATATCAAGTGGTTTGAATCGAGTGTACTGAAAGGTAGCTCGTATTATTGTCGTGTTATCTGATTAATTATCATGTTTATCACCTCTGTCGATTTACTATGTCAACCTTTAGTGAAGTTTTCGATGAAATTGGAACTCCATGTTTTCTCATATATAATAACTCTTAGCTGTTAATTTATTCTTGCTTAGTTAATTAAAATAGTTAATCAAAAATCCAAAATTGATAATTGTTCAAGCAGTAAAAAAATAACCATACACCGTTGCATAAGTACTAAAACTGGCATTACACCTAGTCTCTGCGGAACGAATCTTACTTATCACTTGCTATTTGTGATCACGTATACTTGCGTGTTTACGAGTCAACAAGTTTTTGGCGCCGCTGCCGGGGACTTCGGTGTTAATTGTAGTTTATGTGCTTGTCATCAGTGGTCATTATAGATTACTCACTTAAACTGTTTTTTTTTATTTGATGGATTATTGGGAGCAGGACTTCGTAATTGTGTGTGAGCTGTGTGCAGGTGGACATTACACTCATCAATGTGAGTATAACAGAACCCGGCCAAATTTCAGCTGGGACTACAATCAGAGTGGTATGGAGCAATCCCAATATCCATCCTACCCGCTCCAAAATCAGCAGTTTGGAGATGAGCCACACAGTCCAGGGGGAACTCAGCAGCAACAGGTGCAACAATTTCAGCATCAGTATGCCCCAGTGCATCAACACTTTCAACCTCCTGAATTTCAGCAGCAGCAATTTCAGACTTGGTCTAACCAACAATCGAATGAAGAAGCGGAATTAGAAGAATTGAAATTGATGATTAAAAGCAACGCAGTGTCTCTCCAGACGATAGGAAATCAGATTGGTCAAATAGCAACCTTGCTAAACAGTCTTCAGGGAGCCCTTCCAAGTGACACGGGAGACCTAGAGGCAGAGCATGAGGACAAGAACATGCCTATCAGTCTTGACTGGCCTTTCTTAGCCACGGGTGAGACCTTGATCGAAGTTCAGGAAGGAGAGTCTGAGGGCAAAGATGAGGAAGAAGCAGAACATGGATCTGATAAGGGAGAAGAACCGGAGGCAAACCAATCAGAAAATTCAGAATGTCCAGAAAATTCGGTTCTGAATAATCAGCCGCAACCACTTCCTTTGCAATCTGAAAATTCTGAAGGATCAGCCCAAGATCAAGAAAACTCCAAGGCTCAAGTGGCTATGTTATTTCCTTCGAATGATGAAGAAGGTCTCAGTGTGGTAATGGTTGATACTGAACACCGTAAGAAGGTTGATCAGCCGTTAAAGTCAAAGTCTGTAGAGAGTGCTTTTCAAGGAAAGTTTGACATTGAAGGTGATGAATTAGAAGAGCATGTTCAGTTATTGAATGCCGCTCCGTTGTAATCTGACTTCGACCAGTTGGAGGCCGAAGAGGAAAAGAGAATCACTCCTGCTGACAAATCTACTCCGGAGAAGACTACAGAGATCATCCAAATCGATTTTCCTCCTCCATATCCACAGCGGCTTCAGAAGCAAACTCTAGCCATGAATTTGCCGGCGGAGGATAAGGAGTGTTTTAGCTTGAAATTGGTTGATGCAGGGCAAAGTAAAAAGTATGACACGGAGAAGGAGAAGGCAAAGCTTGGCCAGCTGAGGATTACAGTGCCTTGGTTAATGGGGCTACGTATTCCACATAAGTTGCTTGGAGTGGAAGATTTCTGGAATTCTCAGGTGCGCCTTAAGCCATCATTTGAAGGAGCTCCCGAACTCGAGCTCAACCCATTGCTAGTTCACCTGGGGTATGTTTCTTGTAATTCATCTCATTTGCTTGCTATTGTTATTGCTGCTAACTTTTCAGGTAGGCGGGAGAATGTTGTTAAGAGATCTTGTGAGGAGCGAATACGGGTAAAGCTTGTCGTTGAAGATGTCGCTCCAGAAAAGATCATTAAATGGCCTTATAGAGATGCGGTGCAGAAAATTTTCAAGAAGGGAAATCGTGGCCAAGTCTAGCTAAAGACGTTAAAGAAAGGCGCTTCGTGGGAGGCAACCCATGATTTCTTGCTTTCAAATAAAACAACGGTTGTGTTGGAGCACCACGTCTATCCACCACCAGACACACCACCCGAGCAGGGTGGAGATGCCTACGAGTAGGGGAGTATCTCTTGTACCCTTTAATTTTACCTTCAATGTGGACATTGCAATTTTTAAGTTTGGGGGTGATTTTATGGTATCAAGAGTCATTGCATTGCATATAGCTGCATATTCCTGATAGTTCATATTAGTAATTTTGCATTTAGTTTTGCCATGCCATTTAGTTGCATTTAGGATGCCATGCCATATAGATTTATTTAGGATTATTAATATCATTTTGTTCATGCATATCACATGATTCCATATGAGTGTCTGTTTCTAGCTCGATAGGTCGACGTTAATTTGAGTGTGATGACAATGAATAGAGGGTTGATTTAAGTTCTTATGAAATTGACTTGCGTGTGTCGGGAACACGATCTTTTCACGGTCTCACTGTTGCTTTTGGATTAGATCGAGTCATACCTGGTTTGGTTGTTGAGATTTAATCACCTATTTATATCTAGAATTTTCGTTATTCCCTTGATGGCATAGGAGCACTTAAGTATAAGTTTGGGGGAAACAGGGATTTCATGCTAAATGTCGTGTCGTGTTGTGTAGTATTGTAATAATGGCTAGGCGTCAAATGGCTAGTAGCCGCTCATATTTAATATGAGATAGTCTAGGGGGGTGAGATAGTGCACCCATGGCTAGTAGCCGCTCATATTTATAGTTTAGTTGCATTCATTCATCATTTTAGGTTGAGTTTGCATTGCTTGAGGACAAGCAACGGTTTAAGTATGGGGGTTTGATAAGTGGATTTTATATCCACTATTTACCTTCCGTTCGGACTTTAATTGTTTGCAAGTTCTTGAGTTTCGTTGTCATTTGATGTGTTTTTGTGGAATGTGTGTAGGTTGCATGGTTGAAGGCTTTTTAATGTGAAATTGTTGTTTAGGGTGGTGGTGAATTAATTGAGTGCAAACAGAAATTGGAGAAAATATGGAGTTGGAACAAACAGATGCATTGGGGAGCTATAGCGCTTATTTTAAGGGCAATATCGCAGTTCTAAGTCACGTCCAGGAGCAAAAACGCGCAAGAGCGCCAGTACAGGCGCAGTAGCGCAGGAGGTGCAGGCGCAACAGCGCGATGTCGAGCGCTATGGCGCTAGGAGAGGCGCAGTAGCGCTGTTGTGAGGCGCCATAGCGCAGCGTATTCCCTGTTTTGTAACTGCCTTGGAATTATTTTCGGGCTTTTAATTACTTTCGGGTCATAAATATTATGGGCCCATTTTAGTTGGGTTAGCATTTGGACTTATGATGTTTATCTGAGACCTAAAAACAGATCATCTAGCGTGAGTTATTATTTTTATCTTGGATCAACACAATTATTCTTAAAACAATTTTGAGGGTTCTTCAAGCTCGTGACAAGCAAGGAGACTTAATTGATTTCCTCTTTTGTATTTCTCTTCTACATTTTGGGGATTTATTTCTATCTCATTTCTCTACTTTAATTAATTGTTTTTAGATCTATGTTTTCTTTAGAACCCATGATGGTGAAAGGTTCACTTATGAACTAATCATTATCATGGGGTTCCAATGGATTCGATTTCATAATTATTGTGTTTGACATGTGATCGATGTTGGGTGATTTTATTGTGATAATCTAATATGGTTTGATTTAATTGATAGATGTGTAGCTAGCATCTAATTTATTAATCCTTGATGATTGAAGTGGATTCTAGGATTGAGAATATGCCATATTAGCATGGGTTCATGAATTAATTGTTATTCATGATTAGTAGTATGTGTTTACCCAATTCATATTGCCTCATGTAATTGTAAAAGATAACTTGTGCTTAAACCAATTGTGTTTCCAGATTGTATAGACATATATGATTTGAATATAATTTGGTGTCCTCTTGATTTCTATCTCTTGTGGATATCAAGTGGTTTGAATCGAGTGTACTGAAAGGTAGCTCGTATTATTGTCGTGTTATCTGATTAATTATCATGTTTATCACCTGTGTCGATTTACTATGTCAACCTTTAGTGAAGTTTTCGATGAAATTGGAACTCCATGTTTTCTCATATATAAGAACTCTTAGCTGTTAATTTATTCTTGCTTAGTTAATTAAAATAGTTAATCAAAAACCCAAAATTGATCATTGTTCAAGCAGTAAGTAAATAACCATACACCGTTGCATAAGTACTAAAACTGGCATTACACCTAGTCTCTGCGGAACGAATCTTACTTATCACTTGCTATTTGTGATCGCGTATACTTGCGTGTTTACGAGTCAATAATGTCAGGTATCATTTTATTAGAGAACATATTGAAAATGGTACTGTGGAACTTCATTTTGTTCCTACTGACAAACAGCTTGCAGATATTCTAACTAAACCACTTGTTGAGGCTACATTCATTAGATTGGTTAGTGAGTTAGGAATGTTAAATTTTTAGATCTTTAACATCTGCACAAGTAGCAAGGTATGTGATAGAATATATTTTTATATATATTTTAGATGATTTTATTCTCATATTTATTGTGTTTTGCATTGATTTGGATTTTTATTTAATAGATTTGATTGTTTTATTGTAGGAAATAAAGAATTCATAACTTGGAAGGATTTGGAGCAAAAAGAGCAAATTTGGAGATAAAATAGATGAAATTTCGGAATTATTGGACTGGTTGCGCAGTCTACATTGTTTTGGCCATATCTGGAGTTCTATAAGTCCGTTTGAGGTCCGTAAGCTGTCCACGCAAAGCCTGGAAGATTTTCTACAACTTAGGACAGTGATCGCGCATGCAGGCTGCGTGTGGTGGGCGCAGATTGCGTGACAAGCAGACTGATGGGAGCAGAGAATTTAATGTTTTGCCCTTTTCAAGTTCTAATTGTATTTTGGGCAGTTTTTGGTACCTAAATTGAATTCTAATTGTATTAGAAGGTAATTTATTGCTGGGCAAGAGATCTAGAGCCTATATAAACACATCTTAGGACACATTATTAAGGATGTAATATTAGATCAGATAATATAGTTTAGAGTAGATTATTATTATTAGTTGGAGATGTAGAGAAACACCATGACTCTTCTTTTGGGTGACAACATTGAAGTTTGAAGGTTTTGTTCTCTTAATCTTTTCTTTGTTCTTATTAGTTTAATTATGTTTTCTTGTTTTACTAGTTGTTTTACTTATTTAATTATTAGCGAGTAGTTATTTCTAGGGCTTAATGGGAAGCCATGTTTGCACTAATATTGGCATGATTTTCATAGTGGTTTGATTGGTTATGGTTAATTCTGATTGATATGTTTTAATCATTAATTTGTGTAATCGGCCGATATCATGGATTAATTATATGCAAATAGGGGTAAGGATCGAGAGATTTACTTACTAGAGGCACACATACGATTAGCAGAATTGAATTTGAGTGCGGAAGCATCATTGGATTTCTGAGAGCGTTAATGCTTGGAAGAGATTAACTTGACTCTAATTACCTGATTGATTGAATTACTAAAAGTGGTTAATTGTGTTGAATCTTTCGAGACTGTTAATGCTTGAAAGAGATTAACATACTCTAGTTATAGGATCACATTGATTGCTTTAGCTTAAGAGCCAATTGTGTAAGCATGGTGGACCTGATTGCCCTAGGTTTTAAATAATTTATTTATCATCTGTTTAATTAGAGTTAATCTTGTTTAATTAGTTAATTAATATTCTCCAATATTCGTCTGACCCTTGAAACAATTAACGATAACTGAAAAGGAATTAGTAGAACCTGTCTCCATGTGGATTCGACCCGCTTGCCATCTGTACTAGCAATAGACACCGTGCGCTTGCGGTTAGGTATAATTTTAAACATCAAGTTTTTGGCGCCGCTGCCGGGGAGACAGCGAGTTTCTGTTGATTTTAATTTAGTTGTTTCGATTGTTTCCATTGTCTCATTGGAACCTTTGTTCCAATTGAGGAAGAATTTTACTGCATTTTCTTGGCTTTGTTGAGTGTCTACAGGTTTGCAATGGGTGAAGTTGATAGTTTTGCATTCTTATCTTCCCTAGTAGAGGCACATACTCGAGAGATTGCCATGTCAAAGACTACAGAGCCCACTATGCGTCCAAAGAGTATCAATGAGATGTCACAAGTGGCCCCTAAAACTTACAATTTTTGTCCAATTTGTGGTGTCCAGGGTCACTATGGTTTGGAATGCTCTTACAATGTCTATAATTCTCAGAGTGCTCAGTGGGGACAAATGAATTCTTTTGAAGAAGGATATGGGTACAATCAGTATTCAAACACTTTTGATCAAGAATGGGTGAATCAACCAGATTTCTACTACCAGGACAATGGTGCTCAAAATTTTTCATATCATAATCAACAACAGTTTGAGCAACAATATTACCAGTCATATGAGCAGCCGCCACAACAAGAATATCAATATCCTCCTCTACAAAAAGATCTACATGTTTCTCAATCCAGCGTAGATGTGCAAGCTGATCAGACAAATGAGATGTGGGATATCTTGAGTAAACTGCTAAAGCGTTCTGAAGAATTAGAAACTCAAAGTTTGGCGATTGAATCTCAAATTGCACAGTTGGCTAACTCTTCTACTACAGGGCAGCTCGACTATTTACCATCATCATATATCCGATCCGAAGAGGACCTGATTACTATCAATCTCACGAGCGATCAGGAATATGATAGTTTCTCCATGTATGCTGATGATGAGGCCATTGATAAAGAGAAGGAGCATGCCACCGATGACGAGATCAATGATGTTGCTGCTACCGAGAACAATGTGACTGATGATGAGGCTACAAAGGAAAGCAATACAGAGATGGTTATTGTTTCTCTTCCGCAATCTGTGCCTAAGCTACCATGTATTGATAAATTTGCTCTCGATCTAGCCTCTACTTACAAGGCTTCTTTGCTCAAGAACACTTATTTCAAGGTTGATGTGATAACAAATATTGTCCAAGATGATATTTCTCAAATTCTGGTTGAGAATCCATACAAAGTGGCTCCTACGTTTCAAGCTCGAGAAGAGGGAGAAGATGAAAGTGTCTTATTAGCCAATGATGTGATAAGCAAAGATGTCCGAATGGCTCTAGTGAAAGTGAGGAGTGAAGAAAAGCCACCACCAGAACCTCCACCTTATGTCCAGGGAGTTCAATATTTTCATGGTGTCGAATTTTATTGTTGTTTTATCACAAAGTTTTCCAAAACTGCACAAGCATTCTCTCTATTGCTTTTTAATGACATTTTATTTTACTGATGCTTGTTTGGAGACTTTCTGCAGGATAAAGACAACCACTAACACTCTTGATACTTTTTGTGGTGACGAGTTTATGATCGAGAAATTGGATATTCCGTTTCCATCGGAGTATTTTTGAGGAGGTCAAGCTAATGACTCTAAAAAAAACGCTTCTTGGGAGGCAACCCATGGATCATGCTTCTGCAAAGGGGAGTTTTTCTTTCCTTCTATTTTATATATTGTAGATTTCTTTGTTTAGTTAATGAGTCATTGAGGACATTGACTCGCTTAAGTGTGGGGATGAGTTCTCAAAGATAAAAAATCCAAAAAACAATTATATATTATAAAATTCAAAAAAATTAAAAAAATTGAAAAATACCAAAAATAATTCTAGCCATGCAATTTGATTAGTTGTATTTTGCTTGATACACCCATGCATGCGTAGAATTCTTGTGTTCTTGACGCTTTTGTATGAGAAGTGACGTGCTTTGTTCTTGTGCACACACGTACACTAGCAAGTTGAAACTGGTAGACTTAATTGAATGTAGTAAGTGATTAGAATGACATGAATATGTGCAAGATGACTTGGTTTCCATGCTTTGAGTACAAGTAGGTGCGTTAGAGACTCTTGTTACTTGGGATTGATTATGTTTTGTCACACCAAACGAGTTTTGAGCCTATATGCATATATTTTGCATGATTTTTCGTTTGCTTGAGTGTCCACATGTTGTTTGCATTGCTAGCACTTACTTGAGATCTTTCTTGAAATGAATGAGATTACTTGATGATGAGATGATAAAGGCACTTAGGTTTAACCTCGTATTTCCCATATTTCCACACCTTTTAAAGATGATCAATTAGTTAACCCGTTGAGCTTAATCCTATTCTTTTGGTGACACACCACATTACTTGCCATTATCCTTTTTATTCTATTGGCCTTACATTGAATTTGAACCTAAATTGTCAAAGGTTAGTATCGTGCTTAAGGGAGTAATAAGGTGTTCATAAAAGGGGGGGTTATTGATGATCATACCATTGGGGAATATTGATTTTGGTTGATGCTTGTTAGTCGAAATTCATAATAATATCTATGGATCATTGTGCTTATTCCTTAGCTCTAAAAAAAAAACAGAAAAAAGAAAAAAAATAGAAAAAAAAGAGAGAAAAAAAATAAATAAATTTGAGAGCATTCTTATGTTTGTATGATCCTTCTTCATTCGACTAGTCAAGTTATTATGTAAGGGTTATTGAAAAATCCAAGTGTGGAGAAGTATTTGTGGTTTTCATAGAAAGGGAATTGAATAATGATTATTGTTGGGTACTAGCTTTTGACATTTAACCTGTTTTAGCTTTACTTGACATACCTGGTCCCTAGCCCACGTTACAACCCGAATAAAGACCTTTTGATTGTCATCAGTGATGTATGTTGTGTTGAGAGTGAGATTGATTGCGAGTGTCAAGTTGTGTTTATGATTTTGTTGGAATTGAGTGATACACTTAACCTTGTTCTTGAGTGAATATTCATTTTTGAGTGAAAGGTGAGTTATTACTTGTTTTGGCATAGGAGATCCCAGGTTTAGACTTAAAGATGTATTTCTTGTGGGCTTAGCATGATTACCAACTATTTTTACACTTGACATGAATTTGTATGACCTTCTGCATGTTGGTTGAGTAAACTACGTGAATACTTGCACTTTTGACACCAAGACATCGTATGTTTGCTTTGATTCTTAAGTTGATGTGGCATGAGAGGACTTGTGTGTGTGGTGTTGTGTTAGCATTGATCTTTTGCATGGTTAGATGAATTTTGTGGGTATATTCACTATAAACCCTCACGAGACAACACTCGTCCTACTAGGGCTGCCTAGGGGTTTAACGGCTTGTTGCATATGCTCAATGCAATTGGGTCATCTACGAAAGTGATGTTTGTTAGGACTTAGTTTTTATTTCACTTATTTGCCCGAGGACGTGCAAATGCTTAGTGTGGGGATGTTTGATAGAATATATTTTTATATATATTTTAGATGATTTTATTCTCATATTTATTGTGTTTTGCATTGATTTGGATTTTTATTTAATAGATTTGATTGTTTTATTGTAGGAAATAAAGAATTCATAACTTGGAAGGATTTGGAGCAAAAAGAGCAAATTTGGAGATAAAATAGATGAAATTTCGGAATTATTGGACTAGTTGCGCAGTCTACACTGTTTTAGCCATATCTGGAGTTCTATAAGTCCGTTTGAGGTCCGTAAGCTGTCCACGCGAAGCCTGGAAGATTTTCTACAACTTAGGACAGTGATCGCGCGCGCAGGCTGCGTGTGATGGGCGCAGATTGCGTGACAAGCAGACTGATGGGAGCAGAGAATTTACTGTTTTGCCATTTTCAAGTTCTAATTGTATTTTGGGCAGTTTTTGGTACCTAAATTGAATTCTAATTGTATTAGAAGGTAATTTATTGCTGGGAAAGAGATCTAGAGCCTATATAAACACATCTTGGGACACATTATTAAGGATGTAATATTAGATCAGATAATATAGTTTAGAGTAGATTATTATTATTAGTTGGAGATGTAGAGAAACACCATGACTCTTCTTTTGGGTGACAACATTGAAGTTTGAAGGTTTTGTTCTCTTAATCTTTTCTTTGTTCTTATTAGTTTAATTATGTTTTCTTGTTTTACTAGTTGTTTTACTTATTTAATTATTAGCGAGTAGTTATTTCTAGGGCTTAAAGGGAAGCCATGTTTGCACTAATATTGGCATGATTTTCATAGTGGTTTGATTGGTTATGGTTAATTCTGATTGATATGTTTTAATCATTAATTTGTGTAATCGGCCGATATCATGGATTAATTATATGCAAATAGGGGTAAGGATCGAGAGATTTACTTACTAGAGGCACACATACGATTAGCAGAATTGAATTTGAGTGCGGAAGCATCATTGGATTTCTGAGAGCGTTAATGCTTGGAAGAGATTAACTTGACTCTAATTACCTGATTGATTGAATTACTAAAAGTGGTTAATTGTGTTGAATGTTTCGAGAGTGTTAATGCTTGAAAGAGATTAACATACTCTAGTTATATGATCACATTGATTGTTTTAGCTTAAGAGCCAATTGTGTAAGCATGGTGGACCTGATTGCCCTAGGTTTTAAATAATTTGTTTATCATCTGTTTAATTAGAGTTAATCTTGTTTAATTAGTTAATTAATATTCTCCAATATTCGTCTGACCCTTGAAACAATTAACGATAACTGAAAAGGAATTAGTAGAACCTGTCTCCTTGTGGATTCGACCCGCTTGCCATCTGTACTAGCAATAGACACCGTGCGCTTGCGGTTAGGTATAATTTTAAACATCAGTATGTTGTTTTAGCTTATAGACTTGATATTTTTGTCAGGATCTATACTTGATTGTTAAATGCTTAAGCTGTAACACTTTACTTTGATAAATTACAGTATGATAGACTTGTTAATAAACATCAGGATTGCTATCAGTATGCTGACGTCATCAGTATTGACATCAGGATTGTATCATCAGTATCAGGATTGTGAAATTTGTGTGTCTTACTATTTCAAATTCTGAAGTTCATGTTATTTAGTGGTTCAATTCTGAGTTTTGTTAAGTCTATATTAGCAAGTTTTATTACATGCATACTGATAATTTAAATCATTATTCATGTCAGTCAATAAACAACGATAGACAAGTAGATATTAAGAAAACTTGTATTTTCATTAATCAAAAGCATTACATACATGAAAATGAAATACAATTCTTCTTTTTGTCTAACTACTACTGATAATTCTATTCTTGTCTAAAGTTGTTGCTGCTTCAATCCTCAATGATCTACTTCAGGACAAGGAGCATCTCAAGATTGGATTCCTTGTCTGGGCGACTTCAATGAAAGCAGCTGGCTCATCTTCATGCTTATTGAAGAAGATGAATAGCATCTCCATCAAGATCAACCTCAGACACTTCACCAAATTCTTCATCCTCAAGGTGTGAAGAGATTAGAGGAGGATTGTATCCAACTAGTAGATGTTTTAGAGGAGATTCGTGGAAATCATCTTTAGTAGTCCAGTAGTCCAGCTACGAATCCAACATGAATCTTTAGTTCTCTTGCTAAATAGCTCAGTTCTTTATGCTCACTTTTCTGAGCACTATACCTTAATCATCACAATATTTCTGGCCGTAGCCCTCATTCCTCAAGGGTATGCTTCTTATCCTAACAGGATTTTCTTTATCAGCTGGAACCTCTTTCGGGTCTCCAGTAGGGTACTCCATCGAATTTAACCGCTGATCCTCAGCATATAAAGCATCATCGCGCTGCTGCTTGTATGCCTCAAGGTCTGTCGCCTTACTCGTCGATACGATATCGAGCTAAGTTACTATCATGATACTTAAGAGTTCCCATAAGGGTTTTATATGTCAGCACTACATTATGTAGTCCAACTATGAACTTGGCAAGAGTTCTTATTATCTTAGTGAATTTATCGTTTTAACGTCGCCTCATCTCTGGGGTTTATAACGCACGCTCTGATACCACTTCTGTAACACCCCCAGATCCGGGATCCGGTCGTTACGGTCTCCATTACTGTTCACAATACTTGAACTTACTTCAACTCAAAATGAATTACATCTTTATGACCCAACACAACAATATAAAACACACCCGTTATAGTCCCGAGATGAAATCAGAGTAACTACCAAATTTTATTAAGCACAATATGAGTTCTTACAATCCAAAAGAATTTCAATATGAATACATACTCTTTGCCATCCATTTGCTTAATTCATACTAGACCATATGCTTGGTACTAAAAGAATAAATCTATCCTACCAATAGCTTTCTCTTCGGCTCAGGTAGTCTCATCGTCCTTGCCAGCATCGAGTGCGCCTTGTGCGAGTCATCTGGTCTAGCTGTTGTTTTGATATAATAATAAAGCAAGGGTGAGCAATAGCCCACCAACAATAATATTTAACTGAACGATAATATATAACAGTTCAAAAGTATCTTTCAAACCATATGCCATGCATTTACGGAAATGATGCTAGTATAATATGAACGATGAAGTTACAAGGTAACTCAAAATGTAAATATATGTGGGAATATCTGATATGTCGAAAATAAGCAAGATATTATCATTTATCATATAAAGAGGAACTTGCAAGGAAAATATTGCAATTCCAGTTATTAACATTTTTCGAAGTCCTACAACCTGAAAGAAGTCTCTTGGATACGTGTTGCGGAAGAGACCGTCAACCTGAAAGAAGTCTCTTCGATACGTGTTACAGGGAATTCCCAATTTGGGAGATGAACCAATACTAGAGTTATCACGCGCCAGCTGTCCCACTCCCTGATGATCAGTCGGGGATGGTACAGCCCAATATAGTTTACTACCGGTAGAAGGAAGAACTGACGGCTCCACTTGTCAATTGCCTTTAATAGTAACTCCCTGGACAATGGTTAGGCCTTGTGATGCACTGCGCGACTCAGCCTCTTACACACGACTCCTAGTTCGAATAAATCCACAACATTGAAACATAGAGTTTGTCCTCCCTTCCCCAAGTGAAATACTTGTTGATAAGACTCCACAAAGTAGTCGTATCTAGTTGGAAAGGAAAATTCATCAACATTTCCCAAGCTTTTGCTTGTTAATGGATATCAACTTGTTCCAACAATCTTACCCCTCGAATGATGAGAAGGTACACACAGACTTAATGAGTCCATAGCAACCAAGTTGCGAGTGAAAAGGATAAATTATGACCGGGAAGTCAACAAGATAAATAGCCTTTCTCAAGTAAGGTTCCCTTATAATTTAAGAGATAGATTCGAGTGAAAGATGGAATCTTGAGGACCTTTCTTAATATAATATTAATCGTAGGACTCCGAAATATTTTACATAATATTTGGAGGTGAAAGATAATCTCCAAATAATATAAATCATTTTTAAAAAGAATTTAAAAGAATTAAATAAATATTCCAAGAATATTTATTAACTCAATAATAATTACGGAATATTATTAAATCAAAATATTTCTCGTAAGTAATCCTCGAATGAATATATAGAATTATTTACTAAATAAATCACTCCTTAAATGAATATTCAAAATAATATTCATTAATAATTAGACTCCAATAAGTATTTAAAATAATGTTCAATAAATGAGTCAAACTTTAAATGAATATTTGAAAATAATATTCATTTAATAAATAATCTTCTAAATGAATATCCAAATAATATTCATTTAGTAATCAAAACTTTAAAGAAATATTCGAAATAATATCCCTTAAGTAATCAGAACTTCCAATAAATATTTTAAAATAATATTCCTTAAGTAAATAAAACTTCCAATAAATATTTGAAAATAATATTCATCAAGTACATAAAACCTTAAATGAATATTCGAAAGTACTATTCATTTAATAAATAACATTCTAATGAATATCATAATAATATTCATTAAATAATCAACTCTAAATGAATATTCGAAACTAACATTCATTGAATATCTCTCGACTGAGATAATAGTTGAATAACATTCCTCGAAATATTTCCAAGTAATTGATACTTTATGGAAATATAAATAACGTTTAATAATAACATTCCTCAGATAAATAATAATCTGTCGTTGGAATCCCTCCGGGTTTCCACGACTATCTATATCTCAAAATACCGACTCCCGATCTATATTAAGAATGAATATCATATGCCCTTCGCTAAGGGTCTTATCAAAACAATCCGGCTTATAACTGATAATTCGTATCTAATCTATAAGCCAATATCAATTCAGGGAACAGGTATCATAATATAATTTGACAATAGGCATGCATGCTATGGCATATGTTTCAGAAACAACAGATATACATATTATCACAACAACAGTTCCAAGGTATTGGAAACTTGCCTGGTACTCAGGTGTGGGTGGAGATAGCGTGTCCTGGGTCTGCTCGATGATCTATAAACAATTAGAACATTCGAGATTAACCACTTAACACCTTTTAAGAGTCTAAGTATAAACTTTACTTAAGTCGAAACACGTTTTCGAATTATCCCGTTATACACTTTTTAGTGTAACTCTTTTTATTACCGATACGATCCGACATTTGTTCGCTATTACGACATGTCATCATACCCACACTCGGTATATACTTAAGTCGTATAAGTTCTAAAGTCGATCGATTATGAACCGAGATTATACCTCGAGTTTTAACGTTCGTTTTCTAAGTGTTTTACCAAAGTTATAACCAAGCGGGTTTTTAGGGGTTCGTTCGCGTTTAACTTCGATTCAAACATTTTTATAAAATCGGAAAACTATCCGTTTGATATGTGGTTTTCTTTCATACCTTCCTTATGACCCCTAGTATTTATTTACCAAGATTCGCCACTGAGTAACATGCTTTACGAGGGTTCAATTGAAGTTACGAACTTTTACTTACGGTTCCGAACCAATTTTAGTAATTTGACCATAACTCCTAAACCGTAAGTTAGAATGTTTCGATTCTCATGCCAAAACGATCTATGGCTCGAGATCTACAAGGATATGTCATAATATTACCAAGGTCAGGAAATTATATTTACTGTCACGCTCGGTTTCTAAGTGTTAACAAAAATTCGGCATTACGGCGGCTATAATTCCGACATTCCAAAAATCATAACAACACAACCAAGCCACACCGGGCATATACCATCATAAATAGCAAATATACTCCATTAACAGCCTCAAGCCGTGCATAATCAGTGGGTTCTTTATTTTTATAAAAATCTATCGATAACTCATGCAATCGCTAAACTAAACGCATAAACGACTAACCCATAACCTTAATTACTCATCCATGCTTTCAATTTCAATTTCTAAGAAGTTTCAAAATTAAAAACACTGTAGCACAGCCTATAAACCATGAGAAATGAACAAGCTAAGGTTGGAGGTGAAGAGAGTGGTTACCGTAGATGCGTAGAGCTCGGAGAGGGCTTCGATTGGAGTACTAGAACGCAAGAAACGGACAAGGCTAGCCATGATTTCCTTTGGCAAGCATGACCTTCAGCCATCGAGAGAAAAAGAGGGAGGAAGATGAGAGAAATGAGAGATATTTACTTATGGTGTAGTTGTAATAAAGCTAAATGAGTTTTTGTTCCGTGTGCGAGCGTATACCGTAACCTATCGTGCGTCTCGTTCTCCTTCCTTCTCTTTCTTTAAAAAAATCTCAATTTCTATTCCTCAAATAACTTTTCTAATTGTGCCCTTAGTCACCACTTACTAATATGAAGCTCTCTCTGAAATTTGAGATTTTTCGGATTCCGGGATATTTTCCATCATTCATTTGATCATTTCTACATCGTTAAATCAGTTTTCTCCAATTCGCTCTTTTATGAATTCTGACGAATCCTACTTACGTTTATATATATTCTAGATTTAGAATATGCCTTCGAAATATTTCTCTGGAATAAATAATTAGTCCATCTCAATTTCTGGTCCAATCTGGTCCGTTTAGGGAAAAATAATTTTTGAATTTCTGCAATCTGACGAGACAATCTTACGTTTGTATATTCCATAGATTGTGAATATGTCCTCAAATCTTTTTTTATTAAATCATTAAATCTTTTAGTTTCTAGGGAAATCTCGGCGAAAATAAAAGTGTTATTTCTCTGAATCTGATATCGTTTACATACACTTATTTCGCCCCTAGATCATTAATACGAACTCAGAAATCCATTCTGAATCTTTCTATATAGTGTCGTCTAATAATTTTCCAATCTCCACCAAAAATACTATTCAGCACTTATTCTCTCTTTATTCTTTATATTTAGAAAAATGTCCTCGTTCTCTTTCGAGCGTTCCTTATCCCTTTTTCGGAACCACTGGACTAATTGTTATCGATCTGGATGACATAAGAATATTCTCCTGCTTGGAATTGCCATATCTTATTCCCCTAGGAGATAGATTATTCTTACCTAAGTTGTCAACCATTAGCATTCTTCATGACATATAAGTATTTGAATCCATATCCATTCCATTCATTCATTAGAGCTGGTGACCTTGTTGTCGGAATCATTGTTCCTCATTTTATCAATACTTAATAAAAAGTTTTAATTCTACCGAAAATTTGGGTTCTTACATGGAAACTCAAAGAAGACTACCCAAATCAGTAGCTTTCAAGTTTGGTGACTTTGATTTTATGATGAACAATCATGTTGCAGCTATCACCAACAAGGAAGGGGTGTCAACCGATTTTCACCCGATAATGGACTTTATGGCGAAAGGACCATTAAGCTATGCCTTGACAGCATCTCCACAAATTAATCAAGTAGCTGTTTCACAAGCTTGGGAGAATGCTGAGGTAATTGATTCTACTCAGAGTCAATCAGGTAAGATTTTTCTACACTTAGGACAAGACTCATTTGATTTTACTGAATCTGTTGTTAATTCAGTACTTCGCTTACCTGTTAGTACGAATTATGAGAATGTACCATCTGATGATGATGTGAGAACTATGTTATCTAAATTAGGTTATGATGGACCTCTAGATAACATGAGCCAGTTAAATAGATCTTTTCTAAGGAAAGAATGGTCTTTCTTCTTTGATCAAATTGCTAAATGTTTTACTGGTAAATGTAGTTCTTTTCAACAAATTACTTCTGTTACATCACATATTGCATATGCCTTGCTTTATAACAGAGTAATTAATTTTGGTCACATTATCTTAAGTCAGATGTGTATTAAACTTGGGTCAAGAGATCATGACAGGAATATGGTTTATTATCACAGATTCATGCAACTGTTTATTAACCATTTCATTCCTGATGTTGAAGCTAGATTTGGTAGAGAATATTTTGTTTCTTCTTATATACAGCAAAAGGGAATTTTCTCTGACATTACAAAGAAGGACAGTGAAAAGAATCTAGATGAAATACCTGCATTACACTATCCAAATCATGTTCAGGTACTTCTAAGAACTCATCTTCCTACTATCTATAATTCTTCTTTCTTTGGTGGTGAAATGACTCAGGAATCTCAATTGGAGGAGAACCCCCCTGTGTCTACCCAAGTAGCCAAAAACATTATAGTCTCTGAAACAATTCTAGAACCAAATTTTGATCCACAGCTTCAAAGAAGCCAACCTCTGGTGTTTCTCAAAAGACATCAGTTGTAAGGAAGAGAAGGTTTGTTATTTCAAGTAGTAGTTCTAGTGAAGATGATGATAATATATCTCTTGCTGAGAGAGCAGAATTGAAGGCTGCAATTCAACTTTCTAAGCTAGGACAAAGAGATGGAACACCTAGTCACAGCTAGGCTGCAGTCTCCCAAAAGGCTGTAGTTCTTAAAAAGGGAAAACAGTTACTGGATACTGTCTCTCAAAAGACTGTGTCTATTGAAAAAAGATCTCATCCCAAGATCACTTCTGTGTCTACACCTCTTGAGTCTTCTCAACACAAATCTGTTGCTCACTATACTAGGAGAACAAGGAGAAAGATTCATTTGTCACCTACACACACAGTGTCAAGTCCAACTAACATTATGCAGGTCTCTACAAATAATGCTTTATCCATGTCAGTATCTGGCAAGAGAGATCTGGATCTTGATTCTTCATGGGAAACTACATTAACATACAGACTGGCTATGGAACTTATTTCTCTAAAAGTGAAGCTTTCCAGGCCTGTTCTAGATTTTCTGATTGAAAGAGTCCCCACACTTTCATTTCCTAAGAATATGGACTGTTACATCAAAGACTTGATTTAATAAAGACGTATTTCTATGTATCAGTCAGAAAGGAGTTACACAAGAAATTTGGACTTCCTAAGCATGTTACACTTCAATCACTTCATGCATATCTATTTGACAAGGATGTCATTGTTGAAGATGCTTCATCTCAAGGTGAACAAGAGGAGGTAGTTGATAGAGGGAAGCAGTCAACAGAAGATACTATTACACCAGTGGTGAATAGTGGAATAGATCATATCACAGTCACTACAACACAAGAACCATCTAGTCAGAGGATGGATGACTCAGGAACTGTGATTGATGATGCTGAAAGGTCTTCTGTGATGACTGAAATTGCAAATGAGAAACCCTATGATATGGGAGGAATGACTTTGATTGATTTTCCTGAAGATCAAACCAATATTGTTCTTTCAGAGTCTATCCACCTTGAGGGTGTGTCTCAGCAACCAACACTTAAAGACGGTGACATACTAGCTATGGTGTCTAATGAAGTATTACTGAAGACATCAGAGTCTAGTGTAAAACCTGAAAGTGGTATACTGGAGCCTGTAGTTTCTTGAAAGAAAGTAGATGTTTGTAAGGGTTCAGAGACTATAGCAGCTCACTCCTTGGAGAAAACCTCAAGCCCCATGCCATATGAGGAACCATCTCTCCATGTGAGTTCAAGTATAAAAACTTCTTCTAACCCTTATTTTTCTGTAGGTCATGAGAGCACTTATCCAAATTTGAGTGATACACTTGAAAATATGGATATAGATCCACACACAGAGAGGCTGGCTCCTGACCAGGCAAAAGGAGAGGTAGAAAGAGTGTTGACTTTAGATAGTCAAATTGAGAATGAGGGTATGGATGATTAACTCCATAGTGAGCGAGAGAAAATTAGAAACCACCGTCGTTTGATTTCTGGGATCAGGTTTTTCCTGAATCTTGGTCTGAAAATCTTGGTATGGATGCTGGTACTTATTCTTTTATCAAGATGTATGAGAAGCATGACTTAGCACATCACAATGCAAAGCCAGAAGTTAAAGCTCAGAAACAGAAAGAAAGGCTTGCAGGGATCATTAACAGGAGAGGTGAAAGGCTAAGACAAACTTCTACTCAACCAGTACCAGAAGAAATTCCTAATGATCCTAGTATTCCTTTGTTTGTACTTCCAATATCAGCTAGATTTGAGACATCAACAATATCTGATCAATCTAAGGAGGAGTCAGGATTTGTAGATGTTAGTACCAGAATACTGGTAAAGGACAGGATGATCATACTTCAGCTTCAGATCAGGAAGATGAAGATGTTTGTACTTCTACTCAAGTATTATTACTTGACTATCGTTCTCAACAGGCAACTTCTTCTACAAGACTTGAAGATAAGGTTCTTTTTGTATCTGACTCTGAAGATACAACAAGCACTTCCAACATTGAAGTCGATTCTGAAATTTTACGAAATATTCAGAAATCTCAAAATGATATTCAATCGAGACTTCAAATTCTTGAAGAAAACCAAGTCACTATTATGGACAATCAAGCAGTTCTGATGAATCTCATTTGTTCTGTTACTGAATCTCCTGGAATTAATATTGCTGATGTCAAAAAGGGGGAGATAAAGATAATTCAGAAACAACAACAACAGACTGGGGGAGAGAAACAGACTGGGAACAGAACCAAGGGTGACAGAGTTGGTAAATTTCATCATGGAAGTGGTAAAGGAAAAGAAACATCAAATAGTTGAATTCTTTCTTCTAAGTACTAGATACATGTCTACATCTGAAGAAGGAGGTACTTAACTTCATGATCTTGAATTCATAAATTCTATTCTGGTTGTATTGTTATATGTTTTGACATCTACAACTTAGATTTATGCTTCAGATTCTAAAGCATAAATAGGGGGAGATTGTTAGGAATAATTCATAAGTTGTGATGTTGAGAATAGAATTTTGATAATACTTCTTGTATATCCTGATCTTATAAAGGATTTAGCACTTTGTATAGGATATATGTGTTAGACAGTAATCTGTGGAAGTTAGACAGGAACAGTGCGTCAGAGACTACATTTCAGGAACTAAGAGCAGATCCTGATACATCAAGTCAGATCCTGATCAAATACTGATGGGATGATCAGATCCTGATGCAATGGGAAATCCTGATATCAGTCGTGTTACTGATGATGTCATTATGGATGCTACAGAAACTGGTAAGTGCCATAAAACAGGATCGTTGTTTTGGAAAATAAGCAAGAAGATATCGTGAAGGAAACGAATTCTCTATTGATGGAAACTATCAACTGGACGGCAAAACATTGTCATAGATAGATTATAATTCTGTTATTAGTTGATAGGTAGCATTATAAATACTCTCTCTATATTATTGTAAAAAGAGCGGAATTGAGAAAAATAGAGTGCATACCGTGTGAAGCTCTGTATAAGGTTTGTATTCGAGAGTTCGAAACAAACAGAGAGAGAGATTTATATTGTCAGCAGCTGCTAAAGGTATTGTACACCTTTGGTAGAGTTTGTATTTGATTTATTTTAATACAAACAAAGTTTGATTCATTCGTTGTTCTTGTTCATATAATCAAATAAAAATCAGACATGATTATATAACTTGTATTCAACCCCCCCCCCCCTTCTACAAGTTATTCGAGTTAACACATATATGTTCTAATTATGTTTTTAAAATATTTATATCATAAAATCATACAAGTTAAGCTTGAAATTTTTTAAATATTTTTGTATAATACTAAAATGGTGAGATTTTAACATCCGTACGGTTGGATCATTGAAAAAATATTTTAAAAATATTTTATTGTGCAATCGGGACGATACTCGTTATCGTGAGTAGTGCTTTTTAGAGGTTTATATTATAAAATCAAACAAGATAAACTTAAAATTTTTTAAATTTTTTTGCACATCACTAAAATGATGAGATTTTAACATCCGTATGGTTGGATCGTCGAAAACATATTTTGAAAATATTATTTTGTATAATCGAGACGATACTCGTTATCGTGAGGTTTATATTATAAAATCATACAAGATAAACTTTAAATCTTTTAAATTTTTTTGCACATCACTAAAATGATGAGATTTTAACATCCGTCCGGATGGATCATCGAAAAAATATTGTAAAAATATTAGTTTGTGCAATCGATATGATACTATTTATTACCAATAGTGATTTTTGGAGGTTTATATTACAAAATCATATAAGACAAACTTAAATTTTTTTAAAAGTTTTTGCACATCACTAAAATGATGTGATTTTAACATCCGTACGGTTAGATCATCGAAAAAATATTTTAAAAATATTATTTTGTGCAATCAGATCTATCATTACTTTTAATAATGTATTCAATAAAATTTTGAAACAAATAAAATGAGATTAAATAAGGAAAAAATTATGTATATTTTAGGTAATATTATTATGTATGTTTTAAGTAAAATTATGGATGTTTTTAAGTAAAATTATATATGTTTTTATATTATTAAAATAATAATATTAATAAGTTTTAAAAATAAATAAAATAAAATAAATATAAAAAACAATTAAAAAGGACACAGATTCCCCCCCCCCCCTTAATTTTCAGACCTAATTGACTTTCCCCCTTAATAATTTTCAGACCTAGACCCCCAAACACTCTCTCGAATTCATCTCTCTGTCTGCACAATATGCCGAGCTCTCTACGAATTAATCTGACCTAATACGCCGCGCTCTCTGTCTACTCTCTTCGCCGCCGAGAACGAACAGCTTCTCTGTCTCCTCTGTCTCTGAAACTGCGATTCCTTATCTCTAATTGTGCCTCGACTCCTCTGCCTCATCTCAATTAGGTAAGTTTGATTCTTAGAAACTACGAACTCATCTCTAATTAGAAGTACTGTTCTGAAGCTTCAATCTTTTTTCAGTTTTATGTATGTATATATGTTTGTTTGATTCATTTTGTTAAAGGGTCTTGTATTACTTTGTTTGTTTTAATTATTGCAACCTCATCTCTAATTAGCTAAGTTTCTACTTGGAAGCTGCATCTAACTGATGAGGCATTGATGTGTGGACCAGCCCTCTTTCTCTGGATGTATCCGTTTGGCGGTAAATACTTCTTCCAATCCAGTTTTTTGTTATCCTTGCTTTTAAATTAATAAATGTATTCATTCATGAGTTTAGTAATTAATTAGGTCAATGAAGGAGTGAAAAGATATACCCAGTAACAAACGATATGTTGAAGGATCGATTGTAGAGTCATACCTTGTCAGAGACTCTGTAGGAATGCAATGGAGTACATTCCAAATTCACAACACAAAACCACAGGTCAAGTGTTTCTAGATGGAAATGATGATGACGAGGGACCTGTGCTTGAAGGTAAAGATGTTGTTTTGTCGGATGTCCAATTTGTTCAAATTCGTAGATGGCTACTTTTCCGTTTGGAAGTCGATGGACTTGACGATCACTACAGGTGTTTGTTCTTCGCATGTGTGCTTGCTTTCTCATTAATTAATTCACACATATATACTAAATTATTTGAATAACTTGTAGTGAGTATCGCGAGTCTTTGCAATCTAGCAAAGGAAAAGGGATAGCAAAGACAGAAGTAGAGATACAAACAAATTTTATTGTCTGGTCATATACTAAGGTATTTGTAAATAAAAATAGTACATTATGAGGGATACTTGTTATTTTCACTTGCTAAAATATGATTTCTTCTCTATGTAGTTGTTGAAGAACGGTGACACTAAACATGATTGTGGTTCTTTGCTAGAGGGCCTTTGTTCACATGTATATCTTTTCGAAAGTATCGCATCAATGGTTATGTGTTTTCCACAAAATCTCATGATGAGACTGTTCTTACACAAGATTATGGTGTTTGTATCAATGCAATTACTACATTTACATCAAGTAGGAAAGATAAAAATCCTATCGATGCATCTGCTATGTGGTATGGAGTCATCAAACAGATACTTGAGGTGAATTACACTAATTTCAATGAAGTGGTGTTCTATTGTGATTGGGTTAGAGTGGAGGATAAGGCCAATGGATGTAAGCTATGCCCAGACTCTAACTTGGTGGTGGTAAATTTTAATCGCCTCAAGAGTTCCAACAATATTTTAGATGAGCCAGTCATTTGCGCAAAAGAAGCCCATCAAGTGTTCTATTTGAGGGACCTGAAAAATCCTGATTGGTGGGTGGTCATACATTCACCAAGGTGAATGACTAGCAAAGTGAACATGCTAGAAGCACCAAAACCGGTAGACATTCAGTCTACTCTCGCAGATCAACCTCAGTTGAGATCGTTGTTAGAACCACGTCGTTGATAATTCGTTTGAGAAAAATATGAACCACAAAATATTATCACTTGATTATAGAGTTTAATTTACAACCTAACTGTTATTGTTTGAGCAAAATATGAACCACATCGTTGTTCTGCTTATTTTGGAATCTGTTTGAGCTAACCTAACTAACCTGATTGTTATTGTTTCTACAGTAATGGAAGCAGAAGCAGGAGGTTCGAACAGTGTTTCTCAATCAGCCAGGAATACCTCAACAATAGGTCCAGGGGGAAAACTCCTTGTGGAGTTCTGGCGATATTGTTGGGGCAAATGCTGGCCAATTCAAAACCGTCGTTGGAGATCAAGTCAGGCTCCATATTCCTATTAACATTCCTGATTTCCGCAAAGTTCCATCTACCTTCAAGGATGCCATTTGGATATCATTAATGGTACTTACTTCTACTCTACTCTGTGAGCTTCTTTTAGCGTGTACTCAAACTGAATTCATGATTTACATTATCGAGTACAATCATTGTACATGTGTGTCAGTTCGAATGGGTAATTTATTAACTGTCCTAATGAAATTATTATAAAACAATATACAAGAAACTTTGTTCATATTACGTGTTTATCTCATTAGGTACTTTAATCAGTTTATTAGGTACTTTCTTTCTTTTATCTTTTTCCTAATCAACTAGGTTTATGTTTTAATTACAGGAGCAGTTTGAGTTTAGTGTAGAGGGCCACGTTGCTCGCCCAATTGTAGAGGAACTTTATCCACAAAAACTTAGGACTGTTAGAGGCAAATATCAGACAGAATATTTGGCTAAAGCTTCGAACATAGAAGAAGCCAAGGCAAACGTCCCACCTGCTGTCAGTGCCGATCTTTAGGTCCAATTTGTCGATCATGAGTTTAAGCCGGAAGTAAAGCCAAAAAATGCAAAATATAAGATCAATAGGAGCTTAAATAAAATAGGTGTGGCACTTGGTAGGCAAACTTACTCACATATACATTACAAAAAGGTACGTATCATTCTATGTTGATTACTAGTAATTAATCTATAACCAGTTTTAATTACCCTGGACCATTTAGCGTTGACTTCATTAACTAAATCACTACCTGTCTGTCTATGTAGGAAAAAAAAGATCCTACAAAGAAGCGGGGTCGGGTTTATGATTGGCTCACTGGACATGAACACAAGGATGGAACTCCTTTGGAAAGTGCAAAGGAAACATACGTGAGTAGTCATTATCAACACATTTATTTGTATATAGGTATCTCCACATAAAAATTTAACAGCTAGCATTTGTGTGTCCTTTTGCATCAGTTTATTTTTCTTTAAATAACTTAATTTGTAAGCATGTTTCCTGCTTGAATAAATGCAGGAAAAAGTAAAAGAAATTCATCTTAAAATGCTTGAATTTGGAGTCCCAACTGATGATATCAGTTCCGATGCATTGAGCCAAGTACTTGGCGAGGAAAAAAAAATCGGGTTCGAGGAGTTAGTTCGTGTACCACGAAGAAACAATTATATTCAGCTTCTCTTGCACTTGCTTCGGTCAGCCCATCACAATCACTTGGAGCGGAAATGGCGGGACTTAAGGCAGACATGGAGGAGGTCAAAACATTGCTCAAGGTCAGTTTGTTTGTTTAAAAATATGTATCCTGTGTCTAGTCAATTTACATTTGCTTTCATGTTCATGACATTGTTTGAATTCGATTCAAGTCCAATTCTGAATGCTTTAACTACACTCACATTATCTGCATTTTTGTATTATTACATTGAGTATATTTACTAAATTTGTTTGTATTGTACTGCACAGGCAATGTCCCGATGTACTCCAAGCCGATGTACTCCAAGGACTGAGGCCGGTTCAACTTCCGGTAAACATCCAATGGAATCCCCTCGTGAGATGGCTAATGCTTTTGGGTCATCAAGTGACCAACTACTCAAAGTCACATTGCTTAGTAGAGATAAACGAGAGGTTGCTAAGGGGTTTGTGGACGACAGTGTAAATATGTGCCATGGTAGAGAAGTGTCTCCTGGAGAAAGAAGAGTTTACATAGAAGAATTATGGATCCTGAAGCTGCGGTATATGATGGTCCCCAACATGGCAATATGACATTAAATGGCTGGCTTGGAGGAGGGTTTATTATTTGGTTAGCTGGATGATTGAAGTATGATTTGTAGGTTATTCCTGTATTTTTCCAATGGTTGGTAGTATGTTTGGTATTTGATTTGTAAACTTGGATTGGTATTTAATTTACATTTGGATTGTTAATTTAAATTTGGATTGGTGTTTTTTTAATAGTTGCAGCAGGTTTTTTTAATATTTGCAACAATTTTTATTTTATTTGCAGCAGGGTTTTTTTTTATTTGCAGTAGGTATTTTAAAACATTTTCAAAAAAAAAATTCTCATATTTTATAATTAGTAACGGATATATCCGTTACTAACATAAATATCCGTTACTAATTATTAACGGATATATCCGTTACTAATATAAATATCCATTACTAATTAGTAACGAATATATCCGTTACTAACATAAATATCCGTTACTAATTAGTAACGGATATATCCGTTACTAATATAAACATCCGTTACTAATATACGAAAAATCCGTTACTAGTTAGTAACGGATATATCCGTTACTAATTTAAAAAAAAACAATTGTGACGGACATATAGTAACGGATATATCCGTTACTAAAGGCCTGTTTTGGTGTAGTGTTCCTCTTTCTCTTCGAGGGGAGAGTTGGGGAAGGTTTACGGAACTATCCGGCTGTGGTTCATAAAAAGCATCGGCGGCTCTATACATTTCAACAATTGCTTCTTGTTGATAAAATGTAAGGTTATTCCAATCCCAATCGAAATTTGGACCGAGTGGTTCTAGAGGGATTGGATTGATTGCTTGAGGAATTTCTGGAGTGATTGGTCGAGGATTGGAAGTGGTTCCGATTTCTGTTTGAGGGCGGGTTTGGAGAAGTTTAGGGGACTATCCGGGTGTGCTACATAATAATCATCACCAACTTTATATATTTCATCAATTGCTTATTGATGAGAGAATGTAAGGTTATTCCAATCCCAATTGTAACTACAACGGGAGTTAAAATTATGATCGGAAATGTTATCTCCATCATCTTCACTACCCATTTCATGCAAATGACTTTGGGAAAAAAATGTTAGCTAGCTACAACAGGTTGAAGAGACTACACAACCTTGTGATCCCATATCTAAAGTTGATGTTTTCAACGAAATTTAAATTTCAACTTACCACTCCACGTTACAGGCATATGAATTATTACTCCCCCCCCTGAGCACACAGTTATGATGATGTGACTAGTAAAACTTAATAACTTGAATGAATGCAGAAAGCCACAGCTTAAAACATTTGGAACTTTATTTTACTGTTGACTAGATTATGCACAGTCAGAAGGTTAAATAATGAATACTAACACAACATGTATTATGGAGGAATCCCAATGTTTTTTCCTGTGCATTCTTGTGATTTATTTATTTGTTCATGTGCTTTCACGGCTTACTTCAAGTCCTTATAAAAAACAAGTATGTGTTGAGGTTTGTTCACCCAAACACTACAGAGCATTTTAGCACTTCTCTCATACAATTGAATATGAGTTATACTCCTGGTGATATTTTCAAAGCAATGGGTAGGAAATGGTGGTATGATGATGATTTCGACTACCCGCTCGATCCAAATTTACGCTACTCAACTATGTCAATAAGGAGAATGCAGCGGGCGTGGGAGTGGCGAAAACAAGGCCTCTCTTGTTGTGTAGACGATGTCGGTTGAATGGATTAAGAATACCAAAACAACGCGCCATACTCATGCCGCGTGACACCCCTCAACAATTGGAATTAGCGTTATTTCGTGCACGAGAGGAAGAAAATAGAATGAGATTACGGTTACGCCGAAAAAGTCTACTTGATGACCATGATGCGTATTTTGAAGAGGGCGACTTAAGACAAGCAAGGATATTTTAGCACTATTTCATGAGCCCTGATCATAACTCTGATTGCTTTATGTCCGATGATGAATGAATCCTATGCCAATGTAATTTTCCACATTTTTAAAAAGTAGTTTAAAAATTGTTTACTTTCGATATCGTTTGTGGAAAGTGGTTTTATGTATTAGTTACATCAATTTTCAAATATTATGGTAGTGTCATTTTCCATGTAGTTTTGAAAATAGTTTTCAAGTTGTTTACTTTCAATATCTATGTAAACGTGAAGTTTTATGAAAGAGAATTCTAAAACAACGAATTAATCTCATTCAAAGTGCATTACAAATTATTTAAAAACATTACCAAATGACATAGTTCAAACATTAAACAAATTACGAAGTGCAAACAAAGATATTGAAAAACTATCATGCTTGTGCTCCCCCGGGTCCTGGACATTTCTTATTTCTTTTTGTGTGACCCTCTTGTTTGCAGACGCTGCATTTTTTCCCAGTGCGGGAAGCATCCATCTCTGTTCGGATCCTGACCGATTGCCCCTTATCCCCGCGTTTCTTCTTTAACTTCTTCAAGGCCTCGTCGGGTACCAATTTCCCAAACCGTTGCCACTTCCTCGGTAATTCGTAGTTCCAAAGTTGAGTAGGTTGAAGTGGATATATCACTGGTCTCCACACCTTTTGCAGTTGCATGTTGTAATGGTAAGTCTCAATAAACTGGTGCCAATCAAGTTTATTTTTCATGCAACCTGCCACTACATGAGAACAGGGTAAATTATGGGTGGCCCATTTCTCGCATGAACAACTACGCGTGGATAAGTTCACGACTTGGGTGTTACCACCCTTCACGACACCTTTGACTGTATACTGCTGCATAAGAACTAAAAACATTCCATCAGGACGACTAAAAGTCCTGACCGTATGTGCAGTGGCCTTGGTTTGAATTTTGGCTAACATAGCCATGGTACGCGAGCACAAATCTTTTCCCCTCTACAGGCTTTCTTCAACACTGTTCCTATGTGTATTCATAATTTTGACAATCTTGTAAAACAAATACTTCATCATTGCTGTTACCGGAAGAAAATGAGCCCTCTGTATGTTGCCATTGAAACCTTCCATCATGTTTGTCATAGCCTAACCATAACGAGCACCATTTGTGTCATGAGATAAGTTCCATTTGTGTTTTAGTATTTTGTCACGATACTCAAATGCAACCGGGGAAATTTCAGCAATGCGCTTCATGTAGGCTTCATGTTTTCCCACTTGTGGTGTAATTCCAGCCTTCCACATCAAGCCTTTTAGTTCACCTCCTGGATGATGTGTGTTGAAGTTACTTCTCACATGGAATAAACAAAGCCTATGAATGCCAAATGCCAAATGGCATACGGAAACCATTATCGGGGTCTCTCACCGCAGCAAGAATACCTCCAGCACGGTTAGAAATTAAGCACACACCCTTCCTCTGCTTACACACATGTTCACGCAAAAGTTTAAGAAACCAAGACCAATTCTCATATGACTCCTCATCCACCAAAGCATAACATAGAGGAAAAGGGTGATTGTTGGAATCAATACCCATAGCAATGAGTATCTTCCCTCTATATATTCCCTTCAAGAAGGTGTCGTCTATTGAAATTACTGGACGGGCATGTTGCCAACCGTCTGAAATTGCTTTCAAGCACCAGAAAATACGCTTGCAAATGGACGTACCGCGTTCGTTCACATGAGGAACAGCATCAATATCAGCATAACTTCCTTCATTTGCATGTAGAAGGGCTGTTAGAAACATCGGAAGTGTTTGGTAGGTTGTAGCCCAACTGCCATATACCTCCTCAATGGTGATTTGTTTTCCTCGCCATGATTTGAAGTATGTCGCTTGATGGTTGTATTCCTTCACAACAAGCGGTAAAATTTTTTTGATGGCTATTTCTGGTGTCTCTATCAAGAAAATATTAAATAGAAAAGGAATGGAAAATAAGTAATGTAATTTATAAGTAATGTAATTGTAAAGAACAAATGCAGATATAAGAAAATGAAAAAAAAGGGTGGGTTGGTCGCCACTTGAAGTGGCCAACCACTGGTCCGTACAACAAAATTTATGCCCAAGACGCCACTTGAAGTGGCGACCAAATCAGCGCCACTTGAAGTGGCGACCAGCCCCTTTTAATTTGTAAACCATGAAGCCTACCTCATCCTCCCATTATCTGTTTTTTACAAACACACCACATTCGAAAAAAACCCACAAACACTACATAAAAGCAAGCGACGCCACTTCCATTGGCGACTAAGCAAGCAGCGACGCCACTTCCCTCCCCCCAACAGCAATTCGCAGGTCTATTTCTTTATTTTCTTCATTTTTGTCGAAGCTATTTCTTTATTTTCTTCTTTTTTGTCGAAGCTTTTGCCTATATTGATGTGCAGCCATTGAAAGTTGGATTATTTTGTAGATGCTTAAGGCTATAAATCATTGATTTGGTGTTCTGTATATTAGCATAACTTCAATTAAATTCTCCTTCCTAGCTTTCATGTAAGATGTTTGTTGAAATGCCTAAGAGAATTTTTAATTAAGGAGCAAAATCGCCCTTATGATATAGGTGTAGGAACAAATACACCCTTATAATTTAAAAAAGATCAAATACACCCCTATATTTTAAGTTTATGATTCATAAACCTCCTTCTTGTTAGTTTTTTGTTAACCATGATTAGAAATAATTTGCACCGTTCAGATAATTTGTTAATTTATGTACCAAATAATATTATTCTTAACTATTCAAATTGATAAATCATTCAGTTCTTTTAATGATTAAGAATTTTTTATTCAGATTTGCCCAATGACCCTTAGCTTTGTTAGTCTCCGATTATTATTTGTTTTAGTTTAATTTTTAGTCTTTAATGATATTTATTAATTTAGTAACACCTATCTTAAATATTTTACAGGGATCTATGGAGCAGGCTATTTACCACCCAGGTCCTGTTGAGCCATCATTGCTCACACGATAGCATGAGCATCGTCCAGAATTGATATGGGATGAGAAGGTATTACGCATTTTGTAATTATTGGTACTATGCATGTGGTAGTTTGTAATAACAGAAACATGTCAATTTATGAAGATTGCAGAAGATTTTCGGCTACGTACAAACTTCAAGTCTTATTGGGATGCAGTTAGGGAGCACCCACCTCCAGGACCGGTGATTGCAGCCATTAGGGATGTTGGCTTATTTGGGGTGTATAACACAGGGATGCTGAGACATGATACTGGACTCCTTACTGCTTTTGTTGATAGATGGCGTCCCGAGGCTCATACATTCCATATGCATTTCGGCGAGGTTACTATCACATTAGAGGATGTGTACTTCATTCTAGGCCTTCGTAGCGGAGGAGATCCAGTGGGGTCACACTTAGAGATGCCCGATGAGGCGATGGTCCATGAGCTTTTAGGGGTGGAGCCTGAGGGAGGTGTTGTGCAAAAAGGTGGGATGAATATTGGTTGGTTGGTTAGGAACTTTGGTAGCTGTGCAGCCATTAGGTACTACTCGGATGATTATCAGGATCGGCTCGTATTTCACATACGTGCACACCTTCTCCTCCTACTTGGGTCATTGTTCCCCAACTCCAGCGGAAACCGCCTTCAATTACGACTACTGTATTATGTACTTAACATCCATGCTGTTAGTACTTACAGTTGGGGCAATGCTTGTCTTGCTTACTTGTACAGGCAGTTGTGTATAGCAGGCATAGGGAAGGTTAAGAATCTATGTGGATCCATGACTCTACTTCAGGTACATTTCCTTTCTTTATTTTAGTCTACATTTTTAACCACTTCCATGTTATTGTTTTGTTTAATTTTCTTGGACTATACTGGGATGCATTGCCCTTATTATTTCGTCCATATTTCTTAGGTATGGATATATGAGCATTTCAGAGGCCTAGCTCCTGTACCGCGAGATCCTTATTTGATGCAACATCCTCATGCTCTTAGGTAAGTGACTGAACTAATACACCTTCTACCTTTCTGTACATGCTGCATGTTTAGCATACTAACTTGCCTTGTGTTAATTCAGGTGGGTCAGGATCCGTATGCATTATCGGGATGTGGATGATCACAGCTCACGGTTGGTTCGTTATCATCTTGATAGCATGAAGGAGAGTGACTTTGTATGGATGCCATATGGGGACAGTGCACCAGAAACTTTCCAGATTCCTGCTGATGAGAGGGCACTTATGACTGCACCTTGTCCACTCATTTTCGATGGTTTGGTGGAGTGGTGTTATACGGATTTAGTGACCAGGCAGTTTGGCTTTCTACAGCCGATTCCGACTACCTCACCAGTGCCTGGGCACACTAGTTTCCACAGGGATCCCGATGATTGGGTCACACCACTAGCGGATGTCTTTCATATTTGGCATTCACAAGGGGATCGCATCATGGCACCACTTGAATATTGATCTATGAGAAGACCTACATGTACCGATGAGTATCCTTCGTGGTATGATATAGTGACTCGTCGATTTATCATCAATCCCGCTGTATGGGCCAGGTAACAGTGTTTTCAGGGTACACAGGGACACCTCCCAATGGCTGTAAGTATTTTAATTCTCACTTGAAGTACTGTATCACATTATAGATTTCTTTTTCAGTACATGAGATCATGACGTTGGGTTTTAAAATTTGCATAATGCAGGTTGAGGGGATTTCCCGTGCTTATCATGGCCTTAGGCATGACGATATTGACGTTGATGAGACTGTTGTGGATGATGCAGTAGAGGTTCTACAGAGTACCTTGGACCACACAGGTTTTCCCGAGCTTCAGCAGAGACCACCTCCACCCCCTGCTACATCCAGGCCTCGTCGTGGAGCACGTACGAGAGGTGGACAGGCAGCTAGGCCTATCCCAACTCGTGTGTATTCTTCTGTTGCTACACGGGATGGATGAGAGCCGTGGGTTCGTCCCACATCTGGGGAGGGCTCTTCATCGCATGCATTTAGTGGATCTGGATGGGAGTAGGGTTCATCGGCATATGCATTTGGTGGACCAGGTGGTTCTAGACAGGCATTTGGCGGTACACAGGACTGCACTCCTCACATTTCTTAGTTCTCTCAGGGATATGCATATGCTGGATTTGCTGCATCGGGCCAGCCCTTCTCTGGATTTGGTTCGGGATATCTATTTGGTAGTTCTTCTCTTCCAGCCTCTTCGGGACATGCATTTGGTGGTTCGCAGCACACCATGTCTACTCCATTACATTCACAGTTGACATATACAGGTGGCTCTGGGTGGAATACCCCATGGACAGGTTTTTAGGCTTTTGCATCATATGATATCTCTCCTACAGTACATGACAGGGGTAGTCATATGCATACCTCTACTATTGTAGAGGAGGAGGAGATCGTGGATGAGGATGAGGAGGCGGAGGAGGAGTATGTGCCACTCAGGCGGCAGCCAGGTAGTCGGGTCAAAGGGTAGGGGAGGGTTTCCCACACTAGTGGGAGGTACTCTAGATGAGTGGACCTGCAGTTGTTATATGCATGCATGTACGATTTTATGATGCTTTATGTTTAATTTAATGTAATCGAAGAACATGTTGTTTTTTATTTGATTTCATTATCTAAATCTTTGTACTTTATTTGGTGTATCAATTGTCTTAAAACACATCTTAGTTCCATTACTTGAAGAAACTTATATCCACCAAATTTACAGGGACAAATGATACTACTTCCATAATGAAAGTATCATGATAACTACTATACAACACACGAACAGCTACTTCACATATCGCGTTTTCTAAAAAGTTGAATTGTCACTTCAAATTGGAAATAAAGTTTAATAGTTGTACACATCAATACTTTTATAAACAAAGTTGAGTAGCCTTTTCAATTCAATCAAAATCAATAAAACATGACAACCCTACCCTGACAACCCCACTTGCAAGTACGTAGTATATAAATATGACCCTCAATATACGTTCAATGCATATTCATTTAGCAACTACATCAAAAATATGTCATCTTCTACCCATCGCAATTATTTGCTCGGAGAAAGAAATGATGACTATCGCCATCTATAATTTAGCGATCTAAAAGAGTATTTTGCAGGCGTTCATCGAGAATGGCCATATCGGCATGTGGAATCCGATCGTTTGAGAAATGAATTAATTGTTATGGGTGCAAAGGTCCCTGTTCGTCATTCGCTTAACATGTTTCCGCGTATTGGTGAATCATCTGGTTGGAATGATTATAGGCGTAAAGTCATTCAAGATGTGAAACAGATACGAATTGAGAACAACCGAATGCTATTGCGTAGAACTTGTCACTATATCTATCAACTTGCCAAAGACTCGGTTCGTGCAAGTGGGAGAGAGCTAACAGACATTGAGGAACAACATCTTCAACAAAATCCATGTTATATCTCTGATGATTATATGTCCGACGAAGAACTTTGATTATGTACTTGTCAATTATTTAAGTTTTTTCATTTTTCTATTATGTATTTGTGTTATTGTTGTAGTGTGTCAGAATAATACGTCATTAATAAAAACATCACATTCCGTAACATCAGACTACATGAAAACAAGAAATAGAAATGAATATCCGTAGAGTACATTCTTTAGGGGAAACTAAAAAAAATGACATTTGATCATAGACGAAGAAATTAATCTTCATCATCCTCTTCCTCATCCTCCTCCACGGAGTCCTCGTACTCATTTTTATTCTCATCAGTTGATTCATCGAGACCAGCAAAGGGATTTGCAGGCTCAATCTCATCCTCCTCCACAGAGTCCTCGCAGTCATTCTTATTTTCATCAGTTGATCCAAACAGATGGCGAGTTCTTTCTCTGTCTCGTTGCGTTTCCAATTCCTCAACAACACGCGCAACGCGCTCCTCTAATGGTTCATCAAGCCAATGAATGTACCCACATCCGTTGCCTCCATTCGAACAATTGAGATACCTTCTTCCGACATCTCTTCCATAGCACTAAGTGCGTTGAACGCACAACTTATCACAGAAGCAGAGATTCAAATTGGGATTGTTGGACATATTGAGTTGTATGAGAGAAGTGCTATAATATTTTGTAGTTGTTGGGTTAACAAGCATGAACACATACTTGTTTTATAGCTGAGACTCCAGGGATGAATTATTGTTTGGTCTTCAATCAACTACCCCGTGATGCTCATCAATAATATCAAAAAGCACTGAAAAGAACTGAAAAATATTTAATTTTAGTAGTCAAATATCTTATCTGGAAGCATCCCGTGAATGCACAGCAAAAAACAATTAAAATGTTCTGCATTATTCGAAAAAAGCACTCAGAGAAAGCACTGAAAAGATTCTCATCTTCGAAAAAATGACTGGTCACTTCATGTTTTATTTATGCAGTACATGAAATAATTGACAATAGTATTAAGCAAGTGGTAAGTTGGTTTCAGACGTTTTCTACAGTTGATTTCAGGCATAGTAAAATAAAGCTGATTTCTGAAAAAGTAAAGTTCATTTCAGATATCCTGTACATTTTCCTGCAACCTATTAAATTTAAGTAGTCACATCTACCTATCACTTGCTCGTAAACTGGTATGGTCACTTGAAAATAACATTTGTTTAAATTATTTTAGTATTTTTGCATCAACAAAAAGGTGAAATAATAATCACACCTTTGTTCTATAAATAGGTCTTCCCTTCGGTTACTAAACATTCATACAACAACACAACATCATTTTGCTATACCCTCAAAGGCAATGTGTACCAAATGGATAAGGGAAAAAGGCCTATGCATTCCGGTCCAAGCAGGAACCAGAGGCGAGATTACCCCCTCAAGGTGAAGATGAAGCAAGCGCTCGGAAAAGAAATGAAGAAGCAGCCTTGAAAGCCGAGGAAGAACATGGCTGGAACATGTTTTACAATAAAATGCGCAAGTATACGAACAGAAAGAACAGAAGGGGCAAAGATTGGGTGCCAACCTTTGATGAGGTTGAGGACGAGGCGGAAACATATCCAGAGGTGAACAAGCTTTGGAATGACAAACATGTAGAATACTTGACATTATTTAGAAAAAGAAATATCACATTTGAAGAATACTTGGAGCAGAAAGATGGATTACGTGAAGAGTGTAAGGCTTTACAAAAAAAGCTTGACGAACGTGACGAAGCCGAATTGTGGGCTGCATGGAATGCTCCTGATGAAGATTAATGACAAGATTAATATCTTCGTCTCCTCAATCAATTTGAACTTTGTGGTTTTTTAATGAATCGTTTTAATTTAGTATTTGCATTTCCATTTTATGTAATCGTGTGCTTTATTTAATGAAGTGTGTGTTTTTTAGTAATCTTCGAGCCTAAAAATAATGTACTAATAAGATTTTGTATAAAGCTGTGTAGTCCCATCAGCAGTAAAATTATTTTCACTATTCACATTTATTCGTATTATTATTACTCTGCATACTATGTACAAAGTTGTGTAGTCACGTCAACAGTAACATAACTTTAAGTATTCACATCTATCAGTATAATTATTCATCTCCAGAAATGGCTATAAAATCCCTCTTTCCTGCTTATTCAAAATCACAAGTTACTAGATTCTTCTAAAATAATCTTTCTCCAAGGCAATAGCATAAGATGGATAAGGGCAAAAAACCACAAACCTGCAAAACCGAAATCAAACAAACCAAGAAAACCAAAAGGTCATACGATATGCAGGTTGAGGATGCTAAACTTGCAAAACATTTTGAATTTGATGAACAACAACGTCAAATTCAAATTCAAATGGAAGCTCGAGCTGCAAAGGAACGTGAAATTGCAATAGAAGCTGAAGCTGCAAAGGAACATCAAATTGCAATGGAAATTGAGGAAGAGGACGAGAATTATGCTGTTGATCTCAGCGAATTTTAAGAACTTGCATGGCGGTTCTCGTGTCATTATATGCTTATTTTCAAAATTCCCTGTTGTCTTCCTCCTCTTTCATTTCAATAAAAGTGTGAAAATTGTGTTTTATGGTCATTTTTAGGCCTCAAAATAAACATAATTACACAAATAAATTTTTCAAGATTTTTAGCTTACGCAAAAGTAGAACGTGAATACTTTCATACCAAACAAAAAAAATGAAAAAATAACATTTAAAGATATATTTTTTAGGCCCCTAAACAAGCCTACACAAAAAAATTCTTACAATTTTGATGTGGACTACCCATAATCGGACCAAATATTAACATATTTACATAAATTATTTTTTCCACATTTTTACCTTAGATAAAAGTAGAACATCAAAACTCTAATACGGAACAAAAGTTAATGAAAATTTTAATTTCAGAAGTTGAATTTTAATAGGGTAAAATTGGCACTTCATAATGTGATACTTAGCAAATAACAAAGACGAAAGGAACAAGTGAAAAGGCAAAAAAAATAAAAAATTATAAGGCTGGTCGCCACTTGAAGTGGCGCCCAAGACGCTACTTCAAGTGGCGTCGAATTCCTCTGTTGCCACTTCAAGTGGCGCCTATACTATTTTTACAAGATTGAACGCAGTTATACCATTTATGAAACAAGTGCAATGTACTGTACTAGACAAGCAACGGAGCCGAAGTCAGCATCAAAATAGTTTGCAGTTTTCTTATCAGTGTCGTTGCATCATAATGCAAACCTAGCACCAATGCCAGCGAACTACCACCATCTATAGCAGTAGGGGTGTACACGGGTTGGCGAAACCGATCAAACCGATCCAAACCGATCCTTTATTTCCGCCGACCCAACCCGAATAATTTCAAACCGAAACAAGGTTGGGTTAAAAATATTTCAACCCGGTATTAATGGGTTGGGTATGGGTTTCAATTTTTTTAACTCAACCCAACCCAACCCGTTTAGAATTTTGGCAAATTAATAGATATATACCTATATGTTCATTAGTCTAGCCCACTGTCCATATATTATTAGATTTACTCGAATCTTCCCACAATAACTTTTTACATGATCAGTTTGATTTGCATATATAAATAATGTGATTAGGGTGCTTGATATTGTTTTTGTAGCATACATAAACATAAGCAATCCTAAGACCCAAGTACTTCTTTAAAATAAATAAAAACAGGATCATGATAATTCTTTCCAGTAGAAATATAATTTAAATTATTGTGATTTTATATATTATACTTATGTAATTATATTTACAAGTGCATTGTATCGTTTCTGTCTTATTAACCTTTAGCTCAAGAAACATGCTAGTCGATTACTCAGCTGGTTTAATAATTTGTTGTAGTTAGTTTTAATTGGCAATGTACCAAGTAAGAGGAGATTATTGCAAATCATATGCATCACCGCTAAATGTAGATAACCGAAAAGAAGAATGACATTGAAAAATACTTAAACGAAGAATCTCTCAAATCGACAATATACCCATCCAAACAAACCCAAACCAACCCAACCCGACCTTTATTATATAGGGTTGGGTTAAAATTTTATTTTCCATGGATTGGATTGAAATTTTCTAAACCGATTGAAAATGGATTGGGTTAAGATTTTCCTCGAACCCGATCAACCCGATCCGTGTACACCCCTATATGAGAAGCTTCATTAGAGTCATTGGTAATCTTGAAAAAGGTCAATGCAGCATAACGCACAAAGATGACTACATACATTATTCTTTCTGTTACGTCCAAGTATATAAAGCACGAAGAAATTTTTATCTAGGACTAAATTTTTAATTTCTGTAACTCCACTTTTCAGGCCTTGTATTTTCCTTCTTTTATGCTTTCTATCTCTTCATTTGTCAATCCTTATCTGGCATGATGGTTTGTGTTTATGATATTATGAACCTAAGTGATAAAAAATATCATTTTACCTATAAAACATCATATTTGACAATTGAATCTAGTATAGTCTTACAAACAAAATGGCTCCAAGAACCAAAAAAAAAAAAAAATGTTTGTGGTTGCAGTCAGGGCTCACATTCACATTCTTTATAAAGAACATAGAGATAGTTTATAGGCAAAAGCTGAAGGAGAAAATTGATTGCAGAGTATGGGTGAACTAATTCGATTAAATACTTATGTCCTCACCTCTGCTCCAAAGGGATTAAGTTGAGAAGATCAATCTAGTAAAACATACGGAAAATTCTATTTACAGAAAAGCACAAAGAAAGGTAACGAAGTGCATTAAACTAGTAAAATATACAAAAACCAGATCTACCTACTTGGACAAAATATTATGGCAAGGATAACAGTCAGTCAGGATAGGATAATAATACTTTAAAAAAAAAAAAAAATTAATCCCCCGTTTATTTACAAAATTGAGTCATGGAACTATAATTCAGGAATAAAAAAATGATAAAAAAATAATTTGTAATTTGTTGTCTGTCATAAAATCTTGGTAATTTCTTTGCCAGTTATCATTAAACAGTAATGAGAAATGGTTGTATGAATAAGCAAAAGAAGGAAAGCAATCTAAGACAAACACAGACAGGAACATTTTTATTATAAATAGTAACGAAACCCAACATCAAGTGCATACAATCAACTGAGTTTCCCATGAGGCATCAAGTGCCTCAAGAACAAACACAAGGTGGTAATATAATAAGTACTACTAGTTACTAGTCCAAAGGTTCAGTTGGGTCGGGTTATCTCAGAAACCATGAACCTTGATCTGATCTTTCTTAACAATCCCAGCCTGAACAAGGAAGTTGGAGACGTTCTTGCGCTGATCGCCTTGGAGTTGAATGACCTTACCAAGCTCTTTGTCATTCACAACAGTACCATTACAACAAAAAGCCTTCTTAACATCCTTGAGAATCTTGTCGTAACTGAGCTCCTTCTTTAGGCCTTGAACCGTTGTCAAGCTCTTCCTTCCATTCCTTTGTTGGATTCGAATGTGAACATACTCTTTGGCAGAGCCAGTTGCATCCGTTAATTCAGCCTCAGCAAATGGATCAAAAGATGCTGGGATCTGGATATCTATATCAACCATGTACCTTGTTTGAGCGAACAACAAACAACTTTCCAAAACCGTAAACCTGAATCATATCAATCAAGGGTGGTCCATCATTATTAAAATTCACAACCCTATATATTTCAATTTGTCAAACTGACATAACAATCGCAAAGATGTCGTCTGGATCATGGGATTCCAACCCGGTAAAACGAAGTTTTGATATATTTTTATATTGGAATCTCATTCCAATTTTTATTAACCGGATTGAAATCCAATGACTGAGACATGAAAAAAAACACCCGAATCAAACAAATTTGATAACATAATATTTGAAAAATCTACAGTGCATGAAGAAAAAAAAATGCTAAATATGTATGATTGCCAATATTGATAAAATGATTACCTGAAAACAGCAAGCCTGGAAGAGAAAGGGAGAGATTGAACAAGTAGATATGAATTTTGGGTTGGGATTTGGGCTCTCTTATATAGACCGGATCACAAGAGAGGTGGTGGTGGTGGGGATTGGATTTTCCTCCTCCACTAATATTTAATTCGGCTTGTTTTTATTCTTAATGGCTAATATTAATTTCAGAATTTATGCTTTCTATTTATATTAATCTTTTTTTTTTTTGAAAAATGCTATTTATATTAATCCTTTATAATTAGATTTATTCTCGAATAGACGGACAGTAGAGAGATGGAATGTTTTCCAGGATTATGATTTTAAAACTGGGTTTTGTTAATTTTAACTACTTAAAAAAAGATGGGGTGAATTCGGGAATAAGTAATGCGTAAATAGAACGCACTGGCTTAGTCCAGAGTATTCTGGCAGCATGTGCGGGGGCCACAATGATACATCATCAACACGTGTGAGTAGGCCCAAGATACAACTTGTTGTACCGTCTTATCTTAAAAAAAAAAAAAAAAAAAAAAAAAAAAAAAAAAACTATAAAAAAGGTATCTCTAAATAAGGAGAGTGCATACCAAGAGATCATCTTCTGAAACATCATTACATCGTGCACAAATCATAATACACACACACACTTTGCCATTGTCTATTTCCATACGATTCAGTTACGATACTACAAAAATGAGGGTCCATTATACTACTGCTATTCTTCTCGGGTGTTTGGTAGTCGCTTCAGATCCATTTCAACTTGGTGGATTGTCCATTGCATATTTTCCAATTTCTGCAGGAGCAAGAATCAGTTCACTAGAAGAAAAAAAAAATAAAAAATTTGACAAACTTCAAACATCAATATTCACCTTTACTATGTCATGGTACTGCCTTGCAATTGTGTCGAAGTGAGGGTCGACACCTTGATATTCCCGAAGGCGCGTAACCTGAACATAGAACATGGGACACCAAAGGTTTAGTGAAACTCTTCAGAATTGTTCAAGATAATCATCTCATCTCAGAATTTAGGCAGCAGAAAGCAAAATACCAAGCCACATATCCCAGTTTTTACCAAAAAAACTCCAGAAATCCTTGGAAACATGACAGAATAACATGAAAAATCAACAAAATTTGTTGCACTCTCTACAAAACACTACGATTGCAGAAATTAATTCACTTTCTAAATTAACAATTTCATAATAGAAATTTAAATTTTAGTCAGGTGCATATGCTCTGCCTGGTACCAGTATTACAATTGTTAGCTTGCTGGAAGCACTACCTACTGCCCTACTAGCAACACTTTTTTTTTTCTTTTTTTGATAAGTGAAACTACTGGCAACACTTATTATGTTTTAGAATTCATAGATCATACAAGTAAAATATTTAAAGTTAAAATAAGACTATCACAGAGAGACTATTTTAAATAGTATAGAAAGGTACCGCTTTATTGTAAGAGAGAGAAGCCTCTTCTGTAGCTTCAACTAGATACTTCCTGAAACAAAAGGTGAAGCTACTCAAATTCTTCCAAATGAACCAGGAACTGACTGACTTTACACATACACATTATTTACCTAATTTTGTGCAGTGCTGGAATTGATTCCTTAGTGTAAGTCTCCAGCAGAAGAATATGCTCCAAAACTCTGCATTACAAATAGAAAGTTATGACTGATGTTAAAGCCTGAAAATAATTGTTCATCATTGAACGATTTCATTCGGGTTAAATGCTAAGCAATATAACTAGGTACTGGCATGAACCAGTTTCCCGTAATGGTCTGCTTTGTTCACAAATGTGTACAAGATATATCAACCTGTAAATAAACTACAAACTGATATGACTTTAAATGGCTCCTTTCTTTTATTTAGAATTAGATGTACAGATAATTTGCCAGATTAGGAAAAGCAACGTAGGTCACAGTAAGGTGTTTTCCATAGATATAAGCTTAATAATACTAACTCATGAAACGAAAACAACAATTAACCCAATATCGCGTCCAACAAAATGATAATAAAAAAGCTAGAGACAAACCTCAACTTCGCGCTCATTGTTTCACATCTTTTGCATAGCCAAGTCTTTTGCAGTTCATCCTATTAAATATTACTGAATTCAGTTGTTCGATTGATGATAAAAGAGCAAAATTTAATGAAAAACTCAAAGTACATTTCACATACACAGGTAACATAGACATAATCAAGTTTCATGTACACCCTTAACCACTAAGGACGTTGAAGTAGCAAACTTACATATTTATGCTGGTGTTGCAACTTCAAATCTTTGACAAGCTTGATAAGCACGCCAAGAATCTGCTCCAAGACCTTTTCAAGAAAAAATAACAAATATAGTAAAGTTGCAAGATAAATCAATAATTAACTAAAAAAGATGAACCCGCAATTATTATGCATATCGTGAAATTCTTCATATACATTATAATACTCAGCAAACTTTCGATCTGCAGAATATAGATCCTCACGCAAAGCTGCTTCCTCCCTTTCAATCTCCTCAATAATTAGCTTTACCCTTCTCACATCAGACAAAAAGATAAGAAACTGTTTACGAGAACATGATATTATCACAGATAATGCTTAATAAATCATGGCCCGCGAGAGACACAAAGTATTCAATCAATTATGACTATTATAAATGGACAATTGAATAGTACATGCAAATAAGATTTTGCAGAGGTTTATAAACAATTGCAGATAGAAATGAGTAAAAACACAAATGAAATTTGAAAATGAGTGAAATAAGACTAGTCGGACATTTGAAGGATCTCTCCATATATAAGCTAATCATCCCAATGACGGGCCGCCATACTCAAGTTCAAACTTCAACAGTTAAAGTGAAAAGAGGGGTGAAGTTACTCAAGACTAAATAAGCACTATGGACACTGGACAGAAAAACTCAGGTTGCATAAAATTTGCAAACAGAATCAAGCCTTTCAAAGATGAATTAATTATATTTTATTCTAAAGCCAAAAGTCAAATGCATATATTCCATACTATATATAACAGGCAATAGGTTACATGATATCTGCGATACATAAACCACAAACCTTTCTGGAAGCCTGGCACTTGAATTCCCAGTTGAATTATCTGCAGAAAGAAGTGAAAATTAATAAATAAATTAAGTCTGTAACCCACAGTCTTGCACTAACATATAAATATAAGAAAACATAATCCGCTTGGTAAGAATCATATATCAACAACCGCATTCAAGTGATGCAGGTAAACCAAGTCATTCTTCATAGATAAGAGAATATATTAATAAATAGAAAGATAAGAGAAGACATAAACGGCTAGGTAAGAATCATATATCAAGCCCATTCAAGTGATGCAGGTTGACCAGCTCATGCTTGACCCGCATACAATGGAAAAACAGTATCAAAATAAGCAAAATGCGCTAGAGGGCAAATTTCGAAACAGTTCTCCACTTCTCATCTCGAATAGATTCAGCATGTACATCATGTACACGGGATGACCGGATGAGCAAAAGTAGCTATACAAGTGGCTATGTACAAGGGAAAAAATCAGTTATCAAGACTCACCAATGTCATCGATGAAGGCATCTGCTAACTTATCACATTTAGATTTTAAACGAGTCTCAATCTCGCGGAGCAGTGGCATCTGGTATTCTGCCATATCCTATAAATGCAAGGATTTGGTCAATAATACTGTTGAGTGGAACAACAAATACTTTGCATACAAAGGGGAGAAAACCATCAAAGAAAGCCCTCAAATGTAAAAAAAACTGAAGATCATTACTCATCAATGCAGGCGAAAGCTTGTAAAAAATGCACAAGAACAAGAATAAGAGAAACTGTTTATAATCTCACATTGGACAAAGGTTCCTGTTGGAGTTGAGTTTTCCACAAATAAGTAGGTGTTATTCCAAGAAATCGATCCGGTACGCCCCCAACTTCAGGTTCACTTGTGTCTGTAGCATTGCTGGAAAAGACGCTATTTGAGGGGCCACCAGCACCAATTGTAGACATATTTGTGTAATTGGTGGAGTTTGAGCTTGAGCTTATAGTAACACTGGTATTTGAACTGTCAAGTGAGCTTCTTGACATCGCACTCCATTTTTCAATTTCTTCTTCGAGAACCTCCCCGTCTTTCGAAATTAATGGTAGCCTCAACCTCTGTGCTGCTTCAGCAACCGTTAAACGATGCTCAAGAGTCTCGTAAACCTAAATTTTACATACATAGCTTTATAAATGTTCATTATCAATACAAACTACGATTCTGAGGATCATAACTACTATGTAAAATCTCACATAACATTCTGAATATCTTTCTAGACTTTTACTAAACAAATTAAGACTTAGATATAACGAGGCAGTTGGCAGTCAAGCTCTATTCAAAGAGTAGTCTAGTATCCTAAGATAACAGAAAATGCCTTGAACTTGCTAGAATAGATGAAACGGAAACATAAACAACAAATCGTAAAAGGAAATAAAACCGTAAACGAAGAATTACGAAAGAGCAGAAACCTGAGGAGAGCTTTTCAAGCCAAGCTGAGGATAGAGACTCTGAACATCACGAGTGCTGCCGAGACTAGCAACGGAAAGTGCTTGCTGGTAATCCTCTACCATTGCATTTGCTTCACAATATACAGCCTACAATCAATACAATATACAGCCTACAATCAATACAATTCACTATAAATAACTACAAAATTACAACAAAATGTATCCAGCAAAGTGAAATTAAACCCTAATTGATCACAGATAAATACCATGGCTTCCAAATACCGCAATCTCTCTCTGGCCATTTCTTCTCTAGCCTGCACATCATCAAATAATCATTATAAACATACACAGAGAGAGGAAGAGGATGGGAGGGAGGGGGGGGCGAGAGAGAGAGAGAGAGAAAGAGAGAGAGAGAGAGAGAGAGAGAGAGAGAGAGAGAGAGAGAGAGAGAGAGAGAGAGAGGGGGGGTGAGAGAGAGAGGGGGGAGTGTACGAGTTGGAGATCGTAGTAGGCAGATTTGGAGACGAGAGATCCATCAGGAGCCAAGCAATGGCGTTCCAATTGATCGATAAGTTGAGTTACATCGGCCGGCAGATTTTGCCCCTTCACCATTTTTTCAAAAAGGCTGATTCTAATTTCGAATCTGCTGTATACTGTGCTTAGTCCCGATTTTAATAACTTTAGAATCAATTAATTGCCTAATTTTTTTTTTTTTTAATAAAAAGCACTTGCATTGATCAACTCTTATCAATCTCTAGTACATGAGAAATAAAATTAGGTGGAATGACATACCATTCCCCTATATCTGACATAGAATAAGCGGCTCTTGCTAACTCATGCGCCACTGTATTCGCAGATCGATAACTAAACCTCACTAGCACTGGACTTATGTGCTTTAATAAATAGACACAATCTGACACAAGTGTCCCAAAGAACGCCTCCCCCGGCGAACCATTACACGCAGTTACAAGGCATTTTGAATCCGACTCGAACACACAGTGCTTGAATCCCTTTTGTGTCACCCACGAAAGAGCCTCTTTCATGCTAATTGCCTCAGCCTCTCTCGGGCTCCAATTGCCTTCCAGCCTACGGCATCTTGCTCCTATGAAGCATCCATTTGAGTCTCGAATAACACTACCAACACCTATACTCCCATCTCCAAAAACTGCAGCATCCATATTTACTTTCACCCATCCTTCATCTGGTTTTCTCCACGTACGGTCACCTTGCTGGTTCTGCAGATTTCGATGCACTACCTTAGCTTGAGCCTCCTTCCAATCTCGAATTAAACTACACGCTACAGCCTTTACCCCATATGCAGATCCATTTATTTTGTCCCAGAGCCAACTGTTTCTCCTATTCCACAAACTCCAACTAACCATCGAGAACAGAATGCACTGATCCCTTGAGCACATCTCAAACACTTTCACTATCCCCCGGAACGCAGTATCAGTTTGAATGGTCTGCACTATTTGACTAAACCCAACTGCATACCAGACTGTCTTTGCAAATTCACAAAAGAACAGAACATGTACATCTGTTTCTTCTGCACTATGACACCACGGACACTGAGTATCAATACTAATCCCTTTCCCTGCTAGTGCACTCGCAGTTGGAAGGCATCCTTTACTTACTCTCCAGATGAAATTTGTTACTTTATGGGGCATCCTCAATGACCACAATTTATTCCAGAACAGCCGATAAGACCCATCATTCTCTCCCTGGAGCCACCTATAGCAACTCTTGACCGTAAACTCACCATTTTCCTCCAACAACCAGTACCACGAGTCTCTCCTATCCATTAACGGTATTGGGATTCGCTTAATTAATTCCACATCTCGACTATTACAAATATCATTAACAACCTCCATATCCCATCGACGTTCCCCAGGGATCATAAAACTAGCCACTGTGATACCTCGCAACTGATCCGGCATACCAGTAGTTACAAAGCCATTTTCTTTGTCTAGAAGCCATGAATCATCCCAGACCTTTGTGTCCTCTCCATTTCCAATCTTTCTCCTAGCCCCTGCCTTCACTATGTCCATCGCAGCCATGATACTACGCCACATGTAGCTTGGATTATTTTCAACTTCTGCTTCTAGAAAACTAGACTTAGGATAGTACTTAGCTTTCAAAAGTGCAGACACTAACGAGTTCGATTCATTGAGGAGTCTCCAACCCTGCTTAGCTAACATTGATAGATTAAAATTTTTTAAGTCCCTCACCCCCAAACCCCCACAACTTTTAGGCATACACAACTTCTTCCACGATATCCACTTGACTCCTTTTCCTGTAGGTGCTCGTCCCCATAAAAAAGCATTCATAGTTCTCTCCATTTCATCACACAACGTCGCTGGAATAATAAACAGGCTCATCCAAAAATTGGACACAGTTTGTGTAGACGAATTTAACAGCGTAAGCTTACCATGCTTAGACAGTTCTTTGTTATACCAGACTTGCAGCTTCTGTTTCATACGATCATGCAAAAAAACCAAAGACCTCAACTTTACTTTTACCCATACACATCGGCATTCCAAGGTACTTACCTGGCTGATCGACCTGGCGCACCCCCAAGATATCACAGACAGCCACTCTTTCTTCCTGTCTTGTATTCGGACTAAAAACCACATCCGATTTATTATAGTTAACCACTTGCCCTGAGACATTTTCATATTTTTGCAGAATGGTCTTCATCATATTTGCTTCCCTTCTAGATGCCTGAAAAAAGAAATAGCAATCGTCTGCGAACAAAAGATGAGATATACGTGGAGCACCCCTTGCAATTTTACACCCATGTAAAAAACCAACATCTTCATAATGCCGAATCAACCCACTTAAACCTTCTGCACATATTATATACACATAAGGGGATATAGGATCCCCTTGTCGAACTCCCCTATGTGGCACCACATCTCCAAATATTTTCCCATCTCTGATAAAGCAATACGACACTGATCGAATACACTGCATTACTCTTTCTATCCATTTCTGAGGGAACCCAAACTTTTGCAGCATCCACTCAATATAAGTCCACTCCAACCTGTCGTAGGCCTTAGAAACATCCACCTTCATTCCAGCAACTCCGTTTATTCCCTGTGTTTTCCTGTGAATATAATGATTTACCTCGAATGCAATCAAAGCATTATCCGTCAACAACCTCCCCTCAATGAACGCACTTTGATTCGTAGAAATGATTGAATTAAGAGTTGGCTTTAATCTGTTTGCCAAGACTTTAGACAGAATTCTCATCAACACATTACATAAAGAGATAGGCCTAAGATCAGCTACCTTATTTGGTTTTTTCACCTTAGGAATCAGGAAAACCAGTGTCTTATTAATATCCTCTGGCATCTCTCCATATTCAAAGAAACGTTGACAAAATGCCACTACATCCGCACCCACGATATCCCAATAAGCCTGAAAGAATGCCGGATTAAATTCGTCAATCCCAGGAGATTTATCAGCATGCATCCCAAACACAGCGGCCTTAACTTCCTCTTCGACAACGGGCACTATCAAAGTATTACTTTCCTCCTCTGAAATTTTCTTAAACTTAACTCTCTCAGATATTCTATCCCCTGTAGCAGTGCTACAAAACAAGTTCTCAAAATACTGTGTAATAACAGTTTGAATACCCTCCTCAGTTTCTTGCCATTCCCCGTTATCATCCTTCAATCTGTTAATTCTATTATGGTCCTTCCTTGTAGACGCAAATTTATGAAAAAATCGCGTATTGCTATCTCCATCACGCAACCAGAATTGCTTTGCTCTCTGTCGCCAAAAGATCTCCTGCTTTTCAAGCAGTTTCATGTAGCTCCACCTAGCTTGATCATACAGCCGAATACCAGCCTATCTCTCCTGGACCTATATTTCTGCATCTCCTTACGGTAATTACCTAAACTCATCTTCATTTCTTTCACCAGACCACCCCCCCACTCTTCTAACTTGGCGCAACATCTAACCATCTTATCCATCATGTTACTTCCACCTTCATTGTTCCAACAACCCTTCACAATGTTTCTACACTCATTGTCCTCTATCCACATGTTTTCAAAACGGAACCTACCTCTTTTAGGAACATAAACTTGCCTGTTTAGGTGCAAGAACAAGGGTTTGTGATCAGAAGTTGATACTTCAAGAACCCTCACTTCAGCACCTGGAAACATCTCGATCCATTCTGAAGTAGCTAAACCTCTATCCAACCTTTCTTGAACCCACCGACTTGTCCCCCTCGACCTCTCCCACGTATACTTGTCTCCTGTATATCCTAAATCAGCCAATCCACAATCCGTTATTGCTTCAGCAAAACCATCCAACAATACACGAGGCTGTCTGCTTCCACCTGATTTCTCTTCCATTGTTACAATATCATTAAAATCCCCGATTAGGCACCACGGTAATGTTGATGCCCCTGATAACCTACGCATCATATCCCACGACTCTGCACGCCTTCCTCTCTCTGGATAACCATAGTACCCCGTATATCTCCAACGTCCCAAGTGCTCATGCTGGACCTCAAAGTCTATAAAGTTACTACAACTATCCACTATATTTATGCCCCCATCGTTCTTCCACATCAGAGCAACACCCCCTCCATGCCCTTGAGGATCTACAGCAAAACAATCCGCAAAACCCAATCTTTTACTAACTTTCTCTACTTTATTTTTCTTTACTAATGTCTCACTAAGAAAAACAGCACTAGGCCTATACGTTTTATTGATTTCATTAAGAAATCTAACTGTCCGTGGATTGGCCAGTCCACGACAGTTCCACACTATAAGACTCATAATCCTTGGCGGGCCTGGGCTACAGGACCCGCCACTTGCACGTTTTTTGGCTCGTTTTTTTGATTTTCTATGTTTTGCGTAATATCCTCCCCATAATTTCCTCCCAGCAAATTCTCCTCTGTACGCTTCCTTTTAGGATCAATCACCACCTTATCATTACTCATAACAAACCTATTATCACTCACATTTCCTTTTTGCCGACTTACTATTGACATACCCATATCTCCTGTCGACTGATTGCTACAATCACGGGATTTAACTCTGATCTCTTCATCCTCTGCATTTTTCTCGTAGATTACACCTTCAATCTCCATGAATCTCTCTTGTTCCTGATCTGCACCGTGTGCGGCGTTTGACCCCTCATTCCGATTACTCTGACTCCCTTGCTTTCCCCACATCCCATCTCCATTTCTTGCATTACGAATCCATCTAGCCCCTGCATTATTTCTTGCATTTCTGGACGGTGCACGCAACCAAGTACCATACGCCTTTTCTATCAACTTCTCTGGGTTGGCATACACAATGTTACAATCTCTTTCAGAGTGTCCTATGATTCCACAAACAAAACAGAAAGTTCCAAGACGCTCATATTTAAAATTTAACCAACTCCATGAGTCCCCTTCCCTCTTTATCTTCAATCGTCTTTTTAGTGGTTTTTCAATATTAACTGCCACTCTAATTCGCACAAACTGCTTCCATCCTCCCTCAAATGTATCTGGATCTAACTTGACATATCTCCCCATAGCAGAACCCACACTTTTTAATATATTCTCCGATAAAAAACCATGTGGTATATCATACACTTGAATCCACATATCAATTTCTTTGAGTGCAATTGTAAGAGGATCTTCACCAGGCTTCACTTGACGGAGAACCAACATCGCTTGCTCAAACGACCACGGGCCTCCCTCAATCACTTTTTGCACATCCATCTGGTGGAAAAACACAAATGAAAATCTCTGTTCTCCCATCTCATGCACTTCCATACCCTCCTTTGGTCGCCATACCGATGCCATTACATTTTGCATTGTATTCATCTTTATATTCTTTTCCATTAAGAATTTCCCCACCAACAAAAAGGTCTCCTTTCGCTCCACAATCTCATTTCTTGCCACCACTATCCCCCCCCTCTTCCTCATCATCAATGACCAAATTTGCGTACATTCCTTTCAAGGATTCCACTGAGTGTGTCATGATATGAACCCCTTACCCAATGCAATCTATTAGTATTATAGAATAATATCAAAACACCTTATCATAAGATTTAAAGCAGACTTTTGTAAAGAATGATATGAAAACGATAGAAAACTGTCACATAGATAGAGAAAAGAAACTGTCAATCATGACAGAGAGAAAAAACTGTCAATCATGACAGAGAGAAAAAACATTATAGTTTCGTAGGTTATTTAATTTGATGAGGTTTAATTGCCTAATTTTAATTACTGTTGTAAACAATTTTTTCAATGACTCTTGACTAGGGCTGAGCAAAACCGAACCGAAACCGAAAAACCGAACCGAACCGTGGAAATTCGGTTCGGTTCGGTTCTAATTTTTTGAAAATTCGGTTTATTCGGTCCGGACCGAATAGACCGAAAATAAAAATTGGTTCGGTTCGGTTCTTTGAAAAATAAATAGTCCGAATAATATATACTTTAATTTTTATATTTATGTTATATACATTTTATATATATCTTATAAATTCTAATTATATCTATGTTGGTGAAATAGTGGTGATTAATTGATTATTATTTTTGTGATAAATCATGAATTTTTAGCTTTATTTATAATATAGGTTTTTTTTCAAAAAAAAATTCGGTTTTTTCGGTCCGGACCGAACCGAACCGAATTATTTCGGTTCGGTCCGGTTCGATCCATGATTAAACTTCGGTCCGGTTCAGTCCAGAAAAAAATGACATTTCAGTTTTCGGTTTATTCGGTTCGGTCCGGTTCTGGACCGAACCGACCGAATGCTCAGCCCTACTCTTGACTCAGGAGAAATTTGTACTTCGCTATCAAAAACTTTTTAAAACTTTCAGTTACAAAATTATACGAGTACAACTAATAGTTAATTATTGGCTCGGTTTCACATTTTTCACAAAAGAAAATAGTCAATTGACTTGTTTCAAACCGTAAATGAATTGGGTTGCTGGTAAACAAGTTCGAACTCGATTTAGTAAGGACTAAATTTAACTTGGACCAAAGTGTACTTTGTGTAATTTTGTCAAAGATGTCATTTGCACTACTATATTTTAAAAATTACTATTTTCAATACTGAATTAACACTTTACTTAAAATTCATGTACTACCGTCTATCTATTTCCAACGCCTGGCCACGCCCGTCGTCGACGCGCCAAATTGAAAGATAAATGTTTATGCTCTACTATATTCGCACTTAACTATAAAATATAGCAAATGTGGCAAGTAGGGATCGAACCCAAGGGAATAGTGTTCAATACTAGAGTGAAGTAAAATGGTGGGGGGTTTTAAGTTGGTTGTGGTATTTTATCAAACACCTTGGCTACAAGAAATAAATTGCTAGAGAATTATAATTAATTAACTTTCAATCATCCAATTGTTCCAACACAACAAGGCACAATGTTTGAATTAACAAGATAAAGAGATATTTGACCCAAGGATTATGGAAACTCAAGCACTTCACCCACACACATATGAGCAAGAAATAATCAACTCTACCTAACCAAGATAATTGGTGAAGCACAGAATCACTTAATTCTCTTCTATAAACACTAATTTAGTGAAGCACATAAATTAGTTCTCTAAATTATAGCAACCAATAATGAAGCACTACTAGTTTAACCAAATCAAGGAATCAAACAAAGAGAGGCTAGGACAAACCCAAGGATGAGGAGCTCAACCTAGGTATTTGCACTTGAATTTTGAGGATTTAGGTAAACGAAATCTTGTGCTACTACAATGAATGTACTAACAATTACGGATTAGCACAAACAATTAGCAATTGAATTCACAAGAGAAGCAAATTGAAGCAACTTACAATTCTCCAAACAAAATCATAAACAATACAACTCAAGAATTCAAGATAGAGTGAAATAGATCTTACTTAAAATGAAATGGGTTTTGATACAAGAGATCCTCCTTGAGCCAAATGTATGAAGTTAGTTACTCATAATCAATGCTAGATTATGAGTAATTAATGTTTTCTTAACTCCTACTAACCCTATGTTTTTGTTCTTGAAGAGGCTAAGAAGAGAGGCCACCATGAGATGAGATGATAATATGTTATAAAATGTAGGGTTTGGCTTCTTTTAATACACAGCAGGATTTTGCACGGCCGTGCAACTGCCCGTGAGAAAAATTGCACAATCTGCACTACTTGGAACACTCTGCACGACCTGTTGCACGGCCGTGCAGTAGCCCGTGCGAGATAAAATCTTCAAGATATCACAATAAAAATCTCCCGGAAACGCGAGCTTGCATCTTCTAACTTCCCTCTTCAATAATCTTTGCTTTCAAGCCCAAAATAATCCATCTTTTCAACCATTAAGCATGAGGCACTGAAAGATGAAAACATAATTAATATCGATAAAACAACATTCGAAACTAACAAAAATGCAAGAGAATAAATGACAAAACGTGTATAAAATACACTTTATCAATCTTCCCCCACTTGAACTTTGCTAGTCCCGAGCAAACTAATATTAGCAACACCCTATACTCCTAACTAGTACCACTTCCGTAGGTGATCACGGTTGCATTTGGCATATGCAACAAGCCCTTGGAACCCCTAGGTAGCCCTAGTGGACGAGTGACGTCTCGTGAGGGTTTATAGATGATGTACCCACAAAATCACGAAAATCACTAATAAACAAGAAACTAACAATTCCTACTAATTAAGCTAACTACTACATTCACATGTCCGAGTCATCTACTTGTAACTAAAATCAAATATATAGAGCTATTCACCTTGTCATCCACTAAAACGAGCTAACAACCAATTCAAGAATCAAGATAACACACCTTGTGCAAGATGTAATCAAGACATTAAAGATAGAATGAATGCACTTCAATCGTGAACACTAGACAAAATTATCACAAAGCATACATGGCTTCGCATTAAGAAGATGAAATTTGTATGGTGAAAAATCTCACATCTCTCAATTATGCATCACACAAGTATGGGCTAGAGATTTCACTCAACTCCAAGTCTAAATGCATGCGCTCTACTTGACCTTGCATGTCCACCTAAATTCCGGATTGCACCAAAAACAAGGAATTCATAAAAATGGGTTGTAATGAGGCTAGGGTGAAGGTGTGAAATTTTAAGTTCAAGGAAAGTGTAAAAGTTTCGTTAATTGAGTCAAAATGACGCTTGCTCGCTTCATCCACCAAATTCCAAACTAAAGAATGCCTTCACTCATTTGCAATTACAAAACACAACCACATTTACCAAGAAAATTGAATCAAAATAATGTACACAGATTTAATGTTTTTTTTTGTTTTTTTTACATCCCCTTTACTTATTGCCTTTTTTTTAGCAAAGGGGATGCATTATAAATAAATATTACAATGAACCTTGAACCACATCTAGATATACACATCGAACTAGTTCCCACTTACAATAAATAGAATTCTTCCTCTTCACAACTTTTCCAAATTCACATGCTCATCAATCAATTCTTTCCAAGACTCAACTAGCTCAACTAGGTCGAGAGTGAAGTATTTGGCTATGACTCATGTATAAAAGGGGAGAGTGACGAAGAAAAATATGGATATAAGCTTCAAAGGGGGTAACTAGGGATTATTTTCATGGTTCACAAGCTAAAAGGCCAAAAAATGTTATCCTAAATAGAATTTCCTTATTATGGAGCATCCATGAATGAAGGTTTAATGCAAGCCCTAGAGCAACAAACACACATAAAGAGGGAGCAACACACAAGCAAAAGAATCATCGTTCAAGGCCTCACAAGGTTTAAGTTGTAATAACATCTTCTCGATTTGATTCCATGCATTCTAAGAGATAATCGTAACGTCACAATTTAATTACAAACAATCTAGACTTTTCATGTCATTTTAAGTGTGAGTGTGTGCAAAAAGGTGCATCAAACTTATAGATTCACATCAAATTGATAATGCTAGACACGTAATAGGAGAAAACAAAGCTACAAGCTCACAATGTCATAAATTTTACAAACAAGTGCACTCATGACTAAACTTATTTTCCAAATGCAAACAAAACAGACAACAAAACGGACATCAAAATGAACAATCCTTCCCCCACTTAAAACATGGCATGTCCTCATGCATGACAAGTAAAAATTAGGGAAAAAAAAGTGAAAGAAAACTCCCCTAAAAATAAGTAACCGGGACCGTAGGCAATGGCAAGAAACTCAAACATCATGAGGAGGATCCAAGGGTGAATCCCGAGAACTAGCCTGACTCTGAGCCATCATCGAGGCACAAAACTGCTCCATCCATACCCGATGCTCAGAAAACTGCATATCAACATGATCCTTGATGGACTGCTCCATGCGTTGTAAGTAGGCCCGTTGAGGCTCAGAGAACTCCTCAGAATGACCATGAGAAAAAGAATCCCCTCGATGAATCGCCAAAGGTAATGGCACAGAAACCGGATCCCCCTCGGTGCGAAGAGGGGATGTGGGACAAGGGAGCTGAGCTGATTTGTGTCCAGTCCAACGAAAATCATGGTACTCTCCCTCAATGACATGCATGTTTTTTAACTCATTGAAATCCACAGTAGCTACCGGATTTCGACCCTCCATCCACGAAATAGGAGAACGATCCCGATCGAGGATGCCTAGTCGAATAGCAATCCGTGTAAGAAACCCACCAATGATAATGGATCCCTTCTTCCGACGAGACAACTCAACTAATCTTTTGACAAAGAAGTACCCCCAATCAATTTGTTGTTTTTCATGCATCCAATAAAGAATGGTAAGCTCTTGCACGGAAACCGCACTATTAGACCCCGCGTTGCCGAACAACGAGTGAACCATCACCCGGTGAATGTAACTAAACTTTGGCATCTTTATATGAGTTGATTTAGCCCAAGATGCGGTCCAACAAGGGCCCGAAGATAGTACTTGCCAAAACGGAGCGGCAAAACGAACATGCGGCTTTCGAGCTCCAACATTATACTCCCACCCGAACCAATCACAAATCTCCTCCAACCTTACATCAAACCACTTTCCCATCATCCGAAAGATTAACTGATAATCCATTTTGTTCCCCTCAAACAGTTTGTACTTAAAATCAACCATCGTAAAAAATTCATAAACCAAGTCCGAACAAGTGGGCTCGTTAATATGAATCCATGACGGCCAACCACATTTATCCAAAATGTCTTTAACCTCATCAAAAATCCCAAGCTTTTCCATGGCATATGAATCAAAATAACGTAACGAAAAAGTTTTAAGAGTAGAAATGGCCTTGTACCTCTCAAGATGGGCACCCGTAAAAGAAATGCTTGGCTTAACCGCACGTAAATCAAGGCCATAGTGCGGACGAGGCAATGGCAAACCTTTTAGTCACCTTTTTATTCATACTTATAAATAAAACGTACTAACAAAAGTTTCCAACCAATCCGGCTAATGGGGCCTACCGGTGGAATCTCAACTGCTGCCTCGGTTCTAGTCACCTGCTTTCGGGCAGTCTGTCCGGGTCTTGCCATTTCTCTTAGCTGTTGTGTTTGTAAAATTTGAAAACAAGCAAGAGTGAGCAACTATAGCTCAGCAAGAAATATATGTACAAGGTAAGCAATATAACATTACATATGTTTAACAGTTATTAAACTCGTTTATATCAATCAGTTATAAAATCACTTGTCATTGTTGATAAATTTCGAAGGTGCATTAGTACGTGCCCTTGTTTTCAAAATAAACTTGCAGTTCTAGATACTGCATAGAGTCAACATCTTTCTCATCAAAATAGAACACTATCAGCAACTTGGCACATAAGCCTAAGAAGCAGTGTCAGAGAATTTTCCAAAATGGAGGAATGGGACTTAAAGAAAACATAAAACCTGACAGGGATTGACGATGATCAGTCGCCACATCCAAGTCCAATAATCCGCGGGTCTTCTCTACCGGTAGAAGGATAGAAACTACATCCGTAACTATCCCCGGGTGAAAACTACATCCGTAATCACCCTCGATGAAAACTACATCCGTAATCATCCTTCGGCAACACCTGGGCCGGAATAATAATTGATGGACCGCCTGGCTCACGGCCGCTTACACATCCCGGGAATCGTTCGTCAACGGTTCCCACACCTGCCAGAGTCCCTTTTTCTTTTTCTTTTAAAAACTTGATTTTGATTGAAAACTGAGTAATTGAGGTCCGACATCAGTCGACCGATGATTCTTGAAATCATACAAGAAGCAAACCTGACCGGGGGTTTTCGAAAATGTTTTGAGTTCGAAATAGTTCGAGTTCGAAAGTGCTAAAGGTATCTTGGATTAGCTTTGTCTTTAAAATAATGAACAATAATTAATAAATAATATTTTAGGATTTAATATTAATAATTAATAAAATTATTATTTAATTAAATAAGCTTTTAATCCAAGATAGGTATTTTGAGTATTTACGAAGATATAAAAATAATTACTTGAGTATACGATACTCCCCGAATGACCCTTCGGGTTTTCGCAATTTAATTACGATATAATAATATACCGCTCCCCGGTCAATGGTATATACGGACCGCTACGACCTCTATTGCTAGAGTCGTTGTCCGAAGAAAACATTTCATTCTAAGTTCAAGGGGTGCAAACATATATGTACTTATACATCTCAATTTCATCGATACTTCGATAAACATAAACATTTGATATGATTGAAAACTACAAACACAACAGTGAAAGTCCTTGTATATGTAAGTTTTGAAAAGTAAACTTGCCTTGGTGAGGTTGGGGTGGTCGAGCTTGCGGAGTGGAACGATCTATACATAATCAATAGCCGATCGTTATTACCTTAACAATATCTCTTTAATTGCGGGGTTTTAGGGGGTACAAAATTAACTTAATGACTTCGTCTTATGACACTCTAGCCCCACTATAGGTTCATGTCACCACTCGATTACGCTCGTCACTTATTCGACTTAATTTGGTTACCATATCCGAATCATATCCATTACCCCTAAAATTACACTCCACTTACGACTTTTTCCTTTGCGCGAATTTTACTCTAACATTTTTATAAAATTGAAAAATACATATTTTAATCCAATTCTTTTTGGGTAGCCTTCACCACTGCACTTACTAGCTTCTCTAATTTTTCCATGATCCTACATAAATTTTTAGGGGTTTAAACAAGGTTCACAAGGGGACCATTTAGTGCAGTCCGGATTCCAGAAACACATTTCACTTCTCAGGCCATAACTCAAAATCTATACATCACCTAGTCATGAACCTTATATTTCTGGAAACTACATTCAAATACCTTTCCAACAATATATATTAGCACTTCAGGGGACAAGATTTAGGGGTTCAAAACCCTCCTACAAGACAGTTCAAGTTCCTGGAAAATACTCAGCATGTTTTTACCACTTCACTAACCAAGAATCTTACATACACATCACATCCATCCTCTAAACCACCAAGATCATACTTTATAACATACATGGAGTTACATATACTAACCACAAGCTTAAAAATCACAACCACAATACTTAAACTCAAGATCTACATCATCCATCACTTATATGTCCAAGATTCACACTAATAATCATGGATCTAACATTAAACATCACAAATACTACATGGCCAAGAGGGGTTAGGGTTTTTATACCTTCTTGAGTATCTAGGAGCCTTGGGTATGCCTTACAAGTCTCAAGAACACCTTGGATGAGCTCCTACAATCCTTATAATCCAAGATCTAAAAGAAAACTCAACATTGTTACTATTCACCAAAACTTTAACAATTTATAACTTGAAAACTAATGGATGAAAAGGGTTGGAATTCATAGTATACCTTTCTTATGTGATGTAGAGTGCCTAGGATTTTTGTCTTGAATTAAGATTGAAGGGAAGTGGAAGAAAGAAAATTTTTCTTCCTCCTTTCTAGCCTTGGCCGAGAGCAATATTGCTTGGGGGGGGAGGAGAGAGTTTCTTGTTTTGCTTTTTGGGGTTGGTTGAAATAAAGTAAAAAGGGTTGGGTGATATGTATTATGTGTGTGTATATGTATTACATGGTACAAGCCTAGTGTCTAGACCACCATACCCTCTTGTCTCCTTGGAAAAGGTACCAACTAGTTACTATTCCTCTTGTCCACTTTGTATTACTAGTTTGCTTTCCTAACTACTTAGTTGCATGGGACTTGCATGCAATATCATTCCTTGTATCATTATTTTTCCACCAATGCTTGTCGCTTAATCTTTAATTCGTATCGTATCTTAATTAATTCCTCGTAATAATATTTTGTCGCGTAGAGATTTCCCTTGTAATTCCTTAAGTACTTAATTGTGTAAATTCCTCGAATATCCATAACTCCTCGTCATAATTCCTAATAAATCTTTTAATACTCTAATCACTCTCAAATCCCAAGTTTTATAAATCTTACTAACAACAAGACTCTTGCCTTCCACAACCTTCCCTTTATCTTACATAGTGAATGTAACAACATAGTTTCTCAGACAATCAATTCCATTAAACAACAGGGATGACTAGAAAGGTTCCAGATTGACAATGTCACATGATATAATATAAAAGAAAATATTACAAAAATTAGGGTTCTTACAGCCTCCCCTCCTTAAAAGGATTCCGTCTCGGAATCAGGTTGAAAACAGTTGGGGGTGCTTTTCACGCATCGTGCTCTCTAGTTCCCATGTTGATTCTTCGACATTCTGGTTCCTTCACAAAACTCTCACTAGTTTGACAACCTTGTTCCTCAGCACCTGTTCTTTTCTATCCATGATTTCTACGGGTTGCTCCACATAGGTCAAGTCTGGTTGCAAATCCACTTGGTCATATTCTATCACGTGCCGAAAGTCGGTATGGTAGGGTCGTAGCATGGACACATGGAACACATTATGTACTTGCTGCAAGCTTGGGGGTAGAGCCAATTCATAGGCTAACTTTCCAACTCGTCTCAAGATCTCAAAAGGTCCAATAAATCTTGGGCTTAGCTTCCCCTTCTAACCAAATCTCATCAATCCCTTCCACGATGATACCTTTAACACCACAAATTCTCCTACCTCATATTCTTTGTCCTTGCGGGTCTGGTCCGCATACTTCTTCTGTCTGTCTTGGGCCGCTACCAGCCGTCCTCTTATGAGTTCGATAGTTTCTCTTGTCTGTTGGACCAGTTCAGGCCCTAAAATCTTCCGCTCTCCAACTTCTTCCCAACACAAGGGAGACCGACATCTTCGTCCGTATAAAGCTTCATATGGGGGCATTCCTATACTCGCATGGTAACTGTTGTTGTAGGAAAATTCGATCAACGGCAAGTGGTCATCCCAACTTCCCTTAAAATCGATGGCACATACTCTCAGCATGTCCTCTATGGTCTGGATGGTTCTCTCACTCTGTCCATCTGATTGAGGGTGGTATGCAGTACTCATGTTTAACTTGGTCCCCACACAATCCTGAAAACTCCTCCAGAACCTGGAGTTGAATCGTGGGTCTCTATCTGATACAATGCTCACAGGAACCCCATGCCTTACCACGATCTCCTTCAAGTAAATATCCACCAGCTTGTCGATAGTGTATCTCTCGTTGATTGGAAGAAAATGTGCTGACTTGGTCAATCTATCGATAATTACCCAAATGGCGTCATGATTAGTCTTGGTCCTTGGTAGTCCGACCACAAAGTCCATCGCAATATGCTCTCACTTCCACTCGGGTATCTCTAAGGGTTGCAACAATCCACTGGGCCTCTGGTGTTCGGCCTTTACTCTTTGACATGTCAAGCATTTACTTACCCACTCTGCCACGTCCTTCTTCATATTTGGCCACCAATAGTATTCTCTCAGATCTCTATACATCTTAGTGCCTCCAGGGTGAATTGAGTACCTTGAACTATAAGCCTCTTGCAAAATCTCGTCTTTTAATTCCTGAACGTTCGGGATCCATATCCTAGATGCGTACCTCATAATTCCATTCCCGTCCTTTTCACACTTAATTTCCTCGCCAGTCAAAATTTTCTCCATCGAATTCTTTTCTTCTTCTATCTCCTTTTCCTGGCATAACTTAATCTTTTCCAATAGCGGTGGTTAGACTCTTATTTCCATTAGACTCTCTTGTCCAATTCCTGGTAACCTCACTTCAATCTCCAGTTTCTCAAGGTCCTTGATCAATTCATCCACTGACGTTATCATCTTGAGCTTCTCTTTTCGGCTAAGTGCATCGGCCACTACGTTGGCCTTCCCTGGGTGATAATGAATCTCACAATCATAATCCTTGATTAGCTCTAACCATCTCCTCTGCCTCATGTTTAACTCTTTCTGAGTGAATATGTACTTTAAGCTCTTGTGATCCGTGTAGATTTCACACTTTTCTCCGTAAAGATAATGTCTCCAGATCTTCAAAGCGAAAACTATCGCTGCTAATTCCAAATCATGGGTGGGGTATCTTATCTCATATTCCTTAAGTTGTCTGGATGCATAAGCAATCACTTTACCGTGCTGCATAAGCACACACCCTAAACCTTTATGGGATGCGTCGCTATAAATCACAAAATCTCCCTTATCATCAGGTAGGGCTAGTACTGGTGTTGTCACCAACCTCTTTTTCAACTCTTGGAAGCTCTCTTCGCATTTCTCAGTCCACACAAACTTCTCAGTCTTGCGAGTTAGTCGGGTCAAAGGGGCTGCTATCTTGGCAAAGTCTTGGACAAATCTCCTATAGTAGCCAGCCAACCCTATAAAACTTCTCATCTCTGTCGGAGTGATTGGTCTCTCCCAATTTGATACAGCCTCTATTTTGGCTGGGTGCACTAGAATGCCTTGTTCGCTAATCACATGTCCTAAAAACTGAACTTCCTTCAACCAAAATTCATACTTCGAGAACTTAGCGTACAACTTTTCTTCTCTCAATGCTCCCAATACAATCCTCAAGTGCTCTGCATGTTCCTCTTTCGTCCTGGAATAAATCAAGATGTCATCGATGAAGACTATAACACACTTGTCCAAGTACTTCTTGAAGACTCGATTCATTAAGTCCATGAAAGCTGCAGGGGCATTCGTTAACCCAAATGACATCACTAGGAACTCATAGTGTCCGTACCGGGTGCGAAAGGCCGTCTTTGGTATATCTTCTGGCTTAATCCTTAACTGGTGGTACCCGGTCCTCAAATCGATTTTAGAAAAATAAATTGCGTCCTTTAATTGATCAAACAGGTCATCTATCCTGGGAAAGGGATATTTATTCTTTATAGTCACCTTGTTCAACTCCCTGTAGTCTATACATAATCTCATACTACCATCCTTCTTTTTCACGAATAACACCGGGGCTCCCCACGGTGACACACTAGGTCTTATCATCCCTTTATCCAACAACTCTTGTAACTGAGTGGCTAGCTCTTTCATCTCCACTGGGGCTAGCCGATATGGGGCTTTCGAAATTGGGGCCGTACCCGGAACTAAGTCTATAGCGAACTCGATGTCTCTGTCAGGTGGTAGTCCTGGAAGATCATCCGTAAATACGTCCGCGAACTCATTAACGACAGGGATTTCCTGTAGGTTTGGTGCCTCCTTTTTGGTATCCTTCACATAGGCTAAATAGGCTTCGCATCCTTTACGTAACAGCTCCTTAGTTTGAATCATAGTCAGGAACTTTTGGTTTTGCCGTTTTCCACTAAACACTACTTCCTCGTCCCCTGGCAGTTTCAAACTTACTTTCTTCTTTACACAATCAATCTGGGCTCCGTGGGTTGTTAACCAATCCATACCTACTATTACGTCAAACTCTCCTAGTTTAAAAGGTATTAAATCTACCCGAAAGTGTCGCCCTCCTATTTCGAGGTCACAACCTGGACATACTTGGCTAACAGAGATAATTTCATGATTAGCTATCTCTACTTGCAGTCTGTCCTTCAATGGTTCAGTCTTAAGGCCTAACTGACATACAAAATCTAGAAATATGAAAGACTTGGTAGCTCCCGAATCAAATAAAACATTTGCCTTAACTGAGTTGAGTAGTAGAGTACGTGCGATCACATCCGTGTTCCTCACGGCATCTTGCACCGTCATGTTAAAAGTTCTTGCAGTAGGGGCATTGTTAGAAGCAGTTCCACTCACTCTCGATGCAGCTGGCCCAGAGGACATACATTCCCTCATTCGGTGCCCTGGTTTCCCACACTTGAAGCAATTACCTCCGGCACTGGTGTTGTTACTAGTTCCTCGACAGGCGTTAGCATAATGTCCTGTCAGCCCACACTTGAAGCACTTCACATCCTGTAGGTTACACACGCCCGCATGTTTCCTTCCACACTTATTGCAATCCGGGGGTAGGGTTCGGGATGGGGTAAATTAAGACGATCCCTGTGGTCGGCCGCTCTGGCCCACACTCCAACTTTCAGCTCTCTTGGTCCCAAAGTTTCCGTTGGGTTGGGACGTCGTCCCTCGCTTAAATTTGCTTGGAAAGCTCCCACCCGCAGAATTTCCCTTCCGACTATCAAACTTCCTCTTCTTTCCTTCCCTCTCCTTCTGCATCTGTTCACTCCCAGCCTCAACAATTGATGCTTTCTGTACCAGGGTGGCATAGTCTGTCAGCTCAAGAACCGCCACACAATTCTGAATCCATTGCTTTAGACCCAATTGAAACCTTCGGGCCCTCTTTGCCTCCGAGTTCACATATTCCGGCACAAACCTCGACAACTCAGTAAATTTGGCCTCATACTCGGCCACCGTCATGTTACCTTGCTTTAGTTCCAAAAACTTCAGCTCCATTTGTGTCTCCATGAACCTAGGAAAGTACTTTTCCAAGAACAACTCGCTAAACCTCTCCCAGGTCACCACACCTCTTCCTTCCAAATTCCTCTTAGCTTCCCACCAATAGTTTGCCTCACCCTTCAGGAGGTAGGTGGCGAAAACATTCTTCTGCTCCTCAGCGACACCTAGTATCTCGAAAGATTTTTCCATTTCCTTCAGCCAGGCTCTTGCCTCAACCGGATCTGCAGTTCCTTTAAATTCTGGGGGTTTCAGGGATTTGAAGTTCCGGAAAGCATTTGCATTAGCATTGTGGGGTGGTTGCTGAACCGGGGGACGGTCCAAGTTCTGCCTAAGTAGTTCCATGAACTGTTCCATAGGGCCTCCCCTTGGATGTTCCACCTCTCGGGTGTCATCACCAGCTTCTTCTTCGTCATACTCAGAGTCATCAAACAAGTTATGATCGTTGCCCTCATCCTCACTCAGGTTCACATTCTCCCCTTCATGGTTCTGGTGGCCTCCGGTCCCATGGTGGCTACCCTGGCCTTCAGAACTGACCAGGTGAGCTCGAGTGTTCATTCTTCTGGGTGGCATGATTCTGATAATGAAACAAGAAATGGGTTAGGGTTTTCTAATTACCTGACAGCGTTTACACGGGTCAGGAACGTATCGTTCCTCCTCATAAGGGTGGAAGTTGCAAAAGTTTTAATAACCCGATGCTAGAGATAAAACGTCAAAACATTTTTGGGAAAAATCTCTATGGGATGCGAAAACATTTGCAGGAGTTTTCAAGATTTCGAAACCTCAAATTTTTTTTTTTTAAATTTATTTTAAAAATTGTAGGGACATTTTGGGAATTTGTAGAGAACAATTTGAAATCGCATATCGTAAATTTGAAACAGCATGATTGCATTTGCGGCTTGTAGCAATTGTCTATATTCACAGTTGTATATCAAAACAGTAAAGCATGGTATCGGAAAGTAAGGCAGTTGAGACAATATCAAGGAAACTGAAACCAGATAAGTACGGTACAAGAGTTATCACAACGTTTGGATGTTAGAGCCTAACACATAGTTCCGATGTCAAAGTCTAGCAAAAGTGGAACAATAACAAGTACATCATCTGAATAGTCAGGGCTACACAAAAGTAGGGCTACATCCGTACATACTATCCGAAGTCACATCTACATATCTGCAGGTCAGTCTACTCATCCACTGGTCAGAAAAGATACCACTGCACAAGTCAACTATCCCGCAAAATCGACACACTAATGTCATCTGAACCTAGAGGACTGAGCTATCCGAACACATCATGGGGCCGCACCGCGACGGAGCAAGGTCCTCACTCGGGAAAATGCACGACGCACAACACGCCTAGCATCCCTAGCCTGAATCACTCCGCCCCCGCGGATCCCTAAACCAAGAATCCTCTCGCGACTCCTCCTCTCAATCCTATGGAGTCGAGCCCTAGTCCTCCTAGCAACAGCAGTCCTCATCTCAGCCTGAATCCTCAATCGCACCTCGCACTCCTCCACTAGTGCCCGCCTCGCCTCATTAAGTCTGGCCTCCGCAGAAAGCAAGTCTCGGGTCAGGAACTGCACCACGTAGGCGTGCTCAGTGCCCGACACTGGGGGTAGGTCCATCGGCGGGGATGGTATGACAGGAACTGGAGCAGGTGCAGTAGCAGTAGCAGGAGCAGTAGCAGGAGCAGGAGCAGGAGCAGGGGTAGGGTCAAGCTCCTCCTCGCCAGAAGTATCATCCTCGGAGTCACCGTCCGATGAAACAGGGCTCGATGACTGCGGAGAAGGTGGGGGTGACACAACACGGCCCTCACCGGATCTCACACTCTCCTCGTCAGTAGCTACAGGAGAGGGGGTAACAGGCTCAGGCTCAGGCTCAAAGGGCTCCTCAACGGGATCCTCATCATCAGTATCTCCTATCAGCGTAATCCAGGGGCCAAGCTCAGAGTCAGCACCCATATCCTCCTCAGGATCCTCGGTATCTCACATCAGTGCCTCATCATGCTCTCTCTCAAAGGCCTCAGGGTCTGGTATCTCCTCCATCTACACAAGGGAAATAAGGTGGGTCACTAACCATAAAGAAAGGTTTAAGGAGTAGTTCCCTCACGGGCCTTAAAGTCAGGGCTATATCCGATAACCCGACTGCAAACTCGGTGAGAGTTCTAAGTATTATTAGGGTTGTTATTAGGGTTATTATTATTGTTATTATTATTAAGGTTGCTTTATTAAATTACTATCATTTTTGAGAACTGTAACCTCGCTCTGATACCATTTCTGTGACGCCCCCAGATCCGGGGTCGGAGATCTAGGCGTTCACGATCCATTTTCCATTAATAACATACCTGTTCTTGCACATAATATATAAAACAGCCATCGACCCCACAATAAACTCATACCGCACACACACACAGAGGTTAGAGTCTCAGAAACGTCACACAATTGATTAAGCAGAAGTAAAAGTTTCAGAGTTATTACAGACCGAATTAAATAGCATTTATGCTACCAGCAACATTTCGATAAGAAGCGGAGTTGGCGGCTTGAAAGTTTGTTACGGTACACTGCCTTGCACAGGTCATACTTATAAATAAAACGTACTAACAAAAGTTGCCAACCAATCCGGCTAATGGGGCCTACCGGTGGAATCTCAACTGCTGCCTCGGGTCTAGTCACCTGCTTTCGGGCAGTCTGTCTGGGTCTTGCCATTTCTCTTAGCTGTTGTGTTTGTAAAATTTGAAAACAAGCAAGAGTGAGCAACTATAGCTCAGCAAGAAATATATGTACAAGGTAAGCAATATAACATTACATATGTTTAACAGTTATTAAACTCGTTTATATCAATCAGTTATAAAATCACTTGTCATTGTTGATAAATTTCGAAGGTGCATCAGTACGTGCCCTTGTTTTCAAAATAAACTTGCAGTTCTAGATACTGCATAGAGTCAACATCTTTCTCATCAAAATAGAACACTATCATCAACTTGGCACATAAGCCTAAGAAGCAGTGTCAGAGCATTTTCAAAAATGGAGGAATGGAACTTAAAGAAAACATAAAACCTGACAGGGATTGACGATGATCAGTCGCCACATCCAAGTCCAATAATCCGCGGGTCTTCTCTACCGATACTAGGTCGAGATTGAAGTATTTGGCTATGACTCATGTATAAAAGGGGAGAGTGACGAAGAAAAATATGGATATAAGCTTCAAAGGGGGTAACTAGGGATTATTTTCATGGTTCACAAGCTAAAAGGCCAAAAAATGTTATCCTAAATAGAATATCCTTATTATGGAGCATCCATGAATGAAGGTTTAATGCAAGCCCTAGAGCAACAAACACACATAAAGAGGGAGCAACACACAAGCAAAAGAATCATCGTTCAAGGCCTCACAAGGTTTAAGTTGTAATAACATCTTCTCGATTTGATTCCATGCATTCTAAGAGATAATCGTCATGTCACAATTTAATTACAAACAATCTAGACTTTTCATGTCATTTTAAGTGTGAGTGTGTGCAAAAAGGTGCATCAAACTTATAGATTCACATCAAATTGATAATGCTAGACACGTAATAGGAGAAAACAAAGCTACAAGCTCACAATGTCATAAATTTTACAAACAAGTGCACTCATGACTAAACTTATTTTCCAAATGCAAACAAAACAGACAACAAAACGGACATCAAAATGAACAATCCTTCCCCCACTTAAAACATGGCATGTCCTCATGCATGACAAGTAAAAATTAGGGAAAATCAAAAGTGAAAGAAAACTCCCCTAAAAATAAGTAACCGGGACCGTAGGCAATGGCAAGAAACTCAAACATCATGAGGAGGATCCAAGGGTGAATCCCGAGAACTAGCCTGACTCTGAGCCATCATCAAGGCACAAAACTGCTCCATCCATACCCGATGCTCAGAAAACTGCATATCAACATGATCCTTGATGGACTGCTCCATGCGTTGTAAGTAGGCCCGTTGAGGCTCAGAGAACTCCTCAGAATGACCATGAGAAAAAGAATCCCCTCGATGAATCGCCAAAGGTAATGGCACAGAAACCGGATCCCCCTCGATGCGAAGAGGGGATGTGGGAAAAGGGAGCTGAGCTGATTTGTGTCCAGTCCAGCGAAAATCATGGTACTCTCCCTCAATGACATGCATGTTTTTTAACTCATTGAAATCAACAGTAGCTACCGGATTTCGACCCTCCATCCACGAAATAGGAGAACGATCCCGATCGAGGATGCCTAGTCGAATAGCAATCCGTGTAAGAAACCCACCAATGATAATGGATCCCTTCTTCCGACGAGACAACTCAACTAATCTTTTGACAAAGAAGTACCCCCAATCAATTTGTTGCTTTTCATGCATCCAATAAAGAATGGTAAGCTCTTGCACGGAAACCGCACTATTAGACCCCGCGTTGCCGAACAACGAGTGAACCATCACCCGGTGAATGTAACTAAACTTTGGCATCTTTATATGAGTTGATTTAGCCCGAGATGCGGTCCAACAAGGGCCCGAAGATAGTACTTGCCAAAACGGAGCGGCAAAACGAACATGCGGCTTTCGAGCTCCAACATTATACTCCCACCCGAACCAATCACAAATCTCCTCCAACCTTACATCAAACCACTTTCCCATCATCCGAAAGATTAACCGATAATCCGTTTTGTTCCCCTCAAACAGTTTGTACTTAAAATCAACCGTCGTAAAAAATTCATAAACCAAGTCCGAACAAGTGGGCTCGTTAATATGAATCCATGACGGCCAACCGCATTTATCCAAAATGTCTTTAACCTCATCAAAAATCCCAAGCTTTTCCATGGCATATGAATCAAAATAACGTAACGGAAAAGTTTTAAGAGTAGAAATGGCCTTGTACCTCTCAAGATGGGCACCCGTAAAAGAAATGCTTGGCTTAACCGCACGTAAATCAAGGCCATAGTGCGGACGAGGCAATGGCAAACCTTTTTAGTCACCTTTTTATTCATACTTATAAATAAAACGTACTAACAAAAGTTTCCAACCAATCCGGCTAATGGGGCCTACCGGTGGAATCTCAACTGCTGCCTCGGGTCTAGTCACCTACTTTCGGGCAGTCTGTCTGGGTCTTGCCATTTCTCTTAGCTGTTCTGTTTGTAAAATTTGAAAACAAGCAAGAGTGAGCAACTATAGCTCAGCAAGAAATATATGTACAAGGTAAGCAATATAACATTACATATGTTTAACAGTTATTAAACTCGTTTATATCAATCAGTTATAAAATCACTTGTCATTGTTGATAAATTTCGAAGGTGCATTAGTACGTGCCCTTGTTTTCAAAATAAACTTGCAGTTCTAGATACTGCATAGAGTCAACACCTTTCTCATCAAAATAGAACACTATCAGCAACTTGGCACATAAGCCTAACAAGCAGTGTCAGAGCATTTTCCAAAATGGAGGAATGGGACTTAAAGAAAACATAAAACCTGATAGGGATTGACGATGATCAGTCGCCACATCCAAGTCCAATAATCCGCGGGTCTTCTCTACCGGTAGAAGGATAGAAACTACATCCGTAACTATCCCCGGGTGAAAACTACATCCGTAATCATCCTCGATGAAAACTACATCCGTAATCATCCTTCGGCAACACCTGGGCCGGAATAATAATTGATGGACCGCCTGGCTCACGGCCGCTTACACATCCCGGGAATCGTTCGTCAACGGTTCCCACACCTGCCAGAGTCCCTTTTTCTTTTTCTTTTAAAAACTTGATTTTGATTGAAAACTGAGTAATTGAGGTCCGACATCAGTCGACCGATGATTCTTGAAATCATACAAGAAGCAAACCTGACCGGGGGTTTTCGAAAATGTTTTGAGTTCGAAATAGTTCGAGTTCGAAAGTGCTAAAGGTATCTTGGATTAGCTTTGTCTTTAAAATAATGAACAATAATTAATAAATAATATTTTAGGATTTAATATTAATAATTAATAAAATTATTATTTAATTAAATAAGCTTTTAATCCAAGATAGGTATTTTGAGTATTTACGAAGATATAAAAATAATTACTTGAGTATACGATACTCCCCGAATGACCCTTCGGGTTTTCGTAATTTAATTACGATATAATAATATACCGCTCCCCGGTCAATAGTATATACGGACCGCTACGACCTCTATTGCTAGAGTCGTTGTACGAAGAAAATATTTCATTCTAAGTTCAAGGGGTGCAAACATATATGTACTTATACATCTCAATTTCATCGATACTTCGATAAACATAAACATTTGATATGATTGAAAACTACAAACACAACAGTGAAAGTCCTTGTATATGTAAGTTTTGAAAAGTAAACTTGCCTTGGTGAGGTTGGGGTGGTCGAGCTTGCGGAGTGGAACGATCTATACATAATCAATAGCCGATCGTTATTACCTTAACAATATCTCTTTAATTGCGGGGTTTTAGGGGGTACAAAATTAACTTAATGACTTCGTCTTATGACACTCTAGCCCCACTATAGGTTCATGTCACCACTCGATTACGCTCGTCACTTATTCGACTTAATTTGGTTACCATATCCGAATCATATCCATTACCCCTAAAATTACACTCCACTTACGACTTTTTCCCTTGCGCGAATTTTACTCTAACATTTTTATAAAATTGAACAATACATATTTTAATCAAATTCTTTTTGGGTAGCCTTCACCACTGCACTTACTAGCTTCTCTAATTTTTCCATGATCCTACATAAATTTTTAGGGGTTTAAACAAGGTTCACAAGGGGACCATTTAGTGCAGTCCGGATTCCAGAAACACATTTCACTTCTCAGGCCATAACTCAAAATCTATACATCACCTAGTCATGAACCTTATATTTCTGGAAATTACATTCAAATACCTTTCCAACAATATATATTAGGACTTCAGGGGACAAGATTTAGGGGTTCAAAACCCTCCTACAAGACAGTTCAAGTTCCTGGAAAATACTCAGCATGTTTTTACCACTTCACTAACCAAGAATCTTACATACACATCACATCCATCCTCTAAACCACCAAGATCATAATTTATAACATACATGGAGTTACATATACTAACCACAAGCTTAAAAATCACAACCACAACACTTAAACTCAAGATCTACATCATCCATCACTTATATGTCCAAGATTCACACTAATAATCATGGATCTAACATTAAACATCACAAATACTACATGGCCAAGAGGCATTAGGGTTTTTATACCTTCTTGAGTATCTAGGAGCCTTGGGTATGCCTTACAAGTCTCAAGAACACCTTGGATGAGCTCCTACAATCCTTATAATCCAAGATCTAAAAGAAAACTCAACATTGTTACTATTCACCAAAACTTTAACAATTTATAACTTGAAAACTAATGGATGAAAAGGGTTGGAATTCATAGTATACCTTCCTTATGTGATGTAGAGTGCCTAGGATTTTTGCCTTGAATTAAGATTGAAGGGAAGTAGAAGAAAGAAAATTTTTCTTCCTCCTTTCTAGCCTTGGCCGAGAGCAATATTGCTTGGGGGGGGGGGGAGAGAGTTTCTTGTTTTGCTTTTTGGGGTTGGTTGAAATAAAGTAAAAAGGGTTGGGTGATATGTATTATGTGTGTGTATATGTATTACATGGTACAAGCCTAGTGTCTAGACCACCATACCCTCTTGTCTCCTTGGAAAAGGTACCAACTAGTTACTATTCCTCTTGTCCACTTTGTATTACTAGTTTGCTTTCCTAACTACTTAGTTGCATGGGACTTGCATGCAATATCATTCCTTGTATCATTATTCTTCCACCAATGCTTGTCAATTAATCTTTAATTCGTATCGTATCTTAATTAATTCCTCGTAATAATATTTTGTCGCGTAGAGATTTCCCTTGTAATTCCTTAAGTACTTAATTGTGTAAATTCCTTGAATATCCATAACTCCTCGTCATAATTCCTAATAAATCTTTTAATACTCTAATCACTCTCAAATCCCAAGTTTTATAAATCTTACTAACAACAAGACTCTTGCCTTCCACAACCTTCCCTTTATCTTACATAGTGAATGTAACAACATAGTTTCTCAGACAATCAATTCCATTAAACAACAGGGATGACTAGAAAGGTTCCAGATTGACAATGTCACATGATATAATATAAAAGAAAATATTACAAAAATTAGGGTTCTTACAAAGTAGTCCTTTGTCGCTTAGATGAGACCTTGTCCTTGCCCTTAACCCGTTTAGATGAAACCCCACTCATGATTAGCAAATCCCTACTCCAAATTACAAGCCAAATACCACCCACTAAAAGCACCAAACACAAGCACAAAATAACCAACAATCCAACAATAAAACCACAATCAATCAATCCGTAACCAATTTAACACCAAAAGTGCAAACCCCGAAGTGAATTAGAGCCACTTACCATAAACAACCCAACAAAAGTAACCGACAATCCAAATGCACACCCCTTAAAACTACTAAAATACACTAATTAAGGATATATAAATAACTAAATTTTTTTTTGTTAACAGATAAAATAGAATAACAAAAAATTAAAATAAAATAAAACAGAACAAAAATGAAATAAAATAAAATAAACTAACTAACCAATTAATAATAAAATCAAAAATAAAATTTTAAAAGTAAGATAATAATAAAATCAAAAAATCGAACTGAAATAATAATAAAATAAAATTTAAAATGAAAATAAAATAAAATAAAATAAATATTTAAGCAATTAATAATAATATCAAAATTAAAATAAAATCAAAATCAAAATGAAAATTGGATAAAATAAAAAAAAAGAATAATAAAACAAAATAAAATAAAACAAAGTAAAACTAATGAAAGAAAAAACTAAAGAAATGAAATCAAAAAAACTAAAACAGGGGATGGGGATCGGTATTGGTTTAGACAGGGGATAGGGGGAATGGTGGTGTGAACGGTTGTAGCTGCTTGGAGAAGGAGGAGGGTGGGGGGCTGTGTAGTTGCAGAAGGAAAAGGGGAGAGGTGGAGTGAACGGACGACTGAGGTGAGAAGAACGGAGAGATGGGTTGTAATCGGGGATGGGTGAAGGGCGGTAGGAAGGGAGGCGGGTGGTTGTTGCAGCGGTTGTGGCACTGTGCAGGAGGAGGGGTGAATTAATGGAGGGGCTGCAGTCGGTGGACTGCTGGGATTGAAGGGGTCGAAGGTGAAGTCACGGATGGGATTGAATGGAGGTGAGACGACGGTGGTATTGGTGTTGGGTTGTTGGGTTGTCGGAGGATGGAAGAACGGAGGTGTAAGGAATGGGAGGGGATGGTCGGAGATGGCGCGGTCGAAAATTGGTAAAGAAGACGGAATTGAGGAGGCGGTGGACAGTGATGGAGTGGTGGGCTGTCGAATTGGGAGGCAGTGGTGGGTTTAAAATGGGAGAGTGTGAGGTGCGGTGGTGAGGTGCGGTGGTGGTAATGAATTGCGGAGAAGAGGAGTTGGGTGGTTAACGGAGATAATGGTGGAGTTGTTGGTTCGAAATTTCGAATGCAAGGAGGAGGTGGGTGATTCGGCCGAGGAGAAGAAGATGGGATGAAATCAAAAGGGGAAAGTAGAGTAGTTCTGCTTTGTTTTTTTTTTTAAAGAGTGCACAGCCCGTGCAATTGGAGTTTTCACAGTTTTATTCACGGTCTGCTGCACGGCCGTGCACAGGCCCGTGAATAAATCTGCTAAAAAATGCTGCAATGCTTCTAAAATCTCACGGCCTGATAAGAAATTTCACGGCCATGCAGAACCAAAAATCACACAAAAAATTATAAAAAACTCCTGTTTTTTTTTGTTTCTTTTTGTTTCTTTTTTTTTATTATTATATTTTTACTCTGTCTTTTTTTTTTCTTTTTTTTCTTTTTTAAAACACGCACATAAATCCTTGAATGCTTGAATAAAATATTAAATCCTGAAAACATGAACAAACACATCAAGGCAAGTGTGGAATAATACAAAAAATTATAAAAATTAGAATAAATGATACTAAATATTATTGAGTGGGGCATAAAATTTCAATTTTTTTTTTTGCAGTGAAATAAAATTCACTAGACACACCACAAAAATACATAAAAATCAATCAACATATTTTTTTTTCTTTAGAAAATAAAATAGATGAAAAAGAAAATCCCACTCATTAATATTTAGATCAATCCTCAAACCCACAATATGCATAACACCCTTCATAAATGCGAGTGAGGACCAATATTTGACATACACATAATATATAAATACATGTGTACCTTGGGTTGCCTCCCAAAAAGCGCCTTTGTTTAATGTCGGCGGCTCGACTTCCCGGATGTGCCCCGTAGCACCAACGCACACTAACGAGAGCTCATTCATGAAGGGGGTCCGCTAATGAGATGACATCAACGGTAGATTCTTGAAATCCCTCATAGAAAGGCTTAAGACGGTGGCCATTTACCTTGAATTCTTTGTTGGTAGACAAACTTCGCAAATCCACCGCTCCATGAGGGTAGATTTTTACAACAACAAATGGACCCAACCAACGAGATCGAAGCTTTCCGGGCATTAATTTGAGACGAGAGTTGTAGAGGAGAACCTTTTGCCCAACATGAAATGATTTAGGAACGAGCGAACGATCATGAAAGTCCTTTACCCTAGCCTTATACGATTGAGCATCCTCGTAGGCATTGTTACGAATTTCCTCCAATTCAAGCAAGTTAAGCTTCCGATGAGCCCCGGCAACATTAAGATCCATATTGCAAGCTTTGATTGCCCAATAAGCTTTGTGTTCTAACTCAACGGGAAGATGACAAGACTTACCAAAAACTAGCTTGTAAGGAGACATGCCAATAGGGGTTTTAAATGCCGTCCTATAGGCCCATAAAGCATCTTCAAGGCGAACACACCAATCTTTCCTAGAAGGTTTCACCACCTTCTCAAGAATAGACTTAATCTCCCGATTAGAAACTTCGGCTTGACCATTAGATTGAGGGTGATAAGCAGTTGCCATTCGATGATAGACCCCATAAGATTTAAGAAAATTTCCCACCAACTTGTTACAAAAGTGGGTACCTTGATCACTTATGATAGCTTTGGGAACACCAAATCGGATGAAAATTTGAGACTTGAGAAATGCAACAACCGCCTTACCATCATCCGATTTTGTTGCCTTGGCCTCCACCCACTTAGAGACATAATCAACGGCCAAGAGAATATAGAGATTTCCATGAGAAGATGGAAATGGCCCCATAAAATCAATACCCCATACATCGAAGATTTCTACCACAATAATTGGAGTTTGGGGCATTTCATTCCTTTTTGAAATATTGCCGGTTCTTTGACAAGGCTCACATTGCTTACCAAAGTCGTGAGAGTCACGAAAAAGAGTTGGCCATGTAAATCCACATTCAAGTACCTTCCTTGCCGTTCGATCTTTCCCAAAATGACCTCCACAAGCATAAGAATGACAAAATTTAAGAATGGAAGCAATTTCCGACTCGGGAACACACCTTCTCAAGACTTGATCCGCACAATGTTTTCAAAGATAAGGATCATCCCAAATGTAGTGTTTGGCTTCACTCCTTAATTTCTCCCTTTGATACTTAGGCATGCCCTTAAGAAAAGTTTTGCACACAATGTAGTTCACAAGATCCGCATACCATGGCACCTCGCTTTGAATTCCAAATAAGTGCTCATCCGGAAATAATTCTTGAAAAGGAGAAGCATCTTCCTCCCTCACAAGTCTACTTAAGTGGTCCGCCACTAGGTTCTCGGCACCGATTTTATCCTTGATCTCTAAGTCAAATTCTTGAATGAGAAGAATCCATCGAATCAACCTAGGCTTTGACTCTTTCTTTGCCAAGAGATGTCTTAAGGCGGCCTGATCCGTGTACACAATGACTTTGTATCCAAGAAGATACGAACGAAACTTGTCAAGAGCAAAGACAATAGCTAGCAATTCTTTTTCAGTGGTGGTATAGTTCACTTGGGCTGAGTTGAGTGTGCGAGAAGCATAATAAATCACATGAGATCGTTTGTCAACCTTTTGCCCTAACACCGCACCAACCGCATAATTGCTAGCATCACACATAATCTCAAACGGAAGGGACCAATCCGGAGGCTTAATGATAGGGGCCGTAGTTAAAGCTTTCTTGAGATGGTCAAAAGCCTTCTTGCATTTTTCATCAATTTTAAACTCTACATCCTTTTGAAGAAGAGATGATAGGGGAAGAGCAACTTTGGAAAAATCCTTGATAAATCTTCTATAGAATCCGGCATGACCAAGAAAAGAACAAACATCCTTGACATTTGAAGGATAGGGAAGACTTGCAATAACATCAACTTTTGCCTTGTCCACCTCAATGCCCTTCCTAGATACAATATGCCCCAATACAATACCTTCTTGGACCATGAAATGACATTTTTCGTAGTTGAGCACTAGATTAGTCTCCAAGCATCGATCCAAGGCATGTGTAAGAATTTGAAGACATTCATCAAAAGAATCACCCGAAATAGAGAAATCATCCATAAAGACCTCAATTCCATTCTCTATCATATCGGAGAAAATACTCACCATACACCTTTGAAAAGTTGCGGGAGCACCACATAAGCCAAATGAGAGTTTACGAAACGCAAACGTGCCAAAAGGACAAGTGAATGTGGTTTTGTCTTGATCTTCGGGAGCAATGACAATTTGATGATATCCACTAAATCCATCTAGAAAGCAATAGAATTCCTTCCCGGCTAACCTCTCTAACATTTGATCAATGAAAGGGAGAGGAAAATGGTCTTTTCGAGTTACCGCATTTAACTTGCGATAATCTATGCACATTCGCCACCCATTTTGGACTCGGGTAGATACGAGCTCACCTTTAAGATTCTCTTCAAGAGTGATACCCGCCTTTTTAGGAACACAATGTACCGGACTCACCCATTCGCTATCCGAAATTGGAAAAATGATACCCACATCAAGTAGCTTGAGAATCTCTTTTTTAACAACTTCCATCATTGCCGGATTAAGTGTTCTTTGAGGGTCTCTAGTAGGTTTAGCTCCGTCTTCGAAGAGTATACGATGCATGCAAGTGGAGGGGCTAATACCCTTAACATCGGCAATGGTCCACCCAATGGCACTTTTATGGTCCTTAAGAACCCGCAAAAGGCGTTCTTCTTGCACATTACTCAAATTAGAAGTTATGATTACGGGAAGAGTCTCGTTGTCCCCAAGATAAGCATATTTGAGATGATTAGGCAACAATTTCAACTCCAAAGTAGGAGGATTCTCAATAGAAGGGAGTAATTTAGAATAAGATAAGGGAAGATCAATTTTTGCAAGATCACACCTTTGGGGTAAAGGTTGCAATACATTGAGCTCCATAATTGCCTCATTGGCCTCTTCCGAATTAGGGAATCCATCATCTTCATTTGCACATCCCTCAATAACCACTTGGAGGGCTTCTTTATTTCCCATGTCAAAAGCTTGTTGGGCTAAACCATCAATGACATCCATGGAGCAAATTGAGTGTGACTCACTAGGAAATTTCATAGCATCATAAATATTGAACTTGACAACCTCATCGCCAAACTCCATAGTGAGAGAACCATCATCCATATTAATCTTGGTCTCCGCCGTTTTGAGAAATGGACGTCCAAAGAGAATTGGTGCGGACTTGATGTTTGATGGACCATCTTCCATTTTCAAGATGTAAAAGTCGGCGGGGAAAACCATTTGATCAACATGAACAATCACATCTTCAATTACCCATTCGGGATAGGCATTAGATCTATCCGCGAGTTGAATGATCACATTTGTATTCTCGAGTGCCCCCAAATTTAAAGTTTGGAATATGGAAAGGGGCATCACATTGATCGAGGCACCTAAATCAAGCATAGCTCTTTCAAAGAATTTACCTCCAATCTTGCAAGGAATAGTGAATGTGCCCGGATCCGAACATTTTTGAGGTAACCGCCTTTGAATCACGGCCGAGACATTCTCATCCACCACTATAGTTTCATCACCTCTTAACTTCCTTTTGTTAGTACACAAATCTTTGAGAAACTTTGCATACCTTGGAACTTGGTTTATGGCATCTAGTAACGGGAGAGTGATTTCCACTTTTCGGAATGTCTCAAGCATTTCCTTGTCAACAATGTCTTTCTTTGGTTTAGAAAATTTGGAAGGGAATGGAGGTCGAATAACCACATCCTCATCAATAAACCTTGGCTTCTTTGCTTGTGGAACGTCCTCTTGAACACTTTCCTTTTTACCCACATCAACTTTCTCTTCCTCAATTTCCATATCATCCTCAAGGTTTTCATCCTTAGCCTCGAAGATGTCATCATTTTCAACCTTTTCACCTTCATTAACATTCACCATCTTACCCTTGGCCTTAGCATGAAGGTCCTCCAATTCTTTCCCACACCTTAAGGTCATGGCACTAGCATTTTCTTTGGGGTTAACCTCCGCTTGAGAAGGAAGTTGCCTAGAACCTTGGCTTTGCAATCGATTCACGGTTGTGGCTAGTTGGCTCATTTGCTTTTCCAAATTGGATATACTTTGAGAAGTGTTCTTTTCTAAGTTGGATATATTTTGAGAAGTGATGTTTTGAAATTGGAGGTTGTTTGTTGCCATTTGCTTAATCATTTCTTCAAGTGATGACAATGTAGATGAAGAAGACCCTTGATGGTCTTGGGAATTGTATGGAGGTGGTGGTGGGAGTGCTTGAAAATTTTGATTGGGACGTTTTTGTGAGTATGGAGGAGGGTTTTGTTGATGTTGGGTGTTGTAAGTGTTTGGATTTTGGTATTGGTTAGAGTTTGGTGCATTGGGATTTCCATATCGAAAATTAGGGTGGTCTCTCCAACCGGGGTTGTAGGTGTTACTATAGGGGTCATACTTCCTTTGAGGTGGTTGTCCCGAAAAACCTCCAATAGCATTAATTTGCTCTTCGGGTTGTTGGAATGATAGGCATTCGTTAGTAGCATGATCCGACATATTGCAAACACCACAATATTTTTGTTGTTGAAGATTCCCAACGGCTAATTGACGAACCAATGATGTAAGGTCCGAGATTTGGCCCTCTAACTTTTGAGTTGCCACTTCATTCACGGAAGGGTTCTTGACATGCACTTGACGATCCCCAAATTGGCGAGAATTCTCGGAAATCTTGGTTATCAACTTTCTAGCCTCCTCCGGTGTTTTATCCACAAGAACTCCACCACTTGAAGCATCAAGGTGCAATTTAGCACTATACTCCAAGACTCCATAGAAGTAGTGAATGAGCAACTCTTCCGATATCAAGTGTGGAGGACAACTTTAACAAAGCTTTTGAAACCTTTCCCAATACTCATACAATGTTTCCCCGAAGTATTGCCGAATGCCACAAATTTCCTTGGAGATGCCCGTAGCCTTTTAGGTAGGGAAGAATTTCCCCAAGAAAGCACTTCGCATTTGCTCCCATGTAGTGATTGAGTTTGGAAGAAGGTAAAATAGCCATGCCTTGGCATTGTCTCTCAAGGAAAAGGGAAATGCTTTCAACTTCACTTGTTCTTCCGTAGCATTGTTTGGTCTCATTGAAGAACATACCATTTCAAATTCTTGAAGATGCATAAAAGGATCCTCCGTGCCTTCACCTCCAAACTTGGGAAGGAGAGCAATAAGGCCACCCTTTAGCTCAAATGGTTGTCCTCCCGGAAATACAATGCATAATGGTAGTTGAACGGAGCTAGGAGAAGCAATCTCCTTGAGTGTGCGTTGATTAGGATTTTCCATGACTTGATCAATGTTGTTGTTCGGTGATGAGATAGGAATAACAAGGGAAGGACCCTCGTTCAACTCCTCTTCCTCTTCCGAAGGTGAACTAGAAATAAATTGACTTGATGAATCTATATTGGCACTTGAATTCCTTTGATTCCTTCGTAAGAGTCTCTCGGGATTAGATGAATACGCAAGATCACCTAAACAAGAGGATCGAGTCATACATAGCAAAAATTTCTAAAATCAAGATAAATAGATAAATATATACAACAGAACTAAAATATTCACAATTTTATACGCGCATTAATATTGAACTAAAACTAGATCCCCGGCAGCGGCGCCAAAATTTGGCCACGCCCGTCGTCGACGCGCCAAATTGAAAGATAAATGTTTATGCTCTACTATATTCGCACTTAACTATAAAATATAGCAAATGTGGCAAGTAGGGATCGAACCCAAGGGAATAGTGTTCAATACTAGAATGAAGTAAAATGGTGGGGGGTTTTAAGTTGGTTGTGGTATTTTATCAAACACCTTGGCTACAAGAAATAAATTGCTAGAGAATTATAATTAATTAACTTTCAATCATCCAATTGTTCTAACACAACAAGGCACAATGTTTGAATTAACAAGATAAAGAGATATTTGACCCAAGGATTATGGAAACTCAAGCACTTCACCCACACACATATGAGCAAGAAATAATCAACTCTACCTAACCAAGATAATTGGTGAAGCACAGAATCACTTAATTCTCTTCTATAAACACTAATTTAGTGAAGCACATAAATTAGTTCTCTCAATTATAGCAACCAATAATGAAGCACTACTAGTTTAACCAAATCAAGGAATCAAACAAAGAGAGGCTAGGACAAACCCAAGGATGAGGAGCTCATCCTAGGTATTTGCACTTGAATTTTGAGGATTTAGGTAAACTAAATCTTGTGCTACTACAATGAATGTACTAACAATTACGGATTAGCACAAACAATTAGCAATTGAATTCACAAGAGAAGCAAATTGAAGCAACTTACAATTCTCCAAGCAAAATCATAAACAATACAACTCAAGAATTCAAGATAGAGTGAAATAGATCTTACTTAAAATGAAATGGGTTTTGATACAAGAGATCCTCCTTGAGCCAAATCTATGAAGTTAGTTACTCATAATCAATGCTAGATTATGAGTAATTAATGTTTTCTTAACTCCTACTAACCCTAGGTTTTTGTTCTTGAAGAGGCTAAGAAGAGAGGCCACCATGAGATGAGATGATAATATGTTATAAAATGTAGGGTTTGGCTTCTTTTAATACACAGCAGGATTTTGCACGGCCGTGCAACTGCCCGTGAGAAAAACTGCACAATCTGCACTACTTGAAACACTCTGCACGGCCTGTTGCACGGCCGTACAGTAGCCCGTGCGAGATAAAATCTTCAAGATATCACAATAAAAATCTCCCGGAAACGCGAGCTTGCATCTTCTAACTTCCCTCTTCAATAATCTTTGTTTTCAAGCCCAAAATAATCCATCTTTTCAACCATTAAGCATGAGGCACTGAAAGATGAAAACATAATTAATATCGATAAAACAACATTCGAAACTAACAAAAATGCAAGAGAATAAATGACAAAACGTGTATAAAATACACGTTATCAACGCCGTTAAATGATCAGGGACAAAACAGTCTTTTCTAACTTACAGCTTGTGATACGTGGGTTTTTCTCAGGTATATATACACAGAGTATCCTATATATACACAGATGAATCTAGTGTATTGTTTCAGAAAGATGGTTAATTAGCTTTGGAAAAAACTGCAGCTCTATTGGGTCAAACTTGAGAAGGCGAAGGTTGAGCAATTTGAAGATTCTTCTGACCATTTAACTCCCAGAAATATCTCTTTCTCGTCTTATTCATCAGGTCTCCCTTTTCCAAATATTTCCGAGGAACTAAGGTTGGGCAGTTCACACGAGCAATTCTACTTTGGTTGTACATTAATTGTTAAATTAATGTGCCTTTGGATCTAACATGATGATGAGTGGAAAGAGATTGCAGGAGGCCATTCAGAGCAAAAATGACATGCCCCACAAAGATGAACTGCAGAGTCACATTGTTATGTCCAAATCTGGCATAGACCTAAAATAAGCCCACTGAGCCATTATTGGCCTAAATATGATAATTGGGTTGCCGAAGTTCACCAGCAGGGACAAGCCCAATATACTCTTTTGATTTGTCTTCCTTGATTACTAAAAGAGAACGATCCTCAGCAAGGGATCGCTTCACACATGACTCCCAGCGAGGGGTCATATTGTCACTACTTTGCACTAAGGTCCAGCGTGGCCTAGGGTGCTCTCATTATAAAGACTCATAGCTAAGCCCAGCGAGGTCGCATGAGTATCTCTATATTTGGATCCGCATTGCATGACTAAACCTAGCAGGGTCACATGTGAGGTTCTCATAAGTTCTTTATCAACCTCGTTGCAGGCTTTAGTGGGCTTAGGCCATGACTTATCTCCTAAAACCCTAGCCCGTTTAGGTAACTTATTCTCTAAGAACTACGTATGGCTTGATCCCTATAAATAGGGTACGTAGGCACCTTGATATGGATGAGAAACAGTTAACCCTGAAAAACACCATACAAGATCAGTCACACCTAAACACCGAAACCCTAATCCTTGTTCTTCATATCCTTAGCATAATATCTGTATTTTGCTCCGTTAATCCAGCAAACCTCCAAAACATTGTTATACCAAATTCTCCCTATAACACACATGATATGAATATAGCAATTAATTGATGTTTCACTAATATTTATCGTTAAATATGTTAATTGCAAACTGAGTCATTGTTGAAATTCATATATTAATTGAACTTGGTGTTGACAAGAATAATCTCCACATAAAGTTATGTTTAATTGCAAACGCTAACCTAGAATTTTCTTGGCTATACTGATTGTAGATTTGATTGATGATATTAAGGAAATTTTGGTAACGTCTTGGCATATTAAATGGCGACTTTTACTTTTATTTAGCCCCTATTTTATGTTGTTGGTGGCTTTTATTGGATTTGTTTACTCGAATGGGAGCATATTTCTTGGTACCTACTGTAACACCCCCAGATCCGGGGTCCGGGATCCGGTGGTTACGGTTTCCAATTCTGTCCACAACAATTGAACTTTCCTTAACATAAAATAAATTACGTCTCTATGACCCAACACAACAATATAAAACACACCCGTTATAGTCCCAGAGATGAAATCAGAGTAACAATCAAATTTTTATTAATCACATTATGAGTTCTTACAATCCAAAAGAATTTCAATATAAATACATACTCTTTGCCATCCATTTACATAAGTCATACTAGACCATATTCTTGGTACTGAAAGAATAAATATATCCTACCAATAGCTTCTTCTTCAGCTCTGGTAGTCTCATCGTCCTCGCCCGCGTTGAGTGCGCCTTGTGTGAGTCATCTGGTCTAGCTGTTGTTGTGATATATTAATAAAGCAAGGGTGAGCAATAGCCCACCAACAATAATATATAACTGAACGATAATGTATAACAATTCAAAAGTATCTTTCAAACCATATGCCATGCATTTACGGAAATTATGCCAGTATAATATGAACGATGAAGTTACAAGGTAACTTAAAGTATTTGTTTGTAGAAATATCTGCTACATCAAAAGTAAGCGAGATATTCTCATTGTTATTAAGAAGAGGAACTTGCAGGAAAAGGTTGCAATTCCAGTTATGAACACTTTTCCAGCTCTGCCAACAGTAATCATGTTGCAGGAAATAAATAAGTTTGGATGATGAACCAATGATGGAGTATTCACCGCGCCCGCTGTTCCAATCTTGATGATCAGTCGAGATCGTACAGCTCAATTTAGATTTACTACCGGTAGAAGGAAGAACTGACGGCTTTACTTGTCTACCGCCTTACTAGCTCTCCCCGGCCAACGGTTGGGCCAAAGGGGATGGGCCGGCGCTACTCGGCCTCTTACACGACTCCTAGTTCAAATAGAATTCATGATTCTGAATGTAACGTTCGTCCCCCTTTCCCCAAGTATAATACTTGTTGATAAGACTCTACAAAGTAGTCGTATCTAGTTGGAAAGGAAAATTCACTAATAACTTCCAAGCTATTGCTTGGTAACGAATATCAACTTGTTCCAACAATCTTACCCCTCGAAAGATGAGAAGGTACACAACGACTTAATAAGTCATTAGCCCCCGCATTGCGAGTGAAGAGAATATTTTATGACCGGGAAGTCGACAAGATAATTAACATTTTCCAAGTAAGGTTCCCTTATTATTAGGGAGATAGACTCAAAGAAGAATGATGTTTGAGAACCGTTCTTGATATATGATTAATAATAATATGACTCCGAAATATTTTCTGTAATAATCGAAGAAGATAAACCTTATCGAGGTTATTCTAAGTATGGAATAAATATTCAGAGAATATTTATTGAATTAAAGTATTTTACAGAATATTTAGGAATATGAAAGAATATCTTTAATCAGAGTATTTCTCAAATAATCCTTGAGAGAATATTTATTGCATAATTAAATATTCAAATGAATATTCAAAATAATATTCATTAATTAATAAGACCTGAAAGGAATATTTAAAATATTTAAAATAATATTCGATGATTAAATAGAACCCTGGATGAATATTCAAAATAATATTCATAATTATTTAGGAATTTAAATGTCTATTGAAAAAGTAATATTCATTTAATGAATAATATTCTAAATGAATATCAAGTAATATTCATTTAGTACTCCAAGCTTTAAAGGAATATTCGAGATAAGACTCGATAAATAAATCAAGCTTCAGATGAACATTAAAATAATATTCATCAGGTAATTAATATCTTAAATGAATTTTCAAAAGTAATATTTCTTTAATAAAATAATATTCCAAATGAATATCCAAATAATATTCATTTAGTAGTCTCATCTTTAGAAGAATATTCGAAATAATAATCGATAATCAATTCGACTCTGAATGAATATTGAAAAATATTATTCGTCGAATGGTTACGTTCAAATAATTATTTGAAGTAAGGATCGTTAAATAAATAATCTCGAACGAATATTCAAATAATATTCGTCTCCCAAATAATAGAAAATATTTACTTAAATATTTTCCTCCGAGGTAATCTCGATATGTCAAGAAATATTGACTCCCGGTCTATATTTGATGAATAAGATGTATACACCCTTCTCTGAGGGTCTTACAATAACCGGCTTATAGTTGATACGATAGCGATCCAATTTATAAGCCAATCACAATCAGGGAACAAGCATAATGATATAACTTGAAAGTAGGCATGCATGCTATGGCATATGTATAACAGAAAACATATTTGTATATTTATTCAATCACAACAACAGCCTAAAGAAGGGAATTGAAACTTGCCTGGTAGTCGAGTACGGTAAGGGGTAGTGGTAGCGGTTCCGGGTCAGCTTGGTGATCTATAAATAGCCAAGGCATTCGGGATTAATCACTTAACATTTTAAAAGTTAAGTTATACTTAAATCGAAACACGTTCTCGAGTTATCTCGTTATACCCCTTTTTGTAGATTCCTTTTATCATTGATCCGACCCGACATTCGTTCGTTAATACGACATGTCACTGTACTAACACTTGGGACATACTTAAGTCATACATTTTCTAAGGTCGATCGTTACGAACCAATATTATACTCCAAGTTTTATCGCCCGTTTTCTAAGTGTTTTACCGAAGTTATAATAGAGTCGTCTTTTAGGGGTTCGTTCGCGTTTAACCTCGACTCAAATATTTTTAATAAATCGAAAAACGATCCTTTTGGCATACGGCTTTCTTTTACACCTTCCTTTTTTACCTCTAGTATTTATTTACCAAGATTCGCCATGACGTTACATAGTTTACGAGGGTTCAATTTCAGTTACGAACTTTCGTTTACGGATTCTAACTACTTTTAGTAATTTGGTCATAAATCCTAAACCGTAAGTCGGAATGCTTCGATTCTTTCGCCAAAGTGATCTATGTTCAAAAATCTATCAGTAGGGTTCATTAACTTGCCAAGAACAGAGAGTTATGGCTACTGACCAGTTCGGTTTCTTAGTGTTAATGAAAATCGGGCATTACGACGGCTATGTTTACACGCTTTTCAAAATTTTTATCATCATCAAATCATCCTCCAACAACAACCAATTCAAGACCTAGAGTTTTTCATCTATTCTAAGTCATGATGTCTCAAGAACAACTCAAACCCAACAAGTATGGAACATCAATAACAACCAATTATGCATACATGGATCTAAACATACTAACACTTCTCCATCATATATCCATCCAAAAAGATCCATAAACTCAAAGTAGTACTAAGGGTTCTTGAGCTTTATACCTGCCATGGAGAGTGAATAACACTTGGTAAGCCTTGTCTAGTCCTTAGATTACCTTAACAAAGCTTGGATCGTCCAAACAAAACAAGAAATCAAAGTTAGTTTCTTAAAATCACTATTCACCCTAGGCTTGGATGATTTATTTGAAAATGGAAAACATGGAGTTTGAAGCCAAGATTTCTAGGATATTACTTTTATGAATTATAGGACTTACCATATAAATTTGGAGATCAAACAATGGTGGAAGCTTGGACTTTGATTCTTGAATTAAGGAGAAGCCGAATGGAGCTTTCAAGAGAGAGTGTTTGGTGTTCCTTGCCTTGGTTCCTTGCTCTCTTGCATTATTGTGAAAATATCTAACATAAAGTTGCTTTATTAAAGGTACTAGGTCATGGCATACATCATCTTGGTGGACAAGTGTTTAATTTGGTGTGGTAGGATGAGAAAGCATGCTAAGTACTTGGTTTGATTGCTAAGATTGCTAGTTAGCTTTGTAACTAGCTTGGTCTCTTTGATCTTATCTTGCATAAAGTGATTATGTCACCTTCCACTAGCTCATCATACCTTTTGGTCCTCTGCTTGTTTCTGTGTCCGGTTATTGCCCGTTTCGATTGATCGTTCGGACGAATAACTAAGTAGTTTCACCTCTAGGGTTTACCGGGAAATTTATCGATATTCATAATACCTTCCCCAATCCTTAATATAATCCTCGTGATGACCATGTAGGATATTTAATCTCGATACGAACTTAATCCGTAATCTAGGATTCGTTCCCTTTATTGATTAATCTCGTTATAACGTTTTAGCGGTTTCTAGAACGCTTGTTTCACTGCCTCAGTGGTTTCCTACCTTCATTCTTAAATCAAATATAATAACATCCCAAAATATCAAATCCTCAAAGTTAATATCTCAATTCTTGGATTATAATAATATTAAATCCACTGTCCGGTCAAATATCATACCGAAAAAGAATTTGGAATTTCTGAATTCCGATCGTCTCTGCATTCACTTATTTCCTCCGCGTATTACTAATATGACTTCGAAACATCCATATCACGTCCCGTACATAGGGTGGCGTGAAAAGTTTTCCAACTTACAAAATCACTATTCTTCCACCAAATTACTATGCACGTACAGGAAACACTATGCACGTACGGGAAACACTATGCACGTACGGGAAATACTATGCACGTATGGGAAACACTATGCACGTACTCATTTCCCTTAAAGGATCCATTAGCTCCTTCCTGGATGGTAGATTATTCTTATCTAGGTCCTCAACCATCGAATTACTCTATTCTAACAATATACCAATGCATCAGGATCATTGTCCAAAGCAATATCCATTCATTACAATCATTGTTCTTTGAAACCACCATTCCTTAGAGCTGGTGACCTTGTTGTCGGAATCATTGTTCCTCATTTTATCATTACTTAATAAAAAAGTTTTTAATTATATCCAAAATTTGGGGTTCTTACAGTCTCCCCTCCTTAAAAGGATTCCGTCCCGGAATCAGGTAGGAAGCAAAGAGTCGTTTGCCTGTCGTTCACTTTTTAGCTTCCCGGTCAATTCTTAGTCGTTCTACCCTTCATCAGCACATCTTCTAGTGCTACAATCCATACTGTATCCTTTTTCCATCAACGTTGCTACTTTTCGTACAACTCACTATCCGGGTTATACTCTTACTCCGTCTTATCCTTATTGATACCTGCAGTAACATTGGTATCACTATCACCCTACGAATTCGGAGGTAACCTCGCTCGTACTGTGCATTTCCTAATTGCTTTAATCTTCGCAATCTCGATCAATATAGAGAAGTGGAAAGATTTATTGAGAGATCACTATGATCAATTGAACATTTGTTATATTGCATAGTTAGTACAGAAGGGGGCCAGCCTTTAGTACTTGACAAGCAATTAAACAAGTGATGGTATTCCACTTAGACTTCTATCACATAGACAGATAGTCACGTAGCAGTACCTCCCCTCCTTAAAGGGTTGTTCTTCTCAATTCATAAAGAAGATGAATAAGAGAGAAGAAAAGAAAAGAATTATAAAGGATTATAGAAAGTTTTCATGATTGCAAAATATCATACTCAGAAATTACATCTGAACTATAGAGGTTCATTAAGGAAGAAATTAATCATAATTATATCCAATACTACTTGATCGCAATCTCACGTGTCAACATATCTTGCTGCTTTGTCCACTATTTTATGGACCTATACTCTGGTTCAACCTTAGCAACACTTTCTTCAGAAAATTCCTTCAACCTTTCAGGTTAAATCTTAGTTTTCTCACTTGACATCATTATTACTGACATCCCATATCATGTTACTAGCTTTTTCATAACTATAATATTGACACTATCCGGTTGTCATCCTGAGAATTCATTAGAAAACCCATTCCATAGTTGCTTTCCCAGCCTTTTCTTTATCAATCACATCCTTCTTATTATCTGATTCTTACTCATTTCTATTATTTACTTTCACCTTCACCTCTTTATTGAGACACCTATTTGCACTTGGTACCTCTTTATCGGTATTCCGTCACATTTATTCTACAATCATCACGTTATTCCGATTTAAACTTTCCGAAATGAATCTGGCCCGATCCCTTTAACTTAGATTCATATAATCTACTTCTGCCAACCTTGTTTCTCATCATTTGTTCTTTTCTATCCGTGGTTTTCCACAGGTTGTCTTTCGTAAGTCAGACCAGGTCGTATATCTACATGCTCGTACTCCTATCATCTGTTGAACATCTGCATTTTACTGGCGTAGCCTGGCCACATGAAAACCCGTTATGACCGTGCTATAAGTTTTGGGGGTAAGGCTGGCTCGAATACCGCCGTCCGAACACTTTAAACTCTCAGGTGGCCCAATAAGTCTCGGGCTCAACCGCCCTTCCCTCCAAGTCTCATTAATTCTTTCCATGGGAATATCTTTAACATCATGAATCATCAACCTCATATTCTCTATCTTGTTTGCGCAGAAGTACACTAACATAAACTTGTTTGTCATTCATCAACATGCCATTTAGTTAATCAATGGCAGCACTTTCTTTATCTTTACATTGTCATCTACTTTCTTAGAAGAATCACCATCGCTTGTTGTTTACGTAGTGCATCAATAGCTAACCCTACGGGTTTCAAATCCCTTAGGGAGACAAAGTAATCACTATTCCTTATCCATAAGGAACACTTCCTGAACTTGATGTAGATATAACATGAAGTAGATAGAATTGCAGAAGAGTTTCAAGCATCGCAGCTAGGTCCGGTTGATGAAACTATCACTTATGCATCTTCCATAAAAGACTGGAAACTTAACGGTTTACTTCATCAATTTTGTACCATGGTCCTGGTTTGCCTCAAAACGGGACCTTCTAAGGTACGTAATATGCTTAAGACTCCATCAGGAATCGAATCTTTACTTAAACTATTATTACCTTCGATTCTTGCACAATCATCAAAAGGAATGTAACTTCCTCCACTCCAATATGACCTTCAAGGTCTTTCCAAATATCATTTTGTTTCTTCGGTATGAACATTTATAATTATTCCTTTATACTTAGACTGTCGGCCACCTCATTGGCCTTTCCTGATAATAATAATTTCTGGTAACCCTTGTTCTCGGGATATATTCCAATTCAAACATTTCTACCTCATTCCCATCATTGTTGGGTGAAAGCATTCTCCCTTAAGCTCTGCTGATGGATTAAAATATATTTATCAGTCTTTCTCCATAAGTCATTGCTTCCACCTACCCGTGGGAACTTTATCACGTTTATTCCCAATCCTACTTAGGATACTTCTCTTCTTAGTTCTTTCCTTATCTTAGGATAATCTCAACCTTTATAGGTTCAATCCATACTTCCTCAGGGCTTCATACATGCCTCATCTGGCATTATTGTTACTATGTCATACATTCCTTACCAAACTTCCATTTTGAAGTTCGGAATATTACCTTTTTCCTTGTAAGGTTTCATAGGTCATCCTCATCCTTCCTCCTGTATTTTCTGGGTACAGGGTATATCAAAATGTCATTGATCAATACTCTAATAATTCTATCTATGTTCTTTCCAGAACTCTTTTTAATAATCCTTACCGGTCATTGTTACCTTAGCAAGTCCAACTCATATCATCTGAAGTCATAATGTCGTTATTAGGGTTAATGCCACCCCTTGTGCATTCCCCAGGGTTTGTCTTAATTTATGGATATCCTATCCTTAATTCAACTGCCAGGGAATTCTTGCATCTTATAATTGGCAATCAGATCATGTATCCTTAATAAAGGTCTCTTTTCAATCATTCTCATTTGATAATCGATCGGTGGCTTAATGCCACCCTCTTCTTTCAGATAGTTGTCAGCCTATTTGGCCTTCCAAAAAGGCAACGTATGCCTATCTCCTCTCTTACAGAACTTGGTAATGGCAGCAAGGATGTTTTGGAAGATATTGGTCGAGTTCAACGTGAATCTCTTAGTACTTATCGTTCTTCTCAAATGTACTTGCCTTAGACAAAATTTCTACAGCATACTGATCCATCTCTGACCATTTCTATACTCTCTTCATAAACCTTCGTTGTTTACTTCCCTTAGTCGTAATATGTTCATGGTATTCATGATACCCTAACATCATACATCTCAAGTCACTATACTTCCATTTTACTCGTAATCTTGGACAACCATATACACATGAGTCACTTTAGTACGGGTTACCCCATCCCAAAAAGGTCTAGTAAATTCCCCATCAAAACATGGGTTGCAAAGGGTTTAGTAGAAGACTCCTACGATCTCATTAATATTTCCTTTATATCAGAAGCCCTTGCAGTCGGTGCTTACTTAGAAGCAACCCTGCTTTGTCTTTTCATTGCTGGTCTAGTCACTTCATAGTCCGTTGTGACTTGGCCTCAACTGGCCACATTAAAATAAAAATATATGATTTTAGGGGTTGGCTAATAGCATTACTTTTCTAGCAATTGCCGGCATAGTGCCTTCTTCTTTGATACCTTTCTACCTTTCCAAAACTTTACTCCATATAAGTCTTAATCGACTACTTGGCACCGTCTCCGGTCACCTTTCCTCCACTTTTATCTTTTCAACTATTCTTATCAATCCCGCGTACGACACAAGCTTACCATTCCTGGCATAACAGCCTTTTCATTTAAGTCAATCCTGGCATTTCTCAGTCCGGCTGGTTTCTTACTTACATTTCCTGTTTTCGTCCAATCTCACTTCATCATTTTATCACTACCGTCGATTGTAATGCTCAGGGTCCGTTTACTAGCCCATTTTACAGCATCCTTACCCAAATCACTGGGTTTGCTCCAGTTTCTACTCTCTTCCATGACATTCTCTGATAATCAGAAAGACAAGGTTTGCCAAAATTCACCGAATTCCTTTCCAGACTCAGGGAAATTTTGATCAATCTACCCACCTACTGGTAACATTAAGGAGACCAGTTTCAAAACCTGAAGAATAGTTCTATGAACCTCCTAGTAGGTAGAACCGTAAGCAGTCATAATTAACGAACTAATCGTCATTGGGTTGGAAATTTAACCCCTGGAGAGGAACCAATTATATACCTCCCTTAGAAGGGAATTAACAGTTTTAAACTGAAACTTGTCACAACGTCCTGATACCTATACGTCCTGATATTCAATATTACCAAATGTTAGTCTACCTGACTACTAGTCTCAGAAGGAACATTACCGTCGGAGTTGGTTGTTCCACAAAATTGGCACTACTAAGGCCATCCGATCTGGTGGACCGTGCTGTTCGAATGCATCCGCAAGTACTTTGTCGTGCTGTGCAAGCACACATCATAATCCTTTATGCGAAGCGTCATTGGAAACACAAAGTCTCCTTTTTCCATTAAGCAATGCCAACTCTTGGTCATTACCAATTTCATCTTTTAGCTCCAGGAAGGTTTTCTCACATTTTTCTCTTTAACTGCTGATCGTATTACTTGATCCATTATAATTCCACATTGGAGTAAACATAAGGTAAATACTATAATTCATTCAAAGAAAGAATTTAGTATTCCTCTGAATCACATGCATCTAACATTTCTGGTTCACCATTTCACTGAGTTAAAATAACCCTATACTCAGTCTCTGACAGTAGTCTCATTACGAGTTCATCTTGACTCACTGGTCTTATCTTCCGGTAGGTTTTGAGATCATTGTCTCGCCTACTACTTCCTTATATACCTTTATCCAATCATGCTGTCACTACCCAATGTCTTCACTTTCTAACTGATTCATTCATAAAATGAACATTTCCCTTAATAAAACCACCTTATTAACCTCAATTTGGTTCCATAATTTACAACCTATGACACCTGCCTTCTCATGGCGAATTATTACTGACCATATTCATACTAATTCATTTATCAAATGATATGGCACTTACTGCCTCCTTCTCTCTATTCCTAGGGACTCTGCTCCTCGTCTGATATCGCTGTCTTTGATAATCATACATCCCTCTAGCTCTTTCTTCGTTAACATGAAAGTCTCTAGGGATTCTCATCTATTCCCGTATAAGATCTCAAGTAATTCTTCCAATCCGTCTTACTCGCTGGTACTACATCCAGTAGTCCGGCTATGAATCCAACATGAATCTTCAGTTCTCTTGCTAATAGCTCAGTTCTTTATGCCCACTTTTCTGAGCACTATATCTTAATCATCACAGTCTTTCTGCCTGCGGCCCTCATTCCTCAAGGGTAAGCTCCTTATCCTAACAGGACTGTCCTTATCTTCTGGAACCTCTTCTGGGTCTCCAGTAGGGTACTCTATCATCGCGCTGCTGCTCGTATGCCTCAAGGTTTGTCGCCTTACTCGTCGATACGATATCAAGCTAAGTTACTATCATGATACTTAAGAGTTCCCCTAAGGGTTTTATATGTCATCACTACATTATGTAGTCCGACTATGAACTTGGCAAAAGTTCTTATTATCTTAGTGAATTTATTGTTTTAACGTCGCCTCATCTTTGGGGTTTATAACGTACGCTCTGATACCACTTCTGTAACACCCCCAGATCCGGGGTCCGGGATCCGGTGGTTACGGTTTCCAATTCTGTCCACAACAATTGAACTTTCCTTAACATAAAATAAATTACGTCTCTATGACCCAACACAACAATATAAAACACACCCGTTATAGTCCCAGAGATGAAATTAGAGTAACAATCAAATTTTTATTAATCACATTATGAGTTCTTACAATCCAAAAGAATTTCAATATAAATACATACTCTTTGCCATCCATTTACATAAGTCATACTAGACCATATTCTTGGTATTGAAAGAATAAATATATCCTACCAATAGCTTCTTCTTCAGCTCTGGTAGTCTCATCGTCCTCGCCCGCGTTGAGTGCGCCTTGTGCGAGTCATCTGGTCTAGCTGTTGTTGTGATATATTAATAAAGCAAGGGTGAGCAATAGCCCACCAACAATAATATATAACTGAACGATAATGTATAACAGTTCAAAAGTATCTTTCAAACCATATGCCATGCATTTACGGAAATGATGCCAGTATAATATGAACGATGAAGTTACAAGGTAACTTAAAGTATTTGTTTGTAGAAATATCTGCTACATCAAAAGTAAGCGAGATATTCTCATTGTTATTAAGAAGAGGAACTTGCAGGAAAAGGTTGCAATTCCAGTTATGAACACTTTTCCAGCTCTGCCAACAGTAATCATGTTGCAGGAAATAAATAAGTTTGGATGATGAACCAATGATGGAGTATTCACCGCGCCCGCTGTTCCAATCTTGATGATCAGTCGAGATCGTACAGCTCAATTTAGATTTACTACCGGTAGAAGGAAGAACTGACGGCTTTACTTGTCTACCGCCTTACTAGCTCTCCCCGGCCAACGGTTGGGCCAAAGGGGATGGGCCGGCGCTACTCGGCCTCTTACATGACTCCTAGTTCAAATAGAATTCATGATTCTGAATGTAACGTTCGTACCCCTTTCCCCAAGTATAATACTTGTTGATAAGACTCTACAAAGTAGTCGTATCTAGTTGGAAAGGAAAATTCACCAATAACTTCCAAGCTATTGCTTGGTAACGAATATCAACTTGTTCCAACAATCTTACCCCTCGAAAGATGAGAAGGTACACAACGACTTAATAAGTCATTAGCCTCAAATAATCCTTCTTTGAGATAGACTCAAAGAAGAATGATGTCTGAGAACCGTTCTTGATATATGATTAATAATAATATGACTCCGAAATATTTTTTGTAATAATCGAAGAAGATAAACCTTATCGAGGTTATTCTAAGTATGGAATAAATATTCAGAGAATATTTATTGAATTAAAGTATTTTACAGAATATTTAGGAATATGAAAGAATATCTTTAATCACAGTATTTCTCAAATAATCCTTGAAGAAATATTGAGAGAATATTTATTGCATAATTAAATATTCAAATGAATATTCAAAATAATATTCATTAATTAATAAGACCTGAAAGGAATATTTAAAATATTTAAAATAATATTCGATGATTAAATAGAACCCTGGATGAATATTCAAAATAATATTCATAATTAATTAGGAATTTAAATGTTTATTGAAAAAGTAATATTCATTTAATGAATAATATTCTAAATGAATATCAAGTAATATTCATTTAGTACTCCAAGCTTTAAAGGAATATTCGAGATAAGACTCGATAAATAAATCAAGCTTCAGATGAACATTAAAATAATATTCATCAGGTAATTAATATCTTAAATGAATTTTCAAAAGTAATATTTCTTTAATAAAATAATATTCCAAATGAATATCCAAATAATATTCATTTAGTAGTCTCATCTTTAGAAGAATATTCGAAATAATAATCGATAATCAATTCGACTCTGAATGAATATTGAAAAATATTATTCGTCGAATGGTTACGTTCAAATAATTATTTGAAGTAAGGATCGTTAAATAAATAATCTCGAACGAATATTCAAATAATATTCGTCTCCCAAATAATAGAAAATATTTACTTAAATATTTTCCTCCGAGGTAATCTCGATATGTCAAGAAATATTGACTCCCGGTCTATATTTGATGAATAAGATGTATACACCCTTCTCTGAGGGTCTTACAATAACCGGCTTATAGTTGATACGATAGCGATCCAATTTATAAGCCAATCACAATCAGGGAACAAGCATAATGATATAACTTGAAAGTAGGCATGCATGCTATGGCATATGTATAACAGAAAACATATTTGTATATTTATTCAATCACAACAACAGCCTAAAGAAGGGAATTGAAACTTGCCTGGTAGTCGAGTACGGTAAGGGGTAGTGGTAGCGGTTCCGGGTCAGCTTGGTGATCTATAAATAGCCAAGGCATTCGGGATTAATCACTTAACATTTTAAAAGTTAAGTTATACTTAAATCGAAACACGTTCTCGAGTTATCTCGTTATACCCCTTTTTGTGGATTCCTTTTATCATTGATCCGACCCGACATTCGTTCGTTAATACGACATGTCACTGTACTAACACTTGGGACATACTTAAGTCATACAAGTTCTAAGGTCGATCGTTACGAACCAATATTATACTCCAAGTTTTATCGCCCGTTTTCTAAGTGTTTTACCGAAGTTATAATAGAGTCGTCTTTTAGGGGTTCGTTCGCGTTTAACCTCGACTCAAATATTTTTAATAAATCGAAAAACGATCCTTTTGGCATACGGCTTTCTTTCACACCTTCCTTTTTTACCTCTAGTATTTATTTACCAAGATTCGCCATGACGTTACATAGTTTACGAGGGTTCAATTTCAGTTACGAACTTTCGTTTACGGATTCGAACTACTTTTAGTAATTTGGTCATAAATCCTAAACCGTAAGTCGGAATGCTTCGATTCTTTTGCCAAAGTGATCTATGTTCAAAAATCTATCAGTAGGGTTCATTAACTTGCCAAGAACAGAGAGTTATGGCTACTGACCAGTTCGGTTTCTTAGTGTTAATGAAAATCGGGCATTACGACTGCTATGTTTACACGCTTTTCAAAATTTTTATCATCATCAAATCATCCTCCAACAACAACCAATTCAAGACCTAGAGTTTTTCATCTATTCTAAGTCATGATGTCTCAAGAACAACTCAAACCCAAAAAGTATGGAACATCAATAACAACCAATTATGCATACATGGATCTAAACATACTAACACTTCTCCATCATATATCCATCCAAAAAGATCCATAAACTCAAAGTAGTACTAAGGGTTCTTGAGCTTTATACCTGCCTTGGAGAGTGAATAACACTTGGTAAGCCTTGTCTAGTCCTTAGATTACCTTAACAAAGCTTGGATCGTCCAAACAAAACAAGAAATCAAAGTTAGTTTCTTAAAATCACTATTCACCCTAGGCTTGGATGATTTATTTGAAAATGGAAAACATGGAGTTTGAAGCCAAGATTTCTAGGGTATCACTTTTATGAATTATAGGACTTACCATAAAAATTTGGAGATCAAACAATGGTGGAAGCTTGGACTTTGATTCTTGAATTAAGGAGAAGCCGAATGGAGCTTTCAAGAGACAGTGTTTGGTGTTCCTTGCCTTGGTTCCTTGCTCTCTTGCATTATTGTGAAAATATCTAACATAAAGTTGCTTTATTAAAGGTACTAGGTCATGGCATACATCATCTTGGTGGACAAGTGTTTAATTTGGTGTGGTAGGATGAGAAAGCATGCTAAGTACTTGGTTTGATTGCTAAGATTGCTAGTTAGCTTTGTAACTAGCTTGGTCTCTTTGATCTTATCTTGCATAAAGTGATTATGTCACCTTCCACTAGCTCATCATACCTTTTGGTCCTCTGCTTGTTTATGTGTCCGGTTATTGCCCGTTTCGATTGATCGTTCGGACGAATAACTAAGTAGTTTCACCTCTAGGGTTTACCGGGAAATTTCTCGATATTCATAATACCTTCCCCAATCCTTAATATAATCCTCGTGATGACCATGTAGGATATTTAATCTCGATACGAACTTAATCTGTAATCTAGGATTCGTTCGCTTTATTGATTAATCTCGTTATAACGTTTTAGCGGTTTCTAGAACGCTTGTTTCACTGCCTCAGTGGTTTCCTACCTTCATTCTTAAATCAAATATAATAACATCCCAAAATATCAAATCCTCAAAGTTAATATCTCAATTCTTGGATTATAATAATATTTAATCCACTGTCCGGTCAAATATCATACCTAAAAATAATTTGGAATTTCTGAATTCCGATCGTCTCTGCATTCACTTATTTCCTCCGCGTATTACTAATATGACTTCGAAACATCCACATCACGTCCCGTACATAGGGTGGCGTGAAAAGTTTTCCAACTTACAAAATCACTGTTCATCCACCAAATTACTATGCACGTACAGGAAACACTATGCACGTACGGGAAACACTATGCACGTACGGGAAACACTATGCACGTACGGGAAATACTATGCACGTATGGGAAACACTATGCACGTACTCATTTCCCTTAAAGGATCCATTAGCTCCTTCCTGGATGGTAGATTATTCTTATCTAGGTCCTCAACCATCGAATTACTCTATTCTAACAATATACCAATGCATCAGGATCATTGTCCAAAGCAATATCCATTCATTACAATCATTGTTCTTTGAAACCACCATTCCTTAGAGCTGGTTACCTTGTTGTCGGAATCATTGTTCCTCATTTTATCATTACTTAATAAAAAAGTTTTTAATTATATCCAAAATTTGGGGTTCTTACACCTACCATCTTGATTTATAGTACAACATTATTCTTTTTCTTTGTCTTAAATTTAATATCAAATTTAAATCCCCATGTCTCATGTCATTGCAGGTGCAAAGGAAGCACATGTCATTTCCCCACATTTTTCACAAGCTTCTTAAGCAAAGCAACCTCGATAGCAGCTTTCAATTTATTATCTTGGCGGATTGCCTCCTTCGAACTTCTTGAAGTAAGAACATTAGAAACAAGTGATTGCTTCAAGCTGTCAATGGTGCAAAACTCTGCAGAGTAACCAACATCTTTACATTTTGACAAGGAGTGATTTTTCCACCTACTGTCCTACTATGCTTTGGGTTACTAAAAGAAATTTCCTTGACATCCTCGACCACATTTTTTGTTTCTCGGGCCTGATCTGTTATACCTCCGCTGATTTTACCAACTTGTCGTTCACTGAGAGAAGTAGATGATCAATCATCTTTCAGTCTAGCATGTGTTGACTTTTCTACACGATTGTTAATTCCGCCGGTAGTCGACAACTGACGACAACTGGCTCGTACCTTCACCCAAGACAATGCCAAGATAAACAACGCAAACAAATCATGCTTAAAATTATGTTAGAATATATGTCTCTGTATATGATGTATATATGTATTGCGGGTACAAGAATATCACGAAATTATACCCGAAGGATTTGATACTTCCGAACCTTTACCCGTAACTTTATTTGTTGGTCTTGAGAACTGTGTTAATTTATTATCAGAGTGAACAGCCTTTAATTCGCAATTGTTGCTTATAGAAATATGAACAGTTACATCACGAACACTTAGGTTTCTATCAACCCTGGGAGATGAAGATGTAGAAGACGCAACAGAAGTAGAAGTAATAAAAGGACGTTCTAATCTAATGGAACTTTTCCTCTCTAAGAAGCTCCGCTCTTTTTTGTGTTTTTGCCTTTTATATCCTGAACATGCGAGAATTTGGGGGATAACATTTTAACTTTTGAATCAATTGAATTAAATCGTCTCGAGTTCACTGATCTGAATGATATAGATTTTCTCATAGACCTGCAGAGCCCTCCCTTCTGTGTATATATAGGATGCTCTGTGTATATATATCTGAGAAAATCCCCCATACAGGGTTCTAAAAATCGGTAACTCGGTCCGAGTACTCGGCCGAGTACTCGTTTTGGACCCCTAAACCGATCCGAGTAGTGACTAATCGGACCAAAAACCGGTTTTTGCTATAACTCGGTCAAGACTCGGGTTGACTCCGAGTAATCGGGGTCAAACTCGGGTTTGACTAAATTTTTTTTTTTTGCTAAGTATTAAAATATAATTTTTATTGCTCAACTTATAGACTATAGTTATAATCTGATTCGGCCCAATTAAAAGTCCTCTCTCTCAAAGATTCTATACATACACTTATATCACATTTTAATATTATTAATAATATTAATATTATTACTTGGACACATGTACACTAAAATTAGAATATGCAAAAATTTCAGAAATCTAGTATATTTCTAAAAAAAGCTCTAAATATTATTAGTAATATTAATATTATTACTTTTTAGCAGGGTTGTAATAATATTATTAGTAATATTAATATTATTGTTTAGTTTTAAGTTTAACACATGTACACTAAAATTAGAATAAATACATATAAATTATGAGAAAAAAAAAAGTTAAAAAACAATATCCGATTAGTAGTCCGAGTACTCATTCCGAGTACTCGCCGAGTTTCCGATTACTCATTTTTCTGGACCAAAACCGAGTTGGTCCGATTTCCGATTTTTACAACCTCTATAGGTTGGAAAAGACTGTCTTGCCCCTGATCATTTAACGACGCCGGAAACAGATAGACGATAATACACGAAATTTAAGTAAAGTGTTAATTCAGTATTGCAAATGGTAGTTTTTAAAATATAGTATTGCAAGTGGTGTTTTCGACAAAGTTCAGGTACACAAAGTGCACTTTACTCTTTAGCTTGGTTCATTGAAAACATATATTGAATTGTTTATGAACAAGTTCGAATTTGATTCGATAAAGAATAGGTTCACCTCAGTTGTTAAGAAATCAAATTCAATCTCGATCTCAAACATAAAAATATGTTTTAAGAAAATGAGTTTGGATCGAATTATTAACATGGGTGCTTGAACTCGATGTCGTCTCGTCGAAACTTGAAAAGATTACATTTATATTGAGCTTCATAATACTCCTAACATTTTAGATTTAAAATTACAATCTAAATTTTAAATAAAGAAACGAATTTGAGTTGAGTCGAAAAGGTCAAGTGGGTATGTTCCTTTTTTCCATTAAATTTTATTGTTCACGATTTGTTCGTTAAGGATTCGAATTCGATTTGGCACGTTTATGATCAATAAAAATTCAAATACTGCTAGAACATATTTTTTGTACGATAAAAAAACTCAGCTATATGCGTTCGTTATAAGCTCAAACTTGTTTTTATATTCTCTGTCGAAATTATTGTGTTGCAACCAATTTCCGTCGGTGTATCCGTTCGGTCGGACCTGCAATTGAAGAAGAATGCGAGGGTGTGGCCCCCCGATTCACCTCCGGTGTGAGAATAAGTTAACTGGTTTTTATGAATAAAGGTAAACGCAGAGTGTTTTTGTTGTGTGTATGTGATTGAATGAATGATATCAAACCTCTGTCCACCTTCTTATTCTCTATTCTGGCAGTTATCGGGGAGTAGGACGAATGGAGAACGTGTCCCACGTTCCCACGTTCCCAGGGAACACAACTGAATGGACCGTTGCACATAACTGGGCCGAATGATATGGACCCTCGCCAGTCGGGAGCCTCTCCAAGACAATTATCCTCATTGGGCTTTCGGTCCAGCCCGGTAAGAAGTTGGGCCTCTAACATGTCCCTAGGCTTCGTTCGGAACTATCCTCAGGACGAAGGCTAAAGCCCAAGCCCATCTTCGGAAATCTGTCTTCGTACGTGTCCTTCGGATAAGGATGGCGATGGACAAGGCCGAGACGTCTCCTGGGAAGTCGTGTCCCTTTATGGATGACAACTGTCTGTCCTCGAGATTTGCACTTCAATCTCTGCCGTTGAATATGAAACGGCTCTGTCCAAACGTCATATCTTTTCTATTTAAACTCCACAGTTTCTTTCTTTCTTTCTTTTACGCACATATCATTTCTTTGACATTCAAAGGAAAAATCCCTCCAGAGAAATCTCAAACAGCAATTGGGAGCGTTGTTTCATCACCGGAGGCCTCCAAATCGCCGATTCCAGTCGACATTCACGTCCAAGAAGCCTACCCCCACGAACTTGATCTTATCAGAGATCTTAAACAAATCAGTAAGTCCTCATTATTCCCTTCTTTTTCCGATTCATCGCACACTTGAATTACTTTCTTTCCTGCTTTTGTGTTCCTATCTGCTTTCCGTACTCATACACACATGTATGTATTTATATGTGCACATATGTAAAGTTACCCGTGCAGTTTATTCTCGTCGTTTTGAGTAGAACATGCGTGTCTTTTCCTTTAGTTTCCGTTGCGTTGCTCTGATACAAACCCTTACTTGAATCTTGAGATTTGCTTGGAAGTTGTTAGGGTTGAGATGTCCTTCGGGATTTCCAAACCCTGAGAACTCCCTTCGGTCTGTCCCGATCTTTATGACTTAGATTGACCCGTAATTTGCCAAACCTTAGATTTTAGGATTCTCCGACCGATCCTGGCTCACTGTACTCGGCCTCTCCCCTTTTTGTTTTCGTCTTCTTTGTCCGAGTACAAAGCTAATGTCTCTTCATTTCCGAATGCAGGGACATGGATCGGTCAACCGAAGGTGCCGGTCCTTCGGAGGTATCTCCGTTCAGTGACGTCGGGGAGTATCCTGCGGCGAACTTTCGGTCGCGCCTGACTGAGGAGAAAATAGAAGAGTTCCATTCCAAATACCTAGTAGAGAGGAATGTCTGGTACTTCTTCACTCCCAGGAAGAAAGACCGTATTTGGCACAACCCTGAGGTTCCACCTCTCTTCGGCGGAAGTGTGGCCACCGGCATATCCGAAATGGCCTTCAAGTGTGGCTTTCGGCTGTCGATGCTGCCAATGCTGAAAAAATTGCTGAGGCAAGTTGGGATCGCCATAGGACAGCTGGATCCGAACAGCTTTTTTCACATAAATGCTTTCCAAGCCCGATGCTTAGCCAAAAAGATGACTCCGAGGACAACCCTGTTCTGGCATCATTATGAGCTTCGGAGGAATTCTAAAAGCAACGGTTTCTACACTATCGCTCGTCGGACCGGCAGGGCCGATTGGGCTCAGACAAACTCCAACAATAGGGGGGCCCATGAGCAGTGGGTTTTTATCTCGGGCCCGAAAATGGAGAAGTACGGCCGCTGGCAGGATCTGGACCCGTCGAGGTTGCAGTATCCCGAGCTGTTGGAGGCGGACAAACACGATTATCGTCTTCTTTGTGAACTCGATATGGGTAGGGTTCCCCTATCGGACAGCCGGGATAACGCCTGGTTGGTCTCCTTCTGGGGTAGTGGTAACATATATCCTTACTTTTTCCATCCGAGTGTTTCCTTTACTGCATTTTTATTTCTTGTTGCCAATGTTTAACACTCTTGTTTTTGTGCAGTGTCTTCTCTTGGTCACATTATTGAGCGCAAACGCAAGAAGGCAGCTCAACTCTCAATAGCTGCTACGGCCGAAGCCGATGCTGCCGATCAATCGGCCGGCAAGGAGCTGGAAGCCGTTCCCGGCACTGGTGGGGGAAGCGAAACTCCAGTGGCTTCTCCTCCGCGAGATCAGGGGGATGGTATCGTCCAGGCCCTCTCAACCGATTCCCGAAAGAGGGGTCGGTCGGGAGATGCCGGACTGAAAGTATACCATCCTCCCTGGGGAGTCCTTGAGACAGATCAAATCATTGTCCCTGCCCCCCAGCTGTCCACCATAGTAGGTCCCGATCTTTGCCGGGGTCTCATTCTGCCAGCCGATAGGCCCACGTTTGCTAAGGCAAACGACCTTGAGGCTTGCACTGAAATGCTGGCTCTGCTCTCCATGGTAAGCTTTGCTTTTTCTCGGTGTTATTTCTTTCACTTGTATTCAGTGTTTAATTCTTTTCCCTTGTGTGTTTCCAGGGGGTCTCTTGGTCGGCCGTAGTGACCGAACGGATGGAGGGTATCCAGAAAAAGCTGGAGGCAGCCAACCAGACTGAAGTTCGGGCAATCAAGGCTGAAGAGGGCCTCCGGAATGCAACTTCTGACTTGGAGAGGGTCACCGGCCAATCTAACTCCTTGAAGACCGAAAATGATGCCTTGAAGGCAAAGTTGCGGGAGATGGACACCTTGAGGGCTAGGGTCGAGTGGAGGAACAAGCAGCTCAAGCTCTCAAGGAAAAAGGTTCGGAAGCTGCAGAAGACCCTGGAGCTGACCGAAGAAAGATGCTACCAACTAGGGTATGACGGCGCTGTACTGAAAGCACATTCTTTGGGCTTCGATCATACTCAGCTGGTAGATCCTTCGCTCGGGATGACGGATCCGGTTGGTCGGGAGGAGTCTGATCAACCCTTAGAGGTTTCTTCGGGCGAAGATGAGTCTCTCTCCGACGAACCTCCAGCTGATGAAGCCTTGTAATTTTGTAGATTTTAACATTTCCGAACTTGTAATGTTTAACTTTGCCTTCGGGCTCTTTATTCGTGCCTTCGGGCTTGTAATACTTTACTTTGCCTTCGGGCTTATTTTATTTAAGTTTGCCTTAGCATAATATTCTTCTTTTATGCGGCTTCGGCTTCGGCCTTAATTTGGCTTCTGTTTCTGTTCATGCGTCTTTGGCTATGTTTTGCCTTAGCATGATTTGCTTATTTTATTTAAGTTTGCCTTAGCATAATATTCTTCTTTTATGCGTCTTCGGCTTCGGCCTTAATTTGGCTTCTGTTTCTGTTCATGCGTCTTTGGCTATGTTTTGCCTTAGCATGATTTTTCTTTTTATTTTTATGCGTCTTCGGCATTATATTGCCTTGGCATAATTACTTATATTTTTATGCATCTTCGGCCATTTTCGCCTTAGCATAATTACTTGTATTTTTGTGCTTCTTCGGCCATAACCTAGCTGCCCCCAAGTATTCAAGGGGTTTTGTAAATGATTAAGGTCTCATTCGGTCGGCTGAAAAATATTTTCTCCCGGCCTTAATTAATGTCAAAGCAACTTGAATACTAAGACAATTTTGTAAGAGGCCAAATTTTATTCGGTCGGCCCCAAATTTGGATTCGTCAAGTATTTGTAGCTTAAAACACAATGTACTTGAACACTACCGGTAAGTTAAAGGGCGCATGTTTTATACGGTCGGCCCCAAACATGGGTCTATTAAGCTTAATATTGCGTACTTAGCTTTTTGGCTATAAATGTACTTAGCTTAACAATAACGGATAAAAAATGGAGCAAAACAATCTTTTCATTAATCATGCAACTCTTACATAGATTTAATTACAGATTGATGCTAGCTTATGGAATTCAGAATAACGTTGCATAAGACAAAATACGGAAGTAAAAAAGCAATAAAAGTTGGACCAGTATGCTTACTGGTAGAAACGGCGAAGGCGAGCGGCGTGCCAGGTGTTTTTGACTGGGCTGCCGTCCGGATGAGCCAATTTGTAGGTGCCTGGTCGGACCACTTCAATCACCACATATGGACCTTCCCAGTTGGGCATAAGCTTGCCTTTTTTTGCTGGCATGGAGGTGGCTAACTCCCGAAGCACTAAGTCCCCGGCTCGAAAAGATCTCTTCTTTACCCCCGAATCATAGTACTGGGCTGCCTGCAGTTGGTACCTTAAGTTTCTTTGGTGGGCAGCCTCTCTTTCTTCTTCTAGTAAGTCCACATTTGCTCGAAGTCCGAACTCATTTGTCTCCACGTTAAACGTTTCTGTTCGGTACGACTCTAAACCAACTTCGACAGGTAGAAGGGCATCAGTTCCGAAGGCCAGTTTGAAAGGTGTTTCCCCGGTTGAAGATCTTGTAGTGGTTCGGTAAGCCCATAGGACCCATGGTAGTTCTTCGGCCCAAAGTCCCTTAGCTTCCCCCAGCCTTTTCTTGATTCCATCAAAAATGATTTTGTTGGCCGCCTCGATCGCCCCATTTCCCTGGGGATGCCCTACCGAACTGAACTTCTGTTTTATCCCGAATTGAGCCAGGAATTTTCTGAACTTGCTCCCAATGAATTGAGTACCGTTATCGGACACACAAACCATAGGTATGCCGAACCTCAAGATGATCTGTTCCAGCATGAATTTCTTCGCGGCCTCTTCGGTGATGGCCGAAAGGGGTTTTGCTTCTATCCACTTTGTCATATAGTCGATTGCCACAATACAGTATTTCGCTTGCTTAGTGCTGGTGGGTAGGATCCCCACAATATCGACCGCCCACATAGCAAATGGGATCGGGCTAAGGACTGAAGACATCTCTTCGGGAGGTTGCTTCGGGATGGTGCTGAATATCTGGCATTGCTTGCATTTCTTTGCATACTCTGTGGCGTCTTCTTTCATTTTTGGCCAGAAGAATCCCTGCCTAAGGATCTTGAAAGCTAAGGATCGTCCTGCCAAATGTTCTCCACAAATCCCTTCATGAACCGTCTCCAAAGCAAGCTGTTGTTCATCTTTGTCCAAACATCTGAGTAGCGGCTGGCTTACCGATCGTCTGAACAAACGGCCCCCGACCAGAGTGTAATTTCCCGACCGATACTTAACCTTCTGTGCTTCTCTTCGGTCAAGTGGTAGGATGCCTTTTTCCAAGAAGGCCCTGATGGGAGTCATCCAATTGACCCCTTGATGAATTTCCATGCACTGCTTCTTGTCTATCGAAGGTGTCTTTACTTCGGTCAGATAGATGGACCCACTTAGGTTTTGGGTTTCTGCCGAAGCTAACCTCGAGAGGGCGTCTGCCCGACTGTTGTTTTCTCTAGCTACTTGAGTTAACTCGAAAGTTTCAAACAGCAAAGATTGTTCACGTACCTTAAGGGCGTATGCCTTGGTTCGGGGATCTTTTTGCCCATACTCTCCCGAGAACTGTTTTACCACCAACATTGAATCACTGAACGCCCTTATGTGCTTAACTTCCAAATTTTTTGCCAAATCTAGCCCGGCCAAGAGTGCTTCATATTCGGCTTCGTTGTTCGTCAACGGGAAAGTGAACCTGATAGCTTGACAAATCTCGAATCCTTCTGGGCTTGTAAGAATTAGCCCTGCCCCGCACTTTTCCTTGGCGACCGAACCATCGACAAACAACTTCCATTTTCCCGGTGTCTGAATCATTTGTTCTTCAGGAGCTAAGTCATTCGGCCCCGTAAAAGAGCATTCTACTATGAAATCCGCCAATGCTTGGGCTTTGATCGAAGTCCTCGGTGTATACTCTAAATCATGCTCCCCCAATTCGATCGCCCAAGCAACCACTCTGCCCGATGCCTCTGGCCTTTGCAATATTTTCTTTAACGGCTGATCGGTTACAACTTTGATCGTCCTTCCCTGGAAATAGTGCCTTAGCTTTCTTGCGGCCACTACCAGTCCATAGGCAAACTTCTCTGCATTCGGATATCTTGTTTCTGCGTCCTTGAGAATATGAGAGACATAGAATACCGGATGCTGGTTTCCTTCATGTTCTTTGACCAACACGGCTCCAAGTGTTCGATCGTTCACAGCCAAGTACAACTGCAATGTCTCCTTCGGGTCGGGTCTCATTAAGAGGGGGGCTTTTACTAAGTACTCTTTAACATCCTCGAATGCTTTCTGGCAATTTGGCCCCCACTCGAAATTCTTGGACCCCCGAAGCACTTCAAAGAATGGTAAGGCCTTTTCGGCCGATCGGGAGATGAACCTCCTCAGGGCTGCTAGCCGTCCGGTCAGCTTTTGAATGTCCCTGATTGTCTTCGGTGCCTCCATATCAATGACTGCTTTAATCTTCTCCGGATTGGCTTCAATTCCTCTGGCGCTAACCATGTATCCCAGAAATTTCCCACTATTCACTCCAAACGTACATTTGTTCGGATTGATCCTCATGTTGTTTCTTCTAAGCGTTTCAAAACATTCCCTCAGATCTTCGGCATGATCCCTGAAAAGGGACTTAACAATCATATCGTCCACGTAGCATTCCATGTTCCGGCCGATCTGGGCTTTGAACACTTTGTTGATCATCTTTTGGAATGTTGCCCCGGCATTCTTCAAGCCGAAGGGCATCTTGATGTAGGCATAAGTACCATTCGGTGTGATGAATGCTGTCTTGGGAACGTCCTCGGCATTCATGGCAATTTGGTGATATCCTGAGAATGCATCCAGGAAACTGAGTATTTGATGCCCCGAAGTAGCATCTATCAGTTGGTCAATGTTTGGCAAGGGATAATGGTCTTTCGGGCAATGCTTATTCAGGTCAGTGTAGTCGACACACATCCTCCACTTGCCATTAGATTTCTTCACCACCACTACGTTTGCCAACCAATCGGGATAGTCTATCTCTTCAATGAACTTTGCTTCCAGCAATTTTTCGACTTCAACTTGGATTACTTTCTGCCTTTCCATGGCGAAATTCCTCCTCTTTTGTCTTACGGGCTTGGCTTCGGGATCTACATTTAAACAGTGTTTGGCAACTGCAGGGTCCAAACCTGGCATATCTTCGGGATTCCATGCGAATACGTCGTGGAATTCCCTAATGACCTTGATGACTTTCTCTTTTAATTTCGGCTCCATGCTCTTTCCAATTTGGATCATCTTTCCCGACTGACCCAAGTATAGTTCTACCTCTTCGGTCTCTGCAGCCGGCTCAGCAATCGGGCTTGACAGGTCGGCCCCAAACTTTTCCAACTCAATGTTCAGCAGTTGGTGGCTGCCCCCAGCTTCAGTCTCATTTCTTTTCCTTTTTCCGGCTTCAGTCATCTCTATGTCTTTGTCTTTTTCCAAATCCTCCAACATGATTATTCTGGCGGCTTTCTGATCGCCTCTCATTTCTCCAACTCCATGTTCTGTTGGGAACTTCAACTTTAGATGAGGGACAGAGGACACGGCCTGGAACAAAGATAAGGCCGGCCTTCCCAAAATTCCGTTGTACGGACTTTCGACCTGGACGACATAGAACTTTGCTTCCTTCACCACAGTGTACGGCGCTTTTCCCATCATGACAGACAAAGTGATGGTCCCTTCTATCGGTACAGGCTGATTACCGAAACCATACAGGGGCGCCTCGTGGCATGGCTCCAACTGTTCACCTCCCAAATTCATCTTGCAATATGTCCGGTGATATAGAATGTTGACTGAGCTCCCTTCGTCCACCAGCACTCTCCATATCTTGTTTTCCCCGATTACTGGGTTTATAACAAGTGGGTCTTCGTGCGGCCATATCACGTCTTCGTAGTCATCTTCTGTGAAGGAGATAGGCAATGGTTGCTTAGCTGAACTTGATTGGTACAGGTTGTAGATCTGTCTGGCGTACTTTTTCCTTGCTGTCTTACTATCCCGATCAAGCACTGTTCCTCCGGAAATTGTCCTGACCTCCCCTCTGTACTTCTCCGAACTCTCAGCTTCCTTCCTTTTCTCCTTGGACTCGAGTTTGTCCCTCAAGTCGCCCACAAATTGGGTCAGTTCCCCATCTTTGATCATTCTTTCAATTAACTTCTTCAAATGATAGCACTCCTCGGTGTTGTGACCTTTGTCCCGATGGTAGTCACAATACTTGCTGTCGCTTCTTCTGTTCTCAGGGGTCTTCAACTTGGGTGGTCTGACAAACCCAGGTTTACCCTTTATCTCATGGAGAATCTTCGAGATAGGTGTGTTTAACGGTGTGAACACAGTGCTATCTCTATCTCTTCTTCGTTCGGCCCCCTTGTCGGGCCTTGTATCATTCAACCTGCTCTTGATATCTCCTCGACCCCTTCGGTCGTCTCTTCTGTCATCCCTTCGGTCATCTCTCCTATCATACCTATCATTTTTCTTCTCCTTGTACCCCCCAATTGATTCCAATTTTCTTCTAATGGCCTCTCCTCTCACATATATATCATTTAAAGATTTGGGAGGCATATCATAAAGAGAGGACCGAAGTTTCTTACCTTTGACAGGGTCGAGGCCTGCTGCGAGGAATCCAGCCGCCTTGACTTTGTCCAAGTTGGTGACCATGCCAGCTTCTTCTTTGAACCTTGCTAAGTAATCACCCAAATCTTCGTTCGGCCCTTGCCTGCAGTGGATCAGTGCTTCAGTATCCTTCTCTCTTCGGCACAAATGTGAGTAGTGCCTTAAGAATTTTTTCTTCACTTGCTCATACGAGCCTATCGACCTAGGTCTCAGCGACCTGTACCACATGGATGCATTCCCCTTCAGGTAGGTCTTGAACATCTTACATAGCATCACATCGCAGTGCCCCATCCCAGTCATGAGCGATTCATATTTCTCACAATGATCTTCGGGGTCACCCTTTCCGTTAAATTCATTCATCTTCGGGAACTGCCTTCCGGGAGGCGGTCGAAAGTGTTCGACGTCTTCGGTCACCACTGGCTCGTGGCTAACCTTTCTCTCTCCAAACATGGCCTTCTCAATTCTCCGGATGCGATCGTCCGTATGTGGGCCCTCCTCTTCCGAATCGGAGGAATAAACCACCTTTGACCGAGTTCTCCTCGAGTTTGATTCAGAGTCCCCTGACTCATCTTCATCAATTCTGGTTCTTGGTCTTTTGTCTCTTCGGTCGTCTAACTCCGGGTCTTCGGCTTCTAGAGCCTCGCGGAGTACCTTTTCTTGTAACTCGATCTCCTCCCTTTGGATCTTTAGGGCTTCTAGCCTCAAACGGTCGGCCTCCCTTTTTTTGGCCAGACGTTCGGCGTCCCTGCTGCTTTTCTCTTTCTCTATCTCTTTCCGTTTCCCCTTGGCTTTTTGTTCTTCTCGCCACTTCATCAAAATTTCCCGTTGCTCTTCGGGAGACGGTATGTCCCCCTCTTCGTCGAAAATCAAATGTCTTGGGGTGATGGGAGGAGTGGTGCGAGTGTTTACAGCCATAGTGCCATCGTCAGCCGTTGGTATCTCGGTTTCGTTCGCCATTACTAACAATATAATCCAACACAAACGTAACTCTGCGTTTCCCACAGACGGCGCCAAATGTTGCAACCAATTTCCGTCGGTGTATCCGTTCGGTCGGACCTGCAATTGAAGAAGAATGCGAGGGTGTGGCCCCCCGATTCACCTCCGGTGTGAGAATAAGTTAACTGGTTTTTATGAATAAAGGTAAACGCAGAGTGTTTTTGTTGTGTGTATGTGATTGAATGAATGATATCAAACCTCTGTCCACCTTCTTATTCTCTATTCTGGCAGTTATCGGGGAGTAGGACGAATGGAGAACGTGTCCCACGTTCCCACGTTCCCAGGGAACACAACTGAATGGACCGTTGCACATAACTGGGCCGAATGATATGGACCCTCGCCAGTCGGGAGCCTCTCCAAGACAATTATCCTCATTGGGCTTTCGGTCCAGCCCGGTAAGAAGTTGGGCCTCTAACATATTGAATGATAACGAAAATGTTTGCCCTCCAACTCAATCATATTTTTCAATAATTCTACGACTCCCATAAATTTTTCCTAAAAAAATTGTTTTCATTTTTTGATTGGTCATTTACTCAAAAATATAATAACCCTTGAATGTGTTAATCTGCATTTCACTAATAAAAAAAATATCATTTTAGAAGATACTAGCTTTACGTCCTTTTAATGACAAATTTTGTAGGTTATTTTATTAGAATATTATTTGTAAGAATTTTCCTTTTATCATTTTAAATTGTATTTTATATTTTTAATGATAATATTACATATATATTTTGTGATTATAAATATATTAAAAATAATAACAGAGAATAAACTAATTTACAATAATAATTAACGAAATTTTGATGTTTGTTTTATTATTTTGTATATGTATTAATTTAGTTTAAATTTTATTTTTGTTGAGATTTTATATTTTTGTAATTTTTAAATTTTTAAATTTTAAAGTTTATTATAATATAAAATTTTCATTGATTCTATATATATATATATATATATATATATATATATATTTTGAATTTTTTAAGTTTAGTTACAGTTCTAGTACTGTATTTACAATTTTCGCAAAATAAGAATACAAAGAAATGAAAATATGATTTTTCAATAAAACTTTATTTTTTTTGTTTTGTGTTTATTTTTTTAGCATGAATTTAAGAAATGTATCTATTTTACAGTTTATAAGTTTTTATGACATTTATTATAATAACATTTTTTATAAAGCACTTTCACGTGGTAATTATTATTTTTGTGAATTACATTATAAAGTTTAACCTTAATTATTTTTTAATATTTCAATTTTATAGGATGACTTAATTTTAAATTATGAGTGTATATAAATTATATTTAAAATATGTTAGATACTATATTCTTATAACTATTTTTTTATCTTCTTTTGTAATGTATTTTAACATATATATGGTTGTCTAAAAGTTATTTAGAAGTTTTTTATGGTGTTTTTCCATGTGGGTGAGATGTGTTTTTTCTAAGTTTATTTCAATTTATTTTAAAAATATTTGTAGTATTAATTTTTTATTAGTTGCTTGAATATTGATTTTTGTTGTTTCCATTTATTATATGTTTCTAGGATGTTTATGGTAATATATGTGATATGGGATAAAAGTAAAGCCCTAAAGACATATTTAATGTTGCATTAATTATGCCCAGCATGGTCCAAATATGGGTTCCATTAGTGGGGCCCAAATCCCTAATTACAATATTAAATTCGTAATTAATATTGGAGAAAATAAACAGCTCAGCAATAAGAGTCAAACAAGGAAACAATATCGCTAGGAGTAGCCTCCAAGACACCCAATTCAACTTGGAAACTGATTCCTACAAGAAAAGAGTCTAGAACCTTCCTCAAGGAGGTGGCTTGCCCACCAAGTCTCCGAATCCTACCATAATTCTATGGCTCCCGCAGCCTATATAAGGGTCTGACCCCCTCATTCTCAAAACTACGTTGGCTTGATTCTCTAGCAATACATTGATACGTACGCATTTTTTTTTAGGACCGTTTAGTCTCGAACGCAAGAACATCCATTAAAGCACGAAGCTCACGAATCCTAGCATTAAATACATACAAACCCTCGTTTTTGTTCCACGACAATATGTTTTATTAATTAGTTTTTTTAAGATAATTTGTTACAATTTTTTTGTTTTTTTGCCTCTTATTTCTTTACACTTTCCTTTTTGGGATGTTCCCACTCTCAATTTTTTACATTCCAAAACTTACACAAAATAGTAAAATTTTATAATATAAAAATTAACTACACCCACTACTTTCCTCCGCTAACTCACTTTATTACATAAAATATTAATTGATCCCACCACTTTACTCACTTTTTTTACTTTTTTTTCACTACTTTATATTTTTTATTAACCTCCGTGCCCAACTCATTTGTAAACAAATGAGAGGGACGGAGGGAGTAGTTTATATATGTTTTCAATGTATTATATTAATTTTTTCGTGAATTTTAGTATACTAAATATAGTCACTAGTACAAACTGGACCTATTGCGTCGCCTAAATAGACCTATAGCGTCGGTTTTTTGGCGTAGTATATGTAGGGGACGCTATAGGTTATGCCTATAGCGTCGGTTAAATTGGCAACGCTAAAAGTCGGCTATGGCGTCGGTCATTTAAATGACCGACGATATAGGTATAGCTTATAGCGTCGCCCCTTTAAAATGCCGACGCTATAGGTAGAGCTTATAGCGTCGCCTCTTAAAATGCCGACGCTATAGGTATAGCCTATAGCGTCGCCCTCTAAAATGCCGACGCTATAGGTATACCCTATAGCGTCGCCCTTTCAAATGACCGACGCTATAGATTAATTTTTTTTTAAAAAAAAATACCTATAGCGTCGCCCTTTCAAATGACCGACGCTATAGGTCAATTTTTTTTAAAAAAAATAATTTCAAAATTGGAATTTCACCATTACAAAATATAATCCAAGAACACCAACAAGTTTAAACACAATTTTTCCATACATATATATTACAAACTTCAACTACAAAAAAAATGTCTATAAGAACTAAAAAAAATTGTCTATATATTACAACAAGAGTAGTGAAAATACAAATGGCACTAGAAAAGTAAGCCAAAAAAATGAAAGAAGTGCAATAGTCCAAGTTCAGTTCGTTCTTCATCAGAGAGTTTTTCGATTTTGGATGTATAATATTCAATTGCATCCACTTTCTTTCCCCAAAGGCCAAGTAATCCAGTCTGCATTGAAGGATAGTCATTTTACACATGCTTAAGGACGAGATTTAAGGAGGAACGTGGGCCTAGTATCAAGAAAATTTAAACAGATTAAGAAGCATAAAATCCCTCAAACTTCATAGAAGAAAGAAGCATAAAATCCCTCAAACTTCATAGAAGAACTGGATAGTGTAGATAAGTAAGAAATAAATGTAGATGCTATGTTGCAGGACTTGACAAGGCCCAAAAAGAAGTATCAGATAAACATAGTAGCAGTTGTAAGCAGGTCACGGTAAGTCCTTAATTTTTGGATAATTTTTGCTACAGTGATATTCAGAATTACCAGCTGCAACAGTTTTAGTTCAAAGACAAGGCACAGGACAAATTCAGTTAAGTAAATAACAACTAAAACAGGGGAAAATTTCCCAGGCAAATCTTCACCAAGTCGACCAGGAATATCCTCTGTTTTTAAAATTTAGACAGAAGACTTACTTCCAAGGACAAGGTCTAAAGACATTTAACACGGAAGTTTAATTTTGGACTATCCAGGCAATCACATAAATAAGAACCAAGTAACAGGTGTGCATTATAAAAAGCAAAATAATTCACCGAACTCCAGATAGGATAGGGGCTTACTCTCACTATGAGGCTTTCCGTAGTTTGTGTCGAAGAGCTTCAAAGAAATTACCATCTCTTTGATCCTGCATTACTGAAAGAAGCAAAACAAAATTAGACGGTCTTCTATGGTACTAGTATAAGTCTTATGTAGAATTTCTCTAATTATCCAAATAACAAAAGCATACGCTGGTCATATAAAGCATTCCCTGTAATTGGGGGCACATCCAACTGATAGTAACTGGACGGCCTCAGCATCTCTTGTCATCGACAATTTTGTTGATGTTTTCAAATTTTGTGTGTCTAATAGAATACCTGCAAGCTGAATTAAGAACTAACTAATCAAGGCAGTTAGAGAAAGTTTCAGTTATCATTTACATGAACTACTGCATGGAAGACTATAAACTGCGAAATATGTTAATGTAGTTCAAATCAATACCAGAAGTTTCTTCAGAATAGGGGTATCAAGTAGTTCGTAGGCATCCTCACAGTAATTATCAGTAAGAATGGTGCACTGAGATCCAACCTGGTGACAAGCAGAGAATATATACTTATAACCAAAAAAATAAAAGATCATGTGTGCAATGAGAGAAGTGACACATTCGAAACATTATTTTCTGGCATATAGTAAATTAATACAAACCTCGCTGTTGCTGATGAGGACATCCTGACCAACCACAAGAATACTCAGCTTTTTAGCCATCATTAGTGCTTCCAAGCCTACCTGATAACACATAACACTGTATAAGTAAGATAATCTTTACAATCACCTAAGACCGCAACGGAGATTTAATCGAAATTTGGCAATCTCATTAGGGTTCAAATTTGGCACACTAACATCATCACGAAGCTCCATCACCTCTGGACCGCCGAACCGGTTCACTATCACCGCTCTACAGCTCGTAAACAATCGCCAGTATTCGCTGGAGCGAGAGAAGTAGCCAGAGCAAATTAGAGTAATCGAAAATTGATTGACTAAGTAATTGTGAGAGAGTGATGGTCAAAGAGAGTAATCGGAATAGATCGAGAACGAGAGAGAAAGACAGAGGAGAGTTCGAGAGAAATTGAGAGACAACAGAGGCACAGAGCTGAAGATATGATTTTGGGGGAAGTAGCGATTTAGGGTTAAAAGGAAACAGGAGTAGTTTATTAATTTTATAATTCAACTTTTTACTTAAAACAAATCATTTCAATTTTTGTAAATTACAAAATAAATATATTAACCTGAGGAAAAATCACGATATTATTTTTAAAATGTAGATATTTAAATTAGTTGTCTCCCTATATTTTTAGAATAATTTTAGGATCAATAATGAATTAAATATGATTTTTATAAATTTTGATATTTTAAATGCAATATAACTCATAAAATCATTTTAAATTCCTTAAATACAGAAAATAATCCTCCCAATAATTTTAAAAACTAATTAAATATAAATATAATATTAAAAAAATATTTCATAATTTTAAAGCACTATTTGTATTTCTTTAATTTAAGAAGTTTTCATTTAAAAATATCTTTTTATTTTATCTTCAATCAAATATTAAAATATTAATTTTATAAAACTTATTGTACAATATTATTTGTTTTTACATTTTTTAAAGAAAATTATTGAAAGTTGGGTAACATTCATCACACAAATATTGAGTATGACTACTTTGGTGTGTATGAATTTATTTTCAAAAATTGTCATTTTTCCAATTTTTATTTAATTTTTTGATTTATTTGACAAACTAGTTAAAAATGGTGGAAAAATAAAAAAAAATGAAAAATTAGTGAAAGTTGGGTAACATTCATCACACAAAAAGTGAGTATGACTAATTTGGTGTGTATGAATTTATTTTCAAAAATTGGAATTTTTCCTATTTTTATTTAATTTTTTGATTTATTTGAAAAACTAGTTAAAAATGGGGAAAAATAAAAAAAATGTAAAATTAAGGAAAGTAGGGTAACATTCATCACACAAATAGTGAATATGACTACTTCGGTGTGTATGAATTCATTTTCAAAAAGTGGCATTTTTCTTATTTTTATTTAATTTTTTTATTTCTTTTACAAACTAGTTAAAAATAGGGAAAAAAAATAAAAAAATGGAAAATTAAGGAAAGTAGGGTAAAATTAATCATACAAATTGTCAGTATCACTAATTTGTTGTGTATGAATTTATTTTCAAAAATTGGCATTTTTCCTATTTTTATTTAATTTTTTGATTTCTTTGACAAACTAGTTTAAAAATGGGGAAAAATATAAAAAAAATATAAAATTATTGAAAGTAGGGTAATATTAATGAGTAAAACTAGTTAATATTTTGGTTGTATTGAATGGTTTATTTTTTAATGGGATTAAAATTGTGTTTAGACTTGTTTGGTGTTCTTGGATTATATTTTGTAATGGTGAAATTCCACTTTTGAAATTATTAATTTTTTTAAAAAAATTGACCTATAGCGTCGGTCATTTGAATGGGCGACGCTATAGGCTCTTTTTAAAAAAAACATTGACCTATAGCGTCGGCATTTCAGGGGGCGACGCTATAGGTAGAGCCTATAGCGTCGCCCCTTAAAAGGGCGACGCTATAGGCTATACCTATAGCGTCGGTTAATGCAAACAACCGACGCAATAGCTTCTGGGTATAGCCTATAGCGTCGCCCCTTAAAAAGGCGACGCTATAGGCTATACCTATAGCGTCGGTTAATGCAAACAACCGACGCAATAGCTTCTGGCAGATGACCTAAGGCGTCGGTTAATGCAAACAACCGACGTAATAGGTAAACTGGCGACGCTATAGATCAACAACCGACGCTATAGGTGGCGACGCTATAGGTGTATTCTGTACTAGTGAGTATTTGAATTAACATTTGTTTTAAAGAATATATTTTGAGAATTTAGATGTTGTTGTTGGAGTAATTTCGTAACAGCACAAAATCGGAGGTGTGCTGGAATAGTAGAGCGAATTTGTATGAATATGGCTATTTTTAGGGATTTAGGGTTTATGAAAAAAGAGAGGGGCTGAACTTGGTAGGTATCTCGATTTGTCTCGTATCGGATTCCTTTGCTAAGATGTCTGCGTACCAATTTATATTGGATCAAGCCTACGCAGTTCTGTGCAATTGGGTCTATACCTAAGAGACTTTAGAGATAAACTTCGTTAATGTGGTCAATTACTGATTTTATTTGATTTAATCTTGGCGTTGTGATAACTTCCTGGTTTGAAGAATATCGCTTGGAGATATTTTCCGTAATTGATTAATTGAGATTGATTTTTTCCTCGTTTCAGAAAGAGGATAAAATCTAGCGGTTAAACAATAATTATTAATATGAATTAATAATTAATAAATATTAGAAACTTGGGAGATTATTAGACATGTTAAAAATATGGCATAACAGATTCATTTTCAGTTAAGCCTTAATTTATCATATACTAGCTTATAACCCGTGCATTGCACGGGTTTCTTGTATTATATTTTTATTTAATATTATGATCATGTTTTTATATAATCATTATTTTTAGTAAGTATTTTAATTTTAATTTGATATAATATAATATACTCATGTTTACGGATTATACTAATATTTTGTTATTATAAACAATGTATACGATTTTTAATATATTTTATTAATAATTGAGAATTAATATGGTGTGATATTTTCGAATATATATTAAAGATTGTAAGATTTGTTGTAAATTAAAAACGTAATGTGTTTAAATTGTAAAGGAAATATTAATGATTGAAAGATATGATACGATTGATCTTTTTAGGTATTTATAAAATGTTATATCTTCAAATAAAAGTAATTGTAAAAAAGACAATCGACTAATTACCACTAATTATATTATGTTATTATATATTCTGAGGTCTTATATTTTTTTTGAAAATTATAGTGTGATATTTTCGGGTATATATTAATGATTGTAAGATTTGTTTTAAATTAAAAAGATAACGTGTTTTAATTCAAAATAAAATATTAATGATTGAAAGATGTGATATGATTGATGTTTTTAGGTGTTTATAAAAGGTAATAGTATGTTCAACTAAAAGTATGATTGATGTTTTTAGGTGTTTATAAAAGGTAATATATTCAACTTAAAGTAATATGAAAAAGACAATTGACTAATTACCATTAATTTTATTATGTTAATCGTTTAATTACCATTAATTGTAACATATTTTAATTTGAAAAGAAATATTAATGATGGAAAGATATGATACGATTGATGTTTTTAGGTGAAAATATTAATGATTGAAAGATATTAGGTGTTTATAAAAGGTAATATGTTCAACTAAAATTAATATAAAAAAGGCAATCGACTAATTACCATTAATTTTATTATATTAATGTGAAAAAGGCAATTGACTAATTACCGTTAATTTTATTATGTTAATCGTTTATTTACCATTAATTATAACATATTTTAATTCGAAAAAAATAGTAATGATGGAAAGATATGATACGATTGATGTTTTTAGGTGTTTATAAAAGATAATATCTTGACTAATTACCAAAATTGTATTATGTTATTATTTATTTTAGGTGTATTTATTTTTCTTTATAATGAAGGGTTAATAAGTAAATTCACTTGGTATAAAAAAACAGGTACCAAAACTTTTAATGTTTCGGAATTTATATAATAGTATAGATTTTGTGGCTACGTCTTTAAAGACATATTTTTATTTTTTTTAAATAAATGTCAATTTCGTTTTTATAAAAGACCTTTTTTTTTGAGTTATAGGGACACATTTTTTTTTTTATTATTTTCTACACTTACATTTTATGTTTGTGTTTGGAGAAAATAATTTTTATGTATGTTCGCTACTTTTTTTCTTCTCAAATAGTCAAATGTAGTAAATAAATAGTTATAATTTGAATTAAGAGAACAATAAATGTACAATTTTGTTTAATTTTTAATCGTGAACTGGATTCAACATGAAAATCATGTACAGTTTTGTTGAATTTTTTGCCGTGAATTGGGTTCAACATGAAAGTCACACCGAACCGAACAGCATCTCCGCGACATGGACATGACCGCACTCGATCTCATAATCAGTTGCGTGACCAAAGAGCTGCAAAAACTTAGCAGTCACTTTACTGTGTATCATGCTTATGTTGTGCGTCAACAACTTCTGCGATTACCACACAATAGGGCCAATACCAATCGGCAATCGCACAGGAAATATGTAAAAATGGAAAGACAGAGGTCTAAATCAGACCAGTGAGCGGTGGGATCGAGGGTGGCTTTGCTATAGACCACTGACCACACATGCAGGTCTCAAAAATTTACTCGGAAACAAAATATAATAAAAATGCAAATTCATACTAGCTAGAAAGACAACACAGTTCATGACAATAAATCAATAACCTTGGACTAAGACAACACATGTGTGTCCCCTTGCACTCAAACTTGCACTAACATTTGTCTCGTCTTCTCTTATTGACCATCATAACATTACTGAACCAAAATTTCTTAAATCTCCAAAAGTGTTGACATTTGGTCAACATTTCTTCCATCAAAAAATTCCAATTCTTTTAGAGCCAAGCCTTTCAATTTCTTCACAATTTTAAATCTCCCTTTTTTGTTCTTCCCAACTCCATTCACCATTCCTTGTATCATCCCAACATAAAGCCCATATTTCCTCAGTTTCTCGATCTCTTCTTCACTCCCACCTCCCAATATTGCACCACAAGCCCCCGCACACGCGTGTAACTCACCTTCCTTCTTCTCACACACATACTTCACCATCTCTTCATCCTCGCCCTGAGATTCCCCGCACAGAATTTCATGATACATTCCGTCCACAATCCCCTGTGGCCCAACTGCGCGTGATATCTCTATTATCACGCGCAGAATCCTGTCAGAATTTTTCTCGGCCTGTATAGATAGGCCCAGTAACTCGAACCCCAATGGCACCATGCCATCCGGGGTAAGAAGCTCGATGTTAGTCTTAAACACATGTTCAAACGTGGACCCCATATGCATGGGTCCATCATTTAACCGGAGATGCTGGTGGGTGAAGGCAGCAGCATGCATGAGATGAATGGCGGATGCAGCCGTTACAGCATCGTCCGCCGAGCCACCGACCAGCTCACACGCCGCTATACATAACGGCGGGGCCGTACTCTTGGAAGCAGAAAATGTGAGGTGATGCATGGGCTCAAAAACAGAAGTTGGAGGCCTGATAGGTATGGACTTTTTGAGATGTGCATCAATTTGGGTCTCAATGGCAGCCCAATAAGATTTGTTCTGCTTCTCCATAGTAGTAGTAGCTACAGCTACTATAGGGCGATAAAGTGAACGGCTACGATTTAACATCGGTGAACAAACATTGCTTGATAGGTTTCCATGAAGATGGGAAATTTTTGTTGCTGCCATGAAATGAATTAGTGAAGAGAGATACAGAGAGATTTGGTGTGTGTATGTCTGTTTTAAATAGATGTAGGTGTATCAGGTATGGCTCACTGATTTAGACTTGTATCTTTAAGTACAACAAGGAGAGTAAAAATGGGAATAACTGGGATATTGGGCATATCTGCATGTACCGTTTGGATAAGTAACAGGCTGTATCCTGTAAAAATTCATATGTTTTTTTTTCCAAAAATAAAATATACTATTTCTGATATAGAAAGAATTTTTCATTCAAATATGAAAGGAAAAAAAAACAAATTGTCCAATCTAACAACACACAGGCTAATTTAAGAATATATTCTTTCAATAAAGCTTTCTTTTTGCGGATCTAAGGTTGAAAACCTTTTCCGATTTGGCCTTAAATTTATTAGATCTCAATTCCACGCAGCTCCGAATTTCTCGTTCTTCCAGATGATCTTGGTCTCGTAAGTGGTCCGACTTATCTTGTTCTGGTGAGTTTGTTTCCAGATCTACGGATTGCTAAGGTTCTAGTTTGGTTTTAGTTAGTAGTTTTATTTTGTAGTCTTATTTTTAAAATTTTAAGATCGGTTTGTTTTTTGTTGTCTCACCGTTTGTGTGAGTTTTGTTATTGTCTCACCGTTTGTGTGAGGTTGCTATTGTCTCACCGTTTGTGTGAGTTTGGTGCTTGATCATATGATCTTGGAGGATTGTACGGATATGAATAAACACTTTGATGAAGTGTTAGTGTGTTACACACATAGGTCTGCGAATATTATAGCTCATAACTTAGCAAGGGCGACATACACTACGTCCGGTCTTACGGAGTGGAATGTTTCTGCTCCGGATTTTATCATATGCTTGATTCTGAGAAATTTTAATGCAAGTACGTTTTTATCAAAAAAAAAAGAATATAAATATAAATATCTTGTCGAAAAAAAATATTAATATGTAATGTATCAAAATATGAAAGTAAAAAATTTGTTACTATTTTGTTATATCCATATGATGTTGTATTTAAAAAAATTTAAGAATAATAATATTTGCCGGAGAATAAAAAATTAAATCATCTTATGTAGAATATTCAGTCGAGTTGAAAGCCTGCTAATGGTATCGGGACGTGTATGGCGTGTGAAACTAAAGGTCCTAAGCCCTCTCAGGTATTAAAATTTTTAGTTTTATTTCAAAATCTTTACCCCACGTACAGTCAAAATTTCTCAACTATGATTTCTAAACCCACATTTTAAGACTTTTATTGCGGCTGTAATTATTAATTTTGGGAAATAATTTTGGGAATTGATAAATAAGCTTTTATTTTTACTATTTAAGCTTCAACTTTATTTTTTAGATTTTTTAATTATACTAGTACCCGTGATTTCTAAATAATGAATTTCATTAATTTTGTTTGTATTATGAATAATTATGTCATCACGAATAATTTGTGGGTTCAAGAGATGGGTTGGTTTTTTGGTTCACCGGAAATTATTGACGCCGTCGGACTTGTTGATTTCTTGGCGGTTAACTTGATTAAACTTGCTGGTTGGTGTGATTTCCCTTTAATTGCTCATTAATTTCTGCATGATAGTTATTTTTTCTGCATGATATTAGTGCTTATATTTGTACATTAATATCTTTTTAATGTGCTTTAAATGGCTGGCTTTTGTTAAGCTTTTGGTAAGGCATTTTTTAAGGAAATTTAATTAATTTTCAGTTGCTGTTGAATGTCAGTATTTGTTTTTATTGTTCTTAAATGAAATCTTTTAATAATTAGCTTATTTCAATTTCAAAACAACAAATATTTTGATGGCTATGTCAATTTAGTTGGATGTCTTGTGCCTTACGGCTTTTGAACTATATCTAGGTTTCTGTTATCTGTCGTCGTCAGTGGACGAATTTTGTACCATTTTGAAGGCTATAATTGGTGGCATATTTGTACCATTTTTGGAGGCCATAATTGGTGGCATATTTGTGCTTTTAAGAAGCAATTTAATGTCATTTATGATGACCAATTTTGGGATATTTTGGTGTCGTCTATTTGACGATTTGGGTCATTATTGAAGGTTATTATTTTTGTCATATTTGTAATCGATAATTATTTATTTTATAAATATCGAAGCTTTAAATGAAATTTTACTTTATATGGTTCTTGATTTACATGTCTAACCAAATGGAACCCATTTGATTAGGAGTGAATCTTCTTTTTCAAAATTCATATAAGTTTTAATATATTTAAATACCAAGTTTTTTTGTTATTATTTAATATATGATTTTTAAAAGAATTTCATTATTATGTTAGATGTCTAACCAAAGGGGTCCCTTTGGTTAGAAGTGAACATCTATTTTGTCAAAATTCATAATTGTTTTAATATATTTAATCTTATATCCTTTAATTGATTCGTTGATTTCATTCCTTTGTTGACGGGTTTGTTTTGGTAACTTGGAGTTTTAATAGCAACAAAGAATTCATAAGAAGATTCAGGTTTGTCTTTCAAAAGGAAGTAATGGAGCGAGTAAAGGAGAAGACAAGTCTGCGAAAACAACTGATGGCAATGTGGACTCACAAAAGCAAAGTTCTAGTCATTTATTTAGTAATTACTTTGTATAACGATGTATTAATTCTTGCTTTTTGGAGGGTACTCTTTTTCCCCCTTGAGTTTTTTCCCATAGGGTTTTGCTATTGTGGGGTTTTAACGAGGCCCTTCTCTGTGGGGTTCATTTTTTCAGACTTGAAGGTATTATTGTCTAAATGTCCGGGGGCAACATGCGTGCCCTTCGGTTAGATGATGAACTTTCTGGAACGAAAGAAACTCCATTTTTCCGATCATTGTATTTTGATACAATTCATCTACGTGAAGGTAAGTTTTGTCAAAAAAAAAATTATGTCATTTACATATCAATTGGAGCATAAATATAAATTTATGAAGTTTATTTATCAATTCCAATATATTTTTTAAAATTACAGTTAAACCACGATTAAGTAATATCCGATAAAGTAATAACCTCGCTTAATTAATAAATTTCGTCGGTCCCAACTTAACAATGTTGTAAAGTAATATTCTCGCTAAAAGCATAAGATAATAAAAAATTAGAAAGTCATTAAGGGCCCAAGTAATATGTAAAGTAATAATTCCAGAATTATATATATATATATATATATATATATATATAATGTATATGAGTTACAAAATTCAATTATTTTAATAATATGAACCTATAGTAGCCTTTTTCTTCTTTCCACCAAAGCCAAAATTAATCTCATCCTTCACTTTATGTAAAATATAAATAACTCCTGGTATGTTTTGCTCGTATTGTAACAAGTAATTGTTCAAAGTATTGATTGCTTGAAATGCTTCCTTTGATAACACGCTTGGGATTTCATTGCTATCGTTCGGTTCAAGATCAGCGTTTATTAGATTTCTTCATCCGTAGGTGAATCTTTTTTTTAAACATAATTCGGTAAAGTAATAAATTTAGTAAAGTAATATTTTTTTCCAGTTCCAAGAATATTACTTTAAAAAGATTTAACTGTAATGTTTTACGCTACAAACTCCGGTCCAGCTGTAAAACGAATCTGAATCGTAAGATGCTCCAACTTTTGTTCCCAAAAAAAAAGATACTACAACTTTTTATAGTATTTGAATTGGACAAAAATAAGAATCTGAAAAAGAACAAGAAAAAAGTGAGTAACACAGGAAACCGATCAAATCTATTATATATCTAATAGCCCAACAAGGGGCTATAATTCATGAGACATTTTATTCCATCTGAAATGATTGATTTGCCCTTCTATTTACTATTTTTAAAAAATTTGTTGTTGAAAGGAATTGAACTTGAGTCTCCAAGTTAACTTACACCTTACTTTACCACTAGACCACTTAACACACATGTGAATGAAATTATACACATTATATGTGTGGGTCGCTTGAGTGAAAGAATACATGGTATTTTAATTACTGTGATATATCAACAATTTTTCGTCAAGAGTTTATTTTTACATTTATTAATTTGGATTGTAATATATTATATTATATCAAAATATAAATTATTGATGTATAATATACAGTTTGGTTATACATTTTTAAATTGTAATGATAATAATAATAACCAAATTTACTCTATAATGATAACTCCGTAACACAACCAAATCGCTCATGCATACATGTTTTCAATCATAAACTTCATATCTGGGCCGCATGCGCGGGACACTATTTAGGTTTATATAAAGAAAATGGGTTAAATGGCAGTTAGGTCACTCAACTGACTGAAAACTTTAAGTTGGATCATCCAACTCAAAAGCTTTTAATCACATAACTGATAAAAACTTTCAATCAGGTCACTGGGATTTACGGACGTTAAAAAAGAGACGGAAAGATGACTCAGCATGAATCAGGTCCGTAAAACCCCAATGACCTGATTGAAAGTTTTTATCAGTTATGTGACCTGATTGAAAGCTTTTATCAGTTATGTGACCTAATTGAAACTTTTTATCAGTTATGTGATCTGATTGAAAGCTAGCCAATCGGATAAAAGCTAGCCATGTTAGCATGCTCAGTCATCTTTCCGTCTCTTTTTAACGTCCGTAAACACCAATGACCTGTTTGAAAGGTTTTATCAGTTATGTGACCTGATTGAAATCTTTTTGAGTTGGGTAACACAATTGATAGTTTTCAGTCAGTTGAGTGACCTACTGCCATTTAACCCTAAAGAAAATGTAGGAAATGAATGTTATATTTTTAATAAATAACAATTAAATATAAAAGCAACTCAATAACAAAAGTATATCAAAACTGTTAGCGCTTTTGGACTAACATGTGATAAATTGGTATGTTTTGGAGTTGACTATTGTTTGAAAAAATTACAATTTTTGACCAGGTTGTCATAAGATTGATTATTGGAGTAAATTTTTACATATTATTTTTCATATTCTACTCATTCATAAAACAAACTGAGATAATTAAAATAAAACCTTGTGACATCTTTAACGATGACGAGTTCTCGATGAGATAATTACTGGATCAAAATTTATTATGTCATGCAAATTTAGGAAAAATAAACTAATTTTCTATTATAAATTAAAAAGATTTTTTTACCAATTAATAGAACTTGGTAAATGCATAAATATCTAAAGATTTTAGATATCACCCACATTGAAAATATAAAAGTTATATATTCTTATTTAATTAAGACCATATTTTTATTTAAACATTTGTGATCAAAATTTTGAACTCCATACATTTACTCACTTTAATATAGTTAGTTTAATGGTTTTTGGAATAACTTAATAAATAATTTATTGGAAATAATTATGTAAAATTTATAGTAGAGATTTATCAAAGATTAAAAAAATTGTCAAAGCTTTTTTCAAAACTTAATTGAACTGAAAAATGTTAAATTTGTGGATCATTCAAAATATCACATATAGAATTAGTAATGGGTGATGATAAAAGTCAGGAACAAATGAAATATGTAATAGAAGAACATTTATAACATTAAGAAGGCTTCCCGTAATGAAAGATTGAGATGCGAATGAGGCAAAATAAATTAAGAAACCTCAACTCAAACATAAATTAAAAGGATTTTTAATCTTATTTTCAATAGAAGTTCGTGATATAGTCACATTTGGATATATAAGAATTAGATTTTAACAAATATTCATAAATATTTACAAAAATCACTTGCAATAAATATTTACACTGGAAAAGATACACTATTATATCAAAGTAAAATTTTGCAGAAACATCTACCAATTATACTTATGTATTAACAATTTTTACATTTTTTTATAAATTTCTCCATCGCTTGTATTCATTGAATGAATAAATGATATGTCTTGTCTTATAAATAAAATAAAATTAAAAAATTACAAGTAATTTATCAATATGTTACCACTGTCCAAGTAGCATTTGCTCAATCCTAAATTCCTAAATAATTTTCATATATGATGAAAAGATCATTTAAATTTAGCAATATTTCAGGATCACTTCAGATGTGTTTAACATATCTAACACAATAAGGACTACACTATATTCTGTTTTTATTGGTCATCTGAATTTGCATAATCAAATTATGCACTGAATATTGTAGTAAGAACATTATAACAACGCGTGTTATGAATGTAAAAAAAGTGACGAAAATAAAAAAAATTACAAACGATAATAATAAATAAATATTTATATCTATTGCTAGAAAATAAACCCGTGCCTCGCACGAGTTATTATGTTAGTTAACGAATTAAGGACAATAACTTGAAAAGAAGATTTTTTTAAAAAAAAATTGAAAAAGGAGAGTGGGATATTGAACCTAACTAACATTTTAATTTAATTGTTGAAAGGTTTAGAAATACAGAGAATATAGAAGAATATTTTACAAGGAAAATGTCAATTCATTTTTCAGAATATTATTTTATTAAATATATCAGAAAAGTTACTCTACATAATATCTCTCAAATTTCTTATTCTCAAAAAATTTTATATAAAAAATATGATTCAGTAATGTTTATGTTAGGAATAATTCATAAGTTGTGATGTTGAGAATAGAATTTTGCTAATACTTCTTGTATATCCTGATCTTATAAAGGATTTAGCACTTTGTATAGGATATATGTGTTAGATAGTAATCTGTGGAGGTTAGTCAGGAACAGTGCGTCAGAGACTACATTTCAGGAACTAAGAGCAGATCCTGATACAGCAAGTCAGATCCTGATCAAATACTGATGGGATGATCAGATCCTGATGCAATGGGAAATCCTGATATCAGTCGTGTTACTGATGATGTCATTATGGATGCTACAGAAACTGACAAGTGCTATAAAACAGGATCGTTGTTTTGAAAAATAAGCAAGAAGATATCGTGAAGGAAACGAATTCTCTATTGATGGAAACTATCAACTGGTCGGTAGAACATTGTCATAGATAGATTATAATTCTGTTATTAGTTGATAGGTAGCATTATAAATACTCTCTCTATATCATTGTAAAAAGAGCAAATTTAGAAATATAGAGTGCATATCGTGTGAAGCTCTGTATAAGGTTTGTATTCGAGAGTTCGAAACAAACAGAGAGAGAGATTTGTATTGTCAGCAGTTGCTAAAGGTATTGTACACCTTTGGTAGAGTATGTATTTGATTTATTTTAATACAATCAAAGTGTGATTCATTCGTTTGTTCTTGTTCATCTAATCATGCAAAAATCAGACACGATATTTGATAACGTGTATTTTATACACGTTTTGTCTTTTATTCTTCTGCATTTTTGTTAGTTTTGAATGTTGTTTTATTAATATTTGTTATGTTTTTCATCTTTCAGTGCCTCGTGCTTAATTGTTGAAAAGATGGCTTAATTTGGGCATGAAAGCGAAGATTATTCAAGAGGGAAGTTAGAAGATGAAAGCTCGTGATGTCGGGAGGTGTTTAATGTATTATCTTGAAGATTTTATCTCGTACGGGCTGATGTACGGCCATTCGACAGGCCGTTCAAAGGAGCAGATTTTCTGTACGGGCAGCTGTACGGCCGTTCAACAGGCCGTACAGAGCTGCTGTGTATTAAAAGAACAAAACATCTATTAACCTAACATCATCTTAACCTACCTCTTATCTTCATCAAAACCTAACCTTATCTTGTAGTCTCATCTTGTAAATATAATTAGAGTAGGAGGAAGAACATTGGTTACTTATAATCTAGCATTTATTATGAGTAACTAACTTCATTTATTTGGCTCATGGAAGGATTTCTTGTACAAAACCCATTTCATTTTAAGTAAGATCTATTTCACTCTATCTTGAATACTTGTGATGTATTGTTTATGATTTTGCTTGGAGATTTGTAAGTTGCTTCATCTTGCTCTTCTTGTAATTTCAATTGCTAATTGTTTGTGCTAATCCGTAATTGTTAGTACATTCATTGTAGTAGCACAAGGTTTGGCATGCCTAAACTTCAAGATTCAAGTACAAATACCTAGGTTGAGCTTCTCATCCTTGGGTTTGTCCTAGCCTCTCTTTGTTTAATTCCTTGATTTGGTTATACTAGTAGTGCTTCATTATTGGTAGCTAGTATCAAGAGAGCTAATTTATGTGCTTCACTAAATTAGTGTTTTTAGAAGAGAAATAAGTGATTGTGTGCTTCACCAATTATCTTGGTTAGGTAGAGTTGGATATATTTTGCTTGTTGGGTTGAAGTGCTTGAGTTTCCATAATCCTTGGGTCAAATGTCTCTTATCTTGTTAATTTGATCATTGTGTTGTTGTGTTGGCAAATTTGGATTTTAGCCATTAATTTAGTTGTGTTTTTGTAGCTATTTATTTATCGTATGCAAGGTATTCGATAAAACACCTCAACCAAATCCAAACCCCCCATTTACACACTTCTAGATTGTAAGAGATAATCTACTCGAAATCAATATTGATAGTCCTTCCCTGTGAACGAACTTACGAAGAACACTACCTTCAATTATATAACTTGTATTCCCCTTTTACAAGTTATTCGAGTTAACAATTGGTATCAGAGCAGGTTGATTTTGAATAATCATAAAGATCTGCAATCATGTCTGGTTACAAGGATGGTAATACTAAGATCCCTATGCTCAAGAGAAACGAATATACTCTATGGGAAGTGAAGATGTTGCATCACCTGGAAGCAACAGATCCTGATTATCTTGACAGAATCAGAGATGGGCCTTTTGTTCCAACAAGGCTTATTCCTCAAGCAACTGTCGAAGGAAAAGTTGTTCCAGAACATACAGCAGAGAAGCCTAAATCTGAATGGACAGATAAGGAAAAGGAGAACGTTCTTAAGGATGCTAAAGTGAGAAACATACTATTCAATAGTCTTGATTCTGTTCTCACTAACTATGTTCTCTCTTGTAAGACTGCTAAGGAGATATGGGACAATCTAAAGGTTCACTGTGAAGGAACAAAACCTGTCAGGAAGAATATGAGGACACTTCTCATACAACAGTATGAGTACTTTGAATCCAAGTCTGGTGAACATTTCTCAAAGCATATCCAACTTAGAAAAGCAAATGAGTCAACTAGCCGAAACCGTGAATCGATTATCGGAGGTCAATTCTCCTACTAATCATGATTCTTGTTTTGTAATTGATGAAAATGTTGTGTATGATGAATTTGCTTGTTTAGTTGATGATTGCCCTAGGCTTAACAATGATAAATTGGATGTAGTTGAGGATCTACCAAATTTAGAAAATATCTTTGAGCTTAATGAATTGGTAGATGAGATAAAAATTGATGAATGTCCAATTAAAATTGAAAAGGAATTAAGGATTGATGAGATTGAAATTTTTGCTTGGGATCCAATTTGGGAGCAATTTTTGAACCGTGCTTATAATGATTATTCTGACGATTTTTCTAGCTATTTTGGTTTTTCAAAGTCTCTTGAAGATGTGAAGGTCCTAAAAATATTTTTATGGATCAAAGGTATATTTGCACACCTTGTTTTTATTATTGATTCGTAGGTATGTGCATTTATTTGCTTTTTCACCTCATTAGTTATAATACTTTTATAAATAAGTCGAGCCAACGATAATAAACAAAGTGCTTTTTGGGAGGCAACCCAAAGTACGCATGTGTTGATATATTTGTATGTGTGTGTTAAATTATAATAGAGTAAAAAAAATTAATTCCCCGTCCAATAATATTAGTATTGTTAATCTAATTTTTATGATTTTTATATTTGTTCCACTCGTGCCTTGATGTGTTTGTTTCATGTATTCAGGAATTTACATTTTATTCAAGCATTCAAGGATTTGTGGAAATTTTCTTAAAAAAAAAGAAGAAGAAAAAAATAGTTTTTGTAAAATTTTGGGGCTGCACGGGCTGTCGTACGGGATGCAAACCGTACAGCAAGCCGTGCAGCAGCCCGTACAATTTTGTTCAGCTTCTGCCAGAATTGTAGTGCAAAATGAGTGGAATTTTTAGCACCCCACCCACTTGTTGTACAGGCTGTGCAGCTTTGTCTAAAAAAAAAAAAATTGCAAACAGAGCATAAAGAAATCCCTTCTCCACACCGTACAGCCTCCCATCACCACTCCACTCTCCTCCATTTTTCTCCCACCACGTCAACCCATCATTTCTCCAACCACCATTGCAATCGCCGAACCATCCCATCACCCATCCCCCACCTGTTTCCCCTTTCTTTCACCCCGTAACCACAACCAACCCCTTCTTTAGTTTAGTTTTTTTTTGTTTTTGTTTTTGTTTTGTTTCATTTTTGTTTTTAATTTGTTTTAATTTGTTTTACTTTTATTTATTTTCATTTCCTTCTTTATTTTTAATTTTGTTTTTCTGTTTATACTTTTCTAAAACTAAACATATTTTATAAATTCTGAAATCAATTTAAATTCACTTTGAATTTGATTTTCGAATTTTTGATTTTATTATTAATTACTTAGTTACTTTATTTTATTTTATTTTAGTTTTAAATTTTATTTTTGATTTTATTATTAATTTGATTTTTACTTTAAAATTTAATTTTTGATTTTATTATTAATTTGTTAGTGATTAATTTTGTTTCATTTTATTTTATCTTTAAAAAAATAAAAACCAAAATTTTAACTCTTTTTAATTTTTATTTTAGTTTTTCATTTTCTAAAATTAAGTAATTTATATAAATTCAAGAATAAATTTTATTTCACTTTAGAATTTGATTTTGATTTTATCATTAATTTATTAGTTATTTTATTTTATTTTAATTCTCAATTTGATTTTTTTTTACTTTTTTTTATTTTGGTTTTAGTTTTAAATGATTTTTACTTTTATTATTATTTCAGTTTTAAATTTGATTTGATTTTTATTTGATTTTTTTATTAATTGGTTTGTTATTTTATTTTATTTTATTTAAAAAAAACAAAACAAAAACAAATATTTTTTTTTATTTCTATTTCCTTAATTAGTGTATTGCAGGGCCTTGATGGGTGTTGGATTTTGGCTTGTCGGTTATCTTTGTGGGTTGATTGTTCGTGGCATTAATTCAATTCTTGGCGTGCAACTTCGGAGTTAGATTTTCGCAAATATGAGTGGTGCTCCCGGTCCTTGTTATTTTTTTTAGGGGAGTTCTCTTTCACTCATATCTCTACTTCATTTTATTTGTCATGCATGAGGACATGCCATGTTTTAAGTGGGGGGAAGGATTGTTAATGTTCATCCTTGTATAATATGCGTAGCTAGTATTAGTAGTTTTTTTTTTGTTTCATTTGATGTCCGTTTTGTTTGCATTTGGGAAATGAGTTAAGTGATGAGCTCGTTTACTTGTTTATGAAATTTACGACATTGTGAGCTTGTAGCCTTGTTTTCTCCTATTTCGTGCCTAGCATTACCAATTTGATGCGAATCTATAAGTTTGATGCACCTTATTGCACACACACACTTAAAATGGCATGAAAAGTCTAGATTGTTGTAATTAAATTGTGGGCATGACGATTATCTCTTAGCATGCATGGAATCAAATCGAGAAGATGTTATTACAACGTATGATACCTTAACAGAAGATGAAGAAGTTTTCTTTGGATTATGACAACATTGCATTGATGGAAAGTGCTTCAGACAAGCCTGGATCTCCAAAGAAAACTTCTTCATCTTCTGTTAAGGTATCACTTCACTCTCTTGATTCATTTGATAGCTTAGATTCTGATGATATTAGATCTATTCATGTTGAGTTTAAGAATTTTATGACTAATTTCAAAATTCTTGCTAGTGAAAAAGATGAACTTAAGGCTAAGAATGATGAATTAGTTAGTAGAAATAATTTTCTTGAATCTGAGTTAATTCAAATGGAAGAATATAGGTTAAGTTCTGATAAAGCTAAGCATGATTATGGTGTTATCCTTGAGGCTTATGACTATGTCAGAAAAGAACTAGAGGAAGAGAGAGATGTGATTAAAACCATTAACAATTCTGGTAAAAAGACTCAAGAAATCATTGAAAATCAAATTCTTGGTAAAGTTAATGGTTTAGGTTTTGATAAGGCTAGGCAAGAAGATACTGTAGCTATAGTCAATGATGATAGTAAAATTGAAGCTAGCACATCTAAGTCTGAAGGTAAGAAGATAGTTTCTGAACCTAAACATGTTAAATTTGTTGATTCTAAAGGTACCCCAGTTGTGCACAAAAGAATTAACAATAGCAATTCAGATGAGAGAGTGTTAGAAAAACCTAAGAATGTCAACATAGGTTTTCTGTCTAAGTCTCAGTTGAAACAGAGACTAGAAAGTATTTCAGAGTCTAGCAAGATCAGAAGAAATAGGAATGGAAAAGAAGGTATTAACAAAGAATGTACCTGATGCACCTAGGAAGAAATGCTATAAATGTGGAAATCATAATCATTTGGCCCTAGAATGCAATCAAAAACCTTCTTGGAAAACTGAGTCCAGATTCCCCAAGACTCAGAGAATTCAATACCAACCACAAGAACCTTGTTATCATTGTGGTAGTTTACTTCATTCCATTTATATGTGTAAGGAATATCATGAACTGTATTATGACTATTATTCTCTGAAATCTGAAACTCCTAGTCACAAACAGTTTGTGAAATCTAAGTCTAAGGTTGACTCTGTAACAGGTAAATCAAAAGCAAAATCTTCAAAGCCTGTTGGTTCAAAAGTTAGTAAGAAAGGATCCAATCAAAGTTGGGTCCTAAAAAATTCTAACTAGCTACTTTTGTTTGCAGGGCACTGGAAAGAAGCATTCAATTATCTTGGACAGTGGATGCTCTGGACATATGACTGGAAAAAAGTCCCTGCTTACAAAGTTTGAGAGGAAAGCTGGCCCAGTAATATCCTTTGGAGATGGCAACAAAGGAGAAACTCTGGGATATGGCTCAATTATTTTGGGGAATGTCATCATAGAAAACGTAGCACTAGTTGAAGGCTTGAAACACACACTTTTAAGCATAAGTCAACTGGGTGATAAGGGTTACCAATCAATCTTTGACAGTAAAGGATGCAAAATCTTGAATATGAAGAATGGAGACATTGTTTTGACTGGTCAGAGACATGGTAACATATATGAAGCCAGCTTGAGTGACACATCTAAAGGAACTGTCAGATGTCTTTACAGCAAGGCATCAAATGATAAAAGCTAGAACTGGCACAAGAAGCTCTCACATCTCAACTTCAAGAAGCTTAATCAACTTGTTAAGCACCATCTGGTGAGAGGCCTACCTCAGGAAAATTATGTGCAAGATGGACTTTGTGATGCTTGTCAGCTTGGAAAACAAAGAAGAACCACTTTCAAGAGCAAGACAGAAAATTCAATTACTGAACCATTTCACATGCTGCATCTTGATTTATTTGGTCCAGTAAACATTATGTCTATCAACAAGAAAAGATATGCTCTAGTTATAGTGGATGATTACACAAGGTTCACATGGGTATTCTTTCTACACAACAAGGATGAAGCTCCTCAGTAAATCATTGAACTTGTCAAGAATATTCAAAATAGCTCTGAGTACAAGGTCAAAGTGCTCAGAAGTGACAATGGTACATAATTTAAGAATTCTACAATGGAGGAGTATTGTGTAGAAAATGGAATTACTCAACAGTTTTCTGCACCTGGAACACCTCAGCAGAATGGTGTAGTAGAAAGAAAGAACAGAACTCTCATAGGGGCAGCAAGAACCATGCTTGCAGATGCAAAGCTTCCAACCTATTTCTGGGCAGAAGCTATAAACACTGCATGTTTCACTCAAAATTGTACCTTGGTAAATGCTCATGGTAAGACTCCCTATGAGATGATCAAAGGAAAGAAACCAAGTGTGAAATACTTTCACATCTTTGGATGCAAATGCTATGTCCTGAAAGTTCATCCAGAACAACTTGGGAAATTTGAAGCCAAATCGGATGAAGCAATCTTTCTAGGATATTCAGCATCAAAGGCCTTCAAAGTATACAATCTCAGAACTCAAATTGTTATGGAATCAATTCATGTTGCATTTGATGATAAGAAGTTTGGAATTTTGCAAACTGATGAAAGCCATGACAATCTGGAATTTGAAAATCTTAAGTATTCTGAGATTCTCTCCAGTGATGATGAAGGTTCTCCAGAGGAAATCTATATTGCTTCTCAAAGGAATGCTATTGTTGAGGGGGAGCAATTCAATCAAGGAGAACACAGTACTGGTCAGGATCAGACTAGTCGTTCAGAGTCTACTTCATCAGGAACTAATCCTTCAGAGTCTAATGAAGGAAGATCAGAAACTAGCAGCAGTATTGAATCCACTGATTCTACTGATCAAGGGGGAGCTTTTGAAGGAAATGAACACTCTTCTACAAGAGATACCACTAACTTAGGGGGAGAGTCTAGCAGGAGCAATCTACCACCTGTTAGAAAATGGACAAAGGATCATACTGAAGATTTGATTATTGGTGATCCAAATAGTGGTGTTCGAACTAGAAGATCAATTCAAAATGAATGCTTGTACAGTTGTTTTCTCTCAAAGAATGAACCTAAGAAGGTTGAAGAAGCCTTACAGGATCCTGATTGGGTAATAGCAATACAGGAAGATTGAATGAGTTTGAGAGGAACAAAGTTTGGAAACTGGTACCAAGACCTAAAGATAGATCTATTGTTGGTGCTAAATGGGTTTTCAGAAACAAGCTAGATGAATCTGGTATGATTGTAAGAAACAAAGCAAGACTGGTGGCCAAGGGTTATTCTCAGGAAGAAGGAATTGACTATGATGAAACCTTTGCACCTGTAGCAAGATTGGAGGCAATCAGAATGTTTCTTGCATTTGCAGCTCATTCAAAATTCAAGGTATACCAAATGGATGTAAAGAGTGCTTTTCTAAATGGCAAACTTGATGAGGAAGTGTATGTGGAACAACCACCTGGTTTTGTTGATCCAAAGTTTCCAAATCATGTCTACAAACTTGACAAGGCACTCTATGGACTAAAGCAGGCACCAAGAGCATGGTATGAGAATTTGTCTAAATCTCTTCTTGAAAATGGCTTCACAAGGGACTCTGATTATGCAGGGTGTAAAATAGACAGGAAAAGCACTACAGGTACATGTCAATTCTTGGGAAACAGATTGATTTCTTGGGCAAGCAAGAAGCAGCAATCAGTTTCAACCTCAACTGTAGAATCTGAATACATTGCAGCAGGCAGTTGTTGTGCTCAACTCCTTTGGATAAGAAATCAGTTGATGGATTATGGTATGATACTTAGTAATATTCCTATGTTTTTTGATAATACTAGTGCTATCAAAATTGCAGAAAATCCAGTTCAACACTCAAGGACTAAGCACATTGATGTCAGGTATCATTTTATTAGAGAACATATTGAAAATGGTACTGTGGAACTTCATTTTGTTCCTACTGACAAACAGCTTGCAGATATTCTAACTAAACCACTTGATGAGGCTACATTCATTAGATTGGTTAGTGAGTTAGGAATGTTAAATTTTTAGATCTTTAACATCTGCACAAGTAGCAAGGTATGTTGTTTCAGCTTGTAGACTTGATATCTTTGTCAGGATCATACTTGATTGTTAAATGCTTAAGCTGTAACATTTTATCTTGATAAATTTTAGTATGATAGACTTATTAATAAAACATCAGGATCAGGATTGCTATCAGTATGCTGACGTCATCAGTATTGACATCAGGATTGTATCGTTAGTATCAGGATTGTGAAATTTGTGTGTCTTACTGTTTCAAATTCTGAAGTTCATGTTATTTAGTGGTTCAATTCTGAGTTTTGTTAAGTCTATGTTAGCAAGTTTTATTACATGCATACTGATAATTTATATCATTATTCATGTCAGTCAATAAACAACGATAGATAAGTAGATACAATTTTTCATTAATCAAAAGCATTACATACATGAAAATGAAATACAATTTTTTGTCTAACTACTACTAATTCTATTCTTGTCTAAAGCTGTTACTACTTCAATTCTCAACGATCAACTTCAGGACAAGGAGCATCTCAAGATTGGATTTCTTGATTGGGCGACTTGAATGAAAGCAGCTGACTCATCTTCATGCTTATTGAAGAAAATGAATAGCATCTCCATCAAGATCAACCTCAGACTCTTCACCAAATTCTTCATCCTCAAGGTGTGAAGAGATTAGAGGAGGATTGTATCCAACTGGTAGATGTTTTAGAGGAGATTCGTGGAAATTATCTGGGTTAAGACCAACCATATCTGACTCAATGAGAAAAGTCATCTTTTCTAAGAGATAGTTTACTTGCTCCTGATCATCAAGAGTAAAGAACTTCTCAGTAGTAATGAACCAAAAGCTAGGGTTCATATGAAGATTTGGGTTGTAAGTCATGATGGAAAGAGAAAAGAATGAAAAGGTTTTGGAGAATGGCATAAGACGTCGGTTTCTTTTATAGAAAGACATGAGAAGCTGAACAGTCGTTTGGGAAATATCAATGCAGACAGTCATAATTATGTGTGACTATATTTCTTGTATTTTCAAGAAATATTGAACGAATTTAACCAATTGATTTTGTTCAGATTTTATTTATTTCTTTTACAGGTAAAAGAAAATGCCATGTGGAAACTTCATTTAATCTCTGGAATCCGGATGATATTGATCAGGAATACAAGTGTGTTCACATTAGGATTAGTAATTCTTTTTATTCAAAAATCATATTGAATCGTGTGATTATCCTGATGAGAAGATCACATCAGGAAAAGGAAGCTGATCAGTATTGATTTTTATCTTGATTTTACCTTGATTTATTTACTTGAAATTATTTTTGGATTTTATTTTCCAAAAGTCGTGGGTAACTACATTTTTCAGGGACTGACACCTGTCAACCTACGTGTCAACGTGGGATAATGGGTCTGAAGGATTTTTGAAATATAATTATTTTGACACTCTAATCGTGTAATTGCTCTCTCTAATTTCATTCTCTAAAGCAAAAATACTCTCGAGTTCTCAAAATCACTAATCAATTTCAAAGATTTCTTAAGTTCTTCTCAGATCAAAATGGCAACTCAAAGAAGACTACCCAAATCAGTAGCTTTCAAGTTTGGTGACTTTGATTTTATGATGAACAATCATGTTGCAGCTATCACCAACAAGAAAGGGGTGTCAACTGATTTTCACCCGATAATGGACTTTATGGCGAAAGGACCATTAAGCTATGCCTTGACAGCATCTCCACAAATTAATCAAGTAGCTGTTTCACAAGCTTGGGAGAATGCTGAGGTAATTGACTCTACTCAGAGTCAATCAGGTAAGATTGTTCTACACTTAGGACAAGACTCATTTGATCTTACTGAATCTGTTGTTAATTCAGTACTTCGCTTACCTGTTAGTACGAATTTTGAGAATGTACCACCTGATGATGATGTGAGAACTATGTTATCTAAATTAGTTTATGATGGACCTCTAGATAACATGAGCCAGTTAAATAGATCCTTTCTTAGGAAAGAATGGTCTTTCTTCTTTGATCAAATTGCTAAATGTTTTACTGGTAAATGTAGTTCTTTTCAACAAATTACTGCTGTTACATCACATATTGCATATGGCTTGCTTTATAATAGAGTAATTAATTTTGGTCACATTATCTTAAATCATATGTGTATTAAACTTGGGTCAAGAGATCATGACATGAATATGGTTTATTATCACAAATTCATGCAACTGTTTATTAACCATTTCTTCCTGATATTGAAGCTAGATTTGGTAGAGAATATTGTTTTTCTTCTTATGTACAGCAAAAGAGAATTTTCTCTGACATTACAAAGAAGGACAGTGAAAAGAATCTAGATGAAATGCATGTATTACACTATCCAAATCATGTTCAGGTACTTCTAAGAACTCATCTTCCTACTATCTATAATTCTTCTTTCTTTGGTGGTGAAATGACTCAGGAATCTCAGTTGAAGGAGAACCCCCCTGTGTCTACCCAAGTAGCCAAAAACATTGTAGTCTCTGAAACAATTCTAGAACCAAACTTTGATCCACAACCTATTGTTTCAAAGAAGCCAACCTCTGGTGTTTCTCAAAAGACATCAGTTGTAAGGAAGAGAAGATTTGTCATTTCAAGTAGTAGTTCTAGTGAAGATGATGATAATATATCTCTTGCTGAGAGAGCAGAATTGAAGGCTGCAATTCAACTTTCTAAGCTAGGACAAAGAGATGGAACACCTAGTCACAGCCAGGCTGCAGTCTCCCAAAAGGCTGTAGTTCTTAAAAAGGGAAAATAGTTGCTGGATACTGTCTCTCAAAAGAGTGTGTCTATTGAAAAAAGATCTCATCCCAAGATCACTTCTGTGTCTACACCTCTTGAGTGTTCTCAAGACAAATCTGTTGCTCACTATACTAGGAGAACAAGGAGAAAGATTCATTTGTCACCTACACACACAGTGTCAAGTGCAACTAACATTATGCAGGTCTCTACAAATAAGGCTATATCCAAGTCAGTATCTGACAAGAGAGATCTAGATCTTGATTCTTCATGGGAAACTACATTGACATACAGACTGGCTATGGAACTTATTTCTCTACAAGTGAAGCTTTCCAGGCCTGTTCTAGATTTTCTAACTAAAAGAGTTCCTAAACTTTCATTTCCTGAAGAATATGGACTGTTACATCAAAGACTTGATTTAATGAAGACGTACTTCTATGTATCAGTCAGAAAGGAATTACACAAGAAATTTGGACTTTCTAAGCATGTTGCACTTCAATCACTTCATGCATATCTATTTGACAAGGATGTCATTGTTGAAGATGCTTCAGCTCAAGGTGAACAAGAGGAGGTAGTTGATAGAGGGAAGCAGTCAACAGAAGATACTATTGCACCAGTGGTGAATAGTGGAATAGATCAGATCACAGTCACTGCAACACAAGAACCATCTAGTCAGAGGTTGGATGACTCAGGAACTGTGATGGCTGATGCTGGAAGTTCTTCTGTGATGACTGAAATTGCAAGTGAGAGACCCTATGATATGGGAGGAATGACTTTGATTGATTTTCCTGAAGATCAAACCAATATTGTTCTTTCAGAGTCTATCCACCTTGAGGGTGTGTCTCAGCAACCAACACTTAAAGACGGTGACATACTAGCTAAGATGTCTAATGAAGTATTACTGAAGACATCAGAGTCTAGTGTAAAACCTGAGAGTGGTATACTTGAGCCTGTAGTTTCTGGAAAGAAAGTAGATGTTTGTAAGGGTTCAGAGACTATAGCAGCTCACTCCTTGGAGAAAACCTCAAGCCCTATGCCATATGAGGAACCCTCTCTCCATGTGAGTTCAGGTATAAAAAATTCTCCTAACCCCTATTTTTCTGTAGGTCATGAGAGCACTTGTCCAAATTTGAGTGATACACTTGAAAAGATGGATATAGATCCACACATAGAGAGGCTGGCTCCTGACCAGGCAAAAGGAGAGGTAGAAAGAGTGTTGACTTTAGATAGTCAAAGTGAGAATGAGGGTATGGATAATCAACTCCATAGTGAGGGAGAGAAAATTAGGAAACCACCATCGTTTGATTTCTGGGATCAGGTTTTTCCTGAATCTTGGTCTGAAAATCTTGGTATGGATGCTGGTACTTATTCTTTTATCAAGATGTATGAGAAGCATGACTTAGCATATCACAATGCAAAACCAGAAGTTAAAGCTCAGAAATAGAAAGAAAGGCTTGCAGGAATAATTAACAGAAGAGGTGAAAGGCTAAGACAAACTTCTATTCAACCAGTACCAGAAGATATTCATAATGATCCTAGTATTCCTTTGTATGTACTTCCAATTTCAGCTAGAATTGAGACATCAACAGTATCTGATCAATCTAAGGAGGAGTCAGGATTTGTAGATGTTAGTACACAGAATACTGGTGAAGGACAAGATGATCATACTTCAGCTCCAGATCAGAGAGATGAAGATGTTTGTACTTCTACTCAATTATTATTACTTGAATATCATTCTAAACAGGCAACTTCTTCTACAAGACTTGAAGATAAATTCTTTCTGCATCTGAATCTGAAGATACAACAAGCACTTCCAACATTGAAGTCAATTCTGAAATTTTACAAAATATTCAGAAATCTCAAAGTGATATTCAATCGAGACTTCAAATTCTTGAAGAAAACCAAGTCACTATTATGGACAATCAAGCAGTTCTAATGAATCTCATTTGTTCTGTTACTGAATCTCTTGGAATTAATGTTGCTGATGTCAAAAAGGGGGAGATAAAGACAATTCAGAAACAACAACAACAACAGACTGGGAGCAGAATTAAGGGTGACAGAGTTGGTAAATTTCATCATGGAAGTGGTAAAGGAAAAGAAGCATCAAATAGTTGAATTCTTTCTTCTAAGTACTAGATACATGTCTACATCTAAAGAAGGAGGTACTTAACTTCATGATCTTAAATTCAAAAATTCTATTCTGGTTGTATTGTTATATGTTTTGACATCTACAACTTAGATTTATGCTTCAGATTCTAAAGCATAAATAGGGGGAGATTGTTAGGAATAATTCATAAGTTGTGATGTTGAGAATATAATTTTGCTAATACTTCTTGTATATCCTGATCTTATAAAGGATTTAGCACTTTGTATAGGATATATGTGTTAGACAGTAATCTGTGGAGGTTAGTCAGGAACAGTGCGTCAGAGACTACATTTCAGGAACTAAGAGCAGATCCTGATACATCAAGTCAGATCCTGATCAAATACTGATGGGATGATCAGATCCTGATGCAATGGGAAATCCTGATATCGGTCGTGTTACTGATGATGTCATTATGGATGCTACAGAAACTGGCAAGTGCTATAAAACAGGATCCTTGTTTTGAAAAACAAGCAAGAAGATATCGTGAAGGAAACGAATTCTCTATTGATGGAAACTATCAACTGGACGGCAGAACATTGTCATAGATAGATTATAATTCTGTTATTAGTTGATAGGTAGCATTATAAATACTCTCTCTATATCATTGTAAAAAGAGCAAATTGAGAAATATAGAGTGTATATCGTGTGAAGCTCTGTATAAGGTTTGTATTCGAGAGTTCGAAACAAACAGAGAGAGAGATTTGTATTGTCAGCAGCTGCTAAAGGTATTGTACACCTTTGGTAGAGTTTGTATTTGATTTATTTTAATACAAACAAAGTTTGATTCATTCGTTTGTTCTTGTTCATTTAATCAAGCAAAAATCAGACACGATTATATAACTTGTATTCAACCCCCCCCCCCTTTTACAAGTTATTCGAGTTAACAGTTTAATTTGATAAACATTAATTTTTAAATATATGCATTGAGAAATTAATAAAATTATAAATTCATTATTAATCTATACTGGGACAGTCTAATAAATTATTAATATAATATTCTCTTCATCCTAGGATACAGATCTAATAAATTTTTTCAGGTATTTTCACACATATAAATTATAAAAAATATAAATGTAAATATTAATTCTTTTCGAACTTTTTGTTTTGTAAATAAGTTTCAAAATACTATTTTCATGTAAAATAAAAATGTTAAAAAATAATGTCTACAAATATATTTTTTTTATACGTGTAAAAATGTGTAAAAATTTTGAAAAAAATTAGGTCGTACATAAGATGAATGTACTATTATGAGCGTAGAAATTGAAATTAAACACATAGAGGGTGAATATGTGTATATGGCTAACTATGTCCAGTATTTATCATAAACAGTTTACTGAATTCAATTTATGCAGAGACAAATGGTAAAATGAATGTAAATAAATGTAGTACAAAAAGTAAGATGCAGAAAATAAAGAACACAAAAAATTTCTAACCAGGTTCGACCCCTATTCTCCTATGTTCTACGTCCTGGTCCCTTACCAACCTGGTAAGAGAATATATTATTTGTCGATAATAAAACAATTACAAGGATACAAAAATATATGACCCTACTTCCCGGTTGATGATAAATAGCGTGCTGAATAAACATGTCTCGGAATTTGCTCTCTAAGCTATACTACCCTAGTATACTTCTCTAGCATAATTCACAAAATTCTATTATCCATAACCAATTTTTTAACATCCCTAACAAATGCGGGGTACCTTAGATAAAAAATAAACTCCTCAAAGTTTTACTACTCGCACTCTTCCCAAAATAGCGCACCTAAATATGATCAACTGCCCTGATAGATAAGAAATAAAAGGACCGCCAGTGAGCGAAAGGCTCATATACGGATATAAAACGAATCACAAGCTGAACAAATTAAATAGTTAAACAAGTTAAGAATAAAATTGAATATTTGAATAAAAGAACAATGAGACATATCGAATGAGATAATAGGAAGTAGATACTCAACTCACAATATAAAAATAAATACTCTCAAATCAAAATAAACTTACTCTAACAAATAATCATATCACTTACCAATAATTAAAACATTAACATAAACAAAGACATAACCGATAAAATATAATCAGACTCTTACACATACACATACACTTACAAATAATATTCAAAACAATTAATGTTATCACTTACACATAATAATCAGCAAAATTATTATCAAAAACAAAACTTTACTTACTGACATGGGAGATAATCTTACAAGATGTCCTACATTTTCGGTCATCCAGAATATGTAGTCATCAAAACTTACAGGGACTTGCATAACACAAAGCAAATGCTACCCAAAATCTTACAGGGGCTTGCACGGCAAAAAGCACAATGCTACCTAAATGGCCAAACATACACAGTAGTCATGACTATACGTATCCCATAACATTGGCGACACGCCCATACTATTTAAATACACAACATAGGAGGTGCCAGGCACAAAATTCTCTCCACTCATGACGGAGTCTTAAAATATATCCCAAATCATAATAAAATCACAAATAACTTACATATAACTAACACATAACTTACTCTAGAAAGAAGTCTCAAAATCATACTTATATCATAAATAATCGAAAACGCGTTGATCTAACATCACTAAACAAAATATCAAACAAAATAGACTATAGAAGCTAAAAATCAGAACTAACCAGTTCCAAAGAAAGGCAATTTACTCTATAAATATTAAATCAAATGAAAAAGTATAAAACACAAAAATCGTAGAGGATTCCGAGATCTTTCCAGAATGGTAAGGCTCGTTAAAAATGGAGAGGTGACGAATTCAGAAACAATGAAAAAGCGGACTGGTATAACAGAATCAGCCCCTGATCAGTTTAGTAATTTGATGTTTAAGGCATCACAATCACAGAATTTGTTAGCTTAAGGTACATTCAAAATGCAGATATCGAAATAAGCTTTCCTGAATGATATTGCTCATAATTTTTGAACAAATATACAATTTACTATGAATTTACGAAGTTACAACATAATAACACAATTTAACACACCAGATTACAAAAAGGTATATTTTGACAAACATAAAAGCTGAATTTCGAAAAATACAGAGAACAAAAGTTGTTGATAATCGAAATATCTTTCCAACAAGTCCAAAATCGTAAAATTTTAATGAATAATGAATCAGATATGAATTTAACAAGAAATCAGGAATGTTATACATACGAATTTGAAACAACAATGTGAAGATGAGAAATGTATAATTGAAATCCGTCTCTCATAGTCGATCATTATCACCAATTCTCAACAAGTTCAGCCCCTCAAGCCAAGAACCCTAATTATATAACATATATCCATTATGATCTCATATACACGTATATATATACCGAAGAGCTAATCCTTTACCTTAAAACTCCAAAAGCCCTAATTTCTCTTAAACTTTAGTAATCTCCTCTTTCTCTTTCTTCTCCCCTTCCTCTTCTCTTTTCTCCCCTTCTTTCTTCTTCTTCCTCCCAAATCAAAAAGTAACGTATGCCTCTCTTTTTTTCCAAAACCCTCTCTCTTGTTTTTTTCATTTTTTTTTCTCTTTCTTTCTTTTAACTATTCAAATTATAAAAGAAATATATGCTTACTCATAAAATAATATTAATAATTCACTAATAATATTATTATTAACAATCGAATAAAATTCTAAAAAAATACGGGATGTTACATTCTTCCCTCCTAATAGAAATTTCGTCCACGAAATTAATCTTCTGCACCTTACTCGAACAGATGTCGATAAAGAACACGAACAATTTTTGCTGGTCTCCCAAATAGTCTCTTACATTACTAACATTGCAAAAACCTCACTTTCTACTTCGCACTTAGAATAAAACTATGTCGAAACATATAGCGTTCACCTTGTTGTCCTCCATGGTTCAAATATTCACAAACGATTTAACGTTTGTGATAGAGCATCTACAACCCAACTCTATTTACTAGCTCTCGTAACTATAGAACACGACTAAAGATTGCACGAAAAAAATGATTCTTGGTAATCACACAGAGAAATCAAAGGAACAAGAAAAGAATAATATTCTTAACTAACGATCCATCACACGGTCTACCCACACTCACAGGTCAAGCCTAAAGGCAAGTCTAATGCTCAAACTCTATCTTACAACTACCCAAACCTCACAAATCGAGCTTAAAGGTAAGTCGACAGAATCTATAAACTCTAGCTCTGATACCAACTTTAACATCCCTAACAAATGCGGGGTACCTCAGATAAAAAATAAACTCCTCAAAGTTTTGCTACTCGTACTCTTCCCAAAGTAGCCCACCTAAATATGATCACTTGCCGGGATAAATAAGAAATAAAAGGACCGTCAGTGAGCGAAAGGCTCATATACGGATATAAAATGAATCACAAGCTGAACAAATTAAATAATTATACAAGTTAAGAATAAAAATGAATATTTGAATAAAAGAACAATGAGACATAGCGAATGAGATAATAGGAAGTAGATACTCAATTCACAATATAAAAATAAATACTCTCAAATCAAAATAAACTTACTCTAACAAATAATCATATCACTTACCCATAATTAATACATTAACATAAACAAAGAAATAACCGATAAAATATAATCAGACTCTCACACATACACATACACTTACAAATAATATTCAAAAAAATTAATCTTATCACTTACACATAATAATCAGCAAAATTATTATCAAAATTGTACTTACTAACATGGGAGATAATCTTACAGGATGTCCTACATTTTCGATCATCCAGAATATGTAGTCATAAAAACTTACAGGGGCTTGCATAGCACAAAGCAAATGCTACCCAAAAATCTTACAAAGGTTTGCACGGCAAAAAGCATAATGCTACCAAAATGGCCAAAAATACACAGTAGTCATGACTATACATGTCCCATAACATCAGCGACACACCCATAATATTTAAATACACCACATAGGAGGTGCCAAGCACGAGATTCTCACCACTCATGACGGAGTCTTACAATATCTCTCAAATCATAATAAAATCACAAATAACTTACATATAACTAACACATAACTTACTCCAGAAAGAAGTCTCAAAATCATACTTATATCATAAATAATCGAAAACGCATTGATCTAACATCACTAAACAAAATATCAAACAAAACAGACTATAGAAGCTAAAAATCAGAATAGACCAATTCCAAAGAAAGGCAATTTACTCTATAAATATTAACTCAAATGAAAAAGTATAAAACATGAAAATCGTAAAGGATTCCGAGACCTTTCCAGAATGGTAAGGCTCGTTAAAAATGGAGAGGTAACGAATTCAGAAACAATGAAAATGTGGACTGGTATAACAGAATCTACCCATGATCAGTTTATTAATTTGACGTTTAAGGCATCACAATCACAGAATTTGTTAGATGAATTTAATTACCAAACTTAAATGCAACAAATGTAGTATTGATTCCAAAAAAGAAAAGCTCGACAGAGATGGGAGATTTAAGACCTATTTTTCTTTGTAATGTTTTGGTTAAGGTAATTACGAAGGTTATGGCGAACCGTATGAAAGATTTTCTGGGAGGGGTGGTCACGGAAAACCAAAGTGCTTTTGTTCCAGGTGGGCTTATTTCCGACAATATCATGGTATCCTATGAGGTAATTCATTACTTGAAGCATAAGAGAAGGGGAAAAGAGGGGTACATGGCTGTTAAATTAGACATGAGTAAAGCCTATGACAGAGTTGAATGGGACTATCTATGAGCTTTACTTCAAAAAATAGGGTTCAATGACTGGTGGATACATTTGATTTTATAATGTGTTACTTCAGTTTCATATTGTATCACTCATGGTGGTAGAGAGTTGGGTCCAATTATGCCAAGTAGGGGGATTCGGCAAGGTGACCCTCTGTCACCTTATCTGTTTATATTATATGCAGAAGGCTTGTCTGCACTAATTCATAGCTATGAGATGAAGAGGTGGATTCAAGGGGTGAAGATTTGTAGGGGAGCCTCTGTGATTACGCATATGCTGCTTGCAGATGACTGTTATATTTATTGTAAGGCGAGCGAGGAAGGAGCTGGGAAGTTGTTATAAATGCTAGTTACATTTGAAAGAGCAACTGGGCGGAAGGTAAACACATTGAAATAATCCATATTTTATAGTCGAATGTGATTGATTACAATCGTAAGAAGGTTTGTGAGGTTCTGAATATGACAGAAGTAGATGAAAAGAGTAAATATTTGGGACTTCCTAGTATACTTGGGAGAAACAAATCAGCATTGTTGGGATATCTGAAGGATAAAGTGACTAGGAGAGTGCAAAGCTGGGATGAGAGATGGATTTCACAAGGAGGTAAAGAAATTTTGATTAAGAATGTGGCTCAAACACTACCGAGTTTTGCAATGAGTGTTTTTTTACTGCCTCTTGAAATAACTAAAGATATTGAACGTACTCTGGCTAAGTATTGGTGAAGGTCAAATTCAAATAAGAGTTCGGGTATTCACTGGATGTGTTGGTCACGTATGAGCAGACATAAGGCTAATAGAGGACTTGGGTTTCGAGATTTTTAAGATTTTAATCTGGCAATGTTGGGGAAGCAGGGATGGAGGTTCCTTGCAATGCAGAAAGTTTGGTTAGTAAAGTTTTTAAAGCCCGCTATTTCTCTAATCGTAACTTCTTATCAGCTGAGCTTGGGAGTAATCCCAATTACGTGTGGAGAAGTATTTGGGAGGCTAAAAATTTGATTAGTAAAGGAGCAAGATGGATGGTAGCGTCAGGTGATAATATTGATATCCTCAATCAACTGTGGCTGAATGATGAGATTAATCCTTATTTTACCTCTGAATCACAAGCTTTTGAGGGGAATAAGGTAGCTTCGCTCATGTGTATGGATAAAAGGGAGTGGGATGTGGAAATATTAAATGATTTGTTTAATGATAGAGACAAGTAGTGTATTCTGGGTATGCAGTTGCAGCATAGGTTAGTAGAGGACAAGATGTATTGGAATAAAGAAAGCTCAGGCAAGTATTCAGTCAAGAGTGTTTATAGATTTTTGCAGTCTCAAAAGGGTTTGTGGAATTCAGAAGATAACTCGACATTTTGGCGTAAAATGTCGAAGTTAAAAGCTCCAGCAAAAGTTCTGAATATGTTGTAGAGGGCTTGTATGAACTGCTTGACAAAATTAACAATGCTTTACAGTAGGAAGGTTCCAGTTCTTTGCAGCTGTCCTGTGTGCAATGGAGAGGAGTAGACGATAATTCACGCAATTGTTACATGTCTTAGGGCAGTTCAGATATGGAGTATGATTATTCCAGATGTTCAACAGGAGACTGGTGGTGGTTTTCTTAGCTGGATGAGGGGAGTGATTGAGTGTATCGGGCAAGACAGAAGTGCATTAGTGGCTGTGGTGTGCTGGGTAATTTGGAAAGCATGGAATGAGAAAGTGTGGAATGGTCGAAGTGGTTCAGTAAATGGTGTTATATTTTTGGCGAAACAGTACTTTATACAATGGAGAGATACCCAAAGTCGTTCATTTTTGGCTCAAACTCAGGTAATTTGCAAAAAGGATGGAGCTGTTACTTGGGTTAAACCACAGGAGTTTTTAGTTAAGGTAAACGTCGATGCAACATTATTCAACGAACGAGGGTCTACTGGTACTGGGTTAGTTGCTCGAGACAGTAAAAGAGAACTAATTCTGGCGAAGACAATATTGAAGGCTGGTTGTGTGTCTGTTAGTCACAGAGGCATGCCTGAATACATCTAATAACAAGCCTAAGTTATTTGTAACGCTATGCATTACTTACATGACCTCTTAACTGAGGGAACCTCTAGTTGTAGAGTTTCTACTTGTTTTGAACTTGTAATAGGCATCAAATTCTAGCTGTGTAACTGTACTTATTAAGTCAAGAATAATGCTTGAAAGAAGTTTCAAGGTTCATGCCTCAAGCAAGGAGATAAAGACTGCCAAATAATCACAGTTGGGATTTGAAGAAATGAAGAATTTGCCTAAGTACCAATTCGAGAAGTACATTTGTCTATTCGAGAAGTCTAGCATTCGAGAAGTCAGGGGTTCGATATCTCAGAGGACACTATTCGATATCTCTGAATACACTTTTTGATATCTCATTCGATATCTCAGAGATTCGATATGTCTATTACACTGTTCGAGAACTCAAGGAGTCAACAGGTCAAAGGTGATATTCGAGTTCTCAAAAGGGTCAACAAGTCAAAGCTACATTCGATATCTCAAAGACTCAAGATGCTATTCGACATCTCAGGGATTCAATATGTCAAAATGCTCTATTCGATATCTCAAGGACTCCCAGAGAAAAGAGCTATTCGAGAAGTGATTCGATATGTCAATATAACACTATTCGAGAACTCAGAGTTATCGATTAAGTCAATTCTAGTTCTCGAATCACTCACTTAGCCACTTCTCGAATACATTCTTGAAGACAAAATACTGAAGAATTGTACAAGTCAGAAACTTGCAACAAGCCAAGACACTTTATTTGACTATGTACTATAAAGCACGTTGGAAAGCCTACAAAGAAGCTTGGAGAGATAAGACAGGGGACAAGGAGTTAAAGAAGTGGATCTGAACAGGCTTTGCAAAGTCAAATCTGTAACCGTTTGGACTCTTACTCAAATAAGATAGACAGACTGGAAAGTAATTTGTTTACCTACCTTATTTTGTAGTAAGTAGGTGTATCCATGTCTATAAGGATACAGCCTCACTTCCTTAGCAGATAAGTTTTTCAAGAAATATCTCTCTGAGAAAAACAAAGATGAGAATACTATCATTTGTATTCACAGATTGTAGCAAAATCTTTATCTAATAAAATATTAGATTAAAGTAATATTGTGTTGTGTTTGTCTTTGTTATCCGCACTTACATATCTCACACACTCAACACATATCTTGCTGCAAAGATTCAAGAACGTAGAAAAGTTCAAGAATCCATTCACCCCCCTCTGTATTCTTTTACTGTATTCAATACTCAACAAGTGGTATCAGAGAAGACTACAGGTACGGTAAAGGTCCATAAGTTCGACAAAGAGAATTACAACCTCTGGAAAATAAAAATGCTGTTGTTCATCAAAGCTGCTAATCCTCTCTACCCTGACATCCTCAAGAATGGTCCATTTATACCACAACAAGAAATTGCTGAATCTACAGTGGGCACAATGGTCATTCATAGATCATATGTTCCAAAAGAGTCATCCAAATGGACAGACTCAGAGAAGAAAAAGGTTGCCCTAGACAGTCATCTCATGTTGCTGATCATAGACTCCATGGATATGTCGATGTTTGCCAACATAGCATCATGCACATCAGCCAAGGACATGTGGAACCACATCGAGGTGTTATGTGAAGGGACAGAGGAGGTAAGAGAGAATAGGAAACAGAAACTGGTCACACAGTATGAGGCTTTCATGGCACAGTCCAAAGAAAGTATTACTGATATGTTTGAGAGATTTCACAAGCTGGTGACTGAGCTTCAAATAAATGGGAAGGTTTACAGCACTAAGGAATTAAACATGAAGTTTCTATTATCTGCACCAAACCATCTAGAGCAAAGGGTCATATCTCTAAGAGAAAGAGATTTGAACAAAGTCACATATGATGTGCTCTATGGGGTTTTAAAGACTCATGAGCTTGAGCTGCTTCGGAAGAGGGCTATCCAAGCCAACCAAGGCAGAATGATAAACACATCCTGTGCCTTGATTGTCAAAAAATCTGTTCAAGACCTGGAAGCATCTACAAGTCAGCTGAGAATAGAAGAGATAGTAGATGATGAAGAAACTGAAGAAGAAGTGACTGAACCTGTTGATGAAAAGGAAGAAGATGAGTTCTACACTCTTGAAGAGTTGGATGCCATGGAAAACACTTCATATGCTTTTATGGCTAGAAAATTCCCAAACATCAGATTTAAGAGGAATCAGCCCTTCAAGCCTAGATCTCAAAATCATTCATTCAACAAGAGCAAGGCACCTGTGAAAGCAAACAAAAAAAAATTCAAAACCAGCTATGTGGATAGGTCATCTGTGAGATGTTATAGATGCAATGACCTAGGGCATTTTGCCAGTGAATGCAAGAAGCCTAAAAAGAAGGATAAGAAGTTTCTTGAGCTTGAAGCTAAGTATGAGGCTCTGCTAAAGAAGCATACACCAGGTAAGGCCTACATAGCTGAAGGGAAGTGTTGGGATGATTCTGATAGTGATGGAGAAGAACAAGAATTCTGTAACTATGCCTTGATGGCCAACTCCAAGGAAGAACCATCTGAATCAGACTCTCAGGTACCATCCCTCACTACTATAGACATGTCTATTTCTGAGTACAAATCTATGGTGAACAACTATCTGTTGAGATGTTTAATATTCATACTAGTATGACTGCTGCTAATGAAGAAATTGCTAAACTGTCTACTAAGAATGAACCGTTGAACAAAAGAAATGAGGAACTAGAACTAACTGCTATGCAAGTAGAAAACCTTAAACAAGAAATTGAATATCTAGAGAATAAGGTTCTATGTGCTAGTCAAGTTGAGAAAGCTCTTAGGGATGAACTAGCTGAAAATGAATTTAAATTGAAAACATTTAATAATTCCTCTAGTCTATTGCAGTCCTACCATGAGAAAAATCTAGCTAGACCTAAGGCTGCCATTGGACTTGATTATGACACTCTTAAACAGAGGAAAGGCTATGCAGTCATTGAAGATGACATTGTTGTTCAAGAGGAAGTGCCTCAGGTTTTGAAAAAGACTTAGAATCCAATATTTAAAACTCCAACACTTGAGATTGATGAGGAGGCCTTACTCATTAAGCAAATGTTGGATGATGAAGATAAGGCACAATCAAATGAACAACAAGCATCCTCTAAGAGTGAGAATGTCAAAACCAAAGCCAAGGAGCCAGTAGGAGGTAGACCTAGACCTGAGAAATTTGTGAAGTTTGTTTCAGCTGGGAATAATGAGTTTGAGAAGAAAGTGGCTAAAAAGAAACAAAACAGGAATGGCAAATTAGGGATTAACAAGGACAACAACTATGCTTATGTGCCAAATGCCCCTAGGAAAGTTTGTCAAAACTGTTTTAGCACTAATCATTTAACTCATGCATGCAAGAAACTATCTGGTAGTGTTGCTAAACCATTCTATGATTGCTCTGTGCCTTTAAGACATAGAGACTCTCCTTTCTGTGATAAACTTGATTGTATGCCATGTAACATGAATGTAATGACTAGTTGTTTTAATTTGAGAAGACAATGCATGGAAGGTTGCATCAGTCACAATGTTCATACACACTACACAAGAAAAAAGTCTTCAAGTCCTCCTAAAGTTAGGAAGGTACCTCTGTCACCTAAGTCTAAGAACCCTGATTCTAAGACTTCTAACAGTGACAAGAAGACTAACATCAAGAAAATTGATAAGCATGCTGTTTATGATAAAACTGTTACTAAGCCACATGGACCAAAACTTGTTTGGGTACCAAAGGAGAAGTAATACCTTTGTGTTTGCAGGGCAAAGAAAGTGAAAAGAAGGTCATGTGGATTTTGGACAGTGGATGCTCAAACCATATGACTGGTGATATGGCCCTGCTATCACAGTATGAGGAGAAGGCTGACCCAATGGTTGCTTTTGGAGATGACAGCATTGGCAACACACTGGGATATGGCAAGTTGGAAATTGGAAATGTCATCATTGAAAATGTAGCACTGGTCAAGGGGCTCAAGCACAATCTACTGAGTGTTGGTCAATTTACTGACAGAGGCTTTAAAGTGAATTTTGACAAAGATGAATGTTTGATCACCCACAAGAAGACTGGTGACTTTGCTCTATCTGGAGTAAGGAAAGGAAGCCTGTTTGTAGCCAATATGAACTCTGCAAACAAGGACAAAATTTGTTGCTTTTACTCAAAAGCATCAAATGAAGATAGTTGGCTGTGGCACAAGAAGCTATCACACTTGAACTTCAAATGCATTAATTCTCTAGTCAAAAGGGAGTTAGTGAGAGGGATGCCCACACTTGAATTCTGTCAAGAAGGAGTGTGTGAGGCTTGTCAAAAAGGAAAAATGAAAAGATCAAGCCACAAGTCAAAGACAGTGACATGAATAACCAAGCCCCTACAACTAATTCATATGGACTTGTTTGGGCCTGTCAATATTGTGTCACTAGGAAGGAAGAAGTATGCTCTAGTGATGGTTGATGATTTCACAAGGTATACATGGGTAGAATTTCTGGCATCAAAGGATGAGGCTCCACAAGTAATCATTGAGCATATAAATAAAACTGACAAGGAAGCAAAGGCCAACAATGCAAGTGTGATTGCATTAAGAAGTGATAATGGAACAGAGTTCAGAAATGCCATGCTTGAAGCATTCTGCAAAGAGAATGGTATTTCTCAACAATTCTCAGCTCCAAGGACTCCACAACAAAATGGAGTTGTTGAAAGAAAGAATAGAACTCTGATTGAGGCTGCTAGAACAATGTTACTTGATGCAAAGATGCCAACATGTATTTGGGTTGAGGCTGTAAGCACTGCATGCTATATCCAAAACAGAACCCTCATCAACAAAAACACTGGAAAGACTCCTTACAACTTGATGACTGGAAAGAAGCCTACTCTAAAGTATGTTCATACTTTTGGAAGCAAATGCTTTGTGTTAAAAGACAATTCAGAATATGTTGGAAAGTTTGATGCAAAAGCATTTGAAGGAATTTTTCTTGGCTACTCTATGGAAAGAATTGCATACAAAGTTTATGTCATCAGTCAAAAGAAAGTTATGGAAAGCACGGATGTGACATTTGATGACAGCAAACTACCTGGATTAGAAGAAGCCAATGATGAAGATAAAGATCCTTTGAAGTTTGACAATCTAAATGATTCTGATGAGGAGATTGAAACTGAATTTGAGCCCACAATCCAACAAACTCAAGTGAATGAAGAACCTGTGTCAATCAACAATGAAGAAACAAGCATCCATGACACACCTGTGATTAGTGGCAACTTCACAGGGGGAGGAAATGTAAATGATCATGATCTGGATGATGAAGCAACATCAAGGCTGAGAAATCAATCTGAACATACAAGGAAATGGGATAGATCACATACTGCAGATCAGATAATTGGAGATCCAAATACAGGAGTGAGGACAAGGAGAGCAACTCTAAAATGATTGTCTCTATGGTTGCTTTCTATCCCAAGTTGAGCCTAAGAAACTTGATGATGCATTGTTGGATCCTGATTGGATAATTGCTATGCAAGAGGAGCTAAATCAATTTGAAAGAAGCAAAGTATGGGAACTTGTGCCTGCACCAAAGGATATAACCATTGTTGGAACAAAATGGGTTCTAAGGAATAAGATGGATGAAAATGGTGTAGTCATAAGAAACAAAGCATGGTTGGTTGCAAAAGGATACTCTCAACAGGAAGGCATTGACTATGATGAGACTTTTGCCCCTCTTGCTAGACTAGAGGCCATCAGAATTTTCTTGGCATTTGCTGCACATTCTAATTTCAAGGTTTATCAAATGGATGTCAAGAGTGCATTTCTGAATGGGGAGTTGGAAGAAGAAGTATATGTGCAACAGCCACCTGGCTTTGAGGATCCACAATTCCCTCACTTTGTCTACAGATTGCTTAAAGAATTGTATGGACTTAAGAAAGCTCCTAGGGCATGGTATGACACACTATCACAATTTCTACTGGAGAATCAATTCACTAGAGGCACACTTGACAAGACACTGTTTTACAAGAAACATGGTGATGATATTATCTTAGTTCAAATCTATGTGGATGATATCATATTTGGATCTACAAATGAGAAGCTGTGTGAGAAATTCTCTAAGCTCATGCAGAGCAGATATGAGATGAGTAGATGGGAGAATTAACATTCTTTCTTGGGCTGCAAGTTAGTCAAAGGAAGGATGGCATTTTTATAAGTCAAACCAAATACATCAAGGATCTATTGAAGAAATTTGACTTGGAAGAATGCTCAACTGCAAAGACACCCATGACCACTGCCACCAAGTTAGATGAAGAAGTTAAGGGCAAGAAGGTAGATATTTCAATCTACAGAGGCATGGTTGGTTCTCTACTCTACCTCACTGCTAGTAAGCCAGACATCATGTTTGCAACATGCTTGTGTGCAAGGTTTCAATCAAATCCAAAGGAATCACATATGACAGCAATAAAGAGGATTTTTAAATATCTGAAGGGCACACCAAACTTGGGGTTATGGTATCCTAAGGACACAGGGTTCAATCTGGTTGGTTATTCTGATGCTGATTATGCTGGATGCAGAGTGGATAGGAAAAGCACCTCAGGTAGCTGCTAGTTTCTTGGACAAAGGTTAGTCTCTTGGTACAGCAAGAAACAACAATCTGTGTCAACTTCCACAGCTGAAGCTGAGTACATAGCTGGTGGAAGTTGCTGTGCTCAAGTGCTTTGGATCAGAAACCAACTTAGAGATTATGGACTTGTGTTGGAAAGAATTCCAATCATGTGTGACAACACAAGTACAATCTCTATAGTTTCCAATCCTGTCAATCATTCTAGGACAAAGCACATTGACATCAGATATCACTTCATAAGGGAGCATGCAACTAATGGAACCATTGAGTTACATTATGTTCCCACAGAAAAACAACTAGCTGACATATTCACTAAGCCATTAGATGAAGCCACCTTCACAAGGTTGGTTAGTGAGATTGGAATGCTGAATTCTTCAAATTCTGGCTAAGTGAATATATCAACTAGATTGTTGCAGCAGTAAATACTTACTTTATCAAATGCTCAATATTTTTGATGTAAGTATTGGCTGGAGTATGATTTATAAATATTCCATAATGCTGCATATGTTGAAAATCATACATCTTTAGCTTGAAATTTCTGTGAAATTTTGAGAGAATCACTGTTTAATTTGGTAGAATATTCTTCAGTGAATATTTCTGGTAAATTTTAAAGGATAGTGAAAATTGAATTTTATGAGTGAAAAGTATAGTTCGATAAGTCAGACTTCTCAAATGGTTCATTGTTAGGTCATGGCTCGAGTTCTCGAATAGGCCTATCTAGAACCCTCTTGAGTTCTCGAATAGTGTCTTTTGGAGAAATCGAATTGCACACTCTGAGTTCTCGAATAGAGTATTTTAGTTCTCTAGTGATGGAGTTCTCGAATACTGTATTTGAGTTATTGAATCATTTGAAAAGGCTGATTTTTCGCTGACACTTAATCGCTTTTTGGATTTATATTCAAAATTTCATTTCGCTCATAAAAACATATTTTATTTAGCTTAGAATTATTTTCTGGGTTAAATAACTGCCAGCTGTGAGTTACAAACTGCCTGAGATATCGAATAATCCATTCTTAACTTATCGAATAGTTGTTTTATACTTCTCGAATGACTTGTCGATACAGATCATATATCTAATCGACAACTCAGGTTATTCATATATATACAATTTCACAACTATTCAACTCATTTCGTTCGATTTCTCAAGCATCTAAACTCCTAAAACCTCTGAAAACCCCAACTGCGAACTTCTTCTTCAACCTTAATTCTCTTTTCTTCTCTACCCAAATGGCAAACACTCAACTCACCATACCATCTCAAACCAATTTCATCGCAATTACCAGTGATGTGGAAGCACCAAATGCTAATTTCAAGTGCTTTGTCCGATGGTTGTCTGAATCTTACATCAAGGGTGCACTCTCAGCCAACCCAACCCTGTACATAGACTTATTAGAACAATTCTGGAGGACAGCTACTGTGGAGGTCATCGCCCTTGAGAATGCTATCACCTCATATGTTGTCTACTGCAAGATTCAAGGCGAGGATATTACTATCACTACTGCAGACATGAATCAAGCCTTGGATTTGCAGCAAGAGGCATATGACTCCCTGGCCACCGATGATGAGTTGGAAGAATTCTTTGAATTTATCAAATACTCTGAGGCTATTAAACTTGGGAAGCTGAATAGGAAGTACTTGAGAAAAGAATGGAGCTATGTTTTTGCTACACTCCTTCATGTATTCACTGCAAGGAAATCGAGCTTTGACCAGATTAGTACACCTGTTCAGCAGCTTGCCTATGCCTTGGCTCATGGGAGAAAGATAGATGTTGGACATCTCATCATATAGGAGCTATATGGGAGACTTGGTAAGAACACAGCCAAGAGAGGTACTGAAATTTTCTTTCCTCGTTTTATTCAATCAGTACTTAATTTTAAAAATGCTTCATTGATTGAATTGCCTGGATTAGATAAAAGTAAAATAGGCTATCCTAGGTCCATGACCAAACTCATTTTTGGTAACTTGGAGACAAGGAATGATGTGGATGTGAGGCTTAAGATAACTCCCCACATGGAGGGTTTGTTTAGGTCTTACCCCCACAACATGCCAATATTTGAATCTAAGTCTCAGTTAGCACAGCCTAAGCAAGAAGAACAAAATGCTAACCCAAGGCTTGCTAACCAACCCTCTCAGACAAACACTCTACCAAACACAGAGCCAACTGCATCATCCTCTCAAAAGGGTGATGTTAGTAAAAAGAAGATAAAACAGGTTGCTTATGAACCTTTAAACATCTTAACTGAAACAGCCTTGGCTGTAGAACTAGGTTTAGAATGTGAGGAACCTGAGTCACCTATTATTAGCCTAAAGAAGAAGAAGAAGTCTAAAAACCACCTCTTCAGTCACCCAAATGGCTGAAATTGTAAAATCAGGGGCACACAGCTCACTAGATGTATCCTCTCAACAGGGTGCATCTATAGAATCAAGCATCCTCCCCAATGCACCTACCTGTAAAGAGTCAGCACAAGGGAGTGATAAGGCTGGCACAACACTGAGTGGAGAGCACATCACAATTGAAATTCCCTCTATCTCTCAGGGGGAGTTGCCAAAATCTAATCTACAACACACTTCTCTTCCAGAATCTACCACTCATATTTCTTTGGAGCCTGCAACTCAAGCAATTGAGGAGCAAGGCATTGATCATCAAGAATTCTTTTCTCTTGATGAGCCAATGGATTCAAATGACTTGGTGCATGACACCTTGCTCACCACCCAGGTACCATATTTAGATGGTCAGGGAATGCATGCTGGGGCATATCCTAATGACACCATCACAAACATAGAGGATTCACTAGTTTTCACTAGAGACTCTGTGCCTGTGTCACCTACTGTTGTAACTCATCCCACTCCTGTGGAGACAACAGTAGTAGAGTCTTTCCATCCGGTTACAGAAGTTGCATCTGTAACTGAGGAGTCTAGCTTGCCTAGCTCTAGCTCTAACTATATGTCTAAATGGCTGAAGCCTGTGCAACATGACAGTGCTTCAGGATCAGGGTTTGTTCCACCACAATTGACGGTTGAAGCACTCCAAAGCTTAATTGTGGATCAAATCCCTGAGTTCACAAAGATTGCTCAGCACCTTCTTACTGCAAACATGCCCAATCCAGACTATGAAGCTATCCTCTTATGCCACAGAGATGATGTAGAAATGCAGAAGGCAAAGATCATAGATGAAACTGAGAGAGATGGAAATGTAGATGCTTGGCTACAAGGCAAATATGACATCCCTCTCTCAGAAGGTCTCCAGTATCTCAGAGAGGAGTACATCACTTCACTAGGGTCCAATGCCAAATCTCTCACCCCTACTGATGTGTATGAAGCACTGAATGACAGCTACAAGGGCATTCTCAAGGCTGCACACTACCTTGGAAAAGGTCTAAAGACAGAAGTTAATGAATTCTGTTCAGCCACAACCAAGGAGGTGCATGAGATAAAAAGGACTTTTGATTCCAAATTCCCTCAATTGGAGACTGTAGTCAAGGATATTCTAGCCTGTAAGTCTACCTGCACCAAGATGGACAATGGTTTGGCTATTCTCAAGGATGCTATCACAGGTCTGGGGCACAAATTTCAATCCTTAACAGATCAGACAACTGAGGCCAATGCCATGCTCAGGACCCTCTTTGCAAATCAATATGGAGACAAGCTGGTCATTGAGGTCCCTGTGCATGAGATGTCAAGGTTTGAAGTGCAGAGACTGAAGGATCAATCCCTATCTGGTTTTAAGGCCAATGAGCTCTTCACTAAAGTGGATACTCTTGAAAAGGAAGTAGCTTCTCTCCAACAGTCTAATGCTCATCTTACAGACACTGTAACCACTCTGACTGAGCAGCTGGACACTCAAGCCACCACCACAGCTGATGTTCTTCTGCATCAACAATCAATGTTGTCTGCAATGATGAAGCACATGGGTCTCCCTCTACCTGAAGAATCTTCAACCCCAAAGGTCACTCCTACAGCCTCTGTGCCTGACAACAAGCCTAAGGGGGAGAAGAGGATTTCAAGGGACTCAAATGCAAAGGGGGAGAAACCACCAGTAAAGGGCATCAAATTCAATGAAGGTGGTCATCAAAGGGCTTCTAAATCTTTAACTCATGTGCCTGGCAAAGGAAAAGCCAAAGTTGGTGAGCCTACTTCTCTGCCAGTTGTCACTCTACCAACTGTGCACATCACTACTCCTAGTGGTCAAAAGCAATCTATCACAACCACAGTGGTTGCATGGAGTATGCCATCTGACAAACCTCCATTCTCCATATCTAAGAGTGTTAAGCCAGTAGAAGTGAAGGTGGTCACTGAGGCCAAGCTACAAGAAATTGCAAACTCAAATGTCTATCATGATGATGCATTCTTGGAGTTTCTGAAAGTCTCAAGAGAACAGGCTGGTGATGCTTTATCATATCATAGGAGTTTGAAGAGTCAGATTGACTTTCTCAATGTAGTACCAAGGAGAGTTGATGGCCTATGGCTCAAAGAGATAATGATGGTAGGAAAGAATAAGATATGCCACTTAACCATCAACACTCTACAGGGTCTAAAGCACTCAGAAGTGGATGTGTTCCTTGGACTGATTGAAAAGAAGGATGAAAACTGCAAGAGTCTCCTTGATGAGTTAAGGGATGGTCAACCAGCAAGGCTACCTGAAGTATTCACAAATCCTAGAACCATCATCTATCAGGCTGCAACAAGAATTGATGATATCAAGCAGCTGGTCATCCCTAAGCATCTAATTCCTCAGAACAAATCTCTCATTATTGCCATCATTGAGCAGCTGAACAAGAAGAAGGGTTTAAGAATAGCAGAAGAATTAGAAGCTATATCTTATCTCAGGTCATACATTGCAACTGACATTGTACCTGAATCTGCTAAGTTCAACCCAAGCAAGGATGGTGATCAAGACAAGGATGGAGACAGAAGTGATGGAAGGAGAAGACATTACAGGAGTGATAAGGGTGATGAAGATAAGAAGAAGAAGAAGAAGGATGACAAGGATAAGAAAATTGATGATGACCAAGGTAAAGTCTATGAGAGGAAAAGTGGAAGACAACAAGCCTTAGGTATTGCTAACAGTAACCTCACCACAACACAAGACTCTAAGTCTAGGGTGAATACTGTTAGTAGTGACCTAGCAAAATCTACATCTATGGTTTCTGCAACTGTTTTGCCACCTCAAGAAGAGAAGATTATTGAAGTCAAGAAACCATCTGTATGTTTCAAAAAGCAAACTGCTAATGGAATACTACAATGGTCTACAAACAAAGGTCACATGCTACTGCCAGGCAACCATGTAAAAAGGATCAAATTCAAACAAGCTGCAAGGAAACCAAAGCTATCCAAATCAAGGACTCTGACAATCTATCCAGGCTTAAAACTTCAACCACTAGATGAAGATTTTGATGAAGACCAACTGCAATTCTTACAAGCTCAAAGAATCTACCATGTTGCCATTGTTGATAACTGCCTTGAGATCAAATATACTGATGGAAGGGAGGAGAAATTCAAACAAGGAGGATGTCAACACTGGGGCAAGCTACATGACATAGAAAAAATCATTGCATTGTTGAGCTCAGAAGATAAAGTGGAAAGATTATGGAAGCTGGAGCTAATTGATTTTGTGAAGATGAAGAGAGATCATGAGGAGAGAATCAAAAAAGAGTGTCTTGAAAAATGGCTAGCAAGGGAGAAAGAAATTGAGAGACTGGAGATTGAAGCAGAAAAGCTAAGGGCAAAGGGATTGTGTAGAGTTCAGTTTAATCCCTATGTGGTGAAGTATAGGAGGAGAAATGGGGATCAGGTCCACATCAGAATGAACCTACTCAACCACTATCCTGCAAACATTCTGAAACCAGTACTTGAAGATTTAAAAGACTCAATTTTTCTTGAAGAATTGGATGCTATGGCAGAAATAATAAAAGCTATTGATGAGAATACAAGGAAGGAGAAAGAAAGAAGACAGAAAGCATATGATGATTTGCAAGCCAAAGCTATGGAAAGGGAAACAAATGACAATGGCTAGTACTTCATCATAGGCTGTAAGATTACTCACCCTGTAGTTCTATCCACATTACTAATCAAAATTCATACATGTACTGTCAAGTTTTATCTTTATGTATGTTAGGCTTGTTATCAAACATGAAATTGTGACTAAGGGTCTTACTCACAATTTGGGGGAGATTGTTAGTCACAGAGGCATGCCTGAATACATCTAATAACAAGCCTAAGTTTTTTGTAACGCTATGCATTACTTACATGACCTCTTAACTGAGGGAACCTCTAGTTGTAGAGTTTCTACTTGTTTTGAACTTGTAATTGGCATCAAATTCTAGCTGTGCAACTGCTTATTAAGTCAAGAATAATGCTTGAAAGAAGTTCCAAGGTTCATGCCTCAAGCAAGGAGATAAATACTACCAAATAATCACAGTTGGGATTTGAAGAAATGAAGAATTTGCCTAAGTACCAATTCGAGAAGTACATTTGTCTATTCGAGAAGTCTAGCATTCGAGAAGTCAGGGGTTCGATATCTCAGAAGACACTATTCGATATCTCTGAATACACTGTTCGATATCTCAGAGATTCGATATGTCTATTACTCTGTTCGAGAACTCAAGGAGTCAACAGGTCAAAGGTGATATTCGAGTTCTCAAAGGGTCAACAAGTCAAAGCTACATTCGATATCTCAAATAAGCTTTGCAAAGAAGTGGATCTGAACAAGCTTTGCAAAGTCAAATCTGTAACCGTTTGGACTCTTACTCAAATAAGATAGACAGGCTGGAAAGTGATTTGTTTACCTACCTTATTTTGTAGTAAGTAGGTGTATCCATGTCTATAAGGATACAGCCTCACTTCCTTAGCAGATAAGTTTTTCAAGAAATATCACAAGAAATATCTCTCTGAGAAAAACGAAGCTGAGAATACTATCATTTGTATTCACAGATTGTAGCAAAATCTTTATCTAATAAAATATTAGATTAAAGTAATATTGTGTTGTGTTTGTCTTTGTTATCCGCACTTACATATCTCACACACTCAACACATATCTTGCTGCAAAGATTCAAGAACGTAGAAAAGTTCAAGAATCCATTCACCCCCCTCTGTATTCTTTTACTGTATTCAATACTCAACAGTGTCCCCTAAGTTAACAGAAGTGATGGCAATAAAAGAAGCTTTGAGTTGGATTGAGGTTCAACAATGGCTAGTGGTGGAGTTGGAGTCAGATTGTCTAGTAGCAGTTCAGGCTATTAGAAGTAAGGTTCCGATGACTTCGCCGTTTGGTATGGTTGTCGAAGACTGTAGAAACCAGTTGAGTATTTTAAACAAAGTGTCTTTGTGTTTTGTTAGACGGTCTGCTAATATGGCAGCTCATAGCATTGCTAGAGTATCATTTTCTTTTCCAGATGGAGTTTTCGATAAGGGGAATGTCCCTATCGATGTCAAGAATGTATTATTGAATGATTTAGTAATGTAAGCTTTTGTTTTTCGTCAAAAAAAACAAAAAACCAAACGCAGATATCGAAATAAGCTTTCCAGAATGATATTACTCATAATTTTTGAAAAAATATATGATTTACTATGAATTTACGAAGTTACAACATAATAACACAATTTAACCCACCAGATTACAAAAAGGTATATTTTGATCAACATAAAAGCAGAATTTCGCAAAATACAGAGAACAAAAGTTGTAGATAATCGAAATATCTTTTCAACGAGTCCCAAAACATTTTGATGGATAATGAATCAGATATGAATTTAACAAGAAATCAAGAATGATATACATATGAATTTGAAACAACAATGTGAAGATGAGAAAAGTATAATTGAAATCCGTAGCTCATACTCGATGATTATCACCAATTCTCAACAAGTTCAGCCCCTCAAGCCAAGAACCCTAATTATATAACATATATCCATTATGATCTCATATACACATATAAATATACTGAATAGCTAATCCTTTACATTAAAACTCCAAAAACCCTAATTTCTCTTAAACTTTAGTAATCTCCTCTGTAACACCCCCAGATCCGGGGTCCGGGATCCGGTCGTTACGGTTTCCAATTCTGTCCACAACACTTGAACTTTCCTTAACATAAAATAAATTACATCTCTATGACCCAACACAACAATGTAAAACACACCCGTTATAGTCCCAGAGATGAAATCAGAGTAACAATCAAATTTTTATTAATCACATTATGAGTTCTTACAATCCAAAAGAATTTCAATATAAATACATACTCTTTGCCATCTATTTACAGAAGTCATACTAGACCATATACTTGGTACTGAAAGAATAAATCTATCCTACAAATAGCTTCTTCTTCAGCTCTGGTAGTCTCATCGTCCTCGCCCGCGTCGAGTGCGCCTTGTGCGAGTCATCTGGTCTAGCTGTTGTTGTGATATAATAATAAAGCAAGGGTGAGCAATAGCCCACCAACAATAATATATAACTGAACGATAATATATAACAGTTCAAAAGTATCTTTCAAACCATATGCCATGCATTTACGGAAATGATGCCAGTATAATATGAACGATGAAGTTACAAGGTAACTTAAAGTATATGTTTGTAGAAATATCTGCTACATCAAAAGTAAGCGAGATATTCTCATTGTCATTAAAAAGAGGAACTTGCATGAAAAGATTGCAATTCCAGTTATGAACACTTTTCCAGCTCTGCCAACAGTAATCATGTTGCAGGAAATAAATAAGTTTGGATGATGAACCAATGATGGAGTATTCACCGCGCCCGCTGTTCCAATCTTGATGATCAGTCGACATCGTACATCTCAAATTAGATTTACTACCGGTAGAAGGAAGAACTGACGGCTTTACTTGTCTACCGCCTTACTAGCTCTCCCGGCCAACGGTTGGGCCAAAGGGGATGGACCGGCGCTACTCGGCCTCTTACACGACTCCTAGTTCAAATAGAATTCATGATTCTGAATGTAACGTTCGTCCCCCTTTCCCCAAGTATAATACTTGTTGATAAGACTCTACAAAGTAGTCGTATCTAGTTGGAAAGGAAAATTCACCAATAACTTCCAAGCTATTGCTTGGTAACGAATATCAACTTGTTCCAACAATCTTACCCCTCGAAAGATGAGAAGGTAAACAACGACTTAATAAGTCAATAGCACCCGAGTTGCGAGTGAAGAGAATACTTTATGACCGGGAAGTCGACAAGATAAATAACATTTTCCAAGTAAGGTTCCCTTATTTTTAGGGAGATAGACTCAAGAAGAATGATGTCTGAGAACCTTTCTTGATATAAGATTAATAATAATATGTCTCCGAAATATTTTTCGTAATAATCGAAGAAGATAAAACTTATTGAGGTTATTCTAAGTATGGAATAAATATTCAGAGAATATTTATTGAATTAAGAATATTTAAAGAATATTTAGGAATATGAAAGAATATCTTTAATCAGAGTATTTTTCAAAATAATCCCTGAAGAAATATCAGGAGAATATTTATTGAATAAATAAATATTTAAATGAATATTCAAAACAATATTCATTAATTAATAAGACCTGAAAGGAATATTTAAGGTAATATTCATAATTAATTAGGAATTTAAATGAATATTCAAAAGTAATATTCATTTAATGAATAATATTCTAAATGAATATCAAGTAATATTCATTTAGTAATCCAAGCCTTAAAGGAATATTCTAGATAATATTCGATAATTAAATCAAGCTTCAGATGAATATTAAAATAATATTCATCAAGTAATTAATATCTTAAATGAATATTCAAAAGTAATATTTATTTAATAAAATAATATTCTAAAAGAATATCCAAATAATATTCATTTAGTAGTCTCATCTTTAGAAGAATATTCGAAATAATAATCGATAATCAATTCGACTCTGAATGAATATTGACAAATATTATTCGTCGAATGATTACGTTCAAATAATTATTTGAAGTAAGGATCATTAAATAAATAATCTCGAACGAATATTCAAATAATATTCGTCGCCCGAATAAGGGAAAATATTTACTTAAATATTTTCCTCCGAGGTAACCTCGATATATCAAGAAATATTGACTCCCGGTCTATATTTGATGAATAAGATATATACACCCTTCTCTGAGGGTATTACAATAACCGGTTTATAATTGATACGCTAGCTATCTAATTTATAAGCCAATAAACAATCAGGGAACAAGCATAATGATATAACTTGAAAGTAGGCATGCATGCTATGGCATATGTATAACAGAAACACATATATATATATATATATATATTCAATCACAACAACAGCCTAAAAGAAGGGAATTGAAACTTGCCTGATGCTCGAGAAGTGGTAGGGGCTCGTGACAATGTCAAACAATCTAGACAAAGTCAAAAGAAAACGTACGATTAATCCCCTAGATGATTCCCTTATAATTCAATGCTTAAACACGTAAGCAATACACAACGAAGGCGTTACAAGCTCGCTTTAGGCTCGTACTATGTCCATGTCAATCGACAAATACTTAAGTCGAAGATTTGTTTTAGAATTCGGATCTCATTCTCCCGTTTCACTAAGCGATTTACAAAGTTATAATCGAGTGCTCCTTTAAGGGGTTTCTTCGCACTTAACCTTGATTCAAATATTTTTATAAAATCCAAAAATAATCTTTTTGACACAAGGTCTTCTCTCATATCTTTATTATGACCTATAGTATTTAATTACCAAGATTTGCAACCGAATTTATCACTTTAAAGGGGTTCAATTGCAGTTACGAATTCATACGTATGTTTACGAACTGCTTTTACGAATTTTACGATTTCTCCTAAACGGTAAGTCCGAATGCTACGATTCTCATGTCAAAACGATCCTCGTAACATGAGTCAACTATTCATGGCAGGAGATGCTACTGGTCAGTTGGTCACTTAGCACGAAAATGGCATACAAATCATGGCATTGTAAAATCGGGCATTATAACGACTATGTTTACACGTTTTCCAAAGTTTTTGCATCACCGCGATTCAATCAAGCACTACACCCCATCCATTCTATCATATGAACACATCATTACAAGTCTAATAACATCACATAATCACCATCTCATGGATCATCATCCAACTAATCAACAACCATCAACTAAAATCATAGATCTTAACATACATAACCTACTAACACTAAAATCATCCATAAAAACATATAATACTCAAAGTAGCTCTAGGGTTTATGAACTTTATACCTTCCTTTGAAGTATGAAAACACTTAACAAGCCTTGCTTGATCCTTGTAATACCTTAATCACGCTCTAGATCAACCAAAGATTCAAGAAAACAAAGTTAGTTTCTAAGATCCACTATTCATCGTCAATCTTGTAAAAATCATATAAAATCAAAACCTAAGAGTTTGGTTCTAAAATTTTTACCACACCTTCTACTCTTCAAGGGATTTCTTTTGAGCTATAGAACACAAGAATCCAACCATGGGAGCTAGGGTTTTGAGCCCCATCTTTCTACTGATCAGAACTTGGTCAGTTTTGGTCCTCCAACTTTAAGCATGGATTTGACTAGGCTATACTACTTGGATTTCCATGAAATTTGGAACGAATCTTGCCCATGGAGTGTAGAAGCTATGGTTAAAATTTGGTGATTTTATCATGGATAGAAATGGAGATATGAATTTTTCTTTGATCTTTTTTCCTGCTGGACAGTTTTGGAGTGTTTGGTGTTTTTTCTTTGTTTTCTCTTGTTCTTGCTTGCTTTATGGCCAATAATGCTAACATCTTGTAATATATATCTAATGTCTTTGGATGCATCTCTTCAAGATGTGTTGTCATGCTTTGATTGGTCCTTTTTAAAATATCTTAACCTCACAATTACACTTACGTACTCATCTCTTGCCTTTTAGCACTTAAGTCCCTGGGTAAACTGCAACTAGGTGCTTAGATATTTCTATAAAGGTGTGATGTCATCTTCCACTATCTTTGGTGGATGCATCCTATCTTGTTCGTTCGTTTTTTTGTTCGGTTATCGCTCAATTTCGCTGATCGTTCGAAGAATAACCAAGTAGTTTCACCTCTAGGGTTTACCGGGAAATTTCTCGATATTCATAATACCTTCCCCAATCCTTAATATAATCCTCGTGATGATCATGTAGGATATTTAATCTCGATACGAATTTAATCCGTAATCTAGGATTCGTTCGCTTTATTGATTAATCTCGTTATAACGTTTTAGCGGTTTCTAGAACGCTTGTTTCACTACCTTAGTGGTTTCCTACCTTCATTCTTAAATCAAATATAATAACATCCCAAAATATCAAATCCTCAAAGTTAATATCTCAATTCTTGGATTATAATAATATTTAATCCACTGTCCGGTCAAATATTATACCGAAAAAGAATTTGGAATTTCTAAATTCCGATCGTCTCTGCATTCACTTATTTCCTCCGCGTATTAATAATATGACTTCGAAACATCCATATCACGTCCCGTACATAGGGTGGCGTGAAAAGTTTTCCAACTTACAAAATCACTATTCATCCACCAAATTACTATGCACGTACAGGGAACACTATGCACGTACGGGAAACACTATGCACGTACGGGAAATACTATGCACGTATGGGAAACACTATGCACGTACGGGAAACACTATGCACGTATGGGAAACACTATGCACGTACTCTTTTCCCTTCAAGGATCCATTAGCTCCTTCCTGGATGGTAGATTATTCTTATCTAGGTCCTCAACCATCGAATTACTCTATTCTGACAATATACCAATGCATCAGGATCATTGTCCAAAGCAATATCCATTCATTACAATCATTGTTCTTTGAAACCACCATTCATTAGTGCTCTTTAACCACAATAAGAAAAGTTTTAATTCTACCCAAAATTCGGGTTATTACAGTCTCCCCTCCTTAAAAGGATTCTGTCCTCGGAATCAGTTTAGGAATAACTGGAGTTACTTCTATCCCATTGCACTTTCTATTTCTCAGGTGGATTCTTCCATTTCTTGATTTTCTTCAAATCTCTCACTAGCTTGACAACCTTATCTCTTAGCGCTTGCTCTTTTCTATTCATAATTTCCACAGGTTGTCCTTCGTACTTCAGATTCGGTTATGTATATCTATCTGCTCGTACTCTGTCATATGCCGGGCATCTATAGTATACTGATGAGGCACATACGCATGAACCATGTTATGACCATTTTACCGGTTTGGGTGAGGCTGGCTAATAGGCCACCTTCCTGACGCGTTTAAACTCTTCCTTTCATTCTAATCTTGTTAATTCCTTCCACGAGGATACCTTTTCTTATTACAAATCTCGAAGCTCATATTCTCTATCTTGTTTGCACAGAAATACATCAACAAAAACTTGCTTGTCAGAATCCTCTATTAATTCTAGATATTTCCCAATTCCATTGTATAAATGTCAACTCTATTGTCGACGGGGTACTCTGTATTGAAACTAGTTCGAGTATTCTAATAACCGATTCGAGTAACTCTTGATGTCTAGCAACGAGCTCGTCGGCCATCACTGTTTTGGCCTCGCTATCTCATTGTTAACTACTATCACCCCCGGTGTTCCAACCTCTTCTTTAATCATCTCACAGAATGCCAATCTACCTCCTGTGTTCATTCAGTCATTCTCTATTATCTCATCTCTTCTCCTTTCTGAAAGAAAGGCGAATCTCTTGGGGGGATTTGTTTGCGGGGAATGTTGTCTGGTTCGAGGACTCTCAATCCTTTTATCAAAAATCATAATCTTCATATACACACAAGCACACATATTTTCAGATCTGATAGGTCTGAAAGTCGATCATGTTTGATCCCTTTTGATTTCGCACCTTTCCTTCATATATACGATGTTTCGATATACTTAGGGCGAAAACTATCTCAGATAACTCACAGCAAATTCATTAAATTCCAAAAAGTTGTGGGTGCAATAGTCAACCCAAAATGACATCACTTACAATTTCATAGTGTCTATACCTAGTGCGATTCACAATCTTGGGTATATCCTCGATTTTTAACTTCCAACCGGTGATGTCCCATTTCCTAATAAGTTTGGAAAATACACAGCGTCCCTGTGCTGCTCAGACAATCTTCTACAACAGTACCTATACTCAATGTTGACTCATTCAACTCTCGAGGTTCGATGCACAATCTTGTGCTAACATATTTCTTTCTTACAACACACCGGTTCCTCACGGTGGCACACTGAGTCTCATCGCACTCTTATTCAACAATCCTCGCATCTGAGTTGATAATTCTTTTATTCCTACTGGGCTAACGGGAGATGCAGCACTAGGCTCTGAACACTCGATATTCATTATTATGTCATCCAAATCGATATCTGGTAGCTTATTAAAACCTTGTACAACCTCCCAAAATCATTATAATTATACTTGGTGTCTCTTTCCTCGGGGTCAACCATATGAGCTAATCAAGCCTCATATCTCTGGCGTCATAATCTCTTAGTCTGAACTAGATTCCAAAATCTCTGACTCCGTCTTTATCCTTGAATTATTTCCCTCGTAATCAATTTGGCTCCATTGGGTATCAACTAATCCATCATTATTATAATATCAATTTCTCCCTAATTCGAAAGGAATCAAATCTCTCGATCGAGTGGTACTCTGGGTAGGTTCTCTGGAAATCACTATTCCTTATCCATAAGGAACACTTCCTGAACTTGATGTAGATATTACATGAAGTAGATAAAATTGCAGAAGAGTTTCAAGCATCGCAGCTATGTCAGGTTGATGAAACTATCATTTATGCACCTTCCATAAAAGACTGGAAACTTAACGGTTTACTTAGTCAATTTTGTATCATGGTCCTGGTTTGCCTCAAAAAGGGACCTTCTAAGGTACGTAATATGCTTAAGACTCCATCACGAATCGAATCTTTACTTAAACTATTATTACCTTCGATTCTTGCACAATCATCAAAAGGAATGTAACTTCCTCCACTCCGATATGACCTTCAAGGTCTTTCCAAATATCATTTTGTTTCTTTGGTATGAACATTTGTAATTATTCCTTTATACTTAGACTGTCGGCCACCTCATTGGCCTTTCCTGGTAATAATAATTTCTGGAAATCCTTGTTCTCTGGATATATTCCAATTCAAACTTTTCTACCTCATTCCCATCACTGTTGGGTGAAAGCATTCTCCCTTAAGCTCTGCTGATGGAGAAAAATATATTTATCAGTCTTTTTCCATAAGTCATTGCTTCCACCTACCCGTGGGAACTTTATCACGTTTATTCCAAATCCTACTTAGGATACTTCTTTTCTTAGTTCTTTACTTATCTTAGGATAATCTCAACCTTTATAGGTTCAATCCATACTTCCTCAGGGTTTCATACATGCCTCATCTGGCATTATTGTTACTATGTCATACATTCCTTACCAAACTTCCATTTTGAAGTTCGGAATATTACTTTTTTCCTTGTAAGGTTTCATAGGTCATCCTCATCATTCCTCCTGTATTTTCTGGGTACAGGGTATATCAAAATGTCATTGATCAATACTCTAATAATTCTATATATGTTCTTTCCAGAACTCTTTTTAATAATCCTTACCGGTCATTGTTGCCTTAGCAAGTCCAACTCATATCATCTGAATTCATAATGTCGTTATTAGGGTTAATGCCATCCCTTGTGCATTCCCCAGGGTTTGTCTTAATTTATGGATATCCTATCCTTAATTCAACTGCCAAGGAATACTTGCATCCTATAATTGGCAATCAAATCATGTATCCTTAATAAGGGTCTCTTTTCGATCATTCTCCTTTGATAATCGATCGGTGGCTTAATGCTAACCTCTTCTTTTAGATAGTTGTCAGCCTATTTGACCTTCCAAAAGACAACGTATGTCTATCTGCTCTCTTACAGAACTTGGTAATGGTAGCAAGGATGTTCTGGAAGATATTGATCGAGTTCAACGTGAATCTCTTAGTACTTATCGTTTTTCTCAAACGTACTTGCCTTAGACAAAATTTCTACAGCATACTGATCCATCTATGACCATTTCTATACTCTTTTCATAAACCTTCATTGTTTACTTCCCTTGGTCATAATATATTCACGGTATTTATAATACCCTAACATCATACATCTCAAGTCATTATACTTCCATTTTTACTCGTAATCTTGGGCAATCATATACACATGAATCACTTTAGTACGGGTGACCCCATTCCAAAAAGTCTAGTAAATTCCCAATCCAAACATGGGTTGAAAATGGTTCAGTAAAAGATTCCTACGATCTCATTAATATTTCCTTTATATCAAAAGCCCTTGCAGTCGGCGCTTACTTAAAAGCAACCCTGCTTTGTCCTTTCATTGCTGGTCTAGTCACTTGAAAATCCTTTGTGACTTGGCCTCAACTGACCACACTAAAATAAAAATATATGGTTTTAGGGGTTGGCTAATTAACATTACTTTTCTAGCAATTGCTGGCATAGTGCCTTCTACTTTGATACCTTTCTACCTTTCCAAAACTTTACTCCATATAGGTCTTAATCGACTTCTCGGCACCGTCTCCAGTCACCTTTCCTCCACTTTTATCTTTTCAACTATTCTTATCAATCCCACGTGCCACGCAAGCTTACCATTCATGGTATAACAGCCTTTTCACTTAAGTCAATCCCGGAGTTTCTCAGTCCGACTGGTTTCTTACTTACATTTCCTGTTTTCGTCCAATCTCACTTCATCATTGTATTTCTACAATCAATCGCGATAACCGGGGTCTATCCACCAACCCATATAGCGGCTACTTTACCCAATTCACGGGGTTCGGCTCAGTTTCTACTCTCTTCCATGATGTTCTCTGATAATCAGAAAGACAAGGTTTGCCAAAATTCGTTGAATTTCTTTCCAGAATCAAGGAAATTTTGGTCAATCTATCCAACCACCGGTAACACTATGAAGATCAATTTCGAAACCTAGAGAATAGTTCTATGAGCATCCAAGCAGGTAGAATCATAAGCAGTTATAATAACGGAATTATTGACACAAAGTTGGAAGTTTAACCACTAGAAAGGAACCAAATATATATATATATATATATCCCATAGAAGGGAAATCAAAAGTTTCAAACTGAAACATGCCACCTCTTCCTGATACATATACATCTTAATTGTCGATAATATCAAATGGCAGTCTTCCTAACCACAGGTTTCAGAAGGAACACTACCGTCGGAGTTAGTCATTTCATAAAAATTGGCACTACTAGGGCCATCCTAGTCTGGTGTACCATGTTGTTCGAATGCATCCGCAATTACTCTGTCGTGCTGCATAAGCACACCACCTAAACCTGTATGAGATGCATCATAGTGTATCATAAAGTCTTCCTTCTCCCGTTAGGCAACACCAACGCCGGGTCATTACCAATTTCATCTTAAAACATTCTCTATTACCTCTTAACCACTAATCGCATTACTTGATCCATTTGCAATTCAGTGTCAGAATGAACTTAAGGTAACTACTATAATCTATTCGGGGAAAAGAAAGAATTTAATATTCTTCTGAATCACATGCATCTAACGTTCCTGATTCACCATTTTACTGAGTTAAAATAAACTTATACTTAGTACCTGATAGTAGTCATATTACGAGTTTATCATAGACCCATTGGTCTTTTCCTCTGGTAGTTTCTGAGATCATCGTCTCGCTTACTACTTTATATAACTTTATCCAATCAGGCCATCACTTTCCACTATCTTTACTTTCGAAGCTGGTTCATTCATAATATGGACATTTCGCTGAATAAAACCACCTCAACAATCTCAATTTGGTTTCATAAAATATAACCCATGAAATCCGCCTTCTCATGGCGAATTACCATTGACAATATTCACACTAATCCATTTATCCGATAATATGGCACTTGTTGCCTCTATCTCAACTGCTCCTGGGTGCTGCCCGTCCTACATCGACGTCTTTGATAATCATGCATCATTCTAACTCCTTTCTCATTAATCTGAAAGTCTCTAAGGATCTTTATCTATCCCCATATAAGACCTCAAGTAATCCTTCCAATCTGTCTTAATTGCTGGTACTACCTCTCATAGTCCGGCTATAAATCCAACATAAAATTTCAATTCTCTTAATAATATCTCAGTTCTTTGTGCTCACTTCTCCGAGCACTATAATCTTAACTCTCGCTATCCCTCTGGCTACAGCCCTCATTTCCTTGGAGTAAACTCCTCATCCTCAATAGAATTCTCCTCTGTTGGAACCTCTTTCGAGTCCTCAATAGGGTACTCTATCGAATTCACAATCCGATCGTCAGCATATAATAAAACATCATCATGCTGCTACTCGTACGCCTCAAGGTCTGTCGCCTTACTAGTCGATACGAGAACGAGCTAAGTTACTATCATGATACTTAAAAAGTTCCCGTAAGGGTTTTAGGTGAACCTGGCAAGGGTCCTTATTATATTAGTGAATTTATTATTATATAACATCGTATCATCTCTTGGGATATATAACTCTCGCTCTGATACCACTTCTCTAACACCCCCAGATCCGGGGTCCGGGATCCGGTCGTTACGGTTTCCAATTCTGTCCACAACACTTGAACTTTCCTTAACATAAAATAAATTACATCTCTATGACCCAACACAACAATGTAAAACACACCCGTTATAGTCCCAAATATGAAATCAGAGTAACAATCAAATTTTTATTAATCACATTATGAGTTCTTACAATCCAAAAGAATTTCAATATAAATACATACTCTTTGCCATCTATTTACACAAGTCATACTAGACCATATACTTGGTACTGAAAGAATAAATCTATCCTACAAATAGCTTCTTCTTCAGCTCTGGTAGTCTCATCGTCCTCGCCCGCGTCGAGTGCGCCTTGTGCGAGTCATCTGGTCTAGCTGTTGTTGTGATATAATAATAAAGCAAGGGTGAGCAATAGCCCACCAACAATAATATATAACTGAACGATAATATATAACAGTTCAAAAGTATCTTTCAAACCATATGCCATGCATTTACGGAAATGATGACAGTATAATATGAACGATGAAGTTACAAGGTAACTTAAAGTATATGTTTGTAGAAATATCTGCTACATCAAAAGTAAGCGAGATATTCTCATTGTCATTAAAAAGAGGAACTTGCATGAAAAGATTGCAATTCCAGTTATGAACACTTTTCCAGCTCTGCCAACAGTAATCATGTTGCAGGAAATAAATAAGTTTGGATGATGAACCAATGATGGAGTACTCACCGCGCCCGCTGTTCCAATCTTGATGATCAGTCGAGATCGTACAGCTCAAATTAGATTTACTACCGGTAGAAGGAAGAACTGACGGCTTTACTTGTCTACCGCCTTACTAGCTCTCCCCAGCCAACGGTTGGGCCAAAGGGGATGGACCGGCGCTACTCGGCCTCTTACACGACTCCTAGTTCAAATAGAATTCATGATTCTGAATGTAACGTTCGTCCCCCTTTCCCCAAGTATAATACTTGTTGATAAGACTCTACAAAGTAGTCGTATCTAGTTGGAAAGGAAAATTCACCAATAACTTCCAAGCTATTGCTTGGTAACGAATATCAACTTGTTCCAACAATCTTACCCCTCGAAAGATGAGAAAGTAAATAACGACTTAATAAGTCAATAGCACCCGAGTTGCGAGTAAAGAGAATACTTTATGACCGGGAAGTCGACAAGATAAATAACATTTTCCAAGTAAGGTTCCCTTATTTTTAGGGAGATAGACTCAAGAAGAATGATGTCTGAGAACCTTTCTTGATATAAGATTAATAATAATATGTCTCCGAAATATTTTTCGTAATAATTGAAGAAGATAAAACTTATTGAGGTTATTCTAAGTATGGAATAAATATTCAGAGAATATTTATTGAATTAAGAATATTTAAAGAATATTTAGGAATATGAAAGAATATCTTTAATCAGAGTATTTTTCAAAATAATCCCTGAAGAAATATCAGGAGAATATTTATTGAATAAATAAATATTTAAATGAATATTCAAAACAATATTCATTAATTAATAAGACCTGAAAGGAATATTTAAGGTAATATTCATAATTAATTAGGAATTTAAATGAATATTCAAAAGTAATATTCATTTAATGAATAATATTCTAAATGAATATCGAGTAATATTCATTTAGTAATCCAAGCCTTAAAGGAATATTCGAGATAATATTCGATAATTAAATCAAGCTTCAGATGAATATTAAAATAATATTCATCAAGTAATTAATATCTTAAATGAATATTCAAAAGTAATATTTATTTAATAAAATAATATTCTAAAAGAATATCCAAATAATATTCATTTAGTAGTCTCATCTTTAGAAGAATATTCGAAATAATAATCGATAATCAATTCAACTCTGAATGAATATTGACAAATATTATTCGTCAAATGATTACGTTCAAATAATTATTTGAAATAAGGATCATTAAATAAATAATCTCGAACGAATATTCAAATAATATTCGTCGCCCGAATAAGGGAAAATATTTACTTAAATATTTTCCTCCGAGGTAACCTCGATATATCAAGAAATATTGACTCCCGGTCTATATTTGATGAATAAGATATATACACCCTTCTCTGAGGGTATTACAATAACCGGCTTATAATTGATACGCTAGCTATCTAATTTATAAGCCAATAAACAATCAGGGAACAAGCATAATGATATAAATTGAAAGTAGGCATGCATGCTATGGCATATATATATATATATATATATATATATATATATATATATATATATATATATATATATATATATATATATTCAATCACAACAACAGCCTAAAAGAAGGGAATTCAAACTTGCCTGATGCTCGAGAAGTGGTAGGGGCTCGTGACAATGTCAAACAATCTAGACAAAGTCAAAAGAAAACGTACGATTAATCCCCTAGATGATTCACTTATAATTCAATGCTTAAACACGTAAGCAATACACAACGAAGGCGTTACTAGCTCGCTTTAGGCTCGTACTATGTCCATGTCAATCGACAAATACTTAATTCGAAGATTTGTTTTAGAATTCGGATCTCATTCTCCCGTTTCACTAAGCGATTTACAAAGTTATAATCGAGTGCTCCTTTAAGGGGTTTCTTCGCACTTAACCTTGATTCAAATATTTTTATAAAATCCAAAAATAATCTTTTTGACACAAGGTCTTCTCTCATATCTTTATTATGACCTATAGTATTTAATTACCAAGATTCGCAACCGAATTTATCACTTTAAAGGGGTTCAATTGCAGTTACGAATTCATACGTACGTTTACGAACTGCTTTTACGAATTTTACGATTTCTCCTAAACGGTAAGTCCGAATGCTACGATTCTCATGTCAAAACGATCCTCGTACCATGAGTCAACTATTCATGGCAGGAGATGCTACTGGTCAGTAGGTCACTTAGCACGAAAATGGCATACAAGTCATGGCATTGTAAAATCGGGCATTATAACGACTATGTTTACACGTTTTCCAAAGTTTTTGCATCACCGCGATTCAATCAAGCACTACACCCCATCCATTCTATCATATGAACACATCATTACAAGTCTAATAACATCACATAATCACCATCTCATGGATCATCATCCAACTAATCAACAACCATCAACTAAAATCATAGATCTTAACATACATAACCTACTAACACTAAAATCATCCATAAAAACATATAATACTCAAAGTAGCTCTAGGGTTTATGAACTTTATACCTTCCTTTGAAGTATGAAAACACTTAACAAGCCTTGCTTGATCCTTGTAATACCTTAACCAAGCTCTAGATCAACCAAAGATTCAAGAAAACAAAGTTAGTTTCCAAGATCCACTATTCATCGTCAATCTTGTAAAAATCATATAAAATCAAAACCTAAGAGTTTGGTTCTAAAATTTTTACCACACCTTCTACTCTTCAAGGGATTTCTTTTGAGCTATAGAACACAAGAATCCAACCATGGGAGCTAGGGTTTTGAGCCCCATCTTTCTACTGATCAGAACTTGGTCAGTTTTGGTCCTCCAACTTTAAGCATGGATTTGACTAGGCTATACTACTTGGATTTCCATGAAATTTGGAACGAATCTTGCCCATGGAGTGGAGAAGCTATGGTTAAAATTTGGTGATTTTATCATGGATAGAAATGGAGATATGAATTTTTATTTGATCTTTTTTCCTGCTGGGCAGTTTTGGAGTGTTTGATGTTTTTGCTTTGTTTTCTCTTGTTCTTGCTTGCTTTATGGCCAATAATGCTAACATCTTGTAATATATATCTAATGTCTTTGGATGCATCTCTTCAAGATGTGTTGTCATGCTTTGATTGGTCCTTTTTAAAATATCTTAACCTCACAATTACACTTACGTACTCATCTCTTGCCTTTTAGCACTTAAGTCCCTGGGTAAACTGCAACTAGGTGCTTAAATATTTCTATAAAGGTGGTGATGTCATCTTCCACTATCTTTGGTGGATGAATCCTATCTTGTTCGTTCGTTTCTTTGTTCGGTTATCGCTCAATTTCGCTGATCGTTCGAAGAATAACCAAGTAGTTTCACCTCTAGGGTTTACTGGGAAATTTCTCGATATTCATAATACCTTCTCCAATCCTTAATATATTCCTCGTGATGATCATGTAGGATATTTAATCTCGATACGAATTTAATCCGTAATCTAGGATTCGTTCGCTTTATTGATTAATCTCGTTATAACGTTTTAGCGGTTTCTAGAACGCTTGTTTCACTGCCTCAGTGGTTTCCTACCTTCATTCTTAAATCAAATATAATAACATCCCAAAATATCAAATCCTCAAAGTTAATATCTCAATTCTTGGATTATAATAATATTTAATCCACTGTCCGGTCAAATATTATACCGAAAAAGAATTTGGAATTTCTAAATTCCGATCGTCTCTGCATTCACTTATTTCATCTGCGTATTACTAATATGACTTCGAAACATCCATATCACGTCTCGTACATAGGGTGGCGTGAAAAGTTTTCCAACTTACAAAATCACTATTCATCCACCAAATTACTATGCACGTACAGGGAACACTATGCACGTACGGGAAACACTATGCACGTACGGGAAATACTATGCACGTATGGGAAACACTATGCACGTACGGGAAACACTATGCATGTATGGGAAACACTATGCACGTACTCATTTCCCTTCAAGGATCCATTAGCTCCTTCCTGGATGGTAGATTATTCTTATCTAGGTCCTCAACCATCGAATTACTCTATTCTGACAATATACCAATGCATCAGGATCATTGTCCAAAGCAATATCCATTCATTAAAATCATTGTTCTTTTAAACCACCATTCATTAGTGCTCTTTAACCACAATAAGAAAAGTTTTAATTCTACCCAAAATTCGGGTTATTACATCCTCTTCCTCTTCTCTTTTCTCCTCTTCATTCTTCTTCTTCCTCCCAAATCAAAAAGTAACGTATGCCTCGCTTTTTTTTTCCAAAACCCTCACTCTTGTTTTTTTCGTTTTTTTTTTCTCTTTCTTTCTTTTAACTAATAATCCTAAAACAATATTCTAATTATAGAAGAAATATATGCTTACTCATAAAATAATATTATTAATTCGGGTTAAATGGAAATTAGGTCACTCAACTGACTGAAAACTTTCAGTTGGGTCATCCAACTCAAAAAAATTTCAATCAGGTCACTTAACAAATAAAAACTTTCAATCAGATCATAAAACACGTTAAATGACCAGATTTTAACGTGTTTAATGGCCTGATTTTAACTTGTTTAATGACCTGATTGAAATTTTTTAACGTGTTTAATGACCTGATTGAAAGTTTTTATTTGTTAAGTGACCTGATTGAAAACTTTTTGAGTTCGATGACCCAACTGAAAGTTTTCTGTCTGTTGAGTGACCTAACTGCCATTTAACCCTTATTAATTCACTAATAATATTATTATTAATAATCGAATAAATTCTAAAAAAATACGGGATGTTACATTATCCAGCAACTAACTGAATACAGTCAGAACAATACAAATAAGTGTAATTTACAACTCAAACTGTAGACTCTCTATGTATATATGATACAAATAAGATACATTATGAGTTCGAAGAGAATATGTATGAACCGTGATTATTAAATTTATTTAAATACTATTTTGGTAAATAGGAATAAAGATATTTTTAAGAGTAAAGTGCACTTTGTGTACCTGAACTTTGGCCAAGACACCACTTGAAATAGCATGGTTTAAAATCTACCACGGGCAATACTGATCAAACTATTTACTTACATTTCGTGTTCTACCGTCTATTTGTCACTAACGGAGTTAAATGGCCAGGGGTAAAACAGTCTTTTCCAGCCACATCTTCATCTTCACTGTATACATACACTGCGACATATCAATTAACACATTGAAATCACAGAAGGAGACACACACTACACACATTGATACTGACATACACCTGCAGCCATACCCACCCACGAACACCTTACAACACCAAGAACAGGGGAGGGAGGAAAGGGATAATTAGCACCCCCACACAACCCAATACACACCGATTTTAAACACACCTGTACGCAGAGATATAAATATATATATATATATATAGAAGCACATATACACATACACACAGTTTTAATTAATCACGCATAGTTAGTTGGGGATTAGACTTTATTAGTTGTGGTGACAAATTGTCCTAATCTTGAGAGGTTATGTCTCGGATACTTCGGCTTTGTTGAATGTTAAGGGTGATATGGATGATGAAGATGGTGCTAATGAGGATGCCAGGATTGGTTTGGGGACATTGATTGAGGTGTTTTCGGGTCTTCCTTTGTTGGAGGAGTTTACTTTAGATGTTTGTAATAATGTTAGAGAGAGTGGGAATGTGTTTGAGATTCTTTATAACAAGTGCCCTGGATTGAGGAAGCTTAAGTTGGGTATGTTTCAGGGGATTTATATGCCTTTTAAGTCCAAGTTGGATGGGATTGCACTTTGTGAAGGGCTTCAAGAGTTGTCTTATAGGAATGTGGTTAACTTGACTTGACAGTTGTCCATTATTTTATTATAATCTATTTTGGCTGGTTTTGAATTTATATAAATATTTTGATTCGGTTCGGCGGATAATTAAATCGCGAATATGAGATGGTGTCGTTAGATATGAATAAAAGGATCGGGAATGATGGTTTGGGACCCTTTATGTGTTTCGTGATTGTATTAAACTCCATGATAATTATCTTTAAAAATTTTCGTAATCTAGGCAATCAGTTTGTTCTTATCCATTCCAACGCTGTTTTCAAAATCCTTGGGGCTTCGATTTAAAATCATTTCCGTATCAATATTGGTTAGATAAATCTCAGAATATTCGAAACTCATACTTTATTCATTTTACGAGTTTCAAAAATCTTCAGTAATCGATTCGTTACTTTTTATCAAAATATTTTCGTTCAAGTCGGACCCGTAGTTGATTTAATTGGTACTTTTGGACTAATTAAAAGTAAATTAGGGTTCCGACCATTTCAGGAACAAAAATAAACCACAAATATTATTGCCCAACCAAAACCTTATCTTTAAGCAACCAATCAAAGCCTTAACTGATCTGGCCAATCAAAAATTAAGACTTTTATTTTTCAAAAATTAAAATTATAAAAAATTCATATTGTTCTTGAAGATCAATCGTCAATTTGAAGGTGATTCTGGATTCCGATTTTGACGTACAAATACTCAAAACGAAGCTCTTGATTTCTAGTTTCCAAATCTGCAATCAAAATCAGTGATTTCTGCAAAAAAAATTCGAATTAGGGTTCTTGAAGGAAATTTATGGTTTTATTTATTGTTGTTTTTTAGGTGCAATTGATGGGTTTTATAGCTTCATGTTGATGCTAGGAGTCCAATTCCATGTTCAATTTCATTGTTCTAAAGTTAGTTTTACCAATTCGAATTCTAGGGCTCTTCATCAAATTTGGGGCTTTTCAATTGGGTGATTGTTTGCTTGTTTTGATGCTTCCAATAGCTTTATCTGCTCTTTTAGAGTCGATTCATGTGACCAATTTGATTGTTTATATGCGTATATGTGTAACCCGAGCTAAACTATTTTTCAGATTTTAAAACCTATTCGTATGGAATTTTAAGATATTGTTTATATGATTTGAAGCCATAGTTGGTTTTCTTGTAAGCTAAGCTTCATTTTGCCTACAAAATCTTTAAGTTTTGTTCGAGTTTAAGTGAAATCGTGAGTTGGCCGGAGATGACCTCGAATTCGCCGGATATTGGAGTGTTTTTGGTCATTTCCTGTTTGTTTGGTCCGTTCTTACCACATTTTTGAGTGGCCAGTTCGTTCATAACGTAACCCCGCTGTTGTATGGTCAAAACGAGTAAAGTAAGCCGGATTTGGTTGGCCGGAACAGTGATGCCGATGGCCGGAATTCAAGGAGGGGGAGATGGTAAAAGAGTAATTAGTTATTTACTTTTACTAATTACTATTTTACTTTAATTGTTTTTAATTTAAAAAAATCTGAATTTTTACTTTTAAAAGTTCAGAAATTATATTTTGGAAATTTACAATTATTTCTGAATTATTTATTTAATTGCTTAATTTTGAAAATCATTTATTTATTTGTTTTTAGTTTAAAAATGATTAAGAGTTAATTACCTTAATTACTTTAATTAATTTCAAATAATAATTTAATTAATTTAATTATTGATAAATGTAATAATTTATTGAGTAATTTTATTAATTAGTTATTAGTTGATTTTAATTAATTTAATTAAGTTTATTTAATTCTTCATTAATCCGTTTTCTGTTTTAAAATGATTTAAAAATAGTGGGAAATTCTTTAAAAATCCAGAAAATATTTAAAAAATACTTTCAAATATCCTAAGTTGGGTTTTATTCAAAAACCAAGATTTAAAATTGTTTTAAAAAATTTCTTGAGTTCCAATAATTATAGAAGTGAGTTATATGAGTTATTTTGTGGAAATTACATGCTTATGTGCTAATGTGACTTATGTGAATTACGTGCATGGCGGGTTAGTGAGTCATAAGAGTGAGTAATTGTTTGATTAAGTATTTAAATGCTCTGTTTGAATCCAGTGTGTTTGCGAGATGTGTTTAAAGTAGAAAAGGTTAGTCAGAGATATTGACGTGAGATAAGGGTTGTAGAATCGAGTGGACGGGACGTATGAAAGTCAGTAGTTGAGTGGGACATTCAGACATTTAGATGGATTAAGCTGTGATTAACTGGCAAGTTTTTCCATTTACTTCTTGTTCAAGTGAAATTATTTTAATTATTCTGATTATATTGTTACCCCCGATTACTCATATCGATCTTGTCGATACTAATTCAAATTATTGTTCTTTATATGCATCACCCCATTTATTGTCGATCTCGTCTACATTTATTATCATTGTTTATTCATTTATCACCCTTTATTGTATCGAACTCGTCAATACCCTTTGAGTTTATTATTCCTTAATTATTATCCAATTATCGTGTCGAACTCGTCGACACCTGTTGATCTCGATTTCTTCATTGATTCTTGGATATGAGTTGTTATTCTGGAACGTGAGTTTTCCAGTTGTTTGGTTGGCAAAGGTTGTTGATTATTCCGACACCTAGTGCGTTTGATATAGAATTGGAATATTTTTAAAATATGGGCCGTAAGGGGTCGGACCAGATTCGTGGTCGGAAGTTAATAAGGCCAATGTGTGTCGTGGATCCATTATAGGACATCGCTGTGTACGTTTGTCTGGGGTTAGTGCGTGACTGATCAGCAGCCTCACCTTCTTGTTTTTAAAATATATAAAAATCCAATTCTAATCTATACATTGAGTTTGAATTGCTTAAAGCCTGATTCTTTTGAAGCCTACGATGTTATTCTTGTGGCTTAATGGCCTTTTAGCCCTCAAAGTTTCCACCAAAATACCCATCAGCCCTCACTGTTTCAAAACGTTCCTTTTGACCCTCCAAGTATCTGTAAAGGTCCAATTAGCCCTTATATCGGTATGGGAAATGGTGAGTTTGGGTGATTGTTGGTTCGTTTTAATCGACACAACAACAATACAGCAAAATTCCGGCTAGAAACCGATTAAAACGAACCAAAAGTCACCCAAACTCACCATTTCCTATCCGGTATAAGGGCTAATTGGACCTTTACGGATACTTGGAGGGTCAAAAGGAACGTTTTGAAACAGTAAGGCTTGATGGGTATATTGGTGGAAACCTTGAGGGTTAAAAGGTCATTAAGCCTATTCTTGTTGATCAGAACTTATTATTATTCTTGATATTTATACACATTTATACTTGCTGAGCATTGTTGGCTCACTCTTGCTTTGTTGTCTTATATCTCTAGTTTATAGAGAGGAGATGAGTGGACTTGATGGTCAGATGAGTAGTCTTGTTCCTACAGCGAGAGGTGATGTTCGGGTTGTTGACTTGGACAGATAGTGATTTGAGCTTTGTCAGAAGTTGGTTAACTAGTTCCACAGATGGACTTAGTTGTTAGTAATTTGTATAACAAATTTCATTCTGAAATTGAGTTTGTAAAGATGTAACTTAATATTTTGTTTGATACCATAACCTGTATGCGATCTTGGTTAAGGGGTTTTCTTTTATTATATTATTCTTATATCCAGGTTTGTATTGTGTTAGTTGTGGTCCGTGGCCCCAAATCTGTACCCCGGATTTTGGGATGTCACAGTTGGTATCAGAGCTACAGGTTATGGCCACTGAAACAGATTAGGAGGGTTAGGATACGTGTATAAGATAGACGTCGGGTAGAACGATTTAAGATAAGGATTGCCTTAGGATACTTCATCGAGTATTGCGACGTTATACGGTCTTTCGCTATATCGCGCGAGTAGGAGTTCGATTCATTTAAGGATTTGGCTAGTAGCGAGACAGCAAACCCGAAGCCGCACAAGCCAAGTGGGCAGTTGGAGCTACCAGTCTGGAGGACGTTATCTTGAGATTTTCGCATATACTTTATAACCTTTCTACGATATTAGTTACGATGTGAACGTCATGGAGATGATACGAAAAGGTTATGAATACGAAGTGGGAAGTGATTATTAGCAAGGGTTGGAAGTAAAGGCGTAGCTATGCACTCTTAATCATTGATTTCGTTCAATTTATTATCTAAAGAAATTTCCTATTCTTCCTTTGAATTATCGTAAATTAATTCTCGGTTGGTATCGTTGCTGAGGCATTCGTTGCGCAGTGACGGTTCAAAATCGAGAATGAATTGAGATCTTCTTATTTATTCAACTCATTATTGTCAGGCCGGTTCTAGCAGCTAAGTATATTAGTGCTTAGTCGAAAAGAGTGAGATTATGAATAATTAGGAATTTCTTGAATGTTTATCTGATCAATAGTTGATGCATCCATTGAAGAGTCCACTATACATCAATTGATGATGAGCTTTGTATATCAGATTTATTCGAATTCAATCTCATTCTTTCAGAAATATTGATATTTTTCAGAGAACCCTTGATCCAACTTTACATGAAAATTTTTTGAAACTCTTGAACCCTGTTGAGACATGCATGCATATGGATGATGATAACAAATACCACAAGATAGAAAATGTATCAAGGAATCGAAGCTGATGAACAAATCAGGAAGCTAACTAAAATACAGATCAACTATAGCAATATCTTAAGGATGAAACTCTACATACAGTTAGGATTTATTTCAGTAACAAGCCTGGAGATGCTAAAGTCAGATATCAGTAATCAAAAGAGAGTTTGTTAATACCATACAAGTAAGTTTGAGAAATCAAGGAAAGAAGAGTTCGAGAAGTCATTCGAGAACTCTACACAAAGGGTTTATTCGAGAAGTCCTAATTCGAGAATTTAGATTGCTCTATTCGAGAAGTCTGTAAAATGAACTATTCGAGAAGTCCTAATTCGAAGAATTCAGATTGCTCTATTCGAGAAGTCTGCAACATGCACTAATCGAGAAGTCCTCTCAGAAGGGTATTCGAGAAGTCATCCGAGAACTCGCTTTAAAGAACTATTCGAAAAATCATCATTCGAGAACTCAAGATTTATCTGTTCGAGAACTCAACCTATTTCCACAATATTACAGAGTTCTGTAATGGAGCATATCGAATGAAGATTGAACCCAGAATTACTTTGCAACCCGTGACTTATAGACAGTGATCAATTACACAGAGGATGTTACGAGTAGGGAGTCAAATTGTAAATATTTGAAGGCTCAAACTCTTCCAAATGAAAGGTGCAATCAGTCACTGTTTATCCGACTTCAAGGGCAACAATAAGAGTGGAAGCAACCTCCAACATGATTACATTTCTACTGAAAGATTCAAAGGATATCTTGATGAATGCATAAGGATCAGTCGTTATATCTGTGAAGTTCGAGCACAGCTCAATAAGCAGAAAAGCTTATTGACTTTTAAAAGGATTATCTTTTTGATTAAAGTTATTTTCAGAGACAGAAATCCAAAGCAAAAAGGTCTTGTGCATAAAGCATCACGTGGGCTTGGAAGCTAAGTAATTTCAAGAACTTAGTTACTTTTGAAGAAAGAAACATACACTGACTTGAAGCATGCTGGGATTGTCCAAATCAAGTAAAGAAGACTTTCAAAATAATTTCAGAAATGGTTACCACTTCAAGCATGTGTGTGTGGTAAGTTATACCAGAAATGTATCATCACATTTCATGTAACTTTTACTTTTCTTCATATAGTTTAAATAAGCTGTATGAGCAGCATAGTTTTGGTAGAGAAGAAAACACCGATCACAAGGCTGATAGCTTTAGGTTTTCTTGTAAACACTAAAACTTTGTAATCCGCAGCTGTGTATTTTTACACAGAGAATTATATTCAAATACAACCATCAGGTGGATTAAGCTTTCAAGCCAACCCACCTGAGATTTTTTATATCTCGTGTTGTATGTATGATTAGATAATTTATTTATCTTGTTTTCTTTCTGTTTTTATAACAGTTTGATCTAAGCCTCATCATTTCGATAGAATTTAGTTGAGATTGTATTCAACCCCCCTCTTATAATCTCGTGGTGCATAATTGGGAAATAACAATTGGTATCAGAGCAAGCTTCTAGCATACAAGAAGTCTAAAGATCACCACCATGGGAAGTCTGGTATCAGAGCAAGCTTCTAGCATACCTAGATAGTGGTTGTTCTAGGCACATGACTGGAGATTCTACCCTGCTCACTAAGTTTAAGGATAGAGCTGGCCCAAGCATTACCTTTGGAGACTACAGCAAAGGATATACTAGAGGATATGGCTTGATTTCACAAGGAAATGTTGTCATTGAAGAAGTAGCACTGGTTGATGGACTCAAGCATAACTTGTTGAGTATCAGTCAACTATGTGATAAAAATCAAAATGTGTGGTTGACCTCTGAAGCTTGTGTTGTTTTCAAGAAAAATGACAACAAGGTAGTGATGACAGGGAATAGAAAAGGAAATGTGTACATTGCTGACTTTAACTTAACAAGTGCCAACTCTGCTACATGCCTCTTCAGCAAGGCAAGCATGGATGAAGGATGGATTTGGCACAAGAGACTGTCACACTTGAACTTTAGAGCCATGAATGAATTTGTCAAGAAGGATTTGGTCAGAGGCATCCCAAAATTGGACTTCTCCAAGGATGGACTATGTGATGCTTGCCAGAAAGGGAAGCAAAGGAAGACCTCTTTCAAATCTAAGTCAATGTCTTCAATTGATCAACCTTTACAGCTTCTGCACATGGATCTATTTGGGCCAGTCAATGTATTGTCAATAGCCAACAAGAAATACTGTCTTGTGATTGTTGATGATTTCTCCAAGTTCACTTGGACCTTCTTTCTTCATTCGAAAGATGAGGCAGGTGAAATCATTATCAAACATGTCAAGGCAATCAACAACAATCCAATCTTCAGAGTAAGAATGATAAGAAGCGACAATGGAACCGAGTTCAAGAATTCTGTGCTAAGAAAGTTCTGTGAGGGAGAAGGAATTACTCAAGAATTCTCTGCATCAAGAACACCTCAACAGAATGGTGTGGTGGAGAGAAAGAACAGAACACTTATTGAAGCTGCAAGAACTATGCTTGAAGAATCAAAGTTGCCAACATATTTCTGGGCTGAAGCTATTAATACAGCATGCTACACTCAGAACATATCTTTGATCAACCAAGCAAAAGGCATGACTCCTTATCAATTATTCAAAGGCAAGAAGCCAACAATTAACTTTCTGCATGTCTTTGGATGCAAATGTTTTGTATTGAAGAATTATGGTGAGAACCTCGGGAAATTTGATTCAAAGGCAGATAAAGCTATATTTGTTGGGTACTCAGCTGGAAAATCTTACAGAATCTAAAATCTAAGACTCAACATTGTTATAGAGTCCAGACATGTTGTCTTTGACGACAAGAAAATATCTGGTTCTATAGATGAAGGTTTTCATGAGCCACTCTCATTCGAGAATGAGATATGTAGTGAGGCAAGTGAAGATGATGATGAAGAAAGAATAACAATGGGTGGAGAGAACAGACATGGACCATCAAGAGAAGTGTAGAATGGACCATCTGTAGAAGAGCAACACACTCCATCTGGTGAAGATCATGTTGAAGCATCTGTTGGGAATCAAAGAGAAGTATCTGTTGACAACTCTGTTAGAACTCCACTCAACATGAGGTCCATACACTCAGGGGGAGTTTCTCACAGTCAACACTCAACAACGAATCAAAATGATCAACATCAAGAGATTGAACTAACTTTATCAAGGTCAAGCCTGCCACCACAAAGAAAATGGACTAAGGATCACCCTTTTGAGCTGATAATTGGTGATTCCAATGCAAAAGTCCAGACTAGGAGAGCAACTCAAGAAGAATGTTTGTATAGTAGTTTTCTCTCTAAAGAGGAACCTAAGAAGATCGAAGATGCTCTTCTAGATCCAGACTGGGTTCTAGCAATGCAAGAGGAACTAAATCAGTTTGAAAGAAATAAAGTATGGAAACTTGTACCCAAGCCAAAGGACAAATCAGTGATTGATACTAAGTGGGTATTCAAGAACAAGATGGATGAAAATGGTATAGTGACAAGGAATTAAGCAAGACTTGTTGCCAAAGGCTACTGTCAAGAAGAAGGAATTCACTTTGAAGAAACCTTTGCACCAGTGGCAAGGTTAGAAGCAATCAGAATCTTCCTAGCCTATGCAGCCCATGCCAATTTCAAGGTCTATTAAATGGATGTCAATAGTGCATTTCTAAATGGTATTCTGGAATCTGGAGGAGGAGGTGTATGTAAGTCAACCTCCTGGTTTTGAAGATCCAGACTTCCCAGAATATGTTTATTACTTGCTCAAAGCACTTTATAACCTGAAGCAAGCACCTAGAGCCTGGTATGATAATCTTTCACAGATCCTCATTGCAGCAGGAAGTTTCTGTGCACAGATTCTATGGATGAGAAATCAACTGCTTGACTATGGAGTTAAGGTTGAGAAAATTCCAATTTTCTGTGACAACAAAAGTGCAATTGCAATTTCTGAGAATCCAGTGCAACACTCAAGAACCAAGCACATAGACATCAGATACCATTTCATCAGACAGCATGTGATGGAAGGTACTGTGGAACTTCATTTTGTTCCAAGTGATAAACAATTAGCAGATATATTTACTAAAGCTCTGGATGAAGCAACCTTTTCAAGATTGGTAAGTGAGCTTGGTATGTTGAATTTTTCATAATCTTTAATATCTGTTCAAATTGTTGAAACCAGTGAATTTTATTCTCTGGATTTTATTTATTATTTGCTTGATTATTCTGGAGATATCGAACACCTAATTTGCTAGAGATATCGAATGAATATGTGTACTAACTTGAGTTGTCGAATGGATATTATGCTTGAGATATCGATCAGCTAATTTTCTAGAGATATCGAACTAGTCTTTTAACTAGAGATATCGACTAGTCATATGTTGAGAGATATCGAATAAGTATATGTTCAGACAAATCGAATGGTCAAATATTTGAGATGTCGAATAGTTTAATTAATTGTTGAGATTACTTAAGTGCTTTATCTTGTGTCCAGAATTTTCAAATGCTTTGTGTGCTCTGTTCTCTAAGATTATTTGTCTCGATTTGATTGGACATAAGCTGTCAGACTTAAATGATTTTAGAACAAATAGCACACTTAATATGTTCACTTTTTATCTTTTCTAAATGGACTGTCAGGATTAGTATAGGACACCGTGTATCTCTTTTGCATGCGTAAGTGTGTATTAAAGAGGAGTGACCTTTGATTAACCTTGCACCCGTTTATTTCCTAGATATTAAGTCGTGTCTTTAGGACTTCTGGGCTTATAAATAAGAAGGGGTAGACACCATTTAGACTTACACTTAACAAAAACAAATCCTTTTCAAACCCTTTCATCTAAAAGATGACTAAGAGCATCCTGAAGGTTTCTGTGGAGGAGTTTGAGGCCATGCCCTTCTATGCAAAGGTAGTGGCCCTCCAGGAGAAGATAGACGAGCTTCTCGCCGAGGAGGAGAAGAACCTCGCTACCATGCATGCAGCGTTGGAGGTTCTCCGGGCTCGTAACCGGAGGATGGCGTTGAAGACCCAACCAAGGCCGCCTAGTCGGTGTAGGTGGGGGGTCTTAGTTTAAGTGTTTGTTTTTGGTTTTCTTTATTTTCAATGGTCTTTATGACCATTCTTGTAATGTTTTTTATGAAATGAAGTTTCCATCAATCGTTGTCTTATTGATTCTATGGTCTTGATCTATTTGCATGTCTCTTTAGAACGAGTTGCTAAGTAGATTATGTCTCGTCTTTCATAGAATGTTTAGATAAGATTACGTTGGACTGTGCTTGAATCATCAAAGTTGTTTTAATAATCTAATATCTGCAAATTAGCTTTCTTAATTCAACTTACACGATCTTTCTGATCTAATTGTGATTTGACACACATTTCATTCAGTTATCTTTAATCTAATCAGAATATTTAGATCTCATCTGGATCAGACTGAATAGATATGATAACTTAGACTTTGTTCCTGATGTTTTAATTCTAAGTTCACTTTACCATCTAACCCTAGCAGTGAGCTTTAATAGCTATACAGTTGCATAGTTTTTTGTCTAAATTGCAGTAATTTACATGACTCAAACTGACAACAAAGGATGATGATGATGATGGAGTAATGGTGTACCCACAGCAAGCCTGGTGATTGCATCAATCAGGTTCTATAATTCTGTCATATGCCATGTGTCACTTACTTAGAATTAGAACTTAATTAGAGATAACGGGTTTGTACTCTGTTTCACAACAGGTCTTATTGGTTAATTCTAAACTCATGAACAAGTATTTCTGCTGATTGAACTCATGTTTCAAATTGACTAACTATGGCACTAGGATTAAGCACAACATTTTTGCAGATACTTCAATGAATATTCATAACTTTCTCTGCAATTTGTTTCTTTTCCTAAGTACAGCTCCAAGCAAAATGCCGATTTGTTCACTCAAGACAATTGGTGTTCTGCATCTTGCTTAAGAGATTATTTCTTCATATGGAGAAGGCTCTTACAGCAGTTCACCTAGCTAAGGATCGAGTTCATTTTTTTTAAATCAGTAGTTCTTGTCCTAAAATCTTTGCCTTATTTTGCTAAAATGAGAATTGCTGGAATGTCCCCCAGATTCTCTACCCAATCAGCACACCATACTTTCATAGTTTTCATCTCTGAAATCCCCTCTACAGTTTCTCAACAAACTGTAGTTGATCATCCTTGAAAATCTTAACTTGAGGGGAGTGTCCAGGAGGAAAGTAAGGGTGAGGGAAGTGGTGAACATCAAGAAATCACAAGAATAAGGAAGGTGAGGGTGTGTGAAACCAACCTAGCCATCCTATGTCTTCCCAAAAAGGCATAGTGATTAATACGGACATCCACATTTCTAGTTTTAGTCTCTAAACAGACTTTAACTATTGAAACAAGTTCCCAACCAGGAACACAATCAGTGAGGGTAAGGGACACACTTGTGCAACCTATAACACTTGTCATCTAGCCAGGCGTTAGTACAAGTTGCATGGACACAGGGGGAGCACACACAAGTTACTCTTAACTTTTTTTTTCTTTCTCAAATTCAGGTTGATGAATCTTCTATAAATGAGTAGATTCAGCCCCACTCATGGATACCTAATTTGGAAACTGAAATTTTTTTCTTTTCTTTTTTTTTTTCACCTCCGAACCATCTTGATTCTTCATTTTAATTCAAGAAGAAGCCAACACTCAATTTTTAGTTCACTGAGCTTTCTCTTCAAGCACTTTACTAAACCTTTAATCTCTGTTTGATACAGTAATGCTAACATTTATTTCTCTTCAATCTTCTTGAGATCTCATGATCTTCATTTAGGACTGAGGGAAGGGAGTGAAAAACAGGAGAGGCCTGGTTGCTCCAGGGCAAAAGGTGAGTTGTGTATAAGAGTGGTCTCCTATTTCTTCCAGGAGAGCAAAAGGAGAGATTGAGTACCCCTTTAGTAAGAGAAGGTGAGTTGAGAGCAGTGAGCCAGGATGAGATCATGATGCAAAAACAGAGAGATGAGAGATAGCAGTTTTTGCTTCATGTAACATCTCTGATTCTGCTGAGGCATTACATCACTTTGATCATTTTACTTTTTACTGATAACAAAAAAGGGGGAGAAGTTAGTTCATTTCAGAGTCTTCTTTTAGAGGGGGAGACGAAGTTAGCTCAGTTCAAAGTCTTTTTACAGGGGGAGACTTAACTGAACTAAAATCTTCGAGCTAACTCTCAGAAGACCAGCAATTAAGGGAACAGAACAACTCTCAGAAATGGATGCCAGATATAGGGGGAGCAGCTCTTAGTACTCAAAGTGAAGTTAGTACAACTCAGAAACTGTGTCAAGGAAGCTTGATCAAAATTTTTTGTCCTAGTGAAAGGAGAATCTAAAGAGTGGTTTTTGTTATCATCAATCTCTGGATTTATGCCTCTCTTCTTGGAGTAATAAATAGGGGGAGATTGTTGAGACATGCATGCATATGGATGATGATAACAAATATCACAAGATAGAAAATGAATCAAGGAATCGAAGCTGATGAACAAATCAGGAAGCTAACTAAGTGCAGATCAACTATAGCAATATCTTAAGGATGAAACTCTGCATACAGTTAGGATTTATTTCAGTAACAAGCCTGGATATGCTAAAGTCAGATATCAGTAATCAAAAGAGAGTTTGTTAATACCATGCAAGTAAGTTCGAGAAATCAAGGAAAAAAGAGTTCGAGAAGTCATTCGAGAACTCTACACAAAGGGTTTATTCGAGAAGTCCTAATTCGAGAATTCAGATTGCTCTATTCGAGAAGTCTGTAAAATGAACTATTCGAGAAGTCCTAATTTGAAGAATTCAGATTGCTCTATTCGAGAAGTCTGCAACATGCACTAATTGAGAAGTCCTATCAGAAGGGTATTCGAGAAGTCATTCGAGAACTCGCTTTAAGGAACTATTCAAAAAATCATCATTCGAGAACTCAAGATTTATCTGTTCGAGAACTCAACCTATTTCCACAATATTACAGAGTTCTCTAATGCAACATATCGAATGAAGATTGAAGCCAGAATTACTTTCCAACTCTTGACTTATAGACAGTGATCAATTACACAGAGGATGTTACGAGTAGGGAGTCAAATTGTAAATATTTGAAGGCTCAAACTCTTCCAAATGAAAGGTGCAATCAGTAACTGTTTATCCGACTTCAAGGGCAACAATAAGAGTGGAAGCAACCTCCAACATGATTACATTTCTACTGAAAGATTCAAAGGATATCTTGATGAATGCATAAGGATCAGTAGTTATATCTGTGAAGTTCGAGTACAGCTCAATAAGCAGAAAAGCTTATTGACTTTCAAAAGGATTATCTTTTTTATTAAAGTTATTTTCAGAGACAGAAATCCAAAGCAAAAAGATCTTGTGCATAAAGCATCACGCGGGCTTGGAAGCTAAGTAATTTCAAGAACTTAGTTACTTTTGAAGAAAGAAACATACACTGACTTGAAGCAAGCTGGGATTGTCCAAATCAAGTAAAGAAGACTTTCAAAATAATTCCAGAAATGGTTACCACTTCAAGCATGTGTGTGTGATAAGTTATACCAGAAATGTATCATCACATTTCATGTAACTTTTACTTGTCTTCATATAGTTTAAATAAGCTGTATGAGCAGCATAGTTTTGGTAAAGAAGAAAACACCGATCACAAGGCTGATAGCTTTAGGTTTTCTTGTAAACACTAAAACTTTGTAATCTGCAGCTGTGTATTTTTACACAGAGAATTATCTTCAAATACAACCATCAGGTGGATTAAGCTTTCAAGCCAACCCACCTGAGATTTTTTATATCTCGTGTTGTTTGTATGATTAGATAATTTGTTTATCTTGTTTTCTTTCTGTTTTTATAACAGTTTGATCTAAGCCTCATCATTTCGAAAGAATTTAGTTGAGATTGTATTCAACCCCCCCTTCTACAATCTCGTGGTGCATAACTGGGAAATAACAAACCCCTTCCATTTTTCACGAATACTTGACCATCTTTATTCCAGCTGAGATGAACAACCTATGCAGATAGGGGATTCAGGGACATTCTATCTCTGTGATAGAAGTCCGGTGGGAAGCCACTAAGTGTGTTTGTCATAAAAGTACTAAAGATTAGCCATCTTTATGTACCATGGTGGTTGACCTAAGTGACAAATACAACCTGAATTAGTTCAAAGATCATATTGATCTCTCGGTTAAGTCCTGTTGCCCAGTAATTAACAATTGTAGAAGGGGGGTTAAATACAATTGTATAAGATTTTTGACTTAAACAGAAATAATAACACAAGTATGAATAAGTAACATCTTTATTAACTCTGATATAAAACTGTTACAAACTCTCTCAAGAAATTCTTATGTTCTTGAGAGCTGCTAGGTTACAAGATAATTCGTGTAAGCGATTACTATTAAGTAAAACCTAAACTGTGTTTATATACAGTACACAGATACACTATCAATTACAAGATATATCAAATCAATTACATACGTTTCTTAATACATATCTTGAATGATAGCTGCATTCCTATAAATCAGGAACCGACATGTCAATCTTCCTAGATTTCTGGACTGATGTATATCCTCATGAAATCCTGATCAGCTTCGAATCCTGATGATAACACAATCCTGACGGTGCAATACTGATGACGTCAGCATCAGTATCTGATCAGTAGTCCAGATCCTGATCATCACTTGAATCAATATCTAACAATCTCCCCCAATTTGTACTTAATGAAATAAAGCACAAATTCCTTGATTCAGTGATGTCAAAAACTCAAAACAAAATATTACAAAAAATCCTCAGGCTTAGTCTCAGAAATTCTCACAAAGAAATTACTCATCTGCAAGAAATTTGATAATAACTCTTCTTCTTTATCACAGAGAATTTGAATTAACCTTTTCTTCAGATTTCTGAGTTCTTCATCACCTTTACCAATCTGAAATATTCCATCTCTAAGATTCTGAATTGAGCTTCTTGGTAAATCTAACTCTCCCAATAGTAAGTATGCAAGATCTCTTCCACCAGGATTTAGAGATAATTGTTCTTGATAAAATATCACTTCTTTAACAGCTGAACCCTTTTGCATTTCAACTTCTTGTCCTTCTGTATTCAAGTACATGGGAGTGTAATTACCATCATACCTTGATCCTCCTTCTAAATATCTGGACTTGATTGTTCTGAAGATCATGTTACACCAATTATTGTAAACACTGGCTTCTTTATCAGGGATCTGTCTATTTTCAAGCAAATATAGAACATATTTTAACTCTTTTGTTGATTTGCACAACACCTCATGAATAGACAGCTTCTTGACACTTTTGTCTTTCATGAAATACAGCAATTTCTCTATCTTCTTTGAGTCCACATTGCAAGCAACAATAGCAACAGATTCTAGTTCCCAAAGATCATCAATAGTTAGTTCATCACCAATCCTCTTAACAAGAAAATGTTGATCTATTTGAGATATTAAAACAACTTCTGCATTACGAAATCCAATACCTCCTCTTGTTCCAGGTTCTAAACCCCTCAAACCAGATTGCATACTCGTCCACAGTGGCAGAGATTCAGCAGATTCAACTTTAGCAACCAATGAAGATTCATCAGACAGTGAAGGTCCAGTAATTACTCCAACAGATTTGAAAACAACTGGTTTTCTATAGTTGCTTACTCTGTTCTTCCAATTCTTGATTTTCTTTCCTATTACTGGTGTATCATTCTGTTGATGTTCAGGAACAAGTCTATTTTGATCATACCACAACAATCTGTTTGAACCAGCCATATCTTCCAAGTACTTTCTGGTTTCTTCAACCTCAGTATCTTTTGCTCTTTTTCTGGCCTCCTTTTTCTTATTCATCAACTTCCAGATTGTGAATTTCAACCACATCAGCAAGAATTATAACCTCAAGTTCTTTCAAGATTTCAGCTTCATCAGAATCAGGAATAGCAGATTGAGTAGTCCTCACAGTAACTTTACCTTTTCTAGCTAACTGAGGTCTTTCATCAGCAGCTTCTTCAGGTACATTAAATTTCTTATCTGGAGTCAATGTAAGAAGTAACGGAGATTTCTTCTTCTTTACTTTCTGAGAATCTTCAGGTATCTCCTCAATCATTATTCCACCAGACCTTGTCTGTCTTGAACTTGTTTGAGTAGGCTTTCTTCCTCTTCCTCTTCTTCTATCTCCTCTGCCTCTCCCTCTTCTTGCAGCTGGAGCTTCTTTTTGTCTAGCAATCTCTTCAAGAATCATGTTTTGTTCTTCTAAGATCTCATCAGTAGTCATATTTAGATTTTCTTCAGAAGTTAAAGCAAGTGCCTTCTCAGCATGATACTGATGAACCTTAGCACTAGTGTGATATACAATTTCACTATCACCTGTCCCAGTAGTAATCTTCTCAAAAAGATGAGGAGCATCTTCTACATCAGTGATTAGCAAATCTTCATCACCTTCAAGAATTGTAGGAAGTGTTTGCCTTTGACTTTGACCAGGTGACAAAAATTGTTCTTCCATCAGGATTTGAGATTGCACCATTGTTCTTACTATTTTCTTCCCAGATTCAGAAACATGAGTTGACCGCTTGGTTTGAGTTTGTGACTGACTTCTCCTTGTTACCAAAGCAGCATCAGAGGTTCCTGGTACATGTGACTGAGCACCACTATCATTTCCGGAAGTATCATCATCCTTCCTTACAACTAGATCAGGTGTGCATTTTGTTTTGACTATCTTCTCCCCCTTTTTGACATTAGTAGCATCATCAGGATCAGTCAATAAAGATAAGATAAGTTGTAGAGAATCTTCAATATTTGTCATTCTGGAGGACATAGTGACAACCTTATCTTCCAAGGTATCCATCCTTGTGGTGAATGTAGTGCTTAAACGTTGAAGCTGTTTAGCAGTGGCAATTTCAGAATAATCCTTAATAAACCGAGAATGAAATTTTTCATTATCACTCTTGACAGAATTAATTTCATCCTTCAGCCCTTTTGCCAGAATAGTTGTTGTCTTCAGATGAGCTTTGAGATTAGGATCAGAAATCTTAGTAGCGATATGCCCTGAGTGAAAAAGTGCATTATTGAAATTTATATCAGCAGAAGACTGATTCCACTCAGTATACCATTCAGATCTTCTAGCAGCTTGAATATGTTCAGGAATAAGATTGCTGTAATCTCCTATGATCTCAACTGGAGCAGCTGTAGATTTACCCATAGACTCCATAAAGTGACTGGATGATCCATAAGTAGATCCTAGACTTGCTTTCATGACAGCTTTAAGCTGAGCTGCTTCAGAATCATGATCAGCATCATCATCATCTGAGCTATCTTTAGCCTCAGGAATTTTATCATCCACATTGTCTTCAGGATTCATAACTCATTTCATTTTTAAATCAACAGCAGATGGGACTGTTGTATCCTGAAAACCTGCATTCAAAGTAGAAACAATTCCTAAATCTCTCTGTTTTTGTAAAGTGATCTCATCACTTCTCACAACATTACCTAAGTTACTTTCAATAGTAACTGCTACCTCACCAGAAGTTTGAAACTTCTCACTCTTTTCTACCTCTCCTTTTTCCAGTTCAGGAGACTGCCTCTCTTCACTCTTCTTTTTCTCTAAATGTTCACTCTCTTTCTCACAAGAAAGGTTCTTGCTCAACAAATGCAAAGAAATAAGAGCTGGCTGAGAGGAGTGGACTGAAGTCATACAGATAGAAGTATCCCTTGTTTCAGGTCTATCTGTAATCATACTATCAGTAAGAGAAGCAGAAATAGAAGTATTACCTGATGAAGTTGAGATAGATTCCATTGGTCTTGAAGAAAGTGGTTCAATGAGCAGTGAAATATTTGGATCAGAAATATTTTCATCAGGATGGACATCTGCAACTGGAGAATGACTTGCATCAGTATTTACTACCAATGGTTCTTGTGTAGTCTGAGGTTGTGAAGCTGCTTTAACACTTTGAATCAAAGGTTCTTGTGTGCTTCCCTCAAATGCAGTGTTAGAAATCTCCTGTGCTGATGTGAGCTTGCCTGCATCTTCACTTTGAGAAGATGGTTCTTGTGGGGCAGGAATGTTCTTGTCTTCACCTTCCCTTTGAGAAAGTGGTTCTTGTGGGACCATTCCTCCAGAAATGTTTGCACCCACACTTTGAGTGGGTGATTCTTGTGTGACTGGATCTTCAATTGCTTCTGAACTCCTTTGAAGTTCAGGTTCTTGTGGGCTTGATCCTTTTAGAGGCAAAGTGATCCTCTGTTTCTTCAGTCTGCTAAAAACCTTTGTTTCAGCTTTTCTCTTTATCTGAAGAGGTGTTGGTTTATGACCAAGCTGAGCAGCAATAGCATTTACTTCATCCACAGACATCTCAATTATTCTTCTCTTAGGAGATGTAGGTGCTGGAGAATCAGAAATTTCAACAGTCTTCACAGGTGATGTATCAGGAGTAGAGAGATCAGGAATGACAGATGTGTCTGGAACTGATGACTCATCAAGATCAATATTATCATTAAGCTTTTGCATATCTTCAGGAATAGAATACTGACTCTTGTTGACTATTCTTCTTCTCTTCTTTTGCTTTATTGGCTTAACCAATTCAGCAACAACAAGAGCAGCAATTTCCTTTTTCTTCATGATTATAGAGATGGTCTTGTCATCATCACTATCAGAATCAGAGACCTGTTGCAAAAACTTCCTCTTTTCACCTGTTTCTTTAGATGCTCCAGCCTTCATCAAAGATTCATCAATCTGAACTTCTTGTTTACCTCCTTGTGACTTCTTTTTAGTGAGGGTTGAAGTGGAGAAATCCTTTGATCCTGATTGTCTGCCAGACACATCAGATCTAGCTGATTTCTTTTCTTTTACAACTGATGTCTTTTGAGAGACACCAGAGGTGGTTGACTGTTTAGGTAACTGTTTATGATGTGTGCTTGTGTCAGGAACAGAATGTGTTTGGTCCTGTCCCATAGCACCTGTAGCTGGGCCATAAAGTTCAGGCAATCTCTTTTTCAAGAGAAGCCAAACGCCCTTATGAATATATGGATTTCCCTCAAAACCATTAGCCTTATCTGATTTAATCAAAGATTTGATATTGTTTTCTGAAATCTTACAGATAGGCAATACTGTATCATTTTCAGAATCAATATTCGGACATAAGTGAGAGAATATTAGTTGAAAAAATCTAATAAAACAGACATAACCACATTTATCTGTTTTCCTAGCATTTAATGCTCTCAGAATGAAAGACCCATAATCAAATACAGTATCATGGATTAGAGAGTACCCAATGTGAACTGAAGCCGTTGGTAGTGCATCAAAGTTAGAGACTTTGTTCAAGAAGCACCTACTGATGGTATCAAAGAAGAAATTCCATTCCTTCTTTAGCTTAGTTCTGTATAGCTCTCCAAACTTTCTTGGATTTCCATTGTAACCAAGACTCGTAGCAAATTCCAACAATGAAGCATCAGAAATTGTTGCTGGAATCTTACCATTTAGAGAAGGTAAGTGCAGAGCTTCACAAAATACTTCTGGAGTAACATGATGTGTAACTCCATTGTGCGTAAAGGTCAGATTAGGTCTTCCTGAAGGTTCAAGAACACCAAAGATAGCAGTCTTCCAAACCTGCATCACACACTTGAAAGAGACTTTGGAGGGTGCCGTTAAAGCATAATGAATCGGACTAGACGCCAAGAAATCTTGAATGATATGAAAATCATTCGATAGTTCCTGATGGTCAAGAATAGCAACATAATTGTTGGGAGCAAAAGTAACACCATTGATAACAACCTTATTGTTTACAAATGATGAATTCTCCATTTTTGGTGTGACAAAGAGAGATTGAAATTTTGTGCAATTAGGGTTTATGTTCGCGTAGAGAAGAGAACAATACTGATAGTTTTGAGAATAATGAATCAGTTTAGTGAATTTAATTGATTTTAGACAACTAATAATTTCTCAAAACAGGTGTTAATAATCGATTTGTGTGACATGAGAGAGTGGTGTTAACCGTATATGACACGTTGTGTATTTATATGTATCAGTGAGTGAAATACACGCGCTCGTAATTTTAAGAAGTGCATTTGTGAATATAACAATAAAATATTTGTTTTTAAAAAAAAATCAAATAACACTCTCTTAAAATACCTGGAACCATTAAAAACCAGAATACGAAGCGTTTTAGTACTTCGTTACTCACCCATCCCTCAAAACCATTAGCCTTATCTGATTTAATCAAAGATTTGATATTGTTTTCTGAAATCTTACAGATAGGCAATACTGTATCATTTTCAAAATCAATATTCGGACATAAGTGAGAGAATATTAGTTGAAAAAATCTAATAAAACAGACATAACCACATTTATCTGTTTTCCTAGCATTTAATGCTCTCAGAATGAAAGACCCATAATCAAATACAGTATCATGGATTAGAGAGTACCCAATGTGAACTGAAGCCGTTGGTAGTGCATCAAAGTTAGAGACTTTGTTCAAGAAGCACCTACTGATGGTATCAAAGAAGAAATTCCATTCCTTCTTTAGCTTAGTTCTGTATAGCTCTCCAAACTTTCTTGGATTTCCATTGTAACCAAGACTCGTAGCAAATTCCAACAATGAAGCATCAGAAATTGTTGCTGGAATCTTACCATTTAGAGAAGGTAAGTGCAGAGCTTCACAAAATACTTCTGGAGTAACATGATGTGTAACTCCATTGTGCGTAAAGGTCAGATTAGGTCTTCCTGAAGGTTCAAGAACACCAAAGACAGCAGTCTTCCAAACCTGCATCACACACTTGAAAGAGACTTTGGAGGGTGCCGTTAAAGCATAATGAATCGGACTAGACGCCAAGAAATCTTGAATGATATGAAAATCATTCGATAGTTCCTGATGGTCAAGAATAGCAACATAATTGTTGGGAGCAAAAGTAACACCATTGATAACAACCTTATTGTTTACAAATGATGAATTCTCCATTTTTGGTGTGACAAAGAGAGATTGAAATTTTGTGCAATTAGGGTTTATGTTCGCGTAGAGAAGAGAACAATACTGATAGTTTTGAGAATAATGAATCAGTTTAGTGAATTAAATTGATTTTAGACAACTAATAATTTCTCAAAACAGGTGTTAATAATCGATTTGTGTGACATGAGAGAGTGGTGTTAACCGTATATGACACGTTGTGTATTTATATGTATCAGTGAGTGAAATACACGCGCTCGTAATTTTAAGAAGTGCATTTGTGAATATAACAATAAAATATTTGTTTTTAAAAAAAAAATCAAATAACACTCTCTTAAAATACCTGGAACCATTAAAAACCAGAATACGAAGCGTTTTAGTACTTCGTTACTCACCCATCTCTATTTAACGCCTAGTGACTTGTTCACTATCCCTTTAATCTTTCATTCTCTCCTGAAAATCAAAAACCCTTCACACAACACACCGTTAAACAATGTCAAAACTTACCATCAAGGAAAAGAATCTCCATCTCGTAGAGAACAGAGATATCTTCAGTTATACTCGTGAAAAGTTTGATGCCTTTGACTGGGAAAGGCAGCTTGAAACTCTGTGGCTGCAGATGGATGCCAGTCTTGAAGAAATCGAGAGAGAAAAGCCTGCAAGAGTGATCGACATCGATGCTGCTCTTCAAGCAACATTAACATGGCTTTCCTCTAAGGCATCCTCATCCAACACCACCAACCATTGTTAATGAATATGTCAGCAAAAATAACCTTATCCCTTCAACTTCCACCAAAAAAAGTGGCAAAGATGGGATCTGGGATGGCTGCTAACAATGGAGTGGTTTGGACTTCACTTTTTATTTTCCTGTTGAATAGATTAGTAGATAGAGAGAACAAAAAGATGTAATACTTGCATGCAATCTCTTTCTTATTATTAATGAAGAATCCTATTTCTCTAATTTATTCAATGTGTTCTGCAAATTTTATGTTTATGAATTGTTCTTTAAAGAATTAAATCAAAGAAAATGAAAACTAATTAAAGTAATCATATAAGTAACAAATTCATAAACAATAACCACAGTTAAATCAGGAACAGAACAATTAGGGATTACTTGTAGTATACATATTGTACTGATAACCAAACCATTGCATCAGGATCTGATGTTTGACTGACGTCAGGATTGACTTCTCATCAGTATTCGACATGTATCAGGATCTGACACTCATTAGTATTTGGTCTCCTCTTGTTCTCAGAAACTCTCATAGTTTACCATTCCCAATTCATTCACAAATTTTGTAAAAGTAGCTTCAGGTAGTGGCTTGGTGAATATATCAGCTAGCTGTTGATCAATAGGAACAAAGTGGAGTTCGATTGTCCCTTCCAGTACTTGTTCTCTTATGAAATGATATCTGATACTGATATGCTTAGTAAGAGAATGCTGAACTGGATTTCCTGTCATAGCAATAGCACTCTGGTTATCACAATAAATAGGTATTTTTGAATATGACAAACCATAGTCCATTAGCTGATTCCTCATCCACATGATCTGAGCACAACAGCTTCCTGCAGCTATGTACTCAGCTTCTGCAGTTGACGTGGATATAGACTTTTGCTTTTTACTAAACCAAGAAACTAGTCTTCCTCCAAGAAACTGACAACTGCCTGAAGTACTTTTCCTGTCTTTTTTGCATCCTGCAAAATCAGCATCTGAGTAACCACATAGATTAAAGTCAGACTCTCTAGCATACCAAAGGCCAAGTGATGGAGTGCCTTTCAAGTATCTAAAAATCCTTTTAACAGTAATGAGATGTGGTTCTCTGGGGTTCGCCTGAAATCTTGCACATAGACAGGTTGCATACATGATATCTGGTCTGCTAGCTGTTAGATACAAAAGTGCCTGTCATACCTCTGTAGTTAGTTACATCTACCTCAATACCTTGATCAGGATCAAGCTTTGTAGCTGTAGCTATGGGAGTTGTAGCAGTAGAACTGTCTTGCATATTAAACTTCTTCAATAGATTCTTTGTGTACTTTGACTGATTGATAAAAATTCCATCATCAGTCTGTTTAACTTGCAGACCTAAGAAATAGCTCATTTCTCCCATCATGCTCATTTGATATCTAGACTGCATCAGTTTTGAAAATTTCTCACAAAATTTCCCATGATTCAAATAAAACAAGGTTTTATCAATTGTACCTCTTTTGAAACCACTTTCCAGTAAGAATTGAGCTAGAGTTTCATACCAGGCTCTTGGAGCTTGCTTTAGTCCATAAAGTGCTTTATCCAATCTATAGACATGATCTGGATATTTAGGATCAATGAAACCAGGAGGTTGTTCAACATATACCTCCTCTTCCAATTCTCCATTCAGAAAAGCACTTTTAACATCCATTTGGAAAACTTTGAATTGCTTATGGGCTGCATATGCCAGAAAAATTCTGATGGCTTCTAGCCTTGCAACAGGAGCAAAAGTCTCATCATAGTCTATTCCTTCCTGTTGAGAGTACCCCTTTGCAACTAGTCTTGCTTTATTCCTCACAATAGTGCCATCTGAATCTGTCTTGTTTCTGAACACCCACTTTGTACCAACAATTGATCTACCTTTTGGTCTTGGTACTAGTTTCCAGTCTTCATTTCTTTCAAATTCATTCAGTTCTTCTTGCATTGCTGTAACCCAATCAGCATCCTTGAGTGCATCTTCAACCTTTTTAGGCTCCTCCTTTGATAGAAAATTATTATAGAGGCATTCATTTTGTGTTGCACTTCTGGTTTTAACACCTGCATCAGGATTCCCAATAATTAAATCAGGAGTATGGCTTTTGGTCCATTTCCTTGCTGATGGTAGATCATTTCTTGAGTTGGATGTTCCCCTTGATTGGTGTTATCTTCAAAAGAACTAGAATTATTAGATGCTCCCCCTGAGATAGTGCTATCTCCTCCTGAAGTGCTGTCAGGATTATCACCTGAATCTGTTTCTGATGATTCTCCTCCTGATGTTTGAGTTGTTTCAGTACTGATGGTATTTTTCTGTTGCTCCCCCTCAACATTTGCATTATTTGAATCATCATCAGTAACTGTTGTTTCATCAGGCATTGGTCGATCATCAGGATCTGACATTACTTCATCAGAATTCTTGGTAGCTTCATTCGTAAAGATCAAACTGTCATGCGAGTCTTCAGCAATTCCTGTTATCTTCTTATCATCAAAAGAAACATTGATAGACTCCATGAATGTCCTTGTTCTTAGGTTGTATACTTTAAAGGCTCTTGAAGTTGGATAACCAATAAAAATGCCCTCATCAGCTTTAGTTTCAAATTTTCCTAGCTGTTCAGGATGAGGTTTAAGAACAAAGCACTTGCAACCAAACACATGCAAGTGTTTCAAACTAGGCTTCTTCTCTTTAATCATTTGATAAGGAGTGACACTATGTCTGTTGATTAGAGTAATGTTCTGAGTGTAGCATGCTGTGTTGACTGCTTCTGCCCAGAAATATGTAGGTAGTTTAGCTTCCTCCAACTTTTTTCTGCCAGCTTCAATAAGAGTTCTGTTATTTCTTTCAACTTCCATTTTGCTGGGGTGTGCCAGGAGCAGAGAATTGTTGAACTATTCCTTTGTACTTGCAGAACTCTTCCATTACTGAATTCTTGAATTTAGTTCCATTATCACTTGTTAGAATCTTAACTTTGTACTTTGTGTCAGTCTCAATGAGTCTTACGTGGTCCAAAAGTATCTCTACTGTTTCATCTTTTTTTTTTGTAGAAAATACACCCAGGTAAATCTAGTATATTCATCAACAATGACTAGAGTATACCTTTTCTTACTGATGGACATAACGTTGACTGGTCCAAACAAGTCAAGATGTAACATGTGATATGGTTCATCAATTGAGGATTCAGATTTACTCTTGAATGATGTCCTTCTCTGTTTAGCCTTCTGACAAGCATCACAGAGTCCATCAGGAGTATATAACGCCTTTGGTAATCCTCTTACCAAATCTTTCTTAACCAACTCATTGATGTTGTTGAAGTTGATATGAGAAAGCTTCTTGTGCCAATTCCAACTTTCATCTACTGTTGCTTTATTGATGAGACATGTTGAGGGACCATCAGTATTGGTGTAGACATTGGCTTCATAAATGTTACCACGTCTTTGACCAGTCAAGACAATCCTTCCAGATGTTTTACTGATCACTTCAAAGTGAGTATCATTGAAGTCGACATGATAACCTCTTTCTGTGATTTGACTCACACTTAGCAGATTGTGTTTGAGTCCGTTCACTAGAGCTACCTTTTCAATGATGACATTTCCAATGATTATATTGCCATATCCTAAAGTTTGTCCAATGTTGCCATCTCCATAAGACACTGTTGGGCCAGCTTTCTCCTCAAATTCTGATAGCAAGGTTTTGTTTCCCGTCATGTGCACAGAGCATCCACTATCCATGACTAACACATTTTTCTTTTTTCCCTGCAATCAGAAACACAAAGAGCTCAGTTAGAATTTTTAAGAACCCACACTTGTTGGGTTCTTTTTGCATGAAATTTAACACTATTAGCAGCAAAAGTCTTTTTAACAAAAGCAGTTCTGTCAGATTTAAATCCATCAGAATTTGCTTTGTCATTATCAGAATTAACAAATGCATGCTTAGTATTCAGACTCTTTGTTCTACCAGAATTTGCACTTTTATTAAATTTTGGCAAGGGATCATAATAGTTGTAGTACAAACTATGGTATTCTTCACATGTATAGATAGAATGCCATTTACTGCCACAGTGAAAACAAGGATTCTGTGGTTTATAAAACACTGATCTATTCCTAATGTCAGACTTAGGAACTACAGTAGCCTTCTTTTTACTCCTCCTGCAATCAATAGCAAGATGATTAGAGTTACCACAATTAAAGCATGTTTTCCTTGGTGCATTTGGAATATACTTATAATTATTCTCTTTGTTTATTCCAATTCACTACGCCATAAACGCACATACGCAACCCCCAAATAAAGTTGCGTAAGACCTGAAAAGCGTTGCGTAAGGTCTTACGCAACACCAGAGGGGCGTTGCCAATACCGGCGTTGCGTAAGACCCCTAATGCAACGCTTTTTCCAAGCTATTGCAACACCACGAAAGCATTGCATAAGAGGTCTTATGCAACACCAAAAGCAGGTAAAGGCAACACTTAACAGTGTTGCTTAAGATTTTTCAGCCATGTCAGCAGTAGGGCCACATGCCACGTCAATATTGGATCCAACGAGGTGACACATCAGCATGCTGACATGTAAGCAAGGTGCCACGTCATCAGTGGGGTCCACAATGTGCCACGTCAAAACTGGGGTGGCAATGACACGTCAGCAGTGGGGTCCACCAAGGTGCCACGTCAACAGTGGGGCCCCTCATGCCACGTCAGCAGTGAGGCCCACATGCCATGTCAGCAGTGGGGACCACTATCTAATGCAACACTTTTTGAGTCTAATGCAACTCTTCAATTTTTGTTTAAGCAACATCAATCCTATTTAATGCAACATCAAATAGAGTCAAATGAAACACTTTTATATGTAAATTTTGAAATAATTGTTTTGTTCATACATGAATCCTATCCAAAATCAATCAAGACGGCTAGCCAACAAAATACAAAATAGTGAACTAATCACTATTACAGATTTGCACTTGCATAGCGCTTATTTTCGTACTTGTATAGTGTTTGTACATAGAATGATGTGAAGGAACTATACATACTAAACTATACTTTCATACTGCCCTTTTTCTCTTGTTTCGTTTGTCTTGGTGCATGCTATGTAAAGGAAAACAAGATGCTACCTCCTTGGCAATCTTCTGTAAGTTTGAAATTATTTCAGTAAAGTCAGGTCTTAATGTTGGGTCTTGCTGCCAGCATCTTTTAAGCAGTTCAACAATTTTTGGAAGAGTGTTTTTCAGAATGGTTGGGCGTAGTCCCTGAAAGCATGTGAAGTAAAAACGTGTTACAATTTTAGAGCAAAGTTTAGCTTAGTTAAAATGCAATAACTTAGTTAAAACGCATCAGAGTTTCTTTATTGTATACCTGCTTTGACTAGTTAAGTGATAAATATAATAAAATAAAATAAAATAACAAGAGCACCAAACTCTACCCTCACTTAAGTGAACTCATCAACTATACGTGTGCAACATTATATATAATCTTGTAAAGTGAAAATTATATTTGCACAAATTATTATAATGTGCAGAACATAAACCTAGAATGGACCCATTCAGGTATAAATGCAAAAGTTAGCCATGGAAAATAGAGTGCAACTGTTATGTTTACAATAGGCTTTACCAGAACAGTTTTTAATAAGCAGAAAAAGTTCCAGGATTAGTGATACTGATTATCTGGATAAACACATGTGATATCAGTAAGTTTTTTGCCTACTTAAGGAAAATTTAAGCAAGAAAATTACGACTGAAATTCTGAAAGCACAAATTTCATAATAGCCACCTGTTCACCACTATCAGCCCAGTAAAGATTCTGAAAAAGTTACAAATTTCAACAGAGAAGTCAGGGAAAGAATGAATACTTTCTGCAATTAGAAGAAATTTAAAAAAAACAGTTTTTAACAAGTGACAGAAGGTGTTGAATGATTACTTTAACAGTGACATCAATTCTTCGAATCAACCTGCACTCAGCCCAATCATAGAAACAAATAAAATCATTTGAGCACATTGCCAATAAGGTTCCACCATATATACGCTCAGCAGAGAAAGTTGGCCGGATACTCTTCTTTTCCTGTGAAATATAACACCATTACTGTAGATTCACAATTTCTTGATACACAAATACAGGATAAGGTCTTTTCTTAAAAATTTAAGATACCAATGCATATGGTCTTCTTAATACTCTTATTTAACAACATTACTGAGTACTAATGCTTTCGCAAACTTGCAACAAAACAAGATTTTACAGCTAATTTTTCTTTATATTCTACTTATTTATTTCCTATCTTGAAACCGAAAAAATTATACATTAGCGCGAAGGATGGTATCAGACTACATCTAAGCAAAAAGGATTACTTAACAGAAGGGGGGAAGAGTACAGTTACAGACCTGGAAATTTTTACCAAATAACTTGATTCTCGATGTACTTTCCCTAGCAGCATATTCTCCATCAGGTGACCAACCTATCTCCAGTGCTGAACCAAATGATCTATTTCTCCATGCCAAGGCTGTATAAATAATGTATTCACCATCTCCACGTACAACAACAAATCGCCCACTGGGATTATGCTTCAAGCACAACCACCACTACACAGTCACACACTAGTGATGTGAATCATGTGAGCCAGGAGCCACCGCTCGATGCAGAAAGCAGAGACATCATATAACGGACTCTTCGCAAATCCTAACAAAAAAGGAGAAACCTGTACAGATTGACACTAGTCATAAACTCATAGTTCTTGCCCTGTTTTTATGGTAATGTAGAAAAATATAGATGATGTATCCTGGTGATGAAGCTACAACATTTGTTAGTTTAAGAATCAACAGAGAAACGACGGATATTATCAACATTTGTTACTTGAACCAAAAAACTGTCGACAACAATCTGTGATGTTTATACAAAGAGAGAATCAACATTAAATTGCAGGGAACACATGAAAATAACACTCTAAATATTTTGACATTGAACATGCATCATGTTAGTCATCTTTTTCTCATTGCGGATCTAAAAAGTTTAACATTTAGTGTAAAACAGAAGCCAGACCTGCACAGGGCTCGCAGCTACAAGAAGACCAGCAACACCACCTCCAACTACGCGTCCATCTGGCCCTGCTAAAGAAACACTCACTCCTCCGGACCTATTCCTTATTCCTCCATTTTCAGAGGGCATAAATGATCCGATTAAGGAGAGTAGCTTAAATCGACCCTGAAAGACAAGCATAAAGAGGTGAAATTACCATATGCAAAACTTGTTCATCCCTAATCAACATAGAACTAAAAGTGAGAAACATTGGTTCTTTTTCATTAAAATTATTAGAAATTTTGTATCAAGAGTAATTTTATTAGCATTGTCAGACCGGAGGATCTCTCCTTTGAATACAATCTACAAGCGAGCGAACTCGATATTAAACAACCAGAACAATGATATTAAACTGAGACATTTTCATCCAAGGACAAGCAACTGTAAATATTACCATCACTAGAGAAAACGCATTATCCCAGGCAATACTTTTACGCAAATAACTTAGTCTTCTTGGTTCAAGGAATTCTGGTGTTGATAGAATCTCTTCCCTTTGATGTAAACTATTTCCTGCATTTTCAACTTTCCTTTGGTTGGCCATCTTTAACGACTCTGAACTGTTGTGATCACTTATATCCTTGAATGTAACTACAGAAAGAGTTAAGATAAGAGTTTTATAGAGATAGTAAACACTATGGTTATAAGCATAAAAATTAAAAGGTGGACTGTGTCTGTAAAACTCTTTTATGTCTTCTCCCTTATATTGTCTTTACCCACAGAAATGATTGTCACACAACAAGATGATTCTCCCTTATTTAAGTATATGCATGTTATGTGAAGAGTGGATTTCAGGCATTAAAATTTACAATCAACGAAACAATCTAGTTTACTTGGCATACCGAAAAACATTTGAAGGCATAAAGCAATCAATTATATCAATGAAACAAATACCCAAACAATTGACATACATAATTCAGTTGAAATCATAAGAATCTGCTATAAACAACACAAGAAGTGAAGCAGTTAGAATTTATCTACATACATAGAATTATACATTAAAAATAATAACAACAAGATTAGAAAAACAATTAAGACAAAAAAAGAACCAGAGATTCGAAGGTCTTCGAGAGAATCACGAAAAGGGTAATCCACAAGAATATCATCCTCTGATGAGAAATCAATTAAACAACCAGAATGAAATCTATAAGTTGACAATAAAAAAACAAATTACAACTAAAAAACTCCAATTAATCAAAAATCCCCAATTAGATACAAACATAAAACCCCAATTAGATAGGAGTACAAATTAATCAAAAACCCACCAATTAGATACAAATAGAAAACCCCCAATTTCCAATCGGACAGAGACAGAGAGATGGTCGAGGAGAGAGAGAGAGAGAGAGAGAGAGAGAGAGAGAGAGAGAGAGAGAGAGAGAGAGAGAGAGAGAGAGAGAGAGAGAGAGCAACTTTCCTAATCGAAGCCCTAATCGCCCTTAATTCGCTCTTTTTCTCGTTCTTCAATTCCTCGAAGTTTTGAAAGAGAGAGTCAAAGTTTTGAGTGAGTTTAGGTTAGGGGATTTAGATCTGAGAAATGTGCGTTTTCTTGTTGTGGTGGGAGTTAAAATTGTTTGGGCGGTATTATTTGCGCCTGAAACATTTTATTGGGCGGTATTATTTGCCACTCAAATATTTCATCGGTATGTGTGTTATTATTTAATATTTGTCAATACATTTAAGTATTTTTATTTTTATTATTAAAAAATTTTGTATTTTAAATGTACTAAATAAATTTTTAAATTTAAATTGATGTGTATCTTATGCGAAAATCAACTTTGATCAAAATTCGGAACAAGATTAGTTAAAAATATGTCTATTTTGACCGATTTTACTATTATAAAATCAAACCAAAAAATCAATGAAATTTTTAAAAAATTACCACACTTGCCACGTCACCCTTGTGGGTCCCACACTTCCACGTCAGCATTGGAACATCGAAAAAATAATTTTTTTAAAAAATAGATTCATCATTCGGGACAAGACTAGTTAAAAGGAAGGTCCAATTCGACCGGTTTGACAGTTATAAAACCAAAACCAAAAAAATGTAGGAAATTTTTTAAAAAATTACCACATCACTGAAATCATTATATCTTGACCCCCGTGCAATTGGAACATCGAAAAAATAATTTTAAAAAATAGATTCATCATTCGGGACAAGACTAGTTAAAAGGAAGGCTTACTTTGACCGGTTTGACCGTTATAAAACCAAACCAAATACATGTAGGAAATTTTTTAAAAAATTACCACATCACTAAAATCATTATATCTTGACACCCGTGCGATTGGAACATCGAAAAAATAATTTAAAAAAATAGATTCATTATTCGGGACAAGACTAGTTAAAAGGAAGGTCCACTTTGACCGTTATAAAACCAAACCAAATACATGTAGGAAATTTTTTGAAAAATTACCACATCACTAAAATCGTTATATCTTGACACCCGTGTGATTGGAACGTCGAAAAAATAATTTAAGAAAATAGATTCATCATTCGGGACAAGACTAGTTAAAAGGAAGGTCGACTTTGACCGGTTTGACCGTTATAAAACCAAACAAAATAAATCTAGCAAATTTTTAAAAAAATTACCACATCACTAAAATCGTTATATCTTGACACCCGTGCCATTGGAACGTCGAAAAAATAATTTTTTAAAAAAATAGATTCATCTTTCGGAACAAGACTAGTTAAAAAGAAGGTCCACTTCGACCGGTTTGACCGTTATAAAACCAAACCAAAAAAATGTAGGAAATTTTTTAAAAAATTATAACATCACTGAAATCATTATATCATGACTCCCGTGCAATTGGAACATCGAAAAAATAATTTTAAAAAATAGATTCATCATTCGGGACAAGACTAGTTAAAAGGTAGGTCCACTTTGACCGGTTTGACCGTTATAAAACCAAACCAAAAAATTGTAGGAAATTTTTTAAAAAATTACCACATCACTGAAATCATTATATCTTGACTCCCGTGCAATTGGAACATCGAAAAAATAATTTGAAAAAATAGATTCATCATTCGGGACAAGACTAGTTAAAAGGAAGGTCCACTTTGACCGGTTTGACCGTTATAAAACCAAACCAAATACATGTAGGAAATTTTTTGAAAAATTATCACATCACTAAAATCGTTACATCTTGACATCCGTGAGATTGGAACGTCGAAAAAATAATTTTAAAAAATAGATTCATCATTCGGGACAAGACTAGTTAAAAGAATGGTCGACTTTGACCGGTTTGACCGTTATAAAACCAAACCAAATTAATATAGGAAGTTTTTTGAAAAATTGCCACATCACTAAAATCGTTATATATTGACACCCGTGCCATTGGAACGTCGAAAAAATAATTTAAAAAAAATAGATTCATCATTCGGGACAAGACTAGTTAAAAGGAAGGTCGACTTTGACCGGTTTGACCGTTATAAAACCAAACCAAATAAATATAGGAAACTTTTTGAAAAATTACCACATCACTAAAATCGTTATATCTTGACATCCGTGCGATTGGAATGTAGAAAAAATAATTTAAAAAAATAGATTCATCATTCGGGACAAGACTAGTTAAAAGGAAGGTCGACTTTGACCGGTTTGACCGTTATAAAACCAAACTAAAAAAATGTAGGAAATTTTTAAAAAAATTACCACATCACTGAAATCATTATATCTTGACTCCCGTGCAATTGGAACATCGAAAAAATAATTTAAAAAAATAGAGTCATCATTTGGGACAAGACTAGTTAAAAGGTAGGTCCACTTTGACCGGTTTGACCGTTATAAAACCAAACCAAATACATGTAGAAATTTTTTTGAAAAATTACCACATCACTAAAATCGTTATATCTTGACATCCGTGTGATTGGAATGTCGAAAAAATAATTTAAAAAAATAGATTCATCATTCGGGACAAGACTAGTTAAAAGAATGGTCGACTTTGACCGGTTTGACCGTTATAAAACCAAACCAAATTAATATAGGAAATTTTTGAAAAATTTCCACATCACTAAAATCGTTATATATTGACACCCGTGCCATTGGAACGTCAAAAAAATAATTTAAAAAAATAGATTCATCATTCGGGACAAGACTAGTTAAAAGGAAGGTCGACTTTGACCGGTTTGACCGTTATAAAACCAAACCAAATAAATATATGAAATTTTTTGAAAAATTACCACATCACTAAAATCGTTATATCTTGACATTCGTGGGATTGGAACATCGAAAAAATAATTTAAAAAATAGATTCATCATTTGGGACAAGACTAGTTAAAAGGAAGGTCGACTTTGACCGGTTTGACCGTTATAAAACCAAACCAAATTAATGTAGAAATTTTTTTGAAAAATTACCACATCACTAAAATCGTTATATCTTGACATCCGTGTGATTGGAATGTCGAAAAAATAATTTAAAAAAATAGATTCATCATTCGGGACAAGACTAGTTAAAAGAATGGTCGACTTTGACCGGTTTGACCGTTATAAAACCAAACCAAATTAATGTAGAAATTTTTTTGAAAAATTACCACATCACTAAAATCGTTATATCTTGACATCCGTGTGATTGGAATGTCGAAAAAATAATTTAAAAAAATAGATTCATCATTCGGGACAAGAATAGTTAAAAGAATGGTCAACTTTGACCGGTTTGACCGTTTTAAAACCAAACCAAATTAATATAGGAAATTTTTGAAAAATTTCCACATCACTAAAATCGTTATATATTGACACCCGTGCCATTGGAACGTCAAAAAAATAATTTAAAAAAATAGATTCATCATTCGGGACAAGACTAGTTAAAAGGAAGGTCGACTTTGACCGGTTTGACCATTATAAAACCAAACCAAATAAATATAGGAAATTTTTTGAAAAATTACCACATCACTAAAATTGTTATATCTTGACATCCGTGGGATTGGAACATCGAAAAAATAATTTAAAAAAATAGATTCATCATTTGGGACAAGAATAGTTAAAAGGAAGGTCGACTTTGACCGGTTTGACCGTTATAAAACCAAACCAAATTAATGTAGAAATTTTTTTGAAAAATTACCACATCACTAAAATCATTATATCTTGACATCCGTGTGATTGGAACGTCGAAAAAATAATTTAAAAAAATAGATTCATCATTCGGGACAAGACTAGTTAAAAGAATGGTCGACTTTGACCGGTTTGACCGTTATAAAACCAAACCAAATTAATATAGGAAGTTTTTTAAAAAATTGCCACATCACTAAAATCGTTATATATTGACACCCGTGCCATTGGAACGTTGAAAAAATAATTTAAAAAAATAGATTCATCATTCGGGACAAGACTAGTTAAAAGGAAGGTCGACTTTGACCGGTTTGACCGTTATAAAACCAAACCAAATAAATATAGGAAATTTTTTAAAAAATTACCACATCACTAAAATCGTTATATCTTGACATCCGTGCAATTGGAATGTAGAAAAAATAATTTAAAAAAATAGATTCATCATTCGGGACAATACTAGTTAAAAGGAAGGTCGACTTTGAACGGTTTGACCGTTATAAAACCAAACCAAAAAAATGTAGGAAATTTTTTAAAAAATTACCACATCACTGAAATCATTATATCTTGACTCCCGTGCAATTGGAACATCGAAAAAATAATTTAAAAAAATAGATTCATCATTTGGGACAAGACTAGTTAAAAGGAAGGTCCACTTTGACCGGTTTGACCGTTATAAAACCAAACAAAATACATGTAGAAATTTTTTTAAAAAATTACCACATCACTAAAATCGTTATATCTTGCATCCGTGTGATTGGAACGTCGAAAAAATAATTTAAAAAAATAGATTCATCATTCGGGACAAGACTAGTTAAAAGAATGGTCGACTTTGACCGGTTTGACCGTTATAAAACCAAACCAAATTAATATAGGAAATTTTTGAAAAATTGCCACATCACTAAAATCGTTCTATCTTGACATCCGTGTGATTGGAACGTCGAAAAAATAATTTAAAAAAATAGATTCATCATTCGGGACAAGACTAGTTAAAAGGAAGGTCGACTTTGACCGGTTTGACCGTTATAAAACCAAACCAAATTAATATAGAAAATTTTTTGAAAAATTACCACATCACTAAAATCGTTATATCTTGACATCCGTGTGATTGGAACGTCGAAAAAATAATTTAAAAAAATAGATTCATCATTCAGGACAAGACTAGGTAAAAGGAAGGTCGACTTTGACCGGTTTGACCGTTATAAAACCAAACCAAATAAATATAGGAAATTTTTTAAAAAATTACCACATCACTGAAATCATTATATCTTGACTCCCGTGCAATTGGAACATCGAAAAAATAATTTTAAAAATAGATTCATCATTTGGGACAAGACTAGTTAAAAGGAAGGTCGACTTTGACCGGTTTGACCGTTATAAAACCAAACCAAATTAATATAGAAATTTTTTTGAAAAATTACCACATCACTAAAATCATTATATCTTAACATCCGTGTGATTGGAATGTCGAAAAAATAATTTAAAAAAATAGATTCATCATTCGGGACAAGACTAGTTAAAAGGAAGGTCGACTTTGACCGGTTTGACCGTTATAAAACCAAACCAAATAAATATAGGAAATTTTTTGAAAAATTACCACATCACTAAAATCGTTATATCTTGACATCCGTGCAATTGGAATGTAGAAAAAATAATTTAAAAAAATAGATTCATCATTCGGGACAATACTAGTTAAAAGGAAGGTCGACTTTGAACGGTTTGACCGTTATAAAACCAAACCAAAAAAATGTAGGAAATTTTTTAAAAAATTACCACATCACTGAAATCATTATATCTTGACTCCCGTGCAATTGGAACATCGAAAAAATAATTTAAAAAAATAGATTCATCATTTGGGACAAGACTAGTTAAAAGGAAGGTCCACTTTGACCGGTTTGACCGTTATAAAACCAAACAAAATACATGTAGAAATTTTTTAAAAAAATTACCACATCACTAAAATCGTTATATCTTGACATCCGTGTGATTGGAACGTCGAAAAAATAATTTAAAAAAATAGATTCATCATTCGGGACAAGACTAGTTAAAAGAATGGTCGACTTTGACCGGTTTGACCGTTATAAAACCAAACCAAATTAATATAGGAAATTTTTGAAAAATTGCCACATCACTAAAATCGTTATATCTTGACATCCGTGTGATTGGAACGTCGAAAAAATAATTTAAAAAAATAGATTCATCATTCGGGACAAGACTAGTTAAAAGGAAGGTCGACTTTGACCGGTTTGACCGTTATAAAACCAAACCAAATTAATATAGAAAATTTTTTGAAAAATTACCACATCACTAAAATCGTTATATCTTGACATCCGTGTGATTGGAACGTCGAAAAAATAATTTAAAAAAATAGATTCATCATTCAGGACAAGACTAGGTAAAAGGAAGGTCGACTTTGACCGGTTTGACCGTTATAAAACCAAACCAAATAAATATAGGAAATTTTTTAAAAAATTACCACATCACTAAAATCATTATATCTTGACTCCCGTGCAATTGGAACATCGAAAAAATAATTTAAAAAAATAGATTCATCATTTGGGACAAGACTAGTTAAAAGGAAGGTCGACTTTGACCGGTTTGACCGTTATAAAACCAAACCAAATTAATATAGAAATTTTTTTGAAAAATTACCACATCACTAAAATCATTATATCTTGACATCCGTGTGATTGGAATGTCGAAAAAATAATTTAAAAAAATAGATTCATCATTCGGGACAAGACTAGTTAAAAGGAAGGTCGACTTTGACCGGTTTGACCGTTATAAAACCAAACCAAATAAATATAGGAAATTTTTTGAAAAATTACCACATCACTAAAATCGTTATATCTTGACATCCGTGCAATTGGAATGTAGAAAAAATAATTTAAAAAAATAGATTCATCATTCGGGACAATACTAGTTAAAAGGAAGGTCGACTTTGAACGGTTTGACCGTTATAAAACCAAACCAAAAAAATGTAGGAAATTTTTTAAAAAATTACCACATCACTGAAATCATTATATCTTGACTCCCGTGCAATTGGAACATCGAAAAAATAATTTAAAAAAATAGATTCATCATTTGGGACAAGACTAGTTAAAAGGAAGGTCCACTTTGACCGGTTTGACCGTTATAAAACCAAACAAAATACATGTAGAAATTTTTTTAAAAAATTATCACATCACTAAAATCGTTATATCTTGACATCCGTGTGATTGGAACGTCGAAAAAATAATTTAAAAAAATAGATTCATCATTCGGGACAAGACTAGTTAAAAGAATGGTCGACTTTGACCGGTTTGACCGTTATAAAACCAAACCAAATTAATATAGGAAATTTTTGAAAAATTGCCACATCACTAAAATCGTTATATCTTGACATCCGTGTGATTGGAACGTCGAAAAAATAATTTAAAAAAATAGATTCATCATTCGGGACAAGACTAGTTAAAAGGAAGGTCGACTTTGACCGGTTTGACCGTTATAAAACCAAACCAAATTAATATAGAAATTTTTTTGAAAAATTACCACATCACTAAAATCGTTATATCTTGATATCCGTGTGATTGGAACGTCGAAAAAATAATTTAAAAAAATAGATTCATCATTCAGGACAAGACTAGGTAAAAGGAAGGTCGACTTTGACCGGTTTGACCGTTATAAAACCAAACCAAATAAATATAGGAAATTTTTTAAAAAATTACCACATCACTGAAATCATTATATCTTGACTCCCGTGCAATTGGAACATCGAAAAAATAATTTAAAAAAATAGATTCATCATTTGGGACAAGACTAGTTAAAAGGAAGGTCGACTTTGACCGGTTTGACCGTTATAAAACCAAACCAAATTAATATAGAAATTTTTTTGAAAAATTACCACATCACTAAAATCATTATATCTTGACATCCGTGTGATTGGAATGTCGAAAAAATAATTTAAAAAAATAGATTCATCATTCGGGACAAGACTAGTTAAAAGGAAGGTCGACTTTGACCGGTTTGATCGTTATAAAACCAAACCAAATTAATATAGAAATTTTTTTGAAAAATTACCACATCACTAAAATCGTTATATCTTGACATCCGTGTGATTGGAACGTCGAAAAAATAATTTAAAAAAATAGATTCATCATTCGGGACAAGACTAGGTAAAAGGAAGGTCGACTTTGACCGGTTTGACCGTTATAAAACCAAACCAAATAAATATAGGAATTTTTTTGAAAAATTACCACATCACTAAAATCGTTATATCTTGACATCTGTGTGATTAGAACGTCGAAAAAATAATTTAAAAAAATAGATTCATCTTTCGGGACAAGACTAGTTAATAAAATAAAATAAATATCTAATGCAACAATTCAAACAGCAAATGCAACACTACTGGTATCTAATGCAACGCTTCTGCCACGTCAGCAAATGCCACGTCAGCATAAGTGGGTCCCACTTCTGCCACGTCAGCAATTGTGGGTCCCACAATTGCCACACCAGCATGATGGGACTCCTGCCACGTCACCCTTATGGGTCCCACACTGCCACGTCAGTAGTGGTGGGACCCACACCTGGCACATCATATTTTTTTAAAAAAATATATATGTATCTAATGCAACACTTCAAACAGCAAATGCAACACTACTGGTATCTAATGCAACGCTTCTGCCACGTCAGCAAATGCCACGTCAACATAGGTGGGTCCTACCTCTGCCACGTCAGCAATTGTGGGTCCCACAATTGCCACATTAGCAAATTCCACATAAGCACATGTGGGTCCCACTTCTGCCACGTCACCATTCATTAAAATAAAAAAATATCTAACGCAAGACCAGCAGTTAGTGTTGCATGATGTGAAACACTGTGGGTAATACGCAACACTAAATTATATCTAACGCAACACCAGTTCAGCTCAGTTGCAAAAGACCCAAAATTTCTATCTAACGAAATGTTTTCTGTGCAACACTTTGTAAAAAGGGTTGCGTATGTACGTTTATGGCGTAGTGATTTTACCATTTCTATTCCTCTTAGCAGTAGTGGTTTTCTCTCTATCTGTCACTTCACAGATTCTGTCTCTTAGTTGTTTCTTAGACAAAAGACCTATATTTTTGACAGACTTAGACTTAGAATTTTGTGTAGAAGTAGATCCCTTTTCTAAAGTAGAGTTGGGATTTTCTGGATACATATACATGACAGGTTTTAATTTGGTCTTTGTTCTGTCCATTACATGTCTATATGTTTTTGGATTTGTTGACTCATTCACAACAACTCTTCCTGATTTAATTGTTTCAGCAGTAACAACTTTACCTTTATTTTTATTTTTGTCCTCTGGTTTATAACCTAGACCTTTTTTCCAGTTCTTATCTGTGATAAGATCGTATGTTTTCTTTCCAGAGTGTGTCCAGGTTCTGAGTTTCTCATTAGCTTCATTAAGTTCCTTTTCAAGTGCAGTACATTTAAACTCCATTTCTAGCTTCATGTGCTTAGCCTTATCACATTCATTTTGTACTTCTTCCATGAAGAGTAACTCAGCTTCTAGATGATCATTTCTTTTAGTCAATTCTGACATCTCAGATATTATTCTAGCATTTTCAAGAGATTGACTTTTAAAGCTAATATGCAGAGACTTTAAGAAAGATCTTAACTCAGAGACATTATCAGTATCAAAATCAAAAACAACTTCAGGTACCTTATTTTCAGGAGCAGCAATCTCATCCACATTTGCCATTAGTGTATAGTTCACTTTTTCTTCTTCAGAGTCTGAGGAAGAATCCATCCAATCCTTGCTAGATGAGATTAGAGCTTTGGTTTTGGTCTTTTTGCATTCAGTTGCAAAGTGACCCATTCCATCACAATTGTAGCATTTGACTTTTGACTTGTCAAACTTGCTGCCTTTGCTTTCATTCTTCTTGTACCTGTTCTTGTCAGTATTGACAAGTTTCTTCTGAAAGTTTTCTTGTCTTCTAGCCTTTCTGAACTTCATCTTCTTGAAACCCTTGACTATCATAGCAACCATTTCCATCATATCAGAATCAGTAGAGTTATCATCAGTATCAGTATCAGGATTTGCATCAGGATCTGATGATGAGTCATCAGTATTGGACTCAACGACTCTACTTCTTCTTCTTGAAACCTCCATGCTTTTTCCTTTTGATTTTGATTCAGCATTCAAAGCAACAGCCTTTGCTTTGTTGGTCTTCTTATTCTTCCTCTGTTGAACCTCAAGATCATGGGTTCTTAACATCCCATAGACTTCATCAAGAGATACAGTATTAAGATCATACTGATGCCTAATGATAGAGGTTTGAGTATCCCACTCCTCAGGAAGAGCTCTAAGAAACTTGGTATTTGAGTCTTCTGGTTCATACTCTTTACCCACCAGAGATAGATTATTCAATAGTGTCATAAATCTATCATACAGATCAGTGAGACTCTCATCAGATTTTGCATCAAACTGCTCGTACTCTTGAATCAACAGAGCCCTTCTATTTCTGTTGATAGATTCAGTACCCTGACATTGAGTCTCCAAAGTTTCCCAGATTTCCTTAGCAGTTTTACATGTTGTCACTCTATTTGACATGACAGCATCAAGACTATTATGAAGAATGTTCTTCACCTTTGCATCTCTGAGTACTTCAGCCTTTTCCTCAGGAGTCCATTCAGCCTTTGTCTTCTGAACAAAGTGCTCAGGTATAGTATCTATTCTAGCAACCAGTCTCTTAGGGATATATGGTCCATCATATATTCGATCGAGATAGTTAGGATCAGTTGCCTCCAGATACATCAACATCTTTACCCTTCATGTTGGGTATTCAGCCTTTTTCAGAACAGGGATTTTAATACTTTCATACTTTCTTGTCGACATGTTAAGATCGTTTCTGATTGTAGTAAATCAGTTTGCTCTAATACCAATTGTTGCCCAGTAATTAACAATTGTAGAAGGGGGTTGAATACAATTGTATAAGATTTTCGACTTAAACAGAAATAATAACACAAGTATGAATAAATAACAGTTTTATTAACTCTGATATAAAACTGTTACAAACTCTCTCAAGAAATTCTTATGTTCTTGAGAGCTGCTAGGTTACAAGATAATTCGTGTAAGCGATTACTGTTAAGTAAAACCTAAATTGTGTTTATATACAGTACACAGATACACTATCAATTACAAGATATATCAAATCAATTACATACGTTTCTTAATACATATCTTGAATGATAGCTGCATTCCTATAAATCAGGAACCGACATGTCAATCTTCCTAGATTTCTGGACTGATGTATATCCTCATGAAATCCTGATCAGCTTCCAATCCTGATGATAACATAATCCTGACGGTGCAATACTGATGACGTCAGCATCAGTATCTGATCAGTAGTCCAGATCTTGATCATCACTTGAATCAATATCTAACAAGTCCTTTCACAAAAAAAAATTCATCAAACAAAACTCGGAGTATATTCACACTTGATGCCTATTTCTTTTATTAAATTCTTTTGCCAGAAACCTTAATGAGTTTAGAATTACTAGCAATGAGGAACTGCAAAGATGGACGCAACGACATTTAAGTGGTAAAACTGCAAACTATGTTTACGAAGGATGGATTGAGCAAGATTGAGAAATTGAAGTTGACACAGAAATGACATATCAAATTGAATTACTTATTGGATTGAGGACATAGGTGTAAAAATACAAGATTATCGAGAATTGAGTAAAGGTAATGAGCAGGTAACAAAAACATAAGATTACTGATCTTGTTAAAGATTGAGAAGAGAATAATGATATAAATGTTTGGTATGTGAAGTCAGTTTAGTTTCTTTATGGTTCACTGCAAGTAGAGGTAGTTTTATTATTGTATAGAGTTGAATTGTGGAATTGGAAAACATGTGGATAGTCATATTTACGAATACTTCATGCCAAAATTTTCTAAAAATCTCCTGACCTTGGATTTGGGAGTGTTACAGAATGGTTTATTGATGAAAGATTGTTTGGACATATGTTTAATTTTGAAGATATTAAATGGAATATCATAGGATTGGAATGTTTTGAAACCCGTTGTTGGATATGAGATTTAGAACTAAAAGAGGGATAACTTGAGTAAAACAGAGTGAAGCAGAATGGAATTGGTTGTAAGAGTTAACGGGACAAGCCAAAACTTAAATAAGAAATGGGATCATTGTGTGGAGTAATAATTTGTGGGCGCCCAACTTAAAGAATTGTAAATACTAAGTATTGAAGAGAGTTGACCAAGATGAAACAGAAATGATGAAAAGAGGAAGGACAGAGAACCAGGAAATTTTCCTAAACATTTTAACAGAAGATAAGGATTTGAAAAAAAGCATATTGAGATTGTTGAGGTAAATGCATAGAGTGTAATTTTAATTGAAAAGAATAAATGGAATGGAGTAACAGAGTTAGAAGATGAATTTTGTGTGCCGTGAGTGTAAGAAGACAAGACATTTTGCCAGAGATGGTATCAAATCAATTTCAATGGACCCTATGATGGAAATAACAGACCTATTTTCTGTAAATTACTAGAAAATGAGGAATTCATTATGAATGCGAATGACGTATTAAGAATTTGAATGTGACAATAGTGAAAAGAGTAAATGATGACTCGAGATTGAATTAAATAGCTAACTACAAAGTACAAGACAATTGTGAGGGAAAGAAAGTGAGATGATGATTTTTAAGAAATGTAGAAGTAGTGTTTTGAGGCTGGAAGCAAACATAGAAGTCTTAACGATCATGCAGACCAATAGAATATTATATTGAGAGTATGAAGTATTTTACACAGAGGGCAATATCAGAGAAAAGATAGTTAAACCAGATAAGATTTTAGTGATTCATAATTTTTGAATGTATATTTTGATGGATTACCAAAAGTGTCACTAGACAAAGGTGTAGATTTGTTAATTATTTCCAAGCATGGAATCAGTTTCAAGGAATTTAATATCGGATGACATTAATGGAAATGTTGGAGCTATCGATTTAATTAAAGAGATTTTCATAAGGGAAGGAGTAGTAATACTCAGCGTATCTCGGGAGAAGGCACCAGTACTGTTCGTGAGAAGGAAGAAAGGCAATTGGAAGTTATACATTGATCGTTGAAAAATGGAATTAGTGGGCAAGTAGTAATGAGGACCTCTTTATTGAGGATGGATAATTTATTTAACCAATTGAATGGTGTCGTATGTTTTGTTTAAAGTTGAACTATGACCAGACTAACATCAATTAAAGGAATAAATCATGAGATATTCTTGAAGCAACATTTTGAGTTGATATGAACCCGAAGAGTAGTCAGTGGCGATGTTTGGTTAGACGAGAGCACTTATTATGTGATGAAGGCAACAAATAAGATTTCAAGAAGTAAAGGATGAAATTTTAATTATTGGTATAGATAACACCTCAAGAGATTTGAAGACTTGTAAAGAGTATGCAGAACCATTGAGAATAACTTTAAGAAATTTCAAGAAAAAGAGGATTCTTACATGAGGAAATGTTATATGAATTTTGGATGGAAAAAGGAATATAATTTTAAGACATGTGGTTGGAATGAAGTGATCAAATTAAATTGATGTGAAATGAAGTAGTAATGAAGTAGGAGGAATTGAAATGCTAGCAGAAGTTGGGAACTAAGCCAGATGAGCAAGAAGACTTTGTGAATTACTGTAATAGTTTTGTGTAAGGATTGAAAAGTTAGATGTGGAAGTTCAAACGCCTAGATCTATAGCGAAGGTAAATTATACCGTGACATTTCAGCATAAGTTATAAAAGAATAAAGAGGTACTAAGATGAGGTAATGAACCAGAATTTGGATGAGTTGACGAGAGACGAATGGAATGGTCAAGACAAATAAGTGGTAAATATGTACTTTGTTTCGTAATATCTCGAATGTAAGCGACGAATAGATGTCGTAATGTATGTAATTAACTAGAACAGTGATAACATGTAGAGTCAAATTCAAGAGCTTGTGGAGTATGTAAAGTTATGTTTCAAAAGCTGATTTCTGAGGACGCGGAATGAGAATAGTTTAGATGATTTTATAAGATCGTGAGTTATTTGTTGAAGACGTGTAATTAAGTTGACGTATCTTAAGTCAAATTTCATGACTAATTAGGTTAGAGTTTATTGGAAATTGTTGGAGTGAAAGCGTTTTATGATTGGTATCGAGGGGGGTTGTGACCCCGGAAAATTGATATTACAAACTAGTTATATCAAGATTTTGTTCTTGTAGGGGTTTATGTCAAAGTCAAGGTTATGAAGTTTATTAGTTTTCAAAACTGTAAATATTCAAGGTGGTATTTCAAACGTTTTAGCAAACCAAATTGTTTTTGATAGAGTGAGAATTGAGTTATTAATCGAATCGTGTTTAATGTGTATCTAATGACGTACGTGTTTGATTATAGTATTCAATTTCAAGGACGCGATCGAGAATAAATGATATGAGGTTTGGTTGACAGATTGGAATCAAGGTATCATTGATTATTTAATTACGTGTTTACTGCAAGTCAAGGCAGTCTTCTTTACTTATATGTTTGCTGCAAGTCAAGGCAGATTTATTTCTTTATCTGATCACTGCAAGTCAAGGCAGATTTATTTACTTACATGTTTACTGCAAGTCAAGGCAGCTTTCGCATTAGCATTGTGTATGATTAAATTGAGATTGTGAAATGTTGGAGTACAGAAATGAGTTGTTATAAATGATTGGGTTGGTATTTGAAGTTGTTACACAGGGTATAGTCCGTTATACGGAAAGGTCATGCCCAATTTTCTGTAGATCGGGCCTTCATATCCAAATAGTAAATATTTTGAATTAACAGAATTTGTTAAGGAAAGAATTAAGTTTATAATGGAGTAGTATGGCTCATATGAGATACGAATTCAATTCGAGGTTTCAGAAAAGTTTTCAAGGGAGGTCTAGATACGGAGTCAGAAGTAAGTAAGACCTATCGTTCTCGGACAGACGGTCAAAGCGAAGAAACTATTCAAACTAGCGAAGACATGTTTAGAATATATACACATGAATTCGAAAACGATTGAGACGATTATTTACCACTGACGGAATTCTCATATAACGACAGTTTCATGCTAGCGTTGGAATCCCGCCTTGCAAAGTGCTATTCAGGCGAGAGTGTTGATCTCTGATATATTAAGAGAAGATTGATGAATAGATAGTGGTAGGACCAAAAGTAGGTGCCACCGACGAAGGAAGTAATAGAACTTGTTAGAAAGGTTGACGACAGCTTGAGGTTGATAGAATAAATACGCTAACTTGCCACGAGAATGTACGTTGTGAAAAAGAAGAACCAAAATTTTGTTGAGATTATTTCCGTAAAAAGGATTATGGGAAGGTTGCCTATGAGTTACCTTTATGACCTTATATGCAGCATATCTATAATGTCGCGTAGTGATGTTTAAGGACATTGTTCTGATTTTGTTGTGTCATAAAATGTGAACTAATAGAAATTCAGAGAGAGAGTGTGGAGAAGTAAGACAGTATTGCGCTGTCGAGAAAGGAAGTTATTAAAGAGTCCCAGGATGGGAAAATTTTGTGAACTTGAGAGTATGATGTCAGAAGAGTCTCTCCACCCGTTTGTTTGACTTGATTCTGAGGACAGAATCCTATTTAGGGGGAAGGCTGTAAGAACCATGATTATTATATTTATTTAAATACTATTTTGGTAAACAGGAATAAAGATATTTTTAATTATTTTATTCCTGTTTGACAAGTCAAGGTGTAAATGTTGATTGGTATCTGCGGATATGTGTTATTATTATGTGATCAAGATAATTTTTTTTTAATTATAATCTATTTTGGCTGGTTTTGAATTTATATAAATATTTTGATTCGGTTCGGCGGATAATTAAATCGCGAATATGAGATGGTGTCGTTAGATGTGAATAAAAGGATCAAGAATGATGGTTTGGGACCCTTTATGTGTTTCGTGATTGTATTAAACTCCAGGATAATTATCTTTAAAAATTTTCGTAATCCGGGCAATCAGTTTGTTCTTATCCATTCCAACGCTGTTTTCAAAATCCTTGGGGCTTCGATTTAAAATCATTTCCGTATCGATATTCGTTAGATAAATCTCAAAATATTCGAAACTCATATTTTGATTCATTTTACGATTTTCAAAAATCTTCAGTAATCGATTCGTTACTTTTTGTCAAAATATTTTCGTTCAAGTCGGACCCGTAATTGATTTAATTGGTACTTTCGGACCGATTAAAAGTTAATTAGGGTTCCGAGCATTTCGGGAACAAAAATGCACCACAAATATTATTGCCCAACTAAAACCTTATCTTTAAGCAACCAATCAAAGCCTTAACTGATCTGGCCAATCAAAAATTAAGACTTTTATTTTTCAAAAATTAAAATTATAAAAAATTCATATTGTTCTTGAAGATCAATCGTCAATTTGAAGGTGATTTTGGATTCCGATTTCGACGTACAAATACTCAAAACGAAGTTCTTGATTTCTAGTTTCCAAATCTGCAATCAAAATCAGTGTGAGGTAATTTTTCAATTTTCTATGAATTTTTATTTATTTCTGCAGAAATTTTCGAATTAGGGTTCTTGAAGGAAATTTAGGGTTTTCTTTGTTGTTGATTTTTCGGTGCAATTGATGGGTTTTATAGCTTCATGTTGATGCTAGGAGTCAAATTCCTTGTTCAATTTCATTGTTCTAATGCTAGTTTTACCAATTCGAATTCTAGGGTTCTTCATCAAATTTGGGGCTTTTCAATTGGGTGATTGTTTGCTTGTTTTGATGCTTCCAATAGCTTTATCTGCTCTTTTAGAGTCGATTAATGTGACCAATTTGATTGTTTATATGCGTATATGTGTAACCCGAGCTAAACTATTTTTCAGATTTTAAAACCCTTTCGTTTGGAATTTTGAGATATTTTTTATATGATTTGAAGCCATAGTTGGTTTTCTTGTAAGCAAAGCTTCATTTTTCCTACAAAATCCTTAAGTTTTGTTCGAGTTTAAGTGAAATCGTTAGTTGGCCGGAGATGACCTCGAACTCGCCGGATATTGGAGCATTTTTTGCCATTTCCTGTTTCTTCGGTCCGTTCTTACCACGTTTTTGAGTGCCTAGTTCGTTCATAACGTAACCCCGCTGTTGTATGGTCAAAACGAGTCAAGTAAGCCGGATTTGGTTGGCCGGAACAGTGATGCCGGCGGCCGGAATTCAAGGAGGGGGAGATGGTAAAAGGGTAATTAGTTATTTACTTTTACTAATTACGATTTTACATTAATTGTTTTTAATTTAAAAAAAACTGAATTTTTACTTTTAAAAATTCAGAAATTACTTTCAGAAATTATATTTTGGAAATTTAGAATGATTTCTGAATTATTTATTTAATTTCTTAATTTTGAAAATCATTTATTTATTTGTTTTTAGTTCAAAAATGATTAAGAGTTAATTACCTTAATTACTTTAATTAATTTCAAGTAATAATTTAATTAATTTAATTATTTGATAAATGTAATCATTTATTGAGTAATTTTATTAATTAGTTATTAGTTGATTTTAATTAATTTAATCAAGTTTATTTAATTCTTCATTAATCTGTTTTCTGTTTTAAAATGATTTAAAAATAGTGGGAAATTCTTTAAAAATCCAGAAAATACTTTCAAATATCCTAAGTTGGGTTTTATTCAAAAACCAAGATTTAAAATTGTTTTAAATATTTCTTGAGTTCAGTTAATTATAGAAGTGAGTTATATGAGTTATTTTGTGGAAATTACATGCTTATGTGCTAATGTGACTTATGTGAATTACGTGCATGGCGTGTTAGTGAGTCGTAAAAGTGAGTAATTGTTTGACTAAGTATTTAAATGCTCTGTTTGAATCCAGTGTGTTTGCAAGATGTGTTTAAAGTAGAAAAGGTCAGTCAGAGATATTGACGTGAGATAAGGGTTGTAGAATCGAGTGGACGGGACATATGAAAGTCAGTAGTTGAGTGGGACGTCCAGACATTTAGACGGGTTAAGCTGTGATTAACATGCAAATGTTTCCATTCACTTCTTGTTCAAGTGAAATTATTTTAATTATTCTGATTATATTGTTACCCCGATTACTCATATCGATCTTGTCGATACTAATTCAAATCTTGTTCTTTATATGCATCACCCCATTTATTGTCGATCTCGTCGACATTTATTATTATTGTTTATTCATTTATCACCCTTTATTGTATCGAACTCGTCAATACCCTTTGAGTTTATTATTCCTTAATTATTACCCAATTATTGTGTCGAACTCGTCGACACCTGTTGATCTTGAATTCTTCATTGATTCTTGGATTATGAGTTGTTATTCTGGAACGTGAGTTTTCCAGTTGTTTGGTTGGCAAAGGTTGTCGATTATTCCGACACCTAGTGCGTTTGATATAGAATTGGAATGTTAATAAAATGAGGACCGTAAGGGGTCGGACCAGATTTGTGGTCGGAAGTTAATAAGGCCAATGTGTGTCGTGGATCCATTATAGGACATTGTTGTGTGCGTTTGTCTGGGGTTAGTGCGTGACTGATCAGCAGCCTAACCTTATTGATTTAAAATATATAAAAATCCAATTCTAATCTATACATTGAGTTTGAATTGCTTAAAGCCTGAGTCTTTTGAAGCCTACGATGTTATTCTTGTTGATCAAAACTTATTATTGTTCTTGATATTTATACATATTTATACTTGCTGAGCATTGTTGGCTCACTCTTGCTTTGTTGTCTTATGTCTCCAGTTTATAGAGAGGAGATGAGTGGACTTGATGGTCAGATGAGTAGTCTTGTTCCTACAGCGAGAGGTGATATTCGGGTTGTTGACTTGGTCGGATAGTGATTTGAGCATTGTAAGAAGTTGGTTAACTAGTTCCACAAATGGACTTAGTTGTTAGTAATTTGTATAACAAATTTCATTCTGATATTGAGTTTGTAAAGATGTAACTTAATATTTTGTTTCATACCATAACCTGTATGCGATCTTGGTTAAGGGGTTTTCTTTTATTATATTATGCTTATATCCAGGTTTGTATTGTGTTAGTTGTGGTCCGTGGCCCCAAATCTGTACCCCGGATTTTGGGATGTCACAAAATCAAGTAGAGATTTTGTAAAGTAAAGCACTGAATTATTTTGTTCTTATAGTACTTGGATATTAGCAACCGAAAAACTAACACAAGAACAAGTATTTAAAACTTTACATATAACAGTCATAAACTAAACTAACAATTTGCAATGTTCGAATTCAATTCAACGTTCAAATTAGTTAGGATTGTTTGTAACGTTAATGTAAATGTTTGACAGAAGAAAGATGAAGAGTACAGAGTTAGTAGACCAGTTCTTCTGAAAATATGGGAGAGTAAAAACATATAGAAGAGTTTATATAAGATAAAGTTTGATTAAATAACCAATTCCTATAGGAAAGAAGTTTTGAAGATTTTGAAATGTTTAAAAAGAGCCCATATCTATACTATTTTATAATAGTCGAAATATTAAAACTTTTTGGTTGGTCGGTCGGTATGGTACCTGTTGATTTTACTTATTTACCCTTATTTAATGGTACATGTTATTTTTACTATTAATTGTAGTTACTACTCGCTCCGTCCTCTCATTTCCTTACACTTTCTTTTGTGGGATGTCTCTCTCAATTCTTTACATTCCAAAACTTACCCAAAATAGCAAAGTTTATAGTTAAAAAAGTAACTGCAACAACTACTTTCCTCCACTAAACTCACTTTATTACATAAAATATTTATTGGTCCCACTACTTTACTCACTTTTATTAATTTTCTCCACTAGTTTACATTTTTTCTTAACCTCCGTGCCCAACTCATTTGTAAGAGCAAGTCCAACAGATCCCTTATATGACCTCCTAACTCAAATTATAAGGAATAAGGTCTAAATTGTGCTCCAACAGTCTCTTAACCTTTCCTTAAAAAGTTAAGAGCATCATGTCATCCCTTATCGTTAAAGGATCCATTATTTCACTTTTATCAATAAAATATTATTTTCTCTCCTCTTTCCAATTGTTTCCCTCTTTTTTGTTCTTCCTTCATTCCCTTTATTTATTATTTAATAATTATAAGGATCAAATATAAGGAAACTTGTTGGAGTTATCATACCTTATAATATCCTAAATCACTAAGAGCCTAATATTATAATATTTATAAGAAAAATACAAGGAGGATGTTGGACTTGCTCTAAACAAAGGAGAGGGACGGAGGGAGTAATAACTGTTGGAGATAAATTAAACTACAGCAACAATGAGGCAATGATATATATTAAACAAGAACAGTCAATTAACCAAATAACGAAACAAAACACGAAGGCATAAACAAGAGTATAATCAGAGACTGTAATTAACAAGAAAAATAAGAAATACTTATCTCTCACAGTTGCTTTAACAAAGACAACAAGAGAGAACAACAACTGAGTCACCAAGCCCTTCGAGAAGACTTGGCTGTTCTTGAAGAGATTATTGCCCCACTTATATTGTGATTGGGTTGCAGCAATATCACTCCCAGGATAAAGCATCACAGATCAATGGGTTCACAAATACTCCAATGATCAACAGCGACCATCACCTCAATTCACCTGAGAATTATGTATATAATCTGTATGTGTTGAGAGAGAGCAGAGAAAGAAGAAGATAGATAGGGTTTCTATCCTTAGGACGTATCGTACTCCTTTAACGTTCTATTCTGTATGTATATAATACCAAAAAATAAAACGTAACTGATACTCCATAAAAGGAAAGTAAATATTCTAATTTAATTTCATTAACTGCAGCATCAGGATTTATTTCAGTTACAGAAGCATCAGGATTTGACCTTCGTCAAGATCTGATGTTCATCAGGATTGGTCAACATCAATATCTGATCCATCAGGATTTCTATCCATCAGGATCTGATGTTCATCAGTATTTGATCATTGTCAGGATCTGTCCATCAGGATTTGATGTCTGACCAGGTCCAATAATCCAAGTACTGATCCAATCTAAATTACTGTTGTAACTGATCCAATCTGAATTACTGTTGTAACAAATAAAGTCTGATTTCCTGTTAAAATAAATCAATAATCCAGGTAATAAAATTCCTCGCCCAGATCGCCTCGCATACGAGAGACACCGAGACATTCGCCCAAATCTCCCTTCGATTCGACCTGACCCGACCCGAGTCGTGTCGTGGCGTGGCGAGGCGGGTGGCGGCGACACGCGTGTGTGTGTATGTGCGCGACGCCCACACTACAACCATGCACACCCACATGCCTTAGTAGTTGTGCACTACACTTGCACATGGAGCTATATAAAGCCACCAACCTTTCATTACCAATTCAATGTGGGACTCAAGTTATTTCAACTAAATAACCCACATAACCCATTTCAAGCAAGCAACTTCAACTCAATTTATTTATGGATTCCACTAAGAAAATGTCTTAGATCCAAACATGAAAGTTTAAGTCCTCATTACAAGGAACAACCTCCACTTGTTAGTTTCCGGAAATTACATCAAGAACATATTAAAAATATGCCTTGAGCTTTCCATTTTCTAACAATCCCCCACAAATCCATACAGAAATGCATATCGGTTCTCATCATGACTTGTTTTTCAGAGTAGGTACCCTTCCGGGTTTGAACCCTCCTAAGTCCTCTACTTCGATGGCTACCGGATTCAGATGGAATGTTTCACCTTGAATCTTTATCCATTTGGTGTAACCACACTCCATAGACGATGACAAATCAAAGGCTATGGTGCTAATCTACGGCTTTGAGACGTTAATGGTCATGTCTCAATCCTGTTCGTCGAATGCTTCAAGGAATAACCCTTTCCTCTAATTACGACCACACAATTACATTCGCTTAGCTTGGCATCTCTAGAGTTGTACTGGTAGCATCTCGTCATATGACTTGACCCCATTCAGAGTTCAAATAACTCTTGCTATTATGGCAGTGACAGTAACTTATAGGTTTACAGGGGATAGACTCCAGATACGTGTGTATCAATCTATGTAGTTAAAAGTACAACCAATTCACCCTTACAACTTGTTATTACCACATTGAATACACTTTCGAGGGATCTCCTCTCATGTGTATTGGGTTCCCGCTGTAGATGAATCATTACGGGCTATCAGTCCCATCCCCAACCTAGACTTAAGGACAACAGCATGATCAAGTCCCTTAGTCAAAGGATCAACTAGGTTATCTTGAGTTCCAACAAACTCAACAGCAATAATCCTTTCAAACATTAGACCCCTTATAGACTTCAGTCTAACTTGGACATGTCTCTTTATTTTCACATTATACTTCTTACTGTTAATCTTGTCGATAGTTGTACGGCTATCACAATGAATAGCAAAAGTAGGAAGTGGTCGGCTTACTACAGGTAATACTGACATAAGTCCATGTAACCATTCAGCCTCTAACCCCGTGGCATCTAATGCACACAACTCAGCCTCAAAAGTAGACCGAGTTATAATAGTCTATCTAGAAGACTTCCAAGACACTGCTCCACCCGCTAGGGTAAACAGATATCCAGTCACTCCATTGGAACCAGACTTCTTAGCTATCCAGCTTGCATCACTATATCCCTCTAGCACTCCAGGAAACCTCCTGTAATGCAAGCCAAGATAGATGGTGCCTTTTAGATATCTAAGTACTCTATCAAGAGCATCCCAATGAGTCTTGTTTGGACAGCTTGTATATCTTGCTAACTTAGACACTGAATATGAAATATCCGGCCTAGTACCATTAGCAAGATACTGCAAACTCCCAATAATCTGAGAGTACCTTAATTGAGACATAGGAATTCCTGAACAATTCTTGACAAGGGCAACTTTAGGATCATATGAAGTACTCGCGATTCTACAATTTAAATAACCATACTTCTCAAGTATAGATTTCTCTATTTAATAAAATTGTGACAAGGTTATTCCATCAGTTGACTGAGTCAACTTGATACCAAGAATCACACTAGCCTCTCCCATATCCTTCATATCAAAGTGCCTTTTCAAGAACACTTTTGTCTCGTTAATAATCTCAATATTGGTTCCAAACAATAAAATGTCATCCACATATAGGCACACAGTAATACATTCACTTCCTTTAACCATGTAATAGACACACTTATCACTTTCATTAACTACAAATTCTGATTCTAAAACAGTTTCATCAAACTTTTTATGCCAGTCTCTAGGAGCTTGTTTTAAGCCATATATAGACTTCATTAACTTACATACTTTCCTTTCATTACCAGAGGCAACAAATCCTTCAGGCTGATCCATATAAATCTCTTCTTCAAGTTCACCATGAAGAAAAGGTATCTTTACATCCATTTGATTGATGATAAGACCATGTACAGAAGCCAATGCTACAAGCATTCGGATTGTTGTCATTCTAGCAACTGGAGAGTATGTATCAAAGTAATCAATGCCTTCCTTTTGCTTAAAGCCCTTAGCTACCAGGCTAGCCTTATACTTATCTATTGAGCCATCAGGGTTCATCTTCCTTTTGAATACCCATTTACATCCTATAGTAGAACACCCAGGAGGTGGATTAACCAACTCCCATGTTCCGTTAGAAATAATAGAGTCAATTTCACTTTTTACAACACCTTTCTAGTACCTTGATTCAGAAGAATCCATGGCCTGTCAAAAAGTTAAAGGTTCATCCTCGATATTGTAAGTAATAAAATCACTTCCAAAATCCTTGACTACCTTTGCACGCTTACTCCTTCTAGGTTCCTCTACTTCTCCAGGAGTAGAGCTACTACTAGGATTCGCCCCCACATTTGTCATCCTTTCCACATGATCAGGAATGGAACTCGATGTGTGAGTGGGATCATCATCAGGAATACCTTGAGGTATACCAGGCTTCATAGGGAACACATCCTCAAAGAATGTTGCATCACGCAATTCAACTATAGTGTTAGCCACTATACCGTCTATGTCAGATTTTAACACTAAAAATCTCATAGCCGTAGTGGTTTCAATATAGCCCAGAAAGATGCAATCAACAGTTTTTGGCCCTAGTTTCTTTCTCTTGTGTTCAGGGACAAGTACCTTTGCAAGGCACCCCCACACACGAAGATACTTTAGACTAGTCCTTTTCTCTGTCCATAATTCATAAGGTGTCTTGTCCATATGTTTCAGAGGAACTCTGTTCAGAATACGGCAAGCCGTATTCAGAGCCTCCCCCCACATGTACTTAGGTAACCCTGAATTAATCAACATACTATTGATCATATCTTTAAAAGTTCTGTTCTTTCGTTCTGCCACCCCATTAGACTCAGGTGTGTATGGTGGAGTTACCTCATGAACTATACCATTGCTCTTGCAAAATTAATTAAACGAGGTACTCGTATACTCACCACCTCTATCAGATCTCAAACGTTTAAGTACTTTACCAGTTTGTGTTTCAGCTTCAGTTTTGAACATAATGAATTTTTATAGTGCTTCATGTTAGGTCCAATATGTTTGTAGAAGGGGGGTTGAATACAAACGGTACTGTTTAATCAAAATTTGTCCGGATAAATTTAATTTATATTTTGACAAATTTGAGCGGAATTAAATGAAACAAAATTCAAGTTGAATATAAAATTATATTAACTTGAGGGGTTTGTTACAAATACAATACAGAAATTATATCTAGTTAATAAAAACAAATTAGAAAATTCGACATGAATTTTTCTAGATTTGTTAATAAAAATCGAGCTATAGATTAGGAGTAAAAACTCGCTAATAGTACAAGAGTATCAAGTAAACAAGTTCTATCAGATCAGATATTAAAAATAAGATGAACTTGAATTTATACAAATTTATTTCTCTTGCTGTGTTGTTCTTCAATGAGAGAGAATGGCTTTTTGTTTCTTGAAGATGATATGTTCTGTGTGTTGTTTTGATCTGGCCGCCTGTCTTGATTTTATGTAGTCTTCTGCATCTTTTCTTTTTCATTTGTACTGGCAAGACAATCGGCAAGACAATCTGCTCTTCCAAGACAATCAGTTTTGTACTGCCAAGACAATCGGCAAGACAATCCAAAACCACCAAGATAATCAACTTGTACTGCCAAGACAATAGGCAATACAATAGACAAGACAATTAAGGCTTACCAAGACAATCGGTAAGACAATCAAAATTGTCTTTAACAAATAAAAAACTCATCTGTAATGATTTGAAATATTCTGTGTAAACAAAATATATATGCTGTTTAAACGAATCACAGTTGCAGGAAGGAAGAAGTGAAGAACACGGGCAGCTGTTGCTGTTGCTTTTCCAGGCGTGTGCCCTACACGCGCTCAGGCGCGCGTCACACTTGCAACCGACAGGAATGACAGGTCTGTTGTGTTTTGACTCCTTTTCATGCATGCTTGTTTTATACTTTGCTGTCCTCTTTTTTTTTTCTTTTTGTCGACAACATGTACAAGCTGCAACCTGTTACTTCCTTTTTGTTTTTTTTTTATTTTTCTTTTGTTTCTCCATTTCTTTTATATTGTATCTAATTTAATTAACTTAATTAATCAATTAATCATTTAAACGAATAATGATTAATTAATTAATAAGTTAATTAATAAAATCAATTAGACTAATATATTAATTCAAAATTAATTAACATGATAATTAATTTAATAAATAAATTAATTCGAAATGAATTAATTTATTAAATTAAATCAATTACATAATTATATTAATTAAAATAGAATTAATATAAATCTTTTGACAGCTTAAATCTTTTTCTTGAACCACTGAAAGTAATAAAGAATTACCATCGAATTTTCGTTGACGCTCGATGCACGGTCTGGTTCATGAGCGACTAACTCCAACGGCTTTTCTTTATTTTTGACTCTATGATTTGGTTCCTTTCTTTTCTTAACATACCAGTCTTTACAGCTTGAACCACTGAAGTTAATGATAAACAATCACTGTTTAATGTTGACACTCGATGTACTGTCTGGTTCATGAGTGACTAACCGCAATGACTGTTCTTCATATATTGACTTTAAAATCTGGTTCCTTTTCTTTTCTTTTTCTTCTCTCCCTATTAATTCTTTTGTACTGTCTCTGTCACTGTCGAAATCTCTGTCACTTAAAATGAATCTACTTCTTTAACGAATACTTCACTGAGGCTTGATCAGATGTCTGAACTTCTTTCAATGTAGTAATTCCTCAAGTCTGTAGATTGACCTTGATCTTTTTCTTCTGACAGATAATACAATCTGAGATTCCTTGTGACAGTCTATATACTATTTACTATTACAATCTTGTTCAAGTTGAGTTGTATCCTCGAAATACAAATAGGCTACATCATATGCCTTTCAATCTCCCCCTATTTGTTTGTTAGACAATAACAAGCAAATACCTAGAGGATAGCTCAACTAACCCACTTAAACAAGAAAAAGATAAAACTTTTAAGAACTAAGTAAATAATACAAAAAAAAAATTTCTGGTTTAGATTTAACAATTCCAGAATCTTCAGTTGACGAAATGATAGATGATTGTTCCTCTAGCACTGAACTGATCTTCAATAGATAACTCATCTTCATTTCTGATTCTTCATATCTCTGCCTGATAATCCTTCACATCTTACATTGGTGATTATCAGCAGTTCTTGATTTACAATCACTTCCCCTTTCTGACACAGCTTTTCTCACTAAAGAAAAACAGCTGTTCCTACTATATAGACAATGGTGAATCAATACCATTTCTATAACTTCTGGTGAATTTACTACTCTTCCACTTAGCCTTTATACATAGTACATTGAAAGACTAATAGAATAGTATTGTGATGTAATTCTCCTTATATCTCCACTTTCATAACAAATGAAAGTTCTTTTGCTTCTTCATCTAAGGCTCCCCCTTAGTAACTAGACTTGCTTCTCATCCTAAGCACAGTCTCTAATGCTCCCCCTTTCTAACTCACTCTTCTTTTACTTGTACCCTAATACTTCTCCCCCTTAGTTGAGTATATCCTACTAAGGTAAGCTTTAAGCTTGAATATATCTTTTTCAATATATCTCTCCCCCTTAGTTGAGGAATCCTCCATTCAACTAATTGACAAAGTAGTTGATACCAAATTGTTACCAATTTATACCAATCGTTAGAGTACATTGAAATCAATTGATAAAGCTTTGTTAGAAAGGAAGTTTCATTTTCTTCCTCACTGTGAGTGTGTGATAGTGTTTAGTGTACCTCACAAGTGTTTCACTCTTCTCTCCATTCATTTGTGTTGAGTGTCTCGCTTCTCTCTGTGTTTACACTCTTGCTCACTAGTGTTTCACTGATATCACTCATAGCTCCAACATCCGTTAGGTACATGCAAGGAAAAATCACCATAGCCCCTTCTAGAGAGGTCACTGGTGGTGCAATGGGAGTTCGCAAATCCCAAATCCTCGTTGGACTCGTCAGACGAATCTGAGTCATAATCTACAAGTTGCTAATTTCCCTTTTTAGGGTTTTCAGATTTGAATTCTGAGAAGGTAAACAGTGATCTATAAATTTAGCATTGAGATCAAGGTTTCCTTCTAATGTCTGTGAAGACATCGCCTTGTTAAACTCATTAGGTAAAATCTGAATCATAGTTTACAAGTTGCCGATCCGCACCTATGTCGGATCCGTTACCCGCAGGATCAAGATATGTTCCCTCTGTGGAGTTAGATAATGATCTTGTTGAATTTTGCATTTGAGATCAATACCTTCTCTCGAGGTCTGTGAAGACTCTTAGTTCATTAAAGAACCTTTAACTTATAATCCTAACCGTAAAATGGTTGGATTACAGGTTTCCGTCAATTCATCCTTAGTGTGTGCAATCTCACTTGTGCATATGAAATTTTTTGGTTAGTGTATAAGGTAGTGACTCTCCAACTGAATATCCCACACATCCTTATTTGCTGTATCAAGTGCATTTACTCCCTGGTGACCTCTAGTCTGATAGGTTACTTCCTTTTAGGGGGTAAAATAGAATGTGTTTGAGTTTGACTGTAGTCTGGGATAAAAGTTGTTGGGTTTACAACCTTATGACTAAACATGTGAAAATACAAAATTTCATGTAGATGAACCTGCATCACAGAATATGAGCAATATAGAGGTAAAATGCATTTTTAACAATGAAAAGTTTTCTGAGAAAATATTGCATATATCTTAAGAGAAATGATGTACAGTTGTGATTTCAAAAGGTTTACAATGTAAGCAATCACAGCTGTAGAAAGATATTTTGAATTTATGAAGTTAAAGATCCTGAGCCGGTTTTACTAAACAAGAACATAGGCAAAAATCCAATTAATAAATATTAATCGAATCAATGTATGTTAATGTTTAAACCAATACAAACAAAACTATTTTATCATGTTTTAGGTCTTGTAAAATGGATACCAACTATTAGAAATTGTTAGCACATGATAGGTCTTGTCTTCCAATTGTTAGATCCTGAAAATCAAACATTAGTTCCTAACCAATTGTATAGACACATACCAATTTGATACTAACATTGGTCAATTGTTAAGTCCTTAACACGAAGATCTGTTAACAGCAATCACAAAACAAAGATTTATACTTAAACTGCAGGTTTTGTGTGTGTTAAGAAGAAGAACAACAAAAGAACCAAATACAGTGACCTATTTGTTAGTTTTGAAAGTATAGTGACTTAAACTGTAAAAACTATACAAACTATTTATATACACATGAAAAATAATATTCAAAAATAAGAAATAATATACATAATAATAATATTAAATAAAAACTAAAAAGAAAAGAAAATAAAATAAAACTAAACAAAGAAGAAAAATTTGAATTAACATAAAAATAATAAAACTATACATAAATTAATAATTTACAAAGCTTAAACTATAAACGAACATACGACTAAAATAAAAAGACAAACACTACAAAACATGTTAAATAAGATTAACATTAAAAAAAAATTACAATACATGTACAAAAACATTAAGTATATACAAGAGTATTTATAATAGGTTAGCAAATCCATATATTTTCTGACAAAACAACTTTCTACTAGAAAATTATTTAGAAAGAAAATATGATTTAATAAACTATCATAAATATGGCAGCTATTTTAAAATAATAAAATTTTCAACAAAAATAGCTTCCTCAAAAATTCTAACTAGAGAATTAGAGAAAAATATTTTTAGAGAAAATTATTATTCTAAAATAAAGAAGCATGGATTAAAACATTAGAATGATTATGACAATTCTTTTTAGAAAGATGACAAGATAGAATTCGAAAAGAATGTCATACCAGTTACTTAGCGCTCAAACCTTGGCACCAACTTCCACGTTTCTTGTTGTTCCAGATTCACAATTGCTTTCTCAGATTCCTTAGATTCTATACCTTGATTCTGAGAGGCCCTTTTTTATTCTTACTACAACATCTGGATCACCAATGATCAGCTCTATTCCAAACACACTGTCTGAGAAAGTTGGATCTTGATGAATCGCCTTGTTATTCATTGTGATGTTGTGTTTGACTAGTGAATCCTTTGTTTACTTCCCTCGAGTTGTTGCGAGAATGACTTGATGATTATTTTCCAGTGACATTGGTATCACCAATAATAAAATTGTTTCCACTACTATCACTTGGATAATTATCATCATTAACATTTTAATCTTATGACTTCAAGACAACTCCTCGATAACAACAATTGTTAACTCCTAACAACTGTTTGTTGGTAGACAATCTTGGTTCTAAAAATAAAACTTGATTACCAAGACTGTCTTGTCTGCAATCTTAGAAATAATATTCTAAGTCCAATACACCTTGATCCATAGTATATAACATTTATTATCAAAGTGATTAGAATCTTGCAAATAAGCATAAAAATTATTCAAAGTATTTGAACAATGGTCATTTTAGATATTACAATATCCACAGTTCTACTTAGATTATTTTCATACCATGTATAATAATATGAGTGAATTGTAAAAGATATAACAATGATTACTTAGAGGAGTTCTAAGTAATTTCACACATACCAATATATCTCACAATTAGTTAGTAAATAGAATTCTAACTAAATATCATTAACTGATATAAGTTAAAACTTCAGTACAACCAATTGTTAGAACCATGATATTAATTATAGTGAATTTCTGAAAATGGAGCATTGATAAAATTCACTAGAATTAACATCTCACAACTAATTGAAGACCAATACAGATTATGTCCAAATTAGTTATGTTGTTTATTTATTTTAATAAATATAAGGTACAGAGCAAATACTAAATTGAATTGCTTCAAGTCCGTAACCCATATGAATCAAAATAAATAGTTAAATAATTAAATACTAAATCTCTATGAGTTAGATTTTAGCATTTAAGTATTTAAATTATCCTTAAATAATCACCACTAAAATATATTGCAATTATACACATGACAATCATTCAACAGATAATTTTTAGTGTGAGGTCTGGATGTAAATAAGTTCACATGTCCTTTCAATACAGACAATTGAAAACTTGTGAGCTTACTTAAGAATTACTTAACAGATGGGATTTACAATCATATAGCATTAATAAAATCCCAAGTTCACAAACCAATCTTGAAAAATTAATTTCATCAAGTGATTCAGCAAACGTGTCTGCAAGTTGGTCTTAATTAAAGACATGTTCTCTCAAAAGAATTGATACCTTATGCAAGTTGCTTAGTCCTTGAGTGTTCCACAGAGTTGTTGGAGATGAAATTGATTCCTTGTGTTCTCCTGCTTTCGTACAACTCATTTGATCTGTCTCTATGCAGCGAAACATGTCAGAACTGATGTCTCTAGGGTACCATCTCCGTAGATTTGGGTCCAACTTAAGACATCTGAAAATCAAGTGTAATAACTACAAGAATAGATTCTCAAGAATCCACTTGGGACCATGCACATTTGCATAATTGAGAGTAAAATATGTGTGTAAGTGATCTATTAGCAATTGAATAAGATAATGAGCTGATGATTCCTACTGATTAGGTCCTAATTAGTAGATCCTGAACTTGTTGGGTCAAATATCTCTAGAATACCATTTCCTCATATCCGGGTCCATCTTAAGATTTTTGATAACCACCTTGTTAGATCCAAACTAACAGGTCAAAAGCCAGCTATAGTGAGGTGTTGGCATGTAGTCTTGACAGGTCTAGAATCTTCTGAATAGAAACAAAAGATCCTTGACTTTTTTTATTGTCATCATTCTTTTGGCTTACTGAAGTAAATCAAAAGAATTGCAACTTTACCAACATCAAAACAGCAAATATCTTGATACCAATTTATAGCTAGTAGACCAACATATAATATAATCAAGATATCATTGCACATATATATCATTTATGTTTGTGCCTAAAGATGTAGAGAGTTCTATAAATATGACACCAATTATTAAAAGATACCAACTGTTAAAGAATGATACCAAATATTAAATTATAATTAGGGTGTCATACCATGTCTTCCATGCTTGCTTGAGTGATGATACCAGTTTATACTAACCTGTAGAGATCTTCAATTATCTCACCAACTAGGAGTGCACTTGTTCACATTCCTCTAGCATCCAGATTCAGTAGGTCTAGATGTCCATTATAATCTTGAATGTGCAGCAGGTGCTTGATATCCTCAAGTCTTGTCACTGGTGCTTCTTGTCAAATATACTGTTTGATCAAATTGTAACCTAGCATCCAGTTTGGCTGTCCCTTATAACATTGCCTTGACATCATCCAGGTTGACTTCTGGTTATCCTTGTACCAAATACAGCCTTGTTGTTTGGTCTAGATACCAGCTTCCCTTCAATCTGCCTTTTGTACTGATTGAGATCATCTTGCATTGCAATCACTCAACCTGGATCTTTCAGAGCTTTTGTAGCTTTCTTAGTTTCTTCTAAAAAAAGACTAAAGAAATAATCATTAGTACTTGAAGCTCTGTTAGTCTTTTACTTCCACCATTAGAAACAATAAGAACTATAACAAAGAGTTTATTGAGTCAACACTCTTTGTCTTGGCAGACATGTTCTCATAGTGTCCTTTGACTTTCAGTGTTGAGTTGACTAGATGACCCTTCTTTTGCTCCCCCTAAGCTGTTGCTGGGTTTACATGAAGATTCTCAATGTTGACATTGCTTGGATCTGAATCATCATTACCATTGACAGCTGGGAGCTAGAAGTTGATGAACATCACTAAGACTTTCAATCACCTTCTGTTGATTAATAACAATCACCCTGTAGGTTGTTGACTCCACTGAGTAACCAAGGAAATTATCTTCTTGAGCATTAGCTGATTGCTAGGATGCTCACTTTCATTTATCATTGCAAAACAATTTTCTTCATAACTTGTGGGGTCTTCCTATATTTCTTACTGATCAGGGTTTAATCATGTCAGTAGCAAACTATCGACTTCTTCAGCATTAATACTCTTGAAGGTGCAGAAATCATCCAGAACACTAATTGATAGGTCCTGTAATCTGGTCTCCAAGTTGTCATAGTCAGTTTTGCTTCCTGACACTCTTCTAGATGTAATCAATCACCATCAGTGGTGTCTTGTCTTCAGATTGTCTGAACAACAACTTGTTTCTTGAGAGAAGTCATCAGTCATCATCACTAAGGTATATTTTTCATTGATGTAGAACTTCTGTGTGATGCTTCTTTGACTTCTCTTTATGACATGCCTCATAGTTTTATTTTACTTTAATTCCAGATGAGGTAGTCTCCTTTACTGATTCGATTTCCAGGAAAGAATCTCTTGATATGACATTCAGGTGAGAGAGCTCCTTATGTCATAGCTGAACTCCTGTCTGATGAAGCTTTAGATTTGACCTTGTTGACTTCACCTTTGACTGAGATTCCATGTCAGCTACAAATAAGTTCTCTTTCCTTAATCCTCGAACAGTAGGCTCTTCATCTTGTAAAAGATGCTTTATTACTGACAACATTCCTTAGCTATTGAATAGCCTTGACCCTAGATCATACCCTTGCTGTTGTCTCTAAGGGATGAACCACTTGGCCAGATACCGTCACTACTCTTGATAGTAGGGCTCTATCTTCGGTCATATGCCTTGAACATCCACTGTCCAGAATCCACATAACACGATGTACCTGTTACTGCCAAAACAGTTAAACCTTTTTTGGGACCCAAATTTGATTGGGTCCGGAATACTTGAAGTATTGGCCTTTGTTAGGCAAAACAACATTCTTAATCTTCATAACAACATTTTTCAAGAGGACTGGACATTTAACCCTATACACAGATTTGACAATCTTTTGTTTCAGTTTAGGTATCCATGTTTGTTTAGTAACAATATCATTGACTGGACATTTGACTTTGTAAACAGCCTTCATAAAACTTTGTTTAGGCTTTGGTACAAATGTCTCTCTTCTAACATAAGGAGGACTAGCAGTCTTTGATCTAACATTATTCCTGTTCATATGTTGTCAAGGAGCAGTCTTATTATCACATGCATGATTACCATTAAAGTAAGCAGACATCACATTAAAAGCACAAGACATAAAGTTGACAACACCACATGCTTTATGATTAGAATCAATGATAGGCATGTTACTCATGTTAGACATGTTATTGTTCTGCTTCAACTTATTACCACCTAATCCAGTCTTAGAAGAACTAGTTGTTTCAACAACCTTGACTAGCACTTTAGGTACATCTTTCTTGGATGAAACATTTTCTGGATTAGTGTCCTCAACAGATTTAGCCTTAACAAAGACTGTGACATCTTTCTTGGATGAAACATTCTTTGGATTAGCGTTCTTAACAGATTTATCCTTAACACAGACTGTGCCATTTGCACTGTCCTCATTTCTCATTTCTTCCTGGATAACCATAGAAAGAATATCTGGTGGTCCAGCATCAGATTTTTTAAATAGAGGTTCTTTAACATTCTTGAGCACATGTGGTATTCCCCTTTCTTTAGCACTAACAGGGTTAGAGGAATTTATGCTCAATGATCCAACAGCTTCATTGTAGCCATACCCTATACCTGTTGTTTGTTCTACAACTTGATTGTTAAAAAACTCTTTGGAAACTTTAACAGAATTATAACAAGCCCTGACCTGTGTTTCAAGTTCAGTAATTCTAGCCATTTGTTTGCCTACAACTTCTAGAATAGCTTTCTCCTTTCTATGAAGCATTGTTATTTCATCTCTTTGTTGATCTTAATTAATATGCACCTTTTTCAATTCTAACACTTCATTTCCAAGTTTAGTGCTTAGCAGATCTAGTCTTCTATATTCAGTTTGTGCATTATCTAAGGAATTATAAAGACTACGAATCAACTCAGTGTCAGTAAGAATTACCGAAGTACTATAAGGAGTTGATGTATCAGCATTTACCACCAGGGCAAAATCCTCAACCTCCTCTTTATCACTGTCAGTGTCATCCCAGCTTTTGCCTTATACCACATAGGCAGTGTCTGTGTTCTTCTTACCAGATGCATACTCTCTCCTTGCATCTTGTTGAGGTTGATGACACTCAGTTACAAAGTGTCCAAGTTCATTACATTTAAAGCACCTAATCCTGCTTCTGTCTACCATTCCAGTTTGGTAGCCACCCCTTGTGCTACTTGAGGAAGAACCTCCTCGCTGGAATCTATTGTAGTTAGATTTGAACTTGAACTTGGGATTCCTCCTAAATCTGAAGTTACTGAATTGCCTCACCATCATAGCCATTGACTCATCTTCCAACTGATCCAGCTCTTCCAATGAGTAGAAATCTCCACCATCCTGACTAACAGGTGTATGACCAATCTCAACTTCAACATGTTCCTTGTCAGCGCTGCAAGGTTGAACAACCTTAGCTTCCACATCCTTTGGAGTCTCAACCACTAGAGCTGTAGAAGAACTTGGAACCCTACCTTCACCATGAATTTCTTTCTGTTGAACTTGTTCCAACTCATAGGTTTTCAAAATGCCGAAGAGCCTTTCAAGAGTATTTTGATTCATGTCTCTGGCTTCTCTAATAGCAGTTATCCTATGTTCTAGGTGAGTAGGCATGGTCAGTAGAAACTTCATGTTAATCTCCTTTTGTGTATATTGCTTGCCATGGATTTGCAAGTTGTTGATTATTTTATTATACCTTTCAAACACTTCCTGAATGCCTTCATTAGGGCCAGCTCTAAAGTGTTCATACTCAGAGATTAAAATTTGAAGTCTGTCTTCCCTGACTTCATCAGTTCCTTCATTAATAGTCTCAATAGTTTCCCACATGTGCTTTGCAATTTTACAATTCATCACATGACTGTACATCACAGCATCTAGGGAATCTAATATTATGAGTCTCAAATTCTTGTCTAGTCCTGCATCCTCTTTTTCATCAGGAGTATAAGACGCAGGGTCTTTTTCATGGGTTCTAGCAGGTGTTGTAACAACTCCATCAGTAACAACTTTTTGTTCAATGACCATAGGAATTTTAGGTCCATTTTTTAGAACTCCCAAATATTTAGAATTTGTAACATCAAGAAACAGCTCCATTTTATTTTTCCACATATCATAATTATCTTTATTAAAGATAGGAATCTTAACAAGGACTTTTGAAGACATGATGAATTTTTAAGTGAGTTAAAAATTCGAAATGGATTTTTGACTGAATAAAAATAGGATCTTGATGTGTATCAATCAATAGGCTCTGATGCCAATTGTTAGGTCCAATATGTTTGTAGAAGGGGGGTTGAATACAAACGGTACTGTTTAATCGAAATTTATCCGGATAAATTTAATTTATATTTTGACAAGTTTGAGCGGAATTAAATGAAACAAAATTCAAGTTGAATATAAAATTTTATTAACTTGAGGGGTTTGTTACAAATATAATACAGAAATTATATCTAGTTAATCAAAACAAATTAGAAAATTCGACATGAATTTTTCTAGATTTTTTAATAAAAATCGAGATATAGATTAGGAGTAAAAACTCGCTAACAGTACAAGAGTATCAAGTAAAAAATTTCTATCGGATCAGATATTAAAAATAAGATGAACTTGAATTTATACAAATTTATTTCTCTTGCTGTGTTGTTCTTCAATGAGAGAGAATGGCTTTTTGTTTCTTGAAGATGATATGTTCTGTGTGTTGTTTTGATCTGGCCGCGTGTCTTGATTTTATGTAGTCTTCTGCATCTTTTCTTTTTCATTTGTACTGGCAAGACAATCGGCAAGACAATCTGCTCTTCCAAGACAATCAGTTTTGTACTGCCAAGACAATCGGCAAGACAATCCAAAACCACCAAGATAATCAACTTGTACTGCCAAGACAATAGGTAATACAATAGACAAGACAATTAAGGCTTACCAAGACAATCGGTAAGACAATCAAAATTGTCTTTAACAAATAAAAAACTCAGCTGTAATGATTTGAAATATTCTGTGTAAACAAAATAAATATGCTGTTTAAACAAATCACAGTTGCAGGAAGGAAGAAGTGAAGAACACGCGTGGCTGTTGCTGTTGCTTTTCCAAGCGCGTGCCCTACACGCGCTCAGGCGCGCGTGACACTTGCAACCGACAGGAATGACAGGTCTGTTGTGTTTTGACTCCTTTTTCATGCATGCTTGTTTTATACTTTGTTGTCCTCTTTTTTTTTCTTTTTGTCGACAACATGTACAAGCTGCAACCTGTTACTTCCTTTTTGTTTTTTTTGTTTTTTTTTATTTTTCTTTTGTTTCTCCATTTCTTTTATATTGTATCTAATTTAATTAACTTAATTAATCAATTAATCATTTAAACGAATAATGATTAATTAATTAATAAGTTAATTAATTAAATCAATTAGACTAATATATTAATTCAAAATTAATTAACATGATAATTAATTTAATAAATTAATTAATTCGGAATGAATTAATTTATTAAATTAAATCAATTACATAATTATATTAATTAAAATAGAATTAATATAAATCTTTTGACAGCTTAAATCTTTTTCTTGAACCACTGAAAGTAATAAAGAATTACCATCGAATTTTCGTTGACGCTCGATGCACGGTCTGGTTCATGAGCGACTAACTCCAACGACTTTTCTTTATTTTTGACTCTATGATTTGGTTCCTTTCTTTTCTTAACATACCAGTCTTGACAGCTTGAACCACTGAAGTTAATGATAAACAACCACTGTTTAATGTTGACACTCGATGTACTATCTGGTTCATGAGTGACTAACCGCAATGACTGTTCTTCATATATTGACTTTAAAATCTGGTTCCTTTTCTTTTCTTTTTCTTCTCTCTCTATTAATTCTTCTGTACTGTCTCTGTCACTGTCGAAATCTCTGTCACTTAAAATGAATCCACTTCTTTAACGAATATTTCATTGAGGCTTGATCAGATGTCTGAACTTCTTTCAATGTAGTAATTCCTCAAGTCTGTAGATTGACCTTGATCTTTTTCTTCTGACATATAATACAATCTGAGATTCCTTGTGATAGTCTATATACTATTTACTATTACAATCTTGTTCAAGTTGAGTTGTATCCTCGAAATACAAATAGGCTACATCATATGCCTTTCACTTCATCTTTATGTTTAAGCAAATAAACATAACAATATCTACTACAATCATCTATAAAGATAATGAAATATCTATTATGATCCTTGGTCAAAACACCACCAAATTCACATATGTCTGTGTGCACTAAATCTAACACATTTGAATCCCTAACCACATTATGAAAGGGTTTCCTAGTTTGTTTAGCTGTCACACATACTTGACATTTAGTTTTCTTATCAATGGCATATTTTGGAATAAACTTTAAGTTCATCATATTCTTTAGAGCACCAAAATTCAAGTGACCAAGACGTGCGTGCCACAAATCAGATGATTCAACACAATTAACAGAAGGAGCAACATTATCATTAACAAAACTGCCCAAAACAGGCTCTACATTTATTAAAAACAATCCATCAGACAAGTAACCTTTGCCAAAAAAATACAGCAGTATGTGTAATAACTACTTTATTACATTTCAAAGAAAGATCAAATCCATTTTTAACTAAACAACTTCCACTTATTATATTTCTATGAATATCAGGAACATGATGCACTCTAGTGAGGGATAGAACATGCCCAGATGCAAACTTCAGGTCCACGTTTCCTATTCCACGAACTTGAGCTGCACTCGCATTCCCCATCGTCACAGCCATTCCATGAGTCTGTTGATAAAATACAAACAGAGTAATATCAGTACAAATATGTACATTAACTCCAGTATCAATCAACCATTCATGAGACGAATAAGTGGAAAGTAGTACAGGGTTGTAGGTTACATACCCGTTGTCAGTTTCAGAAGCAACAGCCTCACCAACAACCATGTTACCCACAGGCCCACCAGTGGTTCCATGCATAGTATTAGCTTGTGCTCCCACAACAGATTTCTTAGCTTTCTTAACAGGACAGTCCTTGCTCTAATGACCAACCTGTCCACAAGACCAACATGGTTTGTTTGCCTTTGGTTTCTTAGCTTTTTCTTGTCTTTATTAGACTTAGTGTTTTCCTTCTTAGTGACATTCTTTCTTTTCTGTCCTACAGTCACTACATTCACCTTCGAACTCCCAGCATGTTCAACAGGCATCACATGTCCCTGTTTGGACTTGTGTTGTTCCTGTACAGACATATCCAACATCAGGTTTGTCCAAGTGATCTCTCCTTTCTGTCTTTTCAGGGAGAGAGCAAAATCTTCCCAAGACTTAGGGAGCTTTTCAATCATAGACATAACCTGAAACTTCTCAAAAAGGTCCATACTGGACTCCTTCAAAGCATGCACCAACGTCTCAAACTCATGCACCTGCTCAGTCATGGATTTATTATCCACTAGTTTGAAATCAAGGAACCTAGCCACAGAATACGTTTCCAACCCTTGCGAGTCAGTATTATGTGTCTGGTCAAGCTTCTCCCATAAGAGCTTAGCAGTGTAAGAGTCAGATGAATAAACATCAAATAGAGTGTTCACTAAAGCTGCCAGAATTGCAGCCCTAGCCACCCCATCCTTTTCCTCCCACATGGCATAAGCCTTAACAGTTTCAGCCTTTTCCTTAACCACAACTGGTTTCCCATACTGTACCACCGGCCATAGACCCTTTACCGTTAACCACAGTTTCATCTTTTTCTGCCAACGAGAAAAACCAACACCCCCACTGAATTTATCAGGCATTCCTGATAAATCAATAGGCTGTGGGAAACGGTACGTGGTCCAATCAATGGTAGGTACAGTAACACCAGACCCAAAGCCAGTCTGAACAACAGGAGATTCAGTTTCGTTAACCATCTTGTTAATTAACAATATATAACACAAATAATCTCTTCAAGATTGTTGGAGATAAATTAAACTACAGCAACAATGAGGCAGTGATATATATTAAACAAGAACAGTCAATTAACCAAATAACGAAACAAAACACGAAGGCATAAACAAGAGTATAATCAGAGACTGTAATTAACAAGAAAAATAAGAAATACTTATCTCTTACAGTAGCTTTAATAAAGACAACAAGAGAGAAGAACAACTGAGTTACCAAGCCCTTCGAAAAGACTTGGCTGTTCTTGAAGAGATTATTGCTTCACTTACGTTGTGATTGGGTTGCAGCAATATCACTCCCAGGATAAAACATCACAGATCAATGGGTTCACAAATACTCCAATGATTAACGGTGACCAGCACCTCAATTCGCCTGGGAATTATGTATATAATCTGTATGTGTTGAGAGAGAGCAGAGAAAGAAGAAGATAGATAGGGTTTCTATCCTTAGGACGTATCGTACTCCCTTAACATTCTATTCTGTATGTATTTAATACCAAAAAATAAAACGTAACTGATACTCCATAAAAGGAAAGTAAATATTCTGATTTAATTTCATTAACTGCAGCATCAGGATTTATTTCAGTTACAGAAGCATCAGGATTTGACCTTCGTCAGGACTGGTCAACATCAGTATCTGATCCATCAGGATTTCTGTCCATCAAGATCTGATGATGATCAGTATTTGATCATTGTCAGGATCTGCCCATCAGGATTTGATGTCTGACCAGGTCCAATAATCCAAGTACTAATCCAATCTGAATTACTGCTGTAACAAATAAAGTCTGATTTCCTGTTAAAATAAATCAATAATCCAGGTAATAAAATTCCTCGCCCAGGTCGCCTCGCGTAAGCGAGACGCCGAGACATTCGCCCAAATCGCCCTTCGACCCGACCCGAGTCGTGGCAGGCGGGCGGCGGCGGCGCGCGTGTGTGTGTGTGCGCGAGGCCCACACTACAACCATGTACTTCCACATGCCTTAGTAGTTGTGCACTACACTTGCACATGGAGCTATATAAAGCCACCAACCTTTATTACCAATGTGGGACTCAAGTTATTTCAACTAAATAACATAACCCATTTCAAGCAAGCAACTTCAACTCAATTTATTTATGGATTCCACTAAGAAAATGTCTTAGATCCAAACATGAAAGTTTAAGTCCTCATTACAAGGAACAACCTCCACTTGTTAGTTTCCGGAAATTACATCAAAAACATATTAAAAATATGCCTTGAACTTTCCATTTTCTAACAATAACTAATCAATTTCCTTTTTCAAATAAACATGTTATATTTTCTATTTTTCAATAATTGATAAATATCATTTCCACGTACAATACATTATCTTTTGTATTTTATCTAACTAAATTTTTTTCCTTTTCTAAAAACACTATGAACAATTCTATTTAATAAAATAAAATATTATAATTATAATTATAATTACTAATAATCAACCAATTACCCTTTTTAGCTAAAATACGTTACCTTTTCCACTTTTTTTCCCAGTAAAACCTATTCGTGTAGCTTTATTTAAGTAAATAAAATAATAATAATAATATTATAATAACTAAATATTAACCGATTACGTTTTTCAACTAAAATATATCATATTTTCTATATTTTTAAATTAAAATCCATCCTTTTTTAAGAATATCACGGACAACATATATGTAACTATTATCAGATCATATCATTTAAAATTTTAAGCCAAAAATTTATGTCATAAATTATTAATTCACATTAAAAAACAGTTTCCATTATATTAAAGAACATTCGTGCATCGCACAAGTTTTAAACTAGTATATGTAATTCGTTATTATAACATTTTTTAAATTATACGTGAAGTGTTGAAATTTGGGTATTACATTGCTCATTTATAATAAAAAACTTAAGAATAAAATTTTGAAACTTAGCATAATCAAACACCCTTACACCCTATACACCTATAAACATATTAAAACATGGATAACAAAATCAAAAATTAAACACCCACCAAAAGAAAAATTGTGGAGATTGTAAATAGCACCTTAATCACAATTGGTGATTTTAGTAAGATGACGAATGGATGGCAAACGATAATGAATTTTGAGATCAGATGCAGGAGGTTGTTGGAACAAAATGGTAGAACCGGCAATGATGGTAGATGTCCGAGCGTGGTGGATGTCTATATAATATACGTATGATATATTTTAAGAGTCCTTACTGAAGGGTTTCGGGGCATAAACGCAGCGAAAACAGTCGTAAAATAATAAAAATCCGAAACCCAAATCATAGGATCCATGTATAAGACATGCTGATTATGGTGAATAGAATCAGTACCTTTACGAAGCTTTACGAATTCGGTTGACAGATGGAGGTCCTAGATTGTGATCACCACGCAGCCCTTGATGCAAGATCCGCGTCTCTAAATCGTCCACACGAACGTTCGATCGTCCAACGATCCAAGGAGCAGGTACTAGCCAAAATCAGCCTATCTCTCTCTCTCTAGCCTCTCAAAGAATAGAGCAGCTATGGTTTTTAAGAAAAACGATTTTGCAAAAGTGTTACCCTAACCAATACATCTTTATGTATTTATAGAGAGAAAGATGGGCCTAACCCTAATCAGCTTGGGCTTCAATTAAAACAAACTGATTTGGGTTTTTAATGAATTAAATTCGAAATAACATTTAATTAACTAAGTCCAACTCAATTAATTATTTATCCAATTTCGAATTTATAATCATTTAATTAAAAACGAAATCTGATTCCATAATCAATTTCGAATTTTAATTATTTAATTTAAATCTGATATTTAAATTAAAACTCCTTTTAAAACGTTCTTATTGTGTAACCCTTTAGGTTATTATTACGTTGGCAATAATTTTAATATCCAATAATAAAATTATAAACAATGAGTGGCATCTAGTAATACATCATTGCTACCCAAGTAATAATAATAATTGGTGATCCAATTAAACCTTTCGTGATAAATGTTTCCATGTAATATAATCCCTTTAACCAAATATTATAGATTAAACTCGAGGCATGTATTTCGTCATCCTCTTCAACATTTAATCCAGGTTTACTTGATCCATGAGTAGACTATTAAAACAAATCAATATTTGAGCACGGCCATGCATTTTATAGTCTCACTCAATCAAGAGGCCAATAATATCTCTCCTAATTCTAGGAGGGTTAAATCATTTAACTATCATTCATATTTCTCATACGACTCATAATATACCCGATGTCCACTTTTATCATCACCCGATTAAAGGTAACTTTTAATGTAGTCAAAGTACATTAATCCTCGTATAGAAATATAATGATCTCAAGTCAAAGGATCATTACACCATTATCAATGTGAGTCTTTCTTATGACTTTATTAAACATGATAAATCTCACTTTGGGTCTGTCCAGTACCATGTACCCTTACACGTACCTATGTATTGACTTTAGTATCTCCATACTGATAACCCATGAGATGTGGTTATCTGTCAAACAACATACTAGTCTATTTATGTATTATTATTGTCCTATATAATAATACTCGACTAGGGACCTTTAAGAATATGATATATTATATAATCTCAAGTTCAAGTCATGTACTTAAACTATACAATGTGTATCATGATTCTAAGGACATTTATTATGCTAACAAATATATCGCAGTAATTAAAGTCATAATAAATACGTTTATTGAATAATCAAATGACATAAAGGTTTATTAAAAGAACCAATGTATTGCCTCTAGGGCACCTACACTAACAATCTCCCACTTGCACTAGAGCCAATCACCCATGTATCTTGTAACACCCCCAGATCCGGGGTCAGGGATCTGGTGGTTACGGTCTTACATCCATTAATAATACTTGACTTGAGTCCACAATAAATAAATCACATGCTGTGACCCCACAATAATATCCACTCACACGCACAACAGTTATAGTCCCAGAGATGAAATTGAATTAAGTCTTACATTAAAGGGTTACGAATAAACGTTATTACAATCCCAAAAGGATAACATCATAAGTTTAACAGTTTTGCCGTTGATTACATTAATTATACATATAGTTAAACAGGAAACAAAAGCTGTCTAACTATGCTACCTCAGCAATGGTGGCTAGCATCTCAGCGGGGAGTCCGGTGGGTCGGGTAACCCGCTTGCGCCGAGTGCGCCTGATGCGAGCCATCTGTCCTAGCTGTTGTTGTGACATAATATGAACAAAGCAAGGGTGAGCGAAAGCCCACCAACAATAATATAACTGAACAGTGATACATATATACAGCAGTTCAAAATATCCTTTGAAACCATATGCCATGCATTAATGAGGTTATTGCCAGTATAATATAAAGGATGAAGTTACCAGGTAACTCAAAGTATTTGTTTGTAGAAATATCTGCTACATCAAAAGTAAGCGAGATATTCTCATTGTCATTAAAAAGAGGAACTTGCATGAAAAGATTGCAATTCCAGTTATGAACACTTTTCCAGCTCTGCCAACAATAATCATGTTGCAGGAAATAAATAAGTTTGGATGATGAACCAATGATGGAGTATTCACCGCGCCCGCTGTTCCAATCTTGATGATCAGTCGAGATCATACAGCTCAAATTAGATTTACTACCGGTAGAAGGAAGAACTGACGGCTTTACTTGTCTACCGCCTTACTAGCTCTCCCCGGCCAACGGTTGGGCCAAAGGGGATGGACCGGCGCTACTCGGCCTCTTACACGACTCCTAGTTCAAATAGAATTCATGATTCTGAATGTAACGTTCGTCCCCCTTTCCCCAAGTATAATACTTGTTGATAAGACTCTACAAGGTAGTCGTATCTAGTTGGAAAGGAAAATTCACCAATAACTTCCAAGCTGTGGCTTGGTATCGAATATCAACTTGTTCCAACAATCTTACCCCTCGAAAGATGAGAAGGTAAACAACGACTTAATAAGTCAACAGCACCCGAGTTGCGAGTGAAGAGAATACTCTATGACCGGGAAGTCGACAAGATAAATAACATTTTCCAAGTAAGGTTCCCTTATTATTAGAGAGGTAGACTCAAAGAAGAATGATGTCTGAGAACCTTTCTTGATATAAGATTAATAATAATATGACTCCGAGGTATTTTCTGTAATAATCGAAGAAGATAAACCTTATTGAGGTTATTCTAAGTATGAAATAAATATTCAGAGAATATTTATTGAATTAAAAATATTTAAAGAATATTTAAGAATATTAAAGGATATCTTTAATCAGGGTATTTCTCAAAATAATCCCTGGTGAAACATCAGGAGAATATTTATTGAATAAATAAATATTTAAATGAATATTCAAAATAATATTCATTAATTAATAGGGCCTGAAAGGAATACTTAAGATAATATTCATAATTAATTAGGAATTTAAATGAATATTCAAATAGTAATATTCATTTAATGAATAATATTCTAAATGAATATCAGGTAATATTCATTTAGTAATCCAAGCCCTAAAGGAATATTCGAGATAATATTCGATAAATAAATCAGGCTTCAGATGAATATTTAAAATAATATTCATCAAGTAATTAATATCTTAAATGAATTTTCAAAAGTAATATTTATTTAATAAAATAATATTCTAAATGAATATTATTTTCTTTAGAAGAATCTACGAAATAATAATCGATAATCAATTCGACTCTGAATGAATATTGAGAAATATTATTCGTCGAATGGTTACGTTCAAATAATTATTTGAAGTAAGGATCGTTAAATAAATAATCTCGAACGAATATTCAAATAATATTCGTCGCCCGAATAAGGGAAAATATTTACTTAAATATTTTCCTTCGAGGTAACCTTGATATATCAAGAAATATTGACTCCCGGTCTATAGTTGATGAATAAGATATATACACCCTTCTCTGAGGGTCTTACAATAACCGGCTTATAATTGATACGTTAGCTGTCTAATTTATAAGCCAATAAACAATCAGGGAACAAGCATAATGATATAACTTGAAAGTAGGCATGCATGCTATGGCATATGTACAACAGAATATATATATATATATATATTCAATCACAACAACAGCCTAAAAGAAAGGAATTGAAACATGCCTGGTAGTCGAGTACGGTAAGGGGTAGTGGTAGCGGGTCCCGGGTCAGCTTGGTGATCTATAAATAGCCAAGGCATTCGGGATTAATCACTTAACATCTTAAAAGTTAAGTTATACTTAAATCGAAACACGTTCTCGAGTTATCTCGTTATACCCCTTTTAGTGGATTCCTTTTATCATCGATCCGACCCGACATTCGTTCGTTAATACGACATGTAATTGTACTTACACTTGGGACATACTTAAGTCATACAAGTTCTAAAGTCGATCGTTACAAATCAATATTATGCTCCGAGTTTTATCGCCCGTTTTCTAAGTGTTTTACCGAAGTTATAATCAAGCGGGTTTTTAGGGGTTCGTTTGCGATTAACTTTGATTCGAACATTTTTATAAAATCGGAAAACGATCCGTTTCACATGAGGTTTTCTCTCACACCTTCCTTTTTACCTCTAGTATTTAATTACCAAGATTCTCCACTGACTTACGTATTTTACGAGGGTTCAATTTTAATAACGAACTCGTACTTACGGTTTCGAACGTCTTTTAGTGAATCGGCCATAATTCCTAAACCGTAAGTCCGTTTCACATGATCTTTATATCAAAACGAAGCTCATAAAATGATCTATCTTGCCATGGCAGAACATGATACTGGACAGTGACTTATGGCTACTGTCAAACACGATTTCTTAAGGTTAACAAAAATCGGGCATTACGACGGCTATAAATCGGACGTTCCATAAATCGTAATCAACAACCCAAGCCACACCGGCCATCTAAACAACTTACACACATAATAAGCATCTCAACAAGTCCAGAAGCTACTGATATTAGCATCAAAATCATCATGTTAATCAAATCACTAAATCACTAACTAAGCATGCTTATAACATGAACATAATCATAACTAAGCTAGATCCATCAAGAACATGCTTAAAACTCAAAGTAGATCTAGGGTTTTTCAATTCTTATACCTTCCTTGGAGTATGTACTAGCCTCACAAATCTTGGTATGGTCCTTGGATAGCCTTAAGTTAGCTAGGATCAACCATGAAAACAAGAAAAACAAAGATTAGTTCTTGAAAACACTATTCATCATCATCTTTGATGATTTATTTGAAAATGGAAAAAGATGAATTTGAAGCTGAAATTTCTAGGGGATCTAAGCTATGATATGAAGTACTCACCATAAATATTTCAAGATCAAATGATGGTTGGAAGCCTTACTTCTAGCACCTTGGCAGAATTTTTCAAGGAAGAAAGGAAAATGGAGAGTTCTTTGTGTTTGCTTGGTTGTTTTGATAATAATTCATAAAGTGATGAGCCTTGGATGATATATCATCTCTTTTTACTTTATTAAAGTGCTTTTGGAATGAATGGTGAGATTTGAAAGCATGTGTAGCACTTGGATTGATTTATGGCTAACTAGAGTTTGATTTGGCTAACTACTAGTTCAATCCTTAACATGCTAGTTACTTAGCCCACTTGGTTGCTAGATATTTATCTAGTAGCTTATGCATGACTCTTGCTTCCACTACTTGTTTCTTTTGTCCGGTTATTGCTCGTTTCGATTGATCGTTCGGGCGAATAACTAAGTAGTTTCACCTCTAGGGTTTACCGGGAAATTTCTCGATATTCATAATACCTTCCCCAATCCTTAATATAATCCTCGTGATGACCATGTAGGATATTTAATCTCGATACGAACTTAATCTGTAATCTAGGATTCGTTCGCTTTATTGATTAATCACGTTATAACGTTTTAGCGGTTTCTAGAACGCTTGTTTCACTGCCTCAGTGGTTTCCTACCTTCATTCTTAAATCAAATATAATAACATCCCAAAATATCAAATCCTCAAAGTTAATATCTCAATTCTTGGATTATAATAATATTTAATCCACTGTCCGGTCAAATATTATACCGAAAAAGAATTTGGAATTTCTGAATTCCGATCGTCTCTGCATTCACTTATTTCCTCCGCGTATTACTAATATGACTTCGAAACATCCATATCACGTCCCGTACATAGGGTGGCGTGAAAAGTTTTCCAACTTACAAAATCACTATTCATCCACCAAATTACTATGCACGTACGGGAAACACTATGCACGTACGGGAAACACTATGCACGTACGGGAAACACTATGCACGTATGGGAAACACTATGCACGTACGGGAAACACTATGCACGTATGGGAAACACTGTGCACGTACTCATTTCCCTTCAAGGATCCATTAGCTCCTTCCTGGATGGTAGATTATTTTTATCTAGGTCCTCAACCATCGAATTACTCTATTCTGACAATATACCAATGCATCAGGATCATTGTCCAAAGCAATATCCATTCATTACAATCATTGTTCTTTGAAACCACCATTCATTAGAGCTGGTGACCTTGTTGTCGGAATCATTGTTCCTCATTTTATCATTACTTAATAAAAAGTTTTAATTATATCCAAAATTTGGGGTTCTTACATATCTAATACCCATGGAACTAGTATGACCTTCGTGCTTCTGCTGCGACAAAGCCTTGGTCAGTGGGTCCGCAACATTATCATTAGTATGCACTTTACATATATGTATATCTCCTCTCTCGTTTATCTCTCGAAGAAGATGATATCTTCTAAGTATATGCTTTGCCTTGGAATGGGACCTTGGTTCCTTAGCCTGCGCAATGGCTCCATTGTTATCGCAATACAGATCAACTGGATCTGCGATCGACGGAACCACACCAAGTCCGGTAATGAATTTCCGAATCCAAACAGCCTCTTTGGCTGCTTCACTAGCGGCAATATACTCAGCTTCCATTGTAGAATCAGCTACTGTCTCTTGCTTCGAACTTTTCCAGCTTACAGCACCTCCATTTAGACAAAACACGAATCCAGACTGGGACACAGAATCGTCCCTATCTGTCTGGAAACTAGCATCAGTGTAACCTTTTACGACCAGCTTCTCATCTCCTCCGTATATCAAGAACGAATCCTTAGTCCGTTTAAGGTACTTAAGAATATTCATGACAGCTGTCCAGTGACCCTCACCTGGATTAGACTGGTACCTGCTCGTCATGCTTAAAGCATACGAGACATCAGGACGAGTACATATCATTGCATACATTATAGAACCAATTGCCAAAGCATATGGTACTTTACTCATACGGTCCTTATCATCTGATGATTTAGGATAGTTTTCCTTTGAGATCACTATCCCATGAGACACCGGGACAAAGCCCCTCTTTGCCTCTTGCATTCCAAAACGATGCAATACTTTGTCAATGTATGTACTCTGACTTAGGCCGATTAATCTTTTATATCTATCTCTATAGATCCTGATCCCTAAGATATAGGTAGCATCGCCTAAGTCTTTCATCGAGAAACTTTTTCCCAACCAAGTCTTCACAGCCTGTAGAGAAGGAATGTCATTCCCTATTAGTAATATGTCATCCACATATAATACTAGGAATGCCACATGGCTCCCACTAACCTTCTTGTGAACACACGGCTCATCCTCATTTTGTTTGAAGCCAAACTCTTTGACTGTTTCATCAAAACGGATGTTCCACCTCCTTGAGGCCTGCTTCAATCCATAAATAGATCGTAGCAACTTACAAACCATTCTAGCAAACTTTGGATCGACAAAACCCTCAGGTTGTGTCATGTACACATCCTTTTCTAAGCTTCCATTTAAGAAAGCAGTCTTGACATCCATTTGCCAGATTTCATAGTCATAATAAGCCGCTATCGCAAGCAAAATCCTGATGGACTTGACCATAGCTACCGGTGAGAAAGTTTCATCATAGTCAATACCATGAATTTGCTTGAAACCTTTCGCCACCAGTCTTGCTTTGTAGGTCTGTAAATTTCCATCCATGTCAGTTTTCTTCTTGAAAACCCACTTGCACTCTATGGGTTTAACCCCATCAGGTGGTGCAACCAAAGTCCATACTTTGTTTTCATACATGGAATCCATCTCAGATTTCATGGCTTCCAGCCATCTCTCAGAATCTGGACTATTTATAGCATCCTTGTAGGTGAGAGGCTCATCATTATCTACAAGCATCACATCGCCACCTTGGGTCAGGAGATATCCATAATATCTCTTTGGCTCATGGCGAATCCTACTTGATCTACGAACAACCTGTGTTTCTTGAGCATTATTATTATCCTGTTCTTGTTCCACTTCAGGTTCAATGCTATTTTGTGGTTCTCGATCTTCATCGAGATCAATAGTTCTCCCACTGTTTCTTTTGGAAACAAAATCTCTTTCCATGAAGATAGCATCTCAAGCAATAAACACTTTCTGCTCAGAAGGACTATAAAAATAATACGCCTTTGTTTCTTTAGGGTATCCCACAAAATTGCACTCTTCGGATTTAGGTCCAAGCTTGTCATATACTTGATGTTTTACAAACGCCTTGCATCCCCAAACTTTCATAAAGTTCATGCTTGACCGTTTCTCCTCCCATATCTCATATGGAGTCTTTTGAACCTTCTTGGTTGGAACACGGTTAAGTGTGAAAGCCGCTGTTTCTAGAGCATAACCCCATAAACTTATTGGAAGATCTGCATCACTCATCATCGATCGTACCATGTCCAACAGAGTACGATTTCTCCTTTCTGAAACTCCATTCCATTGAGGTGTACCTGGCGGAGTGAGTTGTGATACAATACCACACTTCTTTAAATACTCTTTAAATTCTGTGCTTAAGTATTCACCCCCGCGATCGGATCGTAAGATTTTAATACTTGCACCTCCGCCTATTTGCTTCTCTACTTCAGCCTTGTATTCTTTGAATTTTTCAAAAGAATCGGATTTGTTCTTCATAAGATATACATATCCATATCTACTGAAGTCATCAGTAAATGTTATGAAGTAGTAGTAGCCTCCTCTAGCCATCACACGCATTGGGCCACATACATCACTATGTATTAGCTCCAAACGTTCAGTGGCCCTTTGACCCTTACCAGTAAAAGGGGCTTTAGTCATCTTACCAAGCAAACAAGATTCGCATTTTTCGTATGATTCAAAATCAAACTTATCCAAGTATCCATCCTTATGTAATTTGGATATGCGTTTCTCATTTATATGGCCTAGACGACAATGCCAGAGGTATGTTTGATTTGAGTCATTAACTTTAAGTCGTTTGTTTTCTATGTTACAGACAGGATTATCTAAATCAAGAACATATAAACCATTAAATAAACGCGCAACACCATAGGTTAAATCATTCAAAGCAAAAGAGCAACTATTGTTCTTTATTATAAACGAAAAACCTTTCTTGTCCAAACAAGAAACAGAAATAATGTTTCTGCGAATCGCAGGCACGTAAAAACAGTCTTCAAGTTCTAAAACAAGCCTAGAGGGCAAAGATAAATAATAAGTTCCTACAGCTAAAGCAGCAACTTTTGCTCCATTGCCTACTCATAGGTCCACTTCTCCCTTAGCCAAAGTCCTACTTCTCTGCAGTTCCTGCACATTTATACAAATGTGAGAAGCACATCCGGTATCCAATACCCAAGACGTAGAAATAGACAGATTGACTTCTATAACATAAATACCTGATCCAGAAATCTGAACACCCTTCATTTTCTTCAGATCATCCAAGTAAGCAATACAGTTTCTCTTCCAATGACCAGGCTTGTGGCAATAGTGACAATCACCTTTGTCAGCCGTTGCGACATCTCCCTTCGGCTTTTTAGCCTTTTTGAAAGAGGGCTTAGAAGGACCAAGAACTTTTGATGCTACCTTTTTCTTGCCCTTCCATTTCCCCTTTCCCTTAGCACCTTTCTTGCCTACCATCATTATGGGAGCTTTCTCAGGTGCCTTGACCATATTTGCTTCAGTGGTCCTCAGCATGGCCAACAATTCCATAAGAGTCTTATCTTGCTCAGTCATATTAAAAGTCATAATGAACTGAGTATAGTCGATGTTCAAAGATTGCAAGATTATATCGACTTGAGCCTCTCGCTGAAGCGGGAAACACAAACGAGCAAGGTAATCACAATACCCAATCATCTTTAGAACATGTGGTCCAACTGGTCCGTTGCCCTGCTTGCACGAGAAGAGTGCTTTGCTCGTGTTGAACTTTTCCACACGAGCCTGTGACTGAAACATCGTCGAAAGATGTTCAAACATAGTATAAGCATTCATATCAAAATGCTGCTTCTGAAGCTCAGCATCCATAGTAGCAAGCATAAGACAAGCCACATCAGTTGCATCATCAATATGCTTTTGATAAGCATTTCGTTGAGCAGCAGTGGCATTGTTAGCAGGGGCTGCCGGTGGAGGAATATCAATCACATAAGATTTCTTTTCCTGCATGAGAACAATTCTCAAATTCCTAGACCAGTCAAGGAAGTTTGATCCTGTCGGCTTGTCCTTCTCAAGGACTGATCGTACAGAGAAACTGTTGTTTGTGTTTTGTGCCATTTGTTTTCTACAATGATAAAATGCATAAGATAAATTAGATTGTTACAATAATTATGTTCAAGTGATTATTACATATTCATAATATTTATCTCCCACTATTTTTATCAAATTAATAGCCCTTACTATTAAATCGGAAAGAATATCCCATAAATCTTTCTAGTGAGCCAAGATCCATATTTCGTCATATCCTAAGTCAACCACTGGTTGTCCTTAAAACATGATTATTTAGGTAGACAACAGTTGTCAATTATATCATATATAATTCTTGGATAGTTTGGTGAACAACAATTGTTCTTGTCTATCTAATATATTTTGAACCAAACTCTATGCTTCTAAGTTCATAATAATTGAAAATAACCGTTTATTTTCACCTTATTATGACGACTCAGTTAAGTTAAACCCAATGATACAACGGTCGAATATAACCGCTTATATTCGTCACATCTCACCACGATAGACAGGAGTCCCCTGCCACTGGTAGTCATTCCCCTTATCGATCTAGGATTCAATGAGTGTTCATTCATTGGAAAGCATCCGATTAAAACTTAATATTTTGTTAAGGGGTTTCAAAATTAAAACGACCATGATCCCATCATAAAGAGATTCCCAATTTTTCCTTGAATTAAATACTTCAAATCAATATTCATCAATAGTTTGATTTCCAGGTTGTTGGAGGAGTCACAAGTGGCCTCACTTAATACCCAACTTCCTTACAGGTAAAACCCGTTTTTGACAAAATCTCCCCATATCTAAATAATTGAAAATTCGTATTTTAATTCCGTGTTTCATAAACACAGAAATCTCATGATCGTTTGTTCATTTTAAAATCTCGAATCGTTACAGATTTTATCTTGTTTAGCATGGCAAGCATGGTATCTAATACTTACATGATTAATCTAATTAAACATGCATCTCTATCACTACGCATACATATCATCATATGTAAAGTGCATGAAAATAAAATCGTGCTTGGTTATGGCCCAATCCTATATGATCTTTCCAAGCTAATGGAAAAATCTAGGTCAATCTATGGTGGTTAATAAAACTAAATTATTACATAGTTGGTCTTCATAAATACATGTCTTCATGTCTTCTTTGTGTCAAATGCCTTCATCTCCATTGATCCTTCATTGCATGTCTTCTTTATGTATTTATAGAGAGAAAGATGGGACTAACCCTAATCAGCTTAGGCTTCAATTAAAACAAACTGATTTGGGTTTTTAATGAATTAAATTCGAAATAACATTTAATTAACTAAGTCCAACTCAATTAATTATTTATCCAATTTCGAATTTATAATCATTTAATTAAAAACGAAATCTGATTCCATAATCAATTTCAAATTTTAATTATTTAATTTAAATCTGATATTTAAATTAAAACTCCTTTTAAAACGTTCTTATTGTGTAACCCTTTAGGTTATTATTACGTTGGCAATAATTTTAATATCCAATAATAAAATTATAAACAATGAGTGGCATCTAGTAATACATCATTGCTACCCAAGTAATAATAATAATTGGTGATCCAATTAAACCTTTCGTGATAAATGTTTCCATGTAATATAATCCCTTTAACCAAATATTATAGATTAAACTCGAGGCATGTATTTCGTCATCCTCTTCAACATTTAATCCAGGTTTACTTGATCCATGAGTAGACTATTAAAACAAATAAATATTTGAGCACGGCCATGCATTTTATAGTCTCACTCAATCAAGAGGCCAATAATATCTCTCCTAATTCTAGGAGGGTTAAATCATTTAACTATCATTCATATTTCTCATACGACTCATAATATACCCGATGTCCACTTTTATCATCACCCGATTAAAGGTAACTTTTAATGTAGTCAAAGTACATTAATCCTCGTATAGAAATATAATGATCTCAAGTCAAAGGATCATTACACCATTATCACTGTGAGTCTTTCTTATGACTTTATTAAACATGAAGAATCTCACTTTGGGTCTGTCCAGTACCATGTACCCTTACATGTACCTATGTATTGACTTTAGTATCTCCATACTGATAACCAATGAGATGTGGTTATCTGTCAAACAACATACTAGTCTATTTATGTATTATTATTGTCCTATATAATAATACTCGACCAGGGACCTTTAAGAATATGATATATTATATAATCTCAAGTTCAAGTCATGTACTTAAACTATACAATGTGTATCATGATTCTAAGGACATTTATTATGCTAACAAATATATCGCAGTAATTAAAGTCATAATAAATACGTTTATTGAATAATCAAATGACATAAAGGTTTATTAAAAGAACCAATGTATTGCCTCTAGGGCACCTACACTAACACTTACAACTGATTAGAAGACGTTCCTAAAATATCTCCATGAATTCCGCACTTCTGGTAAAACTGTACAGTTGATAATGACTTGCTGATTGTTTACTATATTTATGCAATTGGCTTGCCAAACTATTTATGTATAGTATCTTTAGCTTGCCGTTTATGACATACTGATTTATTAATAAATACACTATTTTACCCCGCAACACATGGTTAGTAAAGAACACTATGGCATGCTGTTTTATATGTAAGTTCAAGCCTATTGGCCAGCTGCTTGTAAACATCAAATATATAGGAGTATCATAAATGATTTCGGTTAATTGTCATTTTATGATGGTGATAATATTAATAATATAAATAAATAAGAAATCTTTGATTAGTTCAGGATAGAAGTATTCAATAATAATAATAATAATAATAATAATAATAATAATAATAATAATAATAATAATAATAATAATAATATTTTAATTTTAAACAATTGGTTGCTACACCGAATAGTTACCTAATAGCTATTAAATTATACTATTATATTCAACAAAAAAGTGTATTCTATACCAATTTTTAAAATTATTATTATTATATTTGACAAGAAAGTTCGGGTCGGAAAGTTCGAGTTTTATTAGTAATTCTTAACAATTAGTACTGTTTTTGATTTGTAAAGCTTTTTTTGTTTTGTTTAATGCTGATGTTCCATGAATTTTAGGTTTAAAGTAAAAACAATTGTACAAAACAAATTTTTAAAATATTTTAAGAGTTTTAAAATTCGGGTTTGGATAAATCCGATCCAAATCCAAAATTCGGTAAATTGTATTTGGATTTCGATTTTAAATCGAATTGGATTTGGATTGGACAAAAAGATTTGGATTCAAATTTGGATATCTCACAAATCCAACCCGTAGGTATCCTTAAACCTGGTGGTGCATACTTTCTACTGAAAAATATTTTTAAATAACTGATTATCTATCAATTTTTTTGAAATATTGTTTTCTATAATATTTTGAAATATTGTTAAATTAAATTTTGAATAGTGTATATACACAAGAAAAATGCTAGAGAATCAAAAATTTTCTCCAAAATTTGTCCCAAATGCTTATGTGCCATCCGTTTAATTAGTAATTTCCCTAATAAAAATATGAGACCCCACGTGCATATATATGCACACCAAATCAAAACGTACCATGTGTCATGACACATCATTTGAGATAATTTTTTGGAAAAAAATTTGGGATCCATAACATTACTCTTTACACAAGCTTCCATATTAAAATTAGAATAGGAAACTCCCGACTATGTGTGTCAGACCGATTATGCATGTTAGAAGTTAGAACATCTCATAGATATACTATTAGCTAAAATTTTATTAGATCTATCATCTATTAATGTTGCTAAAATTTTATTAGATCTATCATCTATTAATATTAGAACATTATTAGTTACTAGCGTAATAGCCCGTGCAAGGCACGAGTCTCTATATAAATATCTTTAATTTTGTTCTAAAGAATAAGGTAACGGGTGGTTTAATAATTTCTGATTGGAAACTCGTAATTATGAAATTGTAATATGAGTAGTGATATGTGTTAATAGTGAATGCCAATATGGACTTGTATATAGACGCCAATAATAATATTGTTGGGTATGATGTACAAGTCTGATTTATGAATGGGGACCGTGTAATTATGAATTTGAGAGATTAAGATGATAATTTTTATCTTTCCATAGTGATAGACACTGCTTTCATATCAACAAAATCGTCCACAATTAGCCACAAGCGATAATATATTCATTAAAATATGTTAAGTGAAAATGACGTGATTTAACTATAAGATTTTGCTTCCCTTAAAATATGTCAATGTCATCTCTATTTCAAGTCTATAATGCAATGTTCTCACACCAGTCTTGAACCTATAAAACCAAATCCCTATAGAAAATAGAATGAAGTTGCAAAGAAAAATTTTAAAAAAAATGAGAAATAAATAAATAATAAAATTATAGTTCATATCATTTTACATCAGATCAACTTGGAAGAAGTATATTATGTTAGTTATGTTTATCTTATGTCCAAAAGTAGATTAGATATTACGTAATTGTTTCATTTATTATGAGTAACTAATTCCCTAATCCGGGAATTAGGTAGTATTCAATGGTTACTATGCTTGTGTAGTTATATTGTGATTTCTCTGTCTTGTTAATCTGTTATTGAGTGCTTAACACTATTGAGAAAGTCGCGAACCCTTAATTGTATCTTTAGAAATTGTAATGAATCGGGAGATGATCATACCTTTTGATTTCATCTTACATTTATCTAAATATATATTATAACTCAATCATTACATATTATTGAAATGTTAAATTATGAAAACTCATTTTTGACTAAAATTCAATTATTTTATATGCTTTTTTGAAAATTAATGGATAATACTTATTATAATTTAATAATTTCACAATACCGATTAATAATTTATAAATTGACTATAACATATATGGACAAATATACTATTTTTCATAATTAAAAAATTATATAAAGGTAATATACAAGACTACAAATGATAATTTTTAAAATGTTAAGTAGTGTCTATATATTTAAAGTTTCATTTATCAATCTAAATTATATGACATAATGCATCATTTTAATGTATTATATAAAATATGTAGTACCATAATTTATAGTCAAGTAATAATACGACTGGTTATTACTAATAATAACTAATAATTTTATAATATTTATGATTAAAAAATCATATCTTATTTTCATCTAACATTACATATTTATCACGTTATTTTTTTATAAACAACATAAAGCTTATTTTTAAAGTTCTTCTTTTTACACATAAATTCAAAAGTTTTTTTACATTTTTAAATTTTTATCTTTCTTATATCAATTATATATTAAATCGTTCAAAGCCTAAATGGTTGGTCGACCAAAATCTCTAATTTAACTCACATTTTTAATTTTTTGTAAACCTAAAATTATATGATCAATTTATAATTATGTTTGATTTTATAAATAGAATATAAATATTTATTGAAACACAATCTTAGTGATAGATAGATAGAATTAAGGGTGATGGCCCAGAATACCCACAAATTAAATACATATAACTAAAATACCCACCGCCAGTCAGCGCGGCCCTAAATACCCACGGGACACGCTACTGGTGGTGGAGCATCTTCAGACACGCTACCGAGAGTGTAGTGTCGCTTAGACACGCTGGTGGAGAAGAAGTATTGCTTGGTCACGCTGGTGGGCGGAGGTGAACAATAGTTTGAGATACGCAACTGTCAAATGAGCATCTTAAGATACGCATTTGCCAGTTGTGTAACCATCGTCTTCTCCAAAATCAGAGAAGCACGAGCTGGCGATTCCGATGGCGAAAATCACAGAAATGCTCCATTCACAGCCTACAGGTACTTTCCCATAACGTGTTATACATCATTCGAATCGTCTTTCGACGATCTACAATCCTATATCCATCTTAAATCATTTATTTTGCCAGAATTTAAACCCCTAAATCGAACCATCTCTTCTCCCTCATTTTTTCCGACGACCTCGTATGTGTCCCTGTGGGGCCAGATTCGATAAAATAAATTGGGTAAAAAGAAGAGGAAGCAGTGGTGGTTGGTTTGGTGTGCTCAGATATGGTGGAGGTGGCCGGAGAGAGACGGAGAGAGGCGGAGAGATTGGATAGATTCGAGAGAGCTGGGAGAGATGAGAGAGGCGCAGTGATTGCTACAGTACTTCAGACATGCTACACGCAGTAGCGTGTCCCATGGGTAGTCAGGGCCGGTCCTTCCGAAAATCAGTTTTTTGGGCCATGGGTACCTCATTTTGAGGTATTTTGGTCATTTTCTCTAGAATTAATAGATAATAGATTTGTTGCATCTTTAAGTTCTGCGAGTTCGATATATTCAATTGATCTAATTATTATAGATTTGTGTTCGATTTTCATCGAGAATGTGATTCTTGTTTGCGTTTTTGTATTAAGTTTAATAAGAGATATAGTTTCATTTAAAAATATAAAATATAACAATTGTAACATAATTGATATCCATTTAATTGTAAAAAACTACAAAATATTAAAAATTTATAATAATGACTGAATGTATAGTTATATTATATACACAAACTAAAAAAAGGGAGTTATATAAAAATATAAACCAACATTTTATATAGTTATATATAAAATTAAAAAATTGGAAAAAAAACGGAATTACTTAAATAATGTAAACAAATATTTTATTTATTCAAAAATTATAACAAAAAAATTAAAGAGAAGAGAAGAAGAGGATGTGATTAATCTAGTAAGATTTTTGAACTAAACTCAAGAATTAATGTAGCACACTTGGTTATGACATGAGATTCTTTAGCGGAGGTTAAAGGTTCAATTCTCATTGAATACACAAAGGAACATGTTTTTTTAGTATAAATTATAAAATGGTGGCACTTTTGTAATTTTATTAATTTGAAAGGGTAAAATGGACATTTCACAACCATTTTATTGACAATTTTTACCCTTGTGTTCTCTTATTATATATAGTAATAGATAATAGATAATAGATTTTTGTTGAATTTCTAGCAAATCCCATATAAGTCATTCTCAAATTAAAATATTATAATTTATCTGTAATAAAAAGAATTGATAATAATATATTATTTTTAAAATATAATTAATTATTATAAATAATTTAATTGAAGTATAATAACTTATATATTCAATAAATTTTGGATATTTACTATTTTATATTATTTTAGATAATTGTGTAGAAAATGCTCTCACTCCTCATGATGTGAAATTTTTTTGGAACAAAAACTCTAGCATTTTCTTACTCTTTTGTTATTTAATTTCAAAAGATTTAATGTATTTGTCAAAACAGAGAAATAAAAAAGATTTAAAAAGTCGGTGGCTCGGTGCTCACAATGTCAGGATTCTGGTGTTGGCAGAATCGTTAACCCCTACCACCCTTCTCCACTACTTGAACATATTGATTGTTGTACATACACCTATGCATACATATAAATACTTGATTTGGAATTTCAAATACTCGAAGGTTAGTCTACTTAGATCTGGATTTCTGTTTGCTAGCTGAGTTGACTCGTAAATCTTGATGGGTAATCTTACAAATTGATTTGAAAGTAAAAGAAAGGAAGATGTCTTGGAAAAACAGAGGAGTTGAGTCCAATTCAAGAAATGTCATGTCCCGAAAATTGAGTTTTCTTTTATGTATTGCCTGCTTCTGTGCTGGCATGCTCTTCTCCGACAGGTAATCTCTCTCTCTCTCTCTCTCTCTCTCTCTCTCTCTCTCTCTCTCTCTCTCTCTCTCTCTCTCCCTCTCCCTCTCCCTCTCCCTCTCGCTCTCCCCCCCCCCTCTATCTCTCTATTTCTGATATGTTGAATTTTTTTAAGTGGAAATATACTTGTATAAGTTTGAATATAACATTCTTGTTTCTTTAGGGTTTTAGTTATTATCTTTGAGTGGTACAGTCATAATTATGTTTTCTTGTGCAAGTGTTAAGTGTTAGGCATTATTGCATACTTTTGTAAATATTTAAAAGTTGGTGTAAATGGTTATAAATTGGGTAATTGAATTGTAAGTTCTCTTACTTATTGTGCATTTGTTGATTGTTTTTGTTCGCTTTCGTGGTTTAGGGTGTTAGAATTGTAAAGTTTGGTCTTTTAATATGGGATCCAGATTAGGTAAATTATATAGTTATTATGTTCATAGTTATTATGTTCATATGATCAGTATCAAATCATATGAGGTGTGCATTGTTATTGTTTGTTTTTCACTTTCTAGCATAATCAATTTGTATAGAAAATTTTGAAGTTGTTTCTCGACTCAGTTTAGACTTTAGACTAGTATTACAGATTTGCAATAGCGGAAATATTCCTTGGTGAGTAGCCACATTAGTTTCCATGAAATAATCTAGACATGAACCACGGACATGATTCGTATATTACATACTTGGGCTAAAAATATTTAAAGTTTCAAGTACGTCTAACTTAAAAATGGGATGTGCATCCTTAGTGCTGTAAAAAAGGAATTCAAGAGTAGTGTGTAACTGTTCTTCCACCAGTGTGTAATTTTACTCCATGCTAGATGACCTAAACTCTATGATCTGTTATTTCAAAACATTTTAAATGACTAGACTAATCTGATAAGAATTTGATGTTCTTAAAGAGTAGATGTTGAGGAGGGGTTTGTTTCCGATTTCTGACTGAGATATTGATTGGAATGTTTTGCTGCTTCTGTGTTAACTTTCGTGATGCCAAGCTGCTTGTTTATGCATGACATATTAACTTGTAGTTGTTGGTAGAATGTTCGCAGTGCCAGAAACTAAAGGAATATCAAGATCAACTAGGTCTGATGATGAAAAACTAAAGCTAGCTGATTGCAATTCAAGAATGGTAAGTGCCTTGAAATTACAAAGAAGAGCTCTAATATACTAGATAACATTATGCACTTTGATGTCGGGATAGTCTCTTCTTCTTTTGGCCTTGTGTTTTTAGTTGATTGATCAGAATCTCCGCAGCTACTTCAGTTACGATCTGATCTTTCTATTTGCATCAGGACAAGGCAAAGGAATCCAAGGAATTTTCTGGGGAAGTTCCGAAAACACATCACACTATACAGTATGTTTTTTTTTGGGCAAAAAATAAAATAAATCTTCAGCACTTCTGTTCATCTTTTCATGATATGCCTATGTTCAGGTCTTTAGATAAAGCAATATCTGATTTGGAGATGGAATTAGCTGCAGCAAGGCTCGTGCAGGATTCTATACTCACAGGCGCACCTGTTTCTGATGATGCGAGTATTGTTGAATCGGCAAAGAGAAGAAAGTATTTGATGGTTATCGGTATTAACACTGCTTTCAGCAGCAGAAAGAGAAGAGACTCTGTTCGTGCAACATGGATGCAACAAGGTTAAGTAAATACTTTTTGAGTGTATTTCTTCAATGACAGTATTTGTTTCTTCAACTTCTTTTCTTAATTATTTGATGCCAGGTGATAAACTAAAGAAGCTTGAAGATGAAAAGGGGATTATAATGAGATTTGTGATAGGACACAGGTGGGTCGATATCATAAGATTATAACATTATTTGCTGAAACTTCTAGTATATACATGTTGAACATGGATAATCAATTAGTTAACAAACTTGTTAATGTTGTTGTGGTCATGCTTGGGTGAGATAGGTGATCAATGTTCATTATAGTTATTAAGCAAAAAAAATTCTATTTTGTAAATTACAAGGAGATAGTAAATAATTTTAGTATACTGAAAGTACTTACATTTTTTGCGAGCGCGCGCACACACTCACACACACACAGATATTTCAAATCATGCTAAATATGCACTTCATCTTGAATATGTCATCAGTGCTACACCAGGTGGTATTCTCGACCGAGCTATTGAAGCAGAGGAGAAGAAACATGGAGATTTCTTGAGGCTGGTATGCTCTTCTCTTCCTGTTTTTCCACATTTTCTACCATTTTTACAAGACAAACAATCAGTCCCTCACCCATCAATCTCTTACCAAAAGATCCTATCTCTGTTGTCCTTTTACGAATCACTCGGAATAAAGCTGACTAATTTTTTTCTTTTATTAATTCAATCTGAGCAGGACCATGTTGAAGGATATCTTGAACTGTCAACTAAGACAAAGACATATTTTGCCACTGCTGTTGCTATGTGGGATGCTGATTTCTATGTGAAGGTTGATGATGATGTGCATGTAAATATAGGTATAGATCTAGCCGTCTGCATTCTGTTGGCATCTTGCAGATCATGTCCACAATAAATTTATAGATGACTGCTCATTCTAGGTAGCTAAATATATGCTGTAGTTTATTAGTTTGCTTGAAGTTTATGAATTCTTGATATGGCTCCTTTCATTTGACCAGAGTTCAGTTTTTTTATAGGAAATAGTGGGGTAACTGCAGAATCTAGCTTTATGTGTATATGAGTGTGCGTGCGCTAGGATGGAGTTAAATTATAAAATTGGAATATGTAGACAGCATACATACAGATCATTTTTTGTGACATGTAATGTTATATCATAGAGTCAGAATTGACGATAGGAGTCATGGTTAGTCACAGAACTTTAATATAGGTCACTCATGTTATGAATTGTCCATCACATACAACTGCAGCAACACTTGGAGCAACTTTAGCTGCGCATCGATCAAAATCCCGTGTGTACATTGGATGCATGAAATCTGGTCCAGTCCTTGCTCAAAAGTAAGCATGATTCCGTCCGCACTTCATTATAATTATGTACCTTTGTCATATATTAATGTTGACCATACTGTCAGGGGAGTGAGGTATCATGAACCTGAGTACTGGAAATTCGGGGAGGAGGGAAACAAGTATTTCCGTCACGCTACGGGACAACTATATGCAATTTCGAAAGATTTAGCTACTTACATATCCATAAATCAGTAAGTTGTTCATCTACTCTTAAAAAAAATTATATTTTGTTGTAGTTTTATTGCATCTGAATATTAAATAATTATGCAGGCATGTGCTACATAAGTATGCCAATGAGGATGTATCACTTGGATCATGGTTTATCGGACTGGATGTGGAACATATAGATGATCGGAGATTATGCTGTGGCACACCACCTGGTATTAGTTACATTTATATTCAGTTAGTTACATTTATATTCAATTTGTTGAAAAGCTATCGCTATAGCACAATATTATGTAAAGCGGCTTGCTCTAGAAGTTGACTTAGGTTGCATGTGTAGTCCTTGGTAGATATCTTTTTTGGCCTAATATTATCTAATATTTGCTGAAAGGATCTATATCAAAGATTAATATATTTTTTTACTTATAAGGATATAATGAAGAAATATGCTAGATAATAGTAAGATTTAGCTGATAAATCATGTAGCTTAAACAGAATCCAAGACTTAGCATTTGGTTATCGATTTGTGTTCAGATTGCGAGTGGAAGGCTCAGGCAGGCAACATATGCGTTGCTTCCTTTGACTGGAGCTGCAGTGGAATTTGCAGGTCTTCAGATAGGATAAAAGAGGTTCACAGACGGTGTGGTGAAGGCGAGAATGCTCTGTGGAGTGCAGTGTTCTGATCATCGGTATTTCGCTTAAGCCCAGATATGCATAGGTTCAAATTGCCTCCAACTCGGAGAAAGTATATGTATATTGTAGCGTAGTATATTAACACCTTCTGGAAAGATAGAGCCAAAATGTAGAGGTTGATTGGCGGGTTCTGTTCTATTTGAAGTGAAGAGAAAAACTCTTGTGAGTTGTGGCAATCCATCGATTATTACTGTAGTTATTACTTAAACAACCATTTGGCTACATTAGCTATGTATTACAAAATTTTGGTGCAATTTTGCTTATGTTTATAGTGTGCAATTTTGGTGCAGTTTTGCTTATGTTTACAAAATGATGAGTTTTTGCAAAAAAAAAATATCTTCTACATCGGATTCCCCATTTTAGGGAAAAGTTTAGAGATCAAGGAATGAGTCCCTAAATATGGGAATTTATTATTCATCTCCCATTTTATATTTTATACAATTTTATTATGTAAGAAGAGTGAGAAATGATAAAATAATAGATAGTGGTTAAAGTTGGGAAAAGAAGTGAGAGATAGAAGTAATAAAGAAAAATATAAAGATAAAAATGGGCAATGGGATGGAGTAAAATTTTTGATGATAAATAAATTATAAGGATAAATTTAAAAAATTATTATTTTTAGTAAGAATATGAAGATGAGGAATCGTATGAGAAAGTCCAATGCAATATTATCTTTGTTTCTATTATTATATAGAAAATGTTCGGTATCTCGAAACTGTTTACAAATATTTTTCCAAATGGTGATATGACACTTATATACTAGTTAACTTTCCGATAATAATGTAGGACTCGCGTATATTCATATCATATACACCCACAAATTAAAATTAGTCATGTATTATGCCAATGCATTCGAGAATTTTTTAAAAAAATATTCGGAATACATAACACTATTCTTATTATATTATTAATAGTATGAAATGCTAAAAAATTCAATTTAAAAAAATAAATTATAATTAGATGCAAATATACATAAACATAAACGAAACAAAGCAATTGCGCATTAGAAAGACCCATTGACTAATGACTACTGACTAGTGCTGGAGATCCTTATCCGCTCCCAAAATGTGGGCCTCCTTATGTGGTCCATAATTCTAATTTTTTTAGGAAGATGGTCCAAAATAATTAAAATATTCAATAGACATGGCCTTTTGTTAGGTATATTTCTTTAGAAAAGAAGTAAATTTTATTAAAAGTTTTTATATTTACTCTAATCACCTCCAAATTATTTAGTATTAAATGTTGAAAAATTAAAGAAATTTAATTTAATAATCTATAAAAATTTTAAATACTTAATTCCCTTTAAGAAAATGTAATAATAATAATAATAAATAAATAAATAGAAAAAGAAATTGCGGGGAGCGAGCTTGTGGAAAAGACCGACTCATGCTAAAATTCCATTCATGTCCCTCCCAATCGTAATTTCCTCCCTCCACGTATAGTATAAGTATAAAACGTTACATGTAGCCCAAAATTCAAGTAACCCTAATTATTACCCCTCTTTCTTTTATTTTCATTAGGTTTGGTGCAGTGCAAAGTGAGTTTGTTCATACGCCATGGCCAAAAGTTCCTTCAAATCGGAGCATCCTCTTGGTTTAATTTCTCTCTCTCCCCTTTTAATTTTCATTTAATCGATTATAATTATTTACTGATCCATCTTACTAGATTCTTTACTAACCCTAATTTTTGTATTTTTGAGTTTGTTATGCTTTTTTGTTTTTTCAATTTTAATTTACTTGATCTCGTTTGTACATGTATGTTAAATTACCAATTGTATTATCGTTATTCAATTCATGTTCTGGCCCCCTCTTTTGTGTTTGTTGTAAGTTTCATGTATTGCATGAATTGAGTTTCTGAGTGTGTTGTTTGATTGACTTAAATTCATGAATTGTTGCGGTTGGATTGATCTTTTCGTGAATCTCGGGCTTTGTTTTTGTTTTTTTGATAGATTATTCAGGTTTGGGCTTGAACCTAGTATGATATCGTGGTTTACTATGGTTTATATGTAATCGATTGCTAATAATACAATTTCGATCGGATTCTTCGTTTTATATGCCCAATGCATCTTCCAGTTTACTGCTTATAGAGCTACGTGATTTGTTAGTTGTTACAACTCCATTATAGATTGCCTCGTAGAAGAGTAATCACTTGATTTATCATTTTGAAACATCTGCCACACTCCTATTTCCTGTAATCACATTTGTTATTGCTTGATGTTTATAATTATGTTTTTATATTATTTATGTTCGCGAATGATTAGTGTAATAGCTAATTTGTGTAGGAGTTAAATTGAACCGCAATTTGCATTATAGTCATAAGATCAATCTTCATTTTTATCTTTAAAGGTTCACTTAAAACAGAAATTGTGTAAATAGTATGTGCATTATTATTATTGTTATATATTTTTTCATTTGTTAGGTTTGCACTTTTTATATCTTCTAATGATGTATATATACTTATTCTTAATTCTGTTTCTAGAGAGGCGTCAAGCAGAAGCTGCTCGCATCAGGGAGAAGTACCCTGACAGAATACCAGTGAGATTAGAATTAATCGCTGTTAACTGCAACATTTTGATGTTCTACTGAGTACTGACTAATATCGTATCTCGTTCTCTGCCATGTAGGTTATTGTGGAAAGGGCGGACAAAACTGACATTCCCGATATTGACAAGAAGAAGTTAGTCATTTTCATAATTCTGTGTATTTTCTGAGCATTTTTTGAATGCTAGGGCAAAAGAGTATAAACACCTGGTGAAATATTTGTTTTATCTATTAGTTTTTGCAAGGAGGCAATGAGCAGTGAAGTCTCGTTATGCTTGTCAATATTTTAAATCATTTTTAAATGGTTGTACGTGTAATGTTGTCTAACTCTTAATTATAACTTGCAGATACCTTGTTCCTGCTGATTTAACTGTTGGGCAGTTTGTCTACGTGGTACGCAAGAGGATTAAGCTAAGTGCTGAGAAAGCAATCTTCATATTTGTTAAGAATGTTCTGCCACCAACTGGTAATAACAAATTGCATAACCAATGTACTATCTTTTGTTAATGAGCAAGTCTCTGATGTTTTTTTGTTTTCTGTCACAGCTGCCATGTTGTCTTCTATCTACGAAGAGAACAAGGATGAGGATGGTTTCCTTTATATGACCTACAGTGGCGAGAACACATTTGGATCCTTCTGAAAGGTTCTCCGGAGCTGGAGTTGTATAGATATGACTCGCAGTGGTTTAAAATTGTAAATTCTTAAGAATGCCTTGAAGGGGAATCCCCAACTTGAACTTTTGCCTAATGTCGCAGGATTTAATCTGAATGATTCGTATTTACTGATAGTGTAAACTTTATAATGAAAGAAAGTGTTTCCACTAGTCATTCAATTTATTCCTGTTTTCCAAGAGTTGATTATAATTCCTGCATATAATTATATGATCTAATGATTATGTACAAACATTGCAGTGTAGAATTAGATAAAGTGTGGATAATGTGTTGAGAGTTAAGTACAAGCTTTATATATGAATACCACAAACCGGGTAATGGACTGTAGACAATGACAAGGTAAACACTCCTAGTAGCAGTGGCCTCGAAACTGTTGTTCTAACTTGAAAAACCTTCTTGTTGCTGGAAAAATCGTTTATAGTTGCCTCTCTTCTGTTGTCTTGCATAATTATTATGGGCGTTGATCTCCTTTAGAAGAGTTTTCGCCTGTAAAATTCAGCTCTATTTGGCCTTTCATCAATAGAGATTTCCTCAAGTGGCTAGTCCTTCTAAGAGCTTTTCCCTCAACGGTTCTCTGTTTTGCTCCTACACCAAAATATGGTGAGTGTACCTCCATTTGTTGACCATTTAATCAAAAACGAATTGTCCATGTTGCGAATCTGGTTATTCTGATTGTTCACTTAAATCTTATCAACCCCCAGGACCAGAATATCCATTCTGGTGATCTGGTCTAAGCAAACATCTCACTTGGAGTTCTGACTTAAGTATACCATTACTTTTTACTGGTTATGCAAGTTAAATTTTCTTGTGGCAACTCTGACCCCTTCTGATAGTTAAACCAGCTTAATCTTGTCATGTCGTGGCCCAAAAATAGTTCTTGCCATTGAACATTCAACAAGTCGGAACTGTTTAGAATTATTTGTCATTGTTGGTTTGATTACATTTTTTAAATTGAAATATAAAGGAGTGTTCTACATGTTACTCCGGACATCATTTGTGATCTGTGACGTGACTGCCACAGTATGAATGCTTATTATTCGATATTTAAATTGTGATGGGTCAGGTGTTATCTGATTCTTAACCACACAGACTATTATCAGTTTCATAAAAGTTTATTGAAGTATCATTCAGATAAGTATCTCTAAGAAGGAATGGAATGAACGCGTAGAATTCTAGTGCTACACTAAAATTTGCAGCTGCGGTGGTGTTTTCTTAAGCCAATGACAATTTCTATTAACCTATGTTTGTGCGACATGCAAGGGGCGTTTTGTTCAAGGTTAATGAGTCCGGTTACTATTTCCATTCCCATGTCTCTTATTACCATTTTATACATTCCCATTCCCATATCTCTTATTACCATTTTCGATTCCCATTCCTATGATTCTATGATGCAGGAAGTGGATCAAATGGTATGGTGATTCTTTTCCTACTTGTTACTTCCCACTTCCATTGTTTTTGTGAGGTCCGGATCCTCTGTCCCCTTCCTTCATGTCCCCTTTGTGTTCCTTCCTCCTTTTAATACAAAAAGAGTGTCCTGGCGGGGTCCATTAAATGGACCCCGCCAGGGACACTCTTTTTTATTAAAAAGAGGAGGGAACACAAAAGAGAAATGAAGGAGAAAGGGGACAAAAGATCCGGGCTCGTTTTTGTGATGGCTTTTTATCTATAAGATAACGGGGCCGAAAGGAAATGTATTTAACGAGGCATTGCTTTTACCCATTCTCGTGCAACACTGAAGAACGCGTGCAAAATAATTTTGTAAAATATAATTAAAAAAGTGTTTTTGACCTAAAAGATAATTTAAGAAAAAGCAACTACCTCGATATTTTGGAAAAATTGCTTTTCAATTTTTGGTAAAATAGTTACAAATATTAATATTTATTCTCACCAAAATATAATTTTATTATGCCTTAAAATATGCATATATTAAAAAAATTATTGAATAATAATTTTTGTAACAATATTTTTCATACCAGGACCTTTTCATAAATTTATATTGTTTATGTACATAGATTAGTCCACATAAAATTATTACTCCTTCGGGTTCTAAAATTTGAATATGACTTTTTTTTTTTGAAAGTAAAGGAAATTTCAAAAATAATCATAAGATAATGTTTCCACCAACACGTCTAGAGGAGACAAAAATACATTATAGCAATCTACCAAACATGTAACTCTAGCCATAAGGTGAGCCACTTTATTTTTTCGCTTCTTAACATGGCAAAGGGAGAGATCTGCTCTGCTTCTTAGTCTTGATCTGCACCACTAAAAAATATGGCCAACTTTCAAATAGTACTGAGTGCCTTTATGAAGAACATTCACCACCACTTCTGAATCACATTCTATAAACATTATGCAAGTTTAGTTCTTCCAGCCAAGTAATAGCCTCCTGAACCCCTCTCGCTTTAGCCTCCAACACTGTAACCACTCCTGAGATACGCATATTCTTGCCTTGAACAAACTTACCCCGATCATCTCTGATTACCATACCAACAGCAAACAAAGAATCTCCATTGAAAACTGAGGCGTCCACATTCAATTTTAGACAACCCTTGGGAGGTGGTGACCACTGCGTACTTTCTTGCATACCTTCTCCTGTTGCCAGAACATTAAGTGAAGATTTCCGCTTCATTGCATCCTTCCATTCTCCTATCTGCTTCGAACTAATCTCCAATGTGACTGTTGGAGTGATAGTTTTGCCTTCCCAAATTTTTTGGTTCCTTGCAAACCATATACCCCATAGAACCTCTGCTATCTGCTCACTAGTCTCCGCTTTCTCTGTTGTGATCTTATCCAATAACCAAGGAGGAGCTGCTTCTACCATTTGGATATTATACACCAGACCTGCTTTAATCAAACATCAGAGGAGGCGAATTTGCAGTCAAAGAAAACATGTAGCAAGTGTTCAACATCAACATTACACATTGGACACATAATTGTCGTGGCAACTCCTTTACTTCGAATTAAATTCCTAACAGGAATAGTATTATTGCAAAATCGCCAAAGGAAAGTTCTGACCTTGTGAGGTATCTGCAATTTCCAGAGTTTATTCCATCCTGTCGAGGCAACATTGTTTGTATGATCCAAAGTCTATGATGTCCAAAATTGGTAGCCCATTTTTATCGTATACTCTCCTGTACTAGAAGCCATCCAACCTATTCTGTCCCTGGCCCCATTCTGTGGTATTCTAGTTCGGAGAATGAGCTGAACATCATCATCGTGAAAATCATGTTGTACCTTATGCACGTCCCACTCTTTTCTTTGAGGACGGAACTAACAACATATGCTCTCATTTTTGATTCCATTCAAATGACTATCCTCCACACAATAATCATTTTTGCCTTTCAACCAAGGATCTTTAAAAATTTAATGTCTTTACCATCCCCCAATAGCCAGCGAAAACCCTTCCTCAGTTTTTCTTTAGCTTCCTGATAGGTACCGCTGTGGAAACGGTCCACTCGTCGGGCACACACCCGCGAGTATATGCCCGCCCATAACACAGCCCTTATCATTCCATACACGTGTCATAAGATATTATCTTTCCCAAACTACTCAACTTGATAATAAATATCATTACAAAAATACTCTTGCACAAAATATCTTGCTTTATGAGACAGGGGACAATAAAGTATTCAAGGGAACACAAGGACATCCAACTGTAGCAGACAAATTCTGAGCAATACGGCGCGCAGTTACAGAATGGCGGCATGTCAGGAAGGGTCACACCGGTCACTGTAGCTTTTGCGGCTAACTGTAGATTTAGCGGCCCACTGTAGCTTTTGCGGCTACCAAGTGGTCTACAGTGACTGGAAAGCCCAGCCTATAAATACCCCCATTCTGCACATTAGGTAAGAGGAGACAATTCTAAGAACAAAAAAGCTTACTACATATTATCTTCCTTCACATCAGATACACTCTTACTAGCTTGATTATTATCATTTCCGATTATTGATTCTTACACCGGAGGTGCTTGACGGCCACCAACCCCGGGCAAGCATTGTTTTGCAGGTACCCAAACTCAGGTGAAGTACCCCGGAACAGTGATCGGAAGCCTCTAATCAGCCGTGGGAGTTATCATTTGGCGCTAAAAGGAGGGGGATTTTTTCTTAAAGAGAAAACCCTCACATGCTCTACCAAAGCGACTACCTCCACGAGACAAAACACAAACACAAGCCCAAAAATCAGAATACACGCTACTAAGATGGCCCCAAACACCAGATCTAAGGGCACCACCACAACGGCAAACCTAGACGAGCAACCGCCAATAGAGAGAGAAGGGAACACTACTGGTGTCCCACCACAAAATCCTCCAATAAACCCTGAAAACCGTTTGCAAATAAACCCCCCTCGGGGAGACGACCAGGAACAAATTCTTAGCCTTAACCTGACGGGCTATAATCAACAACAAATCGACTTACTCATGCAGATAGCCTCGGATTTTCCCCAGGCTAGACAAGGGCAACCGCCTGAACAGGGAGGCTCCAAAATAAATCCGTACAACGATCGCAGCGAGGCACACAACCAACCTCGGAAAACCAACTCTGCGTTTTCCCGTTTAGGCACATCTCAGAACACAGATCATGAAAGGCACGGCAAAAAGCATCACCGCCCTGACACGTGGGAAAAAACAAAAAACAAAGAGATCTGAGAAAAATGATTATCGACAAAAAGGCCCCCTATGAAAAGGTCCTGGCCGAATATGAAAAACAAAGGCAAAATGAACGATCCCCTGTCCGCCCAAGGGAGGCAGAAAGTGCACAGCCAACGAATGCAGACATGTTGCACACCATCATGGAGCTTAAGAAAAAGATAGAAGGGAATAGCGAACCGGAGTTAGGGGAGTCGCCCTTTACCAAAAGGTTAGAGGCAGAGCCCCGATAAAAAGACATCAAACATCACAGTTCAATTCTTTTGACGGGCTAGGTGACCCAGAAGAACATATTAGCTATTTTGACCAACTGGCTCTCCATTACGAATACAACGATTTAACGAGATGCCATTTCTTCGCCGCAACCCTCCGCGAAAATGCCCAAAGATGGTTTTGTAGGATATCCTCCAGATCCATAGATACTTAGCTGGAATTCAAAAAACTATTCCTAAACAAGTTCAAAGCAAACCAACAGCACGAGGTTCATACCGTGTTTCTAGAAACCATCGCACAGCGCAATGGAGAGACTTTGCAAGATTACATTGACCGCTTCAAGGAAGCCGTCAACAAAGTCGTTTGCGTTAATGAAACAGAAGCATTGGTCCATTTGAGAAGAGGCCTTAACCCCTACGAGTGCAAAAAGTACGTATGCGGACTCATGGAAAGAAAACCCATCACTCTGGCAAAGGCATATGACTTAGCGTCTCACGCCATCAACGAAACAGAATCCTTGAATGTGTTAAAACAATCCAGGGCTCCGCCAACTCAATCGCCATTCTTTCAAAGGGAAAGATTTACATCCTATCAAAGGCAAACACCAGTCCAACACCAAGTACAAACCACTCATGGGCCGTCACCTCCCACCCAGAGATCACAATCCACGGCCCCGGTTAGAGACCGTTTGGGACCGACAAATCCCCCAAGACCGGACAGGCGCCCTAAGCCAGAATGGACCAAGTTTACACTACCAAGGGCGACCATTCTGAAAGAAATTCGGGGAAAACCTTTCTACATACCTCCTCCCCCAATGTTCTCCTCACCCGATGACAGACCAAAAGACAAACACTGCCATTACCACGAAACGCATGGACACTACACAGACAGTTGTTTGTCCCTCAAATATTTCTTAGAAAAACAAGTCAAGGCTGGCAACCTATCTCAGTACTTGCCAAGACAGGTGCTAGGAGCATCCACCTCACAAGGACAGAATAAAAATATCGTACATACCGTCTTTGGCGGGCAATTCTCACCGCCAAGAGAAGAACACGATGTCTATGCGATATCCGAGGGGCCGCCAAACATAATTACTTTCACAGATGCAGACTATGAGGGCATCAACCTTAACCACACTGAAGCATTGGTTGTGTCTTTGGGCGTGGCCAATAACGAGGTCAAAAGAATTCTCGTAGACAACAGCTCCTCGGTCGACATATATTTCAAACACACCTGGGACAGGCTAAAACTAAACGATGAAAAATTGGAAACTTGTCCTGATGAGACACCTCTGTACGGTTTCGGCCACAACGCTGTTCCAATTGCGGGCATCGCAAGGCTCCCTGTTTATTTCGGTGAGTCCCCCAGGAAAGTATAACGGATTATCAAATTCTACGTCATCAATACCGCCTCCTCTTACAACATGATCTTGGGGAGGCCCACTCTAAACATGCTGAAAGCGGTCACTTCCACCCCTCATCTAAAGATCAAATTCCCCACCTCGAACGGGGTAGGAGAGATCAATGGGGACTCAGAAACTTCCAAAAGATGCTATGGAATAGCACTCACCCTGGGAAAAACTGAACCCAGCAATCTCCGCCGAGAAAAAGCAAACAAGAGAAGGCGAGAAAAAAGACAAAGGCACGCTGAACATCAGCGAAAAAACAACAAAAGAAGGAAAAAAGTACAATTCATTGACGGGCATGACCCGGAATTAGAAGACCCACCCCGGATAGATGCAAACCTCTTGAAATGTCTTAAACGAGAAGAAAAACCTCCAATCAGCCCGGCGGTGCAAACAGAAAAAATAGAGATCGTGCCCGGAGACCCGACCAGGAGCGTGAGCGTGGGGACCGGTTTAGATTCCATCTTCAAAACCGGCCTTACAAACCTCTTGAGACAATACGCAGACATTTTTGCCTGGAGCCCGAAAGACATGCCAGGTTTGGATGAGTCCGTGGCAATCCACAAGCTAAATGTAGACCCAGACAAAACACCGAAAATTCAAAAAAGGAGAAATTTTGCACCAGAACGACAACGGGCAATTGACATCGAAATTGACAAACTCCTAGACGCAGACTTGATATGTGAAGTCACATACCCTAAATGGGTGGCAAATGTAGTCCTAGTAAAGAAAGCCAACGGAAAATGGAGAATATGCGTTGACTACACAGACTTAAACGAAGCATGCCCCAAAGATCCCTATCCACTCCCTTCAATAGACCAACTCATCGATGCAACAACGGGCCATTTAATACTAAGCTTCATGGATGCCTACTCAGGATACAATCAAATCAAAATGACCCCTAAGGATAGGGAGAAAACCGCCTTCATCACACATCGAGGGGTGTATTGTTACAAAGTCATGCCATTTGGGTTAATCAATGTCGGGGCCACGTTTCAAAAGGCCATGAACAAAATCTTTTCCGCACAGCTAGGACGAAACATGGAGGTATATGTCGACGATCTTATTGTCAAATCCCTCTTAACGGCCTCCCACCTCCAAGACTTGGAACAATGCTTCTTAACCCTCAGAAAACACAACATGAAACTCAACCCAGATAAATGTGCATTCGCATTAGACGCTGGCAAATTCCTTGGTTTCCTGGTATCTCACAGAGGCATCGAGGCCAATCCGGAAAAGATAAAGGCCATAATCGACATGCAACCGCCCAAAACCTTGAAAGAAATACAAAAGTTAACAGGAAGGTTAGCCGCTATGAGGAGATTCATTGCAAAATTGGCAGACAGGTGCTTACCATTCTTCGACACATTGAAAGGAGCCACAAAGACTAAGGCAATATCCTGGACGGACGAGTGCCAGAAAGCTTTCGAAGACCTTAAAACTTACCTCTCCTCCGCTCCCTTACTTGTGGTGGCAGCCCCTTCAGAACCGTTATCATTATACCTGTCCGCAACAGATAAGGCCATAGGGGCGGTACTTATCAAGGAAGAAAATAGCGAACAAAGGCCTGTCTATTATGTCAATCAGGTACTCAAAGATGCAGAAACCCGCTACCCAAACGTCCAGAAATTCGCTCTAGCTTTGGTAATGGCGAGCAAGAAGCTGAGACATTATTTTGAAGGCAGACAAATCAGGGTCATCACAGATCTACCACTGAGAAAAATATTGCATAAACCTGATTTGTCGGGCAGGCTGATAAACTGGGCCGTAGAGCTCAGCCAATTCGACTTGAAGTACATACCACGAGCCGCCATTAAAGAACAAACACTGGCAGATTTCGTAGTCGAATGTTCTTTCTCAGAAAGAGAAGAAGAAACAACCGCCGAGCAAGTCACCATGACGGACAACCAGTGGCAGCTATATGTTAATGGCTCCTCCACAAATACACGTTGCGGGGCGGGTCTTGTCCTTACTAGCCCAGACGGTTTCCAAGTCAAACAAGCCTTGCAGCTGAACTTTAAAGCCACCAATAATCAAGGAGAATATGAGGCACTCCTGGCCGGGTTGGCATTGGCAAGAAATTTGCAAGTTCAAAAGATCACCATTTACAACGATTCATAATTGGTTGTTCGCCAAACAACGGGAGATTATTCCACGAAAGACACAAATCTCGGCAAATACTAAGAGATGGTACAAGCGATGCTCTCCCAATTTGATAAGTACACCCTGGAACAGATAGACAGGGCGGATAATACGATGGCGGACATGTTATCCAAATTAACCAAAGGGGAAAAAATGGATTCCGACACAGTGTATTTCGAGGAATTGCAGGCTCCCAGCATAAACAACCTGCCCGTCATGGAAATAAGCCCGCCAATAGATAACTGGATGACCCCTTACATCCGTTATTTAGAAAGCAGGGCCCTGCCAGACGACGGTGTAAAAGCTAAAGTACTAAAGTCTCAAGCAACGAAGTACTTTATACAAGAAGGAATCTTATACAAAAGAAGTTTTGTGTAAGAACCCTAATTTTTGTAATATTTTCTTTTATATAATATCATGTGACATCGTCAATTTGGAACCTTTTTAGTCATCCCTGTTGTTTAATGGAATTGATTGTCTGAGAAACTATGTTGTTACATTCACTATGAAAGATAAAGGGAAGATTGTTGAAGGCAAGAATCTTATTGTTAGTAAGATTTATAAAACTTAGGACTTGAGAGTTATTGGAGTATTAAAAGATTTATTAGGAATTATGACGAGGAGTTATGGATATTCGAGGAATTTACACAATTAAATACTTAAGGAATTACAAGGGAAATCTCTACGCGACAAAATATTATTACGAGAAATTAATTAAGATACGATACGAATTAAAGATTAAGTGACAAGCATTGGTGGAAGAATAATGATACAAGGAATGATATTGCATACAAGTCCCATGCAACTAAGTAGTTAGGAAAACAAACTAGCAATACAAAGTTGACAAGAGGAATAGTAACTAGTTGGTACATTTTCCAAGGAGACAAGAGGGTATGGTGGTCTAGGCACTAGGCTTGCACATGTGATACATATCCATACACCAATACATATCACCCAACACTTAACAATTTATTTCAACCAACCCCAAAAAGCAAAACAAGAATCTCTCTCTCCCCCCCCCCCCAAGCCTTCTTGCTCTCGGCCAAGGTAGAAAACAAGGAGAAGAAAAATTTTTTCTTCCACTTTTCTTCACTCTTAATTCAAGGCAAAAATCCTAGGCACTCTACATCATATAAGGAAGGTATACTATGAATTCCAACCCTTTTCATCCATTAGTTTTCAAGTTATAAATTGTTAAAGTTTTGATGAATAGTAACAATGTTGAGTTTTCTTTTAGATCTTGGATTATAAGGAGTGTAGGAGCTCATCCAAGGTGTTCTTGAGACTTGTAAGGCATACCCAAGGCTCCTAGATACTCAAGAAGGTATAAAAAACCCTAACCCCTCTTGGCCATGTAGTATTTGTGATGTTTAATGTTAGATCCATGATTATTAGTGTGAATCTTGGACATATAAGTGATGGATGATGTAGATCTTGAGTTTAAGTGTTGTGGTTGTGATTTTTAAGCTTGTGGTTAGTGTATGTAACTCCATGTATGTTGTAAAGTATGATCTTGGTGGTTTAGAGGATGGATGTGATGTGTATGTAAGATTCTTGGTTAGTGAAGTGGTAAAAACATGCTGAGTATTTTCCAGGAACTTGAACTGTCTTGTAGGAGGGTTTTGAACCCCTAAATCTTCTCCCCTGAAGTCCTAATATATATTGTTGGAAAGGTATTTGAATGTAGTTTCCAGAAATATAAGGTTCATGACTAGGTGATGTATAGATTTTGAGTTATAGCCTGAGAAGTGAAATGTGTTTCTGGAATCCGGACTGCACTAAATGGTCCCCTTGTGAACCTTGTTTAAACCCCTAAAAATTTATGTAGGATCATGGAAAAATTAGAGAAGCTAGTAAGTGAAGTGGTGAAGGCTACCCAAAAAGAATTGGATTAAAATATGTAATTTTCAATTTTATAAAAATGTTAGAGTAAAATTCGCGCAAGGGAAAAAGTCGTAAGTGGAGTGTAATTTTAGGGGTAATGGATATGATTCGGATATGGTAACCAAATTAAGTCGAATAAGTGACGAGCGTAATCGAGTGATGACATGAACCTATAGTGGGGCTAGAGTGTCATAAGACGAAGTCATTAAGTTAATTTTGTACCCCCCTAAAACCCCGCAATTAAAAGAGATATTGTTAAGGTACTAACGATCGGCTATTGATTATGTATAGATCGTTCCACTCCGCAAGCTCGACCACCCCAACCTCACCAAGGCAAGTTTACTTTTCAAAACTTAAATATACAAGGACTTTCACTGTTGTGTTTGTAGTTTTCAATCATATCAAATGTTTATGTTTATCGAAGTATCGATGAAATTGAGATGTATAAGTACATATATGTTTACACCCCTTGAACTTAGAATGAAATGTTTTCTTCGGACAACGACTCTAGCAATAGAGGTCGTAGCGGTCCGTATATACTATTGACCGGGGAGCGGTATATTATTATATCGTAATTAAATTGCGAAAACCCGAAGGGTCATTCGGGGAGTATCGTATACTCAAGTAATTATTTTTATATCTTCGTAAATACTCAAAATACCTATCTTGGATTAAAAGCTTATTTAATTAAATAATTATTTTATTAATTATTAATATTAAATCTTAAAATATCATTTATTAATTATTGTTCATTATTTTAAAGACAAAGCTAATCCAAGATACCTTTAGCACTTTCGAACTCGAACTATTTTGAACTCAAAACAATTTCGAAAACCCCCGGTCAGGTTTGCTTCCTGTGTGATTTCAAGAATCATCGGTCGACTGATGTCGGACCTCAATTACTCAGTTTTCAATCAAAATCAAGTTTTTAAAAGAAAAAGAAAAAGGGACTCTGGTAGGTGTGGGAACCGTTGACGAACGATTCCCTGGATGTATAAGCGGCCGTGAGCCAGGCGGTCCATCAATTATTATTCCGGCCAAGGTGTTGCCGAAGGATGATTACGGATGTAGTTTTCATCGAGGGTGATTAAGGATGTAGTTTTCACCCGGGGATAGTTACGGATGTAGTTTCTATCCTTCTACCGGTAGAGAAGACCCGCGGATTATTGGACTTGGATGTGGCAACTGATCATCGTCAATCCCTGTCAGGTTTTATGTTTTCTTTAAGTCCCATTCCTCCATTTTGGAAAATGCTCTGACACTGCTTTTTAGGCTTATGTGCCAAGTTGCTGATAGTGTTCTATTTTGATGAGAAAGATGTTGACTCTATGCAGTATCTGGAACTGCAAGTTTATTTTGAAAACAAGGGCACGTATTGGTGCACCTTTGAAATTTATCAACGATGACAAGTGATTTTATAACTAATTGATACAAACGAGTTTAATAACTGCTAAACATATGTAATGTTATATTGCTTACCTTATACATATATTTCTTGCTGAGCTATAGTTGCTCACTCTTGCTTGTTTTCAAATTTCACAAACACAACAGCTAAGAGAAATGGCAAGACCCAGACAGACTGCCCGAAAGCAGGTGACTAGACCCGAGGCAGCAGTTGAGATTCCACCGGTAGGCCCCATTAGCCGGATTGGTTGGCAACTTTTGTTAGTACATTTTATTTATAAGTATGACCTGTGCAAAGCAGTGTACCGCAACAAACTTTCAAGCCGCCAACTTCGCTTCATATCGAAGTGTTGCTGGTAGCATAAACGCTATTTAATTCGGTCTGTAATAACTCTGAAACTTTTACGTCTGCTTAATCAATTGTGTGACGTTTCTGAGACTCTAACCTGTGTGTGTGTGTGCGGTGTGAGTTTATTGTGGGGTCGATGGCTGTTTTATATATTATGTGCAAGAACAGGTATGGTATGAATGGAAAATGGACCGTGAGCGCCTAGATCTCCGACCCCGGATCTGGGGGCGTCACAGAAATGGTATCAGAGCGAGGTTACAGTTCTCAGAAACGATAGTAATTTAAGAAAGCAACCCTAATAATAATAACAATAACAATAACCCTAATAACAACCCTAATAATACTTAGAACTCTAATCGAGTTTGCAGTCGGGTTATCAGATATAGCCCTGACTTTAAGGCCCGTGAGGGAACTACTCCTTAAACCTTTCTTTATGGTTAGTGACCCACCTTATTTCCCTTGTGTAGATGGAGGAGATACCAGACCCTGAGGCCTTTGAGAGGGAGCATGATGAGGCACTGATGCGAGATACCGAGGATCCTGAGGAGGATATGGGTGCTGACTCTGAGCTTGGCCCCTGGATTACGCTGATAGGAGATACTGATGATGAGGATCCCGTTGAGGAGCCCTTTGAGCCAGAGCCTGAGCCTGTTACCCCTTATCCTGTAGCTACTGACGAGGAGAGTGTGAGATCCGGTGAGGGCCGTGTTGTGTCACCCCCACCTTCTCCGCAGTCATCGAGCCCTGTTTCATCGGACGGTGACTCCGAGGATGATACTTCTGGCGAGGAGGAGCTTGACCCTACCCCTGCTCCTGCTCCTGCTACTGCTCCTGCTCCTGCTACTGCACCTGCTCCTGTTCCTGTCATACCACCCCCGCCGATGGACCTACCCCCCGTGTCGGGTACTGAGCACGCCTACGTGGTGCAGTTCCTGACCCGGGACTTGCTTTCTGCGGAGGCCAGACTTAATGAGGCGAGGCGGGCACTAGTGGAGGAGCGCGAGGCGTGATTGAGGATTCAGGCTGAGATGAGGACTGCTGTTGCTAGGAGGACTAGGGCTCGACTCCATAGGATTGAGAGGAGGAGTCGCGAGAGGATTCTTGGTTTAGGGATCAGCGGGGGCGGAGTGATTCAGGCTAGGGATGCTAGGCGTGTTGTGCGTCGTGCATTTTCCCGAGTGAGGACCTTGCTCCGTCGCGGTGCGGCCCCATGATGTGTTCGGATAGCTCAGTCCTCTAGGTTCAGATGACATTAGTGTGTCGATTTTGCGGGATAGTTGACTTGTGCAGTGGTATCCTTTCTGACCAGTGGATGAGTAGACTGACCTACAGATATGTAGATGTGACTTCGGATAGTATGTACGGATGTAGCCCTACTTTTGTGTAGCCCTGACTATTCAGATGATGTACTTGTTATTGTTCCACTTTTGCTAGACTTTGACATCGGAACTATGTATTAGGCTCTAACATCCAAACGTTGTGATAACTCTTGTACCATACTTATCTGGTTTCAGTTTCCTTGATATTGTCTCAACTGCCTTACTTTCCGATGCCATGCTTTACTGTTTTGATATACAATTGTGAATATATACAATTGCTACAAGCCGCAAATGCAACCATGCTGTTTGAAATTTACGATATGCGATTTCAAATTGTTCTCTACAAATTCCCAAAATGTCCCTAAAATTTTTAAAATAATTTTTTTCAAAAAAAATTTTTTTTTGAGGTTTCGAAATCTTGAAAACTCCTGCAAATGTTTTCGCATCCCATAGAGATTTTTCCCAAAAATGTTTTGACGTTTTATCTCCAGCATCGGGTTATTAAAACTTTTGTAACTTCCACCCTTATGAGGAGGAACGATACGTTCCTGACCCGTGTAAACGCTGTCAGGTAATTAGAAAACCCTAACCCATTTCTTGTTTCATTATCAGAATCATGCCACCCAGAAGAATGAACACTCGAGCTCACTCGGTCAGTTCTGAAGGCCAGGGTAGCCACCATGGGACCGGAGGTCACCAGAACCATGAAGGGGAGAATGTGAACCTGAGTGAGGATGAGGGCAACGACCATAACTTGTTTGATGACTCTGAGTATGACGAAGAAGAAGCTGGTGATGACACCCAAGAGGTGGAACATCCAAGGGGAGGCCCTATGGAACAGTTCATGGAACTACTTAGGCAGAACTTGGACCATCCCCCGGTTCAGCAACCACCCAGCAATGCTAATGCAAATGCTTTCCGGAACTTCAAATCCCTGAAACCCCCAGAATTTAAAGGAACTGCAGATCCGGTTGAGGCAAGAGCCTGGCTGAAGGAAATGGAAAAATCTTTCGAGATACTAGGTGTCGCTAAGGAGCAGAAGACTGTTTTCGCCACCTACCTCCTTAAGGGTGAGGCAAACTATTGGTGGGAAGCTAAGAGGAATTTGGAAGGAAAAGGTGTGGTGACCTGGGAGAGGTTTAGCGAGCTGTTCTTGGAGAAGTACTTTCCTAGGTTCATGGAGACACAAAATGGACCTGAAGTTTTTGGAACTAAAGCAAGGTAACATGACGGTGGCCGAGTATGAGGCCAAATTTACTGAGTTGTCGAGGTTTGTGCCGGAATATATGAACTCTGAGGCAAAGAGGGCCCGAAGGTTTCAATTGGGGCTAAAGCAATGGATTCAGAATCGTGTGGCGGTTCTTGAGCTGACAGACTATGCCACCCTGGTACAGAAAGCATCAATTGTTGAGACTGGGAGTGAACAGATGCAGAAGGAGAGGGAAGGAAAGAAGAGGAAGTTTGATAGTCGAAAGGGAAACTCTGCTGGCGGGAGCTTTCCGAGCAAATTTAAGCGAGGGACGATGTCCCAACCCAGCGGAAACTTTGGAACCAAGAGAGCTGAAAGTTGGAGTGTGGGCCAGAGCGTCCGACCTCAGGGATCGTCTTACTCTACCCCATCCCGAGCCCTACCCCAGATTGCAATAAATGTGGAAGGAAACATGCGGGCGTGTGTAACCTACAGGATGTGAAGTGCTTCAAGTGTGGGCTGACAGGACATTATGCTAATGCCTGTCGAGGAACTAGTAACAACCCCAGTGCCGGAGGTAATTGCTTCAAGTGTGGGAAACCAGGGCATCGAATGAGGGAATGTATGTCCTCTGGGCCAGCTGCATCAAGAGTGAGTGGAACTGCTTCTAACAAGGCCCCTACTGCAAGAACTTTTAACATGACGGTGCAAGATGCCGTGAGGAACACGGATGTGATTGCAGGTACCCTACTACTCAACTCAGTTAAGGCAAATGTTTTATTTGATTCGGGAGCTACCAAGTCTTTCATATCTCTAGATTTTGTATGTCAGTTAGGCCTTAAGACTGAACCATTGAAAGACAGACTGCAAGTAGAGATAGCTAATCATGAAATTATCCCTGTTAGCCAAGTATGTCTAGGTTGTGACCTAGAAATAGGAGGGCGACACTTTCGGGTAGATTTAATACCTTTTAAACTGGGAGAGTTTGACGTAATAGTAGGTATGGATTGGTTAACAACCCACGGAGCCCAGATTGATTGTGTAAAGAAGAAAGTAAGTTTGAGACTGCCAGGGGACGAGGAAGTAGTGTTTAGTGGAAAACGGCAAAACCAAAAGTTCCTGACTATGATTCAAGCTAAGAAGCTGTTACGTAAAGGATGCGAAGCCTATTTAGCCTATGTGAAGGATACCAAGAAGGAGGCACCAAACCTACAGGAAATCCCTGTCGTTAATGAGTTCGCGGACGTATTTCCGGATGATCTTCCCGGACTACCACCTGATAGAGACATCGAGTTCGCTATAGACTTAGTTCCGGGTACGGCCCCAATTTCGAAAGCCCCGTATCGGCTAGCCCCAGTGGAGATGAAAGAGCTGGCCACTCAGTTACAAGAGTTGTTGGATAAAGGGATGATAAGACCTAGTGTGTCACCGTGGGGAGCCCCGGTGTTATTGTAACGCCCCCAAATCCGGGGTCAGTAGATTCGGGCGTCACGCTAACAAACTCAATAATTCTCACAAAAATTGGCCATGATGTATTCGTAAATACAACATAAACCTGCTGAATACTAAACTAAAATCTGAAATCAAAATAAAACTGAAATAAAAAAAATAAAACTCAACTGAAAGTTCTTTGACCCCAACTCACCACTAAGGATCTTAGGTTACAGTTCTAGAAACAAGAAAACCCAAAACCAACTTAAATACAACTCGATATACAAAACTTATACAAACTTAAATCACTGGTATAACTTCGAACAGAAGTATACCAGGCCAACTAATCAAATACATACTATAACTACTAAAACTATATTTACTTACAACACATCAAACTATAAATCTGATACCCTGATCCACGTCAGCTTTCTTCACATCGTCTTGCTTCCTCTTTCTGAACTGCGCAGGTACTTCTACTGAAATATTAGATTTAAAAAAAACAGCAAGGGTGAGCGAATGAAATGCTCAGCAAGTTATAAAATAATAGCACTGGATAATTAAATGCAATAACTGCAATTCAAGAAGGATTATCTTAAAAAGTAAAATGAACAATAGACATGAGCTAATGAATGCTCACAAATTTATAATCAATACTATATCGAAATCTGGATTTAATAACTGAGAAGGTTCGTAATACTAGGTTAAATACTTTTAATACTGCAAAATACTTTAACTACCTCTTTAACAAAAACTCCAAGAAATTCTCATTTATTCAAATCTCATTCATGTCAACTAAGCGTTTGCATACCTAGCTGCCTAACCGGCCTGACAATTATGAGTTTAAATAAATAAGAAGATCTCAATTCATTCTCGATTCTCATCGTCACTGCGCAACGAATGCCACAGCAACAATAATAACCGTGAATTAGTTTTCACCGTTCAGAATACTAATATAAATAACTTTCCATTTACTCAAATCATAACTTGATATCCAACATACTTTAAACTTAAACAGTTCTATACTCGGAATATACTTACATAAAAACATTTAATAGAATTGGAGTTTTAATCATACTCTGGACATTACGGGTGATCAGCCACGTAAAGTCCAGCCAAAAACAATACTATGGGATCCCCTCACTAGGCGCTTATTGACATTGGCCTTACTACTCTGACCATAAAGCTGGTCCACATTTTATAAAAATTCTTCCAATTCCATTAAACTACTTTACTAGCAATAATCTCAGTGAAACTATAAACATTAATAACATTGTACTAAAACAATAAATAAGAATGCAACACCTGCAATAAAACTTTAACATAATATTACTATCAACATTTAAGAGAGAATAATACTGGCAATAGAACTTTGAGATACTATATAAACATGATACTTGAATAAAACATTTCCTTAACAATAATCCGAAGGAAAAATGACAAAAGAAATAAAAATTTGAAGGGAATACTTATACTGAGTAAACACATATTTATCTCGCTTGAACGATAAGTGAGGGTTAGTACACTTGCCTCGTTCCACGCGTCGATTCGCTACTTACTTAACCTCGGTCCTTATTCGATCACGCATGCATCTTTTTTCAATAATCCGTCAACATGTGCACTGGCTCTATATCGAATCCCTAATCATACTTGAAATAATAGTAAAGTACTATTTAGTACATAAACAATCCAAACGATGACTAATTACTTATAACTCGCAAAGCAATACATACATAAATATATATATCCACACCTCATTAATCACCACATATGTACTTAAACACTCATACACATACAGGCCTTTAAATCTTTAAATCAAATAATATAAATAACTTTAAAACGCAGGGGATTTTTAGAAAATTTTGGCATGAAGTATTCGTTTATCGGACTATGGGCACAGCCCCTCAATATCAACCAAAAACAATTCAATCCCTGTTTTTACAAAAATAAAGCTGCCTCAACTTGCAGCAACATAAAAGTAAACAAATAATGAAAAGTACCCGCCCGAACATGCGGCAACTAAACATGTAAAGAAATTTACCCGCCCAGACATGCGGTACCTCAACACGTAAGAAAAGTAAATTGATAACTTAACTTTACTATAAATTACATTTGAAAACTAAATTAAAACAAACCACACAGCCTCTAGGGCCAGTGGTACTTTTCAGAAATCATTTTAATATCAAGTACTATTTACTAATAAACGACAACCAAATAATCACTTATAATCCACCAAGTAGTTGACAATTCTGACATCCCACAATTACGACTCCACTTATAGCATTTAGCAATTAAACATTTTCTGACGACCATTTATAACTAGTCAAATCACATAAACTCCAATTTATTATACCACATAGCAATTAGCAATTAACAACTAATCCGACAATAATAAACCAATAACCATCACAAAACCCCGAGCACACAACCGGCTCACAATTAATCCAAATAATTATAAATTAACCACTTCCTCTCCGATTTAAATCGTGGAGACTAAACAATATACTCGAATTTACAATATCAATCTAACTACGACAATTAACACATTAAACTCACAATTAATACCACTAATTGCAATTAACAAATATATACTCTCCAAACATATATTCGCAATTAAATCTAATATAATTACGACAATTAATACATTTAACTCACAATTCACAACTAATTAAACTACTACGTTTAACTAATTATATCACAACAATTAAACAATACTCGTAATTACACAACTAAATTTAACACGAAAATTAAATAAATAATTAAAAATACGAAATTATACCATTCGGGTTCGGGTTCGATTCGTATACAACCCATCTCTACCACCATCTTTCTCTTCCTCTCTCTTCTTCCATCTCTCTCTCTCTGCGCTGTCCAGTCGCCACCACGGGCCTGCCACCAGACTTCGTCGGCGCGCCGCCGCCTGCACAGCCACCGCGCGGCCTCTCTTGCCCCGATCTGTTTCTTCCCGCGTCCCACACACCAGCACACGCCTATACATACATATATATAATTTCAATCCCCCCCTTTTCTTTCCAATCTCTTCTTCTTCTTCTTTTTCTTTCTCTTTCTTTTCTTCTCTTTTTCTCTTTTTTTCTCTTCTCTCCCGTTTTCTCTAGAACCCTCGACTGTCTCTTTTTTTTTTTTTTCTAATGGGCTTAGGCCCAATCTACTTATACTACCTCTAATAATTCATTCCGGCCCCAATTATAACTAATAAACGACTTAAAAAAATCACAATTAAATAAAACTTCCGGAAAATTACACTTTTCATTTTTAAAATAAAGAATATAAAATTACGAGCACGTACATATTTTCGAAATATTTTTCGGATCAAAAATGAATTAAATATGAATTTTCAAAGTTTTGATCCTTCAAATACCATAAAACTCTTAAAATCATTTTAAAATACTTAAACACCCAAAATAATCCACCCAACACTTTTAAAAACTCAATAAATATATAAAGATAATATTACAAAAGATTTCATGATTTTATCCAACTCCGATAAATAAATAAAGATTTTCGAAGATCAATAATACTTGATTTAAATACTTTTAAATCACTAAAATACAATAAAAAAAATATTGGGGCACACATTGGCACACATAAATCCATATATACTAATATAAACTCGATACTAAATATCGTTGAACTCCACAACGATATTCTCAAATCCAATTCCATCCTTTAAATACTAATTAACAAAATAAAATAAAATAATAATAATAAATCCTAAAATAATCCGGGATATTACATTCTACCCACCTTAAAAGGATTCCGTCCTCGGAATCAGGTAAAGAAGGGTTACTGGGGTTTACTCTACCAACTCGGGTTGCATCCGCAACTATACTAATCTATACTCTGGATACTTATTTACTATACTGGAATCTCTACTGATCTCTCTATATAGAACAACTCTAATCGTAGTACTATACGTCACGCGTTACTAGTATTCTAAACTCGATTGGCATACGCTCAAGACTACTCGAGATATTATGATTCAAGATATTTGAAGAGAACGATTTCACATCGTAGCAAAGGTTCCACAATTGTAGAATTAATTTTGAGTTTTCAAACAATTATTCTTTGAAATGAAAGATTACTGAGTGATCAACATAATCAAATGAACCTTGTTGCGTGCCTTATTCAAGACATGACTAAAGGTAATTAACCATCTTGTACTTCACAACACACAAGTGATGGCGTCCCATTAGACTGCTATCGCACAGACAAACAGTCCTTGTGTCCCCTATAAATAGGGTTGTTCACCTCAGTTGGAGTAAAGAAACATAAAAAAAGATTCGAACATCGAATTAACAATCAATTGATGAGAAATTCTCAGACATACCCCTGGATTACAACTGAACGGATTCCATGGGTACTACCTCAGAAGAAAAGGATAATCAGGAAAGAAATGACTGGCACAATACTAAGAAATAATGATCTATCAACAATAGGATTATTCACTGATGAAGAAATTTCGAAACTCATATATCAAACTTGACAGGGTTTAGAAATAAAAGAAATAGGCATCAAAATAACCTCTGTCATAACTGGAATCCCAAATTCGGGGAAAGACAATTGTCAAAATAACTCAACAAAGGAATATTTATCAAAAAGAAAGGTATTGCCAAGATCTCTAAGCTGGCTCGTAATCCGCACTAAACTCTTCTACTATACGTCCTAAAGTTATCTATTCTATACGTCGTCGTCACTCGCACTAGACTCTGAAGGTTCCACTACCTACAACCTCAAGGGTTTCTACCCAACTCCGCTCAACTATCTGCCACCACTCACATCTTAACTCATTAACTTGTATTATACCCAATAGTCCAACACGAGTCCTATATGAACTCTGACGTTCCTTACTTAACCATACACACTCCTACACACTCTCGTTTCTAGTTTACTATAACCTACGCTCTGATACCAACTTGTAACACCTCCAAATCCGGGGTCAGTAGATTCGGGCGTCACGCTAACAAACTCAATAATTCTCACAAAAATTGGCCATGATGTATTCGTAAATACAACATAAACCTGTTGAATACTAAACTAAAATCTGAAATCAAAATAAAACTGAAATAAAAAAAAAAAACTCAACTGAAAGTTCTTTGACCCCAACTCACCACTAAGGATCTTAGGTTACAGTTCTAGAAACAAGAAAACCCAAAACCAACTTAAATACAACTCGATATACAAAACTTATACAAACTTAAATCATTGGTATAACTTCGAACAGAAGTATACCAGGCCAACTAATCAAATACATACTATAACTACTAAAACTATATTTACTTACAACACATCAAACTATAAATCTGATACCCTGATCCACGTCAGCTTTCTTCACATCGTCTTGCTTCCTCTTTCTGAACTGCGCAGGTACTTCTACTGAAATATTAGATTTAAAAAAAACAGCAAGGGTGAGCGAATGAAATGCTCAGTAAGTTATAAAATAATAGCACTGGATAATTAAATGCAATAACTACAATTCAAGAAGGATTATCTTAAAAAGTAAAATGAACAATAGACATGAGCTAATGAATGCTCACCAATTTATAATCAATACTATATCGAAATTTGGATTTAATAACTGAGAAGGTTCGTAATACTAGGTTAAATACTTTTAATACTGCAAAATACTTTAACTACCTCTTTAACAAAAACTCCAAGAAATTCTCACTTATTCAAATCTCATTCATGTCAACTAAGCGTTTGCATACCTAGCTGCCTAACCGGCCTGACAATTATGAGTTTAAATAAATAAGAAGATCTCAATTCATTCTCGATTCTCATCGTCACTGCGCAACGAATGCCACAGCAACAATAATAACCGTGAATTAGTTTTCACCGTTCAGAATACTAATATAAATAACTTTCCATTTACTCAAATCATAACTTGATATCCAACATACTTTAAACTTAAACAGTTCTATACTCGGAATATACTTACATAAAAACATTTAATAGAATTGGAGTTTTAATCATACTCTGGGCATTACGGGTGATCAGCCACGTAAAGTCCAGCCAAAAACAATACTATGGGATCCCCTCACTAGGCGCTTATTGACATTGGCCTTACTACTCTGACCATAAAGCTGGTCCACATTTTATAAAAATTCTTCCAATTCCATTAAACTACTTTACTAGCAATAATCTCAGTGAAACTATAAACATTAATAACATTGTACTAAAACAATAAATAAGAATGCAACACCTGCAATAAAACTTTAACAGAATATTACTATCAACATTTAAGAGAGAATAATACTGGCAATAGAACTTTTAGATACTATATAAACATGATACTTGAATAAAACATTTCCTTAACAATAATCCGAAGGAAAAATGACAAAAGAAATAAAAATTTGAAGGGAATACTTATACTGAGTAAACACGTATTTATCTCGCTTGAACGATAAGTGAGGGTTAGTACACTTGCCTCGTTCCACGCGTCGATTCGCTACTTACTTAACCTCGGTCCTTATTCGATCACGCATGCATCTTTTTTCAATAATCCGTCAACATGTGCACTGGCTCTATATCGAATCCCTAATCATACTTGAAATAATAGTAAAGTACTATTTAGTACATAAACAATCCAATCGATAACTAATTACTTATAACTCGCAAAGCATTACATACATAAATATATATATCCACACCTCATTAATCACCACATATGTACTTAAACAATCATACACATACATGCCTTTAAATCTTTAAATCAAATAATATAAATAACTTTAAAACGCAGGGGATTTTTAGAAAATTTTGGCATGAAGTATTCGTTTATCGGACTATGGGCACAGCCCCTCAATATCAACCAAAAACAATTCAATCCCTGTTTTTACAAAAATAAAGCTGCCTCAACTTGCAACAACATAAAAGTAAACAAATAATGAAAAGTACCCGCCCGAACATGCGGCAACTAAACATGTAAAGAAATTTACCCGCCCAGACATGCGGCACCTCAACACGTAAGAAAAGTAAATTGAGAACTTAACTTTACTATAAATTACATTTGAAAACTAAATTAAAACAAACCACACAGCATCTAGGGCCAGTGGTACTTTTCAGAAATAATTTTAATATCAAGTACTATTTACTAATAAACGACAACCAAATAATCACTTATAATCCACCAAGTAGTTGACAATTTTGACATCCCACAATTACGACTCAACTTATAGCATTTAGCACTTAAACATTTTCTGACGACCATTTATAACTAGTCAAATCACATAAACTCCCATTTATTATACCACATAGCAATTAGCAATTAACAACTAATCCGACAATAATAAACCAATAACCATCACAAAACCCCGAGCACACAACCGGCTCATAATTAATCCAAATAATTATAAATTAACCACTTCCTCTCCGATTTAAATCGTGGAGACTAAACAATATACTCGAATTTACAATATCAATCTAACTACGACAATTAACACATTAAACTCACAATTAATACCACTAATTGCAATTAACAAATATATACTCTCCAAACATATATTCGCAATTAAATCTAATATAATTACGACAATTAATACATTTAACTCACAATTCACAACTAATTAAACTACTACGTTTAACTAATTATATCACAACAATTAAACAATACTCGTAATTACACAACTAAATTTAACACGAAAATTAAATAAATAATTAAAAATACGAAATTATACCATTCGGGTTCGGGTTCGATTCGTATACAACCCATCTCTACCACCATCTTTCTCTTCCTCTCTCTTCTTCCATCTCTCTCTCTCTGCGCTGTCCAGTCGCCACCACGGGCCTGCCACCAGACTTCGTCGGCGCGCCGCCGCCTGCACAGCCACCGCGCGGCCTCTCTTGCCCCGATCTGTTTCTTCCCGCGTCCCACACACCAGCACACGCCTATACATACATATATATAATTTCAATCCCCCCCTTTTCTTTCCAATCTCTTCTTCTTCTTCTTCTTTTTCTTTCTCTTTCTTTTCTTCTCTTTTTCTCTTTTTTTCTCTTCTCTCCCGTTTTCTCTAGAACCCTCGACTGTCTCTTTTTTTTTTTTTTTTCTAATGGGCTTAGGCCCAATCTACTTATACTACCTCTAATAATTCATTCCGGCCCCAATTATAACTAATAAACGACTTAAAAAAATCACAATTAAATAAAACTTCCGGAAAATTACACTTTTCATTTTTAAAATAAAGAATATAAAATTACGAGCACGTACATATTTTCGAAATATTTTTCGGATCAAAAATGAATTAAATATGAATTTTCAAAGTTTTGATCCTTCAAATACCATAAAACTCTTAAAATCATTTTAAAATACTTAAACACCCAAAATAATCCACCCAACACTTTTAAAAACTCAATAAATATATAAAGATAATATTACAAAAGATTTCATGATTTTATCCAACTCCGATAAATAAATAAAGATTTTCGAAGATCAATAATACTTGATTTAAATACTTTTAAATCACTAAAATACAATAAAAAAAATATTGGGGCACACATTGGCACACATAAATCCATATATACTCATATAAACTCGATACTAAATATCGTTGAACTCCACAGCGATATTCTCAAATCCAATTCCATCCTTTAAATACTAATTAACAAAATTAAATAAAATAATAATAATAAATCCTAAAATAATCCGGGATCTTACAGTTATTCGTGAAAAAGAAGGATGGTAGTATGAGATTATGTATAGACTACAGGGAGTTGAACAAGGTGACTATAAAGAATAAATATCCCTTGCCCAGGATAGATGACCTGTTTGATCAATTAAAGGACGCAGTTTATTTTTCTAAAATTGATTTGAGGACCGGGTACCACCAGTTAAGGATTAAGCCAGAAGATATACCAAAGACGGCCTTTCGCACCCGGTACGGACACTATGAGTTCCTAGTGATGTCATTTGGGTTAACGAATGCCCCTGCAGCTTTCATGGACTTAATGAATCGAGTCTTCAAGAAGTACTTGGACAAGTGTGTTATAGTCTTCATCGATGACATCTTGATTTATTCCAAGACGAAGGAGGAACATGCAGAGCACTTGAGGATTGTATTGGGAGCATTGAGAGAAGAAAAGTTGTACGCTAAGTTCTCGAAGTGTGAATTTTGGTTGAAGGAAGTTCAGTTTTTAGGGCATGTGATTAGCGAACAAGGCATTCTAGTGGACCCAGCCAAAATAGAGGCTGTGTCAAATTGGGAGAGACCAACCACTCCGACAGAGGTGAGAAGTTTTATAGGGTTGGCTGGCTACTATAGGAGATTTGTCCAAGACTTTGCCAAGATAGCAGCCCCTTTGACCCGACTAACTCGCAAGACCGAGAAGTTTGTGTGGACTGAAAAATGCGAAGAGAGCTTCCAAGAGTTGAAAAGGAGGTTGGTGACAGCACCAGTACTAGCCCTACCTGATGATAAGGGAGATTTTGTGATTTATAGCGACGCATCCCATAAAGGTTTAGGGTGTGTGCTTATGCAGCACGGTAAAGTGATTGCTTATGCATCCAGACAACTTAAGGAATATGAGATAAGATACCCCACCCATGATTTGGAATTAGCGGCGATAGTTTTCGCTTTGAAGATCTGGAGACATTATATTTACGGAGAAAAGTGTGAAATCTACACGGATCACAAGAGCTTAAAGTACATATTCACTCAGAAAGAGTTAAACATGAGGCAGAGGAGATGGCTAGAGCTAATCAAGGATTATGATTGTGAGATTCATTATCACCCAGGGAAGGCCAATGTGGTGGCCGATGCACTTAGCCGAAAGGAGAAACTCAAGATGATAACGTCAGTGGACGAATTGATCAAGGACCTTGAGAAACTGGAGATTGAAGTGAGGTTACCAGGAATTGGACAAGAGAGTCTAATGGAAATAAGAGTCCAACCACCGCTATTGGAAAAGATTAAGTTATGCCAGGAAAAGAAGATAGAAGAAGAAAAGAATTCGAGGGAGAAAATTTTGACTGGCGAGGAAATTAAGTGTGAAAAGGACGGGCATGGAATTATGAGGTACGCATCTAGGATATGGATCTCGAACGTTCAGGAATTAAAAGACGAGATTTTGCAAGAATCTCATAGTTCAAGGTACTCAATTCACCCTGGAGGCACTAAGATGTATAGAGATCTGAGGGAATACTATTGGTGGCTAAATATGAAAAAGGACGTGGCAGAGTGGGTAAGTAAATGCTTGACATGTCAAAGAGTAAAGGCCGAACACCAGAGGCCCAGTGGATTATTGCAACCCTTAGAAATACCCGAGTGGAAGTGGGAACATATTGCGATGGATTTTGTGGTCGGACTACCAAGGACCAAGACTAATCATGACGCCATTTGGGTAATTATCGATAGATTGACCAAGTCAGCACATTTTCTTCCAATCAACGAGAGATACACTATCGACAAGCTGGTGGATATTTACTTAAAAGAGATTGTGGTTAGGCATGGGGTTCCTTTGAGCATTGTATCTGATAGAGACCCAAGGTTCAACTCCAGGTTCTGGAGGAGTTTTCAGGATTGTGTGGGGACCAAGTTCAACATGAGTACTGCATACCACCCCCAATCAGACGGACAGAGTGAGAGAACCATCCAGACCATAGAGGACATGTTGAGAGTATGTGCCATCGATTTTAAGGGAAGTTGGGATGACCACTTGCCATTGATCGAATTTTCCTACAACAACAGTTACCATGCGAGTATAGGAATGCCCCCATATGAAGCTTTATACGGACGAAGATGTCGGTCTCCCTTGTGTTGGGAAGAGGTTGGAGAGCGGAAGATATTAGGGCCTGAACTGGTCCAACAGACAAGAGAAACTATCGAGCTCATAAGAGGACGGCTGATAGTGGCCCAAGACAGACAGAAGAAGTATGCGAACCAGACCCGCAAGGACAAAGAATATGAGGTAGGAGAGTTTGTGATGTTAAAGGTATCACCGTGGAAGGGATTGATGAGATTTGGTAAGAAGGGGAAGCTAAGCCCAAGATTTATTGGACCTTTTGAGATCTTGAGACGAGTTGGAAAGTTAACCTATGAATTGGCTTTACCCCCAAGCTTGCAGCAAGTACATAATGTGTTCCATGTGTCCATGCTACGACCCTACCATACCGACTTCCGACACGTGATAGAATATGACCAAGTGGATCTGCAGCCAGACTTAACCTATGTGGAGCAACCCGTAGAAATCATGGATAGAAAAGAACAGGTGCTGAGGAACAAGGTTGTCAAACTAGTGAGAGTTTTGTGGAGGAACCAGAATGTCGAAGAATCAACATGGGAACTAGAGAGCACGATGCATGAAAAGCACCCCCAACTGTTTTCAACCTGATTCCGGGACGGAATCCTTTTAAGGAGGGGAGGCTGTAAGAACCCTAATTTTTGTAATATTTTCTTTTATATAATATCATGTGACATTGTCAATTTGGAACCTTTTTAGTCATCCCTGTTGTTTAATGGAATTGATTGTCTGAGAAACTCTGTTGTTACATTCACTATGAAAGATAAAGGGAAGATTGTTGAAGGCAAGAATCTTATTGTTAGTAAGATTTATAAAACTTGGGACTTGAGAGTTATTGGAGTATTAAAAGATTTATTAGGAATTATGATGAGGAGTTATGGATATTCGAGTAATTTACACAATTAAGTACTTAAGGAATTACAAGGGAAATCTCTACGCGACAAAATATTATTACGAGAAATTAATTAAGATACGATACGAATTAAAGATTAAGTGACAAGCGTTGGTGGAAGAATAATGATACAGGGAATGATATTGCATGCAAGTCCCATGCAACTAAGTAGTTAGGAAAACAAACTAGCAATACAAAGTTGACAAGAGGAATAGTAACTAGTTGGTACCTTTTCCAAGGAGACAAGAGGGTATGGTGGTCTAGGCACTAGGCTTGCACATGTGATACATATCCATACACCAATACATATCACCCAACACTTTACACTTTATTTCAACCAACCCCAAAAAGCAAAACAAGAAACTCTCTCCCCCCCCAAGCCTTCTTTCTCTCGGCCAAGGTAGAAAACAAGGAGAAGAAGAAATGTTTCTTCCACTTTTCTTCACTCTTAATTCAAGGCAAAAATCCTAGGCACTCTACATCATATAAGGAAGGTATACTATGAATTCCAACCCTTTTCATCCATTAGTTTTCAAGTTATAAATTGTTAAAGTTTTGATGAATAGTAACAATGTTGAGTTTTCTTTTAGATCTTGGATTATAAGGAGTGTAGGAGCTCATCCAAGGTGTTCTTGAGACTTGTAAGGCATACCCAAGGCTCCTAGATACTCAAGAAGGTATAAAAAAACCCTAACCCCTCTTGGCCATGTTGTATTTGTGATGTTTAATGTTAGATCCATGATTATTAGTGTGAATCTTGGACATATAAGTGATGAATGATGTAGATCTTGAGTTTAAGTGTTGTGGTTGTGATTTTTAAGCTTGTGGTTAGTGTATGTAACTTCATGTATGTTGTAAAGTATGCTCTTGGTGGTTTAGAGGATGGATGTGATGTGTATGTAAGATTCTTGGTTAGTGAAGTGGTAAAAACATGCTGAGTATTTTCCAGGAACTTGAACGGTCTTGTAGGAGGGTTTTGAACCCCTAAATCTTGTCCCCTGAAGTCCCAATATATATTGTTGGAAAGGTATTTGAATGTAGTTTCCAGAAATATAAGGTTCATGACTAGGTGATGTATATATTTTGAGTTATGGCCTGAGAAGTGAAATGTGTTTCTGGAATCCGGACTGCACTAAATGGTCCCCTTGTGAACCTTGTTTAAACCCCTAAAAATTTATGTAGGATCATGGAAAAATTAGAGAAGCTAGTAAGTGCAGTGGTGAAGGCTACCCAAAAAGAATTGGATTAAAATATGTATTTTTCAATTTTATAAAAATGTTAGAGTAAAATTCACGCAAGGGAAAAAGTCGTAAGTGGAGTGTAATTTTAGGGGTAATGGATATGATTCGGATATGGTAACCAAATTAAGTCGAATAAGTGACGAGCATAATCGAGTGATGACATGAACCTATAGTGGGGCTAGAGTATCATAAGACGAAGTCATTAAGTTAATTTTGTACCCCCCTAAAACCCCGCGATTAAAAGAGATATTGTTAAGGTACTAACGATCGGCTATTGATTATGTATAGATCGTTCCACTCCGCAAGCTCGACCACCCCAACCTCACCAAGGCAAGTTTACTTTTCAAAACTTACATATACAAGGACTTTCACTGTTGTGTTTGTAGTTTTCAATCATATCAAATGTTTATGTTTATCGAAGTATCGATGAAATTGAGATGTATAAGTACATATATGTTTGCACCCCTTGAACTTAGAATGAAATGTTTTCTTCGGACAACGACTCTAGCAATAGAGGTCGTAGCGGTCCGTATATACTATTGACCAGGGAGCGGTATATTATTATATCGTAATTAAATTGCGAAAACCCGAAGGGTCATTCGGGGAGTATCGTATACTCAAGTAATTATTTTTATATCTTCGTAAATACTCAAAATACCTATCTTGGATTAAAAGCTTATTTAATTAAATAATTATTTTATTAATTATTAATATTAAATCTTAAAATATCATTTATTAATTATTGTTCATTATTTTAAAGACAAGGCTAATCCAAGATACCTTTAGCACTTTCGAACTCGAACTATTTCGAACTCAAAACAATTTCGAAAACCCCCGATCAGGTTTGCTTCCTGTGTGATTTCAAGAATCATCGGTCGACTGATGTCGGACCTCAATTACTCAGTTTTCAATCAAAATCAAGTTTTTAAAAGAAAAAGAAAAAGGGACTCTGGCAGGTGTGGGAACCGTTGACGAACGATTCCCGGGATGTGTAAGCGGCCGTGAGCCAGGCGGTCTATCAATTATTATTCCGGCCCAGGTGTTGCCGAAGGATGATTGCGGATGTAGTTTTCATCGTCAATCCCTGTCAGGTTTTATGTTTTCTTTAAGTCCCATTCCTCCATTTTGGAAAATGCTCTGACACTGCTTCTTAGGCTCATGTGCCAAGTTGCTGATAGTGTTCTATTTTGATGAGAAAGATGTTGACTCTATGCAGTATCTGAAACTGCAAGTTTATTTTGAAAACAAGGGCACGTATTGGTGCACATTTGAAATTTATCAACGATGACAAGTGATTTTATAACTGATTGATACAAACGAGTTTAATAACTGCTAAACATATGTAATGTTATATTACTTACCTTATACATATATTTCTTGCTGAGCTATAGTTGCTCACTCTTGCTTGTTTTCAAATTTACAAACACAACAGCTAAGAGAAATGGCAAGACCCAGACAGACTGCCCGAAAGCAGGTGACTAGACCCGAGGCAGCAGTTGAGATTCCACCGGTAGGCCCCATTAGCCGGATTGGTTTGCAACTTTTGTTAGTACGTTTTATTTATAAGTATGACCTGTGCAAAGCAGTGTACCGTAACAAACTTTCAAGCCGCCAACTTCGCTTCATATTGAAGTGTTGCTGGTAGCATAAATGCTATTTAATTCGGTCTGTAATAACTCTGAAACTTTTACTTCTGCTTAATCAATTGTGTGACGTTTTTGAGACTCTAACCTGTGTGTGTGTGTGCGGTGTGAGTTTATTGTGGGGTCGATGGCTGTTTTATATATTATATGCAAGAACAGGTATGGTATGAATGGAAAATGGACCGTGAGCGCCTAGATCTCCGACCCCGGATCTGGGGGCGTCACATTTTAACTCTCCCATACTCAAATGTGTCGATGAAGAAGAAGCCTTATACTGTATGAGAGAGGTCCACGAAGGCATCTGCGGCGACCACATGGCAGAAAAAGCAATGGCACACAAGATACTCAGGCAGGGCTACTACTAGCCCAAAATGCACAAAGAATGCAAAGCCTTCACTAAGAAATGCCACCAGTGCCAGTTGTTTAGCAACATGTCTAGAAAAGCCCCAGCCCTTCCGGCATCCATTCTATCACCAATACCATTTACTGTCTGGGGCATCGATATCATGGGACCATTACCCAGGGCTAAGGGCGACTTACAATTCGTAATGGTCGCTATTGATTATATGACCATATGGGCAGAAGCAAAGGCACTAAAAAACATCACACAAGATGATGCAATCCATTTTGTCAAAGAGCACGTCATTACAAGATTTGGAATTCCGGTAGTACTCATATCCGACAACGGCACGCAATTTGTTGGATCAAAATTCACCAAGTTCCTATCCGACCATGGAATCAAACACAAAAAAGCATCTGTATGCCATCCACAGAGCAACAGTCAAGTCGAAGTCACCAACCGGATCATTATCAGAGGTTTGGAAAAAAGGTTAACCGCCTCAAAGAAAAAATGGCCACATGAGTTGCCTAACATTCTTTGGGCCTACCGGACATCAGCCAGGACAACTACGGGAGAATCCCCTTTCAAAATAGCTTTTGGTACAGAAGCTCTGGCCCCAATCGAAATTGGGTCCCCATCATACCGCGCCATCAGTTTTGAAGAGGAAACAAACGCTCAAGGACTCAAAACAAACCTAGATCTTCTAGACGAAACAAGGGAGGCCGCTGTCGAAAAAATGGCCGCCTACAAAGAAAAGAAAAAGGAATTTTTCGGAAAAAGAGCCAGAGTCAAAGCTTATGTAGAAGGCGATTTGGTTAATCGGGCAACAGAAGCATCTGACCCCAGACATACTGGCAAACTTATGCCCAAGTGGGAAGGTCCCTACAAGATCATTCAAGTACTAAGGCCGGGTTCCTACAAGCTAGCACGCCTATACGGTACTGAAGTCAACAATACTTGGCACGGAGACAAACTGAGGAAATATTACCAGTAGTCGACTAAGCATTCACACCTCGTCTATGTAATCGATGGTATTATATTCTAATGGGACACTTTTTGCACAAAAGTTATCTACAAAAGCAAGAAATTCTACAATAGCAACCAACAAAAGCAAAGTCCCCTACGCGGGCAACCAACCAACTACAAAAGCAAGAAATTCAACAATAGCAACCAACAAAAGCAAAGTCCCCTACGCGGGCAAACAACCAACTACAAAAGCAAGAAATCCTACAATAGCAACCAACAAAAGCTAAGTCCCCTACGCGGGCAAGCAACCAACTACAAAAGCAAGAAATCCTACAATAGCAACCAACAAAAGCAAAGGCCCCTACGCGGGCAAGCAACCAACTACAACAGCAAGAAATTCTACAATAGCAACCAACAAAAGCAAAGTCCCCTACGCGGGCACGCAACCTACTACAAAGGCGAAGTAGTCTATAATAGCAGCCAACAAGAGCAAAGTCCCTTAGCGGGCAAACGGCACAATACAAGAGCAAATGAATTCTACAATAGCAACCACCAAAAGCAAAGTCCCCTACGTGTGCACGCAACCTACTACAAAGGCGAAGTAGTCTATAATAGCAGCCAACAAGAGCAAAGTCCCTTAGCGGGCAAACGGCACAATACAATATCAAATGAATTCTATGACAACAACTAATAAAAGCACGAATTACAATAGCAAAGTTATCTACTATAAAGGGCGAAATCCCCCTACCGGCCAGCCAACCAAAGCAACACGAACAAGAAAAAACTACAAAGAACAACTGCACTAAAGCGAACTACTACAGACGGCCTATAACTTACACAAATTACATAATCTAAATATGCGATACAATAGGGAGCAAAAAGACGATACAAACATGTGCGATAAGAAAATGGGAAATTTTATTCATAGATATCGATTATTACAAGCATGGGATTACAAGGAATAGATCCCTACATCTAAACCCCCCTCATGCTTGGGAACCCTTCTTCTCAGTCTCAGCAACCTCTTTCTTGGAGCCCTCGCTGCTCTCCGGTGCACGGAAGCGGAAACGAATCGTATCGGTTTTCGCAACCTCCTTCGCCGCACGAGCAGCAGCAATCTTCCTGGCATGCTTATGACACTCCTCAGTTGTGTACAAATCGCCCTCTTCCTCGTAATGCACAGCGAGCGCTTTCCATGCCGCCTCGGTCTTCTTCGAGATGCAGAGCTCACGTCCCTAAGAGAAGGGAGTGAAAAAATCGTTCATTTTAGGATTGTCCATAAAAGAAAGCGAAGAGAACGGTGACTGGAATCAAAGAGTAACACCCCTTTTTATAGGGGTAAAAGAGGGTAAATTCAACCTCCGGTCAAAAAATCAAATTCCCATGCAAAGAAGAGTAAATACAGTCAAAAAAGTGGGATTCCCATGCAGCAATAAATGCTCTACAAAGTCTCACAGTCAACCACACAATTCCCAGGTAACATTTCCCGCAAACCTATTTACTACAACCTTTGACAGAAATACATATATATATATATATATATATATATATATATATATATATATATATCGCAAACATTTGATTATATTCCACCACAAATCACCAAAATATATATTTCATCAAAAGCAAATTACTTTGGAGTTTAAATTTTCCAAGTGCAAATTACATCATCGAACTGTTTCCAAGTCGCACAGCGGACAGACCCGCTGAGTGATTTCAAAACAAGTCAAAAACAACAATTTACACGAACACAAAAAACAAAATCATCCCCAGCGAGAAGCGCTCAACGGGCCAGCCATGCCCCTCAGCGGCTCCTCATCTTCATCCCCACTTTGGTACTCCGCAGCAATGGCACCAAGGGATTGGCTACCGCCAACATCCACAATGGCACCTACAAGACCACCCTCTTCCTCATCATCCCCTTCACCATAAACAGCCGCTATCACTGAAAGCGGAGTGGCACCTTCTACGACCGGGATTCCCTCGGTTGCAATCATCTCACTTTCAGCGGCTTGCACGCCAACATCACGCACGGCGACATCAACCTGACAGCCAACACTCACTCTGGCCACCTCCCCAAGACGGGCTTTCAGAGACTTCACTTTGCGTTTGGACTTCCTCACTTTCGACTTAAGTTTAGACACTTTAGCTTTCAAACGAGCAATTTCCGCAGCATTCTCTGTGGCCTTCTCCTTTAGCTGAACAACCTCGACCGAATCATCGCCAGCTACCGCTACACTAGCCTTGGTGGCTTCCACTTTCACAATCTCAGCAAACTCGGGACTACCTTTAAACTTTCTTATGGCATGTGCTTTAGTAGGCCGAGAATCAAGATGAGCTTCAGCATCCTCAACACGTTCCTTTTCAAACCTTATCAAGGTTCTCAAGTCACTTATCTCTGCAGATAGAGCATCCTTGTCAGCCAAGAGTTCAATTTTATCCTCCTCCAAGAACCTTCGAAGATCTGAATTATACTCCAAGCTCGCGTTGGCATCAGCTTTCTCTGTCTCTATCTCATACAAAGCTTTCGCGGCGTTCTCTTTCATGTCCCTCTCAGCGGTCACCTCCGCCTTAAGATGCTTAACCTTCTCTTTCAAAGTAATGTTACCACTGCGGTACAGGTTACCTCGAGCCATCAAGCCCGTATACATGCATTGGTTCTACACAAACAAAAATAACCAAATCAACAACGGGATAAACCAAGAAAGCATCAAAACAAAACTACAACAAGGATAATCATACCCGCGCAGCGTATTTCTGGGAAAGTCGGCACATCCGCTCCCAACTCAATCCATTCATCTTCAGAAGATCATCATCAGTCATAGAGTCAACAATGAAAGTGTTAGGACCCGATTTGAACAAAAAACCGTAACCAGGTCTTGCCCCAACTTCTGCATCATTTACTTCATCTTCACTGCTCGTATAATAGACAATCACCTAAGACGACTCCCCAACATCATCACCACCATCATTTTCAGTATCATCCTTAGACTCGGTACCGACAGGTTCATCTCCAACCCTAACTTCGGGCACAACGTCAACTTCGCTCAGTTTGATAGGCTCAATCCGCCTCCGCTTTGAAGGACCAACTTCATCCACAACTTTACGTTTGAATCCTTGAGGAGGAACTTCCATTGCATCAGTAACGACGGCTTCAGTCGCCCTTTCAGTAGCTTTAACAACAGGCACCTCCTCATCAACATCAACATCCACTTCGCTCCGAGTAACAGTCCCTACCTCCGGAACGGTTGCCGATCCCCGCTCAACCCTTCGAATCACTCTAAAATCTCTCGAAAGAATATCGGGCTCATCATCATCTACTTGCAGGCTAGCAGCATATCTCCTCGCCACGGCACCGGGACTGTTGACATCAGCCTCAACGGCTACCTCAGCCTCAACGGCTACACCAGCCTTAACGGTTACATCAGCCTCAGCGGCTACATCACCCTCAGCGACAACATTACCTTCAGCAATATCCTCTTCTGACTGGCTTTCTTCGGCACCCTCATCAGAACTAGCATCCTCTTCAGATTGCTGAGCTTCCCCACTCTCAACCTCAGCGCTGGCACGGCCTAGCAACTCCTCAGACAAAGAATCTGCTTCGGAATCTATATCATCCCCAAAAACTTCCTCTTCAGACACGGCCTCTTCAACAACGGTTTCAGGAACATCAATTGGGCCAGCAGTCTCAGCATCCTCGCCGCCACCAGAAAGATCAAAAGCATCCAGTATATTTTCAGCAGAAAACATGCCGACACGGGTTCGTTTGAGCCTAGGAGGAAGAGTGAGTATAAAATCAGCATGTAGCTTCGCCTCGCTCACATCCAGAGTCGGGTGCATATCTAAATCCGGCTTACGGGGATCCAACACTACAAAGACAACAAAAATACAACAGTCAAAAAACAAACAGATATAGTAAAAAGCAACTCAACAGAATACAGAAACTTACAACAATGCTTTCTCAAGTCAACGTGATCGACTAGATTCTTCTCCGTCCACACTTCACCCAACGCCTTGACAAGACTAACGAGGACGTCAATCTCATTGCGGCTAAGCTGACTGCGGTCCACCTTATAACCACACTCAACCTTTTTAACAAAGTTATTCTGCCAAGCAAACTCCCCACCACCGATAACCAAGAACTCCCCATGCCATCCCGCCATCCCCTTGGGAAACATAAACGGACGATGACCAGCCAAAGCTTGCCCTATACGGCTCTGCGGTTTGACAAACTGAAGTTCATAAAAGGGGTTTCACACGGCTAGCTTTAACATCAAACAGACAGAAAAATGCCTTAAAGGTAGGCTACTTTCTCTTTCTTTCATAACTAGCTATAAACCAATTTATAGCCCTGATCGAATTAGGAGTAAATTGGGCTAGCGGGCACCGAAAGTGAAGCCGAAACAAATCCATAACAAACTTATGCGGCGGCACACGGAAGCCTGACTTCAAATGACTAACGGGCATACAAACAGACCCGTCATCAAAGCGGTGATACAGCCTCTCTCCGGCCTCTGCCCGTCTCCAAAAATATCCATCTTCGATTCGGAACATCCTTCCAACATGCTCAGCCCAATCATCGGCTTTAAAAGTACTGTCATGCTGAAGATGAGAAAACCCAGCAAATGTAGCATCCAGCTCCGCATTGGAATAAAGTGTCGGCGGTACCTTGGTTGCTCGGAACAAACTCTCGCTACTCTCAAAGTACTGATAACGGTTTCTCGCTAGCACGGTTGGAAATGTCAATTGGTTTGGATCCGCCCAGTGACCATACCCGTTAATCAAAGCTTTCCTCTCCCCGGTTGCGGCATCTGTAAATTCATCACCCATCTACGAATATTCCAAGTCAGAGATCAACACCGCCTACACAAAACCCGCTAACACCCATACAAGGTACACGTGGATATTCACAGCAATTTAAATTTTTCTTTTTATCAATTTTGCAAGAAAACGATTCATATTCTGGTTCCCTCCACAAACAAGAACCTTTCCACCCACTTTACCCGAAGCATACACACATATACATATAAAATTTCATATTGAATACACATCGCAGTTTCATAAGATTCAAGATAAAAACAACACCACAAACAATAAACGCACAAAACTCACAACAAAACCCCACTAGAATCAAACTGAAATCCCCCTACAAACTACGAAATCCATCCAAACCAATAAAGACCCACATAACAACCCAAAACAGTAAACACAAGGCCATCTTGTAAACATATACCATAAAAGAAAAATGAAAGTACGGATCAAGCAAAACTATCTTCGAAACAGAAATCACAAAAGAAAAAACCAAAAGAAAAGCGAGAGTATACCTCGAATCAGGAGATAAAAATGGCTTCAATGGCAGAAAGATCGTCGATCACCACAACGAAGAAATCCAAGAAGAAACAAGAGAAAACGGAGAGCACAGTTATGAAGACAGTAAAAATATAAAAGAAAAGGACACAACCCCCCTTTTTTATTACGTGAGGCGCGTGTAAAAAGGGTGAAAATACACATACCGAAACGTGGAAGCACATGATTGCACCACGTCAAAAGCGAAACAGTAACTGCCTCGGTACAAACAACAGCAACCCACTCGGTAATAACTTCCCACCTCTCTTTTCATATTACATCACAAAAGTACATTCTCTTTCCACCCAAAGGTCACTTCGCTCATTAAAAACGCACCAGCACTTATCATTTTCATATTATTGGCATTAAATATTATTCCTTCATTCATTTCAATTTTCATTTATTAGCAATAATACCATTTATTTCACAGCAGTTACGCATATCAAACAAAAACATTTCAAATTACAAACCCGTCAAGCACATTAAGGCGCCCGCCATCAAACTTTTTCTAACTCCTAAGTGTTGTCCGTCAACACTGGGGGGGCAGCTTTTCAAAACTTTTTCTAACTCCTAAGTGTTGTCCGCCAACACTTAGGGGGCAGCTATTCAAAACTTTTTCTAACTCCTAAGTGTTGTCCGCCAACACTTGGGGGGCAGCTTTTCAAAACTTTTTCTAACTCCTAAGTGTTGTCCGCCAACACTTAGGGGGCAGCTATTCAAAACTTTTTCTAACTCCTAAGTGTTGTCCGCCAACACTTGGGGGGCAGATTTTCAAAAAAATTTCTCACAAATTTCTTGAATCACTTAAGCATTGTCATCATTTCTTTTGTCTCCGTTTTTCTCCTCCCCCTATCCGCTAAAAGCGCATAGAGGGAGTGGGGGGCAATGATAGGTACCGCTGTGGAAACGGTCCACTCGCTGGGCACGCACCCGCGAGTAGGTGCCCGCCCATAACACAGCCCTTATCATTCCATACACGTGTCATAAGATATTATCTTTCCCAAACTACTAAACTTGACAATAAATATCATTACAAAAATACTCTTGCACAAAATATCTTGCTTTATGAGACAAGGGACAATAAAGTATTCAAGGGAACACAAGGACATCCAACTGTAGCAGACAAACTCTGAGCAATACGGTGCGTAGTTACAGAATGGCGGCATGTCAGGAAGGGTCGCACCGGTCACTGTAGCTTTTGCGGCTAACTGTAGATTTAGCGGCCCACTGTAGCTTTTGCGGCTACCAAGTGGTCTACAGTGACTGGAAAGCCCAGCCTATATTCTGCACATAAGGTAAGAGGAGACAATTCTAAGAACAAAAAAGCTTACTACATATTCTCTCCCTTCACATCAGATACACTCTTACCAGCTTGATTATTATCATTTTCGATTACTGATTCTTACACCGGAGATGCTTGACGGCCACCAACCCCGGGCAAGCATTGTTTTGTAGGTACCCAAACTCAGGTAAAGTTACCCGGAACAGTGATCGGAAGACTCTAATCAGCGCCGTGGGGGTTATCACTTCCCAAATTCCAAATTCCATTCCATGAATATGACTTTTAAAAGTTAAGTAGATCAATTAAGACCAATGAATGAAACATATCATAAAATTAAAATAAAATTTTTGAATATGATCAATTAAATCAATGTTTAGACTTATAAAATTAGACTAAATTAAAGTAACTGATTTTTTTTAATTAAACTCAAATTTATGTCGAGTAAATTAGACTAAATTAAATATCCGCTAATTAAACAAGGGAATAAAAAAGGAACGCAGATAGTTTCCTTGTAGAAGAAGATTGTAAGAGTCGTTATAGCAAAAGGAATGAAATCACTTTTTGGCCAAGGTATTAAAAGGGATGCTTAATAATTAAAACCTGATTTGAATCACTGTAATTACAGTAATGGAGTTGTGGAGCAAAAAAAGTAATTTGGAGATGAAGAGTAAGAAAAATTCAATTACTTAGATTTATCTTTAAAGGGTTAACTTCAAAAGAGATCGTATTAATAATATGTGCATTATTTTATTCTTGTAATTTTTTGGATTTGCATTCTTTTAATCTTCTAATCATACGTTAATCCCTACTGTTAATTCTGTTTGTAGAGAGGAACCAGGCAGAAGCTGCTCGCATCAAGGACAAGCACCCTGGCAGAATACCAGTAAGATAACAACTTTATTGACAGAATTATATTTTGATATGCTACTACTGATTAGTACTCACTAATGTCGTAACTCTTTCTTCTGCCGTGTAGGTTATTGTCGAAAGGGCTGAAAACACTGACGTCCCTGATATTAACAAGAAGAAGTTAGTTTTTTTCGTAATTCTGCGTATTTTCTGAGCACTTTCTGGATGTGTATGATGTTGTCTAAGTTGTAAATATGATTTTTAGGTACCTAGTTCCTGGTGATTCAACTGTTGGGGAGTTTGTCTTCATGGTACGCAAGAAGATAGATCTAAGTGCTGACAAAGCAATATTCATCTTTGTTAAGAATACTCTGCCACCTACTGGTAATAACAAATTGTAACATCTTGCACGATCTTTTGTTAATGACCGACTATCTGATATTTTTGTTTTTGTCACAGCTGCCATGATGTCTGCTGTCTATGAAGAGCACAAAGATGAGGATGGGTTTCTTTATATGACGTATAGTGGGGAGAATACATTTGGATCAGTCTGAGAGGTTCTTCAGAGCTGTAGCTGTATGGTTATGACTCGTTGTAGTGGATTAAAGTTGTAAATTCTTTTAAATGCCTTTTAAGGGGAATCCCCAACTCAAAGATGGCTTGCTTTGCACAATGTTGCTGGATTTAATTTGAATGATTTGTATTTACTGATTTGAAGTAGTCTGTGTTTTAGTGTTTTTTTAATGAAAGAAAGTTTTTCCACTGGTCATTCGATTATTCCTGCTTTCCATGAGGCAATTATTTGTCTGCATTGTTGCTGGAAATATAACTGTTTATAGTTGCGTATCTTACATTGTCTTGCATCACTTTTATGACCATTGAACTCCTTTGCATGAGCTATCGCCTGTTACAAGTTCAGCTTTATCTGATCTCCCCAAGTGTCTAAGCCTTGTTCCAAGAGATTTTCCCTCAACTATTGTTTCTGTTTGGCTCCAACTTCCAACACCAAAATATATACAGGGAGTGGACCTCTCCAAGTATTGAGCTTGCAACCAACAGAAAATTTTCCATTCTGAGGATTTGGTTATTCTGATTGTTCACTTACATAAATCTTTTTCAACCCCAAGTCCAGAGGACCAGAACATCCAATTTAGACTACCATACATCTATCTGAGTTCTTGCCTGCCAGAACTCATTCCTACTTCTTGCTAACATTATTATCATTTCTTTTAAGGGAAAATTAAATAATAGGTTACTGAACTATTCGTGTTTTATTGTCTAAGTCCTTGAACAAAAGATTCCGTATTTCGGGTCCTTGAACTATTTTTTTTTCTTATTCAAGTCCCTCCGTCAAAAAGATTCTAACGGATGTTAGAATCTTGATGACGTGTGGAACTGGCCGTGCACTGGGCGCTGATATAGTCAAGTCCAGCACCACTGCACCAGAGTGGTTTTAGACCTAATGAAGAAAGATTGGGTTTGGAGTTGAAACTTGAAATATGAACTTGGTGAGACCGAATTACCAAGTTCTAAACGGGGCTTCTTACCCAAAGACTTTATGTATTGAATTATTAGTGTATGTTATAGCCAAAATTCGGTTCGGGTATTCTCAAGATGGATTCGGGCCAAATGTGGGTTCAATTTGGGGGAATTCTAGAATAAATTAGGATTTTGACTCAAGTTGGAGGAATTAGGCCGCGCCCTGGCTTTCCTTATAGTTAGGGCGCGCCCTTAATGTGAAATATGGGGATAAATGTGTTCAAGGTGGTTTTCTAAGAAGACATTGAAGAAATCTCTCTTATGATACTATTCAAGTTAGGATTCTATTTAGGTGGGATTCTACTCAAGCTGGAATACTAGAAGTTGAAGAATTCCCTCCTGTCGTATCTCAGGAGGGGGATGTCCGTCGCAGAAGGCTTCCAGGGGTTTGCCTGAATATAAGGACCCTTCTTAGACGCTAAGGGAGGCATCCGTGCGCCCTAAGGTGGAAAGATGGGGACTTTCTGGTGTGTGCTTTGGGAGCTCTGTTCCTGTAGCCAATGGGCGCGCTCTCATTGGGGAACTTTGGAGTAATCCTGCACTTTGCACCCAAAAGCTCTGGATCACCTGTCCTGCTATCTGGTGGGTGCTTCTCATTCGGGGGACAGGGATGCGTTCTGCACTTGGGGTAAACCACGGCTATACCTGCATCCTTGAAATCAAGAAATAGCTGGTAACGGATAGGACTAGTCCTCGACGGGGGAAGTTTCCTTATCTGTGAAGTCTTGAGATCTTGGATGAGCCTTGGGCCTTTGTGGTTAGGCCTCATAGTAGAACATTCCAGAAGCTGGTTCGTTATCCAAGCCCATTTGGGTTTCTTGTTCTCCAAGAACTACGTCTGGCTTGATCCCCTATAAATACAGGGGTACGTAGGCCGATTGAGGGGTTGGAAGTCGAGAGCTCTGAATAGCCGCCACTAACCCTATCAATCTCAGCCACCAATTATCTACAGCCACCACACACCACTTTTTCCGGAGAAAAACCACCGTCTAAGATCTTGTTTCCGGTGACGTACCTCGAATTTTGTTGTTCCCAAATTCCTCCGTCAACAAATTGGCGCTAGAAGGAGGGCAGCCAATCAAGATCTACATCTTAGGAGGAAAAGATGTCTCACAATCATGGCAGAGGTTCTCAAGGAGAAGATGGTTACGATTCTGAAGATAGCTTGGGAGATAACCGAGCGCGACATGAAGCTTACGTCCCGGAAAATATAGCTGCTCCTCCGCGACATCAAGGAACTCCGGCCGCCATCGGCGGACAGCCGCCCGTTCTCATCAGTAATTCGGCATTAATGGAACAGCTGTATGTTATGCAAGATGCCATAAATAGTTTCGGGGCGAGATTGGGTTCGGTGGAGGAAGAGCAAGAATCAAGGAGAAAATCTCGGAGTATCCCACGAAATCATCACCGATCAGGGAAATCCCCTCAGACCGTGGAAGATTCTCGAAGGGGGGAGGAAAGTCATGAAAAGAGATTTCAGCTGGTTACTCCTCGAAGGTTAGATTATTCTGATCCTATTATTGAATATCCTAGTGAAAATTATTCTGAGCGCAGGTTGGTGAATCCTCAAGAGAGGGCGCGCCCTCATCCTCACCGTTCAGGGCGCACTCCTCATGAGATTCAAAGGGACGAAGAGCAAATCGCTAAAGAAAGGAGAGATTTTGCCAGCTTGAAAGAACGCCTTGGAATAAGGCTTGATGACGATGATTTAAGGATGGTGCTCCTCGAGCTTCAGAAGAAAGACAAATATATGGAATCGAGGCCCCATGATTCACAGCGCGTGCCCCCTGATAACAGGTCGCGGCCCCTTGGACATGAGCGAGCCCTTCCTCAGAGTCATGATTCACAGTGCGTGCCCCCTGATAACAGGTCGCGGCCCCTTGGACATGAGAGAACTCTTGCTCGAAATGATAATCCACAGCGCGTGCCCCCTGTTCAAAACAGGTCGCGGCCCCTTGGATTCCACCAAACTCCTCATCGTGATAATACCGAAAGAAGAAACCGTGATAACGGTGACAGAAGAATGGATTGGCATCAGGGAAATAGGCGCCCCCGTAATCAGGGCGCGCCCTCAGGTGGGAGATCCCCTCACATCCATCAAATCCCCTCAAGTACTTCCAGTGAGTCCAGGTCGAGGACGCACTCTCGCTCGGGAGAACAGTATCAGAGAGGTTCCCAAGGGAATCCACAACCTCATGGAAATCTCGAGGGTCATCAAATTCAAACTCAAGAGGTTGTGATTCAACCACAAGTTGAAGTTCAAGGAGGTATTCTGAAAGGCAGAGTGTATAAACTTGTAACACTATAACTAATGTAACTCAAACTAAAGGAAAAGATACTTAACCAGAAGACAATCAAGAACAGGAAGTCACAAGAAATCAACACTAAATGAAGACAAGGTAATTGATACAATTAAACATGCTAACTATGATCAAGCCAAGAAGAAATCATTGAGAGAAGTTCAAGTCAAAGTTGTTCATGCCTCGGTGATTTGATTAATCAAGAATCAAGATCATAACTATCAGTATCAACAAGACCAATTGATTTCAAGTGAAGAAGAAGGAAAGCAAATATTGGAAAGCCAAGTTATTCAGTGAATATGGTAATTTATTCAAGAAGCAGAAACACTATCAAGACTAGTCACTTATGAACCAGACCAGTGCATCAAGTGTCAGGACATTGATAGCAAGTTTATGTCAGTAATAAAGAACCATGTCCAAGAGCTTGTTGAAGAATAAAGAAGACATAAAGATATCACAAGTTCAAGATGTGCATTGAAGTTTCAAGTTGAAGACCAGAATATTTTCTAAGTACTAAATGTTCTGGATGGCTAAGTAGAAATTCTCAAGTAGAAGTTCTACTTAGGAATTTCGAGATAGCCAAGTAGAAGTTCCACTTAGGAATTTCGAGTTAGCCAAGTAGAAATTCTCAAGTAGAAGTTCTACTTAGGTGCAGCTTCAACATGACACATGGCATCTTCTGATTGGCAGATTTCCAAGCTTTCAAGATAAGGCAAGAATTATGTGGACATCATTGGGCCACGTACATCTTAGTCTTTGAAGACTACAGGACATAGATTACATGTAGTATAAATAGAAGTACGTGTGTAATGTTTCAGTTAGTGAGCAATTCTAGAGAAAAACACAAGAGAAAAAGAGAGAGTGCAATCACAGAGCTTAGTATCATTCACTTCTCTCTCAACTTCTGTTATACTTTGTAATGAATGTTGTAGCAACCCTTTCAAGTTATATATAAAGAAATATATTCCTTGAATCTGTGTGTTCATTTATTGCATCGTTTTTATTGCTTCTCATATTCGAAAAGTTGTATTCACCCCCCCTCTACAACACATTTGGACCTAACAATTGGTATCAGAGCTATATGTTTAACATACAAAACATAGATCCTTGTGTTGAGTAGAAGAATCGTGAGTTTTTCATTTTTCAGATCTACTTTTCATTTTCTCGAAAAGTGTGTTTTAATTCGTTTGTATTGAAAAACTCATCTGAAAAATTATTTAAATACTCCAGGTGTGATTATTTAGCTTGGGTGTATTTTAATTAATTTTTGTGAATTTATCTGGGTTAGTTCATATTTGGTGTTCTTGAGTGTTCATCATCTGTTCTTATCAAAGAATACAACCCAACAACTTTTTGATCTCCTTTTCAATAGTAAAAGAATAAAAAGGTGGTTTTTGGACTTTTTGATTTACTTTATTCGGCCGAAAGTAAAAGACATACTCAGTACCTAGCATGTGGGTTAGGTGGGTTTGGTGAGTAAAGCATTCAAAGTCAAAAAGTGTTAAAGTGATAATATTGTTTATTCAATATTTAAAGAAATCTGCAGAAAAAATTATTCTAAGGCAAAAATTTCTACATAGAATTTCTACTTGAGAATTTCTACATAGAATTTCGACTTGGACAATTTCTACTTGGTGATTTCGACTTGAGCAAAATTTCTACTTAGAGAAATTTCGACTTAGGCAAAAGTTCTACATAAATATTCTACATAGCCTAGTCTTGGGTACTTAGAAACTTTTAGTGACCAGAATTGAGATGGCTCCTAAAAATGCATTCAAGATCCCAATGTTCAACAAAGATCACTATGAAGAATGGGTTTTCAGAATGAGACTATATCTAGAGACTGTTAACCCTGAATATCTGGAAGTCCTTGACAAGGGTAAATTTGTCCCAATGGTAGTTATTCCTTCACATACGGAAGGAGGAGTGGTTATACCACCCCGGTCTGAGCCCAAAAAGGCAGCGGACTTTTCGGATGCTGATAAAGAGCAAATAGCATGTGATACTGCCGTTCGACAAACCTTGATGGAATCTCTTGATCATGAAATGTTCAACATAGTCAAAGGTTTGACTACAGCGAAGAAGATTTGGGACAAGATAGAAGTTGTCATGGAAGGATCTACAGAGGTCAGAAGCAACAAAACACTCATACTCAAGATGGAGTATGACACCTTTAGAATAAGGAAAGGAGAAGGCATAACAGACGTCTACCTACGATTCAGTCAGTTGGTATTGGATTTGAATCTGAGAGGTGTAATTCTCCCCATGGTTGAGACTAATACGAGATATCTGAGGAACCAGCCAAAAAGCATTGAGCATAGGGTCTACGCAATTAGAGAAACCAGAGATTTGCATACAACTTCTCTGGAAGAGTATTATGGAATATTAAAGACCTATGAGCTGGAAACGCTTCAAGATCAAGCATGGGACAATGATTCAAAGTCAAAAGAAAGTGCATCAGGATTAGTTGCTGATGAGGAAGAGTCTAAGAAGGCAATGGTTGCAGCAAAGCCTAAATCATCACTTGCACCACATCAAGTTGATAATGATGACGAGTGCGCATCTGATAGTGATGATGACTACTACACCCAAGAAGAGCTGGACAACATGGACGATAGTGTCGTGGCATACATGGCAAGGAAGTTCAGCAACATGAGATTTAGAAAGAGCAACCGACCACAGAGAAAATCTTCATCTTATTATCGGGCTGCTAAGGGTGGTGGTAGTTCGTCAGGCTACAAAGGAAAAGGCAAGAATACCAGCTACAAATCTCCTTTGGATTTCAAAATGAAGTTCAAATGCTACAATTGTGGTGAAGCTGGACACTTTGCCTCGGACTGCAAAAAGCCTAGACAGACTTATCCAAAAGAAACATTTGAAGCTCTCAAAAGCAACTATGAAGCACTGTTGAAGGAAAGACATGGAAAACGAGCTTTATTGGTGACAGAAGGAAGAGCTTGGGATGATTCAGATGAGGAAGATGTTACTCATGTAGCGAACTTTGCGCTCATGGCTGAGACATCAGAGGAACCAGAGGTACCAGTTCTGACTCTTAAAGTAGAAATGTCTATTGATGATTATAAAGAACAGAACGGGACTCTTAGTGAAGAGATCTATATGTTGTGCAAAAGCCTAGACTCTTCTCAAAAGGAACAGAAAACACTTGTTGCCAAATGCAGAATGCTTGAGGCAAAAGTGGAAGAGCTAGAGGCTGCTTGCACTGTAGATACTTCTCTAAGAGACTTTATTAAATCTCTGGAACACAAGCTTGTCCTTAAGGAAGAAGTAGAAGCATGTCTTAGGAACAATCTAGCTGAGTTAGAAACAAAATGCGAAGCTTACAAACTAGCTGCTAGTAAAGTGTATGTAGATAATGACACATTTAAGAAGATAACTGGAGTAGGTATAGGGCTTGATTATTCTGACCTTCCTAAGAAAGAAGGAAAGAGACCTATTGACCCTAGTTCCAGTGACCTTAAACAGGAAACACCTAGAATTCTTAAATCGGCTGTCAAACCTATCTACAAACATCTTGTTCCTAGAATAGAAGAAGAAGAGACTGAATTGATAGCTAGATATGAGATTGAGATGGAAGATCGCCAGAAAGAACAACCTGTAACTCCTATCAAACAAGTTAAAATCAATTTCCCTAGAGATGAATCTAGACTGGGATTAGGAGCTAAGGCTGTTAAGCAACAAGGAAAGAGAGAGAAAGGCATAAAAGAGGTTAAGGCTGAACGAATAAAGAAAGCATGTTATCATTGTAAATCTACTGAACATCTTTCTTATGCATGCAAAGCTAACATGAATGTTCCTGCTGCACATGCCATGCCTACCACACATACAATGAATAATCTGCATCAGAATCATGCACAGTGTGGTCAACCTAACTGTATGCCATGCACTTTTAATATCATGCAAACTTTTGTGCATTTAATGAATGCATCTAGCCAGTCATGCTCAAATACTGTTGCTAGTTCAAATATCAAGAAAAAGTATGGTAGAGCCAAGACTGTCAGTCCTCCTAAAGTTAGGAGTGACAAACCTTCTCCTAAGATTGACAAATCTGTCAAGTCTGAGAAAGGAAAGGAGATAGTCGAAAGCTCTAGTAATGTGAAGAAAAGTGCATCTCCTGTTGTTAAATCTGTTGATTCTCGATCTTATCGAAAAGCCGGGCCCAATCAAAGTTGGGTTCCGAAGAATGTCTAACCAATCTGTCATTGCAGGGCATTAAGCAGAATAGAAATAAAGTTATATGGGTGCTAGACAGTGGAGCATCGAGGCATATGACTGGAAACAAGTCCCTGCTTACAGAGTTGGTTATGAAGGCTGGCCCTTATGTTACCTTTGGAGATGACAGCATAGGTGTGACTAAGGGATATGGCAAACTGAAAACTTGCAATGTCATCATTGAAGATATTTCCTATGTTGAGGGACTAAAGCACAATCTGTTGAGTATAAGTCAATTCTGTGACAAAGGTTACGAAATTGTCTTCAACAAGAAAGGTGTCTCAATCACTCACATCAAGGAAGGCTCACTAGCTTTAAGAGGAGTTCGAAAGGCAGATCTTTTTGTTGCAGATATGGATTCAGCAAATCAGGATGAGGTCACCTGTTTCTACAGCAAAGCCTCGGATGATGAAAGCTGGTTATGGCACAAAAAGCTATCTCACTTAAACTTCAAAACGATGAATGCTCTCGCAAGGCGAGAATTGGTGAGAGATCTACCTCAAATGGAGTTCGCTCCGAAAGGACTCTGTGAAGCTTGTGAAATGGGAAAGTCGAAGCGAGCATCGCATAAAAGCAATGAAATTTCTAGTATTACTGAGCCTCTACAACTTCTTCACATGGATTTGTTTGGCCCAGTGAATGTCCTATCTTTGTCTAGGAAAAGATATGCTTTGGTAATCGTGGATGACTTCTCCAAGTATACATGGGTATTGTTCGCAATGACGAAAGACGAAGTACCTTTCTTAATCATTGATCACATCACTCAAATTGAGAATGTTTCAACACTTACTGTGAAGACGATTAGATCAGACAATGGCACTGAATTCAAAAACGCAGTGCTAAATGATTTCTGTGTATCTAAGGGAATACGTCGTCAGTATTCAGCCCCGAGAACTCCACAGCAAAATGGAGTAGTAGAAAGGAAGAATAGAACTTTGGTTGAAGCAGCAAGAACTTTGTTGTATGATTCAAAACTTCCTTTGTATTTCTGGGCCGAAGCAGTGAGTACCGCTTGTTACACTCAAAATAGAACCTTGATCATAAAAGATAAAGAAAAGACACCATGTGAGCTAATGAACAACAGAAGACCAACAATCAAATACTTTCATGTCTTCGGAGCAAAATGCTATGTGCTTATAGATGATGAAAATCTAGGCAAGTTTGCAGCAAAAGCCCGTGAAGGAATCTTTGTTGGTTACTCTACAGACGTGGTGGCAGCTTATAGAGTGTTCTTGGTGAATGATCGAAAAGTGACTGAAAGCTACAACGTCAGATTCGACGATACCAAACTCTCATCAATTTCAAGAGATTCTAGTGAACCTGAGTCCCTAAAATTTCAGAATCTGGACTTAGAAGATCTTGAAGATGAATCTGAGCTGGTTGTTCCATTAAATGTTCCAAGCGTACATGAAGAACCTGAGTCTAGTGAACAAGCTAATTCTACAAGATCAGGAGAGACTTCTTCAGTACCAACCGGCAACAACTCAGGGGGAGTAAATAGCAGCTCAAGGACTACTGTTCAAGGCTCGAGTCGAGTTGACTCTAGTTCTGTAGGAGCTGGCACTAACTCAAGGGGAGTTAGTGAAAATATTCAAAGTAGTCAGCACCCCAACTCAGAAAGTCAAGCTGAATCATCTAGACAATTTCCAGGTGAACGGGTATGGAATAGAGACCATCCGTTTGAGTTAATTATTGGTGATCCAGATGCTGGTGTGACTACTAGAAGAACTGCAAGAGCTGACATGGCTAATATCTCCTTATATTCTGGGTTTTTATCCAAGCTTGAACCTAAAGAAATAGAAGAAGCTCTTGGCGATGCTGATTGGGTGATTGCAATGCAAGAGGAACTCAATCAGTTTGAAAGGCAGAAAGTTTGGAAACTGGTACCCCGACCAAAGAACAAATCCGTAATTGGAGCTAGGTGGGTATTCAGAAATAAACTGGATGAAAACGGACTTGTAACACGAAACAAGGCTCGTTTGGTTGCAAAAGGTTATTCTCAGCGAGAAGGAATTGATTATGATGAAACCTATGCACCAGTTGCAAGACTTGAGGCAGTCAGGATGTTCTTGGCATTTGCAGCACATAAGAACTTCAAGGTATTCCAGATGGACGTGAAAAGTGCCTTCCTGAACGGAGAGTTAGAAGAAGAAGTGTATCTGGAACAGCCACCCGGCTTCGTTGATCCAGAACATGCAGATTTTGTGTATCTACTCTTCAAATCTGTCTATGGCCTCAGACAATCCCCAAGGCGATGGTATGAAACCCTATCCTTATTCTTAATTGAAAATGGTTTTGTTAGGGGAGTAATTGATAAAACATTGTTCTATAAAGTTGTGAGAAATGACTTAATACTTGTTCAAGTATATGTGGACGATATTATTTTTGGGTCATCAAATGAGCGCTTGTGCGAGAAATTTGCCAAGCTAATGCAGCAAAAATATGAGATGAGCATGATGGGAGAGCTGTCCTTCTTCCTTGGATTACAGATCAGTCAGAGAAAAGATGGTATCTTTATCTGTCAATCCAAGTACGTCAGAGATTTACTCAAGAAGTATAATCTAGAAGATGCATCAGCAGCTAAGACTCCCATGGCAACAGCCACGAAGCTTGATGAAGACAAATCAGGTAAATCAGTTGACATCACAAGCTATCGAGGTATGATTGGCTCACTCCTCTATTTAACTGCAAGTAGACCAGATATAATGTTCGCAACTTGTTTATGTGCAAGGTTCCAAGCGGATCCTAGAGAATCACATCTCGTAGCCGTCAAAAGAATTTTTAGGTATCTCAAGGGCACACCAAATCTAGGGATTTGGTACCCAAGAGATACAGGTTTTAATCTTATTGGCTATTCGGATTCAGACTATGCAGGTTGCAGGATTGATAGGAAAAGCACATCTGGTGCTTGCCAATTTCTTGGCAGAAGATTGGTGTCCTGGCAAAGTAAAAAACAACATACAGTATCTACTTCTACTGCTGAAGCTGAGTACATTGCTGCTGGAAGCTGTGTAGCTCAAATACTGTGGATGAGGAACCAATTGAAGGATTATGGCATGGAGCACAAGAAAATTCCAATCATGTGTGACAACACAAGTGCCATTGCCATAACCAACAATCCTGTAGATCACTCAAGAACCAAGCATATTGACATCAGGTATCATTTCATAAGAGAACATGTCGAGGAGGGGACTGTGGAGCTACATTTTGTGCCCACAATGCAACAAATTGCAGATATATTCACCAAACCTCTTGATGAAGTAACATTCAATAGGTTGGTTGGTGAATTGGGAATGCTTAACACAAGTTAGTAAAGCCTTCTATCTGTAAAATCCATGTTTATGTTTGTTTGTGCAAGCTAATCAATCATTATGTGCTTAGACTTTAAAATGCCTAATTAATGATTGTTATAGATTGCATATAGTGTGATTTTGCATGAATTCTTTGTGTTTTAAGTGTCTTTTATAGCACAAATCTGTGAATTTATGCTTGTTAGATTGCATGATCATAGGGGGAGTTAAATTCATAATAGTCTAAATATTGCATGATTTTTAGATGAATTTACCTGTGTTTTTCATGTAATTAGAGGCCTTAGAATTATCAAGGAATGTTTTAATTATGTCATATATTAAAATCCTTGAATTGATATTTATATTAATTTGGCAAAATTAATTGTTGAGTTTTTCAAAGAAAAATTGTCAAATTATTCTAAGTATCTTCAAAATTTCGAGTTAGTCTCTATCTCGAAACTCATGTAGAAATTCGACTTGAATTTCGACTTGAGCTTCCAGGGTGAAGTTTTGAAAATTCTAAGTCTGGGAAGAATTTCGAGTTAGTACCTATCTCGAAATTCATCTCGAAATTCGACTTAGAGTTCGAGTTCGAGTTACCAGTGTGCCTAGTTCTATCTTCAAAATATTCGAGATAAAGTCTATCTCGAATTTTATCTCTAAGGTTGAGATGAGGTTTCCATTAAGGGAATATTTTGAAAAGAACTGAGAATTAACTTCGAGTTAGTCTATCTCGAACTTTATCTCGAAGTTCGACTTGATGTTCGAGATAGAGTTCTTAGTCTATCTCGAAACTCAACTCGAATTTCGACTTGGTGTTCGAGATAGAGTTCTCAGTTAAGCTAAAGGGAATTTTTCGAGTTACACTCCTAACTCGAAACATATCTTGAATTACCCTGGACTTTTTGATTCAAGGAAATATTTTGGAAAGAATTTGAGATTAACTTCGAGTTAGTCTATCTCGAACTTTATCTCGAAGTTCGACTTGATGTTCGAGATAGAGTTATTAGTCTATCTCGAAACTCAACTCGAATTTCGACTTGATGTTCGAGATAGACTCTAACTCGAAAAGTATCTTGAATTTTCTGTTTTTCCACGTTTAATACAAATCAATAATGTTCAAGATAGTATTTCCCTATAGTTTCTGCTGTAATTTTGGTTAAAGTGCTTCTTTGTGCATAATTGTTCGAGTTAACTTCTATCTCGAACTTTATCTCGAAGTTCGACTTGATGTTCGAGATAGAAAAGTTCGAGATAGAAAAGTTCGAGATAGAGTTCGACTTAGATGTCCCCTGTATGGACTTAGTACTTTTCACACTTTTTAACAGGGACATTTTTGTCATTCCACATTAATGTCTATATATACTTCTCTAACTCGATCTATTCTTTCACTTTTACCTAATTGAGTTTTACAGCCGCCCCATATACATACAGGCGATTTTGACTTACAAGTTACAACCACTGATTCGTGATCTTTGTGACTAATCTCATACGGACAACGAATTACTGCCCGATTTTTGACTGCCATTATCTGAGTGCCAGTAATATCTGAGTTTGTGTGTTTGTGAATTTGTTCTTTCTCGACATATATACATACGTATATACACACACCGTTTCACAATCATATACACACGATTTGACTGGTGTGTACACACATAACTTCACTGATTTCACTGGTATCAGATTCTGTTAATTGGTTGTTGATTTTCGCCTCTCACAGTGATAATTATCTATAACCCGTAGTTTAATTTTTCAAGAGTGACTTTTGTTCTTTTTGTTAAATTAAAAGGGATATAACTGATAATTCCTTAATTAATTGTTTTTCGAAAATTAAAATAAAAATTCACATCTTCTTAAAGAAAAACATTTAATCAAAATGGCTCACCAATTTTCTCTTGCTAAAAACAATTTTTACAATATTTCTACGGAAATTGGTGATCAACTCCCGCGGTTTAAGTTTTGGATACGATTTCTCAATTTGTATTCCAAAGCTAGCCAAGCTTTTACTGCTAAACCTACACTAGTACATGATGCTTTACAGCAATTATGGACTAGTGCGGTTACTTTTGGGAGTAAATCAACCCCCTACGGTTTCAGGTTTACCTTAGCGGGTCAGGAATATGAGGTGACAGAACAAATTGTCAACAGAGTTCTAGGATTCCCAATTAAAGATGCCTATGATCCAGAACCTACTGCTGCAGAACGCCTCAGATTCTTTGAAGAAATTGGATGTTATCCTACAAAAGGCCCAATCACGGGAAATATCCAAAAGCAATTCTTCCATGCGGAATGGAATTACTTTTTCGAGGCCATCACAAGATGTTTTCGGGCACGCGAAAAAGACTTTCATCAAATTCCGATTCCCATGCAAACCTTTGCAGTAGCCCTAGCAAGAGAACTGGATATAAACTATGGACGCATAGTTCTCTCTGAGATAGTGGCCTCAATGGGATCCCTTGCAAGCAGAGACCTCTCTACCACTGATGTCGTCTGCTGGTTTCCTCGGTTTCTTCAAATGCTAATCAATGACTTAATACCGAGGGATGCCCTTGCTATTCGACAGGGATTTGCCAGAAGCCCCACATCTGAATCGCTAGGGATGGGCACTAAGTCACTTGCAACCATTGCTAATCAGGATAAACATCAAGGTAAACCTATGTCTACTCCTGAAAATATTCAAATGTGGCTTAGATATGATGCAGGAGTTACCAATTTGGAGGCATCATCACAAGTCTCATCACATGCTCAAAATCCATCTGTTCATGCTGAGGCATTTGATGAGATTCCGGATGAGGAAAGCGATGATGCACAAGGTAAGCAATCAGGTAATCTCTCTCTGCATACTATTCATTCCTCCTCCTACGTTTCTGATTCCGCGACCCATGAGCCTGCTAACCCGCAGGATCTATCCCAGGGTAAGAGCCATATTTCTGACTCTGAGTCTGATACACATTCCTATTCTTTATCACCCCTGTTAACGGAAGTCAGAAAACCAGCACGTATATTTATACAAGATGATGAGGAGAATGAACCCGAAGAGCAGCAACTTATTCGCAAGAAAGCCAAACTTTTCCACGCTGCTACTTCACAACCACAGTCAAACCCTAGCGTGTCACACGCAACCACTCCACCTCACGCGAGTGGTTCACCCCTTGAACATTCTGCACATAGGGATTTTGATTTTGGTCAGGATGATGTGCCTCTTGATGATACTGTTGCTTCAAGAGTACATGAAGTATTAAGAACTTCAGCCGTACCTTCACCGGTACGTACTGATGCTGCAAATAGGATCGGTTCTGATGTCGTACAAGGACACTTTGCAGCCTCTCAGACTGAGATTCCAACTCAGGAACAAACAGAATATGATCCTATAACTGTCAACAACATTTCTTATCAATTTTCTGCAGGTACTGCTTCACTATTTGGATCAATCATTGAAGACATACACGAGTGTGAGACAGGGAGTGTGTGTGAAAGGTTAGGGAGAGAGGGACCTTCATTTTTAAGGCCCGAAACCGAGCGCCAAATACCAACAGAACGCGTATTAGAGCGAGGTCACCTAAACCAAACACCGTCCCTTAATATTGAAAATTTTGATACTCGTATGACTTCAATGGAAAATCAGATGAGGCAGTTCGGGCAGACAATGGGGCAGTTCGGGATCAATGTTGGAAACAACCAAAGGGCTCTAGACGACTACGCAGCAAGAATGGCAAGTCAAGCTACAGCTTTTGAGGATTTGACAAATAAGGTCAATGACTTGGGCCATGCTGGTGGAGTCTTGGGAAGCACTCTCAATGAGAGGATGGGGGCATTGGAGTCTACAATGCATACAATGACTGTGGAGATCAGTAGAATGATGTTCGCAGTCAGAAGTTTTGTGCCCCCGGAGTGCTTCGAGTCGGAACAACCTCCCCCCGATGCTGGAGCAGGTGGTGCAGGTGGTGCTAGTGGAGCGGGAGCCTCTGGTTCTGGTTTTGGAGGTTCCTATGCAGCTGGTGGATCTGAAGACCATGGTGGAGCTCAGGATAACTCACCTAAGGGGGAGAGTGGAAAGGAGACGAGACAGCAGGCAGTTCACATCGAAGAAATTGAAGAACCCGCTGATCTTGTTAAGGAACCAGAAATTGAGCCTGCTGTTGCTGAAGAGGCTCTGGGGAGGAGAAAGGGTAAGGCAATAATGGTTGAAGAAGATGAACCAGTTATTGACCTGAGTCATCAGGACACAGTACAGGAGGTACTAGACTCAGATTCTGATATGGAGGACGTACCTTTCGCACATGCTGTAAAGCGATCTTTGAAGGAACAAGGTGGAGGTGCTGGTATGTCTTTCGGAATGCCTGAAGAAGATCCTATTGATGAAGAAACCCTGCAGTCTCAACAGTTAGCCTTGGAACAAGCTCAGTTCCATAAAATGAAGATGATGCAAGAACATGCTGCGTTCCTAGAACAGAAGGTGGAGCTACAAGGGAAGCAGTATGAGTATGAGCTTGCAAGGCTAGCCAATCCTCAAGTTGATCTGGACAAAAGAAGGATAGGGCAGAAATGGGATGAAGCAAGGAAGATAATGATGGGACCATGTGCAAAAGGAGTTCATAACAAGGATGCAGATGATCTGTTCTACAACTTGAATTTGCAGAATCCAATGACCGGGGACTATATAAATGCTTTGAAGAGATTAATTTCTAAAGTCAGGGTTGGATACAATGCAAATCTTAAGGAGTGGCAGGTTATCTTGTCTTTGGTAGAAGGAGTCCCAACATCTTTCCTATTTGTGGATGACCAATTCATAATGAGAAGATCTGCGTCAGAGTTGTTCTTGCTAGCGACTAAAATTCAGTACTCTCAATCTGAGGAGCTAAGCATTCTGTACAGGGATCAGTTAATGCAGCTAGCAGAGGACAAGGGTCCAGAATTCTCAGCTTATCCAAATTTTGTCCGGATGGTGGTTCAAGGAAAGATGAAGAGGGTGAGCATGGAGGAAAAGGACTTAATGGAACTTTCAGTGGAATCTCTTAAAGCTGTATGTAGACAAATGATGGGTAAGGGATTCGCCTCTGAGCTTAAAGATAAATCCGTGAGGATCATTGAAAGAGTCATATTCTTGAAGAGCAATGAGGTGTGGAAGTGTGATGTCATTGCTCCAAACCCTCTCGACAACGTGAAGATTGAGCCGGAGCTGATAGAAAAGAAATGGAATATTCTTCAAGCAATGAAGAATGTAGATGAAGCTTTGACTCTTCCTTCTGGAGAACTGGAACAAGGAGAAATAAGGGAGGCAGTTGGCGTTCCAGGGAAAGATAGTGTATACTGGATACACTCTTATGCTGATGATACAGCTGATGCCTTAGCATACATAGATGCAGACCAGAAACAAACACTCTTGCATATGAGTAGACAATGGCTGCTACAGACTCAAGATGCTGCATTTCTAGAGAAAGTGTTATATGTGTTCAAATGGGGAGAAGTGGAAGACAAGTTTGTTGAAGAAAAGCAGAGACTCATGAGTTACCTGTCTGAAGTAATTGTGGAGAAGAAGCGAATGGAGCGAGATGCGGCTAGTGTCTATAATACTGACCGTGTCAAGGGCTACCCCAAGATGATATATCGTTATCTCAAAGCCACTAAATCTCATTGGAAACCTCAGCTCATAATGAAGAACTTTGAGGAAATTCCAAAGATCAGGACTACTCAGGAGGTTGATAAACTCAGAAGGCTTTTCAAACATCCTAACCCAGAGCCCAGGAACCCTCTAGAAATGGAAGCTGTAAGTCTGTTGAATGCTAGGTGGAAGCAGCTTCACGATCCAGTGTACAAGAAAGAACAGCAGCAGAAGGAGAAGCTCAAAAGGCAGAAAGAAGAGAGAGACCAAGCTGCTGAAGCTAGAAAGAGAAAACGGAATTAGGGTTAAAGGTCAGAGTGATGTGAACTTGAAGTTGGAAAAACTTCATGTCTTTCGGTTGCTTTAACTCACTTGAGGAAATTCACCTTAGAGTGAATCCAATAAGGTGATATAAGTTTGACTAGAAGGTATGAAATAATCCAGGTGATAGGAATCATTCAAATGATCTTTAATTCGAGGTTCGAATTCTGTTTCTAGTTTTTATGTTCATTGTATTGTTTTCAAGTTCTTTTCAATTGTATATTATTCAAGAATGTAATGTTAATTATCTTTTCTCGTCTCATTGTTTAGTTGAGTTATCCTTCATTAATTTGAATGTCATTGTTAGACAATCAAATTGGGGGAGATTGAAAGGCAGAGTGTATAAACTTGTAACACTATAACTAATGTAACTCAAACTAAAGGAAAAGATACTTAACCAGAAGACAATCAAGAACAGGAAGTCACAAGAAATCAACACTAAATGAAGACAAGGTAATTGATACAATTAAACATGCTAACTATGATCAAGCCAAGAAGAAATCATTGAGAGAAGTTCAAGTCAAAGTTGTTCATGCCTCGGTGATTTGATTAATCAAGAATCAAGATCATAACTATCAGTATCAACAAGACCAATTGATTTCAAGTGAAGAAGAAGGAAAGCAAATATTGGAAAGCCAAGTTATTCAGTGAATATGGTAATTTATTCAAGAAGCAGAAACACTATCAAGACTAGTCACTTATGAACCAGACCAGTGCATCAAGTGTCAGGACATTGATAGCAAGTTTATGTCAGTAATAAAGAACCATGTCCAAGAGCTTGTTGAAGAATAAAGAAGACATAAAGATATCACAAGTTCAAGATGTGCATTGAAGTTTCAAGTTGAAGACCAGAATATTTTCTAAGTACTAAATGTTCTGGATGGCTAAGTAGAAATTCTCAAGTAGAAGTTCTACTTAGGAATTTCGAGATAGCCAAGTAGAAGTTCCACTTAGGAATTTCGAGTTAGCCAAGTAGAAATTCTCAAGTAGAAGTTCTACTTAGGTGCAGCTTCAACATGACACATGGCATCTTCTGATTGGCAGATTTCCAAGCTTTCAAGATAAGGCAAGAATTATGTGGACATCATTGGGCCACGTACATCTTAGTCTTTGAAGACTACAGGACATAGATTACATGTAGTATAAATAGAAGTACGTGTGTAATGTTTCAGTTAGTGAGCAATTCTAGAGAAAAACACAAGAGAAAAAGAGAGAGTGCAATCACAGAGCTTAGTATCATTCACTTCTCTCTCAACTTCTGTTATACTTTGTAATGAATGTTGTAGCAACCCTTTCAAGTTATATATAAAGAAATATATTCCTTGAATCTGTGTGTTCATTTATTGCATCGTTTTTATTGCTTCTCATATTCGAAAAGTTGTATTCACCCCCCCTCTACAACACATTTGGACCTAACATATTCAGACGGCGGCTCCACCGTTGCCTCCACCCCCGGGGGGGACTCAGACTGTGGAACAACCAAATATCCAGAATATTCCTGGAGTGGGAACATTTAATGTGGATGACTTAAAGAAACTCCTTGCTCACCTAGACGGAGGAAGAATATCTACAACTGCTCCAACATCTTCTCCCTTCTCAACTGAGGTTAGAGAGGCGCAGCTCCCTGCTGGGTATAGATCAATGACTAATGATTTGCGATTTCATGGAAATGCAGACCCAGTGGAATTCCTCGGACGTTTCGATATTGAGATGGATGTCTATCAAGTTACAGAACTGGCTAGGTGTCGATTGTTGGCAGCAACTTTCAGAGAGAGTGCCCAGCAATGGTTTCAGAAGCTTGGTCCGGGGATAATTACATCATGGCAGGTGATGAGGAACTTGTTCTTGACTAAGTTCCAGGCTGCGGTAAAATATGCTCCTCCGGTCACGACCTTGGCCAACATCAAACAAAGGGAAGGAGAGAGTTTGCAATCCTATTTCAAGAGATTCAACTCGGAATCCACTATGGTGAGAGGAGCGACAGATGAAACACTCAAGAGTTTCTTAATTGCTGGATTGTCGGTGGGAACAGATTTCTGGAAACATCTTCAAGGACGTGATCCACCTACGTTGGCTGATGTGTTTGCACAAGCTGAGTCTTTCAAAATTGTGGAACAATCCTTGGCAGACAACCGAAAAACTGACAGTCAGAATGGTTCTAAGGCAAAGATTGGTAAAAGGAAGGATAGGTCTCCCAGTCCTACCCGTCGTATTGCAACTGGTGCGAACCGGATAAATCTAACTGAAACTGGGAGGAGTTGGGGTCCACCTGATACATACGCTTACGATCAAAGGCCGGGTAACTATACTCCTTTAGCAGCTTCTATTGAACATATCTTTGAGGTGAATAAGAACAAAGGGTTCTTCAGAAAGCCGGAACCATTGACTTCCTGGCAGAGCAAGGATAAGAAAAAGTATTGTGAATTCCATGAATCCTCAGGGCATAACACACATGAATGTCGTCAACTCAGGGAAGAGATTGAAGATTTGATTAAGGAAGGATACCTGACGGAATGGATTGTTAGAGAGGTGAAGAAGCATAGGGAGAATCCCGACAGGAGAGATGGAGGGCGCGCCCTCCACGGAGAAGGTAAGCCAGAAGAGAAGAAATTCGTCAAAGAAGGAAGTATTCACACCATCTTTGGAGGACACCATTTAGGGGGAGATAGCAATCACGCTATGGAGAGGTATTCCAGGGAAGCGAGGTATCGACCTCTCACAAATGTGAATAGTTTGGAATTGAGGCCACCTAAATTGTTCAAGGGAGAATGTGCTGACATTACTTTCACTGAAGAAGAAGCTAGATGGGTACATCATCCTCATAATGACGCTCTTGTAGTAGCAATTCAGATTGGTTCGAAGAATGTCCATCGGGTTTTCGTGGACAATGGAAGCTCGGTGAACATACTCTACTACAGTACTTATAAGAAGCTGGGGCTCTTAGACAAAGACATGATTCAAGACAACGGATGGATCTATGGTTTCTCAGGAGAATCGGTAAAAGTTATGGGAGCTATCAAATTACCGGTAACTCTTGGGGAAGGAAACCTTTCTGTGACGCAAATGATGGATTTCATGATTTTGAATGTGGATTCCTCACATAATGCTCTAGTAGGACGACCCCTGTTGAAGGAAATGAAAGTTGTGACCTCCATCTATCATCTCGCGATGAAATTTCCTACGCCAAATGGTGTGGGAACTGTATGGGGCTCTCAGCACGACTCCAGAGATTGCTACCATAAGGCGATTAAAGGGTTTAGAAGGCAGCAGGATGGAGGGCGCGCCCTTCGTGAGAGTGGCTCCGGAGTCATGAGTGTTGTCCCAGAAGAGGTGAAAGTCCATTATCTTGTCCAGGAACCTGAAGAGGAAGAACCGCTATACAGGGCGCGCCCTGAGGATGATACCTCGGTTCTTGATGAGCTTCAAGAAGGAATTTTGGAGGAAATAGAGGAAGATGCAGAGGAAGTAATCTCGTTTGATCTCCAGGGTGAGCAGGTTGAAGGGAGACGAATGTTGCTTGAAGGTTTGGTGCATACCCTTGTCGAGGAAGACTTCCCTCTTAAAGAGGACGTGCCCTCCAAGGATGCAGCACCGGTTGAAGATCCTCGAAGTTTTGATTTTGACCTTGACCCAAGGACACCGCAACCAGTGGAAAAGACTGGTCCTGCAGAGGATACAATTTCTATTTTGGTGGATGAGAGGGATCCAACTAAGGTTCTGAAGATTGGGTCGCAGTTGAACTCCAAGTTAAGAGGCATGCTTACTAATTTCCTTTTAAACAATCTGGATGTTTTTGCTTGGAGTCATGCTGATATGGTTGGGATTGATCCGAAAGTTATGTGTCACCGTCTGAATATAGATCCCACCAAGAAGGGAATTCGCCAGAAACGCCGGCCAGTAAGTGGAGAGAGAGCCGTAGCCTTGAAAGAAGAGGTGGATAGACTTCTAGATGTCGGGCTAATCAAGGAGTCATATTATCCAGATTGGTTGGCTAATCCGGTTCTTGTGAAAAAACCAAATGGAAAATGGCGAACTTGTGTGGATTTCACTGATCTGAACAAGGCATGCCCGAAGGATAGCTTTCCACTCCCGAGAATTGATCAGTTGGTAGATGCTACGGCGGGACATGCTCTTTTGAGTTTCATGGATGCTTACTCTGGTTACAACCAGATTCCTATGTATGAGCCTGATCAGGAGCACACTTCCTTTATTACAGATCGAGGATTGTATTGTTACATTGGCATGCCTTTCGGGTTAATCAATGCTGGCGCAACCTATCAAAGATTGGTGAACATGATGTTTAAGGATTTGATAGGGAAAACCATGGAGGTATACGTGGATGATATGCTTGTTAAATCCTTAAGAGCAGAGGACCATGTAAAGCATTTAGAACAGATGTTCGAGATTTTGAGGAAGTTTAGGATGAAGTTGAATCCTCAAAAATGCGTCTTTGGGGTAGAATCCGGGAAGTTTCTAGGATTTATTGTTAATCATCGTGGAATCGAGGCAAATCCAGCAAAAATAAAAGCTCTTCTTGACATGAAATCTCCGACTAGTGTAAAGCAAGTTCAAAGTCTCACGGGAAGGATAGCAGCCCTTAATCGTTTTGTTTCAAAATCGTCGGATAAATGCAGAGAATTCTTCAAGGCGATAAAGGGGGCAGCCAAAGATTTTGCATGGACATCTGAGTGTGAGGAAGCTTTTCAGAGAATAAAGGAGCATTTGGGAAATCCCCCTCTCTTAGCTAAGCCCGTGGAAGGAGAGACGTTAATTCTATACTTGGCAGTTTCAGAACACTCTATTAGTGCGGTATTAGTAAGAGAAGAAGTTGATCATCAGTCTCCGGTTTACTATGTGAGTAAGCGTTTGCTTGATGCGGAAACCAGATATACTAGCATGGAAAAGTTGGTTTATGCCTTAGTTTTGGCGTCAAGGAAGCTTCGTCCTTATTTTCAGGCTCACAAGATTGAAGTTCGTACGGCATATCCATTGAGAGGAATTCTCCAAAAGCCAGAAACCTCTGGTCGAATGTTAAAATGGGCAGTTGAGCTGGGACAATTTGATTTGGAATATACTCCAAGGACAGCTATAAAGGGTCAAGCTTTAGCTGATTTCATTCTTGAATTCGAATCGGAAAATGAAGAAAAATCGATTGTATTAATTGAGCCTGAAGTTCTGCTTAAGAGGGCAACCCCATTTGAAGAAGTTCCTCAACCTTGGTGGAAGTTACAAGTAGATGGAGCTGTCAATAATGGAGGGGCTGGAGCAGGAGTAATCTTGCTTACCCCCGAAGGTAATCAACTCATGAGTGCTATTCACTTCAAATTTCAGGCGACCAATAATGATGCAGAGTATGAAGCCTTGATTAATGGGCTAAAGATGGCTTTGGAGATGAAGGTAGTGAATCTCATTGTGTTAAGTGATTCAGAGCTAGTGGTTGGACAAGTGAAAGGTGGATTTCAGTGCAGAGGTCCAAGGACAGAGCTTTACATGAGGTGCGCTCAACGATTGATTAAAAAGTTCCGAGAAGTACGGGTAGAGTGTATTCCACGAGATGAGAACTGTAGTGCAGATGTGTTAGCCAAGTTGGGGTCACAGAAAGACGCTATGTTATTGGGGACAGTACCTTTGCAAGTACAGGAAATTCCTAGCATTCCAGAGGTTGAAGTCATGGAAGTGGAATCTATTCCCAGGGTTACTTGGATGACTCCCATTCAAAAATATATTCGGGAAGGGATACTTCCAGGTGAGAAGTTGGAGGCCAGGCGGCTTCAGTATCAAGCAGCTAGATTCGTGGAGTATGATGGGATATTATATAAGAGGGGTTTCAATCAACCACTTCTCAAGTGCATAGATGGAGATGAATGCAATTACATTCTTAGGGAGATTCATGAAGGTATATGCGGCAATCACTCGGGGGGTGGTTCGTTGGCAATGAAGGTGTTAAGGCAAGGATATTATTGGCCTACCTTGAAGAAGGATGCTTACGAATTTGTTAAGGCATGTGACAAGTGTCAAAGGTTTGCCAATTACTCTACCAGCCCTGCTACCACTTTGACTTCTTTGATGAGTCCGTGGCCATTTGCTATGTGGGGAATAGATCTTATTGGAGAGCTCCCTAAAGCCAAAGGAGGAGTGAAGTATGCTGTTGTTGCTGTGGATTACTTTACCAAGTGGGCGGAGGCAATGCCTCTGGCCACAATTACAGCAAGAAAGATTCGAGATTTTGTTTTCAACTCTATTGTGTGCAGGTTTGGAATTCCGTATAAACTTGTGTCGGATAATGGAAAGCAGTTTGACAGCAAGGAATTGAGAAAATTGTGTGATGATTTGGGGATAAAGAAGGAATTTGCAGCTGTGTATCACCCTCAAAGTAATGGGCAGACAGAGGCTGTCAACAAAATAATCAAGCACACCTTGAAGACGAAGTTGGAAGAAAGCAAAGGGAATTGGCCTGAAGAACTTCCCATGGTCTTATGGTCGTATAACACGACTCCAAGAACCACAACTGGAGAATCTCCTTTCATATTGTCTTATGGATGTGAAGCAATGGTGCCAGTGGAGATTGGAGCAGGATCATTCCGAAGAGATTTTTATGATGAAGAATCAAATGTGGTTAATCAAAGGTTAAGTCTTGATCTCCTAGAAGAAATGAGGGCTAATTCGCAGTTGAGGTTGGCAACTTATCAGCAGAGGGCTGCACGGTATTATAACAAGAAGGTGAAGGCTCAACCTTTTAAGGTGGGTGATCTAGTTCTGCGGAAAGTTATGCCAAATACAAGGGTAGCAGCGCATGGAGTCTTTGGTCCTAACTGGGAATGACCTTACAAGATCAAGTCTATCATCTGGGAAGGGACTTATCATTTAGAAGACTTGGATGGCAACACAATCCCAAGGGCATGGAATGCAGAGCATCTGAGGAAATATTATCAGTAGGGTGCGGCTTTGACCCCCTATTGTATGAAGGCTTATATTCAAGATATAGACTAGCATAAATAAATCTTCTCCTAGTCTAGGGGGGTAGTACATGTACGCCTTCTTTAGTTCTAGTCGAGACTTGCTGTTTTTATTCTACGTTTTTTCGAAGTTTATTCTCCTTAGCTCGGGGGGTAGTTCATGTATACCTTCCCCTGTTCTGTCTCAAGACATTTTTTCAAGTTTTTGAAGATTCTTTTTATTACAAGAGGTTGTGCTCTATGCCTTAGGGCGCACCCTCTGAGATTCTGTTTAAATCCAAGCAATAATTGACAAGTAAAAGGAATATTGAAAAAAGGGTAATGCCTTAGGGCGCGCCCTCAATATGAATGAAGATTTTTTATTCTAAATGTTTCAATGTTTTCAAGAGGTGGAAGAATATTGGCTGATAAAACACAAGAGGCCGCGCTCAAACTAGGGCGCGCCCTGTATCTACACTGAAGAATTTACAAGCATTTTAGTTAATGAACTTTTCACATTATATGATGTTTGCACGGAAGAATTTCCTGAAAATTTTTGAAGATGTGTTAACAGTGATAAAGAAAATTTTACAAAGGCCGCCCCCTATATGTTAGGGCGCGCCCTATAATTGTTTTACGGCAAAAGTAATTTGGCAATTAATATTGAGGTTATTAACGGTGCAAATAAAGTTCAAAAGTTAAGTTACAACTTGCAGGGTTTTACAAAGGACCCGCGCCTTGAAAGTTAGAATAAATTCGGATAAACTTGAAGATAAGTTCTAGGACGCGTCCTTGGGGGGAGAAGGAGGCGCGTCCTTAGCATCACCAGGGGGAACAACAGTGAGAGGAGAGATCATTTCAGGAACAGAGTTTTGGTTGGAAGGATCGACGGTTTGGATTTCTGGATCTTCGATTCGTTCAGATTGCAGGGGAGCCTCTTCAGTTGAGGGCGCGCCCTGTGGATCCTTATCCAATCCCAGCTCGATCCTCTTTGCCAAGATGGCATCCGCGTGCAGCATTTTAAATTGTTTGATGTCCTCAGCACTTTCTGGACCAAACCTTTCTTCCCAGTTATAATCTGGGTCATTTGCAAGAAAACCAAGAAGGTAGAAATCAAACCCAGCTTGGAAATTTTTATCTTCCATGGCTTGCTTCTCATCTTTCCAGCAATCTGCCTTCTCGATCTCCAGGGTGTCCCGCTGCACCTTTAAATCTTCATTTTCTTTCTCCAACCTGTCATTCTTGTCGGCCAAGAGTTGGCGATGATTGGCAGCATCTTGCAAGTCATTTTTGAGGTCCTGGATAGTAGCATCCTTGGAATCGCACTTACTCTTCCATTTGTTGTCAGACTCCACAATCAACTTTGCATATTTTCTGTTTTCCCCTTCGAGTTTGTTGATGTAAAGCTTCTCTTTGTGAATCCTTTGGGCGCGCCCTAAGGATTGAATTAAAAGTTGAGCAGAGGCTTTAATCATGGAGTTTGTTTCATCATCAGCATTCATGTTTTGCCAATGATCAACCTCCTTGTCATCGACAAGAGATGCAGCAGCTGGCCCAATGAGGGTCTCAACGTACGAAGGCGCGCCCTCAGTTCTTGGCTTCTTGCCCTTGTCAACAGGGGGGTCTTGGGATTCAGTACTCCTCTTCAAGGATCTGGAAGTAGGAATTGTTGGGTTGGGTTCTTGCTGAATTTGACTAGGGCGCGCCCTAGTGTCAGAAGAACCCACTTTGTCAATTGCTTTTTCCTTGTCATTTTTCTTTTTGGATCCAAAGCCGCGTGGAATTTGGGGGGCCATATCTGCACGAGAAAAAATAATAAAAATGTTAAGTCAAGGAATAAGTAACTCATATAACATGTTACAAGATATATAATAAGGATAGGCTGCAAAATCAGAAGGTTAGGGCGCGCCCTAATTTGAGATTTCATACCTTCATCCTGATCAGAGTCAAGATTTTCGTTGTCACTAGTAGTAGATAGAGGGACGGCGATACCATTTCTAAATTTTCTAAATCTACAAATTGAACCAACCCTATCAGAAAGGATTCCAACCCTTTTTAAGTTTTCTTCAGTGATTAAGGTTTGAAGATTGAATCTTTCAGCTGCAATTTTAAGGACGGCAGTAGCTCGAGTTGAGGCCGCGCCCTGAAGAGTTTTTTGGATTCTTCTATCTGTTTTAGTTTTTAAAAGATTAATAAAAAGTTAATAAAGATGGAAGAAAAGAAGAGTGTAGGGCGCGCCCTCACTTACATGGGTTTGTGTTGAATTGAAGACGGACTCTAGGAACATCCCAGACAAAGAAGTAGGGTTCTTTCCACCGTTTGATATGGCTAATCCTTCCGTCAGAAAAGCCTTTGTTGTTGTGAAGCTTGTTAATTACTAGATAGTAATAGCCAATGTTTGATTGGCGGATGCTGAAGAAGTAGCTAATTTCTGGCATCGAGGGTGCTTCAAACCCCAAGTCACGGTAGAGAATTAACAAACCTAGAACAAGTTTGTAGCTGTTGGGAGAAAGTTGGATTGGGGCCAGATTGTACCATTCAAGGATTTCTCTAAGGTTTGGGTGTAAGGGCGCGCCCACACCAAGGGCTACGAGTCGAGGGGTCAAAACCATTCTTGGAATTCTAAAGTTTCCACCATAGTTGAAAATGTGGGGACGGTGATGAGAATGAGGAATGGCCCAAAGTCCTTCTTGACCGTAGTATTTCATGGCCCATTCTACCTCGTCATTTGTTGCAGTAGAAGACATGTTTACACAAGCCAGTTTGCCTTGTTTCTTTCGGAGTGAATTCTTTTCTTTTTCAGTTATATCTCCATACCTACCCCATTCGAGGTCAATTTCTTGGTCACGAACTTCCCAGTGTTCAAAGGGAGTTGGGGAAGGTGGTGGAGATGTTGGCTCAGAATTTATTGGAGGAGAAATGGAAGAGGCTGAGGGCGCGCCCTCAACTGAATATGTGTCTGAAAAATGTGTGTCCCCCGATGTTTCCGAGATTGGAGCAAAATCACTATCCTCCATAGAGTTGTAAGAATGGTTCGCCTCAGGGGGTGTTTGAAATTCTTTGGACGGTTGAACATCAAATTCTTTGGAAGGTTGATCAAATGTGGTGGCGTCGGAGGAGTTTTCACTAGAAAAACTCATGGTGCCGTCTTCAAATTCTTGAATAAGGCGCGTTCTATCTTCTGGAGAGATGAATGAGAAAGGAAATCTGTAGCGATTAGGTGGAAGCGGTGATGGCAAGGGTGAATAGATTCCAAGACGTTTGTTGAATTCCTTAAAAGGATGGAAGGGAGAGGACGCGCCCTTGTCCTCCAGCTGCAAAATTAATAAAAAGGGACTTAGGGCGCGCCCAGGAGTTTAATAAATGGAGATTAGACATACGATGAATATTCTAAAAATCTAAGGCGTATCCTAGTGTATGGTGTTAAGCAATATGAAGGTACGCCCAAAAGAGGATTTTTTAAAGTCTGCTAGAAGGGTCATGAAGAATTAGGTTTCTAAAGCTATATTATGGTATCAGAGGAATCCAAGGCGCGCCCTGTGTAAAGGACGCGCCCTGAAGTTTAATTAATTATATCTATTTATCAGAAACATATTTTGAAGAGGTTATAGCAGCAAAACAAGATCAAAACACATATACATACATATATACATACAACGGAAAACGAAGAACATAGGGTATGTGAACAGTTGCAACGTCGGAATGGACAAAATACACGGTGAAAATATAGATTGAGGGCATAAAAACATACCTTGGAGGTTCTGGAATAGGATTTGTGAAAAAGAATCGACGAAAAAACGTTGTGTTAGCCGGATTTTTGCTCGGAGAATTCGAAATCGCCGGAGTAGGGTTTGTGTGTAGAGAGTGAAAGAAAAAGAGTAAAGTAAGTGAGAAGGGGGTATTTATAGGGGTTTAAAAAAGGTAGTGGAAAACAGCTGTCGGCAGTCGTTTGGGATTCTAAAGACGCGCCCTCTGCCAAGGCGCGCCCTGGTGAAGATTTGTGAAAAATTTTGGGTTTTCTAGAAGAAATTCCATACATCATCTCTGATTTCGTATGGAATTGGGGGGTAGTTGTTATAGCCAAAATTCGGTTCGGGTATTCTCAAGATGGATTCGGGCCAAATGTGGGTTCAATTTGGGGGAATTCTAGAATAAATTAGGATTTTGACTCAAGTTGGAGGAATTAGGCCGCGCCCTGGCTTTCCTTATAGTTAGGGCGCGCCCTTAATGTGAAATATGGGGATAAATGTGTTCAAGGTGGTTTTCTAAGAAGACATTGAAGAAATCTCTCTTATGATACTATTCAAGTTAGGATTCTATTTAGGTGGGATTCTACTCAAGCTGGAATACTAGAAGTTGAAGAATTCCCTCCTGTCGTATCTCAGGAGGGGGATGTCCGTCGCAGAAGGCTTCCAGGGGTTTGCCTGAATATAAGGACCCTTCTTAGACGCTAAGGGAGGCATCCGTGCGCCCTAAGGTGGAAAGATGGGGACTTTCTGGTGTGTGCTTTGGGAGCTCTGTTCCTGTAGCCAATGGGCGCGCTCTCATTGGGGAACTTTGGAGTAATCCTGCACTTTGCACCCAAAAGCTCTGGATCACCTGTCCTGCTATCTGGTGGGTGCTTCTCATTCGGGGGACAGGGATGCGTTCTGCACTTGGGGTAAACCACGGCTATACCTGCATCCTTGAAATCAAGAAATAGCTGGTAACGGATAGGACTAGTCCTCGACGGGGGAAGTTTCCTTATCTGTGAAGTCTTGAGATCTTGGATGAGCCTTGGGCCTTTGTGGTTAGGCCTCATAGTAGAACATTCCAGAAGCTGGTTCGTTATCCAAGCCCATTTGGGTTTCTTGTTCTCCAAGAACTACGTCTGGCTTGATCCCCTATAAATACAGGGGTACGTAGGCCGATTGAGGGGTTGGAAGTCGAGAGCTCTGAATAGCCGCCACTAACCCTATCAATCTCAGCCACCAATTATCTACAGCCACCACACACCACTTTTTCCGGAGAAAAACCACCGTCTAAGATCTTGTTTCCGGTGACGTACCTCGAATTTTGTTGTTCCCAAATTCCTCCATCAACAGTGTATAGATTGAATAATCAGAAGAAAAAATCATTTTATTGTTAGAAAACTGGACATAGTTACTTGATGAGCTAGCTATCATCAATCAATTGACGGATATCTAAGTCTATGACTAGTAACTTAGTAGTCTGTTGACCAGAAATTATTTTGACTTCATTTGATAAAAGATGTGATGAACATTTAGATTCTGTAACCATTGCTAAAATTCCAGTAATGACTTCTAGTGATTCTTTAGCCTCCCCTGAAACAGATGGTGCTTTATCAGTAATTCAGTATGACTGATTTCCAGATGAACGTCTTTTCCCGATGCGTGATTTGCTAAGTTTAAGATGAAAAATAAGATAATTTGTTATTCTCTTGCTCCTTTTGTAATGCTACTAATCTACTATTACTCCATCCTGCTCTATTAGAGTACTAGATGATTGGAGTCATAACTTACAATTCTTGGAGACAGTTAACTTCAAATCAGATTCTTAAGCTGCAAAATTATATTCGGGTGTCCATTTGCTGTATATGGGAGGAAACTGATAGGAGGGTTCGGGCTTCACAATTCCAAACCACCTCGGAAGTCACTGATCTCACTACTAGAAAAACTGTAATAGACATCGGTGATTTAACATCGGTCGTTAATGTTAGTTAGATTGAGCTTCTTCTAGCAAGCGTCTCAAAGAGAATGTTAGATAGAAGGGATCGATCAATTCTCTTGTCTTTGTACTAGTATTAGAGGTTGGTTGTTAAAATTTTAAGTTGTCTTGGCTCTTAGCGAGAATGTATTAGAATGTATTTTGAGTTGGATTAGTAGCCCGGGAATGAATGCCCTACTATAAAGTATTTTATTTGTTGGGGTCATTCAATTTGTACTTTAAAAAAAATTTATATTTGTCTTGACGAGTGGTTTAACAGCAACAAATCTGTAAATATTAGTGTAATCCGTAAACATGAGTATATTAAATTCTATTAAATTAAAATTTAAAAACTTATTAAAAATAATGAATATAAAAAACATAATATTAATATTAAATAAAATTTATAACATAATAAAAGAAACCCGTGCATCGCACGGGTATTGAAAGTTTGTCGGTTTGATTTTCGGCACGATCATCCTAATTATTATTAGATAAATATCATATGAAGAAGAGAAGAGATGAACAAAAAAGTCTGTCAAAAGGGAAAGACATTTATGTGGATTATAAGCTGGTATCTGTTTTACTGAACTTAATATGATGGGAATATGGGATTCCAAAACCTCAAATATAATAGGATTATGTAAAACCCAATCCTTTTCCTATTTTAATATTTTATGTTATAAATTATTAATTAATCAACATTAGTTTCGTGAGAAAGAGGATTGTAACAATCCTTAACAAAAAAGGGAACATTAGTTTATTGAAAAAGAGGATTGTAACAATCCTTCACAAAAAAGGGATAGGTTTCTTTTTTGCCAAGAAAATAAAGAGGTCTATATATATGACTATACCCCACAACCCCTAATTAACTACATCGTGATGGGCCAAGTATTTTCTTCTTCTCCTTATTCAGAAACGTACAAAATCCCTTTTGGAACTCTTAAAATCAATAAATCAATTATAATGTTAAAGACGAAACTCCATGAGATTCCAATGGTGATAAGGCTGACAAAACTCCTAAAGAATCCGAATGGCGTTGGGAAGACTATGAAGATTCGGACGAAGATTTTGGTCCATGCAAAGACGTTGTTGTTGCACTGGGAAAATGTGTTGAAGATGCTTACAAAAATGAGAAGTGGGTAAAGAAACAATTTTGCTTAGGTGCCGGAATTGCTGTGGCAAAATGTGTGCAGGCTAATTTAGATTACTATACAAGAGGATGACAAATCATAGACATTGGAAAGCTTTCTGTGCTTGATGTTCACTTTCAGTTTCTTTTTTTTTTACCGAAAAAACAAACAATTTTTTAAGCTTCTTTCACTTATTAATTTTCTTTTCATGTTTAACAACTATCCTTGTTGTAACGATGATCTTCAGATGAACGAATTTCCTTTTGATTTGATCAATTTTATTATGTATTCGTTTATTTATGATTTTTCTATAAATCTCGTACGATTTTTGAATAATGGATTAATTACCTATAAAACAAATAATGATCTTCAGAGGTTCATTATCTTTAACACTTACAATCTTGTGATTATCACATATTACTGATTCTTAATTTTTTAGTATACATGATGGCGGAGAATTGTTTTAGTGTTTGCCGTAGGGATTTCCGCCATCATCGGAAGATTGTTTTCGTATTTTGTGTTCAAGGCTCTGTTCTATCATGTTTATTTTCCAAGCCCTTGTGAAAGCGTTCATCTTTTGTTTTCTGTCTGTGTTTATCAAATAATCGGAGGGAGTTTTCAGTCTGTGTTTATCAAATAATCGGAGGGATCCTCCAGTTCTTGTTCAGCGATTTCCTTTTTGTTTAGTGTTTAGTGTTGGTCTCTGTCTTTGGTCTTCGTCCTCCTCCTTTTTTCCTCTCTGTTTTCTGTATATATCTTGATTTGAATATTGTCCAGGAAGAAGAGGTTCTTGGAAGTCCAACAGGGGATTCGAATATTGTTGAGGCAGAAGGAACTTTTGAAAGCCAACAAGGAGATTCCGATACTTTTAAGTCAGAAGAAGCTCGTAAAAACCCAACTGTAGATCCAAGTTTTGTTAAGGTTCAAAGTCTTGAGGAGCCAGAAGGGGTTTCTAATAGTGTTGAGGCAGAAGAAACTCCTGATAGCCAACAAGGAAATCTTATCACTTTCAAGTCGGAAGAAGATCTTGAATACCCACAAAGTCTTGAAAAGCACGAAGGGGATTTGAAAAGTATTTTAAAGGCAGAAGGAACTTTGGAAACACTACAAGAGGATTTCAATAGTTTTAATTCAAAAGAAGCTCTTGAAAACGCAACGGTGGATTTGAGTAGTGTTGATTTTCAAAGTCTTGACGAGCCACAAGGGGATTCTAATAGTGTTAAGGCAGAAGAAAATCTTGAAAGCCCACAAGGAGATTCCAATACTTTTAAGTCAGAAGGAGCTTTTGAATACCCAAAGGTGGACTCGGATGATGTTGAGGTTCAAAGTTTTGAAAAGCTACAAGGGGATTCTGATAGTGGCAAGGCTGATGAAGCTCCAAAAAAGCCAGAAGGGGGTTTAAAATTACAAGAGCACAACGAAGAGTATGGGCTTTACTTATTTATGAAAGCGGGTGGCTGCAAAGACAGTTTTGTTGCTTGGGAAAGATGTATTCATGCTGAAAAGAGTGCGGAGAATAACGTCCTGCTTAAGTGTTTTGATGCGACAGATGCTCTGGCTAAATGTATGAAGGCTCATATAGAATACTATAGGCCTGTTTTAGGTGCTGAGGCAGAGGGAACTACAGAATTGGAGAAAGAGGATGATCATAAAGATTATGCTCAGACCAAGGCTGTGGCTAATGAGGAGTTGAAGAAAGAGAAAGGAAACGAGGATGTCCAAGCATTATAGAAAGAGGATGACAAATCATAGACACTGGAGGGGTTTTTTTTTAACTTGATGTTCATCTCTTACTTGTCTCTTATCTCTTAATTATAAAGTTAATTAGATTTTATTCAATTAGTTTAGGGGTGCCTGAGATTAAGTAGAATTTTGCAATCAAAGTTTGATAACTTGTGGAAATTGTATACATCTAACAGATAGAGCTCAGTTAAATTTTTAACCTCCAAACACTCAAACAGACCTGATGCAATAGCTTTATACATTCATATCTTTGATTATATTGCAATGTAATGCGCTTTCATAAATTATCATATCTAAATCAAATTAGAGTTTCAATCTATACTTCGGTTTGATTTTCGGTTTGGTTATCCTAATTATTAAAATAAATAATATGATTTTTGGTTTGATTATCTTAATAATTAAAATAAATAATAACATAATATAATTAATGGTAATTAGTTGATTGCATTTTTCACATGTACTTTTAGTTGAAGATATTACCTTTCATAAAAACCTAAAAACATCAATCGTACCATATCTTCGAATCATTAATATTTCCTTTCTAATTAAAATAAGTTACCTTTTTTATTTAAATCTAATCTTAGAATCATTAATATATACCCGAAAATGTCACATCATATTTTTCGATTAATAATAAAATCTATAATAAATCTATATACATTGTTTATAATAAGGAAACATTAGTGTAATCCGTAAATATGAGTATAATAAATTCTATTAAATTAAATTTTAAAAACTTATTAAAAATAATGAATATATAAAAACATAATATTAATATTAAATAAAATTTATAACATGATAAAAGAAACCCGTGCATCGGGTATTGAAAGTTTGTCGGTTTGGTTTTCGGCACGATCATCCTAATTATTAAATAAATATCATATATAGAAGAGATGAACAAAAAAGTCTGTCAAAAGGGACCAAAATAAATAATAATATAATTAATAATAATTAACTAATTGTTTTTTAATAAAAAGACATTTATGTGGAATATAAGCTAGTATCTGTTTTACTGACCTTAATATGATGGGAATATGGGATTCCAAAACCTCAAATATAATAGGATTATGTAAAACCCAATCCTTTTCCTATTTTAAGATTTTATGTTATAAATTATTAATTAATCAACATTAGTTTCTTGAGAAAGAGGATTGTAACAATCCTTAACAAAAAAGGGAACAGTAGTTTCTTGAGGAAGAGGATGGTAACAATCCTTAACAAAAAAGGAAACATTAGTTTCTTGGGAAAGAGGATTGTAACAATCCTTAACAAAAAAGGGATAGGTTCCTTTTTTGCCAAGAAAACAAAGAGGTCTATATATATGATTATACCCCGCAACTCCTAATTAACTACATCGTGATGGGTCAAGTATTTTCTTCTTCTCCTCATACAGAAACGTACAAAATCCCTCCAGGAAATTCCAATGATGTTAAGGCTGACAAAACTCCCAAAGAACCCGAAGGGCGTTGGGAAGATGACCCAGATTTCGATGAAGATTTTGGTCCATGCAAAGACGTTATTGTTGCACTGGGAAAATGTGTTGAAGATGCTTACAAGAATGAGAAGTGGGTAAAGAAACAATTTTGCTTAGGCCCGGGAATTGCTGTGGCAAAATGTGTGCAGGCTAATTTAGATTACTGGATACAAGGGGATGACAAATCATAGACATCGGAAAGCTTTCTGTGCTTGATGTTCACTTTCAGTTTCTTTTTTTTACCGAAAAAACAAACAATTTTTTAAGCTTCTTTCACTTATTAATTTTCTTTTCATGTTTAACAACTATCCTTGTTGTAACGATGATCTTCAGATGAACGAATTTCCTTTTGATTTGATCAATTTTATTATGTATTCGTTTATTTATGATTTTTATATAAATCTCGTACGATTTTTTAATAATGGATTAATTACCTATAAAACAAATAATGATCTTCAGAGGTTCATTACCTTTAACACTTACAATCTTGTGATTATCACATATTACTGATTCTTAATTTTTTAGTATACATGATGGCGGATAATTGTTTTAGTGTTTGCCGTAGGGATTTCCGCCATCATCGGAAGATTGTTTTCATATTTTGTGTTCAAGGCTCCGTTCTATCATGTTTATTTTCCAAGCCCTTGTGAAAGCGTTCATCTTTTGTTTTCTGTATGTGTTTATCAAATAATCGGAGGGATCCTCCAGTTCTTGTTCAGCGATTTCCTTTTTGTTTAGTGTTGGTCTCTGTTTTTGATGTTCTTCCTCCTCCTTTTTTCCTCTCTGTTTTCTGTATATATCTTGGGTATTCCTCTCTGTTGAATCATAGTTATTTAATTAATGATCCATCAATACACATTCTATAATCTATTAAGAATATTCCCCAATACTTAATTTTCTATTATGCGTTATAATTGAATAAGAATGCTCATGAGTCATGAGTACTTGATCGAATAAAATATGGGTTTTATATCAAACGGGCCACTGATCTCATTAAAAAGTATCAAGTAGCTCCCCAGTCTCCACGGGGACTCATTTAAGCCACTAAACTAAGAAATATATCATTTGCCCCCTGCATTCACAAAAATAATACAATTTATGGTGGTCTAAGTGTCTTGGATAAAATTTATGGTGGCAAAAAAAATTTCAATCTTGGATAGATTGCATTATTCTCACTTAGGCCACTATTAATTGTATTATTTTTGTGAATGCAGGGGGGGCAAATGATATATTTCTTAGTTTAGTGGCTTAAATGAGTCCCCGTGGAGACTGGGGAGCTACTTGATACTTTTTAATGAGATCAGTGGCCTGTTTGATATAAAACCCAATAAAATATTATTAAAAAGAAGAGGTTCTTGGAAGTAGGGATGGGCATTGGGGCACTTCGGGGCCGGGGAGTGCTGTCCCCGCCCCCATCCCCGAATTCAAACCCGATCCCCGTCCCCGGCCCGATCCCCGTCGGGGATTACTGTTTATTCCCTGTCCCCGGCCCAAACGGGTAACGGGGATCCCCGCGGGGAATCGGGAATTTCATTTTAAATAAAAAATAACATTTTATACAATTTTAAACACTAACTAGTGAGTTTGAAACAATTTTTTAAGCACTAAATTAAGATAAAAAAATATTACTTACATAAACAATTATAAATAACATGGAAATGAAGTTATTTAACTACTAGAAAGACAAAAGTATAAGATTAAAATATCATTTTGTTTCTAATATAAAGTATTGGAAATTCGTATATATATTAATATATGATTATTAATATATATATATATATATATATATATATATATATATATATATATATATATATATATATATATATATATATATATATATATATATATATAATATTATAATGTGGTGGAATCAAGTCGGGGATTGAGAATCGGGGCGGGGGTCGGGGATCGGGCCGGGGAGATATAAAATCCCGGCCCCGGCCCGCTCTCCGTTTTTTTTGAAAATTGTCCCCGCTCCCCGGCCCGTACCCGAAAAAATCCCCGATTCCCCGCCCCGTTCGATGCGGGGATCGGATCGGGATCGGGCGGACCGGGGTGAATGCCCATCCCAACTTGGAAGTCCAACAGGGGATTCGAATATTGTTGAGGCAGAAGGAACTTTTGAAAGCCAACAAGGAGATTCCGATACTTTTAAGTCAGAAGAAGCTCGTAAAAACCCAACTGTAGATCCAAGTTTTGTTAAGGTTCAAAGTCTTGAGGAGCCAGAAGGGGTTTCTAATAGTGTTGAGGCAGAAGAAACTCCTGATAGCCAACAAGGAAATCTTATCACTTTCAAGTCGGAAGAAGATCTTGAATACCCACAAAGTGTTGAAAAGCACGAAGGGGATTTGAAAAGTATTTTAAAGGCAGAAGAAACTTTGGAAACACTACAAGAGGATTTCAATAGTTTTAATTCAAAAGAAGCTCTTGAAAACGCAACGGTGGATTTGAGTAGTGTTGATTTTCAAAGTCTTGACGAGCCACAAGGGGATTCTAATAGTGTTAAGGCAGAAGAAAATCTTGAAAGCCCACAAGGAGATTCCAATACTTTTAAGTCGGAAGGAGCTTTTGAATACCCAAAGGTGGACTCGGATGATGTTGAGGTTCAAAGTTTTGAAAAGCTACAAGGGGATTCTGATAGTGTCAAGGCTGATGAAGCTCCAAAAAAGCCAGAAGGGGGTTTAAAATTACATGAGCACAACGAAGAGTATGGGCTTTACTTATTTATGAAAGCGGGTGGCTGCAAAGACAATTTTGTTGCTTGGGAAAGATGTATTCATGCTGAAAAGAGTGCGGAGAATAATGTCCTGCTTAAGTGTTTTGATGCGACAGATGCTCTGGCTAAATGTATGAAGGCTCATATAGAATACTATAGGCCTGTTTTAGGTGCTGAGGCAGAGGGAACTACAGAATTGGAGAAAGAGGATGATCATAAAGATTATGCTCAGACCAAGGCTGTGGCTAATGAGGAGTTGAAGAAAGATAAAGGAAACGAGGATGTCCAAGCATTAAAGAAAGAGGATGACAAATCATAGACACTGGAGGGGTTTTTTTACTTGATGTTCATCTCTTACTTGTCTCTTATCTCTTAATTATAAAGTTAATTAGATTCTATTCAATTAGCTTAGGGGTGCCTGAGACTTCAGGATATACGACTAACGATATTCAAGTCCTGCAACTGATTAGTTTAATGTTCGTGTTACAAAAGATGATTCGTATCTTGAAGCTAAAACAATCATATAAGGCAGAGGTTTGATTATATAGTACTATAGTAGTAGTAGTAATTTAATCTCAGAATAGAACTGCAAGTTTAATAAACTTATATATTAAATTAAATATTTCTCATATTTGATCATATGTTGTTCAGTTATGTTAGAAGCTTTCTGCAGCAGCATAGCATCTATGTTTTGCATTGCTAGCCTCTACTTTCTCTTTACTAAGTTATATATGTAGATCTTATAGGGAGATGGTGGATTGCAAACACGACCTTTGTGTCATAAGAGAGGGTGGGTTGCCATACAACTAATTTAGAATTTAATATAGATCTTCATAAATTTCGATTGGTAGTTGGCAAAAAAATGTAATTTGATTGTTGGTGCGATCATAATGTTTAGAAGCTTCTGCAGGGCGACATAACTACATATATGAACATAGAGCTCTGTATAAGGGGCTGAATGTGTCTTCCTTGGCGGATACACTGAACGTACAAATCGATCGATCTTCGGATTTCGGAATTTTGCCTGATTGAAACCAAGAAAGGGCTTCTGCAGTATTCTTTACAATATTAAAAAACTTAAAAAAGAAATGAAAATCTTGAAGGCATGATAGATAAGCACTTTTGTCTATCATAATCAAGCGAAGTCGCAGACCTGATGTACTACAATGTTTGCTTGTTTTTATCTATCTTATTAGTTAATTTCTTATCCAATTATTTGTCCATTTTTTTTGTTAAGTAAATGTTTATCCATTTTCGTTAGACGGTTAATCCCTAAGCATACCATTAAGTAGAATTTTGCAATCAAAGGTTGACAATATCTGAAAATTTTATACATCTAATAGATAGAGCTCAGTTCAATTTTTAACCTCCAAACAGACCTGATGATGCAATAGCTTAAACCCAAGCAATTTTTAACCTCCAAACAGACCTGATGATGCAATACCTTAAACCCAAGCAAAGTAAATATTTATTTCTTGATTATATCGCAATGTAATGCCCTTTCATTAATTCTCAAATCTAAAGCAAATTAGACTTCCAATCTATCTATACTATCTATTATACTATACTTACTATATTATAAAAAACGAAACATTAAAAATTTTGGTACGGTACAGTACTTACTTTATTTAATTATTTTACTTTATTAACCTTACTAATTTTATAAGATTATAAAAAAATAACAAAACTAAGATTGATGTTGTTACAGTAAGGTTGAGCATTAGATTCGGTTACGAATACCGAACTGAAATAATTCGATCCAATAAACGAATCGAAATAATTTGATTATTAATTTTTGTGCTATTCTATTTTTCATTTTTTTAATAAAATTAATCCACGGATTCGAATTAACAAAAATATATAAAACAATACTGTATAAAGAATGGATATTTTCTATATATATCATATATAAAGAAAAAAAAACTTTTTGTTCACACCAATACACCCATCTTTAGTTTTTGTACACTTTACCGGTTTACCTATAAAGGGCTTCTTCAGCCTTTTGAGTCATCATTATGTCCTAAAATAGATGGAGCTATTGCTATAATATAGCACCAAAAAGTAGTTTTTGGTGCTAAAATAACAACATGCCTTCAATGGTTTGTGCTATATCTTATTTCATATTTAACTTTTTTGGGATGTTTGTGCTAAAAAGATCATGAAGCAAAGAAAGTGCTGAAATGATTTCCCTCCTTTTTATATTTCCCACTCACTTTTTACCAATTTGGGATGTTTCAAAATATAGCACAATGCTATAGTTTGTGCTATATATAGAACAAATTATAGCATTGTGCTATTTTAGCACAAACTATAGAACACCATTGGATTTCAACATTTTGTATTTTGTGTTATAATATAACTATAGCACAAGATATAGCACACCGTTGGCCTTGCCCTTAGGGATGGTAATTTATACCGACTTTGTAATTAAAATATGTCATCAAAGATTTTAACTTCTAAACAAAGCAGTGAGTTACTCCCTCCGTCCCAATGGATTCTTTACACTTTCCTTTTTGGGCCGTCCCATTCATTTCTTTACATTCCCAAAATAGTAAGTTTTAACACTATTACACCCACTACTTCACTTATTTTAACAATACTTTATACTATTACACCCACTACTTTACTTATTTTAACAATAAAATCACTATTACACCCACTACTTCATTTATTTTAACAATAAAATCACTATTACACCCACTACTTCACTTATTTTAACAATATTACACTCACTTTTCTTGTCCTCCGTGCCCAGCCGCCACGTAAAGAACCCAACGGGACGGAGGGAGTATATAGTAAGCAATACATCAAATATACAGAAGCAATAATCAACCAAGAACCTAAAGTAGTCGAACATTGTAACTTACCAGAAATTGTCAAATTACAGATGGGAAGCAGGCATCATATTCTAGCATTGTATGACATAATTAAATATTTTATAGAATTGAGATACCTCCCAACAGTACCACAGATTACTTACCATAAAATAAAGCTTTGAAGTCTTGAACTTTGCATATGTTGGAACCAAAACAAAAGAAAAAGAAATTTAAAGCTGGGTCCAATTCCAAAACAGAAAATAAATTCATTGCGCACTGAACAGACTATGCTTTGTCTGTGAGTTCGTGTATGTTGCAGAGCAAAAACAACTCAACTGGAAACTTGCTTCACTGCATTGATAGATAACAAAAGCAACATACAAGGTACAAATATAAAGACAGTGCACACATAAGTTGTGGCATCAAAACAAGATAAAGAAACCGAAAGTGATCTAGACTCTGACAGAAGGTATGGAGCATGCTAGTTCATGCACACTACATCAAAGAACTAAACCACTAGATATTACAAAAATAACAAGTTGCAGTAATATAACTATTAACCTACAACACTTAATTAGTTTGGATCAAAACCAAGAGCCCAATGCTAAGTTGGAGGCCCAACAATCTCTCCCTTGATTCAAACTTACTCCATCAAATCTTTGATTCCCATTAGGCTTCTCATTTCTTCAAACTTCTTTGTGAACATAGGCTTTGTAAGGATGTCTGCCTTTTGCTCTCCAGTCTTTACATACTTCAACACGATATCACCTCGCTCAATGCAGTCCCGAATGAAGTGGAAGCGTATATCTATATGCTTACTTCGACCATGAGAAACGGGGTTCTTTGACAGGTTAATTGTCGACTTGTTGTCGACATAAATGATCACAGGTCCTGGAGCAAGGTCAGTTAGTTGCCTTAGCAAGTTACGCAGCCACACACCCTGACAGGCAGCTGCATTTGCTGCCATATATTCAGCTTCACAGGAGGAGAGTGCCACACATTTCTGTTTTTGCGAGACCCAAGTGACTAGGTTTTCATTCAGATAAAAAGCCACCCCTCCTGTGCTCTTTCTGTCCTCTTTGTCACCTGCAAAATCGCTGTCAGAGAAGCCTGCTAACAAGTAGTTTCCCTTTCCCTTTGTGTATCTTAAACCATAGTCCAACGTCCCCTTGACATAGCGTAGTATCCGTTTGACTGCTCCCAAATGCAGCAAGGTTGGTGCTTCCATGTATCTACTTACGACACCAACGGAGTAGGCTATATCTGGCCTCGTATTAACCAAGTACCTTAGGCCACCAATTAGACTACGGTACCTTGTTGCATCAACCAATTTTCCATACTCGTCTTTATGTATCTGGACTCGAGGCTCCATTGGGTACTTCACATAATTACATCCCAGCATGTTTGCCTTCTCGAGTAATTTTCGTGCATATGCACTTTGCTTCAACTCAGTAAATTCCCTACGTTGTTCGACCTCCAGGCCTAGATAGTAAGCTAGCTTGCCTAGGTCACTCATTTCGAACTCTCCCTTCATCTGTGCCTTAAACTTCCAAATGTTCTTAATACTTCAACCAGTCACAAGAAGGTCATCTACGTACACAGCAACAACTAGAATTTCATTTCCATCCTTCTTTGTGTAAACAGCCTGGTCGTGAGGGCATCTCTCAAACCCTAAATTTTTCAGGCACATGTTGAGTCGAGAGTACCAAGCTCTTGGAGCTTGTCGAAGGCCGTACAATGCTTTCAATAGTTTGTAAACTTTGTCCTCCTTTCCTCTCTTGACAAAGCCTTCAGGCTGCCTCACATACACATCCTCCAACAAATCACCATTTAGGAACGCTGATTTGACGTCCATGTGATGGACTTCCCAACCATTTTTTGCAGCCAAAGCCAGCAACAATCGCACTGTTTCTAACCTTGTAACAGGTGCAAAAACCTCTTCGAAGTCTACTCCTTGTTGCTGCACAAACCCCTTAGCTACGATCCTTGCTTTGTACTTGACAACTTCACCGTTTACATTCTTTTTCAACTTGAATACCCATCTCAAGCTTATTGCTTTTCTCCCAGGTGGCAGGTCTGTCAACACCCAGGTTTTGTTCTTCTCCACTGCACTCATCTCAGCTTCCATCGCTCTTCTCCATTTAATTTCTTTCTCTGCCTGACTAAAGCTTGCAGGTTCTTCGACTCCTAACAACATCTCCTCATCTGGTAATTCGACTTCCTCAGTTGCATCGTAGATATCACTGATTGGTCTGAGTTTTCTGGGTGGTGAACTACCATCGCTAGTCTCACTGGTTGGACTTGAATCACCACTGTCAGATATGTGTGAATGAGTTGGTGTCGACCACCCATCATCACCATTATCGTTCTCCTGTGTCGACCACCCATCATCACCATTATCGTTTTCCTGTGTCTCCAAAACATTTGTGTTAAGAATAACAAATGAATTTACATTACCTTCCACTGACTGTAACTCCCATTTCCATTCCTTGTCCTCCTCAAATATTACGTCCCTGCTCACGTGCAATTTCCCAGTGGCTGGATTATGAAGCCTGTGAGCTTTGGTCCCGGGTTCTTTACCCAAATATATGACTGAAATGCTTCTGTCGTCGAGCTTAGCTGTATGAACCTTAGGCACCTTCATGTGCAATAAACAACCAAAAATCTTTACATGATCAAGTTGAGGTTTGTACCCCTTCCAGGCTTCATACGGTGTCTCACCCTTCAACGTTTTTGTTGGCAATCGATTCAACAGGTAAACTGAATGCCTGACTGCCTCTCCCCAGTAAGTAGACGGCATCCTTTTCTCCTTGAGTAGACCCCTTGTCATGGCAACGACAGTTCTGTTTCGCCTCTCCACGACGCCATTTTGTTGTGGAGAGTATGGTGCTGTCAAGTGTCTTACAATTCCAGCATCATCACAAAAGCTTTGAAAATCACATGAAACAAACTCACCACCACGATCCGTACGCAGGGTCTTTATAGTGCATTTTGCTTCTTTCTCAACCAGTAATTTAAATTTTTTAAATGCAGCTAAGGCATCACTTTTATTCCTCAACAAAAATGCCCACATCATTCTACTATAATCGTCAACAAGGAGAAAAATATAGCGGTTACCTGCAGGGGTGGGAGGCGAGATTGGACCACATAGGTCTGCATGGACAAGCTCCAACTTTTCTTTTGCAGTGAACTTTGATTGTTGTGGAAATGGCGTCTGAGTCTGTTTAGCTAGCAGGCATCCTTCACATACTCCCTTAGGTTGAATGAACTTTGGTACACCTCTAGCCATTCCCTTGTTAGATAGCATTCTCATGGCTTGGAAGTTTACATGTCCAAGCCTTAAGTGCCAGAGCCAACTCGTTTCTTCTGCTTTAGACAATAGACATAGTGATCCTTCATCAATGAAAATTTTATACAAACGGTTTGGTGATCGCTTGACCTTCATTAACAGCTCACCCTTTTCATCATTTACCCAGAGATAGTTGCCTTGTAGCACGACCTTATTCCCAGACTCCGAAAGCTGTCCCAAGCTAATAATATTATTCTTTAATGTTGGTATGTAGTAGACATCTTTTAGGCGTCTTTCTTCTCCATTCTTACAGCGAAATACGATCGTGCCCTTTCCTTCAATGCTCACACAAGAACCATCACCAAACTTCACCATTCCAGACACACTTTCATCCAATGTCGCGAATTTCGTCTTTCTTCCTGTCATGTGGTTACTGGCACCATTGTCCAGATACCACATATTTGAATCATTAGTGTGTCCACTTGAGGTCAGGCTTGGATTCATGCTTTCTTCATTTAGCAGCACAACTTCATCGTTCTCTTCTATACACTCCGTGAACAGCAGGGTCGGCTCATCATCTTGGCTTGCAATTGTCAGGTTTGCCTCTTGTGACTGACTTTTCTCACGATTCTTGTCTCTTCGTGATGGCCTCTTGCACTCTGCAGCAAAGTGGCCATAAACATTGCAATTAAAACATTTTACGTGGCTCTTATCTTTGTCATCTCTATTTTGTGTGTATCCCCTTTGCTTGTCTTCTCCACGACCTTGATATCCTCTCCCAAAGTTGCCACCACGTGAGGGACCTCTGCCTCTACCTCGATAAATATTAGTGCCTCGACCTCTTTGGTTACCAGAAAATGCACCAACATTTTTGTTCGACCTCTTGGACCATTCTTCTTGAGTGAGGAGCAACTGAGAACCACCACTTTCTGTTTTTCCTTTGACTCTCTCCTCGTGTGCCTTTAATCGTCCAACTACTTCCTCCACTGTCATCATTTTGACGTCTCCGAACTGCTCAATGTTCGAAGCGATTTGAACAAATTTCTCTGGGACTGCACGTAGAATCTTTCTCACCACACTTGACTCCTCCATTGTTTCTCCAAGCACTCTAATGTTTGTGACAATCCCACTTAATTTCATGCTGAATTCATCAATATTATCCGTGTCCTTCATGCTTAAGGATTCGAACTCACCTTTTAACGTTTGCACCTTTGCTTCTTTTACTTTCTCCACACCCATACACATCGTTTTGATTGACTCCCATGCCTCCTTGGCAGTTTCCTTTTCTGCAATGGCCAATAACATTTCTTCAGGGACTCCTTGATATATGGCTGCAAGTGCTACTTGGACTGTCTTGTCGTCAACGATCGCTGTGGGATCTGTCTTCTCAATGGCTTCCCAGACCCCTTGAGCCTTCATAAACACCCTCATTTTAATGGACCATGCTGTGTAGTTATTCTTCGTTAACATTGGGTAGCTTAAACCCACTGTACTTCCTTCCCTTGCCTTGGACGTCGAGGCTGGAGTTTCCATTGCTACTGTGTTGTTTTTGAGTTGATACTTTGGCATGTACCAGGCTAGGAACGTGGAGCTTCGAACCGTGAAGCTCTGATACCAAATGAACAGACTGTAAGAACCCAGATTTTGGGTGGAATTAAAACTTTTATGTATTTAATGATGTAAGAATGAATAGTGGATATGGCTACAATGTAATAATTGATATTTGGGAAAGAATGAATGGAATGCGACTTTATTATGTTATGTCTTGAAGAATGCTTGTAAGAACCCCAAATTTTGGATATAATTAAAACTTTTTATTAAGTAATGATAAAATGAAGAACAATGATTCCGACAACAAGGTCACCAGCTCTAATGAATGGTGGTTTCAAAGAACAATGATTGTAATGAATGGATATTGCTTTGGACAATGATCCTGATGCATTGGTATATTGTCAGAATAGAGTAATTCGATGGTTGAGGACCTAGATAAGAATAATCTACCATCCAGGAAGGAGCTAATGGATCCTTGAAGGGAAATGAGTACGTGCATAGTGTTTCCCATACGTGCATAGTATTTCTCGTACGTGCATAGTGTTTCCCGTACGTGCATAGTGTTTCCTGTACGTGCATAGTAATTTGGTGGATGAATAGTGATTTTGTAAGTTGGAAAACTTTTCACGCCACCCTATGTACGGGACGTGATATGGATGTTTCGAAGTCATATTAGTAATACGCGGAGGAAATAAGTGAATGCAGAGACGATCGGAATTCAGAAATTCCAAATTCTTTTTCGGTATAATATTTGACCGGACAGTGGATTAAATATTATTATAATCCAAGAATTGAGATATTAACTTTGAGGATTTGATATTTTGGGATGTTATTATATTTGATTTAAGAATGAAGGTAGGAAACCACTGAGGCAGTGAAACAAGCGTTCTAGAAACCGCTAAAACGTTATAACGAGATTAATCAATAAAGCGAACGAATCCTAGATTACGGATTAAGTTCGTATCGAGATTAAATATCCTACATGGTCATCACGAGGATTATATTAAGGATTGGGGAAGGTATTATGAATATCGAGAAATTTCCCGGTAAACCCTAGAGGTGAAACTACTTAGTTATTCGTCCGAACGATCAATGAATTGAGCAATAACCGGACAAAGAAACAAGCTGAGAACCAAGAGACAACCATGTGCAAGTGGATGAGATCACCACCATGGCATCATCACTTTATTAAGGTAGCTTTATGAAGATATTATCTAAGCTAAGTTAGCTTCTTCAAGAAGCTTGTTTTTCTACCAAACTAGAGGGGGCAACTTGCATTTGTGTCAAACAAATATCTTCCTAAATAATTCACTCATCCTTATCCCTTCTTCATCACAATAATGCAAGGAACCAAGCAAGTTTCATACATACAAGTATCATTGGAGACAAACTAAACTAGTTAGCATGAGGGTGTAACATAAGGCACCAATACATGTCCACATGGAAGCAAATCCTTAACCAAGCCTTAACCCATCAACTAGACTATAGTTAGCCAAACAAATATCTTGTTTTAATGATCACTTTATGCAATCAACCAAGCAAAACAACTCCACTTCTCTCATCCATGGAGCATTCGAATTTTTCAAGAAATTCAAAGGAAGAAATCAAGCTTCCACTCCTTGTTTGATCTCCAAATTTTTATCCTAGATCCTATATTTCATAAAAATGATACCCTAGAAATCTTAGCCTCAAAATCCAATGTTTCCATTTTCAATAAAATCATCAAAGTAGAGGGTGAATAGTAACCTCAAGAACAAAACTCTTGGATCTTGATTTTGGTGGATGATTCAAGCTACATGGAGGCTATACAAGGACCATACAAGGATTATTAGGGCTTGTACACTCTCTAAGGAAGGTATAACTCTTAAGAACCATGGATCTCATTTTGAGTTTTTAGCATGTTCTTGATGATTTGGCTTAGTTATGATTATGGTAACATTATAAGCATGCTTGGTTAATGATTTAGTGATTTAAGTAGCATAATGATTATTATGGTAAAGCATGATGTTCTTGGGCTTGTTGAGATGAGAATCATGTATAAATGATGTATGGATGCCCGGTGTGACTTGGCTTGATTGTTGTGAATTTTAGAACGTCCGATTTATAGCCGTCGTAATGCCCGATTTTTGTTAACCTTAAGAAATCGTGGTTGACAGTAGCCATAATTCACTGTCCAGTTTCATGTTCTGCCATGGCAAGATAGATCATGTTATAAGCTTCGTTTTGATATAAAGATCATGTGAAACGGACTTACGGTTTAGGAATTATGGCCGATTCACTAAAAGTCGTTCGAAACCGTAAGTACGAGTTCGTTATTGAAATTGAACCCTCGTAAAATATGTAAAGTCATGACGAATCTTGGTAAATAAATACTAGGGGTAAGAAGGAAGGTGTGAAAGAAAACCGTATGTCAAAAAGAGCATTTTTCGAATTATTAAAAATGTTCGAGTCAAGGTTAAACGCGAACGAACCCCTAAAAGACGACTCTTTTATAACTTCGGTAAAACACTTAGAAAACGGGCGATAAAACTCGGAGTATAATATTGGTTCGTAACGATCAACCTTAGAACTCATATGACTTAAGTATGTCCCAAGTATAAGTGCAGTGACATGTCGTATTAACGAACGAATGTCGGGTCGGATCAGTGATGATAAGTAATCCACAAAAAGGGGTATAAAGAGATAACTCGAGAACGTGTTTCGATTTAAGTATAACTTAACTTTTAAGATGTTAAGTGATTAATCCCGAATGTCTTGGCTATTTATAGATCACCAAGCTGACCCGGGACCCGCTACCACTACCCCTTACCGTACTCGACTACCAGGCAAGTTTCAATTCCCTTCTTTTAGGCTGTTGTTGTGATTGAATAAATATATATATATGATTGCTGATATACATATGCCATTGCATGCATGCCTACTTTCAAGTTGAATTGATATACTTGTTCCCTGAATGTTATTGTTGGCTTATAAGCTAGATAGTTATATATCAGTTATAAGCCGGTTATTGTAAGACCCTCATAGAAGGGCGTATACATCTTATTAATCAAATATAGACCGGGAGTCAATATTCCTTGATATATCGAGATTACCTCGGAGGAAAATATTTAAGTAAATATTTTCTATTATTTGGGTGACGGATATTATTTGAATATTCGTTCGAGACTAATTATTTTAACGATTCTTACTTCAAATAATTATTTGAACGTTACTATTCAACGAATAATATTTCTCAATATTCATTCAGAGTCGAATTGATTATCGACTATTATTTCGAATATTCTTCTAAAGATGAGACTACTAAATGAATATTATTTGGATATTCTTTTAGAATATTATTTTATTAAATAAATATTACTTTTGAATATTCATTTAAGATATTAAATACTTGATGAATATTATTTTAATATTCATCTGAAGCTTGATTTAATTATCGAATATTATCTCGAATATTCCTGAAGGCTTGGATTACTAAATGAATATTACTTGATATTCATTTAGGATATTATTCATTAAATGAATATTACTTTTGAATATTCTTTTAAATTCCTAATTAATTATGAATATTACCTTAAATATTCTTTTCAGGTCTTATTAATTAATGAATATTGTTTTGAATATTCATTTAAATATTTAGTTATTCAATAAATATTCTCCTGATATTTCTTCAGGGATTATTTTGAGAAATACTCTGATTAAAGATATTCTTTCATATTCCCAAATATTCTTTAAATATTTTAACTCAATAAATATTCTCTGAATATTTATTCCATACTTAGAATAATCTCGATAAGTTTATCTTCTTCGATTATTACGGAAAATATCTCGGAGTCATATTATTATTAATCTTATATCAAGAAAGGTTCTCAGACATCATTCTTCTTTGAGTCTATCTCCTTAATAATAAGGGAACCTTACTTGGAAAATGTTATTTATCTTGTCGACTTCCCGGTCATAAAGTATTCCCGTCACCCGCAACTCGGGTGCTGTTGACTTATTAAGTCGTTACTTACCTTCTCATCTTTCGAGGGGTAAGATTACTGGAACAAGTTGATATCCGTTACCAAGTAATAGCTTGGGAGTTATTGGTAAATTTTTCCTTTCCAACTAGATACGACTACTTTGTGGAGTCTTATCAACAAGTATTATACTTGGGGAAAGGGGGACGAACGTTACATTCAGAATCATGAATTCTATTTGAACTAGGAGTCGTGTAAGAGGCCGAGTAGCGCCGGTCCATCCCCTTTGGCCCAACCGTTGGCCGGGGAGAGCTAGTAAGGCGGTATACAAGTAAAGCCGTCAGTTCTTCCTTCTACCGGTAGTAAATCTAAATTGAGCTGTACGATCTCGACTGATCATCAAGATTGGAACAGCGGGCGCGGTGAATACTCCATCATTGGTTCATCATCCAAACTTATTTAGTTCCTGCAACATGATTACTGTTGGCAGAGCTGGAAAAGTGTTCATAACTGGAATTGCAATCTTTTCATGAAAGTTCCTCTTTTAATGACAATGAGAATATCACGCTTACTTTTGATGTAGCAGATATTTCTACAAATAAATACTTTAAGTTACCTTGTAACTTCATCGTTCATATTATACTGGCATCATTTCCGTAAATGCATGGCATATGGTTTGAAAGACACTTTTGAACTGTTATACATTTTCGTTCAGTTATATATTATTGTTGGTGGGCTATTGCTCACCCTTGCTTTATTATTATATCACAACAACAGCTAGACCAGATGACTCGCACAAGGCGCACTCGACGCAGGCGAGGACGATGTGACTACCAGAGCTGAAGAAGAAGCTATTGGTAGGATATATTTATTCTTTCAGTACCAAGAATATGGTCTAGTATGACTTATGTAAATGGATGGCAAAGAGTATGTATTTATATTGAAATTCTTTTGGATTGTAAGAACTCATAATGTGATTAATAAAAATTTGATTGTTACTCTGATTTCATCTCTGGGACTATAACGGGTGTGTTTTATATTGTTATGTTGGGTCATAGAGACGTAATTTATTTTATGTTAAGGAAAGTTCAATTGTTGTGGACAGAATTGGAAACCGTAACCACCAGATCCCGGACCCCGGATCTGGGGGTGTGACAGAAGTGGTATCAGAGCGTACGTTATAAACCCCAGAGATGAGGTGACGTTAAAACAATAAATTCAATAAGATAATAAGAACTCTTGCCAAGTTCATAGTCGGACTACTTAATGTAGTGATGACATATAAAACCCTTATGGGAACTCGTAAGTATAATGATAGTAACTTAGCTCGATATAGTATCGACGAGTAAGGCGACTGACCTTGAGGCATACGAGCAACAGCGCGATGATGCTTTATATGCTGAAGATCAGCGGGTAATTCGATGGAGTACCCTACTGGAGACCCGGAAGAGGTTCCAGCAGATAAGGAAAATCCTGTTAGGATAAGGAGCTTACCCATGGGTAATGAGGGTCGCAGCCAGAATGACTGTGATGATTAAGATATGGTGCTCAGAAAAGTGAGTATAAAGAACAGAAATATTATTAAGAGATCTGAAGATGCATGTTGAATTCATAGTCGGACTACCAGATGTAGTACCAGCAAGAAAGAAGGATTGGAAGAATTACTTGAGATCTTATACGGAAATAGATGAGAATCCTTGGAGATTTTCATCTTAACAAAGAAAGAGCTAGAGGGATGTATGATTATAAAAGACAGCGATATAGGGCGAGGAGTAGAGTCCCTAGGAATAGTTGAGAATGAGGCAGTAAGTGCCATATCATTTGAGAAATGAATCAGTATGAATATTGTCAGTAATAATTCGCCACGAGAAGGCAGATGTCATAGGTTGTAATTTATGGAACCAAATTGAGGTTGATGAAGTTGTGTTATTCAGAAAAATGTCCATTTTATGAATGAATCAGTTAGAAAGTGAAAACATTTGGAAGTGACAGCATGATTGGGTAAAGTTATATAAGGAAGTAGTAAGCAAGACAATGATCTCAGAACCTACCGGGAGATAAGACCAGTAAGTCAAGATGAACTCGTAATGAGACTATTGTCAGAGACTAAGTATAGGGTTAATTTAACTCAGTGAAATGATGAACCAGAAACGTTAGATGCATGTGATTCAGAGGAATATTAAATTCTTTCTTTTCGTTGAATGGATTATAGTAGTTACCTTAAGTTTACTCCGACGCGGAATTATAATGGATCAAGTAATACGATCAGTAGTTAAAGAGAAAATGTGAGAAAATCTTCCTGGAGCTAAAAGATGAAATTGGTAATGACCAAGAGTTGGCATTGCTTAATGGAAAAAGGAGACTTTGTGCTTCCAACGACGCTTCGCATAAAGGGTTAGGTAGACCGACATTTGGTAGTATTGAATATCAGGACGTATAGGTATCAGGATATTGTGACAGGTTTCAGTTTGAAACGGTTGATTCCCTTCTAAGGGATGAATATAATTGATTCCTCTCCAGTGGGTAAACTTCCAATCTGATGATGATTATTTCGTTAACTATGACTGCTTATGATTCCACCTGCTTGGAGGTTCATAGAACTATTCTTCAGGTTTCGAAACTGGTCTCCTTAATGTTACCAGTAGGTGGGTAGATTGATCAAAATTTCCCTGAGTCTGGAAAGGAATTCGGTGAATTCTGGAAAACCTTGTCCTTCTGATTATCAGAGAATGTCATGGAAGAGAGTAGAAACTGGAGCAAACCCTGTGATTTGGGTAAGGATGCTGTAAAATGGGTTAGTAAACGGACCCTGAGCATTACAATCGACGGTAGTGATAAAATGATGAATTGAGATTGGACGAAAACAGGAAATGTAAGTAAGAAACAAGCCGGACGGAGAAACTTCGGGATTGAATTAAGTGAAAAGGCTGTTATGCCAGGAATGGTAAGCTTGCATGGCACGCGGGATTGATAAGAATAGTTGAAAAGATAAAAGTGGAGGAAAGGTGACCGGAGACGGTGCCGAGTAGTCGATTAAGACTTATATGGAGTAAAGTTTTGGAAAGGTAGAAAGGTATCAAAGAAGAAGGCACTATGCCGGCAATCGCTAGAAAAGTAATGCTATTAGCCAACCCCTAAAATCATATATATTTTTTTATTTTATTTTAGTGTGGCCAGTTGAGGCCAAGTCACAAAGGATTATCGAGTGACTAGACCAGCAATGAAAGGACAAAGCAGGGTTGCTTCTAAGAAAGCACCGACTGCAAGGGCTTCTGATATAAAGGAAACATTAAGGAGATCGTTTGAATCTTCTGCCGAACAACCCATGTTTTGATTGGGAATTCACTAGACCTTTTTGGGATGGGGTCACCCGTACTGAAGTGACTCATGTGTATATGGTTGTCCAAGATTTCGAGTAAAATGGAAGTATAGTGACTTGAGATGTATGATGTTAGGGTATCATGAATACCATGAATATATTATGACGGAGGAAAGTAAACAATGAAGGTATATGAAGAGGGTATAGAAAAGGTCAGAAATTGAACAGTATGCTGTAGGAATTTTGTCTGAGGCAAGTACCTTTGCGAAGAACGATAAGCACTAAGAGATTCACGTTGAACTCGACCAATATCTTCCAGAACATCCTTGCTACCATTAACAAGTTCGGTAAGAGAAGAGATAGGCATACGTTGCCTTTTTGGAAGGCCAAATAGGCTGACAACTATCTGAAAGAAGAGGGTGGCATTAAACCACCGATCGATTATCAAATGAGAATGATTGAAAAGAGACCTTTATTAAGGATACATGATCTGATTGCCAATTATAAGATGCAAGAATTCCTTGGCAGTTGAATTAAGGATAGGATATCCATAAATTAAGACAAACCCTGGGGAATGCACAAGGGGTGGCATTAACCCTAATAACGACGTTATGACTTCAGATGATATGAGTTGGACTTGATAAGGCAACAATGACCGGTAAGGATTATTAAAAAGAGTTCTGAAAAGGACATAGATAGAATTATTAGAGTATTGATCAATGACGTTTTGATATACCCTGTACCTAGAAAATACAGGAGGAATGATGAGGACGACCTAAGAAACCTTACAAGAAAAAGTTAATATTCTGAGTTTCCAACTAGAAGTTTGGAAGAGAATGTAAGACACAGTAGCAATATACTAGATGATGCATGTATGAAACCCTGAGAAAGTATGGATTGAACCTATAAAGTTTGAGATTATCCTAAGATAAGGAAAGAACTAAGAAAAGAAGTATCCTAAGTAGGAGTAGGAATAAACGTGATAAAGTTCCCATGGGTAGGTGAAAGCAATGACTTATGGAGAAAGACTGATAAATATATTTTTCTCCATCAGCATAGCTTAAGGGAGAATGCTTTCACCCAACAATGATGGGAATGAGGTAGAAATGTTTGAATTGGAATATATCCAGAGAACAAGGATTACCAGAAATTATTATTAGCAGGAAAGGCCAATGAGGTGGCCGACAGTATAAGTATAAAGGAATAATTACAAATGTTCATACCGAAGAAACAAAATAATATTTGGAAAGACCTTGAAGGTCATATTGGAGTGGAGGAAGTTACATTCCTTTTGATGATTGTGCAAGAATCGAAGGTAATAATAGTTTAAGTAAAGATTCGATTCCTGATGAGGTCTTAAGCATATTACATACCTTAGAAGGTCCCGTTTTGAGGCAAACCAGGACCATGATACAAAAATTGACGAAGTAAACCATTAAGTTTCCGGTCTTTTATGGAAGATGCATGAGTGATAGTTTCATCAACCGGACCTAGCTGCGATGCTTGAAACTCTTCTGCAATTCTATCTACTTCATGTTATATCTACATCAAGTTCAGGAAGTGTTCCTTATGGATAAGGAATAGTGATTACTTTGTCTCCCTAAGGGATTTGAAACCCGTAGGGTTAGCTATTAATGCACTACGTAAACAACAAGCGATGGTGATTCTTCTAAGAAAATATATGACAATGTAAAGATAAAGAAAGTGCTGCCATTGATTAACTAAATGGCATGTTGATGAATGACAAACAAGTTATGTTAGTGTACTTCTGCGCAAACAAGATAGAGAATATGAGGTTGATGATTCATGATGTTAAAGATATTCCCATGGAAAGAATTAATGAGATTTAGAGAGAAGGGCAGTTGAGCCCGAGACTTATTAGGCCACCTGAGAGTTTAAAAGTGTTCGGAAGGTGGCATTCGAGCCAGTTTTACCCCCAAAGCTTATAGCATGGTAGTAACGTGTTTCATCTGGCAAAGCTACACCAGTAAAATGCAGATGCTCAACAGATGATAAGAGTGCGAGCAGGTAGGTGTACGACCTGGTCTGACTTACGAAAGACAACCTGTGAAAAACCGCGGGTAGAAAAGAACAAGTGATGAGAAACAAGTTGATAGAAGTAGATTATAGGAATCTAAGTTAAAGGGATCGGGCCAGATTCATTTCGGAAAGTTTAAATTGGAATAACGTGATGATTATAGAATAAATGTGACGGAATACCGATAAAGAGGTACCAAGTGCAAAAAGGTGTCTCAATAAAGAGGTGAAGGTGAAAGTAAATAATAGAAATGAGTAAGAATCAGCTAATAAGAAGGATGTGATTGATAAAGAAAACGCTGGGGAAGCAACTATGGAATGAGAAGCAAGGAATGTTATGAATGGGTTTTCTAATGAATTCTCAGGATGACAACCTGATAGTGTCAATATTATAGTTATGAAAAAGCTAGTAACATGATATGGGATGTCAGTAATAATGATGTCAAGTGAGAAATCTAAGATTTAACCTGAAAGGTTGAAGGATTTCCCGAATGTGAGTATCGCTAAGATTGAACAAGAGTATTTGTCCATAGAATAATGGACAAAGCAGCAAGATGTGTTGACACATGAGATTGCGATCAAATGGTATTGGATATAATTATGATTAATTTCTTCTTTGATGAACCTCTATAGTCCAGAGGTAAATTCTGAGTATGATATTTTACAGTCATGAAAACCTTCTATAATCCTTTAGAACTCTTTTCTTTTCTTCTCTCTTATTCATCTTCTTTATGAATTGAGAAGAACAACCCTTTAAGGAGGGGAGGTACTGCTACGTGACTATCTGTCTATGTGATAGAAGTCTAAGTGGAATACCCTAACTTGTTTAATTGCTTGTCAAGTACTAAAGGCTGGCCCCCTTCTGTACTAGCTATGCAATATAACAAAGGTTCACTTGATCATAGTGATCTCTCAATAAATCTTTCCACTTCTCTATATTGATCGAGATTGCGAAGATTAAAGCAATCACGAAATGCACAGTACGAGCGAGGTTACCTCCGAATTCGTAGGGTGATAGTGATACCAATGTTACTGCAGGTATCAATAAGGATAAGACTGAGTAAGAGTATAACCCGGATAGTGAGTTGTACGAAAAGTAGTAACGTTGATGGAAAAAGGATACAGTATGGATTGTAGCACTAGAAGATGTGCTGAGGAAGGGTAGAACGACTAAGAATTGACCGGGAAGCTAAAAAGGGAACGACAGGCAAATGACTCTTTGCTTCCTACCTGATTCCGGGACGGAATCCTTTTAAGGAGGGGAGACTGTAAGAACCCCAAATTTTGGATATAATTAAAACTTTTTATTAAGTAATGATAAAATGAAGAACAATGATTCCGACAACAAGGTCACCAGCTCTAATGAATGGTGGTTTCAAAGAATAATGATTGTAATGAATGGATATTGCTTTGGACAATGATCCTGATGCATTGGTATATTGTCAGAATAGAGTAATTCGATGGTTGAGGACCTAGATAAGAATAATCTACCATCCAGGAAGGAGCTAATGGATCCTTGAAGGGAAATGAGTACGTGCATAGTGTTTCCCATACGTGCATAGTATTTCTCGTACGTGCATAGTGTTTCCCGTACGTGCATAGTGTTTCCTGTACGTGCATAGTAATTTGGTGGATGAATAGTGATTTTGTAAGTTGGAAAAATTTTCACGCCACCCTATGTACGGGACGTGATATGGATGTTTCGAAGTCATATTAGTAATACGCGGAAGAAATAAGTGAATGCAGAGACGATCGGAATTCAGAAATTCCAAATTCTTTTTCGGTATAATATTTGACCGGACAGTGGATTAAATATTATTATAATCCAAGAATTGAGATATTAACTTTGAGGATTTGATATTTTGGGATGTTATTATATTTGATTTAAGAATGAAGGTAGGAAACCACTGAGGCAGTGAAACAAGCGTTCTAGAAACCGCTAAAACGTTATAACGAGATTAATCAATAAAGCGAACGAATCCTAGATTACGGATTAAGTTCGTATCGAGATTAAATATCCTACATGGTCATCACGAGGATTATATTAAGGATTGGGGAAGGTATTATGAATATCGAGAAATTTCCCGGTAAACCCTAGAGGTGAAACTACTTAGTTATTCGTCCGAACGATCAATGAATTGAGCAATAACCGGACAAAGAAACAAGCTGAGAACCAAGAGACAACCATGTGCAAGTGGATGAGATCACCACCATGGCATCATCACTTTATTAAGGTAGCTTTATGAAGATATTATCTAAGCTAAGTTAGCTTCTTCAAGAAGCTTGTTTTTCTACCAAACTAGAGGGGGCAACTTGCATTTGTGTCAAACAAATATCTTCCTAAATAATTCACTCATCCTTATCCCTTCTTCATCACAATAATGCAAGGAACCAAGCAAGTTTCATACATACAAGTATCATTGGAGACAAACTAAACTAGTTAGCATGAGGGTGTAACATAAGGCACCAATACATGTCCACATGGAAGCAAATCCTTAACCAAGCCTTAACCCATCAACGAGACTATAGTTAGCCAAACAAATATCTTGTTTTAATGATCACTTTATGCAATCAACCAAACAAAACAACTCCACTTCTCTCATCCATGGAGCATTCGAATTTTTCAAGAAATTCAAAGGAAGAAATCAAGCTTCCACTCCTTGTTTGATCTCCAAATTTTTATCCTAGATCCTATATTTCATAAAAATGATACCCTAGAAATCTTAGCCTCAAAATCCAATGTTTCCATTTTCAATAAAATCATCAAAGTAGAGGGTGAATAGTAACCTCAAGAACAAAACTCTTGGATCTTGATTTTGGTGGATGATTCAAGCTACATGGAGGCTATACAAGGACCATACAAGGATTATTAGGGCTTGTACACTCTCTAAGGAAGGTATAACTCTTAAGAACCATGGATCTTATTTTGAGTTTTTAGCATGTTCTTGATGATTTGGCTTAGTTATGATTATGGTAACATTATAAGCATGCTTGGTTAATGATTTAGTGATTTAAGTAGCATAATGATTATTATGGTAAAGCATGATGTTCTTGGGCTTGTTGAGATGAGAATCATGTATAAATGATGTATGGATGCCCGGTGTGACTTGGCTTGATTGTTGTGAATTTTAGAACGTCCGATTTATAGCCGTCGTAATGCCCGATTTTTGTTAACCTTAAGAAATCGTGGTTGACAGTAGCCATAATTCACTGTCCAGTTTCATGTTCTGCCATGGCAAGATAGATCATGTTATAAACTTCGTTTTGATATAAAGATCATGTGAAACGGACTTACGGTTTAGGAATTATGGCCGATTCACTAAAAGTCGTTCGAAACCGTAAGTACGAGTTCGTTATTGAAATTGAACCCTCGTAAAATATGTAAAGTCATGAAGAATCTTGGTAAATAAATACTAGGGGTAAGAAGGAAGGTGTGAAAGAAAACCGTATGTCAAAAAGAGCATTTTTCGATTTATTAAAAATGTTCGAGTCAAGGTTAAACGCGAACGAACCCCTAAAAGACGACTCTTTTATAACTTCGGTAAAACACTTAGAAAACGGGCGATAAAACTCGGAGTATAATATTGGTTCGTAACGATCAACCTTAGAACTCATATGACTTAAGTATGTCCCAAGTATAAGTGCAGTGACATGTCGTATTAACGAACGAATGTCGGGTCGGATCAGTGATGATAAGTAATCCACAAAAAGGGGTATAAAGAGATAACTCGAGAACGTGTTTCGATTTAAGTATAACTTAACTTTTAAGATGTTAAGTGATTAATCCCGAATGTCTTGGCTATTTATAGATCACCAAGCTGACCCGGGACCCGCTACCACTACCCCTTACCGTACTCGACTACCAGGCAAGTTTCAATTCCCTTCTTTTAGGCTGTTGTTGTGATTGAATAAATATATATATATGATTGCTGATATACATATGCCATTGCATGCATGCCAACTTTCAAGTTGAATTGATATACTTGTTCCCTGAATGTTATTGTTGGCTTATAAGCTAGATAGTTATATATCAGTTATAAGCCGGTTATTGTAAGACCCTCATAGAAGGGCGTATACATCTTATTAATCAAATATAGACCGGGAGTCAATATTCCTTGATATATCGAGATTACCTCGGAGGAAAATATTTAAGTAAATATTTTCTATTATTTGGGTGACGGATATTATTTGAATATTCGTTCGAGACTAATTATTTTAACGATCCTTACTTCAAATAATTATTTGAACGTTACTATTCAACGAATAATATTTCTCAATATTCATTCAGAGTCGAATTGATTATCGACTATTATTTCGAATATTCTTCTAAAGATGAGACTACTAAATGAATATTATTTGGATATTCTTTTAGAATATTATTTTATTAAATAAATATTACTTTTGAATATTCATTTAAGATATTAAATACTTGATGAATATTATTTTAATATTCATCTGAAGCTTGATTTAATTATCGAATATTATCTCGAATATTCCTGAAGGCTTGGATTACTAAATGAATATTACTTGATATTCATTTAGGATATTATTCATTAAATGAATATTACTTTTGAATATTCTTTTAAATTCCTAATTAATTATGAATATTACCTTAAATATTCTTTTCAGGTCTTATTAATTAATGAATATTGTTTTGAATATTCATTTAAATATTTAGTTATTCAATAAATATTCTCCTGATATTTCTTCAGGGATTATTTTGAGAAATACTCTGATTAAAGATATTCTTTCATATTCCCAAATATTCTTTAAATATTTTAACTCAATAAATATTTTCTGATTATTTATTCCATACTTAGAATAATCTCGATAAGTTTATCTTCTTCGATTATTACAGAAAATATCTCGGAGTCATATTATTATTAATCTTATATCAAGAAAGGTTCTCAGACATCATTCTTCTTTGAGTCTATCTCCTTAATAATAAGGGAACCTTACTTGGAAAATGTTATTTATCTTGTCGACTTCCCGGTCATAAAGTATTCCCGTCACCCGCAACTCGGGTGCTGTTGACTTATTAAGTCGTTACTTACCTTCTCATCTTTCGAGGGGTAAGATTACTGGAACAAGTTGATATCCGTTACCAAGTAATAGCTTGGGAGTTATTGGTAAATTTTTCCTTTCCAACTAGATACGACTACTTTGTGGAGTCTTATCAACAAGTATTATACTTGGGGAAAGGGGGACGAACGTTACATTCAGAATCATGAATTCTATTTGAACTAGGAGTCGTGTAAGAGGCCGAGTAGCGCCGGTCCATCCCCTTTGGCCCAACCGTTGGCCGGGGAGAGCTAGTAAGGCGGTATACAAGTAAAGCCGTCAGTTCTTCCTTCTACCGGTAGTAAATCTAAATTGAGCTGTACGATCTCGACTGATCATCAAGATTGGAACAGCGGGCGCGGTGAATACTCCATCATTGGTTCATCATCCAAACTTATTTAGTTCCTGCAACATGATTACTGTTGGCAGAGCTGGAAAAGTGTTCATAACTGGAATTGCAATCTTTTCATGAAAGTTCCTCTTTTAATGACAATGAGAATATCACGCTTACTTTTGATGTAGCAGATATTTCTACAAACAAATACTTTAAGTTACCTTGTAACTTCATCGTTCATATTATACTGGCATCATTTCCGTAAATGCATGGCATATGGTTTGAAAGACACTTTTGAACTGTTATACATTTTCGTTCAGTTATATATTATTGTTGGTGGGCTATTGCTCACCCTTGCTTTATTATTATATCACAACAACAGCTAGACCAGATGACTCGCACAAGGCGCACTCGACGCAGGCGAGGACGATGTGACTACCAGAGCTGAAGAAGAAGCTATTGGTAGGATATATTTATTCTTTCAGTACCAAGAATATGGTCTAGTATGACTTATGTAAATGGATGGCAAAGAGTATGTATTTATATTGAAATTCTTTTGGATTGTAAGAACTTATAATGTGATTAATAAAAATTTGATTGTTACTCTGATTTCATCTCTGGGACTATAACGGGTGTGTTTTATATTGTTATGTTGGGTCATAGAGACGTAATTTATTTTATGTTAAGGAAAGTTCAATTGTTGTGGACAGAATTGGAAACCGTAACCACCAGATCCCGGACCCCGGATCTGGGGGTGTGACAGAAGTGGTATCAGAGCGTACGTTATAAACCCCAGAGACGAGGTGACGTTAAAACAATAAATTCAATAAGATAATAAGAACTCTTGCCAAGTTCATAGTCGGACTACTTAATGTAGTGATGACATATAAAACCCTTATGGGAACTCGTAAGTATAATGATAGTAACTTAGCTCGATATAGTATCGACGAGTAAGGCGACTGACCTTGAGGCATACGAGCAACAGCGCGATGATGCTTTATATGCTGAAGATCAGCGGGTAATTCGATGTAGTACCCTACTGGAGACCCGGAAGAGGTTCCAGCAGATAAGGAAAATCCTGTTAGGATAAGGAGCTTACCCATGGGTAATGAGGGTCGCAGCCAGAATGACTGTGATGATTAAGATATGGTGCTCAGAAAAGTGAGTATAAAGAACAGAAATATTATTAAGAGATCTGAAGATGCATGTTGAATTCATAGTCGGACTACCAGATGTAGTACCAGCAAGAAAGAAGGATTGGAAGAATTACTTGAGATCTTATACGGAAATAGATGAGAATCCTTGGAGATTTTCATCTTAACAAAGAAAGAGCTAGAGGGATGTATGATTATAAAAGACAGCGATATAGGGCGAGGAGTAGAGTCCCTAGGAATAGTTGAGAATGAGGCAGTAAGTGCCATATCATTTGAGAAATGAATCAGTATGAATATTGTCAGTAATAATTCGCCACGAGAAGGCAGATGTCATAGGTTGTAATTTATGGAACCAAATTGAGGTTGATGAAGTTGTGTTATTCAGAAAAATGTCCATTTTATGAATGAATCAGTTAGAAAGTGAAAACATTTGGAAGTGACAGCATGATTGGGTAAAGTTATATAAGGAAGTAGTAAGCAAGACAATGATCTCAGAACCTACCGGGAGATAAGACCAGTAAGTCAAGATGAACTCGTAATGAGACTATTGTCAGAGACTAAGTATAGGGTTAATTTAACTCAGTGAAATGATGAACCAGAAACGTTAGATGCATGTGATTCAGAGGAATATTAAATTCTTTCTTTTCGTTGAATGGATTATAGTAGTTACCTTAAGTTTACTCCGACGCGGAATTATAATGGATCAAGTAATACGATCAGTAGTTAAAGAGAAAATGTGAGAAAATCTTCCTGGAGCTAAAAGATGAAATTGGTAATGACCAAGAGTTGGCATTGCTTAATGGAAAAAGGAGACTTTGTGCTTCCAACGACGCTTCGCATAAAGGGTTAGGTAGACCGACATTTGGTAGTATTGAATATCAGGACGTATAGGTATCAGGATATTGTGACAGGTTTCAGTTTGAAACGGTTGATTCCCTTCTAAGGGATGAATATAATTGATTCCTCTCCAGTGGGTAAACTTCCAATCTGATGATGATTATTTCGTTAACTATGACTGCTTATGATTCCACCTGCTTGGAGGTTCATAGAACTATTCTTCAGGTTTCGAAACTGGTCTCCTTAATGTTACCAGTAGGTGGGTAGATTGATCAAAATTTCCCTGAGTCTGGAAAGGAATTCGGTGAATTCTGGCAAACCTTGTCCTTCTGATTATCAGAGAATGTCATGGAAGAGAGTAGAAACTGGAGCAAACCCTGTGATTTGGGTAAGGATGCTGTAAAATGGGTTAGTAAACGGACCCTGAGCATTACAATCGACGGTAGTGAAAAGGCTGTTATGCCAGGAATGGTAAGCTTGCATGGCACGCGGGATTGATAAGAATAGTTGAAAAGATAAAAGTGGAGGAAAGGTGACCGGAGACGGTGCCGAGTAGTCGATTAAGACTTATATGGAGTAAAGTTTTGGAAAGGTAGAAAGGTATCAAAGAAGAAGGCACTATGCCGGCAATCGCTAGAAAAGTAATGCTATTAGCCAACCCCTAAAATCATATATATTTTTTTATTTTATTTTAGTGTGGCCAGTTGAGGCCAAGTCACAAAGGATTATCGAGTGACTAGACCAGCAATGAAAGGACAAAGCAGGGTTGCTTCTAAGAAAGCACCGACTGCAAGGGCTTCTGATATAAAGGAAACATTAAGGAGATCGTTTGAATCTTCTGCCGAACAACCCATGTTTTGATTGGGAATTCACTAGACCTTTTTGGGATGGGGTCACCCGTACTGAAGTGACTCATGTGTATATGGTTGTCCAAGATTTCGAGTAAAATGGAAGTATAGTGACTTGAGATGTATGATGTTAGGGTATCATGAATACCATGAATATATTATGACGGAGGAAAGTAAACAATGAAGGTATATGAAGAGGGTATAGAAAAGGTCAGAAATTGAACAGTATGCTGTAGGAATTTTGTCTGAGGCAAGTACCTTTGCGAAGAACGATAAGCACTAAGAGATTCACGTTGAACTCGACCAATATCTTCCAGAACATCCTTGCTACCATTAACAAGTTCGGTAAGAGAAGAGATAGGCATACGTTGCCTTTTTGGAAGGCCAAATAGGCTGACAACTATCTGAAAGAAGAGGGTGGCATTAAACCACCGATCGATTATCAAATGAGAATGATTGAAAAGAGACCTTTATTAAGGATACATGATCTGATTGCCAATTATAAGATGCAAGAATTCCTTGGCAGTTGAATTAAGGATAGGATATCCATAAATTAAGACAAACCCTGGGGAATGCACAAGGGGTGGCATTAACCCTAATAACGACGTTATGACTTCAGATGATATGAGTTGGACTTGATAAGGCAACAATGACCGGTAAGGATTATTAAAAAGAGTTCTGAAAAGGACATAAATAGAATTATTAGAGTATTGATCAATGACGTTTTGATATACCCTGTACCTAAAAAATACAGGAGGAATGATGAGGACGACCTAAGAAACCTTACAAGAAAAAGTTAATATTCTGAGTTTCCAACTAGAAGTTTGGAAGAGAATGTAAGACACAGTAGCAATATACTAGATGATGCATGTATGAAACCCTGAGAAAGTATGGATTGAACCTATAAAGTTTGAGATTATCCTAAGATAAGGAAAGAACTAAGAAAAGAAGTATCCTAAGTAGGAGTAGGAATAAACGTGATAAAGTTCCCATGGGTAGGTGAAAGCAATGACTTATGGAGAAAGACTGATAAATATATTTTTCTCCATCAGCATAGCTTAAGGGAGAATGCTTTCACCCAACAATGATGGGAATGAGGTAGAAATGTTTGAATTGGAATATATCCAGAGAACAAGGATTACCAGAAATTATTATTAGCAGGAAAGGCCAATGAGGTGGCCGACAGTATAAGTATAAAGGAATAATTACAAATGTTCATACCGAAGAAACAAAATAATATTTGGAAAGACCTTGAAGGTCATATTGGAGTGGAGGAAGTTACATTCCTTTTGATGATTGTGCAAGAATCGAAGGTAATAATAGTTTAAGTAAAGATTCGATTCCTGATGAGGTCTTAAGCATATTACATACCTTAGAAGGTCCCGTTTTGAGGCAAACCAGGACCATGATACAAAAATTGACGAAGTAAACCATTAAGTTTCCGGTCTTTTATGGAAGATGCATGAGTGATAGTTTCATCAACCGGACCTAGCTGCGATGCATGAGATTTTAAATGAGGCACTTAACTCAAGATACTCGGTGCACCCCGGTAGCACCAAAATGTATAGGGATTTGAAGGAGTATTACTGGTGGCCCGATATGAAAAAGAACGTAGCAGAGTGGGTAAGCAGATGCTTGACCTGCCAACGAGTGAAGGCAGAGCACCAGAAACCCAGCGGACTTCTACATCCCTTAGAGATTCCAGAATGGAAATGGGAACATATAACCATGGATTTCGTAGTAGGTTTACCAAGGACCAAGGCTAATCATGATGCCATATGGGTAATTATAGATCGACTGACAAAATTGGCTCACTTTCTCCCGATCAACGAAAGGTACACGGTCGACAGACTAGTGGACATCTACTTAAAAGAGATAGTGGCGCGACATGGAGTCCCAGTCGCAATAGTATCCGATCGAGATCCTAGATTTAACTCCAGGTTTTGGAGAAGTTTTCAAGAATGTGTAGGGACCCGGCTGAACATGAGCACAGCCTACCACCCCCAGACAGATGGGCAAAGTGAAAGGACCATCCAAACGCTAGAGGATATGTTGAGAGTCTGCGCGATAGACTTCAAGGGAAGTTGGGATGATCACTTGCCATTAGTTGAGTTCTCCTATAATAACAGTTATCATTCAAGCATTGGGATGCCACCTTATGAGGCCCTTTATGGAAGAAAATGTCGATCTCCCTTGTATTGGGATGAAGTTGGAGAGCGAAAGATGCTCGGGCCCGAAGTGGTCCAACGAACTAAAGATGCAGTAGATCTAATCAGAGGACGGTTGGTAGCAGCCCAGGATCGACAAAAGAAATATGCCGACTTAGCTCGGAAAGGCAAGGAATACGAGGTAGGGGACCTAGTGTTCTTGAAAGTGTCACCTTGGAAAGGTTTAATGAGATTTGGGAAGAAAGGAAAGCTGAGTCCCAGATACATTGGACCATTTGAGATCTTGAGACGGATTGGGGAACTAGCTTATGAACTCGCATTGCCCCCGAATCTACAGCAGGTGCACAATGTGTTCCATGTTTCGATGCTGAGGAAGTATAATCCGGATGCAAAGCATATTGTAGAGTATGAGCAAGTGGACATGCAACCAGACCTGACCTATGTGGAGCAACCTGTGGAAATCATAGACCGGAAAGAACAAGTGCTCCGAAACAAGGTCATTCAGCTAGTCAGAGTTTTGTGGCAGAACCACAATGTAGAAGAATCCACCTGGGAACTTGAAAGCGCAATGCAAGAAAAGTACCCCCACTTGTTTTCAAACTGATTCCGGGACGGAATCCTTTTAAGGAGGGGAGACTGTAAGAACCCAGATTTTGGGTGGAATTAAAACTTTTATGTATTTAATGATGTAAGAATGAATAGTGGATATGGCTACAATGTAATAATTGATATTTGGGAAAGAATGAATGGAATGCGACTTTATTATGTTATGTCTTGAAGAATGCTAAAGGGTGACAACATAGGTAAGAATAATCTATCTTCTAAGGGAATAAGATATGGCAACTTTAAGTAAGAGAATACTCTCATGTCATCCAGATCGATAACGATTAATCCAGTAGTTCCGTAAAAAGGTTAAGGAACGATCGAAAGAGAATACGGACAATTATACAACCCTAAGAGAACAAGTAAAGAATACAGAATGAATAGTGTTTTGGTGGGAGTATATAATAATATGAGACGACACTATATAGAAGTATTCGGAACGGATTTCCGAGTTCGTATTAGTGATCCAGGGGGAAAATAAGTGTATGTAAAAGCTGTCGGATTCTGAAAAACCGCACTTTTATTTTCTCCGAGAGTTCCCTGGACACTGATAGCCTTAAGTATTTAACGAATGGATTAAAGGAATATAAAATGGAAAGTTAGAATGAAAGATGGAGAATGAAAGTATTAATATTAAAGAGGATTCCCGGTAAACCCTAATTAGAAATCCGTGAAATATTCTCACGAACGATCAATCGAAACGGGTAATAACCGGACACAGAAACAAGCAGAGGAAGCAAGAGTCTTGTGCAAGCTACTAGTATAAATATCTAGTAACTAAACTAGAAGCAAGGAACTAGCAACTTAGAGGAAGAACTAAGTACTTAGCAAGTAACTACCTAGTTAAGCTTTAACCACCACAAAACCAACACATGTCTTGCCATTTGATCATCCAACACCTCACCACTTTATTAAAGTGACTTTTACAAGATATTATGTTGTAAGTGGATGAGAGTAAAGGAGATTAAAACACAAAAAATCAAAAGAGCCAAGCAACTCTTCCCCCCCCCCTTGCAAAGAACCATTCGGCTATATCCATAAATTCCAAATCCAAACTCAACCTTCCCACCATTGTTTGTTCTTGAAATAATTAAGGTGAGTCTTACATTTCATAAAACTTATCTCCTCAAAATCTTAGCTTCAAACTCATCCATTTCCATTTTCAAATAAATCATTCAAGAGGAGCATGAATAGTGTTCTTCTTGAACTAACTTGGTTTTCTTGACTTTTCATGGTTGATATAGCAAGCATAATCACTCCTAAGGACCATACAAGGCTTAGTAAGGCTATATCACTATCTAAGGAAGGTATAAAGCTCTTGAAACCCTAACCCTTGTTTGAGATTTAAGCATGTTTTTGATAGTTATAACTTAGTTATGGTTATGTTAAAGTTATAAGCATGATTATGTATGGATTTTGGATTAATGATGTAAATAGCTAGATGAACGGAAAGGCATTGCTTGGCCTCAGTTCATGTGTATAAGTCATATATATGTTGTTTGGGTTGGATGCTATGTTTATAGGAAGATTCGAAATTGATAGATATTCGATTTACAGCCGTTATAATGCCCGATTTTACAATACCATGTTTTGTATGCCATTTTCCATGTCGAACCCCTACTGTCCAGAGACCTTATCTGCCATGATAGGATAGGTAATGTTCTAAGCTTCGTTTTGATATAAAGATCACGTGAAACGGACTTACGGTTTAGGATTTATGACCAAATTACTAAAAGTAGTTCGAATCCGTAAATGAAAGTTCGTAACTGAAATTGAACCCTCGTAAGCTATGTAACGTCATGGCGAATCTTGGTAAATAAATACTAGGGGTAAGAAGGAAGGTGTGAAAGAAAACCGTATGTCAAAAAGAGCATTTTTCGATTTATTAAAAATGTTCGAGTCAAGGTTAAACGCGAACGAACCCCTAAAAGACGACTCTTTTATAACTTTGGTAAAACACTTAGAAAACGGGGGATAAAACTCGGAGTATAATATTGGTTCGTAACGATCAACCTTAGAACTCGTATGACTCAAGTATGTCCCAAGTATAAGTGCAGTGACATGTCGTATTAACGAACGAATGTCGGGTCGGATCAGTGATAATAAGTAATCCACTAAAAGGGGTATAACGAGATAACTCGAGAACGTGTTTCGATTTAAGTATAACTTAACTTTTAAATATGTTAAGTGATTAATCCCGAATGCCTTGGCTATTTATAGATCACCAAGCTGAACCGGGACCCGCTACCACTACCCCTTACCGTACTCGACCACCAGGCAAGTTTCATTCCCTTCTTTTAGGCTGTTGTTGTGATTGAATAAATATATATATATATATGATTGCTGATATACATATGCCATTGCATGCATGCCTACTTTCAAGTTGAATTGATATACTTGTTCCCTGAATGTTATTGTTGGCTTATAAGCTAGATAGTTAGATATCAGTTATAAGCCGGGGATTGTAAGACCCTCATAGAAGGGCATATACATCTTATTAATCGAATATAGACCGGGAGTCAATATTCCTTGATATATCGAGATTACCTCGGAAGAAAATATTTAAGTAAATATTTTCTATTATTCAGGCGACGAATATTATTTGAATATTCATTCGAGATTATTTATTTAATGATCCTTATTTCAAATAATTATTTGAACGTAACTATTCAACGAATAATATTTCTCAATATTCATTCAGAGTCGAATTGATTATCGACTATTATTTCGAATATTCTTCTAAAGATGAGTCTATTAAATGAATATTATTTGGATATTCTTTTAGATTATTATTTTATTAAATAAATATTACTTTTGAATATTCATTTAAGATATTAAATACTTGATGAATATTATTTTAATATTCATCTGAAGCTTGATTTAATTATCGAATATTATCTCGAATATTCCTTAAGGCTTGGATTACTAAATGAATATTACTTGATATTCATTTAGGATATTATTCATTAAATGAATATTACTTTTGAATATTCTTTTAAATTCCTAATTAATTATGAATATTACCTTAAATATTCTTTTCAGGTCTAATTAATTAATGAATATTGTTTTGAATATTCATTTAAATATTTATTTATTCAATAAATATACTCCTGATATTTCTTCAGGGATTATTTTGAGAAATACTCTGATTAAAAATATTCTTTCATATTCCCAAATATTCTTTCAATATTTTAACTCAATAAATATTCTCTGAATATTTATTCCATACTTAAAATAATCTCGATAAGGTTTATCTTCTTCGATTATTACAGAAAATATTTCGAAGTCATATTATTATTAATCTTATATCAAGAAAGGTTCCCAGACATCATTCATCTTTGAGTCTAGCTCCTTAATAATAAGGGAACCTTACTTGGAAAAATGTTATTTATCTTGTCGACTTCCCGGTCATAAAGTATTCCCTTCACCCGCAACTCGGGTGCTGTTGACTTATTAAGTCGTTGCTTACCTTCTCATCTTTCGAGGGGTAAGATTAATGGAACAAGTTGACATCCGTTACCAAGTAATAGCTTGGGAGATATTGGTAAATTTTCCTTTCCGACTAGATACGACTACTTTGTGGAGTCTTATCAACAAGTATTATACTTGGGGAAAGGGGGACGAACGTTACATTCAGAATCATGAATTCTATTTGAACTAGGAGTCGTGTAAGAGGCCGAGTAGCGCCGGTCCATCCCCTTTGGCCCAACCGTTGACCGGGGAGAGCTAGTAAGGCGGTATACAAGTAAAGCCGTCAGTTCTTCCTTCTACCGGTAGTAAATCTAAATTGAGCTGTACGATCTCGACTGATCATCAAGATTGGAACAGCGGGCGCGGTGAATACTCCATCATTGGTTCATCATCCAAATTTATTTATCTCCTGCAACATGATTACTGTTGGCAGAGTTGGAAAAGTGTCATAACTGGAATTGCAACCTTTTCTTGCAAGTTCCTCTTCTTAATAACAATAAGAATATCTCGCTTACTTTGATGTAGCAGATATTTCTTCAAACAAATACTTTCAGTTACCTTGTAACTTCATCGTTCATAATATACTGGCATCATTTCCGTAAATGCATGGCATATGGTTTAAAAGATAGCTTTGAACTGTTTTAAATTATCGTTCAGTTATATATTTGTTATTGGGCTTTCGCTCACCCTTGCTTTGTTTATATTATGTCACAACAACAGCTAGGACAGATGGCTCGCGTCAGGCGCACTCGGCGCAAGCAGGTTACCCGACCAACCGGACTACCCGCTTAGATGCTAGCCGCCATTGCTGAGGTAGCATAGTTAGACAGCTTTTGTTTCTTGTTTAACTATATGTATAATTAATGTAATTAACGGCAAAACTTTTAAACCTATGATGTTATCCTTTTGGGATTGTAATAACTTTTATTCGTAACCCTTTAATGTAAGACTTATTTCAATTTCATCTCTGGGACTATAACTGTTGTGTGTGTGAGTGGTAATTATTGTGGGGTCACAGCATGTGATTTATTTATTGTGGACTCAAGTCAAGTATTATGAATGGATGTAAGACCGTAACCACCAGACCCCTGACCCCGGATCTGGGGGCGTTACAGAGATGGTATCAGAGCGAGAGTTATATATCCCAAAAGATGATACGACTTTATATAATAATAAATTCAATAATATAATAAGAACCCTTGCCAGGTTCACCTAAAACCCTTACGGGAACTTTTTAAGTATCATGATAGTAACATAGTTCGTCTTGTGTAGGCGAGCGACTTGTCGGCCCAGGAGGCAGCTGCGAGACAGCATGATGAGGACATGTTCCGGACTAGGGACCCATACTATGAGCACTTGCCTGAGGAGGATACTGAGCCTGAGGAGGAGGACGCTGAGGAGGTCCAGGTTGATGCTGATACTGATGTGATCGAGTCTGAGGAGGAGGACCCTGAGGAGGTCCAGGATGATGCTGACACAGATGTTGTTGAGACTGAGGGGGAGGAGGACCCGGAGGGGATCCAGACAGGACAGGATGCTGAGTTAGTGGTTGAGGATGATGATTATTGGGTTGTGACTGAGATCAGGACTATGGGAGATGACACTGACATGACCACGGATCAGGTGGTGCCGGTATATGAGGGTGTTGAGGGAGATATAGATGAGCCAGTAGTTGGTGATGTAGGGAGTTCTGGACTTTTTGTGCCACTCCTCCCTGTTGAGAGAGCCCCTACCCCACCACCACTACCTGTGAGCCCGTACCCCGACGAGTTTGAGGAGCTTACCCCAGAGCCCCAGCAGACAGAGACTGCCGCTCCAGCTGAGCCATCCACCCCACCTCATGCCCCGATAGGAGGAGTCCCAGTATGTGTTCACAACTTGATTGTGAACGGGCTTTATAGAGAGTTGTCTGTGGCAGATTCCAGGTTGGCAGAGTCTAGGAGTGAGTTAGCAGCAGAGAGAGCCGCCCGGATGAGGGTGCAGGGCAGGAGGACTATCAGTGACAGAGTTGGGTATAGGGCTGTGACCCGCATCGAGCTGAGGGCTCGGGTGAGGGTGCGACAGTTGCCTACTGATGGGCATGGTAGGGTAGACAGAACAGAGGCTGAGGAGGTTTTCCGCATCGCCATGGGGAGGGTTCGGAGGATGTTTCGTCGTGGCGGCTGATTTCAGATGTAGTGATGCAGTGGTCTAGTTGTCTAGTCATGTACGGACATAGTAGTGCCGGCTTTTGTAGGGATGGTTTTCTTGTACTTGTTTTCCCTTTTTGCAGACTAGACAGATAGACAGCATATTTCACTTTTGACTTGTTGTTGTTGTTAGGATGGTTGTACTTTAAACTATCGTTGTAACTCAGATGTTGTACCTTTTCGGTACCTGGTATATATTTGTTTCCATTTCAGTCATTACAATTTTGTTGGGATGTGATCACGAGTTTATTAGCATATGTATTACTTTTCGATTAAGTTGCCATGAGATATAAAACTGTGGGATTTTAAACCCAATCATGTAAAGAAATGTGCAAGGAAAAATCCTTTAAAACAGATAAGGGAACCTAATGTATAATTTTCCAAATTTTCAGTAAAATGCCTCCAAGACGAATGGGCACTAGGGCTAACCCCCGCGAATCTACTGACCAAGAGAGTCACAACCAACACGAGGAAAACCGTGAAAGTAGTGAGGAATAAGATCAGGACTATAATGAGCAAGAAGATTCCCAGTATGGAGCAGAGGATGAACCCCTGTACTCTGAAGAATTTGAAAGGGAAATAGAGGGTGGAGAAACTGAAGTAGAACAGGAAGGGGAGAACCAGGGCGGAAACCCCATGGGCCAGTTTATGGATCTACTTAGGCAGAATTTGAACCAATACCCCCAACCACCACCAAGCAACAACACTTCAGTGGCAAATTCCTTTAGGGCCTTTAAGTCCCTTAAGCCCCCAGAGTTCCACGGATCGGCTGATCCCGTTGAGGCGAGGGCCTGGATCAAAGAAATGGAAAAGTCTTTTGAGATTCTGAGTATCAATGAGGCTCAGAAGACTGTTTTTGCTACTTACCTACTAAAGGGAGAGGCCAATTATTGGTGGGAAGCCAAGAAAAACATGGAGACTGATGCTGTCATAGCCTGGGAAAGGTTCAAACAATTATTCCTGGAGAAGTACTTTCCGAAGTTCATGAAAACCCAGATGGAACTTAAGTTTTTGGAACTGAAACAGAACAATATGTCAGTGGCGGACTATGAGGCCAAATTTACTGAGCTATCGAGATTTGTGCCAGAGTTTGTAGACACAGAAGAGAAGAAAGCTAACAGGTTTCAACAAGGGCTGAAGCAGTGGATCCAGAATAGGGTGGCTGTTTTAGAGATTACAGATTATGCCACCTTGGTGCAGAAGGCAACCATTGTGGAGGCTGGTAGTGATCAGATGCAGAGAGAGAGAGAAAGGGGGGATAAAGAGAAAGCATGTTAGTATGGGCGGAAGATCCGCTGGAGGAAAACCCCCAACCAAGTTTAATCGAGGAGCGGTTTCCCTACCAGGGAGGAATGTAGGGTTTAAACCATCTGCGAGTGTAAGTGTGAGCCAGGGCGGCCACCAATCAGGAATGTCCCGTTCCAACCCTTCTCGACCTCCATTGCCATTGTGTGCTACTTGTGGGAAGAGGCACTCCGGGGTGTGCAACCTGAAGCAGATAAACTGTTATAAGTGTGGGCGAGCTGGGCATTATGCCACCTCTTGCACCACGGTCATCCCTAACAGCACAACCTGTTTCCAGTGTGGACAGCGAGGGCACATGAGGAAGGATTGCCCAAAGAACAAACCAGCAGCATCAGGAGCAAGCAAGGTTGCCTCAAATAGGCCACCAACTGCTAGGACTTTCAATATGTCAGTACAAGATGCCGTGAGGGACACAGATATGATAGCAGGTACTTTTTCTCTTAATTCAGTCAGTGCAAATGTCTTATTTGATTCAGGAGCAACTAAGTCTTTTATATCTAGAGATTTTGCGCATAAGTTGAAAATTAAAACCCAGCAACTAAGAGATTCCTTACAAGTAGAAATAGCTAATCAGGAAATCGTACCGGTTAATCAAATTCACCCCGATTGTAAGCTAGAAATAGGAGGACGATCCTTCTATGTCGATTTAATTCCTTTTAAGCTAGGGGAATTCGATGTCATTTTGGGTATGGATTGGTTGTCTCGCAATGATGCGCGGATAGATTGTAAAGGGAAAAAGTTTAAGTTGAAAACCCCAGGGAAGAAAGAAATAGTGTTTAAGGGGATGCGACAGACCCAGAAAATTCTGACCATGGCGCAAACTAAGAGATTGTTACGAAAAGGGAACGAGGATTATTTAGCCTACGTTATAGATACTCAGAAGGAAGTGCCAAGATTGCAAGACATTCTGGTAGTTAATGAGTTCGAGGACGTGTTCCCACAAGATCTTCCCGGACTACCACCTGATAGGGTAATTGAGTTTGCCATCGAGTTAGCCCCGGGGACGGCGCCAGTTTCGAAGGCCCCGTACCGATTAGCCCCAGTAGAAATGAAGGAGCTAGCTGAACAATTACAGGAATTGTTGGATAAGGGCATGATAAGGCCCAGTGTGTCGCCTTGGGGCGCACCAGTGTTGTTTGTTAAGAAAAAGGATGGAAGTATGAGGTTATGCATCGACTACAGAGAATTGAACAAGCTAACCATAAAGAATAAGTATCCATTGCCCAGGATAGACGATTTGTTTGACCAGCTAAGAGGAGCTGAATACTTCTCTAAGATTGATTTGAGAACAGGATATCACCAACTGAAGATCAAACCTGAAGATATCCCGAAGACTGCATTCCGCACCAGATACGGACATTATGAGTTCTTAGTTATGTCATTTGGATTGACCAACGCCCCAGCAGCCTTCATGGACCTAATGAATAGAGTGTTCAAGGAATATTTGGACCAATTTGTGATAGTTTTCATTGATGATATTCTCATCTACTCAAAGACAGAGGCAGAACACGCTGAACATTTAAGGATAACCTTAGAAATACTGAGGAAAGAGCAGTTATATGCCAAGTTCTCCAAGTGTGAGTTTTGGAAAAATGAGGTACAATTCTTAGGGCACGTGATCAATAGAGAAGGAGTGTTGGTTGACCCCTCCAAGATAGAAGCAGTTTCAAACTGGGAACGGCCAACTACTCCAACCGAGGTGAGGAGTTTCATTGGACTGGCCGGATATTACAGGAGATTTGTCCAAGACTTTGCGAAACTCGCAGCTCCATTAACTCGACTTACCCGTAAAACCGAGAAATTTGAATGGACTGAGAAATGCGAGAAGAGTTTCCATGAGTTAAAGAAGAGGCTGGTGACAGCCCCAGTGCTGGCATTACCTGATGGAAAAGGAGATTTCGTGATTTACAGTGATGCTTCGCATAAAGGACTGGGATGCGTGCTTATGCAGCACGGCAAGGTAATAGCGTATGCGTCTAGGCAATTGAAGGATTATGAAGTCAGATATCCCACGCATGATCTAGAACTAGCAGCCATAGTCTTCGCTTTAAAGATTTGGAGACACTACCTGTATGGGGAAAAATGCGAGATTTACACAGACCATAAGAGCCTCAAATACATTTTCACTCAGAAAGAGCTTAACATGCGCCAGAGGAGATGGTTAGAGTTAATCAAGGATTACGACTGTGAAATTCGCTATCACCCGGGCAAAGCCAATGTGGTGGCTGACGCCCTTAGTCGGAAAGAGAAGCTCAAGATGATAACTTCAGAGAAAGAGCTAGTGAAGGATTTTGAGAATTTGGAAATCGAGGTTAAGTTACCTGGAGAGGGCCAAGAAAAGTTGATGGAAATTAGAATCCAACCTCCATTGCTAGAAAAGATTAGACTGTGCCAGGAACGGATGATGGAGGAAGAAAAGAACTCCACAGAAAAGCTAATGACCGGGGAGGAAATTAAGTGCGTAAGAGACAAGGAAGGGATCATGAGGTACACATACAGGATATGGATCCCAAACGTTCAGGAACTCAAGAATGAGATTTTAAATGAGGCACATAACTCAAGATACTCGGTGCACCCCGGTAGCACCAAAATGTATAGGGATTTGAAGGAGTATTACTGGTGGCCCGATATGAAAAAGAACGTAGCAGAGTGGGTAAGCAGATGCTTGACCTGCCAACGAGTGAAGGCAGAGCACCAGAAACCCAGCGGACTTCTACATCCCTTAGAGATTCCAGAATGGAAATGGGAACATATAGCCATGGATTTCGTAGTAGGTTTACCAAGGACCAAGGCTAATCATGATGCCATATGGGTAATTATAGATCGACTGACAAAATCGGCTCACTTTCTCCCGATCAACGAAAGGTACACGGTCGACAGACTAGTGGACATCTACTTAAAAGAGATAGTGGCGCGACATGGAGTCCCAGTCGCAATAGTATCTGATCGAGATCCTAGATTTAACTCCAGGTTTTGGAGAAGTTTTCAAGAATGTGTAGGGACCCGGCTGAACATGAGCACAGCCTACCACCCCCAGACAGATGGGCAAAGTGAAAGGACCATCCAAACGCTAGAGGATATGTTGAGAGTCTGCGCGATAGACTTCAAGGGAAGTTGGGATGATCACTTGCCATTAGTTGAGTTCTCCTATAATAACAGTTATCATTCAAGCATTGGGATGCCACCTTATGAGGCCCTTTATGGAAGAAAATGTCGATCTCCCTTGTATTGGGATGAAGTTGGAGAGCGAAAGATGCTCGGGCCCGAAGTGGTCCAACGAACTAAAGATGCAGTAGATCTAATCAGAGGACGGTTGGTAGCAGCCCAGGATCGACAAAAGAAATATGCCGACTTAGCTCGGAAAGGCAAGGAATACGAGGTAGGGGACCTAGTGTTCTTGAAAGTGTCACCTTGGAAAGGTTTAATGAGATTTGGGAAGAAAGGAAAGCTGAGTCCCAGATACATTGGACCATTTGAGATCTTGAGACGGATTGGGGAACTAGCTTATGAACTCGCATTGCCCCCGAATCTACAGCAGGTGCACAATGTGTTCCATGTTTCGATGCTGAGGAAGTATAATCCGGATGCAAAGCATATTGTAGAGTATGAGCAAGTGGACATGCAACCAGACCTGACCTATGTGGAGCAACCTGTGGAAATCATAGACCGGAAAGAACAAGTGCTCCGAAACAAGGTCATTCAGCTAGTCAGAGTTTTGTGGCAGAACCACAATGTAGAAGAATCCACCTGGGAACTTGAAAGCGCAATGCAAGAAAAGTACCCCCACTTGTTTTCAAACTGATTCCGGGACGGAATCCTTTTAAGGAGGGGAGACTGTAAGAACCCAGATTTTGGGTGGAATTAAAACTTTTATGTATTTAATGATGTAAGAATGAATAGTGGATATGGCTACAATGTAATAATTGATATTTGGGAAAGAATGAATGGAATGCGACTTTATTATGTTATGTCTTGAAGAATGCTAAAGGGTGACAACATAGGTAAGAATAATCTATCTTCTAAGGGAATAAGATATGGCAACTTCAAGTAAGAGAATACTCTCATGTCATCCAGATCGATAACGATTAATCCAGTAGTTCCGTAAAAAGGTTAAGGAACGATCGAAAGAGAATACGGACAATTATACAACCCTAAGAGAACAAGTAAAGAATACAGAATGAATAGTGTTTTGGTGGGAGTATATAATAATATGAGACGACACTATATAGAAGTATTCGGAACGGATTTCCGAGTTCGTATTAGTGATCCAGGGGGAAAATAAGTGTATGTAAAAGCTGTCGGATTCTGAAAAACCGCACTTTTATTTTCTCCGAGAGTTCCCTGGACACTGATAGCCTTGAGTATTTAACGAATGGATTAAAGGAATATGAAATGGAAAGTTAGAATGAAAGATGGAGAATGAAAGTATTAATATTAAAGAGGATTCCCGGTAAACCCTAATTAGAAATCCGTGAAATATTCTCACGAACGATCAATCGAAACGGGTAATAACCGGACACAGAAACAAGCAGAGGAAGCAAGAGTCTTGTGCAAGCTACTAGTATAAATATCTAGTAACTAAACTAGAAGCAAGGAACTAGCAACTTAGAGGAAGAACTAAGTACTTAGCAAGTAACTACCTAGTTAAGCTTTAACCACCACAAAACCAACACATGTCTTGCCATTTGATCATCCAACACCTCACCACTTTATTAAAGTGACTTTTACAAGATATTATGTTGTAAGTGGATGAGAGTAAAGGAGATTAAAACACAAAAAATCAAAAGAGCCAAGCAACTCTTCCCCCCCCCCTTGCAAAGAACCATTCGGCTATATCCATAAATTCCAAATCCAAACTCAACCTTCCCACCATTGTTTGTTCTTGAAATAATTAAGGTGAGTCTTACATTTCATAAAACTTATCTCCTCAAAATCTTAGCTTCAAACTCATCCATTTCCATTTTCAAATAAATCATTCAAGAGGAGCATGAATAGTGTTCTTCTTGAACTAACTTGGTTTTCTTGATTTTTCATGGTTGATATAGCAAGCATAATCACTCCTAAGGACCATACAAGGCTTAGTAAGGCTATATCACTATCTAAGGAAGGTATAAAGCTCTTGAAACCCTAACCCTTGTTTGAGATTTAAGCATGTTTTTTATAGTTATAACTTAGTTATGGTTATGTTAAAGTTATAAGCATGATTATGTATGGATTTTGGATTAATGATGTAAATAGCTAGATGAACGGAAAGGCATTGCTTGGCCTCAGTTCATGTGTATAAGTCATATATATGTTGTTTGGGTTGGATGCTATGTTTATGGGAAGATTCGAAATTGATAGATATTCGATTTACAGCCGTTATAATGCCCGATTTTACAATACCATGTTTTGTATGCCATTTTCCATGTCGAACCCCTACTGTCCAGAGACCTTATCTGCCATGATAGGATAGGTAATGTTCTAAGCTTCGTTTTGATATAAAGATCACGTGAAACGGACTTACGGTTTAGGATTTATGACCAAATTACTAAAAGTAGTTCGAATCCGTAAATGAAAGTTCGTAACTGAAATTGAACCCTCGTAAGCTATGTAACATCATGGCGAATCTTGGTAAATAAATACTAGGGGTAAGAAGGAAGGTGTGAAAGAAAACCGTATGTCAAAAAGATCATTTTTCGATTTATTAAAAATGTTCGAGTCAAGGTTAAACGCGAACGAACCCCTAAAAGACGACTCTTTTATAACTTTGGTAAAACACTTAGAAAACGGGCGATAAAACTCGGAGTATAATATTGGTTCGTAACGATCAACCTTAGAACTCGTATGACTCAAGTATGTCCCAAGTATAAGTGCAGTGACATGTCGTATTAACGAACGAATGTCGGGTCCGATCAGTGATAATAAGTAATCCACTAAAAGGGGTATAACGAGATAACTCGAGAACGTGTTTCGATTTAAGTATAACTTAACTTTTAAATATGTTAAGTGATTAATCCCGAATGCCTTGGCTATTTATAGATCACCAAGCTGAACCGGGACCCGCTACCACTACCCCTTACCGTACTCGACCACCAGGCAAGTTTCAATTCCCTTCTTTTAGGCTGTTGTTGTGATTGAATAAATATATATATATATATGATTGCTGATATACATATGCCATTGCATGCATGCCTACTTTCAAGTTGAATTGATATACTTGTTCCCTGAATGTTATTGTTGGCTTATAAGCTAGATAGTTAGATATCAGTTATAAGCCGGGGATTGTAAGACCCTCATAGAAGGGCATATACATCTTATTAATCGAATATAGACCGGGAGTCAATATTCCTTGATATATCGAGATTACCTCGGAAGAAAATATTTAAGTAAATATTTTCTATTATTCAGGCGACGAATATTATTTGAATATTCATTTGAGATTATTTATTTAATGATCCTTATTTCAAATAATTATTTGAACGTAACTATTCAACGAATAATATTTCTCAATATTCATTCAGAGTCGAATTGATTATCGACTATTATTTCGAATATTCTTCTAAAGATGAGTCTATTAAATGAATATTATTTGGATATTCTTTTAGATTATTATTTTATTAAATAAATATTACTTTTGAATATTCATTTAAGATATTAAATACTTGATGAATATTATTTTAATATTCATCTGAAGCTTGATTTAATTATCGAATATTATCTCGAATATTCCTTAAGGCTTGGATTACTAAATGAATATTACTTGATATTCATTTAGGATATTATTCATTAAATGAATATTACTTTTGAATATTCATTTAACTTCCTAATTAATTATGAATATTACCTTAAATATTCTTTTCAGGTCTAATTAATTAATGAATATTGTTTTGAATATTCATTTAAATATTTATTTATTCAATAAATATACTCCTGATATTTCTTCAGGGATTATTTTGAGAAATACTCTGATTAAAAATATTCTTTCATATTCCCAAATATTCTTTCAATATTTTAACTCAATAAATATTCTCTGAATATTTATTCCATACTTAAAATAATCTCGATAAGGTTTATCTTCTTCGATTATTACAGAAAATATTTCGAAGTCATATTATTATTAATCTTATATCAAGAAAGGTTCCCAGACATCATTCATCTTTGAGTCTAGCTCCTTAATAATAAGGGAACCTTACTTGGAAAAATGTTATTTATCTTGTCGACTTCCCGGTCATAAAGTATTCCCTTCACCCGCAACTCGGGTGCTGTTGACTTATTAAGTCGTTGCTTACCTTCTCATCTTTCGAGGGGTAAGATTACTGGAACAAGTTGACATCCGTTACCAAGTAATAGCTTGGGAGATTTTGGTAAATTTTCCTTTCCGACTAGATACGACTACTTTGTGGAGTCTTATCAACAAGTATTATACTTGGGGAAAGGGGGACGAACGTTACATTCAGAATCATGAATTCTATTTGAACTAGGAGTCGTGTAAGAGGCCGAGTAGCGCCGGTCCATCCCCTTTGGCCCAACCGTTGGCCGGGGAGAGCTAGTAAGGCGGTATACAAGTAAAGCCGTCAGTTCTTCCTTCTACCGGTAGTAAATCTAAATTGAGCTGTACGATCTCGACTGATCATCAAGATTGGAACAGCGGGCGCGGTGAATACTCCATCATTGGTTCATCATCCAAATTTATTTATCTCCTGCAACATGATTACTGTTGGCAGAGTTGGAAAAGTGTCATAACTGGAATTGCAACCTTTTCTTGCAAGTTCCTCTTCTTAATAACAATAAGAATATCTCGCTTACTTTGATGTAGCAGATATTTCTTCAAACAAATACTTTCAGTTACCTTGTAACTTCATCGTTCATAATATACTGGCATCATTTCCGTAAATGCATGGCATATGGTTTAAAAGATAGCTTTGAACTGTTTTAAATTATCGTTCAGTTATATATTTGTTGGTGGGCTTTCGCTCACCCTTGCTTTGTTTATATTATGTCACAACAACAGCTAGGACAGATGGCTCGCGTCAGGCACACTCGGCGCAAGCAGGTTACCCGACCCACCGGACTACCCGCTGAGATGCTAGCCGCCATTGCTGAGGTAGCATAGTTAGACAGCTTTTGTTTCCTGTTTAACTATATGTATAATTAATGTAATTACGGCAAAACTTTTAAACCTATGATGTTATCCTTTTGGGATTGTAATAACTTTTATTCGTAACCCTTTAATGTAAGACTTATTTCAATTTCATCTCTGGGACTATAACTGTTGTGTGTGTGAGTGCTAATTATTGTGGGGTCACAGCATGTGATTTATTTATTGTGGACTCAAGTCAAGTATTATGAATGGATGTAAGACCGTAACCACCAGACCCCTGACCCCGGATCTGGGGGCGTTACACAGACTATGCTTTGTCTGTGAGTTTGTGTATGTTGCAGAGCAAAAACAACTCAACTGGAAACTTGCTTCACTGCATTGATAGATAACAAAAGCAACATACAAGGTACAAATATAAAGACAGTGCACACACAAGTTGTGGCATCAAAACAAGATAAAGAAACCGACCAAGTGATCTAGACTCTGACAGAAGGTATGGAGCATGCTAGTTCATGCACACTACATCAAAGAACTAAACCACTAGATATTACAAAAATAACAAGTTGCAGTAATATAACTATTAACCTACAACACTTAATTAGTTTGGATCAAAACCAAGAGCCCAATGCTAAGTTGGAGGCCCAACATGCACTGTCTCCTACATTCAGCAACTAGTTTCCTCATGATTCTCAACAGCACACTCTGCAAGCAAGGCCCTGCTTTAATACAAACAAACAACAGTTAAGACATACTCAGCCTTCTAAAAAAATAATATAACACAACTTTGACTTCCAGCAAGCAGGAACAGCAGATTAGCAACAAGAACTAGTTACCGATCAGAGTTACTTCAGAAAGAACCTAATAGGCCGATCTTCGGAGAGTTCAATCAATTCCTTGATAGTAACATGAAAAACAACCATGCACAAACTAGATACAAGTTAAGATATTTTTATATAAAACAATGTAGGAATTATTATGTAGTAGTTTACTATATGGAACATTCCAGACTTCTTAAGACACAAAATGCATGTTCATATTTTGTTTTTTCACAGTTTAAACGAGAGATATTCCGACCATTTGCTTCCATAGGATGCCAAACAAGAATCAATTGACACATGCCATAGCCATGCCACTTTTGTTGGCTTGTGTTGGAGGTGCATGCTTTGCAAACAAAGGCTGGAGAAAAATATACACTGCAAGTATGTATAACACCGACACATTTGTAGTCAAATCAATGGTCATACCAAAACGAACATGTTGGTAGCATACAACTCTCAACACAAGCAATAAACTTGCTATTTGGACAGGGACCTTGTAATCGAGGGAAGAACCATTCTGAAATGAAACTCACGAGTATGAGTTTTTCCCTAGTATACTCTACTATATTTTTAGGCAACATTTCTAGCACACTATTGTAGTTCTGGTAGGTAATTTCTACAGTTATTGTCTTTGATTCATATTTATAAGAAACACAAAAGATGTGTATGTTGCAATAAAAGTATCTTTTCTCAAGTTGAGACAAAATGATTATATTTTTAAAATGTGGAAATTAGCACAAGATAATAATCAATTTTATATACTTAATAAAGCCTAGTAGCAAAAGATAGCCTAGAGGTGAAGCCAATTGTTGTGGAACAAAAACTAGGTTACAATTATTGCGGCTAGGGTTTGTGAGCTTCGTGCTTCAATGGCTGCTTCTGTGTTTGAGACTTAAACGGCCCTCACAGAATGCCTACGTATCTCTATAATTAGAGAATCAAGCCAATAAAATGTAGTTCTGAGGCGAGGGGTCAGGCCCTTTATATAGGCTGATGGGGCCTTAGAATTATGGTAGGAATAGGAGACTTGGTAGACAAGTCTTTGGGGAAGGTTCTAGATCTATTCCTTGTAGGAATCAGTTTCCATATTGAATTGGATGCCTTGGTGGCTAAGTCTGGTGGAAATAATATCCTTATCCAACTGTTATTGCTGAGCTGGTTATTACCCCTAATATTAATTACGAAATTAATATTTAATTAGGGTTTTTGGGCCGCCCGGTGGGCCCCATGTTTGGACCATACTAGGTCTAATTAATGCAACATTAAATGTGTCTTTAGGGATTATTTTTAGCCCATATTATTTTTCCCCCCAACTTCTAGGAAAGCTGATCAGGCTTTCCTTGAAGTTATTACGGCCTTTCTCGAGGCTTGGGTCAGGGTTTATCTTAGTACACTAGTGTTTTACGAGTATCGTCTTTTTGTAAAGCGTGGAGCGATCGACGCATCTACGACGAATGTTAAACGATGCTAAACGGCACTAATTAGCCTTAAACGACGTTAAAGCAATGTTTAAGCGACGCTAAACAGCACTAAACGACGCTAAACGGCACTACACGGTGCTAAACGGCGCTAAATGGCACTACACGGCGCTAAACGGTGTAGTGCGCTAAACGGCGCTAAATGGCACTACACGGCGCTAAATGGCACTAGTTTTGAGAATATTAGATTGTGCATCGAGCGTAAAATTATTTTTCCACGTTTCTGGAATTTTCGAGAGATTTTTTTTTTTTTTTTTAAATTGCAGGCCAAATTCGAGCTCAATTTCGAGCTCAAACTCCCTCCAGGTCGCAGCCATTTTTCTTGCTTCCTAAGTCATTTTCGACCTGGAAATTTCGAGGAGAAATCATGTATTTTCGAGCTCAAACGGGGGCCAGATCGTGGCTGTTTTACAGGTCTTTTAGTTCATTTTCGACCTCGTGCTGGCGACCTCAATACAGGGGGAAACGACCTCAAAGGGGTTCCAGGTCGCACATATTTTTCACACTTTCTAGTATAATTACGACCAGAATTTACCAATCTCATTGTAGTATAAATCCGACCTCAACACAACACATAGACGACCTCAAGTTAGGCCTAGGTCGTGTGGGTTTTTCATATTTTTCAATTCAAATTCGACCTGAGATTTGCGATCTCAAGCCACGTTATAACGACCTCAATTTGAGTGGTAGGTCGTGGCTTCATTTTGCTTTTTATAAGTCAAAAACGATCTCATCTATGCGACCTAAAATCTGTTTTGTTCCGACCTCAATTTTCAAGGTTGCTTACGACCTCAGATTGAATTCTCCAGGTCGCCTTGTCGAGCTCGTAATTATACTAAAAAATGAGATCAATTGTCACGACCTCATGCTTCCTTTTGGTAACTCCAAGTCTTATTATGGACTTTAACGGGCCCTATCTTTTAATTTTCATGGGCTGGGCCTAGGTTTTCAAATCGTTTGGGCCTACAACACACTTTTTAAGTTTTGGTTGGGCCTTTACTATGGATCAAAATGACCTTAAATCAAAACCTTAATTAGGTTTATCAATCTTGGTTGGGCCGTGACAGGCCTTAATCCTTTTTAATTACTTTAGCTGGACTTGGGCCTTTGTTGGGCCTTTTAGAGTCCAATTTGTGTTGATGGCCCACAAAGGTTTCCAATAGGTTACAGCCGGTTGACATTCTCTCCAACCGGTTGAGATGCCCTAGATTTTCGTCTATATAAAGGCCAAGGCTTTCATTTTCACTTTCATCACAAAAGTTTCTAAAAAACTCTCTCAAAAGTTCCAAAGTTCTTTAAGAACTTTCCTTTGAAGATTTGAAGACTGCTCAAGGATTTCTGGCAACTTTCCAGAAATTTTCCAGTTGTTGTTGAAGATTTGAAGAATACTCAAGGTATTTTCCAGAATTTCTAGTTTTATAGTTTGAAGATCACCCTTTTTCTGGGTTTGTTCTTCAATTCCTTTGAAGATTTGAAGATTGTTCTAACAATTTCTTCATCCTTTGCAGATTTCCTTTGAAGATCACAACTTTTCTTTGAAAATTTAGAAAAATGGCTGAAGATCGTGCTACACTTCGCTTCCAGAAGATGCAAGGAGCCTCCAAAAGAGGTATCATTATTCGTTCTCCCTTCATGAGTTTACAGGATATGATTTTAAATCGTAAAGAAGATTTTCCATCCTTGTCACACCTTGATTCCTTTAATCATAGTAACACCTTTCATGACATAGAGAAGATCATTGATTATAACAAGATGTATAGAATAGAACCACCCTATAGACTTGTCCCAGCTGACCCTGGGGATCGATCTTGCCATTGGCGCCCCAATCCACTTTGTGTTTATAGGGGTTCCATTGTTGCAGGAGTTCTATTCCCCTTTCATGAGTTTATTCCTAGGCTCTTAGCAGATGTAGGAATTAACCCTTGCCAACTTCCCCCCAACTCTTGGAGGGTGATCAATTGTTTCATGGTCCTTTGCCTCAAGAACAACTTCCCTCTTTCTGTGGCTCTCTTTAGGAAGATTTTTCAATTTAAGAATTCTGCTGAATCTACTCCGGGTTGGGTATACATTAGTCATCGTACTTCCATTCCTCCAATCTTCCACCCCCAATCTATTCCTGACTCCAACCCAAAATGGAAGAAGGAGTTCATGTATTTAATATGGGAAGGTGGAGATTGGGGCAGCATTTTCCGTAGTACCTTTGGTAAGGTCGTAGATGGCAGTGCCAATGATATTGAGCTCAACGAGGAAGAGACCCAGGCCTACAAAGAGCTCATCAAAGATAATTACACTACTATGGCTTGGGATCTCCTGAATGAGTTTCAGCTTAAGTCTTTGGGACTTTCCCGAGTGGCCAATAAGGGTAAATTTCCTTTCTTTTTGTATTCCTTTATCTGAATATGATTGTCTCATACCCATTATTTGTCTTTTATCTTGTAACTGCAGCTGCAGCTTTCATCAACAAAACTAATGAGCCTGAAGATGGAGACACTGCTAGACTGAAGAGGGCTCGATCAGGGAAGGATCCTCGAGCCCCAACTGCCACGGATGCCTACTTGAGGCCTCATGTAGCCGATATTGAAGAAACAGATGGCTCTTCCAGGAGCGCTTGGCGCCCAAACTGGGGTATTAGGAAGAAGGACTCCATCGTTGGAGATAGCAGGCATGCCATAGATTGGTCCTATCATTCCATAACTCCTGGTGACTTCAAAGATTATGTATCCGGCTCCACTCTTGAAGGAGCCGAAAGTGCTGGATCTCAGGCTTTTGCTGCTGTAAGCTCCTTACTTCCCTCTTTCTTATATACTTGTTTGCTATTTGAATCGTGGTTCTAACTTTACCTTTTGTAGGCTAATGCCAACTTCCAGGGGGCCATATTCCAGGCTAAGACTTGGCGTTCATCCTATGAGACTGAAAAGGCAAAGAATGATAAGTCTGAGGATGAACTGGCCTCTGTCAGAGCTACTTTAGAGAGGAGGGAGAAAGAGCTTTTAGAGTCTCAGGCCGAAAATGTCGTTCTTAGGAAGGGCAAGGACGACCAGATTGATGACTACCTTGCCTCCCAGGAGTATGTGGGCTTCATGGAGAAGCATGACGACTCTCTATTCCCTTATCAGTTTACTCAGGGATGGGACGGAGCTCTTGCTGAGGTTACTAGAAGATTTCCTGGTATCCTTAACGTTTCAGACTTCCCTAGCCCTCATGCTCCTATGGCCTTGGCAGTGCAGGATACCCAGGTGGAGGACCAGGAAGATGATGAGAGGATTCCGGAGCCAGAGCCCTCTGCTCATCTTGGCGGAGATGAAGAGGATGAGCACACTGGAGACACTCAGTAGTTGCTCTTTTTATATATCTATTTATGTACTCTGCCTTCGGGCATGACTCTGTTCTTTAACTAATCGTTCATGTATTCTGCCTTCGGGCATAACTTTTTAATTCGTAATCCATTGTCCTTGATGTTTCTCAACTTACTCATGTTTGCATGTGTAGTCTAGCATTTTATGCATATATGTCAATAAGTAATGCTCATAACTTATGCGAAAATGTAGAATAGTCTTATTAGTACGGAGAAATGGGCACAACCCTTACATAGATACTCTACTTCCTCTATCTCAAGTTTAAAAACTTGGAATGGTTTCATCGACCTTATTTCTACTCTTATTACATAGGCAAAAAGCTAAGTCCTTTTCAGGAGAGCTTAAACATAGTAAACCTTGAGGTTCAATGCATGCCAAGTCCGGGGCACCTCAACCCCGTCCAAGGTTTCCAGTTTGTAAGACCCTCGCCCTAGCGTCTTCTTGACTCGATACGGCCCTTCCCAATTCGGGGCTAGCTTTCCCTTCTGACCAACTCCCGAGGCTTCTACTTTCCTTAGCACCAAGTCACCTTGTCGAAAGAATCTCTCTTTAACCCTTTGATTGTAGTGGAAGGATGCTCTCTTCTGATGTTCTGCGTTCCGGGCGTTTGCTTCATCCCTAACCTCATCAATTAGGTCTAGTGCAAGTCTCATGCCTTCCTCATTGGTTTCTTGCTCAAATGCCTCAACTCGAGGTGACGCCTGCATGATCTCCAGGGGCACAACTGCCTCAGCTCCATAAGCTAGTAAGAATGGGGTCGCTCTTGTTGTCACTTTACAAGTGGTACGATATGCCCAAAGTATAGGCAGTATCTCGTCCACCCAATTGTTTCTTGAGCGTTCGACCCTTTTCTTCAGTCCGTCAAGGATTATACGATTGGCTACCTCGGCTTGCCCATTAGCTTGAGGATGAGCTACTGAGGTAAAGCGAAGCTCAATAGCATTTTCCTCACAATATTTCTTGAACTCTTCATTGTTAAACTGCGTCCCATTGTCCGTCACAAGGATTCGTGGGATTCCATACCTACAAATTATGTTCTCCCAAAAGAACTGGGCAACTTGTTTGGTGGTTATCTTGGCTAGGGGTTTATCCTCAATCCACTTAGTGAAATAGTCAATAGCCACTATCAGAAACTTCCTTTGTGCCGAGGCTACTGGGAATGGACCAAGGATATCCATCCCCCACATTGCAAATGGAATAGGAGAATTGATTGAGGTTAACATTTCGGGCGGCTGCCTTACAACTGGAGCATGCTTCTGGCATCTCTCACACTTCTTGACATAGTCCTCTGCATCAGCTAGCATCTCTGGCCAGTAGAATCCCAGACGGGTAATCTTGTGAGCTAGGGATCTGCCCCCCAAGTGTTGCCCACAGATTCCTTCGTGAACTTCCTTCAATGCTTCATTTGCCTCTTGGGGCCTTAAACACTTCAAATATGGGATGACAAACGATCTTTTGTAAAGGAGGCCCTCAATCAAGGCATATCTCAACGCTCTTACAGACAGCTTTCGTGCCTCCAAGGCATTGTCTGGGAGCCATCCAGTTTCTAGGTGAGCTTTAATAGGATCTATCCAACAGCTTCCAACATCGATCGGTGCTACCAACTTAGAGTTGACGGTCGGGGCCTTCAAGACCTGGAAGTAAACACTTCCTGCATAATTCTCTATCTCGGAAGAAGCGAACTTAGAGAGGGCATCGGCCTTAACGTTCTCTTCCCTAGGAATGTGCTCCACATAACACTCCTCAAACTGAGTCATAACAGCTTTCACGACTCTGAGGTATTTTGCCATAGTTTCATCCTTGGCCTCAAACTCACCATTCACTTGCGAAACTACCAATCTTGAATCTCCACAAACTTTGAGATTTTTGACTCTCATGATTTTGGCCAAGCCTAAACCGGCTATCAAGGCTTCATACTCAGCTTCATTGTTGGTTATTGGAAAGTCCAACTTCAAAGCATATTCAACTGTGAACCCATCGGGGCTTTGCAAAACTAAACCTGCACCACTGGACTTTGTTTTTGATGCTCCATCAAAATAGAGCACCCAATACTCCTTCAGATCAGGTACAAGTTTTTCATCTTTATTCTCACTTCCTTGGTTGGGTATTATCTCTTGCCCCCCGACTTCTTGGTTGCTAATGGTACATTCAACCACGAAGTCGACTAATGCCTGAGCCTTGATGGCTGTCCGAGGCCTGTATGTTATGTCAAATTCTCCGAGCTCAATTGCCCATTTGATCAATCTTCCACTTGCTTTGGGGCTGCGCAAGATGCTTCTCAACTGTTGGTCGGTCAAGACTTCGATCTTATGTGCCTGGAAATATGGTCGCAATTTCCTCGAGGCAGTAAGTAATGCCAAAGCAAACTTCTCAATGGGAGAGTAATTCAACTCCGCCCCATGCAATACCTTGCTCACATAGTATATGGGTTTCTGAACCTTCTTCTCTTCTCTAACAAGAACAGCACTCAACGCTTGTTCAGATACCTCCAGGTACAGATAAAGAGTCTCCCCAGGACTAGGTTTAGCCAACAACGGGGCTTCAGTCATGTATTTCTTCAATTGCTCAAAGGCCTCTTGGCTCTCTGTGGTCCACTCAAAATTTTTTACCTTCCTCAATGTTTGGAAGAAAGGCAGACACTTGTCTCCGGACTTGGAGATGAATCTTCCTAGAGCCGCAACTCGGCCAGTTAGTTTCTGTACATCTCGTATAGAGCGTGGTGGTTCCATGTCCAAGATTGCTTTGATCTTATCAGGGTTGGCCTCTATGCCTCTCTTCGAGACCATCAATCCCAAAAATTTTCCTGATCCAACACCAAAAGCACACTTGGCTGGATTCAACATCATCTTGTGGTGCCTCAGCACTTCGAATGCCTCTCTGAGGTGCTCGATATGGTTAGCCTTAAGTAGGCTCTTGACTAACATGTCATCAACATAGACCTCCATGGTTTTTCCAATTAGATGAGCGAATATCTTATTCACCAATCGTTGATAGGTAGCTCCTGCATTCTTGAGACCGAAAGCCATAACAAGATAACAGAAAACACCAAAATCAGTAATGAAAGATACCTTTGGGATGTCATCCTTGTGCATCTTAATTTGGTTGTAACCACTGAAACCATCCATAAAACTCAACATCTCGTGTCCAGCTATGGCATCTATTAGGGTGTCAATCCTTGGTAGAGGGAAACAATCCTTTGGGCATGCATCATTTAGGTCAGTGAAGTCTATACACATCCTCCACTTCCCATTCGCTTTCTTGACCATCACCGGGTTTGCTAACCATTCGGGAAACTGAATCTCTTCAATAAAACCAGCTTCCAAGAGCTTATCTACTTCTTGCTTAATGGCCTCTTGCCTTTCCGGAGCAAAGTTTCTCTTCTTTTGCTTTATTGTCTTCCTATTAGGATCGACATTCAATCTATGAGTTATAAGTTGGGGATCAATCCCTGGCATATCAGCTGCTGTCCAAGCAAAAACGTCGCTATTCCTTTGTAAGAACTCTATCAACTTGCCCTTCAGGGGTTCTTTCAAAGAGGCTCCAATATAAGTTACCTTCTCAGGGTCGCCTATCTCCAGAGGGATAGGTATTAAGTCCTCTGCTGGCTTTCCTCGGTGTTCATCATTACCACGGACATCCATGTCTTCAATAGGGAGTACCTGCCCCCCGATTCCATCAGCTCTCAAAGCAGCCACATAGCAACTCGTGGCCATTTTCTGATCTCCTTTCTGTTCCCCAACACCATTCCTGGTTGGAAATTTGACCTTCATGTTATAAGTAGAGGCAACAGCCTTGAATGCATGAAGTCTGGTCCTCCCTAAAATTGCATTGTACGTTGAGGCAGCCTTAATTACTAGAAAGTTCAGCATCTGGGTGGCTTCCTTAGGTTCTTGCCCTATTGTCATGGGCAGCTGAATGGTCCCTTCAACCTTGGACTCAACTCCATTAAATCCGTAGATCGGCATGTTAGTCGGGGTTAGCTGAGAGTCAGTATACCCCATCCTCACAAAAGCATCATGAAACAAGATATCGACAGAAGCTCCATTGTCTATCAGGACCCGCTTCACTTCCGAATTTCCAATTACGGGAGTTATGACCAACGGGTCGTCATGGGGGAATTTCACCCCTTCAAGGTCTGAATCATCAAAACCAATCACTGCCTCAGTCTTAGCACGCTTCGGGGCTTCTCCTGTGATGTGCATCACTTCTCTGGCATAAGCCTTTCGAGAGTTTCGGGTAGTGCCGGCCGCTGTTGGTCCTCCCCAAATCATATTGATTACCGGCCCTCGAGGTTGTGGGTTACGATCGCGATCGTTATCCCTCCTATCATTGTCTCTTCTATCGTAATCCCTTTTCTGGGTTCCACGGTCTTCACCCTTGGTGAACTTGCTTAACTTTCCGTTCCGGATTAAAAATTCAATTTCATCCTTTAACTGTCTGCAGTCATCTGTGTCATGCCCCACATCCTTATGGAATCTACAATACAGATCTTTGTTTCTCTTTTCGGGGTCACCCCTGAGCGGTTTAGGCCAGCGAAAGTCCTTATCCTTCTCAATGTCCAACAAAATTTGGCTCCTAGGAGCGTTCAACCTTGCATAATCAGAAAACCTTGGCCCAAAACCCTTCTTGGGTGATGACTCAGAGTCCTTGCCAGCCCGGGGATACTTGTCCCTAGCGTCGTACTCTTGCTCTGACTTTCTTTTCTTTGAATCATTAGAGCCCTTGCCATTACCTCCTGTGGTTTCCTTCTTAATGCTGTCCTCAGCCTTGATATATTTATCGGCTCTTCTCTGGAGCTCGGCCATGTTCTCAGGAGGGTGTTTTGCCAAAGACCTTTTGAAGAAGAGGTCAGTGGTTCCGTGTTCCAGGGCTACCATGGCCACCTTATTTTCCAGATCGGTGATATTCAAAGTCTCTTTGGTGAATCGCTTGAGATAATCCCTTAAGTTCTCATTCTTTCCCTGCACCACATACATAAGGGATGCAGAACTTTTCTCATGAATTCTCCCACTGATGAATTGGCTGATAAAGGCAGCGCTCAACTCCTTAAAAGAGCCGATCGAGTTTGCAGGTAGACGGCTATACCATCTTTGAGCCATGCCTGACAGAGTTTGAGGGAACGCCCTACACTTTAAGGCATCACTAGCAGGCTGCAGCAGCAGTGCGTTTGAGAATGTTCTGAAATGATTTGCGGGATCGCCCGTTCCATCATAGGCCTTAATAGTTGGCATCTTAAATTTCCTTGAGATGTGGGCATTCATCACCTCCTCAGTAAACGGGGGTGTGGGATCGTCAGGGTCCCCAAGTGGCATCAGATCTTTGGGGTTGCTTCTGGGGGTCTCCACCCTTGTGGATTTTTCGGTTCGGGGATCAGCCCTCCTTTGCCTTCTTGAAGGCCTCTCCAAATTTATAACGGGAATCCTCTCTGCAGTTGGAGGAGGCTGAGTTTGATTCAACCTATCTTGTTCTCTTGCAATATCGTCCTTCAATTTCGAGATCTCTGCCTCGTAAGCCTTGATTTTCTCAGCAGTTGTCAAGGGGAGTCCATCATGGATTCTTCGTGTTCTTCTTAGAGGTTCCTTGCTAGCACGTCGCCTCCTCGGGGCTTCATCTCGATCATCATCCTCAGATGATGATGAATCATCAGTATAGGGACCAGAGTAATCATCATATTCTCGATCCCGGATCTGTAAGGCGTGCCCGCTTGGTCCAGGTTCCCTTCGTCGAGGGGGTAGTTAGGCAGCCCATACATAGGGTTGGTGTTCAAAGGGAGATCCGTAGTATGGATCTGTACCCCCGTGCGATCAACGTTACCAAGAGGAGAAACCACCATCTGGAGAGGGTTAGTTTCTTGGCCTTGATGGACAATCACTGAGTGGGTCCCCTCTACATGGGGAGTCGTCCCTGGGAGCTGAGTGGGTAGAGGTTGGATGACCGTCCCTGTTGATGGGAGTATTTGTCCTTCCTCAGTGACGATGAGCGGATCAGAAGTGGCTGGTGGAGCAGAGTTAAGGGGCACAGCCTCGGTTGATGTTGTCCTTCGTGTTTGAACCATGGTTGATGTTGTCGTCCCACAGACGGCGCCAAATGTTGTGGAACAAAAACTAGGTTACAATTATTGCGGCTAGGGTTTGTGAGCTTCGTGCTTCAATGGCTGCTTCTGTGTTTGAGACTTAAACGGCCCTCACAGAATGCCTACGTATCTCTATAATTAGAGAATCAAGCCAATAAAACGTAGTTCTGAGGCGAGGGGTCAGGCCCTTTATATAGGCTGATGGAGCCTTAGAATTATGGTAGGAATAGGAAACTTGGTAGACAAGTCTTTGGGGAAGGTTCTAGATCTATTCCTTGTAGTAATCAGTTTCCATATTGAATTGGATGCCTTGGTGGCTAAGTCTGGTGGAAATAATATCCTTATCCAACTTTTATTGCTGAGTTGGTTATTACCCCTAATATTAATTACGAAATTAATATTTAATTAGGGTTTTTGGGCCGCCCGGTGGGCCCCACGTTTGGACCATACTAGGTCTAATTAATGTAACATTAAATGTGTCTTTAGGGCTTATTTTTAGCCCATATCACCAATAGAAAATATGCTTCTATTTATGCCAACTGTTGGATTTCAATCAATGGATCATGAGCAGTGGCGGATCCAGGGTGCAAGTCAAGTGGGGTCAAAAAAAAAATCTATGCACAATATATAATATAATTAGTTATATTATGTTCTAATTTTTGCCTTTATAAAAATAAAGTATATGAAATTAAGGTGGGTTTTTTCGGGTTTATTAACCCCCTTCTATATAAATGTACTGTTTTATATGTTTTAACTGCACCCAACTGTCCATAGTACGGCCCCAAATATATACAAGCTGGTTTAAATACATATTTACATATCTATACTATTATATAAATTCCGAAATATTGAAAGTTTTGGTATCTGTTTTTTGGTATTAAGTGAATTTACTTATTTACCCTTCATTATAAAGAAAAATATATGTGATATCTATACTATTAAAATTCCTAAAATAAATAATAACATAATATGATTAATGGTAAGTAGTCGATTGCTTTTTTTCACAATTACTTTTAATTGAAGATATTACCTTTTATAAACACCTACTAATCTTACAATCACAAATATCTATACTATTATATAAAAGCCGAAACAATAAAAGAGTTTTGGTATTTTTTTTTTGTTGCTAAGTGAATTTATTTATTTACCCTTCATTATAAATAAAAATATATATGATATCTATACTATTAAAACTCCTAAAATAAATAATAACATAATATAATTAATGGTAAGTAGTCGATTGCCTTTTTTCAGATTTACTTTTAATTGAAGATATTACCTTTTATAAACACCTACCAATCTTACCATCATTAATATATACCCGAAAATATCACATCATATTTTTCAATTATTAATAAAATATATTAAAAATCTGTATACGTTGTTTATAAAAACATCAATCGTATCATATCTTACAATCATTAATATTTCCTTTCAAATTACAACATGTTACCTTTTTAATTTAAAACTAATCTTACAATCATTAATATATACCCGAAAATATTACATCATATTTTTCAATTATTAATAAAAATATATTAAAAATCTGTATATGTTGTTTATAATAAGGAAACATTAGTATAATCCGTAAACATGAGTATATTAAATTATATTAAATTAAAATTCATTAATTAAAATAATGGTAAGTAGTCGATTGCCTTAATTAAATTATAATTACTATAAACTAATCAATTACCTTTTTCACATAAATCGTATAATCTTTTTAATTTTCACGTTACCTTTCTATTTCTATAGCTAAAATATATTTTTTTTCAATTATATCACGAGAGGTTCTATTTAATACAAGAAACTAATAATATTCTAATATTAATAATTAACTGATTTTCTTTTTCAGCTAAAACGTATCATCTTTTATATATTTTCTAACTAAAATCCCTCTTTTAATATAAATATCACGTACAATATTAATTTCTTCTTTTCAAAAACCATTACGAGCAATTGTATTTAGTAAAATAACGTAATTAAATTATAAATACTACAAACTAATCAATTACCTTTTTCACCTAAAACATGTTACCTTTTTAATTTTCTTTAACTAAATCCTCTCTTATTCTAATCATTACACGGGCATTATATTTAATAAAATAAAAGAATTATTTTATAATTACTAATAATTAAACAATAATTTTTTTCAACTAAAACCTATCATCTTTCTACATTTTCTGACTAAAATCTCTCCATTTTTAGAAATATCATGGATAACATTTATACAACTATTATCAAATCATCTAATATAAAAATTTAAGCCTCCAAAATTAATATTTAAAAAAATAATTTAAATTAATACAAAAAAATTTATATAATATTTTAAAAAATCCGTGCATCGCACGGATTCTAAGCTAGTATATGTAATTTTAAGAAAAAGAAATCAAGTGGGTCACTGTCCCTCACCTGACCAAGCTACATCCGCCACTGATCATGACGCTAGGACGTCAAGTATCCCACCTCGCAAAATATTAGTGTTCCAACAAATTTCGGACTAGAAAGGTTATATTGTTAGCCCAAGCTTAATTATGTCTCTGAACCAAACATAAGATATAGACTCAAAAGTCACACAGTGCAATTAAACTACCCTAATAGAAATATGGAAACATTTTCCACACCTACCTAATTTAACACATTGTAACTAACTACATGGGGAGTACTAAATGTGATACAAGCTACGGGGCTGGTTTGCTTTTTAATGGGATTAATCTTGCCAGTTGATGTGTTACAGCATGATCTGCTGTGAGTCCTTGTATACATACTTCACTTCTAATTCTATGTTGTATCTGTGTTTGAGGTTCAGGTTACCGTCGCCATTAACTAGTTCCTGTATCACCAATTAGAACATTGTATTCAGATTTTAACTTTACTAAACTCTTGACTAGCACCTTTTTGATATTATGTTGAAAGGACCAGTTATCCTATTAATAACATTGCAATCATTTGTTAATTCATTTCAACGGGATTATACTACACTATGACAGGCACCTAATGTTGTTAATTGCGCGATTAATGGCGCTTCACGCTTAGGCGAAAGGTGTGCGATTCGAAAATGTGCGATTTAGAGCGATTCTGAAATCGTCCAAAAGGCGTTCATGAGGCGCTAAAAGGCGCTCATACCAAGTAAAAGACAAGAATACCCTTAAAACGGAGGGTAAAAGGAAAAAACCCCTAAAATTGTTTCACACAACTAATGGAAGATCTTTTCAAGTCTAATAGATGATAATGAAGAGGAAGAAATTTGAGGGGCCGGAGATTGAGTAGAAGACACCGAAGCTTTTGAATTAACACAGTGCAATTAAACTACTCTAATACAGATATCAAAGCGTTTTCTGCACCTAACCTAACTAATTTGACACATCATAACTAACTACATTGTAAGTAACTAGTTTCTTGATGTGATTAATCAGATAAAAAACTGGCATATGTGTAGAAAGAAAGTCAGCCTTAAGCCAGCGACTCGCAAAGAAACAAAATAAGAGTGATAATAAGACACTTTGTTTGACCCAGTACGTTAACCAAAATGGCATAAATAAGGCATTTCCCAGGGCCCCAGATCCTTGATGCCATTATATATTCTACTTTATTTCCACTTATTACTACACAAAATGAGCAGGAGAGAGCATTTACTACCATACAAAAAGCCTAAAAGAGAGAAAGAATAAGGGTGAGGAGAGGGTAGGGTGGGGTGGGGTGAATCCTGGCAATGTTTTGTTGCTATTATTGGTATTTTTAGTGTTTATAGAAGAGAGAACAGCTATATTAAGATAAGATAGAGAGAAATCAGATAGGATATAGGCAGAGAATAGAACACAAAAATGCAGAGACTTGGCAGAAATAGGGAGATAGCAAGGAGATGAGAAGCACAAAGTCAGAGTATAGAGATAGAGAAAGGTAGGTTTTCTAGAGAGAGAAACCCTAGAGAGAAGGAAGAGGGAGTTGGAACAAAGTTCCAGTTTTCATATCAATTCATTCATATTCCAGATATCACCTATATATACTACTCAGACTATGAGACTATGACAGCTCATAACAGAATAGTAAAATGACTCCGCTGCCCTTACTAAGTAATACTACTATGCTAACATATACTCCTCCTATGCAGTATCATCACTGCTATTAGTCCAGCACTAGTCCTGACATGGGGTGGGGGGAATAACATGAGAGCCCATGAAGTGAAGTTGAAACGACGCCATGACACTACAAGAATTCCTGATTTTAACAACGGAAATTGCTAACGGAAATAGGTCCGTTAGTGATTAGTAACGGATTTACAATGAAAAAACAAGTTGTTAAAAAGGCAACCCTCTAACAATGGATGACCAACGGATTACTAACAAATCACCAATTCCGTTGGAATTCTGTTGCGAAAAATCGCTCCAAAATTTGGAAGCTGGTCTTGCCGCCCAGAAAAATGAGAAGGAACATTGGGCGCTAAAAAAAGGATTTGGGTTAAAAAATCCCGCCCATTTATAATTACGAAATGCCAATGGATTACCAACGGAATGGGTCATATTCTTTCCGTTACTAATCTGTTGGTAGTATTAGATCGGTTATATTTATTCCGTTACTAAGCTGTTACAATTTAAAATGTTTCTGTTATTATTCCGTTACTAGTTCATTGTAGTTCAACTGTATAATTAATGTCCACCTACCTGCATTTAATCAACAGCTTTGCTTTACTAACTTTGCTTTGCAGTTTCATATCTTGGACATGAACTTGGACGACACAGAGAGAAAAAAAAAGCTCAGCACCTCCTTCAACAACATACTACTGGCAAATTGTGTTATCCAAAATTTGAAGCTACACAACTCGTCACCTAATTAAGGTAATTACTCTCGTGTACTTAGTTTTTTTTTTAGTCCAATTTGTATTTGTAATTATGAAATTTGTGTTAATTTATTCTTATTCTAAAATTTTCAACTTGGTGTTAATTTATGGATTTTGTCTCATGACTAATTGTCTAAATCTCATGATTAGCTAATCTATATACTTAATTTGAATTATTTAGAAGTACAAGATCTTGAATTATATATGCAGAAGTTCATATATATGCCAAATTATTAGTTATTTATTGATCCAATGTATGAAATCTTTTCCATGTTGTGAGCATATAAATTGATATAGTAGTGGAGTTGTTTTTTGTCCGGTACGTTATATGCATGCGTGGTGTCTATGTTTCGTCTCGGCTATTTTGGCTTTATAATATTTTTTTGCTTATAAAAAAATATACTAGTTATTTATATATAAATTATATGATTAAACATATTTATATTTTGTTCATGTTAGTTAGTCCAATTATAGGTGTGCACAATATTTTTTTGTGAATGTTTTATTTTTTGTAGGTAAAAAAAAAATTTCAACATGAATAGTGATCGAGCTTGGATGTATCAAAGAAAAGATAGTAGAGGATACTTAAATCCGATTTTTCTTAAGGGGTTGGAAAATTTTATGCAATATGTTATATCTCGGCCTTCATCCTTGAATGGGACAAACATTCAATGTCCATGTTCGAAGTGTCAGAATCACGGTGGATTTTGGAATGCAGAGACAGTAAAATTGCACTTAATGAAGAATGGGTTCGTAAGTGATTATTATGTATGGAATCGACATGGAGAGCCATATATTGTTAGAGAAAGTGGTGGACAATCCTCCACACATAACTCAGATACCCATGACAACCTAATGTATAACATGGTGATGGATGCTGCTGGTCCAAGTTTTGATCCGGAGATGCCTAATGCAGAAACCCAAAAGTTGTATGATACTTTAAAATCATCTGAGAGAGAGTTATATGAAGGTTGTGAAACTTCTCAGTTGTCTGCCATGGCTCAGATGTTAAGTTTGAAATCGGACCATCATTGGTCAGAGGCATGTTATGATCAGACATCTCAGTTCTTCAAAGGCATCTTGCCTCAAGATAATACATTTCTTGACAGCTTTTATAGTACGAAGAAGTATATGGAAGAATTGGGGCTTCCTTCCGAGCAAATTGATTGTTGTGTTAACGGATGTATGTTATATTGGGGGGATGACATCAACTTGGAGGAGTGTAAGTTTTGTTCACAAGGGAGATACAAAGTAAGAACTGGCAGATCCAAAAAGGAGAAAAAGAAAGTACCCGTTAAAAGGATGATCTACTTTCCTTTGACACCGAGATTGCAAAGACTGTATGCTTCACCGACTACTGCAGCCCATATGAGATGGCATGCCGAACATTATCAAGAAGAAGATGTGATGCGTCATTGTTCAGATTCAGAGGAGTGGAAACAATTTGATAGAGCACACCCTTCATTTTCCTCAGAGGTAAGAAATGTTAGGCTCGGACTTTCGGCTGATGGGTTTCAACCATTTGGCGAAACGGGTAGACAATATTCTTCTTGGCCAATTATAGTGACTCCATATAATTTACCCCCGTGGATGTGTTCAAAAGAACAGTACTTGTTTTTGTCTGTACTTGTGCCTGGGCCAAAAAATCCAAAACAGAAGATAGATGTTTTCCTCCAGCCGTTAATTGCTGAGTTAAAAATGTTGTGGGAAGATGGGGTGGAGACCTGGGATAATTCTTTGAAACAAAATTTTCGTATGCGAGCTGCGTTGATGTGGACTATCAGTGACTTTCCTGCTTATTCAATGTTGTCCGGATGGAAAACTGCTGGTCATTTAGCTTGTCCTCATTGTGCTCATGATCATGATGCTTATAATCTTTCACATGGTGGAAAGACTACATGGTTTGATAATCATCGAAAGTTCTTACCTACCAATCATCCATTTCGAAAGAATAAAAATTGGTTTACCAAGGGAAAGATAGTGACTGAATCTGCCCCACCAGTACGAAATGGTGAAGATGTATTTCATGAAATTGAGTCACTTGGTTTGATGAAAGTTACTGAATTGGGAAGTGATGAGCACAATGCTAGAATTATCAAAGCTTACAATTGTGGATGGAAAAAAAGAAGTATCTTTTGGGATTTACCATATTGGAGGTCATTATCAATTAGACATAATCTTGACGTTATGCATATTGAGAAAAATGTCTTTGAAAATATCTTCAACACTATCATGGCCATTGAAGGAAAAACTAAAGATAATTCTAAGGCACGAGATGATGTTGCAATGATTTGCCGGAGACCCGAGTTAGCAAAAGATGAGTCAACAGGAAAGTATCCAAAAGCATGTTACAGCTTAGACAAAAAGCAAAAGGAAAAAGTATGTGCATGGTTGAAAGATCTGAAGTTTCCAGATGGATACGCATCAAATATGGGACGTTGCATCGACATGAAGAAATACAAGTTATTTGGAATGAAAAGTCATGATTGTCACGTGTTTATGCAAAGACTTCTTCCTATTGCTTTTCGGGAATTTCTTCCAAATAATGTTTGGGAGGTTGTGACAGAATTAAGCCTTTTCTTCAGAGATCTCACTTCAGCTACTTTGAAGATAAGTGACATGCGTAGACTTGAAGAACAAATTCCAGTTATACTTTGCAAGTTAGAGCGCATATTTCCACCAGCATTGTTCGACTCTATGGAACATCTTTTAGTGCACTTGCCATATGAAGCACGCATTGCAGGTCCTGTACAGTATCGTTGGATGTATCCTTTCGAAAGGTTTTTACGCCACTTGAAGAATAATGTGAAAAATAAAGCTCGGGTTGAAGGATCAATATGCAATGCTTTTTTGGTTGAAGAAGCTTCCACTTTTTGCTCACACTACTTTGGGCAACATGTTCAGAAAAAACATAGAAAAGTTCCTAGAAATGATTCTAGTGGAGGTGGACAGAGTTTTGGGGTAAACATTTCAATATTTTCTCATCCTGGACGTTCACATGGTAGTGTCAGTACTCGTTACCTCGATGATCGAGAATATATGGCAGCTCACAACTATATCTTGTTCAATTGTCCAGAGATTGCACCATATACTGAGTAGGTTCATTTTTTTCATAATCACATACTTATTTGTCCCATTATTTATCACATACTTATTTTTTTCATGTAATTAGGATTTTCATAAATCAACTTCGGGAGTATAATCCACACATTACTAGTGTTGAAGTTGATCAGTGCTTAGAAAGTGATTTTGCTACGTGGTTTAAACAATATGTAAGTTGATTGACACTTTTATGATTACTATTAGATTACTACTAACTGCTAATTATTTTGCATTCTAATAATTTGTAATAATAATTTCAGGCTCAAGATCCATCACTGGTTCCAAATGAATATATTCAAGATATTTCTTTTGGACCTCTTCGTTCGGTTAAGTCGGTGCCGATTTACTATGTGAATGGGTACAAATTCCATACTCGAGAATATGGGATTGACAAGTCAACGTTCAACAGTGGAGTATGTATCAAGGGATCGAATTATTGTGAGACATCTAATGATTACTTTGGAATAATTGAAGAGATTTTAATTGTTGAGTATCCTCGTCGGCCAGTAAAGAAAACAGTTTTGTTTAAGTGTGAATGGTTCGATCCTACAATTAATGTTGGAACAAGAATTCATCCACGCTATAACATAGTTGAGGTCAATAAAAGAAAGAAATTGAGAGTGTACGAGCCATTTGTACTAGCAATGCAGGCCATGCAAGTTTACTTTTGTACTTATCCGAGTCTTAAACGAGATAAGGTTGATTGGCTAGTTGTATGCAAAGTAAAGGCTCGACCACTTGTTGAACTTCCTCCAACCACGATATCACATAAAGAACCATTCCAAGATGATATTCCTACACATCTAAATCATATTAGTACTAATGATATTCCTACACATTTAGATGATGAAAATGGAGTTGAAGTGGATTTAAACGATGATGATGGATCTCCCGAAGAAGAAATTGAATATGAATCCGAAGAAGACGGATCTTCAACCGAAGATAGTAGTAATCGTGAAGATGAATATAATGATTCCTCCGAGTAATTTTTTTAGCTATCATGTATGTAAAATGTATTTTAGTGAATAATTTATTATTGGTATATATTATAATATTATAATTTTAAAATATATATTATATTATAATTGTAAGATATATATTATATTATAATATTTTAAATAATATCAGTGTATTTTTTGAAATATTGTTATAATTATATATAAGTTATTTCTTTTTGTTGCAAATTACCCCATTCCATTTTCTTATTATTTAACTAAAAAATATATATACAGACAGAGACCACAACACGCTGGGGTCAAAACACAAAATTGGGGTCAAAAGATAGAAACTAGGGTTAGTTCTCCCTGGGAGCGGCGGTGAATTGGAGGTTAAATCAAGCAGCGACGAAGTTAATCAATGAAGATGAAGAAATTGGCATCTATTATAAATGTATGTACATGTATTTCCCTTTTTCTTGCGTGTGTAATCATGTTGTTTTTTACTTCCCCTTTTGTAATTAGGTTTCTTGAAATGGGGTGGGTTGTTATTTCTTCCCCTTTTGTATGTATATGTATTTCACTTTTTCTTGTATGTATATGTATTATAAATGTTGTTTTTTACTTCCCCTTTTGAGGTTTAGTTTGATTAATATAAATTGGCTTCCTTTTATGACCATGGTTTGGTTCGGTTGTTTAATATCACTCTATTTTGCAGCCTATGAGTGAAGAAAAATTGCATCAAGCTCCAAGCTCCAAATGCTCCCATTGGTCAACTAGCTCCATTCCTCCTCTTCACACCTTTTAAGCACTTGTATAAATTCCCCTGCACATCTCCTCATCTTCTCTTCAATTCACCCCATTCCAATACAACTTCATCTCTCTCTCTCTCTCTCTCTCTCTCATCACACTAATCTTTCTCATTGTCAACCCTTCTGAAATAACTTGACCCTATATACATCTCTCCATTTTACAGAACATGGTTTTTACCATGGTGTTTCTAAAGCTAGTAGAGTGGCTAGTGTACCAGCTTTTGGCAAATTCATGTTATAGAGCTGCAATGAAGGTAAAAAATTATGGCTATTTCTTAAGAAATCCACCTCTTAGATCACAACAGCATCATGCTTCTCCAAATATTTACCCTAGTGTAACAAAATGTGGAGTACAAAACAGAGGATCTGAAACTCTGGTCTGTGACATAGATGGAGATGATTACAGTTCAGGGTCTCAGAACTTCAACCAGAGAAAAACACAGAATGGATGGGACCCTGTATCACTTTTAAAACTCTACTACAATCACTAACTTGGGATTACATAAAGTACATTATCCACTAATTTCTGTAGCTTCTGTAGTGATTGTTTCTGATTAAGCATTGTTTAATTTTACACGTGTCCTGCAGAACATACACATTTATTTAATTGTAACTTGTCAATGGATTTAATTGCACAGCATAATCACTTATATGTGTCTAATGTACATTATTACAGGCAAAAATGAGGAGATTTGAGAGCCCTACTGAAAGCATCCGAGCCAAATCTGCTGAGCGCGTACCAATAAAACCTGGACAGCATAATTCAATTCAATCTGTAGAGCGCGTACCAACGAAACCTGGACATCAAAATTCAACTCAATCAGGATGGAGAATTCCAGCTCAACCAGAACATCAAAATGCAAATCGGCAGCTTACTCCTCAGTCACAATCATGCCAAGGCACATCACATTCAGGACAAACCACACCAAATCAGTCACGGGAATCACGACAGCTCACTCCTCGGTCACAATCACCCCAAGGCACACCAAATTTATCGTCTTCAGCTGCCAATAATTATATATATTGGAACATTGGCTCTACAGATAGCGATGGACGGACTCGAGTAGAAGTCATCAAGAAAGTGTAAGTTTAGAGTTTAATAATTTTTTAAGCTGCGAAACTTGTTCTTTTTTTCAAATTCAAGCAATGGAATTACAGTGCCTTACATAAATTTTATTTTTTTTAAAGGTTGGAGCCTTCACATGATTGTTCCGCTAAGATCAGACAGATCATGTATGAAAAACTTGAGCCTACTGGATATAACTGGAAATCAATTTCAAAAGAGACTCGAGATTTTTATTTTGAAGAATTTAAGGTAATTTATGCTTTCCTTTTCTACTTGCATTATTGTGCTTATCTGATAAGTGATAAGCTTAGGAGGGCCTGCCTCACTGAATATAAAATTAAATTATAAGAATACATGTACCAGCTTAGCACCTACCTGAAAAGTGTTGTAAAAATCAGTTGATTTGGAGAAGTATTCTTACCTTTACCTAAACTGTTCCGATCAGATGCACCCTTACCTTTTTTTTACTAATTTTTTTTATTATTGTAGAAATATTTTGTGTGGAGGCAATCAGATGCCGTGATATATCAGGGCTGGTTAGCAAATGCACGGAGGAAGTATTCTGAGGTTTGTAGTATAGCTCGTTCTGCTTGGGAAAAACACGAACAACCTGATAAGAGAATTAGCATGGATGTATATTTGAGTTGGAGTAAGTTTTGGGAAACCCCAACATTTCAAAAGAAGTCTGAAACTCAAAAAAATAATCGTTCCAGCGGGGTTGATGGCTGCCTTTCTACACATACAAGTGGTTCTGCCTCTCATAGGACTATTGCAGCTCGTGCGGTAAGCATGTGATCCAACCTTGTTCATCATAATCTGTGTGTTCATGATTGTAGTGATAGATTCATAAACTTGTTCATCATAATCTGCCATGCTCTAAAATTTCAATTAAATACATTTTGTAGCAAATGAAGTACCAATGTGATCCAACCGCCGATCAAATATTTTTGATCACACACCTTAAAAATCCGAATGTAAAGAAAATTATGTGTGGCGAGGATGAAGAGGATGAAGAGAATGGCGAGAATTGCAATGACGAAAGGATATGGGTTGACAAAAAAAGCCAACTAACATATGTGAGTGTTATTTTAATTTTGTTAAATATTTTATATAAGTACATTTAATTCTTCTGCCAACACATGTCTTGCCTATTGTCACAAGTTTTCTTGGTTATGTGTTTTAAGTGCTTACATGCTAGTACAGATTTTTCTTATTTTCTGTTTGCATGGTTTTTAAGAGGTAGTTGTATAATATTAATTAACAGTGTTCTGATTCATAGTTAATTAAGTGCCATTATTTGATAGAAAATATATAGCCCAGAAATTTAATTGTGTTCTGATCCTTAGTTAATTAAGGAAACCTCTGAAATTTAATCTCATAAATTTAGATAATTTAGATTGGTAAGTTAATTTCATTTTTAAGGGATTTGGTATCCTATATAGATTGGTAAGTCATCGTAATACATTTTAATATTAGACACAGAATGAATATTTAAAAGGAACAAGCAGAAGGAACAAGCAGAAGCCATTTACTCTAGTAGTCAAGTAGTACCAACACAGCGACTTTTAAAAGGAACAGTCTCTAGTTATAATTGGTGAGAAGTGGGCATGCTTAGCAACTGGAAAGATAAACAAGTAGCTTAAACCTATTGTTTAATATACTGTGCTGCTGTTGTTGCTGAATTACCCAGGCAACTCTGCAGCAAAAGGAGGCCAATACAATTCCAAAGTTTTTTACTTGAATACAACAGATAGACCTTACCAGAAGGGACACCTGCTAAACTTTCGCAGTGGATAGCAACAATCACTATTCATCTAACAGAAAACATCACATTACAAATTGATAACTAGGGATAGCAGATTAATTGCTACTCCTCTATACTCATATGGGTTAGATAATTTAGATTATTCAGTTTTGTAAATATTTGTTATTTACTGCCATTAACCTGATGTAACTTGCTTGCTGATTAAGTATGTTTTTAGCAGATTGTTGTTTTGGTCGCTAACTTTTGTTGTGTTCAGGAAAAATTTGAAAGGCTTTGTGAGGAGCAGGTGAAAGCAGGGCTACCTGTTGATAAAAATGCATTGTTTCTGGAGGCAGCGGGTGGATTTGACAAGAAAAAGAGGGTGTATGGAGTAGGTTCATCACAAGACCTCTTTTATAGGCCGGAGGCTGTTCCTTGCAATTTATCCTTTGCAAATATGGAAAATCACAAGTTGCGAGAAGAACTAAAAGTGGTGAAGGATAAGATGAACACAATGGAGAATCAAATAGCCGAAATTCTGAAGATCTCTTTTCGACAAGCTCAGTCCCCTACCACTGATGTAGATGATGTAGGTCAGAATGGTGACTATGGTGACGAGTAACTAGTTTACTTTGTTCACAGTGAATTTAGTATATTTATATGACTTTATGTTATGTCTGGTTTGAACATTACTAGTTTAAGGTGATGTATTGGGTTATGAGACTCATTATTTTTATCCCCATTTTGTTGATACTAGAATGAATGATGATGTTAATGGATCAGGGATGCTTATTTTGGAAATATGAATGGCTAGTTTATTTTAGAATCTTGTTATTATTTTTACAATTGATTATTTTGGAAAAATGAATGGCTAGCTTATTTTAGAATCTTGTTATTATTTTTACAATTGATTTCTGTTGGCAAACTATTACTAAATTTAACGTGTTACTAAATTTAACAACAGAAATTTCTGTTACAAGTTTGTTGCTAGAATTACCAATTCTGTTACAAGTTTGTTGCTAGAATTACCAACAGATTTTTCCGTTGGCAGGTGTGTTTCTTTGGTGATTTTGTAATCTGTTATTAGTCCATCGTTATTCCGTTGCTAAACTTTGTAACGGAAATAATCGGTTGGGACTGGCCTTCCCAACGAGCTTTGCACCAACCCTTTCTCTCCGTAAGCATTCCGTTGGCAAACTGTTTTCCCAACGGATTTTCTTGCTTTGCCAACGGAATGTTCTGTTATTAAAAGTGAAAATTCTTGTAGTGTGATAAATTGGGGGGGGGAATAACTTGAGGAGAGCACATGAAGATAAATTAGGGGGGGGGGGAATAACTTGAGGAGAGCACATGAAGTTGAAACGACGCCATTATAAATTAAGGGGGATGCAGGATGAAATTACCTGTATCAGTCGTGCTTGATAATCTTAGTTTCCTTAAACTTCATGGTTGTAGTTGGGAGGAGGGTAGGCGCAGATATTTGTGTTTCGAAGGTTTCGACGTTCTTGGTCTCATCACGCAAGGAGGCTTCAAAAGTGACAAGGTAGGTATTACCCTGCTCCGCATCAAGTCTTACTGCCTTGACAACTTTGACTGAAGGAATGTCATGCACTGCATCTTTTTTGACATGTAACTGCGTGTGGAAAGTGTAAAATGATTAGTTAATAACATTTAAGAATATGAATAGCAAAGAAAGATAAAGAATAGGGATACCGTGTAGTCATTATACATGGCGAGAGCACACTGGGAGAGATAAGGGGCGAGATCTTTTAAAGATTTCTACAGAGCAGAAATTCAATACATGAGTAAATATAAAAAAAAAGCAGCAGCACACAAACATAAGATAGTAAGGCATAGCTAAAAAGGAACCAAGGAAACATACAGTGGAGAGTGTTTTGATGACGCGTTGTTGAGGGGGTGAAGGGTTTTCAGCAGCATTGTGATTTGATTGATCTGGTTTGATCCAAACAGACATAGCTTGGTCCATATGAAATTATTACTCCTTCGGGTTCCAAAATTTGAATATGATTTTTAAAAGTTAAATAGATCAAATTAGACCAATGAATGAAACATATTATAAAATTAAAATAAAATTTTTGAATATGATCATAAACTTTCGTTATTGTAATTAAAATCAATGTTTAGACTTATGAAATTAGACTAAATTAAATATCCGCTATATAGTTTCCTTGTAGAAGAAGATTGTAAGAGTCGTTATAACAAAAGGAATGAAATCTCTTTTTGGCCAAGGTATAAAAAGGGATGCTTAATAATTAAAACCTGATTTGAATCACTGTAATTACAGTAATGGAGTTTGATAAGGAATTATATAATTCCTTATTAAATAATGAAATTCTGAATTAATTCAGTTTTGGCGGGAAAAGCAGAATTCATAATTCTGCTATATTCATAATTCTGTTATTTTTGTTGTTAAAATTTTAGGATGTCTTGGCTCTTGGCGAGAATGTATAATTAGAATGTATTTTGAGTTGGATTAGTAGCGCAGGGAATGCCCTACTATAAAGTATTTATTTATTTGTTGGGGTAAATTTAATTTGTACTTCAAAAAAGTTTTATATTTGTCTTGACGAGTGGTTTAACAGCAAGAAATCTGTGTCTACTTACTATTAGTGACAGAAACATTAGATACACTAAATGTTGTTGGGTTTGTTTGCTGTTTTTTTTTTTTTGAATAACGTAAAATAATTTTAGTAAAAAATGTTACAATTTTTCCAGATATAAATTTTTTGTTTTTATAATTCATAAGATTTGTTTCCTTGTGGGAGAAGATTGTACGAGTCCTTAAAACAAAGGAATATCTTGTTTGCCAAGAAAACAAAGAGGTGCTCCATAAAAAGGAAGGGAGCGTTATTTAAAGAATAAAAGCAAAGATTGTGCAGCTACCGACCATTTAAAATAAATCAGAACAATCCTCCACTAAACCGATGGGCAACAGTTCTGTTAAGGCAGAAACGGAAAATCTCGAAAACCGTGAAGAAAATCTTCCAACTCCTGAAAACATGCATGGAGATGTCAAGTCTGGACATGAAATCCTACAAGGGATGAGGGATTTATATATTGTCCAGGAAAAAGAAAGTCCAACAGTAGGGGATTCGAATATTGTTAAGGCAGCTGATCAAGGAACTTTTGAAAGCCAACAAGGAGATTCCGATACTTTTAAGTCAGAAGAAGCTCTTGAAAACCCAGCTGTAGATCCGAGTTTTGTTAAGGTTGAGGAGCCACAAGGGGATTCTAATAGTGTTAAGGCAGAAGAAACTCCTGATAGCCCACAAGGAAATTCTAATAATGTTAAGGTTCAAAGTCTTGAAAAGCACGACGGGGATTTGAAAAGTATTTTAAAGGCAAAAGAAACTTTGGAAACACTACAAGAGGATTTCAATAGTTTCAAGTCAAAAGAAGCTCTTGAAAACTCAACGGTGGATTTGAGTAGTGTTGATTTTCAAAGTCTTGACGAGCCACAAGGGGATTCTAATAGTGTTAAGGCAGAAGAAAATCTTGAAAGCCCACAAGGAGATTCCAATACTTTTAAGTCGGAAGGAGCTTTTGAATACCCAAAGGTGGACTCGGATGATGTTGAGGTTCAAAGTTTTGAAAAGCTACAAGGGGATTCTGATAGTGTCAAGGCTGATGAAGCTCCAAAAAAGCCAGAAGGGGGTTTAAAATTACATGAGCACAACGAAGAGTATGGGCTTTACTTATTTATGAAAGCGGGTGGCTGCAAAGACAATTTTGTTGCTTGGGAAAGATGTATTCATGCTGAAAAGAGTGCGGAGAATAATGTCCTGCTTAAGTGTTTTGATGCGACAGATGCTCTGGCTAAATGTATGAAGGCTCATATAGAATACTATAGGCCTGTTTTAGGTGCTGAGGCAGAGGGAACTACAGAATTGGAGAAAGAGGATGATCATAAAGATTATGCTCAGACCAAGGCTGTGGCTAATGAGGAGTTGAAGAAAGATAAAGGAAACGAGGATGTCCAAGCATTAAAGAAAGAGGATGACAAATCATAGACACTGGAGGGGTTTTTTTACTTGATGTTCATCTCTTACTTGTCTCTTATCTCTTAATTATAAAGTTAATTAGATTCTATTCAATTAGCTTAGGGGTGCCTGAGACTTCAGGATATACGACTAACGATATTCAAGTCCTGCAACTGATTAGTTTAATGTTCGTGTTACAAAAGATGATTCGTATCTTGAAGCTAAAACAATCATATAAGGCAGAGGTTTGATTATATAGTACTATAGTAGTAGTAGTAATTTAATCTCAGAATAGAACTGCAAGTTTAATAAACTTATATATTAAATTAAATATTTCTCATATTTGATCATATGTTGTTCAGTTATGTTAGAAGCTTTCTGCAGCAGCATAGCATCTATGTTTTGCGCTAGCCTCTACTTTCTCTTTACAAGGAGAACCGCATTATGTGGAGTACCGTGGAGAACCAAATTTTTTTAAAAAAAAAAATTGAAACTGCCACGTCATTACTGACACGTTAGCAGTGCTAACGTGGCACTGCATGCCCGTGCCACGTCTCATCGATGACGTGGCACTGCCACGTTGCACTGCCATGTCAGCTTTTTCCTAGAATTTTTTTTTCTTTTTGTAGAACCAAATTTTTTTTATAGAACCAAAAAAATAGAACTTTGGTTCTGTAATAGAATCATAAATTAGTATGGAATAAATGGTTCTCCACGTAAGATGGTTCTCGATAAAACAATGACCTAGATCTTACAGGGAGATGGTGGATTGCGAACACAACCTTTGTGTCATAAGAGAGGGTGGGTTGTCATACTACTAATTAAAATTTAAAATAGATCTACATAACTTTTGATTGGTAGTTAGCAAAAAAATATAATTTGATTGTGTGAGATCATAATATTTAGAAGCTTCTACAGAGCGACACAAGTACATATGTTTAGATGAACATAGAGCTCTGTATAAGGGCTGAATGTGTCTTCCTTGGCGGATACACTGAACGTACGAATCGATCGATCTTCGGAATTTGTCTGATTGAAACAAAAGAAGGGCTTCTGCAGTATTCTTTACAATATTAGAAAACTTAAAAAAGAAATGAAAATCTTGAAGGCATGATATAAGCACCCTTGTCTATCACAATCAAGTGAAGTCGCAGACCATGTGTACTACAATGTTTGCTTGTTTTTATCTATCTTATTAGTTAATTTAAATCATATCTAATTGTTTGTCCATTTTTTTTGTTAAGCAAATGTTTATCCATTTTCGTTAGACGGTTAATCCCTAAACATTCCATTAAGTAGATTTTGCAATCAAAGTTTGATAACTTGTGGAAATTTTATACATCTAACAGATAGTGCTCAGTTAAATTTTTAACCTCCAAACACTCAAACAGACCTGATGCAATAGCTTAAACCCAAGCAAAGTATACATTTATATCTTTGATTATATTGCAATGTAATGCGCTTTCATAAATTATCAAATTAGAGTTTCAATCTATACTTCGATTTGATTTTCGGTTTGGTTATCCTAATTATTAAAATAAATAATATGATTTTCGGTTTGATTATCTTAATAATTAAAATAAATAATAACATAATATAATTAAAGGTAATTAGTTGATTGCATTTTTCACATTTACTTTTAGTTGAAGATATTACCTTTCATAAAAACCTAAAAACATCAATCGTACCATATCATCGTACCATATCTTCGAATCATTAATATTTCCTTTCTAATTAAAATAAGTTACTTTTTTTATTTAAATCTAATCTTACAATCATTAATATATACCCGAAAATGTCACATCATATTTTTCGATTAATAATAAAATCTATAATAAATTTGTATACGTTGTTTATAATAAGGAAACATTAGTGTAATCCGTAAACATGAGTATATTAAATTTTATTAAATTAAAATTTAAAAACTTATTAAAAATAATGAATATATAAAAACATAATATTAATATTAAATAAAATTTATAACATAATAAGAGAAACCCGTGCATCGGGTATTGAAAGTTTGTCGGTTTGATTTTCGGCACGATCATCCTAATTATTAAATAAATATCATATATAGAAGAGATGAACAAAAAAGTCTGTCAAAAGGGACCAAAATAAATAATAATATAATATAATTAATAATAATTAACTGATTGTTTTTTAATAAAAAGAAATTTATGTGGAATATAAGCTAGTATCTGTTTTACTTAATATGATGGGAATATGGAATTCCAAAATCTCAAATATAATAGGAATATGTAAAACCCAATCCTTTTCCTATTTTAAGATTTTATGTTATAAATTATTAATTAATTAACATTAGTTTCTTGAGAAAGAGGATTGTAACAATCCTTAACAAAAAAGGGAACATTAGTTTCTTGAGGAAGAGGATTGTAACAATTCTTAACAAAAAAGGAAACATTAGTTTCTTGGGGAAGAGGATTGTAACAATCCTTAACAAAAAAGGGATAGGTTCCTTTTTTGCCAAGAAAACAAAGAGGTCTATATATATGATTATACCCCGCAACTCCTAATTAACTACATCGTGATGGGTCAAGTATTTTCTTCTTCTCCTCATACAGAAACGTACAAAATTCCTCCAGGAAATTCCAATGGTGTTAAGGCTGACAAAACTCCCAAAGAACCCGAAGGGCGTTGGGAAGATGACCCAGATTTCGATGAAGATTTTGGTCCATGCAAAGACGTTATTGTTGCACTGGGAAAATGTGTTGAAGATGCTTACAAGAATGAGAAGTGGGTAAAGAAACAATTTTGCTTAGGTCCGGGAATTGCTGTGGCAAAATGTGTGCAGGCTAATTTAGATTACTGGATACAAGGGGATGACAAATCATAGACATCGGAAAGCTTTCTGGGCTTGATGTTCACTTTCAGTTTCTTTTTTTTTCCTGAAAAAACAAACAATTTTTTAAGCTTCTTTCACTTATTAATTTTCTTTTCATGTTTAACAACTATCCTTGTTGTAACGATGATCTTCAGATGAACGAATTTCCTTTTGATTTGATCAATTTTATTATGTATTCGTTTATTTATGATTTTTATATAAATCTCGTACGATTTTTGAATAATGGATTAATTACCTATAAAACAAATAATGATCTTCAGAGGTTCATTACCTTTAACACTTACAATCTTGTGATTATCACATATTATTGATTCTTAATTTTTTAGTATACATGATGGCGGATAATTGTTTTAGTGTTTGCCGTAGGGATTTCCGCTATCATCGGAAGATTGTTTTCGTATTTTGTGTTCAAGGCTCCGTTCTATCATGTTTATTTTCCAAGCCCTTGTGAAAGCGTTCATCTTTTGTTTTCTGTCTGTGTTTATCAAATAATCGGAGGGATCCTCCAATTCTTGTTCAGCGATTTCCTTTTTGTTTAGTGTTGGTCTCTGTTTTTGATGTTCTTCCTCCTCCTTTTTTCCTCTGTTTTCTGTATATATCTTGGGTATTCGTCTCTGTTGAATCATGGTTATTTAATTAATGATCCATCAATACACATTCTATAATATAGTAAGAATATTCCCCAATACTTAATTCTCTATTATGCGTTATAATTGAATAAGAATGCTCATGAGTCATGAGTACTTGATCGAATAAAATATTATTAAAAAACTAAATTTGCAATTACTTATATTAAACTGAATTTTATAAAATATGAAGGTGGAAACATCATTCAAGTTAAGTAATGTAAATTTGAATTCGCAAAAAAAAAAAAAAAAAAAATTGAAAAATTTGAATCCGTCAATAGTAAGTAAGGCGATGGTTTGATACCGTCATGGGTCAAGTGTGAAACTTCTTAGTCGACCAACTAGGGGTGATCATTCGGTCGGTTCGGTTTTTAACCGAACCGAATAACAAAAACCGAATAACCGAAATCCGATTTTTACCAAACCGAATCGAACCGATTTATCCGTAGAAACCGAACCGAAAAACCGAAAAACCGAACCGAAATATTTTTCCAAAACCGAACCGACTTAAAAAAAAATTATATATAATATTATATTTTTTAATTTTAAAATTAATTTTAATAGCAACTATATTAAAATATGTAACAATTAAAACAAAATAAAACACAAACTATCAATTTAAATATTTAAACTTAATTTTGAAATAATTAAATCATGCATATATATAAAATATAAATATATACATATATAATATAAATAAAATATATATATAATTCGGTTATTTCGGTTTGAACCGAAGTTTTTTAAAAAAAAACCGAACCGAACCGAAATAAATTTCGGTTTAAACCGAAAAACCGAATAACCGAAATTTTCAGAAAAATACAATCCAAACCGAACCGAAATTCAACATTTCGGTTCGGTTTTTCGGTTTCGGTTCGGTTTTGCTCAGCCCTACTACCAACAAACAAAAAATAATGATTAACTGTAGAAAATGTGAAGAGAAAAATTAAATAAGAATGCTGATTTGCTTTGATAAAGAAATAGTAGTTGGGAATATATATATGGTTATAAAATAAAGTGCGTGTGCGTTCTGTCAACACAATTTGTTTATATTGTCGATTCTAGAAACCGGCTGGCTTGATTTATAGACATAGTATTTGATATTTCTATTGACTACAAAACCGATTTAAAGCCACCTTACTTTGACTTGAATTAGCTTTTGCCTTTACCTTACTAACCCACATTCTAATTTATTCAACGTCCCTCCATTCGTTTAAGTTTCCTCGTTTATATGTTGCGCAAACACAAACATTATTCATTTTTCAAGCAAAAAAGCTCTCCCAAACCATGGCATTGTTGAACAATTTCTTCAACTGCTTTCACGAGAGCACGCCTGATTCCAGGCAATATGTCTGCGACGGAGATGTCTGTGTTTTGCGCAATCCTAAAGCGTCAGAGGGGACTAAAATGAAGAAGAACAAACGGAAGCTGATCTCGCGTTTTAAGCGATCATCATTGAGAAATAACAACTTCAAAAATGATGCTGCTGGATGATTTCTTCTGGATGATCTTTTCAAGGTGAAGATGGAAAAGTTTTTAACTTTATATGAGATAGCAGCTGCAACGATCCTGCATGTCGTCGCGGCAATTAGCATAAACTGACCGATCATTTGCTTTGCTTGTAACGAAATGCTGGTGGTGGCAAACATTATTTGTTCTTGGAATTCACTCCGATACTCAATATTTCATGTTACAGATTTAGATATCATGCATATTATCATCTGTGCCTTTGGTTAAATCACTGCACATTTTCTTTTCCTATGCCTGATTATTGACTTGCTGTCCTCCAGGGAACAATGGTATTTTTTATTTATTTCTTTTTGCTGAATGAACAATGGTATGTATATTCCCTTTGCTAAATGAATGGTAATTTCAAATAAATCAAACACTAAATACAAATAAATATTCATTCACCCATCCAAACCAAAATAATGATAACCGACTTCTAGGAGGAACACAAATTCTCATAGTCATCTGTTATTTCGTAAAAACCACATTAAGTCATCGATTTTGAAAATTGTAAACTACAATTGCAGAAAGGGCCATCATACAGTAAAACTTTCCAGGCATCAAATTACCCTTGTAATTATCATCAGCCTGCTAATGCTTTTATATTAACTTACGATCTCATTTGAACCAAATCCTTTGATAAGCAGTAGTAATCCATACTTAAACAAAGAGAATTAATAACTGGCACTGCATACAAGGAATATCACCAAGATCTTCTTGAGATGAACTTTTTTCTCATCTATCCTGGAATCTTCATGGATGATATAACTTAACTGACCAAAACTCTCACTGTATAAAACCCAATCACAAAGGACTTCTACTAAGTTTATCTCAGAGATACATCCGTACTGAAATCGATCCTAACACTGGATTTAGCATCAAGCTCATTTGCCATTTAATCAGATATGACCATCTCCAGCTGAAGGTAATTAACAACATATACCCAACCAAATTGCTCCAAACTCTTTCTCACTACTTCTGCAAAACTGTGCAACCTATAGTTGGAGAGCTAAGTCTGGTTGTTGCGAATCTACCAGAACTCCTGAAGACTGCCTCGCAGGAGACCCTGACGACTGATATCCGATATTTAAATCTGGAGGAAGTGAATCTTGCCTTTGTCTAGGCTGCGATTGTGGATTAGGACCCCTCCAGGGAGCCTGCATCTGGAATCTAGACAAATCGGGTGATACAAGTTGAGGGAAGACCATAGGCTGGTGTTGAAACTGACCTTCATTAGATACTCTGACAGGTTGTGGCACAAACGCATGAACTGGAAAATTGCTTTTATCAGGATGAAACTGAATCGCCGTAGCAGGATATTCTCCCCGGAACCGTGAAAGATGTGGCTGGTGATCACGAGCATTATACAATGGATCAGCAGATAACTGAACTTTGTGAGCATTTGTGTTTTCTGCTGCTGGTTTGAACCCTCCTGCCCCTACGGACATCCATGCACGAGCAGCAGCTGCTGCAGCATTACTTGAATCTTCTCTTTTCACCAATGGACTTGATGAAACTGTAGACCTTAAATCGTTTGGAGAATGATTTAAACTATGCTGGCGTTGATCTTTTTCAGTTAACATTCTCATCAGCTCAACTGGGTCGCTCAGTCCCTGCTCCTGACCATGGGGGAAATAAGTTTCTGTTCCACCCATTTGTTTCGGATTATTGGAGGTTGAGGTGGCCATTCTACCATCCAATACACTAGTCCTTGCTTGTCCATTCGGCACCCTACCAGCAAAACCTTCATTGACATTTTGTTTAGAAACTGCAGATTGCAGAGTGCTCCTGTTCAATGAAACTGTTTCCGCTGACTTAGCATCTGGGGTTTCTGGACCTCTGAATATCTGCTTCCCTGCCGCAGCATCAGCTAACCTATGGTTGGCCAAGAGTGGAGAACTCAGTCCAACATGATTCGAGGCTTTCTTTTCAGAATCAGCAAAATTCCTTGACTGCATGTTCTGCTGCTGATATGTGGCTCTATGATCAGTATGTCTGGTCCTTGGTGAAGAGATGAATGATGATTTTCCATCTAAACTAGTTACCCTGAGAGGCTCTTCCTTGACCGAAACTCGCATGCTGGAACAAGAATTTATAGGTCTAGCTTCAGGAAGACCACACAACGGCGGCCCCGCTGAGATGGATCCTGCAATAGGAGCCACCTTGCCTGATAATGGGGCTCTGACAGCTCTGCATTCTTGCGTCATTTCAGAGGTGCAAGGAAACCTCTGGGGAACAGATTCATTCAGGGTGCGATTCCCAAGCATCAACACAGGTGTTGGAAGTGGCTCGTATTCGCCAACCCAACCCCGCCCATATTTAAACCCTTCAGGCAGAGCCTGCTCAATCCTTTGTGATGCAACTTTCCAAGCAACAGAACCAAGGGTTGCAGCAAAGCGAGCAAGGCTCCAAGCATAAGAATGGTCTGCATTAACCCCGACCTGTTTTATAGAAATTTATATCACATGAGCAAGAACCAACTAATTACACATACCAATATGTACCACTTAATATTACTTACAGGAATAAGTTGCTTGCTTTCACCCTCAAAAGTTGTAAAAATCGACTCTGATGCTGTTGCTGAAGGAATTGATATGTTGTATGTAGCTCGACGGTTCTCATCAAGCACAGATGCCTTCCTTAGAGGCCTCGATAAGAGACCTTTCCCTGCCAATAGAATATGGAAAGAACAGAGATTCAACATGTTGTATTGTAGTATGCTTTGTAAAATAATTGTGGAGCATTAAAAATTGAAATAATAAAGACCCAAGTGAACATTTTTCAGAGCTATAATCCATGGAAACTGCCTTATTGTTTAAGTATATTACAAGTAACAATCCAATTCCATGAACAGTAAATTCATTGTGCATGTAACATTTCATATAGTTACCTGATACTAGTTCTTCTCCCCTGTCCATAATGTTGTCAACTGAAGGCACATTTCCTTCTATGATCTTATCAACACTGTTTGGCTTCTCACACACCACAGCTTGGGGTAAATTAGAACCATTCACAACATCTCCTGCCATAGCAAGAGTAGCTCCAGAGGAGAAATCAGAGCCAACGGGTTCTTGCAATGTACGGCTTATTGGTTTCTTTATTTGCTTTTTTGGGAAAGAGTTAGATGTCATCTTCTCTTCTACCTTGAGCTCTTTCTCAGGGTAATCAAGCTCGTTCCTTAACCTTTGAAATTTTCTTCTTGCCAGCTCTTGAATAGAAAATGCCTTTCAAACATATCATAGAATCATCGAAATAACTTATAGCATTGCAAGTTATTATACAACCTCAAAGGGACAATACAATGTCATTACGCTCTTACCTGTTTAAAGTATATGGTATCTGAAGAATTGTATTGCATTGCATTTTCACATATCAGAAACACATCATGCTGCATTGAGGGATAAAAAATAGAGCTCTTATAAGAATACAAAGATATAACAAGTAATTCTACTGTAGTGAACAAAGGTTCTTAAGTGAAATGCATGTCACATATTCTAATTAGATTTTTTGTAAAATAAGGGTTACATAGCAGCTCACTCGATTAGCTTGTAATCTGCATTTAATATTTGGGAAAGCTGTGACATGTCTATGAAAAGAGATCAGATAAATGAGGGCCTAGCAAAAGCATACAGTAACATATTGTTTCAGGTAATAGAAAACAAATATTTGCAGTTACAAAATGTGAAGTTACCATTTATAGTCCATTTTCACTGTACAATAAAACCATTTAAAGATACACTAAGAACCAGGGTTATTATTGATCAGTACCCAGGACCTTTTCCTCCGTCATACTTTCCTATCATACAGTACTTGTTACAGTTCGGGTAATTTATAACAACATATTGGTATTTATTAGTAGAATAATGTTGTTTAGTTGAATATTTACCAAAATAGTACTCCTATTTAGACAAAAGATTCAAAAATGCTCAGGAACTTATAAAAATTTTTAGCATCATCTAAAAAAGCTCAAAAATTGAGGGTTTTGTACACGAAAACGTCCTCTTCCGCGTAAGCTTGATTTTCTAAAAACAGCTTATTCAAAAGGGTCCCATTGAATGCACATTGGTGGCTACATGCTTTCCAACAACAATCAAATTAAAAGTTGCATTCGCAGCCTAAAGGGTAAGTTTGTTGCAGCATGTCTAATTTTTAGGCGGCTAACTGCATATCATGTAGATGGGATCCATTAGCACCGTGTAGCAGGTTATGCCATGTATTAGGCAGGTAGGCGCCACACCACCTAGATGACACCTACTTATTAGGCGGGTTATGAGACTAGATAATTTAACACCTGCTGAGCTCCGCTTGTTATAATTGGAATAGTATATAATAACATATTGGAATTTATTAGTAGAAAATATTGCTTTGTCTTGGTTAGTTGAATATGTACAAGAATAGTAGTTCCTCCGTTCCACCTTACATGGCAGATGAGAGAAGCAAAAAAAAAGGGGCATATTGATGGGTCCTAAAAAGATTAACGAAGAAAACTCTGCCATTTATAGAAATGTAAACGGGGAGGAACATCAAAACAGGAAAATGTAAGGAAATGGATGTGACAGAGGAGTAATAATTAGTCCAAGGACTCCAATAAGATCAGAAATTCCTACATTTATCAACATCTTCAAAAAAAAATCTAAAGAACCGAAGAGTGGTTTACACGGAAACATTCTCTTTTGCGCATGCTTGGTTCGAGTTAAAAATTACTAAAACGTCTATCTCAAAAGGGTCCTACTGTATGCACAATGTGGGATACATGCTTTCCAGCAACCAACAGTCAAACTGACAGTTGACAGCGGGTGAGAATTGTTGCGGCATATTTAATTATTAGGCGGCTAACTGCTTATACACCTAATAATGATGTTTATCAACTGTAGATGGGATTTGTCAGTGCCACATAAAGTAATAGCTATGCAGGCCACCAGCCAGGTTAAACCTGCTTATTAGGCAAGGATGTGCAAGTATATATCATTTTCCTGGATCTTCAAGTAATATTACATAGATATCTTCCTCAGCAATTATGACGCAGCTGATGTATGGAAGAAAAAAATATCATGCTATGAGCAACGATAGTGCTGGTTCTATTGATGGCTTGGTGCTGGTGGGAAGGCGGCTCAGAGGAAAGGAAAAGTAGATGATAGCATTCTCAATGGGTTATTCACAGACTTTATTAACACAGACAAATCTTCATTTACACTTTACAGTATAAAAGGAAATTACTTTCATCCCACTACCTTGAGGACTCCCTCCCTAATTTAAACATGTAACTTATGTGCTGACATAACCTGTCTATCTGAAAGGAAGCATTCAATGAATGATCAAAATCTTATTTGCCTACTCCATTGCACACAGAAAGATATGAATATATAAACATCCAATATGAGGAAGTGAGAGAGAAATTTCATTGTGAAACAAGCTGCAGTAACACAAAAGTACTAAATTCAATTTATACACTTTTCAGAGGGTAGAGCCACTAGTCAGTGACTATCCATTGCCCATTTCAAACTCACAATACGCTATGATGAAAAAAAAGATTCCATTTCTAGTGGTTACTGGTTACCTATAAAGTATAAAATCTAGTTGATCGACAGAAAAATTGAAATAGCATTGACAGGGATATTAAAACAAGTAAAACCTTCTCAGAATCTCCTAGTAATATAAGGCTACAATCTAACACAGGCAAAGACAAGCTCCATATTTAATGAAATCATGGATGCTTGCAATAACAACACAGACATGTATGTTTACTGTTTTAGCTTCAAAGTGCGGACTGAAAGAAGAGGAAGCATAGGTAATTCCCTGGAAACAAATACTGAAATGGTGGGAAGTATCAAAAACATTTGGAGCAAAACGGAAACGGCTTGCATTTAATGGAAAAGAAAAGGGAAAAAATTGAACTACTTTCTGCATATGTTTAAATTTAGGACAGGAAAAAATGGAAGGAAGATGAAAGTTGGTTACAAAAAATTTAACAACGATCTCAGTATTACAATTGTGTTCCAAGAAAAAATGGAAATACCATGATTAAACATAATTTAACAAATTAAACAAAAGGCACCAACCTCAAATTGTTTGAAGGTTACATATTTACCACTCCCTAGTTTCTTCCTCACAGTAGAGAAGTCCATTGGGTTCTTGATCACTTCATGATAATCAGGAAGCTAGCAGACAAGTAAAGCTACATATCAACTTCATTATAAGAAAAGGCCTTCCAAACAGCATTTAGACAGAATAAACATGGAGAGAGAGAGAGAGAGAGAGAGAGAGAGAGAGAGAGAGAGAGAGAACACCTCTTCGGGATCCACCGGCTCAGCATAAACACCATAAATATCTTTCCTGCCACAACCAAACCAATTTAACAACATTGTACAAACTATATCAAAGCAACCAATACCAAAAACACATACTTCTGAAGTTTGTCAAGAATCATCTCCAACGTCTTCTTATCAGGCAACGGAAGCCCAGACGAACAATCCACCGGAGTACCTGAAAACACAACAAAATCAGAATCAGCAAACAAAAACAAAAACCCCAATGCGACAATACAATATAAATTCCAATACCAACCTGGAACAGAGTCCATCTCTTTTGCCTCAACCTTCTCCTCGCTTTTAACCTGTCAAGTGTCAAAATCAACAAATAATAAACTTACAGCCCGGAACCAAGAAAAAACAAACAATAAATGCTACAGAAGCAATACAAACAAGACAGAAGCTTGACAGTGTGTGCGTGAGTGTGTGTGTGCCTAGAGAGGGAAAGAGGTGGGGGAAGGGGGGGGGGAGAGAGAGAGAGAGAGAGAGAGAGAGAGAGAGAGAGAGAGAGAGAGAGAGAGATCAGATTCTGTGGGGATTAGTTTTTTTTGACACTTGACCTGACGTTGAAGTGCAATCTTCCCCGACATATAATACATTTAACATCCCCTATATATATGCATCTATAATAGACACTACTAGTACTATATACAACAGCACAAACACACATGTGTATAAGTTAGTATATCTTTATATACACACACTCAACACTCGAAGCTCAGAACAAACTTATGCTTAGGTGGACACACACTAACTCACTCACAGATCCAAAAGCAAAACACACACAAACATATATTAGTGTGTGTTAATACCTCATCATTATTATCATCATCATCATCATCACAACTATCAATATCATTATCATCATCTTCTTCGTCCACGTCATCATCATCGGCGTCGTCAATTTTCCTCTTCTTCGCCGCCTTACCTTCCGAAGAATCCGGCGACACACGCCGAGTCGAACTCGGTGGCGACGACTCAGCACCGCAACTCTGTAACTTAAGCAACATCATCAGTTTCTTATCTCTCCGATCATTTTCGTCATCGTCGTCGTAGTAATCGAAGTCTTCGTCAATATAATCGTCGAAATCGAACGTGTACCGGACATTTCGCCGGCGGCCGCTCCGGCGAAGTTGCCGTTCAGACTCCGATGACTTCACCGGAGGTGAATCGGAGCTCCGGCGAGCGAGATCTGCCTTGGAAGGTCGGCCTTTCTTCTTTCTCTTCACGATCTGTACCATCTCTCTCTCTCTAGCTTCTCTCTCTAGGTTTAACTCTGCAAGTAATAATAATACACACACAATCTTCTCTCTCTGTGTATAGATAGATACAATTTTTTATCTCTATAGATTATTTATTTAATAACTCCATTATTATTACTTACCTTTTCTAGAGACAAGTGGAGGACTTTTTGGAATTTTCGAGGCCATCTTTATTAGTGTCTGTTTGTGAAAAATTATAGCAAGAGGAAAGCAAACGACGTCGTTTCGTCAGTGTGACTGACGGCGTTAAAACTGCCCGTTTGTCTGCCCAGTCGACTGTCGTCTAGTGAAACATTGCCCGGATTTGACCAGGTATTCACATGTCTTTTTTAGAGGGAATTTTAAATTTTGTTTTGGCAAGGATATTAATAAATCCTACTGTATAAATTTGGAGCCAAGGTACAATTTACGCATCAATCTACCATTAATGAGCTCAATTAACTGATACTATTTTTTAGTTAATTGCAATTAACTGACTCCATCTCCCATTATTATGGGATAATAAAACTTATAAAAGTCGAATAAAAGTAATTAACTTATACCATTATTATCAAAATAAAAAATCTCTTTGATAAAAAATTATTTTTCATTTTTTTAAAGTAAAATTTAATTCAATAATGAAAAATTATGCGGCATTTACAAAAATAATCGAGTAAAAATTAATTCAATAATGAAAAACTATACGGCATTTACAAAAATAATCGAGCCGAACAAACATAAAACAAAAACAGTCGTTGATTAATCCATTCTTCTTGGAGATACAATCATGCAATTGTTGAAGATGATATATTTACATATATCCGCTTCAACACATTCAGTTGGAGCTATCGACCATAATTGCAATTCCCTACAAACTTTCACCACTGAATCAAAAATTATATTCTCACAAATAAAGGAGAGAAATACTTAAACACCAAAACTCTCGTCAAATAACAAATTAAAACTGAAATTACAACCTAAAAACAAGCAAATCTTAAACAAACTGAAATTCCAAATAAAAATTGTATATCTGAAAAACAAAACCACGATAAAAGATAATCAGTTCACTTTTAAATCTAATAAGCTCCGCTTGAATCAGAGACCAAAAATTTGTTTTTCATTGTTCCCCATGTTCAATTTTTGCTAATTCCAAAATATTTAAAAACAAATATTCATTATATTATATAAATCTCAATATTCAAAAAAAAAAAAATTGGACCTTTATAATCAAAATAAAAGTTCTATTTGAACCGACTATTGTTTAACTTGAGACAATTCATTGATTATCCGCACATGAGCTAATTATGCGGGGTACTGAGGAGTAGGACTAGAGGATTAATGGTTCTGTTTGTCAAATCTTAACTCCAACTTATAAAAATTTCGTATTTACATACTTTTATTAGAGAAAGATGTATATGAGGAGTTTAATATTCGTTATCATTTAAAATAAGTTGCTTATTTCAGAAAAAAATACATATTTACGTACTTTTTTTTTTGAATAAATAATTTATTTTTGAAAAATAAGATTTTCCGAACGGGACCAATATCTCAATCTGTCTTGTTGTAGAAAATATATCACTAAAAATCCGCAAACATTTGCCGAAGAATCTCAACTTTTCATATCCATATTTTGCAATTTTAGCGCTTAGTTTTCTTAAAATGTTAAAAGTTAACTAGTTATATGTACTAGTTTTTTTTGTATAAATAGATAAATGTCTTATAATGAGTATTTTTCTCAATAAAATTCGGTTATGGCATAACAAGATATAAATTCTAATCATTTGAAGTATTTTATCGCTCCGTATTAATTTATTTAATATACCTAAATATAAATAAAATTTTATGTGTGAACTTCTATAAATAAAAATTAAAATTTATGAGAGCAAATCTATGCCTTTACCTTTAGGGTGACAATGACGGGCGAGAGGAAAAGGTCTCGTACTCAAAATTTAGTTATAAAAATCTTTAGTTACTCTCTTGACTAAAATAAATGGTGTTGTGCTAAAATTGTTTAATTGTATAAGCATCTTGCATATAAATTTTTGTTTACAAGGTACTTCCTCTGTCCTAAACATTTTTTTATTTTTTGGATAGATTGTTTGACACGCATTTTAAGGTGCACATAAATTATAATTTCATAATTTATTTTTATAATATTTTTTGTATAAAAATAGAATAATCCTATTTTTATACAAAAAAAAATTGAAAAATAAATAATGTAACCATCCGTAAAATGATTGCATATCAGATACCGTTTCCGAAAGATAAAGAATCAATTGGGACTGAAGGAGTACGATCTAGCATTTGAATTTTAAAGATTTTAGCTTTAAACAATAATATGTAATGATTTGTCTATGTATTTGCTTAAATAATAAGATCTTATTGATTTACATATGTAGCAAGTCTCACGTATTTTTGTTTTTGTTTTGGACAAATATTTTTTGTTTTTAATGAACCATGTTTTTTTTATAAGCAAAATATATTAAATTCCAAGTAACTAACTTGGTTAATGAACAAGTAAATGGTATATTGGGATGGTGCCACGCCTCTCTCTCTCTATTTTTTCTAAAACCCTAGCCTCCATCATAGAGTTTTGAGGGGGCTTTCATCGGTCTTCATCGGTGAAGAGCTCCAATCCCTTTTCGTTTTCTTGTTTCATATCTTGTTTCTTCAATAAGTTCCCAATTTATTTGGGTTTTAATAAGTTCCCAATTTATTTGGGTTTTGTTAGTCTCTCCTTGTGAGAGTTTGAGTTTTTGTTTTGATTGGGTTTTGGCGTGTTCCATGGCCGAGGTTATAGATCGGCAAGATTTTAATGGTTTTGATTCAGGGATGAAGGTTACTATGGGATCGCATCTATGGTCGTTTACACAGAACAGTTCGATGGAAAAAACTACTTGTACATACTTTCAATCATCTTCAAATCGCTTGGTTGCCTCTATGAAGGATTCAACAGCTCGCTTGGTTGCCTCTAGGAAGGATTCAACAGCGATCCACTTAAGCGTCTGTGCGTACGGCTTTTGATTAATGAATTGATTCCTTTTTGTTCAAAAAAAAAAAAAGTAAATGGTATATTATTCGAATTTATAAAATTGGAAAATGACTCTAAAACCCTAAAATTAAATTGTTGAAATGAACTGTTGTCTGTTGTTAAAATTTTACTGTATTACCTATTCTTTTTTTAAAACTAATAAAGAAAAAACATGGCATTGTTAATTAGAAAAAAAAAAGGTTTATCAAAAAAAAAAAATGTCATCGTTGACCAATATAGTATTACTTACGTGCTAGTTTGGTGGTGATGATGTAAAGACTTTAAACTAGTTTTGTAATGGGTTTTTTATATTGGGAAATGCTATAATGCGTGCATTATGTTCCATCAGGCATAACAAATTTGGATAATATTTTCTTGGAATATTATTAGGTATGTTATCGATGTAGGTGATTATATATCTGTATATTTGATTAAGGGAACTACTCACCAGATATTTATATTATATAAAAAAAATAACTTGAATATTTTTGTATATTACTTTATAGTTAAGTCAAATATTACGAAAATTAAATAAGCACAAGTCAGCACAAAATGAAGATTTATATGAGTATGAATGTGATCTTTGTTTAACAAAAAATCAATAATACAGGGAGAGATTCCAAAGAACAGCTAAGTTATTGATAGCTACTGATAGAAATGGTGAAAATTATACATATAAAAGATGCAAGTATAAAATGAGAGAAATAAACTTGATTAATCAATCAGTTATGTAAAATGTATACAATATCAATATGTTTTTATCTCTACTCCACACTGTATCTAATAATAAACTTGTACTAACAAACTTAACATCTGGCTTTGCCACATCAGACTTTGACTAATGACTAACTCAGATGACAGTTGTACTTGTATATACTACATTACATATTATTGTATCTGAAAAAATTATCACTTTAAAAAGATTATTAGCGATTTTAACTTTTAAAACTCTAAAATATTTAAAATTTATTTTATACATATATAAAATGCACACAAAAATGTATATAATGTATATGATAAATTTGAATTGAAGAGTATATATTAAAAATATGCACATTTGCACTAGTTATAAATTCAATAACATAATTTATTTCTATGAATATTTTCCATCATGTGAAGACATGTCGATAAATTAAAGACAATAAAAATAAAGATGATAATAAATGTTTAAAAGTTCCTAGACAAGAAAATCTCTGTCAAAAATATTAACATAAATATTTTCCATACATATAAATGTATAAAAATATGTATTTTATCAAAATATCACTTTATGCGAAAGTTGGGACCGATATATATTTAATATTACAATTTTTTTTAAAAAAATATTAAATATCACGATAGAGAGGTTCTTAAATTTAATATTGATCCCAACTTAGGATCGAAATGTTTTATCAATTTAGAAATTTTATTAATTTAAAGAGTGTTAATTTAGAGGGTATCTACTGCATCATGTCAATTTATGAGTATGCGAAGATCATGTCGATCAATTAAAGACAATAAAGATGATAATGAATGGTTTAAAAGTTCCTAGACAAGAAAATCTCTACCAAAAATATTAAAATAAATATTTTTCAAAGTCATGAAATGTATAAAATTATGTATTTTATCGAAAATATCACTTTATGCGAAAGTTGAGATCGATATATATTTAACATTTATTTTCTTAAAAAAAGGTTATTGAATTTAATACTGATCCCAACTTAGGATCAAAACATTTTATTAGTTTAAAATTTTTATCAATTTAGAGAGTGTTAATTTAGAGGGTATCCACTGTATCATGTCAGGTACGTAGCATCTTGTTTAACACTAATTTCTTTTCTTTTTTTGTTAATTTGTTTGACTTTAATTTTAGTATAAATGAAATTGATCATAAAATTGTTGAAGTAAATATAATGAGATGAAATATGCTGACTTGATTTAGATAATTTATTTAGTTAATATACTGTTCGAAAGATTTAATCTATTTGTATCCCAGAAATGCATGTCATCGATGTTAAGGGGTATTATGGTAATTAACTAAAAAAGTGTATCATGGAATGTGGATTATCGAATTTCATCTATTTATTGATAAAATATTCCAAAATTTTGTAAAATAATAACTTCTTTTTACATTATTTCATTCCAAAAGGCATTGTTTTAGGGGTCATTTGTTAAATCTGAACAGTTATTTCTGAATGACTACATTTTTGGATGATCTGGACAAGAGACTAATCTGGATTTATGAATGAATGATGTTGTTTATTAATAATTTATCCAAATTATCTGGATGATGACAATTTCCTATAAAAATTAATTTTATTTGATACAAACTATATATTTTAGCAAGATGTTTTTAAATGAGAATTTAAGCTCTCTCAATCATATATATAAAAAAAAGAATGTCAATAATAAATCTTATTGTAAAAACAAAATTATAAGAAAACATTAAATTATTAAGAACTTCACAAATTTGAAGCAATATGATCCCGAAAATCATTCATGTATTGAGCGCATGGAAAATTATTTACAAACTTTCTATTGGGCAAATTTGAAGCAATATGTTTTGAAGCCCACTAAATTATAAAGCTCTAAGCTTGTCCACATATTATCAAAGAAAAGCTGCATGGAAAATTATTTACAGACTTTCTATTGGACAAATAGGCATTTGTTGTATATTAAAAAAGATCATTATTACCAAGAGTATCAAACTTACTGGTCTCATAATTCTCTATCAAACTTACAGGTCTCATAATTCTCTAAAATTTGCATTCTTCCTTTTCTTGATTAGTAATGATGATTAGAAATCCACTATATCAATTACTAATATTTTTAGCCCTGATCGAAATAAAAAGAAGCAAAATTCACAAGCCTGATTCAGTGATCGACTCCAAATTGAATTTGGAAGCTTGATTCACATCAACTACAAATTGTTTTATTTACAAACTCTACAAGTAAAGGTATAAATCTTTGATTATAATAGTATTACTAACAAGCAGTATAACTTGCCTATCACAAATTTGCAAATCACTGTTACAAACTTTATATTTTCTAGATTGTTTGGATAAACTGTGAAGGTTCCCAAACTAATTACTCACTTGTATTATTAGCTTTGTTAACCACATATACAAACGTAAGTGATCTACTAGGTTACCAATAAGCAAAGTAGATGTCAAAGTACATATGCATAAATTTTTATTACTTAAGGTCAGGAAATCTAACATACTGGAGGCAATATCATAATTAGTTAATTAATTGAGGGATATAATCAATCAAAACAAAAACAATACATATAAAAACAACACAGATAAAAAACAAGAACATCCTAATCATTACAAATTTGGGTAGACAAAATTAATTTGTACCTGGTAAGAAGTGATGAGAAGAGAGCCGTTGAAAAACCCAAAAATCAGAAGTGAAGAACCGCCAACAGACCTAAAAATTGCGCGAAACGGATGTATAGGATAGCCGCGGGTTACCTTAGAAATAGATGAGCGGGAGAGTTTTTTGGATGATTGAGCGAGAAATATTAGGATGTGTCATCCAGCACTTTTTTTTATCGTCCAGATCTTTTTTCTCTCGTCCAACCCAAAACAAATTTAAACAAATGGTCTTAACAGGCCTCTCCTGGACGAGCCCATAAAATGTCTCATTAAGCTATTATCAAATGACCCCTTAGTTTCGTGATGACTTAAAATATTTTCCTCTCTCTCGAGGAACTAATCAATTTGAAAATTTTAGTACTACTAACAACATTTTGAGTTACACAATTGAAATAACTCAAAATCAAAATTAGAGTAACTAAATAAAGAAAAATGCTAAGTATCCCGAAATGGTTTTCAAATTTTTTCCCAAATACTGATGTGGCACTTATATAATTGTTAGGTTAGGGGCTACACAATTAACAAGATTCAAACAAACAAAGCAAAATAAAGCACACACATAAATATATTTGACGCGGAAAACCCACGTCCCAACTCGTATTATTAATCTTAACAATATCAATAATACATCAATACTCGGTGTATCACTCACACGATACTCAATCCAAAACAATACTCAAGCATACATCAAACATAATATTACTATGTTTATATAGCCACCCAAAACTTAGCCACCAAGACTTACCATACTTGTTCTACAAATCTTACCATACTTGTTATACAAGTCTTCCAATTCTGGGCACCCAATTACCCAACTTAGTGATCAAGACATACCATATATAATAATTGTCTACACATACAATTATTATCTTTCCCATATATATCTTGGACCATCCAAGCCCATACAATCACATTGGGTTGAAACCCAACAATAATTGGTAACTTTCCAATAATAATATGGGACCCCGTGTGTATTCATATGCCGCTACGAATTAAAATGAGTCATGTGATATGGCATGTCATTCGACAAAAGCAATACTGTAAAACTAAAAGGATAAAAAACGATTTTGAGAATCATCTCCCACAATTAGGGTTCTAACAATTACTTTTCTACTTTCGTGACCTTCATATCCCTTCATCGATTAAGCACCTTTACTCTCCCATGCATCCTCTCTTCTATTTATCATATTTTCAATAAAATCGAGATCTAATCCTTTTTGGGTGAGATTTTGTTGAGTACCTTGTTATCAAATTTGTTACTTGTGCTCATCCTTCTGAGATGTTAATGTGTTATGTTTTGATGTTTTTGTGTGTCTTGTTACGTGTTTCGGTAATGTTTCTGATAAAGATTTATATGTTGTTTTGGGAAATCTGTAAAACTCGAATCGAATCTGGGATGGTGATGGATATCGCAAGAACTCACATTTCACAACAAAAAATTATTCATATTTTAGGGACATTTGTTGCTCTAATATCAGTTGATGTAATTGATAATTCTGAACATTGAGTTACAGATAATGTTTATGTGAAGATCAATTGCGATGCTACCTTGTTATCAAGTTTGTTAGTTGTGCTCATCCTTCTGAGATGTTAATGTGTTATGTTTTGATGTTTTTGTGTGTTTTGTTACGAATTTCGGTAATGTTTCTAATAAGGATTTATATGTTGTTTTGGGAAATCTGTAAAACTCGCATCGAATCTGGGATGGTGATGGATATCGCACGAACTCACATTTCACAACAAAAAATTATTCATATCTTAGGGACATTTGTTGCTCTAATATCAGTTGATGTAACTGATAATTTTGAATATTGAGTTACAGATAATGTTTATGTGAAGATCAATTGTGATGCTACTAGTTTCACTGCTGATGTAGGTTGAATTACTCGATATGTCATTGTAATACTTTTTAGATTAAAGAATTTGGATATTTTATGTGTTAAACGATTTGAAAATAAAACGAATATTTATTTAGCTCATTTTTGTTTCACAATCAGATTGTAGTTGATAGTTAGAAAATTTATTCCAGCTGAGTTCCAATGTTTTAATGAATTTTTTGTTTTACGTAAAACAAAAAAGACAAAAGCAATAACGTTGATCAATATTCTTTCAAAAAAGAACCATTGATCATATTGTATGCTAGTTATTTCATTTATATAAGACATCTTATGTTACTATACCAAATATGGCCTATTGCAATGCCAAAAAAAGTGTATTATTAGGCCCCAAAAATGTTACAACAGATGTTTATGTAACACTTTTGCCAAAATTCGGCGTTGCATTTGCCGGCGTTGCCTATGCCCTCTATAGCAACACTTTTCGAACTTATTGCAACACTTTTTGATGTATTACAATAAGAGTTTGTTGTAACACTTTTACATATTTTAGTAACACTTTTAAGGTGTTACAACAGACTAATGCAACACTTTTTTGCAACATTTATTGACTTAAAATGTTACAAAGTGAGTTTATTGCAACATTTTAATGCAACGTTTTAGTGCCTCTTGCAATATTTTTTGATTTTTTAGCAACATTTATCTGCAACATTTTTATCTCTATTGTAATACTTTTAGATTTTATTAGCAACACTTTTATGTAACACTTTTTATTAGTCCACATTGCAGTGTCCTGTCTGAAATTTTAATATACCATGCACAAAAGCATATCAAACCATAAATGTTAGGTCCGAAAAGATTGTAGAAGGGGGGGTTGAATACAATCTATACTGTTTTATCGAAATTTGTCCGGATAAATTTAATTTATATTTTGACAAATTTGAGCGGAATAAATTGAAACAAATTTCAAGTTGAATATAAAAATATATTAACTTGATGGGTGTTACAATTTCAGTACAGAAATTATCAAGTTGATAAAAACTAATTTAGAAAATTCGACATGAAATTTTCTAATTTAGTTAATAAAAATCAAGATTAGAACTAGGAAACTTAATTCGCTAGTAGTACAAGAATCACAAATAATCAACTTCCACCGGATAAAATATTACAAAGGAGATGAACTTGATTTTACAGAAATTAATTTGAGCTTGTAGTGTTCTTGAGTTGAGTGAGAATGGAGTTTCTTGTTTCTTTCGGATATGAAGTTGTGAGCTACTTTGCTGCCTGTCTTGTATTTATCCTTCTGCCTCTTTTAATCCTCTTTGCTTCAGTATGACTTAGCTGGTCATATTAAACCTTTGGTATGACATAATCTGGATATTGAGGCTGATCGGTATGACATAATCTGACACAAATCTCCTTGATATGACTTAGAAATAAACCAATATGACTTGCATATGGTCGGTATGACTTAAATAAAGCTCGGTATGACTTAACATAAAAACTCGGTATGACTTAGAATCAATTGCTGAACAAAATTGATTTAACACTGCAGCAAACGAATACAAGTCGCGGGAACAGGAGGTGAAGCACACGCGAGCTGTTTGTTTGTTATCCTTTGCGCGCGTGGAAGACACGCGCGGTAAAAGCGCGTCCAGAGCTGGCCGACAGGATTCTTGCATGCCATTCACTTTATGCTTGTTTCAACAGCCATGTACTTCACTTTTACTTTGTTTATTTCTTTACCGACTTTTCAGCCTTTTACTTTCATTTTTTTAATTCTTTGTTTGTTAAACAAACAAACAACCTTCCACCTTTTTATTCTTTATTCAAATGAATTTGGTTCGTCCAATTGCTTTTTAACCCGTACAGCTTATAACTTTTAATTAATAAATAATTATTTTAATCTAGAAATTATAAAAATAAATATCTAATATTATTAGATATTTATAAATATAATTTTCTAAATAAATAAAATATTTATTAATATAAAATTATACTTAAACTCTAAACTGCGGTTACCTGAGCGTCTGGAACCGGACTCCTTTTGCTTAACAAATAATATATCAATTCCAACCGGGGTTCCAACTTTAAGAATATATCACTTTCCATATTCATGTGATAATTCTATTTTCTCATAACCCGTCCAGGTGTAAGCTACGGTCTCTTGAGGATGTGAAACCGGATTCCTTTTGCTTAGCAAAAAATACAACAATTCTAACCGGAGTTTCAGCATTAAGAATTTATCACTTAGAATTTCTTTGTGATAATTCGTTTTCCTCACAGCCAGTCCACTTGATAGTAAAATCCTCGTGATTAATTAATTTAGCACTTCTGTTGCTTGCACAATGATTTTCTTTATATACCAGTCTTGATAGCTTGAACCACTGAAGTTAATGATGAACAACCACTGTTGAATGTTGACACTCGATGTACTGTCCGGTTCATGAGTGACTAACCGCAATGACTGTTCTTCATATATTGACTTTAAAATCTAGTTCCTTTTCTTTTCTCCTCTCTCTATTAATTCTTCTATAATGTCTCTGTCACTGTTGAAATCTCTGTCACTTTAAATGAATCCACTTCTTTAACGAATACTTCACTGAGGCTTGATCAGATGTCTGAACTTCTTTCAATGTAGTAATTCCTCAAGTCTGTAGATTGACCTTGATCTTTTTCTTCTGACAGATAATACAATCTGAGATTCCTTGTGACAGTCTATATACTATTTACTATTACAATCTTGTTTAAGTTGAGTTGTATCCTTGAAATACAAATAGGCTACATCATATGCCTTTCAATCTCCCCCTATTTGTTTGTTAGAGAATAACAAGCAAATACCTAGAGGATAACTCAACTAACTCACTTAAACAAGAAAAAGATAAAACTTTTAAGAACTAATTAAATAATAGAAAAACATTTCTCTGGTTTAGAGATCTTCAGTTGATGAAATGATAGATGATTGTTCCTATAGCACTGAACTGATCTTCAATAGATAACTCATCTTCATTTCTGATTCTTCATATCTCTGCCTGATAATCCTTCACATCTTACATTGGTGAGTATCAGCAGTTCTTGATTTACCATCACTTCCCATTTCTGACACAGCTTTTCTCACTAAAGAAAAACAGCTGTTCCTACTATATAGACAATGGTGAATCAATACCATTTCTATAACTTCTGGTGAATTTACTACTCTTCCACTTAGCCTTTATACATAGTACATTGAAAGACTAATAGAATAGTATTGTGATGTAATTCTCCTTATATCTCTACTTTCATAACAAATGATTCTTCATCTAAGGCTCCCCCTTAGAAACTAGACTTGCTTCTCATCCCTTTAGAAACTAGACTTGCTTCTCATCCTAAGCACAGTCTTTACTGCTCCCTCTTTCTAACTCACTCTTCTTTTACTTGTACCCCATACTTCTCCCCCTTAGTTGAGTATATCCTACTAAGGTAAGCTTTAAGCTTGAAGATATCTTTTCAATATATCTCTCCCCCTTAGTTGAGGAATCCTCCATTCAACTAATTGACAAAGTAATTGATACCAAATTGTTACCAATTTATACCAATCGTTAGAGTACATTGAAATCAATTGATAAAGCTTTGTTAGAAAGGAAGTTTCATTTTCTTCCTCACTGTGAGTGTGTGATAGTGTTTAGTGTACCTCACAAGTGTTTCACTCTTCTCTCCACTTATTTGTGTTGAGTGTCTCACTTCTCTCTGTGTTTACACTCTTGCTCACTAGTGTTTCACTCATATCACTCATAGCTCCAACATCCGTTAGTGTACCTGCAAAGAAAAATCACCCTAGCCCCTTTAAGAGAGGTCAGTGGTGGTGCAATGGGAGTTCGCAAATCCCAAATCCTCGTTGGACTCGTCAGACGAATCTGAGTCATAATCTACAAGTTGCTAATTTCCCTTTTTAGGGTTTTCAGATTTGAATTCTGAGAAAGTAAACAATGATCTATAAATTTAGCATTGAGATCAAGGTTCCCTTCTAATGTCTGTGAAGACATCACCTTGTTAAACTCATCAGGTAAATATGAATCATAGTCTACAAGTTGCCGATCCGCACCTATGTCGGATCCGTTACCCGCAGGATCCAGAGATGTTCCCTCTGGGAAGTTAGATAATGATCTTGTTGAATTTTGCATTTGAGATCAATACCTTCTCTCGAGGTCTGTGAAGACAATTAGTTCATTAAAGAACCTTTAACTTATAATCCTAACCGTAAAATGGTTGGATTACAGGTTTCCGTCAATTCATCCTTAGTGTGTGCAATCTCACTTGTGCATATGAAATATTTTGGTTAGTGTATAAGGTAGTGACTCTCCAACTGAATATCCCACACATCCTTGTTTGCTGCATCAAGTGCAGTTACTCCCTGGTGACCTCTAGTCTGATAGGTTACTTCCATTTAGGGGGTAAGATAGAATGTGTTTGAGTTTGATTGTAGTCTGGGATAAAAGTTGTTGGGTTTACAACCTTATGACTAAATATGTGAGAATACAAAATTCCATGTAGATGAACCTGCATCACAGAATATGAGCAATATAGATAGAATGCATTTTTAACATTGAAAAGTTTTCTAAGAAAATATTGCATTTTATCTTAAGAGAAATGATGTACAGTTGTGATTTCAAAAGATTTACAATGTAAGCAATCACAGCTGTAGAAAGAGATTTTGAATTTAGGGAAGATATAGATCTTGAGCCGGTTTTACTAAACAAAAACAAGGACAAAAATTCAATTAATAAAAATTAATCGAATTAATGTAAGTTAATGTTTAAACCAATACAAACAAAACTATTTTATCATGCTTTAGGTCCTGTAGATAGATACCAACTATTAGAAATTGTTAGCACTTGATAGGTCTTGTCTTCCAATTGTTAGATCCTGAAAATCAAACATTAGTTCCTATCCAATTGTATAGACACATACCAATTTGATACCAACATTGGTCAGTTGTTAAGTCCTTAACACGAAGATCTGTTAACAGCAATCACAAAACAAAGATTTATACTTAAACTACATATTTTGTGTGTGTTAATAAGAAGAACAACAAAAGAACCAAGTACATGGACCTGTTTGTAAGTTTTGAAAGTATAGTAACTAAACTGTAAAAACTATACAAACTATTTATATACACATGAAAAAGAATATACAAAAATAAGAAATAATATATATATATATATATAATAATTATACAAAATAAAAACTATAAGAGAAGAAAAGTTTGAATAAAATAAAATAAAAAATAAATAAATCTGTACATAATTTAATAATTTACATAGCTTAAACTATAAACGAACATACGACTAAAATAAAAAGACAAACACTACAAAACATGTTAAATAAGATTAACATTTAAAAATTACAATACATGTACAAAAACATTAAGTATATACAAGAGTATTTATAATAGGTTAGTAAATCCATATATTTTCTGACAAAACAACTTTCTACTAGAAAATTATTTGGAGAGAAAATATGATTTAATAAACTATCATAAATATGGCAGCCATTTTAAAATAATGAAATTTTCAATAAAAATAGCTTCCTCAAAAATTCTAACTAGAGACTTAGAGAAAAATATTTTTAGAGAAAATTATTATTCTAAAATAAAGAAACATGGATTAAAACATTAGAATGATTATGACAATTCTTATAGAAAGATGATAAGATAGCATTCGAAAAGAATGTCATACCAGTTACTTAGCGCTCAAACCTTGGCACCAACTTCCACGTTTCTTGTTGTTCCAGATTCATAATTGCTTTCTCGGATTCCTTAGATTCTATACCTTGATTCTGAGAAGCCCTTTTTGTTCTTACTCCAACATCTGGATCACCAATGATCAGCTCTATTCCAAACAGACTGTTTGAGAAGGTTGGATCTTGATGAATCACCTTGTTCTTCATTGTGATGTTGTGTTTGACTAGTGAATCCTTTGTTTACTTCCCTCGAGTTATTGCGAGAATGACTTGATGATTATTTTCCAGTGACATTGGTATTGCCAATAACAAAATTGTTTCTACCACTATCACTTGGATAATTATCATCATTAACATTTTAAACTTATGACTTCAAGACAACTCCTCGATAACAACAATTGTTAACTCCTAACAACTGTTTGTTGGTAGACAATCTTGGTTCTAAAAATAAAACTTGATTACCAAGACTGTCTTGTCTGAAATCTTAGAAATAATATTCTAAGTCCAATACACCTTGATCCATAGTTTAAAACATTTATTATCAAAGTGATTTGAAGCTTGCAAGTAAGCATAAAAATTATTCAAAGTAATTGAACTATGGTAACTTTAGATATTTCAATATCCATAGTTCTACTTAGATTATTTTTCATACCATGTATAATAATATGAGTGAATTGTAAAAGATATAAAAAAAAACCATTACTTAGAGGAGTTCTAAGTAATTTCACACATACTAATACATCTCACAATTAGTTAGTAAATAGAATTCTAACTAAATATCATTACTGATATGTCAAAATTTCAATACAACCAATTGTTAGAACCATGATATTAATTATAGTGAATTTCTGAAAATGGAGCATTGATAAAATTCACTAGAATTAACATCTCACAACTAATTGAAGACCAATACAGATTAGGTCCAAATTAGTTATGTTGTTTATTTATTTTAATAAATATAAGGTACAGAGCAAATACTAAATTGAATTGCTTCAAGTCCGTAACCTATATAAATCAAAATAAATAATTAAATAATTAAATACTAAATCTCTGTGAGTTAGATTTTAGCATTTAAGTATTTAAATTATCCTTAAATAATCACCACTAAAATATATTGCAATTATACACATGGCAATCATTCAACAGATAATTTTCAGTGTGAAATCTGGATGTAAATAAGTTCACAAGTCCTTTCAATATAGACAATTGAAAACTTGTGAGCTTACTTAAGAATTACTTAACAGATGGGATTTACAATCATATAGCATTAATAAAATCCCAAGTTTACAAGTCAATCTTGAAAAATTAATTTCATCAAGTGATTTAGCAAACGTGTCTGCAAGTTATTCTTAACTAAAGACATGCTCTCAAAAGAATTTATACCTTATGCAAGTTGCTTAGTCCTTGAGTGTTTCACAGAGTTGTTGGAGATGAAATTTATTCCTTGTGTTCTCCTGCTTTCGTACAACTCATTTGATCTGTCTCTATGTAGCAAAACATGTCAGAACTGATGTCTCTAGGGTACCATCTCCGTAGATTTGGGTCCAACTTAAGACATCTGAAAATCAAGTGTAATAACTACAAGAATAGATTCTCAAGAATCCACTTGGGACCATGCACATGTGCATAATTGAGAATAAAATATGTGTGTAAGTGATCTATTAGCAATTGAATAAGATAATGAGCTGATGATTCCTCTATAGCCTGATTAGGTCCTAATTAGTAGATCCTGAACTTGTTGGGTCAAATATCTCTAGAGAACCATTTCCTCAGATCCGGGTCCATCTAAATATTTTTGATTACCAACTTGTTAGATCCAAACTAACAGGTCAAAAGCCAGCAATAGTGAGGTGTTGGCAGGTAGTCTTGACAGGTTTAGAATCTTCTGAATAGAAACAAAAGATCCTTGACTTATTTTTATTGTCATCATTCTTTTGGCTTACTGAAGCAAATCAAAAGAATTTCAACTTTACCAACATCAAAACAACAAATATCTTGATACCAATTTATAGCTAGTAGACCAACATATAATATAATGAAGATATCATTGCACATATATATCATTTATGTTTGTGCCTAAAGATGTAGAGAGTTCTATAAATATGACACCAATTGTTAAAGGATACCAACTGTTAAAGATTGATACCAAATATTAAATTATAGTTAGGGTGTCATACCATGTCTTCCATGCTTGCTTGAGTGATGATACCAGTTTATACTAACCTGTAGAGATCTTCAATTATCTCACCAACCAGGAGTGCACTTGTTCACATTCCTCTAGCATCCAGATTCAGTAGGTCTAGATGTCCATTATAATCTTGAATGTGCAGCAGGTGCCTGATATCCTCAAGTCCTGTCACTGGTGCTTCTTGTCAAATATACTGTTTGATCAAATTGTAACCTAGCATCCAGTTTGGCTTTGTCCCTCATAACAATGCCTTGACATCATCCAGGTAGACTTCTGGTTATCCTTGTACCAAATACAGCCTTGTTGTTTGGTCTAGATACCAGCTTCCCTTCAATCTGCCTTTTGTACTGATTGAGATCATCTTGCATTGCAATCACTTAATCTGAATCTTTCAGAGCTTTTGTAGCTTTCTTAGTTTCTTCTAAAAGAAAACTAAAGAAATAATCATTAGTACTTGAAGCTCTGCTAGTGTTTTACTTCCACCATTAGAAACACTAAGAAGTAGGACAAAGAATTAATTGAGCCAACATTCTTTGTCTTGGCAGACATGTTCTCATAGTGTCCTTTGACTTTCAGTGTGGTGTTGAGTTGACTAGATAATCCTTCTTTTGCTCCCCCTAAGCTGTTGCTGGGTTTACATGAAGATTCTCAATATTGACATTGCTTGGATCTGAATCATCATTACCACTGACAGCTGGAGCTAGAGGTTATTGAACATCACTAAGACTTTCAATCACCATCAGTGGTGTCTTGTCTTCAGATTGTCTGAACAACAACTTATTTCTTGAGAGAAGTCATCAGTCATCATCACTAAGGTATATTTTTCATTGATGTAGAACTTATGTGTGATGCTTCTTTGACTTCTCTTTATGACATGCCTCATAATTTTATTTTACTTTAATTCCAGATGAGGTAGTCTCCTTTGCTGATTCGATTTTCAGGAAAGAATTTCTTGATTTGACATTCAGGTAAGAGAGCTCCTTATGTCATAGCCGATCTCTTGTCTGATGAAGCTTTAGATAAGACCTTGTTGACTTCACCTTTGACTGAGATTCCATGATAGATACAGATAAGTTCTCTTTCCTTAATCCTCGAATAGTAGGCTCTTCATCTTGTAGAAGATGCTTTATTACTGACAACATTCCTTAGCTATTGAATAGCCTTGACCCTAGGTCATACCCTTGCTGTTGTCTCCAAGGGATGAACCACTTGGCCAGATACCGTCACCACTCTTGATAGCAGGGCTCTATCTTCGGTCATATGCCTTGAGCATCAACTGTCCAGAATCCACATAACACGATCTACCTGTTACACACCCTGCAATGCCAAAACGGTTAAACCCTTTTTGGGACCCAAATTTGATTGGGTCCGGAATACTTGAAGTATTGGCCTTTGTTAGGCAAAACAACATTCTTAACCTTAACACCATTAGTCAGCAAACATTTTACCCTATAAACAGATTTGACAATCTTTTGTTTCAGTTTAGGTATCCATGTTTGTTTAGTAACAATATCATTGACTGGACATTTGACTTTGTAAACAGCCTTCATAAAACTTTGTTTAGGCTTTGGTACAAATGTCTCTCTCCTAACATAAGGAGGACTAGCTGTCTTTGATCTAACATTATTCCTGTTCATATGTTGTCGAGGAGCAGTCTTATTATCACATGCATGATTACCATTAAAGTAAGCAGACATCACATTAAAAGCACAAGACATACAGTTGACAACACCACATGCTTTATGATTAGAATCAATGATAGGCATGTTATGCATGTTAGACATGTTATTGTTCTGCTTCAACTTATTACCACTTAATCCAGTCTTAGAAGAACTAGTTGTTTCAACAACCTTGACTGGCACTTTAGGTACATCTTTCTTGGATGAAACATTTTCTGGATTAGTGTCTGTTAGGAATATGTTGTACTTGATGATAACTTCACAATCAATCAAATTGTATAAGGTTTTGTAGCTGTCAACGGATGAGGATTTATAACTCTATCCGTTGACAGGTAGCTCATCAACGGATGAGGTTTGTAGCATACTACAGTATCTCTACGTTATCAGTTGATAATGTTTTTATCCACAGTCATGTTGACCATCAACGGATATGCAGAATAGGGTAGCCAATTGTAAATAAGCTATGCTATGTAATTCTGTCTAAGTGAAAGTGTATCAACAGATGAAGTCAAAACTCTATCAACGGATACAACTCAAATCCACTCTATCAACGGATACAGCTCAAGTCACAATATCAACGGATATAGCTCAATACATCATCAACGGATGTCAGTGTACAATATCAACGGATAATCATTGACACTGTCTTCTATGCTAAGCTGGGGATTAGCAGTTGATAAGGACATGTTTGACTGACAGATCACATGGGTTGATAGTAGATACAAAAAGCAGTATGGCAGCCATACTTTGGAAACACAGAAGAAAGAAGCATTCCGTTTACACTATGAATACAAGAAAGGTGCAGGAGACATGTCTGTTCACAAGGACAACCTTTCGGCTACATGTGTATTTGGAGTGTAGTAGCAAGTCAACTAGAATTAGATTAATATTATCTTATTCCTGTAGTACTTGTAAAACTTGGGATTTATAACCAAGTGTAGCAACTCTTTGTAGGCTAAGAAAACAGATACATTTTGCTTGGGGTTTTTATTGAATATCCTTAGAAAGCAAAGAGTTGTAAAACAGAAGCTGTGTACTTTTGTATCACAGAGTTTTCTTCGAATAAAAGTTTCAGGTGGTGCATTTAACCACCTGATTTTTATGTGTTTGTGCATTAATCTTTCTACAGCAATTATTTAAGTATAGATTTCTGGAGTTCTTATCAGAAATTTATAAATATCAAGAATTGTATTCAACCCCCCCTTCTACAATTAGCCAAGTGTGTAATCTGGGAATAACAATTGGTATCAGAGCAAGCTTCTAACATATTTGAAGTTTAAAGATCAACACACTTCCAACATGTCTAAGAAGGATTATGGAGTAAAGATTCCAGTTCTTGATAGAGAAAATTACTTTCACTGGAAAGTAAAAATGCGTCTACATCTCTCGTCTATTGATGAGGGTTTTGTGGATTGCATTGACAAGGGTCCTCACGTTCCAATGAAGACTGCAACAAGAGTTGGCCTGGCTGAAGGTGTGCCTGACACTCTCATTCCCAAACCTGTTTCTGAGTGGAGTCTTGAAGATATTGCAGAAGTCCACAAAGACAAAAAGACCATGAATATTCTGTTCAATGGTCTAGAAACAGACATGGTTGACAATGTTATTAACTGTACTACCGCCAAGGAAGTATGGGACACTGTTCAAACCCTTTGTGAAGGAACAGAACAGGTAAGGGAAAACAAGATGCAACTACTAATCCAACAGTATGAACATTTTCACTTTAAGAGTGGAGAAACATTGAATGATACATTTATTAGATTTCAAAAGCTACTAAATGGTTTGAAACTGTATGGAAGAATCTATCAAGTTAAAGATTCTAATCTCAAATTTCTGAGATCACTGCCCAAGGAATGGAAGCCAATGACTGTTTCTCTAAGAAACACTCAAGAGTACAAGACATTTACTCTTGAAAGGCTCTTTGGAACTTTAAAGACTTATGAGCTGGAAATGGAGTAGGATGAAGAGATTGAGAAGTCTCAAAAGAAAAGTGGGCCAGTTGCACTTGTTGCCAACTTGGAGCAAAAGGAGGAAAAGACAGAAACTGCTAGTTCTACACCAAACAGGGAGGTTTGTAAAGGTAGAGCAGAATCAAGCAGGAGCAAGGAAAAGGTGTCTGAGGAATTGAATGTTCTTCAGCAGGATGAATTGGATGAGATAGATGAGCACTTAGCTTTTATATCTAGGAGATTCTCTAAGCTGAAATTCAAGAGAAACTCTGGGGTAGCCAAGCCATTTAACAAGGATTTTTCCACAAGCAACTATGTGGATAAATCCAAAATTAAATGCTACAATTGTGGAATTGCTGGTCACATGATAAGTGAATGCAGGAAACCTAGATCTGAGAACAAGGGAAAGTCAAATGAGGCTGTTGACTATAAGAAGAAATATTTTGATCTTCTCAGGCAGAAAGGAAAGGCATTCTTGACCCAAGAGTATGACTGGGCTGTTGATGGCAATCATTCTGATGATGATGTTGAGTTAGTCAACCTTGCTTTAATGGCTGATTCTGGAGAGCAGGAAGCAAGTTCAGCTAGCAATCAGGTATTTTCTACTAATCTCTCTGAGCTCACCAAAGAGGAATGCAATAGTGTTATAGATGAAATGTCTACTGAACTATATCACTTAAGTGTTACTCTTAAATCACTTACTAAAGAGAACAATATGATTAAAGAGTCTAATCTGTTTTTAAGTGATAGAAATGCTGCTCTAGAAGCTCAATTTCTAGAATTTGAGAAAATGAGAGTTGATTGCAATAATGCTAAAAGTGAACTTGAAGCTGTGTTAAAAAGAGAACTGATTTTAAAAGACCAGCTTGAAAAAGAACAAGGGATAATTGCTAAATTTCAAAGTTGTAGGAATATTTCTCAAAACATAATAGAAGTTCAGGGAATAGAATCGTTTGTGAAGGATACCTGGACTCAAAAGAAAAAGGAGCTAGAACCTGGCCTTGAGGATCTAGAGACTATTTATGAATCAACAGATAGTGATCATCCGTTGACAGATGAACCATCAACGGATGAGAGGTATCCGTCGACTAACAAAAAGTTTGTTAGTAAGAAGGAACTCAGGAAACTGGATATCAAGTATGGTCCAGTCAACAAGAGTTTTGTTAGTGGTGAGTGCAGCAAAACCAAATCTAGTGGGAAGGCTAAGGCAGGTGATTTACACAACAAAAAGGCTGTTGGTAAATCAGATAATGAAAAGGTAGAAATTGAGGGTAAAAAGAAAAAGAACAGAAATGGTAAGATAGGCATCAACAAGAAAAACAATTACTCTCCTGACAAGTTTGCTCCTAGGAAAACTTGTAGTAATTGTAATAGTGTCAATCATCTATCTTCTAATTGCAAGATTGTCAACAAGGCTCCTATTCATGTACCTCAACCAATGCCATGTATGCCTGCAATGCCTGTTATGCCTGGTCTGTATCAAAATGCTAGTTTTTCAAATCCATATGTGAACATGCCATATGTGTCTAATCCTTACTTTCAATCTATGAATGTGCCACAAATGTCATGGAACATACCTCACATGAATAATATGTATGCCAATTTTCCACACATGCATGCATCAAATATTCATGCAAATGAGCATTTGTCAAACCCCATCACTCAAGCATCTACACCTAAGTTGAAGAATGCTAAGAGTGCAAAGTCAAAGGCTAACAAGAAAGGACCCAAGGAAGCTTGGGTACCAAAATCAACTTGATTTGTTTTTGAAATGTGTGCAGGGAAACAGAAGGAATCTATGGTACCTAGACACTGGATGCTCTAGGCACATGACAGGAGATTCAACCCTGCTCACAGAGTTCAAGGAAGGAGCTGGCCCTAGAATTACCTTTGGAGATGACAGCAAAGGATATACTAAGGGATATGGCCTGATTTCAAAAGACAATGTCATCATTGAAGAAGTGGCTTTAGTTGAAGGTTTGAAGCACAATTTGCTGAGTGTCAGTCAGATTTGTGACAAAGACTATGAAGTAAAGTTCACAAAAGAAGCCTGTGTTGTTTCTGCCAAGGAAGACAACAATGTGGTATTGACAGGCTTTAGAAAAGGAAATGTTTACATAGCTGATTTCAATTCAGCATGCTCAGAATCCATTACTTGTCTCTTCAGCAAAGCAAGTAAGGATGAGAGTTGGCTATGGCATAAGAAGCTGTCACATTTGAATTTTAAAGTTATGAATGATTTGGTAAGAAAGGATCTTGCTAGAGGAATCCCTCAATTGGAATTTGTCAGAGATGGACTGTGTGATGCCTGCCAATTAGGGAAACAAAAGAAATCATCCTTCAAAATCAAGACAGAGCCATCCATTGTTAAGCCTCTTCAATTGCTGCATATGGACTTATTTGGTCCAGTAAATGTCATGTCTATTTCAAAGAAGAAATACTGTCTGGTGATTGTAGATGATTTTTCTAAGTTCACATGGACCTTCTTCCTGCACTCCAAGGATTGTGCAAGTGAAATCATCATCAATCACCTCAGAATACTAAACAATGGTTTTGAAGACAGAGTACAAAGAATCAGGAGTGACAATGGTACTGAATTCAAGAATTCCACAATGAAGATTTTCTGTGAAGAGAATGGAATTTTCCATGAGTTTTCTGCTGCCAGAACACCTCAACAAAATGGGGTTGTTGAAAGGAAAAACAGAACTCTCATTGAAGCAGCTAGAACAATGTTAAGTGAATCAAGGTTACCAACATATTTCTGGGCTGAAGCTGCCAATACTGCATGCTTTACTCAGAATATTTCCTTGGTCAATCAAGCTAGAGGAATGACTCCTTATCAGTTATTAACCAACAAGAAACCAACTTTAGCTTTCCTACATGTCTTTGGATGTAAGTGTTTTGTGCTAAGGAATCATGGAGATAACTTGGGCAAATTTGAAGTAAAGGCAGATGAAGCTATTTTCGTTGGATATGCAGCAGGGAAAGCCTACAAGGTCTACAATCTAAGAACCAACATTGTTATGGAATCTGTACATGTTGTGTTTGATGATCAAAAGATTCTAGGCCTAAATGATGAAGGTTCCCATGAAAAGTTGGAATTTGAGAATGAAGGTGAAGGAAGAATGTACTATGATGATGATGAGGACAATGAAGATCATGACCACAGAGATCCACCTAGAGCTGTTATACCAACTAGAAGTGATGCTTACACTGAAAATGAAGCATCCGTTGACAGTCATTCTGCAACATCCGTTGACATTATTAGAGATGCATCCGTTGACAGAGATTCTCAAGCATCCGTCGACAGGCAAAATGATGCATCCATTGACAGTCAACTTCATAATTCAGCAAGGACAACAAACTCAGGGGGAGTTTCTCAAGGTCAAAATTCAATGCTAAATCAACATGATCATGCTCATGGAAATGAAGCAACCTCATCAAGATCAAACCTTCCACCTGCAAGAAAATGGACTAGAGATCATCCATTTGAGTTAATCATTGGTGAATCAAATTCAAGAGTCCAAACTAGAAGGGCCACTCAAGCAGAATGTCTATACAGTAGCTTCCTGTCTCAAGAGGAACCTAAGAAAGTGGAAGATGCCCTTCTAGATCCAGATTGGGTCTTAGCAATGCAAGAAGAGCTAAACCAATTTGAAAGAAATAAAGTCTGGAAACTTGTGCCCAAACCTGATGATAGAAGTGTCATACGTACTAAATGGGTTCTCAAGAATAAGACAAATGAAAATGGCATAATTGTGAGGAATAAAGCTAGATTAGTGGCAAAAGGCTACTCTCAGGAAGAAGGAATAGATTTTGATGAAACTTTTGCTCCAGTGGCAAGACTTGAGGCAATAAGAATCTTTCTAGCCTATGCAGCACATGCCAATTTCAAAGTCTATCAGATGGATGTCAAAAGTGCCTTTCTAAATGGGGAACTGGAAGAAGAGGTCTATGTCCATCAACCTCCTGGCTTTGAGGATCCAGAATTTCCAGAATATGTATATCTTCTCATGAAAGCACTTTATGGTTTGAAGCAAGCACCAAGAGCCTGGTATGACACTTTATCTCAATTTCTTTTGGAGAATCACTTCACTAGAGGTACAGTAGATAAAACCTTATTTCATAGGAACATTAATGGCTCTTCAATACTTGTTCAAATCTATGTAGATGATATTATTTTTGGGTCTACAGATGAGAAGCTTTGCAAAAGGTTTGCCAAACTTATGCAAAGTAGGTATGAAATGAGCATGATGGGTGAATTAACTTACTTTCTTGGCCTACAAGTAAAGCAAGTTAATGAGGGCATTTTCATAAGTCAAACAAAATATATTTATGATCTCTTAAAGAAATTTGACTTGATGAATTGTACCTCTGCAAAAACACCTATGGCCACTGCAACCAAGCTTGAGTTGAATACTAAGGAAAAGTCTGTGGACATCTCAAGCTATAGAGGCATGGTAGGTTCACTTCTATACCTAACAGCTAGTAGACCTGATATAATGTTTTCTACTTGTCTTTGTGCTAGATTTCAAGCTGACCCTAGAGAGTCTCACTTAATAGCTATTAAAAGAATTTTCAGGTATCTCAAGGGAACACCAAACCTTGGCATTTGGTACCCAAGAGAATCTGGTTTTGATCTAACTGGCTATTCAGATGCAGATTATGCAGGTTGCAGAGTTGATAGGAAAAGTACTACAGGTTCCTGTCAATTTCTAGGAAACAGGCTTGTTTCATGGTTCAGTAAGAAACAGAACTCAGTCTCCACTTCTACAGCTGAAGCTGAGTACATTGCTGCTGGAAGCTGTTGTGCACAGATTCTGTGAATGAGAAATCAACTCATTGACTATGGTCTAAAAGTTGAGAAGATTCCAATTTTCTATGACAACACAAGTGCTATTGCCATCACAGGGAATCCAGTGCAACATTCGAGAACCAAGCACATTGACATCAAATACCACTTCATTAGAGAACATGTGATGAATGGTACAGTAGAAATGCACTTTGTGCCAAGTGAAATGCAGCTTGCAGATATCTTCACCAAGCCTCTTGATGAATCCACATTCACAAGATTGGTAGGTGAGCTAGGTATGCTTAACTTGTCATAATTCCTAGTGATATTTGATTTCACTGCATTGCAGCTAGGAATGTGTTTTGATTTACTTGAGAATTAAAAACTCTCAGAATTTTTTTTTAATTTTGTCCAAGGCAAAATTATCTTATCAACGGATATCCTTTTACCCGTTAATAGCATAAACACATTCCTAGATTTTTTTTTGTATATCAACGGATAACAGCTTATCCACGTCATCAACGGATAAACTGTTTCTCAACCGTTCAATCCATATCCGTTGATATACATATTTTCTTTTAAATATAACCGTTGGTAAACGTGTATCTATATATGACTGGTTATATTTATTTTCTTTTATTATTTGACAGTTACTTTTGACCAATGAGTAATTACTTTTAATTATTTCATTTTCGATTCTTGAAAAGTATAAAAGGCTGTCTTGTGCTCTCACATCTCACTTTTATCGACTTTCAAGATTCTCTTAATTAAACTGCATCTTCTTCTTCACAAAAACTCTCTGCAACAAAAGTTCAAACTCTTCAATGGCGCCTATTGTTAAGATGATGTCTTCCACTGGGTTCACCTATGAGAAGAACAATTTCGCTGCCTATGTCGATACAGTGAATGCCCCATAAGCTTATCACACCATGATGAATTTTGTGAAGAATTGTAAACTTTCGTATGTTATGACTGCCACCACTCCTCTAATCCACGAAGTAATCGAAGAGGTGTGGGCATCCGCTGAGTACGATGGTACAGATGGTACAATTGCTTTTTCTCTAAAGGGTAAAAACTATGTAGTTAACTCTGATATGATAACTGCTTGTTTAAAATTGCCTGAGAATAACTGTCTGAAAGTACCCACTGATGCTGAAATAGTTGCCATGCTTAATTCCATAAATTATGCCCTTAGTACTGATAATTTAGGAAAAATTGCTAGGAAAGGGATGGTTAAAGAATGGAGTTATTTTTGTGATGCCTTCATTAAAACTTTTTCAGGCAAAATTAGTAACTTTGATGCTGTTACCCATTCCATGCTAGTTATGCTGTGTATGCTTCTGACTGATAAATTCTATAACTTTGGCACACTAGTCATGTATGAGATAGCAGCAAAATTAGGTAAAAAGGAAACTAGGGGCAAGAATATCTATTTTGCTAGATTTTTGATGCTCTTAGCACTGCATGTATCTGAGAATAAGCTATCCATTGCTAACCCGGATAGCAAGTTCACATGTTTTGTTCAGGAGAAGAGAGTCTTAAGTGATTTAATTCGAATGAACTCCAATGCAGAGGTACAATTGGTATACCTACCAATTGTTCAGGTAACTCTTTCTAACCTTGAAACTCCTATCTCTAACCCCCAAATTTCTTTGCCTTCCTCAGTCACAATGGAGTCTGTAGTAGTGACCAAACAGGCTCCTACCCAAGTGACTAAAACAAAAGTTTCCAAACCAAAATCTAAGGGACAAACCTCAGGTGTTTCTCAAAAAGCACCTGTTACAAAAACTACCACAACTCTTGAGGGGAGTGTGAAGGAGGTAGTGAGTGGTGAGGGACAGGGTGCAAGCCCTAAGAATAAGGTGGGTGAGGAAAGTGCACCAAATAGCCAAGCCCAAGTTACATCCTCTCAACAGGGTGTGACTAATAGTTCTACAGCAACTCTACACAAAAGGGTAAGGGACACTAGCTCTCCCTCAAAAACCTATGAAAGAAGAGTAAAATCTAAAACCATAAGGGAAGCACAGGGTGCACACACAGTACAGCAAACTGTACCTTCTCAAATTCAGTTTGATGTGACTTCAATAAATGTGGAGTCACAACCCCTTAATCTTAACCTTCAAATCGACACACATTACAATCCACCATCACCAACTCCATCTCTGGATGTGGATATGATATCTACATCAATTCCTGATTCTCCATCTTTAAGATTCTTGGAGAAGCCCCACTCTGCAATTGGTGGTCATCATCTTTTAGATGATTTGTTGGGCCATCAACCTTCCATTCCTGAATTCAAAACAACATCTGTGGCCCCATCTTTAAAATCAATCTCCACAGATTCAGTGTTGGTTTTCACTTCAACGGATATTATCATTCCTTCATCAACGGATATCCTTCATCCGTTGACAAGTGTTTCTCCATCAACGGATGCGCCTCTGTCAAGCCATCCGTTGACAGCTATAACTACTCCATCAACGGATATTCCTTATCCATTGATAACTCACTCTACCACTGCTATATCTGACATTCCTGTGTCAAGTGTGGAGGAGTTCTCAGTAGTTGAAACACTTTTAGGATTGAGGGAAGGGAGTGAGAGGCTGCCTTGTAAGCAGGCAAAAGGAGAGGCAAATAATGAGAGGCTGACCATTTCTTCAGGTCAGGCAAAAGGAGAGCAAGAGAGTTCCACCTTAGTAGGTGAAGGTGAGGGTGTGAGAGGTGTGAGCCAGGGGGAGCCCCTGATGCAAGAACAGAGAGATGAGAGGAGAGAAGGGACTACAGGAGAAATAAGGTAGGAAGATTCAGCCATTGCAAGTGAGTTAATGCAGGTTAATGAAGCTTCTAAAGAGATGGAATTTCGACAAGAATATCAGTCAATCATTGACTCCATCTCTTTGGATCCTGAAACCTTTACTCATCCTGTTTCTGCTTATCAAATCATGGCACAACAGGGCAATGTGGAGGCAGAGGAGGCAATGCACCTAGTGCACACCTCACAATCTCTACAAAGAGCAAAGGATGCTTTGACAACTCTGTCTTCAAATGCTGACAGTGAAGAGTTTGGCAATAATGACAGTGACAGCACAGCAAATGATGAAGAAGTCAATGTGGGTGATACTCCAGACTGGCTATTTTCTACTGCCACTGTGGCTGGTGATTTCAATGTGGAGATTGTGAAGCAATATCAATCTGCTAGGGCTGAGCACCAAAATGCAGATCCATAGAGAAAGGCTGTCCTTCAGCAAATAATGTGTTAAATATAATTGATGTGTTTTAATCAGTGTTTAAGTGTTACAGGGAGTTATCAGAGTTTAGCTGGAAGCAGTCAGAGTTTGCGTAAACTCTGACAGTTGGAAGCTCGACAGAGTTTGTTAAACTCTGTCTGAAGGAAGCGCGTCTACTGTTCAACAGTGATTAAAGATTAATTATGGAAGCGATATCTTTGAAGATTGGATAGCTATCAAAGAGATCGAGTTGACATAGGAGACGTGTGACAATCTGTAATTGATATCATTGTATAGCTGATTATTAGGAATATCAATTAGAGATTGTATCGTAGCTGTATGTTATATAAATACAGATAGGTTAACCCTAGAAGGGTATCGATAACGAATTATCATTATTGTAACCTAGCAGCTCTTTGTGATATTTTACATCATGAAGAGGGTTTGAAATACAAGAAGTTTTTAAGTGCATAAACGCTTTTACTTGTTAATCTCTCATACAAAGTTGATTATTATTTGTGTATTCGGCCTAACAAGTGGTATCAGAGCCAATCTGTTACTTTATTACAGGTTAAGATCCAAACACAACAATAATCATGTCAGAAATTCCTCCACCAACACCTACTGTTTCTGAAAAGGCTCCTACTACTGTGAGTCGTTATGAACCAATCAGGGTTCCTATTCTGAGGCCATTAGAGTATGCTATGTGGAAGGTCAAGATGACTATGTTTCTGGAGGCTACAGATCCAGAATATCTTGACAGGATTTATGAAGGCCCTCACAATCCTACAAAGCTATCTGTTGCAGTTGCTGGTGAAGCAGCAAAAATGGTTCCAAAGGAAAAGAAGGACATGACTCCTGAAGATCTATCATCAATTGCTAAGGATGCAAAAGTTAGGCATTTACTGCATAGTGCCTTAGACAATGTTATGTCTAACAAAGTCATTAACTGCACCACTGCAAAAGAGATATGGGATGCACTTGAAGTCAGGTGTCAAGGAACTGCAGCTATTAAGAAGAATAGGAGAAACATACTCACACAAGAGTATAAGCATTTTGAGGCTAAACCTGAAGAGACCATGACAGAAACATTTGATAGATTTTGTAAACTGATTAATGATCTGTCATTGGTCAACAAAGAGTATGATCTAGAAGACTCGAATCTCAAGTTTCTTCTTTCTCTACCTGAAAAGTGGGATGTGAAAACAACCACTATTAGAGACAACTATGATCTTGCTGAAACAGAGATTGATGAAATTTATGGACTGCTCAAAACTTATGAATTGGAAATGGAGCAGAGAAACAGGAGATCAAGCAGAAAAGGAAAGTCTGTTGCTCTTAATGTTGAAGAGAAGCCTCAGAAGAAAGAGGCAACAAGAAGGAAAATGAAGGGAAAAGCTTTGGTCATACATTCAGAAAGTGATTCACCAAACTCTGATTATGATTCAAACTCTTCTGAATCATCTGACTCTGAAGATGATGAAGAAGAAATGAGAAAAATGGCTGTGCTGATGGTGAAGACTTTCAAGAAAATGGGCTTCAAGAATTTCAAGAAAGGAAAAAGGTTTTCTAGGGATTCAAATGAAGACAGGAAAAGCTACAGGAAGTCTGATAAGAGAGATTCTAAAGGGAAGAAGGATAAGTCTGAAATTCAATGCTACAAGTGTAAGGAGATGGGTCACTATGCTCCTGAGTGCAAGAAGGGTAAAACTGGAAAAGTACTCTACACTAAAGGCAGAGATTGGGCAGATACTTCAGATTCTGATGAAGAAGTGAACTATGCTCTCATGGCTACTACTGAATCAGAATCCTCTGAAAATCAGGTACCTCCAACTACCTATGCTTATAATATTGATGACATTGCTCAATTAAGAATTTTTCTTAAGTCATTGCATATAAGTTATAGGGATCAGACTTTAGAAAATGAGAGAATAAAAGCTGAAAATTCTGAACTTAAAGAGAGAAATAAACTTGTTGAAGAGAAACTTGAAAACATGCAACAAGTTCAGAAAGAGAGAGATGATGCTGTTTCTATAGAACAGGATTTGCTTCAGAAATATAAACAACTAGAATCTGAGTTGGAGGAAGCAAATAAGAAAATTAGGACTTGGACTAATTCTGGAAAGGACACTCAACAGATTTTTCAAACAGACACTGTTGGTCTAGGTTATAATGAGGGAGATGAACTTAGATTTCAAAATCAAGTTAAAGTCAGAACTAAATTTGTTCATGGAACCAGTAAATTTTTGTCTGAGAATGAAAAAGAAGCTGTCCAAAGAAAACCAGTAAAAACTAGTGTTAAACAGGTTAATATTGGTTCAATGACAGATAAACAACTCAAACATAAACTGAAGGAGTTAAAATCTGTTGAGAAAAAGAAAGTGTCAAACAAGAACAGAAATGGAAAAGTAGGCATCACTTCAGGAAACAAACCAATGCTTGCTAGTTATGCTCCAAGAAAGACATGTCATAACTGTGGTAGTACTAAGCATCTTGCAAATTTCTGCAAGAAAAATAAAAATATAAATTCTTTACCTACAAAGTCTGAGGTAAAGAAGGATTTTGCTAGAACTAAGCCACAGACTCTATGCACACACTGTGGAAGCACTTGGCATTCCATCTATACTTGCAGAAAATATCATGCTATCTATCATAATTACTATGAACTGAAACCCAATCTGAAATGGGTTAAAGTTGATACTGCAAGTGTAAACACTGATACTGTTAGCTCAAACTCTGATAATGTTAATTCCGCTGCAAAAGCTAACAAAGTTAAGAATGCCAAAGGATCCAAGCAAGTCTGGATCCTTAAAACTAATCCTCAGTAATTGTTTGTGATTGCAGGGTAACAGGGAGGCAACCCTAGTCGTGGACAGTGGATGTTCAGGACACATGACTGGAAATAAAGCCCTGCTATCAGAATATGAGGAGAAGGCTGGCCCAAAAGTTTCCTATGGTGATGGCAATATAGGAAGAACATTGGGATATGGCAATATCAATCTTGGAAATGTCATCATCAACAATGTAGCTCATGTCCCAGGACTCAAGCATGACTTGCTATCTGTAAGTCAAATCTGTGACAAGGGATATCATGTAGATTTCCAACCTGAATATTGTGAAGTTATCAGCAAATCTACAGGAAAGGTTGTTCTAGTTGGTCACAGGCAAAACAACATTTATGAAATCAAGCTTTTGATAGACTCTGTTGGAAAAGCTGTTTGCCTGTCTACAAGAATGTCTAGTGAAGAGAGTTGGAAGTGGCACAAGAAACTCTCACATTTGAACTTGAACAACATCAATGAATTGATCAGAAAGGATCTTGTAAGAGGACTCCCAAAGACCCTGTTAAATGTTGATGGCCTATGTGACTCATGTCAGAAGGCTAAACAAAGGAAGTCATCTTTCAAGAGCAAAACAGAATTTTCTATCACTGATCCCCATCATCTTCTGCATGTTGATCTATTTGGTCCAGTAAATGTTATGTCTATTGCAAGGAAGAAATATGCTTTAGTCATTGTTGATGAATACACTAGATTCACTTGGGTGTATTTTCTAGCAAAGAAGGATGAAACTGCATCAACTCTGATGGAGCATGTGAAGCTTCTGGACAAAGGATCAAGCAACAAAGTCAGAATCATCAGAAGTGATAATGGAACTGAGTTCAGAAATGCAACAATGGAAGAATTCTGCAAGGACAATGGAGTGAAACAAGAATTTTCAGCACCTGGTACACCACAACAAAATGGTGTAGTTGAAAGGAAAAATAGAACCTTAATTGAAGCTGCCAGAACTATGCTTGATGAAGCAAAATTGCCAACTTATTTCTGGGCAGAAGCTGTTCAAACTGCTTGTTTTACTCAAAATGCAACACTGATCAATAAGCATGGAAAGACACCATATGAGATGGTGAAGAAAAAGAAGCCTAACCTGAAATACTTTCATATTTTCGGGTGCAAATGTTTCGTTTTGAAGACTCATCCAGAACAGTTGACCAAGTTTGAGCTAAAGGCAGATGAAGGAATTTTTGTTGGCTATCCACTGTCAACAAAGGCATTCAGAGTTTACAATCTGAGAACTAAAGTGATCATGGAATCTATACATGTTTCTTTTGATGATAAAACGATAACTGGACTTGAAGACAAAGACGAATATGATCAACTGAACTTTGAAAATGAAGTTTTAAACTCTGATGAAGGAAACTCTGATGAAACAATTCTGACAGACTCTGTTGAAACAAACTCTGAACCTCTACTGGTAAATTCTGGAGAAACTTCTCAGTCACAACAAAGAGGAGAACCAGTTGAGGGGGAGCATGATCAAGATGAAGACTCAAACACTGATACTGAGTCAACTGAAAAATCTGGATCAAACTCTGATGCTTCAAACTCTGAAAATTCAAATTCTGACTCTGGACAGTCAAGTTCAGGGGGAGTCTCAGAAAACGAAGATAGATCACAACAGAATCAGGAGAGCATGGATCAAGGGGGAGGATCACATGCTGACAGAAGTCATTTGCCTTCTGCTAGGAAATGGACTAAATCACATACACCTGATTTGATAATTGGTGATCCAGATGCAAAAGTAAAGACAAGAAGTGCTACTGCAAGTGAATGTCTGTTTCATGCATTCTTGTCTAAAAATGAACCAAAGAAAGTGGAAGAAGCTCTTCAAGATGCAGACTGGATAACAGCAATGCGGGAAGAGTTAAATGAATTTGAAAGGAATGAAGTTTGGACCCTTGTACCAAGACCAAAGAACAGATCTATTGTTGGTACTAAATGGGTTTTCAGAAACAAGACTGACAGTGAAGGTGTTATCACAAGGAACAAGGCTAGACTGGTAGCAAAAGGTTATTCACAGCAGGAAGGAATAGATTATGATGAAACATTTGCTCCAGTAGCAAGATTGGAGGCAATCATAATTTTTCTAGCATATGCCTCTCACAAGAAATTCAAAGTGTTCCAGATGGATGTGAAAAGTGCTTTTCTGAATGGAAAGCTTGAAGAAGAAGTGTTTGTTGAACAACCACCAGGATTTGTGGACCCCAAATATCCAGATTATGTCTACAGGCTAGATAAGGCACTATATGGACTTAAGCAGGCACCAAGAGCATGGTATGAGACACTTGCTCAGTTTCTTCTAGAAAGTGGATTCAACAGAGGAACAATTGACAAAACTCTGTTTTATTTCAATCAAGGAAGTGACCTCCTTTTAGTTCAAATTTATGTTGATGACATCATCTTTGGGTCTACTAATGATAAACTCTGTAAGAAGTTTGCCAAGCTCATGCAGTCCAGATATCAAATGAGCATGATGGGAGAGCTTAGTTACTTTCTAGGCCTACAGGTGAAGCAAACAGAAGATGGAATTTTCATTAATCAAGAAAAATACACCAGAAATCTTCTCAAGAAATTTGGTATGCTTGACTGTTCATCTGCATCAACTCCCATGGCAACAGCAACTAAACTGGATAAAGACACAGGAGTTTCAGTGGATATGACAAACTACAGGGGCATGATAGGATCTCTTCTATACTTGACAGCTAGTAGGCCTGACATCATGTATGCAACCTGTCTTTGTGCAAGGTTTCAGGCAGATCCTAGAGAGCCACATCTGACAGCTGTGAAAAGAATCTTCAAGTATCTCAAGGGCACCATATCATTAGGTCTGTGGTACCCCAGAGAATCAGATTTTAAGCTACTTGGGTATTCTGATGCAGACTTTGCAGGCTGTAAGGTAGACAGAAAGAGCACTAGTGGAAGTTGTCAATTTCTTGGTGACAGACTTGTTTCCTGGTACAGCAAGAAACAGAAATCAATCTCCACATCAACAGCTGAAGCAGAGTATATTGCAGCTGGTAGCTGTTGTGCACAGATCTTATGGATGAAGAATCAATTGCTGGATTATGGATTGAGGTACAGTAATATACCTATTTACTGTGATAACCAAAGTGCTATTGCTATGACAGGTAATCCAGTACAGCATTCAATGACCAAGCACATCAGCATAAGGTACCACTTCATCAGAGAACATGTGGAAGAAGGAAATATTGAACTACATTTTGTCTCTACAGAACAACAGCTTGCAGATATCTTCACTAAACCATTGAGTGAAGCTACATTTACAAGACTGGTCAATGAACTAGGAATGGTCTCTGGTTCTGACTAGAAATGTTGGTTAGATTCAAACTTTACTAATGTGATGTATTAATCATATTTCCTGATTGGTTAAATGCTAAGTGAACTCTGTTGATTAAACTCTGTTATGCATACTCTGTTAAACTCTGTCAGCATGTCTGTATGTCATACACTGTTAATAAGTTTGATAAACTATGTGAACTTTGAGTTGATTTTTGTCTGAATGAAAACACCAATGAAGAAATATGTATGAAGCATGATTCTCAGCAATTAATCATGAATCTTTCTGAGTTATTGAGATCTAATCTTAGATTGTGCAGAAAGTTAACACAGCATGATACTGGCTCATATTTATAGCATCTCTTAGTTTATTTTGTCCTAAACTCTGAGTCTATAAATACTGTGTGCATTACCTTTCATGAAGAACTACTGATGTTGATGAACTCTAAACTCTGTTAGTTATACTCTGATAAAATAAAATGTTTACTGCAATACCCCAAAGAAAATGTATATAGGTTGTTATACTCCTTTGAGATTATGTTGGATACTAGGATGACCCAGGAACCTATTGGTATATAATATGTGCTAAAATTCTCTGATTTTTGGTGACTAGTTAAATACTAGGATGACCCAGGAACTTATCAAAATGATAAGGGCTAAAATTTTTGAATTTTTGGTGACTGGTTCCAACCTCTGATTACTGGAATGAAAAAAAAAATGAAAAAATGAAAAAAAAATGAAAAAAAAAAAAGAATGAAAAAAAATGTGTATATAAAGGGGGTATAAAATAAAAATTACAGTATAAAGTTCGATTACTTCAGAGTTTAGCTTTCATCATACAGTCAGTGTTTACCATGACAGTTTGTGCATCCAGTGTTTATTGATTTACTTTATGGATTTTATGAAAAATTAGATGCTCTAAAAATTGATTTAGTAAACTCTGCTTCACACACACAAATACTCACAACTGTGCAATTTATGAAAGGGTTTCGGTGACAAAGTTGGAGAATTGACAAACGCTGTTGATTCGTGATTTGTACTCTAAGGTAAATTTTCACTTGGACAATTTGAAAGTCTTGGAGTAAGTAGGGTTTTTGACAACTGTTAATCAGTGGATAGTTGATGAATGTGTTCTTTATATGATTACTTTAATTAGTTTTCATATTCTCTTCTTGATGCATTTTCTTGAAGAACAGTTCATATAACACAAATAACAGTTGCAGAACACAATGAATATGATTAGAAAAACAAAATTTTCATTGATAATAAGAAAGAGATTACAAGCAAATATTACATCTTTTTGTTCTCTCTATCTGCTAATCTATTCAACAGGAAAGTAAAAGGTCCGTCCACACCACTCCATTGTTAGCAAAAATTCCCAGATCCCATCTTTGCCACTTTGTTTGGGTGGAAGTTGAAGGGATAAGGTTATTTTTGCTGACATATTCATTAACAATGGTTGGTGGTGGTGGATGAGGATGCCTTCGAGGAGAGCCATGCCAATGTTGCTTGGAGGGCAGCATCGATGTCGATCACCCTTGCAGGTTTCTCTCTCTCGAGCTCTTCCAGACCAGCATCCATTTGCAGCCACAGCGTCTCAAGATGCCTTTCCCACTCAAAAGCTTCAAATTCTTCACGCGTATAGCTGAAGATGTCCCTATTCTCGACAAGATGAAGGTTTTTCTCTTTGATGGTAAGGTTGGCCATTGTTTTTCAAGAGTATTTGGTTAGAAGGGTTTGTGATTTTACAGGGGAGACTGAAAGGTTAAAGGTTTAATGAATAATCTGAGCAAGTCTCTAGGCCTTAAATAGAGATGGGTAAGAACGAAGTCCTTAATCGCTTCGTATTCTGGTTTTTAAAGGCAACAGGTAAACGTTTCAAATTCTGATTTTACTTGGGTCCAGATATTTTTAAAAGAGTATTATTTGATTTTTGTTAAAATCAAATATTTTAATGTTTTAATTTTTAATATACTCTTTTTAAAAATAGGCGCACATGACCCACTCGCCTTTAATGTGTCCCACTTACCTATTATCGTGTCCCACTACACATTAATCAAGGAACTGATTGAGTGTTTGTTACATAAGAGATTGAGTTTTTCATTAATTTAATCACTTTTGTGTCCAAGCGAGTTTGCTTTACTCTTACTCTCACAGTTTTCTTATTTTTCTCTTGGGCACTCACGCAAACACCTTTTCTACATACATATCTTTTGGAAATTCTTGGAAATTCTTAACTCAATGGCATCTAAAGCATTCACTGCTCTTGGCTTACGGTTTGTTCCTAATAACTATGAAGCTCCACTCTATCATCAACGCGTTCCAGAATCGTTTCATCTCATGCAGGACTTTTTGAGGGATTCAGAGATTGGACAAGCTCTGACTGGACCTGCTACTCTTTCTGCGTCTCAAATTGTTTCATTCTGGCAGAATTCAGTTTATGTGGATGGAGGAGAAAGTGGAACTCCTACCATTATCTTCACTTACAAAGACCAAGATCATGTGATTACTCCACAGACTGTACGAGATACAATGGGGTTTGATACACATACTTCTTATACTCTCGTTAATGAAACTTATCTGAGAGAGATGCTACAAGAGATAGGCTACATGGAATCTCTTGACAAGCTCGGCAGCATAAAGAGACCAAATCTCAAAAAAGAATGGAATTTCTTCTTTGATTGCATAACGAGGACGTTCCAGAAGAAAGTCACAAACTGGGATGCCATTCCAATAGACAGTCTTCAAATCGGGTATTCTCTGCTCTATGGTTCTAATTTTGATTTTGGTCGACATGTTTTGATGAGCTTAGGTGATAAATTGTCAGAGTCTACCACTGTCTATTATGCTCGTTTCTGTCAAATGTTGTTCAATGCATGTGTACCTGGTCTTGAAATTGATGAAACTGATGAAATTGATCCGTTTAGAGTCAATAAGCGCATATTCTCTGATATGACTAACAAGGATGTTGGTAAAGAAAATCTTCCTGTGTTTGTCATGCCTCTTGTTCTACGAAATTTTCTAAATCAACCACAAGAACCACAACAAGACCAACAGGAACCACAACACGATGCACCACAACAAGATGAACCTGAACAAGAACCACAACAACCTGAACCACACCCTGAACCTCAACCAGAACCAAACACTGAATCACCTGCAAAGCAACCTTCACCCACTTCAAACACAAACTCTGATTCGTCACAATCTCCACCAGCATCACAGTCTAGAATGCAAAGAGTTAAGAAGGCAGTTACTAAACGACGTGCAAGTCTAAAGCAGGCAGAAGAGACACAAAGCAAATCAAAACGGAAATCTCCTGAAGCTGTTTACACTAGAAGGGGGAAAAGAATGAAAGCTCGGGCAAACATATCTAAGTCACTCTCAGTGGTAGAACAAACTCCACCAACTAGTGAAGAGGATTCAGATAATGTACCTCTAGCAAAACGAAGAAAAGTGATATTCTCTGATTCTGTGGATGAAGATATTGAAGCTCCAGAGGTTGTTTCACAGCAAACACCTCCTGTTGAGGTTGAGAAAGATGCAATACCTGCAGAGGATGTAATACCTGCAGAGGATGTAATGCCTGCAGAGGATAAAATGCCTGCAGAAGAGGATGCAAGAGATGGTGTTTCTCAAATAAATGATGTTCCTGATTCATTTATGCCATTCTCTGATCCTATCTCTAATATTGGTGTAGCTGATCAACCTCCGTCTGTTCCTTCTGAAGCTGTGGCATCTCATACTGAGATAATATCTGATGCTCACCACACTGTTGAAGAAGGTGAAGAAATTGATCAGGCAACCAAAGTCACTTCTCATTCAATGCCTGTTGCTAAGCCTGAGCAACATGAAGAAAATCCTGAAAAGCCTACAGAAGATATTGCTAAACCTATGGCTGAAGTTGAACCAGTTAAAGCTACAAGTGTTGAAGCTGAAGGTGACAGTAGTGCAAACTCTGATACTTCTCTGAGTGCACCAGTACAAACTGATGATAAACATACACCTTTTACTCAACCTTGTACTTCTCATGAAGTTAATAGAGCACAATTTGCCAAGAATGCTGCTGAATGGTACAAAGAAGATTGTATTTTTCCACCAGGAAGAGCAGCTAAGTTTGTTAAGCAAAGTGCTGATACTATCTCTAATCCAGAGATTCTTTCTTGCTTGAAAGCAACTATAGTTCAAGTTAAAACTCTGGATAGACGATTTGATGATACTAATTTGGCAATCACTGCTTTGCGAAATGAGGTTGTAGCTAGAGAAATGAAAATGGAAACACATTCAAAACTAGTGGCTACAAAATTCTCTAAAGCTCAAGACAATATCTTTGCCAGGCTGAGTAAAGTTGAAGAGAACCAGTCTGATTTATCTGCTAAAATTGATTCTATTGCTACCTCCCTGGAGTTAATTACTTCTATCCTTATGCCTGATGATGTCAAAAAGGGGGAGAGAGTTGTCAGAAGGGATAGTGCTTCTGGAGATGGAGGGGCAAGTAACAAAGGAAAGAGAAAGGCTGAAGAGGTTCAAACTCTGAGAACTAGTAAGTCATCCAAATCACAGTCTGTTGGGAGAAATACTGATACTCAAGGAACTTCAAGGACCAAGAGTTTATTGTTATCTTCAAATCCACAAACTGATGAAGAATTGGCTGCTAAGTTGTTCATTGAAGAGAATGAGGAAGGAGTAACGATTGAGGACATTGAAGGTGAGGAAAAGAGTTTACAAGAAGAACATTTTAAAGCTTTAAAGTCTGATAAGGTACAAAGAGGAAAAGCTCCTAGACCTGTTGTTAAAGGTGTTGTGATCAGAGAGAGGACTGATGTTAGTCAAAGTTCTCGGTTCTCAAAGGAAGCAATTGCAGCAGAGGCTAAACTCAAGCTAAAAGGCATTGAAGGTGAAACTTCACAGAAGAAAGTTACAACTTCTGTTGCATCTCAAGCGATGATCACACCTTTACACTCTTCACAGTTGAAATCTGTTTCTGGCAAAGGAACAATTTCTGATCCAAATGTGTTATCTGGAGTCTCAATGAATATTTCTGATGGAAAAGCTTTATTTGGCAAGATTGGAAATAATAAAGCTGGACTAGGTTCACATAGAGACAGAAGGCAATATACTGGTCCTAGAGATCCTTCTTCACTGGCTGTTCCAGGTCGTGGTGTTCCTCAAGAGAGTTTGGATAGACTGGAATCAGTGCAGTTGGTTCATCAGAAGAGTTTAGACAAGGATTTTCTTTTATACTTCATGGCTGATGGGACAGTATTCAAAGTTGGTGAGGATGATATTGGCTTGAAATGTTGGGAAGAACTAGAGTATGTTCTATATCTTCTCAAGGTGAATAGTCGAAGGACTCAATCAGTTGCCAATGTACTCAGACAGAAAATGACTCAGAATCTGGCGATCAGAGGACAGAAATACAACAGCAGATATATTCCTAAATACAGGGATTATCAGGGCAATCTCATTGAAATGAAGAAAGGTACTGCAAAGTTAAAAACTGATTTGGGAATCACAGTACTTGACTTCAATACTCAGGCAGAAAAAGTCAGATTTATCAGACTGGGTAATGAAATGAGAAGAAACAAGATTTATGATCTTAGGGCTGCTATTTACCAAACAGATGAAAGTGATCCTCATCTCAGAGAAATCAAAGAAGCAATGAAGATTGAACTTGAAAATGCAGAAAGAAGATTGCTGATTGATTATCTTAGAACCATGCCAGATCTTGAAATGATTAGAGATTAAGTTCTGTAAGAATTTTCTTACTCTCTATAGTTTTTAAGCTTAAACTCTGAATCTGTATAAACACTGTATTTATCTATTTGTTTTGACATCATCAATTACTGTCATTAACTTGTACATTTTTGCTAATGAACAAGTTGGGGGAGATTGTTAAATATAATTGATGTGTTTTAATCAGTGTTTAAGTGTTACAGGGAGTTATCAGAGTTTAGCTGGAAGCAGTCAGAGTTTGCGTAAACTCTGACAGTTAGAAGCTCGACAGAGTTTGTTAAACTCTGTCTGAAGGAAGCGCGTCTACTGTTCAACAGTGATTAAAGATTAATTATGGAAGCGATATCTTTGAAGATTGGATAGCTATCAAAGAGATCGAGTTGACATAGGAGACGTGTGACAATCTGTAATTGATATCATTGTATAGCTGATTATTAGGAATATCAATTAGAGATTGTATCGTAGCTGTATGTTATATAAATACAGATAGGTTAACCCTAGAAGGGTATCGATAACGAATTATCATTATTGTAACCTAGCAGCTCTTTGTGATATTTTACATCACGAAGAGGGTTTGAAATACAAGAAGTTTTTAAGTGCATAAACGCTTTTACTTGTTAATCTCTCATACAAAGTTGATTATTATTTGTGTATTCGGCCTAACATAATGGACTCCCTGAAACTTCAGAAAATGCACATGGTCATTCAAAGAACTCAACAGGAGGAGGTCCAAACTGCAATTAGAGAAATGAAAGTGGAACTAGATGCCAGGATTGAGGCACTAGCCCCTACTACCACTCAGAAGGTGCTGACTAGCAAACTATTGAAGGAAGATAGCCTGGCCAAATCTGTTCAACATCTCTCCTCCAGAGTGGATGGTATGGAATCACAGATGCAGACACTCATTGCCAATCAAGCCAAACAGACTGAGCTACTGGAAAGGCTGCTTGCAGCCTCATCTCCAGCCCTTGATGCTAACAAAAAGGGGGAGAAAAAGGTAGAAGAGGTTGCAGCTACTTCTAGTCACATTCTAGCTTCCAGTAGCAAGATAGCACAAAGTGAGGGGGAGCAACAGCCAATGATAGTGGTCAATCCAAAAGAATTTTCTATAGAGGCTCCCCCTGTGAAGAAACAAAATGCTTTGCCTGTGATTCCTGACCTATCAAAAATCTCAGATGGTGAAAGGCAAGCCAGAATAGAGGCCTTAGAAAAGATCAATAAGGAGGCAAATGAAAGAATGATGAGAACAGAAAGGATGATCAATGAATCAATTGTATCAAATCTGTTCTCTACTCAGTCCTCAGCTCCAACAATATCAACAACAATTCTAAAGGTGCTCACTCCAGAGATTGTAGCTCCTACTTTTTATGATTCTGAACCATCTTATGTCAAAGAATTTGAACCATACATCAAAACCAGAGCCTACTCTCCACCAAAGGCAAATGGGAAGAACAAATTACAATTGGACTTTCCATTTCCTAAGGATGATGAAGGAAAGCTAATGGGAAAACAAATTAAGGAGTTCAAGGAAAATGCCAATAGAAGTGTAAGAGAATGGATGGCTGTAATAATAAGGAATGGAAAAGTCTTAAACATATCCAATAGCCATCCTAGATTTGTTGAAGCAAAAAGAGAGGAGACCTCCAGACTTCTCAGGGAAGCTCATCCAAGTGAAGAAAATCAATATGAAAGCTCAGATGAGAAGCAAGCCAGGCTGGCTCAAGAGTTAATGGATGAGGTAGAGGATGAAATGAGGGAACCTGAGGAAGTCCCCAAATCCAAAAGGAAAGTGAAATCAGTCCCCAAATCCAAATCTAAGAGAATGAAATCAAAGGCAAGGAGGCCTGTCTCTCCAGCAATTGAAAGCAAGGAGACAGTTGGCTCATCACAACCTATTTCTGTAAAAGTATTCAACCCAGCTGTGAATTTCCATGGTGATCCTATAGTACCTAAAGAGGAACCAATGAATCTTGACTCCATTGAGGTTCCTTCATTCTTGCTGAAGCCTCAACAGAAGCCTATACAGAAGAAAAGGATACAAAGGAAGCAACCTTCAAAGGAACCAATTCAAGTTGCTAGGGTACCTGCTATTGTCAGGCAGCCAATCTTGGAAAACAAGGATGATTTTATCTATCAGGCAGATATTGAAGAATACTCTGGCATGAATCTTTATCTGGATGAATTGTCAAAAGTAAGAGGAATTGACAAATATAAACATTTGCCTGAGAGATTGGTCTTTGTATACAAGGGAGGAAAGGAAAGGACATGGCCACTACAGAGGGTTCTTGGAGAAAATTATCTGACCTTAACCAAAGTGTTCTCTGCAATCAAGAGATACACATGGTTCTCCAAGATAGCAAAAGGGGAGATACTGGACAGAATAGAACAGATAAGGAGGGAATGGAACTCACCATCAAGTCTACCAAGGAAGATGAAGATCCCATACAATGGACAGAAAATCCACCTTCAACCCTTCTGGATGATGGAGTTCAGGGATGAAGATGGTAACAGGAGATTCTTCAGGTTAGAAGACCAACTATCAAAGGCTAGTTCTCAATACCTGAGATGGTTACAACAAAAGCTAAATCCAAAGGTTGATGAAGAAGATGCCTTCTATAGGCAACTCCAAATGCAGATTGAGTCCAACTCTGCCAAAGAAGGAAAATCAAGGGTGATGCCAACAAGAGAAAAGAAACAGTCGTAAATCTGCTTAGTCTAGAGGAGCACTTCTCTGTAAAGTTCTCAAACTTTTAGTTTTTAATTTTTGTAGCTTAATACAATTTTTGCATTGTTCTATATATATATCTTTAGGAATGTTTTGTTATCATCAAGGTCCTGAATTTATGCTTTATTGCCATCAAGTATAAATTGGGGGAGATTGTTAGGAATATGTTGTACTTGATGATAACTTCACAATCAATCAAATTGTATAAAGCTTTGTAGCTGTCAACGGATGAGGATTTATAACTCTATCCGTTGACAGGTAGCTCATCAACGGATGAGGTTTGTAGCATACTGCAGTATCTCTACGTTATCAGTTGATAGTGTTTTTATCCACAGTCATGTTGACCATCAACGGATAGGCAGAATAGGGTAGCCAATTGTAAATAAGCTATGCTATGTAATTCTGTCTAAGTGAAAGTGTATCAACAGATAAAGACAAAACTCTATCAACGGATACAACTCAAATCCACTCTATCAACGGATACAGCTCAAGTCACAATATCAACGGATATAGCTCAATACATCATCAACGGATGTCAGTGTACAATATCAACGGATAATCATTGACACTGTCTTCTATGCTAAGCTGGGGATTAGCAGTTGATAAGGACATGTTTGACTGACAGATCACATGGGTTGATAGTAGATACAAAAAGTAGTATGGCAGCCATACTTTGGAAACACAGAAGAAAGAAGCATTCCGTTTACACTATGAATACAAGAAAGGTGCAGGAGACATGTCTGTTCACAAGGACAACCTTTCGGCTACATGTGTATTTGGAGTGTAGTAGCAAGTCAACTAGAATTAGATTAATATTATCTTATTCCAGTAGTACTTGTAAAACTTGAGATTTATAACCAAGTGTAGCAACTCTTTGTAGGCTAAGAAAACAGATACATTTTGTTTGGGGTTTTTATTGAATATCCTTAGAAAGCAAAGAGTTGTAAAACAGAAGCTGTGTACTTTTGTATCACGGAGTTTTCTTCGAATAAAAGTTTCAGGTGGTGCATTTAACCACCTGATTTTTATGTGTTTGTGCATTAATCTTTCTACAGCAATTATCTAAGTATAGATTTCTGGAGTTCTTATCAGAAATTTATAAATATCAAGAATTGTATTCAACCCCCCTTCTACAATTATCCAAGTGTGTAATCTGGGAATAACAGTGTCCTCAACAGATTTAGCCTTAACAAAGACTGTGACATCTTTCTTGGATGAAACATTCTTTGGATTAGCGTTCTTAACAGATTTATCCTTAACACATTTATCCTTAACAAAGACTGTGCCATTTGCACTGTCCTCATTTCTCATTTCTTCCTGGATAGCCATAGAAAGAATATCTGGTGGTCCAGCATCAGTTTTTTAAATAGAGGTTCTTTAACATTCTTGAGTACATGTGGTATTCCCCTTTCTTTAGCACTAACAGGGTTAGGGGAATTTATGCCCAATGATCCAACAGCTTCATTGTAGCCATACCCTATACCTGTTGTTCGTTCTACAACTTGATTGTTAAAAAACTCTTTGGAAACTTTAACAGAATTATAACAAGCCCTAACCTGTGTTTCAAGTTCAATAATTCTAGCCATTTGTTTGCCTACAACTTCTAGAATAGCTTTCTCCTTTTTGTGAAGCATTGTTATTTCATCTCTTTGTTGATCTTGATTAATATGCACCTTTTTCAATTCTAACACTTCATTTCCAAGATTAGTGCTTAGCAGATCTAGTCTTCTATATCCAGTTTGTGCATTATCTAAGGAATTAAAAAGACTACGAATCAACTCAGGGTCAAAAGGAGTTACCGGTTTGTTATGATGATCAAATGCTCCATCATTTGCCATCAGCGCAAGATTTCCAACTTTTTCATCTTCACTGTCTGTGTCATCCCAGCTTTTGCCTTGTGCCACATAGGCCGTGTCTGTGTTCTTCTTACCAGATGCATACTCTCTCCTTGCATCTTGTTGAGGTTGATGACACTCAGTTGCAAAGTGTCCAAGTTCATTACATTTAAAACACCTAATCCTGCTTCTGTCTACCATTCCAGTTTGGTAGCCACCCCTTGTGCTACTTGAGGAAGAACCTCCTCGCTGGAATCTATTGTAGTTAGATTTGAACTAGAACTTGGGATTCCTCCTAAATTTGAAGTTACTGAATTGCCTCACCATCATAGCCATTGACTCATCTTCCAACTGATCCAGCTCTTCCAATGAGTAGAAATCTCCACCATCCTGACTGACAGGTGTATGACCAATCTCAACTTCAACCTGTTCCTTGTCAGCACTGCAAGGTTGAACAACCTTAGCTTCCACTTCCTTTGGAGTCTCAACCACTAGAGCTGTAGAAGAACTTGGAACCCTACCTTCACCATGAATTTCTTTCTGTTGAACTTGTTCCAACTCATAGGTTTTAAAAATGCCGAAGAGCCTTTCAAGAGTAATTTGATTCATGTCTCTGGCTTCTCTAATGGCAGTTATCCTATGTTCTAGGTGAGTAGGCATGGTCAGTAGAAACTTCATGTTAATCTCTTTTTGTGTATATTGCTTGCCATGGATTTGCAAGTTGTTGATTATTTTGTTATACCTTTCCAACACTTCCTGAATGCCTTCATTAGGGCCAGCTCTAAAGTGTTCATACTCAGAGATTAAAATTTGAAGTCTGTTTTCCCTGACTTCATCAGTTCCTTCATTAATAGTCTCAATAGTTTCCCACATGTGCTTTGCAGTTTTACAATTCATCACATGACTGTACATCACAGCATCTAGGGAATCTAATAGTATGAGTCTCAAATTCTTGTCTAGTCCTGCATCCTCTTTTTCATCAGGAGTATAAGACGCAGGGTCTTTTTCATGGGTTCTAGCAGGTTTTGTAACAACTCCATCAGTAACAACTTGTTGTTCAATGACCATAGGAATTTTAGGTCCATTTTTCAGAACATCCAAATATTTAGAATTTGTAACATCAAGAAACAACTCCATTTTATTTTTCCACATATCATAATTATCTTTATTAAAGATAGGAATCTTAACAAGGACTTTTGAAGACATGATGAATTTTTAAGTGAGTTAAAAATTCGAAATGATTTTTGACTGAATAAAAATCGGATCTTGATTTGTGTATCAATCAATAGGCTCTGATACCAATTGTTAGGTCCGAAAAGATTGTAGAAGGGGGGTTGAAGACAATCTATACTGTTTTATCGAAATTTGTCCGGATAAATTTAATTTATATTTTGACAAATTTGAGCGGAATAAATTGAAACAAATTTTAAGTTGAGTATAAAAATATATTAACTTGATGGGTGTTACAATTTCAGTACAGAAATTAATCAAGTTGATAAAAAATAATTTAGAAAATTTGACATGAAATTTTCTAATTTAGTTAATAAAAATCAAGATTAGAACTAGGAAACTTAATTCGCTAGTAGTACAAGAATCACAAATAATCAACTTCCACCGGATAAAATATTACAAAGGAGATGAACTTGATTTTACAGAAATTAATTTGAGCTTGTAGTGTTCTTGAGTTGAGTGAGAATGGAGTTTCTTGTTTCTTTCGGATATGAAGTTGTGAGCTGCTTTGCTGCCTGTCTTGTATTTATCCTTCTGCCTCTTTTAATCCTCTTTGCTTCAGTATGACTTAGCTGGTCATATTAAACCTTCGGTATGACATAATCTGGATATTGAGGCTGATCGGTATGACATAATCTGACACAAATCTCCTTGATATGACTTAGAAATAAACCAATATGACTTGCATATGGTCGGTATGACTTAAATAAAGCTCGGTATGACTTAACATAAAAACTCGGTATGACTTAGAATCAATTGCTGAACAAAATTGATTTATCACTGCAGCAAACGAATACAAGTCGCGGGAACAGGAGGTGAAGCACACGCGAGCTGTTTGTTTGTTATCCTTTGCGCGCGTGGAAGACACGCGCGGTAAAAGCGCGTCCAGAGCTGGCCGACAGGATTCTTGCATGCCATTCACTTTATGCTTGTTTCAACAGCCATGTACTTCACTTTTACTTTGTTTATTTCTTTACCGACTTTTCAGCCTTTTACTTTCATTTTTTTAATTCTTTGTTTGTTAAACAAACAAACAACCTTCCACCTTTTTATTCTTTATTCAAATGAATTTGGTTCGTCCAATTGCTTTTTAACCCGTACAGCTTATAACTTTTAATTAATAAATAATTATTTTAATCTAGAAATTATAAAAATAAATATCTAATATTATTAGATATTTATAAATATAATTTTCTAAATAAATAAAATATTTATTAATATAAAATTATACTTAAACTCTAAACTGCGGTTACCTGAGTGTCTGGAACCGGACTCCTTTTGCTTAACAAATAATATATCAATTCCAACCGGGGTTCCAACTTTAAGAATATATCACTTTCCATATTCATGTGATAATTCTATTTTCTCATAACCCGTCCAGGTGTAAGCTACGGTCTCTTGAGGATGTGAAACCGGATTCCTTTTGCTTAGCAAAAAATACAACAATTCTAACCGGAGTTTCAGCATTAAGAATATATCACTTAGAATTTCTTTGTGATAATTCGTTTTCCTCACAGCCAGTCCACTTGATAGTAAAATCCTTGTGATTAATTAATTTAGCACTTCTGTTGCTTGCACAATGATTTTCTTTATATACCAGTCTTGATAGCTTGAACCACTGAAGTTAATGATGAACAACCACTGTTGAATGTTGACACTAGATGTACTGTCCGGTTCATGAGTGACTAACCGCAATGACTGTTCTTCATATATTGACTTTAAAATCTAGTTCCTTTTCTTTTCTCCTCTCTCTATTAATTCTTCTGTACTGTCTCTGTCACTGTTGAAATCTCTGTCACTTTAAATGAATCCACTTCTTTAACGAATACTTCACTGAGGCTTGATCAGATGTCTGAACTTCTTTCAATGTAGCAATTCCTCAAGTCTGTAGATTGACCTTGATCTTTTTCTTCTGACAGATAATACAATCTGAGATTCCTTGTGACAGTCTATATACTATTTACTATTACAATCTTGTTTAAGTTGAGTTGTATCCTCGAAATACAAATAGGCTACATCATATGCCTTTCAATAAATGACATTTCAAATTCCCCAAATGAAAAATCGAACAAAACATATGTCAATACAACACAAACATTGTACTACTTAGTCTAAAGTTGAAACATATGTTGACTTACATTACAATTCTACATTAAACTTGGTCTTTCTCAAAATACCAACCTACTACCAAAAGTACACACATAGAAAATATAAGTAGTTAAGTACTGATCATCAATCATCACTTTCGTTGTCCTCGTGATCATTGTCATCCTCGCGATCATCGACCTCCTGATCACTGTAACGCCTCTGCAAAGACTGCATCGACCTCCCTGTAGATTGCTCTTGCACTGTTATATTTCGGTTGATATTCCGATATCAATCCTTTTGCCTGCATTGCATAATTTACACACAACCATACTTGGAGAATATGGTGCCGAAGAAATCTGCTCTGTTGACACACAACCATGTGATGTCACACAACCAAAACATATAGTAACACTTTACACTAGTTGGTGTCACACAACCAAAATATATAGTAACAATTTCACTACGCCATAAGTGGGCTACTGTAATGCTTTTTTGTAAGCGTTACACAAATAGTGTTACAATAGCTAGTAAAGTTCATACCTATTGTAACACCGCTCGATTGGTGTTACATTAGCCATATATCTAGTGTTACTCTGAAATTACGGTGTTACGTGAAATGTAACACCACACCGTGGTGTTACAATAGGTAATACTAGTTTTTGAATTTTACTATTTTTTTAAAATTTCTAATACTAATATTTATTTTTTTAATAACTTTTAATTAATAAATCTATTACTCTTTAACCCAATTTCCGGAAAATGAAAACCCTCTTTGATTTTAAATTAACGAACTCCTTATTTGGATTAAATATTAATTTTAGAAATTCATATAATAATAATAAGTACTGAATAAAATAAATATGTTATGAAAATAATATAATATATTTAGATGGTTTCTCTCACTAAAATATAAGAATTAATATAGTAAAAAATTTAGAATATTTTTATCACTAAAATTTATATATAAATATATAACATATATTTTGTATGACTTTTTAAAAATTATGAAAAATGATTAAAAAATAAATTAAAAACTAATAATACATTAGAACTGCCTGCCAGCGTGGAGTACATTTTTGTTTCCCCCCAAAACGAAAATAGATAACCATAACCCCGCTCTTACCCTCTCAAACCCACTTATCCAAATCGGTGGCCGTCGTCTCTCTCATTTGTCTCTCGTCTCTCTCTATCTATCACTCTCTGTCTCTCGCTCTTTCTTCCCCCTCTCTTCCTCTCTCACTCCCTCCCCCTCTCTCTCCCTCCCTCCCTCCCTCCCTCCCTCCCTCTCTCTCTCTCTCTCTCTCTCTCTCTCTCTCTCTCTCTCTCTCTCTCTCTCTCTCTCTCTCTCTCTCTCTCTCTCTTCCCTCTCTCTTCCCCCTCTCTTCCTCTCTCACTCCCTACCCCTCTCTCTCCCTCCCTCCCTCCCTCCCTCCCTCCCCCGCTCTCTCTCTCTCTCTCTCTCTCTCTCTCTCTCTCTCTCTCTCTCTCTCTCTCTCCCCCTCTCAGTCTCCCCCCCGCTCTCTCTCTGAATCTAATCAACATTGATCTAACAGGTATTTGTCTCTCTCTCTCTCAGGATCTGTGGAGCTGTTTGCAATTAGGGTTTCGAAATTGGGGAAATTGGGGGAATCTTGCAATTAGGGTTTCGAGATCACTAGTCAGACACTTACAAAGCTTCTTACTGCTCTAAACGAATGCACTGAGTAAGTCCATTGTTAAACTTTGCATAATTCTTATAGGTTCTGGAAATGCTATACTAGACATGCATGGATTGAATGGTATTCTTGTAATTTGATTGGCAAAAAAATGTTTATGTTGTTGTATGTGACTAATGTTAGTAAAATTATGATTAAGGGCTTGTTTGATAACGACTGAACCAATCCATTTGAACTGGACGAGTTAATATAAGTGATTAGGACTGTTTGTTGGTTATACTTTGATTTCTGTATGAAAAGACTTATGGTGCTTTCGTAATGTGAATAACGTGGTTTTTTTTTTCTAAGTGATTGTTTAAAATCATATTTACACGAAGTAATTATTAGTTATAAGTTTATCTGACTGGTGATCTCTTTTGTTAATTACTACTTAAGTGCTAAACAGACGGTATAGATTACTACTTAATTACTACTTAATTACTACTTAATTATTTGATCTGTAGCCTATAGGAATAATAAATTTATAGGGTGTCGTGGCCATTTGGTTCGGCTACCATCTGGTTTGATAGTTAATATTAATATGGTATGGTCTCAAACTAGTTAATATTTTACTACGTATATTGAACCGATATGTAGATTTAATTACTTTGGGGTTTATACTTTATAGGTGCAATCTTCGGAGGACCTAGGTTTTAGATATGGAACCTGATAGCGACTATCCAGATAGTGATGGTAACTGGATAGGACTTCCAAGATATAGTACAGAGTATATAAAGGGGATAAAATCGTTTATGGAAAACGTATTTCCCCTTTATTCAGTAGGGGATGAAATGAAGTGCCCCTGCAAAGATTGTAATGATCGCAATTGGCAACTTCGAGATGTAATATATGATCATCTCATATGCAGAGGGCCTTCTTTGTTATGTGTCCATTGGATTTGTAAGGTTTCACAAGTCCAAGTAAGAAATAGTGCCGATTTCAAGGATTATGACACTAGGACTGCTTTCGGAGATAATTTACAAGCGATGTTTGACTGCACGGGTAGAAGGTTTCAGAATGTAGAACAAGGACCAAATCCATCTGCTAGAAAGTTTTATCGCCTTGTCGAAGAAGGAAAACAACCATTATATCCGGGCTGCACAAATTTTTCTCGGTTGAGTTTTATGATTAGACTTTATCATTTAAAGTGTATTCATAGAATTACCGAGTCGGCCTTTGGAGATTTACTAGTACTTATAAAAGATGCATTTCCGGAAGCCAATGTGCCTTTATCCTTCAATGCTGCAAAGAACATCATCAAAGAATTAGGTCTTGATTATCAGAAAATACATGCATGTCCTAATAGTTGCATGTTGTATTGGGGCACAAATAAAGATAAACAAGTCTGTGATCATTGTGGGGTTTCAAGGTGGAATTTACAAGAAAAGAAAGGGTCTGCTGTTGTTAATGATCCAGAGAAGTTGATTAGCAAGGTTCCAGCAAATGTGATGAGATACTTCCCTTTAATACCAAAGTTGTAAAGGATGTTCATGTGCAAAGAATTTTCGAAGCTCATGACATGGCATGCAACCGAACGGATAAAAGATGGGAAATTAAGGCATCCAGGAGACGCGGAAGCATGGAAGACAATGGATGCTAACTATCCTGATTTTTCGTCGGAAATTCGAAACATAAGACTAGGTGCAGCTGCTGATGGATTCTGTCCATATCGTACAAAAGCTAGTCATAGTACATGGCCAATTCTACTAGTAAACTATAATCTCCCACCTTGGCTTAGCATGAAACAAGAAAATTTGATTCTTTCAACGTTAATATCTGGTCCAGATTCTCCTTTGAACAGTATAGACGTATACATGCAGCCATTAATTGCCGAGTTGAGAGAACTATGGGATTCCGGTGTCGAGACATATGATGCCATGACTGATCAGAATTTTAATTTACGGGCAGCGGTGCTGTGGACTATAAATGATTTTCCAGGATACGCCATGATGTCGGGTTGGAGTACAAAGGGTAAATTAGCGTGCCCGGTGTGTCATTGTGAGACCTGTTCAGAATACTTGAAACATAGCAGGAAAATGTGCTATATGCATCATAGAAGGTTTCTTAATCCTTCACACAAATGGAGGTTTGACAAGAAAAAATTCAATGGGCAAATTAAATTGAGGCAGGGTCCGGAACCATTAACGGAAACTGATATTGATGAATTGTTGGTTGGGTTTAAAAACCAGTTTGGGGAAAAGATCAACAAAAAGAGAAAGCGTAACGATAACACCCCCTTTAAGAAGAAGTCGATTTTTTTTGATTTGCCATACTGGAAGCATAATCAACTTCGACATAACCTCGATGTTATGCATATCGAAAAAAACATTTGCGATTCAATATTAGGTACTTTACTTAATATTGGTGGAAAGTCAAAAGATCATTTAGCTGCTCGGTTGGATTTACAAGAAATGGGGATTCGAAAGTCCCTTCATCCGGTGAAATCTGCTGATGGGAAAAAACTTGAAATTACCGCAGCAATCTTCGACCTGACAAATAAGGAGAAAGACCTCTTTTGCAAGGTATTGAAGAATGTGAAACTTCCTTACGGATGTGCTTCTAATATCGGTCTTTATGTGAACACAAACGAGAGGCAGGTAACGGGGTATAAGAGTCATGACGCGCATTTTATACTCCATTACTTGTTACAATTCGCTGTGAAGAAATCTTTAAAAGCTGAGGTTGCAAAACCGTTGATCAAATTTAGCGCTTTCCTTAGAGGTCTATGGAGTAAGGTCATTCACTTAGATGATATCAAGAGGTTGCAAGAGGAAATTGTTGACATTCTTTGTGAATTTGAGATTATATTTCCTCCTGCATTCTTTGATATCATGGTGCACCTGCCCGTTCATCTTTGTAGAGAAATTGAGTACGGTGGACCGGAGCACCTTCGATGCATGTATCCTATTGAGAGGTATCTTGGCAAGCTAAAAAATTATGTTCGTAACAGGAGCAAACCCGAAGGTTCAATTGTAGAAGGCTACCTAGCAGAGGAGTGTGTCACGTTCTGTTCAAGGTTTTTGGGCGGTGAACCGACTGATTTTGGAAGACAAATACCAAATGTGGAATATCATATTGGAACGAGAAGAAATAAGGAGGGAAAAATTATTCAGCTAAATGATACAGACTGGAAAGCATGTCACACGTACATTCTGTTCAATTGTGGCAATAAGGAAATCGAGGCACTGATCGAGTAAGTCCTTTAAAGCTTACGTCATTTAGTGAATACTATAAAATTTAAACATTTCCTCCTTAATTTATTTAAACTTGATTATTCATAGGGAACATCGGACTTTAGTGGATGGTGATGCAAATTCCAAAAGATACAGGAAAGAACAAACACACTCCGAAGATTTTTGGAAATGGTTGAAAAAAGTGGTGGAAAAGAAGGTCAATATTTCTGCTGATCTACATGTGCTTGCATTGTGCTAGCATATTACTGACCGAGTATTTGCATTTATTTGCCTATATTTATTTTGCACCAAATTACAATTTTCGTTGAATACTTTTTATTATAGTCACTTGCCGTGGAAAATGCGGCTCGTCGGAACTCATATGCTGACCCCCACACTCTTGGTCGTAAAACTATTGCTGAAGTTAAGGAGAAACAGGTATGACATCATTTTAATTGTGCATAATTATTTGTTCAATTTCATTTTAGTTGTGCTAGACCATGTTGATTCTCTTGACAATCTTGTATTGCTAGAAACAAAAGGACCCCAATCTGGCCTCCCCGTCACGATCTAGAATCTACTTCAAAAGTTGTAAACACAAAAAAGGGCGCAAGTACAAGACTAATAGGGCTGCAATCAACAAAACAATTGTAAGTGCTTTTAGTCATTATTTATTTTATGCAAACGGCTTTGGTTTATCCCATATTCGAGTGATTGGTTAAAAGAAGTACTTAAATGCAGTAGTGTATTTGAATGCAGTAGTGTATTTGATGCAGTAGTGTATTTGATGTTTCTCTTCTGGTGCCTTGATTAATTTGCTACAGCTTTATGTGCTAAAAAGTAATAGATCATGCCACTGAATTGCCTATAGGACTTTTTGGAACAAGAGGAGTGATGCTTAGAGAGTTAGAGTACAACTTAATGTTTTTACTAGAGAGTTTGGAACAAAAATTGGCATAGTTTCTCCCACACAAGCCTACCTGATGACAGATCTCACAACTTATATCTCCTTTTTCATTGCACCATTGTTGAACACACGTCCTTTGAGCATACTGCATAAGCATCGTACAATGTAATGAGTGAAATGAATTTATGAGAACAAAGAAAACAGAATAAGGAAATCACATTGTCTTTTGGTTTTTGCCATGTTTTGACATTGAAATGAATTAGAGGAGATACGAATAATAATCGCCTGGTTTGTCTCATTGTAGCACTAGTATGATATACAATTACATGTTAACTCAATTGTGTAAATTTCACTTATAGGAAACCATTGATAAGGTGCTGAAAGAAGGAGGTGATGCAGATGCGGTGCTTCCCGGTGGCAAACATGGACCAGACTGGTTGGTGGGAAGGAAAGGCTCAGTGCTTGCCTTAGAAAATGCTCCTGCTATTACTCAACCTTCCGTTGATGAGTTGACTGCAAAGATAACTCGAGAATTGGAGAGCCAAATAGAGGCCAAAGTGAACAGAAAGGTCCAGGAGAACATGACTTGGTACTTGAAGAAATTAGGAGAGGCGAATCCTACTCTCAAGTTTGATATTGGAGACTTTTGTGCAACCTTCTCAAGTGATCAAGACGAGACTGGCACTCCAATCACACAAACTCCAGGGGGCGCCACTTCTTAGTTCTGTTATCAAATTTGTGGTTTATCATACATTATTACTTTTGTGCGCTTATGCGCTTATGTTATTTGGTTATGTTATCTACTTTTACTATCGAATTTGGGATTGAATTGTTTTGGAGTTTGTTGGCGTAGTTTGGAGGTTTGGTTGGAGTAGTATGGAGATGGCTTTTGGTTTATTATGTAGTTTGGAATTAATGTAGTGGATCTTGTTGTGTTGGCTGGGAATATTATTAATGCAGAGCCTACATTTCAAAATTTCAAAAATTTACCGTTACGTTTGCTTATTGTAGTGTTACATTTGTTAATATATAGTGTTACAATAAATTGAAAATAATGTTACAACAGATAAAAATGGTGTTACAATAGGGTATGTGGGCCCCCTATAAAATATTTACCAAGTCAAATGTAACACTTAATATGTGTTACAATTGCCCAGTATAGTGTTACAATAGAGGCTGGTGACGTGTACACAGTGTGCCACGTGGCGCCACATGTGTTGCCACGTGGCCACGTGGTGCCACGTAATGCCACGTATGCACATGGTGCCACGTCTGAAAAAATTGAACCGAGCTATTGTAACACTCAAAATGTGTTACAATTGGGCCCCTGGTGTTACAATAGGTGCCTATTGTAATACTTTTGCTACTGTTACAATAGAGAAGAAAAGCGTTACATTAGGGTATCTATTGTAATGCTCGTAAACGTAACGCCTCCTGGTGTTACAATAGATCTAATGTAACGTTTTTCGGGCCTATTGTAACATCAGAGAGGCGTTACATATGCCCATCTATGGCGTAGTGTTTACGCTAGTTTTCCTAACAAAAAATATGTTGCAAAAATAATTAAAATTTACCCAGCATCAAGATAGTACCTCTGTAACTTGATATAGGTTTTTTCTTCTTTTCCATACCCTCATTAGCATACTCGGTATGTTCCACTCTTGGAAGAAGATTTGAGAAAAATTAGATGTCAACCTTTTCTAGGGAAGTTAAAGACTTTTCGAAGAAAGTTGTAATGACTGTCAGTAAAAGTACTAACCTGGAATGTTTCATGCAGAATTTAACAAAACAGAGGAGTCTGGACATCTGGAACAACAATCCGTGGGTAGAGGCACTGCCAATTTCTAAATTAGTACCAACCAATTTAACAGAAACAGGGGAGTCAAGAGTGGGTAGCAGTATATTCTCACTTTAATTTTTCTGATTTTCATCTAAAAGTAAAGTAACATATTTTCCCCTGATTAACAAAGAAAAGTACCACTTACTTGGACAAATACAATATAATGACCCCCACACAGGCCACCATAGTGGTCAATAATCACATATAATTTATATCCCTATGAGACCCCATTAGTTCTGTTAACAACATAGTCTGCGAGATCGAAGTCCTCAACTTGAAAGTCCACAAAAGCTTCCAGCTTATTCGTTGTATGAAAACCGCTTTAGATGAATGACCAAAATCTCTTGCAGCCTCCAAAGATTTTTTTTTTCCTGGCCTAGCGATGCTCCTTGTAGCTGGGGCAGTACCTAACATTAGATGTTAAAAAAATGAGAAAAAATGCATTCAAAAATTATCTATCCAGTTCCACAAGATGAAAGCTATACTTGCTTGTATAATTATATATGTAATAGAAGATTATAACAGTGTACCTCAAGCGTGAGAAGCTAAAAAAGAATATAACGTGCATTGTGAGGAAGCTTTCATAACAGCTAATACCATCTAAGTTTTGACGAAATCCAACATAGTAGGTAAACAATATAATGTATGTATTCAGTGAAAGTCTTCCAGAAGAAACAATTTAAGTGGTACTTTCGTAAAATTTGGAGGTTAGGTCATCAATTGATTGTTTATAACTTTAGCACCGTCTTTTATGGACCCACAAGCAACCAATATCAAAGCTGAAGAATAATAATGTACTCAAATCATTCTTTAACGCCCGTCCAGCACTACTAGAAAAAGGTCAATAGACATCGGCTAAAAACCGATGTCTGGCTATTTTTCAACCGATGTCTATGTGGGTGTAGAGAAAGGTCCAACCCTTTTAACATCGGTTTTAAACCGATGTCAAAGAGTATCTATTACATCGTTTCCTGGAACCTAACTGATGTTAAAGACTATCTGAAACATCGTTTACTAGCAACTAACTGCTGTGAAATAGTGGTTTAGACATCGTTTATTATATAAAATCGATGTGTATGATATATATTAACATCAGTTATAAAACGATGTAAAAAGCATCAACAATGTGACACCATTTTGTGTCAATTACATCAGTTTGTTTTGTGGTAGTGATGTTACTGTGTGTCAATTACATCAGTTTGTTTTGTGGTAGTGATGTTACTTCTTATTATAAACATCGGTTTCATTGAGTTTAACTGATGTGTTAGTGTTATAACAATACTAGCTAGCCAAAACAATAACAAACAACCAAAATCATTCCAAAATGAAAAACAAGCAAAAATTAATGGTTCTAAAAATTACCAAGTCATTTCTCCATTCCAAATATTCCAAATGACAATACCATGTACTACTCGATCCTTACAAAATTACATGTAATAATAGAAAATTTGATCAGGTCTTTCTTATATCCTTCAATCATAAGTGGCATCACCAACGCTCTCTGATTGTCTTCCATCCTATTGTGATAATTGGCAAATCAGAAAAAAATACATTCAACATATATAAAGCCCATAATGCAAGTATGTTAATTACTTTAGGGAAAGATGAAAACATATTCAGTTAATTCAAATATATGATGGTTACCACTTCGCAGCAATGATGTGAAACCCTTCCATGTCAAAGCTGATTCTATCACTGCTGGCCAAAATGGAGCAACATTTTCTGACCAATCTGCTGTTTTTATATCCTACAAAAGAAAAGTAAAAGCTTCAGCTACCAACTATTTCAATACCTTAGGGTGTTACAAGTACTACTTAAATTTACCTCCTTGCAAGGAATTGAAAATTTCGATTTCTTAGCTTAAATATAGAAAATTGAAATTAATTAATACCAAATTAAGCCGCTACCCCAATAATTTCTTATTTCTAATTTGTGAAAATTTGACAAATTCAGCTCATTCATTTCTATCCGATGCAAGTCTAACTTTATGCATATCTTTCACGATACTGTAACTAGCTTTTGGAATTACACATGCACGTCCAGTTGACTGATCAGTAAAGCTAAGTGCATTCTTTGGTTTAGTAGAAACAGTCATTCCCCCAATAACATATCCAGTTAAACATATAACAAGTCACCTACATCTTTATAACCTCAAGAGACCAAATTGTTACTTATAACAAGAATAAGACAAATCTAGCCTCTTAACTCAGAGAAGACAATTTTTGTGTAGACAAATAACATTCAGTCACATAAGACATCATTAAATATGACAACCGAAGTATAATCCGAAAAATGTAGCATTTAATGTTTCTTGTACAGCCATAAAAGTATGCTGATATGAAATCTATTGAAAGTAAGAAATTCTATAGACTAATAAACTAAATATAAATTATTCTAACACCAAGCAGGCACGAAAACCAAACAGAGATGACAAAGTCCCTTGATTAGAGGCTTGATACCGTATCAAAAAAATCATACTATTTAACTTAAAATCAGAAGTGTGTTAACTAGTAATTAAAATATCAACCAAAAAACACCATTTATATGATAAAATGAAATCTTCGAAAAACAGGATAATACATTGCTACTAACAGTTTATATATTCACATGTTATAACAGGCAGTAGGCCAGTAAATAATGATTGTATACACGAGTATAAATTCGACACCTCCTAAAAATTTGTAAACAGTAAGGCATACAGAGTTACCGGCTCTCCAAGAAAATGAGCAGAAACAGAATTCAACTTGTACGAGTTTAACGAATAATCCCTATGCATAACCTGTGGAAATGTAAAAGGACAAGAGGATGATTGAACTTCTAGTTGATTAACATGAACATAAGATACAATTTCTAGCAGTGACCATGCAAGATTGAGTGTAACCTGAAAAAAATCAAATTTGACTCTCCCTTCCATGGTAACTTCTTTACATTTCATTGTACTGTACTCCCTGCAAGAAACTATCGATCAGCAAATCTGTAATTTTTCTGAGAGATGCAGAAAGAAAATCTCGGCCAGTAGCAGAATATAATATTCTAAACCAATATATATATATATATATATATATATATATTCATTTGAATGATACTTCTAAAATAAAGAATCAAACATCTCAATTTTAAACCATCTAATACCTTTGTTTGATGTTTTAAACTAAAGATCTAACCTTGACCACAAGGTTGCATCGCTGACACGGACCCTCCTATTTTGCATCGCTGGCTCTAGATAGCAACTATAAGAAAATAAAAAACTGCTAGAATTAAGCTGTGCTACATGAAAATAAAAAACTTTTCTATATCCAGAAGCAGCATGTGCTAGACTATGCAAGTGTTCACCTGTTAAGGCATGGCAGGAATTAATTATCCTCCCGTTTTACCATTTATGTAGCATTTGTGGTTTGGTAGAACTATACCTAATCCATGGACCTCGTCTTGATACTTGATTTGCAAATTCAAGTATCAGCCTTTGTGGTATAGAGATCATGTTTTAGTACCTACATTAATTACAAACGTGAAGGTATTAGCCACTACGTGAAGGTATTACAAACGTGCAGTCAATATGCATTTGAAATACCAGTAAATTCCTGTGGTGATGTTCGATAAGCTGCTTCAGACTCTGTGTATTACCTCCATCATCAAGTTCATAATTTTCATTGAAACATTCCTCTTTCACATACTTTGAACTTTCTTTGTCTTCCACCTTATATAAACAATATATGTACCGGAAAATGTTAGAGAATCTTGTTCTATTCTAGATTTATTCTGGAAACTCTGAATTTAAAAAATATACAACACTATATCTTGCATATGCGTGCAGACCTCCAGGCATTCATAAACTTAACACATACAAATATACAACCCTTACTCTATCAACTTAGTCATTTTCCAGAACAGAGAGCTATCACCGGTAACATGTGGACGAAGAATATGTATACATCTTTTGTATTATTTCTACTATCACTGCTATATCACACACCAGGTGAAAGGATGAACATGTATATAAGTCTATCCATTATAGCTTTATTCTTGCAACAGAGAGGGACTACATATACAACTTGCAACAAACATATAATTACAATAAAACACATTATACCGACACACAAAACCAGATTGAAAAAAAGAAAACATGGTAAGAACTACACAACGAAAGAAGATATGAATCATCATTAAATATCAAGCAATTCAACTGACCAAGTATCACTAACAAATGAAACCAAAAATCCAAAATTCTAAACAAATCAAATACCCAAATAAAAAAAACATTCCAGAGCATAATTCAAATGTAAAAATTCTTCAACAAGCAGTAACTAAAACAAAAAAAAAATTGAAACATAAACTATAAAATGAACACTTACCAGGCAAGAATTCAACTCTGAACTTGTTGCTGTAGTGTCTGTATAAGCCCAAAAGCCATGTATCTCATATAAAAACCAAAAATCATTATTAATAAATCAAGAACACAGAAAAAGACTCAAACTTTATAAAAACCCAAGATGCCAAAATAGTAAAAATGTGGACAATCACAAATAATAAACAACACATCCTAAATGCTAAACAAACAGAATCGTGGCTCGATAAATTCCCTAATTCCTTATACAAAAAATAAAAAGAAAATTTACATTATTCACAATAGCTTTTGCCCAAAATAAAACAAGATCGAAAATAGCTTATCCATTTACTAAATCAAGTTGAGATGAACAATTAATCGATTAACAAATCAATTAAGAACATGTACTAGCTATTTGACCAAGTAACTACAGTAATTGGGAAATTAGGGTTACAAATTGAGTTTAAAAGAGAGAGTGAAAGAGGGAGTGAATTAGGGTTCTTAAGAGGGGGTTGAGAGTAAAAGCGAGAGTGAAAGAGAGAGAGGGTGAGGCCGTTGAGAGAGAAGAGAGAAAGAGAGAGGGTGAGGCGTCGAGAGAGAGAGAGAGGGTGAGGCGTGAGAGAGGCGAGGTGAGAGAGAGTGAAAGTCGAGAGAGAGAGAGAGAGAGTTAAGTCGGATGTATATGTTTTTTTGTTTTTGTTTAATTTGAGAGCGGGGAAGTAAAAATTAGCTAAGGGGAAATCAAAAAATTGGCTGGGGGAAATTTTGGGGAAGCGGGGGAAATTTGTGTGGGCGGGGGAAGCAACAATTTTTTTAAGCCTACTTTAGACATCGGTTATTTTTTGACCGATGTTATAATATGTTAAAGACATCAGTTGTGGTACTAACCGATGTCATTGATATTTCAATTATATGCCAATGACATCGGTTTGCTTTCAATGTGATTTCATAATATATCAAAGACATCAGTTTTTTTTCGACCGATGTTAGTGATAGTTTTTACATCGGGGAAATCATAAACCGATGTGAAAGGGGCGATGTCTATTCTACTTTTTCTAGTAGTGCAGAATGATCACAACCAAATAAGATGAATCACTACTATCTTTTGACAATCGATACGCCACAAGTCGATCGGAATCTCTGAGCATGAGTAATGAGTCATCTGGATTATCAACATAACACAAAATGTGACCACATAGAACCTGTCAATTATAGAACCACTAAGATACAACATCACAAGCATAAGCATAAGATATATAATGGATCCACCTTAGAATTTAAAGAACATACTTTTCTCTTAGTTTAACAAGGTAATCATCAGCGGGACTTCAAATAGTCAAACAAGTCAGTAACCATGATCAATTTAAATACATAGTACACTTCTAGAATAAGAAACGTACACCAGATCCTATATATAATACCTCCACCAAACCATCTCAAAAAACCCGCTCCATCTAAAATCTAACATATTTTATAGTAGTGGGTGTTTCCTAAGCGAATCTTTAATGAAACAAAATCAGGAATTTCAAAAATCAATATGTTTACCCACAACATAAAAGTACTAAAAGCTCAGCCAAATTTCTCAAGCTACATCTCATGCACCTGTGCTAAGATATTTATCCTAACTAGTCCTCCGTTTATTTAATGTTCCTCCTGAATTAAACATATTACTGTACAATGCAAAAGGGCTTTATAGACTATAGTCTACATGTTGGGTGAGTAGACAAACATATTACCTCTTGTACTGGAATTTAGTACGACCTCAGTGAGCAAGTATAGGGCATGGAGCACCCGGATGAACAATCTATTAATCGTCTAACTCAACAATTTGAGCCCTTCTTTCAACAACTTGTTTTCTGATAAAAATGCCCCAAAATGAAATCACAATTAAACCACAAATTCCTCAATCCAAAAATTACACTAAAATCCAAAATATTAACACACAATTCCCACAAATTTAACACAAAAATCATCTTAATTAAACCAAAATCCTACTAATTTAACTCTTAATACCAACTTTAATCGAACAAAACTTACAAACACATACAATCAAAAATACAATCGAAAATTTTCTTATGCATACATATATATACATGAATAATCCATAATAATCCAAAAAAATAGGTACTTTACCTCTAATTGAAACTTTAATTGAACTTTTACTCTAAAGTTTGCTCCAATCAATTTTAAAAATTTGGGGTTGCTCTAATCGATTTTAGGGATTTGAGAAAGGTATGAGAGATGAGTGAGATATATGGTCGACGAAAAGGGGGGAGGTCGAGGCGTGAGAGGGAGAGAGCATGAGAGGTGAGGTCGAGAGAGAGAGAGGAGGTAGAGAGAGTGGTGTCGAGAGAGAGAGAGAGAGAGAGAGAGAGAGAGAGAGAGAGAGAGAAAGAGGTGTCGAGAGAGAGAGACAGTGGTGGGTTTGTTTTTTGTTTTAATGTTGTGTAAGAAATATTTTGGTACTAAGATTTCACACCTTTTTTATCCCGCTCAATGAAAAAATCAAATTCCCGCCTACAATTTCGGCAAGCTATTGTAACGCTTTTCCTAAAGTATTGCAATTGTTCTAAAATTTCAAAATAATACTTTTGCTTGCAACACTTTTCGTATTTCTTGCAACATTTTTAAAAATATTGCAATAGACTACCAAGTTTTGTGTCTATTGTAACACTTTTTGTAACACATTTATATATTGGTGTTGCAATAGGCCATATTTGGTGTAACTCCAAAACAGTATGATAACATAGGTTTTATGTACTATTAGTGAAATATTAAAGGTCCTATCAAATAAAATTTCATTTTTCTTTATTTGAATAACTTTTATTATTTAAACATTAATCAAGGAATTTAGAGTTTGTGAACCATAAACAAACAACTAAAAATATTAATCAATAAATATTTTAAATCATATATTAAAAAAAGTAATTATTGAGTTGTAATATATTTGAAAATAAATATTCTCAACATTGTGGCTCTTCATTATCGTCTAATGTTAGAGAAATAATTACGTTAATGCTCGAGCTGATATTTCAGAAAAAACAGGGTTTACAGCTAACAACTCAAATATGGGGGGAAATTCAAATATTTTTGAAACTAATGGGCTGGAATCTGAGGAATTGTATGGGCTCAAGATGGATGAGAGAAAAAGGCAACGTAGTGAGGCCCATATTGCTACTACTAAAAATACGATGAGTGATACATTAAATAAGGACTCTACTCTTTCTGGTTCTGATTGTGTAGAGACCTCCACACAGTTTTTGGCTAAGCTTGCAGAGCAAGCTAGCCAGTTGCCAGAACTGTCGAGGTCTTGGGAAGCCTCGTACAGTTCGTGTACTGAATGATCTTCTGAAGGATCACAAGCCCATTTTTTTATTTTTGTCAGAGACTATTTCGTATGCTAATAAAATTGAGGAATTTCGAGTTCGTTTTGGTTTTGATAAGTGTTTTTCGATTGATAGAGTGGGTCGAAGTGGTGGCTTAGCGGTTCTATGGAAGCAACCATTTCAGTGTCAGATTTTTTGTTATTCTTCTCATCACATTGATGTTCTGGTGTCTGAAAATAATAATGTTTCTTGGCGCCTCTCTTGTTTTTACGGGTATCCTGAACGAAGAAGAAGAATAGAATCATGGGACTTGATACGTAGATTGGCTAGTTTGTCTTCTCTTCCATGGTGCATATGGGGATATTTTAATGATTTATTGTTTGCGTCAGACAAATATGGGAGGCTTTCACATCCTCAATGTCTGATGGATGGTTTTCGTAGTGTAATTGATGAGTGTCTTTTGTCAGAGCTAAGTTTAGTTGGGGGTAAATTCACTTGGGAGAAGGATAGGGGTTCTGATGCGTGGGTTAGAGAAAAGCTTGATCGTAGTTTTGCTACTGACAGTTGGTGGAGTAAATTTCCATTTCATAATCTGAAGGTTGTTCATGCCCGAGCTTTTGATCATGAACCTATTATTTTGGAGCTATTTAAAGTCAATGTCTTGAGGAAATCGTTTAGATTCAGATTCAAAAATATGTGGCTTAAAAAACCAGGGTTTGTAAAGGAAGTAAAGGAGATCTGGTGTAGCCTTCCCATGGCGCATTTGATTCCAAAACTGACCGAGGTATCTTCGTTTATGGCTCATTGGGGGAGGTCTTTTTTTCACAAGTTCAGGGAGAAAGTGAAGGAACATAAAGCAAATTTGGATAGGCTGGTGGATCATACAGATGATCATAGTGTTCAAGCATATCTTAGTGAGAAGGAGAAACTGAATGCACTCCTTTTACAAGAGGAAATTCACTGGAAACAAAGAGCTAAGTTGTTTTGGCTTAGTGAAGGCGATGAAAATACGAGGTTTTTTCACTCTTCTGCGTCAGCAAGGAAGAAATCTAATAAAATTAATTTTTTGTTCAACGATGATGGAGATAGGGTTGAAGATCAAGATGGGATATGTGATGTGGTCAAAGATTACTTTGATAAGCTGTTTACAGAAGGTGTGAGAGAGGGGGACTTATCGAATCTGGAAAGCCACATAACGGTGATTGGTGAGCAGAATATGAAACTAGTGCATGAGTTCTCATTCGATGAGTTTACTGTAGCTATTAAAGAAATGTATTGTGATAAGGCTTCGGGCCCAGATGGCCTGAATCCAGGATTTTTGAAAAGCTTCTGATCAGTTATGGGAAGGGAGATATTCGAATATTGTACAAGTTGGTTACGGTCTAACTGTTTTCCTACAGAGCGTGGTTCTAATTCCGAAGAAGGAAAATGCAGCGTGTTTGAAGGACCTTAGACCCATTGCTCTTTGTAATGTCTTATATAAAATTTTAGCTAAAGTCTTGGCTAATCGGTTGAAGGTTGTTCTACCCTTAATCATCTCGGAGAATCAATCTACATTTTTAAAAGAAAGGAGTATAACAGACAATGTTCTTGTAGATTTTGAGATTATTCATCACATGAGTAAGAGCAGACATGATAATGTGGGTGAGGTGGCCTTAAAGTTGGACATTAGCAAAGCGTATGATAGAGTAAGTTGGTCTTTTCTCCGTCACAGGATACAAATTATGGGGTTTTGTGAGAAATGGATTGAGTGGATGATGCTTTGTGTGAAAACGGTAACCTATCATTTTTGTTTTAATGATTCGAGTAATTGTCCTATCTTTCCAAAAAAGGGTTTGAGGCAGGGGGATCCACTCTCGCCTTACCTCTTTTTACTATGTGTTGAAGGTTTATCCAATGCGTTGGATACAACTACAAGCAATGGAGATGTTCATGGATGCAGAATAGCTCCCACAGCACCCACGGTTTCTCACCTCCTGTTTGCTGACGTTAACTTTTTTTTCTTTCGAGGTACGATAGAAGAGGCAAGAAATATTAAAACTCTTCTCGTGAACTATGAGAATTGTTTTAGACAATCATTGAATTTTCAGAAATCGGGAGTGTATTTCAGTGCTAATATGAGAAAGTAGCTGCAGGTGGAGATCTCAAATATTCTGGGAGTGCACAACGAGATAACCAATACAAAGTATCTTGGTCTACCATCGTTAGTTGGAAGGTCAAAAAGGAGAGTGTTTCAGTACTTAAAGGAAAAAGCAAGTAAGTGTATTCAGGCGTGGCAAGCTAAGCCTATGTCACAAGCGGGTAAGTCGGTATTAATTCGTAATGTAGCACAGGCCATACCCTCTTATATTATGTCCTGTTTTCTGTTGCCTAAGTCGATATGTGATGAACTAGAACAAATGTTTAATAACTATTGGTGGAGGTCTGGAAAAGTAGGGGATCAGAAGGGGTTGAATTGGTTATCTTGGGATAATATGTGCTCAGCTAAGAGTAAAGGGGGTATGGGTTTCAGGGATTTGTATGGGTTTAATTTGGCTTTGCTTGGTAAACACACGTGGAATTTTATGAACAATACAGGTTCTTTAGTATCCAGGTTGTTTAAATCTCGTTACTTCCCTAATTCTTATATTTTGCAAGTGGTTAAAGGAACGGGATCTAGTTTTATCTGGACTGGCATTTGGCGTGCTAAGGAGGAGCTTCGTAAGGGTTTTAGATGGGTCATGGGGAATGCTGAGAGCATAAAGGCTACGAAAGATCCTTGGTTGAGAACAAAAGCTGAGTTTTGTGTTGAGCAGAACGATTTTTACGAAGGAAGAGATGAGTTAGTGTCAAGTCTCTTTATTCCTGGGGAGAAAAAGTGGAATGAAACGTTAGCGATTTTTAGAAGTCGATGCAACTGCAATTCTGGCGATTTCGATCCCACAAAGAGAGATGGTGGATAGGGTAGCATGGATGCATTCAAACAATGGGATTTATAGTGCTAAAACAGGGTATCATCTTTGGTACAATTTAAATCACGAGTCCACTGCAATCTCGCAGAGTTTTGGATGGAAAAAAGTTTGGAGTTTGTTGATTCCCCCTAAGGTGAAGGTTTTTATATGGCGTTTTTGTCGTAATGTCATACCAGTAAGAAAAAGATTGAGTTCAAGAGGAGTTAGACTTCCTATCACATGTCCTATGTGTATGACTGATATTGAACACATGACTCATTTATTCTTTGATTGTGACATTGCAAGAGGGTGCTGGAATCATGTGAGGCTTCGGTATGATTGGAGCAATGTTGAGTATGCGTCTGATTGGCTGCTTGAAAAACTTAATACTGGTATATCTGAGGAAATTTTGAAAATATGCATTGTGCTTTGGGAAATTTGGTATTGGAGGAATAAGAAAGTGTGGGAAGATAAATCCGTTTCACCTGTGTTTGCCATGGATAACAGCTTTAGAATGTTCTCAGAATGGAAGGAGGCGAAACAAAACCAGAGAGATCAGGTGCTTGTGGTTAGTAGAGTTGTGAGATGCTCAAATCATAAGTGGCAGACCCCTGAGGTAGGTGTCCTTAAAGTGAATGTGGATGCGTCTGTTTTTCCGGGTGCTCAGACTTTCTCAGTAGGTATGGTTTGTCGAGATCATAAAGGTACTTTTGTTGCTGGAAAAAATCTTTGTTTGCCTGCAGTTGATTCTGTGTTTGAAGCTGAGGTAGTAGGCATCAGAGAAGCTTTATCGTGGATTAAGGAACAACAAGTAGGGTCGAATGCAGTGATAGTGGAGACTTGACGCTTGCGGCTAAGGCTATTACAGGAGAAGGGTTGAATGTTTTAGAAGTGGGTGTGATAGTTGAAGATTATAGACGATTGCTTTGTAATACGAGGGATACTTCAGTTTGTTTTGTTCGGAAAAATGCTAACAAGGTAGCCCATGAATTGGCTAGAATCCCTTGTTTAGTTAATTTCCAAAATTGTTTCACGTCTCCTCCTACGTGTTTGTTGTAGGCTCTTTCATGTGATCATTTGAGTTGAATGCATTGTTTTGAATTTAAAAAAAAGAAACAATGATAAAAATGTGGTTATCTTTTCTTGGAAAACAAGAACCAACTCCAAAAGAAAATTTGAGATAAAGGGACTAAATTGAGTATCTGCACTCCACGGTTAATGCTTGAACATACTTATTTCGAAATACTTATATTCTGAATAAAGTTTTTTTTATGTGATAGCATAAAAAAAAAAAAAAAAATCTGTCCCAGAACCCTGCTTGAGCACATGCATGTGTCCTTCAGTCTGCCGTCCGCGTTGTCATAAAGCTTACTGGATAAAGGTACAATATTCGTTTGCTTTTTAAAAATTTTAAAGTAAATAAAGGCAATAAATAATACATGCACTAATTAAAGAAAAGAAGCCGGGTTCGGTTATATTGCATACTGACACTGTTATTAGTAAAATTTATCTTATCACTTCAATTGAGATAAACCTACTTATGATTACTAATAATTACTAGCTTATAACCCGTGCAATGCACGGGTTTCTTATATTATATTATAAATTTTATTTAATATTATAATTATGTTTTTATATAATCATTATTTTAATAATTTTTTAATTTTAAGTTAATATAATTTAACATACTCATGTTTATAAATTATACTAATGTTTCCTTATTATAAACAACGTATACGATTTTTAATATATTTTATTAATAATTGAGAAATATGTTGTGATATTTTCGTGTATATATTAATTATTGTAAGATTTGTTGTAAATTAAAAAGGTAACGTGTTTTAATTATAAAGGAAATATTAATGATTGAAAGATATGATACGATTGATCTTTTTATGTGTTTATAAAAGGTAATATCTTCAACTAAAATTAAATGTGAAAAAGGCAATCGACTAATTACCATTAAATATATTATGTTATTATTTATTTTAGGTGTTATATTTTTCTTGAAAATTATGGTTTGATATTTTCGGGTATATATTAGTGATTGTAAGATTTGTTTTAAATTAAAAAGGTAACGTGTTTTAATTCGAAAGAAAAATATTAATGATTGAAAGATATGATATGTTTTTAGTTGTTTATAAAATGTAATATGTTTAACTAAAAGTAAATGTGAAAAAGGCAATATACTAATTACTATTAATTTTATTATACTAATGTGAAAATGACAATCGACTAATTACCATTAATTATAACGTGTTTTAATTCGAAAGGAAATACTAATGATGGAAAGATATGATACGATTGATGTTTTTAGGTGTTTATAAAAACTAATATCTCGACTAATTATCATTAATTATATTATGTTATTATTTATTTTAGGTGTATTTACTTTTCTTTATAATGAAGGGTAAATAAGTAAATTCACTCCGTACCAAAAAATAGGTACCAAAACTTTCAATGTTTCGATTTTTATATAATAGTATAGATTTGTAAGAGACCATTATATTGTTGGTTGATATATACCCGCAATATACACCGCGTAAATTACAAAACAAAATTTGGAATAATAATCCAATAGAAACCCGACAGATTAAAAATCTAGCAGACTCCATACACTAGTTATGATTAATTGACATAGCTTTTCTGGAAGGTCAAAACGAAAAGATATATATATGGCCACATTCTTATTCAGAAAATTGACAGGAGAACTAAATATTTTTAGAAATATAATCATAGCTCGCGTATCATGTTTTCTAGCATTCACACATTGCTTTTACACCATGCATTATCCTACACATATCTGCGGAAATTTCACTATAAAACCCTCACTTGTCCAGCATTAATTCATTACAACTCACGGAGTAGACAGGAATTAATTAGTTGCGAGCGAGCATAACCAACGAGGTTGTAGCTTAATTAGACTAATTAGGAGTCATGGGAGGTAAACTAGTTTCAAGTCCATATCTGTTGATCTTCTTAATCAGTTTCACATATTTGTGTAAGGCTCAAGATCATAGTAGTAGACCTAGTAAAGTCACCGCCATGTATGTGTTTGGTGACTCCTTAGTCGATGTGGGCAACAATAATTACCTCAAGGTCTCCCTTGCTAAGGCTAATTTTCCACATAACGGTGTCGACTTTCCTACCGGAAAACCTACTGGACGCTTCAGCAATGGCAAAAATGCTGCTGATTTTATTGGTAATGTTATAGTACGTTTCTCTTGTCAATCCGTACCTGTTGTAAATTTAATTTCTATATATTTATTCTTCCTGCATTTCTTGATGTTGTTTTGTTTGGTATGCTGCAGCTGCAAAACTTGGGTTGCCGACAGCCGTACCATATCTCTCCATACTGAAATCCAAGTCCGAGGATCCAAATGCGTTGATAAGTGGCGTTAGTTTTGCTTCCGGAGGAGCAGGAGTCTTCAATGGCACTGATGAACTTTTTGTAAGATTATCCAGATTAAATTAATTACTACTCTCTTCAAATATTAATTAGTGCTAATCATACACAATTGATAGGATTATAATTCGTACTACTGTAAATCAAATAAAGGAATCATTTATTGAAGTTGATCATTTATGTAGCATCAATGCAAAGAAACAATAGTAGTAGAATTTATGTAGTATTCATTAATGCGAATGTACCAACATTGACTATATTTAGAATGTAGTGAAACCGTGTGGAGCCTGCACATAAATGTATATACTAAATCAGTAGAGTAGCTTTCATACAATGACCACCAAATTGTCATGCGTATTACTGTAATAAAAAGACAGATTCTCTTCCCCACCATTTTCCCAAATCACACGCATTTCCAGTCAGCGACCAGAGCATGAACGGATCTAGAAATTTTTTTGGGGGATACCGATCGAGTAAATTTCATCGAGACATTTTTGTGTTTTTAAATTTTGTGAGAACACTTCATATTTATATTTTTAAAATTTTAAATGATAAAAACGTAACATTTTATTTTACAAGGGATACGTACTGCACCTCCGTTCTTGGTCCAGAATTCCCTCCCCCACCACAAAAGACTTATTTTCCTTTTACTGAGATCTTTAATTATTTTATTAGTCTAGATATATAACTAAGCTAGCTCGAAAGATTATTAGATGCTTAGCTTTTAAAAGTTAAATAGGAATTAAAAGTAACATGCATGTAGAACCAAATAACATTCTGACATGCATGGCCTTATTTGTACTCCCTCCGTCTCATAATTCTTTTCCCGTTTAATATGTCGGGACTGTTCATAACATGATACAAATTGCTAATTTACGTCTAATCTATAAGTCCAAATATAGTTATGAGTGATCTTGTTGGATTCGTATTTATGAGTACTTTAATACAGTGAAGTTTTTATATTTAAAACTAATACGAAATTAAAGATATTAACTATCAAAAGTGTACGTTGGCAAACATGATAAAGGTAAACAGGAAAAGTTTTAAGAGACAGAGGGAGTATCTATCTATGTTACCGTGTAAACTGAAAGTGTACGTGTTTATATATAAAATGACAGAAACAATCAATTCCATTAACAAAGCAAGTGGAATACTATACGGTGGTATATGAAGGACTAGTACAAGCCGTGGGATTGGCTGCTGCTGAGAAACACCTGTCCAAGTCAATTTTCCCTATTGTGATAGGAAGCAACGACTTGTTTGGCTACTTCAAATCCGGCTCGGACGTTAGTAAAAAGAGTACCCCACAACAGTATGTGGACTCCATGTTGTCTGCTGTCAACGTTGTCTTGAAGGTAAACAATTATTTTTTTACATTTTTTCGAATTCTTCATTGCTCGATCGGCAAAATTTTAAAGTGTAAAATTAAAAGGTACTGTAATTTATATATGCATATTCATCTTATAATGGTGTTGATTGTTGAACAACGAACAGAGATTGCGAGATCTTGGTGCTCGTAAATTTATCATAGTTGGAATCGGAGCAGTAGGGTGCACTCCATCGCAGAGGGTTCAAAACAAAAGTGAAGTCTGCAAAGAACAAGTGAATTTCTGGGCTACCAAATACAATGGTGGCCTTACTTCTGTACTAAAGGCGTTCAAATCAGAATTCAAGGATATCAATTACTCTTATTTTGATGCATACAGCGTTTTTGTGGACTTCATTCAGAATCCATCTACTTACGGTACATGTCACGACCTTGACCTGCAGTTCTTACTAAAAATAAAAATAAAATACAAGTCCTTTCTTCATTTAGAGACTAATATATAGGTTGGTTTTTTTCTATATATATGCAGGTTTTACAGAGGTGAAAGCTGCATGTTGTGGGCTGGGGCAGCTAAAAGCAAAAGTTCCATGCATACCCATTTCAACATTTTGCCCCAACAGAAATGATCATTTATTTTGGGATCTTTACCATCCCACACAAAAGGCTGCTGGCTTGTTTGTTGACATGATCTTTGACGGTTCCGAATATGTAACTCCTATGAATGTCAATCAGCTGGTTGCTCTGTAACCAACACAACATACACCACACATACACATAGTTATGAATGTACTAATTTAATTACTAGTACCAATGTTGGTTTACAAGTTTCATGTTGTTGGACACAAGATTTTTATTCTTTGATAAACCAACATTTTATAAGATTAATTTGGAGAGAGAAAATCGTAACTGCATGTTTAGCTAACTTTAATCTCTATTTAAAAAGTACTGTAAAAATTAGTACTAGTCATTTCAACTTTGATTTAGGCTAGTTCTTGTAGCAAGATATTGTTTCACCACACAAAAAGTTTTGCTAAAATTTTTGATACTGCTATTTTTTTTTATGTTTTTTTTTATATAACCGTGTATTTGACTCTTGCCCATGTCATTTAAAATGAACACATGATCTCTTTTGGTATTTTCAAAATATTAATATCTAAAAAAATATAGAATACATGATTGAGATCAGTACTTAAGTGAGTAAGCTATGCATAATTTTTAATATGTTCTGCTCCTACGTATGCATGCACCAAAAGTTTGTCGGTATAAAAATGATGGAAACAATGTATTTTTTTTAAAAATACAAATATACTACTCCCTCCGTCCCATTTTATGTAAACCTCTTTCCTTTTTGGTACGTCCCAAAAAGAATGAACATAATATACTTACTATTTTTGAACACTACTTTTCACTATTACACCCACTACTTTTCAACTTTTTTATTAAATAAAAACTATTACACCCACTACTTTCCTCCACTATCTCAAATCTATTATTAAATATTGATAGGTCCTACCACTTTATCCACTTTGCAACTAACTTTACTCTTTTTCTACTACAATTTCTTAATCTCCGTAAAGGTCAAAATGGTTCATACAATATGGGACAGAGGGAGTACTATATATCGATTGTACATAAAATATTAGTGCAAGAATTGGAATCTGATGCTACTCAACACCATTCACCATTTATTGAAGTCTCTTTTTGCCATTGCGAACCAATAATCTATTTGAATATTTCGAAGCAGATTCGAGCATTGGTACATACAATATTGCACCACAGGATAATGTGAACTCAATGGTGTCAACTGTCAACTATGAAGCGAGTTTTAAAGGTAAAAACGAATTCAAACAGAAAATGAACATACTTTATTATAGATAACTAGATGATAATTCGTGGGAAGCAGGGCGTCGGAGATTTATGTTAAATAATTACTAATTTTTATTTAATTAAATATTTATAAAATTATATTACAAAAATTATAAAAAGAACTATGTTATTTGCATAAAAAATTTATGCGAGTAATAAACTATAAACTTAGATTGTTTAATAGAAGTGCATGGAAACACGTTTCAGTTATTTTCATTGAAAAATATTTAGGATAATTGATCGTAATCTTTTTTAATTATAAGTTATAATAAAAAAATTTGCTAATACAATGTAAGAATTATAATAATAATAAGATTTCAATTTTATTCTATTTTTTTAAAAAAATAACATATAATCGCAGGAAAGAATGTTCTACAGTAATGTATAGAAACATGTTCTAGTTGTTCTCCTTGAAAAACCTTTTGGAGAATTGATCGTATTATTTTTTATTCTAAATTACTCCCTCCGTCCCACAATAGTAGTCTCTTTTGAGAGAATTTTTTTTCCCATAATACATGTCCATTTCCAAGTTTCAATGTAAATTGTGATCATTTTTTCTAAACTACCCTTTTTGAAAATTGTATAGCAATAAATGAGGAATGACTATGATAAGTGCATATTTTTGCATATTTTTATTACCTATTTATTGCTTGAACTCGTATTTTAATAAATTATTTTGTTGCATTACAGAAATTCGTAAATAAATAAAGAAATGTCAAAATAAAAAAATAAAGAGCAAGGAAGGGAAAAAGAGGAAGAAAAAGGACCAAAAATGAAAGAAGGAAAAGAATTAGGAGCTTGGAGCAAAATGAATATTTCAAGACAAGTGGAAGGTGGAGATCAACCCAACACAGTACATAAGTGTATGGCCAAGATCAACTCTTCAAACCTTAAGGGGGAATGAAACAAATAGATGGCTAGGATTTCACCACCACACACCACAAATGTATGGTGGGGATTTACCCAACACCCCCCTTAACCCTAATTCTTATCTAATAAATACCCCCTCACCCCCTTGTATTTAGTAACTTAAATTAGAACTTAGATTTTAGGGTAGTTTTATTTTCTTGTTTTGTAGTTTTAAATCTTGTAAACACTCCTATTATAATTAATGCAATTTTTATTTTCTTTACTTCTTGTCTTGCTCTTTCGTTATTGTTGCCTTGTTTCGTTATTTTCGTAAATCCATTGCTAACCACTTGGGATTGAAAGTAACGAAACTTTAATTTCTTGTTCTTAGTTGCTAATTTTATGCCCCTTTAAATATCCATTTTATTGTGGGCCATTTAATTTTAAATCATCGTCTTAGTGTAATTTTAAATTCATAGTTAATTTCTTTGTCTCGTATTTTCTTTTCAAAATAAAAAAAAACAAAAAAAAATTAATTTTAATTTTTGGTACGTATTTTCCTGTTTTAATTTGATTAATTCGAACAAATCTCTTCTCCCCTGTTTTACTATTTTATTTCTCTGTTTTAACTGTTTATTATATAATTCGAAACTTTGTTTGTCTTTAACGTAGTTTCTTCTCCTCTGTTACTCGCAGTTAACACGACGCATCTCTCCTTTTCGAATTCACAGAACCTGCCCTTGTTTTATTTTTTAATTCATCGTTCAAAACTCTAAAGACCCATCTCTCTCTCTCACACACACACACACACACAAAAACACCAATCTCTCCACTCCCCTGTTCATCTTCGATTCTCCACACATCTCTTCGATCTTCCCTTCGAAACCCACAACCAAACACCCTTCCACGCCTTGTCTTTTCATTGATTAATTTCTCTGTTCTTGAGTCCATGTTGATGATGTCGGTGGAATGTGTATGTCGATGCTTCATTTTCTGTTAATAGCTGTGCCGAGTCATGTTGCCCTTGAGTTTCGTTTGTGTTGTGTGTTAAAATTGTCATTATGCGTTGTGTTTAATGTTATTGCAGAGTTTGTAATTACCGTCTGTTCGTTCCTTTTTTCCTAATGCCGTGTTTCTGTAGAATTATGTGTAGTTTGCCTCTGAGTTGTGTTTAGTTGCGTCGTTGTGTAGTCCGGTTTGCTGTTTGTCCGTGTCCTATTGTTCGCTGTTTTTATAATCCGAGTTCTGTTGAGTTGTGTACCGATTTGTTAGTTTTCGTGGTTGAGACAATTGGTTCTTGTTTTAATTTGCAGTTTATGATTAAATGAGTTGAGTTTTGATTCTTGTACTGAGTTCCCACTCGATTTATGTTCTTTGTTTAAAGTTTTCTGCGGTTTTGTAATGCTGTCGATTGTTACCAAGTTTGAGTTTTTATCTGATTATTAAGTCAAGTTTCATTGCTGCATTCGTTGTTGTTCAGTTCGTGAGTTTGTTGTTTACTCAGTCCCCGAATTCTTCGTGTACCGAGTTGTTTTTGTCCATTTCTGAGTTCACTGGTTTACTGATTTGTGTGATTTAGTTTTGTTCTGTGTTTGCTGGCGAGTAATGCTTTTCGAATTGTTGTTGAGTTCGTAGTCGTTGTCTGTATATTATATGCGTTCGTGTTACAGTGGTAATCTAAGTTGAAATTTGTTTTCGAATTTCTAGATTGAGTAGAATTCTGGAGTCCTTTTTCTTTGCTGCGACTTGTGGAAATCTTTGGCACTCTTTTTCGTTGGTTCTGAGTTATTAGGATTGAGACTCGTGGTTATCTTTTGTTTTTAGCTTGGCGAGTTTTCTGGTAATTGTTTTCTGTGTATTTTGATTTGCAGGGTTAAAATTATAAACGAGTCATGATGAGTTTTTACTGAAATATTCTGTAAATGAAATTTTAGAATAAAATTTAATTTTAATTCAATTTTGAAATTTTAGAATAATGTAATTTTTGTTCTTTTCAATTTTTAAATTTAGGTGAAAATTAGAATAATTTTAGATTTTTTTAAAAGTTAAATAGAATTAATTTTAATTCTTTCTTTTAAAAAAATAGATTAAATTTTATTTTTGTAGTTAAGTAGTAAAAAAAATAACCAAATTTTCTAAAATATAAATTTGTTCTAATTCGATTAAATAAATATTAAGGATTGCGAAAATAGTAGTCTCTGCGAAACGAATCTCACATACTACAACGAAACAAATTATTCGCTTGCTATTTAAAACGCTTAATTTTTAGAGGAACAACCCAGAGTATATCAATATATTCTTAATGATGCTTAGTGAAGGATTTAATCAAATTACACCAATTACCCTTTCAAACTCATATTAAGTAACATTATAAATAGGGTTTTATGTCTTTTTACTAATCAAATTACACCAATTACCCTTTCAAACTCATATTACGTAACATTATAAATAGGGTTTTATGTCTTTTTATCTTTTTACTATTTGGTCGGGTAATTTCATTCGTGAATAAAGTATTTCGGGTACTATATTTTTACACTGATGGAACCATAATTCTAACACATAAAAACCCCATATCAATTTCACCCAAATTTGGCGATCACAAAACCCCATTTTTCACACTTCTCTGTTCTCTTAAATCTCCACACACACACACACTGACATACATGCAACATTTACCTCTGAAGAATTTGGCAAAAAGGTAAGACCTTTCTGAATGAAACACAAGATTCTTGATTATTAAGTTATGGGTTTTGTTGGGTTTGATTTCTTTCTTATGGGGTTGATTACTATTTGTGTTTATTCTTCTATTCATATGTTATTCTAAGCTCCAATTGATTTATTGGAATGATAACTTTTGCAAAGTTGGTTTTTTTCCTTTAAATTTAATTTTTTGCTGTTTTAGCTGTCTTTGTGATTATGTTAAGGATTTAATCAAATTACACCAATTACCCTTTCAAACTCATATTAAGTAACATTATAAATAGGATTTTATGTCTTTTTACTAATCAAATTACACCAATTACCCTTTCAAACTCACATTACGTAACATTATAAATAGGGTTTTATGTCCTTTTATCTTTTTACTATTTGGTCGGGTAATTTCATTCGTGAATAAAGTATTTCGGGTACTATATTTTTACACTGATGGAACCATAATTCTAACACATAAGAACCCCATATCAATTTCACCCAAATTTGGCGATCACAAAAACCCCATTTTTCACACTTCTCTGTTCTCTTAAATCTCTACACACACACTGACATACATGCAACATTTACCTCTGAAGAATTGGGCAAAAAGGTAAGTCCTTTCTGAATGAAACTCGTGGATTCTTGATTATTAAGTTATGGGTTTTGTTGGGTTTGATTTCTTTCTTACGGGGTTGATTACTATTTATGTTTATTCTTCTATTCATATGTTATTCTAAGCTCCAATTGATTTATTGGAATGATAACTTTTGAATTTTCATTTACAGTCCTGGCACTGTATGTTTATCTTTTAATTGGATCATTGTATACCATTTTTACAGCTACTCATAATTGTTGACGGAGGAATTTTGTAACAACAAAATTCGAGGTACATCGCCGGAATCAAGATCTATGACGGTGGTTCTTCGCCGGATAAGTCACCGGAGTGTGGTGGCTGTGATGAATTGGGGGCTGAGATTGAGAGGGTTCTTGGTGGTGGCTCGTAGCTCTTCGCTTCCATCCCCCTCAATTTGCCTACGTACCTCTGTATTTATAGAGGATCAAGCTCACGTAGTTCTTGGAGAGCAAGAAACCCAATTGGGCTTGGATTGTCGGTCCAGCATCCGAAATGTTCTACTATGAGGCCTAACCACAAAGGCACAAGGCTCATCCAAGATCTCAAGACTTCACGGATAAGGAAACTTCCCCCGTCGAGGACTAGTCCTATCCGCTATCGCTATTTCTTGATTTCAAGGATGCAGGTATAGCCATGGTTTACCCCAAGTGCAGAACGCATCCCTCTCCCCCGAATGAGAAGCACCCACCAGATAGCAGGACAGGTGATCCAGAGCTTTTGGGTGCAAAGTGCAGGATTACTCCAAAGTTCCCCAATGAGAGCGCTCCCATTGGCTACAGGAACAGAGCTCCCAAAGCACACACCAGAAAGTCCCCATCTTTCCACCTTAGGGCGCGCCCTTAGTGTCTAAGATAGGTCCTTATATCCAGGCATACCCCTGGAGGCCTTCTACGACGGACATCCCCCTCCTGAGATACGACAGGAGGGAATTCTTCAATAATCTTTGTGAAACCTGTTGATAATTGTCTTCATTCTGCCTTTTTGCTTCTCAGGGCGCGCCCTCCACATATAGGAAGTGAGGGGCGCGTCCTCCTTCTCAAAATCTTTATTAAAACCCTATTTATCCTGAAAATCCCCAAAATTGAACCCGTATCTGACCCGAATCCATTTTAGAATACCCGAACTGAATTTTGGGCATAACAACTACCCCCCAATTCCATGTAAAATCAAAGATGAAGCATGGAATTTCAATCTTAAATAACACCAAAATTTTTGTAGCTTTTCTTCTTCAGGGCGCATCCTCATTCCTCTTAGCTTCAAGATTCTATGTGGAGGGCGCGTCCTTAATTTATCTCTTGGACAACTCTAATTTTAACTTCTTCGCAGAGGAATAACACAAATGCACCATATCTCTAAGCTTACATGAGCTTACTCGGCGTAAGAAACAAGAGATAGTATGCACAAGTGTAAACCCCTCACAGGGCTCGCACTAAAGCTAAATATATATATTTACAGAGGTCACTGCCCACCATATCATCATGACTCCAAGCAAAACATCTGAATCCCTAGCATTCGCCAAAACTAATATTGTATCTTCTGTTGAACCAGTCATTTCCACCGATTGAGGCATTCTTTAATCAAGATCAAAATCAAAACTTCGAGGAGTCTTCAATCGGTGCTTCATCCTTGGAGGGCACGTCCTCTTTAAGAGGGAAGTCTTCCTCAACATGGGTATTCTCCTAGCCTTCCAAAAACATTCTTCTTCCCTCGATCTGCTCACCTCTATTACTGATCGATATAATATCATCAGAGTTGTCTTCTTCAATCTCCTCTAGAATTATTTTCTCGAAAATCATTAGAAACAAATGCTTCTTCTACCCGCAGTCCATGAGGGCGCGCCCTAAGAGTGGGCACATCCTCTTCTGGCTCTTGAACAATATAATGGGCCTGTGCCTCTCCCAGGATAGCATTCATGATTCTTTTAGAACTATTTCCTCTAAGGGCGCGTCCTCCACCTATTTGTCTCTTAAAACCTTTGATTGCCTGATGGTAACACTCTCTTGAATCATGTTGGGATCCTTGAACAGTGCCCACTCCATGTGGTGTAGGAAACTTCATTGTGAGATGATAAATAGAGGTCACAACCTTCATTTCTTTCAACAAAAGATGCCCTACCAAGGCCTTGTGAGCAGATTCCTGATCCAAAACCATAAAATCCATCATTTAAGTTGCTGAGAGAGTACGTTCTCCAAGAGTTACCGGTAACTTGGTTGCGCTCATCACCTTCATAGCCTCTCTTGAGAAACCATAAATCTGTGCATTCTCTGACACCATGTTTTTGTCTGGAAGTCCCAGCTTTTTGTAAGTGTTGTAGTACGAAATATTCACTGAGCTTCCATTGTCAACAAACACCCGATGCACACTCATAAAACCAATCTGATTGGCCACCACCCAGGCATCATTATGAGGGTGGTGAACCCATCTTGCCTCATCTTCAGTGAAAGTAATATCCACGCATTCTTCTTTGAACATCTTTGGCGGTTTCAAATCCAAGCTGCTCACATAATTGATCAAGGGCCTATGTTTTGCTTCTCTGGCGTATCCTTCCAAAGCTTTGTTACGATCACCCCCCAAGTGATGTCCTCCAAAGATAATGTGAATACTCCCTTCCTTGACAAATTTCTTCTCCTCGGGTTTATCTTCATTTTGATCACCCCCCAAGTGATACCCTCCGTCTCTTCCATTAGAACCTTCTTTGTGTTTCGTCTCTGACAATCCAATCAGTTAGGAATCCCTCCTTAATCAAGTCTTCAATTTCATCATTCAACCCGTGAGTGTCGTGCCCTATAGACTCGTGATACTCGCAATACTTCTTCTTGTTTTTTTTTTGCTTTGTCAGGCAGATAGAGGAGTCCGCTTAAAAAGCCCTTTATTCTTGTTCACCTCAAAGATGTGTTCAATTGAAGCGGCCAAAGGAGTATAATTATTTGGCCTCCTATCATAAGTGTAAGTATCCGGAGGTCTCCAACTTCTCCAACTTCAGTGGAATTCACCCGATTAGCACCAATCCTAGCACGGTGAACAGGACTCACAAACCTATCCTTCCTCTTATTAGTCTTCCTTTTGGAATTTCCCTGTGCATCTATTATCTGATTGTGTGCCAAGGATTGCTCTACAATCTTGAAAGATTCAGCATGTGCAAACACATCGGCCAAAGTTGCCGAGTCTCTTCCCTGGAGATGCTTCCACCAATCTGTTCCTACCTGCAGTACAGCTACTAAGAAACTCTTAAGTGTCTTATCGGTTGCTCCTTTAACCAAAGTGGATTCATTGAATCTTTTGAAGTAAGATTGAAGACTTTCTCCTTCTTTCTGCTTAATGTTGGCCAGAGTTGTAATGGGAGGAGCATACTTCACTGCTTCTTGGAACTTGGTTAAGTGCAAAGTCCTCATCATCTCCCAAAAGGTAATCACTCCAAGTCCAAGCTCTTGAAACCATTTCTAAGCACTCTCACTGAAAATTTTTTGTTGAAAATGGAGGAGTTTGTGCTGTAACAGATATCCTTCCTCCATTCAAGTGAGAAAGAAGCTTCTTCAAATCATCGACATTAAAAATCCCCACACTTGGAATATTTTGAACATTTGGTGGCACAGTTGTTTGAGTACCCCCCAAGGGTGGAGGTTGAGTTGTCGTCTGAGCATTTCCTGGAGTTCTGGCATGAAGTTGTGTGAGAATTACCTCTTGAGTCTGAGTTTGTTCCTTTTGATCTTGAGCTTGTGGATTTCCTTCAACCTGTGGATTCTCCTATGGTCGTGGATTCCCCTGAGAACCTCCTTGATGCTTTCCTTTAGAGGGAGGGAGCACCCTCGACCTCACTTCACTAAGTATTTTGAAGGAATTTGAATGATACGAGGAGATATATCTTCTGAGGGCGCGCCCCCATTGTGGCGAGGTCGCCTATCCCCTCGATATATCTTCATTCTTCTATCACCGTTATCACGGCTACTTCTTCTTCCAGTATTACCACGAGGAAAAGCTTGCTCATGTCCAAGGGGCCTCGACCTGTGATCAGGGGGCGCGCGCTGTGGATCATCACTCCGAGGAAGGGCTCGTGCATGTCCAAGGGGCCGCGGCCTGTTATCAGGGGGCGCGTGCTGTGGATCACGGGGCCGGTAGACGAATTTCCACGATGGTGTGGGGAATCAGGGATCTCTTCCGGAATACAAGATTCATGATGAGCTTGATTACCCCCAAGCTATCTTCAAAATCATAACCATTTTCTTCATGAGAACCTCTACCTTGATTGTGAGACATATCCAAATATGATCAAGATACTATCTAGTGGATTGATGACTTTAGAGTTCGGGAGGCTGCATCCATCAAATCTAAGAGAATTGCACTAGAGCTTCAAAAGGATGTGGTGATGGAGGGCGCATCCTCAAAAGAGGGAAGTCTTGCATGCTTACAAGTAAAAGTTACGCATCGCATCTTCTACCCGAGGGCGCGTCCTCCATTATACGAGAACTATTCAAACTCAACCTTCAGGGCGCGCCCTATAGGCATAATCTTGTATTCTCGAAAAAGTTGAAAATTTCACTGAACTAAAACTAGGGAAAGTGTACATAAAGTGTACATGGACTACCCCCCTAGACTAAGAGGTAATTAATTACCTTGTAGTCTACTATTCAGGCATTGCTCTACTTCAATCAACTTCTGCTAGAAAGAATGCATTCTCCGATCACGGGCTACTTCAAATCTCATCCCATGAAGGGGCATCTCAAAATGATGCATCCTATGAATAACATCTCTAGAAGAGGCATCTCACGAAGAGGCATCCTCGTGGGGGTATTACACTGTACACACAAATTGTCATGTATATGTAAGGCTAGGGAGGTGCATCAGTACGGGTTTAATTTAGAATACCCCCCAGCATCAGAATATTATTCCTTAAAGAAGCGTCTCTTAAAGAGGCATCCCAAGAGGGGAATTTTAAGAGAGTCGTTGGAGTTGCTGAAGGCGATGACAAAGTCTCTTCTAGTCTGGATGAATGTAATTCTTGTGTAGAGGGGCTCACTCATGACCTTGAGGCCTCAACCTGCCTATCATTCAAGTCATTGTAGATACGAGGGCGCATCCTCTATATCAAAGTATTGTTTCTTCATAGAGGGGCTCGCTCACGACCTTGGGGCCTCAACCTGATGATCAGGGGGCACACTCTATGGTTCATGGGGCGACAACTCAACAGCTTCTTTCCTTCTGGAGTCCAAGAAGTAAATTACCCTCGCAGATATTGGAGTTCGCCTGAACATTTGCTTTTTTCCTTGAGGGCGCGCCTTATAATTGGAAAGGTCATCTGAGGGAGAGTTCCTTGAGGGCGCATCCTATGTTGGAGGATTTTCCTAAAGTGGTGAATTTCCTTGAAGCTGAGTCCTGATGTAGAGCATTTCCTTGGGGTTGAGGATTCTCACCCTATCTTCTACTAGCTGTATTATGAGAAATCAAGAGAACAATCGTAGGGCCTTTTCTCTCTAGAGGGCGTGCCCCTAGCAACAGGTCAAGGACTATTCCTCACTTGGTGATTAAGACAAACAATGTCATTCCTACTTCTTTGGCTTCATTATCTTTCAACAAATTCTCAAAGCAGGGCTCTCTCGTGTCCAAGGGGCCTCGACCTGTAATCAGGGGGCGCGCGCTGTGGACCACGACTTTGAGGAAGGGCTCGCTCATGTCCAAGGGGCCTCGACCTGTAATCAGGGGGCACGCACTGTGGATCACGGGGCCTCGATTCCAAGTGTTCCCCTTTCTTCTGGCCAAGCAAACCCATGTAGGCCTTCTCACCAGGCAAACCCCTGTAGGCCTTCTCACCAGGCAAACCCCTGTAGACCTTCTTACCAGGCAAACCCCTAGAGGCCTTCTCACCAGGCAAACCCCTGTAGGCCTTCTTACCAGGCAAACCCCTGGAGGCCTTCTCATCAAGTAAATCCCTGTAACTTTATACATGCAATAAATATATAGAGCAAAATAATATAAAGGTTGGATATTACCTGGAGGTGCGCCCAGTCAGGGGAAGGCGCGCTTCTTAATAATCTTCTGAGGAATGCTCTGCTTGAATTAACAAAACCCACCATTTGCAGCTTTCTCTTCTATATCATCTTCCATGGGTGCGCCCTATGGCGCGCCTTGGCAGTGCGCCCTTGATAAGAGATGCGACACCTTTTTAGAAAATCTTTGAGGCTTCTATTGATGCAACCTCCTTCATGTGAGCATGTCCTGTCAGAGATGATGAAAGATGAATATGCAGCTTCATGTATTTCTCCACTTGAAAGTAGAATACTGGTAGGCGCCCCTTGAGATAAAGATGCAACTCTTGATAATTGTGTCTCATATACGTAAGACTCCATCTTCATGTGTTTGCATCCCAACTTTCTCTCCGTGCTAACTTTCACCATAACCTTCTTCTCAGAATAGGATGTGGATTTCATCCTAAACAAATTACCAATAGGTTTCCTAAATCAAGTAGAATTCTTTATTAAAAATTCGTAGTTGTCTTTTCTCTCCAGTTTCGGACTGATTCCAGCGAAATTCTTCAGATTGTAACACCTTTGGGTTAACGAGAATTTAATAAGCTTCACGTGGGCTGTAAAATCGTCCAAATCAGACTTCTAGAACTCAAGATATGACCCAAACAGTGTAGATAGCGCGTGCAGCTCAATACATACGAATTTTCTTATATTTTAACTCCAAGATCGATGACCCATCATCAATTAATCCATACTTGAGACCATATCTTTCAAACCATGATGAGAATCGTACCCTGTAGGAGGTATCTTGGAGATGAGGGCGTGTTTAGTCATTGAATTCTCCCAGAACTTGTTGGAAATCATCTTAACCTTGGATACCACCCTTAGGGCGCGCCCTGAGATTTCTTGAGGATGCATCCTGATAGTGAGGGCGCGTCCTAATGATGAGGACGAGATCTCGATAATTGCACCTTTTTCTTGGAACATCCTTCTTTGAATCATATTTGGAATCTCCCCTTGAAAAACTTAGTTCAAAGCTGCTGATCGGAAATCATCGCTTTCGAGCATAACCGGAACCATCTTTTTGCAGCAACAGCCTGAAAATCAGTTCTAGAACCATCTTTGACATCGCAATCGCCTTCGGATCTTGTTCGACCCCCTTCCAGAAATCGCCATCCTTGCGTTGCTGCAGATCTGCAACCCAATCGAGGGCTATTCCTTAGATCTTGCTTGTCGCTTCATAAGAACCTTCATCATGGTGAGAAATCCATCCTCCTTGGATTATGATCTTGATCAACACCCCTCCTTCTAGCGCCAATTTGTTGACGGAGGAATTTGGTAACAACAAAATTCGAGGTACATCGCCGGAATCAAGATCTATGACGGTGGTTCTTCGCCGGATAAGTCACCGGAGTGTGGTGGCTGTGATGAATTGGGGGCTGAGATTGAGAGGGTTCTTGGTGGTGGCTCGTAGCTCTTCGCTTCCATCCCCCTCAATTTGTCTACGTACCTCTGTATTTATAGAGGATCAAGCCCACGTAGTTCTTGGAGAGCAAGAAACCCAATTGGGCTTGGATTGTCGGTCCAGCATCCGGAATGTTCTACTATGAGGCCTAACCACAAAGGCCCAAGGCTCATCCAAGATCTCAAGACTTCACGGATAAGGAAACTTCCCTCGTCGAGGACTAGTCCTATCCGCTACCGCTATTTCTTGATTTCAAGGATGCAGGTATAGCCATGGTTTACCCCAAGTGCAGAACGCATCCTTGTCCCCCGAATGAGAAGCACCCACCAGATAGCAGGACAGGTGATCCAGAGCTTTTGGGTGCAAAGTGCAGGATTACTCCAAAGTTCCCCAATGAGAGCGCGCCCATTGGCTACAGGAACAGAGCTCCCAAAGCACACACCAGAAAGTCCCCATCTTTCCACCTTAGGGCGCGCCCTTAGTGTCTAAGATAGGTCCTTATATCCAGGCATACCCCTGGAGGCCTTCTACGACGGACATCCCCCTCCTGAGATACGACAGGAGGGAATTCTTCAATAATCTTTGTGAAACCTGTTGATAATTGTCTTCATTCTGCCTTTTTGCTTCTCAGGGCGCGCCCTCCACATATAGGAAGTGAGGGGCGCGTCCTCCTTCTCAAAATCTTTATTAAAACCCTAATTTATCCTGAAAATCCCCAAATTGAACCCGTATCTGACCCGAATCCATTTTAGAATACCCGAACCGAATTTTGGGCATAACAACTACCCCCCAATTCCATGTAAAATCAAAGATGAAGCATGGAATTTCAATCTTAAATAACACCAAAATTTTTGTAGCTTTTCTTCTTCAGGGCGCGTCCTCATTCCTCTTAGCTTCAAGATTCTATGTGGAGGGCGCGTCCTTAATTTATCTCTTGGACAACTCTAATTTTAACTTCGCAGAGGAATAACACAAATGCACCATATCTCTAAGCTTACATGAGCTTACTCGGCGTAAGAAACAAGAGATAGTATGCACAAGTGTAAACCCCTCACAGGGCTCGCACTAAAGCTAAATATATATATTTACAGAGGTCACTGCCCACCATATCATCATGACTCCAAGCAAAACATCTGAATCCCTAGCATTCGCTAAAACTAATATTGTATCTTCTGTTGAACCAGTATTTTCCACCGATCGAGGCATTCTTTAATCAAGATCAAAATCAAAACTTCGAGGGGTCTTCAATCGGTGCTTCATCCTTGGAGGGCACGTCCTCTTTAAGAGGGAAGTCTTCCTCAACATGGGTATTCTCCTAGCCTTCCAAAAACATTCTTCTTCCCTCGATCTGCTCACCTCTATTACTGATCGATATAATATCATCAGAGTTGTCTTCTTCAATCTCCTCTAGAATTATTTTCTCGAAAATCATTAGAAACAAATGCTTCTTCTACCCGCAGTCCATGAGGGCGCGCCCTAAGAGTGGGCACATCCTCTTCTGGCTCTTGAACAATATAATGGGCCTGTGCCTCTCCCAGGATAGCATTCATGATTCTTTTAGAACTATTTCCTCTAAGGGCGCGTCCTCCACCTATTTGTCTCTTAAAACCTTTGATTGCCTTGTGGTAACACTCTCTTGAATCATGTTGGGATCCTTGAACAGTGCCCACTCCATGTGGTGTAGGAAACTTCATTGTGAGATGATAAATAGGGGTCACAACCTTCATTTCTTTCAACAAAAGATGCCCTACCAAGGCCTTGTGAGCAGATTCCTGATCCAAAACCATAAAATCCATCATCTAAGTTGCTGAGAGAGTACGTTCTCCAAGAGTTACCGGTAACTTGGTTGCGCTCATCACCTTCATAGCCTCTCTTGAGAAACCATAAATCTGTGCATTCTCTGACACCATGTTTTTGTCTGGAAGTCCCAGCTTTTTGTAAGTGTTGTAGTACGAAATATTCACTGAGCTTCCATTGTCAACAAACACCCGATGCACACTCTTAAAACCAATCTGATTGGCCACCACCCAGGCATCATTATGAGGGTGGTGAACCCATCTTGCCTCATCTTCAGTGAAAGTAATATCCACGCATTCTTCTTTGAACATCTTTGGCGGTTTCAAATCCAAGCTGCTCACATAATTGATCAAGGGCCTATGTTTTGCTTCTATGGCGTATCCTTCCAAAGCTTTGTTACGATCACCCCCCAAGTGATGTCCTCCAAAGATAATGTGAATACTCCCTTCCTTGACAAATTTCTTCTCCTCGGGTTTATCTTCATTTTGATCACCCCCCAAGTGATACCCTCCGTCTCTTCCATTAGAACCTTCTTTGTGTTTCGTCTCTGACAATCCAATCAGTTAGGAATCCCTCCTTAATCAAGTCTTCAATTTCATCATTCAACCCGTGAGTGTCGTGCCCTATAGACTCGTGATACTCGCAATACTTCTTCTTGTTTTTTTTTTTTGCTTTGTCAGGCAGATAGAGGAGTCCGCTTAAAAAGCCCTTTATTCTTGTTCACCTCAAAGATGTGTTCAATTGAAGCCGCCAAGGGAGTATAATTATTTGGCCTCCTATCATAAGTGTAAGTATCCGGAGGTCTCCAACTTCTCCAACTTCAGTGGAATTCACCCGATTAGCACCAATCCTAGCACGGTGAACAGGACTCACAAACCTATCCTTCCTCTTATTAGTCTTCCTTTTGGAATTTCCCTGTGCATCTATTATCTGATTGTGTGCCAAGGATTGCTCTACAATCTTGAATGATTCAGCATGTGCAAACACATCGGCCAAAGTTGCCGAGTCTCTTCCCTGGAGATGCTTCCACCAATCTGTTCCTACCTGCAGTACAGCTACTAAGAAACTCTTAAGTGTCTTATCGGTTGCTCCTTTAACCAAAGTGGATTCATTGAATCTTTTGAAGTAAGATTGAAGACTTTCTCCTTCTTTCTGCTTAATGTTGGCCAGAGTTGTAATGGGAGGAGCATACTTCACTGCTTCTTGGAACTTGGTTAAGTGCAAAGTCCTCATCATCTCCCAAAAGGTAATCACTCCAAGTCCAAGCTTTTGAAACCATTGCTAAGCACTCTCACTAAAATTTTTTTGTTGAAAATGGAGGAGTTTGTGCTGTAACAGATATCCTTCCTCCATTCAAGTGAGAAAGAAGCTTCTTCAAATCATCGACATTATAAATCCCCACACTTGGAATATTTTGAACATTTGGTGGCACAGTTGTTTGAGTACCCCCCAAGGGTGGAGGTTGAGTTGTCGTCTGAGCATTTCCTGGAGCTCTGGCATGAAGTTGTGTGAGAATTACCTCTTGAGTCTGAGTTTGTTCCTTTTGATCTTGAGCTTGTGGATTTCCTTCAACCCGTGGATTCTCCTATGGTCGTGGATTCCCCTGAGAACCTCCTTGATGCTTTCCTTTAGAGGGAGGGAGCACCCTCGACCTCACTTCACTAAGTATTTTGAAGGAATTTGAATGATACGAGGAGATATATCTTCTGAGGGCGCGCCCCCATTGTGGCGAGGTCGCCTATCCCCTCGATATATCTTCATTCTTCTATCACCGTTATCACGGCTACTTCTTCTTCCAGTATTACCACGAGGAATAGCTTGCTCATGTCCAAGGGGCCTCGACCTGTGATCAGGGGGCGCGCGCTGTGGATCATCACTCCGAGGAAGGGCTCGCGCATGTCCAAGGGGCCGCGGCCTGTTATCAGGGGGCGCGTGCTGTGGATCACGGGGCCGGTAGACGAATTTCCACGATGGTGTGGGGAATCAGGGATCTCTTCCGGAATACAAGATTCATGACGAGCTTGATTACCCCCAAGCTATCTTCAAAATCATAACCATTTTCTTCATGAGAACCTCTACCCTGATTGTGAGACATATCCAAATATGATCAAGATACTATCTAGTGGATTGATGACTTTAGAGTTCGGGAGGCTGCATCCATCAAATCTAAGAGAATTGCACTAGAGCTTCAAAAGGATGTGGTGATGGAGGGCGCATCCTCAAAAGAGGGAAGTCTTGCATGCTTACAAGTAAAAGTTACGCATCGCATCTTCTACCCGAGGGCGCGTCCTCCATTATACGAGAACTATTCAAACTCAACCTTCAGGGCGCGCCCTATAGGCATAATCTTGTATTCTCTAAAAAGTTGAAAATATCACTGAACTAAAACTAGGGAAAGTGTACATAAAGTGTACATGGACTACCCCCCTAGACTAAGAGGTAATTAATTACCTTGTAGTCTACTATTCAGGCATTGCTCTACTTCAATCAACTTCTGCTAGAAAGAATGCATTCTCCGATCACGGGCTACTTCAAATCTCATCCCATGAAGGGGCATCTCAAAATGATGCATCCTATGAATAACATCTCTAGAAGAGGCATCTCACGAAGAGGCATCCTCGTGGGGGTATTACACTGTACACACAAATTGTCATGTATATGTAAGGCTAGGGAGGTGCATCAGTACGGGTTTAATTTAGAATACCCCCCAGCATCAGAATATTATTCCTTAAAGAAGCGTCTCTTAAAGAGGCATCCCAAGAGGGGAATTTTAAGAGAGTCGTTGGAGTTGCTGAAGGCGATGACAAAGTCTCTTCTAGTCTGGATGAATGTAATTCTTGTGTAGAGGGGCTCACTCATGACCTTGAGGCCTCAACCTGCCTATCATTCAAGTCATTGTAGATACGAGGGCGCATCCTCTATATCAAAGTATTGTTTCTTCATAGAGGGGCTCGCTCACGACCTTGGGGCCTCAACCTGATGATCAGGGGGCACACTCTATGGTTCATGGGGCGACAACTCAACAGCTTCTTTCCTTCTGGAGTCCAAGAAGTAAATTACCCTCGCAGATATTGGAGTTCGCCTGAACATTTGCTTTTTTCTTTGAGGGCGCGCCTTATAATTGGAAAGGTCATCTGAGGGAGAGTTCCTTGAGGGCGCATCCTATGTTGGAGGATTTTCCTAAAGTGGTGAATTTCCTTGAAGCTGAGTCCTGATGTAGAGCATTTCCTTGGGGTTGAGGATTCTCACCCTATCTTCTACTAGCTGTATTATGAGAAATCAAGAGAACAATCGTAGGGCCTTTTCTCTCTAGAGGGCGTGCCCCTAGCAACAGGTCAAGGACTATTCCTCACTTGGTGATTAAGACAAACAATGTCATTCCTACTTCTTTGGCTTCATTATCTTTTAACAAATTCTCAAAGCAGGGCTCTCTCGTGTCCAAGGGGCCTCGACCTGTAATCAGGGGGCGCGCGCTGTGGACCACGACTTTGAGGAAGGGCTCGCTCATGTCCAAGGGGCCTCGACCTGTAATCAGGGGGCACGCACTGTGGATCACGGGGCCTCGATTCCAAGTGTTCCCCTTTCTTCTGGCCAAGCAAACCCATGTAGGCCTTCTCACCAGGCAAACCCCTGTAGGCCTTCTCACCAGGCAAACCCCTGTAGACCTTCTTACCAGGCAAACCCCTAGAGGCCTTCTCACCTGGCAAACCCCTGTAGGCCTTCTTACCAGGCAAACCCTGGAGGCCTTCTCATCAAGTAAATCCCTGTAACTTTATACATGCAATAAATATATAGAGCAAAATAATATAGAGGTTGGATATTACCTGGAGGTGCGCCCAGTCAGGGGAAGGCGCGCTTCTTAATAATCTTCTGAGGAATGCTCTGCTTGAATTAACAAAACCCATCATTTGCAGCTTTCTCTTCTATATCATCTTCCATGGGTGGGCCCTATGGCGCGCCTTGGCAGTGCGCCCTTGATAAGAGATGCGACACCTTTTTAGAAAATCTTTGAGGCTTCTATTGACGCAACCTCTTTCATGTGAGCATGTCCTGTCAGAGATGATGAAAGATGAATATGCAGCTTCATGTATTTCTCCACTTGAAAGTAGAATACTGGTAGGCGCCCCTTGAGATAAAGATGCAACTCCTGATAATTGTGTCTCATATACGTAAGACTCCATCTTCATGTGTTTGCATCCCAACTTTCTCCCGTGCTAACTTTCACCATAACCTTCTTCTCAGAATAGGATGTGGATTTCATCCTAAACAAATTACCAATAGGTTTCCTAAATCAAGTAGAATTCTTTATTAAAAATTTGTAGTTGTCTTTTGTTTCCAGTTTCGGACTGATTCCAGCGAAATTCTTCAGATTGTAACACCTTTGGGTTAACGAGAATTTAATAAGCTTCACGTGGGCTATAAAATCGTCCAAATCAGACTTCTAGAACTCAAGATATGACCCAAACAGTGTAGATAGCGCGTGCAGCACAATACATACGAATTTTCTTATATTTTAACTCCAAGATCGATGACCCATCATCAATTAATCCATACTTGAGACCATATCTTTCAAACCATGATGAGAATCGTACCCTGTAGGAGGTATCTTGGAGATGAGGGCATGTTTAGTCATTGAATTCTCCCAGAACTTGTTGGAAATCATCTTAACCTTGGATACCACCCTTAGGGTGCGTCCTGAGATTTCTTGAGGATGCATCCTGATAGTGAGGGCGCGTCCTAATGATGAGGACGAGATCTCGATAATTGCACCTTTTTCTTGGAACATCCTTCTTTGAATCATATTTGGAATCTCCCCTTGAAAAACTTAGTTCAAAGCTGCTGATCGGAAATCATCGCTTTCGAGCATAACCGGAACCATCTTTTTGCAGCAACAGCCTGAAAATCAGTTCTAGAACCATCTTTGACATCGCAATCGCCTTCGGATCTTGTTCGACCCCCTTCCAGAAATCGCCATCCTTGCGTTGCTGCAGATCTGCAACCCAATCGAGGGCTATTCCTTAGATCTTGCTTGTCGCTTCATAAGAACCTTCATCGTGGTGAGAAATCCATCCTCCTTGGATTATGATCTTGATCAACACCCCTCCTTCTAGCGCCAATTTGTTGACGGAGGAATTTGGTAACAACAAAATTCGAGGTACATCGCCGGAATCAAGATCTATGACGGTGGTTCTTCGCCGGATAAGTCACCGGAGTGTGGTGGCTGTGATGAATTGGGGGCTGAGATTGAGAGGGTTCTTGGTGGTGGCTCGTAGCTCTTCGCTTCCATCCCCCTCAATTTGTCTACGTACCTCTGTATTTATAGAGGATCAAGCCCACGTAGTTCTTGGAGAGCAAGAAACCCAATTGGGCTTGGATTGTCGGTCCAGCATCCGGAATGTTCTACTATGAGGCCTAACCACAAAGGCCCAAGGCTCATTCAAGATCTCAAGACTTCACGGATAAGGAAACTTCCCTCGTCGAGGACTAGTCCTATCCGCTACCGCTATTTCTTGATTTCAAGGATGCAGGTATAGCCATGGTTTACCCCAACTGCAGAACACATCCCTGTCCCCCGAATGAGAAGCACCCACCAGATAGCAGGACAGGTGATCCAGAGCTTTTGGGTGCAAAGTGCAGGATTACTCCAAAGTTCCCCAATGAGAGCGCGCCCATTGGCTACAAGAACAGAGCTCCCAAACACACACCAGAAAGTCCCCATCTTTCCACCTTAGGGCGCGCCCTTAGTGTCTAAGATGGGTCCTTATATCCAGGCATACCCCTGGAGGCCTTCTGCGACGGACATCCCCCTCCTTAGATACGACAGGATGGAATTCTTCAATAATCTTTGTGAAACCTGTTGATAATTGTCTTCATTCTGCCTTTTTGCTTCTCAGGGCGCGCTCTCCACATATAGGAAGTGAGGGGCGCGTCCTCCTTCTCAAAATCTTTATCAAAACCCTAATTTATCCTGAAAATCCCCAAATTGAACCCGTATCTGACCCGAATCCATTTTAGAATACCCGAACCGAATTTTGGGCATAACAATAATCTTCACAAGTTAGTGATATTCTGAATTTTCTGTTCCTCCTTTGATTTTCTATCATCACTTATTGAAGAGTACCAAATATTTCTGTTCAATTGTGTTGTTTGCAGGTTTACATTTATCCAATTCTACCTACAAATAGATTGATCAAGTTATGTATTAATGCTATTGTTTTTTTATCTATCTCCGAGTTTTGTTTTTTTAATCCATATCTATTGAAGAATTTTTTACAGATTGTAAGCGCCGATGTCTTCCTTTCCAGTTTTTATCCTAATGGTACATTACTTTTGCCCTCTATACTATGTATGTTGTGTAGATATTCACGACTATATTTGCCTACTCCAAGTGTTGTATACCTTCTTATTGGGATGTTCTTATTATATTCATCTTAATTGTAATAGTTTATATCTACATTTTAGTTGATTTATGATACTTAAATGGATTACGGTTTGATGTTATGGCTGGTAGATTTTATTAATAATCTTTTAAGAACTTTTCACATGCAGATTAGGTGTTTGACAAAATGCTCCAACCAAATTAGCGCACATGTTTGTTTTCTCCTACTTAGTTGCCCACTACATTTTTTATTTACACGATTGTTTATTCTTTATAACTTTGCGTGTATTTCTTATGCATTGTAGTTGTTCGTGTGTTCACATATTTCTCAAGGTTTAAACATAAGTTACATGTTTAATTTATTCAGATATTGATATGAGTTATAAATAGAGGTTTATTGGTTCGTTTCCAATGTCATATAAATAGATATTGATATTGATATGAGTTATAAATAGATATTGATTGTAGTTGGATAATCAATGTTGAAGGCGGAAAAAGTGTAACCTTCAAGACATGTGATAATTTGGAAGTGGTTGCTGATAAAGCAAACAATAAAAAAAGTAAACTTGAAGCATGGTTTGTTGCAAACGAAACATTGGCAACCAGGTCCTGGAAAATGGAAGAGAAGGGAGCGTGGCAGTGTCATTGGTAGAATGATTGACATCCATACTTCCAGTGGAGACGTATTTTATCTTCGTATGATCTTGATGCGGAGTAAAGGTGCAACATCATTTAAAGACTTGCAAAGTATAGATGTACAGGTTTATGAATGTTACAAGGAAGCTTTCTTGGCACTTGGTCTACTTAAATACGACAATCAGTGGCACTTAGCACTTTAGGATAATTCATATTCAGCAAGGGTTAAATGGCGTTTTGGTCACTCAACTGACTGGAAACTTTCAATTAGGTCATTAAACTCAAAAAGTTTTCAATCACATCATTATACTCTTAAAAATTTTCATTCAGGTCACTGGCCGTTAAACTCCGTTAAAAATTAGACGAAAAGCTGACTAAGTTTGGTGAGTTAGCTTGAACAAATCCACCGTGGCATGTACAGTCAGCTGAAGCGGCATTTTGGTCACTCAACTGACTAAAAACTTGCAATCGGGTCATCAAACTCGAAGAAATTTTCATTTAGGTCACTAAACTAAAGATTAGTGGTTTCACTCACAAAAAATTAATCGCAATTAATCTCTTGTCATTATATATATATATATATATATATATATATATATATATATATATATATATATATATATATATATATATATATATATATCTATACTATTATATTAAAGCCGAAACATTGAAAGTTTTGGTTATCCTAAGTTTTGGTTTTCGGTTTGGTTATCCTAAATATATATATATATATATATATATATATATATATATATATATCTTTAGGCCATTTTGGAAAAGCAGAATTTGATGGGTTTTTCCACAATCACCAAAAGATATATAAAACAAGTCGAATATGTGTGAATAGTAGTATGATCAGTTTCGGCTCGAATTTATAATTACTCGTTCGTATTAGGTCCGGATTCGAATTAATATGTTTATATTTTGCTCAAATTCGGCTTGAATTCGAATATGAATGTTTGTATTTGATTTGGTTCGACTATTATTCTGAGATTGAGATTATTCTGAACGAATTTGAATATCCAAAATAAGTTGCAAGATATATATATAAAATGACAAGAGATTAATAGCGATTAATTTTTTGTGAGTGAAATCACTAATATTTAGTTTAGTGACCTGAATGAAAATTTCTTCGAGTTTGATGACCCGATTGCAAATTTTTATTCAGTTGAGTGACAAAAATGCCGCTTCAGCTGACTGTACATGCCACGGTGGATTTGTTCAAGCCAACTCACCAAACTTAGTCAGCTTTCCGTCCAATTTTTAACGGAGTTTAACGGCCAGTGACCTAAATGAAATTTTTAAGAGTATAATGATGTGATTGAAAACTTTTTGAGTTTAATGACCTAATTGAAAGTTTCCAGTCAGTTGAGTGACCAAAACGCCATTTAATCCTATTCAGCAATGCCACATCAGATTAGAGCTCTATTTGTATACTGAAAAATTGTCCAGTTTCTGACCCCCTGACACTTTGGAAAAAACATTGGCAATGCATGTCTGAAGATATTATATATTTGAGACGTAAATTATCGGGAAATCAAAGTCTCCAGCTTTCTTCTTCTGGACTGGAGAATTACACCCTAGCAGGTAAATAAATATCATATATTTTAGGAACTTAAATATTCATTTTTATTGGTATACAACATTAGACGTACCTGTATCATCCTAAACTATAAGCATTTTTATTTTTTGCAAAGTTCAGTCATCATATCAGATTTCCCTTTCTTAAAGATTTACCCCCTGTTACTAAATTTTTTATAACTCCTACAGATTTTGTGTTTAAAGACGTTAATATGTACGGACATGCTGCATTTCTTTATATTAGTGTATGGCATGGTACCTATATCAATTTATATTAAAGCGGTTTTTTCATGACAAACTGCAGCATTAAAACCCTGATAATAAACTTCTAACAGCAGATTGTCCTCCTGCTAATATAACTACATAGCTAATTGCAAAAAAGTAGAGTTCTTTATAAACATTGAAATTCAACAGCATAGAACAGGATCTTTATATTAGCAGATTCAATGTTTACATTATAGAACAGCATAGAACAGTAGTTCATTCTACTGGAGCATTGAACCTAGAACATGGAACCTTTAATAGGGCCCAGAATTTTACTTATACTAGAACTGAAAAAAGTTTAGTTTTCCAGAATTCTGACCCCCTACTTCTTTCACCAACACACTTGCAATGATTTAACATCCAATGAAATCTTTTGCCATGATTTAATGCTCTAATAAAGAACATAAGAACTCGGCTTGATTTATTTAAGTGTTTATTACATTAAGAAGCATATCAAGATATGTCTTGCACTACAAATACATACTCTAATTAAGTATAAGATGCATGTCTGAAAGATATTGAGAATGAAAAATTAAAAATAATAAAGTAAAACCTAAAATAAAGAAATATAGAAAGGAAAAACAGATGACACATTAGGTTAGAACCAATAGGTAAAAATGCTACAAGACTGACGTAAACTATCAAAAAACCTGATCTTTGTATCCAATATTAAGAACACAAGAACTAATAAATCATTACAGTAAAGCACTGTAAGCATTCGTGTCATGTTTTGTATTTATATTGCTCGATGCGTTATTTTTCTAAATTGAGAAATTAATTTGCAAATTCTAAATGTATACTATCGTTTTATCTACGTAAATATCGACAATTTACCATTTTATCTTTTAAACCCGCTACAACAACAAAAATGCAAAAAAGAAAAGAGGGTACTCAGCTGGTATCTTGGGTTTCTTTATCCCCTGTCCTAAATGGTTCTTTGATAATATTAACCTGCTGTAAACTTAGAGACCCAAACTTATACTCCCTCTGTCCCGGTCATTTGTTTACGTTGTTTAGAGAGTGTCTGGCACGCATTTTAAGGTGCATTTTAAGGATAGTTCCATAACTTATTTTTAAAATTTTCTTTTTTTGTATAAAATAGAATTGTTCTATTTTTATACAAAAAAAGAAAATTGTAAAAATAAATTATAGAACTATACTTTATATGCACCTTAAAATGCGTGCCAGACAGTCTTAAAACAATGTAAAGAATCTAATGGGACAGAGGGAGTATAACTTAATGCATCATAGAGGACAAAGGACTTGAATTAAAAAACAACTACCCACAAATATTTTAAAATGTCCTATATTGAACATTTTGTCAAGATTCTGATTTCTGTGGCACTCTAGATTATGACAAACAAAAAAAACTCGGCCATAAATACCTTGAAAAAGGTTAGAGAACTTGGGCAGGATGTATAAACATCTGTGCTATATTATTTTATTATTAGGATTGACGATATGGTAAATCTTAATTAAGAGTAGAGTCCTGTATTTCCACATTGCTCTATGGAACAATGCCTACAACTTTCTCACTGAAACAGTTTATTCATCCAACTTAGTTCATTAACACACTGTAATTTTATTTTTATTGTCATTTTAAAATTTATTTCTCAATTTATTTACGTGTACTTCTAAATAATATAGAACATTAAATCCAGAGAGAAATTAAATCTTACGAGTACTTTATATATTAACTAACTTATGTTATGTGCAGAGGTTGAAAAACTCTTTAACGAGGTTGGAAAAAGTCTCCAGTACCATTCAACTATGCCACATCATGAGGATATATACTTGCATATTCTCCGCAATCGTCTTATAGATGAAGAAACAGGATACGATAGAGATGATATGAAAGTCCAACATGATAGCTTATATTCAAATCTAAATGCAGATCAGTTGAAAGTGTATGACACAGTTGTTAGTAGCATCGAAAGTGAAAAAGGAGGTCTATTTTTTGTTTACGAGAGTGGTGGATGTGGCAAGACATTCCTATGGAAGACGCTTATTTGTCAATTACGTAGTAAAGGACAGATAGTGCCACCCGTTGCTTCTTCTGGTATCGCTGCAACATTGTTACCTGGAGGAAGAACGGCTCACTCACAATTTCACATTCCACTTAAGCTAGACCAGTATTCAGTTGCTGGCATTAAGCATGGTACTGATATTGAAGTAGCATGTAAGAACAATTTTATTCTTCTTTACTGCATGTCTCTTTCTTTTGTCATATTAGTTGTTATATGCAAATCTTGATATGCATATTTGATCATATATGTTAATGATGACTAAAAAATTATAATATTAAAGTCTGAAGATCTTAATTCATGAGTGCTTCACTTTAAAAAAAAATAGGCACACAGGTATTTCACATGTTTAAATTATGTAAAATCAAGGTGTACTAATTTAGATTTATTTCCATGGTTCGTAGGCGAAGATTGATATTGCGTAGCAAAATGTTGATTCGGGAAGATTGTGTACTTTTGTGACATAAGGTATGTACTTCACTTATTAGCTTTCCTGACAAAAACTTGTGCATATTGGCATTCAAAATTTTTTCTACAATCTTATATATTTTCACTTCCTAGGTAGTTCAAGTTCTTGGGCATTATAATGTCTAGCAATCAACCTCTAGGAAAACAATAAACATAAGACAAAAGAGTCCACCAAAAAATAAAATAATAATAATAATATGTTACTAATGATTCTATCAGATACAACAGTTAAATTCAATGTCTATGGTCATGCAGACTACTGTCAAAGCAATCCATATAAGCAGGGTTATTATCAAGATGTATACATAAAATTTCCAATAAATACTAGAGGAGAAGTTAACAGACAGACCATATTAGCAACTATAGCAAGTGAATATGTGGAGGAATTGTTAAAACCAACACTTACATGCATTAGTTAATACTAAAATGCAAATTACAACCTCACTGCCATAATAAAGGTTTTAGACAATTTAAGATGTTAATTGGGGAAAGGTTTTAGAAAATTTTCGGGTTATTTATTGATCTTTAGTTTTAACGTACACATTCCAGTTTAGTGCTTTTTACATGAGTTTAGTGGTGGTTACATAAAACTTTGGTATTTATTTGCTTTTACATATTAAGCATGGAAATCTGTTTCTTATTGTTTAGTTCCATATGAAATACCAAATTAATTTGTTCTATATTTCTCAGGCAAATGAAAGCATACGATTCTCTGTCATATGGTTTGGCTCATCTACTAATGCATAGTCAGAACAACATGCACAGTACATAATTTATGTAGAAAACTGAGATATATATGGGTGGAAGTTTTAGCATAAAGATATTACTTTATAATTTGGAACTATAACTTCTCTCTACCTAATCGAACACTGATTCAGGCAAGTAGTTAATAGAAAATATGAAATAAGTTCTGAGAAATTCTGAAATATTTGTTCTATTCAAAAGATACCTTTCCAGTTTCCACAGTTCCACTAGAGCAGCATAATACGTAGAAAAAAATGGAGATATGGGATGTCTCAAACATTTTGAATGCAAACAGCCTCAAATATTTAGAATGCAAACGAACCAACAAAGAAAAGCTAAGAAAGCCAGCTATGAGGAAGATAGAAGGAAGGCAAGTGCTCTTCCAGGAGTGAGGAGGGCGATTATACATACCCCTTTGATTCAGATTCACTTGAAGAATTTGAGGAAAGAGAATCAGATGAGATGAAAGAGGATTCTACTGTTAGGAATTCGTTTAATTATGGCACATTGGCTTTTGAAAATTGTGTAGGACAAACAATTTACTCAAGCACCAGGAGCAACTTTGAGGATGAGGCCTGGGTTTATTACAGCAACCGCCGATCGGATTAGCTTGCGCAAACATTAAGGATTATGTTGCATCTGCCTCTAAGACTGTTGTGCACAATTCCAAGCGTAGCATACTTCCTTGGAGGAAGAGAAAGCTCAGTTTTTGGTCTCCCAAAGTCAAAAGTGAACCACTGCTGAAGAAGGATTATGGTGAGTAAGGTGGAGATGACATTGATTTTGATGGAAGGCAACTCAGTTCTGATGAATCTTTCTCGCTTAGGGTGAGGGTTTTGTTAATAACCTCAAGGAATTGAAATGCATTAGCAAGGTTTTCCTTCTAAATAGCATGGCGGCATTGAGGAATCATATTTTGTTTACCAGGCCTGTCTTCATTAACTATATGACGTTATAATATTAATGTGCTGCACACACTCACATAAGAGTCTTCATTTAGGCACTCGGCTGCTTGCAGTATAGTGTTACATATGATCAATTAAAGCCTAATGACCTTGACAGATATGACTGTGGCTAATCAGAATAGGAAGCTCAATAGTTCAATAGGAACAGCTCTGATGTGTCAAATTATACCTAACCGCAAGCGCACGGTGTCTATTGCTAGTACAGATGGCAAGCGGGTCGAATCCACAAGGAGACAGGTTCTACTAATTCCTTTTCAGTTATCGTTAATTGTTTCAAGGGTCAGACGAATATCGGAGAATATTAATTAACTAATTAAACAAGATTAACACTAATTAAACAAATGATAAACAAATTATTTAAAACCTAGGGCAATCAGGTCCACCATGCTTACACAATTGGCTCTTAAGCTAAAGTAATCAATGTGATCCTATAACTAGAGTATGTTAATCTCTTTCAAGCATTAACACTCTCGAAACATTCAACACAATTAACCACTTTTAGTAATTCAATCAATCAGGTAATTAGAGTCAAGTTAATCTCTTCCAAGCATTAACGCTCTCAGAAATCCAATGATGCTTCCGCACTCAAATTCAATTATGCTAATCGTATGTGTGCCTCTAGTAAGTAAATCTCTCGATCCATACCCCTATTTGCATATAATTAATCCATGATATCGGCCGATTACACAAATTAATGATTAAAACATATCAATCAGAATTAACCATAACCAATCAAACCACTATGAAAATCATGCCAATATTATTGCAAACATGGCTTCCCCTTAAGCCCTAGAAATAACTACTCGCTAATAATTAAATAAGTAAAACAACTAGTAAAACAAGAAAACATAATTAAACTAATAAGAACAAAGAAAAGATTAAGAGAACAAAACCTTCAAACTTCAATGTTGTCACCCAAAAGAAGAGTCATGGTGTTTCTCTACATCTCCAACTAATAATAATAATCTACTCTAAACTATATTATCTGATCTAATATTACATCCTTAATAATGTGTCCCAAGAGGTTGTTATATAGGCACTCCAAGTCTTGCCTAGCAAGAAAATACCAAATCAGAATTATAATCGAAGTACGTTTCCTAAACTGATTCTGTTTTAAAAGAAAAATTCGCAAATGTCTTTTCTTCAGTAATTCTGGAACGTTCCAACTGTAATTGGACCTCTGGACCACTTTATAATGATAGAAAATCTCGTTATCTTCGCGTGGACAGTAAGATCGTCCAAAACGGGCTTCTGAAACTCAAGATATGGCCTAAACAGTGCAGCAGCCCATCTAGTCCAATAATTCCGAAATTTCATCTATTTTATCTCCAAAATAGCTCTTTTTGCTCCAAATCCTTCCAAGTTATGAATTCTTTACTTCCTACAATAAAACAATCAAATCTATTAAATAAAAATCGAAATCAATGCAAAACACAATAAATATGAGAATAAAATCATCTAAAATATATATAAAAATATATTCTATCAAACATCCCCACACTAAGCATTTGCACGTCCTCGGGCAAATAAGTGAAATAAAAACTAAGTCCTAACAAACATCACTTTCGTAGATGACCCAATTGCATTGAGTATATGCAACAAGCCGTTAAACCCCTAGGCAGCCCTAGTAGGACGAGTGTTGTCTCGTGAGGGTTTATAGTGAATATACCCACAAAATTCATCTAACCATGCAAAAGATCAATGCTAACACAACACCACACACACAAGTCCTCTCATGCCACATCAACTTAAGAATCAAAGCAAACATACGATGTCTTGGTGTCAAAAGTGCAAGTATTCACGTAGTTTACTCAACCAACATGCAGAAGGTCAAAAAAATTCATGTCAAGTGCAAAAATAGTTGGTAATCATGCTAAGCCCACAAGAAATACATCTTTAAGTCTAAACCTGGGATCTCCTATGCCAAAACAAGTAATAACTCACCTTTCACTCAAAAACGAATATTCACTCAAGAACAAGGTTAAGTGTATCACTCAATTCCAACAAAATCATAAACACAACTTGACACTCGCAATCAATCTCACTCTCAACACAACATACATCACTAATGACAATCAAAAGGTCTTTATTCGGGTTGTAACGTGGGCTAGGGACCAGGTATGTCAAGTAAAGCTAAAACAGGTTAAATGTCAAAAGCTAGTACCCAACAATAATCATTATTCAATTCCCTTTCTATTAAAACCACAAATACTTCCCCACACTTGGATTTTTCAATAACCCTTACATAATAACTTGACTAGTCGAATGAAGAAAGATCATACAAACATAAGAATGCTCTCAAATTTATTTATTTTTTTTCTCTCTTTTTTTCTATTTTTTTCTTTTTTCTATTTTTTTTCTGAGAGCTAAGGAATAAGCACAATGATCCATAGATATTATTATGAATTTCGACTAACAAGCATCAACCAAAATCAATATTCCCCAATGGTATGATCATCAATAACCCCCCCTTTTATGAACACCTTATTACTCCCTTAAGCACGATACTAGCCTTTGACAATTTAGGTTCAAATTCAATGTAAGGCCAATAGAATAAAAAGGATAATGGCAAGTAATGTGGTGTGTCACCAAAAGAATAAGATTAAGCTCAACGGGTTAACTAATTGATCATGTTTAAAAGGCGTGGAAATATGGGAAATACGAGGTGAAACCTAAGTGCCTTTATCATCTCATCATCAAGTAATGTCATGCATTTCAAGAAAGATCTCAAGTAAGTGCTAGCAATGCAAACAACATGTGGACACTCAAGCAAACGAAAAATCAAGCAAAATATATGCATATAGGCTCAAAACTCGCTTGGTGTGACAAAACATAATCAATCCCAAGTAACAAGACTCTCTAACACACCTACTTGTACTCAAAGCATGGAAACCAAGTCATCTTGCACATATTCATGTCATTCTAATCACTTACTACATTCAATTAAGTCTACCAGTTTCAACTTGCTAGTGAAAGTGTGTGCACAAGAACAAAGCACGTCACTTCTCATACAAAAGCATCCATAAACACAAGATTCCTACGCATGCATGGGTGTATCAAGCAAAATACAACAACTAATCAAATTGCATGGCTAGAATTATTTTTGGTATTTTTCAATTTTTTAAATTTTTTTTGAATTTTTTTTAATTAATTTTTTTTTTGGATTTTTTTATCATCGAAAACTCATCCCCACACTTAAGTGGTTCATTGTCCTCAATGAACAAATATATAAAAGAAAAGAAAGAAAGAAGAAAAGGAAAAAAATTATACGAAAAGATTCCTAAATAAAATACAAAAATAATAATAATATAAAAAAAAATAATTACAACAAATATACAAAGAAAGGTGCAGAATACTCCCCTAGTGCATAAGCATGAAGTGGCCTTTGAAAATATTGAAGAAGTATGTGCTAGCTCAAATTTAATTTCTGCCCAAGGCGCGCCTTACATATCCTTCCCTATCGCAACTCAACATGCTTGTTAAGCAAAAATCCCCTTTTTGTAGCAATACCCAACTCACAAGAAGCTCCACTAATAATCTCCAAGCAATAACACACCAAAAATAGCCCAATTTCCTACAATAATACAAAATCCCAAATTTACAAAATCACAAATTCGTAATAAAAAAATAAGATTAGAGAAGAGATAAACCAAATACGAATCAAAGAGGTGAACTTGCAATTAATTCCTCTTTAGAATTGAATTTTTTAGAGATTTAAATAAATAGAAGAGGAATTGGATTTGTATGTAGAGGTGGGTATATATATAAGATAATGGATAAGAATTTAAGTGTGTAGGAGAGATTTGGAGAGGTTAGGATTTGATCTAGAATAGATTTAGGAATTAGGGATTGAAGAAATTTGAGTTAGGATAAAATTTGGGGGAATTTTGGAGTTGAAAACACAAAAAAATCGGCTGAAAACAATTTCTGGAGCCTAAAACGTATGAGCAACCTGCGTTATAGGGTTGATGGCTGCGGTAAAAATTGTAAGTTTTAGGGGCCACTTGTGACATCTCATTGATACTCATTGGACGCATAGTGGGCTCTGTAGTCTTCGACATGGCAATCTCTCGAGTATGTGCCTCTACTAGGGAAGATAAGAATGCAAAAGTATCAACTTTACCCATTGCAAACCTGTAGACACTCAACAAAGCCAAGAAAACGAAGTAAAATTTGCCTCAATTGGAACAAAGGTTCCAATGAGACAATGGAAACAATCGAAACAACTAAATTAAAATCAACAGAAACTCGCTGTCTCCCCGGCAGCGGCGCTAAAAACTTGACGTGTCAAATTATACCTAACCGCAAGCGCACGGTGTCTATTGCTAGTACAGATGGCAAGCGGGTCGAATCCACAAGGAGACAGGTTCTACTAATTCCTTTTCAGTTATCGTTAATTGTTTCAAGGGTCAGACGAATATCGGAGAATATTAATTAACTAATTAAACAAGATTAACACTAATTAAACAGATGATAAACAAATTATTTAAAACCTAGGGCAATCAGGTCCACCATGCTTACACAATTGGCTCTTAAGCTAAAGCAATCAATGTGATCCTATAACTAGAGTATGTTAATCTCTTTCAAGCATTAACACTCTCGAAACATTCAACACAATTAACCACTTTTAGTAATTCAATCAATCAGGTAATTAGAGTCAAGTTAATCTCTTCCAAGCATTAACGCTCTCAGAAATCCAATGATGCTTCCGCACTCAAATTCAATTATGCTAATCGTATGTGTGCCTCTAGTAAGTAAATCTCTCGATCCATACCCCTATTTGCATATAATTAATCCATGATATCGACTGATTACACAAATTAATGATTAAAACATATCAATCAGAATTAACCATAACCAATCAAACCACTATGAAAATCATGCCAATATTAGTGCAAACATGGCTTCCCTTTAAGCTCTAGAAATAACTACTCGCTAATAATTAAATAAGTAAAACAACTAGTAAAACAAGAAAACATAATTAAACTAATAAGAACAAAGAAAAGATTAAGAGAACAAAACCTTCAAACTTCAATGTTGTCACCCAAAAGAAGAGTCATGGTGTTTCTCTACATCTCCAACTAATAATAATAATCTACTCTAAACTATATTATCTGATCTAATATTACATCCTTAATAATGTGTCCCAAGATGTGTTTATATAGGCACTCCAAGTCTTGCCTAGCAAGAAAATACCAAATCAGAATTATAATCGAAGTACGTTTCCTAAACTGATTCTGTTTTAAAAGAAAAATTCGCAAATGTCTTTTCTTCAGTAATTCTCGAACGTTCCAACTGTAATTGGACCTCTGGACCACTTTATAATGATAGAAAATCTCGTTATCTTCGCGTGGACAGTAAGATCGTCCAAAACGGGCTTCTGAAACTCAAGATATGGCCTAAACAGTGCAGCAGCCCATCTAGTCCAATAATTCCGAAATTTCATCTATTTTATCTCCAAAATAGCTCTTTTTGCTCAAATCCTTCCAAGTTATGAATTCTTTATTTCCTACAATAAAACAACCAAGTCTATTAAATAAAAATTCAAATCAATGCAAAACACAATAAATATGAGAATAAAATCATCTAAAATATATATAAAAATATATTCTATCAAGCTCCCCCTATCAGCATTCACATATGTAATAAATCTCTAAGGCAAAGTACAAAAATCTGTTTTCTTCTCATGTTTCCTTTTTTTGTTTGAAAGAATAATTATACGTAAATGGTTGGGTTTGTTTCAACCAAGTCAATGCCAATTCCTATAAAAAGTCAATGTACACAAGCTGAGTTTGTGATATTATAGAATAGTGGAAGAGAATTGTGTGTTGTTCTCTATTAAGACCAGATACGCGATAATGAAAGTTCTATCAAATTATCTAGGCCAAAATGCTACGCTTTAAGTTTAAGTGATTACTAATGTTGACACCAACGTTTAGCACATTTATTAGACATAGTCTAATACTCAAATTCTGATACCTTCTTTACATATTATAGGTAGAATATGAAGTTTTCTTTTAGGTGTGTAAGAGGTCTTCAAAATATTTTATAAATCATACACACACATTATAACATTTGCTCACACTGGGAATGTTACACACAATAACGTAGCAATGAATTGTAATTGTTTTTGTTGTAAGGCATCCCAGGATGCAGCGCACCAGAACAGTAACTTGCAGCGGATGGTCTTTCTCGGCTCACCCGAGCCCTCCCGTAGCGCTCTTACCAACATTTCCGATTCACCCGAGTCCTACCGTAGCGCTCTTACCAACATTTCCAGCTCACCCGAGTCCTATGAGTCTAACAAACATGTTTTTTCGACACTTCTAACGTACAGGTTGAGCCAAGCGAGGGAGAGTTTAACGACTCTGGGGCGACATTGAGACACGAATCTTTACAGCTTTAAGGCAGAGCATTACTATTTTGATCTAGCTTCTTATAAATCATACACACACATTATAACATTTATATAGCTTATGTATATTGAGAAATTATGTAGTGTAAACTATAACGTAATTATTTCTTACAAATTATTTATAAGTTATATATACACATTGATAAATTACAGTCGTACTTATGTGGTGGTGGTTTATTTCGGATAAAATTGAAAATTATAGTGATTTAATGGACGAGAAGCATTTATCAAATGAATAATTTTGATCAATAAACATGTTCAATTCAAGACCAAACTCTTCCTCTTTGGAAGAAAAGTGATGACTTGAGCTGTAAAGTACATGTATAGTTTCTTTGATTATTAACTTTACATTGGTATTTTTTTGGCTGTTAGAAAATGCTAGCAGTAGTTAGTGTTTGTACTGGATGACATGGTCAAAAATAAAAATGATATCTTAATTTGTATTTAATAGATTATATGTAAATCATTCAGAGGAGATTTGTTGCACCCTTTAATCTTTCATGGTTTTATATGAAATGCACTCAAATTAAACTAAAATATTTCTGCTTAAAAATAAAAGAATATCTTAAAAAATTCAAATAATTTTCGAGAACGTAGAGAAGATTCCTCTACACTAAAAATATTTCTAAATTTTTGTATAAATAATGCCATGTCACATAGACGAGTACAAGCCATCTGTCCCATGCCATATTTTCGTAACTTCGAGTAGACCGAAAATAGTTTTTATGTTTTGTGAATAATATGAAGATAAATTATTATAATTTTAATATGCTATTCTCGGATTTGATTACTAAATCAAGTACACAAAATGTATATTTTAACTAATTATATGTAAATTATTAAAACAATGGATGAATTATTTAATGTTTTATGCTTGATAAATTATAATGTGAGTTTTATTTTTTCGATTTATTTAATTTTTTTCATAATTAATTTTTTCTATAATGACATATTTTTTTCATATAATAAAATGAGAATGTATAGAGTACAATTGAATAAAAATCATATTTTGCAACGATTTTTCGAATCACATTTCATTCGGAACATAATTAACTAAATAAACAGCGCTCAAATTTTTGTAAATATATTTATAGATTTTGTAAAGATTACTAAAAAAAGATGTGTGATTTCTCCCTTGATGTTTTATAATTAATCAAATTTTAAACCCATTATTTCTTTCTAAATCTTATTTTTCAGTAATGTTATTTTAACATGATTGTAATATTACTCCAATAATTAAAATAATATTCATGCAATAACATGTAAAACAGCGTGGTGAGATGACTTCGAATACCAATCAACAAGATTAAGTGAAAAATTACAAATCCATGACACATTAACATCACAGTATTGCCTCTGAAATTGCTTTAGTTCAAACTTAGTCAAATAAATTAATTATACATGAAATTTTAAATTTAATACAATACATTAAAGATAAATACAAAAATGATGAAAAGTTATTGTACCTTTAATACTTAATACAAGAAAAGTAAACCTTGATTCAGAATCTCAATCTCATCGCACGATCAATTTAGATGATGTATGTTACTCATACATAAACATAATGGAAAATATAATATATAATATTATCATTTAATTATCTTAATTATGTATTATTATTTTTTACAGGGATTCAACTTACAAGAGGGTAAGGCTACCCCATCACTTTCAAACTATTCGAGTAAAATGATTACTGACACACCAGAAATAGGGAAATCATTAAGTAATTGATCATCAGGCAACCAAAGCAAAAAACAAACACAAGTTTAATTTAAAATTTTTGATAATTTCAATAAACTATTATTATTTTCTTCTTTTTTCACAATTTTTTTAAAAATTCCTATTTCAGGTTTAATAATTTGGAGCCATTGCGGGTGAAAGAATTATCATTTACGAATTTTATAATGAAGACAATATATTATTGTTTTCAATTGGAGGACAATATTCGTAACAATATTTATTACTTTTATTGCAGAATTTGATGGATTAAATAAATTTTCAACATTGTCAAAATAGATTTGTATGCTACTCTTTTATATGAATTCTAGCATTTCTCTATTTTATTAAATACTTATATAACTGTATAGAATAATTTTTTAAGAATTCATTATTCATTATTTATATAAATGCATAGAATATCTTTATAAGAAATCAATCAAATTTGTTAAATTATTGGTAATATCATTTTAAATTAAATAAGATGCCGTGTACGAAGTACGGGCAAAATGCTAGTATTCTTAAAAGTCAATGAATTTATAATGGACATAAGAGGAAATATATTATTTAATTAATTTTTTCTTAAGATGCGTAATTTTTTTAAAATAGACTTGTATTTTGGGACGGAGGGAGTATGATACAAAAATTGTATTATAATTATAATAGGATTTTAATTTTATTATTTTCTTTAAAAAATAACATAGAATTGTAAGGGAATATGATTCTAGGGATGAAACTATTTTTTTTATTTAAAGTTGTAATAAAAGAATTATAATTATAATAGGATTTTTATTTTATTAAAAAACAACATAGAATTATAGTAGAAATAGGATTATAGGGGTGAAACCAAAATAGAGGTGAAACCAAAAATGGTACCGTTAAAAGGGTGTTTCGCTTATTAATAAAGGTTATAGATTAATTTATTAATTGAAAGTCACAAGGCATTTACAAAATAATCAAAATTTATCAAATATGTAATAAATAAGATTAAATTAGAATTTTTTTCATCCAAGCTATACAATCGTTGATCAAATCTTAAATCGTGGTGAATCTCTCATTCATATAGCTGAAATAAATTTTGGAGAGATAATCATCAATATGTTATAGCGTGAGGAACATATATATCTATCTTATCAAAACGTAGTCGAACAATGAATCTTGATCGCGATTGCATACAACCCAGATCAATATTGAACCAATAAAATTCCTGTAAATCTACGATGTCAGATACTAAAAACAAAAAGACTCTCACAAATACAGAGAACAAATAAAATATATGGGTAGAAGAAAATCCACGAATGGAATACTAAAATTTTCAGAAAAAGAGAGCAAAGAGTTAAATGTAAAACATCGGAAAAAGTGGACAAATTTCTCTTAAAACATTCGTATAAAAAAATATCTCTATTAAAATTAAAAAAAAAAAGAGTTTTATAAACAATACTTATCATAATGCGATATAATTTATGATTATTTGAAAAAAGGGCATCATTTCAAAAGTTCGCCTAGGGCACCTAAATTTCTAAGACCGACGCTACGGATACCTTATGTGGCCAAAAAACGATACCCATACTTTAATGAACCAGACAACCGAACCCCATAAACACGATCGCTTTGGATATCAAACGGTATTTTTCTTCCTAACATCTTTCCATCATTTTTCATAACACGACTTGAAATCAAAAACAAACTTCCTCCAACAATACTAGTGCATGGTTGGGCAGAACATTTCACAAATCAGTATCGTTGTAATATTACGATCGTTGATATTCAGCTCCATCGGTCTCGTTATGATGGCTCCTGTCTTGACTGTAAAGATAGCATCCTCCAAGATGGAAAACCATATTGTTGTGCCACATGCTGGAGGAGTTTCATAACACCTACAAGCAGGTAACATTGTTGGCCACATATTTTCTTGAGTAGAAGGAATTATAAACTCGAAATGCCGACCAAACAAACTAAGGGAAACTAAAATAAAGGACTAAAATGAAATGTAAGAAAATGACAACTGATTTATCATGCGAGAAGATTAAGCTTAGCATATATAGCGAAGCTCATTTGGGCTTCGCCTAACATGGGTTTATTGTTGGGTGTGTCAATCAAATTATCACATTGAGGAAATATTAGTATTAATATTAAGAGTCCCCTTCTAGAGAGAAACAATTATATGGAGAATTGGGAAGAATTATAATCTTAGCCATCCATTTAATCAAATGATCAGGATTTATCAATGGCATTTTTGTAATTAAATTAAAATTTAAGATTATTTTTTAAAATACAAACATTCTCCAGACACGTATCATAAACACAGCTATACACACAACTATACACACGTTGCTCACCGAGAGAGAGAGAGAGAGAGAGAGAGAGAGAGAGAGAGAGAGAGAAAGAGATGGGAAATCGAACTGAAAACAGCAAGAATATGCCATTGGAGCTTCAGATTCGAGCTATTCATCAAACGAAGGTTCATAATCTTCGTTATTCTATAAATTTTAATCTTATTTTTCTTCAATTCGTTCAATTAGGGTTTTGAATTGAAATTTTCAGGTTAATCTCAATCGGATAGAGAGATTAAGATGTTTCCGAGGAGAACATGTATTATTATGTATTTTTATTTTAAAAAATGTATATGCATGCTTAACTAGATCTGGTTCTATAGTGATTCTATAGTTATTTGTTGATGTTAGTCAATTTTTATTGCTTATAACATTAATTCGGTAGTAGAATGCGAGTTTACAGTTATTTTCATGTTTATCTACATCTGTTGTATTTGTGGTTCTGTAATAGAACCAGTTTTGTGTAGTAGAATAAATTTTTAATGCTTACAACATTGATTCGGTAGTAGAATGCAAGTTCATAATTATTTTCATGTGTAACTACATCTGTTTTATTTGTGGTTCTTTAATAGAACCAGTTTTGTGTATATATTGAAAGGTATAAATTATGTTTCTATAATAGTACCAAAATTTTTGTTGTATTTGTGGTTCTGTAATAGAACCAGTTTTGTGTATTTTGATTCTCCTACAAAATCATAGTTGTATTTTGATTCTACATTAGAATATACATTAGTTGAGGTCTAAGGGATTTTGTGTATAAATCGTAAGGTATAAATTGTGTTTGGTAAAAATGTTTAAAGTTCTATAATAGAACCAAAGTTTTGTAGATTTGACTGTTTAATCTTGTTTACAGGTTTATGTATATTTTGGAGGTCTTAAATTTGGTTCTAAGTTAGAACAACTATTTGTATATTTCATTTTTCGTGTACATTTGTATATTTGGTTCTGATCTAATATGGTTGCATTGTAGAACAGAAAAACAGAATACATTTGATTCTACATATATTTAGACTATATGCTTCAATTTATTCTACAGTAGAAACATATATATTTAGAATGTTTGTTATACAAATTTTCCAGGTACACGTTCCGGAAATAGATTGAAATTTTGAGGAAAAAGTTCTTCATTCAGGAGAACATGAATGACAAGAAAAAGTGTAAAAAAAATTTATATACAAGAAGAGTTGAACACCAACACACTGTGAACATCAAAGGTAAAAAAAACATAATTTATGTTTTAGCATCTTGTGGATATGTTTGTGTAGATATGTATTAATTTTATTAAATGCTTATCTAGTTTGAAATAGATTGTTAGTAACTGTTTATGTGTATTGATTTTTTCTTGATTGAGGAAATTTTGGTTTAGTGTTTGACAGAATCATGCTATTGTATGTAGTAGTTTTATGTGTACAAGTGAATTTTTAAGTAAATGACGGTAGATTAGTCAAAGTGTGACAGATGTGTGTTATATTTGATTGTTGGAACACGTAGCAAATAGATTCTCGATATCTTATGTACCATTAGAATTATTATGGAATAAAGGTAGCATTTGCATTTATTTAGGCTGCCTTACAGTCCTAATTTAACTTATGCCCTGTAGTAATTAGTTTGGGTTGAAGATATTTAACTTTTGATTTTTATCATTGTAATGGAGTAAATAGTCCTGTAGGTATTCATTTAGATAGTCCTTGCGGAATATTTTTCTAGAAGGTTCGATTTATTACTATGTGCGAGTACGGGGGAAGGACAAGTGGTTAGAAACTTTGTATAGTGAGAGTCGAGTATGTGTGGTATTAGGTCACTTTATATGCATGTTCCCTGTATTGCTGATCACCTTGAAAAGAAATGTCCTCACATACCAGGATTTGAGAGAGATTATAATCTCATGGACTGCTCTGCTGAAAGCTCTAGTACTGCCGCTAGTCATGCAGGTGATCCTAATTATGCAGGTGTACCTAGTCGAGGCACTGCATCGGTTCTTTCACCAGATAGGGCAAATGATATAGCTGAAGGGCATGCCATCAACATGGAGGTGGACTAGTGTTGGATAGGATCCTGAACATTGTATCGCTTACTCTGTTTTATGTAATATAGACTTGTTGGTTAAAATGTAATTAGACAAATTATGGTACTTGGTTGTAATTAACTTTAACTCATGTACAAAGTACTCTTCTGTATATATAAATGGTTTGAATTTGTCTAAGTTTTTGGTCGTGATTACGTTTTAATAATTTTTGAACAAATTATGTATTTTATTCACTTATGTATAATAAATCATGCTCTGTTTTTGTTATAGTTAAGTTTGAATGTCGATGAGGATCTTTATTTTCAAAGGTAGAACCAAAATTAATGGTGCAAAACAATTAAGGCAAATGACCAAACTATCCACATGATTCTGCAATAGAATCAAAAGTATTTATTTTTGCAATAAAAGTCTTCTTAAAAACCCAAAATCTTATTAAGGGAAATGACAAACTATCCACCTGGTTCTACAATAGAATCAAAAGTACTTTTTCTTTGCATATTGTAACACTAAAAACATATTGGCTTTAACATGTACACTCAACTGTATTGCTAATGTACCTCACATTTGTTTTTAATTCTTATTTCTTTGAAATTACTATCCACCTGGTTCTACAATAGAATCAAAAGTAACATTTTAATTCAACACTCAAGCTTCAATTTAGCAAGCTTCAATTTATATAAAATATCATACTATGGAATAATTTTAATCTAATGTGGTTCTAAAATAGAACCAAGTTATTTCGTCAAAAAAAAAAAAATAGAACCAAGTTATTAAAAAATTATATGTGTCAAAGTTATACTATAGAATCAAAAATTTATATACAAATATTTTTAATTGGGTTTGTTTGCTAACTCCGTATACGGTTTATTCGTTATTCTGAATATTTTTAAAACCCAAAATGCAAATGTTGAACCCCAAAAGTAAACTTTTGAACCCCTAAGTGAATACATATAAAATTTTAAAATTTAATTTTACTCATTAAGTCCGGCGGCCTGGTTTTTAAAAAATCGGGGACCAGCCCCGATTTTTTAAAAATCAGGATAAGTTAGGGTTTAAAGTCTAGAGTTTAGGGTTGTAAATAACCCTAAACTCTAAACCTTAAACCCTAAGTTCGTATACGGTTTATTCTTCATTCTGAATATTTCTAAAACCCAAAATGCAAATGTTGAACCCCAAAAGTTAACTTTTTAACCCGAAGTGAATATAGATAAACTTTTAAAATTTCATTTTACTTACTAAGTCCGGCGACCTGGTTATAAATTTTTAATATATGAAAAAATTATTTTTAATAATTTTATTCTACATTGATATCAAGAATACTTGAGTGTGGATTCCATTGTAGAACCAAGAATGAGGTTGGACAACAAAAAAGGAAAATGACCAAAATTTGAAACTGGTTCTGCAATAGAATCAAAAAGTAACAAAAACTTGCGCAACTCAGCAATCATTATACCTACAAATTATTCACACTCAACTTTAGAGTATATATCCACATTCCACAACCAAATGTCCCCAAATCCCATGTGAAACATATTATTGTAACTTTTTTTATCACAATCATAGTAATGGGTACTCCAATGGTTCAATCTGTATACGAAATGAAAACATTAACCAAATTTTTTTGACACACTCTCAAAATTAACCTCTGCACAAAGAGTAACACTAAAATTCCCAAAAGGAAACGACACTACCCATTGTCGTATCGTTCTTGAAACATATATCAGCTTCTCCTCGCAACACTCTGGTAGCTCTGTCAAATTGGTATCGAGTTCTACAGAAGAAAATTGTTCCATAGAAGTGTGCCTTGGCAGACTTACTTGAGTCACAGCTATGTCATGAGCTTTCTACACCACCCACAAACTACGTTGCCAAGCAAATGAGAACTATACTGCAACGCCTTTCATAATACATGTATGATTGCTAGTGTAAACAAAGCTATTACAGAAATAAAGCAGAGAAAATGAAAAACTTGTGCAATCCTCCCATTTAGCCCTGTGGAACCAGCAGGACGCTTAGAACTTGGAGACAAGAACCCATTAGAATGTATATTTCTCTGCAGGAGGCATAGAAGTGCCGACGCATTAGACAGCTAGTAAAGCAATGTGGAACTCTCGTCCTCTACCTTTAGAACAGTATTAATTAACAATTACAAAATGTATCATAATAAACAGACTAAATGATACATTACACTATAATCACCATGAAAATCGAAAAACAAACAAAAAAATAATATGATAACTAATTATTTCTACTAATTATTTATTTAGTTAATTTTTTGATTCTATAGCAGAATTACAAATTCATGTTAAAAAAATGGATATTTTTCTTAAGGTTCCACACTAGAATCAAAACTGTAGAGAATATGATCTAGTAATGTAACTATTATTCTACTATAGAATTAAAAGGTTTAACCAAAAGTTTACAGTAGAATTTCAGAAGCAAACCATAACAACAAAAAGCAAAATAACAAAAGTTCGCTGCAAATTATAAGCATAGAAATCGAGACAAATTGAGTACGATAATTCTGGAGTAAACTAAATCAACCAATTACTAATTTGATTTTACAGTAAAATTACTCACCAAACACTAACACAATAAGTTAAACCTGATGAAGATTCACTCAAAGAATGGGATTACAAAGTTGAGCATTAATCGAAGAAGATTCCATAATCTCCGATGAAATTACCAAGACAGATCGCGAAATCAGTTTGTATGTGCAACTAATCGCTAACAATAGAAAGAATCTCAGTTGAATAAAAGTTAAATTTTTTAGTGTTCTAATATCTAAAGTTAAATTTTCATTCTATTCTAGAACACCAAAAAACACATACTTAAAAATTAATTCTACAAAATACACTACAGTACTTCTGTTTTGATTCTATTATAGAATATAAGCCTATATCTGCAAGTTTCTACAACTAAAAAAATTTATTGCTAATCTGGTTATATAGTAGAATCAAAAAATGTCTAACTAAAATTTTGAGCATAAAGTTTGCGTCTTACGATACATAAAACACCCAAAATATGAAGCCTAAACTAAAAACAAACAAAACTCGATGTTAATACAAGTCAATTACATTCATTCCAACTACAAATTAAGCATATGACACATATGAACTCTTGTCGAAAATAAACAGAGAAAACTAATGTGAATAGGTACTAACTGATTGAGCATTATTATGATTCTAAAATAGAACCAGAAACTGTAAGATATACTTTAGGATTTCAACTAATTATTTAATAAACATACTGTTTTGATTCTACTACAGAATCAAAAACAAATCTCCTTAAAAGTTATGTATAAGAAACTGAATCTCAAAAATAGTAATGTCAACATATAAATTTATGGATTAATTAGGATAAAAAAAGAAAGACGAAGAGTGATACCTGATGAAGACTCAATATCTACAGTAGATTCACAGTTTGAGCTTGATTTAAGAAAAAAGTCATACTTTCCGTTGAAAATAACAAGACAGAGAGATCGTCAGAGAGAGTTCGTCGAAAAGAGATTAGGTTGAAATCACAAAGAGTGAGGGAGATACAGTATAGATAGATCGCCGCCGGAGAGATATTAGAGAAAGATCATCGGAGAGATTAACGGAGAGAGATTGCAGGAGAGAATTGAGATCGAGTGTATATACTGTCCTATACATACAATTTTAACAGATATATTTTCCAAATTAATACCTTTAATTGCTAAAATATCCTGACCATCAGATACATTTTTAATCCAAGGGCTGAGATTAATGGAGAGGGTTCTCTCATATACTCTATCTAATTTGGTTCTCTCTAAAATAATGGCCTTAATATTAATACTAATTAATAATATTTAAACAATTAATTAAATATTATTAATTAGTATCAAATAAGAATAAGTATAACTTGTTTAAGTTTAAAGAACATCATATTAAAATATGTGTATTGAGATTGTATTAAATTTTATAAAATATTTATAAAATAATAAAATTTAATTTGATATTCCATACCCCTTCCTAAGTGATCAAATCTCATTCATAGTAAGTTTATGTATTAATTTCAAATTTAAAAATTTGTCAACAAAACACCAAGTATGGGTTTAGAATGAACAAAATTAACTATAAACCAAACGACCCTTACCGGGATTGACAAAATAATATTCAGTTTTGATTAGATATGCATCTTAATATTAATTACATATCAAACCAATAATGAGTAATGCAGCCCATCTTTTTTATATCTAGAATCTTATCATTAAAAATCTTGATAAATGTAGTCTTAGGGGTTTATATTCAATGATTTAGGATTTTTTTGGATTTAAAAAATTTTAGGGTATTTAATTAGGATTTTAAAAAATTCATTAAAATTTGGGTGTATTCAATAAAGAATTTAAACTATACTTTAAAATTTGATAGTATTCAATTCACATTTTAAAAAGTTTGAGGATATTCAATTCGGATTTCAAATAATCTTTTAAAATATAGAGGTATTCAATATAGATATTAACAATCTATTAAAATCTGGTGGTAATCAAATATTTATTGACTTTGAAGGATTTAAAAAGTTCGTGGATTTTGCTGGTTTTCACGGTGTATTTTTAATTTTTTGAAACCTAACCAAAATCCAAGAGATTTTAGTAAATTTAAACTCAATTCTACGTAACTCAACTAACTCTACGTCGGCATGGACTCTACTAATTTTGCATGGATTCTACGTAGAATAATAAATCAGCAACAATCTATTAAAATTCATGAATTATTAATAATGTGTTAAAATCTGAATTGAATACACCCTTAATTAGCTAGATTATCTCAAATTTTTTTACTTTATAAAACCCCCTAAATCGATGTGGAGAATTGCAAAAACAAGAAAGCAATTCAAAGGGGTGGAGTTTAGTCGGTGGAGTTATGAATACTCAAAACTATTTCAATTTATATATACATTTCTTAATTATATTATTTTCTTTTATTATTTTTACATATGAAACTCAAAGTATTACTGTACCTGCTTTATACATTTTCGGTGATTCTTTAGTTGATGTGGGCAATAATAATTATATCAACTCCTCTCCTTATAAGTCTAATTTCCCTCACAATGGTATCGACTTTCCAACCGGAGCTACTGGACGTTTCAGCAATGGCAAAAATGCTGCCGATTTTATAGGTAACTACTTTAAATCTTTTTATTTATGCATGTCCTCAACTGATTTAGTTGTGACCTACTTTTCACGCTTAATAATGCAAAAAATGTTATATGCATACAACATCGGACATTCGGTATTTTTAGCGAATAATATATATATACATGTGAAGTTTTTTTTTTTTATTTTAACAAAGAATTTAATTCGATATTAAAAAGTCATACATTATGTACAAGTACAATTGAGTCGAATAAATCATAAAAAGATACAATATTCGCAGATTAATCTAGTCTTCTTAGACCTCTTGAATATACCATCAAACGATTTGTTGAAATTGATATATGTAATTGTACCCGCTTCATCACATCTAGTTTGAGCTATCGAGCATAAATGCAATCCCATAAAAACTTTTATCACTAAATCAAAACCTTGAAAATCTCGCAGATCTAACATCCCGAACATTAATTCACTGCAAAACACACTAAAAACACACAAAACTCTCATAAGGAGAGAATAATCAAACCCCAAATAGATTGGGAACAAACTCAACAAAAAGTACATATTTAAAATAAACAAAAGCATAATATGAGGCTAAGTTTTATTGAAACCGGGAAAAAAAGTTTAAAAGAATGGATGAAAGGCTGAAGAAGGATTAGAAAGGAAGAAGGAGACTTTAAACGACGGAGAAGAAAACATGTTATAATATTTCTTACGTAATACATATAAGAACAATAAGTGTCATATAACATTAGTTGTTGGGGACATGTTCACATTTTGTTATTCCTTAATTACCCGATACGTAAAAAATTTCACTACTATCTTAATATCCGGGAAAGCTTCACAGGGGTTAGAAGGGTCAAGGCCTTTCTAGGGTTATCAGAATATTAGTAATGTATATTAAAATTTTATATAAATTTATATTTTTACTTATATAATTATGTAAAAATATATTTTAAGTAAAAATATATTTTGGTCCTGCTGAATAAAAATCTTGGTCCTAACAAAATAAAAATTTTGGCCCATCAAACTTCCACTATTAATATTTACTAGATTCCTTTCAAATTTTTTTTATTAAATTTAATCCAATTTTTTTTTATAAAAAAACCAATTTAAAATTAGAAGTAAATAAAAATAAACATAACCCAAGTCCCAAGACATACTTCATAGTTCATACTTCTTTTTTAAAATAATAGGTGTGCCTCCTGATCTTCTCCAATCTCTATAAGACTACAACCCTGAACCCTGCCTTCTCTCGAGTTCTCATTTTCTTTTTTAATTGTTAACATACGCTCACTCGCTCAAATTCTCAGCTCACATTGCATTATTCATGTAAGTATTATTTTTACTTTATGTTATATAATATATTATCTTCTTTACAAAACAAAATTCATTGTGTTTGAGTTTGAGTCGTTATTACTGAAATGCTAGTTAGTGGCTAGTTCTTTCATATTTTACTTGTTTTGTTTGTGTTAACTGCTTGATGAAAGTCTTCTTAGAAATTAGAATTATTGTATCGAGTACGCTTTTCTTTAGTGAATATCATCAAAACAAGATGAGTGATGGATTTCTCGATCATTATATGCTTATCTTTATCAAAAGGGAAATAGTTAAAACTTTTAGTATTGATTCAGTTATAGATGGGTTTCGTGATTTGAAGGAACGTAGAGCGCTACTATAAGCAGTGGCGGACGCAGGAAAATTTTTTAGGGGGGCTAATTTATATTACAAAGAAAAAATTAAATTTTTTTGATTTTATGTGCAAAAATTTTTAAAATTACTTATGTCACTCTTGGCAAAGAAAGAAAAATTACTCATGTTATTTTGATATCAATGAAGCAATTAAAATTATTGAGTAATAATTATATTTGTAAGTGCTTATTTTTAATGTTGACAAAAGGTTATATACAAAATTTTTAAAAATAAACACAACTGAGAATTGAACACGGGTTGCCAGGAAAAACAACATGTCTTTATACCACTGAGCTACATAAAAGTTATTGAAATAATACATAATAACTGCTATATCTATGGAATTTAGGGGGGGTCAGGACACCATCTGGCACCCCCTAGATCCGCCTCTGAGTTTGATCAGTACTTTTGTGTATTTAATTTATTAGATGCTTTATTGTGTATGAAAAAAATGACCCCCTTTATGAGTGTTTGCCGGCTTGCCCCTCTTAATACCATTATGTTGTCTGCATTATACATGCTGATTATTTAATGAAAAAAACTTGTTTGCTATGCAGCTGACAAATTGGGATTGTCAAGTCCCCCACCATATTTATCGATACCTAAATCTGATTACAAAAAGATTATACTTACCGGTGTTAATTTCGCCTCTGGAGGTTCGGGAATTCTCAATGGCGCCTATGATACTCCTGTAAGTTTTTTATTTATTTATCAACCAACAATATTTAATGATTTGGAAAAAGAAGAGCATAATTGCTTGGTTAATCAATATCAAAATAAATTCATACTAGCTTATAATCGGTGCATTGCACGGTTCTTTTTTAATATTATATTTTATTATTTTTCTAAATATTTATATGTTATTAATTGTTTAAATTTTGTTTGACTATTTTTCTAAATGTTTATATGTTATTAATTTTCAAAATTTTGTTAATATTTTTAAGGTTTATAATACAAATCTTTTTTTTAAATATTTTTTTGATTGATTTCGAACTGAAAAGTAATTTATCTATTAAAATATTAAATATTTCAATATATTATATCTAACGATTTTCTTCTATTTATTTTAAGATTCAACAATTTTTTTATAATAATGTACCGTGGTGATCAAAATTCTGTATAAAATATGTGATACTCGTGATCGATATACTTGTGCTATGCACATATATTATTGTCATTGTTGCACGCACTATTTCATCTAGAATATTTTATTTTAATATATGTGTTATATTTTTTTTGTTTTATAACAAAATTAAGAACGAAATGCATTGATAAATAAACGGGTTTATGTTAAAATTTAAAGGATAATGAAGAAATTTTATAACTATTTTGATTTACTTATTTAAATCTTAGTCAAATTAATTTATTTATTTTTTCTCTATCTTGAGTTCCAAAAATAAGATTTGGACGATTTTACAGGTCAAACGAAACTCACAAAATAATGATGGTATAACAATATATTTCCAATTAAAACTAACCCGAAATTGAAGAGAAAAGAAAGTGACGAACTTTTACGTTAAAAATTCTATTCAATTTAGGAAATCTCTTTATATCTAATTTAAATTATCAAAATAGTCTTTTTAATATTTGAATATAGGTCTACTAATTACAACCAAATACACTTTTTTAATATTAAAAAATTGAATTTTAATACAACTTCTTCTAAATTATATCCTTTTTGGATGATAATTTCGTTTTTATATATGATATAATCTTGATAGTTTATTTTAAAGATATTATGAGATTGTTTTGGCGGTACTGAGGATCAAATATTTGAGGACCAAAATTTTGCATAAAATCCCTCTTACGTTTATTATATATAATGATATAATTATCTTATGGTACTTTGTAAATGTTAATATTAATGTTAAAAAGAAAAACAATAGAATACCTATATAAGATCAATACTTTTTTTTGAAACCATATGAGATCAGTACTTAAGGGTGTAATGTATATATGTATTGATTTCTATATGTACTTCTCGTACCTATGTATTGAAAGTGTGTTGGTGTAAAAATGACAGATGCAATGTATTCCGTTGTCAAAGCAAGTCGAATACTACTCAAATATATATAAGACACTAGTGCAAGAACTCGGATCTGATGCTGCTCAACAACATTTATTGAAGTCTCTTTTTTTCATAATGATTGGAAGCAATGATTTATTTGGGTATTTTGAAGCTAACTCGAGCATTTATATGAACATTACACCACAAAATTACGTGGACTCGATGGTGTCAACCCTTAAAGGAGTTTTAAAGGTAAAAACGAATCCTGAACAAAAGAATTATAATAATTGATGACAAGTTTAATTTTTTTTAATATTCAACGATTAATTTGTTTGCCTTCTTTCCAATTTGTTAGCAATTGTATGTCCTTGGTGCCCGTAAATACATATTTGCTGGAGTTCCAGCATTAGGATGCGCTCCCAAACAAAGAGTTAAAAGCGAAACAGCATCTTGCAAAGAAATATTGAATTTCTGGGCAAGAAAGTACAACAATGGACTTAAATCCGCGTTACAAGTGTTCAAGTCTGAGTTCAATAGTACAAACTATTCCTACCTTGATACCTATGGGGCTTTGGCTAAGTTCATTCAGAATCCAAATAGATACGGTACATTTTACATAGTTTTTTCAATTTTATAATCAGAAATAATAAGTAATAAACCTTTTTAATATACGTAAGTTAATATATAAGATATGTTCGATTAAAGTCTAATATGATTTTTATAAAATTATGATTAAATTACAACAAAACTAAAACTTAATGCTAGTTTTGATTATTTTTATCCACTTTATTCCTTTTAAGTCTTCGAGTAATAATATATTTGTCTGTATATAATTTAATTTTCAGGATTTACAGATATTCAATCTGCTTGTTGTGGAAGTGGAAAGCTAAGAGCTGAATTTCCTTGCCGACCGATGACACTATACTGTTCAAACCGAGATGATCACATTTTTTGGGATCTCTATCATCCGGCACAGAAGACTTCTAGCATATTCATTGACATGTTTTATAATGGTTCATCACATGTAACCCCTATTAATTTAAGTCAACTAGTTTCTTTGTAAACAAAATATCTAATGAATCAATAAAATTAAGATTATAATTTATAGTGTGTATGAAGATTCTAAACAATCAATCAAATTTATAAAAAAATATATTTTAAAACGTGTCTAAGGATATAATTTAAGTACGTACATGAATCAATGCATATATGTGCTTATCATCGTCATTGTTTCATTTCAAGACATTATATGTATAATCACGTTAGTTTTTTATTGTTCATCATCTGTTCGCTTATTATTTCTGAAATGTAATTTTAGATTAACTAGCATGATAGCCCGTGCAAGGTACACGGGTCGTATGATAATTCATATAATTTTCTCGTGTTAATCTACTTCACGTATTTCGATTTATTTAAAATGTTATAGTTTCAAAATATTATCAGATTCTGAACTGTAAGAGTTATATTTTTAGTTGTGTTTAATCAGTGTGAAAAAAATGACTGACTGAAAGTAGTAGGTAAGAGTTAATTGTAACTGTCAAGTATTACCAAAATAATTTTGGTGGTGAAAAAATAGCTGGCTTATTTATTTTGGTACGGAGGAAAAAATAAATTTTATGTTATTTCTAATTTTGTAAGAAATAATGTAATGTGATGGAAAAATACAAATAATAGAGTCATATGTTCTGCTTGGAAAAGCTCAGCGCACTTTTTCAACTTTGGATCTTTTTCTCCGACCAATTTCAGAGAACAAGAAGCACAACAAATTTATCCTAATAGTTGTGCACATCCAAATAAATATATGATATGTGCTTTTTTAGGATTATGGTATTTGACCATTTTAGATATATCATTTCAATAATAAATTGACCATAACAAAATCATTTTTTCAAATACATTGTACCATCCATTGTCATAAGTGAACTTTAAAAAATCCAAGGTAATATCTCAAATTTCAAGACAAAACATATTTAGACATGTCCAAATTCAACCAAATACACGAGTAACTAAAATAAAAATGCCATATTCTGGCAAAAAAAAATGTCATATCTTATAACGGGTTTTTAAAATGAGATGGGTCAATGTATGCACCGAATAAATTATGTTGTAAAAGTTCACGTACACAATGAAATTCAATCTATGAAAAGAAGATATACATAACTACGATAATAAAACATCTAAGAAATATCATTTTAATTTGAGGTAACACCAAAATGATACTCGCGAAATAAAAAAAATACACATACCACATCTGTGATAATAAGACATTATATATATATTAGCGATTTTTTGAGTTTATTAGTCTCATAACGGGGTGAAACTCGCATTAGAGTTTAAAACTCAAGTGAACTTGATAAATTACTATTTAAGTATATAGTTGTAAAACTCATTTTGTATGAAATTAATAACATTAGCATATTATGAAAATGCTGCAAAAATAAAATGCGAGAGACTAAAGATATCAAAACTATATTGACATTTTTTTTTACCAGATCCAAATCTCTTATGTAAATTATTTATTATTTTCAATATTTTAATCTTTTTTATTAGTCAATCTATAAATTACCCGATGGTAATAGGATTAACCGATATAATATAAATATACTTAAAATAAAATTGAATATTATACTGATATCTAGTAAAAATATGTTATACACTTTATTTATCATTTTTTGTATTAATTTAATGATAGACATATTATAGCCATTCGAATAATATATAGGCATAAATGTTAAAAGAGAGAAATATTGTAATAAATTTTTATATATCTATTTTCACTTCCCCCCATTTACCTACTCGAGATAGACTTCTACGTCCATCACCTACCTCCTCATTTCGATTTTTTTAACAAATTTCCGGCAACCTCGGTACCTTTAATACTTAAAATAGAATACTATACTGATACCGAGTAAAAATATATTATACACTTTATTTATCATTTTTTAAATTAATTTAATACTCTCTCCATCACTCTAATTTTTGTACAATTTTTTTCACTGATGGGCACGCATTTTAAGGCGTATGTAAAGTATAGTTCTATAACTTATTTTTAAAATTTTCTTTTTTTGAATAAAACATTAAATTCTTATTCAGAAGAAAAAAAATTTAAAAAAATTTATGAAATTATACTTTATATGAGTTTTAAAATGCGTGTCAAACCCTCTGTCCCAAATGTAAAGAATCTAGTAGGACAGAGGGAGTAATAAACATATTCCGACCATTTGACTAATATATATCTATACTGTCTATACTATAATAAGCGAAAAGGGGTATAATTTGTAATTTGGTTAACCTCTATTTTTGGTTATTCCCTCATTTTTTGTTATCTCTCATTTACAACCGTTAGATCTTCAACTCAAATAAATCATGATCGTAAGATACAATACTAAAAGTTGTTATATACAGAAGTCTAATGTTCGATTCCCGCTAATAACATATTAATTTATATTTAGTACTAAAAATTATTATATACAAGGTTTGAATTCTTTCAATAACATATTAAAATTAATAGTTATAATATTATACTACCCTATAAATAAATTATAAAAAAATTAAAAATAACCCGTGCTTTGCACGGGTTATAAGCTAGTATACATAATTTTAAAAGATAGATATATTGTAATAAATGTTTATAAATCTATTTTCACTTCCGCCCGTTTACCTACTTGAGATAGACTTCTACTTATTTTCCGTCACCTACCTTCTCACTTTAATTTTTTTTTTTTGACTAATTTTCGGCCATCTCGATACCTTTCTTAATTCTGACTTCGACGACATTATATCTGTCAATTTATATTTTCTTACCCCGACTACCATTTTTACTATTATATGAGAAAAATATTTTAATGATTTTATCCCTAATAAATCATAAAAATAAACGTGGATATAAATTTATGAGTATATGAATGTCGTAGGTTTAATTCTTATCAAAATTCAAATTATTAAAATTAGTATAATTATGTAAACACTTTTATCCTGAATAAATTATAAAACAAATATTTCTAATAAGTTGGTTATTTGAGCATGTAGTGAATGAGTTTTAAAGTATTTCACAAAGAAGTGATTTGTCTTATTGGTTGTACATGTCAACATCAAGTTATAGATGCATGATGGTCTTGGGTTCAATTCCACTCAACTTCATATTTTTTAACATTAATAAAATTTAAGGACAAATTTGTAATTTACTAAATGGGTACAAAACCCATGTTGGGCTATAATAGTTATAATGGATTAGTTTGAAGTAAAGTGCCATTTAGTCAATTATTTTGATTTCTTGACCCCTTTGAAGTAATGAGTTTTCTTAGGGGGTGATTGGGGAACTCATTTTCAAAATAAGTCAACTTATTTTAAGACAAAGTTAGAGATTCATAACTTTTTTCAAGAAAAAGTTAACTTTTTTTTTTTTGTAACTTATATAATCTCAAACATACATTAAATAATTGTATAAAAAAATTATCAAAATATAAAATTTTTACCCGAAAATAAGTCCATAGGACTCATTTTAAGTTTTCCCAAACAAGGTCTTAGTAATGTTAATTGTCTTAAAATTTTCAAATAACTATTTGCTTGATTATATTTCCAAACATAGAAGATGTTACATTGCAATTGTTCATGTATGTATGTAAACTAGTTTTGTTGTTGTCCTTTAAAGTTTTTGATAGCATAATCTAAGGGGATGTATTCAATTGAGATTTTAATGGATTTCTATGATCCATGGATTTTGATGAATTTTTTAAATCCACAGATTGTTTAAATTCTACAAAGACTCTACAAAGAATTTTGTAAAATTGATGTAGAGTCATTGAGATTTGAAATGTTTTTTTAGAAATCCATCAAAATCTCATTGATTTTTGCAAGATTTCAAAACTTATAAAAACAAATAGCAAATCCACCATTTTAATAAATCTAAAAAATCCATGGATTTTTGAATACCATCAGATTTAAATGGATTGTTTTAAATCCAGATTGAATACACCTAGATTTTAAAAGTCTTTTTGAAATTCTAATTGAATACCATCAGATTTTAAATGACATTTTGAAATCCAAATTGAATACCTCAAGATTTTAATGGATTTAAAAAAATCCAAATTGAATACCCCTAAATTTCTAAAATCCCTCAAAATCACCATTTTAATAAATCTAAAAAATCCATGGATTTTTGAATACCATCAGATTTAAATGGATTGTTTTAAATCCAGATTGAATACACCTAGATTTTAAATGTCTTTTTGAAATCTTAATTGAATACCCTCGGATTTTAAATGACATTTTGAAATCCAAATTGAATACCTCAAGATTTAAATGGATTTTAAAAAATCCAAATTAAATACCCCTAAATTTCTAAAATCCCTCAAAATCCTTCAAAATCGAGTTGAATACTATATCTAAATGTTTTTCTTGTAATTCTTCTTCCTAACTGGACAATGCAAAATAAGGCAACCTAGTAAATGGGTTTGACAAAATACAACTACTAAGACATCAAGACATAAATTATTCAAGATAAAAATCAAAACTACTGGATATAAATATTCAAGATATTTATAACAAAAAAATCTTATAAATGACTAATATCCTTGACTAAATATTTAGGATATCTAGTATCTTTTTATAAGACATCTTACTGGATATATATATATATATATATATATATATATAATCTACTTAAAATATATATATATATATATATATATATATATATATATATATATATGTATATAATATAAAATCTACGTTTGAATTCTTTATAAAAGCCACATGTCTAGAGTATTTGAGAAACAAATGAGTGAAACAAAAAAGTGGAGACCAATTCAAAAGAACAAACAAAGGGGGTAGTGTGTGGTGCATAGTCATGAATAATAAAATAGTATATATGAATCTACTTATACTCGTTATAATAATAATATTTTCTTCCAACTCATACACATCTGAAGCTCAACGTACCAATCAGAGTATAAACAATTCCACACCCGCTATGTACGTGTTGGGTGATTCCTTAGTAGATGTTGGCAACAACAATTATCTACAATTATCCCTTGATAAGGCTGATTTTCCTCATAATGGAATCGACTTTCCAACCGGACCTACTGGTCGTTTCAGCAATGGCAAAAATACCGCTGATTTTATAGGTAAGTATTACACACCTATAAATTCACATGCTAAGAAGTTAAGAATCAAATTAAGTTTGTGTTAACTTTTTTCCATCTATAACTAGACAGAAATATGCTAGTCTTATTCTTTAGTCACATTCTTTAGTCACGAGTCACTGGTGTTTGGTCAAATAAAAGTACATATTAGTTGTTATATATTAAATTTAAAAGCGATATTCAAATGATGGTAAAATAGTTCTTGCTAATTTATGACATTCAATATCAAATAAACTCAAGAAAAAAGAGAATAAGAATAAAGATTCTACTTGCATGTCTCTCGTTATCCCTTTAGCATATTCTTATTTAATTTTTTGATATTCTTATTATCACACTAGCTCTTAATAATAAAAATATATATTACGAAATTGACATAAGTCGTACATAAAACTTACATTGAATTAATAATTAAAAACAATATTTGAATTCTAAAAAACTCCAATACTATTTTTTTGACGAGTAATCTATCTAATTAGTTCGACAAAGAAATTAAATACAAATTTATTTGAAAAGACCAACAAAGTACTATTAACTTATTCCAAACCCTTCAATATTAGTTAAGCTTTTCTTTCGTGATTCAATGTTTGATATTGTATTTATATAAAGTAATGCTTTCTTTGATTGTTTTCTCTTGGATATTGTAATTTATTTAGATTACATTGTTGTTGTTGTAACTTTTGAATATCTATTAGAAAACATAATTTCTTTGAAAATGTTATTGCGTTGTAAAATAATTATCTATTTCTTTCCGAAAAAGTTAAAGTATTAGTAATTTTGTTGTATTGAGTGTTCTATAGTTTTCTGAATGTTTTGAAGTTTTTTTTATATATAATTTAATCTAATGCGATATGTAAATTAAATAAAAGATATATAATTTTATTTGTAGCTGAAAAACTGGGTTTGCCAAGTCCCCCGGCATATTTCCCATTATCTGAACCCAATATCAACAAAGCAATACTCACCGGTGTTAGTTTTGCCTCGGGAGGTGCCGGAATCCTCAATGGCACATATTCAACTTTGGTAAGAATCTAAGCTCATATATGTCTCACATTATACATAGATTTATATTTTTGGACATCTTATATTTTATACACTAATGGATTGAGCATTTGTGGGCATAAAATGACAGAGACAAGCCATTTCTTTGTCAAAACAAGTAGATTACTACACGATTGTGTACAATACTTTGGTGCAAGAACTGGGATCTAATGCTACTCAACAACATTTATCGAAGTCACTTTTTACCATTGTCATCGGAAGCAATGATTTAAAGAGGTACTTTTCTGACTCCGAAACTGGTAAGACCATTACACCACAAGCCTACGTGGACTCCATGGTTTCAACTATCAATGAAGTTCTAAAGGTAAATGAAATTAGCATTTTTTAAATGTACAGAATTTATGTTTTATGTAAAAAAATCTTAGAATTTTGTAACTACTTAGAGCTTATAATGTGATTTTTTCTGTATGTTAGCATTTATATGGTCTTGGTGCACGCAAATTCATACTTGCTGGAGTTCCGGTGGTAGGGTGCACTCCAAAGCTAAGGATTCAAAGTCAGACATTAGCATGCCACGAAGAACTGAATTTTTGGGTTATGAAGTACAACGAAGGACTTAAATCTATACTACAGATGTTCAAGTCTGAGTTCAGTGATACAAACTATTTTTACTTTGATACATATAGTGCTTTGACGGACTTTATTCAAAATCCAAATAAATATGGTATGCTTCACAATTTCTTATCAATTCATCTATTTCCTTATTGAAATGGCCTAATAATAATAATTAAAATACTTATGTCCACTAAGATACTAATGCTATTATCTAATTGATTAGTGATTATTGTCAATGGGAATAATGTGTAAAGGCCACTACTTTAACTTATTTTTGGCAAATCATAATAAGTCTGTATGTACTTAAATGTTTTTCAGGTTTTACAGAGGTACAATCTGCTTGTTGCGGAATGGGAAAATTAAGAGCTAAGGTTGCATGCCTACCAATATCAGAATACTGTCCAAACAGAGATGATCATCTTTTTTGGGATCTTTATCATCCAACACAAAAGACGGTTGGCATGTTCATTGACATGTTTTATAATACTTCTCAATATGTAACTCCAATCCATATAAGTCAACTAGTTTCTCTTTAGTACCAATTTAGTATTATCTACATTGGAATCATTAAATCAGGTCCTTAACAAATTTTAATTGCGTTTATATATTTATCACCGACACCGAAATGACTACGACTTGCAAATAGTGTGCGTATATGAGATTTTAGTTTAAATCATGCACAAAGGGCTTATAGTACAATGAAGACATAATTATATGTGTGAGCTTAGTTCTTATTCTATTTAATTAGGTGACAAAATCGCTTTTTAACATGACTTTAATTTTTTTTAAATTATTTAAAATATAAGAGAATGAATTCACATTGTAATAATTAAAATGTCAATTGTAAATTATTTAATAACATTGTTTAATTTATGTTCATTTGATATACAATATTTGTTTACACTAATACACGCAAGCGTACATGGTCATAAGTAATATAGAATTAAGTTGAGTTCGTTCCCACTGAGATCTGGTTTAGGTTTCAATTCAGTCAATGCACCTATGCAACAATGTATGGTTTTTATTCACTGCTAAGAAAATTAACAAATTTGAGGTTTTGATTATCTAAATTAACTAAGAAACAAATTAATAAACTAAGAATTAATTAACTAACGAGAATTTAAATCGAATTAATTATGCAAGAGAAAACATGGGATCCTAATTTCATCAAATAATTCGCTTAGAGTTGATGCCTTTAATCAAAGTATGTGATGGTTATGATAAATGATCAGACAACACGAAACAAGTATAGGCTACCTCTCAATATACGAATACCAAACTACTCATACATCCACAAAAGAGATAGAAGATGGGTAGACACCAATCCTGTTTAGACCCTATATCTCTATAGGATTTGAAAACATAACGGTTGAAGAACAAGTTATCCATTAAGATCACATAGGGCAGTATAAGTATTCTCATCTTACACTATGAATCACGTTGATAACAATCATGAACCTATGCTAGCATGGCAAGTTCTAAATCTCAAGATCCACTCTCGCTTCACAAGAGATTAACAAAACAACTTAGATGTTAGCTACGCATCCAAGAAGAATAAGCACAACCATACAAGGATATCAAGAATTCATCACACACAAATCTTTAAAGCAAACAAACTACTAAACTACATAGATAAATCCGTTAGAATCCCATGACAACGATTAGTCCATAATCGAACCTCTCGTCCCCATGGGATCTGATGAAACCATGGTAATAAACAAAGTATTAAAGATTATGAATAAACTAGAGTAATGAGTTAAGAAAACAAATCCCAAAAAACATCCAAGAGTTCGCCTAATAGAAGAAAACAAAAAGTAGATCTAGATCTCCGTTTCTTGTCACGAGCGTTAGAATCCTTCTCCAAGTCTGAATCTCCGTATCTCGTCCCTCTCTCTGTGTTATGAAGGGTTGTTGGTCCCATTTTATGATGGTAGGATGTGTTTATATAGGCCATAGAAGTCTTTTCCAGCAAGAAACTACCAATATGTTTCCTAAACTGATTCTGTTTTGAAGGAAAATTCGTAGCTGACTTTTCTTCAGTATTTCTGGACCGTTCCAGTTGTATTTGGAAATCTGGACCACTTTAGACTGAAATAGAATCTCGTTAGCTTCGTGTGGACTGTAAGATCGTCCAAAACGGACTTGTAGAACTCAAGATATGGCCCAAACAAAAATAAAAAATTCTGGCTGATTTTCGCGCCCGCGCCGCAGCGCCCTTCCCGCGCCGCTGCACGCCTCAGGGTCTGTCCACCTGCACCGTGGCGCGCCACATTTTCTTTCGGAAGCTGATTTTTGCTATTTTTCTTCGTTTTAACTCCTTTTTCCTTCGTTTCTTTTACAAATTGTCATTCTTCACTTCTTGAACTCAAATCCACCATAAGATATGCAATTTATAACTTCCAACCTCAAGTTAGTAACCCTACACAAACTCACTAAAATGGATAAAAAACACGACATCCTTGAGGCCAAGTTAATCAATTTAAGCCTATTCGAAGCGTTCCAAGTGGATATAAAATCCACTTATCACACCCCCAAACTTAAACCGATGCTTGTCCTCAAGCATAAACAGACTCTAACTACCTAATGCAATGCATGAATGCAACTAATATGAAAATGCAATAATCCCCTCGAACTAACCAAAACCAACTAGCAAGCAAATATCTCAAAGAATGCAACTAAATCCAAATAGAGCTCGACTAAGTCCCCGTATACTAACAATACATGAACAGAAACGTGCGTGTGTGCTATACTCATAAGATATACTCCTAAAACTAGATCGAAATCATACTCATTCTTCACCAAGACAATCACAGGTTTATAAATAGAATAAACGGTAAACACTTCATAACCTAGGAACACCTTCATCATCATTCGAGTTAGACAGGAATTCATGCTTTATTTATAACAACTACGACACATAATACTATAAACAACAACGCATGCTTATTTAACCGTACAATGGATGAGACCCCAAAAGGCTTATACAATAATACTCATGTAGCGAGCGTTAGGTTAGTGGATCCCAAACTATAAAAGCCTTAGGTCACTAGGCACAAAGTCCCCTAGAACTTAATTGCTCGAGTATTAAAGAGCTCACCATAGTTAATTTTGCATTTAAACAACTAAAACAATTTACATAACACTTTTTTTTTCTTTTGACTCTTTTTTTTTCTTTTTTTTATATATGCAATCTGGAATGAGAATTCTCATCCAACCCTAGACTACTCATAAAAATGAGCAGGCTACTAGCCATTTGACACCTAGCCATTATTGACAATTAATAACAATTAGCATGAAATCCCCGATTTCCCCCAAACTTAGACTTTAGTGCTCCTACGCCATCAAGGGAATAACGAAAATTCTAAATATAATCAAGTGATTAAATCTAAAACAATAAAACAAGCTTGACCTCAACCTAGCCAAAAAGCAAACGATGAGACTGTGTAAAAATTTTTGTTTCCGAAGCATGCAAGTCAATTTCATAAGAACTATAAATCAACCCTCTATTCATCATTACCACACTCAATTAGACATCGACCTACCAATCATAATTAGCTCATCCTAAGGGATCATGAATATGCATGCTATGCAAATGCAACTAAATGAACTCACATGGTATACGAAACAAAAACAAAATGTCCTATATGAAACAAACATGCAATAATACTAATAAATATGAATGAACTACCACTATCATGCAAAATATGATATCCTACATGACAAAAACTCAACTAACACTACTTATCCCAAAATCACCCCCAAACTTAAAATCTTCAATCCCCATTGAATGGAAGGTAATACAAGGGATAGCAGGAAACATACCTAACCGTCGGCAGGATCACCCTCCTCGAGTGGTAAATCTGGCCGTGGATATTGAGCATGAGTTCCAAAAATAGGCCAAGTGACCTCTACACCCTCCGCACGAAAATAGTAATCTTTTATGGAAAGCAGGAAATACATGGGTTGCCTCCCAGGAAGCACCTTTGTTTAAAGTCTTTAGCTACACACGGCATTGGCTTTTTCTCTTGAAAATTTCTACACCGTATCTCTATATGGCCATTTAATTATCTTTTTCGGGGCTACATCCTTGATGACAAGTTTCAGCCTTCTTCGCTCCTCAAAAGTGTCAGTATATTGTCCTCTTCACTACCCGACAAGTTAGCAACAATAATAATAAGCAAAGTAGATGATTGACCCAAGTATACATACCTCAAGTGATCTGGTGGTTTAATCTCGAGTTTGGAAGCTTCTTCAACATGATGATTTTCATTATTAACTACCAAAGACTGATCAAGAGGGGAAATAGACGGATTAGGAACAGAAGTGGGTGGTTCACCAACAGACGTCTTAACAACAGACTTAGGATCAAAAGAACTATCCTCAAGCTGAATTTTATGCTTAGAACAAATGACCTTCAATTCTTCTAACATCTCATCAGAAATAAACTTCTTGTATATCTCATAAAGATCTTTATTACCATTATACTCGAACAAAACATCTTTCTCAAGAAAAGACTCAATTGCACTATCCTCAAGATTCGACCATGGAACAACCTCATCAATCAGCACCTTAGAATCCCAGAGATTAGCCAAGCCTAGTGACACACACTCTTCCTCCTCATCACTATCCACCACATGTTCTGAGAAAACAGAATGTTCTTCTTTTTCTGTAGGGTCCTGATCTTGAATTTCTTCTTCATCCTCAATTGCTGAATTCTGATCGTTCGTGACTTTTCCAGATCTGAGTGTTATGGCATTAACCTGCTCCATGCCATCTTGTTTTCCTGGATCTACCTCTGTGTCACTAGGAAGAACTCCCTGCGGCCTGTTGAGTAAGGCACTTGCAATTTGCCCAATCTGATTCTCCAATGTCTTGAGAGATACCGCCTGACCTTTAACCATCAACCTCAATTCATCCAATTCAGTTTTTTCATTCGAAGATTGACCAGCATTCCCATGAGACTGTTGCTGCTGAAATTCTGGAGGTTGGAATTGTTGCCTCGGAGCATACTGCTGCTGATAGCTTTGATTGAACGGCCTCGCTCCATATTGCTGTTAAGGCTGTTATAGTTGTTGAGCACCTTGATTGTTGCTCCAGCTGAAATTAGGATGATTTCTGTTGTTCGGATGATAGGTGGCTGGAACTGGTGCAGCAGATCTCTGAAAATTACTCACAAATTGTGCCGATTCAGAAGAGATAGAACACTGATTTGTATCATGTGTGTCGGCACATAACTCACAAACACTAGCCACCTGGCTGAACTCCATAGTTGGTAAGAGAATCCACCTTCATAGTTAGAGCCTTCAACTGAGCTGCAACAGCCATAGCTGCATCAACTTCAAGAATTCCTGCTACCTTGCCTTGAGATAGTCTCTGAGTTGGATTCTGATATTCATTGGTAGCCATCGTCTCAATTAGATCATAAGCTTCCTCGTAACTCTTAGCCCATAGAGCTCCACCTGATGCTGCATCTAGCAAAGGTCTAGATTGTGCTCCCAACCCATTATAGAAACCATTGATTACCATCCAGTTATGCATTCCATGATGTGGACACTTCCTTAGCATCTCCTTATATCGCTCCCAAGCCTCGCACAAAGATTCCCTAGACTACTGTGAAAACTGAGTAATAGCATTCCTGATTGCTACGGTCTTTGCCATGGGGAAAAATTTAGTGAGAAATTTCTGAGCAAGATCCTCCCATGTCAAAATAGAACCTGCTGGTAGAGAGTGCAACCAGCCCTTAGCTTTATCCCGCAGAGAAAATGGGAAAAGTCTCAATTTCACAGCATCCTCAGACACACCGTCGGTTCTGAAAATATCACAGATCTCAATGAAATTCCGGATGTGCATGTTAGGATCTTCAGTCGGAGCACCCCCAAACTGAACTGAGTTCTGCACCATCTGAATTGTGCTAGGTTTGATCTCGAAACTGTTAGCTGCAATAGCTGGCCTGACAATGCTAGATTGGATATCATTGATCTTCGGCTGAGAATAGTCCTTCAATGCCTTAGTTTCTGCTATTGCTCGATGACCCATCTCTATTGTTGCTTCAAGTTCCCTTTCCACAACTTTACTCACCACTGGTTTTATTGCTTCCACTTTCTCCTTACGAGTGTGAGAACGTGTTCGCATACACGTACGAGTACCTGAAACACACCGAACAAACAAGATATGTAAGTAATAATGCGAGTCAGCGAACTCTAACGACCACTGATGACAAGCACATAAACTAAAAATAAAACACCGATGATCCCCGGCAGCGGCGCCATAAACTTGTTTGTACTAATACACGCAAGCGTACGTGGTCACAAGTAATATAGAATTCAGTTGAGTTCGTTCCCACTGAGATCTGGTTTAGGTTTCAATTCAGTCAATGCACCTATGCAACAATGTATGGTTTTTATTCACTGCTAAGACAATTAACAAATTTGAGGTTTTGATTATCTAAATTAACTAAGAAACAAATTAACAAACTAAGAATTAATTAACTAACGAGAATTTAAATCGAATTAATTATGCAAGAGAAAACATGGGATGCTAACTTCATAAAATACTTCGCTTAGAGTTGATGCCTTTAATCAAAGTATGTGACGGTTATGATAGCTGATAAGACAACACGAAACAAGTATAGGCTACCTCTCAGTATACGAATACCAAACTACTCATACATCCACAAAAGAGATAGAAGATGGGTAGACACCAATTATGTTTAGACCCTATATCTCTATAGGATTTGAAAACATAACGGTTGAAGAACAAGTTATCCATTAAGATCACATAGGGCAGTATAAGTATTCTCATCTTACACTACGAATCACGTTGATAACAATCATGAACGTATGCTAGCATGGAAAGTTCTAAATCTAAAGATCCACTCTTGCTTCACAAGAGATTAATAAAACAACTTAGATGTTAGCTACGCATCCAAGAAGAATAAGCACAACCATACAAGGATATAAAGAATTCATCACACACAAATCTTTAAACCAAACAAACTACTAAACTACATAGATAAATCCGTTAGAATCCCATGACAACGATTAGTCCATAATCGAACCTCTCATCACCATGGGATCTGATGAAACCATGGTAATAAACAAAGTATTAAAGATTATGAATAAACTAGAGTAATGAGTTAAGAAAACAAATCCCAAAAAATATCCAAGAGTTCGCCTAATAGAAGAAAACAAAAAGTAGATCTAGATCTCTGTTTCTTGTCATGAGCGTTGGAATCCTTCTCCAAGTCTGAATCTCCATCTCTCGTCCCTCTCTCTGTGTTATGAAGGGTTGTTGGTCCCATTTTACGATGGTAGGATGTGTTTATATAGGCCATAGAAGTCTTTCCCAGCAAGAAACTACCAATATGTTTCCTAAACTGATTCTGTTTTGAAGGAAAACTCATAACTGACCTTTCTTCAGTATTTCTAGAATGTTCCAGTTGTATTTGGACATCTGGACCACTTTAGAATGAAAAAAGAATCTCGTTAGCTTCGCATGGACTGTAAGATTATCCAAAACGGACTTGTAGAACTCAAGATATGGCCCAAACAAAAATCAGAAATTCTGGCTGATTTTCGCGCCCGCGCCGCAGTGCCCTTCCCGCATCGCAGTGCGCCTCAAGGTCTGCCCAGCCGCGCTGTAGCGCCCTCCACGTGCCGTGGCGCGCCACAGTTTCTACCGGAAGCTGATTTTTGTTGTTTTCTTCGTTTTAACTCTTTTTTTCTTTGTTTCTTTGGCAAATTGTCATTCTTCACTTCTTGAACTCAAATCCACCATAAGATATGCAATTTATAACTTCCAACCTCAAGTTAGTAACCCTACACAAACTCATTAAAACGGATCAGAAACACGACATACTTAAGGCCAAGTTAATCAATTTAAACCAATTCGAAGCGTTCCAAGTGGATATAAAATCCACTTATCAATATTCTTTTACTAATTACAATTATGAAAAAAATTTAATAATATTAAAATATTCGAATTAAAGGAAATTTTGTGTTCATGTAGGAATATGATATTTTCAATATGAAAATTACAAGTCTTTCTAAGGGGTGGAATGTAATAACCTAATCTGATATTACATAAATATATCACTCTTAGACACTTAGTTGTGAACAAATTCCTGTATGTTTTACTCTGTATTAAAATCCAATCAAGTGTTAAAAAAGCCAATAAAATAACTGTGAAATTACTATTTTACCAATATATGTTGAAAAATTATAGAAAGTGCCATTACTTTAATATTTATGCAAAATGAAAATGAAATTTTGTTAGTGTTAGGAATCGGACCACCAACCTCCAAGTGTCCAGCATATCTCAAAACCATTGTACTACATTAAGTTTTGAGTTTACTTACAAATATTTTAGATAATTACATTCTATCCTCTAATGTTATTTTTTTTCTTTTTGTTTTTGAGTGAATAAAATGTGGGTGTTTATAATTTCTAGGACACTACATAGTATATAATTATAAAAAATTAATCTATTGAGCACACTCTACATTGTTTATAATTTCTAGGACATTACATAGTATATAATTAAATGATACGATGTTTTGCTTTTTGTTGAGCGATTATCGCGTTTTTTGTTTATCAAATTCTACGGGCATAACAATCTATTCATATTAGAAGTGTAGAGCAAACACTATTTAATTTAGACTTACATTCTTATGTTTTTATGTAATTTGGCAAAATATAATTTTAAAAAAAAATAATATCGAGATGTATGAATAAATTTTAAGTTTTTTAGGAAATATTTTTTTTAGTGAGAGGAAGCATAGAAAAATCGTTTAGAAAATCAAAATCGAAAAACATCAAAATCGTTTAGAAAACGAAAGAGTGTTAGTGATCGAAGTTTAAGTTAGGATTTTTACTTATGATTTAGGGATACTTTATGGTTAAACATTTTGAATTTAAAAAAAATATTTTCAACAATCCAACCGTATGGATGTCAAGATCTATCCTTTCTAATGTTATTGCCAAAATTTTTTTTAAAAAAAAATTATTTGATTTGATAATTTATAGTCAACTAGTGCTTTGACTAGTACCCCTAAACAGGGTTTCGTCCCTGATTCGTGTTCCAATTTTTTAAAATATATTTCTCGACGATCCAACCTTACGGATGTCAAGATCTATCCTTTCTAATGTTATTGTCAAAATTTTAGGAAAAAATAAATTTATTTGATTTAGTATTTTTAACGGTCAACTAGTGCTTTGACTAGTACCCCTAAACAGGTTTCGTTCCTGATTCATGTTTTGATTTTTTAAAATATATTTCTCGATGATCCAACCGTATGGATGTCAAGATCCATCCTTTCTCATGTTATTGCCAAAATGAAAAAAATAAATTTATTAGATTTGGTAATTAACGGTCAACTACTGTTTGATTAGTACCCGGCCCTAAACAGGATTTCGTCCCTGATTCATGTTTCAATTTTTCAAAATTTATTTCTCGACGATACAACCATATTGATGTAAAGATCCATCATTTCTAATGTTATTGCCAAAATTTTGGGAAAATTAATTTTATTTGATTTGCTAATTTAACGGTCAACTAGTGCTTTGAATAGTACCCCTAAACTGGATTTCGTCCCTAATTCATGTTTCAATTTTTTAAAATATATTTTTCGACATTTCATACACACCCAAGTAGTCATACTCACTATTTGTGTGATGAATGTTACCTTACTTTCACTACTTTTCTATATTTTTGATTTTTCCCCATTTTTAACTAGTTTGTAAAATTAATTAAAAAATTAAATAAAAAAACTTGAATTTATCGCGAACATCAAAACCTACCAATATTGGTAGGCTTTGATCAGTAAATAAAATAATAAAAATGGCACATCAAAATTTCTTTCGAATTTTCATAAATGGCACCGGCCGGCGCGTACACTTGAAAATTCAAAATATTTGTCCATCCTCATAACCAACAAATGTTGGTAGGAATTAAACGTTAGTTTTGCAAAAATTTCAAACATGGCGCCGAAACTAAAATATTCAAATATTCCGCCCAAACCCAAAATTTCAAAAAGTGCGCCCAAACATAAAACCTACCACAATTGGTAGGAAATATGTGACTTGAACCTATAAACAACTTTCTTCCCACTTTTAACTTTCATTTTCATTTTCTCCACCAAACTATTTTCTTCTCTCTTTACACATTCGCTTCATCTCTTTCACTTTGACCAAATCTCAAATATCATGGTATAAATCTAATCCTTCCGACATATGTGTGCACATTTATATATTTATTATTGTGTGTTTGTGTTCTAAATATTTTTTTCTCTTCTTGATTAGTTCATATATTCGTTTTTTGATGATGATTTATATAATTTGTTCATCATTTTTCAAATGAACTTGATATTTTACATTCATGTACTATTTATGAACTACATGTATTCATTATTTATGTGTGTTTATAATTGATACTAATTAACTATTCACACTTTTATGTAGATTGTTATAACTCGAAGATGAACATGGTGGTGTCGATGCCAAGAAAGTGGTAAAAACGAAGATGAAGATAACAAAATTACAAACAATGAAGGCCAACAATTCAAAAATTATGAAAACTTTGAAGATGATGAGTTTAAACTCTTTAAACATTTCCAAATTTGTTCTCATTTTTGTTATTCGAATAGTTCTTCGAAGATGTAATTATAATTTCTTAATAAAGATTGTGATAATGTCGGGCTATGATTTATGATGAATGTATGAATTTTGGTTATGGGTGTATGCCTATGATTTAGAGATTGATTTAATTGTGCAATTTGTTCTACATGATTATTAATGAATCACTATTTTTTTTAAAAAAATCGACCAAGCAATTCCTACCAATCTGGGCTATAACCTACCACATTCAAGCCATTTCCTACCATACTTACCATTCAAAACCAGAAAATTAATGAATGTGATAGGAAAATTTGATCGGAAATAGAAATGTTGGTAGGAAATGACACTTTTGACATGCGTCTAGAATAAAACCTACCAACTTGGTAGGAATATGCCTAGTCAAAACCTACCAACTTGGTAGGAAATGACACATTTGACAAGCCACCAGAATAAAACTACCAACATGGTAAGAAATAAGCCTAGTCAAAACCTACCAATTTGGTAGGAAATGAAGCCTTGATTTGGATCAAATGTGACGTGGAGACGGGCCAATGACACGTGGATGACCATGTCACCCTTCGGGGACCACATTTTAGTTGACGTGTCCGATCCATCGCCATGTGGCACATGACATGCCACATGGCTAGCCACATGGCATGTGGGACCGTTTTTGAAGGAAGGCATATTTTCTTCCAACCATCATTTCGATTGGAGCAATTTTCACCATTGCAGTTGGTAGGAATTGACCCCATTTCTTACCAATTTATGGCCAAAACTAACCAATCGTGAAGTAGGTTTTTGGTCATTTTTTGTAGTGTTTAAATAATAAGAATCATTATATATTATAATAAAAAAATTGAATATCATTGAATATATTATTAAAAATTATATTTAGTTAGAAAAATTATATTCCAATATCTGTATTTTAATGATTTGGACCAATTATAACTTATAAGTACTTATTTTAAATTTAACGAAATTTTCAACCTAAAACTTGTATTTATCTTTTCACTTTGATTAATATCAACATATTTCATCACTAGTGTTAAAAAAATAAACATTATGATTAATGGTAAAAAAGTAGGAACTATAACAATCAAATTCGTAATTTTTATATAACTAACTATAATCATATTAGTTATATTTTATTATCCCATTTATCTTATCATACAAAGATTTTGGTAGGTTTTTTTAAATAAATAGAGAAAAATTTATATATCATTATTGATTTGGAATTGTAAATTATAAATGTTTAGTGAAATTCGTATACTAATTTAGTTATAAAAACTTACACAAATGTGCATTGACGTGATATGAACTAATATATAAATTATTTTACATACTTTTGGAATGGATCATCATTCTAAAGAGCTGAATAAGGGTTTTAGAGATAATCATTAATTCTTAATTTTATTATAGAATCTCATAGATAGTTCTAAAAATATTATTTCACAAAACATAAAAATTGATTTTAATGTAAAAAAAACTAATAATATAGAAATTTAATAAAAAATAATTTAACACTTAAAATTTGAACAAAACGATTTTGATTTTGAATTGATTCTAGTGTAAAATCATTTCACATAAATTTGATTATATTGTGGGATCAGTTTGAATTATTTCACTAATTTCCATGAATATTTTATTTAAAAAAGGAACACAATTTCATTTTTTTATTTACTGATCGAAATTTGTAATAATAATATTTAATAAAAAAAGATAATATATATTTGGGGTGATTCCGACTTGCTGTTCTATCTAGGTTTTATTATGGAGATCATTGGTTCTCCCCGCCTTTGTGAGAGATCTTCTCATCCAGATATTTTTTTTAGTTCATTGATTTGCTTTGTGATTACTGATAACTAATAATTAGTTGATCTTTGATGATATTTTTGTATACACGTAACCTGTGTATATATTGTTGTTGATAGCGTAGTCTTGATTTAGATCTATCTTTTTCTAGATGAGAACTAGCATGATAGCCCGTGCAAGGCACGGGCCACATTTTAATTCATATAATATTTTTCAAATTTGCGATGGAGTTTGTTATATCCTCTTGTCAGTGTGTTTTACCTTTCACGTACAACGGTTTACTAAAATTCAATTGTTAATAATCGTTCTAAATTTAAATTATTAGCACACTCTAAATTTTGAGGATCATATATAGTGATGCTTATTGAATGTGAGAAGGAGACAAAAGTTGTATACAAGAAGAGTTAATCGTTAGCTATCAAGTATTACTATGATAATAGTGTCCTTTAGTTTGTTTTTCAGTAAAATCCTAAAAGAATTACCATGATAGTAGTTCTTTTAAGGCTTAATGACCTTTTGGCCCTTCAAGTTTTCACATTTATACCCATAAAGCCCTTTATTTTTAAAGTGCTCCTTTTCATCCCTTCAACTTTAGAATGTACCTTTTTGCCACAAACTTTCGTCTATTCGTTCTAAAAGACGACGATTTTATGCCAAAAAGACAACGGTTTTGTGGCTAAAAGGTACATTTCTGAATTTGGAAAGGCGAAAAAGAACTCTTTAAAACTATAGAGCTTTACGGTATAACTGTGCAAACTTAAAAGACCAAGAGGTCATTAAGCCATCTTTTAACTACTTTCAATCTTAGCCACAACATTTTTTGAATATCTATTTTCTCTTATACTCATATGTCTACCTTATATCTTCTCCAATTTATTACTGATCATGTGCACTCTCACTTCGGCCTTTTTCCGATCACTATTCAGCCACCTCATTATACCTCTAAGATCCTCCCTTTCCTCCAACCACATCATATATGCACATTTATCTTGCCCCACCACCTTTCTTTTGTCTTTAACAACCTTAAGTTTGTTCGTCTTTTCTCTCTCCAATCATCTTGCATTCATCTTTGACAATCTCTCATCGACCTGCGTTTCCATGTTTATATGAAATTAGTATTGTTGTCTTTACGAGCTGAATAGGTGTTATTATAATAAAATCGTTAATTGTTATATCTCTCACACATTAAACATGTATACGTTTTTCGAATGTTATTTTGGTAACATTATTTTTTTGAACTTCAATTAAACTCTTTTAATATTCGTCAACAAATTAGATTAACATTTTATTGTACCTTATTTAGTTGTATTATTGTTTTTTTTAAGTTAGATAAAAAAATTGATGTACATATTATTTTACTGGTATTTAGTTGAGTGTATTTCGTATCTAGGTGTCCAAATTTAACAATAAATGAATTCATACTATATGTATACTTGGGGATGGGCATCAGATCGGTCAATTCAGGGTCGGGTAGTGTTATGCCGGTCACACTCCCCGAATTCGAACATAATCATTGAACCCGTCCCGATTTCCGAACGAGGATCATTATGTTCCTAGATTTCTGCCCCGAAGGGAAATAGGGATTCCCGCGAGAAATCGTGGAGTTTAATTTTGTTTTAGTTAAAATTTTGAACTTGAACCTGTATCGATCCCCGAATGAAGATTATTTTACTTCATGATTCTTACCACAAACGGGGAAAGAGGATCCCCGCAAAAAATGGGAGATACTTAATTTTTTTATTTAAAATGTATATATTCTCGAATATATCGGATAATAAAATTAATTTGATAAATCATGATAAAATTATTATTATATTATAAAAAGAGATTTGAATTAATTTTTTAACAAAAAAGATGAAATATAGTATTAAAATTCTATTTTAGTTTGTTAAATTTTATATCAGAAATTCTAAGTTTATAAAAATTTTGAAATTTTTAATTACATTATTTTTAATAATCTAGTAAACATATATTTTAAAAAATTATTCTTCATAAATATGATAATCATTTGGGGAACGAAATCAGGGATCAGACTGGGATACCTTAATCTCTGAGGTTGTTCCCTTCCTCCAATTTTTTTTCTAGAATATTTCATGTTGTCCCGAAAAATTTGTCAAATACCTAAAAAAAATGGGAAACGGATTAGATCGAGGTCACATGATGAAATGTTCATCCTTACGTGTCTCACGTGAATTAGTTTTATTTTGTTAGGAGAATAACAAACATAGATAACTAATATAATTTATAATTTTACAAAATAAAACTAATATACACGTACCATAAATTAAAATTTGAATTTATGTTATTTCGTATATCATGTGAATTCGAGGCCTATATATTTAAAATTTTATATGAAATACACATAATTTTAATCTCTTTAATAATCTAGTAAATATATGTTTATTTTTTTTTCTAAATATGATAATCAGTCGGGGAACGGAAACGGGGATCGTACCGGGATACCTTAATCCCCGAGCCCATTCCCTTCGCACGAATTTTTATTCTATAATATTTCATGTTGACCCGAAAAAATTCCCTAATCCACAATCCAAATGGGAAATGAATCAGTTCGGGTAGATATGGTGAAATGCTCATTCATACGTGTACCACGTAACAAACATAAATAAATATTATAATTGGTGTTTGCATAAAAATATTAATATACATGTATCAGAAATTAAAATTTATGTTATTTCGTGTACCATGTGAATTATATATTTAAAATTTTATAGTAAATACACGTACATTCAATCATTGTTATTCATTCAATTGAAAATAGTTTACATGTTTTATCATTTTAATTAATTTTATCATGAATAAATTTGAAAATAAATATTAAAAAAAATTAGCAAGTAAATTGTCTATGCATGCAATTATATTGATTATAAGAAATATATATTTAATTGTTCTAGTGTAGTATTAATACATGCAAACACAAAAATTTCGGTACATGGAGGTCATATTAAAAAAAATTAACAAATGGATTGTATATGTATGCAATCATTGATTTGAAAAGATGTATCATCAAATGTTCTAGTGTAGTGGTAATACATGCAAACATAAAAACATTAATACATGGAGGTCATGGGTTCAAATCCTTGAAAATCATTATTTTTTAGCATTAACATAATGTAAGGGGTACTTTAGTAAATTACTAAATAGATGGAAATGACATGTTGACATATAATAGATATAATGGATTTTGAAACTCCTAGATTTTGATGATGACAAACAGAAAGCCATTTGGCTTATTTTCAGATATAAAACAGCCTGCCATTTGTATATGTTCTAACCTGGTTTTGCAGGGAACTTAGCATACTGATTAAGTAATCAGTCTGTATCAAACAGCAAGCCATTTGCACAAATGGCGTACCAGGTTCACAAAACAGCATGCTGATTTCGTTCTGGCAGTTTTACCGAATATCAAGAAATCAGAGTACATCAAGTTTATACATTATTAGGAATATTTGTAAGGGCCCTCTGAGTATAATTGAATATGCAAACTATCATATCACATACATATGGGGAGACAAACATATTCCTTGAGTTAATTTAATGTCACACCACACCTCCACTTTAAACAACCACATGACTCTCATGATGGCTTTTATTCTCTCCATACACGTTCTTCTTCCTCTCCATCAGTTGAGACTCAAAACTTTCTTAAAACTCTTTAAACAAACATATCATCTCTAAACGGCTCATTTTTGTACCGTTGGGAAAATTCCTCAAAGAATGATTTTTCAAGTTTCTTGTTCTCTTATTTAAGGACTGGACTTGGTCAGTTCTTATCATCTATTGAATATCCATTGAAGAGCAGAAAAACACGATACACAAACAACTACAAGCTTTCATTCCAAAATCCTTTTCAATCTTTCAAAACCCATTACATTCGTACATATATCTATATATTCAGAGGGTCATAGATTGAGTTGTAATATTCAAACACTTGTATTGTTCAAATTGTATCTATTTGTTGCTGTACAAGGTTGGCTTCGAGTTTAGGGTGAGTCGAACTATACTAGAGAAGTATACTTGGGAAGTATTACTTAGAGGGTTAGTTCAGCATAGGAAACAGCAAGCCATTTGTAAGCAGCAGGGTGTAAGGGAGATATATTGTTGTATCTTGTAATCGGTTTATAGTTGATCAATAATATATTCTCTTACCAAGTTTGGTAAGGGACCAGGAGGTAGACCATAGGGGCTTAGGGGTCGAACCTGCCTAAAAGATTGTGTGTCACATTTTGCTTACTGTTTCTTTCATTCTGCATTGCATATTAGACACAAATAGCGTGCCATTTGTAAACTGTGTTATTACAAACAGCAAGCTATTTTTGGTAATTTTCAAAACAGGTCATAACTAAGCATTGTTAGCCATAAAAACCTATCCCCCCCATTAGGTGTTGTTTTTCAAATGGTATCAGAGCAAGGTTTACTAACAATTCTGTAACAGGAAAGTATCGATCATGGCTGAACATTATCTTGAAGCAAAAGCGGATTATAGAGCTCCTCTCCTCACTGGATCAGAAAATTACAACTGGTGGAAATGTAGAATGGAAACATTATTGTCCAAAAGGCCACTGGTATTAAGAGTTGTGCAGAAAGGAGACTACCAGTTTTTGGATGATAAAAACCAACCGAAAGATGTTGATGATCTCACCATGGATGAGATTATCAAGTGCGGTTTTAATGGAGAAGCCAGAAATTCTATAATGAATGCATTAGATCAAGCTGAATATGAGAAGGTCTCCTCTCTAAAAACGGCAAAGGAAATGTGGGATACCTTGGAAACTTATCATGAAGGATCGACCACTTTGAGAAAGGTGAAGCTTAGCAAGCTAATGAACGATTTTGGAAATTTCAAGCTCAAAGATGGTGAAACAATCAAGGAAGGACAAGCAAGGTTTCAAGTCACTATAAACTCTTTAAAGAGACTTGGAAAGGATATTCCACAATATGAAATTAACGTGAAAGTGTTAAGTTCCGTACCATTTATTTATGAAGCTAAAGTCACGGCTTTGGAATCATCTTCAACAATCGACATCATGGATCACCTAGCTGTATTTGCTGAGCTAGAACAATTTGAAAGCAAGATAAACAAAAGCCAGGTGGAAGATGTTCGGGCTCCTCTAACCAAAATGAAGAATTTGGCACTTCATTCTACAAACAGCAAGCCAGCCGCCACAAACAGCAAGCTGATTTCATCTGATGAAGAATCTGATGAAGAAATTGCACTAATCCCTCAGAAGATTAAGAGGCTGATTGAAAGGAAAAACAGAATGAAAAAGGATAGAGGAAGTTACAACAAGAAGGCCAAGGAAAAACATGTTTCGAATGTGGCAAGCCAGGCCATTTTAAGAAGGACTGTTTCAAGCTAAAGTCAAAACAGCAAGCTGTTTTCAAAGACAAGAGAAAATCGAAGGCCTTACTGACCTGGAGTGATGATGACTCAGACTCCATTAATGACTCAAGTGAAGACATGGTGAATTTGGCTCTCATAGGTCTAAATGATGAAGAAAGCTCTCAAGGATCCGTAAAAGAAGATGGTTTGGATAGTGATTATTTAGATTTAGAAGGAGATGCAAGTGAGGTAAATTCTACTGACTCTGATTTACTATCCCCTCCTGACATGCTAGAAGAACTAACCATGCAGGTAAAAAATAATGTATCCATAATTGAATTTATTGAACTAAAAAATAAGAATGGCAAGCTGGAAAAGAAAAACACTCAATTAAGGAAAATCATTTCGGAATTAATGGTTGAGAAGGATCTTGAAATCAATCATGATGATCTTATTGCTGATCTAAAGGAGAAAATTGTTCAATTCGAAGGAGTTAATAAAGTAATTCTACAAAGGAATGAAGCTCTCATGAAAGAACTCAGGGATTTGAGATCACATATTGAAATCAAAGATGAATGTATTAAATCTTACAAGCTCAAAGAATCTAGTCAAGCTGAATCCTCAAAATCTGCGGAGAAGAGAAAACAGCAAGCTGAATGTGCAGACAAACAGCACGCCATATTGATCAAACAGCAAGCTGAACTGATCTCTCTCCTGGAAAAAGAGGTCAAGGATCTCGAGAAAGGGATGGAAACATTTATTCAAGGTGAAGACAGCTTAAAGACAATGATGAAGAAGGCAAATGTCCCCTTGGTTAGAGAAGGAGTTGGCATAAACTCCAACAAAAAGCATGGTGTGCTTAAATATGATGGAAGAAATGGCATACCTTACAACTATGCTATGCCTTGGAAGATATGCAACAAGTGTGGTAGAAAAGGCCATTTGGAAATACATTGTGTGGCTCAAGTAGATCATAAAGTGAAAACAGCTTACCAGAATGGACAAGTCAGGCTACAAACAGCACGCCAGAATGCTTCTGTCAGAAGGAAAACAGCTTACCATCAGTCACCAAAAGTGATCCAAATGTGGATCAAGAAAGCTGATTTAAATGTTTTATATTATGTTACTAACCAATTTGGACCCAAACCTATATGGGTGCCAAAACATTGAGTTGGTGTTTGTTTGTTTTGTAGATATGCCTTGCCGCTAAAATGAAGTCAAAACAATGGATTTTGGATAGCGGATGCACTAGACATATGTGTGGAGACAAATCTCAGTTCATTAGTCTCAGAATGAAGAAAGGAGGAAGAGTTACAATTGGCAATAGCAAGACTCTTCGAATCCTTGGTATTGGTTCTATTGGTAATAGTAATATTTCGATCGATAAAGTTCAATATGTCAAAGGTCTTTCATATAATTTACTTAGTGTCACTCAATTATTTGATGATGGACATTTTGTTCAGTTTGGCATAGATAAAACTATTATTACTATTGGTGCTAACAAAATCCCACTAGTTGCTAGAAGGGAAAGAAATATATATGTATTAGACTTCGAATTGCAGGAAACAGCATGTTGTTTGGCTGTTTTTGATAATGATCCATATATATGGCATAGAAGGTTGGGACATGCACACATGGACTTGATCAATAAACTGTCAAGCAAAAATCTGGTCAGAGGACTACCAAAACTGAAATATACTAAGGTTGAAGTATGTTCAGCATGCCAATTGGGTAAACAAATTCGAAGCACTCACAAAGCAAAGAAAATGGTATCTACTTCTAAACCTCTAGAGCTTCTGCACTTAGATCTTTTTGGTCCAGAATCTTATAAGAGTATTGGAGGTAAACAATATGGCTTTGTAATTGTAGATGATTATTCGAGATTTACTTGGGTATTGTTTCTTCGTACTAAAGATTGTGCTTTTATTGAGTTTGGAAAACTGATAAAATTACTTGAGAACAAGCATGATACAAGACTTGTAGGTATAAGAAGTGATAGAGGAGGTGAATTTATCAATGAGAAGTTTATTGCATATTGTGAAGAAAATGGAATCTCTCATGAATTTTCTGCTCCAAGGACTCCACAACAAAATGGTGTGGTGGAAAGGAAGAATAGGTCACTTCAAGAAACAGCAAGGACTCTACTACAAGAAAGCAAGTTGCCTAGGAGTTTTTGGGCCGAAGCTGTAAATACAACATGCTATTTGTTGAATCGAATCATAATAAGACCTATTTTGGATAAAACTCCTTATCAATTGTTGAGAAACAAGAAGCCAAACATCAGTTACTTCAAGATTTTTGGCTCAAAGTGTTTTGTCCTCAAGACAATTGGTAAAGATGGTAAATTCGATGCAAAATCCTACGAAGCTATATTTCTTGGTTATTCTTTAACTAGTAGGGCTTATAGAGTTTATAATATAGATAAACATATTGTTGAAGAATCTATTGATGTTACATTTCAAGAATCTAACAATGGTCTACCAAGAGATGAGGAAGAATTTGCAGGTGAAAGAGAGAGCATGCAACCTCAAATCACTGTCAATCAGCAAGCTGGAAGTGAAAATCAGCAAGCTGGAAGTGAAAGTCAGCAAGCTGGAAGTGAAAATCAGCAAGATGGAAGAACAAATCAGCAAGCTGGAAGTTCTAAACAGCAAACTAAATATATGGATGACACTGAAAATCATCAAACCAAGAAGGATACAGATATTGACAAACAGCAAGCTGGTAGATCAAAACAGCAAGCTGGAATGGAAGATACAATCTCCAAAATAGCAAAAATGACTCTGGAAGGTCCTAGAGGTTCAAGGGCTACTGAGAAACAACCTATCTATGATGGAGAACATCAGTTACCACCAGCAAAGATAAGGAAGACAACTCATGAAGAAATAGCTCAACATTCTTTACCGAGGTCAACAAGAGTAGTAAAGAATCATCCCCCAGAGTTAGTTATTGGTGATATTACTGATGGAATTACTACAAGAAGAGGGAAAGCAAATTATTGTGCTAATGCAGCCTTCCTAGCTCAAGAAGAACCTAAAACTATAAATGAAGCTCTAGAAGATGAAAATTGGATCATGGCTATGCAAGAAGAATTAAATCAATTTGAAAGATGTGATGTATGGGAACTTGTCAAACCTCCAGAAGATGCTTCAATTATAGGAACAAAATGGGTGTTCAAAAACAAAGTTGATGAATTTCGAACCGTTACTCGAAATAAAGTAAGACTTGTAGCTCAAGGTTACAACCAACAAGAAGGCATTGACTTTGATCAAACATATGCTCCTGTTGCTCGTTTGGAATCAATTAGAATGCTTCTAGCCTATGCGTGTTTCAAGAAAATCAAGCTATATCAAATGGACGTGAAGAGTGCTTTCCTAAATGGCGTGCTGGAAGAGGAAGTTTTTGTCAAGCAACCTCCTGGATTCGAGCATGATCAATTTCCAAACTACGTATTCAAGCTAAAGAAGGCTCTCTATGGATTAAAACAGGCCCCTAGAGCTTGGTACAAAAGGCTTAGTAAGTATCTAATCCAAAATGGATTCATTCGAGGTAAAATCGATCCCACATTATTTATTATGCAAAATGGTAAAGATATTTTAATTGTTCAAATATATGTGGATGATATTATTTTTGGAGCTACTAATGAAACAATGTGCAAGTGGTTTTCAAAGTGTATGCATAGTGAGTTCGAAATGAGCATGATGGGTGAGCTCAATTATTTCTTGGGTCTTCAAATCAAGCAATCTAAAGATGGAATTTTTGTACACCAAACCAAGTATACAAAAAGTCTACTGAAAAGATTTGGTTATGAGGATGTTAAGCCAAAATCGACTCCTATGATTCAAAACAGCAAGCTGTTTGCTGATGAAAATGGTAAGGCTGTCGATATAAAAAGGTATCGAGGTATGATTGGTAGCCTTCTTTACTTAACTGCTTCTAGACCTGACATAATGTATAGTGTGTGTGTGTGTGTGTGTGTGTGTGTTTGTGCAAGGTTTCAATCAAACCCTAAAGAGTCTCACTTAAATGCTATTAAAAGAATATTTCGATACTTAAGTGGTACCATTTCTCTTGGTTTGTTTTATCCTATCACAAATACTTTTGATCTTGTTGGGTACAGTGATGCAGATTATGCAGGGTGTCTAGTTGATAGAAAGAGCACTAGTGGTGTTTGTACATTCCTTGGACAAAGTCTAGTTTCATGGCAAAGCAAGAAACAAACCTCGGTTGCTTTATCCACTGCAGGAGGGGAGTATCTAGCAGCTGGGAGTTGTTGTTCTCAACTACTATGGATGATTCAAACACTAAGGGACTTTGACATCAAGTGTAGAAAGGTTCCAATCAACTGTGACAACACTAGCACCATTAGCATTTCTAAAAATCCGGTGAATCACTCAAGAACGAAGCATATTGACGTTCGACACCATTTCTTGAGAGATAATGTGGCTAAGGGCAAGATAGAATTGATCTTTGTTCCAACAGAATTTCAACTAGCTGATATCTTCACAAAGCCCCTTACTGAAGAAAGATTCTCAGTCATTCGAATGGAACTTGGTATGTGCTCTATGTAAAACAGCATGCTGGATGACAGGTATTAGGCAAAATGGCTTACCATTTGTCTTAATCACAGGTTCAAATGGCATATTGTTTGTCTAGCTTATCACTTAAGTGCAAATAAATGTTTCATGATATTTTATGTGATTGAAATTATTTTTGATAAGTTCTGAATTTATATCCTACAGGGTTATCAATATGTTATGTGTTACATGCCTATATAAACTCTTTTATTTTATCATGATTTTTTTTAATGTGATTCGTATTGATGCTAAATAGGTATATGTGGTGAAAAATGATATAAATAGTTTAGAGAGACATGTACTTAAATTTTATAATTACATTATGAGCCGAATTGAGTTTCCAATTTAGTTTTTTTATTAATTTTCTCTAAATTCTCCCCTATTGTTTAATCAAAAACAAGAGAGACGGGTCATATCCTCAACACAAACATTTCAATTAGGGTTTTCTCTCTCTCTCTCTCTCAAAGCGGCGATTTCTCTCAAAGACAAAACCATGGCTCGTACTCGTGGACGAAAATTTGGTCTCCAAGCAAATCAAACACCTTCTAAGAAAGATGAATCAATTGTTGATCTTGCTAGTCCTGGAAATTTCAGTGGTGATGAAGTATCACAAACTCCTGAATCGAAGAGGCTCAAAGGGGTTCCAAACTTCGCTGGTCCTGAGTTTGAATCGAGATACACGGATATGGAGCTAGGTACTCGTCAATTGATTCATGGGTCTCCACTCTCTGGTAAGCTATTTCCATTGTTAACTGAGTGTGGGGTTATGAAGTTGTTTAATGATATTGGGCTTGGGAATTTTATGTTAGATCTACCAAAAATCTATTATCCTGATCTTGTGCGTGAGTTTTATGCTAACTTGCATGAGGATTCCTTTGGAAATGTGATATCCTCTGTTCGAAAGAAGAAAATTCAGTTAAACCCTCCCCTGCTAAATTCACTTCTATCTATTGAGACTGAGAGCAATGAAAATATTTATACTGCCCAAAGTGCTGTTACTCTACCTGATTTTTCAGTACAAGACCAATTAAAAATTCTGTATGATACTGAGGATTCAATAACTGCCACTTCTCATGCTACCACCAATGTGTCTCCTCTAGCTCATCTCATATTCAAGCTTGCTAGATCCCATATCTGTCCTCGGTTAGGAAACAAATCTAGCTTCACTAACCAAGATATTATTGTGGTTGCCATGATTATCTCTGGTAAACCTTTTGATTTGTCAACCCTTATTCTGAAAAAGATGGTTGGGACAGTTGAGAAAGCTCACACTGGCATTCCATATGCTCAGCTTCTCACTAGGGTTTTTGAAGGTTTTAAGGTTGATGTCAAGTCTGCTATTAAGCTAACCATCAAAGACAACTTTGATCAAAAGACCTTAAGCCAAAACAATCTTCAACTTGCTAATGGAGAAGTGTCTAGGGTTATAACCTCTCCACCAACTGAGTCTATCCCTGACATTGGAGAACCTTCCAACCCCACTCCTGGTGCTACTGATTCTGTCTTTACAGATATGCTTTTGTTAAAATCAATTCAAACTGATACTATGCTCAACACTGGGAACATTATTGAGATTAAGAAAGACATACTAGAAATCAAAAGTGATCTTCAAAATGTCAAAGCAGATTGTCAGACAATCAAGACAGTTATGAAGGGGTTTATCAGTAATATGAAAACTTTGAAGGATCTGATGATGAAGACAGGTGGAACTACCTCTACAGCCCATTCTGCAATGGATCATGATCACAGCCTCGATGACTTGGCTACCGCAGCTGCTAAAGATGGAGAAAATCAAGATGGTGACATTGAAGCAACCAACACAGATGAGGATGTTGATGATAAGACTCCTAAAGAACCTTGATTTTTTGATGAATTAAGGGGGAGAGAATTTGGAGAATTTCTTAGCTGAACTTGAACTTGTCTGGTTTTGAACTTGTTTGAACTTGTCTGGTCTGAATGGTCTGAATTATATCTCTAATTTATGTGAACCTTGATGCTTAAGTATTTTATTGGAATGTTGGATACTGCTGGTTTTATTTGGTTTGATATTGATGGTTTTATGGTTCTATGAATGTGTGTGGCTACATACTTCTATTATTATTATTATTATGGTTTTATATCTAACATTGAGTGCAGGGATTTAGGGGGAGTATTAAAATTCTCCTAAAATTGTTTGTAATCATCAAAAAGGGGGAGATTGAAACTCCTAGATTTTGATGATGACAAACAGAAAGCCATTTGGCTTATTTTCAGATATAAAACAGCCTGCCATTTGTATATGTTCTAACCTGGTTTTGCAGGGAACTTAGCATACTGATTAAGTAATCAGTCTGTATCAAACAGCAAGCCATTTGCACAAATGGCGTACCAGGTTCACAAAACAGCATGCTGATTTCGTTCTGGCAGTTTTACCGAATATCAAGAAATCAGAGTACATCAAGTTTATACATTATTAGGAATATTTGTAAGGGCCCTCTGAGTATAATTGAATATGCAAACTATAATATCACATACATATGGGGAGACAAACATATTCCTTGAGTTAAACTAAGAAAAGTAAAGTTCTACTTTTTATTAATTTAATGTCACACCACACCTCCACTTTAAACAACCACATGACTCTCATGATGGCTTTTATTCTCTCCATACACGTTCTTCTTCCTCTCCATCAGTTGAGACTCAAAACTCTCTTAAAACTCTTTAAACAAACATATCATCTCTAAACGGCTCATTTTTGTACCGTTGGGAAAATTCCTCAAAGAATGATTTTTCAAGTTTCTTGTTCTCTTATTTAAGGACTGGACTTGGTCAGTTCTTATCATCTATTGAATATCCATTGAAGAGCAGAAAAACACGATACACAAACAACTACAAGCTTTCATTGCAAAATCCTTTTCAATCTTTCAAAACCCATTACATTCGTACATATATCTATATATTCAGAGGGTCATAGATTGAGTTGTAATATTCAAACACTTGTATTGTTCAAATTGTATCTATTTGTTTCTGTACAAGGTTGGCTTCGAGTTTAGGGTGAGTCGAACTATACTAGAGAAGTATACTTGGGAAGTATTACTTAGAGGGTTAGTTCAGCACAGGAAACAGCAAGCCATTTGTAAGCAGCAGGGTGTAATGGAGATATATTGTTGTATCTTATAATCGGTTTATAGTTGATCAATAATATATTCTCTTACCAAGTTTGGTAAGGGACCAGGACGTAGACCATAGGGGCTTAGGGGTCGAACCTGGCTAAAAGATTGTGTGTCACATTTTGCTTACTGTTTATTTCATTCTGCATTGCATATTAGACACAAACAGCGTGCCATTTGTAAACTGTGTTATTACAAACAGCAAGCTGTTTTTGGTAATTTTCAAAACAGGTCATAACTAAGCATTGTTAGCCATAAACACCTATTCCCCCCCTCTAGGTGTTGTTTTTCAAATTTTGCCTGTATAATTAAATATGATGAGGATACGAATAAGAATTAAATGTTAGAAAATGGGAGTTTTTAGAGCATATATTTTATATGCTCTTGATATTAATTCTGGATTTTAACGATTGGAAATTGTTCCTTACTATGAGGACTTAAATTTTCATATATAGGTCTAAGTAATTTTCTTAGTGAAATCCATATAGAAATGGAGTTGAAGTTGGTAGCTTGAAAGAGTTTGAAAATGAGAATGTGTATTTGTCCCACATTGAAATAAATAAAAGGGGTTGTTGGCTTTATATAGAATCACACACATGGGTAGTGTACAACTACTAAGGTGTATGATGGTGCATGGTGTTATTGTGTGATTCACGCGCGCGCCGCCGCCGCACGTCTCGACTCGGGTCGGGTCGGTCGGTCGAAGGGCGATTTGGGCGAATGTCTCGGCGTCTCGCGTACGCGAGGCGACCTGGGCGAGGGATTTTATTTATGTGTTTAATTAATATTTTAATTAGAATAAATATATATTTCAATTAGGATCAGTACTTGGAATAAATCAGGAACTGGTCAGACATCTAATACTAATGGGCCAAGTCCTGAAGGATGAAATCCTGACGGTACCAGATCCTGATGATGATCAAATACTGATGGCCATCAAATCCTGACGGATGAAAAATCCTGATACCTGATTTTTGGCCTGGACAGAATTTGATGATATATATATATATATATATATATATATATATATATATATATATATTCTTATTAATTTAAATAGAAACTGATATGTGTGGATAATATATATACGTAATTGTTACGATTTATTTAATTGAAAATCAACTGTTACAGCCGTTTTGATTATATTAAATCGACCGTTTCATTCTTATTAAATGGAATGGGGGTTACAATATTGATGAGCGTGGTATCAATTACGTTTGGCCTCTCCTATAAATAGAGAGCTAAGCTGCTGATTTTATAGTACCACACCCTACATTCTCTTCTCCTCTCTACACTCTATATTCCCTTCCCGTCGTAGCTTCTCTGCTAGTGGGTTTTTCCGGCGACTGAGGTGCCAGTCGAAGTTGAGTATTCTGGTTGCTGTGATCATATTACTCGGAGCTGTTTTATCCTGGAAGAGGTGTTGCAAGCATCCCGACACAGTGTAAGTGGGGGCAATTATCTCTTCAAGAGCAGTCAGGACTTCGAGCAAGGCCTGACGACTCAGCTGGTTTTTCTACTTGATTGATATACTGTTATAGCTATGGCTACTGGTATGTCTTCTTTCTTTCCTTCGTTCTTACAGTTACTGATATGCATGTTTTATACCTTTGTGTTTTGTTTCTTTAATTGTTTGCTTGGCCTTGGCTTGTTAAATACGATATATAACTGCCTCTATGTTGCTGTATTAGTTAATATTTCCAACATTCTTGAAGAGATAATTTGTTATATAGTATTTAGCATAATGGTTAACGAAACTGAAGTTCCTGTTAGTGGTCATGTTAGTGGTCCTGTTAGTGGTAGTTCTGGTGCATCTGCTGGGGTCGTGGATTGGACCACTTACAGTTTTCCACAACCCGTTGAATTGACTGGGTTGCCGGAGAAATTCAATGGGGGCATTGGCTTTTCTCGTTGGCAGAAAAGGATGAAGTTGTGGTTGACTGTAAAGGGTCTATGGCCTGTTATGAAATATGAGAAGCCGGTTGTGGATCAAGCAAAGGCTGAATCAGTTAAGGGTTTTGCAAAGTGGGCTGAGAAGGATGGCGTGGCAAGGGCGGCTATTTTGGCTGCTCTGACGAACACCTTGTTTGATGTGTACTCCTCTGATGCCTACACCGCAAAACTCTTATGGGAGAAGCTGGACCAGACACATAATACTGACTCACAAGGTCTGGAAAAGTATTCTGTGGCTAGGTTCCTTGATTTCAAGCTGGTGAACAAGTGCATGAGTTCGAGATGATAGTGCATGCTTTGAAGGAGTCCGGAATGGACCTCCCCGAAAAGTTTAAGGTGATGAGTGTGATTGAAAAACTCCCAAAGTCTTGGGAAGAGTTCTCTCTCTCCTTGAAAAGACAGAAAGGAGAGATCACTTGGACCAACCTTATGCTGGACATCTCGGTGCAAGAACAACACAAGTCCAAACAGGGACATGTGGTGCCCACTGAGCACGGAAGCTCGAAGGTGAATGTAGCAACTGTAGGACAGAAAAGGAAGGCTGTCTCTAAGAAGGGTAATAGTAATAAACCTAAGAATGACGAGGATAAGGCCAAGAAACCAAAGGCAAACAAACCATGTTGGTCCTGTGGGCAGGTTGGGCATTGGAGTAAGGACTGCCCGACAAAGAAAGCGAAGAAAGCCGAGGTGGTAGCTCAAGCAAATGCTGTGCTTGGAACCGCAAGTGGGCCTGTAGTTAACATGGTTGTTGGTGAGGCTACGACTTCTGAAACCAACGTGGACCGGTATGTTACCTACAACCCTGTAATATTTTCCACTTATCTGTTAAATGAATGGTTGATTGATACTGGAGCTAATGTGCAAATTTGTGCTGACATTAGTTTATTTGTATCTTATCAACAGAGTCATAGCTTAACAGTGACAATGGGGAACGCAAGTGCCACTCAAGTACATGGAGTAGGAAACGTGGACTTGAAGTTTCGTTCGGGTCGTGTTCTATCCCTGACGAGAGTGCATCATGTTTCCGACATGCGTAGAAATATAATAAGTGGAAGCTGTTTAGTAGCTAATGGTTTTGAAGTCTCTTTCAAATGTAATAAAGTAGTTCTTATTCATACTGGTACATTTTTTGGCAAGGGTTACTTGTCAAATGGTTTATTTGTAATAAATGCTGAGCCCTTTTTGGGTGTGTTGATTAATAATATTACTCCTTCTCTTAATTGTATTGAATCTTCAAATTTATGGCATGCTAGACTTGGTCACTTAAATTTTGGTGCTCTTAAAAATATGATGAACTTAGAGTTGATTCCAAGACATACCATAGAAAAGAATTCTAAATGTCAAGTTTGTGTGTCTGCTAAACAAATAAGGAAACCTTTTCATAATATTGTTAGGGATTCAGGTTTGTTAGATTTAGTACACACTGATATTTGTGAATTTGGCGGTGTGTTGACTAAGGACCAGTTTAGATACTTCATTACCTTTATAGATGATAGTAGGTGATACTGTTATGTTTATTTACTTAGACATAAGGATGAAGCACTTAGTAAATTCATTATATATAAAACTGAAGTAGAAAAACAAACTAGTAATGTACTTAAAAGGTTGAGATCTGATAGAGGTTGTGAGTATACGAGTAACTCCTTTAATGAATTTTGTGCAAGCAATGGAATAGTTCATGAAGTTACCCCACCATACACACCTTAGTCTAATGGGGTTGCTGAGCGAAAGAACAGAACTTTTAAAGATATGATTAATAGTAGCTTATTAATTCTGGGTTGCCTAAATACATGTGGGGAGAGGCTCTGAGTACGGCTTACCATATTCTGAATAAAGTCCCTCTGAAACACATGGATAAGACACCCTATGAGTTATGGAAGAGCAAGAAGACTAGTCTTAAGTATCTTCGTGTGTGGGGGTGCCTTGCTAAGGTACTTGTCCTTGAACACAAGAGAAAGAAACTAGGTCCGAAGACTGTTGATTGTATCTTTCTGGGCTATCTTGAGACTACTACAGCTATGAGATTTTTAGTGTTAAAATCTGACATAGATGGTATAGTAGCAAACACGATAGTTGAATTTCGTGATGCTACATTCTTTGAGGAAGTTTACCCTATGAAGACTGGTATGCCTCAAGATACTTCTAATGAAGATCCTACTCACACATCGAGTTGTATTCCTGATCATGTGGAAAAGATGACAAATGTGGGGGCGGAACCTAGTAGTAGCTCTACTCCTAAGGAGATAGAGGAACCACGAAGAAGTAAGCGTGCAAAGGTAGTCAAGGAGTTTGGAAGTGATTTTATCACTTACAATGTCGAGGATGAACCTTTAACTTTCCGACAAGCTATGGATTCTTCAGAGTCTAGACACTGGAAGGGCGCTGTAAAGAGTGAAATTGACTATATTGTTTCTAACGGAACTTGGGAGTTAGTTGATCTCCCTCCTGGGTGTTCTACTATCGGGTGCAGATGCATCTTTAAAAGGAAGTTGAACCCTGACGGCTCAATAGATAAGTACAAATCTAGATTGGTAGCTAAGGGTTTTAAGCAAAAGGAGGGCATTGATTACTTTGATACATACTCTCCTATAGGTAGAATGACAACAATCCGAATGCTTGTAGCATTGGCTTTCTGTACATGGTCTTATCATCCATCAAATGGATGTAAAGACAGCTTTTCTTCATGGTGAACTTGAAGAAGAGATTTATATGGATCAGCCTGAGGGATTTGTTGCATCTGGTAACGAAAGGAAAGTATGTAAGTTGATCAAATCCATCTATGGCTTGAAACAAGCTCCTAGGGATTGGCATAAAAAGTTTGATGAAACTGTGTTGCCGTTCAGTTATGATATTAATGAAAGTGACAAGTGTGTCTACACCAAAGTTAAAGGTAGTGAGTGTGTCATCTTGTGCCTATATGTAGATGACATATTACTGTTTGGAACCAATATTGAGATTATTAACGAGACAAAAGCTTTCTTGAAAACGCATTTTGAAATGAAGGATATGGGCGAGGCTAGTGTGATTCTTGGTCTCAAGCTGACTCAGTCAGCTGAGGGAATAACGTTATCACAGTCTCATTATATAGAGAAATCTATACTTGAGAAATATGGTTATTCACAGTGTAGAATCGCTAGTACACCCTATGATCCTAAAGTTGCCCTTGTTAAGAATACTTCAGGAGCACCTGTGTCTTAGTTAAGGTATTCTCAGATTACAGGGAGCTTGCAGTATCTTACTAACTGTACTAGACCAGATATTTCATACTCTGCGTCTAAGTTGGCTAGATATACAAGCTGTCCAAACAGAACTCATTGGGATGCTCTTTATAGAGTACTTAGATATCTGAAAGGCACAATGTACCTTAGTTTACACTATAGGAGATTTCCTGTTGTACTTGAGGGGTATAGTGATGCAAGTTGGATAGCTAAGAAGTCTGGTTCCAATGGACTAACTGGATTCGTGTTCACCATCGCAGGTGGAGCAATATCCTGAAAGTCGACCAAACAGACTATAGTAACTCGGTCTACTTTTGAGGCTGAGTTGTGTGCACTTGATGCCACGGGGACGGAGGCTGAATGGTTACACGGACTTATGTCCGTGATACCTGTAGTAAGCAGACCGCTTCCTGCAATTGCTATTCATTGTGATAGTAAAACAACTATCGACAAGATTAGTAGTAAAAAGTATAATGCTAAGACAAAGAGGCACATCCAAGTTAGACTAAAGTCTATAAGGGGTTTAGTATCTGATAGGATTATAACTGTAGAGTTCATAGGAACTCAGAATAATATAGCTGATCCTTTGACTATAGGACTGGAACCTGCAGTGGTCCTTAAGTCAAGATTGGGAATGGGGCTGTCAACCCATAATAGTTCATCATGACATTACTAAGGGGTGCTCTCCTCTATAACGTTCGTGATGGGTTTAATTTGGATGCAATAAGAATTTCCTTTCATGTATCCCTACATGTCGTCGAGCATTTCGAGACCGGTTAGTGTGCTCCGTGAGAAGACTGTATATGGGATAGGAAACTGCAGCTTGGTTTCCTATGATTATGACAAGCATGTTTTCTACAGTGGGTTTTTGGGTCAGATACTTTATGATAAAGATTTTAATGACTCGGCGCCACAGGAACCTTATTTGATGCACTTGAAAGATGATATATTTTGTTGCTTCACATTGTATGCTATGTGTGGCCGTTATGACACAAGGACGACTAAAGTTTTGCTGTGCACTACATTCCAAGTTACTAAGCATAGTTCTGGATCTGGTCGAGGGGATCTGCGTCTACATGCCATGGGCTACAAATCCTACAAGTGTGGAATGTTGTTCCATTTGTTTCACGTCTTGCCTATATAAGAAACTTTTACCCACATTAACCATATACTTTTTCTTGCTCCTTGTTGATTAATTCTTTTTCTTGTATTTGCTCAAACTCTTGATCAATTTATACAAACAATCAAGCACTCACTATTAAAGCAAAAAATTATAAGACATTATTACACTCGTTAAGGTATGTTTTGCTTCATTATAACTATCAGGACTCAGGACTGAAAAAGTAGAAGTACTTTACACTAAGAGAGGTAGAGAGAGAAATGATACATTCCATTTGTTTAATGTTGTGGACAAGTGTTGGTCATGGATTTGTAATATTATGAATAAAAGTTACCCCTATATGTGTTTATTTGGGCGTGGACTTGTCTCTTACAACTCGTGTAACAGTAAAGAGGATCTATAAAAAAAGAGAACTACTTTTCACGCTGAAATATTTTTAGCTAACATACTTTCTGAATTTGTTTTTTGACAAGCTGCAGTCAAACAAGGATCTGTTTGTCAAGTACAGAAAAGCAAAGAAATGGCTCAAAGAAAAAGAAATGATGCAGAGTCATGATGCGGTTCCAGCTTAGGATAATCTATGGTACACTATATATATATATACATATGTGCTTTGTGTTCTTTTTATAAATTATCAGATGAAAATCATCGTGTCTTAAAAATATAGTTTTGACAAGTTACAACTAAGAAAATATAGAAATAATGATGTGCACCTTCACTACCGACTTAAGAGGATAATTTTCATTTTGTGCAGATATGGTGAACCTCTTTCTTTCAAGTACCATAAGATCCAGAAAGTCAGTTTCTAAAGTAATGGAACTTGTGCTTGGATTGAACTTTGGAATACTTTGAAGACATTCATTTAAAGCTGTGAACTAATGTGAATCATGTAGTCAAACTCGTATGCTTAACGATCCATAAGTAGATGCTTATGGCAAGTGAGATGGAACACTCCATCTGCTGATATAGCACTTTCCTGCTTTTGTTTACATTTCGTGACTTGTAGCATGCTACTGTTTTATTGTATCCTTCTCTTGTTAGACTTTCATGAGAGTGTTAATTAATGCTGCTGGTGTAAAAGTAAGTCTGGTTTAATTTTATATGAGCAAGTCCTATGCTAATATGGCTATAGCTGTTGTATTTTGGCATAGGATGTGACAATTCGTGTTATAATAGAACTTTCGCTCCGGTAGGCTATAACTATTGTTATATCTGAGTTAAAACTCCTTCACTAAAGATGTTTTTCCCTATTTTTTTCTACTTAAAGATTATGTGGCTATATCCATATCTAGTTTTAAACATAGAACCAATTACCCATTTATTCATTTTATCATTCGACTATAGATATGTGATTGGTGGGTAGTTGGTACAGTTAGCTTAGCCATTTGCATTTGCTGTTATGTATGTGACTAAAGCTCTGGATTGTCCGGCAAACTATACGTGATCACATTTGGTATTACGTTTCTCTAGACATTGCAAATGAAGTTTTTATGTTGGTTAGATCTTTGTGCCATCTAAGCTCCATGCGTCCATCTTTTGGACAAATTGTAACTTGATGACTCTCTGTGTAACTGATGAACATCCTTAGCAAATATCTTCCGATAAACCTTCAAAGATCAATATTTCACAGGAAAAATACTAGAAAACCAAACAAAAGTTCTCAAAAATTTTCCCAAATGTCACATGTTTAATTTTAATTGATTGTGAAAATAATAATGAAATGGTTCCATACCATTGCTCATTTCACAATTCGTGCTACCGTATTTTAAACCCACCAGCAAAGTTAACTGGGGGGTGGGTGTAAAACTAATAAATTTAATCGTTAATGTTTTTAGTTTGGAAAAAAATATTTGACTGACACATGAACAATCATTAATGTTATTGGGCAGCATAAACACCTAGTAGAGCAAGGATGTGCAAAAGCAACTGTACCAATCGTATGATGTAACACGAGGTTAAACTACTAATAAAAAAACAATGTGTTCGGAAAATTCTTGACAAAAAAAAAATGTGTTCGGAAAATTTGTGTTGTAGGACTTGGCCAAGGTTAGGGGGATGGAGATGTGGTTAAGCAACGAAAGAGGAAAAATAAAAGAGATAAATGCATAAATTCATATTATAGATTTATCGGCGATGGTTTTAAATAAGGTTGGCGGTCTTTCGCAAACTGACAAACGGTTTGTTTGTAATTTACTGTATCGCAAAAACTTTCTATTAGGGCTGTTCACGAACCGAGTCAAGCTGAGTTTTGACCGAACCGAGCCGAGCTTTGACCTTAACGAACCGAGCCGAGCTTTGGTCTTAACGAACCGAGCCGAGTCAAACTCGAGTTGTTCACGAATAGCCTCGAGTCGAGCCGAGCTCGATTCGAGCTCGAGCTGTTCGCAAACAATTAATTTGGTTGGAGATCTTAGTAGATCACTACTATTCTAACTAGTACTAGTAACTAGTGCTTTGTCACGTATTGTTATTTCTATTTTTTTAAAAATATTTCTCGACCATCCAACCGTACGGATGTCAAGATATATCTAATTTAGTGATATTACCAAATTTTCAAAAAATAAAAATTAATTTGGTTGGAGATAAAAAAGTAAAAAGTAAAATTTTTGATTTTTTTTCAAGTTTTAACGAGTCGAGCTCGAGTCGGACACCCTAAAGCTCGGCTCGAGCTCGTTAAGCTTAACGAACAAAAATCTTGTTCGACCTCGACTCGAGCTCTTAACGAGATCGAGCCGAACCGAGCTCTTATCAAGCTGAGCTCGAGCTGTTTATTAAAAGTAGAGCGGCAAATTTGTACACGACACGAAAACACGAAAATTATGGGTTTGGATTGACCTTTACGGTACACGAACACGAAATTAGACGGATGAATTTAGTGTCAGTTTTGGGTTTACCCTTGGGTACACGACACGAAACGAAAATACACGAAATAAATAAATATTTAAATAATTTTATTAAAATTATATGAATATATTTTTTAAAATAATATTTTATATATAATTTTTACATAAGATAAATACAAAATAGTTTCAAATTTTAGTTTCACAAGACTTGAGCACACTTGATTCTTTATGACATATTGATTTAAGACTCAACTAGTAAAAATATAATATTTAAATATTTTTTATTTTTATTCAAAAATTACACGAAATGAAGGTACACGAACACGAAATGAAACGAATCCTTAACGGGTTGGTTTTGGATTTGACATTATGTACACGAAACACGAAAATAAACGACACGAAAGTATACGAAACGAACTAATTGTCAGCTCTAATTAAAACCTCTGTTGGTGAACCATAAGTAGAGGACTGGCCCCTGTTTTGACACCAACAATCCACTTTTAAATAAAAATATATGTAATATGTTAACTAACTAGCCTGAGGCTGTTGAGATATACTCAAAGGTTTTCACTTTCTTCTCCTTCTTGTATATTTTTATAAGAGCTCAAAAGAGGTCTAGACCTGCAGATCTGTATCTGTTTACCATGAAACTCATCAGTTCCAGATCTTTTCAGCCGAGTATTATTTTTTTAATTGATCGGTTTCCTTTATCAATTAAGAGATTGTTTATTGTCTGTTTGAAAGTTTCACTTTCTGTGTGTTATTGATATCTGTATTTCAGATCTGTGCATCAGTCATGCATGTATGTATGTATGTGTTTGTGTAGGAATTTGCTAGTTTTTTTTTTATAGCTAATTTTGAATTTGCTAGTTTTGTACCTTAATATTATGGTCATAACATATGTGATTACTGATTACTAATAATTTGATTTGATGATATTATGTATATGTTTATTAATTTGTTTTTGGTTCTGTTCAACAATATACATACATTAGTTTGGCTTTTATATTACTATTGTCTAGGTATAGGTTAGTAACTCCTTGTCTGTCTATGCGGATTACAAAGTATTGTTGTTGATAGCGTAGTCTTGATTTAGATCTGTCTTTTTCTAGATGAGAATTTTGCATGTATTATTAAATATATACGAGGAAATTGGTGCTGAGGTCGTAAAAGATACAAATAAGAATTAAATATCTTCATGTCTAACTATTTGTGGAATATTTGTTGTTGTAGTAGAACTTGGCCAAGGTAAGGGAGATGATGTGGTTAAGCAACAGAAGAAGGGAGATGATGTGGTTAAGAAACATAAGAAGGGAGATTATGTGGTTAAGCGACAGGACGGCGACACTTTGTTTGCCCTCCATGGTAACAAGTTCGAGGTCTTTCTTTGTCCTGTATCAGAAAATGCCACTGCGGAGGAGCTGGAAAAACAAAAGTTACGCAGACGCTCCCCTCCTAATAGTACAATCGAACAGTTTGGATCTAGTGAGTTTGTCTATGGGACATCATTTGTTTCTGTGGGCTCTATGGTATATTGTATTGGCGGCGAGAAATTTGGTCGACGCAGCGGCACTGAGGTTAGAAAGTTTGACACAAAGGATTCTCCATTGCAAGTTGATCATAGCCCCCCCAGCTATGAATGCAGCTAGGTTTTTTCCAGCTGTAGTTGCAATTGACAAGATAATATATGTATTTGATGGACTAAGCAAACTTACAGAAGACTCCGTGTGGGCTGAGTGCTTAGACACGAACATGCCTATAGCCATACAAAAATGGAAGCCGTTGAAGAAACTCCCCTTCTACGTTAAACTAAGTCGTCCTTCGTTTGCTATTCCCTTTGAGACTGGTTCCATCTTGATTTCTAACTCAAGCGTCTCTGACGATGCTGTCCTCTATAATATCCGTGATGAGATTTGGATGACATATAATTTTTCTTTAAAGTATATAGGAGTGGTCGCACCGGTAGGTATAGCGTGTGAGAAGACTATGTATTGGATAAAGCAGAGTTCCATCTTTGCCTATGACCATGACAAGGATGTTCTCTACACTGGGGTCTTGTATCCTTTACTTTATGATTTCATGAGATCATTTAATGCGCCGTGGAAGGGACCTTATCTGGTGCACTTGAAAGATGATATCTTTTGTTGTTTCACTTTGTACATTCATGGTAGAGGTCGGTCCGAAACTGGAGTAGTGCAGTGCACTAGATTCCAAGTTACTAAGACTATAAGTGGATCTGAAGCGTGTCTGCATCTAAATGTTATGGGCTACAATTCCTACAAGTGTGGAAAGATGTTCAGTCTGTATGGTGTTGTGCCTATGTAAGAAACTTTTCCCACATACATCACATGCATTTTCTTGCTCCTTGTTGATTGCTTCGTTTTCTTTGTTATCTTAAAACTCTTAAATCAATTTATCCGAACAACTCTATTCAAGAAGAAAAAGAAAAAACTTGAATTATAAGACATGAAAACTCTTGTTAAAAATGTTTTGCTTTGTAATAACCATCAGGAGAAATAATACATTCCATTTTTATAATGTTTTGGACAATAGTAGGTCATGCTGGTCATGGATTTGTAATATTTCAAGTTACCCCTATTTGTGTTTTGTATGAAATGTGGACTTGTCTCTTATAATTCGTGGTATGGTAAGAGGATGTACGAAATATTTATTTTTAACGGAGTAATATTTTTAGTTAACAAACTTTCGGAATCTGTTTTTTTGACTTACGCTGCAGCCAAGAAAGGATCTGTTTGTCAAAAAATAATGAAGAGAAGATCTAGCGCAGAAAATCGGGAACGGGTGAAAGAAAAAGAAATGATGCACACTCCTGCCTCCGTTCCAGCAGCTTAGGACTATTACATGGTATGCCTTTTACAATTCTGTTTTTAATTTTAAGATAAAAATCAAAATCATTGCCTTAAAAATATAATTTTGAGTTTTGACAAGTTACAACTAACAAATAGTTAATGTGAGCACTCTAGTTACAAAATAATAAGTGAACCTTAACTGAAGGCCCAATTAATTGGATAACTTTCATGTTGTGCAGATTGGAAATTGTTGAAGTGCTACAAGATGCAGAAAGTCAGTTTCCGAAGTAACTGAATTTGCAGTCGGTATGAACTTTGGAGTACTTTGAAGACCCAAATTATAAACCATGAACGAGTAATGTGATACATTTGGTCAAACTCGTATATGCTTAGAATCCGTAAGTTAGATGTTTATAAAGTAATAAGGAACACTCAAGTCTGCTGAGATGGTACTTTTCAGCTGGTGTATGTTTCATGTCGTGTAGCACGCTACCTTTTCCTTGTTATGGTATCCTTCTCTTCTTGTTAGACTTTCATGAGAGTGCTCTTTATGCTGTTGTAGTCAGCTTAAATAAGTGTTTTAATTTAGAGCAAGTCCAGTGCTAATATAAAATCATTTAAATATAATTTCTAGATCTCAAAATAGAGCTCAAATGATAAATATGATCTTTTAAATATAAATAAAATAAAATTCTAAGACAAACTAAGATCTCCACCAAATTAATTTTTAATTTTTTGAAAATTTGGGAATGTCACTAAATTAGATACATCTTGACATCCGTACGGTTGGATCGTCGAGAAATATTCTTAAAAAAATAGAAATAATAATCCGTGACAAAGCACTAGTTACTAGTACTAGTTAGAATAGTAGTGATATAATAAGATATCCAACCAAATTAATTTTTTATTTTTTGAAAATTTTGGAATATCACTAAATTAGATATATCTTGACATCCGTACGGTTGGATCGTTGAGATATATTTTTTAAAAAATAGAAACAATAATCCGTGACAAAGCACTAGTTACTAGTACTAGTTAAAATAGTAGTGATCTACTAAGATCTCCAATCAAATTAATTTTTTATTTTTTGAAAATTTGGGAATATCACTAAATTAGATATATCTTGACATCCGAACGGTTGGATCGTCGAGAAATATTTTTTAAAAAATAGAAACAACAATCTGTGACAAAGTACTTGGATCAATATCTCAAATATAGTCTCTATGGATCAATATCTCAAATATTAAAACGATGAAATTGTGCACTTGCAATTTAAATATTTATTAAGATCTCCAAACAAATTAATTGTTCGCGAACAGCTCGAGCTCGGATCGAACTCGGCCCGGCTCGAGGCTGTTCGTGAACAACTCGAGTTCGGCTCGGTTCGGTCAAAGCTCGGCTCGGTTCGTTAAGAAATGAGCTCGGTTCGTTAAGATCAAAGTTCGGCTCGGTTTGTTAAGGTCAAAGCTCGGCTCGTTAAGGTCAAAGCTCGGCTCGGTTCGTGAACAACCCTAAAAATGACTACCCAAAGATTTACTTTTATATATTTACAAAGTCAAAATTTAGTCCAGACAGACGGGATCTCAGTATACTGAAGAGTTGGGTAGGAGTGTGGGTAAAAGCCTAAAAGGTGTATCTAATATTAAATCTTGTGAGCTCCCGGTGCATATTAATGCTAAACATTCCGGGGCTTCATTAAAAATGTTAATTACAGCTAATACTATATTTTAGTTTTGACAAAATAGTTAGTAGTGCTCCAAATATTCAAAAAATGTGTCTGGTTAAAGAACTCAAATCAGAAAATTAAGCTCAACTTATCTTCTATGGTCAACATTATCTGACCTATCTCCCTAATCTGTTTGTTCTCTTGTCTTTGACCTTGGTAATATCATAAATCTCACCTCTCTCTCAGTACCCAACAATGCTTCAGAGTTATTAGAATGAAAGTTTAGGGTGTTGAATGTGATTTTACTTATAAAGAAGCTAGAAGTGAAGCACTTATCATTGGATTCATAAGAAAGTACTGCACAACAAGAGGAAATTACCATAGTAACGCTCCACAATTGCTAGATAGAAAAATGCAAGACTACATCTACATCAGGCATTGGACTAATACAGGCTTTTTAAAACAGATAGACAAATGTATACCCAAGTATAAAACAAATCTACAAAAACAAAGGAAGCCACTAACCCTGACCTGTGACTATAAGGTTTGACGAATTGGCTGTTAAGAAGCCAAAAAATTAAAGAGATATTCAAGTTGATATGCTGATGCTATTCAATGGGCTAGTAGACAGAAGAGACTAAAATGTGAAACATAGACAATAACTGGAAAGTTGACACAGCACCGACTTGGAAGTTGAAGATGATTAATCAGGGTGAGGTGTAGACTTCTAGATGCACTCGTTAAAATGATCGATAAAAAAGGATGGAGAAAAGTAAAATTACATGAAATAAATTATTAAAAAAATATATGCGCCGAAGGTGTCTGGAGCATGGCCTCAGATAGGGTCGTATTGTTGCCCTACCTTGTTTATGACTAAGAGTTAAATGATTTGAGTAGAATTGTCTATGGATGTTCTGCCACAATGAAGTCATATTAAAAATATGTTGAACACGTTAGGATACTTGCATAAATTTAATAAGCAACTCTAAAGCTGAGAAGTCAGAACACAGTCATTCCCAAGTAATATATAACAGCATGTACACATAAATTTAAAATTATCATGAATCATGGACAATCACCATGTAAATAGAATCTAAAAGTCCAACTCCTTGCAGAGGTTAAGTATTATAAGTGATGTCAATAAAATAAGACTCAAGCCTGTGCATAAGCAAGTTCATTACCAAGGTCCATAGCCATAACCAGACTGCATCCTTTCTGCACCCCATACTCTTATGGAAAGATCATCACTGCCAAGTCAACTCAAGACAACTAGTATCATTATATTAGCAACTAATACATGAATATGTCTTTTCCAGTATCATGAACACAGCAAGACAACATACAATAGTAGCATAAATATCCAAAAAGCATAGTGCAAGAAGTTTCATACCTAGAAGTAACCATTTTGTCTCCGGTAGCATTGAAAGATATAGACCAGACTGTTGATGAGTGTCCACTACAGAAAGGGCATAGCTTTATAAGACCAGACTAGATGTGTAAAACACAGGATCATCATCTCAATTCAAGTTTTGTTACTCATAAATATACACACACTGGTATCCTCACTAGAATATAAAGTAAGTTGGCGAGTATTATATCAGGTTCAAGAAATTAGGGATAGCCTAGTGGCAAGGCCACAATTCCTCCCCCCACCTCCCTCTCCCATACTTATAAAGTAACTTACGAATATATTATGTGCAGAATTATATTTATATAGAGAAAGGTTTCAAGTTGTACTTGTCTCCAGAATCCAAAGTTTGAATACATTTCCACGCATCTTGTTTTGTATCTTTTTCCCAAACCTGCAGATTGAGTAGCATGCAGTATTTTGAAATGCTTAGTACTATTTTATTCAGTTCAAAATAGAGAGGCACGTCCTATAAGACAAATATTTCATATCATTTAATTTATACCTTAATAGAATCATCATATCCACATGAAAACAAAATATTTTCCATTAGCGGGTGCCATTGGAGCATTTGTACATCATCTTCGTGTCCTAAATCTTCATCCAAGTCAAATGCTGCAACTTGCAAACATTCCCAGATCCAAACAGAAACGCTGCTGGCACTGGCAAGATGGTCGCCAGATGCATTGAAAGACACACTTACAACTCCATTCTTATATGCTTTTGTAGAAATGCATAGTCAGATTTTTCCTACAGTGTCACTTCTGTTTCTTTTTACGTAAAAAAAGTTTACGTAAAAAAATTACAAGGTACATAAGAAGATGGATTTCAAGGCCATTTCTGTTTCATGGGATTACAACCCTTGGACTATTATCTAATTTACTCATATTCATACTAAATTCATACTGTTTTTGGTCTCTGAGTTATCGCCTTTAGGCTTGACTATAAATAATAGTCCATATATCGAATTATTTAAGGGATTAAGTATGACAAAACGAGTGCAAATTATAGATAGCCAAGGGATTAAAATGCTTACAAACATTTACTACTAGCTTAAAACCTGTGCATGGATTTTTTTTAATATTATATAATTTTTTTCATTAATTTAAATTAATTTTTTTAAAACATGAAATTGGAGGCTTAAATTTTTATATGAGATGATTTGATAATAACTATATAAATGTTATCCGTGATATTTCTCAAAAAAGAGGGATTTTAGTTGGAAAATATAGAAAAGATGATAGGCTTTAGTCAAAAAAGGTAATCGGTTAATTATTTGTAATTATAAAATTATTAATTTATTTTATTAAATAGAATTCCCGTGATATGATTAGAAAAAGAGAAGAATTAGTTAGAGAAAATTAAAAAGGTAACATGTTCTAGTTGAAAAAGATAACTGATTAGTTTATAGTAATTATAATTTAATTATATTATTTTACTAAATACAATTGCTCGTAATGTTTTTAGAAAAGGAGTATTTCTTTTAAAAGAAGGATTTTAGTTAGAAAATATAAAAAAAAATATACGTTTTAGCTGAAAAGGTAATCTGTTAATTATTAATATTATATTTTTATTAGTTTTTTGTATTAAATAGAACCGCTCGTGATATAACTGGAAAAAGAGATATTTTAGTTAGAGAAAATATAAAGGTAACGTGAAAATAAAAAAGATGACATGATTTATGTGAAAAAGGTAATTTATTAGTTTATAGTAATTATAATTTAATAATGTTATTTTATTAAATAAAATTGCTCTTAGGTTGTAAAAAATAAGAAATTAATTTTGCTCGTGATATTTTTAGAAAAAAAGGAAATTTAAGTAGATAAAAGAGAAAAGATGTTACGTTTTAGCTGAAAAGGTAATCGGTTAATTATTACTGTTATAATATTATTATTATTTTATTTTTATTAAAATAGAAACGCTCGTGATATAATTGCAAAAATAGAGGTTTTAGTAAGAGAAAAGAAAAAAGGCAACGTGTTTTGGGTGAAAAAGGTAACCGCCCATGATATAATTGAAAAAAGAGAGATTTTAGTTAGAGAAAAGATAACGTATTTTGGCTGAAAATGGTAATTGAATAGTTAATAGTAATTATAATATAATTATGTTATTTTATTAAACAAAATTGCTAGTAGTGTTTTTAAAAAAGGTGAAATTTTAGTTAGATAAAATGTAAAAAATATTGTATTTTACCTAAAAAATGAAATTATTTAGTTATTGAAAATAGAAATGATAATATGTTTAACCTGAAAAAGGAAATTGATTAATAAAGAAGAAATTTTAGTTAGATAAAATATAAAATATATTGTATTTTACGTGAAAAAAAAAGTTATTTAGTTATTAAAAAATAGAAAAGATAATATGTTTAACGGATCGACCAAACTTTTAATGTTTCAGCTATTATATATAGATTTTTTTTTTGGGATGATTCTTGACGTGAATCTCTGTTATGCAGTATCTGTTTATCATGAAAATCATCAGTTCTAGAACTTTTCAGCCGGATATTATTTTTTTAATTGATCGGTTTCCTTTATCAATTAAGAGATTGTTTATTGTGTGTTTGAAAGTTTCCTACTGTTCACTTTCCGTGCATCAGTCATGTATGTATGTATGTGTTTGTGTAGGAATTTGCTATTTTTGTTAGCTAATTTTGAATTTGCTAGTTTTGTACCTTAATATTATGAACAGTTGGATTTGATGATATTATATATATGTTTATTACGAGTAATTTGTTTTTGGTTCTGCTCAACAATATACATACATTAGTTTGGCTTTTATATTACTATTGTCTAGGTATAGGTTAGTAACTCCTTGTCTGTCTATGCGGATTATAAAAGTATTGTTGTTGATAGCTTAGTCTTGATTCAGATCTGTCTTTTTTTAGATGAGAATTTTGCATGTATTATTAAATATATGAGGAAATTGGTGCTGAGGTCGTTAAGATACAAATAAGAATTAAATATCTTCATGTCTAACTATTTGTGGAATATTTGTTGTTGTAGTAGAACTTGGCCAAGGTAAGGGAGATGATGTGGTTAAGCAACAGAAGAAGGGAGATGATGTGGTTAAGAAACATAAGAAGGGAGATGATGTGGTTAAGCGACAGGACGGCGACACATTGTTTGCCTTCCATAATTGTATGGACTTTGTTCTTTGTCCTGTATTAGACAATGCCACAGCGGAGGAGCTGGAAAAACAAAAGTTGCGCAGACGCTCCCCTCCTAATAGTAAAATCGAACAGTTTCGATCTAGCGAGTTTGGTTTTGGGACATCATTTGTTTCTGTGGGCTCTGTGGTATATTGTATTGGCGGCCAGAGCGGCACTGAGGTTAGAAAGTTTGACACAAAGGATTCTCCATTGCAAGTTGATCAAAGCCCCACAGCTATGAATGCAGCTAGATTTTGTCCAGCTGTAGTTGCAATTGACAAGATAATAATATATGTATTTGATGGACTAAGCAAAGCAGATACAGAAGACTCCGTGTGGGCTGAGTGCTTAGACACAAACATGCTTATAGCCATACAAAAATGGAAGCCGTTGAAGAAACTCCCTTTCTACGTTAAACTAAGTTGTCGTTCGTTTGCTATTCCCTTTGAGACTGGTTCCATCTTGATTTCTAACACACGCGTCTCTCACGGTGCTCTCCTCTATAATATCCGTGTTGAGATTTGGATGACATACAAATTTTCTTTAAAGTATACCGGGGTGGTCGCACCGGTTGGTTTAGCGTGTGAGAAGACCATGACAAGGATGTTCTCTATACTGGGAATTTGTATCATATATACTTTATGATTTCAAGAGATCATATAAAGAGCCGCTGAAGGGACCTTATTTGGTGCACTTGAAAGATGATATCTTTTGTTGTTTCACTTTGTACCTTCGTGGTAGAGGTCCGTCCGAAACTGGAGTAGTGCAGTGCACAAAATTACTAGTTACTAAGACTATAAGAGGATCTGAAGCGTGTCTGCATCTAAATGTTATGGGCTACAAATCCTACAAGTGTGGAAAGATGTTCGATCTGTTTGGTGTGGTGCGTATGTAAGAAACTTTTCCCAAATTAATCACATGCATTTTCTTGCTCCTTGTTGATTGCTTCTTTTTCTTTGTTATCTTAAAACTCTTAAAGCAATTTATCCGAACAACTCTATTCAAGAAAAAAAAATAAAAAACTTGAATTACAAGACACGAAAACACTTGTTAAAAATGTTTTGCTAATATTATTTTTAAAATGTTAAAAATGTTTTCTTACTTTATGTTTTGTTAAGAATCAATATAATTTTGTGTTAACTTTTCTCCATCTATAACTAAAAAGAAATATGCTAATATTATTTTTTGTCACGGGTGATTGGTCAAATTAAAGTACATATTAGTTGTTATATATTAAATTTAAAAGAATAGTTCTTGCTGATTTAAGACATTCAATATCTAATAAACTCAAGAAAAAAGAGAATAAGAATAAAGAATCTACTTGCATGTCTCTCGTTATCCCTTTAGCAAATTCTTATTTATTCTTTTTATTATCAAACTAGCTCTTAATAATAGAAATATATATTATGAAATTGACACAAGTCGTACATAAAACTTACATTGAACTAATAATTAGAAACAATATTTGAATTCTAAAAAACTACAATACTATTTTTTTGACGAGTAATCTCTCTAATTAGTTTGACAAAGAAATTAAATACAAATTTATTTGAAAAGGCCCACAAAGTACTATTAATTTATTCCAAACTCTTCAATATTATTTAAGCTTTTCTTTCATGATTCAATGTTTGATATTGTATTTATATAAAGTAATTCCTTCTTTGGTTGTTTTCTCTTGGATATTGTAATTTATTTAGATTACATTGTTGTTGTTGTTGTAACTTTTAAATATCTATTAGAAAACAAAAAAAATTTTGAAAATGTTGCTGCGTTGTAAAATAATTATCTTTTTCTTTCCGAAAAAGTTGAAGTATTAGTAAATTTTGTTGCAATGAGTGTTCTATAGTTAAAGATATATAATTTTGTTTGTAGCTGAAAAACTGGGTTTGCCAAGTTCTCCGGCATATTTCTCATTATCTGAACCCAATATCAACAAAACAATACTCACTGGTGTTAGTTTTTCCTCGGGAGGTGCCGGAATCCTCAATGGCACATATTCAACTTTGGTAAGAATCTAAGTCCTCATATATGTCTCACATTATACATAGATTTATATTTTTGGACATCTTATATTATATACACTAATGGATTGAGCATTTGTGGGCATTAAATGACAGAGACAAGCCATTTCTTTGTCAAAACAAGTAGACTACTACACGATTGTGTGCAATACTTTGGTGCAAGAACTGGGATCTAATGCTACTCAACAACATTTATCAAAGTCACTTTTTACCATTGTCATTGGAAGCAATGATTTAAAGAGGTACTTTTCTGACTCCGAAACTGGTAAGACCATTACACCACAAGCCTACGTGGACTCCATGGTTTCAACTATCAATGATGTTCTAAAGGTAAATGAAATTAGCATTTTTTAAATGTACAGAATTTATGTTTTATGTAAAAAAGTCTTAAAATTTTGTAACTACTTAGAGCTTACCATGTGGTTTTTTCTATATGTTAGCATTTATATGGTCTTGGTGCACGCAAATTCATACTTGCTGGAGTTCCTGTGGTAGGGTGCACTCCAAAGCTAAGGATTCAAAGTCAGACACAAGCATGCCACGAAGAACTGAATTTTTGGGTTATGAAGTACAACGAAGGACTTAAATCTATACTACAGATGTTCAAGTCTGAGTTCAGTGATACAAACTATTCTTACTTTGATACATATAGTGCTTTGATGGACTTTATTCAAAATCCAAATAAATATGGTATGCTTCACAACTTCTTATCAATTCATCTATTTCCTTGTTGAAATGACCTAATAATAATAATAATTAAAATACTTATGTCCACTAAGATACTAATGCTATTATCTAATTGATTAGTGATTACTGTCAATGGGAACAATGTGTAAAGGCCACTACTTTAACTTATTTTTGGTAAATCGTAATAAGTCTGTATGTACTTAAATGTTTTTCAGGTTTTACAGAGGTACAATCTGCTTGTTGCAGATTGGGAAAATTAAGAGCTAAGGTTGCATGCCTACCAATATCAGATTATTGTCCAAACAGAGATGATCATCTTTTTTGGGATCTTTATCATCCAACACAAAAGACGGTTGACATGTTCATTGACATGTTTTATAATATTTCTCAATATGTAACTCCAATCCATATAAGTCAACTAGTTTCTCTTTAGTACCAATTTAGTATTAACTACATTGGAATCATTAAATTAGATCCTTAACAAATTTTAATTAGTTTATATATTTATCACCGACACTAAGATGACTATGACTTGCAAATAGTGTGCGTATGAGGTGTTAGTTTGATTCATGCACAAAGGACTTATTGTTAAAAGAAGACATAATTATATGTGTGAGCTTAGTTCTTATTCTAATTAATTACTAGGTGACAAAACCGCGTTTCAAGATGACTTTAAAAATTTTCAAATTATTTAAAATATAAAAAATGAATTCACATTGTAATAATTAAAATGTCAATTGTAAATTATTTAATAACATTGTTTAATTTATGTTCATTTATACAATATTCTTTTACTAATTAAAATTGTGAAAAAAATTAATAATATTAAAATAATTGAATTAAAAGAAATTTTTTCATGGGAATAGTACCATCAAAGAGTCATATACTAACACGGAAACGCTTCGATACTTATACAGAAGTTTCTATGAACACAAACATATAAGTAAACGATTTACATTGTACTATATGGAATAGATATTCAAATTCATGTAATAAGTATACTTATCTTGACTTAAATTTGTTTTTTATTTCTAAATAGGATTGTAAAACATTGAGGGATGCAGATAGAGTTCTATACTCTATTTACCCGAAGGCAATTACGGGACTCGATGAGATGATGATAGTCAGATTGCACCATCAGAGTGAGTGGTCAAACAATAACAACAATATCATATGGTAATATTTAAAACTTTTTTAATCATATGAATGTATTTATAAATATATACATGTTGTGTGTATAATAAATAATCATTATTCTTGATATTTAGAGATCCGATGCGACCGATAGGGTTTCTTATAGAAGGACCTGTAGGTTTGATTTCTAGCTACCACAAACGACACATAAACGAAATAATTGGATACCGTTATCGATGTTATTATGAACACGGGATTGTAAGTAAACGATTTACATATTATTACAAATTGGATATACAAATTCATTTAATAAGTAAATTTTTTCTTTGCCTTGTTTGATTTTTTCTTTTTATATAGAGTTGTGAGACATTGAGAGATGCAAATAGAGTTTCATAATATGTCTATTTGGAGATCATTACATAACTCTATTAGATAATGGTAGTTTACACCATGAGAATGAATGACCAAATTACGACAACGATATGCAACGGTAATATTTACAAAAATTTTCATCATATGGATGTATTATATATACTAGCATATAATCCATACAATGTACATGAATTTTTTTTATTAATAACTGTAGAATTATTTTTGGCTAGTTAGAGGAATTCAACTTATGTAATATATCAGTTCAATAATACACATATATGTTATTACAGTAATAGCAATAATCAATAGATGGATCCATACTATTGAAGTGATCCACAGTAAATTGCTTCCGGTACAACACTTTTATTATGCTATCATAGTAACGTGACTCATATTTCTTTTTTGTTCCAACCCCCCTTTGCTTGTTTACGATATTTCTTTATTATGGTGAAATATTGGTGTTGGACTATTGAATTGCCATCATGGCTACTTATATATAAAGTAGAAAAGATACTTCTATACCACATTTATGTCTTTGATAAACTAATTGAATGTCTCGTTCCAGTTGCTATATATGTATCCAGAATTTGTGACATTATGCTAAACAAATTCTATAGTTTTGGGGTTCTTAACTTTTTACACCAGTTTGTTTGATTTGTTTTCAACTCATATGTTATTAAAGCTATTCCAGTATATAGTTTGTTTAGTCAGTACATATATAAACTTATGTGGTTCATTGTGCAGGTTCTAATGGCTCAAAATAATTCCTTTAATAGTGAACTTCTATTAAGTGAAAAACATGATTGGGTTGAAATTATTAGATCAGGAGAGTACTACAATATTGATCATTATGATAAAAATTTATCCACTGTACTACATGGTAAATTGTATGATGACATCAGGAGAGCGGGTTCTAGAGAGGTTTCTTTTTTGGTTTTCGAAAATGTCTCGGAAGTTTCTGAAATGAGACATCATCTTGCTGTGCTTTTTGAATTAGCTCCCTCTATTGTGGTCAAGGCTTTTCGTGGCTCTCAATTAAAGGCGCTTGCGGGTCATTCTAGTCATATGTTTATAGGTTCATACCCAGACCCGGTGGATTTGTCGTCAGATGTTTGTTTACCTACCACAGTGCCTTGCCTCCTAACTGAAAGAGTACCAGATTTGACGTTTGATGAGTGGGTGGTAACTTCAAGCGCAGAGGATTCATTTACATTTTTTCGGTAGATATTTATCTTTTTAAGTAGTGCGCTTGAGTTTAAGACATGATAATGATTTTCTTTATCTAAATAGTTCTCTTGTGTTTAAGATATGATAATGATTTTCTTTATTTGTTTGTTTTATAAAGTGAAGTGTTTTCACTCTGGGAAGATTGCATAAAGGGAAAAAATATTTTGCCAACTCGAGGAAGGGCATACGCATCTCAGGAAATCGCTCGATGTTTGTGTTTCCATTTCGGTTTGATGGTATCCAACAATCATCTATATATATTTACATATGTTTATGGGTAAAAGAATCATACAGTTATCCCTAAAGTTAACTTAACAAAACTACGTAGTTTTGTGTTGCACCAAGTTATAAAAAAAATTCTTACTTGCATGGCATAATTGCATCCCAAGTATTTGTGGAATTAAAGTGTACTGAGATTAAAGATTCACACAATCGTCAGATTTAAAGTTTGCACTAATTGATTCAGTAGCTCGCAGATGACAAGAACACACATGAGATGAATTACCATCAACCGAAAGTAATTGAAATGCATGTGAACTGCCATCAAAATGTTATTTGTTGTCATTTCATGTAATCTTCGTATGATTGCATTGGAAACTACAACAAATTAGGTTAACCTTACTTGGTTATATAGGACATGTATATACTTGTTACTGATAAACTATGTTAGTGATGATCTACAGTACAAGTTCTATGACTTTATCTTTTTAAAAAGTTAAATGTGTTTATAAACAAAATTTTAAGTGAACTTCAGGATTTTTTTTCTTAAGGTAACTTTAGGATTTTTTACCCATTATAAGTGCATATGTATGACTTGTTAAAAAGATTTAATTTTTTGTTGGAAGAAAGCTTCATGAGGAAATAAAGCATGACATTCTGGAACTCAGTGACATGGTTAGCCCAGGAGATCATGAGAGGATATTGTTCTTCAGATTGTGCAGAAAATATACCGACATTTCTTACAAAGGTGAATCGTTAAGGTGCGTATCTATGCTCTACAGAATAAATCTAATGGTTTGCACATGAAACAAAAGAGTGCAATGATATTACAAAGAAAAAACACATATATTAACCTACATGAACAAAGTTCTCAGATAAAAACAACAATCAACTATGAAATCACCTATCCTTTTGGCCATTTGCTAACATAAACATTAAATCGCTTAGTGTCATTCTCACCTGGCACCTACACATAAATTAGCTATCACTATCTATATGCTTATACATGCAGTTCATCTGCAATAATTCTAAACCATTTCATATCTATTTTCATCCTCTATTACTTGATCATCTCTAATCAATTATAAAATTCTTCGAATGCAACGTTATTAAGAACCTCCCTTGTTATTGCAATATGTCTCCAACTCCCACCTAGAGTTTGAGTGTCATCTGATGAACTATATGAGATGCTTTACATCAAGAATCTTTCATATGTAACCTGAATCATGTTATAACATGCTCATTAAATACATTTCTCTTTTTTTATTATTATACGATTATATCAACTATTACACGGATGTACAGATCTGATAACATGAATAGTGGGGACAAAATTTAAAAGAATAAAATTTCCATAATGTATTTAAAACTCAATTAAGCTATTTATTCCAGATAGAAGCTATATTAAACATTATAATAACTCAAATTTAGAACTGTAGTTGGACACGATTTCATTGCAAAACAAAAATGAGAATATATTTAATCTTTATAAGTTTAAACCTTGAGTTGCGGAATCGTAAAGTAGCCACAGCTTAAAAATTGAGATAAAGTTGAGATGACATATTACTGCAATTCTGTAACTATAAAATATTTAACAAGTTTAATCTTGCAGAACTTCAAAATAACCATAGTCTAACAAAACACAGAGCATTAATTGTTAAAATGCATTCTTAAGCTGCTACATGACATTTAGTGTAAGAATCCTAATTTTTGTTATATTTTCTTTTATTTAATATCATGTGACATTGTCAATTTGGAACCTTTCTAGTCATCCCTGTTGTTTAATGGAATTGATTGTCTGAGAAACTATGTTGTTACATTCACTATGTAAGATAAAAGGAAGATTGTTGAGGGCAAGAGTCTTATTGTTAGTAAGAATTATAAAACTTGGGATTTGAGAATTATTGGAGTACTAAAAGATTTATTAGGAATTATTACGAGGAATTATGGATATTCGAGGAATTTACACAATTAAGCACTTAAGGAATTACTAGGGAAATCTCTACACGACAAAATATTATTACGAGAGATTAATTAAGATACGATACGAATTAAAGATTAAGTGACAAGCATTGGTGGAAGAATAATGATACAAGGAGTAGTATTGCATGCAAGTCCCATGCAACCAAGTAGTTAGGAAAAGCAAACTAGTAGTACCAAATGGACAAGATGAATAGTAACTAGTTGCACCACTTTCCAAGGAGACAAGAGGGCATGGTGGCCATACCTAGACTTGTACCATGTATAACATATCTATACACTAATACATATATCACCCAACACCTTTTTACTTTCACCAACCAACACAAAAGCAAAACACAAAAAGCTCTCTCCCCCCCTCCAAGAACAAAGCTCTCGGCCAAGCAAGAACAAGGAAGAAAATTTTTTTCTTTCTTCCACTTCTCCTCATTCATAATTCAAGGCAAAATTCCTAGGCACTCTACATCATATAAGAAAGGTATACTAAGAATTCCAAGCCCTTTCATCCATTAATTTTCAAGATATTAATTGTTAAAGTTATTGTGAATAGTAACATTGTTAAGTTTTCTTTTAGATCTTGGATTATAAGGAGTGTAGAAGCTCATTCAAGGTGTTCTTGAGATTTGTAAGGCTTACCCAAGGCTCCTAGATACTCAAGAAGGTATAAAAACCCTAACCCCTCTTGGACATGTAGTGTTTATGATGTTTGATGATAGATCCATGTGTATTTGTGTTAATCTTGGACATATAAGTGGTGGATGATATAGATCTTGAGTTTGAGTGTTGTGGTTGTGATTTTATGCTTGTGGTTAGTGTATGTATCTCCATGAATGTTATAAAGTATGAGCTTGGTGAATTAGATGTTGGTTGTGATGTGGATGTAAGAATCTTGGTTGATTTAGTGAAACAAGCTAGCTGAGTTTTTCCCAGGAACTTGACCTGTCTTGTAAGAGGGTTTTGAACCCCCAAATCTTGTCCCCTGAGGTCCTACCATATATTGTTGGAAAGGTATTTGAATGTAGTTTCCAAAAATGTAAGGTTCATGACTAGGTGATGTATATATTTTTAGTTATGGCCGGAGAAGTGGAATGTGTTTCTGGATTCCGGACTGCACTAAATGGTCCCCTTGTGAACCTTGTTTAAACCCTTAAAAATTTATGTGGGATCATGGAAAAATTAGAGAAACTAGAAAATGCAGTGGTGAAGGATACCCAAAAAGAATTGGATTAAAATATGAATTTTTCAATTTTATAAAAATGATAGATTAAAATTCGCGCAAGGGAAAAAGTCGTAAGTAGAGTGTTGTTTTAGGGGTAATGAATATGGCTCGGATATGGTAACTAAATTAAGTCGAATAAGTGACGAGCGTAATCGAGTGATGACATGAACCTATAGTGGGGCTAGAGTGTCATAAGACGAAGTCATTAAGTTAATTTTGTACCCCCTAAAACCCCGCAATTAAAGAGATATTGTTAAGGTACTAACGAGCGGTTATTGCTTATGTATAGATCATTCCACTCCGCACGCTCGACCACCCCAACCACACCAAGGCAAGTTTACTTTTCAAAACTTACATATACAAGGACTTTTACTGTTGTGTTTGTAGTTTTCAATCATATCAAATGTTTATGTTTATCGAAGTATCGATGAAATTGCGATGTATAAGTACATATATGTTTGCACCCCTTGAACTTGGAATGAAATGTTTTCTTCGGACAACGACTCTAGCAATAGAGGTCGTAGCGGTCCGTATATACTATTGACTGGGGAGCGGTATATTATTATATCGTAATTAAATTGTGAAAACCCGAAGGGTCATTCGGGGAGTATCGTATACTCAAGTAATTATTTTTATATCTTCGTAAATACTCAAAATACCTATCTTGGATTAAAAGCTTATTTAATTAAATAATTATTTTATTAATTATTAATATTAAATCTTAAAATATCATTTATTAATTATTGTTCTTTATTTTAAAAATAAAGCTAATCCAAAATACCTTTAATACTTTCAAACTCGAACTCTTTCGAACTCAAAACATTTTCGAAAACCCCCGGTCAGGTTTGTTTCTTGTGTGATTTCAAGAATCATCGGTCGACTGATGTCGGACCTCAATTACTCTATTTTCAGTCAAAATCAAGTTTTCAAAAGAAAAAGAAAAGGGACTCTGGCAGGTGTGGGAACCGTTGACGAACGATTCCCGGGATGTGTAAGCGGCCGTGAGCCAGGCGGTCCATCAATTATTATTCCGGCCCAGGTGTTGCCGAAGGATGATTACGGATGTAGTTTTCATCGAGGGTGATTACGGATGTAGTTTTCACCCGGGGATAGTTACGATGTAGTTTCTATCCTTCTACCGGTAGAGAAGACCCGCGGATTATTGGACTTGGATGTGGCGACTGATCATCGTCAATCCCTGTCAGGTTTTATGTTTTCTTTAAGTCCCATTCCTCCATTTTGGAAAATGCTCTGACACTGCTTCTTAGGCTTATGTGCCAAGTTGCTGATAGTGTTCTATTTTGATGAGAAAGATGTTGACTCTATGCAATATCTAGAACTGCAAGTTTATTTTGAAAATAAGGGCACGTATTGGTGCACCTTCGGAATTTATCAACAAAGACAAGTGATTTTATAACTGATTGATACAAACGAGTTTAATAACTGCTAATCATATGAAATGTTATATTGCTTACCTTATACATATATTTCTTGCTGAGCTATAGTTGCTCACTCTTGCTTGTTTTCAAATTACAAACACAACAGCTAAGCGAAATGGCAAGACCCAGACAGACTGCCCGAAAGCAGGTGACTAGACCCGAGGCAGCAGTTGAGATTCCACCGGTAGGCCCCATTAGCCGGATTGGTTGGCAACTTTTGTTAGTTCGTTTTATTTATAAGTATGACCTGTGCAAAGCAGTGTATCGTAACAAACTTTCAAGCCGCCAACTTCGCTTCTTATCGAAGTGTTGCTGGTAGCATAAATACTATTTAATTCGGTCTGTAATAATTCTGAAACTTTTATTTCCGCTTAATCAATTGTGTGACGTTTCTGAGACTCTAACCTCTGTGTGTGTGCGGTGTGAGTTTATTGTGGGGTCGATGGCTGTTTTATATATTATGTGCAAGAACAGGTATGTTATTAATGGAAAATGGACCGTGAGCGCCTAGATCTCCGACCCCGGATCTGGGGGCGTCACAGAAATGGTACCAGAGCGAGGTTACAGTTTTCAGAAACGATAGTAATTTAAGAAAGCAACCCTAATAATAATAACAATAACAGTAACCCTAATAACAACCTTAATAATACTTAGAACTCTCATCGAGTTTGCAGTCGGGTTATCGGATATAGCCCTGACTTTAAGGCCCGTGAGGGAACTACTCCTTAAACCTTTCTTTATGGTTAGTGACCCACCTTATTTCCCTTTTGTAGATGGAGGAGATACCAGACCCTGAGGCTTTTGAGAGAGAGCATGACGAGGCACTGATGCGAGATACCGAGGATCCTGAGTAGGATATGGGTGCTGACTCTGAGCTTGGCCCCTGGATTACGCTGATAGGAGATACTGATGATGAGGATCCTGTTGAGAAGCCCTTTCAGCCTGAGCTAGAGCCTGTTACCCCATCTCCTGTAGCTACTGATGAGGAGAGTGTGAGATCCGGTGAGGGTCGTGTTGTGTCACCCCCACCTTCTCCGCAGTCATCGAGCCCTGTTTCATCGGACGGTGACTCCGAGGATGATACTTCTGGCGAGGAGGAGCTTGACCCTACCCCTACTACTGCTCCTGCTCCTGCTACTGCTACTGCACCTGCTCCTGTTCCTGTCATACCACCCCCGCCGATGGACCTACCCCCAGTGTCGGGTACTGAGCACGCCTACGTGGTGCAGTTCCTGACCCGAGACTTACTTTCTGTAAAGGCCAGACTTAACGAGGCGAGGCGGGCACTAGTGGAGGAGCGCGAGGCACGCTTGAGGATCCAGGCTGAGATGAGGACTGCTGTTGCTAGGAGGACTAGGGCTCGACTCCATAGGATTGAGAGGAGGAGTCGCGAGAGGATTCTTGGTTTAGGGATCCGCGGGGGCGGAGTGATCCAGGCTAGGGATGCTAGGCATGTTGTGCGTCGTACATTTTCCCGAGTGAGGACCTTGCTCCGTCGCGGTGCGGCCCCATGATGTGTTGCGGATAGCTCAGTCCCCTAGGTTCAGATGAAATTAGTGTGTCGATTTTGCGGGATAGTTGACTTGTGCAGTGGTATCCTTTCTGACCAGTGGATGAGTAGACTGACCTACAGATATGTAGATGTGACTTCGGATAGTATGTATGGATTTAGCCCTACTTTTGTGTAGCCCTGACTATTCAGATGATGTACTTGTTATTGTTCCACTTTTGCTAGACTTTGACATCGGAACTATGTATTTGGCTCTGACATCCAAACTTTGTGATAACCCTTGTATCGTACTTATTTAGTTTCAGTTTCCTTGATATTGTCTCAACTGCCTTACTTTCCGATGCCATGCTTTACTGTTTTGATATACAACTGTGATTATACAATTGCTACAAACCACGAATACAACCATGTTGTTTCAAATTTATGATATGCGATTTCAAATTGTTCTCTACAATTTCCAAAATGTTCGTACAATTTTTAAAATAAAATTTTTCAAAAAAAAAATTTGAGGTTTCGAAATCTTGAAAACTCTTGCAAATGTTTTCGCATCCCATAGAGATTTTTCCAAAAATGTTTTGACGTTTTATCTCCAGCATCGGGTTATTAAAACTTTTGCAACTTCCACCCTTATGAGGAGGAACGATACGTTTCTGACCCGTGTAAACGCTGTCAGGTAATTAGAAAACCCTAACCCATTTCTTGTTTCATTATCAGAATCATGCCACCCAGAAGAATGAACACTCGAGCTCACCCGGTCAGTTCTGAGGGCCAGGGTAGCCACCATGGGACCGGAGGCCACCAGAACCATGAAGGGGAGAATGTGAACCTGAGTGAGAATGAGGGCAACGATCATAACTTGTTTGATGACTCTGAGTATAAAGAAGAAGAAGCTGGTGATGACACCCGAGAGGTGGAACATCCAAGGGGAGGCCCTATGGAACAGTTCATGGAACTACTTAGGCAGAACTTGGAACGTCCCCCGGTTCAGCAACCACCCAGCAATGCTAATGCAAATGCTTTCCGGAACTTCAAATCCCTGAAACCCCCAGAATTTAAAGGAACTGCCGATCCGGTTGAGGAAAGAGCCTGGCTGAAGGAAATGGAAAAATCTTTCGAGATACTAGGTGTCGCTGAGGAGCAGAAGACTGTTTTCGCCACTTACCTTCTGAAGGGTGAGGCAAACTATTGGTGGGAAGCTAAGAAGAATTTGGAAGGAAGAGGTGTGGTGACCTGGGAGAGGTTTAGCGAGCTGTTCTTGGAGAAGTACTTTCCTAGGTTCATGGAAACACAAATGGAGCTGAAGTTTTTGGAACTAAAGCAAGGTAACATGACGGTGGCCGAGTATGAGGCCAAATTTACTGAGCTGTCGAGGTTTGTGCCGGAATATGTGGACTCTGAGGCAAAGAGGGCCCGAAGGTTTCAATTGGGGCTAAAGCAATGGATTCAGAATCGTGTGGCGGAACTTGAGCTGACAGACTATGCCACCCTGGTACAGAAAGCATCAATTGTTGAGGCTGGGAGTGAACAGATGCAGAAGGAGAGGGAAGGAAAGAAGAGGAAGTTTGATAGTAGGAAGGGAAATTCTGCGGGTGGGAGCTTTCCGAGCAAATTTAAGCAAGGGACGACGTCCCAACCCAGCGGAAACTTTGGAACCAAGAGAGCTGAAAGTTGGAGTGTGGGCCAGAGCGGCCGACCACAGGGATCGTCTTACTCTACCCCATCCCGAGCCCTACCCCCAGAATGCAATAAATGTGGCAGGAAACATGCGGGCGTGTGTAACCTACAGGATGTGAAGTGCTTCAAGTGTGGGCTGACAGGACATTATGCTAACGCCTATCGAGGAACTAGTAACAACACCAGTGCCGGAGGTAATTGCTTCAAGTGTGGGAAACCAGGGCACCGAATGAGGGAATGTATGTCCTCTGGGCCAGCTGCATCGAGAGTGAGTGGAACTGCTTCTAACAAGGCCCCTACTGCAAGAACTTTTAACATGACGGTGCAGGATGCCGTGAGGAACACGGATGTGATTGCAGGTACCCTACTACTCAACTCAGTTAAGGCAAATGTTTTATTTGATTCGGGAGCTACCAAGTCTTTCATATCTCTAGATTTTGTATGTCAGTTAGGCCTTAAGACTGAACCATTGAAAGACAGACTGCAAGTAGAGATAGCTAATCATGAAATTATTCCTGTTAACCAAGTATGTCCAGGTTGTGACCTAGAAATAGAAGGGCGACACTTTCGGGTAGATTTAATACCTTTTAAACTAGGAGAGTTTGACGTAATAGTAGGTATGGATTGGTTAACAACCCACGGAGCCCAGATTGATTGTGTAAAGAAGAAAGTAAGTTTGAAACTGCCAGGGGACGAGGAAGTAGTGTTTAGTGGAAAACGGCAAAACCAAAAGTTCCTGACTATGATTCAAGCTAAGAAGCTGTTACGTAAAGGATGCGAAGCCTATTTGGCCTATGTGAAGGATACCAAGAAGGAGGCACCAAACCTACAAGAAATCCCTGTCGTTAATGAGTTCGCGGACGTATTTCCGGATGATCTTCCAGGACTACCACCTGATAGAGACATCGAGTTCGCTATAGACTTAGTTCCGGGTACGGCCCCAATTTCGAAAGCCCCCTATCGGCTAGCCCCAGTGGAGATGAAAGAGCTGGCCACTCAGTTACAAGAGTTGTTAGATAAAGGGATGACAAGACCTAGTGTGTCACCGTGGGGAGCCCCGGTGTTATTCGTGAAAAGGAAGGATGGTAGTATGAGGTTATGTATAGACTATAGAGAGTTGAACAAGGTGACTATAAAGAATAAATATCCCTTGCCCAGGATAGATGACATGTTTGATCAATTAAAGGACGCAGTTTATTTCTCTAAAATTGATTTGAGGACCGGGTACCACCAGTTAAGGATTAATCCCGAAGATATACCAAAGACGGCCTTTCGCACCCGGTACGAACACTATGAGTTCCTAGTGATGTCATTTGGGTTAACGAATGCCCTTGCAGCTTTCATGGACTTAATGAATCGAGTCTTCAAGAAATACTTGGACAAGTGTTTTATAGTCTTCATCGATGACATCTTGATTTATTCCAAGACGAAGGAGGAACATGCAGAGCACTTGAGGATTGTATTGGGAGCATTGAGAGAAGAAAAGTTGTACGCTAAGTTCTCGAAGTGTGAATTTTGGTTGAAGGAAGTTCAGTTTTTGGGGCATGTGATTAGCGAACAAGGCATTCTAGTGGACCCAGCCAAAATAGAGGCTGTATCAAATTGGGAGAGACCAACCACTCCGACAGAGGTGAGAAGTTTTATAGGATTGGCTGGCTACTATAGAAGGTTTGTCCAAGACTTTTCCAAGATAGCAGCCCCTTTGATCCGACTAACTCACAAGACCAAGAAGTTTGTGTGGACTGAAAAATGTGAAGAGAGCTTCCAAGAGTTGAAAAAGAGGTTGGTGACAGCACCAGTACTAGCCCTACTTGATGATAAGGGAGATTTTGTGATTTATAGCGACGCATCCCATAAAGGTTTAGGGTGTGTGCTTATGCAGCACGGTAAAGTGATCGCGTATGCATCCAGACAACTTAAGGAGTACGAGATAAGATACCCCACCCATGATTTGGAATTAGCAGCGATAGTTTTCGCTTTGAAGATCTGGAGACATTATCTTTACGGAGAAAAGTGTGAAATCTACACGGATCACAAGAGCTTAAAGTACATATTCACTCAGAAAGAGTTAAACATGAGGCAGAGGAGATGGCTAGAGCTAATCAAAGATTATGATTGTGAGATTCATTATCACCCAGGGAAGGCCAACGTGGTGGCCGATGCACTTAGCCGAAAGGAGAAACTCAAGATGATAACGTCAGTGGACGAGTTGATCAAGGACCTTGAGAAACTGGAGATTGAAGTGAGGTTACCAGGAATTGGGCAAGAGAGTCTAATGGAAATAATAGTCCAACCACCGCTATTGAAAAAGATTAAGTTATGCCAGGAAAAGAAGATAGAAGAAGAAAAGAATTCGATGGAGAAAATTTTGACTGGCGAGGAAATTAAGTGTGAAAAGGACGGGAATGGAATTATGAGGTACGCATCTAGGATATGGATCCCGAACGTTCAGGAATTAAAAGACGAGATTTTGCAAGAGGCTCATAGTTCAAGGTACTCAATTCACCCTGGAGGCACTAAGATGTATAGAGATCTGAGAGAATATTATTGGTGGCCAAATATGAAGAAGGACGTGGCAGAGTGGGTAAGTAAATGCTTGACATGTCAAAGAGTAAAGGCCGAACACCAGAGGCCCAGTGGATTGTTGCAACCCTTAGAGATACCCGAGTGGAATTGGGAGCATATTGCGATGGACTTTGTGGTCGGACTACCAAGGACCAAGACTAATCATGATGCCATTTGGGTAATTATCAATAGATTGACCAAGTCAGCACATTTTCTTCCAATCAACGAGAGATACACTGTCGACAAGCTGGCGGATATTTACTTAAAGGAGATTGTGGTTAGGCATGGGGTTCCTGTGAGCATTGTATCAGATAGAGACCCAAGATTCAACTCCAGGTTCTGGAGAAGTTTTCAGGATTGTGTGGGGACCAAGTTAAACATGAGTACTGCATACCACCCCCAATCAGACGGACAAAGTGAGAGAACCATCCAGACCATAGAGGACATGTTGAGAGTATGTGCCATCGATTTTAAGGGAAGTTGGGATGACCACTTGCCATTGATCGAATTTTCCTACAACAACAGTTACCATGAAAGTATAGGAATGCCCCCATATGAAGCTTTATACGGACGATGTTAGGTCCGTTAAGATTGTAGAAGGGGGGGTTGAATACAATCTATACCATTTTCTCAAAATTTATTCGTTAAATAATTTTGCCTTAAACGAATATTTTTGTGCGGAATAATATAACACAAATTTCAAGTTGAATATAACAATATATTAACTTGAGGGGTGTTACAAAATCAGTCCAAATGATTATCAAGTGATTAATAACTAATTAGAAAATTCAACATGAACTTTGCTAATTTAGTTAATAAAATCAAGATATCAATTTGTGAACTAGGAAACTTAATTCGCTAGTAGTACAAGAATCACAAGTAAACAAGTTCCAATGGATAGGATATTACAACTGAGATGAACTTGAATTTACAGAATTAAACTTGTAGGTGTTCTTGAGCTTGAGAGAGAGAGAGAAATAGGCTGCTGTGTGAATTTCTTGTGTTTGGTTCGACTTGTTCTGTTCTTTCTGCACTCTTCTGCCTTATATACACAGCCATAGTCATACTACTTGATTTAAACTGATATGACAATCATTTTACATTAATATGACAATCGGTATGACTATCAAATCAATGTAATATGACTGTCCAGCTTAAATATAACTTTCGGTATAACTTAAATAGTCAATATAACATTCGGTATGACTTACCAAATGAATATAACATTCGGTATAACTTACCAATTGAATGAAATATGACTATCTCCATTTAACTGAATATGACTATCTCCATTTAACTGAATATGACTATCTCCATTTAACTGAATATGACTATCGGTATAACTATCAGTTTGATAGTTATATCATTCATATTTTTCAGTTTATAATTAATTAAATGACTTATAAAAAATCATTTAACTAACTAATTCTTTTCCATATTAATTCTTATTTAATTAATCTAATAATCATTTTAACAAATATATTAATTCTGATAGAATTAATTTATTTATTAACTTAATTACTTGACTTAATCAATTAAAATAGAATTAATATAAATTCTTTAATAGTCAATACTCCGCTGAAAACCACGTAATTATAATAAGGAACATACACTGGCATGATGTTGACGTTCGATGTACTGTCTGGTTCATGAACGACTAACTCCAATCTCTGTTCTTCATCGTGACTTTTAACACTGTGGTCTTTTATACTCTTCACTCTCATTAATCATTCCGTACTGAAATTGTTTCTTGTCACTAATAGAAATCTCTGTCTTCGAAAATGAATCCACTTGTTTCAATGCTACCTTGAGGCCTGATCAGATATCTGAATCTTCTTCCAGTGTAAAACATCAAAACTATAGATTGACTTGTTGATTTTTCTTCTGACGATTATCATCTTGTGAGATTCCTGTGACAGTTGATATTATTTACTTATTACAATCTAGTTTAATTGGATTAGGATCCTCGAACTATAAATAGGCTGAGTCATATGCCTTTCAATCTCCCCCTATTTGTTTGTTATACAATAACAAGCAAATACCTAGAGGATTCTTCAACTAATCCCAATTAAACAAGTAAAAGAAAACACTTTAAATGCTAAGTAAATAATGTAAAAGTTCTGGTTTATATTAACATTGTCCAGATTCAAACAGACAAGATAAATACAAGATAGATGATCCTTTAGACTGATCATATAAGATAATTATCCTATCTTGTTCTATCAAAGCTCTAATGATATAACTTGTAGAGCTAATCTTCAGTTACCACTTTCTTTCTCATTGATTTCTCCTTCTTCTTGTTCATCCATGTCCGGTAGATTCTTGATCATTTCTGAATCAACAAGTAAATCCCTTCTGGATGCCACATCTGTAGGATAGACCAATGGTATTCCAAGCTTCTTTCTTAACTCACCTTGATACTGCTTGTATTTCTTCATGTTGGTCTGAGCATAGGATCGAATATGATTTGCAGCTTCAATCTTTTCCTGTGATGCAAAACCATGATTCCGAAGAGCATATTCAACATATACCAAGTGTCTGGCAAGATGTGTATACAATTCGTCTGTCTGAAGATTAACAGTATGAATGACTTCTCCCTTGAGAATTTTAACTTGTGGAGGGTCACTTATAACTTCAGGACCAGCTCTTTCAGCAAACTCTTGAAACTTTTCATGAAGCAGTATGCCTAGTTCAGAAGATGTTCTTACTTTTGGTCTCAACACCCAAAGCTCTGACAGAGATCTATCATAGAAGAACTGAAGCGATACTTTGTGAGATCCGAGCTTATGACATTCAACAAAGATAAGTAGCTCACCATTCTTTGGATCAGATGCAGTGGTTATTCTCACAACTTCTGTCTTTAAAGCTTTCAAATACATATCATGTATAGGGTTCTTCTGTTTGAAGCTTTCAAAGATAGCAATCATTCGACGATCATCATAGTCAGAAGTTTGTGGTGAGTCAATTACCTTTTGAGCACGTTCCCACTTATCACCATTTTTGTACTTGATGTACATCTTCCTAGCTTCCAGTTTCTGAGCATGTTCCTTTTGAAGTGCTTCCTGTTCTGCCTTTTGAAGTCTCTCATTATGAGCTAACTGTTCAAGTGTCTTCTTGAGTCTTTCTTCTCTCATAGCCAGATTAGCTTCATTCTGTTCGAGTTCTTTGTTTGCTTCAAAATTCATCTGTTGTGTTTCAACAGAATCAGGAATTATTTGCTCTTCATCATCCCAAAAACTGAGATCTGGTTCTTCAAATTCTTCACCAACATCAGGAAACTGTAAGTCAGCAAACAGATCAATATCAGGTTCACCTGTATAGTAAAAACCTTCTACATCATCATCTTCCTGTTCTGTTGCTGCTTGATGAGTTGTCTTCTTCCCTTCACTCCTATCTTCAAATTTTTCTTTACTTGCACTTGCACTTGCTCCCCCTCTAGATTTCTCCCCCTTAGTTGAGGAATCCTCTACAGTCTTGTGACTTGTTCCAGCTCCAGGGTCACTTTCATCACTACCTCCGAAGAATTTCTTCTCTTCTGCTGTAAGTGAGTGAGTTCTGCTGATGATATTATATAAATGTCTTAACCCCTTTGCTTGATCATCACTTTGCTTTTCAATCTGACTGAGACGATGTTCAGTGGTTAAATGATTTTCATTTATGTTGTTCTGAAGATCTTCAATTTGATTAGCCATAGATGAGATAATAAGATCTTGAGCCACTGTGACATCTCCAGAGTCTTCAACTGCTTGTTGTTGAGAGAGTTTCAGTGCATTGATTTTGTTGTTGAAGATAGTTCTCATGTTGTCCATATCAAACCTCAAGTTTTTGTTGTCCTCTTCAGCTTGAGCTAGACTTTCTTTCATCTGATTTAATTGAGTAATGAGAGATAAAGTGTATGTGTCATTGTGTGCTCTCATTTCAATAGCTCTCTGAGTATCACTCACCTCACGTGCTGGTGTTTCACTCAGATTTGAAGTAATTCTCACATCACTCCTCTCATTATCCTTAGCTGCATCCATTGTACCTGCACTGGAGATCACCCTAGCCTCCTCTTGGAAGGTCAGTGGTGGTGCAATGGGATTTCGCAAATCCCGATCAACCTGTGAAGGTTCTTCTGCCGTAACAATGGCAGGCATTGTAACTTGCTCCACTTGCATTACAATATTTTCAGCTTCATTTGCAAAAATATCTTCCCCCATTGTGAGTAACAGGGGTGAGCTTGAAGGAATGAATGGGTTTAAGATTGCCTTTGACATGGTTTTACTTTTCTTTTGTGATGGCAAACTTATTTCACTCACACTATCACTACTGGGAATAGCTCTCTTGAATGACAATTTCTTTCTACGATAGTGTTTGGAGAATTTAGGATCAGTGTTTGGTGCATTGACCTGGGACAAAGGTTGTGGATCTACAACCCCTTGGTCACTTCTCACAATCATTTGACTACCAGAAAGATATTGAGATTGTAGTGGAGTTGAGTCGAATACCTGATCATTGACATGTACATCATCTTCATTCTGAGTGTGTTGATCCACTGGAAGTTGATGTTCAAGAACATTCAAGGGTTCAGAATCAGGTTGAGGTACTGGAACTTGTTCTGCTTCAGGCTGTGGAGCTTGTTGAACTAAAGGTACTTCAGCATCTGGCTGTGGCATGACATTTGGCAAATGTATGTATGTAGACATATAAGGTGTTATGACTACAGGAACATGCAACAAGACCTTAGAAGTGTCCAGCCTGGTGTAGAACTTCTTGTTTGGTTTACCAGACCATTGAATTCGATCATTTGGAAACGGAGCAGGTTGATCCTTAGGCATTAGATGATTAAAAATTAGTGTCAAAAATCGAGGATAATGACACTTAACCGGTTTACCTTTTCCAAAGTTCTTTGTAGCCTTCTTCAATCGATTCAACAGAATAGGCCATATTAAACTGCCAAAATTGATTCTTCTATTGTGAGCAATAGCGAAACCAATTGACTGTAACATACCTGTGATGACAGTATTGTTGCTCTTTGTAGAATTAGCAAACACCTTTGCTATGATCTCAAAGAAGATATTCCATTCTTGAACCAGATTGCTTTTGAGTGGTCGTTTCAGATTCAGTTGACCATGATAGTTGATATTTGTGAAAAATTGAGTCAACTCATCATTTGAAGGCAATTCTGCAAATCGTTCAGTTGGAAGTCCCAGAGCAGCATTGAAGACAGATTCATCCACTGTATATGTCTGGCCATTAAAATCGAATGAAAACGATCTTTCATCTGAGACAGCTGTAGTACACATTAATTTGAGTGGACCAAATTTCATTGGAACATTTGCAGTTATAGAGTGACTACAGAGATTTTGCTCATTTAGAAACTTTATCCAGGATTTGAACCGATCCACTGGGCAATCCTCGGGATTAAAGTATCCAATATAATTGTGATTCACAAGTTCAAAGTTATTATAAGCACCAGCCATTGCAAATCAGGGATTAAAATTAGTAAATCTGCAAAATTCAACAATTTAACCCAATTAAATTACAAAATTCGAATTAATTAATAATTAAAAAATTCGAAAAATCAAAATCTCTATCAAAAATTCTGAAAAATTCAGACAAGGATCTTGATTGTAATACAAACACACATGTAATTTTAGTTTTTACAAAATCACAACCAATTGTTCGGATTTTTAGATCAAAAAATCGAAATTTTTCAATCTCAAAAACTCAAAACTCGATCAAATCTTACATTTTCAACCTTGATTATGAAGATTATAGACTAGGTAAGCAAGAAAGATCCTTAGAAACGTGTTTTGAGTAAGATTTGAGGCAGAATTTGGACAGCAATTCGTTCGAATTTTGTGTGTATTTGTGTGTATTTCGTTCGACAGTATTGAGTGACTTAACACGTCAATATGACAACCACAGATGATATGACAATCACAATATAACTTAGCTAATATATATGAAATAACTGTGATATGACTATCGGGTGATAGTCATACCGATAGTTATATTACGTATAAAATGTAATATGACTACCCTAGGCACTGTAAGTTATATCGCTGTTAATATCTAATATAACTACCGAATAAACACTCAATATAACAATCAAATCTTAGTTATACCGATAGTTATATTACTGTTAATACACTCAATATAACTATCAACTATTTTAACAGTTATATTAAAACAAAAAACAAAGTTATATCTAAGTTATTTCTAAGTTATATTACATCTTTTAACATTAATATAACTAATCAAACATTCGAATATAACAATCAAGAAGATTGTTATACCGATAGTTATATTTTAACAACTCTGTTAATATAACTAACTAACAATAGATTATCAACAGAATTTAAATCAAGAAAAATACATTAATAATTTACATAAACAAAAAAATAGCAAATTAATTTATACTAAAATTATAAAACCTAATAAAAATTATAAAAACGATCATATGTAGTCCCTTTTACGAAATCAAACATTAATAACAGAAGGACAAACATTACAAATCAAAATAAAATAAAATAAAATAAAACTAAATAATTATACTACATATTTACATAATTATTTCTGATGAGTTAATAAATCTATAAATTTTCTAATAAAACAATTTCCAAATAGAAAATTATTCTAAAAGAAACTATGATTTATTTAAACAACAAAAATAATCAAACTGAATTAAAAACAATAACATTTTCAAGAAAAATAGATTTCTCATAAATTACAGCTTGTAAAATTCGAGAAAAATATTTTCAAAGAAAATGAATTAATCTAAAATTATAATAAGTAATTAAAAATATGTACAGAAGATAATAACAATGATTTAAGATGAAATAAGCAAGGTTATAAGTTGATAAAATAAGTATACAAGTGATTTAACAACAAATATCAACACATCAATCACTTGTAACTTATTAAAAAATCAAACCTCAGATATTAACTAGTTTAATTACTAGGACTGTTTAACATACCCAATTCACCAACAATTCTGGTAAATGTGGATTCGTCAAGAGACTTAGTAAAAATATCTGCTGTTTGTTCTTCCGTGGGTACAAAAAATAACTCCACGGTACCATTCATGACATGCTCTCGAATAAAATGATACCTGATGTCAATATGCTTTGTCCTTGTGTGCTGCACAGGATTGTTAGAGATTGCTATGGCACTTGTATTATCACATAAAATTGGAATTTTATCAAGCACAAAGCCATAGTCTCTCAGCTGATTCCTGATCCACAAAATCTGTGCGCAACAGCTTCCAGCAGCTATATATTCAGCTTCAGCCGTTGAATTGGAAACTGTCTGTTGTTTCTTGCTGTACCAGGAAACTAGTCTACCACCTAGGAATTGACAACTCCCAGATGTGCTTTTTCTATCCACAACACTTCCTGCATAGTCAGAATCTGTATATCCAACAAGATTAAAACCAGAATCTTTAGGGTACCAGATGCCTAGGGTAGGCGTACCCTTAAGATATCTCAGAATTCTTTTAACAGCAATGAGATGAACATCTCTAGGATCCGATTGGAACCTTGCACACAAACACGTAGCATGCATAATATCAGGTCTACTCGCAGTAAGATAAAGTAATGAGCCTATCATACCTCTGTAGCTTGTGATATCTACCTTGACAGAATTTTCACATGCTCCAAATTTGACAGCTGTGGATGATGGTGTCTTTGCTGAAGAAGAGTCCTCCATTTGATACTTCTTGAGAAGCTCTTTGACATACTTGGATTGACAGATAAATATTCCATCTGTCCTTTGACTTATTTTCAATCCAAGAAAGAACTTCAACTCACCCATCATGCTCATTTCAAATCTACCCTGCATTAACTTCGCAAATTTCTTGCACAAGAGATCATTAGTAGACCCAAATATTATATCGTCCACATAGACTTGGACTATTATTGTATCATTCTTATGTTTCTTTGTAAAGAGAGTTTTGTCTATGTCACCTCTAACAAAATCATTTTCAAGTAAAAATTCAGAGAGAGTGTCATACCATTTCCTTGGTGCTTGCTTAAGACCATAGACAGCCTTGAAAAGGAAGTAGACATAGTCAATTAAATCCTGATCTTCAAAGCCAGGGGGCTGTTCTACATAAACCTCTTCATCTAGCTTGCCATTCAAGAAAGCACTCTTGACATCCATTTGATAAACTTTAAAGTTTGAAAATGCTGTGAATGCCAAGAATATTCTTATGGCCTCAAGTCTAGCCACTGGAGCATAGTTCTCATCATAGTCAATGCCTTCAGATTGGGAGTAACCCTTTGCTACCAGTCTTGCTTTATTTCTCGTCACTGTGCCATCTTCATCAAGTTTGTTTCTGAATACCCACCTTGTGCCAACTACTGGTCTGTCTGTAGGTCTGGGTACCAGCTTCCAAACTTCTTGTTGTTTAAATTGATTGAGTTCATCTTGCATAGCAATCACCCAATCAGGATCAGAAAGAGCTTCTTCAGTTTTCTTAGGTTCCATTTCAGATAGAAACCCTGAATAATTGCATTGATTCTGAAGAGCTCTTCTAGTCTTTACACCAACAACTGGATCACCAATGATTAACTCAAAAGGATGAGCTCTATTCCAAACAGTCTGTCTGGGAAGATTAGATCTTGATGATTCTCCTTGACCTTCATTGGGATGTTGTGTGTGACCAGTTGACCCTTCATTTTCTCCCCCTGAGTTGTTGCCAGGTTGACTAGATGATGATTGATTATTAGAGTCAGAGGAATTTTGACTACTATCATTGATTTCATCACCATTACCCTGATCATCATTGTTGTCATTAGCATCAGCAAAAATCTCAGGTGCATTGTCATCATCTGAATCTGTATCTGTCATGTCATCGAAAGATAGCTTCTCAGATGGATTCTCAGTTTGGATACTAGGGAGTTTAGTGTCATCGAATGTTACATTGACACTTTCCATCATCTTCTGTTCATCAATCACATACACCCTGTATGCTCTCATTGAATAACCAATAAAAATTGCTTCAAATGCTTTGGTATCGAATTTACCACCTTGATCATCACCTTCTTTAAGCACAAAGCATTTTGCCCCAAATACATGAAAGTATTTGAGTGAAGGTTTCTTATCAGCCATAATTTCATAGGGTGTCTTCATTTGATCTTTATTGATTAGAGTTCGATTCTGGGTATAGCACGCAGTATTGACGGCTTCAGCCCAAAAGTACAATGGAAGCCTTGATTCACTTAGCATAGTACGTGCAGCTTCAATCAAGGTTCTATTCTTTCTTTCCACTACCCCATTTTGCTGAGGAGTTCTTGGAGCTGAATATTGTCTGGTTATACCCTTCTCAGTGCAAAAGTCATTTAGAACTGCATTCTTGAATTCAGTTCCATTATCTGATCTTATAGCTCTCACTGGATACGTAGAATCTCGCTCAATTAACTTGATGTGATCAATCACCAGTTGTGGAGTCTCATCTTTAGAATTCAAAAACAGAACCCATGTGTATTTTGAAAAATCATCAACAATCACTAGAGCATATCTTTTCCTTGACATAGACATCACATTAACTGGACCAAACAAATCCATATGAAGTAATTGTAATGGTTCAGTTATTGAAGATGTATCAGTGCTCCTGTGACTTGCTCTTTTTAGCTTGCCCTTTTGACATGCATCACACAGTCCTTCTTGAGTGAATTCCATTGAAGGCAAACCTCTCACCAATTCTCTTTTGACCAGAGAATTCATTGTCTTGAAATTAAGATGAGAAAGTTTCTTGTGCCATAGCCAACTCTCATCATTAGATGCTTTAGTGTAGAAGCAAGTGACTTCTTCAGTGCTTCCTGAATTCATATTGGCTACGTACAGATTGCCTTTTCTAACTCCTGTCAGTTGTGGCTTTTCATGTCTCTTGTGTGAAATTAGACAATTCTTCTTGTTGAAATGAACTTCATAACCTTTATCACAGAATTGACTGACACTGAGCAAATTGTGCTCAAGTCCTTTCACAAAAGAAACTTCATCAATGATAACATTTCCAGCTTCAAGTCTGCCATATCCATCAGTTCTACCTTTGCTGTTATCTCCAAAGGTAACTACTGGGCCGGCCTTCTCCACCACATTTGTCAGCAGGGCTCTATCTCCAGTCATATGCCTTGAACATCCACTGTCCAAGATCCAGGTTATCCGATCAACCTGTTCAATACCCTGCAATGACAAATGAGTTAAACCTTCTTCGGGACCCAAATTTGATTGGGTCCTGCGTATTTAAAGTATTGACCTTTATCAGGCAAAACAACATTTTTAAGTTTAACCTCTTTAGTCAATAAACATTTAACCTTATAAACAGATTTGAAAATCTTTTGTTTAATCTTGGGTATCCATGTTTCTCTCGCAGCAGTAACACTTGTGTCATTGACTGGACATTTGACCTGGTAGACATTCTTAGTAATCTTTTGTTTAGTCTTAGGTGCAAATGTCTCTCTCCTAACTTGAGGAGGAAAAGCAGTCTTAGATCGAACATTATTGTTCCTGTTCATGTGCTGTCGAGGAGCATTCTGTTTAACACATGCATAATTACCATTAAAATAAGCACGCATATTGTTAAAAGCACAAGACATACAATTGATAATACCACATGCTTTATGATTAGAGTTAATAGTAGGCATGGTATTTTTCTGCTTTGACTTGTTACTACCTAATCCAGTCTTAGAAGTACTAGCTGATTCAACAACTTTGACTGGTACTTTAGGTAGATCTTTCTTGGGTGACACATTTGTTGTGTTAACGTCCTCAACTGATTTAGCCTTAACAAATACTGTGACATTTTTCTTGGATGACACATTCTTTGTATTATGGTTCATAGCAGTTTTATTCTTAACACATTTATTCTTAACAAGAACTGTGCCATTTGCAGCATCCTCATTTCTCATTTCTTCATGTATAACCATAGAACTAATATCTGGTGGACCAGCATCAGATTTTGTAAACATTGGTTTTTCAACATTCTTGAGAATATGTGGTATACCTCTTTCTTTAGCTGGTATAGAATTAGGGGAATGATTACTCAAAGAACCAACAGCTTGACTGTAATCAAATCCTATTCCTACAGTTTGTTCTAATGCTTGTTTGTTGAAGAAATCTTTAGAAACTTTAACAGAATTATAACACGCTCTAACCTGTGTTTCAAGTTCCCTAATGGTGATTTCTTGTTCAGCAATCTTATCAACTTGTTTTGACATGTATTCTCCTAGACCCATTTCTCTGCAGTTAAGTCGAGCTATTTCTTCTATATTCTTATCTTGATTAACCTGTACCTTTTTTAAATCTAGCATTTGATTTTCAAGATTAGTGTTAACAAGACTTATTCTCTCGTACCCTCTTTCTGCATTATTCAAGGAAAGACGTAAATTACCAATTAACTGAGCATCAGTAAGAATTACCGGAGTGGTATAATAAGTTGAAGATTCAGCATTTGCCACCAACGCAAAGTTTCCATATTCTTCATCTTCGCTATCTGTATCATCCCAGCTTTTACCAGCAGCCACATAAGCTCTTCCACTTTTCTTCTTTTCAGAAGCATAATCTTTCTTCTGTGCTTGCTTGGGTTTCTGACACTCAGTAGCAAAATGTCCCAACTCATTACAATTGAAACAACGGATTTTGCTTCTGTCAACAGTTCCAGTTTTATAACCTCCCCTGTTACTAGAGGATGAAGAACCTCCTCTCTGAAACCTGTTATTTGACTTAAACCTGAACTTTGGATTTCTTCTGAATCTGAAATTACTAAATTGTCTCACCATCATTGCCATAGATTCATCTTCCAATTGATCCAGCTCTTCAAGTGAATAAAATTCTCCACCATCCTGAGTAGCTGGTGTTTGGCCAAGTTCTACTTCAGTTTGTTCCTTGTTGAAACTGATAGGTTGAACCACCTTAGTTTCCACTTCCTTAGGAACCTCAACCACTAAAGCTGTAGAAGAATTTGCCATCCTGCCTTTGCCATAGAATTCCTTTTGCTGTACTTGTTTTAATTCATATGTTTTCAGAACACCAAACAGCCTTTCAAGAGCAACCTGAGTCAAGTCTCTAGATTCTCTGATGGCAGTAATTCTATGTTCCAAGTGAGTAGGCATAGTTAGTAAAAACTTCATGTTGATCTCCTTCTGAGTATAATGCTTGCCATGAACTTGCAAGTTGTTGATTATCTTGTTATACCTTTCGAACACTTCCTGAATGCCTTCATTAGGGCCAGCTCTAAAGTGTTCATATTCAGAAGTTAGAATTTGCAGTCTATTTTCCTTGACTTCATCAGTCCCTTCATTAATGACCTCAATAGTTTCCCAGATGTGCTTAGCAGTTTTACAATTTCTCACATGGCTATACATTACAGCATCTAGGGAATCCAACAGAATGAGTCTCAAATTTTTATCCAATCCAGCTGCCTCCTTATCTTCAGAGGTATAGTTCTCAATGTCCTTTGGATAGGATCTAGCAAGGACTGTTACAGTTCCATTTACAACTGTTTCAGCATCATGTTGCATGGGAATTGCTGGTCCATTTTCCAAAACACACAAAAAACTTGGGTTTGCTACATCAAGAAATAACTCCATTTTGTTTTTCCACATATCATAATTATCTTTATTAAAGATAGGAATTTTGACATTGCCTTTGGCAGACATGATGAATTTTTAAGAGAGTTAAAAATTCGAGCTTAATTTTTGATTGAGTAAAAATAGGATCTTGATTTGTGTATCAATCAATAGGCTCTGATACCAATTGTTAGGTCCGTTAAGATTGTAGAAGGGGGTTGAATACAATCTATACCATTTTCTCAAAATTTATTCGTTAAATAATTTTGCCTTAAACGAATATTTTTGTGCGGAATAATATAACACAAATTTCAAGTTGAATATAACAATATATTAACTTGAGGGGTGTTACAAAATCAGTCCAAATGATTATCAAGTGATTAATAACTAATTAGAAAATTCAACATGAACTTTGCTAATTTAGTTAATAAAATCAAGATATCAATTTGTGAACTAGGAAACTTAATTCGCTAGTAGTACAAGAATCACAAGTAAACAAGTTCCAATGGATAGGATATTACAACTGAGATGAACTTGAATTTACAGAATTAAACTTGTAGGTGTTCTTGAGCTTGAGAGAGAGAGAAATAGGCTGCTGTGTGAATTTCTTGTGTTTGGTTCGACTTGTTCTGTTCTTTCTGCACTCTTCTGCCTTATATACACAGCCATAGTCATACTACTTGATTTAAACTGATATGACAATCATTTTACATTAATATGACAATCGGTATGACTATCAAATCAATGTAATATGACTGTCCAGCTTAAATATAACTTTCGGTATAACTTAAATAGTCAATATAACATTCGGTATGACTTACCAAATGAATATAACATTCGGTATAACTTACCAATTGAATGAAATATGACTATCTCCATTTAACTGAATATGACTATCTCCATTTAACTGAATATGACTATCTCCATTTAACTGAATATGACTATCGGTATAACTATCAGTTTGATAGTTATATCATTCATATTTTTCAGTTTATAATTAATTAAATGACTTATAAAAAATCATTTAACTAACTAATTCTTTTCCATATTAATTCTTATTTAATTAATCTAATAATCATTTTAACAAATATATTAATTCTGATAGAATTAATTTATTTATTAACTTAATTACTTGACTTAATCAATTAAAATAGAATTAATATAAATTCTTTAATAGTCAATACTCCGCTGAAAACCACGTAATTATAATAAGGAACATACACTGGCATGATGTTGACGTTCGATGTACTGTCTGGTTCATGAACGACTAACTCCAATCTCTGTTCTTCATCGTGACTTTTAACACTGTGGTCTTTTATACTCTTCACTCTCATCAATCATTCGGTACTGAAATTGTTTCTTGTCACTAATAGAAATCTCTGTCTTCGAAAATGAATCCACTTGTTTCAATGCTACCTTGAGGCCTGATCAGATATCTGAATCTTCTTCCAGTGTAAAACATCAAAACTATAGATTGACTTGTTGATTTTTCTTCTGACGATTATCATCTTGTGAGATTCCTGTGACAGTTGATATTATTTACTTATTACAATCTAGTTTAATTGGATTAGGATCCTCGAACTATAAATAGGCTGAGTCATATGCCTTTCAGACGAAGATGTCGGTCTCCCTTGTGTTGGGAAGAAGTTGGAGAGCGGAAGATTTTAGGGCCTGAACTGGTCCAACAGACAAGAGAAACTATCGAACTCATAAGAGGACGGCTGGTAGCGGCCCAAGACAGACAGAAGAAGTATGCGGACCAGACCCGCAAGGACAAAGAATATGAGGTAGGAGAGTTTGTGATGTTAAAGGTATCACCGTGGAAGGGATTGATGAGATTTGGTAAGAAGGGGAAGCTAAGCCCAAGATTTATTGGACCTTTTGAGATCTTGAGACGAGTTGGAAAGTTAGGCTATGAATTGGCTTTACCCCCAAGCTTGCAGCAAGTACATAATGTGTTCCATGTGTCCATGCTACGACCCTACCATACCGACTTCCGACACGTGATCGAATATGATCAAGTGGATCTGCAGCCAGACTTAACCTATGTGGAGCAACCCGTAGAAATCATGGATAGAAAAGAAGAGGTGCTGAGGAACAAGGTTGTCAAACTAGTGAGAGTTTTGTGGAGGAACCAGAATGTCGAAGAATCAACATGGGAACTAGAGAGCACGATGCGTGAAAAGCACCCCCAACTGTTTTCAACCTGATTCCGGGACAGAATCCTTTTAAGGAGGGGAGGCTGTAAGAACCCTAATTTTTGTTATATTTTCTTTTATTTAATATCATGTGACATTGTCAATTTGGAACCTTTCTAGTCATCCCTGTTGTTTAATGGAATTGATTGTCTGAGAAACTATGTTGTTACATTCACTATGTAAGATAAAAGGAAGATTGTTGAGGGCAAGAGTCTTATTGTTAGTAAGAATTATAAAACTTGGGATTTGAGAATTATTGGAGTACTAAAAGATTTATTAGGAATTATGACGAGGAATTATGGATATTCGAGGAATTTACACAATTAATTACTTAAGGAATTACTAGGAAAATCTCTACGCGACAAAATATTATTACGAGAGATTAATTAAGATACGATACGAATTAAAGATTAAGTGACAAGCATTGGTGGAAGAATAATGATACAAGGAGTAGTATTGCATGCAAGTCCCATGCAACCAAGTAGTTAGGAAAAGCAAACTAGTAGTACCAAATGGACAAGAGGAATAGTAACTAGTTGCACCACTTTCCAAGGAGACAAGAGGGCATGGTGGCCATACCTAGACTTGTACCATGTATAACATATCTATACACTAATACATATATCACCCAACACCTTTTTACTTTCACCAACCAACACAAAAGCAAAACATAAAAAGCTCTCTCCCCCCCTCCAAGAACAAAGCTCTCGGCCAAGCAAGAACAAGGAAGAAATTTTTTTTCTTTCTTCCACTTCTCCTCATTCATAATTCAAGGCAAAATTCCTATGCACTCTACATCATATAAGAAAGGTATACTAAGAATTCCAAGCCCTTTCATCCATTAATTTTCAAGATATTAATTGTTAAAGTTATTGTAAATAGTAACATTGTTAAGTTTTCTTTTAGATCTTGGATTATAAGGAGTGTAGAAGCTCATTCAAGGTGTTCTTGAGATTTGTAAGGCTTACCCAAGGATCCTAGATACTCAAGAAGGTATAAAAACCCTAACCCCTCTTGGACATGTAGTGTTTATGATGTTTGATGATAGATCCATGTGTATTTGTGTTAATCTTGGATATATAAGTGGTGGATGATATAGATCTTGAGTTTGAGTGTTGTGGTTGTGATTTTATGCTTGTGGTTAGTGTATGTATCTCCATGAATGTTATAAAGTATGAACTTGGTGAATTAGATGTTGGTTGTGATGTGGATGTAAGAATCTTGGTTGATTTAGTGAAACAAGCTTGCTGAGTTTTTCCCAGGAACTTGACCTGTCTTGTAAGAGGGTTTTGAACCCCCAAATCTTGTCCCCTGAGGTCCTACCATATATTGTTGGAAAGTTATTTGAATGTACTTTCCAAAAATATAAGGTTCATGACTAGGTGATGTATAGATATTTAGTCATGGCCGGAGAAGTGGAATGTGTTTCTGGATTCCGGACTGCAATAAATGGTCCCCTTGTGAACCTTGTTTAAACCCCTAAAATTTTATGTGGGATCATGGAAAAATTAGAGAAGCTAGAAAATGCAGTGGTGAAGGCTACCCAAAAAGAATTGGATAAAAATATGAATTTTTCAATTTTATAAAAATGCTAGAGTAAAATTCGCGCAAGGGAAAAAGTCGTAAGTAGAGTGTAGTTTTAGGGGTAATGAATATGGCTCGGATATGGTAACTAAATTAAGTCGAATAAGTGACGAGCGTAATCGAGTGATGACATGAACCTATAGTGGGGCTAGAGTTTCATAAGATGAAGTCATTAAGTTAATTTTGTACCCCCTAAAACCCCGCAATTAAAGAGATATTGTTAAGGTACTAACGAGCGGTTATTGCTTATGTATAGATCATTCCACTCCGCACGCTCGACCACCCCAACCACACCAAGGCAAGTTTACTTTTCAAAACTTACATATACAAGGACTTTTACTGTTGTGTTTGTAGTTTTCAATCATATCAAATGTTTATGTTTATCGAAGTATCGATGAAATTGCGATGTATAAGTACATATATGTTTGCACCCCTTGAACTTGGAATGAAATGTTTTCTTCGGACAACGACTCTAGCAATAGAGGTCGTAGCGGTCCGTATATACTATTGACCGGGGAGCGGTATATTATTATATCATAATTAAATTGCGAAAACCCGAAGGGTCATTCGGGGAGTATCGTATACTCAAGTAATTAATTTTATATCTTCGTAAATCCTCAAAATACCTATCTTGGATTAAAAGCTTATTTAATTAAAAGCTTATTTTATTAATTATTAATATTAAATCTTAAAATATAATTTATTAATTATTGTTCTTTATTTTAAAAATAAAGCTAATCCAAGATACCTTTAATACTTTCAAACTCGAACTCTTTCGAACTCAAAACATTTTCGAAAACCCCCGGTCAGGTTTGTTTCTTGTGTGATTTCAAGAATCATCGGTCGACTGATGTCGGACCTCAATTACTCTGTTTTCAATCAAAATCAAGTTTTCAAAAGAAAAAGAAAAGGGACTCTGGCAGGTGTGGGAACCGTTGACGAACGATTCCCGGGATGTGTAAGCGGCCGTGAGCCAGGCGGTCCATCAATTATTATTCCGGCCCAGGTGTTGCCGAAGGATGATTACGGATGTAGTTTTCATCGAGGGTGATTAAGGATGTAGTTTTCACCCGGGGATAGTTACGGATGTAGTTTCTATCCTTCTACCGGTAGAGAAGACCCGCGGATTATTGGACTTGGATGTGGCGACTGATCATCGTCAATCCCTGTCAGGTTTTATGTTTTCTTTAAGTCCCATTCCTCCATTTTGGAAAATGCTCTGACACTGCTTCTTAGGCTTATGTGCCAAGTTGCTGATAGTGTTCTATTTTGATGAGAAAGATGTTGACTCTATGCAGTATCTAGAACTGCAAGTTTATTTTGAAAATAAGGGCACGTATTGGTGCACCTTCGGAATTTATCAACAAAGACAAGTGATTTTATAACTGATTGATACAAACGAGTTTAATAACTGCTAATCATATGAAATGTTATATTGCTTACCTTATACATATATTTCTTGTTGAGCTATAGTTGCTCACTCTTGCTTGTTTTCAAATTACAAACACAACAGCTAAGCGAAATGGCAAGACCCAGACAGACTGCCAGAAAGCAGGTGACTAGACCCGAGGCAGCAGTTGAGATTCCACCGGTAGGCCCCATTAGCCGGATTGGTTGGCAACTTTTGTTAGTTCGTTTTATTTATAAGTATGACCTGTGCAAAGCAGTGTATCGTAACAAACTTTCAAGCCGCCAACTTCGCTTCTTATCGAAGTGTTGCTGGTAGCATAAATACTATTTAATTCGGTCTGTAATAATTCTGAAACTTTTATTTCCGCTTAATCAATTGTGTGACGTTTCTGAGACTCTAACCTGTGTGTGTGTGTGCGGTGTGAGTTTATTGTGGGGTCGATGGCTGTTTTATATATTATGTGCAAGAACATGTATGTTATTAATGGAAAATGGACCGTGAGCGCCTAGATCTCCGACCCCGGATCTAGGGGCGTCACATTTAGTACAGTGCTTGATTTTTTTCCATTCCTTTTCTTTTCAATAATCTTTTGCAACTGATTGGATGTCATGTCACTGTCTTTGACCCTTCTACTAGAGAGTTGTAGTTTTATATCCAAACACAATCGTTGGTTGGATGAGCTCACTGTGTGAGAATACAGGTGGCTTTACTCTTTTGTTAGTGTCATTCATAACCTATTTACCATTACTATTATAGCCCTGCACCTTTCTTTTAACCAGCATCTTGCCTCCTTGTATATCATTTGTTGATTTATTTTGTTACTTTGTCGCATTTAGTGAAATTTCTGTAGTAGTTTTAGTACCTAACATAAAGTGTGTCTATATATATATATATATATATATATATATATGAGTATATTCTAATAAAATGAAATATAATAAACAATGCAATATAACAATATATTATAGAACCTACAAAACTCTTGTTGTGCCCTTTTCTGTTACCTTGTTGACCACAAATAGAACATGTCATTTTTCTACTAAGTTTCCCATCTTCTTAGTCTCAAATCTATCTTTCCTCTTCTTCTTCTTAGGCTTTCTTGGTTTTGTCTTATAGGGAGGTGGTAAAATATCATCTTTTTCAGTTTTCTTACATTGTTTTTGATCCCTTAGTGGATTCAGCACGTAAGCATAGGCCTATAAGTTGACATCTTTTTTTGTACCATTGAGACACATATGTTGTTGGTTCTTCTTTGACACTATATATGGCACAAATCGCATGTTGACAAGGTTTTCCACTTATGTCCCACTCTCTGCAATTGCATCAAGTTCACCACATGAGTGTCCTTTTTGTCGTACACACCGGTGATCTCATAGCCATCATCACCATTAAAAGTCAATCCAATTTAAGGAAGATAACATGTTCCTCTTAATCTTAGCTATGGCTCTCGATGCAACATCACAATTCCACGAATTTTCAGCATACTTTTTTCCATCAATCTATTCTTTGCCCAAGCTGCATAAACATGCCTTGCACACATCCGGTGGTGAATTACAAGTGCCTAGGATGACTCACAAGTGCCTTTAAAGGCCTTTAATTAAAGGCTTTTCTAAATTGCGCTTTTCGTGGCTTCCTCATCAATTTCAAGTGTTGATTCTTTAAAGATAGGTGACTTAGTATTTTTCAAAATGTGAGGCACATTCTCATAAACAACCTTGTCATCCTCAATGACAGCACAACCTTTCCTCTTTTTGAGAGTGTCATAGTCAAAACCAATTGCAGCCTTTGCATTTTCTTGATGTTTCTCATGATAGGACTGCAGTAGACTAGAGGAGTTCCTAAAGGTTCTCAGTTTGAATTCATTCTCAGCTATTTCATCCCTAAGAGCCTTTTCAAGCCGACTAGCACATAGAACCTTATTCTCTACATATTCTACATCTTTCTTAAGGTTTTCTACTTGCATGGCAGCTAGCTCTAATTCCTCATTTCTTTTGTTTAATAATTCATTCTTAGCAGACAGTTTCACAATCTCTTCATTAGCAGTAGCCATTCTAGTATGAATATTAAACCTTTCAACAGATAGTTGTTCAATCATATCCTTGTATTCAGAAACAGACATGTCTATGGTGGTGAGAGATGGTACCTGAGTATATGATGGAGATGTCTCATCCTTGGAGTCGGCCATCAAGGCATAGTTACAAAATTCTTGCTCTTCTCCATCACTGTCAGTATCATCCCAACACTTCCCTTCAGCTATGTAGGCCTTGCCTGGTGTTTGATTTTTGAGAAGGGCCTCATACTTAGCTTCAAGTTCAAGGAACTCCTTATCCTTCTTTTTAGGCTTCTTGCATTCACTAGCAAAATGCCCTAGGTCATTGCATCTATAGCATCTCACAGATGACCTACCCATATAGCCGGTTTTAAATTTATTCTTGCTTGGCTTCACAGGTGCTTTACTCTTGTTGAATGAATGGTTCTGAGGTCTAGGTTTGAAGGGCTGCTTTCTCTTGAACCTAATGTTTGGAAATTTTCTAACCATGAAAGCATATGAAGTATTTTCCATGGCATCTAACTCCTCAAGAGTGTAGAACTCATCTCCTTCTTCTTCCTGTTCCTCAACCGCAGTCTCAGGCAACTCCACTACTGGTTCTTCATCCACTATTTCTTCAATCCTCAATTGGCTTGTAGAGGCTTCAAGTTCTTGAATAGATTTGTTTACAATCAAGGCACATGATGTGTTTATCATTTTACCTTGATTTGCTTGGATAGTCCTTTTTTGTAACAACTCAAGCTCATGAGTCTTTAAAATACCATAGAGCACATCATATGTGACTTTGTTCGGATCTCTTTCTCTTAGAGAAATGACCCTTTGCTCTAGATGGTTTGGTGAAGACAGTAGAAACTTCATATTCAATTCTTTGGTGTTGTAAACCTTTCCATTCATCTATAACTCAGTAACCAACTTGTGAAACCTCTCAAACATATCAGTAAGGCTTTCTTAGGTCTGTGCCATGAAAGCTTTATATTGTGTGACCAGTATCTATTTCTTGTTCTCCTTGACCTCATCTGTTCCTTCACACAGAACCTCAATATGATCCCACATCTCTTTAGCAGAAGTACAGGATGTTATGTTTGCAAACATTAACATATCCATGGAATCTATAATCAGCAGCATGAGGTGACTGTCAAGAGCAACCTTCTCCTTTTCTGTATCTATCCATTTGGATGGCTCCTTGGCTATATAGGATCTTGTGTTGGTCGTGGTTCCAACAGTCTTCTCAGCAATCTCTTGTTATATATGGAACAAATAGACCATTCTTGAGAATCTCAGGATACAGGGGATGAGAGGCTTTGATGAACAACATCGTCTTTATTTTCCAGAGGTTGAAATTATCTTTGTCAAACTTAGGGACCTTCACTGTTCTTGTTGTCTTTGGTGTATTCATGATCATTTTCTGTTTTGATCAACAGCCTGCTTTGATACCACTTGTTGAGTATGGAATACACAGACAAGGAAATACAGAGGGAGGGTGAATGTATTTCTCAAACTTTTCTTCGAATATGGCTTTTAAGGAAAGATTGTTTGAGTGTTTGAATCTGTTGAATGATGTTTGTGTAGCAAAGTGTGTGTTTTTGTGTTAAACAAAATATGAATGCGGAAACAAGAAACACAAGAACACAATATTCACTTTAATCTAATATTGTATTAGATCAAGATTTTACTACAACCTGTGAATACAATTGCTAGTATTCTCAGCTTCGTTTTCTCAGAGAGATGTTCTTAGTTGTAATGAGAAAGCTTTAAAAATATTTACTACTAGAGAAGTGAGGTTGTACACTTATAGAACATGTGTGGCATTCTATTCGCAGCTCTGCTCCGTTAGTTTCTTGGCATAGTTTTGTCTGGCATCGATTAAAAATCCTTAGGTATGCTCACCACGAGTGGCTACTCTGTCTTGGTCGTCTTCTTACATCTTACAGGTTGCTCTCTTTTGGTCTTGATATCTCTCCTTTTTGTCACTTTTGTGTGGGAGGTATCGAGACAGACTCACACCTGTTTGTTACTTGTCCATATAGCAGCTTTGTCCTATCTAAGCTTGCGGGTCTTTTGGGTATTGACTGTACTGGCTCTTCCTGGTTGGAGTTACTACATAATTGGAACTCAATCCCTATATGCTCTCTAAGACAGATTGTCCTCTTAGCTGCACAGATTTTCTCCTACCATATGTGGAGGGAGCGCAACAACGCTAGGCTGCATAATAAGGGTTGCATTGCTCCTAACATGCTGCTTAAAGGAATTATGACTGACCTCAAGGCTAAGCTGAAAATTACTAATTGGTTTCGACAGTTTGCTCACTTAGATATGTATAGATGGGTGTATATTTGATGGTCATGTCCGTGTGGTTGTTTTGCCCTACTTTTGTTCTTTCTATTTATAATCTTTCCTAGTTTAGGTTAGATTGTTAGTAGATAGCTCTCTCTTTGCCTTGGCTTAGAGCAAGGGTCTACCCCTGTACATTCTTTCTTTTTCTTATATATAATATGCAATTTGGTAAAAAAAAAAAAGTGACAGGCAAAATTACTTTCTAACATGTTTATCCCTTTTTGAGTAAACATCCAAGCGGCTTGCAGTTTGACTTCCTTTAACTCTGCTTAGATCCACTTCTTTAGCAGTTTATCTCCTGAACAACTCTCTAAGCTTCTTGTAGCCTTTTCCAAAAACACTTTACAGTACTGTGGTCCTGAAAGTATTTTGGCTTGCTGCAGGTTTCTGACTTGTACAATTCTTCAGTATTTTGTCTTCAAGATTGCATTCGAGAAGTGACCAAGTGGCTGATTCGAGAACTAGAATTGGCTCATTACATAACTCTGAGTTCTCGAATATTGTATTATTGACATATCGAATTACTTCTCGAATTAGTCTTTTCTTCAGGAATCCTTGAGTTGTCGAATAGAGCTTTTGACTTATCGAATCCCTGAGATGTCGAATAGCTTCTTGAATCCTTGAGATATCGAATGTAGCTTTGACTTATTGACTCTTTAAGAACTCGAATGATGCTTTGACTTGTTGACTTTTTGAGTTCTCGAACAGAGTGTTAGACATGTTGAATCCCTGAGTTATCGAATGAGATATCGAACAGTGCCTTCAGAGATATCGAACAGTGTCTTTTGAGATATCGAATCCCTGAATTCTCGAAATCTAGACTTCTCGAATAGAACAAAATTACTTCTCGAATTGGTACTTAGGCCAATCTTCATTCTTCAAAATCCAACTATGTTTATTATGACAGCCTTGTTCTCCAAGCTTGAGGCATGATCTCTGGATCTTCTTTCAAGCATTCGTTTATGACTAATTTATACAGTTACACAGATAGAATTTTGGTGCCTATTACAAGTACTTAAACAAGTAGAAACTCTACAACTAGAGGTTCCCCCAGTTAAGGGGTCATGTAAGTAATGCAGAGCATTACAAACACAGGCATGCCTCTATGACTAACAGATATGTAACAGCAAAATTAAATAATTCTAAAAAATTCCTAGTATAAAGTTTTTAAGCTAATTGTACCACTCACATAAGAATCTTAAAAGAAGTCCATTCAGAGTCATACTTCGCTCAATAGTATAATCAAATTTACAAAAGCACCACCCCAATACATATATACAATCGAATGGAAAAATGCATAAATGGATCATTGGTGATCATATCATCTTTATGGATATAGCCATCCTCGCCACATCATCTTCTTGTAGAAAAAAAGAGGGAAAGATGTCTTTAACGATTGGGTTTTACCTTAAATATCAAAATAGCTTTAGTCATTAGAGTAAAAGTTGTATCTTACACAAAATTTCACATCTAGCACAAAATATAACAATGGTTATAGCCATATTAGCATTGGACTTGACTCTAAAATTAAACCATAATTAATTTGACTACAACAGTATAAAGTACTCTCGTGTAAGTATAACAATAGAAGGATATTGTCACAATGAAACTGTAGCATGCTACAAGATACAAAATGTAAACAAAAGCAAAAAAATACCGTCTCAACAGATTGAGTGTTTCATACCATTTACCATAAAGCATATGAGTTTGACTACACGTATCACATTAGTTTTTCACAGTTTAAAATATATGTCTTCAAAGTATTCCAAAGTTCAAACCAAGCACAAACTCTGTTACCTTAGAAATTAAATTTCTACTTTTTATAGTACTTGAAAGAAAGAGGTTCACCATATCTGCACAACATAAAAATTATCCTATTAAGTAGGCAGTTAAGGTGTAATTCATTATTTCTAGTTAACTCACAAACCATATTATCAGTTATAACTTGTCAAAACAATATTTTCATGACACGGTGTTTTTATCTGATAATTTAAAAAAGAGAAAAATGTTCCTTTGGGAACTTAAGTGAGTACGTAGTGCATTTTAATGGCACAATTGTAATTAATTGATCATCTCATTCAACTACAAATATACCTTGTGCATTTATATGAGAAATGCTTTGTATTGAACCTAATTTAGGTGAGTATATATTTAAGAGCGTTAAGCTCTTTAAAAACAAAGAATGCAAAACAGAATATATATACAAAGAACTTTCTCCAAACTATGCTCGTGAGTTAAAAATCAAACTTTGAAACCCCTTTCATAAGAAACTCTATAGGTGATCGCATCTGATCCCCAGATCCAGAAATAATAATAGTTAATTATACAGACAACAACTATCTATACTATTATAATAAAATAGAAACATTAAAATTTTTGGTTTTTGGTCTTTTTATTTAATAAATAATAAAATAATAGTAATTAGCCAATTGTCTTTTCTAATAAAAATATGTTAACTTTTAATTAAAATGTATTGCTTTTTCATAAACACACCTAAAGATACTAGTTAAACTATATGTTTCAACTATTCATATTGCCTATTCTAATTAAAAAAGGTTAACTTGTAATTATAGCATAGCAGCTTTTATCAATACACCTAAAAATTAGAGCCGGCAATTTCGTACACGACACGAAAACACGACACGAAAACGACACGAAAATTACGGGTTTGGATTGACCTTTGCGGTACACGAACACGAAATTACACGAATGAATTTAGTGTCGATTTTTGGTTTACCCTTGGGTACACGACACGAAACGAAAATATACGAAATAAATAAATATTTAAATAAATATTTTAAATTATATAAATATATATTATAAATAAATATTACATATTTAACCTTTTTACAAAATAAATAGAAAATACACAAAAAGTACACGAAAAGTACACGGAAAGTACACGGTTTTTCGTGTAAACGAAAAGTACACAAAATATTTCGTGTACTTTTCGTTTCGTTTCGTGTTTACATGAAATGTTTCGTTTCGTGTTCGTTTTAGAATTTGAGTACACAAATTTATTTCGTTTCGTTTTCGTTTTGGGCTCTTGGTACAAGAAACACGAAAGTACACGACACGAAGTACACGACACGAAACGAATTGCCAGCTCTACTAAAAATACCAATTATATTATGATTCTAAAAGTTCCTTACACTATATTTTTCAGTCATTAATAAAAAGAATCATGCACATTGTATGGATTATATGATAGTATATATAATACATTCATATGATGAAAAAGTTTGTAAATATTACAGTTTCATATCATTGTCGTAATTTGGTCATTCACTCTAATTACCATCGTCGTTGTCATAATTATTTTTGCACAATTTGAAAAATAATTTTCTCTCACGATCTCCTGATATTTTTGATTTATTATTCATATCACCGAGTTCCATATAATCATGCTTTATCCCCTCATCAAGCTTTTTTCCTTCAAACCGGGATGAAAACACAAATATCGGGCGATTCCCAGAAATAAGTATGCCTTTCTTAGGAATACTAAAATATATTTGTCCTTTATGCAATTTTCCCAGAGTGGAAAACACTTCACTGTAACAAGTGAATAAAGGCAATCATTATGTCTTAAACACAAGAGCACTACTTAAACAAAGAAAATCTTTATCATGTCTTAACCCAAGAACACTACTTAAACAAAGAAAATGAAAATTTTATTCATGTGTTAGACAGAAGCACTCTACTTAAAAAGATAAACATAAGTGAATCCTCGTTGCTTGCATTTTCCACTCACTCACCAAATGTCAAATTTGGTACTCTTTCAATTATGAGACAAGTACTGTGGTAGGTAAATGTACCTCTGATAGAAAATTCACCGAACATGAGTGTGAACCTATAATCATATGACTAGGATGACTCACAAGTGCCTTTAATTGAGAGCCACGAAAAGCCTTGACCATAGTAAAAGGAGCTAATTTAGAAAGCAAAGCGAGACGATTTCTTTCACGATTTCATGGGATTTAAGCATAGCATAGATACACACCTTTAGATTCGCCTTTGTAATAAATGATCAATTCATATTTTGCACAACTTAAAGAACAATTTTCTCTCACGATCTCCTGGGATTATTGATTTAGTAACCATATCATTAAGTTTCAAAATATCATGTTTTATCCCATCATTAAGCAATCTTGGTGATCATAATTTATTTTAAGGGGCTTGGTGATCTTCGACCTCCAATTACTTTATTCACAACGTTCTTTTTCTTGCAGGTGTCTTGGTTCATCTACCCCACCTTTCGCTCCAAGTATTGTTTTAGGTTTCATTTCTAGACTTGTTCGTCGAGGAAGTACTTGAGGGCCGGTTGAGTGTAGTTCATTAAGGCTCATGGCGTGTTTCAATCATTTCTTTCTTTTCCCGATCTTCGTATTATGAGATACGGATGTAATGATTCATGGAGTCAGCTTATATTTCTTGCGCATGTGATCGCCCCCTTTCTGGGCTATCCCTGAGGTTTTTTTTACTAGGTCGACCCTAGTTAGGCACATTGAGTCAAGGATTCCGATTTCTTTGATGAATTTGAATGCCAAGTTATATGTTGTTGCTGCAAGGGTTTGTGGTTCCTTATTGATGACCACAAGGATATAACGTTTGGGGTCCAGGTTTCTTCGAAAATGCTTAGAGCTTCACGCTCATGTAAGCTATTGACCTCTTCTGTAAACTGGTCCATGTACTCAAATGGGGCCTTGCCTTTATATTGCTTGATTGGCTTTAGTGTTGGGTTTCAACCCAATATGATGTAATGGGTTTGGGTGGTTTAAGATATATATTGGTAAGATAATAATTGTATGTGTAGACAATTATTATATATGGTATGTCTTGATCACTAAGTTGGGAAATTAGGTGCCAAGAATTGGAAGACTTGTATAACAAGTATGGTAAGACCTGTAGAACAAGTATGGTAAGTCTAGGTGGCTAAGTTTTGGATGACTATATATACATAGTCATATTGTGTTTGTTTGTGAGTGTGAAAACTTAAGAGATGTAGTCTTAAGTATTGTTTGGGTGATGCTTGAGCATTGATGGCTCAAGTATCGGGGTTGGAACACCATTAAAGTGTTATTGTTTTGATGTATTATTGATAATTATTTTGATTAATAATACAAGTTCGGGGCGTGGGTGTTTCCATGTCATATATTGTTTGGTGTTCTTGCTTTGCTTTTACTTATTGTTGATAGAAGTAGAAGTGATACTTGAATAACGTGTGACCGTGCTTTGGTGGATCTTGTCAACTAATCGATTGGTTGTGTGTGTGCTCTGTATTGGTGTTTGTGAATCTCGGATTGTGTAAGTCCCCTAACCTAACATTTAGGTTAAACATGTGTATTTCATGGATCATGTTGCCCGGAACCTTCTTAAGAAGATCACTCTAAATTGTCTTCATGAGTCTACACTACGAGTTTCCAGTCACTACAAGAAAAGGGTCAATAGACATCGGTTTCTGGCCGATGTCTATGTTGTTTTGCAAGTGATGTCTTTGTCGGTGATGTCTATTCTAGACATCGGCCATAAACCGATGTCTGTGCTAACATAGACATCGATATTTCCTTCAATACACATCGGTTGTTCTACAAAATAGGTTAGATGTAATTAATTTTATAAACAAATTACTTACCTTATATTCTAGAAAACATATAATAAACTAAGTGATTTTTCACATACACATCGCTTTCTTTTTTGGAAGAGATGTCTATTTGGATATTAGACATCATAGTTTTAGCAGATAAAGTGATGTCTATAGTTATCTTAGACATCATCCTAGACTGATGTCTAATGTTCTTATAAAATCAGTGTTTTTCAGGAAAAAAAAAAAGCGATGTGTATAGTTATCTTAGACATCATCCTAGACTGATGTCTAAAGTTCGTATAAACATCTTTTTTTTGGAGAAAAAACCGATATCTATAGTTATCTTAGACATCATCCTATACTGATGTCTAATGTAGGTATAAACATCAGTTTTTACAGTAAAAAACTCATTTATATGTGTCTCTTAGACATCAGATTTTATAAATAAAATGTGACTATTTGTTTTTAGACATGAGACATTATAGAAAAAATGTGATGTATATCTTTGTTTTAGACATCATTATTTGATAAAACTTTTGATGTATTTGTTACCATTAGACATTTGTTTCTGAGCCAATTAAAAAAACCGTTGTCTTTCAATACATACCAAAAAATTAAAAATTGGACCATTCACAATATATCCAACCATTTATATTAAACCATTCACAAAATACATATAACCACCAACACATCATCCATCAACATTACTTTAACAAGATACCAAAATATATCACTTAACAAGATACCAAACTGTCAAGGCACTAGAATTAACTACGCTTGTGCAAAACCAAAAGTTTCTATCAGATGCATAACAAATTGAATTACTACATCACTGACTGTCTCCAAAACAGATGCAGACTACATTACTTTAAGTTTTTAACCAATACCAAAAGCGCAGAACTACCAACTAGCAATTCAAGCGGTTAACCAAAAGTTTACGTCAATTTAAAGAGACCTTAAATACTAGAAGCTATCAGATCTTGTCTTGGATGAACTTGAGAGCCTCAATACGTACTTCATCAAGCTGGGCCTCGTTGTACGTCACTCGAGCCTTCGGCAGCCACTAAAGGCAACAAACAAACACAATTAAACAAAAATGAAAAGTACACCTTTATAATCGAAAGTAACCCATTAATTAGAAAAACAAAGACGCACACCTTTGTAGCAAAAGTCAATCTTGTATCACTGATAATTTCTTTCATGTAGCACATTACTACATAAGCACATTCAGTGCCACCGGGTTGCTTTGGGGATTCCTATTAATTCCAAAAAATAAAATTACACAAAAAACATACTTACACTCTGAAAATAAATTTACTAGTACTAAAAGGAACTGAAATGAAGTGTAAAAGTACTTACACTCAGAAACTTTGCCTTGGCCGGCTTCCGGTTGCCCCTACCAGTTTCACAATTGTAAGTTTTCACTGCCCTGCATAAAAAATAAAAATTGATACAATGTACACAAAAAATCATGAATTTTCATCAAAATGTTACGGTAAATAAAAAATTACCTTGATAATGCTTGTTCTAGTAATGCATACTGTGTTTGGTGAGGGCCGGGGAGTGGATTGAGAAAATAAATTTCACCTTCCCAAATAATAGCCAAAATCCAATGCATACTGTTTTCATTAAATACCAAAGACAGATTTTTAGTACTCTATCCAGTTTTCTAGTATCGTAACTTAATATGAGCTAGAACTTACTTCTGATTATGCGGCAAAAAGAACAGCCGATCCGGGTTGCCCTCTTTCAAGCGGTTAACAATGTAAGCTTCAAAATCGGCATTCAAGTTATATGTGGATCCAGGGTCAATAAAAGCAAATGTTTCGGCTAGTTCTGGTTGTTCACTTATCTCAGCATGCAAATGCCTACCAAAAAAAGATACCAACATTAGAAGTAGAGACATGCAATTGGAAAAATACTAACATTAGAATGCATATCGAAAAAAGAAAAATTGTAACTTACGCCATGTAAGCTGAAATTACAGCTTGCCCTCAAACTCCAACAACGCCAAAACATTCTCATGTAACAAATAAATTATCTTTTCATGCCCAAACACTTCTGACTTGCATTCAATCTGTATCGAAACCCCAGCAGTTTCCATCCAGTTGGTTACATGTTTATACAGTAAGTTAAAGCCCTTCGGCACTTTTGCACTTGGTTTTGCTTGTAAGAACTGTGCCCTCAATTTCTGCAACTCAACATTCTTGTTTTTGTTTTCTCCAATTGGTCGCACCCTTTCTTTTTTCTTAATCTGTAGATCATTAAACCATCAAAAATTTAAACACAATTTCATTTGTAATATCCTCACAAGCACCATTTTTCTTTCAAATTCAGACAACATATAGTAAATTATACCTCAGTAGTTGTGTAGCTGATTAAATCCTCAGGCCATGCTAAAAAAGAGCCAAGTGCATCGCGGACTGTCTCCAATTCACCACGGATCGGCACTGGAAGCAAGGCATCTGGTTTGATGATGCCATCGACAGAGACACACTGATGTCCAAGTGGTATATCAATTCCATGGAGTTTTCCTCCAGCCTCGCGAGGATACACCATACCAAATGCAACCTTGTTCTCTATCCTCTCGATAGATAGGTCACAAATTCTGTTCCCTATAATATTTAAATGAACAAATAAAAATACTAAGGTAAAAAGATATCATCAATTCATAGAGCTTAAGCAATAAAATAAAATACTAAATTATGGAATTAGATTATCCTTCTATCGATTAATTTACCAAATTTCCAGGAGGTGAAGGCCTATGGGGAACATCTGTAGGAACACAGTCCTCATCAAATTCCAGTACAATTGCAGCAGGCTGATTGTTTTGCGGCTGGAAACTTGCCTTTTCGGACTGCATTGGGGAGTGATGATTCATTCCTGAACTAATCAATGCCTTCAGCTGAGCAATCTCTGCCTCAAGAGCTTGCGTCTTTTCATCCCTTTGTCGATCACGGGCCATCAATTCTTCCTTTGTTATTCAAACTTTCTTCTCTCGTGGCAAATTAAAGAACTGTTTTGGAGTGATGTACCCTCCAACAGCGCGGACCCTACCAGAATGCTCAAGACTCTCCAAAGTCGTAGTCAAAACATCTTCAGCTCCAGAGAATTGTATTTCACCCTTCTCTTTTTTTTCCAACAAAGTATCCTATTGATATGGAAATAATTAGAGAACCCAAATTACAAAGAGTCTAAAATTTTATTAATTATAAATGATGCCCTACTAGTATGCCAATATAAGCATATGATAGGATACTTACAATTCTATCGCAAATAACTTGTAAATCTTCATCTACAACTTCAACCTCTTGGCCATTTTTTCGCTTACGAGCCTTTTTCCATAAAATTGCTCTATCAAGTTCTACTCCCGGCTCCAATTTTCCACTTTTGATCTATTTAAAATTAAGTAAAATATAAAAATTCATGCTAAATTTTTATCGAATAAGACAATATTGACTTAGTTCTTACTTCATCTTCTTTTAAACCAATATAACCCTTTCTTGACAAGCGGTAATGATATTTTCGATGAGAAACTCTTTCACTCTGCGATTCATGTATTTCCTAAAAATAAAATTATAGAATTACATATCATATATACATGTGCAAAATATAAAATGAACAGAATTATTGAATACAAAATAAAACTATAAAATAAAATCATACCTCCCATGTCGGATCAGTCCTCTATCTCACAAATCTCCTCCAGGTTGACTTACTAACAAAAGCATATTGCTTTGGGGGCTTACTCAATATCTTCTTCTGTCCAACATATGGCCGCACAAACTTCCTCGTCAAATTAGTCTTAAATTGTCGCCATTTACAACCAGCAGACTTTAGGACAAAGTGCTCACAATGTGGTTTCACTTTGAATGTAGACTGGATAAAACAAAAGTCAAATGAGAAATTTAAATACGAGAAATTAACAACACATGTAAAAATAGAGAACACAAGTAAAATGTAAAATTTACAAATGCTATAGAGCACCTGAATATCTATCCAAAGTTTTGATTTTAATTCAGGATCCACATTTGGCCAACTAGCAATGTCGATTGGAATCGTAGTCCTGGCCAACATTCCAATATATGACTGCAATCATGCCCTAGTTTCACCATCAGCAATTCCCTAATCATTGAATGTGACTTTAGTTTTTTTTGTAATAACCCTAATTTTAGCAAAGCTACAGTGACCCCATGAATAGTAAATTTTGAGGATTTAAAGAAATGGTGTGTAGGTACTCTATATTGGAAATGGAAAATGAACAAACAAAAACCATATTAATGATATACTATAAAAATAAGTGACTCGAAATGACGATGGATTTCAGAAATTCCTGACTTTAGATTTTGAGGATTTTGAGTTCGAACGAGCTTCTATTTATTGGATATTAAGGAGCATAGAAATATTAAAGGAATTATATATTGAGGAATTAGTGAATTTAAGTTAAACTAGGGGATTTTTAAGTTAAGAGAATGCTAAGGGAATTTGGATTTTTAAACGATTTCAAAACCACTGGATGATGAGATATATTCGAAACGAACCACAACTAGAAGAGTATGGAAACCAAACAACCAAGATTATAATATAACAAGGATATATACCACATTATTATTACCAAGAGTGCTAGCAAATTACTTAGGAAAATCAAGAAAAGAGAATTATGAGATCATTAGAATGACATCACATTCCACTAACATGTTTTAAGGGTAAATTAGTCATTTTAGCATGGTTTTCCCACAAAATATCTCCAAAGCTTCCACTAGACTCTAGAATTCTCAAGAATTGATCAACATAAGATCAAAACAAGCAAGAGGAATCAATTACTTTCCATTATCTCTTTCTCTACAACCTGCCCAGCAAGAGCAAGGAGGAGAAGAAAAATCATATCTCCATTTCTATCCATGATAAAATCACCAAATTTTAACCACAACCTCTCCACTCCATGGGCATGATTCGCTCCAAATTTCATAGCAATCCAAGTAGTATAGCCTAGTCAAATCCATGCTCAAAGTGGGAGAACCAAACCTGTCCAGTTTCTGTCCAGCGGAAAGATGGAGCTCAAAACCATAGCTAGGAAGCTTTGTTTTTGGTGATCTATAGCTCAAATCAAAGCTTATACAGAGGCCAAGATGTGGTAAAAATTTTAGAGCCAAACTCTTATTTTTTCGATTTGTTATGATTTTTACAAAAGTGATGATGAATAGTAACCCTTAGAAACTAACTTTGTTTTTATGGTTTCTTTAGTTGATCCAAGCTAGTATAAGGTTGATTAAGCATATCCCAAGGCTTGATAAGGGTTGTTAAAGATTCAAGAAGGTATAAATCTCAAGACCCTTTAGTATTACTTTGAATATAGGATGGATTATAGAAAGTTTAGTGATTAAGATTATGATAAGTGATTATTCATGATGATATATGTGTTTGTAAGTGATTAAAGTTGAATATGGAAGGAGTATGTGCTTGTAACCATGGTTGGTAAGATGGCCACATGGTGTAGGTGATGGTGTATAAGGTGGATGATAGATTTGGAGGAGTTGGATTTTGGAAAGTATGAAAATATAGCCGTTATAATGTCCGATTTTAGTTAAAACAAAAACTGCCATGTTTTTGGACACCAATTCCGTACAGTAGCACCCTGTCTAGAGTACCAAGTGACCATGAGATGATAGAGCTTAGTTCATAGATCGTTTTGATATAAAGTACGTTAAAATCTGATGTACGGTTTAGGAGAAAAGTCAATTTTAGTGAAAGACGTTCGGAAACCGAGAAAATGCAGTTGTGACAACTTTGAGGTCATAGTTACCATACTTAAACATTTTTAAAAGTTATAAAATTTTGGGACAATATAGTAGGTTGAAGTTGAACAGAGATTAAAACCCCACTGACCTTGCATTGAAATTCAAAATTGATATTTTCTGAGAATTTTTACAGTCGAGTGAGGTTATTAAGGGAAATGGTGAAAAACACTGAAACTTTGATTGAGTCCAAAATGGTTAGGTTCTTGGAACTCTTGGATTATTAATAATGTGTTAAACATATACTAAGTGTCAAGGATATTGTTATATAAAGGTGAAGTGAGTAAGGGATGTAGTATTCTAACGAGGATCCTTTTCGTGTTTATAGAAACTCAGGATGAACCGCGGGTCGTGCCACTGGGATATAGAGATCGAGACAAGATTTCTTCTATCCTTACCTTGGAAAACTATTTTATTTTCAAAGTAAATGATTTCATGGAATATATATGTTATTCTATGTTTGCTATATTGCTAAGAATTATTTCCCTGATATTGGAATTAAAGAGAAATGGATATAAATTATGAAATATGAATGTGGATATGATTATGAATGGAGCGAATATGCTTTATGGTAAAGAGAGGTGAAAGAGAATGGTATCAGTTGTTATCTAGAGTTATATGAAGAATGGTATCAGTTGTTATCTAGAGTTATATGAAGAATGGTATCAGTTGTTATCTAGGGTTATATAATTTATAACGTTATGTTAAAAATATTCCTTCTAAGCAATTGTGATTTAATAAATATTATTTGATTTTTTTATTTAATACTTTTGAAAATAGATGGAATATTTTATAAGAGCGTTTTGGATTTCATTGAATACAGAGGAGATGTCTGAGTTATAATCCAAGTATTATGATATATTTATATATATATATATATATATATATATATATATATATATTTTAAGGGTGATGATACATGGAAATGATGAAAAAGATAAATGTGAATGGAATATTTTATATATATGTAAGTGTACTGGATTCCAGTAAACACAGAGAAGATGTCTGAGTCATAATCAAAGTATTATGACATGTATTTTTAGAGGTGATGATAAATGGAAATGGAAATGATATATGTGAATGGAAATGGAAATTGAAAGGAAAAATGTGGAATGGTATTGGTATAAATGGAATACTGATTGAAAAAAAAGGGGGGATTGCAACAGACTTGCGTAAGTGGCTGTGTCAGGGCTGTGTGCGACACAGTCCAGCATTTATTATTTTTATTACGGCATGAAGATGCCAAGGGAGGATGTTAGCAGGTGGTCTTCCTCCAGGGATGATCTTCATTCCTTCTACCGGTAGTAAAAAGAGAGCAGGTACGATTAGGCGACTGGTCATCGTCCTAACGTATCAGGCGACAGCAGATATCCCCAATGTTTTTGAAAAGAAAGTGTTGACAATGGTTTTCAGATTTTTATACTGAAAACAGAAACATGATCTGAAATGATGGAATTATTGTTACAGATGAAGAGAAACTGATTTTATATTAATTTATATAATTGTTGCATAAGAAGGAAATGAGAAGATGATAGCGAAAGATTTGTTCAAGTTTATCATATTATTTTAGAAAAGTACACTGAAACGGTATATTGATTGTTATATTATTTAAGAAGAGAAACTGATATTATATGATATTAGAAGAGAAACTGATATTATAATACTATATATTTCTTTTCGTACAAAGATAATTGGAAAGTGTATATATATATTGAATGAAAATAAAATTCTTTCCATAATAACTGAAATTTGTTTTTGTCTATTATATATATATATATATATATATATATATATATATATATAATGATTTATTTCCCTTTGATGCTAGTTGATAGAATTTATCTTGCTGGGCTATTTTAGCTCATTCTTGCTATTATGTATACAACAGCTAGGCATGCCGATACTCCGCACTACACCCCGCAAGAGGGTACGGGAAAGATGAACTTTTGAGAGAGTGTTGGCAACGATTCCCGAGGTAGCTATCGGACGGTTGGGTACTGGTAGATTATGTACATTTAGTGTGTAAGCTGTTGTAATAAACTTTTGATTGTTGAAATGCTTCATGTCGAAGTATTATTCAACAAGGTATTTAAGTATGATCCTGGTTTGTAATAACTGCTTAAATCTAAACTTTTAATATTGTGGATGTTGTTCTCTGAGCATATGACAGGTGTGTAACATTATTAAGTGTGGGGTCTATTATGTAAGTTTTAGTATGAATTTATATTCCAGCTGCCAAGAATGAAGTGTCACTAAACTGAAATTGGTCATTGACGGCCCGGATTCCTGACCCCGGATCTGGGGCTGTCACATTTTTCCCGCGAGCTTTCGTCACAACCACTTTGTACATTGCGCGTACACCACGCTTACCTCCAAACTTTGCTCTAACAGTATCGGTTGTAGTAACCATGGGTTGCTCTGAGTTGGCCTGTTGAGGTTCTGATGCTTGAGCTGTCTGTGAGTCATGAGTTTTCGATTCTTTGACCTCAATCTCCAGCTAATTAGTGGTAACATTATCCGAGACTGCCTTTTTTGTTTTCTTTTGCTTTTTGTTCGATGCCATTTCTCTTGTTCTCCTTCAATCTGTAAAAACATGCAAATCAGTTAATTATCGTGGACAATATGCAAAATTCTTAATTAATAATCATGGAAAATTACACATAATTCTAACAAGTGAAACAAAAATCAGAGAAAAGCAAAATGAAAAACAATTTTAATTAAAAATATCATGAACAACTACAACACTAATATGCAATCAGTTAATATCATGGAAAATATGCAAAATTATCAGTTAATTATCACTGAAAATATGCAAAAATCAGAGATAAGCAAAATGAAAGACAATTTTAATTAAAAATACATGAACAACTACAAAGTAGAAGCAAATTACAACTAAATTGCTAGTCACTAAACATATGACTAGGCACATATGATCTATCACTTTTTCACCCAAATCCCCTCAACATTTTGTCTTTTATTACTGACACTTGCATCATCATAATCAGTTGGGTCGCATATAGGGATATTAGAACAGAATGGAGGAGGGTTCCAGGAGGTCTCTTCTGGGGCATCTTCATCGTACACGTCATGATAGTCTCGATTTGTCGACGATCGCACAATAGACCAATTAGCATCAGCTGGATCCTCAACATAAGAGACTTGGTTGACCTGGTCAACAGAGACATATTTGTCCTTTTTGTGACCTGGTCGATTGAAGTTCACAAGTATGAAACCAAGATCATCGGACTTGATACCTCTATCACTTGCTGCCCATGTACACAAAAACAAAGGGGCCTTGAATGCGTGGTAATCTAACTCCCATATTTCTTCGATAACCCCATAAAATGTTAAATCACTCTCTATAGGATTTATATCCTTAGCACTAGAGACTTGGACTGTCCTAGCAACTAGTGACACACCACTATTTTGAACTACCACTCGCTGTTTTGTGTGGTATCGGATCCCGTCAACAACATAACCTTCGTAAGTCAACACTAAAAATGAAGGTTTTCCTGCCAACCATATTATTGTTTCAGAAACGGCTTCGGAATTCTCCCTCATTTCTGTACATACCTGCACGTAAAGTCACAATGCATATAAGTTGACTTCAATTAAAAACATGACTTACAGAAAAAAGTAATAAAAAAGGAAAGAATGTAAACTAACTTTTTGTTCAAACCAATCAGCAAATTGTCGATTGTGCTCCCCCAATAGCCACTGTGCGCTCTTTTTTTTCCCCTGGTAAATCCTTTCCAAATATTTCTTATGCAACCTGACAATTATTACATCAGATAAGATTAGACCGCATTAAAAAGAACTTTGAAACTTAAAAATATACTTTTAAAAATGTTACTTACATAACATATGGTTCCACTTCAGTGTTATTAAGGAGGACTCTTCAATATTTTATTGAATCGTTCAAATGGAAACATCCATCTATAAAAAATCGGTCCACATAAACGCAATTCTCTTACTAAGTGGACAGTGAGATGTACCATAACATCGAAAAATGATGGAGGGAATATTTTTTCCAACTCACACAAGGTCAAAATCAGATCTGCTTGTAGTTTACTCAATTTCGACAAATCCACGACTTTGTTGCACAAAGAGTTGAAGAAAAAACACAATCTTATGATACTAACCCTAACATTTTTTGGAAGCACGGAACGAATAGAAACTGGTAGTAACTGTTGGAGGAGGATATGACAATCATGGGACTTCAGCCCATACAAATTTAGATCAGTCACTGATACACAATTTCTAATATTTGATGCATGTCCATATGGAAGTTTCATATTGGACAATGATGACAAAATAATTTTTTTTCTTTCTTGGGCGAAGTATAAGGGGCAGGAGGCAAGTATGTTCTTTTCTCACCTATTTCAGGAGCTAAATCAGCCATTAACCCCATATCAACCATATCAAGATGAGAGGCAGTGCTGTCTTTAGTCTTGTATTTCATATTAAGAAGTGTCCCAATTAAATTATCACACACGTTCTTCTCGATGTGCATACCATCTAAACAATGACGAACGTGGTGAAACTTCCAATATTCTAACTCCAAAAAAAATTGATTTCTTTTTCCATGCAGATTCCACCTTTTTTGACTTCCCCCCCTTCCCAAAACTGAATTTGAGTTGCTGTTGTTGCGCCAACACTTCTTCTCCACTAAGCGGTTCAGGTGCATTACCAAATTCTTGTTCTCCATCAAAAGATGCCCTCTGCCTCCTAAAAGGATGATGATTATCTAAATACCGACGATGACCTTGGTAGCACATTTTCTTACTATGACTTAAATATTTAGCCACAGTTTTATCGCCGTATATTGGACAAGCCTTATAACCCTTATTGATGCAGCCCGACAGATTTGCGTATCCTGGGAAGTCATTTACTGTCCACATCAGAACTGCCATTAAAGTGAAAAAAGATTTTGTATTGGCATCGTACACGTTCGGTTCCCCTTCCTCCCACAATTTTTTAAAATCATCAATTAGTGGCTGTAGATAGATGTCAATATTATTACCAGGCTCATACGGGCCAGAAATTAATGTTGATAACATGATAAACTTCCTCTTCATGCATAACCATGGAGGAAGATTATATATTACTAACATAACTGGCCAATAACTGTACCGGTTTTTTAATCCATTACTGTGTGGATTTATACCATCAGCTGCTAATCCTAAGCGTATATTTCTAGCCTCCCTACCAAACTCAGGCCACCTGTAATCTACATTTCTCCAAGAAGGAGAATCAGATGGATGACGCATCTTTCCATCTTTAGATCGAGTATCTGTATGCCAACTCATTAATTTAGCAGTAGAAGCAGATTTAAACATTCGTTTAAATCTGGGGATTATCGGAAAATACCACATAACCTTGGCTGGCACATTAACCCTAATTTTTCCATCTTTCCCAACTTTCTAGAGAGAAAGACGACATTTGGGACACTCAGAAGAAGACTCAAGAATTGGACCCCTGTATAATACACACTCATTTGGACAAGCGTGGAATTTAACATAATCAAGTCCTAAATTAGTTAAGGTTTTCTTTGCTTCATACATATTAGCAGGAAGCACATTATCTTTTGGAAGAAAAGAGCCAATAGATTCAAGCAGATCAGTGAAGGCCTTATCACTAACTCCAAACCTAGCCTTCCAATTATGTACTTTTAACACTGACTCAAGTTTAGTGCAATCACTTCCCTCGAACAGAGGTTGTTCCGTATCGGCAACAAATCTCTTAAACTTATCTGATTCATTATCGCAATCTTCCTTATTATATGCTGCTTCACATACGTTAAATGTTTCTGAATTTAATGTGGGCTTCGAGGGAGGACAAGTACTACCAACTGATGACTTAGTACTTTTAACAACCTCTTCTCCATGCCAAATCCAATCATAATATCCTAAACTAAAACCCGCTTCATATAGATGACCTCTGATTAATTTGACAGAATATTTCTTGAAGCTAACGCAGCGTGCACATGGGCAAGGAATTTTCTTTGGGTTTTTAGCATTTTCCTCGGCAAATATCAAGAAGTTTTTTACTCCAATTTCATATTGCAATGAATCCCTATCCGCTTTTATCCAAGACTTATCCATTTAATTTCCAATGACCTGGTACGTCAGTAAAGTTTTTAGTATAATTATAGCTAATGATTACTTATTATGTATTCTGACCTATTATAGTTTTATTGTAGCCTTATCTATATAATAAAAATCCAATAGTTTATATTAATCAAAATGCACGTATGACATATGATAGCTAGTAATAATCACAAATAGGACATGATAGACATAAGAAAAACAAAAGGAACACAAATCTTCGATCTAAATTAATAATAACAGACAACATGTAATTAACGTTTAACTAAAGGCATACAATTTCTATAATTCAAATTTGTACATGGCAAATAGAGAAAGTACAACTACCATATACTATTTGAGTTTTAATAAAGAACAGAGCAGTGGAATAAGCAATCATGACAATCAAATACACAAAGCAGAAAAAGGCGCTATATAAACAAGAAAGGGAGCGGAAGTATCTCTTAATTAGTAGAAGCACTAGGTCAACACCGTGAGCAATAGCTAGGAACTATCCTTTCTTCTTCGCAAACCAAAAAAATATCCCTGAATATCAGCCAAACAATAAAAACTCAAACGACAATATTTAAGGTTTTCGTAAAATTCGAAAACTAAAACATAAACCTCCAGCCAGCAATAAAATAATTAACAAGGTATGAAACTAAAATACACATCCAACTCATACAATTTCAAAATTGACCAATAGAAAATCACAACAATTTTCACACTTTCTCTTGGTCAATTATGTTGGAAAAATTGTAGTACTCAAACAATAGCACTGTTAGATTACATGCCAAAAATCCAACAATATAATAAACAAATAATAACATGCATCCAATTAAATAACATACAAATAATAATATAATACCACATTTTAGAAATTCAAAATGAAAATACATCCAACTCATATAATTTCAAAATTGACTAGTAGAAAAGCAACCAAATAGTAGCCAAAAATCATAAATTACAAATTACCACTAATTATAGCGGACAACCAATCAGCCTATCCGCGAAAAATTATAGCGAACAGGAATTTTTTTTCTTTAATCCAGCCTGTTGGATTCTTGATCCAACGTCCCGGAAATTAATTGTTACATAACTGGTCCCTGACAACGATTGTCGGGGACCAGGACCTTAGTGTTTTTAGTGAAACTAAGTATGATTTAGCGTTTTATTTTATTAAAAGCAGTGGGAGTTCACACTTCTACTTAAACACCAATTCAAATAGCGTTAATAAACCCCAGATGAAGTCACGGTGTTTTTTTTCCTCCAAAACGCTACATCAACTTTTGTTTTCCCCTAAAACGCTACATTAACTTTTGTTTTTGCCCAAAACGCTGAACTAGCTAGCGTTTCTAAAAAAAATTATATTCTATATATAATTGGCGTAAGGAGGTTTAGGTGGTCGTCTGGTCGTCAGGGATTAAAAGGTAATTTTATTAGAAATTAGAATTAGGCGAGAGAAAGAGTTGGGTCAGAGAAAGAGTTGGGCCAGAATATTTAATTAAAAGCTAAAATTATGCTATGAAATATTATGGGCCAGAATATTGATTTAAAAGCTAAAATTATGCTATGAAATATTAAAACATATGTTAGGCTAAACCTTAAAATAAAATTTTCAAAAAAAAAATTGTTTACCAAATAAAATGTTTTAAGGAAAACATTATTTTTATAAAAATCATTAAAGATTCTAATTTTAGGTTTGACACAAATATATTTCTAAAATAGCAAACAAGAATAAAATAGCAAAAAAGCATAATTAAAAATGAGTCACAAATTCATTTTTTATATATAATAAACAAGTAAATAAAGCATACCATCAGAATTTCAATTCAAAAAATAACTTTAAAAAAAAAATTTACAATTATTTACAAATAAAAAAAAGTCTTTAATAAAATATATGGTAAAACAAGATAATAAAAAGGTAATAAAAAAAACATGTAATAATTGGAAATGACACCAAAATTCAGCAAAATATATTCCACAAAACAAATGCTAATTCAAAAAAAAATCTAATTTTAGAAAATTAAAATCAACAATAAACCTTAATATAATGCATTTAAAACAAATTTAAAACAATACAAAAATAAGATAGTACTAAATTTCATTAAAAAAAGTACAAATGTATTTGTGTTCACAACAAGTTAAACCAATAATTTCCCACGTGTCTAAATATATTATATATATTCTAATAAAATTGAAAACACCGCAAAAAATATAAAATATTAAAATATATGTTAGGCTAAACCTTAAAATATAATTAACAAAAACAATTGTTTACTAAATAAAAGTGCTTTGAAAAAATTATTTTCATAAAAATCATTAAATATTCTATTTTTAGGTTTGACAACAAATATGTTGCTGAAATTTAAATTAAAAAATATGAGCATAAATCAACATATAAACAAATTCTTACATTGCAAAGAAAAATTTGAAATTAAAAAAAGTGAACACAAATCAATAAATGAACATATTTTAAATTAGAAAGCAATCCAAAGATCCACAAAACAAATTTATATTAGTATCTAAATATAATACCAAGAACCAGTAAAATTACTCTAAACAAAAACACATAATAAATATCACATATGTCAAAAATATAAAATTAACATGTAAATATAATCAATATTCAAACAAATAAAAACTTTTATACCACGCATATTTCCAAACAAGTTTAAAAAATGTCTTTAAAAACTATAAAACACTATAACAAAATATCTAATTTTTTTTAAATAATTATTAGATTACATAATCAAAAATATAAAAAAAGAATAGATTATTACACGAATATTGTACCCATATGTTTAAGCATATAATTTGTGATCTAATAAAATAAAAAATAAAAAATAATTATGATATACTAAAATATATGTTAGCCTAAACTTTAAAATATAAATTATAAAAAAATCATTTACAAAAAAAAAATTATATTACAAACCATATGTATATTACAAATCATATAACACATATGCATTACAATCATTAAAAGTGAAAATAAACAATTCAAAATGTTATAAAATTTATTTTACAAAAAAAAAATTATAATCAAAATTATATTACAAAATTTTAATAAAGTTTCGCACGGATATAAAGCTAGTAAAAAAAAAATCCCCTAACTAGACGCCAGGGCCATGTTTGTTTCAAGGGATTATAATCCCCAAATTATTACCTTATAAATCCCAAACGTAAGGGATTATAATCCCATAAATTCACATTTTGATCATTGTTTTAGTTCACTCCCATGGGATTATAATACCTTGTGAAAGAAGGTATTATAATCCCATAGAAATGAATGAAAAAGATAATAGCAATATACTTCCATGGGATTATAATCCTTTAAATTTAAGAAAGATAGTGTGATTTTCCAAGGATTATAATCCCCTAAAACAAACATGGCCATAGTGTTATAAGAAGAAGAAAAAACACAAAACACTAAACAAACTTATGTTTTGGAATAATATTTGGGGTTAGTGTTTTAAATTGTAATATTTGAGACCGTTTATTTCATAATTGTGATTTGTGATAGAGAGGACCAAACCCCAAAAAATAATGTCAAAAAAGGCCATTTCTCAAAAAAAATAATCTGAAATCTGCGTGCGTGTGACTGCGAGTACTGTACATCTAGTCGTTCCCTTGAAACATTGTGTCAATTAAGTAGGCCTAAACTCCGGCCGGTCAAAATAAAGATAAAAAAGCCGGCGGTCCGGTGGAGATGGAACCGCCGTCACTCGTATCAAAAGCACGGACGGCCTTTCATTCCGCTGCTGCTAAAGCGGAGAAAGTCTTTACGGATATTAAAAAGTCTGATCTCACCGATCATCCAGGTCTCTTTTGATTTCTTTCTACTATTTTTAGCTTGTTCACTAAATATCTTTTCTTAATTTTAGTTTTTCTCATTTCAATTTTGTTTATTAGATTCTCAAGCTCATTCCGATAAATCCGATGATTCTCCTATTCCTCATCGCACCTCAAAGGTACTTGTTAATATCTTTGTTTTGATATTTTTGTATTTGAATCCCTAAATTTCATCTCAATCGTGTTTTTTAATGCTGAAGATATTAGATTCATTTTGATCTTGATTCTGGTAGTTGCTATTGGCTTGACGAAATTTATAGATGGAGCTGAAGCATCATCTTAGATCAATTAGTTTCGTTTCGTTGATTAGATATATGTTGTTTGTTTTATTGACTTTATGATAATGCAATGGAAATAGAATAACCGCCAAGTGAAGGACTTGAAGTGGAGGCCAGCACCTATAAAGGCCAAACACGACTGGCAAGAGAGGTTTAAGAATATTAGAATACGGAAGAAGGGAGTTGAGGAAAATTCACCTGACGAAGCTGACAATTCGGCAATGGCGTTTGCAATTTTTGATCAGAATTTGTACCTAGAGAATACTAGAGAAGTTTCTCAATCAAAGGTACGGAATTTTACATATATAATTTTACATATATTAATGCTGGGTTTTTTGATAATGACGCTAATGTAAAAGATGAAATGGTGATGTGGAGAGATACTTCTGCTTATAGATATGCATTCAAATATATAATGCAGATAGATTTATTTTAAAACATGCATTTTTAACTACTCCGAGTCATTGTTGTCACGATAAACGACTAGTCGTTGACTGATCGTCTTCAGAGGGTCGACCGGAGAGGTCGACATGGGAACTTGGGAATTGTTAAAAAGTTGGTCGATTACGAGGTTGACGATTGGCGTAAACTCCGATCCAATTATTTTTTAAAAAATCCAAAAATCCTAATCCACAACTTCTTGCACATGTTAATCTCAGTTTTTCTTATTTGCACATTGAATAGAAACTGATATGTGTGTGTGTGTGTGTGCGTGCTCACTATAAATTGACGAAAACTATTAAATGTGTGTGCGCGTGTGTATTTTGTTATTAAGATACATATGGGAATTTCGGATTTTTTTTGTGAGAAACTATATATACAAGAAATTTATAACTATATACTGGATTATTTAATTTATTATTGTTATTTTATTGACTAGTCAATGAGATGGACCTCTGTCGACTCGACTTACCGACGTGACAACCATGCTCTGAGTAAGGGTTTTATACATTTTCCTGGCAGAATTGTGCCTATGTTTAAAACGAGTAATGCTTATCTAGTATAGGAAAAAGATACAGTAACATAATTGCTCTTTTTAAAGACTTCCTTCTGAAATGTTTAGTAAATATTACTGTATGTATTTTGGATGATATTCGGACATATGTATTTTACCTGCTTAGAATACATTTTTCCTTTTCTTTGACATGTTGGTTTATTTAGAAAAATTTATTAGCTGAAATTATACTAGAAATCTATAGAAAGTTCAAAATTTAGTTTTAAAGTTTTTACAGAAACTAATACGGGGCCATGAGTCTTGAATACACTTTTTTGGTTTTGTTCAATTACAGAATTCTAAATTCTCACAAACACATGCCTCCACTGAGGCTTGACTCCTTGTTCTCTTATTACCAAGAGGGAAGGGGTATACTCTATGCTAAGCCTTGCAATTTATCTTATTTTTAACGCTTTAAGGTTGAATGGGGGATGAAATTCAATGCGGTGCTTTGGTCACAATGAAATTGGCCCTCACTCCTCAGGGTAGCAAAATCCTACAGAAATTAACCATATACCTTTAACTTATTTATTCAAAAAATCTACATTCGAAATTTCCAAGTAACTTAGAACTTTTTATGAAGGTACAGGTCAAGTTTCCAACTTTTACATCATCAACCCTCCCAATATCACCTACCAAGGATAATCAAAATGTTATTGTACAATTTACATGTCAATGGCGTGTGTGATAGTCTATCTCATGCTCATTAATTAGCTCAAGCCTGTGAACTGAGGATATTATTGCATTTCCAAATTTACTGGGTTATGCTGTAGAAAAGTGCTAGTTTCAGCATTACTTTGACCTACAAGGTAACTGAACTTGTACCTTTCATTTTCAGGGTGTAGAAAGTGGTTGCCCCAGAGAGAATCTGAATGCACCTAACGTAGATATCATTCCCCCAGTAGCTTATATAAAGCAATTGGCTATTGCTATCGAGTAAGTTTAGTACTGCTTACATTTCTGCTGGATCTTCTCCTGTAATCCTGTTTTGTTTTTTCTGATGGAATTTTTAAACTTGTTCTGTTTCTTAATTCCATTTAGTGAAAAGTAGATATATATATATATATATATGGAAAAAGAGTTTCTACCTGACACTGTAGGAAACTTTTCTACAGTATCGCCTTAAATTAAATCTGGGCCATAGATTAATCTAATCCAATGGCCCCGCTAGGGGCACCACACACAAATCGAATACACCCTCATACACACAATCCCACCTAATTTCCTCCATTTTTAATTTGATTTTTCCCGTCAATTAGTGAATTTTTTTTTTGAAATATGACTTCACTGTATTTTTCTCCATCTCTCAACGATCAGTTTGCATATCATATGTGCAGCAAAATCGTGATTTTAAGGCGACACTGTAGAAAAGTTTCCTACAGTGTCAGGTAGAAACTCTTTACCCTATATATATATATATATATATATATATATATATACACACACTTGTAGTAATATTCCTTGCAAGAATCAGTGTTGCTCCTCTGATTTATAAGTTCCATACAACATTCATTAACATCTATTGTTGACTATTTTTTCCTTGCATTTGTTAAAAATGACTGATTTCCATCACTCATAATTTCTTGGTTGTACGTTCACGTTAATTGTGATAGTTACATAATGCTGCTGCTCCTAAACATTGAAATAGGTGTTAAAGCTTCAGTATACTCTATTTTGATCTTTGAAATCTTCCTGTGATAGGGCTGGGAAGAATTATAAGACAATCAAGGATCTTATGGCATGTTCCACAGCTTCGTCACCTGTCAGAGAGAGGGCTAGTTTGAGCTTCTCAGCAATGAAGTCATTAGTGTTAAGGGAGAAAGAAGAAAAATTTGCCTCTGAGTTTAGTGCTGATGCGAAAGCTTTGTCTGTGATCAATTTGTTGGCTGATGCAGGTAGCTTTATAACTCAGGATTTGGTGAATCCATGTTTTTATTAAAGTGTTTTCATTATAAGTCGTTGCATTGCCCTTGATGATCTTTCACTTCCGTTGTAATCTCTACAAGACATTTGCAGAAGGACATCTCCTGGGGCAAGAGTCTGGTTCTGGACATGAAACAGTTACAAATGCATCATTGGCCAAAGAGATTCATGGTGCTCCTCCTGAAAGCTTCATTCTTAAGCTTGCTGAAGCAGTCGGAAGCTTGAAAACCCTAAAGAAAATGGCTTTTTTTTGGCTGAGGGTTGTTGCTGAAGTAAGTTACTCGTCTTAATAATGTTTTACGTTGTTTAAGCAAAGTTCATCTATTCTCCAGTTATTGCTGCTATGTGGGGATTCATCAGGCTATATCCTATGCTACCATATTATATTACTAATAAAAGGCTTTTTTCTGTTTTAGACTTTTAGTGTACCTCGTTAAAACAATATCAAATTTAGTGTTTAAACAATTTCGGTGGCTATAATCCTGTTGCCAAATCAAAAAAAAAAAAAAAAATCTGTAGAAGTTTTGGTAAAATTTTCCTTCGAGGATGATTCACTAAAAGGTTGGAAAAGAATATTGATGGCTCTGTTTTTCCGAATAATGCTTGCCCAACACGAAGTTTAAAGAAATTGAAATTGAAGCCTTGGAAGACTTGGTAATCTTTAAGTTTCATTGTTTTCTTTGTTATTAAGTTATTTTTATATTGCTACAGGGTGCTCTTGCTGGATCTCTATAGTTCACTTACCAGTCCTGACAGTATCAGGGAAATTGTAACATATGTTCAACTTTAAAAAAGATTTTGTCAATCTCAGATACCTTATAGGGTTAACTTATGGATGTAGCGTACTAAGTTTGTATTTATATTAGCGAGTCTGGTGAAATAAACATGTGAGCAAAAGAATCCTCACCAAAGGACTCAGAAAATACTCTGAAGGTTCAGTAAACATTGTGGAAGTGTTTCTTTGCAGGAGAAATTTTCGTAAATATCTGTTTTAGTCCTACAAATTAAGGGGGCATTTGCTTCATACCTAATGAGCCTGGTTAACTGGAATCGGAACCTCAACTCCATATGTTAGTGTTTGGATCAGCACCTTTTGTCCCATTCCCACCAACCATCCAAACGCCCCCTAAATGCTTCGTCCCATGCGCATCAGCTCATAAATTTAACTTTCGTCTAAGCACTGGTTCTCCATACTAATTTATTCGTAATGTTAAATCAGATATATTGCAAGGTGTTAATAAATAAAAATTTAACTGATAGCTTTCCCTTCAATCATCTGACATGCAGGTGAGAAGACTCTGGTCAGAAGGACTTTATATTCCTGGGATACCTTATGATGAGATTCCAGACTTAAATTCCTGTCTTCTGTATCAGCAGTTGCAGGTCATTAATTGTTGCATTTCAAGGAAAAGGCGCCAGTCTATTGCCGCTGAGTCCTTAGATTCTGTCTTATCAATGCAAGCAAGAATAAATGGTGAAGAGTCAACTACTCCTGCAGACGCACTTCCTCTAAACCCTGTTTTATATGCTAAGATTAGCAATGGGGAACTTGTTCTTAGGCTGGGGGCAGATAAACAGTGTGACAGTTTAAAAATGCTGGAAACTGGTGAACCTATTTATACCCCTGTTACTCAGGTTTGGCAGAGTTATGCTCCACAACTTATATTAGTATCCCCTATTATTTGTTAAAATCGGATTAATATGTATCTCAATAAATTGTGTTTACCAGGAAGGACCTTTACTGACAGAAGATCTGATTAAAGAAAACGAGGAATTTGTGCTGCGGACAGGCAGGTCTGTGTTATTAGTAAATCGCAGCCCGTGTGGTTTGCTTCTCTGTGTCCTGCATTATTTTATAAGTATTACATCAATACTGATGGTCTGCTGATTCAGGAAACTTAACAACTATATTACTCATTAATATGGTCAACTTGGAATTTGTAAGTTGCAAAATTCATCCCGTCAATGAACTCACGGGATGAGCAAAAGCGGTCAAGTTTTGTTTTTATAATCCCATTCCAGTATGGGTAACTAAAGATTATGCATGCAAACGTAGAGGACTTATAGCAAATGCTGCTGTTCTGCATTGCCTTCGTTTCGCGACCATAAAATAATAATGAATCACATTTATATTGTATGAATTGACTACGACCACTACATTTATATTACTGTAGATTTGTAGATTAATGACTGCACTCCTTATGAGGGGCATAGGCATTGAGTGGCGAGGGGTACCCACGCCGTACCCTCAACTTTTTTAACTAATATTAATAATTATAAAAATTTAATTATTCACGCACTATGTTTCGTCCAAGCCTTTTATTACTAAAGAAAGTGAAGAAGAAAAGTGTTTATTAAAAAAAGTGAAGAGATTCAACAAATTTTTGAGGTGTCGATAAGCATAATTTGGCCCCTTACAAAGTTGTGTGATTTGCTTCCCCCTCGACCTCTATAAATTTTAAAGCAGAATGTGGCTATTCTTGATACTTTTTCTGGCTTTGCCACTTCCTCCCTTACCATATTTAACCATTGTATGTATATGGTGGCATTGACCAAATAGTGCGAATATTGATGGCTTACGTTCTGACATCTCTTTCACCGATATGATTATGAATAAAAACTTGAATCTCATCTGTGGCTTGACACTGTTTTTTTTTTGCTGAAATAAAATTGTATTGTCATTTATTTAAAATACCAAATCTTTTACAAAGTAGGTAAGATGGATGTCATGGCCCGATTCAGTTGTAGTGTCGTACTAATCTTTTCACTAATCTGAGTACATCATTTTTTTTTTCCTGTCTGCTCAGTGTTGGTGCTGGTTGTTCTCAACTCCTCTCTGACATGCAGGCATTCAAGGTAAAGTTCTTCCAATATCTAAAGTCCCTCTCTGCACTCTTTTATGGTCTAAATGTAGTCTGTTAAACAGACAAATATTATATGAGGTTTAGGGCTTAGTAACTTGTATCTCAAGCCGGTTAGGGTAAATAGTTACTAGACATGGTCCTGTGTCTAAGCTTCCTAGTTGTATCTTTATTCTATATTTTCTCTCAGACTTATCTCATATTCTTTCCTAGTTGCTCTATTATATGTCTACTTTTCTTCTCTTCTCACTAAATTGTAACAACATCAAGGACGGAGCCATATTAAGGCGAGGGTATCCCATTGCCCACCCTCAATTTTCTGAAAGGAGTACACATATACACATGAAGACATGATAAGCTATATCTATAATCTTAACTCTTAAGACCTATGAGTTTAACAATTTTTACTATCTTAATGTTTAAACTATTAAAATAGTTGATGCTTATTCTTTTTGCTGTGGTGTAGTTTATTCTAGTTTGGCCTCATAAACTTTTGTATTTAATTACCCTTTTTCAATTATTATTTTGCTACTGTATTCTCTGAAAGTGAAAAAAAAAATTCTAATTTGTTCAATTATTAGATTGTTAATTTCTTATGTTCTTTAGTAGATTTTGTGTACTAAAAATTTCAGCAGTGCACATACAATATTTATTTATGTCTGATAAAAAAATGTTGATTTTGATTTTTTTTTTTAATGAAGTCGGATCAGATATTTGAATTATAACTTGTAGTAGCTATCTATGCATGGAAAAACTTATAATGCAATCAAAAAATATGTTTAACATAATGTATTGTTGCCTACGCTAAATTTTATTTCTATGCCCGCTACTGAACAGCATTTCTCTTAATTTGTGTTAGGCGGCAAACCCAGGTTGTATTTTAGAAGATTTCGTAAGATGGCACTCCCCTCCGGATTGGATGGAATCGGAAATTAGTGGTGAAGCTGAAGAAGCCCCCGCAGACACCGATCTACAGGCTACCAAGGGTCAACTAAGTGGGCGAATGCAGAAAGAAGGTACATCTTCATACCACGAGATGTTATAATTATGAGATGGTTCTGGCTTAGAAAAAAATGGTTCTGGTAACATCTAGGTAATTTGTGGCGTGAATTGTGGGAAGCTTCAAAACCTGTACCAGCTATCAAACAATCCCCACTCTATGATGAGGATTTATCTGTGTAAGTGAACATATATAATGCTTTGTTCTAGAGTTTTGTACTAGATTAGCCATCTGATAAACCTTGCACAATGCTTTGAGTCTGTAGGGAAGGTATTCTAAATGCTTTTGAGGAGATCCCACCTTCTGAGCTATTTGAACAGTTGTTTGTTTCTCTTGTAAGTTGCCTTGTGAATCTTTCCTTAAAACCATCAAACAATTTTATATTTTACTTCACTTGGATTTTAATGTTTTTCAAGGTACCCTTGCTGATTTTTGGGGGGGGGGGGGGGGCTGTGGAGGGGATCTGATGCATTATTTCAGATAGAGCAGAGTATGATTGACACAACATTTTTGTAATAAGATGTCTTCAAATTACCTATAAATAAACGTGTTCTTTAATGGTTTTAAATATGAATATGTAAGGTACCTAGAGATTAAATGGTTATATAAGTATGAATATGTAAGCTACCTAGAGACTGAATGGTTATAATTATAGGTATATAAGATACCTAGATATTGAAAACTAGTACATTTAAATTACTGTAGCCAGGCTCAGCATGTCTTGATTGAAATGGGAAGAATAATAGAAGAAAGAACTAAAGGAATGAGGTCATAATTTGTGCAATACATGTCAATACTGACTTGTTGATCTGTGGGAAGTCAAATGCATCTCTTTCCTCCAATCAGGAGATTTTGTAGAGCTAACACATGTCCTTGTAGAATTACTAGTTTGCTACATATGATGTGTATACTATGTTAGCAACAGTGGCTTGCATGTTGGCTGTACCTATAAAAACCCGAATGTTGTGCACATGTCATATGTCCATGTGTGTAACCCAAAAAATTTCTTCCAGCAACCTACTTGTTTTTGCTTTTTAATTAGCATAAGAGTAGTTGGTGTAATTCCAATTCGCTATGGTAACTTATATTTCACTTGCTGCTAATATACTGTGTTTTAATTGCAGCTAGGTTTAGGTTTTATAATTGCCGAGCCTAGACTCGCCGCAAATTCAAGTATGTCGAAGCTGTTCTTCGAGTGCAAAGACTACATTATAGCTGCTTGTCAAGGCAAAATCTGGGTTGAGAAAATTGATGATATATGCCAGGTATGATTTTGCAGCTGACTAACATATATAATTTAGTTGAGCAGTTGACTAATTGCATCATTTCTACTGCCTAGCCTGCCTTTGATTGAAATCTGTTGACCTTATATAATTACTTCTGCAGTAGAGAAGTTGGTCCCAGTATGGCTCATTTCAAATGACTAAGTGTATTTCATAATGTCATATTAGTATGACATTATTATAACACTCATAATGTCATGATGTCATACTAATTATTATAACATTATTATAAGTTATACTAATAATAATTATTATAATAATAATAATTATTATAATAATTATTATAATAATAATTATTATTATTATTATAATTATTATTATTATTATAATAATGTTATACTAACATTATTATAAGTTAGTATGGTCCTATTAGTATTTCATAATGTCAGTTTGGCTCAGTTTACAACACTCTGTTTAGTGAATCAGTTTAATTTTATCTAAATTCAATATTATAGAATTGTTGAAATTAGCAATTTCTTAAATATTATTCTCTATTACATCATATGGTGCTTCATTACAAAAATCAGACATTCCAGTAAATAACAGCGCAGTTTAACTTTGATCAACTAACAATCACGGAGGACTAGTCACTTTTTGTAAAATATGAGATATTAATTTGTTGATTTTCTTGCTGATGAATGCCGATTGCATGCTTATTTGCCCTCCTTTGGTACTTGACTGCAAATGATAGTTAGGCCATTCTGGTGATCATATTTGAAGTTTGACCATGCATTGCTATCTTTAATTAGTTCCTAGTCTGCAAGGAATAGAATTGTTATCATGCATCCAGTCTGATCTTTCGATTTTGTGTAATAATTGTGATTGCAGGTCTATGAAACTGTCGAGATGATGTTATTAAATCCAGATGAAGTTCTAAATATGTCAAAAAATCCTGATGAGGGCCCAACAACTGGCGACCAGAAAAGTAAACTTAAGCGGCTTAGCTTAATTTTTGGCGGAAAGGATAGACAGTCGAGAAAAACACCAAAAGATCAAAAGAATTCACAAGAAACCCCTAAACAACAATCTTTTGCATCAATATTTTTAAAGAAGCCCCCTAAGCCTGGCAATGCATCCTCAGCCGAAAAACCTGTTTCTTCTGTTGACAATGATTTGACAGTTACCTAAATATAATTGAATTCTTATGTAATTGTAAATTATTTTTTGATATATAAAGTTAGAGAGATTTCGATTTCGGAATGGTTTCTTTTTTAAGTGATAAAAATGTGAACACCTAGCTTAAGTCTTGGGAACTTAATTTTCGTATTTGGTTTCCTTTTTTGTTATACACAGATCTGCAATGTAAAGAACTCAGGAAGTATTCTACCACATATTTCAAAGTAATCAGTTTAACATTCTGAATAAAGTGTCTGGTGAAAAGCCATTAGTGGACAGTGCACGGTGTAGTTAAAAATGAAGCTGAGGAAATATCAGAAAAGTCCTGAGGTTCTTTTGTTTGCTTAGGAATCGCTTCTTTGCTCAATCTGTAGAATCATCTTGTTTTTTTTCTTGGTCTTCATCTGTTTTGTCAGATTGCAGATCCTTCATGATGAGCTCAGGCACCACAAAATTGGCAAGCCAGTAAACGAAGAGAAGCCCCGTACTGTGAAACAAGGTAACTGATAAATATACTTATTTAGCACACAAGCATTGCACTTGCAACACAGGCAGGGACGATTTGTCTTTTCTTTATGTTCATGTAATTAGATGGTTATGTTTGAAAAAGCACAGGTATAAACAAAAGAAGTAAATAATATTATGACTTGTGAAAAAAGAGACAAGGTAATATACAGAAGACTGACGTTGAGCGGAGCAATACTTTCAAGTCCCCAGAGTATGCTGCTACTGACTCTACTCCAAGAACAAAAGAAGAGGTGAGTGCCTTAGTTCTCAATGGTGAAACAATGTTATGCCGCCTATGCTGAAACTGCATTTCACCGTGGTTTATACCTGTCTTCTTCATTTGCTGGGCTTGCTTGAGGTGTGAAATTACGGTATATAGCGGAAACTGGAAATAAATGCACGTCATTGAACAGGGGTGGTATTTGGTTCAGTTCAATATTATGAGTTCAAGTTCTGATTTATCGTTAAGTTTGCATACATGAGATGATTGTGGATAATGAAAATGTTTGGCTGGGAAGATAACTTATTGGGGTTTGTCACGTGCCAAGGGGTAGTATAATTTGGGCCTGGTGTGCATCTCAAATAGTGATAGTAGACCACTTTGAACTTTGAAGCATGTTAAAAGAGTATGTGTAATCCCGAATCAGAAAGCCCAGATATATTACCCTTTCAACCTCCTGTAGCTTGCCCAGTCCCTTTAGGGGGTTGTCCAATGGGCTTCGTAACCTGATTAAACCGACCCTACCTGACCATATTTTTGATCAATCAAACCGAGAAAACACAAACCGGAATTTAATTAGGTCAATAATAACTAAAATCAAATTTATTTGGTTGGGTATATGTTATATTAAGTTCGAGGCAATCCCGTCTGCACTATAAATAAATCACAATAACAGTTAAAGTATAATTTAAATTACTGGTGTAATATTGATAAAACTAAGGCTTCTATCAAAGATCAGTTGCCACTTGCCACTATGATTAGAGAGCCACCAGCAGGGAAAACATGCAGGTGTACATTTTGCAACTCATTACGAACAAGGGTATTACACCAGCAGAAATATAACTACATATGAGCTGATAAAAGAAAAAGGCCACGTTAAGGTTAAAAAAATGTTTTTGTAGCCAAAAAACTTGTAGAAATTACGTGAGCGGAGTGAAACTGCTGTACTTTATATGCGCAGATTTGTATGAAATCCATGTTATTGAAACTTTTCATTTTACATTTGAGTACCGAACACTCAATACTTGGATATGGATACTCGAATTTGAACACTTATTTTAAGTCAAAAACTTGTATATTTTTCAAATATTGTTGAGTTGGAATTTCAGACACATGGACACTTTTAACCGAGTGTGGGTAACATAGTATAAAATTGCAGAACTTATGTGTGCAAAATTTTATCACTAAAACACTAAAATTATTTTTTCGCTTTGAAATTTAGTTTTACTTTTAAATGCTTCACAATGTATTCAACCCAACTAGCCCTTTAATTGCAAGCACTATGCAGAGGACAAATTAATATTCGTTGCTGCTGCTGCAAACATTCTAATGAAGGATATAGCAATCAGTGCATGCCAACATTAATGTATTTTCCATTTTCCAGCCCGAATATTACTAATAATACTCTGCGAATACAAATCAAAGGATACATATCGTAGTATGATAGTCTGCAGGAATATATACATGGCGAGGAAGGGAACAGTATGGGGTATTAACTTACTCTGGTAAAGGAATGAAATTGAATATAGCTTCAGAATTCTCAACCATCTCCTTACAAAAAAAATTAATCACCTACGTGTTAAATAAATGTTTTTTAGCTCTCTTTGGCTCTATAAATACGAGTACTAGTTGAGCATCATCTTCATCTCAGTTTTAAGTTGTAGTAGTAGTGTGTGGCAGAGTAATATAGTACTATAGTAGCTAGTATCTATGGAGAAGCCTAGTAAGCTTATACTTGTTGTGTTGCTCGGTGCCTTAATATACGGTACCAGTACTGCAAGAATGCTGGTGGACTTGTCGCTTAAGAGTACTTCTTTGGAAGATCAGAAAAACATAATCGGAGGAGGTGTGTTCGGAGGTGGCCTAGGTGGATTTGGGTGGGGCGGTGGCTTAGGTGGTGGCATAGGTGGAGCTGCAGGCGGGGGTGCAGGTGCTGGCATAGGTGGTGGTTTAATTCCGGGAACATTTGGTGGCTTAAATGGTAACGGTGTTCCCAGCTTGTTTCCTGGAGTACCTGCTGGCTTTGGAGGGATTCCTTAAGTACTGATTAGCTCTCTCTCTGTCTCGATAATTAATTATTAAAAGTATTATGTAGTTGTAACTTGTACGTGAGGTATGAGTGTAAGTCCGATTTTAGTATGCATGGTTGTGTAATGGAAACAAATGTATGAATGAATATTATGAATGCTATGATTTAGTTTGGAATGTTGTGTTAATGTTACATTGATAATTACCGATCTTGTAATGCGATATTATGAATGTAAAAAAAGGAACTAGGATCAACGCTGCTGTTAGCCTGCTAGTATGAGTTTGAGACAAGAAATTAGCAGGTCAATAAAGTAAAATCGTATCACCAAATTAAAATTTATTTATAATTAATTAATCAATCATTTTATGCCCCCACTTATACAATTTATCAGAGTGTACCGACTATCCTGGTACACATATTTTCACTAAAAAGAAGAAGAAAAATTTTACAAATTTGTATGTTACTTCTGATAATCCAATTTTTTAAGGATTAAATGCAGTTTATACCTTTAAGGCTTTAACATTGTAACAAATCAGATTTTATAATAACCCGTGCTCTTATAGCAATTGACATAAATTCGTATATTTTTTATGATTGAAAAAATATTTTTTTTAGTATTATTATACATTTTTCGTTCATACATATTATAATATCACTACTTTAATTTATGGATTATTTTATTTTTGCAGAGATGAGATAAACACTTAAAAAAATGTTTTTTAACATATAAATATAATAATATATTGTGCAGGGTGTAACACAATTTCTTTTAAAATAACAATCATAAAAGGACATACTATCGATGTGAATAATAGTCATCATACATACTTTCCACGTAATACATACTTTCCACATAACAACAATATACTCATTAATATCTGTTTCTTTAAATATCTCCCCAAGATATAAGCCACTTTATTTCCTTCTTTTCGAGTAAACTTCTTAATTAACTTATTTTCTTCAATGATATTGTCAACACGGCAAAATCTTCACTTACATTATTCATATTTCAATAATCTTAAAGAAATCACCTTCTAAAACAGTATTTGTTAAATTCAAAAATCTAACAAATTGGAGGATTCCAATAGTTGTCATAGATTCCACAATTTCGAAAAATATTATCACTTTAGTTTCAATGAAAACTTAGTAATAAACTCACCTCGAAATTATTTTTTCTTTTCAAAAAGCAGGCTTCATCACATTTAAATTTGTATTAAAAAGGAAGAAGTAATCACCTGAATTGTTTCGAAAATAAGTTTAAACTCATACAATTCTTATTTTAAACCTCAAAATATTGCTTTAAAGGATCAATAGCTATGCCCACAATATCCCTAAATTTTGAGATTTTTTCCACAATTTTGATATGCCCACAATGGCAGTCATAATACTCGAGAATTCAATTTAAGTATCAGTTAAATAAGGATGACATATTTATTTGCATATCAGTAATTTACAAATGTACATCATACTTGATATTGTTATCAAAATTTGATGTTAAAAATTTATAAAATTGGTTGTATACATAGTCAGAGTCCCCTTCTAGAGAGGACCTCCTTATATAGAGAATATGAGAGAACCATATATTTTTTCTGATTCTACAATAGAACCACTTTTTTTTTAATTTTTTTTTCAAAAATATTGTTTTTCAAAAAAAAATCGACATCGCCATGTCACAACTGCTGACGTGGCACTGACACGTGGCACTGCCACGTCAGCAGTGGTGACGTGACAGCTGACGTCAGCAGTGCCACGTCAGCAGTGGTTCTGTTACAGAATCAGATTTTTTTTTATAGAACCAAAAAAATTGATCTTTTTTTTATAGAACCAAAAATTAAAACTTTGATTCTACTATAGAATCATATAAAATTAGTAGTTCTCTCATATTCTCTATATAAGGAGGTACTCTCTAGAATAATGGCCTACATAGACATGCATGATATTTTTGATAACTAAAAATACAAAGTTTTGTAAATAATATTAGTAATCATTAACATATTTACTCAAAAGTTAAATTAACAGCAAAAGTAGGAAAATGGAGAGACTAGGTCTATATAATACATTTTTTTAGTTCAAACTCAAAAATTTATGTGGATCAATGAATATAAAGATGAAGTCACTTGAAGAGGATGTGAGTTCTATTTCCCATAAAAACATAGTTTACTCAAAAAAAAATTCAAAATATCCTTAAAATATCTTCATGTTCTCCTATTATATATTAAATGAAGTTAAATATTGCAAAGATATTGTTGTCAAAACTATACAATTTTAAAATATAGATTTTTCAATTTCTGTTTTTTCAGTTCCATATGCATGGCTTTTAAAGCTTACACCTCATTTTCTAACATTTTAATTCTTTGAACTTTGAAGTAGAACAGGAAGGACACTTTGAAAACTCTCATGGGCGAATCCATTCACATAAAGGGTTAAATTATCAAACTAGTCATTGATTGGAGTCAAATGTATCAAAATAACTCACTTATTGAAAAAATGACTCATTTAAATCACTTTTTTGAAAAACTGTGTCAGCCGTTAAAGTCAATTTTTATCTTAACGGGCAACTATGTTACCTGGCATTGCTATTGTTCATTGCCTGAGGTGGAGGTGACCTGGCTGGTACGGAAAAAACATATAGAAAAACCAAGAAAACATATATAAAATTTGTATTTTCCTAACATCAACAAAACATATAATGAACAACATTATCAATTAAAAACAAGAAAACATCCACTGGAAACAAATATTCATTACCATCTCAAAACATCAAAAAAAGTGATATTGTATCTCTAAAGTAGCAATAGATGAAATTACTAGCCTATACATTAGCAATATCTCCCAAAAATAAAAGTCACATGTCCTTGCCTCTAATTCAACCGTGACAGACCTAGTACCATTTCTTACCATGTATTTTCTGTCTCCATCCCATGTAGCCCTCCAGAAGATTTGACATTTAGGTCAAGTTTTCTCTTGATAACTGGGCAAATAACACAATCAATTACAACCATCTGTTCTCTCTTCTGTCTGATTCTACTCATTAATTTGAAGTGTATTTCTTGAAGCATGTCCAACATTGTCATAAACCTACAATCCATGAGTTGAAGGCCAAGTAAGTATGGGACCAAATAATTTTTACTTATTATGTGTTTTAGTTATTAAGAAACATGTTTTACTTGTTAAATTATTACTTAACAAATAAATGGATGGTTGAGAATCATGTGTACCTTTCATTCACAATCCATGAGTTGAAACTTTCTGACATATTATTGTCGACATTGTCAGCATAACAATGAGTCTGTAATTGAGACTTGCTCCAGCATTTAGGATCCAGATTGCTGATTCTGCATGTGCCCCTCTTGAGTGCCTATGTAATGCTTTCATTACCCTCTCAAATTGTGTCTTATATGTTGCACAGGCTGCCATCCAAAATAGGTTTTTCACAGGACCTTTACTATACCTACAATTGTAAAAGTCACAAACCATAATCAAAATATGTTCTACTTCACAATATTATTAAGTTAGCTAATAAAAAATGTACCTTTTAGTTAGTTAGCACACATATGTCTTCCACATAATCTGTGCTCAACTGATGGCAACAGCTCTTTCATGGCATTATCTAAACCCTGCATTACATGAATGAGATAAAAAAATGTTATCAGACTACATATAAAAGTATGGAAACACAACAAATAAAAAAATAAAACAATATTTTTACCTTTTGTTGATCACTAATTATAGTGAATCCAGTTCCATCACCCAATGTGAGGTCTCCCTCTAAAAGTTCTAAAAACCACCAACTGTCAGTGTTCTCAGATTCTACAACTGCATACGCAACCGAAAATATTTGATTTTTGGTATCTCTGCCAACAACACTTAGTAATTAGTAATTGCCCAGCACAGACTATTTTGAGGAAGCAGCCATCAAGTCCCAAAATTGGTCTACATCCTTGCTTCCACCCTTCTTTAATGGCATGATAACAAATATAAATCCTACTGAATTTGTTAGGCTCTTCATTAGTAACCCTTGTTGTCCTTATGACTTTTCAGTAATTCATAACCAAGTCCCAGATCCTAGCATAGTGATCTTTCAATCTCTCAAACACCCCTTTAAGAGCAGTTTTCCTCACTCTGGAACACTTAATCCTAGGGACTTCTATCTTAAGATCTTCTATGATTGTTTGTATCATTTCTTTAACCTTGCATTAGGGGTAATGTCTAATTCTATCACCATAAAGCTCAGTCAAATACTTCACAGTAACAAGCTTGTTCTGATATGACTTTGTACAAAGATGGTCATCAAGACAAGTTTTAATTTGCACAATTTCACATTCAACTTACTACACCATAAGTAGAACCTATAACCCGGCTCACATGCTACTTGAGCCCCTCTCACTATCATTATGAACAAAGTGCACATTCCTCCTCTCTTTAATTCCATACTCTTTAACAGTATTTCTAATTCTTCCATGGAAGCAAATTTGAGGCCCACATCCCATTTTATACCTCTCTTACTATTAGGATCAGAAAGTGATGGCCTTTTTTTCCTTTTCTTACCAGGGGGTATACCAACATAACCTTGTTTCACCTTTTCATCCTCGCTCGAAGATTCCTCTGACCTCAGTTCATCATTGTTGTAATTAGTGTCATCATTGCTTCACTTGCAACTTCTAAAGTAGCCCTATATTTTTTACAAGCAACAATTTCTTCATCCTCATCAGTTTCAGACTCGACGTGACACTCTATCTCAAAGTCATCTTCGCTATCATCCTCACTACTATGATCACTGTCTCCCAAATCATCGTAGGACCCCTCATCTACCACACTACCAGAAACATCATCATCTCTCTCCAGAATATTATAGTTTTTAGGGGGTTTTCATTGTTCACAAATCATTTCTTATGATCTACAAACAAATTAATTCTTTTATAGGGCAAACAAACTTGGACCATAGACCTCACAGACTCATCATCATATAATAACCTAATACTATCACTAAAACTATACCCATTACTTTGAAAGTACACAAAATTAGTTTTACTATAATTATACTTTTTGGCGAAGTCATGAATATCACCAAAATGAAACAAATCGGTGTCAACATCATCAATAATTTCTACAGTACCCCCAATATAATCAACTTACCATTGAATGTTTGGGGTGAAAAATCACCCCCATGATGGAGATGAATCTTAATGGTAGTAGACATGTTTGCACACACATATATATGGATATTTAAAGATAAGATTCATACAAATAGCTGCATATTTATACAAACGCTAGCTTGAACATATCGAGCAAGAAAACATATTGGTTGAATCGATATGAACACGTACCTGATTGTAGATGTATATACTTAGTAGATGTATGTAGAACTGTCGTCTTCAAGATTTCGCCAACGATGACCTTCAATTTTACATTTCCAGCTTGTGCTCTAGAGTGAATTTAGGGTTAGTTTTTCCCTCTTTCGCTTATCCGATCTACTTTTATACAAATGAATGGTTTTATTGCTTTTTTCTTTTATTTATAATTCCATGCCCATGTCAGCACTCCAGTCACTACCCAATCACGAGCCACATTGACAACTGACGGAACAAATAACGTTAAAATTGACCATAATTGTTGTTGACTTTAACGGCTAGACAAAGTTTTTCAAAAAGTGATTTAAATGAGTCATTTTTGCAATAAGTGAGTTACTTGATACATTTGGTTCCAATCAGTGACTAGTTTGATAATCAACCCTTCACTTAAATGATCTATTATAATTGTAATCAACACAACTCACAAATATGTTACAAGCATTTTCTTGATTCCATTCTACTAGTCATTTCTAATACGAACATAGTTGAGCCATAATTTTATCTACTATCAACTCAATTGGGTGTGGTTTGTTAGTCACAGAGGCATGCCTGAATACATCTAGTAACAAGCCTAAGTTATTTGTAATGCTATGCATTACTTACATGACCTCTTAACTGAGGGAACCTCTAGTTGTAGAGTTTCTACTGGTTTTGTACTTGTAATAGGCATCAAATTCTAGCTATGTAACTGTACCTATTAAGTTAAGAATAATGCTTGAAAGAAGTTCCAAGGTTCATGCCTCAAGCTAGGAGATAAAGACTGCCAAATAATCACAGTTGGGATTTGAAGAAATGAAGAATTTGCCTAAGTACCAATTCGAGAAGTACATTTGTCTATTCGAGAAGTCTAGCATTCGAGAAGTCAGGGGTTCGATATCTCAGAAGACACAATTCGATATCTCTGAATACACTGTTCGATATCTCAGAGATTCGATATGTCTATTACTCTGTTCGAGAACTCAAGGAGTCGACAGGTCAAAGGTGATATTCGAGTTCTCAAAAGGGTCAACAAGTCAAAGCTACATTCGATATCTCAAAGACTCAAGATGCTATTCGACATCTCAGGGATTCGATATGTCAAAATGCTTTATTCGATATCTCAAGGACTCCCAGAGAAAAGAGCTATTCGAGAAGTGATTCGATATGTCAATATAACACTATTCGAGAACTCAGAGTTATCGATTAAGTCAATTCTAGTTCTCGAATCACTCACTTAGTCACTTCTCGAATACATTCTTGAAGACAAAATACTGAAGAATTGTATAAGTCAGAAACCTGCAACAAGCCAAGACGCTTTATTTGACTATGTACTATAAAGCACGTTGGAAAGCCTACAAAGAAGCTTAGAGAGATAAGTCAGGGGACAAGGAGCTGAAGAAGTTGATCTGAACAGGCTTTGCAAAGTCAAATCTGTAGCCGTTTGGACTCTTACTCAAATGAGATAGACAGACTGGAAAGTATTTGGTTTACCTACCTTATTTGTAGTAAGTAGGTGTATCCATGTCTATAAGGATACAGCCTCACTTCCTTAGCATATAAGTTTTTCAAGATACATCACAAGAAATATCTCTCTGAGAAAAACGAAGCTGAGAATACTATCATTTGTATTCACAGATTGTAGCAAAATCTTTATCTAATAAAATATTAGATTAAAGTAATATTGTGTTGTGTTTGTCTTTGTTATCCGCACTTACATATCTCACACACTCAACACATATCTTGCTGCAAAGATTCAAGAACGAAGAAAAGTTCAAGAATCCATTCACCCCCCTCCCTCTGTATTCTTTTACTGTATTCAATACTCAACAAGTGGTATTAGAGCAGGCTGTTTAATCTAAACAGAAAACGATCATGAGTTCGAATACACCAAAGACTACAGGTACGGTAAAGGTCCCTAAGTTCGACAAAGAGAATTACAACCTATGGAAAATAAAAATGCTGTTGTTCATCAAAGCTGCCAATCCTCTCTACCCTGACATCCTCAAGAATGGTCCATTTGTACCACAAAAAGAAATTGCTGAATCTACAGTGGGCACAATAGTCATTCCTAGATCATATGTTCCAAAAGAGCCATCCAAATGGACGGACTCAGAGAAGGAAAAGGTTGCCCTAGACAGTCATCTCATGTTGCTGATCATAAACTCCATGGATATGTCGATGTTTGCCAACATAGCATCATGCACATCAGCCAAGGACATGTGGAACCACATCGAGGTGTTATGTGAAGGGACAGAGGAGGTAAGAGAGAATAGGAAACAGATACTGGTCACACAGTATGAGGCTTTCATGGCACAGTCCAAAGAAAGTATTACTGATATGTTTGAGAGATTTCACAAGCTGGTGACTGAGCTTCAAATGAATGGGAAGGTTTACAGCACTAAGGAATTAAACATGAAGTTTCTACTATCTGCACCAAACCATCTAGAGCAAAGGGTCATATCTCTAAGAGAAAGAGATTTGAACAATGTCACATATGATGTGCTCTATGGGGTTTTAAAGACTCATGAGCTTGAGCTGCTTCAGAAGAGGGCTATCCAAGCCAACCAAGGCAGAATGATAAACACATCCTGCGCCTTGATTGTCAACAAATCTGTTCAAGACCTGGAAGCATCTACAAGTCAGCTGAGAATAGAAGAGATAGTAGATGATGAAGAAACTGAAGAAGAAGTGACTGAACCTGTTGATGAAAAGGAAGAAGATGAGTTCTACACTCTTGAAGAGTTGGATGCCATGGAAAACACTTCATATGCTTTTATAGCTAGAAAATTCCCAAACATCAGATTTAAGAGGAATCAGCCCTTCAAGCCTAGATCTCAAAATCACTCATTCAACAAGAGCAAGGCACCTGTGAAAGCAAACAAAAACAGATTCAAAACCAGCTATGTGGATAGGTTATCTGTGAGATGTTATATATGCAATGACCTAGGGCATTTTTCCAGTGAATGCAAGAAGGATAAAGAGTTTCTTGAGCTTGAAGCTAAGTATGAGGCTCTGCTAAAGAAGCATACACCAGGTAAGGCCAACATAGCTGAAGGGAAGTGTTGGGATGATTCTGATAGTGATGGAGAAGAACAAGAATTCTGTAACTATACCTTGATGGCCAACTCCAAGAAAGAACCATCTGCATCAAACTCTCAGGTACCATCCCTCACTACCATAGACATGTCTGTTTCTGAATACAAATCTATGGTTGAACAACTATCTGTTGAGATGTTTAATATTCATACTAGTATGACTGCTGCTAATGAAGAAATTGCTAAACTGTCTACTAAGAATGAACTGTTGAACAAAAGAAATGAGGAACTAGAACTAACTGCTATGCAAATAGAAAACCTTAAACAAGAAATTGAATATCTAAAGAATAAGGTTCTATGTGCTAGTAAAGTTGAGAAAGCTCTTAGGGATGAACTAGCTGAAAATGAATTTAAATTGAAAACATTTAAGAATTCCTCTAGTCTATTGCAGTCCTACCATGAGAAAAATCTGGCTAGACCTAAGGCTGCCATTGGATTTGATTATGACACTATTAAACAGAGGAAAGGCTATGCAGTCATTGAAGATGACATTGTTGTTCAAGAGGAAGTGCCTCATGTTTTGAAAAAGACTGAGACCCCAATATTTAAAACACCAACACTTGAGATTGATGAGGATGCCTTACTCATTAAGCAAATGTTGGATGATGAAGATAAGGCACAATCAAATGAACAACAAGCATCCTTTAAGAGTGAGAATGTCAAAACCAAAGCCAAGGAGCCAGTAGGAGGTAGACCTAGACCTGAGAAATTTGTGAAGTTTGTTTCAGCTGGGAATAATGAGTTTGAGAAGAAAGTGGCTAAAAAGAAACAAAACAGGAATGACAAATTGGGGATTAACAAGGACAACAACTATGCTTATGTGCCAAATGCCCCTAGGAAAGTTTGTCAAAACTGTTTTAGCACTAATCATTTAACTCATGCATGCAAGAAACCATCTGGTAGTGTTGCTAAACCATTCTATGATTGCTCTGTGCCTTTAAGACATAGAGACTCTCCTTTCTGTGATAAACTTGACTGTATGCCATGTAACATGAATATAATGACTAGTTGTTTTAATTTGAGAAGACAATTCATGGAAGGTTGCATCAGTCACAATGTTCACACACACTACACAAGAACAAAGTCTTCAAGTCCTCCTAAAGTTAGGAAGGTACCTCTGTCACCTAAGTCTAAGAACCCTGATTCTAAGACTTCTAACAATGACAAGAAGACTAACATCAAGAAAATTGATAAGCATACTGTTTATGATAAAACTGTTGCTAAGCCACATGGATCCAAACTTGTTTGGGTACCAAAGGAGAAGTAATACATTTGTGTTTGCAGGGCAAAGAAAGTGAAAAGAAGGTCATGTGGATTTTGGACAGTGGATGCTCAAACCATATGACTGGTGATATGGCCCTGCTATCACAGTATGAGGAGAAGGCTGGCCCTATGGTTGCTTTTGGAGATGACAGCATTGGCAACACATTGGGATATGGCAAGTTGGGAATTGGAAATGTCATCATTGAAAATGTAGCACTGGTCAAGGGGCTTAAGCACAATCTACTGAGTGTTGGTCAATTTACTGACAGAGGCTTCAAAGTAAATTTTGACAAAGATGAATGTTTGATCACCCACAAGAAGACTGGTGACTTTGCTCTATCTGGAGTAAGGAAAGGAAGCCTGTTTGTAGCCAATATGAACTCTGCAAACAAGGACAAAATTTGTTGCTTTTACTCAAAAGCATCAAATGAAGATAGTTGGCTGTGGCACAAGAAGCTATCACACTTGAACTTCAAAGGCATTAATTCTCTAGTCAAAAGGGAGTTAGTGAGAGGCATGCCCACACTTGAATTCTGTCAAGAAGGAGAGTGTGAGGCTTGTCAAAAAGAAAGAATGAAAAGATCAAGCCACAAGTCAAAGACAGTGACATCAATAACCAAGCCCTACAACTAATTCATATGGACTTGTTTGGGTCTGTCAATATTGTGTCACTAGGAAGGAAGAAGTATGTTCTAGTGATGGTTGATGATTTCACAAGGTATACATGGGTAGAATTTCTGGCATCAAAGGATGAGGCTCCACAAGTAATCATTGAGCATATAAAGAAAATTGACAAGGAAGCAAAGGCCAACAATGCAAGTGTGATTGCATTAAGAAGTGATAGTGGTGGAACAGAGTTCAGAAAGCATTCTGCAAAGAGAATGGTATTTCTCAACAATTCTCAGCTCCAAGGACTCCACAACAAAATGGAGTTGTTGAGAGAAAGAATAGAACTCTGATTGAGGCTGCTAGAATAATGTTACTTGATACAAAGATGCCTACATGTTTTTGGGCTGAGGCTGTGAGCACTGCATGCTATATCCAAAACAGAACCCTCATCAACAAAAACACTGGAAAGACACCTTACAACTTGATGACTGGAAAGAAGCCTACTATAAAGTATGTTCATACTTTTGGAAGCAAATGCTTTGTGTTAAAAGACAATTCAGAATATGTTGGAAAGTTTGATGCAAAAGCATTTGAAGGAATTTTTCTTGGCTACTCTATGGAAAGAATTGCATACAAAGTTTATGTCATCAGTCAAAAGAAAGTTATGGAAAGCACAGATGTGACATTTGATGACAGCAAACTACCTGGATTAGAAGAAGCCAATGATGAAGATAAAGATCCTTTGAAGTATGACAATCTAGATGATTCTGATGAGGAGATTGAAACTGAATTTGAGCCCACAATCCAACAAACTCAAGTGAATGAAGAATCTGTGTCAATCAACAATGAAGAAACAAGCATCCAAGACACACCTGTGATTAGTGGCAACTTCACAGGGGGAGGAAATGTAAATGATCATGATCTGGATGATGAAGCAACATCAAGGCTGAGAAATCAATCTGAACATACAAGGAAATGGGATAAATCACATACTGCAGATCAGATAATTGGAGATCCAAATGCAGGAGTGAGGACAAGGAGAGCAACTTTAAATGAATGTCTCTATGGTTGCTTTCTATCCCAAGTTCATCCTGAGAAACTTGATGATGCATTGTTGGATCCTGATTGGATAATTGCTATGCAAGAGGAGCTAAATCAATTTGAAAGAAGCAAAGTATGGGAACTTGTGCCTGCACCAAAGGATAGAACCATTTTTGGAACAAAATGGGTTCTAAGAAATAAGATGGATGAAAATGGTGTAGTCATAAGAAACAAAGCAAGTTTGGTTGCAAAAGGATACTCTCAACAGGAAGGCATTGACTATGATGAGACTTTTGCCCCTGTTGCTAGACTAGAGGCCATCAGAATTTTCTTGGCATTTGCTGCACATTCTAATTTCAAGGTTTATCAAATGGAGGTCAAGAGTGCATTTCTGAATGGGGAGTTGGAAGAAGAAGTATATGTGCAACAGCCACCTGGCTTTGAGGATCCACAATTCCCTCACTTTGTCTACAGATTGCTTAAAGCATTGTATGGACTTAAGCAAGCTCCTAGGGCATGGTATGACACACTATCACAATTTCTACTGGAGAATCAATTCACTAGAGGCACACTGGACAAGACACTGTTTTACAAGAAACATGGTGATGATATTATCTTAGTTCAAATCTATGTGGATGATATCATATTTGGCTCTACAAATGAGAAGCTGTGTGAGAAATTCTCTAAGCTCATGCAGAGCAGATATGAAATGAGTATGATGGGAGAATTAAAATTCTTTCTTGGGCTGCAAGTTAGTCAAAGGAAGGATGGCATTTTTATAAGTCAAACCAAATACATCAAGGATCTATTGAAGAAATTTGGCTTGGAAGAATGCTCACCTGCAAAGACACCCATGGCCACTGCCACCAAGTTAGATGAAGATGTTAAGGGCAAGAAGGTAAATATATCAATCTACAGAGGAATGGTTGGTTCTCTACTCTACCTCACTGTTAGTAGGCCAGACATCATGTTTGCAACATGCTTGTGTGCAAGGTTTCAATCAAATCCAAAGGAATCACATAATAGCAATAAATAGGATTTTTAAATATCTGAAGGGCACACCAAACTTGGGGTTATGGTATCCTAAGGACACAGGGTTCAATCTGGTTGGTTATTCTGATGCTGATTATGCTGGATGCAGAGTGGATAGGAAAAGCACCTCAGGTAGCTACCAGTTTCTTGGACAAAGGTTAGTCTCTTGGTACAGCAAGAAATAACAATCTGTGTCAACTTCCACAGCTGAAGCTGAGTACATAGCTGCTGGAAGTTGCTGTGCTCAAGTGCTTTGGATCAGAAACCAACTTAGAGATTATGGACTTGTGTTGGAAAGAATTCCAATCATGTGTGACAACACAAGTGCAATCTCTATAGTTTCCAATCCTGTCAATCATTCTAGGACAAAGCACATTGACATCAGATATCACTTCATAAGGGAGCATGCAACTAATGGAACCATTGAGTTACATTATGTTCCCACAGAAAACAACTAGCTGACATATTCACTAAACCATTAGATGAAGCCACCTTCACAAGGTTGGTTAGTGAGATTGGAATGTTGAATTCTTCAAATTCTGGCTAAGTGAATATATTAACTAGATTGTTGCAGTAGTAAATACTTACTTTATCAAATGCTCAATATTTTTGAAGTAAGTATTGGCTGGAGTATGACTTATAAATATTCCATAATGCTGCATATGTTGAAAATCATACATCTTTAGCTTGAAATTTCTGTGAAATTTTGAGAGAATCACTATTTAATTTGGTAGAATATTCTTCAGTGAATATTTCTGGTAAATTTTAAAAGATAGTGAAAATTGAATTTTATGAGTGAAAAGTATAGTTCGATAAGTCAGACTTCTCGAATGGTTCATTGTTATGTCATGGCTCGAGTTCTCGAATAGGCCTATCTAGAACCCTCTTGAGTTCTCGAATAATGTCTTTTGGAGAAATCGAATAGCACACTTTGAGTTCTCGAATAGAGTATTTTAGTTCTCTAGTGATGGAGTTCTCGAATACTGTATTTGAGTTATCGAATCATTTGAAAAGGCTGATTTTTCGCTGACACTCAATCGCTTTTTGGATTTATATTCAAAATTTCATTTCGCTCATAAAAACATATTGTATTTAGCTTAGAATTATTTTCTGAGTTAAATAACTGCCAGATGTGAGTTACAAACTGCCTGAGATATCGAATAAGCCATTCTTAACTTATCGAATAGTTGTTTTATACTTCTCGAATGACTTGTCGATACAGACCATATATCTAATCGACAACTCAGGTTATTCATATATATACAATTTCACAACTGTTCAACTTATTTCGTTCGATTTCTCAAGCATCTAAACTCCTAAAACCTCTGAAAACCCTAAATGTGAATTTCTTCTTCAACCTTGATTTTCTTTTCTTCTCTACCCAAATGGCAAACACTCAACTCACCATACCATCTCAAACCAATTTCATCGCAATTACCAGTGATATGGAAGGACCAAATGCTAATTTCAAGTGCTTTGTTCGATGGTTGTCTGAATCCTACATCAAGGGTGCACTCTCAGCCAACCTAACCCTGTACGTAGACTTATTAGAACAATTCTGGAGGACAGCTACTATGGAGGTCATCGCCCTTGAGAATGCTATCACCTCATATGTTGTCTACTGCAAGATTCAAGGCGAGGATATTACTATCACAACCGCAGACATGAATCAAGCCTTGGATTTGCAGCAAGAGGCATATGACTCCCTGGCCACCGATGCTGAGTTGGAAGAATTCTTTGAATTTATCAACTACTCCGATGCTATTAAACTTGGGAAGCTGAATAGGAAATACTTGAGAAAAGAATGGAGCTATGTCTTTGCTACACTCCTTCATGTATTCACTTCAAGGAAATCTAGCTTTGACCAGATTAGTACACTTGTGCAGCAGCTTGCCTATGCCTTGGTTCATGGGAGAAAGATAGATGTTGGACATCTCATCTTACAGGAGCTATATGGGAGACTTGGTAAGAACACAGCCAAGAGAGGTACTGAAATTTTCTTTCCTCGCTTTATTCAATCAGTACTTAATTTTAAAAATGCTTCATTGATTGATTTACCTGGAATAGATAAAAGTAAAATAGGCTATCCTAGGTCCATGACCAAACTCATTTTTGGTAACTTGGAGACTAGGAATGATGTGGATGTAAGGCTTAAGATAACTCCCCACATGGAGGGTTTGTTTAGGTCTTACCCCCACAACATGCCAATATTTGAGTCTAAGTCTCAGTTAGCACAGCCTAAGCAAGAAGAACAAAATGCTAACCCAAGGCTTGCTAACCAACCCTCTCAGACAAACACTCTACCAAACACAGAGCCAACTGCATCATCCTCTCAAATGGGTGATGTTAGTAAAAAGAAGAGAAAACAGGTTGCTTCTGAACCTTTAAACATCTTAACTGAAGCAGCCTTGGCTGTAGAACTAGGTTTAGAATGTGAGGAACCTGAGTCACCTATCATTAACCTAAAGAAGAAGAAGAAGTCTAAAACCACCTCTTCAGTCACCCAAATGGCTGAAGTTGTAAAATCAGGGGCACACAGCTCACTAGATGTATCCTCTCAACAGGGTGCATTTATAGAATCAAGCATCCTCCCCAATGCACCTTCCTGTAAAGAGTCAGCACAAGGGAGTGATAAGGCTGACACAACACTGAGTGGAGAGCACATCACACTTGAAACTCCCTCTATTTCTCAGGGGGAGTTGCCAAAATCCATTCTACAACACTCTTCTCTTCCAGAATCTAACATTGAAATTTCTTTGGAGCCTGAAAATCAAGAAATTGAGGAGCAACGCATTGATCACCAAGAATTTCATTCTCTTGGTGAGCCAATGGATTCAAGTGACTTAGTGCCTGACACTTTGCTCACCACCCAGGTACCACATTTAGATGGTCAGGGAATGCATGCTGGGGCATATCCTAATGACACCATCATAAACACAGAGGATTCACTAGTTTTCACTAGAGACTCTGTGCCTGTGTCACCTACTATTGTAACTCATCCCACTCCTGTGGAGACAACAGTAGTAGAGGAGTCTAGCTTGCCTAGCTCTAGCTCTAACTATATGTCTCAATGGATGAAGCCTGTGCAACGTGACAGTGCTTCAGGATCAGGGTCTGTTCCACCACAATTGACGGTTGAAGCACTCCAAAGCTTAATTGTGGATCAGATCCCTGAGTTCACAAAGATTGCTCAGCACCTTCTCACTGCAAACATGCCCAATCCAGACTATGAAGCTATCCTCTTATACCACAGAGATGATGTAGAAACACAGAAGGCAAAGATCATAGATGAAACTGAGAGAGATGGAAATGTAGATGCTTGCCTACAAGGAAAGAATGACATCCCTCTCTCAGAAGGTCTCCAGTACCTCATAGAAGACTACATCACTTCATTAGGGTCCAATGCCAAATCTCTCACCCCTAATGATGTGTATGAGGCAGTCAATGACACTTACAAAGGCATTCTAAAGGCTGCACACTACCTTGGCAAGGGCCTAAAAACAGAAGTTCAAGCAGTTTGCACAGCAACAACTCAAGAGGTGCATGAGATAAAAAGGTCTTTTGATGCTAAATTCCCTCAAATGGAGACTGTTCTCAAGGACATTAGAACCTGCAAGGCTACTTGTACAAAGATGGACAATGGTTTAGCCATTCTATCAGATACTGTCAAAGGTCTGGGGCACAAATTTCAAAATCTTTCTGATCAGACAACAGAAGCCAATGCCATGCTAAGAACTATGTTTGCAAATTAGTATGGAGACAAGCTGCCTACTGAAGTCCCAGTGCATTCTATGTCTAAGTTTGAAGTGCAGAAACTGAAAGAACAATCCTTGTCTGGCTTCAAATCTACTGAATTGTTCACCAAGGTCAATGCTCTTGAAAGGGAAGTAGCCTCTCTCTACCAGTCTAATGCTCATCTTACAGAAACTGTCACTACTCTGACTGAGCAGTTGAACACTCAAGCCACCACCACAGCTGATGTTCTTCTGCATCAACAGTCCATGTTAGCTGCTATGATGAAGCACATGGGTCTCCCTCTGCCTGATGAATCTTCAACTCCAAAGGTCACTTCTACAGCCTCTGTGCCTGACAACAAGCCTAAGGGGGAGAAGAGGACATCAAGGGACTCAAATACAAAGGGGGAGAAACCACCAGACATCAAGGGACTCAAATACAAAGGGGGAGAAACCACCAGTAAAGGGCATCAAATTCAATGAAGGTGGTCATCAAAGGGCTTCCAAATCTTTAACTCATGTGCCTGGCAAAGGAAAAGCCAAAGTTGGTGAGCCTACTTCTCTGCCAGTTGTCACTCTACCAACTATGCACATCACTACTCCTAGTGGTAAAAAGCAATCTATCACAACCACAGTGGTTGCAGGGAGTATGCCATCTGACAAACCTCCATTCTCCATATCTAAGAGTGCCAAGCCAGTAGAAGTGAAGGTGGTCACTGAGGCCAAGCTACAAGAAATTGCAAACTCAAATGTCTATCATGATGATGCACTCTTGGAGTTTCTGAAAGTCTCAAAAGAACAGGCTGGTGATGCTTTATCATATCATAGGAGTTTGAAGAGTCAGATTGACTATCTCACTGTAGTACCAAGGAGAGTTAATGGCCTATGGCTCAAAGAGATAATGATTGAAAGGCATATGACTCAGCCTATTTGTAGTTAGAGGATCCTAATCAACTTAAACCAAATTGTAATAAGTAAATATACATATGAATTGTCACAGGAATCTAAAGAAGTATTATCTGTCAGAAGAAAGAAGAAAAGTCAATCTATAGTTTTGATGTCGTACACTGGAAGACGATTCAGTTATCTGATCAAGCCCCAGTATAGCATTGAAGTGAATGGATTCATTTGAACAGTGACAGAGATTTTTCGAGTGATAGTTTGAATGTCAGTTACAGTACAAGAGAATTGAGAGAAGAAACAAACCACAACCTAAAGTCAAAAGTGAAGAAGCATCATTGAAGTTAGTCGTTCATGAACCAGACAGTACATCGAACGTCAACACAAGTCAGTGATAATTCTTTACTACCTTCAGTGATTTGTAAGGATTAAATTAATTATTTATTGATTTAATTAAATTCATTTATAATTGATATAAATCATTTAGTTGATTTAATTAAATGAATTAATTCTGGAAGAATTAATTTATTTATTAAATTAATTATTGTATCAATTAAATATGAATTAGTTAATCATTAATTAATTAAATAAATCAATATGACTTAAAGAAAGAAGGTTGGATTATGTCTTGGAGAAGAAAAATTCGGTATGACCTAAATTTAAGTCATACCGACAGTATTCAGGATTATGTCTTACCGAGCCATTCAAGATTATGTCTTACCGACCTGATTAAGTCATACCGACCTCTGCCAGCTGTTTTAAGTCGTACCGAACTTCTGATTAAGTCATACCGACAAGTTTTATGTCTTAATGGAGGTTTGTGTAAGTTTAATGAAGAAAAATCAAGTCTTGGTAGCAGTTTAAGTCATGCTGGAGCAGTTAAATATCATACAGAAAGCCAGCAAGACCTGTTGCTGATATAAAAGAACTGAACAGAGCAGATTAGGTCATAACCAAGAAACACAGCAGAAAACATAACATCCAGAACAGATTTCTCTCTCAAGAATATCAAGAACACAAAAGCTTAAACAATTCCCAGAAATTCAAGTTCTTCATCTTTGTAATATTCTATCCGATAGAACTTGTCTATTTGTGATTCTTGTACTACTAGCGAATTAAGTTTCCTAGTTCTTATCTTGATTATTATTAACTAAATTAGAAAAGTTCATGTCGAATTTTCTAATTAGTTATTAACATCTTGATAAGTTGTTATACTGATTTTGTAACACCACATCAAGTTAATATACAGTTATATTCAACTTGAAAAATTGTGTTAAATAATTCCGCACATAAATTTGTCTTTATCAAATTTTATTTAAAGGACAAATTTCGATAAAAAGGTAAAGATTGTATTCAACCCCCCCTTCTACAATCTTATCGGACCTAACAATTGGTATCAGAGCAGATTGATTGATACACAAATCAAAGATCCCATTTTACTCGATTAAAAATCATCCCCGAATTTTTTAACTCTCTTAAAAAATTCATCATGTCTTCTAAAGTTGGAACTGTGAAAATTCCCATATATGACAAAAAAAGTTATGATATGTGGAAGAACAAAATGTTAATGTTCCTCGAGGTTGCAAATCCTAAATACATGAAAGTCTTATCAGAAGGACCATTAATACCTTTTGGATTAATTCCTGAAGTTGTTACTAATGGAAATGTTATTTCCCCTGCAAAGTTTGTACACAAAGATTCTTCTGAGTACACTCTTGTTGAAAGAGAAGAAGCTGGACTTGACATTAATTTAAGACTGATCTTAATAGATTCTCTAGACTCTGTGATGTACAGTCATGTGATTAACTGCAAGACAGCAAAGCACATGTGGGAAACCATTGAAACTGTGAATGAAGGAACAGAGGAAGTTAGGGAGAATCGTCTAGAAATTCTGACATCTGAGTGTGAACACTTTCGATCAGCATACAATGAAAGTATTCAAGATGTGTTTGAAAGATATAACAAACTTGTCAACAATTTACAGATGCATGGCAAGTACTACACTCAGAAAGAGATCAACAGAAAATTTCTACTATCAATGCCTGTTCATCTAGAACATAGGATTACAGCTATCAGAGAGTCGAGAAATCTAAATGAAATTGTTGTAGAAAGACTCTTTGGTGTTTTAAAAACCTATGAACTGGAACAATCTCAACAAAAGGAGATTTATGGAAAAGGAAGAGTTGTTAATACTTCTACAGCTCTTATTGTTGAGAACAAACAGGAAGTGGAAGATAAGGTTATTCAATCTTGTAGTGTTGACAGTGTCAAGCTTGAAGTTGAAGTTGGTCAAACGAATGCTAGTCCAGATGAAGGAGACTTCTATTCGTTAGAAGAGCTAGATCAGTTGGAAGATGAGTTCATGGCTTTGTTGGTAAGGAAATTCAGTAACTTCAGATTCAGGAAGAATCCCAAGTTCAGGTACAAATCTAACTATAACAGGTTCCAGAGAGGAGGTTCTTCATCCTCAAGTAACAGAGGAGGTTACAAAACTGGAACAGTTGAAAGAAGTAAAATTAGATGCTACAACTGTAATGAACTTGGACATTTCGCTACTGAATGTCAGAAGCCAAAACAAAACCAAAGAAAAGACTTTGGATCTGAAAAGAAGAAGACAGGTAAAGCCTATGTGGCTGCTGGAAAGAGTTGGGATGATACAGACTCTGAAGATGAAGAGTATGGCAATCTTGCCCTGATGGCAAAATCTGATAACTCCAGTGGTACTTCATCTGAGGTATCATGTACTGAAAGTCAATATATTTATCAACTTAGTGATACACTAGGTAATGCTAATAGAGAGATTGAAAGGATCAATTTGTTAAATACAGATCTTAGTAATCAATTATCAGAATTACACGATGTACAAAATTGCCATGATAAACAAAAATCAGAAATAAGAATTCTAAAAGAACTTGAGAGGTCTCTAGCGTTGATAGTTGTTCAACAACGTGAAACAATAGCTGAGCTAGAAATAAGGGTTAGTGCTACTTCTAATTCATGTAAAGTGGCTAAAGAGTTGTTTAACCAACAAGCTATTAATCAAACCGTAGGAATTGGGTTTGATTATAATGAAGCTATTGGACGAAAAAGCATTATTACCCCTAATCGTGTCAGTGCTGTAGAAAGGGGTATCCCAATAGTGCTTAAGGGTGTTAGTAACCCACTCTTTAAGACATCCATAGCAGAACCTTTGGATACAACATCTTTAATCATTAAGGAAGAGATGCGCATTGAGGATTTAGCTAATGGCGTAGTCTTAGAAAGTAATCAAGTTGTTAAAAATGATGAAGCTAGAAAGTCTGTGTTTAAGAAAACAGAAAGAGTTGGTGAGTCTACTAGTTCCTTGAAAACTAGTAGTAGAAGTAACAACATGAATAAATGCAACAACATATCTACCATGCATGCTATTCCTGTTATTGATACTGCTCATAAGAAATGCAATGCTGTTAATTGCATGTCTTGTGCTTTTAATATAATGTCTGCTTACTTTAACGGTAATCATGCATGTGTTGATAAGAATGTTCCTAGACAGCATATGAGCAGAAATAAACATGTTAGATCCAGGACTGTAACACCACCTAATTCTAAGATTAGGACTCCAAGTCCTTCTCAGGATATGGTAAAGACATGGTTACCCAAGCTGAAACCAAAACAAGTTAAAGCTGTTTACAGGGTTAAATGTCCAGTACCTGAAGAAAATGTTGTTAAAATAAAAAGTGTTGCTTTGCCTGATAAAGGCCAATTCTTTAAGTATTCCGGACCCAATCAAATTTGGGTTCCGAAGAAAGTCTAACCAATTTGTCATTGCAGGGTTTGAAACAGGTTGAACGAGTCATGTGGATTCTGGACAGTGGATGTTCAAGGCATATGACCGGAGATAGAGCCCTGCTGACAAATGTGGTGGAGAAGGCCGGCCCAGTCGTTACCTTTGGAGATAACAGCAAAGGTAAAACTGATGGATATGGTAGATTAGAAGCTGGAAATGTTATCGTTGAAGATGTCTCTTTTGTGAACGGCCTTGAGCACAATTTGCTCAGTATTAGTCAATTATGTGACAAAGGTTATGAAGTTCATTTCAACAAGAAGAATTGTCTAATATCACACAAGAGAAATGAAAGGCCACAGTTGACTGGAGTAAGAAAAGGAAACTTGTACATAGCCAATATAAACTCTGGAAGCACAGAAGAAATTAGATGTTTTTATTCAAAGGCATCCACTGATGAAAGTTGGTTATGGCACAAGAAACTTTCTCACCTAAACTTCAAAACAATGAATTCTCTAGTGAAAAGAGAGTTGGTGAGAGGTTTACCTTCGATTGAATTTACTCAGGAAGGTCTATGTGATACTTGTCAAAAAGGGAAGTTAAAAAGGGCAACTCACAGGAGCACTAACATATCATCAATAACTGAACCATTACAACTTCTCCATATGGATTTGTTTGGTCCAGTTAGTGTGATGTCCATGTCAAGAAAAAGATATGCTCTAGTAATTGTTGATGATTTCTCAAAATTCACATGGGTACTATTTCTGAACTCAAAAGATGAAACTCCACAACTGGTAGTTGATCACATTAAGTTAATTGAGCTGGACTCTAATCGTCCAATAAGAGCTATAAGGTCAGACAACGGAACTGAATTCAAGAATGCAGTTCTGAATGATTTTTGCACTAAAAAGGGTATAACTAGACAGTACTCGGCTCCCAGAACTCCTCAACAAAATGGGGTAGTTGAAAGAAAGAATAGAACCTTGATTGAAGCTGCACGTACTATGCTAAGTGAATCAAGGCTTCCATTGAGCTTTTGGGCTGAAGCTGTCAACACTGCATGCTATACCCAGAATCGAACACTTATCAATAAAGACTTAATGAAGACACCATATGAAGCTCTACATGACAAGAAACCAACTCTCAAGTACTTCCATGTATTTGGGACAAAATGCTTTGTGCTGAAAGAAGGAGATGATCAAGGTGGTAAATTTGAAGAAAAAGCACATGAAGCAATATTTATTGGTTATACTAAAAGAGCCTACAAGGTGTATCTTATTAATCAACAGAAATCTATGGAAAGTGTCAATGTTACATTTGATGACACAAAACTCCCAAGTATCCAAAATGAAGATCCATCTGAAAAGCTTAAGTTTGATGATATGTCAGACTCAGATTCAGATGATGACAACCAACCTGACGTTGTTGCTGATAATAATAATCCAAATGTTGGTGGTAATGATCAAGGTGATGCTGGTGAAAACAATGATAATCTTCAAGACACCACTGATACTCTTGAACCATCAACAAGTCAAACTGGCAACAACTCAGGGGGAGATAATGAAGGGTCAACAAGTCATACTCAACATCATACTGAAGATCAAGGCGAATCATCAAGATCAATTCTTCCCAGACAAACTGTTTGGAATAGAGCTCATCCTTTTGAGCTGATTCTTGGTGATCCAGATGTTGGTGTGAAAACAAGAAGAGCTTATCAGAATCAATGTAACTATTCTGGGTTCTTGTCTGTCATGGAACCTAAGAAAGTAGAAGAAGCTCTATCTGATCCTGATTGGGTGATTGCTATGCAAGATGAACTCAATCAATTTAAGCAACTAGAAGTATGGAAGCTGGTACCCAGACCTAAAGATAGAAAAGTGGTGGACACAAGATGGGTATTCAGAAACAAACTAGATGAAGATGGCACTGTGATAAGAAACAAAGCAAGACTGGTAGCTAAAGGTTATTCTCAAGCTGAAGGCATTGATTATGACGAGACCTATGCTCCAGTGGCAAGACTTGAGGCCATCAGAATATTCTTGGCATTTGCATCCTATTCAAGATTCAAAGTTTATCAAATGGATGTCAAGAGTGCCTTTCTGAATGGTAAGCTAGATGAAGAAGTGTATGTAGAACAGCCCCCTGGTTTTGAAGATCAAGATCATCTGGACTATGTCTACTTTCTTTACAAAGCTATCTATGGTCTTAAGCAAGCCCCAAGAAAATGGTATGACACTCTTTCTGAATTTCTATTAGAAAATGGTTTTATAAGAGGTGTCATAGACAAAACTCTCTTCACTAAAAGAAATAAGAATTATATAATACTAGTCCAAGTCTATGTGGACGATATTATATTTGGGTCTACTAATGAGCTTCTATGCAAGAAGTTTTCTAAATTAATGCAGGGTAGGTTTGAAATGAGCATGATGGGAGAACTGAAATTCTTTCTTGGATTACAAATAAGTCAGAGACAAGATGGAATATTTATTTGTCAATCCAATTACATTAAGGAGCTCCTCAAGAAATATCACATGGAGGAGTGCTCATCAGCAAAGACACCATCAACTATAGCTGTCAAAATTGGTTTATGTGAAAGTTCTGCCAAGGTAGATATCACAGGCTATAGAGGTATGATTTGCTCATTGCTTTACCTAACTGCTAGTAGACCAGATATAATGTTTGCCACATGCTTGTGTGCAAGGTTCCAAGCGAACCCTAAAGAAATCCATCTCACTGCTGTCAAAAGAATTTTAAGATATCTAAAGGGTACGCCTAATTTAGGCATCTGGTACCCTAATGAATCTGGTTTTACTTTAATTGGATGTACAGATTCTGACTATGCAGGAAGTGTTGTAGACAGGGAAAGTACATCTGGGAGTTGTCAATACCTAGGTGGAAGATTGGTATCCTGGTTCAGTAAGAAACAGCAAACAGTTTCCAACTCTACAGCCGAAGCTGAATATATAGCTGCTGGAAGCTGCTGTGCTCAGATCTTATGGATTAGGAATCAATTAATGGACTATGGCATTGTATTGGAAAATATCCCTATTTTATGTGATAATACAAGTGCCATAGCAATCGCCAGCAATCCTGTGCAGCACTCAAGGACAAAGCACATTGACATAAGGTATCATTTTATAAGAGAGCATGTAATGAATGGTACAGTGCAACTACTATTTGTAGGCTCTGGAGATCAAACTGCAGATATTTTTACTAAGTCGCTTAATGAATCCTCATTCACTAAATTGTTAGTGAATTGGGTATGTTAAACAGTCCTAGTAATTAATACTGTTAATATCTGAAATTTGATCTTTAATAATTTTGCAAGTGATTATTCTGTGAATATTTGTTGTTTGAAATCACTTGTATTATTATTTTACCATCTGATTTTCTTGCTTGTTTAGTTATTTTTCATTCTGTTTATTCATATTATTTAATACTTCATACTTCTGTATTTTTAGAATATTTGTAGATATTTATTTCTATTTTAATAATTAATTTATCATATGTTTTGTAATGTTTGTCTTGTTAATATTGCTTTGTTTTCGTTAATAGGATAGCATATGGTATTTATAATTATTTTTATTATTTGTTTAATTTTCAATAATATTTTTATTATTTTTATAAGTTAATTGTATATTTTATTGTGTTTTTAATGTTTGTTTAAAGTAAATATGACTTAAAATTAGGAAAAACTATCAATATGACTTAACTTAAAATCGGTATGACTTAAACAGGTTAAGTCTTACCGAGTTTTTGTTAGATTAAGTCATATTCACGAGTCTGTTAATATTTAAGTCTTAACGAGGTTTTTAAATTTAAGTCTTATTCCATTCAAGTCTTAACTAGTTTTGTTTATATTAAGTCTTAGACATTTAAGTCTTACTGAGTTTTAACATAATTTTAAGTCCTATTCGTTTTAGTCTTATTGTCTATAATAAATTTAAGTCTTAATCAGTTTATATATATATATAAAACAGGTAACAGTTTTAAGTCTTTTTAGTTAAGTATTGTTAGTTATTTTTTTTAAGTCTTATTCGTCTATTCACTATATATATATAGTAGTTAGTTGAGTTAAGTCATATTTTGGTTTATGTCATTCTCTCAAGTTAAGTCTTAGAGAACTAAATAGATACATACATATATACACAAACATACCAATCGTTCATGTCCGATTTTTGTCTCAAATCTTGTTGATAATCACGAACTAATCACATAACTCGATTCCTTGTCTGATTATCTACGTTTTTAGTGTTTAAAATCGTGTTTTGGTTCCGTTTTTGAAGAATTTGTTGTTCGAAAAATCGATTTTTAGATCTGATTTTTAGAGCAACTGGTTTTGATTCTTGAAAAACTAAAAATATACGGTTGTTTGTGTGTATACAAGGATCATTGTGTGAATTTTTCAGAATTTTTGGAGAAAAGTTAATTATTTCGAATTTTTAATTAATTATTAATTCGAAAAATTAATTTTTAAATCATAATTTTGTAAAATCTGAAATTTTCAAAGAAATTAAATCTTGATTAAAATGGCTGATCGATTTGAAATTATTAAACATAATTTAATCGGTTGTTTTAATCCAGAAAAATGTTCAGTTGAACGTTTTCGACCGTGGATTCGTTTTTTAAATGAAAATTCACTGGTTCGCACTGCTTTGAGCTTGGATGCTCCATTGAAAATTGAACCTTTGCGAATCATGTGTACTACTGCTGTCATTTCTAATGATAACAGATCATTTGTCTTCTCTGTAGGAGACAATCAGTACACAGTGAATGAAAATACAATAAATACGGTCTTAAATTTTCCAACTGAAAATTTCGAAGAATTACCATCAGATCAAGAATTGATAAATTTTTTGAATGGTGTATTCTATCAAGAAAGTCCTGATCAAACTGTCTGGAATAAAAAGAACTTCGTTCAGGAATGGGACTATTTGTTTGACACATTAGGTAGAGTCTTTGCCAATTCTACTAAAGGGAACTTCGGGGTATTACCATCCTTCTTGCAGCATATTGGATATGCAGTTGCACACAACCGAAGAATTAATATTGGTAGACTACTGTGTGTTCCGATGGTTAGAAGAATCATTAATGCAAAGAGGAATTTTGATAATGGACAAAAAGTATCATGCTATTATCCAAGATTCTTGTCATTGATTTTTAATCATCTAGTGGAACTAGAAAATCAAGCCCAATTCCTGAATGGAGAATCACTGGCGTCAGGTAAACCTACTACCAGATTGTTCACTGAGTACAGCAACAAGCCTAAATTCACAAACATACCTGTAGTTGTCACCCAATACATGTCAAACTATATACAACTACCTGTTATTGAACCTGTACCAGAACCTGAACAACCTGAACAAAACCCTGAACCACCAGTGGAAAACATACTTGTTGATAATGAAGATCAAGGCAATCAACGAGTTGAACCTGCTCAGCAAATTGTTCCTCAGCCAGCTGCACTTGCTGTTGAACATCCAGTGCAAGAAACTGCATCTGTCCCTGAACCTGAATCAGATCAACCAATCTTATCAGAGATTGTTGCGGAATCAGCTGACCAGGTATTGCCTTCTGTTCCTCAAACTACTACTTCTCAATCTATTTCTGGAACCCAAGTGGTTGGTAGGTCTGACCAAGGGGTTGTAGTACCACAACCTCTAACCAAGGTCGTAGAGCCAAATACTCAACCAACAAAACTTATATCTTTTCACTCCAGAAAGAAATTGCAAGTTAAAAGAAGTCGAATCAGTAGTGGTAGTATGAGTGAACCCACAGCTCTGCCTCTAGAAAAGAAAAGTAGAACTCAAATTGAGGCAACTGTAAGCCCGTCTATATCCTCCCAACAGGATATGGAAGTTGATATGGTCGTTATACAGTTACTAGAATCATCTTCTCAACAGGATGATTCTATTGAAATTCGCCATAGGGCCGTGGCACCTTGTAGTGAGTCAAGCACACCACCCCTATTACTCACAATGGGGGAAGACATACCTTTAGATGAGTCTCAGGACACATTGCAAGAAGAGCACGTAGAAAATTTGACAGTGCCTACCATAGTTACGGTAGAAGAGTCTTCACAGGCTTTAGAGGGAAATCTTGGTTCTCAGCCAACTTTAATAGAACCATCATCTCCCCTCCCAGGACAAACACTCCTGGCTCCCTCAAGGGATTTTCCACTCGCAGTTTCGACTGGAGAAAGTGGAAGGCAACTTGATCAATCTACTACTGAAGCAATTCAGTCAACAATTTCAAATGTTCAAGTAGATTTGATTAAGGACAGGGATTTGCGAACTCCCATTGCACCACCACTGACCTTCCCAAAGGAGGCTAGGGTGATTTTACATGCAGGTACAGATCTGAAAGCAGCTAAGGAATCTGAGAGGAGTGATGTGAGGAATACCATAAAATTGAGTGAAACACATGCACTTCAGGTGAGTGGATCTCAAAGTGAACGTCAGGTAAGCGCACACACTGACACATACACTCTCTCACTATTAGAAAAGATAACTGCTTTAGAGAAAGAACTTGCAGTCAGCAAGGCTGAAATAGAAATCCTTAAAGCACAAGTGGGTGAGCGATCTTCTTCATCCACCTCTGTCAACAGTCAGCTTGCTGGAATCAAGAAGGAGATAAACTACTTAAAGACATCTTTCACCAAGAAGATAGATTCTCTCGAACTCTCTCATGAAAAGGCACTTGATGACTCTGGAGATATTACTGTTGCTCAAGACATGTTAATTTCTGAGATTTCCATGAAAGTTGACACTCTACAGTCAGAGGTACAGCACAATCAGGAATCTACTGATTCTCGTCTGGACCAGATCGAAAAGCAAAATGCACACCAGGCTAAAGGGTTAAGACATCTGTTTAATCTTGTAAGTCAAAGTCGCAAACCTACAAATGAAGAAATTGAATTCTTTACAAGTAAGGGTGGTGATGATGATGAACAAGATCTTGAAGCTGGGGGAACTGATAAATCTGTAGAGGATTCCTCAACTAAGGGGGAGAAATCAAAGGGTTCACAAGATAAAACTAAAGAAAGAGAGGGAGGAGAGGGAAAATCTGGAAAATCTGACCAAAGTGAAGATAGGACAGATAAGAGGAAGAAAGTAGTTGAAGAAACTGAAGAAGAAATTCAAGACAAGAACACAGGTTATTATTACACGGGTGAACCGGATAACTTCGATGTTTTTGCTGATCTTGAATTCCCTTATCAAGGTGAAGAACTTCCTGAACCTGATCTTAGTCACTGGGAAGATGAAGGACCAGTGATATCTGAATATGAAGCTCAACAAGCAGAGAAAAAATCTGAAGAATTATTTGCTCAGAGGGAAGCTAATTTGCTAATGAGAGAAGAAAAGCTTCAAAAGTCATTAGAGCAAATTGCACGAAATGAAGAACTTCAGAAAGCTGAACAGCAAGCATTACAACGATTACATGCTATAAATGTTGAGAAGAGAAAGACATATATCAGACTAAAGAGCGGTGACAAATGGGAACGTGCTCAAAAAGCAATTGATTCACCTCGGAGTTCTGATTATGAAGATCGTCGTCTTGGACAAATTCTCGAGGAATTCAAACTGGCAAATCCAATTCATGATATGTATATAAGGGCCTTAAAGGTATAAGTCATCAGGATAACTACTGCATTTGAACCCAAATCTGATGAGCTGGTAATATTTGTGGATTGTCATAAAGTTGGAACTTTCAGAGTATCTATTCAGTTCTTTCATGACAGATCGCTGACAGAGATTTGGGTACTTAGGCCTAAGGTAAGAACATCTTCTGAGCTAGGTGTGTTGTTATATGAGAAGTTCAAAGAATTTGCTGAAAGAGCTGGACCAGAAGTGATTAAGGATCCTCCACAAGTAAAATTTCTTAAGAGAGAGGTACTTCATTCAATCAATCTTCAGACAGATGAGTTATATGAACATCATGCAAAACACTTGGTATATGCTGAATATGCTCTCAGAAATCATGGATTCTTGACTGAAGAAAAGGTAATAGCTGCAGATCACATTCGATCCTATGCACAAACGAACATAAAAGATTACAAGAAATTTCAAGGTGAACTGAGAAAGAAACTTGGAATTCCTTTAGTCTTACCTCAAGGATTGTCATCAAGAAGAGAACGTCTTGTCGATTCTGATTTACACATGAAACTTCAAGTCACAGATGAGCTAGAAGAAGGAGAATTCAGAAGGGAAAACAACTGAAGAAAAAGAATTGCTCTACATGTTATATCTTTAGAGCTTAGATAAATCTTGATAGGAATTTGTATCATATGATCAGTCTAGAGGATCATCTATCTTGTATTTATCTTTCATGTTTGAATCTGGCAAATGTTAAATATAAACCAGAACTTTTTTTTTCATATTTACTTAGTATTTAAAGTTTTATCTTTCATTTGGTTAAGTTGGATTAGTTGAGGTATCCTCTAGGAATTTGCTTGTTATTGTCTAACAAACAAATAGGGGGAGATTGAAAGGAATATGACTCAGCCTATTTGTAGTTAGAGGATCCTAATCAACTTAAACCAAATTGTAATAAGTAAATATACATATGAACTGTCACAGGAATCTCAAGAAGTATTATCTATCAGAAGAAAGAAGAAAAGTCAATCTATAGTTTTGATGTCGTACACTAGAAGACGATTCAGTTATCTGATCAAGCCCCAGTATAGCATTGAAGTGAATGGATTCATTTGAACAGTGACAGAGATTTTTCGAGTGATAGTTTGAATGTCAGTTACAGTACAAGAAAATTGAGAGAAGAAACAAACCACAACCTAAAGTCAAAAGTGAAGAAGCATCATTGAAGTTAGTCGTTCATGAACCAGACAGTACATCGAACGTCAACACAAGTCAGTGATAATTCTTTACTACCTTCAGTGATTTGTAAGGATTAAATTAATTATTTATTGATTTAATTAAATTCATTTATAATTGATATAAATCATTTAGTTGATTTAATTAAATGAATTAATTCTGGAAGAATTAATTTATTTATTAAATTAATTATTGTATCAATTAAATATGAATTAGTTAATCATTAATTAATTAAATAAATCAATATGACTTAAAGAAAGAAGGTTGGATTATGTCTTGGAGAAGAAAAATTCGGTATGACCTAAATTTAAGTCATACCGACAGTATTCAGGATTATGTCTTACCGAGCCATTCAAGATTATGTCTTACCGACCTGATTAAGTCATACCGACCTCTGCCAGCTGTTTTAAGTCGTACCGAACTTCTGATTAAGTCATACCGACAAGTTTTATGTCTTAATGGAGGTTTGTGTAAGTCTTAATGAAGAAAAATCAAGTCTTGGTAGCAGTTTAAATCATGCTGGAGCAGTTAAATATCTTACAGAAAGCCAGCAAGACCTGATACTGATATAAAAGAACTGAACAGAGCAGATTAGGTCATAACCAAGAAACACAGCAGAAAACATAACATCCAGAACAGATTTCTCTCTCAAGAATATCAAGAACACAAAAGCTTAAACAATTCCCAGAAATTCAAGTTCTTCATCTTTGTAATATTCTATCCGATAGAACTTGTCTATTTGTGATTCTTGTACTACTAGCGAATTAAGTTTCCTAGTTCTTATCTTGATTATTATTAACTAAATTAGAAAAGTTCATGTCGAATTTTCTAATTAGTTATTAACACCTTGATAAGTTGTTATACTGATTTTGTAACACCACATCAAGTTAATATACAGCTATATTCAACTTGAAAAATTGTGTTAAATAATTCCGCACATAAATTTGTCTTTATCAAATTTTATTTAAAGGACAAATTTCGATAAAAAGGTAAAGATTGTATTCAACCCCCCTTCTACAATCTTATCGGACCTAACAATGATGGTAGGAAAGAATAAGATATGGCACTTAACCATCAACACTCACAGGGTCTAAAGCAATCAGAAGTGGATGTGTTCCTTGGACTGATTGAAAAGAAGGATGAAAACAGCAAGAGTCTCTTTGATGAGTTATGGGATGGTCAACCAGCAAGGCTACCTGAAGTATTCATAAATCCTAGAACCATCATCTATCAGGCTGCAACAAGAATTGATGATATCAAGCAGCTGGTCATTCCTAAGCATCTAACTCCTCAGAACAAATCTCTCATTATTGCCATCATTGAGAAGCTGAACAACAAGAAGGTTCTAAGAACAGCAGAAGAATTGGAAGCTATATCTTATCTCAGGTCATACATTGCAACTGGCATTGTACCTGAATCTGCTAAGTTCAACCCAAGCAAGGATGGTGATCAAGACAAGGATGGAGACAGAAGTGATGGAAGGAGAAGACATCACAGGAGTGATATGGTGATGAAGATAAAAAGAAGAAGAAGGATGATAAGGAGAAGAAGAATGATGATGACCAAGGTAAAGTCTCTGAGAGGAAAAGTCGAAGACAGCAAGCCTTAGGCATTGCTAACAGTAACCTCACCACAACACAAGACTCCAAGTCTAGGGTGAATACTGTTAGTAGTGACCTACCAAAATTTACATCTATGGCTTCTGCAACTGTCTTGCCACCTCAAGAAGAGAAGAAGATTCAATGCAAGAAACCATCTTTATATTTCAAAAAGCAAACTGCTAATGGAATACTACAATGGTCTACAAACAAAGGTCACATACTGCTGCCAAGTAATCATGTAAAAAGAATCAAATTCAAGCAAGCTGCAAGGAAATCAAAGCTATCCAAATCAAAGACTCTGACAATCTATCCAGGCTTAAAACTCCAACCACTAGATGAAGATTTTGATGAAGACCAACTGCAATTCTTACAGGCTCAAAGAATCTACCATGTTGCCATTGTTGATAACTGCCTTGAGATCAAATATACTGATGGAAGGGAGGAGAAATTCAAACAAGGAGGATGTCAACACTGGGGCAAGCTACATGACATAGAAAGAATCATTGCATTGTTGAGCTCAGAAGATAAAGTGGAAAGAGTATGGAAGTTGGAGCTAATTGATTTTGTGAAGATGAAGAGAGATCATGAGAAGAGAATCAGAAAAGAGTGTCTTGAGAAATGGCTAGCAAGGGAGAAAGAAATTGAGAGACTGGAGATTGAAGCAGAAAAGCTAAGGGCAAAGGGATTGTGTAGAGTTCAGTTTAATCCCTATGTGGTGAAGTATAGGAGGAGAAATGGGGATCAAGTCCACATCAGAATGAACCTACTCAACCACTATCCTGTAAACATTCTGAAACCAGTACTTGAAGATTTCAAAGACTCAATTTTGCTTGAAGAATTGGATGCTATGGCAGAAATAATAAAAGCTATGGATGAGAATACAAGGAAGGAGAAAGAAAGAAGACAGAAAGCATATGATGATTTGCAAGCCAAAGCTATGGAAAGGGAAACAAATGACAATGGCTAGTACTTCATCATAGGCTGTAAGATTACTCACCCTGTAGTTCTATCCACATTGCTAATCAAAATTCATACATGTACTGTCAAGTTTTATCTTTATGTATGTTAGGCTTGTTATCAGACATGAAATTGTGACTAAGGGTCTTACTCACAATTTGGGGGAGATTGTTAGTCATAGAGGCATGCCTGAATACATCTAGTAACAAGCCTAAGTTATTTGTAATGCTATGCATTACTTATATGACCTCTTAACTGAGGGAACCTCTAGTTGTAGAGTTTCTACTGGTTTTGTACTTGTAATAGGCATCAAATTCTAGCTATGTAACTGTACCTATTAAGTTAAGAATAATGCTTGAAAGAAGTTCCAAGGTTCATGCCTCAAGCAAGGAGATAAAGACTGCCAAATAATCACAGTTGGGATTTGAAGAAATGAAGAATTTGCCTAAGTACCAATTCGAGAAGTACATTTGTCTATTCGAGAAGTCTAGCATTCGAGAAGTCAGGGGTTCGATATCTCAGAAGACACTATTCGATATCTCTGAATACACTGTTCGATATCTCAGAGATTCGATATGTCAATTACTCTGTTCGAGAACTCAAGGAGTCAACAGGTCAAAGGTGATATTCGAGTTCTCAAAAGGGTCAATAAGTCAAAGCTACATTCGATATCTCAAAGACTCAAGATGTTATTCGACATCTCAGGGATTCGATATGTCAAAATGCTTTATTCGATATCTCAAGTACTCCCAGAGAAAAGAGCTATTCGAGAAGTGATTCGATATGTCAATATAACACTATTCGAGAACTCAGAGTTATCGATTAAGTCAATTCTAGTTCTCGAATCACTCCCTTAGTCACTTCTCGAATACATTCTTGAAGACAAAATACTGAAGAATTGTACAAGTCAGAAACCTGCAACAAGCCAAGACGCTTTATTTGACTATGTACTATAAAGCACGTTGGAAAGCCTACAAAGAAGCTTAGAGAGATAAGTCAGGGGACAAGGAGCTAAAGAAGTGGATCTGAACAGGCTTTGCAAAGTCAAATCTGTAGCCGTTTGGACTCTTACTCAAATGAGATAGACAGATTGGAAAGTATTTGGTTTACCTACCTTATTTGTAGTAAGTAGGTGTATCCATGTCTATAAGGATACAGCCTCACTTCCTTAACAGATAAGTTTTTCAAGATACATCACAAGAAATATCTCTCTGAGAAAAACGAAGCTGAGAATACTATCATTTGTATTCACAGATTGTAGCAAAATCTTTATCTAATAAAATATTAGATTAAAGTAATATTGTGTTGTGTTTGTCTTTGTTATCCGCACTTACATATCTCACACACTCAACACATATCTTGTTGCAAAGATTCAAGAACGAAGAAAAGTTCAAGAATCCATTCACCCCCCCTCTGTATTCTTGTACTGTATTCAATACTCAACATGGTTGACTAATAACAAAAGTGTTAAGTTCCAGTTCTCCTAAAATCTCAAGGTGTTAGGATTTGTGCTTACCAGGATCATATATTTATCTTAACATCCCCCTCACTCGAAGGCACATTATTTGGGTCAAAGAGTGGATCACTAGGTTGTTCGTGACTTTTTGGCCCTAGCGTCCGGTCGGTCCGATTTTCAATACTGGGTGGAGATCTCATTCCTTTTTAGGCCCATCACAACACACAATTTCAATAAATGAGAATATTGGCGGGTAGGAGGGACTCGAACTTGAGACCTCCCACAACTAGAACTCTGATACCATGTTAAGTTATCAGTTCTCCAAGGCGTTAGGAGTTGGACTTACCAGGATCACATATTTATGTTAACAAAAAGACAATGGGGTTGCATTTTGATCAATTTTTTTGAATCTAGTAAATGCAAAATGTGTTTTCAAAATCTAGTAAATTCTTTTTTTTATATCAAAATTCTTACTTACCTTTTACTTCTTTAAATAAAGAAAAACACAATTATAATTGATAGAAAGCTATATTAATGTAAGAATTATAAATTATAAAAGTTTATACGTATAAAAAATTAAAAATAAAATAAAATTTTAATAAAAAAAGTAAGATTGGATAGCACAAGTGGTTAAGGGAATATCCTTTATTATCCGGTCATGGTTCTCACCCTGAGATTATTAAACAGATACTCAATAAACTTATAAGCACTTTATTGTCAAAAAAAAATATAATAAAAATAAAGTAGTACTCCATTCTTGAAGTTATAGAAAGAAAATAAAAATTTTGACTTTTAGTAATATTTTATTCTTTTTATTATAGAAAATAAGTAGCGAGATCTCACTTTAAAAACACGCAGCTTTCCTTACAGAAGAAAAGTAAGAAAAATATATATACAATCCATCCTTCTTCTCTTTCCAAACCCTAAATTTGGATCCCCATCTCACAACTCAGGTCTGCATCTCTCAATTTTTACAATTATTATGTTCTTCACTTCTTTTTTTTTTTTGTTTAATTTTAATTTTAACCACTATTTGTTTGCTATGATCTTGATATTTGTGTTGATATAATTTATACATACAGATTGTGTTGTACGTATAGATCAAGCCAATTATGTTCGCTGTTATAAGGCGAAAGGTAGTCGCCTCTCGCGGCACCTCCTCTGCTCTGGTACTTTCCTTTTAAAAAAAAAAAAAAATTGAACTGTATATTAATCTATTTTTGTTGTCAGTATAGATATGAAACTCTTTGTGTTTGTATGTATGTGTGTATATGTCTATGGTTAGGTGTTGAAAGTGTTGGTATTGATCGAGTTGTTTCGTTTTATGTAGGTTTTTGGGAAATCGGTTCGTCCTGCATTATCCACCCCTAGGCTATGTGACACTGCTCTCGGGGAAGAGGTACCGATTGATTTCCGGTTTACGTGTGTAGTTATGTTTAGTTTGTTGTGCTAATTGAAATTAGGTTTAGGTTTGGTATTCGGAGGGAGGGGGAATTGCAATATTAAGATGAATTACCTGTCTTTGCTTGATCAGAAATGATTTCTTTCTCGTTAATATCACCAAACATGTGATAGTTTAATGTTGAATGTCTATTGGATTCTTTGTATTCATTCAAAACAACTGTAACTCTTGTAAGCACACGATAATACTGTTGTGCTGTATACTCTTTCAACATTCGCCTTAAAAGATGCTTATAGACTGTCAAGTTCAAGCTATGGAATCAGATTTTGTTTTGGCTTTGATGTTGTACAGGATATTACTTTTCTTATTTTACAAGTATAGAATATTCGAGATTAGTAGGGGCCTATGTTGTTTTTTAAATGAAAATTATTGGATATATATGTATTGTATTTAACTTGTCCTATATCGTAGCTCAGCTATGGTATCAATTTGTACTTTAGAGTCTGGTAAAATATCGTATTACATGTGTTGCACATTGGTCAGTTGAGATAGAATTCAAACCTACGAATTTGAGAATGGATGATCGATTCTTCTTCGGTTCTTCCTATTCATTTTCTTCACAAATCTCGATCTTAAAATAAGTTTACACACCCTTCCATTTTTGCACTGTGCCACAGACTACTCTTACATCCTCCTTGCGCTCTTTAGTTTTGTTCACAATATTTCATTACATTACTCCCAACAGAAAGAAGAATAGTATTGAATAATGTTAATTAAATGGACGCGGTGGTTGTATAATACATATCATAAAATACCTGACCCTATATTTAGGTTTCACGGTTGATTCTCACTGTCTAAAGTTCATGTATAATTCAGTCTTCTGTTTATGCTGTTAAAGGAAATTATTATGTTTGAGTTGTTTTCTTTGATGATCTACAAATCTCTAATCTCTTGCTGCTTTTTGCTGGTCAACCTAGTGATCTGTTTACTATTATTATGCAAAATTGGTCTAAATATTAATGAGTTCGTAACTTTGCATTATATTATATGTACAGATAATATCTCTTCCAAAAAGGCTTGGCAATGCTTGCAGCATCTGTCACCTCATAAGTAGCGGTAACTTTTAGCCATATTTACTTTTTGAATTTTCGGAGAAAGTATTCGCACGGGGAACCTACGTTTAACTTTTTCTTCTACGTTTAACTCTTCTACGTTTAACTTTTTCTTTTATATCATTAATCTTTTAAACGTTTCTCAATTGACACAGGTCGCAGCACTATGGGTTCGAGGCCAACAAGGTTAGTCTCAGAAAACCTATTTAAATTGTTGGTATTATTACCAAGAAATGACTAACTTTAACATGTAGCAATCTCTGTTTTAATAATATCTGGAAGCACTGCGAGGACAGGATGTGCTGGGTGCAATAAGAACTTGCCATGTTTTAATTTGCTCCTTAGATCTTGTAGCAGTCATGAGCTATTTATTATGATTTAGAGAGAATGTAAATATAGAAAAGGTTCTAGTTTAAATTAAATATTATACCTTTGCTTCATCTTTATAGCCTACAACTTGGCGTTTGGAAAGTCTCATATGAATGGTTTTTAGGCAGGTATGACTTAAATTGCAACCAACTCAGATTAAAACATTAGAGTGAATGACCGACCTTTAAACTCCCATTGAGGTGATTAACTTAAGGAATCATTCTTAAGCTCCTGTAATCAAATCCGTGGACATGAGAAATATATAATGAATTTTAGAACAATAACTTATAAGCATGAATAGCTAAATCGTGATTCAATAACTAACCAATGAATTCTTTTATAAGATTAGAATGTAGATAGAAAAGCTTTAAGCATAAACGCCTGTAAATTGTGATGAGATGGATTGAGAATTGAATAATGCAACTGCAGTATGCACTATGCAGATTGATACCCAAGTGTAGGATTGGTGATAAGTAAATCTTACAACAGCAAATCCATGACATGATTTTTACATTCCATGCTATGATGCAATTAATGCAGTATAATCTATTTAGGGTTATCATTATCAATTTACAGATGAATTGACATAGGTCATATTAAAATTCCCTACAATATGTTGTGCAGGAAACTAGTGGGCAGTCTTCAGCCATTCTACGTGCAAACATCAAGAATGAATTTCTCTTCTGATAGTGGTGTGATATTTTTCTATTTAAATGTCCGGTTTTTTTGTCCACAGTTCCCCTATCACAATCTTCTTATTATGCATGTGCATGGAATTATGATACATGATA